>JASDDO010000008.1:279607213-284407213 GCA_030015575.1 Agapanthus africanus
CATTAGTTAAGTAACCTAACGGTGCATGACGGGGCCCCGTAGCGAATGGGTATGGCACATACATACATTTTATTTTCGTTCTTTTTCTGGTGTGATAGGATTTAATTGATGGGATTGCATTGATTTTGATTAATGCAAAGAAAAAGAAACCTAATAAGATGTTGTTGGAACAAATTTCGAAAAACTATAATCATATTCTTTCGCTTTGCATAGCGGTCTTCGGTCATGAATATCCAACACCTCATTTGAGGAGGCAAGAGCCTAGATCCCTTCACGGGGAGTGACCTCTTGAGAAAAAGTTTATGTTTCTATAGATTACCTGGTTTTCTTCAAAACCACTAATTTTCAAAAGCGGAGCCTAAACCACTCCTTTTCAAAACTACTTGATTCCTTCAACGATGTCAAGTTTATTACGTTAAAGGGTTTTTCGCCAAAACCCAGCCGTAGCCTTCCGTCATTTCGGATGAGTAGTACCTAGTATTCGTGCTGCGTTTGTTGGCCTTTGTCAATACGTAGTGTACGGTAGCTAGATATTACTTGTCTGTTGCATAGAGATGCGATTATCTAGGACAGTCGTATTGCCTTGTTGGCCTTTGTCAAAGGTTTATACGGGTGGGTCTAAATTAATCTAGGATAATGACGGGTTGAACTTGACCAGTGGTTTATGGTTTGTTGGCCTTTGTCAAGGTCATAAACCGCTAGGGGCAAAAACCACATCGGGAGTTTCAAATACACAGGAAACTTGCTGGTGTTGCATATCTTCTGGAGTGTGGTGACTAGAGTGGTTTCCATCTAGGTTATCACGTGATGATAGTTGGATCCCGATCCCATTGATGAGTAGGATTACTCTTGGGAGATATTTTTCACTTCCCAATTAGCTAACTTATTATGTGTCTAGAAAAGTGTTAATGAGGCTACGCCTCTGCGGAAACAAGGTTTATTTTAATTAGGTCTGTGCGAGAGCACGGGGAACCTCCCTCGGAGTACCAACACTCACCTGGCTGAACGGTTAGCGAACTTGAAAAGTGCGAATGATCCCGACTAGTTTTCCTTTTAAGGTTTGAAAGAAAATTCGAGGAAATAGTGGGAGCCATCCTGATTAGATAAACTAATAATCAATCTAATCTTGCAAGAGTGCACGCTGAGTGTTTGTTTTCTCTCTCTCCAGGTAGCAACCATTTCACGCCTTAATCAAGATAATAAAATGTATGACTTGACCGAACCAGTTTATTACACTGGGCTGGGGAGCGTCGGTTCGGCTCTAACTTGTGACAACTGTCATGAGTATGAGCAAGGGAAAGAGGACTGTAAGGAATTCCAGATGACCCTAATGAAGGAGAAACATTCTAATGCATCTTCTTCGGGTGTATTTGTTATTGAAAACTGTTTTTCGGTCATCCCTACCTCCTGGGTACTAGATACTGGATCAAGATCTCATATCTGTAATTTATTATAAGGACTGAGAAAAAGTAGAATGGTTGGACCGGGTGATATGTCCCTCAGAGTAGGGAACGGAGTACAAGTTAATGCTGCAACCGTCGACGAATATCACCTAGTATTGCCAAGTGGCAATACTATGATTTTGAACAACTGCTACTATGTACCTTCCATACTTTGCAACATCATATCAGTTTCTTTACATGATAAAAATGGATATAACTTTGTTCTAGATAGAAATATCATGAACATTTACCTTAATCAGGTATTGGTTGCAGAAGGTATATACTTTGTAATGGTATCTATGTTCTTAATCAAAACACAGTCTTCAATATACAAAACACACGCAAGAGGAAGAATTCAGATACGAACGAAACCTACTCGTGGCATTGTAGACTTGGTCATATCCGTGAGAAAAGACTAAGTAAGTTGCATGAGGATGGATATCTGAATCCGTTCGAATTCTTATCCTATGAAACTTGTCAGTCTTGTCTAAAAGGAAAGATGACCAAATCTCCATCCACCGGACACGGAAAAAGAGCTATAGAGCTCTTGGGACTCATACACAGTGATGTATGTGGTCTGATTTCTATACATGCGTGGGGTGGGTTATCGTACTTCATTATATTCACTGATGATCTCTCTAGGTTCGGATATGTATTTCTTATGAAATACAAATCTGAAACTTTTGAGAAGTTCAAAGAATTTAAAAGCAAAGTAGAGAACCAGACAGGAAAAAGTACCAAGATCCTTCGATCTAATCGAGTAGGCTAGTACTTGAGTACGGAATTCCTAGAATACCTGAAAAAGAATGGTATTCTCTCTCAGCTTACTTCTCCATACACACCACAGCACAATGGTGTATCGGAACAGAGGAACCATACCCTATTGGACATGGTTCTCTCCATGATGAGTAGTGTTGATCTGCCTCTTTCATTCTAGGGATATGCGCTTCAAACAGCGGCATACTTATTGAATCAGGTTCCATCCAAATATGTGCCTAAGACTCCATATGAAATATGGAGTGGAAAGAAATCATGTCTTAAATTCATTAAGATATGAGATTTTCCGGCTTATGTTAAAAAGCAAAATGCAGACAAATTGGAGGCACGTTCGGTTCTATGTAAGTTTGTGGGATACCCCAAGTATTCACAGGGGTATCTGTTCTACTACACTAAGGAACAGAAGGTGTTTGCTGCTCATCACGCCACCTTTTTAGAATGGAAATTTCTTGCAAAAGAAATTAATGTGAGCATGGTAGAACTGGAAGAAATTCTGGAACCATAAAATGAAACTGAAGAATTGGTGGAACCTCGGGATTCAATAATCCCGGACGAACATCAGCCACTCGGCAGATCTAGTAGGATTTCTCGTCCGCCCGAGGGATACTACGGTTTTCTCATAGATGAGGATCGAGAAAATTGCATCTTGGAAGAAGATGATCCTACTAGTTTTAAACAGACCATTACCAGTAGGGACTCTGATAAATGGCTGGATACTATGCGATCCGAAATGGAATCCATGTACACCAACAAAGTTTGGACTTTGGATGTTTCTCCTCCTGGGGTAAAACCCGTTGGATGCAAGTGGATCTTCAAAAAGAAGATTGGTCTAGATGGACAGGTGGAAACCTATAAGGCTAGACTTTTGCAAAACGTTTTCTTCAAAGACCAGGAGTGGACTATGACGAAATTTTTTCTCCAGTGGCTATGCTGAAATCCATTCGGATACTACTTTCCATTCCTGCCTACCATGACTATGATATATGGCAGATGGACGTTAAAACGGATTTTCTGAATGGATGTTTAGAAGAGTGCGTTTATATGGATCAGCCGGAGGGATTCATAGACAGTGGGAGCAGCAAGAAAGTGTGCAAGTTTCTTAAATCCATTTATGGATTAAAGCAGGCATCGCGGAGTTGGAACATCCGTTTTGATGAGACATACAAGGAATTTGACTTCATCAAAAATGAGGATGAGCCATGTATCTGCAAGAAGATTGTAGGAAGAACTATCGTATTCCTAGCCTTGTACGTGGACAAAATTCTTTTGATAGGAAATTCCATTCCTATGCTGCAATCGGTCAAGTTGTTCTTGTCACAGAGGTTCTCCATGAAAGACCTGCGTGATGCCTCATACATTCTGAGGATTAAGATCTACAGAGATAGATCCAAAAGATTGTTGGGATTTTCACAGTCCAGGTATATAGAGTCCATACTAAAGAGATTTAGTATGGAAGATTCCAAGCGTGGTAATATACCCACTTTGTACGGAATCCTCTCGCCCGAAAGAAGGTCACCTTCATAAACGCACCCTTTCCAAAAAGATGTCTCCCAAGAGTGATGATGAGAGGATTCGCATAGGCACTATACCCTACGCTTCGGCGGTAGGATCTATAATGTATGCGATGCTGTATACTAAACCAGATGTAGCTTACGCGCTTAGCATGGTGAGCCGGTATCAGTCGAACCCAGGTGAGAATCATTGGACAGCTGTGAAGAGCATTCTCAAGTACCTGAGAAGAACTAAGGAGATGTTCTTGGTTTACGATAATGGGAAACTTCGGGTGGAGTCTTTTACCGACTCAAGCTTCTAAAGTGACAAGGATGATAGCAAGTCTGTCTCGGGTTTTGTGTTTACCCTCAACGGAGGGACGGTCTATTGGAAGAGCTCCAAACAGGACACCGTTGCAGACTCGACAATAGAGGTTGAATACATTGCAGCCAACGATGCTGCAAAAGAAGCGGTCTGGATGAAAAAGTTCATTACTAAACTTGAGGTGGTTCCGTCCATTGTTGATCCGATACCTTTTATTGCGATAATAATAGGGATATGGCTTTAGCGAAGGAACCACGGTCCCATCAAAAAACCAGACACATCTTGGGACGGTATCACCTGATCAGGGAGATTGTAGATCGCCGGGAGATTGAGGTCCGGAGAGTAGATATGAAAGACAACACGGCGGATCCATTTACCAAGGCCCTCCCCCAAGCGCAGTTCAAGCGACTTTTTGAGATGTTGGGTATGCGATACGCCAACAACTGACCCTAGAGAAGACGTTGGGTATTCAGTACGCCAATTACAGGCCTTAGTGCAAGTGGAAGATTGTTGGATATGTATGCCCTACAGGCCTGTATTGTATCAGATGCTAGGGATATGTATGTACATGACAATCTTGCTCAGTTATATGGTATACTATTTGAGTTTTCTTTATCTGAACATGTGTATATGTTTTTCTTACTACTTTGTATTTCTTATACATATTGATAAAGACTCGTTACAGTAGTATACTATTTTGGTATGTTTTTATCTTAACATGTGCATATGTTATACTCGAAATCACATATGGCTGGTACATGTTGATAAAGCCCGTAGGATTTTTCTTGACTATCGGCGTTATGATGGCGATCATACTTACGGGAGCTGGATAGTCCATAAGCACATCCTTAAAAGTCCCAAGTCGCAGGAGTATCGAGACCGGACATCGATATTCTAGAGTAGACTTGTGTATACTTTTCTATACCCCGACGAGAGACGGTTGTTGGTCACACAGCCATTGGTGTGATCACCTAAGATTGTATACAGGTGCTCATTATGGTTGAGTACACTGGACGGACTCGCCGAGAACCTCCAGATGGTATTATACATATCATCAGATAGCGGTTCTCAGGTGACATAAGTACAGGTTAGTCTTTAGACCTGAGATCATCATTTGTCTCGTGTGAGTTCTCACTGTGCTTTGATCACTACCCAACCACGGCTCTACTGAGTCATGCAAATAGGTTTTGGTTGGGTACAGTCCCAAGCCATATGGAGGCAGTGAGTGATTTTCAGGGATTCGTCTCTCCCAGTATTGGGATTCGATATCACACTATATCCGGTTGGCCAGAACCATAAGACCTTGGCCAAGGCAGATGAGATTTACTGATGGTTAGATCAGTAGTTTCTCGGATCGGTCCTGAGCCAAATCGACACGACTTATCAGGTTATTAGGGGTCTGACGTTTACCACCCCTCTAGACCAGGTATGCGATACTCTTACACGAAAAGACCAGACTGTACGGATTGTCACGGATAGGCTCAGTAGGGGTTCGGATGAAGTTGCTCACCGGCCTTCCTTTCGACAAGTACATGGATAGCCGTTACGTACAGCTAGTGCCGCTGACGTGCTTGTGGTTAAACCCACTGCCAGCGTACTTTCGATTCTTTAGAGTCCCACACAGAGGGTTTCTTTGGTTCAGGCGAAATGATGTAGTAGCCGTATTTTGATACATGCAGTGTTCCGATCGAATGATAATACTAGCCGGCTTAGGATTAAGCCGGATTATTAAATCAAGTATTGATTTAATAATTTACATATACATATTTCTGTATGCATATTCTAGTGTTGTCTAGGTTTTCGATCGGATGGTTTATAATACTAGCCGGTTTAGGATTAAGCCGGATTATTAAATCAGGTATTGATTTAATAATTTATATATACACATTTCGATATGTATATTCTAGTATTATGCTCTTTGTATTATTCTACCTCTTTGGATATTCGTATTTTGATACGAATACGGGTATGTATATACGGTAGAGTGTATTCCGTATTTATACGGAAAATATTCTAGAAGGAGGACACCTCATTTCCATGGTTTTTTTCTTTTATTGAAAAATTGAAATGAGGTGGAGGGGCGAGGTGGAAAGGAGAATGGTGTGAAATATGGTTGAATAATTCATTTTTCTATACTATTCAAGTATGGTTGGATTTTATTTTTGCAAAATCCATTTTGATAGAACTATGCTTGCATTATTATTTGGTGATGAGATTTTCATCTCACCATTCTCTTTTTCTTTCCATTTCTAGAACTCCTTCATTCTCTTCACCTTACACTCTCATGAGTTGAGAATCAAGGGTGATGAGAGATAGAAAAATACTAGAACCACACACTAAATCTTTAGACATTCTAGGTTAGCAACCTAGAGCCTTTAGTTGCTCCACTAGGTTTTTGAGTGGAGCTAGAGCCATGAACCACATCTCTCGGGTGGATCGTCTTCGACGAAGGAGAACCGGAGATCAAGCTCGATTATGGAGACCCCTTGGAGCTAAGGAAGAGGGTAGAAGACAGAAGGATACGTATCGATAACTCTCTATCACAGTAGATAGAACTCCTTTAGTTTACTAGTTTAATATTTGGTTAGATTCTATGGTTTGGTTTCTAGCGCCCGGTTTTTCAAAAGTCATAGTTTTTCATTCCGCATCGGTCGTGGTTGGCGGCCAGGATGCTAGGAACCCCAACAAATGCCACCAGAGAACTTCTATCTGACGATAGATATAATACAATCAAGAAGTTCTCGGCGAGTCCGTCCAGTGTACTCACCTTCAGTGAGCACGTGTATACTATCTTAGGTGACATAACACTAATGGCTTGTGAGACCAGCCACCGCCCCTCGTTGGTGTCTCGAAACGTATACACCAGTCTACTCCAAAATATCGATGCCCAGTCTCGATACTCCCACGACTAGGGACATTTGAGGATGTGCTTATGGACTACCCAGCTCTCACGTATATGATCGCCATCACAATGCTAGTAGTCAAGCAAGAATCCTACGGGCTTCATCATTATGTATTCGCGACATGTAATAACAAGTAAAACGTGTACACATCAATGACAAAGACAAACCAGATAGCATACTATCATCTCGAGTAAGATTATTCTACCTGTACAGGTCCTCCCTCAATTATCATAATCGCTGCCTGTAATTACAATAATTGCCTTGAGGGCACTATATCCAACACTCGAGTAGCTAGGTTCTAAAATGCAACGGGCCACCATCTCATGGCGTTCAGACCAGAGTGCCTTACTCTAGAATTGGCGGGCTATTCATCGCACTCGTAGGGGGTGTAGGATTGAACCGTAGAGGGGTGCCCAAGTCAAAGGATTTTGGAAGTGTTGGGTGATCCATTCACTTCGTTAATTCGGGTTGCCTCGCTTCTGGTATTGGCGGATGGCTTGCTGCACTCATAAGGGTCTAAGGTCTGATACTACGGGCTATCCACACGATCGGGAAAATTGCATTTCATAGTTGGCTCCATTGAAATATACGAACATTCGTCATAGTTCTTGAGTGGAGCTAGAGCCATGAACCACATCCCTCGGGTGGATTATCTTCGATGGAGGAGAACCGGAGATCAAGCTCGATTATGGAGACCCCTTGGAGCTAAGGAAGAGGGTAGAAGACCGAAGGATACGTATCTTTCGGTATAACTCTCTCTCTCTTTATATATATATATATATATATATATATATATATATATATATATATATTAGACGCTATATATGTTTTGCATCCGCGCTAGTCATGTCCCCGCCCTGCCGTAAGTTAAGTAACCTTACGGTAAAGACCCGGGACCCTGTGACGAATGTGAATGGCATATATATGCGTGCCTATTTTCGTTTCTTTCTGGCATGATATGTTTAATTGATGGGACTGCATTAATTCTGATTAATGCAAGGAAAACAAACCTAAATGATGTTGTCGAGACCAAATTCTAAAACTACTCGGTTTTCTTCAAAACCATAGTCATATTCTTTTGCATTGCATAGAGGTATTCGGTTAGGAATATCCCGCACCTCATTCGATGAGGAAAGAGCCTTGATCCGTTCATGGGGAGTACGCTCTTAAGCAAAAGTTTATGTTACTAGTTTTAAAAGCGGACCCTAAACCACTTCTTTTCAAAACCTGCTCGAGTTCCTTCAACGATATCAAGTACATCACGTTAAAGGTTTTTCGCCAAAAACCAGTTGTAACCCTCCGACATTTCAGATTAGTATTGCTTAGTATTCGTGCTACGTGTTTTGACTTTGGTAAAGCGTAGTGTTCGGTAGCTATGTAATACTTTTCTGTTGCATAATGATGCGATTATCTTGGACAGTCGCACGGTCATTTTGACCTTGTCAAAGGCTTGTGCGGGGGTTTAGATTAATCTAGGATAATGACGGGTTGAACGTAACTTGCGACTTATGACATTTTGACCTTGTTAAGGTCATAAGACGCTTTGGGCAAAAACCATATCGGGAGTTTCAAACATATAGGAGACTTGCCAATTATATGCATACCTTCTGGAGTGTGATAATTTGGTCGGTTTCCGTCAATGTTATCACACAATGATAGTTGGGTCCCGATTCCTATTGATGAGTAGGTATTACTCCTCGGGAGATTTTCACTTCACAACTAGCTAACCTATTAAGTGTCTATAAAGTGTGAACGAGGTTACGCCTCTGCGGAAACAAGGTCATTTAATTGTGTCCCTGCGAAAGCATGAGGGACCTCTCTCAGAGTACTAACACTGACATGGATGAACTGTTAGCAAACTTGTAAGGTGTATATGATCCCGACTAGTTCTCTTTTTAGGGTTTGAAGAAGAATTCGAGGAAACAGTGAGAGCTATCCTGATTAGATAAAGTGATTAACCAATCTAATCTAGGTTAGAGTGCATGCTGAGTGTTTCTTTTCTCTCTCTGGTTTACGACCATGACTTACCTTAAACTATAACTCAACACCTAGTTAACCGAACCTTCTTACACACTATGGCTTTGGATTGTCATGATTCACGACAAAGTCGTATATATCCATGCTACTCCTACTTTCCATTTGTTGTTCTCCAAAACACTTCGTATCACTACGGAGATCCATATTGTTTGGAAAGGCCATCTCGTATAGTTACATACGAACTCGAAGAAACTTGTTTCAGTTCGAGGATGACCACGGGTTCAGGAGAAATTGAATAGGATTATTCGATTAGATTGTGAGGGCTCCTAGTATTAGGAGAGTACACCTATTATGCTTATTGGATAGTCTTCTTCCAAATCTTAGGCTGGTGCCGAATAGCAGGGAAAGAAGAAAACCAATTTGCCTAAGTGTGATGTACAGAAGGTAAGAAGTAAAGACATATAAAGGGATTGGAGTGAGGGCAAGGAAATTTGCGATTAATGTCATGAATATAGATAATGGAAAAGGAATTACTAGGAATACCCGATCACCCCCTCGAAACATTTTCATGTTTTAGTTTTACTGTACAGTGTTAATTGAAAACTGCTTTCCCAATTAAATTCTGACTCCAGGATATGTATTTAACAGACTTGATTCTCACATTTGTATGTCGTTACATATGCTGAGTAGGAGTAGAATATTGAGAATTGGGTGATTAGATTCTCAATATCAAAATTCTTTGTAATTGGTGATATTTGAGGAAATCACATGGCTTTTTCCTTACGGCAAATATTTGGTTTTGAATAACCTTTGTTATGCATCAATTTTTAAATTGAATATCTGTATATTTATTTTATAAAATGAGATATAAATTTTGAAAATTTTGTTCTTAACATTTACTTTTATCGGTTGAGGATAAGGTAAGGTGCATTGAATAACGGTATAGACATTCTTAATCAAAATACAGTTTTCAACTTACAACACACGGAATTTAAGTTAGTATACTCTAGGGACTTATACATGGAAATGTATGTTGTCCAGTGTCCTTCGGGACAAGGGGTTGGTAATCTTACTTCATTCAGTTTACTTATGAGTTCTCTAATTTTAGACACGCATTCGTTGTAATGCAAGGTCAAAAGATTTTGAGAACTTTATAGGTATAAGAATAAAGTAGAGAACCATACGTTAGAAGTATCAGGGTCTTCGAGTTGATCGGAGATGTAGATACTTATGCCAAGTATTCCATCATAGTAATATTTGAAGCCTTGCTTCTCTCTCAGGTTACTCATCCGTGGGTGCGCTCCTTGATTAGTAATGCTGCATGGCCTTTTTCCATATGGGATATGCTCTGGACACAGTTGTATAACAATTGAATATGGTTTCATCTAAATTAGTGACTTTGTTTCTATGTGGACATAGAATGGTTGCATATCTTGAGGATGTTAAGATATGGAGTTATCCGGTTTCTGTTTAAAAGATGAATTCAGACAAACTCAAGGCACGTTTTTGTAACGACAGTTTATGGGTTATTCCAGGCTTTTAGGAAGGATTTAACTTCTACCATTTCAAGATCAAAAGTTGATTTGTTCTTTGATTCACCACCTTTTTCATAAAATGAATATTTTTGCAAAAGAAACAAGTGGGAGTATGGTAGAACTGGAAGTGTTTCCAGAACCACAAACGGTTACTGAAATTTAGTAAAACCTGGAGATTCAATTGGATTCGACAATCCATTAGCCACTCTGCAGTTTTAGTGGGTAACCTCAGCCACCCGAGAGGTATTTCGGTTTCCTCAAAAACGGTGACATGGAGGTTTTGATAACCCCAGCTTTCCACTACTGCTGTTCTTGACTATGAGATCTGGCAGGTGGATGACTATAACATCATTCTAAATTGAATTTAGAAGTGCACGTGTATATGACTCTGCCAAAGAGTTATTGTAGTCAGTAGGAGCAGCGGAAGCATGGTGGGCAAGTTGCTTATGCCTATTTATAGACTAAAGTAAGGTGAAAGGAATTGGTCATCTAGTTTGATGTAAAAGTCAAAGATTTTGACTTCATCAGAACAACAGATGGACCTGGTAAGAAGGCGATAGGATGTGATGTTCCTATATTACGATCGGTCAAATTTTGATTGTCATAAGATGTTTCTCTACATAGAATATGGATAATATATCAATGATTCTGGTAACTAGATAAATGGTTTTACATCAAGATTTGGGAAGTGTCCCAATCGGGGTACTTGGACACCATTCTAAAGTAGTTTAGAATGGACGACTCCTGACGTGGCAGTCTACCCGCAAGTGATAGAGTCTCCCTCTCCAAAAGTGATCTCTTCTAGACTGATGAGGAGAGGGACTTGCATGAATGATGTATAACTTTCTTAGGAAATTGAGTCAATCATGTGATGTCATATACCAGACCAGATGTTGCTTTTTACACTTGCTGTAGTAAGAGGATATTAATATAATCCTGAAGAAACAAAAGGAAGCAATAAAGAACATAAGAGGATGTTCTTAGTGTATGGTAATTGCAGCCTCCTGCAGGAGATGGTTACCGGTTTAGGCTTCCAAGGTGACCTAGATGACAGAGTGGCTGTCAGAGTTAATAGTTTTCCCTCTTTTAAGGTGCAGTATGTTGGATAGGTTTCCAAGCAGGATACTGAGGTGGTCATGGCACTGGGAGCTGATTACATCAGCAATGGATACAATTTAAAGAAGCTTGTTGGATTTGGTGTTCATGTTATGAACAAGGTCCCATCAGATATCCAGACAAGTTCTAAGACAAATATTGCTCATTTCGGGAGATAGTCGTTTTTCTATGAAGTTGAGATATAGAGAGATAAAGATAGAAACACTAGAACGGATCCACTCACTGAGGCTATTTCTCAAACACGTAAGTTTCTCAAAACGAGTTTTGAGAAACTGACTAGCAGAGAAGTTAGATATTCGGTAGCACACGAGCTGTGAGTATGCGATACCGCAACAATTGGCCTTAAGTGCAAGTGGGAGATTGTTGGATATAGTGCCCTCAAGGCAATTATTGTAATTGCAAGTGGGCAATTATTGTAATAGTATGTTATCTGGTTTGTCTTTATCATTTTGTGTATACGTTTTGATAAAGCTTGTAGGATTATTGCTTGACTACTAGCGTTAAGATGGCGATCATATACGTTGGAGCTGGGAGGTCCATAAGCACATCCTTAAATGTCCCAAGTCGAAAGAGTATCAAGACCGGTCATCGATACTCCGGAGTAAACTAGTGTATATTTTTCGAGACCTCGACGAGGGGCGGTGGCCGGTCTCACAAGCCATTGATGTTGAGTCACCTAAGATAGTATAAAGGTGCTTACTGGAGGTGAGTACACCGGATGGACACGCCGAGAACTTCTAGATGGTATTATACCTATCGTCGGATGGAAGTTCTCATGTGGCATGAGTACATGTTAGTATTTTGACCTGAGATTTTCATTTTTCTTATGTTAGTTCCCACTGTACTTAGATTACTACCCTACCATGGCTCAAAGGAATCTTGCAAACAGGTTTTAGTTAGGTACAGTCCCGAGCCATATGGAAGCAGTGAACAATCGTCAGGGATTCGTCTCTTCCGGTATTGGGAGTCGATGTTGCGCGGTGTTAGGTCAGCCATCACCAGAAATCCTTGGAAAAGGTGGATGAGATTTACTGATGTGATATCAGTAGTTTCTCAATGGATGATGAGCTTCAGACCGGCATGACTTATCGGGTTAGTAGGGGTCTAACGTTATCCACCCCGTAGACCCGGTATGCGATCTTAGACGAAGAGACCAGACTGTACAAAGATTCTCACAGACAGGCTCGGTAGGGGTATGGATGAGTTTGCTTGTCAGCCTTCCTTTCGCTTAATACATGGATAGCCGTTACGTACAGCTAGTGCCGCTGATATGCTTGTGGTTAAACCCACTGCCAGCGTATCGACGAGTCTTTAGAATCCCACATAGAGGGTTTTTCCGGTTCAGGTAAAATGATGTAGAGGTCGTATATTGATACGTGCAGGATTCTTATTAGGAATGTGTGCTAGCCACACGAACTTTAATCGGGCGGATGATAATACTAGCCGGCTTAGAATTAAGCCGGATTATTAAATCAAGTTTTGATTTAATAATTTACATATATATATATATATATTTCGATATGTATATTCTAGTACTATGTTTATTGTATTTTTCTATCTCTTAGGTATTCTTATTTTGATACGGATATGGGCATGTATTTGCGGAGACGTATTCTTGTATTTATACAAGAATACTTCTAGAAGAAGGACACCTCATTTCTGGGTTTTTATTTTTTTTAAAGAAATTAAGAAATGAGGTGGTAGAAAGAAATGGTGGAGGGTACGGGCAAATGAATTATTAATTTATTTGCACATACTATTCAAGTATGGTTGCAATTTTAAAATGTGAAAATCTTTTAACAAAATAAAAACATGCATGCTTGAATTTGTGAGAATTATTCTTTCTTCCATTTTAGTTTCTCTCTCTTCCATGGCTCCTTCTTCATCTTCAACCCTCTCATGAGTTGAGAATCATGAAGATAAAGAGAAAGAAAAATGCTAGAACAATCACACACATCACTAAGCATATTAGATTAGCAACCAAGGATCTTTAGTTACTTCATGAATGAAGTTGAAGCTTGAACTTGGTTCCCTCGGGTGAAAATCTTCGGCGAAAGAGGACCGGCTTGAAAGCGCGATCTGGAGCTCTTGAGAGCGTGCTAGAGTCCAACCCAATTAGAGCAAATGAAGACACTACAAAGGTTTGATTTCTATCCTTGTGTGCTTTCTAGTTTAGGTGTTTGGTTTAGATTCTTGGTTTTAGGTTTATAATGCCATCAAAATTTTCGTTTTCGTATTCCACACCGGCCGTGGATTCACGGCGAGGGCACTAGGAACCGACATGTGTGTGTGAGGAGGGGGCAGCCTTAGGAGAGGTGAGGGAGTTGGGAAAGTGTGAAGGTGAGAATATGAGAGCATGAGGGTGAATTAAGGAGAGTATGAAGAGGAGAAATAAGGAAGCATGGGCATGAGCATAGTGTGCTCATGCTCTCATATCCTCTCTCTCTCTCCCCCCTCCCTCCACAATTCTAATATGAAAAAAAAAAATATATGTAGCCATGCCAAATTTTGAAACCCTAATCACCTGTTAAACCCTTGTTAACTTGTCATGGCACCCTAAGTACAAATTTAGGAGAATCAATACTAGTTTTAGTAAAAGATTAGTATATATCATTATTTTGAAACCAATTAAGGAAAACCCCATCAATAAATGTCCTCATAATTATAAATTCATTTTAGTTCCATTTAATCCCAAAAATGAAGCTATATGTAATTATACTAATTTATGAAAACGAAAATCCATACTCGGTATAATATCCGTAAAACTCATTATTTTATTATTTAAATCCTAAAATAGTATTTACTATTTTTCTGAAATGTTACAATATTCCCCACTTAAATAAATTTGGTCCCCGAATTTAAATTTAAACCCCAAATCTTAAAACATTTCAGTAAACCATATAAACGGGGCTCCGAAGTCCTACACTAGCTATAAATACTATAGCGCTAAGTGTGTGCATGAAAACATAAGCATAAAACTAAAATAACCGAAACTCTAACAAGTGCTATGAGAATCGTACAGAATAGGATGTAAAGTGTAAAGTGCGAAATCAACTGTTTTAAACCAATCACACAACCACGAACAAATATACTCACGGCTACAATATATATATAGTACGCATCCATGTAAAATCATCTAAGTAGTTGAAAAATATATATCTATGAAAATCCTTTCAAAATAGCCGTATGATGCGTATATCACGGCACAAATAGCGGACGTTCATTTATGAAGATATATATATATATATATATATATATATATATATATATATATGTTTCGCATAAGATATACGTCCCACCTTTTGAAAATAATTTAGAACGGTTTTTTTTTGTAAAATTTTGTGTCGCTTATAGACACGTAGGAAAATAATGAGACTATAGCTCCTTTGAAAACCTCTTCAGTATACATCAATATATGCAAAAACATTCAGGTATTGTCTCTCATATCAGTCCTGCTCGACTACTATATAACATAATATATCCATAAAACGTGGTGCTCGAAAAAGAAATCAACATCAACAGGTGTGCATGAAAACTAACACACATGCGACTGGTGCACACAAAAATCAAAGTCAAAGCCAAGTGCAACGAGTGTGCACGAAAACGAAAACCGAGTGCAATGGGTGTGCACGAAAGTATCTGTCAAGTGCAACGGGTGTGCACGACAACAACATCAGGTGCATATAGAGTGCATGAAAATCTCAATCAAGTGCAACTGATGTGCATGAAAATCTCAATCGAGTGCAACTGGTGTGCACATAACATCTATCAAGTGTTGCTATGGTGTACGAAAATATGAATCATGAAATTCAATTATCAAAACACAAGAGTCAAAACGACGAAAACGTAATACTCGGATCACCAAAACACAAATCGAAACAAATGATATTGAAATACACCTTTTTCAATGTCGAAAGTGCCTGTGCACCCGGAGCTGGCAGAGCAAGAATTTCCACTTGCTTTCTGCCTATGGTCAGGTGTCCTCTGTCTCTAGGTCCTTGTTCTCTTTGCAGACCACCAAATCCACGGCCTCTCGGCTCAACGGCCTGGTAAAGAGTAGCGACGGAAACAGTCCCGCTATAATGCCTCTATGAACATATCCTGACCAAGTAACCTAGCCACTCGCAATATAACACGTCAACGACGGCGGTCTCTAGCCCTCTAAGTACGTGCCATACAATTGGTCCTAGGTCCAAATCTCTATTGTTGTAGTATCCCGGAAAGAACCTGTCACGGCTTCTGCCGATCTCATCTCTGCCGAACTGCCCGGAAGATGGCACTCCTTAATTAATCCGCTTCCATTCCGAAACAGCTGCAATCTCATCAAGACATTCCTCCAAAAGTGTGGTCGTATCCAACACCTCTTCATACGTACCAAATCTCCGGCATGAACGGAGATGAACAACAACTCATTAAGATCTCGCACGGACCTCTTAATCCACTTCTCTTCAATATCGACCAAATAGAAATCATATCTTGATAGCCGCGTAATCTGTAATTCATACTCAGCTACGGTCATATCCGGAGTCTCACACAAAGACTCGAAGCTACGAATTCGGCATCTCTAACACTTTGTGGAAGAAATCTGGCTAGATATACCCTCGAGATCTCGTCCCAAGTCATCGGAGGAAGATCCACTGCTCGGCCCTTCTCAATCGAGACACACCAGGTCTGAGCAAGACCCTTCAAACGGAAACTAGCCAACTCAACTGATCTCGCATCGGAGCATCCCAACGAACGAAACATCCTAGTCACCCTATCCAGGAATGACTAAGGATCTTCTGTCATATCCTTTCTTATAAACACATATAGCTTCAGCTTCATACACTCTAGGAGCGATATGTCGTCAATCTCAATAGCGGCCGGTACATCTGTCTATACGATAGAAAACACAACGATCCCCAGAGTAGGCTGTACGTCAACAGACCTCTCAATCCGACTGGCCTCAAGGAATGACCCGACCATCCTTTGTGGATTCAGAACACTCACCTCAAACGAGAAATCCTAACATAAAGAATAATCAACATGTTCTTACATCACCGGGATAACACCCTGACCAGTCCTTATCCCTGATGAGCTCTCCCTGACCACATCTCTAGCCGCAGCCCACTCGGCTTGCGTAGCCATAGTGACAGGAGCCACAAACAAGTATCGATGAGGATAGATCAAAAGAACGAATAGAAGAAAGGATCTTATGAAATATATCCTAAGGTTACTTAAGCGGAGTATCATATCGTAAATATGCCGCAGAACATACGTATGATGCGTTACTCTACTTGAGTCACCTACTTCATCAACCAAGGTCAACCTACGCAACGAAAGTTCAGGTCTAATACCCCAAAAATCAAGTCTAAGTTCCTTAAGGTCAAGCCTAGGTTCCGAAATATACGCCCTAGACTCCACATAGTCAAACCTAGATTCGAACAAAGGCTAAACCTAACGCTCTGATACCAATTTTGTCACGACCCGGAAATGGCACGTAACCGGCACTCGAATCACGTGAAGTCTATAGGACCCCACCGTAACTCAAGTAAGCCGAAAACCAGGAATTTAAAACTTTTTAAGTAAATAGTGGAGGTGAAATTTTGGAAAAATGGTTATTAATGAAATCAAGTTCCTCTTTTTAAAGTATAAGTAAAGTCTGTTTGAAAATACAAGTGGGTTTTAGACTAAGATTTAAAAACATTTTCGTCATTTAAAATTTAGGCAACACTTCCTTTGTAAATTTTGACAATAACCAGTACATATACATAAATATTATCAGCATCCCCAATCGGGAGTTACCTCATCGCCCAATTAGCGGAAACACAACCACGCAATAATATACGATGCTCAAGGCGAAGATCAACACAAGAAAAAGTAAAGAAATACCAAAGAATCATAAAGCCAACTATATCCAACTCGACATATAAAATAATAACATACAAGTCCCGTCTCTAAGTTCAAAAGAATATACAAGTTCTGGTCAATGGAGTTTTTAACTATATCACAATGAATATACATATACAAATGGCGGTTACGATCTGGAATGTAACCCACCTACCAAAGCAATCACCCGAAGAAAAAGAAACGTGTCAGCAAGCCGCTACTGATCCGAGCAGTCGGTCCTACAAGAAACTAGGCACAACGGGGGTGAGTTTCTAGCTCGTGAGTAGAAGATATCATCAGATAGAAATCGAATGCATAACGATCTAACTAGGTCATACTGTATAATACTATCATATAATGTGGTAACGAAAGTGAACTTATATATACATAATATCACGTCAGTATAAATATGTGGAAATATGGCATCAATAATATATATATATATATATATATATATATATATATATATAGAGAGAGAGAGAGAGAGAGGTCAATGGAAGAAAGGTGCCATAGGAGGGTATTTCCTCCTATGGCGTTGGAAAAATGCACCCTTCATGATTTTTTTCGACGATCGGCATACATCACGTCCATCTTTATCATCTAAGATGTGGATACACCAAATTTCATGTGATTATACCATTTTTTCACTGCTGATTTAGTTGGTGCAAAATTAATGGTTTACCGACAATAGAACTTTTTACATTGCAAATTCAACGGTGAAAAAGTGGTGGAATCACAAGAAATTTGGTGTATGCACATCTTAGATGATAACGATGATGATGGCGGATGCCGATCGTCGGAAAAAATGGTGGAGGTTGTATTTTTTCGACGCCATTGTAGGAAATCCCCTCCTATGGCCTCTTTCCTCCATTATTCTCAAATATATATATATATATATATATATATATATATATATATATATATATATATATATATCATCCAATGAGTGTCCATCAACGACACTCGAAATCCTCATAAAACAACTGAGTGTCCAGCATTGACACTCGAAAACCTCATAAATCCCGTGTCTAGTATCGACACTCGAAATCCTCATATCTCAGGCGCCGTTTCTCGGATCAACCCTCATATCCATTTGAATTATATAACTCCAGTCGGTATCCTCCGGATATCTGCCAATTTTCCATACTATCACCGGTCGGCCTCATCTCGCTAGGCTCACCCGCCTTTCTATATGAGCTTCTTGTCCCTCGGTAACGTACTGGGTCCACCATGTATCTCCAATCGGTTCCTCCCCCTCCCTTGATTCGGATAATACTTATATCTCAGAACCCAAAATACTCATGGTGGAAACCAAAACATCAAATCAAGAGAAAACAACATTTTAAAACATTCACAAGTTTTATAAAATCGTATCCACGGTTTCTCAAATCTCATAGAAACAGAATCCCATGAAAACACTATCTCATAAGAACATGGCAATAATGGAACAACATATAAAAGTACATAACAATAATATAATGTATACTGATATAAAATGAGCAGTAGTCTAAGATACTAGCAGGAATATGGTATGATACGAAATAGCATGGCAAGTTCTATACGTGTGCGAGGTATGGCAATTGCCAATGATATGTGCGTGAAACATACGAGTCTGTATACGAGCAACATGTAAATCATTGGTAATTGTACAGTGTACTAGTTGTATGTTCATATAAGCAATGTAAAGAAGGTACAATATCCGGGACAGTACGCGGTGCTGGGTAATAAGAGGTAATCTATAATGCTAACAGGGTATAGTGAGATAAGGGTGACATAGCAAGTTCAATATGTGTACGTAGCATGTCAATTACCGATGAGGTGTAGGTGTAATATGCGAGTATGTGCGAGTGCGACATGAAATCATCGGTAATGGTGCACATGTCCTAGCAAACGAAGTTAAGTAGAGCTAAATGTATAAACATAAAATAATTCATAAGTAATCGAAGCGCGAGTGTATACAGAAATAAGGAAATCGTAACGTGAACAAGTGTTAAAATATCTAACTACGTATGAGCCATACGGTTATAGTTTAAAATAGCACGAAACATTGTTTTGGAAATAAGGAACTACGATGTTTTTTAAATAAATATCATTTGAAAATTCGTAGCGCACCCTTAACGTTATCATTTAAAAATGCATAACAATTCGTTAGTTTTTAAAAATAAGTATGGCTCTAATCATCTCATAAATTCCTGATTTGGTATTTTTGTAAGACTCCTCGAGTCGAAATGAATATCGGTCATAATTGGCAATCTATCCTCAATATATCATGTACGTAATCTCCCTCGTACGATATCATCCAATCAATATAGTATGGATCAAAAGTCGTGTACGCCAACTCATCTCATATCGTATAAAGTACTGACATCTAGTCGCGTACAACACAAACCATAAGTCATATATATACCTACATACCTACACACACACATATAGCCTAATGGCTAAGAAATACAGACTAGATATATAACTTTATACTAAGTACACTAATATACGCATATGGTTAGACTAAGTATATGATTCTAGTATATATAAAATCGTAATTAGTACGGTTGCGGGGGTGATATACTCCATCCACCCGACTTCCCCCGTAGATATACATCTACTCACCTATACGTGCCTCGCTCTAGTCAAAGTCGAAGAACGCCTTGCCCCTCTTTGTCATCTCGGAAGTCCCCGTGACTGTACTTGCAAACAAAATCGTAACAAAATCTAATAAAACCCCAAATCAAAATCGAAACAACGAGCGGAGCGTACATAGGTTAGAACCTAGAGCCAACGCGTGCCAAAACGAAAAAATTCCCCCTGGCGTCGACGTACGAACGTCAAACGACCAAGTTAAGACATAAAAATCCGTGAACCGGGTTTCAAAAATTGCAAAATATCGCCAAAACCAAGTCAAAATGCTCCCAGATTTTGGCAAAGGTAGTCTGGGATAAAACTAAGAATACCGTGGCTAAGTTATCGAGTGTGTGAGCTACAGACCAAACCCCAAACTCTAACTCAACATCATGGCCGCAAATTGCGGCCAATGGGATTAAATCTACAATTTTGGTGAAGTGTTAGGGGCTCGGGCTTCTATGGTGGTCTTCTACTGGTCCTAACACCTCACAGTAACCTCTATTTATTTTTCAGACCATCCAAGTTGCTCCTGATTTGAATTGAACAACACAACTCAAGAAAACCAAGTTTAAAAACCATAAAATATCATCAAAATCTACATAAAACACCTCCAGATTTTTACTCAAGGAATCTGGGACAATTTAGCATATAAAATAGGCATGTATATCATGTAAAACATCTACTGGATTAACCCCAACCCCTAATTCAAAAAAGTGGCCGCCAAAAAAATTAGTTGGACCGCAATTTGCCGCCCAACCTTGGAATCATGGTCTCATTTTTGTGGTGGATTCTCCTAGTGGTCTAAATAGGTCAAGTCTATATGCAAAATATTTTGCAGAGATCCCGAACTACTCTAGATTCCATTTGAACTCAAAAACACAACAAAAATCCTAGTTTTCATAGCAAGAACTTTAAAAACTTGATGAAGTGTGGATCTTTTACCTTATACAAGAGATTTGAAGTAGTAATCAAGCTTGTAAGATGCCATTGAAGAACATGGGGACTTGAAACTTGATCTAGCTTGAGTTCTTGATCACTTAGAGTATGAATCGGTGTTTGTGAGTGTGAGGATGTTTATCGTGTGAGGATTTGTGAGGTTGAGTGAGTGAGAGTGTGTGTGTGTGAGGAGGGGCAGCCATGGGAGAGGTGAGGGAGTTGGGAGAGAAGAGGAGAGAATATGAGAGAATGAGGGTGAATTGAGGAGAGTATGAAGAGGAGAAATGGGGAGGCATGGACATGAGCATGGTGTACCCATGCTCTCATATCCCCCCCTCTCTCCACAATACTAATATGAAAAACAAATATATATGTAGCCATACCATATTTTGAAACACAAATGAAACCCTAATCACATTGTTAACTTGTCATGGCACCCTAAGTGCAAATTTAGGAGAATCAATACTAGTTTTAGTAAAAGGTTAGTATATATCATTATTTTAAAACTAATTAAGGAAAACCCTATTAACAAATGTCCTCATAATTATAAATTCATTTTATTTTCAATTAATCCCAAAAATGAAGCTATATGTAATTATACTAATTTATGAAAACGCAAATCCATACTCGGTATAAAATCCGTAAAACTCATTATTTTATTATTTAAATCCCAAAATAGTATTTACTATTTTTCTGAAATGTTATAAAGAAGAAGAGCTAATGAGGAGAGAGAATGAAAATGGTGAAATGAAAAACTAGTGAAAGAAAAAGAAATGGCTAGATAGTTTTGTTAACTATTTTTCTAAATAGAAATATAGCAACCATGCTTCAATAGTAAAAGCAAAGGAAATAAAATAAACCCTAGCCATTCCTCTCACCATGCTACACCATACATCAAAGCCACCTCACCCCTCTACCTCATTTCCAAATTTCACAAATGAAATTCTATGAAATGAGGTGTCCTCTTTCTAGAATGTGTTCTTGTATAAATACAAGAATACATTCCCGTATATACATACCTGTATCCGTATAAATACGAATACCCATTACATACCCGTATCCGTATAAATACGAATATCCGAAAGATAGAATAATACAATGAACATAATACTAGAATATACATATCGAAATATATATATGTAAATTATTAAATCAATACTTGATTTAATAATCCGGCTAAGTCCTAAGCCGGCTAGTATTATCAACCATCCGATCGAAAATCCGTATAGCTAGCACACTCATTTGATCAGAACCCTGCACGTATCAAAATACAGCCACTACATCATTTCGCCTAAACTAGGGAAACCCTCTGTGTGGGACTCTAAAAACTCGGCAATACGCTGGCAGTGGGTTTAACCACAAGCACGTCAGCGGCACTAGCTGTATGTAACGGCTACCCAGGTACCTGTCGAAAGGGAAGGCTGACGAGCAAACTTATTCGAACCCCTACTAAGCCTGTCCGTGACAATTTCAGTATAGTTCGGTCCCTTCGTCTAAGAGTATCGCATACCGGGTCTAACGGTGGTAAATGCCATACCCATAATAACCCGATAAGTCGTGTTGATGTGGCTCAGGACCGATCCGAGAAATTAATGATCTAAAAATCAGTAAACCTCATCTGCCTTGGCTAAGGTCTTATGCTTCTGGCCAACCGGACATAGTGCGATATCGACTCCCAATACCGGAAGAGACGAATCCCTGACAATTACTCACTGCCTCCATGTGGCTCAGGACTATACCCAACCAAAACCTATTTGCACGACTCAGTAAAGCCGTGGTAGGGTAGTGATCTAAGTATAGTGGGAACTCACACGAGACAAATGACGAACTCAGGTCTAAAGACTAACATGTACTGATGTCACCTGAGAACCGCTATCTGACGATAGGTATAATACCATCTAGAAGTTCTCAGCGAGTTCGTCCAGTGTACTCACCTCCAGTGAGCACCTGTATAGAATCTTAGTTGATCACGCCAATGGCTGTAGGACCAACCACTGTCCCTCGTCGGGGTCTAGAAATGTATACACAAGTCTACTCTGGAATATCAATGCCCGAACTTGATAATCCTGCGACTTGGGACATTTAAGGATGTGCTTATGGACTACCCAACCCCTGCAAGTATGATCGCCATCATAACGCTGGTAGTCAAGCGAAATCCTACGGGCTTTATCAACATGTATTAGGTATATGTGATATCAAGTAAAACATATGCATATGTTAAGATAATACAAACTAAAATAATATACTATTTTATCGAGTCTATATCAACATGTATAAGCAATAAAAGCAGCTAGTAAAACAAATACACATGTTCAGATAAAAACAACCCAAATTGTATACTATATAACTGAGCAAGATTGTCTTGTACATACATATCCCTAGCATCCTATACAATACAGACCTTTAGGGCATACATATCCAATAGTTAAACCCACTGCCAGCGTATTGTCGAGTCTTTAGAGTCCCACACAGAGAGTTTCCCGGTTCAGGCGAAACGATGTAGTATGCATATTTTGATACGCTCGGGTATTCGATTAAACACGTGTATTTTAAAACACGTGCTTTATTCAGACATTTTGGTAATACTAGAAGCTTTAAAAGATAGCCAGATATGTGAGCCGGTATTATATTGCTCTCTTTAGGTATTTGTATTTTAACACGAATACGGTATTTATACGAATACGTGTATTTGTACGAATACGGGTATTTATGTCTTGATACAAATACATGTATTTATTTTTAAATATGAATACGCGCATTTTGTATTTTCGATACAAATACGGTATTCGTATTCTGATAGAATTAAGGGTATGCGTATTTATTATAAATACGGGTATACATGGATGTACACACACACACACACACACACTTATGAAGTGGCATCTGTTGGTTTGTTGTGCTCACTCCACAATGGAAGTAGAGAGGCGGAATGCACAAAAATCAAATTTTGAGCAAGCACAACCAACTAAACCCCAAGTGATCAAACCATAACCTTAAACTAGCAGCTATTAGGAGTTAATCTACTATGAAGAGGGGTTATACCAAAACGATTCGTGTCCTTCGGGTCTTCAAAACTCCTTCCTTTTATGGTCCTAGGGATCTTTGATCAATCTTGCTTGAGGACCTTCTTGATCCTAAAAGATCCACCCAAGAGTTTGTAGTCCAAGCTTGCACCTCAAAAAGAAGCAACAAAACAAACTAGTTTGCTAATCTAGTTTGCTTAGGTGATGTATAGATATTTAGTAGTGTTTTTCTATCTCTAAAACTCTATGTTTCTCAACTCATTAGAGGGTTAGAGTTTTAGAAAGAAGATGAAATCAAGAAAGGAGAGAGAATGGCAAACTTAGAATGAATGAATAAAATGGCTAAGGAAAAAATATCAAGCATATCATTTTTCAATAAAGAATATCAACCATGCTTGAATAGTTTTTCCAAATGAATAAATAAAACCAATAGCCATGCTTCTCACCATGCTTGAACCCACCTCACCCCTCTACCTCATTTTTTATTTCTAATAAATAGAAAAAATACATAATGAGGTGTCATCTTCTAGAAGATATTTTGTATAAATACAAAATACTTTCTACCGTATATACATATCCGTATTTGTACCAAAATACGAATACCCTAGAGATAGAATACTACTAATAATATAATACTGGTATTAAATCAATATCTGATTTAACAAACCGGCTTAATGCTAAGCCCGCTAGTATTATAATTCGTCCGATTAAATTTCGCGCAACTAGTACATGTAAATAATTGGAACCCTGCACGTATTAACATACGACCTCTACATCATTTCGCTCGAACCAGGGAAATCCTATGTGTGAGACTCTAAAGACTCGATAGTACACTGGCTGTGAGTTTAACCACAAGCACGTCAGCGACACTAGCTGTACGTAATGGCTACCCAGGTACCTGTTGAAAAGAAAGCCGACGAGCAAGCTCATCCGAACCCCTACTGAGCCTATCCGTGAAAATCTCCGTACAGTCCGGTCTCTTCGAATAAGAGTATCACATACAGGGTCTAGGGGATGGTAAACATCAGTCCCCTAATGACCCGATAAGTCGTGTCGATGTGGCTCAGGACTGATCCGAGAAACTACTGATCTAACCATTAATAAATCTCAATTATCTTGGCCACGGTCTTATGTTTCTGGCCAACCGAACACAGTGACTCCCAATACCGAGAGAGACGAATCCCTGACAATCGCTCACTACCTCCATGTGGCTCGGGACTATACCCAACCCAAAACCTGTTTGCACAACTCAGAGCCATGGTAGGATAGTAATCTAAGTACAGTGGGAACTCACACGAGACAAATGACGATCTCAGGTCTAAAGACTAACCTGTACTCATGTCACCTAAGAACCGCTATCTAACGATAGGTATAATACCATCTAGAGGTTCTCGGTGAGTCCGTCCAGTGTACTCACCCCCAGTGATCACCTGTATACAATCTTAGGTGATCACACTAATGGCACCGGGACCAACCACCGCCCCTCGTCGGGGTCTAGAAACGTATACACAAGTCTACTCTAGAATATCATGCCCGGTCTCGATACTCCTGCGACTTGGGACATTTAAGGATGTGCTTATGGACTACCTAGCCCCCACAAGTATGATCACCATCATAACGCTGGTAGTTAAGCAAAATCCTACGGGCTTTATCAACATGTATCGGCCATATGTGATATCGAGTAAAACATATGCACATGTTAAGATAAAGACAAACCAAAATAGTAAACAACTGTAACGAGTCTTTATCAACATGTATAAGTAATATAACACAGCAAGAAAAATAAATACACATGTTCAGATAAAGACAACTCAAATAATATACACAACTGAGCAAGATTGTCATGTATATACATATCCCTAGCATCCTATATAATACAGGCCTCTAAGGCATACATATCCAACAATCTCCAATTTGCACTAAGGCCTGTAATTGGCATACCGAATACCCAACGTCTGCTCTAGGGCCAGTTATTAGCGTATCGCATACCCAACATCTCAAAAAGCCGCTCGAACTGCGCTTGAGGGAGGGCCTTGGTAAATAGATCCGCCGTGTTGTCTTTTGTATCTACTCTCCGGACCTCGATCTCCCAGCGATCTACGATCTTCCTGATCAGATGATACTGCCTCAAGATGTGTCTGGATTTCTGATGGGACCGTGGTTCCTTTGCTAAAGCTACATCCCCATTGTTATCGCAATACAAATGTATTAGATTAACAATGGACGGAATCACCTCAAGTTCAGTAATGAAATTCTTCATCCAGCTTTTGCGGTATCGTTGGAAGCAATGTATTCAGCATCTATCGTCAAGTCTGCGACAGTGTCCTATTTGGAGTTCTTCCAACACACCGCCCTTCCGTTGAGGGTAAACACAAAACCCGAGATAGCATGATGTCATCCTTGTCGCTTTAGATGCTCGAGTCAGTAAAGGACTCCACCTGGAGGTCCCCATTACCGTAAACTAAGAACATCTCCTTGTCCTTCTCAGGTACTTGAAAATGTTCTTTACAGCTGTCCAATGATTCTCACCTAGGTTCAATTGATACCGGCTCACCATGCTAAGCGCGTAAGCTACATCTGGTCTGGTACATAACATTGCATATATTATAGATCTTACCACCAAAGCGTAGGGTATAATACTCATGCGAGCCCTCTCCATATCAGTCTTGGGAGACATCTCTTTGGAGAGGTTGATTCCATGCAAATCGGGCATATTACCGCACTTGGAATCTTCCATACTAAATCTTTTTAGTATGGTGTCTATGTACCTGGACCGTGATAATCCCAACAATCTCTTGGATCTATCTCTATAGATCTTAATCTCCAGAATGTAGGAGGCATCACTCAGGTCTTTCATAGAGAACTTTTATGATGAGCTTGACCGATTGCAGTATAGGAATGTCATTTCCTAACAAGAGAATGCCATCGACGTACAAGACGAGAAATACGACAGTTCTCCCTACAATCTTCTTGTAGATACATGGCTCATCTTCAATTTTGATGAAGTCAAATTCCTTGATTGTTTCATCAAAATAGATGTTCCAGCTCCGCGATGCCTGGTTTAATCTATAAATAGATTTAAGCAATTTGCACACCTTCCCACTACTCCCATTGTCTACAAATCCCTCCGGCTGATCCATATAAACGCACTTTTCTAAACTTCCATTTAGAAAAGTCGTTTTTATGTCCATCTGCCATATATCATAGTTATGGAAGGCAGCAATGGCAAGTAGGATCCGAATGGATTTCAGCATAGCCACTGGAGAAAAGATTTCATCATAGTCTACTCCTGGGCTTTGACGAAAACCTTTTGCAACAAGTCTAGCCTTATAGGTTTCCACCTGTCCATCTACACCAATCTTCTTTTTGATGATCCACTTGCATCTAACGGGTTTCACCCCGGGAGGAGCAACATCCAAAGTCCAAACTTTGTTGGTGCACATGGACTCCATTTCGGATCGCATAGCATCCAGCCATTTAACAGAGTCCTTGCTGGTAATGGCCTGCTCAAAACTATTAGGATCATCTTCTTCCAATATGCAATCCTCTCAGTCCCCGTCTATGAGAAAACTGTAGTATCTCTCAGGCAGACGAGAAATCCTACTAGATCTGCGGAGTGGCTGAGGTTCATCAGGTTATATAGAATTCTCTAGTTCTACCAAATCTTCGGTTGTAGCTTGTGCTTCTGGAACTTCATCCAGTTCTACCGCGCTCCCACTGGTTTCTTTTGCAAGAAACCGCCATTCTAAAAATTTGGCATTTCGAGAAGCAATAATCTTTTGTTCCTCTGCGTCGTAGAATAGATATCCATTCGAATGTTTTGGATATCCCATAAACTTGCACAAAACTGATCGTGCCTCGAGTTTATCTGGGTTCTAATTCTTAACATAAGCAGGACAATCCCATATCTTAACACGTTTAAGACATAGACTCTTACCACTCCATATTTCATATGGAGTTTTAGGCACGGATTTAGATGGAACTTGATTCAATAGATATGCTACTGTCTCAAGCTCATGTCCCCAGAATGAAAGAAATAACTCGGCATTACTCTGCTCCAATACACCATTGTGTTGTGGTGTATACGGAGGAGTAAGTTGAGAGAGAATACCATTCTCTTTTAGAAAGTCACGGAATTTCATATACAAGTACTCCCCCCTCGATCAGATCGAAGGATCTTAATACTTTTTCCTGTCTGGTTCTCCACTTCGCTTTTATATTTCTTGAACTTCTCAAGAGCTTCAGATTTGTGTTTCATCAGAAATACATATCCGAACCTAGAGAGATCATCAGTAAATGTAATGAAGTACGAGAACCCACCCCTTGCATGTATAGACATTAGACCACACATATCACTGTGTATGAGTCCCAAGAGCTTTGTAGCTCTTTCTCCGTATCCGATGAATGGAGTTTTAGTCATATTTCCTTTGAGACAAGACTGACAAGTTTCATATGATGAAAATTCGAACGTATTCAAATATCCATTTTTATGTAACTTAGATAGTCTTTTCTCATTGATATGACCACGTCTACAATGCCACAAGTAGACTTCATTCGTATCTAAACGCATCCTATTGCGTGTGTTTTGTATATTGAAAACCGTGTTTTGATTAAGTACGTAGATACCATTACACAGTGTACCTTCTGCAACCAATACCTGATTAAGGTAAATGTTCATGATATTTCTATCTAGAACAAAGTTATATCCATCTTTATTAAGTAAAGAAACGGATATGATGTTGCAAAGCATGGAAGGTACATAGTAGCAGTTGTTCAAAATCATAGTATTGCCGCTTAGCAATACTAGGTGATACTCACCGACGGCAGCAGCGTCAACTTGTGCTCCGTTCCCTACTCTGTGGGACATATCACCCGGTCCAACCATTCTACTTTTTCTTAGTCTTTGTAATAAATTACAGATATGAGATCCTGATCCGGTATCTAGTACCCAGGAGATAGGGGGTGTTGGCTATAGTGCCCTAAAGGTAATTATTGCAATCGCAGGAAGGCGATTATGATGATTCAGGGAAGACCTATACGGCTAGAACAGTCTTACTCGAGATGATAGTATGCTATCTGATCCATCTCTATTATCATGTACATATATTATGTGGTATTACAGATCACTATTACATGTTGATAGAGCCCATAGGATTCTTGCTTGACTACCAGCATTATGATGGCGATCATATACGTGGGAGCTGGGTGGTCTATAAGCACATCCTTAAATGTCCCAAGTCGAGCGAGTATCGAGACTGGGCATCGATACTCTAGAGTAGACTAGTGTATACTTTTTGAAACCCCGACGAGGGGTGGTAGCCGGTCTCACAAGCCATTAGTGTCAGTTAGTCACCTAAGATAGTATACAGGTGCTCATTGGGTTATGAGTTACACTCGACGGACTCACCGGGAACATGCTAGATGGTTTTATACCTAATGATCAGATAGCAGTTCTCAGGTGACATGAGTACAGGTTAGTCTGGCGACCTGAGATCGTCATTTGTCTCATGTGAGTTCCCACTGTGCTTTGATTACTACCCTACCACGGCTCAAAGGAGTCATGCAAACAGGTTTTAGTAGGGTACAGTCCCGAGCCATATAGAGGCAGTGAGCGAATCGTCGGGGATTCGACTCTCCCGGTATTAGGAGTAGATGTCGCACTGTGCATGGGTGGCCATCACCAGAAATCCTTAGCCAAGGTGGACGAGAATTACTGATTTGGATCGGTAGTTTCTCAGTGGGTGATGGGCCTCACACCAACACAAAATATCAATTAGGGGTCTGATTTTATCCACCCTATATACCCGATATGCGATACTCTTAGAAGAACAGACCAGACTATATGAAGAATGTCACAAACAGGCTCAGTAGGGATACGGATGAGTTTGCTCGTCGGCCTTCCTTTCACTCAATACCTGTGTAGCCGTTACGTACAGCTAGTGCCGCTGACGGGTTTGTGGTTAAACCTGTTGGGGTCAAAATTACACCCCAGTTGACCAAGTCAAAGTCAAAGTCAACCCCAAGTAAGCGGGCCAAAGCCCAGGTCAAGTGGGTCCATGCCCAAGTCGAACCGCGCGGCCGACCACTCCCATGCCAAATTGAAAATTATGTAATAGATAATTTTGATGTAATTTTCGTAGATGAATGCAAGGAAAATGGGCATAAAGCCAAATTTTTGTAAAGCCCATGGCTCATATACAAAAGAAATGAGCACATGAGGCATGGGACGGGCAAAACGCCATTTTGTAAAGCCCAAGGGGCTATATGTAAATTTGTAAGCTTATATAAGGCAACATGATATTGAAATAAAAGATAACAATTCATTCTCACAAATTCTAGGGTTTTGTGCCTTCTTCTCCTTCCTCAAGGTTCTAAACCTTCTTCCCATTTTCAATTAAATCAAGAGTTTTACTCTTCCTTTTCCAAAATTAAATAGTTTTTCACCACAAAACCCATAAAAGGGAGCTCAGATCTTCCATCGGATCTCAAAAATGGGATATTTTTAAATCTCACCCCCTTTCTCCAAGATCCGGCCAACCGAGAGGAAGAAGAAGGAGATCCATTTCCAAAAATCCCATCTTGGGAAGATCCAGGGCCAAAGGGGAGAGGAACAAAAGGGCCCATTTGATCATTTCTAAAGATTTCTAGGAGTTTAACTCCATTCAAGATCTGCTGGAGTTCAACTCCATAAATTAATCTATTTTTTTAGGAGTTTAACTCCAGAAGTCAAATCGGGAGCACAACTCCCAGTGCAGGAACAAAGTCTCTTTTCCTGCTGACGCCCAGCGCCCGCGTGCCAAGCACGTGGGGTGCTGGCGCCTAGCGCCCATGTGCCAAGCACGTGGGGCGCTGGCGCCCAGCGCCTAGCTTCCGCGTGCTAGGCACATAAGGCGCCAGCGCCCAGCGTCCGCGTGCTAGGCACGTAAGGCGCTGGCACCCACGCGTCCTTTGAACGCTACTCTTCCCTTTTTTTATATACAAACACAGACTCCACAACACTGTCCCCGAAAGAAAAAATTTCTAACGGGACGTTGCCCCGCACCCCGCAAGGGGGCTGCTAGCCCTCTTGACCCTCAGCCAGCTATCCGGGTAACGGGACCCCGTAAAACTCTGCGGGGACCCCGATATATCCAAAACCCCTCAAGACACACATATGACCACTGCACATTAAGTTCGCATGACTTGTTTGACCCGTCAATCGGAGGTTCTCTCGCTCCAAAGGCGAGGGGTAATTAACGGCATCTTACTCCGCGGTTGTCGGAGATTCGGATCCCCACAATCAATAAACCCCAGCCTACCCTAGGCAGAGGGAATCTATAGTACGCCTGACAAGTGCGCGCGTATTCCCATCTCAATAGGGTGACGAAAAACACCCTACAGATTTTGGCACGCCCGGTGAGAGATCTTTCCTCCTTTATTTCGGGTCAAACATTCATGCGAACTCAATCAATATACATATCGATTGCCTGTACTGAAATCATGCTTCTTTATACAGGTTAACAATTTCCAATTGCAATCTTCGGACGCAGCAAAAATGTCTCCAAGCATAAGCTCAACTTTCAACATGGCTCCCATCTCCTACACAATGAAGATGGTGGCTAGGACAGTCCTCCCGACCAGTCTCGAGCGACAGTGGGAAGAACCGCTACTACCATTTGGCTCTATTCTATTCGTGCCAGCTAGCGCCATCCCAGCTTCTCAAGCTCCAGTAATAGACAGACCGGCCTCGAAAGGCAGGAGGCCAAATGTGGTGATCTTGAGGGCACTACTACCCAAATGCAAGTCGGTGTTTGAACGACTTTCCTTGGCCCCTGCTGGGGGCAAGGCCATCAACACCAACAAAGCAACAAGGCGTCTTGAGCAAGCTCCGGTGATGCCCCTGACAACCGCTCGATCAGGTGTCTTCTCTAACCTCCCCGCCAATCATTTCACAATGGATTCCTGGATAACGGATGCCCGCCAAGCCCTTAAAATTGAGAAGCTAAGACAGAAAAGGCTCAGATACAGAGCCAACAAAAGGGCTAAGGCTCCTGCTAAGCTGAACTTCATGAGGTTCGAAGAACAGGGTTACCCCGCCAAAGATAAAGAGATGGATGGATATGTGGTCCACACTGTCTATATGGTGGGCACGCTCAGCAAGAGCAAGGATGGGGCCACCACATCTTAAATCCAATCTGGTATGAATGTGGCTGCCACTTCCCATGACCAGCCTCCTCTGGGAGGTAATGAAAACCCTTCCAGTGAGGCTGATAAGCAGAGAGATCCCTCGGTTCATGAGGAGTCGGGCTCGTAAAGCAAAGAGGAGACAATCTTTCGTCCCAAGAACGCGGAGCAGCAACTTCTCTAAGAGCTCCGAAAATAGCTCAAAAGCAAAGACAAAGAGATGGACAAGCTCTACTAAAAAATTGACGACTTGTCGAATGTCGTGATGCAGCTCACGGCCCAAGTTACCTCTCAGCCGCCCAATCAAGCACAGGGTTCTGCTCATGAACCAGGAAACGGTGTCCCGAGACAGCCGACACCTATTCCCTTAAATCCAAAGTTGGGCGGACCGCATGAAAGTCAGTCGCATCCTATCTCGGGAAATGTCTTGGTTACCGATGATAGTAGCCCACTAACTCAAGATCAAATCATGGAGTTGGTTGCTAACAAAGTCAAAACATTGGTAGCCAAAGCCGAAGCGCAAAAAGATATCAGTAGTAGTGGGAGACCATATCCTGCTCAGTATGATCTGGTAGAATTTCCTAGCGGCTATGTCATCCCCAAATTTGGAAGATTTGATGGCATGGGAAATGCGAATCAGCACATCACCCACTTTAAAGCCTCATGCGGGAATACTGGGGAAATCAAGCGCTTCTCCTCCGCCAGTTCGTTAATAGTTTAACCGATGTCGCTTTCGATTGGTACGCTAGCATATCAGATGGCTCCGTTACTACTTTCGTCCAAATGGAATCTTTATTTCAATAGAGGTTCATGAGTGTTAGCGATAAGATCACCATCGACCATGCCAAAGAACAACAAAAGCAGTCCGGATTTTATAACCCGATGGCGCAATCTCTCCGTCAAATGTGAACCGCCGATAGAGCAGGACCAATCTGTCAGCCTCCTCGTCGGAAATCTCAACAATTGGATGGCCCCGTTTCTATGCACTACAGGTCTCAAAACATTCCAAGAGCTGGCCAGGAAAGTTCAGATGCTGGAGCGTTCAAAGCAGGAGTCCTCCTCGGATTCCCAAAATAACAATAGGTCCTGGAGAAACCCAAAGGACGATAATCGCAAAGGAGGAAATTCCGACGACGCTAAATCTTTTAACACTTCGGCTAACCGAAATAAGCGAAGGATGAGCAGGACTAATGCCAACCAGCCTCGGAAGCCAGTGTTCGGAGAGGGAGGAGAAGCTCCACTGAAAGAGAAGCTGGATAAAGTCTATTCCTTCAGAAGGGACAAATTCTGTAAAATATTCAAAGACGCCCTAAGAAACGTTCTACAATTGCCAAAATCAAAAAGACCGCAATAAGCGAATATGACCGACGACCCCAAATACCGCCCATATCACAGAGTCATAGGTCATGCCATTAAGGACTGCTTCGTCTTTAAAGATTGGGTCGGAAAGCAATACAAGACAGGAGAGATAGAACTGTCTAAAGGCGTGTTAACAAACAGTCAAACTGCGACCGCCAATTTCATACAAATGGAGACCGAAATCCTTCATGAACCTGATTCTCTTAGACATCTGCCTTTCTTTGAAAAGAGCGAACCAAGGCAACAAGCCAAAAGCCCAACGAGCAGCATTGCCGATGAAGAACCAATAGACGGGTACACAACCCATATGGTCTGCATGATGGAGCTCGGAGGAACAAGTCCTCCTACGCCTTATGGCCATGACAATAATGCGGTTGTTTCCATCCAACACCGGCTTGATCCAAATGATGAAGAGCCCGCTCATGTAATTAAGCCAAAGGAGCCCGTGGTTCCTGCAGAATTGAGTCCCAGCTCCAACAGCCGACCACCACGTCATTAAACTGGGAACAATCGACCTCTAAGTGGTTAAACTGGGGATGTAAAAATGTGTAAATAAAAAAATAAAAAGAATTTAAAAAAGCCGAAATGATGGGGCAACTCGAAATAAAAATCAGCGAGTAAATAAAAATGAAAATGAACAGCCGAAATGATGGGGCAACCGCGAATAAATAGCCGAAATGATAGGGCAATCGCGACCTTCGCGATAAGAAAAGCTGAAATGATAGAGAAATCGCGGTAAAAAAACCCTCCAAATGGCGAATGATGATTCGCTCCGAATGATGAGTCACTCCTGGTACCGTATTCCAGTGCAGCGATACAGACGCCAACCAAAATTTCAAATCTCTAAATGTCCCAACGGCGAATGATGAGTCGCTCCTGGTACCATATTCCGGTGCAGCGATGTAGATGCCAACAGATTCCAAAATTCTCCCAGGCCTACGGTTGGTCCCCGAACTGACTACCGTATACAATCCACGGGCACAAATAATTCTCATCACACCCATACCCCATCGCAATCACCAGTCACGCGGCCGGTCTCCGCCCTTGGAATTATGCTCCATTTGGGAAGACCCACTCATGTGTCCTCATGATGCATGAGGAAAACAAAACTTATGGGATCCTCATGACTCGTAAGAAAACACCTTCGTGGGATCCTTATGACTCACAAAGGAAAAACACACTTGGGTGTCCCCACGATTCCTAAGGGGAAAACGCACCAACGAGATCCTTTCGACTCGCAGGGAGAAAATGCTTTTATGAGACCTTTACCGCTCATAAAATTGAAAAGTCTTAGGTGGTAGGGTCCTAAACCTGTCTCCTAAGACATCGCTCCCCAACAGGTAAAGGCAAATGATAAATTGCTCCTGGCACCTGTGCTTCAGTGTTAGCAACGCCGATGCCGACCCCTTGTTAGGTTTACATAGCACCTCATGAAGGGTTTGGACGCATCACATGTCTCAAAATTAAATTTTTAAGATGCTAAGTGAACATACAAAGAATCATCACTAGAATTTTAGGGTTTCAAAACATTGACAACATCACAAGTAGGAAAAACTAGGGTTTTGAGAGTACAACCTTTGTAGCTCCCTACGCTAGACTCCTTGGCTACTTAAGGGTTGGAAAAGGTCCGCTTGAGATCTTTCTAGGTCTACGATGATCCACCCGGAGTCGTCTTTGTCCAAGCTAGAAACTTCACAATATCAAGAGAAGAGATGGAAGCTAACACTCTTCACTAATTGGCAAGACTAGTGTAGAATGGTGTTGTGGTTGGTTTGCTCACTTCAAAATCCTAACCTGGTTACTCTTTTGCGTACTTGAAAAATCTAGAGAGCAAGAGAGAGAAGGAAGAAGATGATGGCTCTAGAAAACTCAAGAGAATGATAATCTCATATGAAAAATAGAAAATATAAGTATATATATTTTCTATTCTTCATCTCAAACCATGGTTACATAAAAAAGATATTATTGTACTTGAGTTAAAAGACAAAAGGAAGATTAACTCATGGTTAAAAAGTGGGTGAACAAGTTTAGATCAAAGAAGAGTGTAGAAGATAACCATGGATTAATCTTTTTCTTTTCTTTTGTTTTAAAACAAATACAAATATATATCCATATATAATCATAAGGTGTGAGTCTTATATTGCCACCATCTTCTATATATACAACCATGATAGAATGATGTATGCATGTATGTGTGCATGCACATCCATATGTGCATGAACAAGAATGAATGCATACATGCATGCATACACCCAAAAAAGACAAGAAAAGGATTTCTAGTGAGAAACTAATGGTTAAATGATAAATCAACACTTGATTTAGCAACCCGGTCATATCACATACGACCCAACCAAAAGCAAGCGGCCCGATTAATATACGGTATCTCATACGCGCATTTTAACCGGGTCCATGCGCATATCGCATATGCGCACCACAACGTTTCGCCTGAACTAGGTAACTCCTTTGTGGGACTCTAAGACTCGTCAATATGCCGGCAGTGGGTGATGATCATATCAAGCACCCCCAAGCCGCAAGCGGTCAGCTAAACGTAACGGCCACCCGGGTATTGAGCGATCAGAAGAAAACAAGCGAACCTTCTACAACTCCCGTCGAACCAACCGGCAACAATACCGTACAGTCCGGTCTCTTCGTCAGATATGCTGCATATCGAGTCTAGGGATAGTAACGTCGACCCCAATAACTCAATAAGTCGTGTCGATGAAAGGTCTATAACAGATCGAGAAACTACTGATAACACTTATCAGCAAATCTCAACAGCCCTGGCCAGGGACTTACTGATATAGCCAGTTGAGCACAGCACAACATCAACTCCCAATACCGGGAGAGACGAAACCCCTCCTATCGCTCATTGCCTTCGTGTGTCTCGGGACTGTACCCAACGGCCACCTGTTTGCACGACTCAGTAGAGCCGTGGTAGGGTGGTAATCAAAGTATAGTAGGAGAACACACAAGACTCTATGACGATCTCGGGTCTACAGACTAACCTGCACCAGTGTCATATGAGAACTGCTATCCGACGATAGATATAATTCTATATAGGAGTTCTCGGTGAGTCCGTCCAGTGTACCCAGTCACCACTGAGCACCCGTATACGATCTCGATGTCAAACATCGATGAATGTGGGAACATCCATTGACCATCATATGGGTCTAGTATCATATACGCTAGTCTACTCTGGTATATCGATGCCCCGTCTCGATACACCTACGACTAGGGGCATTTCAGGATATGCTTATAAACTATAGATGTCCCACTAGTATGATCTCCATCATAATCACAGTAGTCAAGCCTATATCCTCAGGGCTTTATCAACATGTATGAATGAATAAAAGCATGATCAAATCAACATGTCAGATAAAGAAGAACCAGATAGCATACTATCATGTCGAGCAAGAATGTACACTAAATATATATATATATATATATACATGTATAAATACATCCACTATCATATAATGGCCTCTAGGGCATACATATATCCAACAATCTCCCACTTGCACTAGGGCCAGTTATTGGCATATCTCATACCCAACATCTCAAAAAGTCGCTCATGCTGCGGCTGAGGGAGGGCCTTGGTGAGTGGATCCGCGGTGTTATTCTTTGTGTCTACTCTCTTAATCTCGATCTCGCGGCAATCTACAATCTCCCGGATCAAATGAAAGCGCCTCAGGATGTGTCTGGATCGCCGATGGGACCTGGGCTCCTTGGCTAACGCCATAGTCCCATTATTATCACAATACAATGGTATTGGATCAATAATGGTTGGAACTACTCCTAGCTCCGAGACGAACTTCCTCATCCAGACGGCTTCCTTGGCGGCATCATTTGTAGCAATGTACTCAGCCTCCATCGTAGAGTCTGCAACGGTATCCTGTTTGGAACTCTTCCAACTTACCGCCCCTCCATTGAGGGTAAATACAAACCCTGAGATAGATCTGATGTCGTCCTTATCGCTCTGGAAGCTCGAATCGGTAAAGGCCTCCATTTGGAGATCTCCATTACCATACACCAAGAACAATTCTTTAGTCCTTCGTAAGTACTTAAGAATGTTCTTCACAGCTATCCAGTGATTCTCCCCTGGGTTGGATTGATACCTGCTTACAACACTAAGTGCATAAGCTACATCTGGGCGTGTACATAACATCACATAAATTATAGATCCTACTGCCGAAGCATAGGGTATAATGCTCATGCGAGCTCTCTCTTCATCGGTCTTTGGGCAAGAATCCTTGGAGAGAGTGACCCCATGGCAAGCGGATAAGGCACCCCGCTTGGAGTCTTCCATACTAAACCTTTTTAGGATGGTGTTGATGTACCAGGTTTGGGACAATCCCAATAACCTCTTGGATCTATCCCTATAGATCCTTATGCCCAGAATGTATGTGGCATCACCCAGGTCCTTCATGGAGAACCTTAGTGATAAGAAAGATTTGACCGACTGTAGCATAGGAATATCATTTCCTATCAGAAGAATGTCATCCACGTACAATACGAGGAATGTGACAGCTCTCCCTACAGCCTTCTTATAAACACAAGGTTCATCTGGATTTTTGATGAAATCAAACTCTTTGATAACATCATCGAAACAGATGTTCCAACTCCGTGATGCCTGCTTTAACCCATATATGGATTTAAGCAATCTACATGCTTTCCCGCTGCTCCCACTATCAATGAAGCCCTCCGGCTGATCCATATAAACGCATTCTTCTAAATCTCCATTTAGAAATGCCGTTTTAACGTCCATTTACCAGATTTCTTAGTCGTAGTGAGCAGCAATAGCAAGTAGGATCCGAATGGATTTAAGCATGGCTACGGGCGAAAAAGTCTCGTCATAGTCCAAACCTGGTCTTTGACAAAAACCTATCGCTACAAGTCTTGCCTTATAGGTCTCTACCTGCCCATCTACACCAATCTTTCTTTTAAAGATCCATTTGCATCCCACAGGTTTTACCCCAGGGGGTACAACGTCCAAAGTCCATACTTTGTTGGTGTACATACACTACATTTCGGATCTCATGGCATCCAGCCACTTCACAGAGTCACCACTCGTGATAGCTTGCTGAAAACTGGTAGGATCATCATCCTCCATGATGCAGTCTTCTCTGTCACCATCAATGAGGAAACCGTAGTACCTCTCCGGTGGGCGAGAAGTCCTACTAGACCTCCGGAGTGGCTGAGGTTCGTCAGTTTCTATTGCAACAGCCGGTTCAACCAAGTCGTCATTTGTAGTTTGTGTCTCTAGAACCACTTCTAGATCCACCACATTGCCATCATCTTTATCTGTAAAAAACTCTTTTTCCAAGAATGTGGCATGCTGAGAAACAAACACCTTTTGTTCCTCCTTGTGGTAGAATAGATATCCATAAGAGTTCTTTGGATATCCCACAAAATTACACATGACTGACCGTGTCTCGAGTTTGTCCGGATTCTGCTTTTTAACATAGGCCGGGTAACCCCAAATCTTAATTCTCTTAAGAGATGGTCTCTTCCCATGCCATATCTCATATGGCGTGGTAGATACGGTTTTGGTTGGGACCCTGTTCAGTAGAAACGCTGCAGTCTCCAATGCATGCCCCCAAAATGAGACAGGTAACTCAGCATCACTCATCATGGAACGGACCATATCTAATAGGGTCCTATTCCGTCGTTCAGACACACCGTTGTGCTGTGGTGTGTAAGGAGGAGTGAGTTGAGAGAGAATCCCATTCTCTTTTAGGAAGTTTGCAAATTCTGTACTGAGGTACTCCCCACCTCGATCCGATCGAAGCATCTTGATACTCAAGCCAGTTTGTTTTTCTACTTCTTGTTTATATTCAGTGAATTTCTCAAAAGCTTCGAATTTGTGCTTTAATAAAAATACATGACCGAATCTTGAGAAATCGTCAGTGAAAGTAATGAAGTAAGAAAAACCGCCTCTCGCCTGTATAGACATTGGCCCACATACATCACTATGTATGAGGCCTAGGAGCTCGGTTGCTCTTTCTCCGTGTCCGGTAAACGGAGTTTTGGTCATTTTACCTTTGATATAAGACTGGCAAGTCGCATAAGATTTATATTCAAAAGAGTTTAAATATCCATCTTTATGTAACTTGTTTAGTCGTGTTTCGTTAATATGACCAAGTCTACAGTGCCAAAGAAAAGCTTCATTTATTTCTGAAAGTTTTCTTTTATTAGTGTGTTGTATGCTGAAAACTGTGTGTTGATTTAGGACGTATATCCCGTTATTAAGTGTACCATACCCAACCAACATTTGATTCAGGTGAATGTTCATAACATTATTCTGCAATACAAAATTATATCCTTCATTATCTAACAAAGAAACAGATATTATATTACAAAGCATACTTGGTACAAAATAACATGGGTTCAAAACCAATATACACCCAGATGGCAACCCCAAGTGATACTCTCCTACTGCGACTGCATGTACATTGGAACCATTTCCAATGCGGAGAGTATGGTCACCTGTCTTCAAAACCTTGCTATTTCTCAACCCCTGCATAGAATTGCAAATGTGAGAACCTGAACCGGTATCTAATACCCAGGAAGCAGAGTTTATTGAAAAGCAGTTTTCTGTCACAAACACACCTGAAGCGGAAGCATCCCCATGCTTCTTCTTGAGATTCAAGTACTCCGTACAGTTGCGCTTCCAATGTCCTGTTTTGTGGCAATGAAAACATTCTCCTTTTCCCGATTCTCCAGCTTTGGTCTTTTTCTTCCCCTTAACCTTTTTAACTCCACCCTTAGGATTGGTGGGCTTCTTCTTTTTCTTTCTCTTGGCCTTAGCCTTTGGGCGAGAAGAAGAAGATTGCCCAACACTCAAAACGGGAGTTTTCACTGATTTCAGTGTGCTCTCTGCACTCCTTAACATATTAAGGAGTTCAGGTAGTTCCCTCTCCATGTTGTGCATGTTGAAGTTAACTATGAATTGAGCAAAGGTGGAGGGGAGGGACTGCAGAATAATATCCGTATATTGTTCATTGTCCATCGTCCATCCAAGGTCCTCAAGCTCTTCTATGAGAGCTATCATCTTCAGAACATGGTCTCCTACCGGTGTGCCAGGGGCCATTCGCATTTGAAACAATTTCTTTGATGCTTCGTATCGTAATACGCAGGATTTCTCTCCATACAACTCCTTTGTATGGAGGAATATGGTTTGAATGTCCATATTCTCGTGCTGCTTTTGATGTGTGTTGTCCATCGATGCAAGCGTGAGGCATTTAGCCGTGGCACAGTCAGCGTCCCATGTCTTGCGGACTTCAATATCCGCAACTGAGGATTTTGGACCTGGGGTGGGCGGGGCTGAAGCCGTGAGGACATATGATACTTTATCATAAGTCAAGGCTATTTTCAGATTCCTCAGCCAGTCTTTATAATTGGTCCCATTTAGTTTGTTTTTATCTAGTAGAAGCTTGAGTCCAGTCATTGGTATCTGCCATTAAGAGAGAGAAAAGAATACACTCAGTGAAAGCTCTTGCAAAGATCAGATTGGGTATTATCTTGTCTAATCGATGTCTCCCACTGCTTTAATCAAGTTTTTCTTTCAAACCTTAAAAAGAAAACTAGTCAGGATTAATTACAGTCTACAACTTCGATAACCGTTCAGCCAGGCTAGTGTCGGTACTTGAGGGAGGTTCCCCGTGCTTTCGCACGGACCTAATTAAAGTAAACCTCGTTTTCCCAGAGGCGTAGCCCCATTAACACCTTTCTAGACACCTAATGAGTTAGCTAATTGTAAACTGCAAAACTCTCCTGGGAGCAACTATTGCCCACAGTGGGATCGGGATCCAACCATCATATGGAAGGTATGCAATCTCATTGCAAATCTCAACACTTGAAATTCCCGATGCGGTTTTTACCCCTAGTACCTATGACCTTGGCTATGGTCAACAAATCACAAGTACTAGTCAAGTTCAGCCCGTCATTTCTTGATTAATCTGACCCGTTTACATGACCCTTGGCTAAGGTCAACAAAGTCATATGCCCGTCCTAATTAATATGCATCATATGCATTGTAGGAAGACATCACATAGCTACCGTACACTACGCCTTGGCTAAGGTCAACAAACGTAGCACGAATACTAAGTACTCTACTTCCTAAAATGACGGAGGGTTGCAGATGATTTTTAATAAAATCTTTAACGCTTTGAACTTGATATCGTCGTAGAATCAAATGGTTTTCAAAAGGAGTGGCTTGAGCTCCGCAGTTTTGAAATATAGCTTTTTCATAAAGAGCCGAGTGTTTTCAAATCCGATTCTACAACATCTTTTTAGGTTTATTTTCTTTACATTAATCATATTAATGTAGTCCCATCATTTAAGTCCTTAAGCCAATCACAGAAAAGAAACGAAAATACAACGTACGCTTATGCCATCCGCATTCGTCGCAATGTTCCGTTATGCACCGTTAGGTTACTAACTAACGGCATACCGGGACGGGACTAGCGCGGGTGTAAAATATAAGCAACGTCTACTATATAACTCATATATAATATATCATTCGTCTCAGATATCACAGAACACAGGTAGCAGAAACATATATATAATGTGGGATATACTAGGACTTACGTATTTAGTATTTGGCCAACAATAGAAAATACGGATTCCACAGTCATGATGAATAGCCAAGCCCATACCACTAGACCCCTACGAGAGCGGCAAGCGACCCTACCAATTCTGGAGTTTAGGAGACCCGGTCTCGACTCCTCGAGATGGCCTCCCACTGAACCCCAGAACCCGGTCACTTGTGTTCCCCTCCTTGGGTCTATCCTAATGCGGAAAAGTAAATAATATACAACACTGGTGACATCAACCTCAACCCGGAAGTGTCCCAAATAAAAGAATATTACATTACATTTGAATTTTACATGAATGAAAATAAAACTCTCATCTCACATAAAAACCCCCGGCTATTCAATCGCGACAATCCTGCACATCATATCTCAGCAACACATAATATCATATATCATCAACGTAAGTAAGTATGCGTACCCCGATTGTCGTTGATGTATAGCAACGAAACCGGCGATAAGCGACATACTGTTAGTCTATATGCCCTAGAGGCCATTACTGTATCATACTAGTTTGTATATTACTTAATGGAAGCTTGGGATATTCACCTTGTATATACAATCTTGCTCAAAATAGTAGTATGCTACTTGGTTTGTTTCTACTTCAATGTGTACATGTGTTTATTTTTGTATATCGCCTATACACATTAGTGGAGCCCTTAGGATCTTTGCTTGATTACCAACGATGTGATGGTCGTCACACTAGTGGGGCTGGGTAATCTATAAGCACATCCTTATGCAGGTCCCTGGTCGCAGGACTATCGAGACAGGGCATCGATACTCCGGAGTAGACCAGCGCATGCGCTTCTCATCCCAGTGTGGGAGACGGTCTGTCCCACAGCCGTCAGTACGTCGTACTTGAGATAGTATGCGAGTGCTCGTTAGGTTACGGGTACACTGGACAGGACTCGTCGGGAACTGACTAGTTGGTATTATGCCTATCGTCAGTTATCAGTTCCCAGGTGACATGAGTACAGCTTAGTCCGCTGACTTGACACTGTCACTTCGCCTCGAGTGTGTTCCCACTGTACTTTGATCACTACCCTACCACGGCTCAAAGGAGTCGTGCAAACAGGTAGTGGTTGGGTGCAGTCCCGAAGCACTTGGAGGCAGTGATGGTTAGACATAATTCGTCTCTCCCGGTATTGGGGGTTGACATCGCGCTGTGTCTAGGAGAGCCATTACACGAGTAGTCCCTGGCCAGGGCAAACGAGATATACTGATAGGCTTCCAGTGTTATCTCAGGGTGTTTTGGGCTTCGCTCCGGCATGACTTGTACCGCTATTGGGGGACTGACGTTTACCGCCCCCGAGGCCCGCCATGCGATGTATCAGACGAACAGACTGGACTGTACGGAGAATGTCACACTCAGGCTCAGTAGGAGTTCAGATGGGTTTCGCCTCGTCGGTCTTCTTGTCGGCATTACCTGGGGACCGTTACGCACAGCTAGTGCCGCTTGCGGTCTGTGGTTAAACCCACTGCCAGCGTAGTGTCGAGTCTTTAGAGTCCCACACGGAAAGCTTTTCGCCTTTAGGCAAAAGAGTAGAGGTCGCATGGTATTGCGACAGGTCACAAGGTTTTGCGACAGGGTCCGGTCATATCCGTGCACTTGTGCACGTACAGTGTCCGGACAGTTTACACTAGCGGGCTTTGGTTTAAGCCAGATCCTAGTGTACCTTTTGGGATTGGATTTATCCAGTTTGCATTCGTGTTCCTCGGAACGCGGATGCGGGTGTGTATGCACAGTTGACAGGGAGGCAGAGGCAGCGGATTCTCATTAGGGTTGTTGACAGTTGACCGTTGACTATTTGACTTTTTGCTCAACCCTAATGAGAATATGATATGTGATTAACTATTATATTAATTAAGTATTATGGTGACATGGTTGTTGACTTTTGTTGACTTTGTTGACTTTTGTTGACTTGTTGACTTTGTTGACCGGTTGACTAGGCTTGACTAGTTGACCATCATGATAACCATAGCCATCATTTCATGGCAAAGACTTTTACTTGCTTGCTCATTTGTGTAAAATGAGTGCATGATATGATATGGTTATGGTTGCTTCAACCATCACATAAGACTTTTTTGGATATGATGAGTTATCATGACTTTGGATTATGAGAGGGTGAGAGACAAAATACTTGCTCATTCTTTCTTGCTCATTCTCTCTCTTGTTCTTGAGCTCTCCTTTTGCTCTCACCCTCTTGCTCTTGCTCCCTCTCTTTAATCTATGGTTCTCTTGTCTCATGAGTTGAGAATCAAGAACCATAGATAAAATCCCACACAAACTATTCTCTACTCATTCTAGTTCACAAGGTTTAGCAAACCAAGTGAACTAGTTTCTTCAAACAACGAAGAAGGAGCCAAAGGTTGGAGCTTTCAGGTGGATCTATCTTCGGCGTACGGAGACGACGAGAAGAAGCCAATCCGGACCACCATCGGAGTTTGAAGACGAAGGAGTTCAAGACAAGCAAGGTATAACCCCCTAACCGAGTAGCTAGAAACTCATAGTTAGGTTGTTAGATAGATGTTTAACCAAGATCCGGGTTATAGGTCCATGTTACCACCTCCGTAAAAATCGTTTTTTACCAAATTCCGCATTCCCGAAAGTACCGGGAGAGGTAGCATGGACTTACAGTGGTATCAGAGCCTAGTTAAACACTATCTAGCATGTTAGCAAGTAACTAGAAGATCGATCAAAGAAAATGTCCCGAAAACGAACCCCAAAAATTCGAGTTTCTGTCGATTTTTTACTGTTCAAAAGTTGATTATTTTAACACCTAAAATCGGCTCAGGGTTTTTAGAAGCCACTGTAGAAAAATCACCAACCGATCCCTCTAAACGACCGCGGAAACGCGGCAATAGCTTGCTATTGCCGCGGTTCCGCGGTCTCCTTGGCGCCTCTCTGGTGTTTCTTTGCTACAGTGTGCATCTGGGGGTATTTTGGGAATTTTGGTACATGTATTTTCAACCCAGATTTTCCAGAACGAAAATTTTATTTTGGGGTCCCGGAAATCCGTATTTTTGATCGAACTTCTAAAAGACTTAAGCTAACGGGTTTTTCTGTAATGTGATATTTGTATTGAACGTCTACTAATCGCTATATGTCGATTAGTGGGGGTTATACAAATCTGTGATCTGTAATGTTGCTGGAATGTGTATATGAATATGTTGGATTGTCGCGGGTGAATAGCCGGGGGTTGTGAGACGAGAGTTTTCTTTTCTTTCAATTCATGTAAATTTGTAAATTGATGTAATAATTATTTGTATGGCCGCACAACCGGGTCGGGGTTGTAGCCGTCATTGTATAATTTCTTTTTACTGTTTTTTGCTCCTAGGATAGACCCATGGAGGGGGTGCACAAACTACCGGGTATACCGAAGTGTCAAGTGGCCTACTCATGGAGATGAGGGAGGTTGCTACGCTTCGGGTACTTGGCGGGTAGTTTGCCGCACCCGTAGGGGTCTTGGGTGGGGTATTGGCTATTCACCGCGACCGTGTAATCTGTCTTTCGTTATAGGCTCGTACGAATTACAGATTCCTAGTATATCCAATGTATTCATCTGTGATCTGAAATGTTTATCATTGCAGTATATCTATATATGATATTATTTAGGCGTTGCTTATGTTTTACAGACGCGCTAGCCCAGCCCCCGCTCTGTCGTTAGTTAAGTAACCTAACGGGTAATGACGGGGCCCAGTGGCGAATGCGAATGGCATAAGCATACGTCATATTTTGGTTGTTTTCTGCAATGGTAGGATTAAATGATGGGACGCATTAAAAGAACTAATGCAAGAATATCACGCATTAAAAGAACTAATGCAAGATAATAAACCAAGTTAAAGTCGTTGGAACACTTTCGAAAAACCACTCGGTTCTTTTCAAAACCAACTTTTAAATGCGGAGCTTGAGCCACTCCTTTTAAAAGCTATCTCGTTCCATCGACCAAATCAAGTTCACTACGTTCACGGTTTTGCCAAAACCATTCGTAGCCCTCCGTCGTTTCACATGAATAGTCAATAGTATTCAAGCTGTGTTTGTTGGCCAAAGTCAAGGCATAGTGATTGGTAGCTATTGGGTGTTCATGTGCAGCATAGATAGATGCGTTGGTTTGGAACAGTCGTACTGCCTTGTTGGCCAAAGTCAAGAGTAGGTGCGGGTGGATTCAAATTAACCTGGAGAACGACGGGTAGAACTTGACATGTGACTTATGATTTGTTGGCCAAAGTCAAGGTCATAAGAGCATGGGGCAAAAATCCACATCGGGAGTTTCATAAGTACTGAAACTTGCTAGATTTGCATACCATTTGGAGTGTGATGATTCTGGTAGGATTCCTTCAGTTTCGTCACGCGATGATATTTGGATCCCGATCCTACTGTGAGTATATGCTACTCCTCGGGAAATTTCTCACTAAACGATCAATTCTATAAACCTAGTAGGTGCCTAGAAAGGTGTTAGCGGGGCTACGCCCACAGGGAAAAGAGGTTCTTTAATTAAGGAACTTCGCGAAAGCGTTGGAAAACCTCCCTCGAAGTACCGACACCGGCCTGGCTGAACGGTTAAGCAAGTATTGTGCGGTGGGATTGATCCCGGCTAATTCTTCCTTTATGGTTTGAGGAGGGATTCGAGAAACAGTGGGAGCCATCCTGTTTAGACAAACTAAAACCACTCTAAACTTGCAAGAGCATCATGCTGAGTGTTTCTTCTTCTCTCTCCTAATTGCAGCAACCAAATCAACATGACTGGACTTAAGTTACTCCTAGATAAAAATATACTGACCGGGCCAAACTACAAAGATTGGCTCAGGAATGTCAAAATGGCAATCACTTACGACAAGCTGGGGTATCTTCTTACCACCAAAGCTCCCCCTGCCCCTGGTCCCACTTCCAGCGCCGCGGATAAGGAAATCCGCAAGACTTGGGAGATTGATAGCGCGAAGGCCAAGTGCCTCGTACTTGCCTCGATGGACAACGAACATCAGAGGAGGCACGAGAATATGGACCTTGAATCCATATTTCTCCATACAAAAGAACTGTATGGAGAGCAATCACGTATCGCAAGATACGAAGCGTCGAAAAAGTTATTTTCGGCAAAGATGGCCGTCGGATCATCAGTAGCCGAGCACGTTCTAAAGATGATCGGCTACAATGAGGAGCTCGCGGACCTAGGGACCACATTGGAGGGTGAACTCTATACGGATATAGTTCTCCAGTCCCTTCCTTCCACTTACGCCCAGTTCATACTGAACTTCAACTTACAAGAAAAAGAGGTTGAACTTTCAGAGCTCCTCAACATGCTGAGGAGCGCAGAGGGCACCCTACAGAAAGGTAGGGAAACATCCACTTTGTTTGTAGGAGGATCATCTTCTTCTAGGTCCAAGGCGAAAGCCAAGGGAAAGAAGAAGAAAGCCCCCGCCAAACCAAGGAGCGGTGTTAGTAAAGTGGATACGAAGGGAAAAGCTAAAGCAACAAAGAAAGCGGGGAAGCTTGTGGATAAGGAAGAATGCTTCTTTTGTCATAAGAAAGGTCACTGGAAGAATGATTGCAGGGCCTGGAAGGCCAGAACACAGGAATTGAAGCAGGCTGCAGCTTCAGCTTCAGGTGTGTATGTTATTGAAAACTGTCTTTCAATAAACTCTACTTCCTGGGTATTGGATACCGGATCAGGATCTCATATCTGTAATTCTTTGCAGGCGTTGAGAAACCGTAGGGTTTTGAAGGCAGGTGATATGACCCTCAGAGTTGCGAACGGAGCTAGCATGGATGCTAAAGCCGTGGGGGACTATCACCTGGGAATGTCAGATGGACATGTTTTGGTTTTGCGTAATTGCTTTTTTTGTACCCAACGCAACGTGTAATATCATTTCTGTATCTTTAGTTTCTAAAGAAGGTTATGAATTTACGTTTGTAAACAATGTTGTAAACATTCACCTTAATCAAGTTCTGATTGGGTCAGGTACATTGAGTAATGGTATATACGTATTGAACCAACCACATATTTTCAATGTCCAGAATACACACAAAAGAAAGTCTCCAGAAATAAATCAGACTTTCTTGTGGCATTGTAGACTAGGTCACATCAATGAGAGAAGGTTGAAGAAGTTACATACAGAAGGGTATTTGAATGCGTTCGAATATCAGTAGTATGCCACTTGTCAATCCTGTCTCAAAGGAAAGATGACAAAGACTCCGTTTACTGGACATGGAGTAAGAGCGAGCGAGCTCTTGGGACTCGTACACAGTGACGTGTGCGGTCCAATGTCTACATATGCGCGAAGCGGATATTCTTACTTCATTACTTTTACGGATGACTTCTCAAGGTACGGTTATGTCTTCTTAATGAAACATAAGTCCGAGGCCTTTGGAAAATTCCAGGAGTATAAGAATGAAGTAGAGAAACAGACCGGCAAAAGTATTAAGATTCTAAGATCGGATCGAGGTGGAGAATACTTAAGTGCCGAGTTCCTGGACTATTTAAAAGAGAACGGAATTCTCTCTCAGCTTACTCCTCCATACACCCCGCAACATAACGGTGTATCGGAGAGACGGAACCGCACCCTATTGGATATGGTGCGGTCCATGATGGGTAACGCTGAGTTGCCGCTATCATTCTGGGGATATGCGCTAGAATCACCCGCATACCTTTTGAACCGAGTTCGTACTAAGACTGTGCCTACTACACCGTATGAGATGTGGTGTGGGAAGAGACCCTATCTTAAGCACATTAAGACATGGGGATGTCCAGCTTTTGTCAAAAAGCAGCATGCGGACAAGCTCGAGGCACGCTCAGTACAGTGCAAGTTTGTGGGGTATCCAAAGAACTCCAAAGGATATTTCTTCTACTGTGAAGAGGAACAAAAAGTTCTTGTTTCTCGTCATGCCTACTTCTTGGAAACTGAGTTTTTGGAAAACCAGATAAGTGGGAGCACAGTAGAACTGGAAGAAATTCCAGAACCACGGACTGTTACTGAAAGTTTAGCGGAACCAGAGGGTTCGAAAGAACAGGACATTCCTACGCCGCTCCGCAGGAGTAGTAGGCAGACTCATCCGCCCGAGAGATACTACGGTTTTCTCATAGACGGGGATAGAGAGGATTGCATCATAGATTATGATGAGCCTACTAGTTTCTAGCAGGCCGTTCAGAGCGTTGACTCAGTGAAATGGCTGGATGCAATGCGGACCGAAATGGAGTCCATGTACACCAACAAGGTATGGACGTTGGACATTGCTCCAGACGGGGTAAAACCCGTAGGATGAAAGTGGATCTTCAAAAGGAAGATTGGTGTAGATGGACAGGTTGAGACCTATAAAGCTAGGCTGGTAGCAAAGGGTTTTCGTCAAAGACCTGGCTTTGACTATGACGAAACCTTTTCTCCAGTAGCCATGCTGAAATCCATTCGGATCCTTCTTGCCTTTGCTGCCTTCCACGATTATGAGATCTGGCAAATGGACGTAAAGGCCGCTTTTCTAAATGGAAATTTAGAGGAGTGTGTCTATATGGACGAGCCAGAGGGTTTCATTCAGAGTGGGAGCAGCGGAAAGGTGTGCAAGTTGCTTAAGTCCATCTATGGACTAAAGCAGGCATCGCGGAGTTGGAACATCTGCTTTGATGAGACGGTCAAAGAATTTGGCTTTATCAAAAATCCAGATGAACCATGCATCTATAGTAGATTTGTAGCGAGAACTGTAGTATTCCTCGTTTTATACGTGGATGACATTCTCTTAATAGGAAATGACATTCCTATGCTACAATCTGTCAAGGGGTTCTTGTCACACAGGTTCTCCATGAAAGACCTGGGTGATGCCTCGTACATTCTGGGTATCCGGATCTACCGTGACAGATCCAAAAGGATATTAGGACTTTCACAGTCCAGGTACATCGACACCATACTGAAAAGATTCAGTATGGAAGATTCCAAGCGCGGTAACCTACCGGCTTGTCACGGGATCACCCTCTCTAAAGAGATGTCTCCCAAGACTGATTTGGAGAGGAATCGCATGTCTATTATACCCTACGCTTCTGCGGTAGGCTCTATAATGTATGCGATGTTGTGTACCAGACCGGATGTAGCTTATGCACTGAGTGTGGTAAGCCGGTATCAGTCAAACCCTGGGGAGAAACACTGGATAGCGGTAAAGAACATTCTCAAGTACCTGAGAAGGACTAAGGAGATGTTCTTGGTGTATGGCGGAAAAGACCTCCAGATCGAGGCCTTTGCTGACTCCAGCTTCCAGAGTGACAAGGATGATTCCAAGTCCATGTCGGGTTTTGTCTTCACCCTCAATGGAGGGGCGGTGTGTTGGAAGAGTTCCAAACAAGAAACCATTGCAGACTCGACGATGGAAGCGGAATACATCGCTGCATCTGATGCCGCAAAAGAAGCTGTCTGGATGAGGAAGTTCTTGAAAGAACTTCAGGTGGTTCCGTCCATTGTTGATCCAATACCTCTGTATTGCGACAACAACGGGGCTATAGCTTTAGCGAAGGAACCCAGGTCCCATCAGAGATCCAGGCACATCTTGAGGCGGTATCACCTGATCAGGGAGATCGTGGATCGCCAGGAGATCGAGGTTCGGAGAGTCGCTTCAGAAGACAACACTGCAGATCCATTCACCAAGGCCTTGCCCCAGACTCAGTTCGAGCGGCTGATCGAGATGATAGGTCTTCGATACGCCAGTACATGGCCTTAGTGCAAGTGGGAGATTGTTAGTGTATATGCCCTAGAGGCCATTACTGTATCATACTAGTTTGTATATTACTTAATGGAAGCTTGGGATATTCACCTTGTATATACAATCTTGCTCAAAATAGTAGTATGCTACTTGGTTTGTTTCTACTTCAATGTGTACATGTGTTTATTTTTGTATATCGCCTATACACATTAGTGGAGCCCTTAGGATCTTTGCTTGATTACCAGCGATGTGATGGCCGTCACACTAGTGGGGCTGGGTAATCTATAAGCACATCCTTATGCAGGTCCCTGGTCGCAGGACTATCGAGACAGGGCATCGATACTCCGGAGTAGACCAGCGCATGCGCTTCTCATCCCAGTATGGGAGACGGTCTGTCCCACAGCCGTCAGTACGTCGTACTTGAGATAGTATGCGGGTGCTCGTTAGGTTACGGGTACACTGGACAGGACTCGTCGGGAACTGACTAGTTGGTATTATGCCTATCGTCAGTTATCAGTTCCCAGGTGACATGAGTACAGCTTAGTCCGCTGACTTGACACTGTCACTTCGCCTCGAGTGTGTTCCCACTGTACTTTGATCACTACCCTACCACGGCTCAAATGAGTCGTGCAAATAGGTAGTGGTTGGGTGCAGTCCGAAGCACTTGGAGGCAGTGACGGTTAGACAGGATTCGTCTCTCCCGGTATTGGGAGTTGACATCGCACTGTGTCTAGGAGAGCCATTACACGAGTAGTCCCTGGCCAGGGCAAACGAGATATACTGGTAGGCTTCCAGTGTTATCTCAGGGTGTTTTGGGCTTCGCTCCGGCACGACTTGTACCACTATTGGGGGACTGACGTTTACCGCCCCCTAGGCCCGCCATGCGATGTATCAGACGAACAGACCGGACTGTACGAAGAATGTCACACTCAGGCTCAGTAGGAGTTCAGATGGGTTTCGCCTCGTCGGTCTTCTTGTCGGCATTACCTGGGGACCGTTACGCACAGCTAGTGCCGCTTGCGGTCTGTGGTTAAACCCACTGCCAGCATAGTGTCGAGTCTTTAGAGTCCCACACAGAAAGCTTTTCGCCTTTAGGCAAAAGAGTAGAGGTCGCATGGTATTGCGACAGGTCGCAAGGTTTTGCGACAGGGTCCGGTCACATCCGTGCACTTGTGCACGTACAGTGTCCGGACAGTTTACACTAACGGGCTTTGGTTTAAGCCAGATCCTAGTGTACCTTTTGGGATTGGATTTATCCAGTTTGCATTCGTGTTCCTCGGAACGCGGATGCAGGTGTGTATGCACAGTTGACAGGGAGGCAGAGGCAGCGGATTCTTATTAGGGTTGTTGACAGTTGACCGTTGACTATTTGACTTTTTGCTCAACCCTAATGAGAATATGATATGTGATTAACTATTATATTAATTAAGTATTGTGGTGACATGGTTGTTGACTTGTTGACTTTTGTTGACTTGTTGACTTTGTTGACCGGTTGACTAGGCTTGACTAGTTGACCATCATGATAACCATAGCCATCATTTAATGGCAAAGACTTTTACTTGCTTGCTCATTTGTGTAAAATGAGTGCATGATATGATATGGTTATGGTTGCTTCAACCATCACATAAGACTTTTTTGGATATGATGAGTTATCATGACTTTGGATTATGAGAGGGTGAGAGACAAAATACTTGCTCATTCTTTCTTGCTCATTCTCTCTCTTGTTCTTGAGCTCTCCTTTTGCTCTCACCCTCTTGCTCTTGCTCCCTCTCTTTAATCTATGGTTCTCTTGTCTCATGAGTTGAGAATCAAGAACCATAGATAAAATCCTACACAAACTATTCTCTACTCATTCTAGTTCACAAGGTTTAGCAAACCAAGTGAACTAGTTTCTTCAAACAACGAAGAAAGAGCCAAAGGTTGGAGCTTTCAGGTGGATCTATCTTCGGCGTACGGAGACGACGAGAAGAAGCCAATCCGGACCGCCATCGGAGTTTGAAGACGAAGGAGTTCAAGACAAGCAAGGTATAACCCCCTAACCGAGTAGCTAGAAACTCATAGTTAGGTTGTTAGATAGATGTTTAACCAAGATCCGGGTTATAGGTCCATGTTACCACCTCCGTAAAAATCGTTTTTTTACCAAATTCCGCATTCCCGAAAGTACCGGGAGAGGTAGAATGGACTTACACATACTACACTTACGGTCACAGAAAAGAAAGTGTAAAACTACAATATTTGGAATCCACATTCTCTTTAGACATCGTAAATCCGAAATATCACATACTTCGCATTTCATGCCTAACTATATGAATTCCACATATTGCATCACATTCCAGATAAATAGACAGAATTAAACATTTCGATCGAATAATCAAATACCCAAAATTTCCTAAAGCTCAACACTTGAGCGAAGTTCAAAAAAAAAAACGGAATGTGTCACAGTAGTAGCGGTCCAGCCGTAGAAGGGTCAAGCCAACGTCTCACATGTGGCACGCCGTACTGCCTCAAACCCTAAGGTTCAAAAGGCAGTTCAAGACGGTCACATAATCGAGTTAAGGTTTGTTGTCTTCTAGAGGGTCCACCACAAAACTTGCACGTATTTCCGAAAGATTTAAACTCGAGAAAAGATTCCGCACTTGAAAATTTTTCGTGTCGGGAAAAAGTGAGTTAATGATATCCGTTCGAACTTTTTAATACTTTCTAAATTATCTGAAAAAGGCACGAGATTAAAATTCCGATCGAATCACCGAATCCAAAACCAACCCCAGAACATTCAACACTTGAATCAGATTAAAAATACCCAAAAATATATACAAGCAGGTAGGAAGATTACTGTATAAAAATGATGCCACAATTCTCCTGTACGGCTGCGAATCCGTGGCCTAAGCAAGCTCAGGCCGCGGTTCCGCGGCGCAATGTACGAATTAGGGCTTCATTTTTTACAGTGTTTCTTAAAATTCCACGCTGAATTTTTTACGTATTTTTAATTCTGAAAATTACACAGTTTCAAAAATTGTCCAGAGATGGTTCAAAAAGTCCGTATTTTGGTTCGATCGGAGTTTTAACTTCGTTAAAGTGTCGCCTAAAGTTCTAGGTCGGCTCTGATACCAATGTTAGGTTTACATAGCACCCCATGAAGGGTTTGGAAGCATCACATGTCTCAAAATTAAATTTTTAAGGTGCTAAGTGAACATATAAAGAATCATCACTAGAATTTTAGGGTTTCAAAACATTGACAACATCACAAGTAGGAAAAACTAGGGTTTTGAGAGTACAACCTTTGTAGATCCCTACGCTTGACTCCTTGGCTACTTGAGGGTTGGAAAAAGTCCTCTTGAGATCCTTCTAGGTCCACGATGATCGACCCGGAGTCGTCTTTGTCCAAGCTAGAAACTTCACAATATCAAGGAAGAGATGGAAGCTAACACTCTTCACTAATTGGCAAGATTAGTATAGAATGGTGTTGTGGTTGGTTTTCTCACTTCAAAATCCTAACTTGGTTACTCTTTTGCTTACTTGAAAAATCTAGAGAGCAAGAGAGAGGAGGAAGAAGATGATGGCTCTAGAAAACTCAAGAGAATGATAATCTCATATGAAAAATAGAAAATATAAGTATATATATTTTCTACTCTTCATCTCAAACCATGGTTACATAATAAAGATATTATTGTACTTGAGTTAAAAGACAAAAGGAAGATTAACTCATGGTTAAAAAGTGGGTGAACAAAGGTTAGATCAAAGAAGAGTGTAGAAGATAACCATGGATTAATCTTTTTCTTTGCTTTTGTTTTAAAACAAATACAAATATATATCCATATATAATCATAAGGTGTGAGTCTTATATTGCCACCATCTTCTATATATACAACCATGATAGAATGATGTATGCATGGATGTGTGCATGCACATCCATATGTGCATGAACAAGAATGCATGCATACATGCATGCATACACCCAAAAAAGACGAGAAAAGGATTTCTAGTGAGAAACTAATGGTTAAATGATAAATCAACACTTGATTTAGCAACCCGGTCATATCACATACGACCCGACCAAAAGCAAGCGGCCCGATTAATATACGGTATCTCATAAGCGCATTTTAACCGGGTCCATGCACATATCGCATATGCGCACCACAACGTTTCGCCTGGACTAGGTAACTCCTTTGTAGGACTCTAAGACTCGTCAATACGCCGGCAGTGGGTGATGATCATATCAAGCACCCCCAAGTCGCAAGCGGTCAGCAAAACGTAACGGCCACCCGGGTATTGAGCGATCAGAAGAAAACAAGCGAACCTGCTACTACTCCCGTCGAGCCAACCGGCAACACTACCGTACAGTCCGGTCTCTTCGTCAGATATGCTGTATATCGAGTCTAGGGATGGTAACGTCGACCCCAATAACTCAATAAGTCGTGCCGATGAAAGGTCTATAACAGATCGAGAAACTACTGATAACACTTATCAGCAAATCTCAACAGCCCTGGCTAAGGACTTACTGATATAGCCAGTCGAGCACAGCACAACATCAACTCCCAATACCGGGAGAGACGAAACCCCTCCTATCGCTCATCGCCTTCGTGTGTCTCGGGACTGTACCCAACGGCCACCTGTTTGCACGACTCAGTAGAGCCGTGGTAGGGTGGTAATCAAAGTACAGTAGGAGAACACACAAGACTCTATGGCGATCTCGGGTCTACAGACTAACCTGCACCAGTGTCACCTGAGAACTGCTATCCGACGATAGATATAATTCCATATAGGAGTTCTCGGTGAGTCCGTCCAGTGTACCCAGTCACCACTGAGCACCCGTATACGATCTCGATGTCAAACATCGATGAATGTGGGAACATCCATCGCCCATCATATGGGTCTAGTATCATATACGCTAGTCTACTCTGGTATATCGATGCCCCGTCTCGATACACCTACGACTAGGGACATTTCAGGATATGCTTATAAACTACAGATGTCCCACTAGTATGATCTCCATCATAATCACAGTAGTCAAGCATATATCCTCAGGGCTTTATCAACATGTATGAATGAATAAAAGCATGATCAAATCAACATGTCAGATAAAGAAGAACCAGATAGCATACTATCATGTCGAGCAAGAATGTACACTGAATATATATATATACATGTATAAATACATCCACTATCATATAATGGCCTCTAGGGCATACATATATCCAACACCACTACCCAAACCAAATCAATCCAATAGACCCCTAAGTCTTTAAACTGGGGACAGATGACCTCTAAGTCGTTAAACTGGGAATAGATGATCTCCAAATCCTCTCATGGCAAATGATGATTCGCTCCTGATACCATATTCCTGTGTAGCAATGCTGATGTCAACCCAAATCATATCAAGTCAGCAAGAAAACCAACGACCTCCCTGGCGGAATCAAGCTCCACCTCGGAAACAAGTCAAATCCCGACACTGCGAAAAGCGGAGCAAGTCAAATCGAATTCCGACACCATAAGAAGCGGAGCAATTCAAATCAAGCATCAACCGTCCACGTCGCTAAAAGAGCAGCATCGACCGTCCACGTCACAAAAAGGGCAGCATCGACCATCCACGTAGCTAAAAGGGCAGCATCGACCGTCCACATAGCTAAAAGGGCAGTACGGACCATCCAAGTCGCTAAAAGGGCCGTAGCGACCGTTCACGTTGCTAAAAGGGCCGCACCGACCGTCCAAGCCGCTAAAAGGGCAGCACCGACCGTCCACATCGTAAAAAGGGCAGCACCGACCCTCCAAGTTGCTAAAAGGGTAGCACCGACCGTCAACGTCGCAAAAGGGGCAACACCGACCCTATAAGTCGCTAAAAGGGCAGCACCGACCGTCCAAGTCGCTAAAAGGGAAGCACCGACCGTCCACGTCGCTAAAATGGCAGAACCGACCGTCCAAATCGCAAAAAGGGCAGCACCGACCGTCTAAGTCGCTAAAATGGCAGCACCGACCGTCCAAGTCGCAAAAAGGGCAGCACCGACCGTCCACATCGCAAAAAGGGCAGCACCAACCGTCCAAGTCGCTAAAAGGGCAGCACCAACCGTCCACGTCGCTAAAAGGACAGCATTCGACCGTCCACGTCGCTAAAAGGGAAGCACCAACCGTCCAATTCGCAAAATGGGCAGCAGCGACCTCCTTGTCGGAATTATGCTCCTCCTCGGAATCAGGTCAACCAGCGACACTCCATCTCAGAGACACGTCAAGCATCGACCTCCCAGGTCGTAAAAAGGGCAGTGCCAGCTTCCCAAAAAGCGGGAACCAAATCAAGTCGCTTCCACATGAGAGAAGATCCATCAATTTCATGCACACGACCCATATGTGCGGTGTGCATTTATTGATGGGGGCACTTTGTTGGGGTCAAAAATTACACCCCGGTTAACCAAGTCAAAATCAACCCCAAGTAAGCGGGCCCATGCCCAAGTCAAGCCGCGCGGTCGGCTACTCCCATGCCAAAATGAAAATTATGTAATAAATAATTTTGATGTAATTTTCATACATGAATACAAGGAAAATGGGCATAAAGCCAAATTTTTGTAAAGCCCGTGGCTTATGTGCAATAGAAATGAGCACATGAGGCATAGGATGGGCAAAATGCCATTTTTTAAAGCCCAAGGGGCTATATGTAAATTTGTAAGCCTATATAAGGTGACATGATAACGAAATAAAAGATAACAATTCATTCTCTCAAATTCTAGGGTTTTTGTGCCTCCTTCTCCTTCCTCAAGGTTCTAAACCTTCTTCCCCTTTTCAATTAATTCAAGAGTTTTACTCTTCCTTTTCCAAAATTAAATAGTTTTTCACCACAAAACCTATAAAAGGGAGCTCAGATCTTCCATCAGATCACAAAAATGGGTGATTTTTAAATCTCACCCCTATCTCCAAGATCCGGCCAACCGAGAGGAAGAAGAAGGAGACCCATCTCCAAAAATCCCATCTTAGGAAGATCCAGGGCCAAAGGGGAGAGGAACAAAGGGGCCCCTTTGATCATTTCTAAAGATTTCTAGGAGTTTAACTCCATTCAAGATCTGTTGGAGTTCAACTCCATAAATTAATCTATTTTTTTAGGAGTTTAACTCCAGAAGTCAAATCGGGAGCACATCTCCCAGTGCAAGGACAAAGTCCCTTTTCCTGCTGACGCCCAGCGCCAGCGTGCCAAGCGCGTGAGGCGCCAGCGCCCAGCGCCTACGTGCTAGGCACGTGAGGCACTGGCACCCACGCGTCCTTTGGACACTACTCTTCCTTTTTTATATACACACTCCACTCCCCAGCCCGCTATCCGGGTAGCGGGACCCCCGTAAAACTCTGCAGGGACCCTGATATATCCAAAACCCCTCAAGACACACATACACACACTGCATATTGAGTTCGCATGACCAGTTTGACCCGTCAATCGGAGGTTCTCTCGCTCCAAAGGCGAGGGGTAATTAACGACAGCTTAGTCTGCGGCAGCCGAAGATTCGGATCCCTATAATTAATAAACCCCAGCCTACCCTAGGCAGGGGGAATCTGTAGTACGCCTGACAAGCGTGTGCGTATTCCCATCTCAATAGGGTGACGAAAAACACCCTACAAAACCCACTGCCAACGTATTGACGAGTCTTTAGAGTCTCATACAGAGGGTTTTCCCAGTTCAGGCGATATGATGTAGATGACGTATGTTGATACATACAGGTTTCCGATTAAATATGTGTACAGGCTACACAGACTTTAATCGGACGGTTGATAATACTAGCGGGTTAGGATTAAGCCGGATTATTAAATCAAGTTTTGATTTAATAATTTATATATCTTTTTTAATATATGTATTCTAGTATTAATGTTCACTATTCATTTTCCCTCTTGTCTATTCGTATTTTTATACAAATACACGTATAAGTATTTCGATTCGTATATCGGGTTGTATTCCGTATTAATACGTAATATCTTCTAGAAGATGGACACCTCAATATATAATTTTCTTTTTATAAAATCATTTGCAAATGAGGTGGAAGGTGAGGTGGCATTGAGCATGGTTGGAGGTATGTAGAGAGGAATGGGCTTTATTCGTTTATTGTAAAATATTATGATATTTTGTATGGTTGCAAAATATTTAGAAAGACATTCTTTTCTACATCCTATTCTCTTCTTCATTCATTCTCTCATTCTTTCTTGAGTTGCTCATGGCCACTTCTTCACTGTTAGTTATATGTATGCCCTAGAGGCCATTACTGTACATATGATGTATATTGTAGTGGATGCTTGGACATATATAGGGAGGACTTTCTTGCTCGACATGATAGTATGCTATCTGGTTGCACTTTATCTTAACATGTACTCTGATTGTCTCTATGTTACATGTTGATAAAGCCCTTAGGATATGTACTCGACTACTGGGACTATGATGAGATCATATTAGTGGGGCCACGGTAGTCGATGAGTACATCCTATAACAGTTCCTAGTCGAGGGTGTATCGATACAGGGCCTCGATACACCAGAGTAGACTGGCGTATACGCATCTTGACCCATATGATGGGCGATGGATGATCCCATATCCATCGGTGTTTGACATTAAGGACGGTATACGGGTGCTCGGTGGAGACTGGGTACACTGGACGGACTCGCCGAGAACTCCCAGATGGTATTATACACCACGTCAGACGGCAGTTCTCTGGTGACACTGGTACAGGTTAGTCTGTAGACCCGAGATCGTCATAGAGTCTTGTGTGATTCCCACCGTGCTTTGATTTCCATCATACCACGTCCAAGAGGGCGTGCAAAAAGGTGGCTTTTAGGTACAGTCCCGAATCACATGGAGGAAATGAGCGATATGAGGGGTCTCGTCTCTCCCGGTATAGGGAGTTGATGTTGCACTGTGTTCGATTGGCTATAACTGGAAATCCCTGGCCAGGGTTGTTGAGATCTACTGGTAAGTGTTATCAATAGTTTCTCGAACTGTTATGGACCTCATATCGACACGATTTATCAAGCTACTGGGGTCTGACGTTTACCACCCCTAAGCGAGATATGCGACATATCAAACGAAGAGACCGGACTGTACGGAAGTGTTACTGATTGGATTCACGGGAGAAAGTACAGGCTTGCTTGTTGATCTTTTGATCGCTCAATACCTGGGTGGCTATTACGTTTAGCTAACCGCTTGCAGCTTGTGGGTGTTTGATATGATCATCACCTACTGCCGGCGTATTGACGATTCTTTAGAGTCTTACACAGAGGTTTCTTGACTCAGGCAAAACGGAGTAGGAGCACATATATGATATGTGCGGGACCGAGAACAATACGTGTATGTGATACCGTATTAGAGTCTCGCGATATGAGATATCGGCCGGGTATATGTGATATAGCCGGGTCATCGGATCAAGTGTTGATTCGATGAACTGATACAGATTATATTAGTCGGTTATTTGTGAAATAGCCGGATTATCGGATCAAGTGTTGATTCGATAATTTAATGTATAATTATATATTTGATATATTAAATTACATTAACTAATATAAGCTCACTAAAAGATTCTTTTTCTCACTCGGGTAATACATTAATATATATGCGATATATGTTAATTGTATTATTTTATTTTGTTACAATAAATATTGTATATGTGATATATAATATTGTAACATGTTAGGGTTATTAATGCAACATGTTTAGTGGAGATTAAACGAGATTAGGGTTTGATTTGGGTTAAACTTTTCTAGAATCTTCTAGAAGCTTTTATTTTGTTTCTTGCAAAGATATTTAGTTTAGATATTTTGCAAGATATTCTTTAACCCAACCCAAACCCTTAACCCTAGTAAACTCTCTACAATGGTTAAGTCTTCTCACTTGAACCATGGTTGCATTTCTAACCTCACGCTACTTTCATTATTCATCACAAAGTAATTCATCTTCTTCTTCCTCCTTGCAAAGCTTTCTAGCTTTGATTTTAGTGATGAAAATGAGTGAGATTAAGAAAACAAATGAGAGCATAAATCCTACTTCATCATCCTAATCTATTCTTACCAATTAGATTAGGATGTTCACTTCATTTAGTGAGTGAGAGCTTGTGTTATAGAAACTTCAAGGTAGATCATCTTCGTTATCGAAGATCGGAAGCATGCTTGCATCTTTCTCTTCGTGGAGCTTTTCGAGAGTCCGGATACTCGATGATCGCAACGAAGGGACCTCAACACGGAGCTTTAGAAGTGAAGGACCGGACTACAAAGGAAGTAATCCCAAACTCTTAGTGTTAAAGTGTTTAACATGCTTTGTTTCGCCTAATCTCTAGTTTAAAGATCTTGGTTAGGGTTGTTCGGCACGTCTAAATTTTAAATCGGGCAAGTTTGATGCCTTGTAGACCCTTGTGAGAGTGCCTAGTAACCCTACAGTGGTATCAAAGCCAAGCTAGAGTTTTAGGCAAAGTTTAAAGTCCGATCGAACTCCTAATACCCGTAAAACCCTTGTTTCTGGAATTTTTTCAAAAATGTTGATTTTTTTTAATATTAAAAATACTCAGAAAAATCAGCAGGGTATTTTAGGAATTACTGTGAAAAACGAGACTCTAACACTATTAAAGCGTCGCGGAACCGCGGCCGTACCATGGCTTGCGCGGCGGTTCGGCGGCCAAACAGTAGACTTATGGTTTGGGTTTTGAACAGTAAAATCCTTATGTACTTCTGCTTGTTTCTGGAAATTTTTAATTATACTCAAGTGTTGAGTTTTCTGGGATGTATTGGAGACTCGTTGATTCGATCGGATAATTTAACTTCGTTTAATTTTATTCCCGGTAATTTTAGAACATGTTAAAAAGTTCGAACGGATATCAATAACTCACTTTTTCCCCTGTCGGAAATTTTTTCAAAAGTTGGATTTTTTTTTCTCGAGTTTGAAACTTCCGGAAATTCATGCAAGTAACGCGGTGGACCCTCTAGAAGAACACAAACATTAACTCGATTATGTGACCGTCTGAACCGCCTCTAAATCTTAGGGTTTGGGGGAGTACGGCGTTGCCACATGTGAGGCGTTGGCTTGACCCTTCTACGGCTGGACCATTGGTACTGTGGCATGTGATGGATACTTTTTGAACACTGCTCAAGTGTTGAGCTATTTGGGAAAACTTGGGTGTTTGATTATTCGATCAGAAATTTTAACATCGTCTACTTATCTGGAATGTGATACAATATTTGGAATCCACAAGTAGTTATGAGATAACTAATTTGAATATTATAAATCTAGCAGTTCAGTCTCAGATGATCGGTTGCCACGGGATTTTGATGTGATCAAAAGTCTGTCGCAATCACGTAGTGTACACGGATACTCGCCGGGTAAACTTAATAGATAGCCACGCCCTATAGCCCCGACCAAGTGAATGTAGGAGAACCCCGTCGCCAAAAGCATCCGTTCGGGTGCTCGCGGCAGCGGTGTTCCGCCTTAGTGCATTTCGTCGACGGCATCCGGGGGTGCGGCCGTTTACTAAAGTTTGCGACGAGCATTCGATCAGGATGTCGGGAATATTGTTGAATTGGCCGACTTGATATTGAAAAAAGTTTTCGATAATAAGACTAAAATGCGGGGTTTATAATTGTTAGGTATGCGATGTCTAAGGAATTCATTTGGTTAGGCATGCGATGTCTAAGGAGGTTGCGGATTCCAACTGTTGTAATTTTACGCTTTCTTTTCTGTGACCGTAAGCGTAGTATGTGGTGTATCGCCGGCTTCGTTGCTATACATCAACGACAATCGGAATATGCATACTTGCTTACGTTGATGATATAAGATATTATGTGTTGCTGTGATTTGTTATATTGGATCGTCGTGTTCTGAATAGCCGGGGTTTTTATGTGAGATGGGGGTTTTATTTTCATTCATGTAAAATTCATTTGTATGTAATATTCTTTTATTGGGGCACTTCCGGGATGAGGATGATGTCACCATTGTATATTATTTACTTTTCCGCATTAGGTAGACCCAAGGCGGGGAGCACAAGTAACCGGGTTCTAGGATCCAGTGGGAGACCATCTCGAGGAGTCGAGACCGGGTCTCCTAACCCTAGAATTGGTAGTGTTGCTTGCCGCTCTCGTAGGGGTATAGGGATGTGGGTTTGGCTATTCATCGCGACCGTGGAATCCGTATTTTATACAGGCTCGTATTAAAACACGGACGTCCTAGTATATCCAATATTTCATATATGTTCTTCTGCTGCAATGTTCTGTGATGAGATCATATTACTGCCTGAGACGAATGTTTATATTATATATATGAGATATATGTTATATTGCAGATTTCGTTTCAAATGTGATGCTTGTGAAGCATATTAAAATGGGACTTCATTAATGAGATTAATGAAATAAAAGAAAACTAAAGATGTTGTAGAAACTTGTTTAAAAACTGGTAGCTCTAGTTCTTGCTTTGCATAGCGGTGTTCCTTGTACAACATCCAGCACCTTATTCGATAAGGAAAGAGCCGAGATCCCTTCAACGGGAGTGACCTCTTTAGCGAAACTAGCAGATGCTACAAACTCGGTTTGTCTTATGATTGTTTCTATAGTTTTTGCTTTGCATAGTGGTATTTATGAAATATCCTGCACCTTATTCGATGAGGAAAGAGCCGACGATCCATTCACCGGGACTGACCACTTTAGCAAAACTAGAAAAGGCCTCAAAAACATTCCATTAAAAATCACTCGATTCTACAACGATATCAAGTTCAATACGCAAAGGGTTTTCTTAAAAACCTGTCGTAACCCTCCGTCGTTTCAGATAAGTCCTACTTAGTATTCATGCTACGTTTGTTGACCTCCGTCAAGGCGTAGTGTGCGGTAGCTAACTAGTATTTATCTGTTTATGCATATGATGCAGATTGTTTTAGGGTAGTCGTGCGGCCTTGTTGACCTCCGTCAAGGTCATAGGACGCTAGGAGTAAAATATTATTGGGAATTTCAAGTGTTGAAATTTGCAATGAGATTGCATACCTTCTATGAGATAGTTGGATCCCGATACCCGCTGCGAGTAAGAGTTACTCCTAGGAGAGTTTTACACATTACAATTAGCCGATCAAGTAAGTGTCTATAAAGGTGTTAACGGGGTTACGCCCCTGGAAAAACGAGGTTTATTTTAATTAGGTCCGTGCGAAAGCACGGGGAACCTCCCTCAAAGTACCGGCACTGGCCTGGCTGAAAGATTGGCAAACTTGTAGAGTGTAATTAATCCCGGCTAGTCTTACCTTTTAGGGTTTGAAGGAAGATTTGACTAAAACAGTGGGAGCCATCCTGATTAGATAAATTGATAACCAATCTAATCTTGTAAAAGCGCACGCTGAGTGTTTTCTTCTCTCTCTCTCCTGGTTACGACTATGTCACGCCTTAATCAAGATAATAATACGGATGTATTAACCGAACCCACTTATTATACTGCGCTAAGGAACGTTGGTCCCGCTCCAACTTATAATTGTTATAAAACAGAGCAGGAAATAGGGGATTACCAGAATTCCCGTGCCACCTAAACGAAGAAAGTGCATGCTGATGCATCTTCTTCGAGTGTGTTCATTACACAGAACTGTTTCTCAGTATCCTTTACATCCTGGGTATGAGATACCGGATCAGGATCCCGTATATGTAATCTGTTACATGGGCTACAGATAGGTAGAGAACTGAGAATGGGTGATAAGTTTCATGAGATAGAAACGGTGCAAGTGTTGCAGCCATGTCTGTTGGTAACTATCATTCTGTATTAACAAATACATTGATTCTGAACGAATGTTATTAGATATCGAACCTGATGTACAACATCATATCAGTCTCTTTATTAGTAAAGAAGGATATAATTTTGTATTGTTGGATAATGTTTTGAACATTTCCTATATCAAGAGTTGATCGGTTCAGGCACGTTATCTAAAAGCATTGACGTTCTAAATCAAACTACAGTTCTTAGTATACAGAACACACACAAGAGGAAGAGTTCAGAAATGAACGAATCCTTCTTGAGGCATTGTAGACTAGGTCATATCAATGCGACCCGACTAGCTAAGGTACATTTAGATGCATATTTAAAATTAATTTGAATTTACATCTTGTGAAACTTGCCGGTCATGTCACAAAGATAAGATGACCACATCTTTGTTTATTGGAAACAGAGAAAGAGTTAGTGAACTCTTGGGATTGATACATGCTGATGTATGAAGGTCCTCTGTCTACACATGCCAAGACCAGTTCTTTGTACTTCATTACATTCACTGATTATCTCTCAAGATTCGGACATATGTTTCTGTTGAAACACAAGTCTGGAACTTTTGAGAAATTCAATGAACACTAGTTAGAAGTAGAGAACCAAAAACGAGTATAAGTATTATGTCCTTTGATGTGATCAAGGAGGAGAATACTTGAGCACGGAATTCCTGGACTAGTCTAAACGAGAATGAGATTCTCTCTCAGCATTACTCCTCCGAATACACCACAGCACGTCGGTGTATCGAGGCGGAGCAATCACACCCTATGTGATATGGTGTGCTCTATGATGAGTACTACTGAGTTTCCTATTTTTCTTTTGGGAGTTATGCACTTGTGAAGCTGCATACCTATTGAATAGGGTTCCAATCAAATCAGTTGCCTACCACTTCATATGTGATATGGAATGGGAAGAGCCCATATCTTAAGTAAGTTAAGATTTGGGGTTGTCCGGACTATGTCTAAAAGCAAAATCCGGACAAGCTCGAGGCAAAGTCTGTTCTGTGGATGTTTGTTGGATATCCCAAGCATTCGCAAGGGAATATCTTCTACCAAACCGAGAAACAAAAGATGTTTTGTTTCTCAGCATGCCACCTTTGTGAAAGGGAATTTCTTGTGAAGAAATTATTGGTCATGAGGTAGAACTGGAAAGAGTTCCAGCTATACAAACTGCAGCTGATGATTTGGTAGAACCAAAGGATTCAATAGTTTCCAACGAACCTCAGCCTCTCCGCCGATCTAGTAGGGTTCCTCACCCACCTGAGAGATACTTCGGTTTTCTCTATGACAGTGGGAGCGAGGATTGCATCATGAGATGATGACCCAACTAGTTTCGAGCTGGCCATCAGGAGTAGGACTCTGTAAGAATGGCTGGATGCTTAGCGATCTGAGATGGAATCCTTATACACCAACAAAGTATGGACTTTGGTTGCTTTATCTGAAGGGTTAAATCCCTATCAGGAGCAGGTATATCTTGAGAAGATTACTTGGTGTACATGGAAAAGTTGAGACTTTCAAAGCTATGCTTAAGTCCATCCAGATCCTACTTGCCACGGCTACATACCATGACTACGATATTTGGCGGTTGAGTGTCATGACTGCTTTTCTAAATGATGATTTAGAAGAGAGTGTTTATAAGTACACAGCCAGAGGGCTTCGTAGACAGTGGGAGTAGCGGAAACGTGAGCATGATGTTTTATGTGATAAATCAGGCATCGCGGAGTTGGAACATCTGTTTTGATGTGGTAGTCAAAGAGTTTGACTTCATCAAAATGGTAGATGAACCTTGTATATACAAAAAGGTAGTGGTGATCCTCGTAGAGTACGTGGATGTCATACTCTTGATAGGGAAGGAGTTTCCTATGCTACGCTCGGTCAATCTCCTCTTATCACAAAGATTCTCTATAGGATCAAGGTGATACCTCCTAAATCCTAGGTTTTGGATCTTTGAGATAGATCTAATTGGATGTTAGGATACTCACTAGTTGTAGTGAGATGGTATCAAACGATCCTGGGGAGAATCACTGGAAAGGTTCCAGGGTGATAAGGACGACTGAATGTCAGATGCAGGCTTTGTCTTTACCCTTAGTGGATGGACGGTATGTTGGAAGAGTTCCAAGCTAGATACCGTGATTTACTAGACGATTAAAGGCAGGATACGTCGTTACCAAGGATGCTACCAAAGAGGCAGTCTGGATATATATAAGTTCATGAGATGAACTTCATTCCTGCCATTGTGTGACAATGGAGTTATGGCTTTGGCCTAGGAACCCCCGTCCCATCCGAAATCCAGATATAATTCTTAGGCAGTATCACCTGATCATGGAGATGGTTGATCTCCAGGGAGATGAAGGTTAGGAGAGTAAACACAGAGGACAACAGCGCGGATCCACTCACAAAGGCCTAATTCCTAATAGAGACTTTTATGGGATGGTTGACTATGAGATACTTCAACCACAGCTTATTGTTGGGTATGCGATACCACAACAGATGGCCCTAGTGCAAGTGGGAGATTGTTAGTTATATGTATGCCCTAGAGGCCATTACTGTACATATGATGTATATTGTAGTGGATACTTGGATATATATAGGGAGGACTTTCTTGCTCGACATGATAGTATGCTATCTGGTTGCACTTTATCTTAACATGTACTCTGATTGTCTCTATGTTACATATTGATAAAGCCCTTAGGATATGTACTCGACTACTGGGACTATGATGAGATCATACTAGTGGGGCCACGGTAGTCGATGAATACATCCTATAACAGTTCCTAGTCGAGGGTGTATCGAGACAGGGCATCGATACACCAGAGTAGACTAGCGTATACGCATATTGACCCATATGATGGGCGATGGATGATCCCATATCCATCGGTGTTTGACATCAAGGATGGTATACAGGTGCTCAGTGGAGACTGGGTACACTGGATGGACTCGCCGAGAATTCCCAGATGGTATTATACACCATGTCAGATGGCAGTTCTCTGGTGACACTGGTACAGGTTAGTCTGTAGACCCGAGATCGTCATAGAGTCTTATATGATTCCCACTATGCTTTGATTTCCATCAAACCACATCCAAGAGGGCGTGCAAAAAGGTGGCTTTTGGGTACAGTCCCGAATCACATGGAGGCAATGAGCGATAGGAGGGGTTTCGTCTCTCCTGGTATAGGGAGTTGATGTTGCGCTGTGTTCGATTGGCTATAACTGGAAATCCCTGGCCAGGGTTGTTGAGATCTACTGGTAAGTGTTATCAGTAGTTTCTCGAACTGTTATGGAACTTATACCGACACGACTTATCAAGCTACTGGGGTCTGACGTTTACCACCCCTAGGCGAGATATGCGACATATCAGACGAAGAGACCGGACTGTACGGGAGTGTTTCTGATTGGATTCACGGGAGAAAGTACGGGCTTGCTTGTTGATCTTCTGATCACTCAATACCTGGTTGGCTGTTACGTTTAGCAGACCGCTTGCAGCTTGTGGGTGTTTGATATGATCATCACCTACTGCCGGCGTATTGACGATTCTTTAGAGTCCTATACAGAGGTTTCTTGACTCAGGAAAAACGGAGTAGGAGCACATATGATATATGCGGGACCGAGAACAATACTTTTATGTGATACCGTATTAGATTCTCGCGATATGAGATATCGGCCGGGTATATGTGATATAGCCAGGTCATCGGATCAAGTGTTGATTCGATGAACTGATACAGATTATATTAGTCGGTTATTTGTGAAATAGCCGGATTATCGGATCAAGTGTTGATTCGATAATTTAATGTATAATTATATATTTGATATATTAAATTACATTAACTAATATAAGCTCACTAAAAGATTCTTTTTCTCACTCGGGTAATACATTGATATATATGCTATATATGTTAATTGTATTATTTTATTTTGTTACAATAAATATTGTATATGTGATATATAATATTGTAACATGTTAGGGTTATTAATGCTACATGTTTAGTGGAGATTAAACGAGGTTAGGGTTTGATTCGGGTTAAACTTTTCTAGAACCTTCTAGAAGCTTTTATTTTGTTTCTTGCAAAGATATTTAGTTTAGATATTTTGCAAGATATTCTTTAACCCAACCCAAACCCTTAACCTTAGTAAACTCTCTACAATGGTTAAGTCTTCTCACTTGAACCATGGTTGCATTTCTAACCTCACACTACTTTCATTATTCATCACAAAGTAATTCATCTTCTTCCTCCTCCTTGCAAAGCTTTCTAGCTTTGATTTTAGTGATGAAAATGAGTGAGATTAAGAAAACAAATGAGAGCATAAATCCTAGTTCATCATCCTAATCTATTCTTGCCAATTAGATTACGGTGTTCACTTTATTTAGTGAGTGAGAGCTTGTGTTATAGAAACTTCAAGGTAGATCATCTTAGTTATCGAAGATCGGAAGAAAGCTTGCATCTTTCTCTTCGTGGAGCTTTTCGAGAGTCCGGATACTCGATGATCGCAACGAAGGGATCTCAACACGGAGCTTTAGAAGTGAAGGACCGGACTACAAAGGCAGTAATCCCAAACTCTTAGTGTTAAAGTGTTTAACATGCTTTGTTTCGCCTAATCTCTAGTTTAAAGATCTTGGTTAGGATTGTTCGGCACGTCTAAATTTTAAATCGGGCATGTTTGATGCCTTGTAGACCCTTGTGAGAGTGCCTACTAACCCTACAGTGGTATCAAAGCCAAGCTAGAGTTTTAGGCGAAGTTTAAAGTCCGATCGAACTCCGAATACCCGTAAAACTAGGTGCTAAATAGCAAGAAGAAGTATCATGTAGATGTAGATGATGAGGTGTTTCACTCTTTTCCCTCTATTCATTTTCTTCTCTACCTTTTTCTTTTTATCAAAACTTTGCTAGTATGAAGGGGGGAGAGAGTAGAGTTAGGTTATGGCTAATCTCAACATACAACCATAACCTAAGCCATGTCACCTCCCTTCTATCATGCTAACACATGTCCTAAGGTGTGTGAAATGGTTACACATCACCCTTAGGCATGCATAAATGAGAAAAGAAAAAAATATATAAGAAAAAGAAAAAGGATATATCATGTTTAATAAATATTAGCCATGATAAATAAAAATGTTCACATCACATTGAACAAAATATAAAGAGAGAGGAAAAATGATATTAGGTTAATTACATGTATTATCACATAATATCATATAATTAAATTTGTCATTAAATTAACAATTAATTCAATAACCCGGTTTAGTCAAAAATACCGGCTAGTATCATAACCCGTCCGGCTAAAGACGAATGTCTAACCGGACCCCGCACGCATCCCATGCGCAAACTATATTATTTCGCTCGAGTGGACAAAATAGCTATGTGGGACTCTAAACAATAATTTGTACATGTGTCACCTGAGAACTACTATTTGACGATGGGTATAGTACCAAGCAGGAGTTCTCGGCGAGTCCGTTCGGTGTACTCAGTCTCTAATGAGCACATGTATACAATCTTTGGTGTCAAACACCAATGGTTGTGGGATCAACCATCGCCCCGTGCAGGGTCAAGAAACGTATACACTGGTCTACTCTGGAATATTGATGCTCTGTCTCGATATCCCTACGACTAGGAACTTTTAACGATGTGCTTATCAACTACCCAGGGCCCACTAGTATGATCGACATCATAGTTCTGGTAGTCAAGCAAAGATCCTGAGGGCTTTATCAACATGTATATATAAGAACAAGAATAAATGTATACATGTTAAGATAATGTCAAAACCAGATAGTATACTATCATTTTGAGCAAGATTATTCTATACATACATATGTCCCAAACATCCAATATAATATACAATAATGGCCTCTAGGGCATACACATTTAACAATGTCCCGCTTGCACTAGGGCCAGTTATTAGCGTATCTCATACCCAACAACCCAAAAAGTCACTCAGATTGTACTTGGAGAATGGCCTTCATGAATGGATTCCCTGGGTTTTCTTTTGTATCTACCTTCCGTATCTCGATCTCTTTGCGATCAACGATCTCGCTAATTAGATGATACCGCCTCAAGATGTGTCTGGACTTCTGATGGGACCGCAGTTCCTTCGCTAATGCTACAGCTCCCTTGTTATCACAATACAAAGATATTGGATCAGCAATGGTCGGAACCACCTCAAGCTCTGTTATGAACTTACGTATCCAGACCACTTCTTTGGCAACATCATTGGTAGCAATATATCCAGCCTCCATCGTCGAGTCTGCAACCGTGTCCTGTTTGGAACTCTTCCAATAGACTGCCCCTCCGTTGAGGGTAAATACATAACCCGGGTTGGATTTTCTGTCATCTTTGTCACTTTTGAAGCTGGAGTCGGCAAATGCCTCTATACGGAGGTCACCGTTACCATACACCAAGAACATGTCTTTAGTTCTTCTCAAGTACTTAAGAATGTTCTTCACAGCTATCCAGTGTTTCTCCACTGGGTTTGATTGATACCGGCTTACTACACTAAGTGCATAAGCTACATCTGGTCTGGTACATAACATCGCATACATTACTGCCGAAGCATAGGGTATAATGCTCATGTGATCCCTCTCCTCGTCAGTCTTAGGAGACATCTCTTTGGAGAGGGTGATTTGGTGACAAGCGGACTAATTACCACACTTTGAATTTTCCATACTAAATCTCTTCAGTATGGTGTCAATGTACCTTGATTGGGACAATCCCAAAAGTCATTTAGATATATCCCTATAGATCTTAATCCCCAGTATGTAGGAGGCATCACCCAGGTCTTTCATGGAGAATTTCTGTGACAGAAGAAGTTTGACTGATTGTAGCATGGGAATGTTATTTCCTATCAGGAGAATGTCATCTACGTACAATACGAGGAAAACAATAGCTCTCCCTACAATTTTCTTGTAAATACATGGTTCGTCCACATTCTTGATAAAATCAAAATCTTTGATTGCATTATCAAAGCAGATGTTCCAACTCCACGATGGCTGCTTTAATCCATAAATAGATTTAAGAAACTTACATGTCTTTCCGCTGCTCCTACTGTCAATGAAACCCTCTGGCTGATCTATATAAACGCACACTTCTAATCACCATTTAGAAAAGCGGTTTTCACGTCCATCTGCCAGATATCATAGTCGTGGAAGGCAGCAACAACAAGTAGGATCTGAATGGATTTAAGCATAACCACAGGAGAAAAGGTTTCATTATAGTCCACACCTCGTCTTTGACGAAAACCTTTTTCAACAAGTGTAGCCTTATAGGTTTCTACCTGCCCATCGTACCAATCTTCTTTTTGAAGATCCACTTGCATCCAATGGGTTTTACCCAGGAGGTGCAATGTCCAAAGTCCAAACATTGTTGGTGTGCATGGATTCCATTTCGGATCTCATAGCATTCAGCCATTTCACTGAGTCCCTACTCATAATAGCTTGCTGAAAACTAGTAGGCTCATCACCATTGATGATGCAGTCCTCTCTATCCCCGTCTATGAGAAAACCATAGTATCTCTCTGGCGGATGAAATTGCCTACTAGTTCGGCGGAGTGGCTGTGGTTTGTCAGGTCTTTTTGAATTTCTGGTTCCATTAAATCTTCAGTTGTAATTTGTGTTTTTTGGATTTCCTCCAATTCTACCATGCTCCCACTAATTTCTTTTGCAAGAAATTCCTTTTTTAAGAAGGTGGCATTCCAAGAAACAATAATCTTTTGTTCCTCTGCATGGTAGAAAAGATATCCATTAGAATGTTTGGGATATCCCACAAACTTACATAACACTGATCGTGCCTCGAGTTTGTCTGGACTCTGCTTTTTAACAAAAGCAGGACAACCCCATATCTTAACTCGTTTATGATATAGGCTCTTTCCACTCCATATTTCATACAGAGTTTTAGGCACGGATTTAGTTGGAACTTGATTCAACAAGTATTCCACTGTCTCAAGTGCATAACCCCAAAAGGAAAATGGTAACTCAGCGTTACTCATCATAGATCGCACCATATCTAATAAGGTGCGATTTCTCCGCTCCGATACACCGTTGTGCTATGGTGTATACGGAGGAGTAATCCGAGAGAGAATTCCATTCTCTTTTACGAATTCAAGGAATTCAGTACTCAAGTATTCACCACCTCGATCCGATCGAAGTATTCTAATACTTTTTCCTGTTTGTTTCTCTACTTCATTTTTATACTCTTTGAACTTTTCAAATATATCGGACTTATGTTTCAACAAGAACACATGACCATACCTTGAAAAGTCATCAGTAAAGGTTATGAAGTAGGAATCTCCGTTTCGTGCATTTGTAGACATTGGTCCATATACATCACTATGTATGAGACCTAAGAGCTCGGTAGCTCTTTCTCCGTGTCCAGTAAACAAAGTTTTGGTCATCTTTCCTTTTAAACAGGATTGATAAGTTTCATAAGATTGATATTCAAACGGATTTAAATACCCATCTTTATTCAACTTATTCAGTCTTGTTGCATTTATATGACCAAGTCTACAATGCCATAAAAAAGTTTCATTTATATTTGAAGACTTTCTTTTGTTGGTGCTTTGGATGTTGAAAACTGTGTGTTGATTTAGAGTATATATTCCGTTATTAAGTGTACCAGTCCCAATCAACATTTGATTAAGGTGAATGTTCACAACATTGCTTTCTAATGTGAAACTATATCCTTCTTTATCTAGTAAAGCAATTAATATAATATTACACATCATTGTTGGTACAAAATAACAGTTCTTAAAAATCAAAAAGTTGCCGCTTTGTAATCCAAGATGATAATCCCCAACAGCCATGGCATCAACATTTGCACCATATCCTACTCTGAGGGTCATATCTTCTTTCTTCAAAAACCTGCTACTTCTCAACGCCTGCAAAGAGTTAGAGATGTGAGAACCTCATTCGGTATCCAATACCCAGGAAACAGAGTTAATGGAAAAACGGTTTTCTGTTACAAACACACCTGAAGCTGAATCATTATCATGCTTCTTGTCCTTGAGGGTGGCCTTATAAGCCCTGCAATTCCTCTTCTAATGCCCTTGCTTGTGACAATGAAAACACTCTCTTTTCTCCGATCCCACAACCCCAACTTTGTCCTTTCCTTTCGACTTTTGGACATCACCTTTCGGTTTGGTGGGGTTCTTCTTCTTCTTTCCCTTGGTCTTAGCTTTGGACTTGGAAGAAGAAGAATTCCCAACAACTAGAACGGGTGCTTTTTCCTTCTTTAAGGTGCTCTCAACTATCCTCAACATATTGAGGAGCTTTGGAAGATCAGCTTCCAATTCGTGCATATTGTAATTCAATACGAACTGAGAATAATCGGAAAGAAGGGACTGCAAAATTAAGTCGACGTACAACTCATACTATAACACGAACCCCAGGTTTGCGAGTTCTTCAATAAGACGATCATCTTTAAGACCTGTTCTCCTACTGATGATCCGGGAGCCATCCTCATTTGAAACAATTTCTTTGAGGTCTCATATCTTGCGATACGAGATTGCTCTCCATACAAATCCTTGCAATAGAGGAATATTGACTTTACGTCCATATTCTCATGCTGCTTCTGAAGTTCATTATTCATTGAAGCCAGCACTATGCACTTAGCTTTCGCGCAATCTTCGTCCCATGTCTTACGGACCTCGATGTCTGCAATCGAGGCATTGGGACCTGGGGTCTGGGATGCTTTACCGGGAGGACATATACCACTTTGTCATAAGTGAGGGCAATGGTGACATTCCTCAGCCAGTCCTTATAATTAGGCCCAATCAATGTATTCTTTTCTAATAATAGTTTTAGTCCAGTCATGATCGTTGCCTGTTAAAGGGAGAGAAAAGAAAACGCTCAGCGTATACTCGTGCAAGATTAGAATGGTTTATTATCTTGTCTAGTCAGGACAGTTTTTATCAAATCCTCAAAACCTTTAAAAGGAAAGATTAGCCGGGATTAATTGCACCCTACAAGTTTTCTTAATCGTTCGGCCAGGCCAGTGTCGGTACTTTGAGGGAGGTTTTCTAAGGCTTTCGTCGAGTTCCTTAATTATAGAGAACCACTTTTCCCTAGAGGCGTTACCCCATTAACACCTTTCTAGACACATGTTTGATTTAGCTAATTGCAAAGTGAAAAATTCTTCCGGGAGTAATGCTTACCCCAGTTGGAATCGGGACCCAACTATTACATAGAAGGTATGCAATCTCATTGCAAATTTCTAACCTCAAACTCCCGATATGGTTTTTACCCCTGACGGCTTATGATCTTGACACAGTCAACAAACCATAAGTCGTTAGTCAAGTTCAACTCGTTATTTTGTGATTGATTTAGACCCAACTATATAACCCTTGATACAGTCAACAAAGTCATACGATTGTCCTAATCTATCGCATCTCATGCTGCAGAAAAGCATCACTCAGCTACCGAACACTGCGTCTTGACACAGTCAACAAACGCAGCTCGAATACTAAGTACTCTACTAATCTGAAATGACGGAGGGTTACGACTGGTTTTGATGAAAATCTTTAACGTAGTGAACTTGATATCGTTGTTAGAACTAAGTGATATTTGAACGGGAGTGGCTTAATCTCCGCATTTGAAAAGTTTAGTTTTTGATAGGAAAAAACCGAGTAGTTTTCAAATGTGGTTCTTACAACATCAATATTAGGTTTATATCTTTTCATTAAGCTCATTAATGAAGTCCCATCATTTAAAACTTATCTACGCCAGAAAAGAAATAAAAATAGAACGCACATTTATGCCATCCGCATTCGCTACGGGGCCCCATCAAGCACCGTTAGGTGACTTAACTAACGGCAAAGCGAGGGCAGGGCTAGCATAGATGCAAAACATAAATAGAGTTTATTTATATCATATATAAATATAACATTCATCGCAGATATAAGCTTTATAGAAACATCACAGAGTAATGGAAAACGGATATACTAGGAAATAACAGTTTCAATCAAGCCATCAACCGAAATACGGAATTCCACGTTCGTGTGAATAGCCATAACCACATCTATCCTAGACCCCTACGAGTGCGGCAACATACCCGCCAATCTTAGAATTGGGTGACCCGGATCTCAACCCCTTGAGATGGTCACCCACTGAATTCTAGAATCCGGTAGATTGTGCACCCCTCCGTGGGTCGCTCCTAGATGCAGAAAAGTAAATACAAATATACATCATTCGGTGACAACTATCTCACTCCTGGAAGGGCCCCGATAAAAGAATATTACAAATTTACATTTGAATGAATTACATATAAAACATTACGCAACTGGCTATTCACACGAAAATCCGTTTATCCATCACAACCACAACAACAATAACATCATCACGATTTGTTGAATACGTTACCTCTTCTAACTGATCTATAGCAGTTAGATGACGTTCAATAACGTTTCAACACAATGCAGAACAACTACGATATCTTAATTTCGATCATTAAGAACATACGAAAAACTAAAATAACCCCAAATATCAAAATATACAACCTGGGGAAAAATAAACAAACCGGTTTTCTAGTTTCAAAAAGACGGAGCACCACAAAAAGACTGGGGGCCAACAGAGCAACCCAAACCGCCAGATAGCCGCTATTAGCGGTTTTTGTTGCTCTGTGGGCCCCCGGCCTTCTGGTGGATGCTCCGTGGTCCCTGCACACCCCTCTAGTATTATTTAAAAAATTATTAAAGCAAATTTAAGAAATGAACAGAGACCGGTATATGGAAGCTAGAAGAACGGACTAATCTTGATGATCTGAAACTAAAACGTCAAAAAAGCAAGTTGAAGTTCTAGGGTAGGCACTGATACCATGTAAGTATGTCATGCACTAAGCTGGAGAAAATAACACGATGCAGAATGGTAAAATCGAAAATTCCTAGCTAGCATGACATACTTCCCTTGTGATCATCCTAAAACTATAACTTGCAAAAACAAAAAAAACTAGAGCTAAGGGAGAATAGCATACAACCTTTGATGCTTCTTCTCAAAGCTCCAATTTGTGTAGGAAGGTTGCTCCTTTAATTTTAATTCAGAGCTTTGTCTCCTAGGGTTCACCGGTTGAAGTCCCGTTGTCGACCATTCCGTCGAAGATGATCCACGGCGATGAATGGCAACTCGATCTACTCCTTCTCACTTACTAGGTGCTAAATAGCAAGAAGAAGTATCATGTAGATGTATATGATGAGGGGTTTCACTCTTTTCTCTCTATTCTTTTTCTTCTCTACCTTTTTCTTTTTCTCAAAACTTTGCTAGTATGAAAGGGAGAAAGAGTAGAGTTAGGTTATGGCTAATCTCAACATACAACCATAACTTAAGCCATGCCAGCTCTCTTCTATCATGCTAACACATGTCCTAAGTTGTGTGAAATGGTTACACATCACCCTTAGGCATGCATAAATGAGAAAAGAAAAAAAGATATAAGAAAAAGAAAAAGGATATATCATGTTTAATAAATATTAACCATGATAAATAAAAATGTTCACATCAAATAGAACAAAAGATAAAGAGAGAGAGGAAAAATGATATTAGGTTAATTACATGTATTATCACATAATATCATATAATTAAACCTGTCATTAAATTAACAATTAATTCAATGACCCGGTTTAGTCAAAAACACCGGCTAGTATCATAACCCGTCCGGCTAAAGACGAATGTCTAACCGGACCCCGCACGCATCCTATGCACGCACTATATTATTTCGCTCGAGTGGACAAAACATCTGTGACTCTAAAAACTCGTCAACACGCTGGCAGTGAGTTGTCAGATCACATCCTCAACTTACAAACACGTCAGCGGTACTAGCTGTACGTAACTGCTATCCGGGTATTGAACGAAAGAAAGGTCGTCAAGAAAACTTGTCCGTACCCGACAGAGTCTATCGATGACACTTATCGTACAGTCCGGTCTCTTCGTCTGAGAAAGCTGCATACCGGGTCTCGGAGGTGGAATCCGTTAGACTCCCAATAACCCGATAAATCATGCAGACTCAAAACTCATAACCAAATGAGAAACTACCAATAACACTTATCAGTAAATCTCTCTTGCCCTGGTTAAGGACTTATGGTTACAGCTAATCTCACACTGCACAACATCAACTCCCCATACAGAGAGAGACGAAACCCTTCCGATCACTCATTGCCTCCACATGATCCGGGACTGTACCCAACCACTACCTGTTTGTACAGCTCTTTAAAGCTGTGGTAGGGTAGTGATCTAAGTACAGTGGGGACCACATGAGACACTATGACGATCTCAAGTCTACAGATTAATCTGTACATGTGTCACCTGAGAACTGCTATCTGACGATGGGTATAATACAAACTAGGAGTTCTCGATGAGTTCGTTCGGTGTGTACTCAGTTTCTAATGAGCACGTGTATACAATCTTTGGTGTCAAACACCAATGGTTATGGGATCAACCATCGCCCCGTACGGGATCAAGAAATGTATACACTAGTCTATTCTGGAATATCGATACCCTGTCTCGATATCTCTACGACTAGGAACTTTTAAGGATGTGCGTATCGACTACCCAGGGCCCACTAGTATGATCAACATCATAGTCCTGGTAGTCAAGAAAAGATCCTAAGGGCATTATCAACATGCATATATAAAAGCAAGAATAAATGTATACATGTTAAGATAAAATCAAAACCAGATAGTATACTATCATTTTGAGCAAGATTGTTCTATACATACATATGTTTCGAACATCCAATATAATATACAATAATGGTCTTTAGGACATACAAATCTAACACTAAGTTCCCAGCAGTGGTATTAGAGCCATGCTAAAGGCTAGACTTGTTTGCACAAATTTAGAGTTTCGATCGACGGAATTTTCCGATCCACATTTCCATATTCTTGTTTACTGTTCGAATTTCAAAGTTGTTCAAAAAAAATTCAGGTTGCATTAAAATTATGTACAGGCAAAATTAGAGCAAGGAAAAAAGTTGGGCACCTAAGCCCAAAACTAGACCAATGATTCGGCGCTAAATGTGCCATTTGGCCGCTAATCCGCGGCCTAATTTTGTCTACAGTGCCCTAAATATTTTCTGGGGCTTTAGTTCATGGAAATGTGATTTTTGGAATATTTGGTTTTGATCCGGATTTGTTTGTGTATTGTTTGTACTTAGGGCCAATGCGGAAAGTTTTAATCGATCGAAATTTTAAATTTGTGTTTTTCTGTGCATTTGTTTCTGTGACCGTGAATATCATAGCGCGGTATAATCCGACTAGTTGTTATATGTACAATCAGACGGGTTTACGAACATGATATTCGCGTTGATGTTCTGTGTTACTCTGTTGATTATGGTTGTGTTGGATTTGTCGCGATTTATAGCCCAGTGTACGTAGTATTAGATGCAGTCTCTGTGATGTAATATATATTCATATTGTGTGGCGTGCGTCCGACATATGGACTGCCGTCATTGCGGCTTGTATATTATTCTTTGGGGCACGTCCAGGTTGCGGACGTAGTCGCCGTTGTATATTTAGTTTTTCATTACATGCACTAGAATTGCCCCACGGTAGAGTGCTCGAGTAGCCGGGTTCTTGAGGGCAATGGGCCACCATCTCATGGCGTTGAGACCGGGGTGCTGTTGGCTATAGTGCCCTTAAGGCAATTATTGTAATCACAGGCAGGTGATTATGATGATTGAGCGAGGACCTATACGGATAGAGCAGTCTTACTCAAAATGATAGTATGCTATCTGGTTTGTCTTTACATCATGTACATGTATTATGTGATATTATAGATCACTATTACATGTTGATAGAGCCCATAGGATTCTTGCTTGACTACCAGCATTATTATGGCTATCATATACGTGGGAGCTGGGTAGTCTATAAGCATATCCTTAAATGTCCCTAGTCGAGGGAGTATCGAGACTGGGCATTGATACTCCAGAGTAGACCAGTGTGTACTTATCGAGATCCCGACGAGGGGCGGTGGCCGATCTCATAAGCCATTGGTGTTAGTCAGTCACCTAAGATAGTATACAGGTGCTCATTTGGCTATGAGTGCACTGGACGGACTCGCCGGGAACATGCTAGTTGGTATTATACCTATTGTCATATAGAAGATCCAAGGTGACATGTGTACAGGTTAGTCTGTCGACCTGAGATCGTCATTTTTCTCATGTGAGTTCCCACTGTGCTTTGATTACTACCCTACCACGGCTCAAAGTAGTCGTGCAAACAGGTTTTAGTTGGGTACAGTCCCGAGCCATATGGAGGCAGTGAGCGGATCGTCGGGGATTCGTCTTTCCTGATATTGGGGGTTGATGTCACGTTGTGCACGGGTGGCCATCACCAGAAATCCTTGGCCAAGGTAGTCGAGAATTACTGATTTGGATCAGTAGTTTCTTAGGTGGTGATGGGCTTCATACCGACACGAAATGTCGCGTTATTAGTGGTCTGACTTTATCTGCCCCCCTAGACTCGATATGCGATACTCTTAGACGAACAGACAGGACTGTACGGATATTGTCACGGACAGGATCAGTAGGGGTTCGGATGAGTTTGCTCGTCGGCCTCCCTTTCGCTCAATACCTAGGTAGCCGTTACGTACAGCTAGTGCCGCTGACATGCTTATGGTTAAACCCACTGCCAGCATATTGACGAGTCTTTAGAGTCCCACATAGAGGGTTTCCCTGCTTCGGGCGAAACGATGTAAAGGCCGTATGGTTTTACGGCAGGGTTCGATCATATACGTGCACTTGTGCACGTATCATGATTCGGACGGTTTATACTGGTGGCTTTGGTTTAAGCCGGATTCTAGTATTATATTGTTGGATTATTTTCGTCTCTTTGTATTTATATTTTTCGGAATACGGACGCGGGTATGTATGTACGGATTAGGGGTATTCTTGTAATTTATTACATGTTGCTTCTGGAAGTTGCCACCTCATTATGTTTATTTACCATTTGGTTAATTGGTTAATTAAGGTGGAGGATGAGGTGGGTTTGGCATTTATGAAGCATGGCATGCTGGGTTTCGCCTGCGCCCTGGCCATCTACCGTGGCCGATGCGGAACAAAAACTGGCGTTTAAAAATTTTGGCGCAAACAAAACCCTGTCCAAGATCGAAACTATAAACCTATACTAACAAACTAAAGAAGCTAAACTAAAGGGTTAGAATGATTATACCAAAAGAACCAAGTCCTTCGGTCTTCCGTCATCCTCCTTAGCTCCTTGAGGCATGCTCGAGTGAACTTGGTCGCCGGTCTTCCTCCGTCGAAGATAATCCACCTGAGGGATGTAGTCATGGCTCTAGCTTCACATAATGAATGCAAGTGAAGAAACTAGGGTTTCTAGGTTGCTAATCTAGAAAGCCTAGGATGTAGCGAATGATCAAAGTGTTAATCTATTTCATCTCACCTCCTCTCATGATTCTCAACACATGAAATGGTTGAGAGGAGGTGGAAGATGAAGGTGGAGGAACAAATGAAAAAGTAGAGAGGACTGAAGCTATAATGGTGAGAGGAAGATGGCATGCTCAAGAGAAAGAACCATCTCACAAAAATAATGAGCTAACCAAGGTGAGAGAAAAAGCATGCTTGGTTTTGTAAAACAATATCTTTCATTTTTAAAATGTGCCCATACTTGAATGGTATGCACAAATGAATTAACAATTCATTTATGTACACTATGCAAGCATGGCCCTCACCATACTCCCATCAAGTCAATGCCACCTCATTATCCATTTATAAATAAATGGTCAAACCCTAAAATGAGGTGTCCACCTTCTAGAATATTTTCCGGAAAAAAATACGGATTACATTCTACTGTATACACATACCTGTATTCGTACCGAAATACGAATACCCAAAGAGATAGAATAACACAAAGAACATAATACTAGAATATACATATCGAAATACATATACATAAATTATTAAATCAATACCTGATTTAATAATCCGGCTCAAACCCGAGTCGGCTAGTGTTATCAACTGTCTAATCGAAAGTCCGGGTACATAGTAAAATCAATCGATCGGAACCTTGCACGTATCCAATACGGCTACTACATCATTTCGCCAGAACCAGGGAAACCCTCTGTGTGGGACTCTAAAGACTCGTCAATACGCTGGCAGTGGGGTTAACCACAAGCACGTCAGCGGCACTAACTGTACATAACGGCTACCCAAGTATTGAGCGAAAGGAAGGTCGATGAGCAAGCTCATCCAAACCCCTACTGAGCCTGTCCGTGACAATCTCCATACAGTCTGGTCTGTTCGTCTAAGAGTATCGCATATCGGGTCTAGGGGGTGGATAAAGTCAGACCCCTAATAACGCGATATTTCGTGTCGGTATGAAGCCCATCACCCACTGAGAATCTACTGATCCAAATCAGTAATTCTCGTCCACCTCGGCCGAGGATTTCTGGTGATGGACACCCGTGCACAACGTGACATCAACCCCTAATACCGGGAGAGACGAATCCCCGACAATCCGCTCCCTGCCTCCATGTGGCTCAGGACTGTACCCAACTAAAACTTATTTGCACGACTCCTTTGAGCTGTGGTAGGGTAGTAATCAAAGCACAGTGGGAAATCACACGAGACAAATGAGGATCTCAGGTCGACAGACTAACATGTACTTATGCCACCTGGGAACCGCTATCTGACAATAGGTATAATACCAACTAGCATGTTCCCGGCGAGTCCGTCCAGTGTACTCATAACCCAATGAACACCTATATACTATCTTAGGTGACTAACTGACACCAATGGCTTGTGAGACCGGCCACCGCCCCTCGTCAGGGTCTCGATAAGTATACACTAGTCTACTCCAGAGTATCGATGCCCAGTCTCGATACTCCCATGACTAGGGACATTTAAGGATGTGCTTACAGACCACCCAGCTCCCACTTATATGATCGCCATCATAATGGTGGTAGTCAAGAAAGAATTCTATCGGATCTACAACATGTAACAGTGATCTGTAATGCCACCTAATGCATGTACGATGATAAAGACAAACCAGATAGCATACTATCATCTCGGGTAAGACTGTTCTACCCGTATAGGTCATCCCTCAATCATCACAATCGGGTGCCTGCGATTCAATAATTGACTTGAGGGCACTATAGCCAACATGCCACACTTAGTGACTCATGTGGTGACTCATGGGGTGACTCATGGTGTGACTCATAGTGTGACTCATGTGGCATGCTTGATATTTGTTGGGGTTGTAAGATATTTTCTTCACTTGATGATTCATTTTCTATGCTCACAATACTTAGCCATTTTTCTTGAGTTGCTTCACACTCTCATCCTCATTCTTCTTCTTCCTCTACCTCCACCCTAAAAGTCTCATGTGTTGAGAAACCTAGGGTGTTTAAAGACAAATCAATCCATCATTAGACTCTACATCTTCTAGGCTATCTAGTTTGGCGAACTAGGTACCCTAGTTACCTCGGCTATAAGGTTGGAGCTCGTTTCATAGACTCTCAGGTGGATCATCTTCGATAGAGGGAGACCAGAGATCAAGCTTGATCATGGAGGTCTCTAGGATCTTAGGATGATGGTTAAAGACCAAAGGACACGGATCAATCGGTATAATCTTTCTAAACTCCTCTATATGTTTGCTAGCGTAGGTTAATGGTCGATCCGTATTATGGGGTTGTTCTAGCGCCAGTTTTGTAAAATTTTTGTTCCGCATTCGGCCACGGTGGTTGGTCAGGGCCCTGGCATAACCCAACATGGTATCAAAGCCAACCCATAAACCCTAAACTAGCTAGTTCTTCGTGCTTAAAAGATTGATCGACAGAAATATCCGAAATCACAATTTCATTTTATAGTTTCTGCCGATTTTTAAATGTGTTGAAAAAAATTATTTTTAGTGTCTCTAAAATTCGTGCAGGGCATTTTAGAACACCAGAAGAAATTTGGAGTCATGAACCCTTCAGATGGCCGCGGAACCTCAGCAAAACTACCTTGTTTGCCGCGGTTCCGCGATTGAACTAGGGGATCTGTGCACAAAATTTCTTCTGGTGCTCTATTGATTGGAAATGTGATTTCTGGGATGTATATTTTCTTGCCCAGATTTGTTTGAGTACTGGATTGCACTTGGGGCCAATACGGAAAGTTTTTTGTCGATCGAAATTTTAAATGCGTATGTTTTCAGTACATACATTACTATCTGCGACCGTGAATGTCATTAGAGCGGTACAACTCGTCTAACTGCTATATGTTCTTTTAGACGGGTTTGCAAAAATGACATTCACGTTGATGTTCTGTGTTGTGCTGAGGTTATGGCTGGACTGTTGTGGTGGATAGCCAGTGGTGCAATGGTAGTACAGTTTAGATTCATTTGTACATTTGATATTGCGGGGCGAGCGTTCGACATGTGGACTGCCGTCTCTACCAGTTTGTATATTATTTGTTTAGGGTACGACCGGGTTGAGGTCGATGTCACCCTTGTATTATTTTCCTTTTCTGTACTAGGATTACCCCACTGTGGAGTGCACGAATAGCCGGGTTCTAGAGGGTAACGGGCCCGCATCTCATGGCATTGAGACGGAGGGGGCTTCACTCTAGAATTGGCGAGCTATTCGCCGCACACGAAGGTGGTATAGTTTGACCCAAGGAGAGGTGCTCAAGTTACCGGATCCCGTGGAGTGCTGGGTGGCCCATTCAGTTGTTGCCTCACTTCTGGGATTGGCGGGTAACTTTCCGCACTCGTTGGGGTCCAGGTTTTCATTGCACAGGCTATCCACATGACAGGGAATGTCGGGTCTCATTTGCGGCTCAAATAAAACCTGAGGCTCCAGGATTATCCACCATTCTGTGTTGCTAGCTGAGATTCTGTGATGTTGCTTTATATCATGCCTGAGACGAATGTTATATATATTTATATATATACTAGTAGATGTTGTTTATGTTTTGCACCCGCGCTAGTCCAGCCCCCGCTCTGCCGTTAGTTAAGTAACCTAACGGGTGATGACAGGGCCCGGTGGCGAATGCGGATGGCATATATGTATATTATATTTTCGTTATTTTATCTGGTGTGATATGTTTAATTGATGAGACTACGTTGATTCTGATTAATGCAAGGAAAACAAACCTATATGATATTGTTGGAACCAAGTTTTTGAAAAACAGACATTACAGATGATTCTTTTTTTTTTGCACAGTGGTATTCGGTTATGAATATCATGCACCTCATTCGACGAGGCAAGAGCCGAGATCCCTTCACAGGGAGTGACCTCTTGGGCAAAAGTTTGCGTTATCGTAATAACTTCACTATAGTCGATTCTTTTGCTTTGCATCGTGATATTCAGTTGGGAATATCCCGCACCTCATTCGATGAGGAAAGAGCCGAGATCCCTTCACAGGGAGTGACCTCTTTAGCAAAAAGTTTGCACCACTATATATTTGTAAAACCACTTAGTTATGATATCAAGTTCATTACGTTAAAGGTTTTTCGCCAAAAACCAGTTGTAGCCCTTCGTCATTTCCTACGAGTAGTACTTAGTATTCGTGTTAGTAATATGGATGCCCTAGAGGCCATTACTGTACATACGATGTATATTGTAGTGGATGCTTGGACATATATAGGGAGGACTTTCTTGCTCGATATGATAGTATGCTATCTGGTTGCACTTTATCTTAACATGTACTCAGATTGTCTCTATGTTACATGTTGATAAAGCCCTTAGGATGAGTACTTGACTACCAGGACTATGATGCAAATCATACTAGTGGGGACAGTGTAGTCGCTAAGTACATCCTTCAAATGTTCCTAGTCATAGGTGTATCGAGACAGGGAATCGATATACCAGTGTAGACTAGCGTATAGCTTCTCGACCCATATAGATGGGCGATGGATGATCCCATATCTATTGGTGTTTGACATCAGAGACAGTTTATGGGTGCTCAGTAGAGACTGGGTACACTGGACGAACTCGCCGAGAACTCCCAGATGGTATTATACCTATCGTTAGATGGCACTTCTCTGGTGACACTGGTACAGGTTATTCTGTAGACCCGAGATCGTCATAGAGTCTTGTGTGATTCCTACTGTGCTTTGATTTCTACCTTACCATGTTCAAGAGAACGTGCAAAACGGTGGCTTTTGGGTACAGTCCCGAGTCAGAGGCAATGAGCGATAGGAGGGGTTTCGTCTCTCCCGGTATAGGGAGTTGATGCTGCGCTGTGCTCGATTGGCTATAACAGGAAGTCCTTGGCCAAGGCAGCTTAAGAGATATACTGGTAAGTGTTATCATTAGTTTCTCGACCCGTTATGAGCCTTATATCGACATGACTTATCGAGTTACTGGGGTCTGACGTTTACCACCCCTAGACTTGATATGCGACATATCAAACGAAGAGACCGGACTGTACTGTAGTTTTACTGATTGGATTCACAGGAGTGTGAGCATGCTTGCTTGTTGATCTTCTGATCGCTCAATACCCGGGTGGCCGTTACGTGTAGCAGACCGCTTGCGGCTTGTGGGTGTTTGATATGATCATCACCTACTGCCGGCGTATTGACGAGTCTTTAGAGTCCTACACAGGGGTTTCCTGGCTCAAGAGAAACGGAGCGGGAGCACATATATGATATGTGCGGGACCGAGATTAATACGATATGAGATACTGTATTCTATTCTCGCGATTCGTGACATTGATTGGTTGTATGCGATATAGTCGGGTTATCGGATCAAGTGTTGATTCGATAAGTTGTTACACATGATATTAGTCGGTTATAGCCGGATTATTAAATCAAGAGTTGATTTAATAATTTAATGTATAATTATATATTTGATATATTACATTACATTAACTAGTATTAGGTCACTTATGATTTATTTTCTCACTAGATTGTGCACATTGTATATATGTGATATGTATATTTGTGTACATGTATTGTGCCATGCTTGATGATACATACAAGATGGGTGTATGAGAATTATACCATGCAAGGGTTAAATTAGGGTTTTGATTATTTCTTAAGTTATTACAAAAGAGCAATAGACTTGGTCAAAGTTTTCAAGCTTGGAGAAGCTTATAGAACTTTCTGAAGGTCAACTCTTTTGTCATTCCTTAGGATATTTTTCCTTAACCCAACCTTTAACCATAGCCTTGGGTTTATTCTCTACATGAGTTAGGCATGATAGCTTTAACTCAACCATGGGTGCAATAATTCATTTGGATGAATTATTCTTGAGTTCTTCTTCTTCTTCTTCTTCAAGCTCCATGAAAAGCTTTCTAGCTTCAATGGAGGTAATAGAAATAATGTGAGAAAATCAATTCTAAAGTGAGCCCACCTCCTACTTCTTCATCCTCTACCACTTGCCATGTAGTAGAGTGTGTTCTCTTCACAATGTTTATGACCTAGTGAAGAAATGGCTTGAATTAATGTCTCCTCGACGTAGATCATCTTCGGCCTCGAAGTCATCGAACCAAGCACGTTCGTTTCTTCATAGAGCCTCTTTAGAGTCCGTAGTTCACGATTGCAGCGAAGGGGATTACTACACGGAGCTATTTGAAGTGAAAGACCGGTCTACAAAGGTTGTATTCCTTGCTCACTTCTTATTGCAAAGTGTTTGCGTATGTTTACCGTATATTTCTAGTTAACGATTCATGGTTAGGGTTAGCTAGAACGGAAATTCTTTGAATTTGGCATGGACGATGCCTCCCGAAACCTTGCTGCCGTGCTAGGCAACCCTTCAGTGGTATCAGAGCTATGCTAGAAATAAATACGGATTTTGTTAAGATCACGAAACCGAAATAACTCCGAAACTTGAAACCCTAAAACCTGTATTCTGTCTATTTCAAAATGAGCTCTAAAAATTTTCCAAACAAGTGCAGAATCACATTTGGGCAGATAGAAGACCATGGGAGAAAATTGGGACCATGTGCTTGGATGTTGGCCGAGCACATGGCCTCAAAAACCGAGGAGACCGGCCCTATAGGGGGTTTTGGGTTCCAATTTTTTTCCATGTTTTGGTCTCTGGCTTTTGGGGTTTCAGGTGTTGTTTATTTTTGTTAATTTTGCATGTGATATAATCTTACACTTTAAGCAAGTCGTAGTGTTTCGTATTCGTAGTTTTAACATTGTTTCGGGTGTTTCACGTATTGTCTAGACGAAGTTAAAAGGTTCGATCGAATGTTGAAATCTCATTTTCCAAGTTTAACGTACTCGGAAAAACATGCAAGTGATTATTTGGACCCTCTAGAAGAACGTAAACCTTAACTCGATTATGTGGCCGTCAAAACCACCACTTGAACCCTAGGGTTTGTGGTAGTTTAGCATTTCACTTGTGAGGCGTTGGTTTGACCCTTCTACGGCTGGTTCATAGGTATTGTGGCATCTTCTGGGTATTATTAAAACCGTGCTCAAGTGTTGAGCTGTCGGGTAATTGTAGGTCTTTGATGAATTGATCGAAGAGTTTAACGTCATCCTGATATTATGTGATGGGATACAATATTTGGAATCCACAAGTAGTTATGAGATAAATAAATTGAATGTTATAAATCTAGCAGTTTAGTCTCAGATGATCGGTTGCCACGAGATTTTGATGTGATCAAAAGTCTGTCGCAATCACGTAGCGTACGCGGATACTCGCCGGGTAAACTTAATAGATAGCCATGCCCCATAGCCCCGACCAAGTAACTGTAGGAGAACCCTGTCGCCAAAAGCTTCCGTTCGGGTGCTCGCGGCAGCGGTGTTCCGCCTTAGTGCACTTCGTCTACGGTATCGGGGGTGCGGCCGTCTACTAAAGTTTCCGACGAGCATTCGATGAGGATGTCGGGAATCTTGTTGAATTGCCCGACATGTTATTGAAAAGTGTTTTCGGTATCGAGACTAAAATGCGGAGTTTATAATTGTTAGGCATGCGATGTCTAAGGAATTCATTTGGTTAGGCATGTGATCTCTAAGGTGGTTGCGGATTCCAACTGTTGTAGTTTTTCACTTTCTTTTCTGCGACCGTAAGTGTAATATGTGGTGTATCGCCGGTTTCGGTGCTATATGTCTGGGATACGCATATTTACTTACGTTGATGACATGTGATGTTATGTGTTGCTGGGATATGTTATATTGGATCGCCGTGATTGAATAGCCGGGGGTTTTATGTGAGATGAGAGTTTTTATTTTCACTCATGTAAAATTCATTGTATATAATATTCTTTTATTGGGACACTTCCGGGTTGAAAATGGTGCCACCATTCTATATTATTTACTTTTCCGCATCAGGATAGACCCAATGCGGGGAGCACAAGTAACCGAGTTCTAGGGTCCAGTGGGAGACCGTCTCGAGGAGTCGAGACCGGGTCTCCTGACTCTAGAATTGGAAGGGTTATTTGCCGCTCTCGTAGGGGTCTAGAGATGTGGGTTTGGCTATTCATCGCGACCGTGGAATCCGTGTTTTATACTGGCTTGATATAAAACACGGAAATCCTAGTATATCCAATATTTTATATATGTTCTTCTGCTGCAATGTTCTGTGATGAGATCATATTACTGCCTGAGACGAATGTTTATATTATATATATTATATATTATTGATTTCGTTTCAAATGTGATGCTTGTGAAGCATAATAAATAGGACTTCATTAATGAGATTAATGAAATAAAAGAAACCTAAAGATGTTGTAGAAACTTGTCTCGAAAACTGGTAGCTCTAGTTCTTGCTTTGCATAGCAGTATTCCTTGCAGAATATCCAGCACCTTATTCAATAAGGAAAGAGCCGAGATCCCTTCACCGGGAGTGACCTCTTTAGTGAAACTAGCAGATGCTATAAACTCGGTTTGGTTTTTGATTGCTTTTATAGTTTTTGCTTTGCATAGTGGTATTTGTGAAATATCCTGCACCTTATTCGATAAGGAAAGAGCCGAGATCCCTTCACCGGGAGTGACCTCTTTAGAAAAACTAGTAAAATCCTAAAAAACACTCCATTTAAAATCACTCGATTCTACAAAGATATCAAGTTCATTAAGCAAAGGGTTTTCTTAAAAACCTGACGTAACCCTCCGTCATTTCAGATAAGTAATATTTAGTATTCGTCTTGCGTTTGTTGGCCTTTGTCAAGGCATAGTGTGCGATAGCTGATTACTGCTTATCTGTATAAGCATATGATGCGATTGAGTTAGGGTAGTCGTGCGAGCTTGTTGGCCTTTATCAAGGGTCGTGCGGGTGAGTTTAATTCAATCAGGAAATGACGGGTTGAACTTGACTAGCATCCTATGGTTTGTTGGCCTTTGTCAAGGTCATAGGAGGTTAGGGGTAAAATATTATCGGGAATTTCAAGTGTTGAAATTTGCAATCAGATTGCATACCTTCTATGAGATAGTTGGATCCCGATACCCACTGCAAGTAAGAGTTACTCTTGGGAGAGTTTTACACATTACAATTAGTCGATCAAGTTGGTGTATAGAAAGGTGTCAACGGGGTTACGCCTCTGGGAAAACGAGGTTTATTTTAATTAGGTCCGTGCGAAAGCACGGGGAACCTCCCTCAAAGTACCGGCACTGGCCTGGCTGAAAGATTGGCGAACTTGTAGAGTGTAATTAATCCCGGCTAGTCTTACCTTATAGGGTTTGAAGGAAGATTTTACTAAAACTGTGAGAGCCATCCTGATTAGATATATCGATAACCAATCTAATCTTGCAAGAGCATACGCTGAGTGTTTTCTTCTCTCTCTCTCCAGGTAGCGACCATGTCACGCCTTAATCAAGATAATAATACGGATGTATTGACCGAACCTGTTTATTATACTGAGCTAGGGAACGTTGGTCCCGCTCCAACTTATAATTGTTATAAGACAGAGCAGGAAATTGGGGATTACCAGGATTCCCGTGCCGCCCAAACGAAGAAAGTACATGCTGATGCATCTTCTTCGGGTGTGTTCATTACCAAGAACTATTTCGTAGTATTCTCTACGTCCTGGGTATGTGATACCGGATCAGGATCCCAGATATGTAATATGTTACATGGGCTGCAGATAGGTAGAGAACTGAAAACGGGTGATAGGTTTCAAGAGTTGGAAACGGTGCAATTATTGCAAGCCAAGCAGTTGGCAGTTATCACCATGTATTATAAATACATTGATTCTGAACGAATGTTATTAGATACCGAACCTGATATACAATATCATATCAGTCTCTTTATTTAATAAAGAAGGATATAATTTTGTATTGTTGGATAATGTTTTGAACATTTTCTATATCAAGAGTTGATCGGTTCAGGCACGTTATCTAAAAGCATATACGTTCTAAATCAAACTACAGTTCTTAACGTACGGGACACACACAAAGGGAAGAGTTCAGAAATGAACGAATCCTTCTTGAGGCATTGTAGACTAGGTCATATCAATGCGACCCGACTAGCTAAGTTACATAAAGATGCATATTTAAATCAATTTGAATTTACATCTTGTGAAACTTGCCAGTCATGTCACAAAGATAAGATGACCATAGCTCCGTTTATTGGAAATAGAGAAAGTGTTAGTGAGCTCTTGGGATTGATACGTGCTGATGTATGAAAGTCCCCAGTCTACACATGCCAGCACCGGTTCTTTGTACTTCATTACATTCACTGATGATCTCTCAAGATTCAGACATATGTTCCTGTTGAAACACAAGTCCGGAGCTTTTGAGATATTCAAAGAATATAAGATAGAAGTAGAGAACCAAAATAGGTATAAGTATTGTGTCCTTTGATGTGATCAAGGAGGAGAATACTTGAGCACGGAATTTCTGAATTATTCTAACGGAGAATGAGATTCTCTCTCAACATTACTCCTCCGTATACACCACAGCACGTCGGTGTATCGGGGCGGAGCAATCGCACCCTATGTGATATGGTGTGCTCTATGATGAGTACTACTGAGTTACCTATTTCCTTTTTGGGGTTATGCACTTGTGAAGCTGCTTATCTATTGAATAGGGTTCCAATCAAATCAGGTGCCTACCACACCATATGAGATATGGTATGGGAAGAGCCCATCTCTTAAGGATGTTAAGATTTAGGGTTGTCCGGTCTATGTCTAAAAGCAAAATTCGGACAAGCTTGAGGAAAGGTCAGTTCTGTGGAAGTTTGTTGGATATCCCAAGCATTTGTAAGGGAATATCTTCTACCACACTGAGGAGCAAAATGTGTTTTGTTTCTCAGCATGCCACTTTTTGGAAAGGGAATTTCTTGTGAAGAAATTAGTGGTAATGAGGTAGAACTGGAAGGAGTTCCAGCTATACAAACTGCAGCTGATGATTTGGTAGAACCGAAGGATTCAATAGTTCCCGACGAACCTCAACCTCTCAGCCGATCTAGTAGGGTTCCTCATTCACTTGAGAGATACTTTGGTTTCTCTATGACAGTAGGAGCGAGGATTGCATCATGAGATGATGACCCAACTAGTTTCGAGCAGGCCATCAGGAGTGGGGACTCTGTGAGAATGGCTGGATGTTAAGCGATCTGAGATGGAATCCATATACACCAACAAAGTATGGACTTTGGTTGCTTTATCTGAAGGGTTAAATCCCCATCAGAATCAAGTATATCTTGAGAAGATTACTTGGTGTACATGGAAAAGTTGAGACTTTCAAAACTATGCTTAAGTCCATCCAGATCCTACTTGCCATTGCTGCATACCATGACTACGATTTCTGGCGGTTGGATGTCATGACTGCATTTCTAAATAGTGATTTAGAAGAGAGCGTCTATAAGTACACAGCCAGAGGGCTTCGTAGACAGTGGGAGCAGCGGAAACGTGTTCAAGTTGCTTTATGAGTTAAAGCAAGCATCGCGGAGTTGGAACATCTGTTTTGATGTGGTAGTCAAAGTGTTTGACTTCATCAAAATGGTAAATGAACCTTGTATATACAAAAGGTAGTAGGGAGTATGGTGGTGATCCTCGTATTGTACGTGGATGACATATTCTTGATAGGAAAGGAGTTTCCTATGCTACGCTCGGTCAATCTCCTCTTATCACAAGGATTCTCTATATAGGATCAAGGTGATACCTCCTAAATACTGGGTTGTGGATCTATGAGATAGATCTAATTGGATGTTAGGATTCTCACTAGCTGCAGTGAGATGGTATCAATCGATCCTGGGGAGAATCACTGGAAAGGTTCCAGGGTGATAAGGATGACTGAAAGTCAGTCACAGGCATTGTCTTTACCCTCAGTGGAGGGACGGTATGTTGGAAGAGTTTCAAGCTAGATACCGTGACATACTAGACGATAAAGGCTGGATACATAGCTATCAAGGATGCTACCAAAGAAATAGTCTGGATGTACCCTAGTTCATGAGATGAACTTCGTTCCTACCATTGAGTGACAATGGAGTTGTGGGTTTGGCCTAGGAACCCCCGTCCCATCTGTGATCCAGACATATTCTTAGGCAGTATCACCTGATCAGTGGAGATGGTAGATCTCTAGGGAGATCGAGGTTAGGAGAGTAGATACAGAGGAGAACAGGGCGGATCCACTCACAAAGGCCTATTCCGAGTAGAGACTTTTATGGGATGGTTGAGTATGAGATACTTCAACCACTGCTGATTGTTGGGTATGAGATACTACAACAGATGGCCCTAGTGCAAGTGGGAGATTGTTAGTAATATGTATACCCTAGAGGCCATTACTGTACATACGATGTATATTGTAGTGGAGGCTTGGACATATATAGGGAGGACTTTCTTGCTCGATATGATAGTATGCTATCTGGTTGCACTTTATCTTAACATGTACTCTGATTGTCTTTATGTTACATGTTGATAAAGCCCTTAGGATGAGTACTTGACTACCAGGACTATGATGCATATCATACTAGTGGGGACAGTGTAGTCGCTAAGTAAATCCTTCAAATGTTCCTAGTCGTAGGTGTATCGAGACAGGGCATCGATATACCAGAGTAGACTAGCGTATAGCTTCTGGACCCATACAGATGGGCGATGGATGATCCTATATCCATTGGTGTTTGACATCAGAGACAGTATACGGGTGCTCAGCGGAGACTGGGTACACTGGACGGACTCGCCGAGAACTCCAAGATTGTTTTATACCTATCGTCAGATGGCAGTTCTATGGTGACACTGGTACAGGTTAGTCTGTAGACCCGAGATCGTCATAGAGTCTTGTGTGATCCCCACTGTGCTTTGATTTCCACATTACCACGTTCAAGAGAACGTGCAAAATGGTGGCTTTTGGGTACAGTCCCGAGTCACATGGAGGCAATGAGCGATAGGAGGGGTTTCGTCTCTACCGGTATAGGGAGTTGATGTTGCGCAATGCTCGATTGGCTATAACAGGAAGTCCTTGGCCAAGGCAGCTTCATAGATATACTGGTAAGTGTTATCATTAGTTTCTCGACCCGTTATGAGCCTCATATCGACATGACTTATCGAGTTACTGGGGTCTGACGTTTACCACCCCTAGACGAGATATGCGACATATCAAACGAAGAGACCGGACTGTACGGTAGTGTTACTGATTGGATTCATAGGAATGTGAGCATGCTTTCTTGTTGATCTTCTGATCGCTCAAAGTTGGAGATAGTGCCCTCAGATTCAATTATTCGATCACAGGCACGTGATTACAATGGTTGATGGAGGACCTATCCCGATAGGACAGTCTTACTCGAGATGATAGTATGCTATCTGGTTTACCTTTATCATCGTGTACTGCTTTAAGTGACCTGACAAGTCGCTATTACACGTTGGTAGAGCCCCTAGGATTCTTGCTTGACCACCTGCAGTATGAGGGCGATCATATACGTGGGAGCTGGCAGTCTATAAGCATATCCTTAAATGGTCCCTAGTCGTGAGAGTTTCGAGACAGGGCATCGATACTCCAGAGTAGACTAGTGTATACAGTCGAGACCCCGACGAGGGGCGGTGGCCGGTCTCACAAGCCACTGGTGTCAGTTGGATCACCTAAGATGTATACAGGTGCTCATTGGGTTATGAGTACACCGGACAGGACTCGCCGGGAACATGGTAGTTGGTAATATACCAGACGTCAGATGGCAGTTTCCTGGTGACATGTGTACAGGTTAGTTCATCGACCTGGGGATCGTCATTTGTCTTATGTGAGTTCCCACTGTACTTTGATTACTACCCTACCACGGCTCAAAGGAGTCGTGCAAACAGGTTTTAGTTGGGTACAGTCCCGAGCCACATGGAGGCAGTGAGCGTATCTTCAGGGGTTCGTCTCTCCCAGTATTGGGGGTGAGGTCGCGCTGTGTCTAAGAGAGCCATTACACGAAGCCCTCGGCCGAGGCAAGGAGATTTACTGGTAGGTATTCCAGTAGTATCTCAGGGTGTTCTAGGCTACACTCTGACACGACTTGTACCGCTTTTGGGGGTCTGACTTTTACCAACCCCCTAGGCCCGCCATGCGATACTCATAGACGAACGGACCGGACTGTACGGATATTGTCACTGACAGGCTCAGTAGGGTTGTCAGGCTGAGTTCGCTCACAGACGTCCCTTTTAGTCAATACCTGGTAGCCCGTTACGTATTGGCTTATACCTCTGACGTGCTAGTGGTTAAATCCACAACCAAGGTGTTGACGAGTCTTTAGAGTCCCCCACATTCAGTTACTCAGCTTTCGGGCGAAAAGCTGTAGAGGCCGTATGGAGATATGGCAAGGTCCGATCAGATACGTGCGGTATTGCACGGATCAGGATCGGACAGTTTGTACTATAGGCCGTATGGATATATGGCAGGGTTCGATCAGATACGTGCGGTATTGCACGGATCAGGATCGAACGGATATTACTAGCCGGCTTTGGTATAAGCCGGATCCTAGTATAGTACAGTGTGAACTTTGTCTCATTGCATTTGTATTTCGGTCGGAATACAAATGCGGGTGTGTATGCACAGTATCGGGGTTTTCCTGTAATTCATTACGGGACCAGTTTTCTGGAGTTGCCAGTTTGCTTTCCGTTTCGGCCATTTTCCATTGTATCGTTCATTGGCCGAAGATTGGTGGAGGAGGGCTTTTTTGCATTGTTGCAAATAAGTATTTGTGGAGGGGGTCTTTGCATATTGTTTTATCATGACAACTCTTCTTTGACCTTTTGACTTCATGATGGTTCATGATGGGTGGACCATACCTTGACTTTGTGTTGATGATGGGAGATGATTTGGTTGTTGAGTGTTGGTGTTTCTTGGTAATCATGTTCTTTCATGATCACATTTGATTCCTCTCTCTCTCTTGCATGATATGAGTTTGGCTCCCATTATTTTTGGTCACACTCTCATTTTCACCCTCCCCTCATTGTCATGGCCGGCCACTAGATGAAGTGGGCTGTCCAAATTTTTGGAGAGTGGTATTTGGTTCATTTCATGCTCCAAAAATCACCAAGTCCCTCCATATAGTTCTTGTATCATCCCTCCATCAAAATGGCACCTCCTACAACCCCAAAATGAGACACAAGTTCTACACAACCTTCTACAGCAAATATTGGGCACGTCGACTAGCCAGCTTCGTGCGCGAGTTGCCTCGGCATTGAGGTGGGAGCCCGTAAAAGAAGTAGGCGATGTGGTGCACTTCCGGCGACGAGGTGGAGACCGGAGCTTCCGCAGGAGATCGGGACGACGACGAGAAGACCGGAGGACTTGGATCAGTCGGTATATCTCTCTTCCCCATCTTGTAGTTAGCTAGGAGTAATTAATGGTTCGATCCGGGTATTAGTGCGCGGCGGTTTGCCAGTTCAAGAAAAATTAAAGTTTATCACCGCTTCCGCATTTGGCCGTCGGAATGACGGCCGGGGCGCCGCCGTGCACTTACAGTGGTATCAGAGCCTCGCCATTAACTTAGTCTAGCTTTGTGTAATGTGTTTTTCAGTTCCGATCGATCAAAATTTCCAAAACCCGTATTTCCTTCACGACAGTTTTCTGTTGAAATTTTTTGGTCTCCAAAAATTTTTCAGGTTGTATAAAATTGATGTACTGGAGATTACAAGGCTACTGTAGAAATTCGACAGGGTGAGTCCACTGTGGAAGCGCGGAACCGCGGCCAAACCCCCTTTGGGGCCGCGGTTCCGCCGCACACCGTTGGGATCCCTGCACCAAATTTCTACAGTATCTTTCTGGGGTTAAAATTGGGGTTTTGGAATATTAACATTGGGCCCAGAATTTCCTGATCTGCTACAGTAATGCTTGGGGGCCCACTTGTTAAAATTTGATTGATCGGATATTTTAAACACATTATTTCACAGTATTTACATTATATCTGTGACCGTGAATGTCACTTGATCGGTAAATCCGGTCTAACTGCTATAGCCCGGTTAGACGGATTTGCGAACGTGACTTTCACGTTGATGCTGTACATTTCTGTGATGTTGCATTTTTATCACGCCTTGAGCGAAATATAATATATTGGTATATATATTAGTAGATGTTGTATATGTTTTACATCCGCGCTAGTCCAGTCCCCGCTCGGTCGTTAGTTAGCTAACCTAACGGGTAATGACGGGATCCATTGGCGAATGCGGATGGTGTTAGAGATAGTGCCCTCATAGTCAATTATTGGATCGCAGGTACGTGATTGCAATGATTGCGGAGGACCTATACCGGTATGACAGTCTTACTCGAGATGATAGTATGCTATCTGGTTTGCCTTTATCAGTCGTGTACATGTTCAGGTGACTGATTGCATGTTACATTTTGATGGAGCCCTTAGGATCTTGCTTTACCACCAACAGTATGATGGCGATCATATAAGTGAGAGTTGGGTGGTTTATACGCATATCCTTAATTGTGGTCCCTAGTCGTGGGAGTTTCGAGACAGGGCATCGATACTCCAGAGTAGACTAGTGTGTACAGTCGAGACCCCGACGAGGGGCAGTGGCCGGTCTCACAAGCCACTGGTGTCAGTTGGATCACCTAAGATGTACAGGTGCTCATTGGGTTATGAGTACACCGGACAGCACTCGCCGGGAATCTGCTAGTTAGTATTATATCTACCGTCAGATAGCAGTTCCTTGGTGACATGTGTACAGGTTAGTTCATCGACCTGAGGTCGTCATTTGTCTCGTGTGAGTTCCCACTGTGCTTTGATTTCTACCCTACCACGGCTCAAAAGAGTCGTGCAAACAGGTAGCTTTTGGGTACAGTCCCGAGCCATATGGAGGCACGTGAGCGGATCGGCAGGGGATTCGTCTCTCCCGGTATTGGGGGCGAGGTCGTGCTGTGTCTAGGAGAGCCATTACACAAATCCATGGCCATGGTAGGAGATTTACTGGTAGGTACTCCAGTAGTATCTCAGGGTGTATTGAGGCTTCACTCCGACACGACTTATACTGCTATTGGGGGTCTGACGTTGCTAGCCCCCAAGGCAGATATGCGATACTCATTGACGAACGGACCGGAGTGTATATACATTGTCACTGTTAGGCTCAGTAGGGTTTCTGGATGAGTTCACTCATCGGCCTCCCTTGAGTTCGCTCATCAGCTTCCCTTGAGGTCAGTCCATGGGCAGCCGTTACGCATAGCTAGTGCCGCTGACGGTTTGTGGTTAAACCCACTGCCAGGGTACTGACGAGTCATTAGAGTCCCCCACAGATAGTTTCCCAAGTTCGGGCGAAACGTTGTAGAGGCCGTATGGTTTTATGGCAGGGTTCGGAAAATGCACGTGCGTTTACGCACGTGTTATTTTTCGGGCAGATAATACTGGTCGGCTTTGGTTTAAGCCGGATCCGAGTATTATATTGAGTAGGTATAATATCTTTGTCTCAGTTGCATTTGTATTCGGTCGTAATACAAATGCGGGTATATTTATACAGTTTCGGGGTTATCCTGAAAGTTGTTTCAGGATCACTTTTGGAAGTTGCCAGTTTCCAGTTTTCTATCAGCCGTCTTTTAACATTCGGTTAAAGACGGATTTATCTTTTCTTGAGATGAGTGTGGATTCTTCTAGAAGTTTCTAGATGAGGTGACTAGGATTAATTGGTGTTGGATTTTCATTGGTTGCTTTAATGGTTCAATTAATGCATAATGACTCATGCTTTGTTATTAAAGCCTTTTGTTTTCCTTAAGATATTTTCTTCATGATAAGCTTTATGCTTAAGGTCACCCCCTCTCCTACGGTCACCTCCCTCTTGCTATATATGGCCGGCCCTCTCTCTCTCCTCATTCTCTCTCTCACTTGAGTTTTCATTTGCTAGAAAAGATTATGATAGGTTTTATCGGTGTATGGAATTTCACAGTCCATTTCATTCCATCACCCGATTCCTTCGGCAACTTCATTAACCGATCCTCCACGGATTTGGACGAAGTGAGACAAAGTCATCTACTCATTCTCTACAACAATCTTGGTCGTCTCTTTTAGCAAACTTGACGATCGAGTTGCCTCGAGTCAGAGGCGGGAGCCCGTTTAAAGAACCGATCATGTGGTGCCACCTCGACGAGGATATCGGAGATCGACGAGGTCGGAGCAGCCGCAACGGAGCGTGAGATGATGGTTGAAGAACGAAGGACTCGGATCGTTCGGTATAACCTTTCTACACTCTTTACAGTTTGTTAGTTTAGCAATAATGGCAGATCCGGGTTAAAGTATACGATAGCGCCAGTTTAAAAGTTTTGTTCCGCATTTTGGCGTCTGTAGACTGCCGGGGCGCTAGCGTAGACTTACAGTGGTATCAGAGCCTCACCATTTTGCTATACTAACTTGTGCTAACGCGTTTAAAACATCGATCCGACCGGAAATCGAAAATTGCAAAATCCATGCCCGACAGTTTCTGTTGATTTTAAGTGGTCTCAAAAATTAATTCTGTATGTCTTAAAAATCTGTGCAGGCTTTTCTAAGAATCACGACAAAATTTGGGCACGTGACTCCTCCAAGCAGCCGCGGAAACGCGGCCAAACCCATGGTTTGGCCGCGCATCCGCGGCCACGTGGTGAGCTCGTGCTCCCAAATTTTTCCAGTGGCTTCTCTGTTGGATTTTGGGGTTTTTGATAAATATCGTTTTGGCCCAGATTTTGTTACTGTTCACCAGTAAGTCGTGGGGCCCACTTTTTGATATTTGGTCTTTGGTCGATCGAAATTTAAACACGTTAGTTTACAGTGCTTACATTATATCTCCGACCGGGAATGTCATTTGATCGGTAAACCGCGTTTAATTGCTATAGTTCTTTTAGACGGGTTTGCGAACGTGACATTCGCGTTGATGTTCTGTGTTGTGCTGTGATGTTGCGGATTTGTCATGGTGGATAGCAGTGTGCAATGGTAGTACAGTTTGTGTTTATTTGTACATTTGATATTGCGGGGCGAGCGTCCAACTTGTGGACTGCCGTCACTGCCTGTTGTATAATATTCTTTTTGGGGCACGACCAGGTTGCGGTCGATGTACCTATTGTACTATTTTTCATTACTGTACTAGGTTTTACCCCAAGACGGAGTGCACGGATAGCCGGGTTCTGAGAAGCAACGGGTCCGCATCTCATGGCTTTGAGAGGCAGAGGGGTCCCACTCGAGAATTGGCAGACTATTCGCCGCACTCGTAGGGGGTACAGGTTGACCCAAGGAGGGGTGCCCAAGATTACCGGATTCCATGGAGTGATGGGTGGTCCATTCACTATGTTGTAGGGGGCTGCCTCGCTTCAGGTTTTGGCGGGTAACTTGCCGCACCCGTAGGGGTCTAGGTTTCATTGCACAGGCTATCCACACGACAGGGGAACGTCGGGTTTCAGCAGCGCCTCTGTGAAACCCGGGGATCCCAGATTATCTGTATTCTTCTGTGATTCTTATTACTTTTATGTAATGTTGCATACTATCACGCCTGGAGCGATTATTGTATATTGGTTTATATACTATTAGATGTTGTATATGTTTTACACCCGCGCTAGTGCAGTCCCCGCTCTGTCGTTAGTTAAGTAACCTAACGGGTGATGACGGGACCTAGTGACGAATGCGGATGGCATATACGTACATTTTATTTTCGTTCTTTTCTGGTGTGATTAATGATGGGACTGCGTTGATTCTGATCAATGCAAAGTAAAACAAACCTGTTTACAGTTGTTGGAACAAATTTAAAAAGTGTTATTGCAAAGACGTTTCCTTTTGTTATGCATAGCGGTATTCAGTGGAATATCCAGCACCTCATTCGACGGGGCAAGGGCCGATATCCCTTCACCGGGACCGACCCCTTGGACAAAAGTTTGCGTCAGGGTAATAACTTTGCTATAGTCGATTACAAGTTGCTTTGCATAGCGGTATTCAGTGGAATATCCTGCACCTCATTCCACGAGGAAAGAGCCGAGATCCCTTTACCGGGAGTGACCTCTTTAGCAAAAAGGTTTTCGCCACTATATTTTAAAAAAGCTATCAGGTTCCTTCAGCGATATCAAGTTCACTACGTTAAAGGTTTTTCGCCAAAAACCAGCCGTAGCCCTCCGTCGTTTCTTATAGATGGTCAGTAGTATTCCAGCTATGTTTGTTGGCATACGTCAAGGCATAGTGTTTGGTAGCTGCTGGGTATTCATTTGTTGCATAGATAGATGAGTTGGTTTGGGACAGTCGTATTACCTTGTTGGCATACGTCAAGGGTATGTACGGGTGGGTTCAAATTAACAAGATAATGACGGGCAGAACTTGACATGTGACTTATGATTTGTTGACATACGCCAAGGTCATAAGAGCATGGGGCATAAATCATATCGGGAGTTTCTAAAGAAACTGAAACTTGCCAAGTATGCGCATACCATCTGGAGTATGAGTAACGTAGATGCATTCCATCACGTTATCATGCGATGAGAGTTGGATCCCGATTCCCACTGATGAGTTGGTTTACTCTTCGGGTGATCCCGATTGATTCTTCTTTAGGTTTGGAGGAGAATTTGACAGGACAGTGGGAGGTTTCCGGATTAGATAAAGTGATGACCATTCTGATCTAGGTTAGAGTGCACGCAGAGTGTTTCTTTTCTCTCTCTCTCTTTGGCAGCGACCTTTTTCCGACCCTAGACTATGACTCAGTGACCAAGTTGACCAAACCTTCTTAAAATACTGGCTTTTGGATTGTCTGAGTTGCATAAGTCATTGCCACTCCTTCTTTTACCCTTTGAATTTCTCAGAACACCCGTATTACTACGGATATCCACTTCCATTGGATAGATCCATCGTATGGTTATATACGAACTCGAAGGGACTTCTTCGGGGATGGATCCAGGTTCAGGAGAAATAGAATTGGTTTATTCAGTTGTCTTTTATTATCACCTTCTCTCAGGTTGCGAGAGCTCCTTGGTTTAGGAGAGTACACCTATTACGCCTATTGGATAGTCTTATTCCAAACCATAGGCTGGTTCCGAAAGGTAGGGAATGAAGAAAACCAATTAGCCTAAGTAGGGTGTGCAGAAGGTAATATGTAAAGACAAAATAAAGGGATTAGAAAGAGGGCAAAGTAAATTGCGACTGATATCATTCACGACCAAAACCGCGTACTTCATCGCCGCTCCTATTTCACCTTTAAAAAGAATAAGGTATTATTCAGTTGTCTTTTATCGTCACCTTCTCTCGAGATGCGAGTACTCCTTGGTTTAGGAGGGTACACCTATTATGCTTACTGGATAGTCTTCTTCCAAACCATAGGCTGGTGCCGAACGGTAGGGAAGGAAGAAAACCATTTAGCCTAACGATGGTGTACAGAAGGTAACGACTAAAGACAAATAAAGGGGATTTGGAGAGATGGCAAAGAGATATACGGTTGAAGTCATGAATTGGATTATGGAAGAGGCATTGCTATGAATACCAGGATACCCCTACGAAACATTTTCATGTTTCAGTGCATTGTTAAAGAAAAACTGTTTTTCCCGATTAGATACTTACTCCAAGGGTATGTATTTACCAGGTTTCATTCTCATATCTGTATGGTTTCACAGATGATGAGTGGGAGTAAGATATTGGGAATTAGGTGATTATCCTCATTATATCGGAATTCGTTGTAATTGGTGATATTTGAGGAAATTGCCAGGGTACAGTTTTCCACCTACAACGCACAGGTTTTGAGTTGTTTAACTCAGCGGACTTATACAGAGTATTGTATGTTGTCCAGTGTCCATCAGGACAAAGGGGTAGGTCCTCGTACTATGTTCTGTTTACTTATAACTTCTCTAGTATTTAGACGAGTGTTTCGTAGAAATACATGGTCTAAGTTTTGAGAAGTTGTGGGTATAAGAATAAAGTAGAGAACCAGGTATCACAAGTATCGGGATTCTTCAAAGAGATCGAAGATGTAGATTCTTGTGATTGGTATTCAGATTATAGTGATGGTTTTGAGAAACGTATTTCTCTTTCAGGTTACTCATAATTGGATGGATTCCTAAGTTGAGTAATGCTGATTAGCCTCTTTCCATTAAGTTGATATGCACTGGAGACAGCTGCATGGATTGAATCTGGTTCCAATTAAATAAGTGCCAAAGTTTCTATATTGGATATAGAATAGTTCGTACCTTAAAAGATATTAAGGTACGGGGAGTTGTCCAGCTTATGCTTAAAACCAGATTCTGGATAACTCAGGGCACGTTTCTGTAATGGCTGTTTTGTGGGTTGACCCTGGCTATGACGAGGGTTGATATTCTACCATTTGGAAGATCAATAGTGATATTGTTCTTGACTCGCCACAGTTTTAGTAAAAATGGATCTTTTTCAGAAAACAGTAGTGGGAGTATGGTAGAACTGGAAGTGATTCCAGAACCACGAACGATTACGGAAAATTTAATAGGACCTATATATTCGATCAGGTTTGACATTCCAATAGCCACTCCGCAGGTATGGTAGGTAACCTCAGACACCCGAGAGGTACTTCGGTAGCCTCAAGGACGGTGACAGGGAGGTTCTTATCTACCAAGACTTGACACTACTGTTGTTCCAGGATATGAGACCCGGTAGGAGGGTTGTCGTAGTCAGTGGGAGCAGCGGAAGCATAGTGGGCAAGATGCTTATATCTATTTATAGACTTGAGCAGTTATAGCGGAGATAGATCATCTAATTTTGATGTGACAGTCATGGGTTTGACTTCAATCAGAATAGGGGATGAATCAGTTAAGAAGGTAGTAGGGTGTGATGTCATGGTATCTGGATGACATACACAGAGTAGGAAGTAAAATTCCTATACTACGATCGGTTGTACTGTGGTTGTCACACAGTTGTTTCTCCAGATAGGATATGGATATAATATTTGACATTCTGGTTTCTGGATCTATGGTTTTAGATCTGGATTTGGGTAGTTTCCCAATGTGGGTACTTTGACAGATATTCTAATGGTTTTTGGAATAGTTGACTCCTAGCATGGTGGTGTACCTGCAGGTGATGGAGTCACCCTCTCTAAAGGTATCTTACAGACTAAAGGGGAGAGGGATGTGCATGATTGGCAGATCACTTGCTTAGGCAATTGAGTCAATCATGAGATGTCAAGTACCACACCAAATGTTGGTTTTGCACAAGATGCAATAAGTTTGTATTAATCCAATCCTGGAGAAACATAAGGAAGCAGTTTTAGAACATAAGTACATGTTCTACGGATTTGATGACGGCAGCCTCTTTCGGGAGACGGTTATCATTCCAGGCTTCAAAGGTGACATGGATGACAGAGTGATTGTCAGAGTTTTAGTTTTCCCTCTGACGAGGGACAGTATTATGGACAGGTGGTCCAAGAGGATACTGTGGGTGGCATGGTGCCCGATACTGATTAGGTTCAGTGATCGATACAGTCTAAGAAGTTTGGATTTGGAGTTCATTTATGAACCAGGTCCTATCAGATATCCAGACATATTCTAAGACAGGTATTACTCATTTCGGGAGATGGCTTTCTCCGCGAACTTGAGATTTAGAGAGATATAGAAAGAAACTTCTAGGCGGATCCACTCACTGAGGCTATTTCTCGAACACAATAGTTTTACAAACGGGCTTTGTGAAACTGATTAGTAGAGAAGTTGGGTGTTGGTTTCACACGGGCTGTGAGTACGCAACATCGCAATAATTAGCCTTGAGTGCAAGTGGGAGATTGTTGGAGATAGTGCCCTCATAGTCAATTATTGGATCGCAGGTACGTGATTGCAATGATTGCGGAGGACCTATACCGGTATGACAGTCTTACTCGAGATGATAGTATGCTATCTGGTTTGCCTTTATCAGTCGTGTACATGTTCAGGTGACTGATTGCATGTTACACTTTGATAGAGCCCTTAGGATCTTGCTTTACCACCAACAGTTTGATGGCGATCATATAAGTGAGAGTTGGGTGGTTTATACGCATATCCTTAATTGTGGTCCCTAGTCGTGGGAGTTTCGAGACAGGGCATCGATACTCCGGAGTAGAATAGTGTGTACAGTCGAGACCCCGACGAGGGGCGGTGGCCGGTCTCACAAGCCACTGGTGTCAGTTGGATCACCTAAGATGTATACAGGTGCTCATTGGGTTATGAGTACACCGGACAGGACTCGCCGGGAATCTGCTAGTTAGTATTATATCTACCGTCAGATAGCAGTTCCCTGGTGACATGTGTACAGGTTAATTCATCGACCTGAGGTCGTCATTTGTCTCGTGTGAGTTCCCACTGTGCTTTGATTTCTACCCTACCACGGCTCAAAGGAGTCGTGCAAACAGGTAGCTTTTGGGTACAGTCCCGAGCCATATGGAGGCACGTGAGCGGATCGGCAGGGGATTCGTCTCTCCCGGTATTGGGGGCGAGGTCGTGCTGTGTCTAGGAGAGCCATTACAAAAATCCATGGCCATGGTAGGAGATTTACTGGTAGGTACTCCAGTAGTATCTCAGGGTGTATTGAGGCTTCACTCCGACACGACTTATACTGCTATTGGGGGTCTGACGTTGCTAGCCCCCTAGGCAGATATGCGATACTCATTGACGAACGGACCGGACTGTATATACATTGTCACTGTTAGGCTTAGTAGGGTTTCTGGATGAGTTCCCTCATCGGCCTCCCTTGAGTTCGCTCATCAGCATCCTTTGAGGTCAGTCCATGGGCAGCCGTTACGCATAGCTAGTGCCGCTGACGGTTTGTGGTTAAACCCACTGCCAGGGTACTGACGAGTCATTAGAGTCCCCCACAGACAGTTTCCCAAGTTCGGGCAAAACGTTGTAGAGGCCGTATGGTTTTATGGCAGGGTTCGGAAAATGCACGTGCGTTTACGCACGTGTTATTTTTCGGGCAGATAATACTGGTCGGCTTTGGTTTAAGCCGGATCCGAGTATTATATTGAGTAGGTATAATATCTTTGTCTCAGTTGCATTTGTATTCGGTCGTAATACAAATGCGGGTATATTTATACAGTTTCGGGGTTATCCTGAAAGTTGTTTCAGGATCACTTTTGGAAGTTGCCAGTTTCCAGTTTTCTATCAGCCGTCTTTTAACATTCGGTTAAAGACGGATTTATCTTTTCTTGAGATGAGTGTGGATTCTTCTAGAAGTTTCTAGATGAGGTGACTAGGATTAATTGGTGTTGGATTTTCATTGGTTGCTTTAATGGTTCAATTAATGCATAATGACTCATGCTTTGTTATTAAAGCTTTTTGTTTTCCTTAAGATATTTTCTTTATGATAAGCTTTATGCTTAAGGTCACCCCCCTCTCCTACGGTCACCTCCCTCTTGCTATATATGGCCGACCCTCTCTCTCTCCTCATTCTCTCTCTCACTTGAGTTTTCATTTGCTAGAAAAGATTATGATAGGTTTTATCGGTGTATGGAATTTCACAGTCCATTTCATTCCATCACCCGATTCCTTCGGTAACTTCATTAACCGATCGTCCACGGATTTAGACGAAGTGAGACAAAGTCATCTACTCATTCTCTACAACAATCTTGGTCGTCTCTTTTAGCAAACTTGACGATCGAGTTGCCTCGAGTCAGAGGCGGGAGCCCGTTTAAAGAACCGATCATGTGGTGCCACCTCGACGAGGATATCGGAGATCGACGAGATCGGAGCAGCCGAAACGGAGCGTGAGATGATGGTTGAAGAATGAAGGACTCGGATCGTTCGGTATAACCTTTCTACACTCTTTACAGTTTGTTAGTTTAGCAATAATGGCAGATCCGGGTTAAAGTATACGATAGCGCCAGTTTAAAAGTTTTGTTCCGCATTTTGGCGTCTGTAGACTGCCGGGGCGCTAGCATAGACTTACAGATGGCATATACGCACATCAGTATATTTTCGTTCTTTGTGGTGTGATCAATTGATGGGACTGCGTTGATTCGGATCAATGCAAGTTAAAAACAAACCTAATCTGATGTTGTTGGAACACTTTACAAAAGGCTGTTATTGCAAGGACGTTCACTTTTGTTTTGCATCGTGATATTCAGTTGGAATATCCTGCTCCTCAGTCGACGAGGCAAGGGCCGAGATCCCTTCACCGGGAGTGACCCCTTGGACAGAATTTTTCGTCAGGGCATTAACTTCACTATAGCCGATTACTTTTGCTTTGCACCGTGGTATTCAGTTGGAATATCCTGCACCTCATTCTACGGGGAAAGAGCCGAGATCCCTTCACCGGGAGTGACCTCTTTAGCAATGTTTTTCGTCACTATACTTTCAAAAAGCTATCCAGTTCCTTCAACGATATCAAGTTCTTTACGTTAAAGGTTTTCGCCAGAAACCATTCGTAGCCCTTCGTCATTTCATATGGATAGTCAATAGTATTCAAGCTGTGTTTGTTGGCCATAGTCAAGGCACAGTGTTTGGTAGCTATTGGGTGTTCATATGCTGCATAGATAGATGCGTTGGTTTGGGACAGTCGTATAGCCTTGTTGGCCCTAGTCAAGGGCTTGTACGGGTGGGTTCAAATCAACTTGGATAATGACGGGTAGAACTTGACATGTGACTTATGATTTGTTGGCCTTAGTCAAGGTCATAAGAGCATGGGGTAAAAATCACATCGGGAGTTTCAAAAGAACTGAAACTTGCCAGATATGCGCATACCTTCTGGAGTGTGATAGCGTGAGCGGATTCCGTCACGTTATCATGCGATGATAGTTGGATCCCGATTCCCACTGATGAGTTGGTATACTCCTCGGGTGATCCCGACTAATTCTTCTTTCAGGTTTGGAGGAGAATTTGACGGTACAGTGGGAGGTTTCCAGATTAGATAAATTGGTAACCATTCTGGTCTAGGATAGAGTGCACGCTGAGTGTTTCTTTTCTCTCTCTCTCTCTTCGGCAGCGACCATTGACCCGACCCTAAGACAATGACTCAGTGACCAAGTTGACCGAACCTTCTTAACACTAGCTTTTGGATTGTCAGAGTTGCAAACCTCATTGCCACTCCTACTTTTACCCTTTTCTCCAGGACACCCCGTATTACTACGAACGTCCACTTCCATTGGACAAAACCATCGTATGGTTATATACGAACTCGAAAGAATTTATTCGATGATGGTTTCCGGTTCTGGAGAAAACGGATAGGACTATTCAGTTGTCTTTTCCTTTTACCTTCTCTCAGGTTGCGAGTACTCCTTGGTTTAGGAGTAGTACACCTATTACGCAAATTGGATAGTCTTCTTCCAAACCTTAGGCAGGTGCCGACCGGTAGGGAATGAAGAAAACCAATTAGCCTAACGATGGTGTACAGAAGGTATTGAGTTAAGACATAGCAAGGGATTAGTAAGAGGGCAAAGTAAATTGCGACTGCTATTCACAACCAAACCAAGTATTCCTTCGCCAATCCTAAATCACGTTTGTATTTCTCCAGGACACTCCGTATCACTACGAAGATCCACAGTTTATTGGATACTCCATCGTATGGTTATATACGAACTCGAAAGGAACTTGTTCCAGTTCGGGGATGGATTCTGGTTCAGGAGAAATAGGAATAAGATTTATTCAGGTGTCTTTTATCTTCACCTTCTCTCGCATTGCGAGTGTTCCTAGGATTAGGATAGTACACCCATTATGCTTATTGGATAGTCTTCTTCCAAACCATAGGCTGGTGCCGAACGGTAGGGAAGGAAGAAAACCATTTGGCCTAAAGGGGTGTGCAGAAGGTAATGACTAAAGACATATGAAGGGATTTGGAGAGTTGGAAAAGAATTATACGGTTACAGTCGTGAATCTGGAAGATGCATTACTAGGAATACCGGGATACTCCATCGAAACATTTCAATGTTTCAGTTTCACTGTGTACTGTTAAACGAAAACTGATTTCCCAGTTAGACACTTGCTCCAGGGTATGTATTTACCAAGTATGATTCTCACATCTGTATAGTCTTACAGATGATGAGTGGGAGTAATTTATTGGGAATTAGGTGATCATCCTCATTATATCGGGATTCGTTGTAATCGGTGATATTTGAGGAAATCACCTGGGCTGTTTGCCGGTCGGCAAATATTTGGTTTTGAATATCCGTTGTTATGCACCAATTTCAAATCGATATATCTGTACGTCTATTTTCATAGAGTGAGATATACCCTTTTGAAATTTTGTCTACGACATTTACCTATATCAGTGGATGGTTAGATAAGGAGCATTAAACAGCGGTGTACTTCTTCTTAACCATAAATACAGTTTTCAACCTACGACACACAGTAAATGAGTTATCAAACTCAAGTGACTTATACAGAGTATTGTATGTTGTCCAGGGTCCATCAGGACAGAGGGGTTGGTCCTTGTACTATATTCGGTTTACTTGTGACTTCTCTAGCTTTTAGACAGGTGTTTCTTCAAAACACAGGGTCCGAATTTTTGAGAAGTTATAGGTATTTGAATAAAGTAGAGAACCAGATATTGCAAGTATCGGGATTCTTCAAAGTGATAGAAGATGTAGATACTTGTGTATGGTATTCAGTTGATAGTAATGGTTAAGAGATCTTGCTTCTCTTTCAGGTTACTCATAATTGGAAGCATTCCTAAGTTGAGTAACGCTGATCGGCCTCCTTCCATTTAGTTGACATGCACTGGAGACAGCTGCATGATTTGAATCTGGTTCAATTAAATCAGTACCTCTGGTTCTATATTGGATATAGAACAGTTCATATCTTAACGATGTTAAGGTACGGGGAGTTGTCCGGCCTATGCTTAAAACCAGACTCTGGATAACTCGAGGCACGTTTCTGTAATGGCTGTTTGTGGGTTGACCCAGGCTATGACGAGGGTTGACTTTCTACCATCTGGAAGATCAATAGAGATATTGTTCTAGACTTGCCATAGTTTTATTAAAAATGGATTTTTTCAGAAAACAGTAGTGGGAGTATGGTAGAACTGGAAGTGATTCCAGAACCACAAACGATTACTGAAGATTTGATAGGAACCTAAAGATTCAATCTGGCTTGACATTCCATTGGCCACTCCGCAGATAAGGTGGGTAACCTCAGGCACCCGAGAGGTACTCCGGTAGCCTCGAGGACGGTGGCAGGGAGGTTCTTGTTTACCCACACTTGCCATTGCTGCTGTTCCAGGCTGCGAGACCTGGCAGGAGGATGAGTATAGCGTCGTTCTAAACTGGCTTCAGAAGTGTACGTGTATATGACTCTGCCAGAGGGTTGTCGTAGTCAGTAGGAGCAGCGGAAGCATTGGTGGACAGGTAGCTTATGTCTATTTATAGACTAAAGCAGATATAGCGGAGATAGATCATCAATTTCTGATATGACAGTCATAGGTTTGACTTCATCAGAATAGGGGATGGATCTGTTGAGAAGGTAGTAGGGTGTGATGTCATGGTATTTGGATGACATACACAGAGTAGGAAGTGATATTCCTACACTACAATCGGTTATACTTTGGTCGTCACACAGTGGTTTCTCCACACAGGACTTGGATATTATATCAGACATACTGGTTACTAGATCTATGGTTTTAGATCTAGATTTGGATGGTTTCCCAATCAGGGTACTTAGACAGCATTCTAAGAGTATTTAGAATGGACGACTCCTGGCACAGTGGTGTACCTGCAGGTGACGGAGTCACCCTCTCTAAAGGTGTCTTACAGACTAAAGTAGAGAGGGATGTGCATGATTGACAGATCACTTGCTTAGGCAATTGATTCAATCATGAGATGTCAAGTACCACACCAGATGCTGTTCTTGCACTAGATGCAATAAGTTGACATTGATCCAATCCTGGAGAAACAGTCGGAAGCAGTTTTAGAACATAAGTGGATGTTCTAGGGATATGATAACGACAGCCTCATTCGGGAGACAGTTATCATTCCAGGCTTCCAAGGTGACATGGACGACAAGGAGGTTGTCAGAGTTAAAGTTTTCCCTCTGACGAGGGGCAGTATTTTGGATAGGTGATCCAAGGCAATACTGAGGGAGGCATGGCGCAGGATACTGATTAAGTTCAGTTGACGATACAGTCTAAGAAGTATGGATTTGGAGTTCATTTATGAGCTTGGTCCTATCAGACATCCAGACACATTCTAAGACAGGTATTACTCATTTCGGGAGATGGGTTTCTCCACGAACTTGAGATATAGAGAGACATAGAAAGAGACATCAAGACGGATCCACTCACTAAGGCTATTCCTCGAACGCAATAGTTTCGCAAGCGAGCTTTGTGAGACTGACTAGCAGAGGAGTTGGGTGTTCGGTATCACACGTGCTGTGAGTATGCGACATCGCAATAATTAGCCTTGAGTGCAAATGTGAGATTGTTGGAGATAGTGCCCTCAGATTCAATTATTCGATCACAGGCACGTGATTACAATGGTTGATGGAGGACCTATCCCGATAGGACATTCTTACTCGAGATGATAGTATGCTATCTGGTTTACCTTTATCATCGTGTACTGCTTTAAGTGACCTGACAAGTCGCTATTACACGTTGGTAGAGCCCCTAGGATTCTTGCTTGACCACCAGCAGTATGAGGGCGATCATATACGTGGGAGCTGGCAGTCTATAAGCATATCCTTAAATGGTCCCTAGTCGTGAGAGTTTCGAGACAGGGCATCGATACTCCAGAGTAGACTAGTGTATACAGTCGAGACCCCGACGAGGGGCGGTGGCCGGTCTCACAAGCCACTGGTGTCAGTTGGATCACCTAAGATGTATACAGGTGCTCATTGGGTTATGAGTACACCGGACAGGACTCGCCGGGAACATGCTAGTTGGTAATATACCAGACGTCAGATGGCAGTTCCCTGGTGACATGTGTACAGGTTAGTTCATCGACCTGGGGATCGTCATTTGTCTTATGTGAGTTCCAACTATACTTTGATTACTACCCTACTACGGCTCAAAGGAGTCGTGCAAACAGGTTTTAGTTGGGTACAGTCCCGAGCCACATGGAGGAAGTGAGCGTATCTTCAGGGGTTCGTCTCTCCCGGTATTGGGGGTGAGGTCGCGCTGTGTCTAGGAGAGCCATTACACGAAGCCCTCGGCCGAGGCAAGGAGATTTACTGGTAGGTATTCCAGTAGTATCTCAGGGTGTTCTAGGCTACACTCTGACACGACTTGTACCGCTTTTGGGGGTCTGACTTTTACCAACCTCCTAGGACCGCCATGCGATACTCATAGACGAACGGACCGGACTGTACGGATATTGTCACTGACAGGCTCAGTAGGGTTGTCAGGCTGAGTTCGCTCACAGACGTCCCTTTTAGTCAATACCTGGTAGCCCGTTATGTATTGGCTTATACCTCTGACGTGCTAGTGGTTAAATCCACAACCAAGGTGTTGACGAGTCTTTAGAGTCCCCCACATTCAGTTACTCAGCTTTCGGGCGAAAAGCTGTAGAGGCCGTATGGAGATATGGCAAGGTCCGATCAGATACGTGCGGTATTGCACGGATCAGGATCGGACAGTTTGTACTATAGGCCGTATGGATATATGGCAGGGTTCGATCAGATACGTGCGGTATTGCACGGATCAGGATCGAACGGATATTACTAGCCGGCTTTGGTATAAGCCGGATCCTAGTATAGTACAGTATGAACTTTGTCTCATTGCATTTGTATTTCGGTCGGAATACAAATGCGGGTGTGTATGCACAGTATCGGGGTTTTCCTGTAATTCATTACGGGACCAGTTTTCTGGAGTTGCCAGTTTGCTTTCCGTTTCGGCCATTTTCCATTGTATCGTTCATTGGCCGAAGATTGGTGGAGGAGGGCTTATTTGCATTGTTGCAAATAAGTATTTGTGGAGGGGGTCTTTGCATATTGTTTTATCATGACAACTCTTCTTTGACCATTTGACTTCATGATGGTTCATGATGGGTGGACCATACCTTGACTTTGTGTTGATGATGGGAGATGATTTGGTTGTTGAGTGTTGGTGTTTCTTGGTAATCATGTTCTTTCATGATCACATTTGATTCCTCTCTCTCTCTTGCATGATATGAGTTTGGCTCCCATTATTTTTGGTCACACTCTCATTTTCACCCTCCCCTCATTGTCATGGCCGGCCACTAGATGAAGTGGGCTGTCCAAATTTTTGGAGAGTGGTATTTGGTTCATTTCATGCTCCAAAAATCCCCAAGTCCCTCCATATAGTTCTTGTATCATCCCTCCATCAAAATGGCACCTCCTACAACCCCAAAATGAGACACAAGTTCTACATAACCTTCTACAGCAAATCTTGGGCACGTCGACTAGCCAGCTTCGTGCCCGAGTTGCCTCGGCATTGAGGTGGGAGCCCGTAAAAGAAGTAGGTGATGTGGTGCACTTCCGGCGACAAGGTGGAGACCGGAGCTTCCGCAGGAGATCGGGACGACGACGAGAAGACCGGAGGACTTGGATCAGTCGGTATATCTCTCTTCCCCATCTTGTAGTTAGCTAGGACTAATTAATGGTTCGATCCGGGTATTAGTGCGCGGCGGTTTGCCAGTTCAAGAAAAATTAAAGTTTATCACCGCTTCCGCATTTGGCCGTCGGAATGACGGCCGGGGCGCCGCCGTGCACTTACACTCAATACCCGGGTGGCCGTTACGTTTAGCAGACCGCTTTCGGCTTGTGGGTGTTTGATATGATCATCACCTACTGCCGGCTTATTGACGAGTCTTTAGAGTCCTACACAGGGGTTTCCTGGCTCAAGCGAAACGGAGCAGGAGCACATATGTGATATGTGCGGGACCAAGATTAATACGATATGAGATATCGTATTCTATTCACGCGATTCATGACATTGATCGGTTGTATGCGATATAGCCGGGTTATCAGATCAAGTGTTGATTCGATAAGTTGTTACACATGATATTAGTCGGTTATAGCCGGATTATTAAATTAAGAGTTGATTTAGTAATTTAGTGTATAATTATATGTTTGATATATTACATTACATTAACTAGTATTAGCTCACTTATGATTTATTTTCTCACTAGATTGTGCACATTGTATATATGTGATATGTATATTTGTGTACATGTATTATATCATGCTTGATGATACATACAAGATGGGTATATGAGAATTATACCATGCTAGGGTTAAATTAGGGTTTTGATTATTTCTTAAGTTATTACAAAAGAGCAAAAGACTTGGTCAAAGTTTTCAAGCTTGGAGAAGCTTGTACAACTTTCTCAAGGTCAACTCTTTTGACATTCCTTAGGATATTTTTTCTTAACCCAACCTTTAACCATAGCCTTGGGTTTATTCTCTACATGAGTTAAGCATGATAGCTTTAACTCAACCATGGGTGCAATAATTCATTTGGATGAATTATTCATGAGTTCTTCTTCTTCTTCTTCAAGCTCCATGAAAAGCTTTCTAGCTTCAATGGAGGTATGAGAAATAATGTGAGAAAATCAATTCTAAAGTGAGCCCACCTCCTACTTCTTCATCCTCTTCCACTTTCCATGTAGTAGAGTGTGTTCTCTTTACAAAGTTTATGACCTAGTGAAGAAATAGCTTGAGTTAGTGTCTCCTCGACGTAGATCATCTTCGGCCTCGAAGTCATCGAAGAAAGCACGTTCGTTTCTTCATAGAGCCTCTCTAGAGTCCAGAGTTCACGATCGCAGCGAAGGGGACTACTACACGGAGCTATTTAAAGTGAAGGACCGGTCTACAAAGGTTGTATTCCTTGCTCACTTCTTATTGCAAAGTGTTTGCATATGTTTACCGTATATTTCTAGTTAACGATTCATGGTTAGGGTTACCTAGAACGGAAATTCTTTGAATTTGGCATGGACGATGCCTCCCGAAACCTTGCTGCCGTGCTAGGCAACCCTTCAATTCGTACTGCGTTTGTTAACTCCTTCAAGGCGTAGTGTATGGTAGCTGAGTGATTCTTGTTTGTAGCATGGATATGCAATTGGTTAGGACAGTCGTACGGCCTTGTTGACTCCGTCAAGGGCTCGTACAAGTTGGTTTAAAGCAATCAAGATAATGACGGGTTGAACTTGACTAGGTCTCTTTGATTTTTTGACTCCGTCAAGGTCACTTGGGTCCTAGGGGTAAAAACCACATCGGGAGTTTCAAACATACAGGAAACATGCCAGGCATGCGCATATCTTCTGGAGTGTGGTGACTTGAGTGGATTCCATCAAGTTATCATGCGATGATAGTTGGATCCCGATTCCCACTGATGAGTAGGATTACTCCTAGAGTGATTTTAGATGATCCCGACTAATTCTCCTTTTAGGGTTTGAAGGAGAATTGGAGGAAACAGTGGGAGACATCCTGATTAGATAAAGTGATTAACCATTCTGATCTATGTTAGAGTGCATGCTGAGTGTTTCTATTCTCTCTCTCTTTGGTAGCGATCATGGGCTGACCCTAGACTAAAACTCATGAACCAAGTTAACCGAGCCTTCTTAAAACACTTTGGCTTTTGGATTTTCATTTAGTCGCATATATCCTTGCCACTTCTATATCACCTTTGCATTTCTCCATAACATCCCGCATTACTACGAAGATCCACATTTATTGGATATTTCATCGTATAGTTACATATGAACTCGAAGGAACTTGTTCCAGTTCAAGGATGGATTCTGGTTCTGGAGAAATTGAATAGGATTATTCGGTTGTCTTTTCCCTATACCTTCTCTCAGGTTGCGAAAGCTCCTGGTATTAGGAGAGTACACCTATTGTGCTTATTGGATAGTATTCTTCCAAACCTTAGACTGGTGACGAAGGGTAGGGAAGGAAGAAAACCAATTAACCTAAGTGTGGTGTACAGAAGGTAATAAGTAAAGACATATAAAGGGATTAGATTAAGGGTAAAGGAAATTGCGACTGCTATCATTCACGACGAAACCGCGTATACCCCTGCCACTCCTATATCACCTTTGCATTTCTCTAGAACACTCTGTATCACTACGAAGATCCACATTTCTTGGATATTCCATCATATAGTTACATACAAACTCGAAGGAACTTGTTCCAGTTCGAGGATGGTTTCTGGTTTTGAAGAAATAGAATAAGGATTATCCAGTTGTCTTTTCTCTTTACCTTCTCTCAGGTTTCGAGGGCTCCTGGTATTAGGAGAGTACACCTATTATGCTTATTGGATAGTCTTCTTCCAAACCTTAGGCTGGTGCCGAAAGGTAGGGAAGGAAGAAAACCAATTAGCCTAAGTGTGGTGTATAGAAGGTAATAAGTAAAGACATATAAATGGATTTGAGTGAGGGCAAGGAAATATACGGTTACTGTCATGAATCTGGATAGTGCAAGAGGCATTACTAGAAATACCCCGATACCCACTTCGAAACATTTTCATGTTTCAGTTTTGATGTGCAGTGCTAATTGAAAACTGTTTACCCAATTAGATTCTAACTCCAGGGTATATATTTACCGGATTTGATTCTCACATCTGTATGGCACTATAGATGCTGAGTGGGAGTAAGATATTGGGAATTGGGTGAATATATCCTCAATGTATCGGAATTCTTTTTAATTGGTGATATTTGAGGAAATCACCTGGGTTTTGCCTGACGGCAAATATTTGGTTTTGAATATCCGTTGTTATGCACCAATTTCAAACTGATATATCTGTACGTTTATTTTATAAATTGAGATATAACTTTTTGAAATTATGTCTATGACATTTACCTATATCAGTTGATGGTTAGGTAAGATGCATTCAACAACTATGTAATTCTTCTTAAACATAGTACAGTTTTCAATCTTCGACGCACGGGGTTTGAGTTATTGAACTCAGTGGACTTATACAAAGTATTGTATGTTGTCCGGAGTCCGTTAGGATAAAGGTGCTGGTACTCGTACTGTATTCTGTTTACTCATGACTTCTCCAGTTTTAGACAAGTATTTCGTTGAAATACAAGGTCTAAATTTTGAGAAGTTAAAGGTATAAGAATAAAGTAGAGAACCATATGTTTATCAAGATTCTTCAAGGTGATCGAAGATGTAGATACATGTGTTTGGTATTCCGTTGTAAGTAATAGTTTTGAAAACTTGCTTCTCTTTCAGGTTACTCATACGTGGATGTATTCCTGGATGAGTAATGTTGTATGGCATTCTTCCATTTGGTTGATATTCACAGGAAACAGCTGCATGATTTTTGAATCTGGTTCCAATTAAATTAGTGCATTTGTTTCTATATTCGATATATAGAATGGATTCATATCTTAACGATGTTAAGGTATATGGAGTTGTCCGGCTGATACTTAAAACCAGAATCTAGACAAACTCAAGGCATGTTTCAGTAATGGCAGTTTGTGGGTTATCCTGGGCTTTGAAGAGGGTTAATTTTCTACCATCTGGAAGATCAATAGTTATACTGTTCTTGACTCGCCACAGTTTTAGTAAAATGAATTCTTTTCAGAAAACATTAGTGGGAGTATGGTAGAACTGGAAGTAATTCCAGAACCACAAACGATTAATGAAAATTTAATAGAACCTAAGGATTCAATAGGTTTCGAAAATCCATTAGCCACTCCGCAGATTTGATGGGTAACCTCAGGCATCCGAGAGGTATTTCGGTCTCCTCAAAGACGGTGACAGGGAGGTTTTTGATTACCCAAACTTGACACTACTGTTGTTCTAGACTATGAGATCCAGCATGAGGATGAGTATAACGTCGTTCTAAATTAGCTTTAGAAGTGCACGTGTATATGACTCTGCCAGAGGGTTTTTGTAGCCAGTGGGAGTAGCGGAAGCATAGTTGGCAAGTAGCTTATGTCTATTTATAGACTAAAGCAGGTAAAGCGGAGATAAATCATCTATTTTTGATGTGACAGTCATAGAGTTTGACTTCATCAGAATAAGAGATGGATCTGGTAAGAAAATAGTATGGAGTGATGTCCTGGTATTTGGATGACATGCACTTGATAGGAAAAGATCTTTCTATACTACGATTGGTTATACTATGGTTGTCACAAGGTGGTTTCTGCACATAGGATATGGATATAATATCAGGGATTCTGGTGACTAGATCTATGGTTTTATATCTAGATTTGGGAAGTATCCCAATTCGGGTACTTTGACATTATTCTAAAGTGTTTTAGAATGGACAACTCCTGGCATGGTGGTGAACCCGCAGGTGATGGAGTCACCCTCTCTAAAGAGATGTCTTCAAGACTGATGAGGAGAGGGATTTGCATGATTGGCATATCACTTGCTTAGGCAATTGAGTCAATCATGAGACATCAAGTACAACACCAGATATTGCTTTTGCACTGGCTGCAATAAGCGTATATATATTAATCCAATCCTGGAGAAACAATGGGAAGCAGTTATGAACATAAGTGAATGTTCTTGGTATATGATAACGGCAGCTTCCTTCAGGAGACGGTTATCATTTCTGGCTTCCAAGGTGACCTAGATGACAGAGTGACTGTCAGAGTTATAGTTTTCCCTCTTTTGAGGGGCAGTACGTTAGACAGGTGGTCCAAGCGGATATTGTGGAAGGCATAGTGCAGGATACTGATTAAATTCAATGCCTGATACAGTCTAAGAAGTTTGTTGGATTTGGAGTTCATTTGTGAACTGGGTCCCATCAGATATCCAGACAAATTCTAAGACAGGTATTGCTCATTTCGGGAGATAGTCATTCTCCGCGAAATTGAGATATAGAGAGAGATAAGGATAGAAACACTGGAGAAAATCAACGAACTGAGGCTATTTCTCGAACGCAATAGTTTCACAAACAAGCTTTGCGAGACTAATTAGTAGAGAAGTTGGGTATTCGGTATCACACGGGCTGTGAATATACGACACCGCAATTATTAGCCTTAAGTTAAAGTGGGAGATTGTTGGCTATCCCTCAAGGCAATTATTGTAATCACAGACAGGTGATTATGATGATTGAGGGAGGACCTATACGGATAGAGCAGTCTTACTCAAAATGATAGTATGCTATCTGGTTTTTCTTTATCATCATGTACATGCATTATATGAAATTACAAATCGCTATTACATGTTGATAGAGCCCATAGGATTCTTGCTTGACTACAAATATTATGATGGCGATCATATACGTGAGAGCTGGGTGGTCTATAAGCATATCCTTAAATGTCCCTAGTCGAGAGAGTATTGAGACTGGGCATTGATACTCCAGAGTAGACTAGTGTGTACTTATCGAGACCCTGACAAGGGGCAGTGGCTGGTATCATAAGCCATTGGTGTTAGTCAGTCACCCAAGATAGTATACAGGTGCTCATTGGGCTATGAGTACGCTGGACAGACTCGTCGGGAATATGCTAGTTGGTATTATACCTATTGTCAGATAGCAGTTCCCAGGTGACATGTGTACAGGTTAGGTTAGTCTGTTGGCCTAAGATCGTCATTTGTCTCGTGTGAGTTCCCACTGTGCTTTCATTACTACCCTACCATTGCTCAAAGGATTCATGCAAATAGGTTTTAGTTGGGTATAGTCCCGAGCCACATGGAGGCAGTGAGCGGATCGTCGGGGATTCGTCTTTCCCGGTATTGGGGGTTGATGTCGCGTTGTGCAGGGTAGCCATCACCAGAAATACTTGGCCAAGGTAGTCGAGAATTACTGATTTGGATCAGTAGTTTCTTAGGTGGTGATGGGCTTCAGACCGACACGAAATGTCGCGTTATTAGGGGTCTGACTTTATCCACCCCCCTAGACTAGATATGCGATACTCTTAGACGAACAGACCGGACAGTACTGATATTGTCACGGGCAGGCTCTGTAGGGGTTCGGATGAGTTTGCTCGTCGTCCTCCCTTTCGCTCAATACCTGGGTAGCCGTTACGTATAGTTAGTGCCGCTGACGTGCTTGTGGTTAAACCCACTGCCAGCGTATTGACGAGTCTTTAGAGTCCCACACAGACTGTTTCCCTGCTTGAGGCGAAATGATGTAGAAGTCGTATGGTTTTACAGCTGGGTTCGATCATATACATGCACTTGTGCACGTATCATGATTCGGACGGTTTATACTAGTGGCTTTGGTTTAAGCCGGATTCTAGTATTATATTGTTGGATTATATTCGTCTCTTTGTATTCGTATTTTTCGGAATACGGATGCGGGTATGTATATACGGATGAGGGGTATTCTTGTAATTTATTACAAGTTGCTTCTAGAAATTGCCACCTCATTATGTTTATTAACCATTTGGTTAAATGGTTAATTGAGATGGAGGATGAGGTGGGTTTAGAATTTATGAAGCATGGCACACTTGGTGACTCATGTGGTGACTCATAGTGTGACTCATGAATCACTATTATGGCATGCTTGATATTTGTTGGGGTTGTGAGATATTTTCTTCACTTGATGATTCATTTTCTATGCTCACAACACTTAGCCATTTTTCTTGAGTTGCTTCACACTCTCATATTCATGCTTCTTCCTCTACCTCCACCCTAAAAGTCTCATGTGTTGAGAACCTAGGGTGTTTAACGACAAATCAATCCATCATTAGACTCTATATCTTCTAGGTTATCTAGTTTGGCGAACTAGGTACCCTAGTTACCTCGGCTATGAGGTTGGAGCTCGTTTCATAGACTCTCAGGTGGATCATCTTCGATGGAGGAAGACCAGAGATCAAGCTTGATCATTAAGGACTCTAGGAGCTTGGGATGATAGTTAAAGACCGAAGGATACAGATCATTCGGTATAACCTTTCTAAACTCCTCTATATGTTTGCTAGCGTAGGGTTAATGGTCGATCCGTATTATGGGATTGTTCTAGCGCCAATTTTGTAAAATTTTTGTTCCACATTCGTCCATGGTAGATGGCCAGGACGCTGGCATAACCCAACAGGTGCCTACTCTAGAATTGGAAGGTTATTCGCCGCACTCATAAGGGGTATAAGATTGACTCACGGAGGGGTGCCCAAGTCATCAGATCTTGGAAGTGCTAGGTGGCCCATTTACTTAGTTGATTGGGGTTGCCTCGCTTCTGGGATTGGCGGGTGGCTTTCCGTACTCGTAAGGGTCTAGGATCTAATACTACGGGATATCCACACGACCGAAAAATTGCATTTCATATTTGGCTCCATTGAAATGTATTTTTCCTAGTTTATCTGCATTTCCATATTGTATTTGCTTCCGCTGTGATTCTGCTGTGATGTTACTTAGTATCATGCGTGAGACGAATGTTGCTATATTACACACACACACACGCTATATATGTTTTTTATCCGCACTAATCCAGTCCCCGCCCTGCCGTAAGTTAAGTAACCTTACGGAGAAGACCCGGATCCTGTGGCGAATGCGGATGGCATATATGTGCGTGCCTATTTTAGTTTCTTTCTGGCATGATATGTTTAATTGATAGGACTCCATTAATTCTAATTAATGCAAGGAAAATAAACATATATGATGTTGTCGGAACCAAATTTAAAAACTATAGGCGTTTACTTTTTCTTTGTATCAACGTATTCAGTTAGAAATATCCTACACCCATGCGATGAGGAAAGAGCCTAGATCCCTTCACAGGGAGTCATCTCTTTGGTAAAAGTTTACGTGACTATGAACTACTCAGTTTTCTTCAAAACCATCGGTTTTCTACAAAATCACTCGTTTTAAAATGCAGAGCCTAAACCACTCCTTTTCAAAACTACTTGAGTTCCTTCAACGATATCAAGTTCATTACGTTAAAGGTTTTTCGCAAAAAAACCAGCCGTAGCTCTCCGTCATTTCAGAATAGTAGTACTTAGTATTCGTGCTACGTTTGTTCACCTTGTTAAGGCGTAGTGTGCGGTAGCTAAGTGGTGTTTTTCTGTGCATGGTAATGCGATTAACTAGGACAATCGTACGACTTTGTTGACCTTGTTTAGGGTCGTACAGGTGGGTTTAGGGTAATCAAGATAATGACGGGTTGAACTTGACTAGCGGCTTATGATTTGTTGACCTTGTTAAGGTCATAAGCCGTTTGAGGAAAAAACCATATCGGAAGTTTCAAACATAAAGGAAACTTGCCAAGCATGCGCATACCTTCTGGAGTGTGGTGATTTGAGTAGCTTCCATCAAGTTATCACGCAATGATAGTTGGGTCCCGATTCCTATTGATGAGTAGGTGTTACTCCTCGGGTGATTTTCATATGATCCCGACTAGTTCTCCTTTTAAGGTTTGAAGGAGAATTCGAGAAAACAATGAGAGACATCCTGATTAGATAAAATGATTAACCAATCTAATCTAAGTTAGAGTGCATGCTGAGTGTTTCTTTTCTCTCTCTCTCTCTCTCTCTTTGGAAGTGACCATGACCTGACTTTAAACTAAAACTCATGAACCAAGTTAACCGAACCTTCTTACACACTTTGGTTTTGGATTGTCATGATTCACGACAAAATCGCATATATCCCCGTCACTCCTACTTCCCCTTTGGATCTCTCCAGAACACTTTGTATCACTACGAAGATCCATATTCCTTGAGTATGCCATCGTATAGTTACATACGAACTCGAAGAAAATTGTTTCAGTTCGAAGATGGATTCTGGTTCTAGAGAAATTGAATAGGATTATTCGGTTGTCTTTTCTCTTTATCTTCTCTCAGGTTGCGAGGGCTTCTAGTATTAGGAGAGTATACCTATTACGCTTATTGGATAGTCTTCTTCCAAACCTTAGGCAGGTGTCGAAAGGTAGGGAAGAAGAAAACCAATTAGCCTAAGTATGGTGTACAGAAGGTAAGAAGTAAAGACATATAAAGAGATTGAAGTGAGGGCAAAGAAAATTGCGACTACTGTCATGAATCTAGATGGTGGAAGAAGCAATACTAGAAATACTCGACCATCCCTTCGAAACATTTTCATGTTCCAGTTTTACTGTGCGGTGTTAATTGAAAACTGCTTTCGCAATTTGATTCTAACTCCAGAGTATGTATTTATCAGATTTGATTTTCACATCTGTATGGCGTTACAGATACTGAGTGGGAGTAGAATATTGGGAATTGGGTGATTAGATCCTCGATATCAGAATTCTTTGTAATTGGTGATATTTGAGGAAATCACCTGGGTTTTGCCTAAGGGCAAATTTTTGGTTTTGAATATCCGTTGTTATGCAACAATTTCAAACTGATATATCTGTACGTTTATTTCGTAAAGTGAGATATAACTTTTTGAAATTATGTTTATGACATTTACCTTTATCAGTTGATGATTAGGTAAGGTGCATTCAATAACGGTGTAGTTCTTCTTAACCATAATACAGTTTTCAACCTACAATGCACAGGGTTTGGGTTATTAAACTTAGAGGACTTATACAAAGTATTGTATGTTGTCTGATGTCTATTAGGACAAGGGGTTGGTACTCATACTATATTCCGTTTACTTATGATTTCTCTTGTTTTAGACACGCATTTCGTTGAAATACAATGTCCAAATTTTAAGAAGTTATAGGTATAAGAATAAAGTGGAGAACCATTCGTTGGAAGTATCAGAATTCTTCGAGGTTATCGAAGATGTTGATACTTATGCTAAGTATTCCGTTGTAAGTAATATATTTGAGAACTTGCTTCACTATCAGATTACTCATCCGTGGGTGCGCTCCTTGATGAGTAATGTTGCATGGCCTTCTTCCATCTTGTCGATATGCACTGGAAACAGCTGGATGATTTTTGAATCTGGTTCAAATTAAATTAGTGTCTTTGATTCAATATTGGATATAGAATGGATTCATATCTTAACAATATTAAGGTATAAGGAGTTGTCCGGTTTATACTTAAAACCAAAATCCGGATAAGCTCAAGGCACATTTCAGTTATGGAAGTTTGTGGGTTATCTCGGGCTTTGATGAGGGTTAACATTCTACCATTTGTAGGATCAATAGTTATATTGTTCTTCACTCACCACATTTTTAGTAAAATGAATTCTTTTCAGAAAACATTAGTGGGAGTATGGTAGAACTGGAAGCGATTCCAGAACCACAAACGATTGCTGAAAATTTAGTAGAACCTAAGAATTCAATTGGATTCGACAATCCATTATCCAATCCACAGATTTTGTAGGTAATCTCAGCCACCCGAGGGGTACTTCGGTCTCCTCAAAGACGGTGACAGGGAGGTTTTGATGACCCAATCTTGCCACTACTGCTGTCCTAGATTATGAGATCTGGAAGGTGGATGACTATAACGTCGTTCTAAATTAGCTTTAGAAGTGCACGTGTATATGACTTTGCCAGAGGGTTGTTGTAGTCAGTGGGAGCAGCGGAAGCATGGTGGGTCGGTAGCTAATGGCTATTTATAGACTAAAGCAAGTATAGCGAAGATAGATCGTCTATTTTTTATATAACAGTCATAGAGTTTGACTTCATTAGAACAACAGATGGACCTGGTAAGAAGGTAATAAGGAGTAATGTCCTGGTATTTGGATGATCTACTCCTTATAGGAAGTGATGTTCCTATACTACGATCGGTTATACTGTGGTTGTCACAAAGTGTTTCTTTACATATTATCTGGACAAAATATCAAGGATTCTGGTTACTAGATCTATGGTTTTAGATCTAAATTTGGGAAGTGTCCCAATTCGGGTACCTTGACACTATTCAAAAGTGTTTTAGAATGGATATCTCCTGACATGGTGGTGTACCCACAGGTGATGGAGTCACCCTCTCTAAAGAGATGTCTTCTAGACTGATGAGGAGAGGGATTTGCATGATTCGCATATCACTTACTTAGGCAATTGAGTCAATCATGAGATGTCAAGTACCACACCAGATATTTCTTTTGCACTAGCTGCAATAAGCAGATATTAATCCAATCCTGGAGAAACATTGGGAAGCAGTTATGAAAATAAGAGGATGTTCTTGGTATATGGTAACGACAGCCTTTTTCATGAGACGGCTATCATCTTAGGCTTCCAAGATGACCTGGATGATAGAGTAACTGTCAGAGTTAAAGTTTTACCCTCTTCTGAGGGGCAATATGTTGGACAGGAGGTCCAAGCGGATACTGAAGAAGGCATGGCGCAGGATACTGATTAAATTCAGTAGATGATACAGTCTAAGAAGTTTGTTGGATTTTGGAGTTCATTTATAAACTTGGTCCCATCAGATATCTAGACAAATTCTAAGACAGGTACGCTCAATTCGGGAGACGGTCTTTCTCCATGAAGTTGAGATATAGAGAGATAAAGATAAAAACATTAGAGCGGATCCACTCACTAAGGTTATTCTCAAACGCGATAGTTTCGCAAACATGTTTTGCGAGACCGATTAATAAAGAAGTTGGGAGTTCGGTATCACACGGGTTGTGAGTATGCGACACTGCAATAATTATCCTTAAGTGCAAGTGCGAGAATGTTGGCTATAGTGCCCTTAATGCAATTATTGTAATCGCAGGCAGGTGATTATGATGATTCAGGAAGGACCTATACGACTAGAACAGTCTTACTCGAGATGATAGTATGCTATCCGGTTCATCTCTATCATCATGTACATGCATTATGTGGTATTACAGATCATAATTACATGTTGATAGAGCCCATAGGATTCTTGCTTGACTGTCAGCATTATGATGGTGATCATATACGTGGGAGATGGGTGGTCTATAAGCGCATCCTTAAATGTCCCTAGTCAAGGGAGTATCGAGACTGGGATCGATACTTCAGAGTAGACTAGTGTATACTTTTTGAGACACCGACGAGAAGCGGTGGCCGATCTCACAAGCTATTTGTGTCAGTTAGTCACCTGAGATAGTATACATATGCTCATTGGGTTATAAGTTACACTGGACGGACTCACCGGGAACATGCTAGATGGTATTATACCTATTGTCAGATAGCAGTTCTCAGGTGACATGAGTACAGGTTAGTATGTCGACCTGTGATCGTCATTTGTCTCATGTGAGTTCCCGCTGTGCTTTCATTACTACCCTACCATGGCTCAAAGGAGTCATGCAAATAGGTTTTAGTTGGGTACAGTCCCGAACCACATGGAGGCTGTGAGCGGTTCGTCGGGGATTCGTCTCTCCCGGTATTGGGGGTAGATGTCGCACTATGCACGGGTGGCCATCATCAGAAATCCTTGGCCAAGGTGGACGAGAATTACTGATTTAAATCCGTAGTTTCTCAGTGGGTGATAGGCTTCACACCAACACGTAATATCGCGTTATTAGGGGTTTGACTTTATCCACCCCCTAGACCCGATATGCGATACTTTTAGACGAATAGAATAGACTATACAGAGATTGTCACATACAGGATCAGTAGGGGTACATATGTGTTTGCTCATCGGCCTTCCTTTCGCTCAATAACTGGGTAGCCGTTACGTACAGCTAGTGCCGCTGACGTGCTTTTGGTTAAACTCATTGCCAGCGTATTGACGAGTCATTAGAGTCCCACACAGAGAGTTTTCCCGGTTCAGACGATATGATCTAGATGACGTATGTTGGTATATACAGGTGTCCGATTGAATATGTGTACAGGCTGCACGGACTTTAATCGGACGGCTGATAATACCAGCGGTTTAAAATTAAGCCGGATTATTAAATCAAATTTTGATTTAATAATTTATATATATTTTTTAATATTTGTATTCTAGTATTATTGTTCACTATTCATTTTCTCTCTTGGCTATTCATATTTTTATACGAATACGTGTATATGTATTTCGATACGTATACCGGATTGTATTCTGTATTTATACGGAATATCTTTTGGAAGATGGACACTTCATTATATGATTTTCTTTTAGAAAATCCTTTCCAAATGAGGTGGAGGGTGAGGTGGCATTGAGCGTGGTTGAAGGTATGTAGAGAGAAATGGGCTTTATTTGCTTATTGTAAAATGTTATGATATTTTGTATGGTTGCAAAATAATTAGAAAGCCATTCTTTTCAACATGCTATTCTCTTCTTCATTCATTCTCTCATTCTTTCTTGAGTTGCTCATGGCCACTTCTTCCCTCCTCCTCCATCTTCATTAGTTGCTCACTTGAGCTTTAGAATTGAGAGAAAATGACAGTCGAAAATTCCTACATCCCCACTCTCCACTCCTAGCGAGCTTAGAGCGTCGGTTGCTTCGCTAGGCAAAACTGGAGCTTGGATCGTTTCCCTCAGGTGGATCAACTTCGGTGAAGGAGGACCGGCTTGCAAGCACGGTCCGGAGCACTTGAAGAAAGCTTGAGAATGTGAGTATTGCTAACATAGTAGATGTTAGTGTAATATGCCTTACAGGCCATTATTGTATAGTACTAGTTTGTATATTACATTTTGGAAGCTTGGGATATATACACGGATTTATAACAGTCTTGCTCAATATGGTAGTATGCTACTTGGTTTGTAATATGTGTATATGTTTCTTTTAACGTATCGCTAATACATATTGATAGAACCCTTAGGATCTTTACTTGACTACTAGCGTTGTGATGGCAGTCACACTAGTGGGGGCTGGGTAGTCTATAAGCACATCCTTATACAGGTCCCTAGTCATAGGATTATCGAGACAGGGCATCGATACTCCAGAGTAGACTAGTGTATACGCTTCTCATCCCAGCATTGGAGATGGTCTGTCCCACAGCCATCAGTACGTCGTACTGGAGATAGTAATGCAGGTGCTCATTGGGTTATGAGTTACACTGGATGGACTCGTGGGGTACTGCTGGTTCGTACTATACCTATCATCAGGTAGCAGTTCCCAGGTGACATAAGTACATCTTAGTCCGTTGACTTGACACTGCTACTTCGCCTCAAGTGTGTTCCCACTATTCTTAGAATGCTACCCTACCACGGCTCTATTGAGTCGTGCAAACAGGTAGTAGTTGGGTGCAGTCCCGAAGCACTTGGAGGCAGTGGCAGTTAGATAGGATTCGTCACTCCCGGTATTGGGGGTTGATGTCGCGCTGTGTTCGGAACGCCATTACACAAAGTCCCTGGCCAGGGCAAGTGAGATTTCCTGGTAGGTACTCTAGTTGTTTCTCAGGGTGTTTTGGACTGTACTCCGACACGACTTATTGCACTATTAGGGGTCTGACGCTTGCCGTCCCCTAGGACCGATATGCGACACTCTTAGACAAACAGACCGGACTGTACGGAGATAGCCACAGACAGGCTCAGTAGGAGTTTGGATGAGCTTGCTCGTCGGACTTCTTATCGACAGATACCTGGGTAGCCGTTACGTGCAGCCAGTACCGCTGACGTGCTTATGGTTAAACCAACTGCCAGCATACTGTCGAGTCTTTAGACTCCCACACAGAGGGTTTCCCAGATTCGGGCGAAACGATGTAGAGGTCGTATGGTTTTACGACAGGGTTCGATCACATACGTGTACTTGTACGCGTGTGGTGTTCGAGCGGACAATACTAGTGGGCTTTGGTTTAAGCCGGATCCTAGTATTTGATTATTGGATTAGCTTCGTCTCATAGTATTCGTGTTTCTCGGAACACGGATGCAGGTATATATATACGGATGAGAGGGGGTATAGAAGGAGACACCTCATTAGGGTTTTGACCATTGACTTGGTCAAAACAAATATGAGGTCGAGAAAAGTTTATGTTATTTTTGGTAAATGATAATTTTGTGGCATGGCTACTTGGGTTGACCATTTGACTTGGATTGACTTTTTGACTCTAGATATTTTTGTGAGATATTTTTGAGACCTAGATATTTTGATGAGATATTTTTCCATGCCATGCTTATGGTCAAATCAACTTAGCCATTCTATTTTCTATTATCATCATCCAAAAACATTTCTCTTTCCTCAAGAGTTCACTCCTTTCTTCTTCTTCTCAAACCCTAGAGTCTCATGTGTTGAGAATCAAGGGTTAGTGAGACCAAGCTACCCAAAATCACACTCTACTCATTCTAGGTGTAAGTCCACGTTGCCCACCCCGGTGCTTGCGGGGAGGCGGAAACGTTATGAAAAATCGGATTTTTACAACACTAGGCAACATGGACTAAGTAAAAGAAGGGATCTTTGCTAAACAAAAACTAACAAACAAGCTAAAAGAGTTAGCTACTCGGAAAAGGGGTTATACCTAGGTCTTCAAGTACTTCTCTTCTTGCTCCTTGGAGTGAAAGAATGGATCGTCTCGTCGCCTTCTCTTGCCGAAGAAAGATCCGCCCGAGGGCCTTTGGCTCCAACCTCAAACTAGAAGTAACTAAGGTGCTTGGTGTGCTAAACCTAGAACCTTAGAAAGAGTAGAGAGTATTTTTAAGGGATTTATCTCAAGCTCAATGGTTCTCAACTCATGAGAGGGGAGAGCTTTGAGAGAGAGGAAGAGGAGGAGAGAGAATGAGAATGATAGAAATGAGAAGTGTAAGTCGATGTAGTACACCCCAGTACTTGTGGGGAGACGGAATTTTCAAAAACGATCATGTTTAAAGAACGAACATCGACTAACCGCTTGAATCGAAGCTAAACTATAAATAACCGTACACAAAGAGTTTCTTATCAATTGTGTTTAGGGATTATACCTAATGAAACCGGTCCTTCGTCTTTGTGTCCTCCTTTGTTCTCCTCGACCTTCTCTAGGTAGTAGACGATCCACCCGAGAACAAAACACCAAGCTAAACCTCTAAACTTGAGGCAACTAACCTTCTTGGATTGCTAATCAAAGAAGATAGATGAAATAGAGTGATGGTTATGGATTGATTAGTCTAACTAATCCTAGATCTCAACACATGAGGGTGAGGATTAGTCTTTTGTAGAGAGAGAGCTTGAGGAGAGAGAATGTGAATAATATTATGATATAAGTTTATGAGTATCATATCATATATGAAGCATTTTCTAATAATAAGAAAAGAATAAAGAGTGATGATTAATCATGCTTCATAAAATATCTAGTGGTGATTCATTAGCATGAGTCATTAAGCAATAAATGTGCATTAATGAAATGAATGAATCACCACCATGACTCATAACCTCATTCAATGAATATGACACATAACCCTCCTTAGTCACCATCTTCTAGAAGCTTCTCGAGCAATTACGAGAACGCCCCTCGGATCCGCAAAAATACGGAAAAACTTTAGACTGTAAAAATCCAATAACCGGATACCAGTAACTGGCTTAAACCAAAGCCGACTGGTAAAAACTGTCCGAAAGTCGTACGCGCGTAAACGCACGTATGCGTCCGAACCCTTTGTCGCAAAACCATGCAACCTCTATATCGTTTCGCCTGGAGTAGGAAACTCTCTGTGTGGGACTCTAGAGACTCGACTACTATGCTGGCAGTGGGTTTAACCACAGACCGCAAGCGGCACTAGCTGTACGTAACGGTCCCCAGGTAGTTGTCGATAAGAAGGCCGATGAGAAAACCCATCCGAACTCCTACTGAGTCTGATGTGACAATCTCCATACAGTCCGGTCCGTTCGTCCAAGACTATCGCATATCGGGCCTAGGGGGGCGGCAAGCGTCAGTCCACTAATAGCGGTATAAGTCGTGTCGGAGGGAAGCCCATTACACCCTGAGAAACTACTGGAACCTACCAGCAAATCTCGCTTGCCCTGGCCAGGGACTTTGCGTAATGGCTCTCTGACACAGCACGATATCTACTCCCAATACCGGGAGGGACGAATCCTGTCTAACCGCCACTGCCTCCAAGTGCTCGGGACTGCACCCAACTGCTACCTGTTTGCACGACTCCTTTGAGCCGTGGTAGGGTAGCAATCTAAGAACAGTGGGACACACTCGAGGCGAAGTAGCAGTGTCAAGTCTGCGAACTACGCTGTACTCATGTCACCTGGGAACTGTTCACTGACGACTGGTATCAAACCAACCAACAGTTCCCTGTGAGTCCTGTCCGGTGTACCCGTAACCTAACGAGCACCTGTATACTATCTCCAGTACGACGTACTGACGGCTGTGGGACAGACCATCTCCCCAACTGGGATGAGAAGCGTACACACCAGTCTACTCCGGAGTATCGATGCTCTGTCTCGATAATCCAACGACCAGGGACCTGAATAAGGATGTGCTTGTAGACTACCCAGCCCCCACTAGTGTGACTGCCATCACAACGCTGGTAGACAAGCAAGATCCTAAGAGCTCTATCAATACGTACACTCACATATTAAGATAGAAAAACCAAGTAGCATACTACCATGTTTAGCAAGACTGTTATATATATGTGAATATCCCAAGCTTCCATTAAATAATATACAAGCTAGTATGATACAGTAATGGCCTTCTAGGGCATAAACACTAACAATCTCCCACTTGCACTAGGGCCATGTACTGGCATATCGTAGACCAATGATCTCGAGTAGCCTCTCGAACTGAATCTGAGGAAGGGCCTTCGTGAATGGATCAGCAATGTTCTCTTCTGAAGCAACTCTCCGAACCTCGATCTCCTGACGATCAATGATCTCCCTGATCAGGTGATACCGCCTCAAGATGTGTCTGGACTTCTGATGGGACCTTGGTTCCTTCGCTAAAGTTATAGCTCCGTTGTTGTCGCAATACAGAGGTATTGGATCAACTATGGTAGGAACAACCTGAAGTTCTGTTAGGAACTTCTTCATCCAGACTGCTTCTTTTGCGGCATCGCAAGCAGCTATATACTCTGCTTCCATTGTCGAGTCAGCAACAGTGTCCTGCTTGGAGCTCTTCCAGCACACCGCCCCTCCATTGAGGGTAAAGACATAACCCGACATGGACTTGGAATCGTCCTTATCACTCTGGAAGCCGGAATCAGCAAAGGCCTCCAACCTGAGGTCTTTTCCGCCGTAAACCAAGAACATCTCCTTAGTCCTCCTCAGGTACTTGAGAATGTTCTTAACTGCTATCCAGTGTTTCTCCCCTGGGTCTGACTGATACCGGCTTACCACGCTTAGTGCGTAAGCTACATCTGGTCTGGTACACAACATCGCATACATTATAGAGCCTACCGCAGAAGCGTAGGGTATAATAGACATGCGTTCCCTTTCCAAATCAGTCTTGGGAGACATCTCTTTGGAGAGGGTGATTCCGTGACAAGCCGGTAGATTATCGCGCTTAGAATCTTCCATACTGAATCTTTTCAGTACAGTGTCGATATACCTGGACTGCGAAAGTCCCAACATCCTCTTGGATCTATCACGATAGATCCGGATCCCCAGAATGTAAGAGGCATCACCCAGGTCTTTCATGGAGAACCTGTGTGACAAGAATCCTTTGACAGATTGTAGCATAGGAATGTCATTTCCTATCAATAGAATGTCATCCACGTACAAGACGAGGAATACGACACTTCTGGCTACAACTTTACTATATATGCACGGCTCATCTGGATTTTTGATAAAGTCATATTCTTTGACTGTCTCATCAAAACAGATGTTCCAACTCCGCGATGCCTGCTTTAGTCCATAAATAGACTTAAGCAGCTTGCATACTTTCCCGCTGCTCCCACTCTGATTGAAACCCTCTGGCTGATCCATATAGACGCTCTCTTCTAAATTTCCATTCAGAAAAGCCGTCTTTACGTCCATCTGCCAGATTTCATAATCATGGAAGGCAGCAATAGCAAGAAGGACCCGAATGGATTTGAGCATAGCCACTGGAGAAAAAGTTTCGTCATAGTCCAAACCAGGTCTTTGACGAAAACCCTTTGCAACAAGTCTAGCCTTATAGGTTTCCACCTGTCCATCTACACCAATCTTTTTCTTGAAGATCCATTTGCATCCTATGGGTTTTACCCCATCTGGAGCAAAGTCCAAAGTCCATACTTTGTTGGTGTACATGGACTCCATCTCGGTCCGCATTGCATCTAGCCATCGTACCGAGTCGCCGCTCTGGATGGCCTGCTGGAAGTCAGTAGGTTCATCATCATCTATGATGCAATCCTCTCTATCCCCATCTATGAGAAAACCGTAGTATCTCTCAGGCGGATGAGACGGCCTACTACTTCGGCAGAGGGGTGCGGGAATGTTCTGTTCTTCTTGAACCTCTGGTTCTACCATACTTTCAGTAGCAGTTTGTGGTTCTGGAATTTCTTCCAGTTCTATTTCGCTCCCACTTATTTCCTTTTCTAAAAACTGATTTTCCAGAAAATGGGCATTACGAGAAACAAAAACCTTTTGTTCCTCTGCGTAATAGAAATAATATCCCTTGGAGTTCTTTGGATATCCCACAAACATACATTTTACTGATCGTGCCTCGAGCTTGTCCACATGCTGCTTCTTAACAAAAGCTGGACATCCCCAGATCTTCATATGATGAAGATGGGGTTTCTTCCCAGTCCACATCTGATATGGAGTGGTAGGCACAGTCTTGGTAGGAGCCTTGTTCAGAAGATATGCCGCTGATTCTAGCGCATAACCCCAGAAAGATCGCGGTAACTCAGTATTACTCATCATGGATCGTACCATATTCAATAGGGTTCGATTCCGTCTCTCCGATACACCGTTATGCTGTGGAGTGTACGGAGGAGTAAGCTGAGAGAGAATTCCTTTCTCTTTTAGGTAACCTAGGAACTCGGCACTCAAGTATTCACCACCTCGATCAGATCTAAGTGTCTTGATACTTTTGCCGGTTTGGTTTTCCACTTCATTCTTATACTCCTGGAATTTCTCAAAAGCCTCGGATTTATGTTTCATCAGATAAATGAATCCGTATCTTGAGTAATCATCCGTGAAAGTAATGAAGTAGGAATAACCACCTCTCGCATGTGTAGACATTGGACCGCATACATCGCTGTATATGAGTCCTAAGAGCTCGCTCGGTCTTACTCCTTGTCCAGTGAATGGAGTCTTTGTCATCTTTCCTTTGAGACAAGATTGACAAGTGTCATAAGATTGATATTCGAACAAGTCCAAATATCCTTCTCTATGCAACTTAGTCAACCTTCTCTCATTGATGTGACCCAGTCTACAATGCCATAAGAAAGCTTTATTTAAATCTGGAGACTTTCTTTTTAGTGTGCTCTGGACATTGAAAATTTGGAGTTGGTTTAAAACATATATGCCGTTATTTAGAGTACCGGACCCAATCAAACCATGATTAAGGTGGATGTTGACAACATCTCTTACAAACGTGAAATCATAACCTTTATTTGATAACAAGGAAACTGATATGATATTACACGTTAAGCTGGGTACAAAATAACAGTTATGTAAAACCAAAATGTGTCCACTCGTCAATCCTAGGTGATAATCCCCGACGGACGCAGCTCCCACGCTAGCTCCGTTAGCAACCCTGAGGATCATATCACCTTCCTTCAGCACTCTACGGTTTCTCAGTGCCTGCAATGAATTGCAAATATGAGATCCTGATCCGGTATCCAATACCCAGGAAGTAGAGTTGATCGACAGAAAATTCTCAATTACAAACACACCTGAAGTCGAAGCCACAGCTTGCTTCGGTTCCTGGTTCTTGGCGTTCCACGCCTTGCAATCCTTCTTCCAGTGCCCTTTCCTGTGACAATGGAAGCACTCATCCTGGCCAACTATCGGTACTGCTTTCTTTTTCTTTCCCTTCCCTCCCACCTTACTAACACCTCCTCTAGGTCTGGGTGCGGCCTTCTTCTTCCTTCCTTTGGCCCTAGCCTTGGACCCGGAAGAAGATGAACCGCCAACAAACATAGCGGGTGTTTCCCTTGATGTCTTCAAGGTGCCCTCTGCACTCCTTAACATGTTCAGGAGTTCCGGAAGTTCAACTTCTTTTCTTTGAAGGTTGAAGTTCAGGATAAACTGGGCGTAGGTGTGAGGAAGGGACTGGAGAATAAGGTCTGTATAGAGCTCATTATCCAAAGTCGTCCCAAGGTCTGCGAGCTCTTCAATATAGCCGATCATCTGTAGGACATGTTCACCTACCGATGACCCGACAGCCAACCTCGCTCGAAACAAGTTCTTAGAGGTCTCGTATCTTGCTATACGAGATTGCTCTCCATAAAATTCCTTTGTATGGAGAAATATGCCATCTAGGGACATATCCTCGTGCCTCCTCTGATGTTCATTGTTCATCGAGGCAAGCACGATGCACTTGGCTCTCGCGCAATCTAAATCCCAGGTTTTGCGGATTTCCTTATCCGCATTGCTGGATTTGGGACCAGGGACAGCAGGTGCCGTAGCGGTGAGGACGTACCCCAGTTTGTCATAGGTCAAAGCCATTTTGACATTCCGCAGCCAATCTTTATAGTTTGGCCCCGTCAGTATATTTTTCTCTAAAAGTAACTTAAGTCCAGTCATTTTCAGGGTCGCTGCAATTAGGAGAAAGAGAAGAAAACTCTTTAGCATGATGCTCTTGCAAGTTTAGAGTGGTTTTTAGTTTATCTAAACTGGATGGCTCCCACTGTTTCTCGAATCCTTCCTCAAACCATAAAAGAAGAATTAGTCAAGACTATTCTCACCGTACAATACTTGCTTAACCGTTCAGCCAGGCCGGTGTCGATACTTCGAGGGAGGTTTTCCAACGCTTTTGCGAAGTTCCTTAATTAAATAACCTCTTTTCTCTGGGGGCGTAACCCCGCTGACACTTTTCTGGACACCTACTAGGTTTATAGCATTGATCGTTAAGTGACGAATATCCTGATAAGTAGCATATACTCACAGTAGGATCGGGATCCAAATATCATCGTCTGATAATGTTGTAGGAATGCTACCAACATTCATCAAACTCAAAATGGTATGCATCTCTTTGCAGATTTCAGTTTCTTTAGAAATTCCCGATATAAGTTTTTGCCCCATGCTCTTATGACCTTGGCTTTGGTCAAAATGTCATAAGTCACATGTCAAGTTCTACCCGTCATTATCTTGTCAATTTGAACCCATCCGTATATACCCCTGACTTTGGTCAAATGGTAATACGACTGTCCCAAAACAACTCATCTATCTTATGCAACAAATGAAAACCCAGCAGCTACCAAACACTATGCCTTGACTTTGGCCAAAATGCATAGCTTGAATACTACTGAATACCCAAATGAAATGACGGAGGGCTACGACTGGTTTTGGCGAAACCGTGAACGTAGTGAACTTGATATAACCGAAGGAACCTGATAGCTTTTAAAAGGAGTGGTTAAAGCTCCGCGTTTAAAAATATCTGTTTTAAAATTAACCGAGTGGTTTCTTTTAAATTGTTCCAACGATTAAAACTTTGGTTTATTTTCTTTGCATTATAGATAATGCGTCCCATCATTAACCTATCATTGCAGAAAACAACGAAAATACAACGTCCTCTTATGCCATCCGCATTCGCCACGGGGTCCCGTCATCACCCGTTAGGTTACTTAACTAACGACAGAGCGGGGGCTGGGCTAGCACGGGTGTAAAACATAAGTGACGTCTAAATAGCTACAATATATATAGATATTTTACATTTGTCTGACGCAATGATATTCATTCCAGAACACAGATAAACAATATTGGATTTGCAAGCAATCTGTATTTCTTTTGAGCCTGCAAGAAAAGACAGATTACACAGTTGTGATGAATAGCCGTTACCCCACCCTCGACCCCTACGAGTACGGCAAACTACCCACCCGGCAGTTTGTGTACCCCACCTTGGGTCAGTCCTAGGAGCAAAAACAGTAAAAAGAAATAATACAACGGTGGCTACAACCGCAACCTGGATGTGCCCCGAAAATAATATTACAACAAATTACATTTACAACAAATGAATTAAACAATAACCCATTGCTAAACCCCGGCTATACACCACAACAGTCCAATACAGTTTATATGCACAAACAGATATAACCATTTCAGAAATGTGCAACCCCCTGCCAACCGACATACTAGCAGTTAGGGGAGGTTTACGAACACATTAAACAATCACAGATATAATCCAATATGCAAATACTGTACAATTTCGATCGATTAAACATCTTTAATATTGCTCCAAAATCTGCTCTGTATACTGGAAACCTGAGCAAAATTAAAATATTCCAGAAAACCCCTAATTACACAGAGAAGCAACAGAAGAAAACTTGGTTCCTGACTCGCCAACTCGGCGGCGGAAGCGCGGCGACTCAGTAGGCTGAGGCCGCGCTTCCGCGGCGAGTTAGACGATTCAGGCGACTGTTTTTCTTGGGTGTTCTACTGGTGTCATGTCAAGCTCTCTGAACATACCTAAAAAATTTTTGGACTTCATTTTAACTTCGACAGAAACTTGACAGAATTAGGGTTTTTCGGCTTCGTTTTTCCGTTCGAAATTCGTACAAATTTACAATTAAGTTATTTATTGTTTAGTGAGGCTCTGATACCACTGTAAGTCGATGTAGTACACCCTAGTACTTGTGGGGAGGCGGAATTTTCAAAAACGATCATGTTTAAAGAACGAACATCGACTAACCGCTTGAATCGAAGCTAAACTATAAATAACCGTACACAAAGAGTTTCTTATCAATTGTGTTTAGGGATTATACCTAATGAAACCGGTCCTTCGTCTTTGTGTCCTCCTTTGTTCTCCTCGACCTTCTCTATGTAGTAGACGATCCACCCGAGAACAAAACACCAAGCTAAACCTCTAAACTTGAGGCAACTAACCTTCTTGGATTGCTAATCAAAGAAGATAGATGAAATAGAGTGATGGTTATGGATTGATTAGTCTAACTAATCCTAGATCTCAACACATGAGGGTGAGGATTAGTCTTTTGAAGAGAGAGAGAGCTTGAGGAGAGAGAATGTGAATAATATTATGATATAAGTTTATGAGTATCATATCATATATGAAGCATTTTCTAATAATAAGAAAAGAATAAAGAGTGATGATTAATCATGCTTCAAAAAATATCTAGTGGTGATTCATTAGCATGAGTCATTAAGCAATAAATGTGCATTAATGAAATGAATGAATCACCACCATGACTCATAACCTCATTCAATGAATATGACACATAACCCTCCTTAGTCACCATCTTCTAGAAGCTTCTCGAGCAATTACGAGAACGCCCCTCGGATCCGCAAAAATACGGAAAAACTTTAGACTGTAAAAATCCAATAACCGGATACCAGTAACTGGCTTAAACCAAAGCCGACTGGTAAAAACTGTCCGAAAGTCGTACGCGCGTAAACGCACGTATGCGTCCGAACCCTTTGTCGCAAAACCATGCAACTTCTATATCGTCTCGCCTGGAGTAGGAAACTCTCTGTGTGGGACTCTAGAGACTCGACTACTACGCTGGCAGTGGGTTTAACCACAGACCGCAAGCGGCACTAGCTGTACGTAACGGTCCCCAGGTAGTTGTCGATAAGAAGGCCGATGAGAAAACCCATCCGAACTCCTACTGAGTCTGATGTGACAATCTACATACAGTCCGGTCCGTTCGTCCAAGACTATCGCATATCGGGCCTAGGGGGGCGGCAAGCGTCAGTCCCCTAATAGCGGTATAAGTCGTGTCGGAGGGAAGCCCATTACACCCTGAGAAACTACTGGAACCTACCAGCAAATCTCGCTTGCCCTGGCCAGGGACTTTGCGTAATGGCTCTCTGAAACAGCACGATATTTACTCCCAATACCGGGAGGGACGAATCCTGTCTAACCGCCACTGCCTCCAAGTGCTCGGGACTGCACCCAACTGCTACCTGTTTGCACGACTTCTTTGAGCCGTGGTAGGGTAGCAATCTAAGAACAGTGGGACACACTCGAGGCGAAGTAGCAGTGTCAAGTCTGCGGACTACGCTGTACTCATGTCACCTGGGAACTGTTCACTGACGACTGGTATCAAACCAACCAACAGTTCCCTGTGAGTCCTGTCCGGTGTACCCGTAACCTAACGAGCACCTGTATACTATCTCCAGTACGACGTACTGACGGCTGTGGGACAGACCATCTCCCCAACTGGGATGAGAAGCGTACACACCAGTCTACTCCGGAGTATCGATGCTCTGTCTCGATAATCCAACGACCAGGGACCTGAATAAGGATGTGCTTGTAGACTACCCAGCCCCCACTAGTGTGACTGCCATCACAACGCTGGTAGACAAGCAAGATGCTAAGAGCTCTATCAATACGTACACTCACATATTAAGATAGAAAAACCAAGTAGCATACTACCATGTTTAGCAAGACTGTTATATATATGTGAATATCCCAAGCTTCCATTAAGTAATATACAAGCTAGTATGATACAGTAATGGCCTTCTAGGGCATAAACACTAACAAGAAGAATAAACCAACCTTCTCACATATATGTGAATTATGATAAATAAATAATTAGCTAAAGATAATTGTGATGGTTAATCTTGACATGACCATTATCATCTCACATTAATTACTTTTGCAAGAATCAAAGAGCACTTTCATATGGAATGATGATGGTCAACTTGTCAACCTAGGTCAACAAGTCAAGTATAGTGAAATGGTCAACAACCCTAACCATACACAATTATAATTAACTAATATTAATAAATCATATTTCACACAGAAACATTAGGGTTAAGAAAATGACAATGGTCATCAACCCTAATGAAAGTCCTCTGCCTCTGCCTCAGTCAACTGTGCATACACACCCATATCCGCGTTCCGAGGAACACGAATACAAAGAGATAAAGCCAATCCCAAATCATATACTAGGATCCAGCTTAAACCAAAGACGTATAAGCTGTCCGGACACCAAACGTGCACAAGTGCGCGGATGTGAACGAACCCCGTCGCAAAACCATGCGACCTCTACTCATTTTGCCTAAAGGCGAATAACCCTCTGTGTGGGACTCTAAAGACTCGACACTACGCTGGCAGTGGGTTCAACCACAGACCGCAAGCGGCACTCGCTGTACGTAATGGTCCCCAGGTAGATGCCGATAAGAAGACTGACGAGGTAAACCCATCTGAACTCCAACTGAGCCTGAATGTGACAGTCTCCGTACAGTCCGGTCTGTTCGTCTAAGAACATCGCATGGCGGGCCTAGGGGGCGGTAAACGTCAGTCCCCTACTAGCGGTACAAGTCATGTCAGAGTGTAGCCCAGAACACCCTGAGATAACACTGGAAACCTACCAGTCTATCTCGCTTTCCCTGGCCAGGGACTTTGTGCAATGGCTCTCCTAGACACAGCGTGATATCAACCCCCAATACCGGGAGAGACGAATCCTGTCTAACCGTCACTGCCTCCAAGTGCTTCGGGACTGCACCCAAAAACTACCTGTTTGCATGACTCCTTTGAGCCGTGGTAAGGTAGTAATCAAAGTACAGTGGGAACACACTCGAGGCGAAGTGACAGTGTCAAGTCAACGGACTAAGCTGTACTCATGTCACCTGGGAATTGATAACTGACGATAGGTATAATACCAACCAACAGTTCCCGACGAGTCCTGTCCAGTGTACTCGTAACCTAACGAGCACCCGCATACTATCTCAAGTACGACGTACTGAAGGCTGTGGGACAGGCCGTTTCCCAAGCTGGGATGAGAAGCGCATATGCTAGTCTACTCCGGAGTATCCATGCCCTGTCTCGATAGTCCTACGACTAGGGACCTGCATAAGGATGTGCTTGTAGATTACCCAGCCCCCACGAGTGTGACTGCCATCACAATGCTGGTAATCAAGCAAAGATCCTAAGGGCTCTACCAATGTGTAAAGGCGATATGCTATAAGAAACACATGCACACATTAAAGCAGAAACAAACCAAGTAGCATACTACTATTTTGAGCAAGAATGTCAATACAAGGTGAATATCCCAAGCTTCCATTAAGTAATATACATACTAGTATGATACAGTAATGGCCTCTAGGGCATATAGACTAACAATCTCCCACTTGCACTAAGGCCATGTACTGGCGTATCGAAGACCTATCATCTCGATCAGCCGCTCGAACTGAGTCTGGGGTAAGGCCTTGGTGAATGGATCAGGAGTGTTATCTTCCGTAGCAACTCTCCGAACCTCGATCTCCTGGCGACCCACGATCTCCCTGATCAGGTGATACCGCCTCAATATGTGTCTGGACTTCTGATGGGACCTGGGTTCCTTCGCTAAAGCTATAGCCCCGTTGTTGTCGCAATACAGAGGTATTGGATCAACAATGGACGGAACCACCTGAAGTTCTGTCAAGAACTTCTTTATCCAGACAGCTTCTTTTGCGGCATTTGCAGCAGCGATATATTCCGCTTCCATTGTCGAGTCAGCAATGGTTTCCTGTTTGGAACTCTTCCAACACACCGCCCCTCCATTAAGGGTAAAGACATAACCCGACATGGACTTGGAATCATCCTTGTCACTCTGGAAGCTGGAGTCAGCAAAGGCCTCGATCTGGAGGTCTTTTCTTTCATACACCAAGAACATCTCCTTAGTCCTTCTCAGGTACTTGAGAATGTTCTTTACCGCTATCCAGTGTTTCTCCCCAGGGTTTGACTGATACCGGCTTACCACACTAAGTGCATAAGCTATATCTGGTCTGATACACAACATCGCATACATTATAGAGCCTACCGCAGAAGCGTAGGGTATAATAGACATGCGATCCCTTTCCAAATCAGTCTTGGGAGACATCTCTTTGGAGAGGGTGATCCCGTGACAAGCCGGTAGATTACCGCGCTTGGAATCTTCCATACTGAATCTTTTCAGTATGGTGTCGATATACCTGGACTGTGAGAGTCCTAATATCCTCTTGGATCTGTCACGATAGATCCGGATCCCCAGAATGTAAGAGGCATCACCCAGGTCTTTCATGGAGAACCTGTGTGACAAGAACCCTTTGACAGATTGTAGCATAGGAATGTCATTTCCTATCAAGAGAATGTCATCCACGTATAAAACGAGAAATACAACAGTTCTTGCTACAAATCTACTATAGATGCATGGTTCATCTGGATTTTTGATAAAGCCAAATTCTTTGACCGTCTCATCAAAACAGATGTTCCAACTCCGCGATGCCTGCTTTAGTCCATGGATGGACTTAAGCAACTTGCACACCTTTCCGCTGCTCCCACTCTGAATGATACCCTATGGCTGGTCCATATAGACACACTCCTCTAAATTTCCATTTAGAAAAGCGGTCTTTACGTCCATCTGCCAGATCTCATAATCGTGGAAGGCAGCAATGGCAAGAAGGATCCGAATGGATTTCAGCATAGCCACTGGAGAAAAGGTTTCGTCATAATCCAAGCCAGGTCTTTGACGGAAACCCTTTGCAACAAGTCTAGCTTTATAGGTCTCAACCTGTCCATCTACACAAATCTTCCTTTTGAAGATCCACTTGCATCCTACGGGTTTTACCCCATCTGGAGCAATGTCCAACGTCCATACTTTGTTGGTGTACATAGACTCCATTTCGGTCCGCATTGCATCCAGCCATTTTACAGAGTCAACGCTCTGAATGGCCTGCTGGAAGCTAGTCGGCTCATCACTATCAATGATGCAATCCTCTCTATCCCCGTCTATGAGAAAACCGTAGTATCTCTCGGGCGGATGAGACTGCCTACTACTTCTGCGGAGCGGCGCAGGAATGTCCTGATCTTTCGAACCCTCTGGTTCTACTAAGCTTTCAGTAATAGCTCGTGGTTCTGGAATTTCTTCCAGTTCTATTGCGCTCCCATTTATCTGATTTTCCAAAAATTCCGTTTCCAAGAAGTGGGCATGACGAGAAACAAAAACCTTTTGTTCCTCTTCGCAATAGAAGAAATATCCTTTGGAGTTCTTTGGATATCCCACAAACTTGCACTGTACTGAGCGTGCCTCGAGCTTGTCCGCATGCTGCTTTTTGACAAAAGCTGGACATCCCTATGTCTTAATGTGATTAAGATAGTGTCTCTTCCCACACCACATCTGATATGGTGTAGTTGGCACAGTCTTAGTTGGAACTCGGTTCAAAAGGTATGCAGCTGATTCTAGTGCATATCCCCAGAATGATCGCGGTAACTCAGCGTTACTCATCATGGACCGTACCATATCCAATAGGGTTCGGTTCCGTCTCTCCGATACACCGTTATGTTGCAGAGTGTATGGAGGAGTAAGCTGAGAGAGAATTCCATTCTCTTTTAAGTAATCCAAGAACTCGGCACTAAAGTATTCACCACCTCGATCAGATCTCAGTGTCTTGATACTTTTACCTGTTTGTTTTTCTACTTCATTCTTATATTCCTGGAATTTTCCAAAGGCTTCGGATTTATGATTCATCAAGAAGACATATCCATACCTTGAAAAGTCATCCGTAAAAGTAATGAAGTAAGAATCACCGCTTCGTGCATGCGTAGACATTGGACCGCACACGTCGCTGTGTACGAGTCCTAAGAGCTCGCTCGCTCTTACTCCGTGTCCTGTGAACGGAGTCTTTCTCATCTTTCCTTTGAGACAGGATTGACAAGTTGCATATGATTGATATTCGAACGGATCCAAATATCCTTCTGTATGTAACTTCTTCAACCTTCTCTCATTGATGTGACCCAGTCTACAATGCCTTAAGAAAGTCTGATTTGTTTCCGGAGACTTTATTTTGTGTGTATTCTGGACCTTGAAAATCTGTGGTTGGTTTAAAACGTATATACCATTGCTCAATGTACCTGACCCAATCAGAACTTGATTAAGGTGAATGTTTACAACATTACTTACAAACGCAAATTCATAACCTTCTTTAGAAATTAAAGATACAGAAATGATATTACAAGTTGCATTGGGTACAAAAAAGAAATTACGTAAAACCAAAACATGTCCATCTGACATTCCCAGGTGATAGTCCCCCACGGCCTCAGCATCCATGCTATCTCCGTTTGCAACTTTGAGGGTCATATCACCTGCCTTCAAAAACCTACGCTTTCTCAATGCCTGCAAAGAATTACAGATATGAGATCCTGACCCGGTATCCAATACCCAGGATGTAGAGTTTATTGATAGACAGTTTTCAATAACATACACACCTGAAGCTGAAGCCGTAACTTGCTTCAGATCCAGTGTTCTGGCCTCCAATCCCTGCAATCTTTCTTCCAGTGTCCACTCTTGTGACAGTAAAAGCACTCTTCCTTATCCACAAGCTTCCCCGCTACCTTTGTTGCTTTTGCCTTTCCCTTCGTATCCACTTTACTAACACCGCCCCTTGGTTTGGCGGGGGTTTTCTTCTTCTTTCCCTTGGCTTTCGCCCTAGACCTAGAAGAGGAAGATCCTCCTACAAACAAAGTGGATGTTTCCCTACCTTTCTGTAGGGTGCCCTCTGCACTCCTCAGCATATTGAGGAGTTCTGAAAGTTCAACTTCCTTTTCCTGCAAGTTGAAGTTCAGGATAAACTGGGCGTAAGTGGAAGGAAGGGACTGAAGAATAAAGTCCGTATAGAGCTCATTCTCCAACGTGGTCCCAAGGTCCGCGAGCTCCTCTATGTAGCCAATCATCTTAAGCACGTGTTCCGCTACCAATGATCCGACGGCCAGTCTCGTCGAAAACAGCTTCTTCGACACTTCGTATCTGGCGATACGGGATTGCTCTCCATACAGTTCTTTTGTATGGAGAAATATGGATTTGAGGTCCATATTCTCGTGCCTCCTCTGATGTTCATTGTCCATAGAGGCAAGCACGAGGAATTTGGCCTTCGCGCAGTCGATTTCCTAGGTCTTACGGATTTCCCTATCCGCGACGCTGGTTTTGGGACCTGGGACAGGGGGAGCTTTGGTGGTAAGAAGATATCCCAACTTGTCGTAAGTGATTGCCATCTTGACATTCCTGAGCCAATCTTTGTAGTTTGGCCCTGTCAGTATGTTTTTATCTAGAAGTAACTTAAGTCCAGTCATGATAATTGGTTGCTGCAATTAGGAGAGAGAGAAGAAACACTTTAGCATGATGCTCTTGCAAGTTTAGAGTGGTTTTTAATTTTTCTAAACAGGATGGCTCCTACTGTCTCTCGAATCCTTCCTCAAACCATAAAGGATGAATTAGTCGGGATCAATCTCACCGTACAATTCTTGCTTAACCGTTCAGCCAGGCCAGTGTCGGTACTTCGAGGGAGGTTTTCCAACGCTTTCGCGAAGTTCCTTAATTAAGTAACCTCTTTTCCCTGTGGGCGTAGCCCCGCTAACACCTTTCTAGACACCTACTTGGTTTATAGCATTGATCGTTAAGTGAGAAAGTTCCGGAGGAGTAGCATATACTCACAGTAGGATCGGGATCCAAATATCATCGCGTGAGAAAACTGAAGGAATCCTACCAGAATCATCACACTCCAAATGGTATGCAGCGCTAGCAAATTTCAGTTTCTTTTGAAACTCCCGATGTGGATTTTTGCCCCATGCTCTTATGACCTTGACTTTGGCCAACAAATCATAAGTCACATGTCAAGTTCTACCCGTCATTCTCGAGGTTAATTTGAGCCCACCCGCACATACCCTTGACTTTGGCCAACAAGGTAGAACGACTGCCCCAAACCAACACATCTATCTATGCTGCACATGAATACCCAATAGCTACCAATTACTATGCCTTGACTTTGGCCAACAAACATAGCTTGAATACTTATTGACCATTCATGTGAAACGACAGAGGGCCACGAATGGTTCTGGCGAAACCGTGAACGTAGTGAACTTGATATAATCGAAGGAACGAGATAGCTTTCAAAAGGAGTGGTTCAAGCTCCGCATTTAAAAGTTGGTTTTAAAAAGAACCGAGTGGTTTTGAAAGTGTTCCAACGACTTTTACTTGGTTTATTTTTCTTGCATTAATTCCAATGCGTCCCATCATTTAATCTTACCATTGCAGAAAACAACGAAAATATGACGTACGCTTATGCCATCCGCATTCGCCACGGGGTCCCGTCATCACCCGTTAGGTTACTTAACTAACGACAGAGCGGGGGCTGGACTAGCGCGGATGCAAAACATAAGCAACGCCTAAATAGATATCATATAGATATATATAAACATTCGTCACATGCAATGATAGCCATTCCAGATCACAGATGAACACATTGGATATACTAGGAATCCGCACTCCGTACGAGCCTGTAACGAAGAACGGATTACACGGTCGCGATGAATAGCCAAACCCTACCCTAGACCCCTACGGGTGCGGCAAACTACCTGCCAAGTACCCGAAGCGAAGCAACCTCCCTCAACACCGTGAGTAGGCCACTCGGTACTTCGAGATACCCGGTAGTTTGTGCACCCCACATTGGGTCTATCCTAGGAGCAAAAACAGTAAAAGAAATTATACAATAACGGCTACAACCCCGACCCGGTTGTGCGGCCATACAAATAATATTACATCAATTTACATATTACAAGAATTGAAAGAATAAGAAAACTCTCATCTCACAACCCCCCGGCTATTCATCCGCGACAATCCAACGAATTCATATATACAAACAATCAACATTACAGATCACAGATATGTATAACCTCCACTAATCGACGTATAGCGATTAGCAGACGTTCAATACATATATCACATCACAGATATAACCCATTAGCCAAAGTGTAAAGAAGTCCGATCAAAATACGGATTTATGACCACCCTAAAAACTAACTTGTTCTCTGGAAAATCTGGGCAGAAACAAACCATCCTAAAAATCCCAAAACAGCAACAGAAGAACACTGCAGCAAAACCGACCCACGGCCGAGTCAACTCGGCCGCGGATCCGCGGCAAGAGCATGCTCTTGCCGCGGTTCCGCGGTGAGTTGGTCGACTCGCTGGTTCGTTTATCTTGGGTGTTCTGTAAAAACCCTGAGCCGATTTTTAGTGTATGATTTATTATTTTTAGAGCAGAAATAAAAATCGGCAGAAACTTAGGGTTTTTGAAAAGTGTTTTGCGATTTTTTATGATCGAAGTTCTAGATACTTTGCTAACTAGGCTCTGATACCACTGTAAGTCCACGTTGCCCACCCCGGTGCTTGCGGGGAGGCGGAAACGTTATGAAAAATCGGATTTTTACAACACTAGGCAACATGGATGATTTATACGAAAAATTGTTTTTGTAGTTAACCGCAATCAACAACGGTGTCGCATGTAGCTAGACCGAGATGAGTACGGGTCGTCCTCAGGGAAACGTTGAATCTTTTACTCTTACTTTAGACGTGTTGAAAAAGAGAGGAGGAATAAAGAATTTTGTGAATGGTTTCTAGATCTACGTTAAGCAAGAATGCAAAATATATAGATCTAGATTATTTTAGGGATGTAGTTAATATAATAAGAGGGCTTGTAGGGTTCGTTAGGATTTAGTAGTTATGGATGATTAATTAAAAGTTACCCTTTTTATCCTTTAATAGATTTAAAACTAGAACGACGGTGATGCGTGTAGATTAGGGTTTCTGAAGGAAAAAGGAATCCCACTCTTAACCCTTATCTCGACACGGAACTCCGTTCATATCTAGCCTTTACCAAAACAATCATTAATCTAATCTCTAATCGCGATCGGAACTAACAAAGAATTGTTAGCGCGCCCGATTAGGATGTTAATGATTCTTTTGATAAAGTTCATAAACTTTATAGGACTTAAAAAGGGTTTAGGGATGTTCATCATCCATTAGCCTACCCTAATCCTACGAACCCTAACAAGCGGAGAATTACTCGCGCATGTTGGGAAAAGAAGATGAAAAGACAGAGAGGGAAAACATAATGTAAAATGCAAAAGAATTAAATAAAACAACTAACTTTATTAATCAACTTGAACAATCGACACTTTATTCCTTAGAAAATGATTACAAAAACTTGGTTTGCTTCTCGAACTCTTCCGAAGGAGGTAGATGAACAGTTGATGATCATCCTGGATGCGTGAGCGTCTGGGGCTTCGTGATCGCGTCGGCTTGATAGCTTTTCCAAGAGGCTCTCGGTGCCCTTTTATAGTGCAAAGCCAGAATCTTCAGGTTGAAAACTTGGTAAAATATAACTTTGATTCACCCCACAAAATCTTGTCTTCCAACTCCTTAAGATTGCGGAGGATCCGCGGCCCAAGGGGGTGTTTGGCCGCGGATCCGCTCTTAATGGTAGGGATCTCTAGATGAAATTTCTTGTGCTTGCATCTTGTGACATGTGGCAATCCTAGGCATCTTCAGAATTCAAAAATCTTTTCTCGGTTGCTTCCAGACTTGGTCTCCAAGTTTTGCTTCTTAATTAGGCAAGTTTTCTTCAACAATTTGATTTGCTTGATAAATTCTGCATAACAACTTGGAAAATTCTGCACAATAATCTCAAATAATATTTAGTAGGCTTATTTCTACTAGGATTTGGTCAATGGGTTTATTTGCATACATTTTCCTACCAAATACTAATTAAAATATATTAACACATGGAAAATGGTGTTTTTACACATAAACCCTCATATGTATAATATATCATAATAAAGTCCTTTTTTAATATGAAAATGGTAGGAAAAATGTAATACAAATGTGCAGTTTTATCAACTGCACAAATACCCCCAAACTTATTTTTGATCGTCCCGAGCAAACTAGTTTATTCAAGAGGAGAAAAAGAAAGGAGAAAACTAAGCACACTTTCGTAGGCAACACGATTGCACTGAGCATGTGCAACAAGCCGTTAAACCTCTAGGTGTCCCTAGTAGGAGGAGTGTTGTCTCCTGAGGGTTTTCAGCGGATTACACCCACAAAATCCTATAACAAAAGAGAGATGGTGAAACTTACATATAAAGATAAGAACCATAAAATAAAGACTTTGAAAATAAGAGTTTCCAACTATTCTAGTTTTTCAGTTGTCATGAGCCCTATCTTAATAGTCATGAAAAAATGTTAGAAATCACATCATCCTTCAATAAAACATCGTCTTCATTTTTCATTCCTACCTTTCATCCAAACATTGATCATATACCCTTACGTGTGTGAAATGGACATCCCTACACTCGGAGAATTCAATTCAAGCTATCATACTCTTGTCCATCTACCTCAGTACTTTTTAACTTGATGAATATTTAGATTTGCTCACACATTTTCATGCGACCGTTAATACTTCTTGAGGTACTAACCGACCGATTACTCATGTGTTTGCAGATTAGGTGATAATATTTTCCTCGTCTTGCACCACCTAAGGCTTAGCAGTGACTCCCAGACCAGTTGGCCTTAGGGCACTAGGTGAAGAGGCACCCTCGCTATATTTTTTTATTGCTGCCTTGGCGATACAAAACCAGTGTTCATTTTTTTTTCTTTTCACCCTTTTTATATTTACTTCATTTTTTTTTATTTCCTTCATACTTTGGCTTTTAGACAAGAGCATTTCAAGGTATCCTCTACTATCCCGAGTTTCAAGATGTGTGTAAGTGCATATAGTAGGGTATCAACATTCAAATGTTCGGCTTCCAGAATAGGAACTATTTTTCAGACTTATTTTTATCCTCAGATCAGTGACTTCCTTCATCTTACTAACCCTTGGGACAACAGCTCATAACTACTTATTACTAGTTCGTTTAAGAAAACTTCTAATTTTCTTGGTTTTCTTAAATTATTCCTATCTTTTGGATGTAATTTTTCACTTTCTACTCATTTGTTATAAAAGATTTTTTTTATTTAAATTTTTGAAAACGTTGTGCTTATGCAAAGTATGATGCAAATTGATGTGTAAATAAGCACAAACCTCCCCCAAACCTGTTTACAGCAGTGTCCTCACTGATGTCATCCGTTAAGCTCAAAAACCTGTAGACTTGGAAGGAAATTATTAATGGGGGCAAGAATTTATGAAAGTGAAAATCCTTCCCCAAACTTATTTTAGGCTCACAATTTTGTAAAAATCATTTTCTTTCAAGAGCCAAAATATACCACCTCCCCCAAACATGAGTTAAACAATTTTAATCTTTTTTTAAAATCACACGAGGGGGTCAAGGTTATTGGTCAAAGTAAAGCCTTACAAAGACCAAAAGTCAACACCAACCATTCAAAAATTTTATCGATGAAGCACCAAGGTTGGTGGAAGAACATGTCATCTTTCGACGTGAAGAAGTGGGGAGGTGATAAGAGGTGTAATAGAAAGGGTTTGAATTTAGAGAAAAGAAAGAATGAGGAGGAATGTGAATAATTAGGAAGAAAGATTGGTGACGGTTCAACCTCTATAGGTGGAGATTGATCAATCACAAAATCCGTATTGTTTAAAAATTCAAGTTCGTCAGCAAAAAGTTCTTCAAAACTTTTATCAATGGTGTGATTGAAAATTTTGCTGTCAAAGAGTTTTATGCCAGAATTTATTCTACTTGATTCATAAAAAATCACTGAGGTAGAGGACTCGAAAAACTCATCTACCTCATTTTCAAAAATATCAAGTTGAATTTCTGGTATTAGTGAACTTGAGTTAACGGATTGTGATTCATCAAAACTCACTGGAATTATAGGAACAGAAGAAGAACCGGAGAGAATAGAAGGTGAAATGGGTAAACAAATTGGTGTGTCGAGTGTTGCTGAACCAGATATGGAAGATGGAGGTTGTATTTCGGTCTGATCTTCGGGTATACCATTATCATCCCTCCACCAAAATGGCACCTCCATGAACCCCAAATGAGACACAAGTTCTATTATACATTCTACAGCTAATCTTGGGCACGTCGAGTAGTCGGCTTCGTGCCCGAGTTGCCTCGGCATTGAGGTGGGAGCCCGTAAAAGAAGTAGGCGATGTGGTGCACTTCCGGCGACGAGGAGGAGACGGGACATTCCGCAGGAGATCGGGACGACGAGGAGAAGACTGGAGGACTCGGATCTGTCGGTATACTTCTCTTCCCTTTCTTGTTAGTAGCTTAGACTTGTTAATGGTTACGATCCGGATGTTTAGTGCGCGGTGGTGCCGGTTTGCTAAGTCCGCAAAATTAAAGTTTATCACCGCTTCCGCATTCCGGCGTCGGATTGACGGCCGGGGTGCCGCCGTGCACTTACAGTGGTATCAGAGCCTCACCATTAACTTATTCTAGCTTTGTGTAATGTGTTTGCATTTCCGATCGATCAAAAAGTTTCAAAACCCGTATTTTGTTAACATCAGTTTTCTGTTGGAAATTTTTAGTGTCGAAAATTTTTTCAGGTTGTAAAATATTGATGTACTGGAATATCTAAGAGCTCTGTAAAAATTCGATGAAGTGACTCCACAGTTGGAGCGCGGAACCGCCGCGAAACCCCCCTTCCCGCCGCTCTTCCGCCGCGCACTGTGGAGATCACTGCACCAATTTTTTACAGAGGCTTTCTGGGGTGTAAAGTGGGGTTTTGGAATAATAACATTGGGCCCAGAATTTCTTGATCTGCTACAGTTTTGATTGGGGGCCCACTTGTTAAAATTTGATTGATCGAAAATTTTAAACACATTTTTCACAGTATTTACATTATATCTGCGACCGTGAATGTCACTCGATCGGTAAATCCCGTCTAACTGCTATAGCCCGGTTAGACGGATTTGCGAACGTGACTTTCACGTTGATGTTCTGTTTTTGCTGTGATGTTGCGGATCGGTCGTGGGGGATAGCCTGGATGCAATATTAGTACAGTTGTGGTTGTATTATGTACATTTGATATTGCGGGGCGAGCGTCCGACATGTGGACTGCCGTCACTGCCTGATTGTATTATTATTTTTTTTGGGGCACGGCCAGGTTGCGGTCGTTGTACCCGGTGTTTGTATATTTTTCTTTCTGTACTAGGATTACCCCGCGGCGGGGTGCACGGATAGCCGGGTTCTGGAGGGCAACAAGCCCGCATCTCATGGCATTGAGACGGAGGGGGCTTCACTCTAGAATTGGCGGGCTATTCGCCGCACTCGTAGGGGGTACAGGTTGACCCAGGAGGGGTGCCCAAGTTGCCGGATCCGTGAAGTGCTGGGTGGTCCATTCACGGCACTGAAGGGGGCTGCCTCGCTTCAGGTATTGGCGGGTGACTTGCCGCACCCGTAGGGGTCTAGGATTTCATTGCACAGGCTATCCACACGACCAGGGGAACGTCGGGTTTCAGTAGTGGCTCTGTGAAACCCGGGGATCCCAGATATCTGTATTGTTTCTGTGATGCTGTACATTTTCTGTGTTGTTGCATTTCTTTTCACGCCTTGAGCGAAATATAATATATTGGTATATATATTAGTAGATGTTGTATATGTTTTACATCCGCGCTAGTCCAGTCCCCGCTCTGTCGTTAGTTAGCTAACCTAACGGGTAATGACGGGACCCAGTGGCGAATGCGGATGGCATATACGTACATCAGTATATTTTCGTTCTTTTTGGTGTGATCAATTGATGGGACTGCATTGATTCGGATCAATGCAAGTTAAAAACAAACCTAATCTGATGTTGTTGGAACACTTTTCAAAAAGCTGTTATTGCAAGGACGTTTACTTTTGTTTTGCATCGTGATATTCAGTTGGAATATCCTGCTCCTCAGTCGACGAGGCAAGGGCCGAGATCCCTTCACCGGGAGTGACCCCTTGGACAAAAAGTTTGCGTCAGGGCATTAACTTCACTATAGCCGATTACTTTTGCTTTGCATCGCGGTATTCATTTGGAATATCCTGCACCCCATTCTACGGGGAAAGAGCCGAGATCCCTTCACCGGGAGTGACCTCTTTAGCAACGGTTTTCGTCACTATATTTTTAAAAGCTATCCGTTCCTTCGACGATATCAAGTTCTTTACGTTAAAGGTTTTCGCCAGAAACCATTCGTAGCCCTCCATCATTTCAGATAAATATTCGGTAGTATTCAAGCTATGTATTTTGACCTCACGCCAAGGCATAGTGATTGGTAGCTGCCGGGTATTTATCTGTTGCATAGATAGATGCGTTGGTTTGGGACAGTCGTACTACTATTTTGGACTACGTCAAGGGTATGTACGGGTGGATTCAAATTAACCTGGATAATGATGGGTAGAACTTGACATGTGACTTATGATATTTTGACCTCACGCCAAGGTCATAAGAGCATGGGGCAGAAATCACATCGGGAGTTTCAAAAGAACTGAAACCTGCCAGATATGCGCATACCTTCTGGAGTGTGACACCGTGAGCGGATTCCGTCATGTTGTCATGCGATGATAGTTGGATCCCGATTCCCACTGATGAGTTGGTATACTCCTCGGGTGATCCCGACTAATTCTTCTTACAGGTTTGGAGGAGAATTTGACGGTACAGTGGGAGGTTTTCAGATTAGATAAATTGGTAACCATTCTGATCTAGGTTAGAGTGCACGCTGAGTGTTTCTTTTCTCTCTCTCTTTGGCAGCGACCATTGACCTGACCCTAAGACAATGACTCAGTGACCAAGTTGACCGGACCTTCATAACACTGGCTTTTGGATTGTCAGAGTTGCAAACCTCATTGCCACTCCTACTTTTACCCTTTTCTCCAGGACACCCCGTATTGCTATGAACGTCCACTTCCATTGGACAAAACCATCGTATGGTTATATACGAACTCGAAGGGATTTATTCGAGGATGGTTTCTGGTTCTGGAGAAAACGGATAGAACTATTCAGTTGTCTTTTCCTTTTACCCTCTCTCAGGTTACGAGTACTCCTTGGTTTAGGGGTAGTACACCTATTACGCAAATTGGATTGTCTTCTTCCAAACCTTAGGCTGGTGCCGACCGGTAGGGAATGAAGAAAACCAATTAGCATAACGATGGTGTGCAGAAGGTATTAAGTTAAGACAAAGCAAGGGATTAGTAAGAGGGCAAAGTAAATTGCAACAGATATTCACGACCAAACCAAGTATTCCCTCGCCAATCCTAAATCACCTTTGTATTTCTCCAGAACACTCCGTATCACTACGAAGATCCACAGTTTATTGGATACTCCATCGTATGGTTATATACGAACTCGAAAGGAACTTGTTCCAGTTCGTGGATGGATTCTGGTTCAGGAGAAATAGGAATAAGATTTATTCAGGTGACTTTTATCTTCACCTTCTCTCGCATTGCGAGTGTTCCTAGGATTAGGACAGTACACCCATTATGCTTATTGGATAGTCTTCTTCCAAACCATAGGCTGGTGCCGAACGGTAGGGAAGGAAGAAAACCATTTGGCCTAAGGGGTGTGCAGAAGGTAAAGACTAAAGACATATGAAGGGATTTGGAGAGGTGGCAAGGAATTACACGGTTACAGTTGTGAATCTGGATAATGGTAGAGGCATTACTAAGAATACCGGGATACCCCATCGAAACATTTCAATGTTTCAGTTTCACTGTGTACTGTTAATGGAAAACTGATTTCCCGATTAGATACTTACTCCAGGGTATGTATTTACCAGGTATGATTCTCACATCTGTATGGTTTTACAGATGATGAGTGGGAGTAGGTTATTGGGAATTGGGTGATCATCCTCATTATATCGGGATTCGTTGTAATCGGTGATATTTGAGGAAATCACCTGGGTTGTTTGCCGGTCGGCAAATATTTGGTTTTGAATATCCGCTGTTGTGCACCAATTTCAAATTGATATATCTGTACGTCTATTTTCATAGAGTGAGATATACCTTTTGATATTATGTCGATGACATTTACCTATATCAGTGGATGGTTAGGTAAGGAGCATTAAACAGCGGTGTAATTCTTCTTAACCATAAGTACAGTTTTCAACCTACGACACACAGTGAAAGAGTTGTTAGACTCAGCGGACTTATACAGAGTATTGTATGTTGTCCAGTGTCCGTTAGGATAGAGGGGTTGGTCCTCATACTATATTCAGTTTACTTTTAACTTCTCTAGTTCTTAGACAAGTGTTTCGTGGAAACACAGGGTCCGAATTTTGAGAAGTTATGGGTATTTGAATAGAGTAGAGAACCAGGTATAGCAAGTATCGGGATTCTTCAAAGTGATAGAAGATGTAGATACTTGTGTATGGTATTCAGTTGATAGTAATGATTTAGAGATCTTGCTTCTCTTTCAGGTTACTCATAATTGGAAGCATTCTTAAGTTGAGTAACGCTGATCGGCCTCTCTCCATTTAGTTGACATGCGCTGGAGACAGCTGCATGATTTGAATCTGGTTCAATTAAATCAGTGCCTCTGGTTCTATATTGGATATAGAACAGTTCATATCTTAACGATGTTAAGGTACGGGGAGTTGTCTGGCTTATGATTAAAACCAGACACTGGACAACTCAAGGCACGTTTCTGTAATGGCTGTTTGTGGGTTGACCCAGACTATGACGAGGGTTGACTTTCTACCATTTGGGTGAACAATAGAGATATTGTTCTAGACTCGCCACAGTTTTATTAAAAATGGATTTTTTCAGAAAACAGTAGTGGGAGTATGGTAGAACTGGAAGTGATTCCAGAACCACAAACGATTACAAAAGATTTGATAAGGAACCTAAAGATTCAATCTGGATTGACATTCAATTGGCCACTCCGCAGTTAAGGTGGGTAACTTCAGGCACCCGAGAGGTACTACGGTAGCCTCAAGGACGGTGACAGGGAAGTTCTTGTTTACCCACACTTACCATTGCTGTTGTTCCAGACTGTGAGACCCGGCAGGAGGATGAGTATAGCGTCGTTCTAAACTAGTTTTAGAAGTGTACGTCTATATGACTCTGCCAGAGGGTTGTCGTAGTCAGTGGGAGCAGCGGAAGCATTGGTGGACAGGCAGCTTATGTCTATTTATAGACTAAAGCAAGAATAGCGGAGATAGATCATCTATTTCTGATGTGACAGTCATAGGTTTGACGTCATCAGAATAGGGGATGGATCTGTTGAGAAGGTAGTAGGGTGTGATATCCTGGTATTTGGATGACATACACAGAGTAGGAAAAGAAACTCCTATACTACGATCGGTTATACTTTGTTCGTCACACAGTGGTTTCTCCACATAGGACTTGGAAATTATATCAGACATACTGGTTACTAGATCTATGGTTTTAGATCTAGATTTGGGTGGTTTCCCAATCAGGGTACTTGACAGCATTCTAAGAGTATTTAGAATGGACGACTCCTGGCACGGTAGTGTACCTGCAGGTGATGGAGTCACCCTCTCTAAAGGTGTCTTACAGACTAAAGTAGAGAGGGATGTGCATGATTAACAGATCACTTGCTCAGGCAATTGAGTCAATCATGAGATGTCAAGTACCACACCAGATGTTGTTCTTGCACTATATGCAATAAGTTGACTTTAATCCAATCCTGGAGAAACGGTCGGAAGTAGTTTTAGAACATAAGTGAATGTTCTAGGGATATGATAACGACAGCCTTATCCAGGAGACAGTTATCATTCCAGGCTTCCAAGGTGACATGGACGACAAGAAGGTTGTCAGAGTTATAGTTTTTCCTTCTGATGAGGGGCAGTATTTTGGACAGGTGATCCAAGGAAATACTGAGCGTGGCATGGCGCAGGATACTGATTAAGTTCAGTTGACGATACAGTCTAAGAAGTTTGGATTTGTAGTTCATTTATGAGCTATGTCCCATCAGACATCCAGACACATTCTAAGACAGGTATTGCTCATTTCGGGAGATGGGTTTCTTCGCGAACTTGAGATATAGAGAGACATGGAAAGTGACAACAAAGCGGATCCACTCACTAAGGCTATTCCTCGAACGCAATAGTTTCGCAATCGAGCTTTGTGAGACTGACTAGTAGAGGAGTTGGGTGTTCGGTATCACACGGGCTGTGAGTATGCGACATCGCAATAATTAGCCTTGAGTGCAAGTGGGAGATTGTTGGAGATAATGCCCTCAGAGTCAATTATTGGATCACAGGCACGTGATTGCGGTGATTGATGGAGGACCTATCCCGGTAGGACAGTCTTACTCGAGATGATAGTATGCTATCTGGTTTACCTTTATCATCGTGTACTGTTTCAGGTGACCTGACACGTCGCTATTACACGTTGATAGAGCCCCTAGGATTCTTGCTTGACCACCAGCAGTATGAGGGCGATCATATAAGTGGGAGCTGGGAGTCTATAAGCATATCCTTAAATGGTCCCTAGTCGTGTGAGTTTCGAGACAGGGCATCGATACTCCATAGTAGACTAGTGTATACAGTCGAGACCCCGACGAGGGGCGGTGGCCGGTCTCACAAGCCACTGGTGTCAGTTGGATCACCTAAGATGTATACAGGTGCTCATTGGGTTATGAGTACACCGGACAGGACTCGCCGGGAACATGCTAGTTGGTCATATACCAGACGTCAGATGGCAGTTCCCTGGTGACATGTGTGCAGGTTAGTTCATCGACCTGGGGATCGTCATTTGTCTCGTGTGAGTTCCCACTGTACTTTGATTACTACCCTACCACGGCTCAAAGGATTCGTGCAAACAGGTTTTAGTTGGGTACAGTCCCGAGCCACATGGAGGCAGAGAGCGTATCTTCAGGGGTTCGTCTCTCCCGGTATTGGGGGTGAGGTCGTGCTGTGTCTAGGAGAGCCATTACACGAAGTCCTTGGCCAAGGCAAGGAGATTTACTGGTAGGTATTCCAGTAGTATCTCAGGGTGTTCTGGGCTACACTCCGACACGACTTGTACCGCTTTTGGGGGTCTGACTTTTACCAACCCCCTAGGCCCGCCATGCGATGCTCATAGACGAACGGACCGGACTGCACGGATATTGTCACTGACAGGCTCAGTAGAGTGTCAGGATGAGTTCGCTCATCGACGTCCCTTTTGGTCAATAACTGGTGGCCCGTCACGTATTGGCTTATACCTCTGACGTGCTGGTGCTTAAATCCACAGCCATAGTATTGACGAGTCTTTAGAGTCCCCCACATTCAGTTACTCAGCTTTCGGGCGAAAGGTTGTAGAGGCCGTATGGAGATATGGCAAGGTACGATCCGATACGTGCGGTATTGCACGCATCAGGATCGGACAGTTTGTACTATAGGCCGTATGGTTATATGGCAGGGTTCGATCAGATACGTGCGGTATTGCACGGATCAGGATCGAACAGATATTACTAGCCGGCTTTGGTATAAGCCGGATCCTAGTATAGTACAGTGTAGATTTTGTCTCATTGCATTTGTATTTCGGTCGAAATACAGATGCGGGTGTGTATGCACAGTATTGGGGTTTTCCTGTAATTTATTACGGGACCAGTTTTATGGAGTTGCCAGTTTGCTTTCCGTTTCGGCCGATTTCCATTGTTCCGTTCATTGGCCGAAGATTGGTGGAGGAGGGCTTATTTGCATTGTTGCAAATAAGCATTTGTGGAGGGGGTCTTTTGCTTATTGCCATGCCATGATCACTTGACTTTTTGACTTCATCATGGTTGCACCATACCTTTTGACTTGACTTCTCCATGATGGATTGACTTTTTGAAGTCATCATGCTTGATGATGGTAGAGGTGGAGTGTTGGTTTTAGCTTGTTATCATGCTTATGCATGATAGTCTTTTTCCCTCTCTCTCTTGCATTATGAGATTGATTATCTTTTGATACATACACTCCACTCTCTCACACCCCTCTCATTTTCTCTCCTTCTCTAGTTATGGCCGGCCAAGCATGGAGGAGGGGTTGCCCATTTTTGTAGTGGGGAATTTTGCTCTCTAGTTGATAGAAAAATCCCCAAGTTCCTCCACAAAATTCTTGTATCATCCCTCCACCAAAATGGCACCTCCATGAACCCCAAATGAGACACAAGTTCTATTATACATTCTACAGCTAATCTTGGGCACGTCGAGTAGCCGGCTTCGTGCCCGAGTTGCCTCGGCATTGAGGTGGGAGCCCGTAAAAGAAGTAGGCGATGTGGTGCACTTCCGGCGACGAGGAGGAGACGGGACATTCCGCAGGAGATCGGGACGACGAGGAGAAGACTGGAGGACTCGGATCTGTCGGTATACTTCTCTTCCCTTTCTTGTTAGTAGCTTAGACTTGTTAATGGTTACGATCCGGATGTTTAGTGCGCGGTGGTGCCGATTTGCTAAGTCCGCAAAATTAAAGTTTATCACCGCTTCCGCATTCCGGCGTCGGATTGACGGCCGGGGCGCCGCCGTGCACTTACAGTTGGATCATCTTTAGGGGAACACGTCCTTAAGATAATTGGCTATATTGAAGAGCTCACGGACCTCGGGACCACGTTAGAAAATGATCTGTATACAGACTTGATTCTCCAGTCCTTTCCTTCCACCTACGCCCAGTTTATCTTGAATTTTAATATTCAAGGTAAAGAAGTTGAACTATCGGAACTCCTCAACATGTTGAGGAGTGCTGAGGGCACCCTGAAGAAATCCAGGGAAACCCCCGCTCTGCTTATTGGTGGAGCTTCCTCTTCTAGGTCCATGGCGAAAGCCAAAGGAAAGAAGAAGAAGGCCCCCACCAAGCCGAGAGGTGGTGTTAGCAAGATGGAAGCAAGGGAAAAGCAAAAGTAGCGGGGACGACAGTAGGAAAGGAAGAATGCTTCTACTGTCATAAAAAGGGCCATTAAAAGAAAGATTGCAGGGCTTGGATGGCCAAGAACCAGGACCCGAAGCAAGTTGTGGCTTCGGCTTCAGGTGTGTTTGTAATTGAAAACTATCTGTCAATCAACTCTACTTCCTGGGTATTAGATACCGGATTAGGATCTCATATCTACAATTCTTTGCAGGCACTGAGAAGCCGTAGGGTTCTGAAGACCGGTGATATGACCCTCAGGGTTGCTAACGGAGCGAGCATGGATGCTTTGTCCGTAGGGGAATATCATCTTGGATTGACGTGTGGACATATTTTGGTTTTGTGCAACTGTTTTTGTGTACCTAGTTTGACTTGTAATATCATTTTTTTTATCTCTATTATCTAAAAAGGTTATGATTTTACATTTGTAAGCGATATCGTAAACATCCACCTTAATCATGGTCTGATTGGGTCGGGTACTCTAAATAATGGTATATACGTATTAAACCAACTACAAGTTTTTAATGTCCAGAACACACATAAAAGAAAGACTCCAGAAGTAAATCAAGCATTCTTATGGCATTGTAGACTAGGTCACATCAATGAGACAACGTGTCACGACCAGAAATTTAGTTCGTGACCGGCACATAATTCAAGCAACGTCTAAAGACGCAACGTAAATTAAGTAAGCCGAAGCCCAGAAATCTAAACCCTTTTTAGATAATAAAAGAGGTGAAGTTTTGAAATAAAGGTATGATGAAATCAAAAGTTTTCTTAAATGCCTAAATAGTGGAACATGAAAAATGCAAGTGGATTTTACCAGTTGAAAAACATGTTTCATCTTTTAAAAATTTGGGCAGCACCTCCTTTGTATATTTTGATCCAAAACCACATACATATGATAATATAAAAGGCATCCCCAAGCGGGAGCTAGCTCTTCTCCAATCGGCGGAATCACAACCACGCAAGACAGAATATAAGTATACGACGCCCAACGGTGAAGATCAACACAAAGGATAATGAATGAAGCAAGACATCAACCCACCAAGCAAACATATAACCTATCGCTCTAAGTCTCACAACCACAAATCTTGCTAAGTCTTACTACTTATACAATTACTAGTTTCTGATTGATGGAGTTAACTAGATACAACAGGAATAATAAATACAAGAGGGGTACGATCCAACATGTACCACCCACCAAAGTAAATCACCCGAATGTAAGCTGTGTGCCAGCGATGCCGCTGCTGATCCATGCGGTCAACCTGCAAGAACTGTGGCACAACGGGAGTGAGTTGCTAACTCGTGAGTATAAAACATCAGCAGGTAGAAATCGAATAAAACAACGATTTCCTAGGTCAACTATATCATAAAGGTAATACTATGATATCTAGGGTGACCGTGTCTACATATATGCCAACAATAATCAATGCATGTATGCATGTGGATATCATCCAACAATATAATCAATGCATGTATGCATGTAAATCTCGTCCAACAATATAATCAATGCCTGTATGCATGTGGATCTCGTCTACTCGAAACATCATGAAAGTATTACCTTTGTATATCTCGTCCAACAATATAATCAATTCCTGTGTGCATGTGGATCTCGTCCAACAATATAATCAATGCTTGTATGCATGTGGATTTCGTCTACTCGAAATTAAGTAAGCCGAAGCCCAGAAATCTAAACCCTTTTTAGATAATAAAAGAGGTGAAGTTTTGAAATAAAGGTATGATGAAATCAAAAGTTTTCTTAAATGCATAAATAGTGGAACATGAAAAATGCAAGTGGATTTTACCAGTTGAAAAACATGTTTCGTCTTTTAAAAATTTGGGCAGCACCTCCTTTGTATATTTTGATCCAAAACCACATACATATGATAATATAAAAGGCATCCCCAAGCGGGAGCTAGCTCTTCTCCAATCGGCGGAATCACAACCACGCAAGACAGAATATAAGTATACGACGCCCAACGGTGAAGATCAACACAAAGGATAATGAATGAAGCAAGACATCAACCCACCAAGCAAACATATAACCTATCGCTCTAAGTCTCGCAACCACAAGTCTTGCTAAGTCTTACTACTTATACAATTACTAGTTTCTGATTGATGGAGTTAACTAGATACAACAGGAATAATAAATACAAGAGGGGTACGATCCAACATGTACCACCCACCAAAGTAAATCACCCGAATGTAAGCTGTGTGCCAGCGATGCCGCTGCTGATCCATACGGTCAACCTGCAAGAACTGTGGCACAACGGGAGTGAGTTGCCAACTCGTGAGTAGAAAACATCAGCAGGTAGAAATCGAATAAAACAACGATTTCCTAGGTCAACTATATCATAAAGGTAATACTATGATATCTAGGGTGACCGTGTCTACATATATGCCAACAATAATCAATGCATGTATGCATGTGGATATCATCCAACAATATAATCAATGCATGTATGCATGTGGATCTCGTCCAGCAATATAATCAATGCCTGTATGCATGTGGATCTCGTCTACTCGAAACATCATGAAAGTATATGCATGTAAATATATGAGAATATCAAAGAACGTGTGTCCATCAATGACACATCAAATCATGGAACCTGAGTGTCCAACACCGACACTCGAAACATCATCAAACCCGTGTCAAGCATCGACACGTAAATCCTCATACCTCAGGTGCCGCATCCTCAGATCGGCCCTCAGGCGCCACATACTCTGGTTGGCCCTCGTATCCATCTCATGACTCCGGTCGGTTTCCTCCGGATAACCGCCGAGTCCAACTACTATCACCGGTAAGTAGTGCTCCCATGCCAGGCTCTCCGCCTAACTATACGAGTCTTCTTGCCCCGGGGTACCTCACCGGGTCCACCATGTACCCGCAGACGGTGCCTACCGCTCCTCGAATTGGGTTTCACATATCAATCTCAGTACCGAGAAAACACATGGTGGACGTCTCGAAATATCATATCAAGAGAAATCGGGTTTTTAAAATAATACATCATTTCCTTTGAAATATAACCACGGTTCTCAAATCCAGAATCTCATGAAAACAGCATCTCAATGCGTAATATCATAAAGCATGATGTATGCAAACATATAACCAAAATGTGAGCATATCAAGTATATCATACAACCAAATATAAGATGTGAGCATAACAAGTATATCATGCAACGAGTCATGTGACAATACTGAACAATCAAGAGTAATAGCATGATGCTGCAATTCTACTGTGTTAGTGACATAGCAATTATCTATGATGAAGTGTATGAGCCGGCCAATCTGTATAAGTGTAACATACGCATCATCGATAATGGTGTAGGTGTACTAGCACAGGCATATATAATGCAATGAAAATGACATGAACATATAAGCTACATCGTAAGAGAAATGCTAAAAGGTATACGTATCTATAACATAACCGAGTTGGTGAATCTATCAGTCGGCATCCAGCCTCACAACATCACGTACGGTACAAACCATCGTACGGCATCCTCTAGTCAACGGTATGGATCAATCATCAGATAAAACTCATCACGTACGGTAATGCATCGTACGGCGGCATTAAACCATTAGGAATCCTATCAACCTATATGACAATGAGGGTACGGACCTAACGTCTCGTACGACATATCACTCATGATTCACAACATTATATATATCTATATACCTATATCCCAGGTCATATCCGTATCAATCTCATATCGTGGGACCGACAAAGGTATCAACTATCTCATATCGACTCGCATCCATATAACGACATATCACACCAAATCATCATATCACATCGTATACTCTTTTCATCTCATTAATATCTCACATCAAATTATTTTACATATACATTCTATCTTATAAATCTCCTGTCATGCTACTCTAAATCTCATACTTACCCTCGTGCAATATATCGTGATTCACATTCACTTTTCATATCCTTATATATCAATTCGAGACATCATTTCTATTATATAATGTCAAAGAGTCATATCCCTATAGCTTTCATCTCATATCTCAATATATATATTTAATCATTCATATCATCTCTAACTATCTTTTTAACCATGTCCCTAGTTTTCTAATATAGGTTTCTTTAACCATATTCTAATTATCGATTTCAATCAAAACTTGTGGGGGTGCTATAAGCCATCCACCCGACTTCCCCCGTAGATATAAATCTACTCACCTGTGGAACTCCTTGTTCAGCCGTAGTCGATGTGCTCCGTCGTCTCGGAATCCGCGTGAAGGTACCTACAATAAATACACAATCGCAAATGCTATTAAAATCAAGTCCGGAAAACCAATACGGCACATGGTGCGCTCATGGGTTAGAACCTATACCCTACGCATGCAAAACAACCAAACAAATCCTTGTTGTTGACGTACAAACGCCCAACAACCAAATACAAATCCAACCACCAAAATCAAGCATTCAAACATCGGGAAAACTTTGCGCAAAACACTCACAACAGCCCCCAGATTTTGGTTCAGGTAAGTCAAGCCAAACTAGCAGTACGGTAGGGTTGTATAGGGGGAAGTGAGCTACAGACCAAACCTAGACACAATTGCCCACACTGAGGCCGGTCACACTGCCCCCAAAACCGGCCTGCTCGGCCAAGGATGCTTGGAATGGGTCGTACTTGCAGGGTGGTCTCCTAGTGTCTTAATTAGGTTAATGGAGTTGCTAGTTTTTCTAGTAAACGTTCCAGGTCATCCCAGATTCCCTGTAGTCCCCAATTAGTACACAAAACCGACATGGAACAAATCTTAAGTTCGTATTCTCTGTTCTAGGTCCACAAATCGATCTCTAGGGTCTTGTACACACTCACTACAGATCACGAGTCCACAAAATCACCCAAACCCTCTCTAGGAATTTCAAAGTTCACAAATCCACACTTAAACAAATTCTAAACTAAACTAGAATGCTAGGAAACTTAAAACTAAACTAAATGAAAGGAATATACCTCATGGATGCAACTCAAGAAAAACCCTAGCTTCCCAAAGTCTTCAAAATCCAACTTTGATTAGTCCAAAGTGTCGAGGATGAGGTGGGGATCAACTTTAATGAAGAGGGTGTAGGGTTTTGGTGAAGAAATGGAGATGATTCTTAGAGGTGAAGGTGGAGGGAGATGAGGAGGAAGAAGATAAAGCAAAATTAAAGGGGGGGAAATGAATGGCTGCCCTCCCCCTCTCTCTCTCTTTCTTATTCTCACCCTCTCTCAACTCATTTCTCACTCACTCTCTCTCTCTCCAATAATTGTCTCATTTTTTCCTTTTCTCCTTTTCTTTTCTTTAAAAGCTAAATATCAAAAAATACCAATGAAACAACATGCAACAAAATGCAACATGTCATGGTGCACTAACCATGGAAAAATGTAGAAACACGGATTTGGCCTAATCACGATTAGTAGTGCACTAATCAATTTTTATTCAAACTGCATATAATTAATTATAAAAAATGCCAAATCCAATAAATATATTTTTAAATAAATAAATCATTTAAATCTCTAATTATTTCACAAATATTGGTATATATTTATACCATTTTACGAAAACCCCAATTTCGCAAATCGGGTATTTTCGCGAAATATAATATTTTAATATTAAATTCCAAAAATAATATTTTATATTTTCTGAAATGTTAAACAAGGATAACCAAGTTACATAAAGAACGATATTTGGATCCGTTCGAATATCAATCTTATGCAACTTGTCAATCATGTCTCAAAGGAAAGATGACAAAGACTCCATCACTGGACACGGAGTAAGAGCGAGTGAGCTCTTGGGACTCATACACAGCGACGTGTGTAGTCCAATGTCTACACATGAAAGAAGTGGTTATTCCTATTTCATTACTTTTACGGATGATTTCTCTTGGTATGGACATATTTTCATGATGAAACATAAATCCGAGGCCTTTGAGAAATTCCGAGAATATAATAATGAAGTGGAAAAACAAACCGGCAAAAGTATCAAGACACTGAGATCTGATCGAGGTGGTGAATACTTGAGTGCCAAGTTCCTGGATTACCTAAAAGAGAATGGAATTCTCTCTCGGCTTACTCCTCCATACACACCACAACACAACGATGTTTCGGAGAGACGGAACCGAACCCTATTAGATATGGTACGTTCCATGATGAGTAACGCTGAGTTACCGCGATCATTCTGAGGCTATGCACTAGAATCAGCTGCATATCTTTTGAACAAGGTTCCTACCAAGACTGTGCCTACCACACCATATCAGATGTGGAGTGGGAAGAAACCCTATCTTCTGTATCTGAAGATATGGGGATGTCCAGCTTTTGTTAAAAAGCAGCATGTGGACAAACTCGAGGCACGCTCAGTACTGTGTAAGTTTGTGGGATACCAAAAGAACTCCAGGGGGTATCTTTTCTATTACGTAGAGGAACAAAAGGTTTTTTTTCTCGTCATGCCGAACATCAATTTTTAGAAAAAGAAACTAGTGGGAGCGCAATAGAACTGGAAGAAATTCCAGAACCACAAGCTATTACTGAAAGCTTGGTGGAACCAGAAGTTCCAAAAGAACAGGACATTCCCGCACCACTCCGCAGGAGTAGTAGGTTGTCTCATCCGCCTGAGAGATACTACGGTTTTCTCGTAGACGGGGATAGAGAGGATTGCATCATTGATAATGATGAGCCGACTAACTTCCAGCAAGCCATTCAGAGCACTGACTCGGTAAAATGGCTGGATGCAATATGGACCGAGATGGAGTCCATGTACACCAACAAAGTATGGACTTTGGACATTTCTCCAGAAGGGGTAAAACCCGTAGGCTGCAAATGGATCTTCAGAAAGAAGATTGGTGTAGATGGACAGGTTGAAACCTATAAGGCTAGACTTGTTGCAAAATGATTTCGTCAAAGACCTGGTTTGGACTATGACGAAACCTTTTCTCCAGTGGCTATGCATAAATCCATTCGGATCCTTCTTGCCATTGCTGCCTTCCACGATTATGAAATTTGGCAGATGGACGTAAAAACCGCTTTTCTAAATGGAAATTTGGAAGAGTGTGTCTATATGGACCAGCCATAGGGTTTCATTCAGAGTAGGAGCAGTGGAAAAGTGTGGAAGTTGCTTAAGTCCATCTATGGACTAAAGCAGGCATCGCGGAGTTAGAACATCTGTTTTGATGAAACGGTAAAAGAATTTGACTTTATCAAAAATCCAGATGAGCCATACATTTATAGTAAGATTGTAGCACGAACTGTTGTATTCCTCGTCTTGTACGTGGATGACATTCTCTTGACAGGAAATGACATTCCTTTGCTACAATCTGTCAAAGGGTTCTTGTCACACAGGTTCTCCATGAAAGACCTGGGTGATGCCTCTTACATTCTGGAGATCCAGATCTATCGTAATGGATCTAAGAGAATGTTGGGACTTTCACAATCCAGGTACATCAACACCATACTGAAAAGATTCAGTATGGAAGATTCTAAGCGCGGTAATTTACCGGCTTGTTACGGAATCACCCTCTCCAAAGAGATATCTCCCAAGACTGATTTGGAAAGGGATCGCATGTCTATTATACCCTACGCTTCTGCGGTAGGCTCTATAATGTATGCAATGTTGTGTGCCAGACCAGATGTTGCTTACGCATTGAGCATGGTGAGCCGGTATCAGTCAAACCCTGGGGAGAAGCACTGCATAGCAGTAAAGAACATTCTCAAGTACCTGAGAAGGACTAAGGAAATGTTCTTGGTTTACGGCGGAAAAGACCTCCAGATCGAGGCCTTTGCTTACTCCAGCTTCCAGAGTGACAAGGATGACTCCAAGTCCATGTCAGGTTATGTCTTTACCCTCAATGGAGGGGCGGTCTGTTGGAAGAGTTCCAAACAGGACACCGTTGCTGACTCGACGATGGAAGCGGAGTATATCGCAGCTTCTGATGCCGTAAAAGAAGTAGTCTAGATGAGGAAGTTCTTAACAGAACTTCAGGTGGTTCCGTCCATTGTTGATCCAATACCTCTGTATTGTGACAACGGGGCTATAGCTTTAGCAAAGGAACCCAGGTCCCATCAAAAGTCCATACACATCTTGAGGCGGTATCACCTGATCAGGGAGATCGTGGATCGCCGGGAGATCGAGGTGAGGAGAGTTGCTACAGAGGACAACACTGCAGATCCATTCACAAAGGCCATCTCTCAGACGTCGTTCGAGAGGCTATTCGAGATGATAGTTCTGCGATATGCCAGCACATGGCCTTAGTGCAAGTGGGAGATTGTTAGTGTAATATGCCCTTGAGGCCATTATTGTAAAGTACTAGTTTGTATATTACATTTTGGAAGCTTGGGATATATACACGGATTTATAACAGTCTTGCTCAATATAGTAGTATGCTACTTGGTTTGTATCTATCTTAATATGTGTATATGTTTCTTTTAACGTATTGCTAATACATATTGATAGAGCCCTTAAGATCATTGCTTGACTACCAGCGTTGTGATGGCAGTCACACTAGTGGGAGCTGGGTAGTCTATAAGCACATCCTTATACAGGTCCCTAGTCGTAGGATTATCGAGACATGGCATCGATACTCCAGAGTAGACTAGTGTATACGCTTCTCATCCCAGCAGGGGAGATAGTCTGTCCTACAGCCATCAGTACGTCGTACTGGAGATAGTATGCAGGTGCTCATTGGGTTATGAGTTACACTGGACGGACTCGTGGGGTACTGCTGGTTGGTATTATACCTATCTTCAGGTAGCAGTTCCCAGGTGACATGAGTACAGCTTAGTCCGTTGACTTGACACTGATACTTCGCCTCAAGTGTGTTCCCACTGTTCTTAGATTGCTACCCTACCAGGGATCTATTGAGTCTTGCAAATAGGTAGTAGTTGGGTGCAGTCCCGAAGCACTTAGAGGCAGTGGCGGTTAGATAGGATTCGTATCTCTCGGTATTGGGGGTTGATGTCGCGCTGTGTTCTGAACACCATCACACAAAGTCCCTGGCCAGGGCAAGTGAGATTTACTGGTAGGTACTCCAGTAGTTTCTCAGGATGTTTTGGACTGTACTCCGACATGACTTATTGCACTATTAGGGGTCTGAAGCTTGCCGTCCCCTAGGACCGATATGCGACACTCTTAGACGAATAGACCGGACTGTACAGAGATTGCCACAGACAGGCTCAGTAGGAGTTTGGATGAGCTTGCTCGTCGGCTTTCTTATCGACTGATACCTGGGTAGCCGTTACATGCAGCTAGTACCGCTGACGTGCTTATGGTTAAACCCACTGCTAGCGTACTGTCGAGTCTTTAGAGTCCCACACAGAGGGTTTCCCAGCTTCGGGCGAAACGATGTAAAGGTCGTATGGTTTTACGACTAGGTTCGATCACATACGTGTACTTGTACGCGTGTGGTGTTCGAGCGGACAATACTAGTGGGCTTTGGTTTAAACCGGATCCTAGTATTTGATTTTTGGATTAGCTTCATCTCATAGTATTCTTGTTTCTCGGAACACGGATGCGGGTATGTATATACGGATGAGAGAGGGTAAAGAAGGAGACACCTCATTAGGGTTTGACCATTGACTTGGTCAAAACAAATATGAGGTAGAGAAAAGTTTATGTTATTTTTGGTAAATGATAATTTTGTGGCATGGCTACTTGGGTTGACCATTTGACTTGGATTGACTTTTTGACTCTAGATAATTTTGTGAGATATTTTTGAGACCTAGATATTTTGATGAGATATTTTTCCATGCCATGCTTATGGTCAAATCAAGCTACCCATTTGTAAGTCCACGGTAGCGCCCCGGCCATCTACAGACGCCAAATGCGGAACAAAAAACTTTTAACTGGCTCTATCGTATACTTTAACCCGGATCTGCCATTATTGCTAAACTAACAAACTGTAAAGAGTGTAGAAAGGTTATACCGAACGATCCGAGTCCTTCGTTCTTTAACCATCATCCCACGCTTCGTTGCGGCTGCTCCGATCTCTTCGATCTCCGATCTGCTCGTCCAGGTGGCACCACATCAACGATTCATTAAACGGGCTCCCGCCTCTGACTTGAGGCAACTCGGTCGTCAAGTTTGCCAAAAGAGACGACCAAGAATGATGTAGAGAATGAGTAGACGACTTTGTCTCACTTCGTCCAAGTCCGTGGACGATCGGTTAATGAAGTTGCCGAGGGAATCGGGTGATGGAATGAAATGAGCTGTGAATTCCATACACCCCAAAATCTATCATAATCTTTTCAAGTGAAACATCAAGTAAGTGAGAGAGAGAGGAGGGGGCCGGCCACTTATAGCAAGAGGGGGGTGAGTGTAGGAGGGAAGTGGTGACCATAAGAGGATGAAGCTTATCTTGATCATTAATGAAAAACAATGAGTCACAAAGATACAATGAATCTAAACCCTTAGTCACCATTGCATTAATGACTCCATTAATGCACTAATGACTCACCAATCCATGTCACCCTCTATAGAACCTTCTAGAACACTGAGTCACTCTCATCCAAGAAAAGATAAATCCGTCTTTAACCGAATGTTAAAAGACGGCTGATAGAAAACTGGAAACTGGCAACTTCCAAAAGTGATCCTGAAACAACTTTCAGGATAACCCCGTAACTGTATAAATATACCCGCATTTGTATTACGACCGAATACAAATGCAACTGAGACAAAGATATTATACCTACTCAATATAAAACTCGGATCCGGCTTAAACCAAAGCCGACCAGTATCATCTGCCCGAAAAATAACACGTGCGTAAACGCACGTGCATTTTCCGAACCCTGCCATAAAACCATACGGCCTCTACAACGTTTCGCCCGAACTTGGGAAACTGTCTGTGGGGGACTCTAATGACTCGTCAGTATCCTGGCAGTGGGTTTAACCACAAACCGTCAGCGGTACTAGTAATGCGTAACGGCTGCCCATGGACTGATCTCAAGGGAGGCTGATGAGCGAACTCATCCGGAAACCCTACTGAGCCTAACAGTGACAATGTATACAGTCCGGTCCGTTCGTCTATGAGTATCGCATATCTGCCTAGGGGGCTAGTAACGTCAGACCCCCAATAGCAGTATAAGTCGTGTCGGAGTGTAGCCCAATAACACCCTAAGATACTACTGGAGTACCTACCAGTAAATCTCCTGCCATGGCTATGGACTTTGTGTAATGGCTCTCCTAGACACAGCACGACCTCACCCCCAATACCGGGAGAGACGAATCCCCTGCCGATCCGCTCACGTGCCTCCATATGGCTCGGGACTGTACCCAAAAACTACCTGTTTGCACGACTCCTTTGAGCCGTGGTAGGGTAGAAATCAAAGCACAGTGGGAACTCATACGAGACAAATGACGACCTCAGGTCGATGAACTAACCTGTACACATGTCACCAGGGAACTGCTATCTGACGATAGATATAGTACTAACTAGCAGATTCCCGGCGAGTCCTGTCCGGTGTACTCATAACCCAATGAGCACCTGTATACATCTTAGGTGATCCAACTGACACCAGTGGCTTGTGAGACCGGCCACCGCCCCTCGTCGGGGTCTCGACTGTACACACTAGTCTACTCCGGAGTATCGATGCCCTGTCTCGAAACTCCCACGACTAGGGACCACAATTAAGGATATGTATATAAACTACCCAACTCTCACGTATATGATCGCCATCATACTGTTGGTAGTAAAGCAAGATCCTAAGGGCTCTATCAAAGTGAAACATGTATTCAGTCACCTGAACATGTACACGACTGATAAAGGCAAACCAGATAGCATACTATCATCTTGAGTAAGACTGTTCTACCGGTATAGGTCCTCCGCAATCATTGCAATCACATACTTGCGATCCAATAATTGACTATAAGGGCACTATCTCCAACAATCTCCCACTTGCACTCAAGGCTAATTATTGCGATGTCGACTACTCACAGCCCGTGTGAAACCGAACATCCAACTCCTCTACTAATCAGTTTCACAAAGCCCGTTTGTAAAACTATTGTGTTCGAGAAATAGCCTTAGTGAGTGGATCCGCCTAGATGTTTCTTTCTATGTCTCTCTAAATCTCAAGTTCGCGGAGAAAGCCATCTCCCGAATTGAGTAATACTTGTCTTAGAATATGTCTGGATATCTGATGGGACCTAGTTCATAAATGAACTCCATATCCAAACTTCTTAGACTGTATCGATCACTGAACCTAATCAGTATCCGGTACCATGCCACCCACAGTATCCTCTTGGACCACCTGTCCATAATATTGTTCCTCGTCAGAGGGAAAACTGTAACTCTGACAATCACTCTGTCATCCATGTCACCTTTGAAGCCTGGAATGATAACCGTCTCCCGAAGGAGGCTGCCGTCATCAAATCCGTAGAACATGTACTTATGTTCTAAAACCGCTTCCTTATGTTTCTCCAGGATTGGATTAATACAAACTTATTGCATCTAGACATTTGGTGTGGTACTTGACATCTCATGATTGACTCAATTTCCTAAGAAAGTGATCTGCCAATCACGCACATCCCTCTCCCCTTTAGTCTGTAAGACATCTTTAGAGAGGGTGACTCCATCACCTGCAGGTACACCACCATGCTAGGAGTCATCTATTCTAAAAACCATTAGAATACTGTCAAAGTACCCACATTGGGAAACTACCCAAATCCAGATCTAAAACCATAGATCTAGAAACCAGAATGTCAAATATTATATCCATATCCTGTCTGGAGAAACAACTGTGTGACGACCACAGTACAACCGATCGTAGTATAGGAATTTTACTTCCTACCCTGTGTATGTCATCCAAAAACCATGACATCACACCCTACTACCTTCTTAACAGATCCATCCCCTATCCTGATTGAAGTCAAACCCATGACTGTCACATCAAAATTAGATGATCTATCTCCGCTATAACTGCTCAATTCTATAAATAGATATAAGCATCTTGCCCACTATGCTTCCGCTGCTCCCACTGACTACGACAACCCTCCTACCGGGTCTCATAGCCTGGAACAACAGTAGTGTTAAGTCTGGGTAGATAAGAACCTCCCTGTCACCGTCCTTGAGGCTACCGGAGTACCTCTTGGGTGTCTGAGGTTACACATCATATCTGCGGAGTGGCTATTGGAATGTCAAACCTGATTGAATATATAGGTCCTATTAAATTTTCCGTAATTGTTCGCGGTTCTGGAATCACTTCCAGTTCTACCATACTCCCACTACTGTTTTCTGAAAAAGTCCATTTTACTAAAACTGTGGCGAGTCAAGAACAATATCACTATTGATCTTCCAAATGGTAGAATATCAACCCTCGTCATAGCCAGGGTCAACCCACAAACAGCCATTACAGAAACGTGCCCTGAGTTATCCAGAGTCTGGTTTTAAGCATAAGCTGGACAACTCCCCGTACCTTAATATCTTTTAAGGTACGAACTATTCTATATCCAATATAGAAACTTTGGCAATAATTTAATTGGAACCAGATTCAAATCATGCAGCTGTCTCCAGTGCATATCAACTTAATGGAAAGAGGCTAATCAGCATTACTCAACTTAGGAATCCATCCAATTATGAGCAACCTGAAAGAGAAAACACGTTTCTCAAAACCATCACTATCATCTGAATACCAATCACAAGAATCTACATCTTCGATCTCTTTGAAGAATACCGACACTTGTGACACCTGGTTCTCTACTTTATTCTTATACCCACAACTTCTCAAAACATAGACCTTGTATTTCTACGAAACACTTGTCTAAATACTAGAGAATTTATAAGTAAACAGAACATAGTATGAGGACCTACCCCCTTTGTCCTGATGGACACTGGACAACATACAATACTCTGTATAAGTCCGCTGAGTTAACAACTCAAAACCTGTGTGTCGTAGGTTGAAAACTGTACCCTGGCGATTTCCTCAAATATCACCAATTACAACGAATTCCGATATAATGAGGATAATCACCTAATTCCCAATAACTTACTCCCACTCATCATCTGTAAAACCATACAGATATGAGAATGAAACCTGGTAAATACATACCCTTGGAGTAAGTGTCTAATCGGGAAAACAGTCTTCTATTAACAGTGCACTGAAACATGAAAATGTTTCGTAGGGGTATCCTGGTATTCATAGTAATGCCTCTTCCATAATCCAATTCATGACTTCAACCATATATTTCACTGCCATCTCTCCATGTCCCTTTATTTGTCTTTAGTCGTTACCTTCTGTACACCATCGTTAGGCTAAATGGTTTTCTTCCTTCCCTACCGTTCGGCACCAGCCTATGGTTTGGAAGAAGACTATCCAGTAAGTATAATAGGTGTACCCTCCTAAACCAAGGAGTACTCGCAACTGAGAGAAGGTGATGATAAAAGACAACTGAATAATACCTTATTCCATTAAAGGTGAAATAGGAGTGGCGATGAAGTACGCGGTTTGGTCGTGAATGATAACAGTCGCAATTTACTTTTCCCTCTTTCTAATCCCTTTATTTTGTCTTTACATATTACCTTCTGCACACCCTACTTAGGCTAATTGGTTTTCTTCATTCCCTACCTTTCGGCACCAGCCTATGGTTTGGAATAAGACTATCCAATAAGCGTAATAGGTGTACTCTCCTAAACCAAGGAGCTCTCGCAACCTGAGAGAAGGTGATAATAAAAGACAACTGAATAAACCAATTCTTTTTCTCCTGAACCTGGATCCATCCTCGAAGAAGTCCCTTCGAGTTCGTATATAACCATACGATGGATCTATCCAATGGAAGTGGATATCCGTAGTAATACGGGTGTTCTGAGAAATTCAAAGGGTAAAAGAAGGAGTGGCAATGACTTATGCAACTTAGATAATCCAAAAGCCAGTATTTTAAGAAGGTTCGGTCAACTTGGTCACTGAGTCATAGTCTAGGGTCGGTCAAAAGTCGCTGCCAAAGAGAGAGAGAAAAGAAACACTCTGCGTGCACTCTAACCTAGATCAGAATGGTTATCACTTTATCTAATCCGGAAACCTCCCACTGTCCTGTCAAATTCTCCTCCAAACCTGAAAGAAGAATCAATCGGGATCACCCGAAGAGTAAACCAACTCATCAGTGGGAATCGGGATCCAACTCTCATCGCATGATAACGTGATGGAATGCATCCACGTTACTCATACTCCAGAAGGTATGCGCATACTTGGCAAGTTTCAGTTTCTTTAGAAACTCCCGATATATTTATGCCCCATGCTCTTATGACCTTGGCGTATGTCAACAAATCATAAGTCACATGTCAAGTTCTGCCCGTCATTATCTTGTTAATTTGAACCCACCCGTACATACCCTTGACGTGTGCCAACAAGGTAATACGACTGTCCCAAACCAACTCATCTATCCATGCAACAAATGAATACCCAGCAGCTACCAAACACTATGCCTTGACGTAAGCCAACAAACATAGCTTGAATACTACTGACCATCCATAAGAAACAACGGAGGGCTACGACTGGTTTTTGGCGAAAAACCTTTAGCGTAGTGAACTTGATATCGCTGAAGGAACCTGATAGCTTTTTTAAAATATAGTGGCGAAAATCTTTTGCTAAAGAGGTCACTCCCGGTAAAGGGATCTCGGCTCTTTCCTCGTGGAATGAGGTGCAGGATATTCCACTGAATACCGCTATGAAAAGCAACTTGTAATCGACTATAGTGAAGTTATTACCCTGACGCAAACTTCTGCCCAAGGGGTCAGTCCCGGTGAAGGGATATCGGCCCTTGCCCCGTCGAATGAGGTGCAGGATATTCCACTGAATACCGCTATGCATAACAAAAGGAAACGTCTTTGCAATAACACATTTTAAATTTGTTCCAACAACTGTAAATAGGTTTGCTTTACTTTGCATTGATCAGAATCAACGCAGTCCCATCATATCAATCACACCAGAAAAGAACGAAAATAAAATGTACGTATATGCCATCCGCATTCGTCACTGGGTCCCGTCATCACCCGTTAGGTTACTTAACTAACGACAGAGCGGGGACTGGACTAGCGCGGGTGTAAAACATATACAACATCTAATAGTATATAAACCAATATACAATAATCGCTCCAGGCGTGATAATATGCAACATTACAGAAAAGTAATAAGCATCACAGAACAATACAGATAATCTGGGATCCCCGAGTTTCACAGAGCCGCTGCTGAAACTCGACGTTCCCCTGTCGTGTGGATAGCCTGTGCAATGAAACCTAGACCCCTACGGGTGCGGCAAGTTACCCGCCAAAACCTGAAGCGAGGCAGACCCCTACAGCAAAGTGAATGGACCACCCTGCACTTCACGGAATCCGGTAATCTTGGGCACCCCTCCTTGGGTCAACCTGTACCCCCTACGAGTGCGGCGAATAGTCTGCCAATTCTAGAGTGGGGCCCCTCTGTCTCTCAAAGCCATGAGATGCGGACCCGTTGCCCCTCCAGAACCCGGCTATCCGTGCACTCCGTCGCGGGGCAAAACCTAGTACAGTAATGAAAAATAGTACAAAAGGTACATCGACCGCAACCTGGTCGTGCCCCAAAAGAATATTATACAACAGGAAGTGACGGCAGTCCACATGTTGGACGCTCGCCCCGCAATATCAAATGTACAAATAAACTCAAACTGTACTACCATTGCACACTGCTATCCACCACAACAAATCCGCAACATCACAGCACAACACAGAACATCAACGCGAATGTCACGTTCGCAAACCCGTTGAAAAGAACTATAGCAATCGGACGCGGTTTACCGATCAAATGACATTCCCGGTCGGAGATATAATGTAAGCACTGTAAACTAACGTGTTTAAATTTCGATCGACAAAATATCACAAAGTGGGCCCCACGATCAACTGGTGAACAGTAACAAAATCTGGGCCCAAAAGATATATACCAAAAACCCCAAATTCCAGAGAAGAATACACTGTGCAAATTTGGGGGCATGATCGCTCAGAACGGCCACGGATGCGCGGCCAAACCATGGGTTTGGCCGCGTTTCCGCGGCGGTCTTGTCGATTCACGTGCTCAAATTTGTACGGCGTTCTTATAAAACCCTGCACAGTTTTCTGAGATGTGTGGAATATTTTTAGGACACCATTTAAAATCAACAGAAACTGTCAAGTTGGAAAAATGCGATTTTTGATTTCCGTTTCGATCGATGTTTTAAACGCGTTAGCACAAGTTAGTATAGCAAAATGGTTAGGCTCTGATACCACTGTAAGTCCACGGTAACGCCCCGGCCGTCTACAGACGCCAAATGCGGAACAAAAAACTTTTAACTGGCGCTATCGTATACTTTAACCCGGATCTGCCATTATTGCTAAACTAACAAACTGTAAAGACTGTAGAAAGGATATACCGAATGATCCGAGTCCTTCGTTCTTTAACCATCATCCCACGCTTCGTTGCGGCTGCTCCGATCTCTTCGATCTCCGATCTGCTCGTCCAGGTGGCACCACATCAACGATTCTTTAAACGGGCTCCCGCCTCAGACTTGAGGCAACTCGGTCGTCAAGTTTGCCAAAAGAGACGACCAAGAATGATGTAGAGAATGAGTAGACGACTTTGTCTCACTTCGTCCAAGTCCGTGGATGATCGGTTAATGAAGTTGCCGAGGGAATCGGGTGATGGAATGAAATGAGCTGTGAATTCCATACACCCCAAAATCTATCATAATCTTTTCAAGTGAAACATCAAGTAAGTGAGAGAGAGAGGAGGGGGCCGGCCACTTATAGCAAGAGGGGGGGTGAGTGTAGGGGGGAAGTGGTGACCATAAGAGGATGAAGCTTATCTTGATCATTAATGAAAAACAATGAGTCACAAAGATACAATGAATCTAAACCCTTAGTCACCATTGCATTAATGACTCCATTAATGCACTAATGACTCACCAATCCATGTCACCCTCTATAGAACCTTCTAGAACACTGAGTCACTCTCATCCAAGAAAAGATAAATCCGTCTTTAACCGAATGTTAAAAGACGGCTGATAGAAAACTGGAAACTCGCAACTTCCAAAAGTGATCCTGAAACAACTTTCAGGATAAGCCCGTAACTGTATAAATATACCCGCATTTGTATTACGACCGAATACAAATGCAACTGAGACAAAGATATTATACCTACTCAATATAAAACTCGGATCCGGCTTAAACCAAAGCCGACCAGTATCATCTGCCCGAAAAATAACACGTGCGTAAACGCACGTGCATTTTCCGAACCCTGCCATAAAACCATACGGCCTCTACAACGTTTCGCCCGAACTTGGGAAACTGTCTGTGGGGGACTCTAATGACTCGTCAGTATCCTGGCAGTGGGTTTAACCACAAACCGTCAGCGGCACTAGCAATGCGTAACGGCTGCCCATGGACTGATCTCAAGGGAGGCTGATGAGCGAACTCATCCGGAAACCCTACTGAGCCTAACAGTGACAATGTATATACAGTCTGGTCCGTTCGTCTATGAGTATCGCATATCTGCCTAGGGGGCTAGTAACGTCAGACCCCCAATAGCAGTATAAGTCGTGTCGGAGTGTAGCCCAATAACACCCTGAGATACTACTGGAGTACCTACCAGTAAATCTCCTGCCATGGCCAAGGACTTTGTGTAATGGCTCTCCTAGACACAGCACGACCTCACCCCCAATACCGGGAGAGACGAATCCCCTGCCGATCCGCTCACGTGCCTCCATATGGCTCGGGACTGTACCCAAAAACTACCTGTTTGCATGACTCCTTTGAGCCGTGGTAGGGTAGAAATCAAAGCACAGTGGGAACTCCTACGAGACAAATGACGACCTCAGGTCGATGAACTAACCTGTACACATGTCACCAGGGAACTGCTATCTGATGATAGATATAGTAATAAATAGCAGATTCCCGGCGAGTCCTGTCCGGTGTACTCATAACCCAATGAGCACCTGTATACATCTTAGGTGATCCAACTGACACCAGTGGCTTGTGAGACCGGCCACCGCCCCTCGTCGGGGTCTCGACTGTACACACTAGTCTACTCCGGAGTATCGATGCCCTGTCTCGAAACTCCCACGACTAGGGACCACAATTAAGGATATGCATATAAACTACCCAACTCTCACGTATATGATCGCCATCATACTGTTGGTAGTAAAGCAAGATCCTAAGGGCTCTATCAAAGTGTAACATGTATTCAGTCACCTGAACATGTACACGACTGATAAAGGCAAACCAGATAGCATACTATCATCTTGAGTAAGACTGTCCTACCGGTATAGGTCATCCGCAATCATTGCAATCACGTACCTGCGATCCAATAATTGACTATGAGGGCACTATCTCCAACACCATTCTATTTTCTATTATCATTATCCAAAAACATTTCTATTTCCTCAAGAGTTCACTCTCTCCTTCTTCCCCTGATACCCTAGTATTTCATGTGTTGAGAATCAAGGGTTAGTGAGACCAAGCTACCCAAAATCACACTCTACTCATTCTAGGTTACTTAGTTTAGCACACCAAGTGATCTAGTTGCCTCAACTTGGAGGTTTAGCTCAAGGTTGGAACTCTCGGGTAGATCTTCTACTACTTCGAGAAGCCGACGAGGAGGTGCTTTCCATTTCCACTCCAAGGAGCTCGCGTGGTGAAGGAGGACAGCGGGAAGACAAGAAGGACTTGAAACTTTAGGTATAATTTTCTTACATAGTAAATAAAATCTCTAGTTAGTTTGTTAGATATGGTTTAGCTAAGATCTTGGAGGTCAAGTCGATGTTACCTTGTTTGTAAAATTCGTTATTTACCCGTTCCGCCTCCCCGCAAACCCGTGGGGTAAGTGACGTCGACTTACAGTAGATTAGCATGGCTCACTAGGTTTTTTGTTAGCAAGTTCTAGCTTTATAGTTCGATTCATGTTTTTGGAACTTTAGAAAACTAGAAATTTTTTGAAATCCATGTTGCCATCTTCTAAAATTAGTTTGCTACTGTGCCTAAGTTCCAGCAGGGTTCACCGAAAAACAGTTTTCAATAACAAATACACCCGGAGAAGATGCATTAAAATGCTTATCCTTCATTAGGGTCATATGGAATTCCTTATAGTCATCTTTCCTTTACACACACTCGTGACAGTTGTCATAAGTTAGAGCTAACCCGACGTTTCCCAGCCAGTGTAATAAGCTGGTTCGGTCAAGTCAAACATTTTATTATCTTGATTAGGGCGTGACATGGTTGCTACCTAGAGAGAGAAAAGAAACACTCAGCGTGCGCTCTTACAAGATTAACTTGGTTATTAATTTATCTAATCAGGATGGCTCCCACTGTTTCCTCGAATTCTTCACCAAACCTTAAAAAAAGAACTAGTCAGGATCATTTACACCTTATAAGTCCGCTAGCCGTTCAGCCAGGTGGGTGTTGGTACTCCGAGGGAGGTTCCCCGTGCTCTCGCACAGACCTAATTAAAATAAATCTTATTTCCACAGAGGCGTAGCCCCGTTAACACCTTTCTAGACACCTAATAGGTTAGCTAATTTTGAAGTGAAAAATATCTCCCAAGAGTAATCCTATTCATTAGTAAGATCGGGATCCAACTATCATCGCGTGATAACCTAGATAGAAGCCACTCTAGTAACTATACTCCAGAAGGTTTGCAACACTAGCAAGTTTCATGTATATTTGAAACTCCCGATGTGGTTTTTGCCCCTGACGGCTTATGGCCTTTACACAGTCAACATATCATAACTCCCTAGTCAAGTTCAACCCGTCATTGTCCTAGATTGTATTAGACCCACCCACATGACCCTTAACTTAGTCAAAATGGTTATACGACTGTCATAACCAATCGCATCATATGCTACAAATAAGCACCACTTAGCTACCGTACACTACGCCTTGACACAATCAACATATGCAGCATGAATACTAAGTAATACTTGTAAGAAATGATGGAGGGCTGCGGCTGGTTTTTGGCGAAAAACCTTTAACGTAATGAACTTGATATCGTTGAAGTAACCGAGCAGTTTTTTAAAAGGAGTAGTTTAGGCTCCGCTTTTGAAAACTAGTGGTTTTGATGAAAACCGAGTAATCTATAGTAACATAAACTTTTGGTTAAGAGATCACTCACCGTGAAGGGATCTAGGATCTTGCCCCCTCGAATGAGGTGCGGGATATTCATGATTGAATACCTTTATGTAAAGTAAAAGAGTACGACTATAGTTTTTTGAAAATTTATTCCGACAACATCTTTTAGGTTTATTTTCTTGCACTAATCAAAATTAATGTTGTCCCATCAATTAATTCCTATCACACCAGAAAAGAACGAAAATATAATGTACGTTTATGCCATCCGCATTCGCCACGGGGCCGCGTCATGCACCGTTAGGTTACTTAACTAACGGCAGAGCAGGGGCAGGGCTAGCGCGGAAGCAAAACATATACAACATCTACTAGTGTGTGTGTGTGTGTATAACCATTCGTCACAAGCATGATGTAAGCAATATCACAAGAAGCGATAAGCAAAAGGGAATAGCGGATAATTTAGGAGCCCCGGGTTTCATTTGAGCCACAAATGAAACTCGACGTTCTCCAGTCGTGTGGATAGCCTATGCAATATAGAACCAAGACCCCTACGAGTGCGGCAATTTAGCCGCCAATCCTAGAAGCGAGGCAACCCCAATGAACAAAGTGAATGGGTCACCCAGCACTTCACGGAATCCGGTAACTTGAGCACTCCACCGTGGGTCATCCTATACCCCCTACGAGTGCGGAGAATAGCCCGCCAATTCTAGTAGAGTAAGGCACCCCGGTCGCAATGCCATGAGATGGAGGCTCGTTTCCCTCTAGAACCCGGCTATTCGAGCACTCCACCGTGGGGGTAATCCTAGTACAGAAAAGAAAATTATATACAATGGTGACATCGACCTCAACCCAGCCATGCCCTAATAAAAGAATATACAAACTGGCAGAAACAGCAGTCCACATGTCAGAAGCTCGTCCCGCAATAATGAATTCAAAAATGTCCAACAGACATTGCACAAAAGGCTATCCATCACGACAATCCATCCAAAACATCACAGAGATAAACATCGCAACAACCAGATGCGTGTAACCCCTTCTAATCGACGTATAACGATTAGAAGACGTTCATAACACATATACGCATCACATAATGTCACGACCCGAAAATGGCATGTGACCGACACTTGAATCACGTGAAGTCTATAGGACCCCTCCGTAACCCAGGTAAGCCGAAAACCAGGAATCTAAACCTTTTTAAGAAAAGTGGAGGTGAAGTTTTGAAAAAGGGTATAAATGAAATCAAGTTCTCTTTTTAAAGTATAAACAAGTTTATAGAAATACAAGTATGTAGTATACTATAGTTTGAAAACGTTTTCGTCATTTGAAATTTGGGCAGCACCTCCTTTGTAAATTTTGATCAAAACCATTACATAAACATAATAATATAGGCATCCCCAAGCGTGAGCTAGCTCTTCGCCAATCGGCGGAAACACAACCACACAACAAGAATATACGACACCCAAGGCGAAGATTAATCACAGAAAAGAAAGTAAAGAAAACAAAAATATCATCGAACTCAATATAAAGAATAATACAAGTCTCGACACTAAGTCTGAAAGAATATACAACCGGTCTCTAAGTCTACCAAATATACATAGTCTGGTTGTTGGAGCTTTTAACTAGATTACAACTGAATAAATATATACAAGCGGTGGTCACGATCCGAAGTGTAACCCACCTACCAAGCAAACTACCAAAAAGAAGCAATGTTCCAGCCAGCCGCTACTGATCCGAGGGTCGATCCTGCAAGAAAACTATGGCACAACGGGAGTGAGTTGCCACCTCGTGCGTAAAAGACATCATCAGGTAAGAATCGAATGTATGACGATCTCCTAGGTCATATAGTAATATAATACTATCATACCGTGTTGTATCGAAGGTAGTCGTGTGTGTGTGTGTATAATACGTGCCTGTGACAATAAGTGGTACCATGTCATCCGTGTCATATATATATATATATATATATATATATATATCATCCAACGTGTGTCCATCAATGACACATCAAATCATCATAGAATCCTGAGTGCCCAATATCGACACTCGAAATCATCATAAATCCCGTGTCCAGCATCGACACGTAAATTCTCATATCTCAGGCGTCGTCTCATCAGATTGGGCCTAATATCTCAAGCACCGTCTCATCAGATCGGTCCTCATAGCCATCTGTCTCATATCACTCCGGTCAGTATCCTCCGGATATCCGCCGAATCCAATACTGTCACCGGTAGGTAATGTTCCCCTGCCAGGCTCAACGCCTTTCTATACTGTCACGCCCCGGTTTCCAGAGTACGCTAAGGTAGTCACGTTACATAGCCAACCATGCTACCTATGGATAGGAATTATCCTTCCACAGTCACATTACGGATGTAGAGATATCAAGAACAATAATAAACTATCTAACACATGTCCATAAGCCAAATAAAACGAGTCAAGAATAAAAATAATGCGGAAGCAAAAGATCCAATACAAGAATAACTGGAATGTATGTCCCATAATGCGGGCTCACATTAGGAAAGAAAATATTGAAAATAAAAGAACTAACTCCTAACGAGTCCTCACTACTCAGTCTGCTGACTGAAGTACACCTGCTCGGACTGCAGCAAAGGTAAGGAATCTGGGCGATGCAAAACCCAGACGTCAGCGCGTCATAATATCAAGCAATAATATTAACAGGGGTAGTAAGACATGCAGGTATGAGTATGAGCAAGAATATAATGAGAATATATAACAGTGATTGTGTCAGTATAAGTGGCGTGTAGAGATATCTAAACTGTGCTACGGGGTTATCTATTCTAAAGTCTTCGAAACCAAGTAATGTAATCCTCATCGTAACTCATCGGTGATTATTCCGTAACGCCCGGAAAGACGGCAAACAATAGGTATTCCGTAACGCCCGGAAAAACGGCAAACAATGGGTATTCCGTAACGCCCGGAAAAACGACAAACAATGGGTATTCCGTAACGCCCGGAAAAACGGCAAATAATAGGATGGCCCTCTGAGTTACGTTCGGTTACAATACTGATTTCCCCATACCCCCAAGTTATATATGTTCAAGTCAAGTATTAAATAATCTAGCACTAATGCCAACACATGATCAGGCAGGTACAGGTTTGTCTGGATAGACAACAGGAATGGTCCGTAAGGACAACATGTCAGGTTTGTTGGCATTAGACACAAGATCAGGTAACAGGTAAGATCATGGTACATCATGTCAAGCCAGGTAATGTATAAAGGTGTCATGCCATGTCAAGAGTTGTACGATACCATGTCGTGTCAAGTAATGGGTGTAACAAGTCATGTCAGGGTGTACAAGATATCATGTGGGTGCTCATAATCAAACTAGCATAAACATGGTATACAGACCAAGCATGTGTGATAATATAATCAACAAGCTGGAACTTGTAACATGAAATGCAATCAGATATAGATTAAGGTATGCAGATGCACAATTATCAATTTGGGTTTAAGGGATAGTTTCAACATTACATGTATAAAGTATAACAAATATGGATATTAAAATCATGTTGATATGTATTAAGTTATCTAGAGATGCAATGATATGTATAATATGTTCAATGGATGCAATTATAACTAAAACAGGTTAAAGATGCACACGAGTGTCCAATAGAGCCAACTATAGAAAAGGTACCATAGACTATGTAAATATTTATTATGTGATTAAAATATAAATGTGGTTACTAGGTTTAGTAAAGTAAATGCAACGGGTAGGTTTCAAGTTTTGAATCTAAAATGATATAACGTGACATCGAACTGTAAAATGGAAATCATGGTATTAAATTTAAACTACAAGTTTAATGTGCAATCAAATGAGTATATAATAAATTAAGTAGCATGTAGCAAGTTTTACTTGCCTCGACGGGCCGCGAAGCGGTATACGGAACGTCACACGTCGGCGAGAAAAGTCGCGATGTGCGCACGGTACACAGAGCGAATCCACACAACGTATAGTGGGTCACACAGGTCAGGTATCCTAGCTGGATCGTCGGGGTCGTCGACGGCACGGCCGGATTCCGGCAACCCAAAACGACAGTGAATACCACAAGAATGAAATGCGAACAGAAGCGACGGAGAGGAGAAAAAGAAGATCTTACGGTGGTTCAGGCGTCCTGGGATTCCAGGGAAGTCAGCAAGGGCGACGACGACGGGGTTTTTCGGTGAAGGAAAGTGGGTTACCTGGGTGCTGTTGTGGTCGGGGGGTGTGCAGAGGGTGGTGGTAGCGGTTCGTGGTGCCGGGAAGTGGAGAGGGATGTGATGAGGTGACGAGGGTAACGACGGCTAGTCACCGGAGAGATTAGACTCGCGGGAGGTTGCTGCATGTGGCCTAGTCGGGATGTAGTGGGTTCTCGGGGATCGTCGGAATGAAGAGAGGAGAGGAAGGAGGTGGAGAGGGTAGTCACGAGGGCGAGATGATGGTGGCGACGACGAGGTAAGGTCGGTGGAGATGGAGCGGCGAAGGCTAGGGCTAGGTTTTGAGTATGGGTTCGTAAGAAAGGAAAACGAGGAAGAAGAAATATATTAAGAGGGAGAGAGAAAAGATTTTGTGACAGGAGAGAGAGAGAGAGAGAAATCCTGAGAGAAGGAGAGAGAAAGAAGTTGCGAGAGGAGAGAGAGGAAGAAAGAGATAGAGAGGAAGAGAGAGATCGAGAGGAAAGTGAGAGGTGTGAGGAGATATAAAATTGTTTTTAGCGGGATGAGAGAGAAAGAGAAGGAGAGAGAGGAGTGTGGGGCCCGGCGTAAGTCGAGCCTGATTGGCTCGTGGGGAAGGAAAAGAAATGGGTTAAGAAAAATTTGAAAATATTTTCAGGAATATTTTGTTAGCTGGTAAATCTTTAGCTGTTAAAATATATATATATATATATATATATATATATATATATATATTAACGAATTAAAAGAATTTGGAATACTAGCATTTGGCGGGATACAAAAGAATTCCGAAATGCACCCAGGTCGGGCCCAAAATTTTGGATTTGAAATATAAAAATTATTAGCAAGATCCAAAAATTAAAATGAAGGATTTTGTAACAGAAATGCATACCCCCAAGAACGGACGCACGTACGTGCGTGTAGCCGTCCAAACACGTCCGTTTCACTGAATGGGACGAGAACACGATGCAAGGACGCTACCACAGGGTTAGGGGTATCAAGCAGGCCATGTCATGTATTTTTAAATTATTTTAAGTGACCTAAATTGTTATATGCAAAACATGTGAGGTTAGGGTATTCTATAACTATGAAACAACAAGCTCAAACAAGCGGGTCGAATATATATAGAGTGAACTACCATTCGCATCCAAATACGGCAAATAAAATAAACACCACAAACAACACATACGGCAACAGAAATTGGTATAATTGGACTCGGTTGTTACATTATACCCAACTACAAAAAGAATTTCGTCCTCGAAATTCCAAGAACACAAAAAGGATATACGACCAACAAACTACAAGAAAAGATGGGGAAACTTCTGCCGGATTTCATATTCCCGTTCCCAAGTTGACTCTCCATGTAAGCGATTTCCCCAAGAAACAAGTACAAGAAGGATAACCTTGTTCTTAAGAACCTTTTCCCTTCAATCCACAATCGCAATCGGTCGCTCCTCAAAAGTCAAGTCTTCTCGTACAGTCAGCTTCGAATGATCCAACACATGTGTTTCATCTCGAACATACTTACGGAGTTGAGATACGTAAAACACGTCATGAACATTCGCCAAGGATTGCGGTAACGCCAAACGATACGCTACCTCACCAACACGCTCCAAGATCTCGAAAGGTCCGACGAATCGAGGACTGAGCTTTCCTCGACCTCCGAAACGAATCACCCCTCTAGTCGGCGATATCTTCAAGAATACCAAATCACCCACGGCGAACTCTAGAGGTCTTCTCGACATATCTGCCCAAATCTTCTGTCGGTCTTGTGCTTCTTTCATATGATTCCGAATTGCATTAACTTTCTCAACTGTCTGCACAACCAAATCTGGTCCCAACAATCTTCGTTCACCGACATCGTCCCAACAAACAGGTGAACGACACTTGCGACCATACAAAGCTCCGAATGGAGCCATCTGAATAGTCGCCTGGAAACTGTTGTTGTAAGAAAACTCCACTAAATGTAGATGATCCTCCCATGAACCCTTGAAGTCCAACATGCAAGCTCTTAACATGTCTTCAAGAGTTTGGAGCGTTCTCTTCGGCTGGCCATCTGTTTGAGGATGATACGTTATGCTAAACTTTAATCAAGTCCCCAAACTTTCCTGTAAGCTCTTCCAGAAGTGCGATAAGGAACGAGTGTCACTGTCGGACACGATGCTCGCCGGTACTCCATGCAATCTTACAATCCCCTGCATGTACCGTTCTGCCAAAATTCCTGTTGATTAACCAACTCGAAAAGGTATGAAATTATTTGCCTTGGTCAATCGATCAACAATCACCCTTTGGACTCCGCGGTAAAGTCGTCACGAAATCTATGGTCATATGCTCCCACTTCCACTGAGGGATCGGAAGTGGTTGCAATAAACCAGCAACCCTTTGATGTTCAGCCTCAACTTGCTGACGCACCAAGCACTCTGCTACAAAACGAGCAATCTCCCGTTTCATGCCTTCGCACCAGAATTGCTGTCGTAAATCTCGGTACATCTTCGTGCCCCCTAGATGTACAGAACATGCTGAACTGTGCGCCTCCTTCATGAGTTCTTCACGAATATCTGTAATACCCGGCAAGTCCAAGAAAGCTTTTGATCTCTACAACATTCTTCGGAATCGGCCAATCTCGAACTGTTGCAATCTTTTCGGGATCAACGGTGATTCTGTCTCCAGACAGAACATGTCCCAAAACTTCACTTCTTTAAGACAAAACTCGTGCTTGCTCATCTTTGCATGCAAATTTTCTTGCCCCAACGTCTACAGTGCGATCACGAAATATTCTGCATGCTCTTCACTGCTCTTGGAGTAGACCAGAATATTATCAATAAATACCACTATAAACTGGTCCAAGAATGGTGAAAAGATTCGGTTCATCAAGTCCATAAATATCGCCGGTGCATTCGTTACTCCGAAGTGCATCACTAAATATTCGCAATTTCCATACCGAGTTCGGAACTCCAACCTACAAATATCTTCTGTTTTAACTCGGACCTGATGATATCCGGATCGCAAATCCAGTTTCGAGAATACCCTCACGCCACAAAGCTGCTCGAACAATTCGCCAATGCGAGGGATCGGGTACTTGTTCTTAATAGTCACCCGGTTTAAATCTCGATAATCGATGCACATCCTCCTTGTGCCATCTTTCTTCTTTAATAGAAGAACTGGAGCTCCCCAAGGCGAGTTACTGCTGCGAATCCAACCTTTCTCAAGTAATTCAGTAACCTGCTTCATAACTTCTTCCAACTCTACTGGTGCCATTGGATAGTACGCCCTTGAGATTGGCGCTCCACCAGGAGCAAGATCAATTGCGAACTTCACGTCTCGCCTCGGCGGTAAACCTGATATGTCTTCGAACACATCCATGAAATCTCGAACAACAGCTGGCGCTTCACTTTTATTAACCTCCATCGACGAAAGAACACTGTTTGTCGGCCTAGCCTCAAACTCGACTGGCCCGACAGAACTGCTAATACAAAACATCCTCTGGATGTCCGAAAATCTGGAAATTCTCTTTCCTTGCTCTACACTCTATGTGATCGTGGAAAGTGCCGAAAATCCATTCCCAAGCGACTTCATACTGCCGGTAACAATCACCAAGGAGTCTACACTAGCTCTCGTCCGCCAACAACAACAGAACAATCCTTACACCCTCTATTAGATAAGATTTTCCCATTCCCAGTGTGTATGTCCCAATAACTAAATAGGGTCGTGCCGGTCATCGAGTGTATAGTAATAAACTTGGACGACATAAATCAATGGGATGCACTAGAGCTGAAAAAACGCTAATGCGAGAAAACCATGAACAAGTAAAGTACCTGAAACGACTTCTTCTGGAGCTTTAGCCTCTTCAGCCGTCAGGGTAAAGGCTCAAGCTTGATTGGGTCCCTGAGTTATCAGCTTCTGACTTACTCTGCGGTGGCTTCTGAGTATCTTCCTTCAACCGTAGCTTTGATGGACAAGTATCAATGGTGTGATCAGCTGATCCGCAAATAAGACACTGTCCAAGCCTCTTATGACAATCTCTTCGATAATGACCCGGTCGTTGGCAGTAATCGCACAACACCCTTCCTTTTTGCTCGGGAAAAACCGGCTTCTTCATTGGTACAACGCCACGCCTGTCCACCGGAATACCTTTGCGTCCATGTGCTCGATTCGGTGCAAAAGCCGGCTTCCGTGCTGTAACTGCTGGCTGCGTGTACTACCGGTCTTCATAGATAGACTCTGCTGCTCTCGGGCTGCTGTAAGTACTTGTGAGAAATTGGTCAAACCCAGGGAGACAATCTGCCTCTGGATTTCCACATCCAAACTGCGCATGAACCTTCTTGCCCTATCAGCATTGCTGGCAACCAAAGGTCCAGCGAATCTGCTGAGCCGCGTCCACTCGGCTGCATGTACATCTACAGGTGCGCCATTCTGTTTTAAATTGACGAATTTTTCCTCCATTTCCTCCCGTGCAGTTCGCGGGAAGAACTTCTCCAAGAAACTCTTCGAGAAATCCGCCCAACTGATCGGCTTGGGCAAGCGGGTCTCTTCCACAACCCACCATTCACGGGCGTAGTCTACCAACTGGATGCGTACCACATCCACCCTCTTATCCTCTGGGATCTGTGCCGCAACGAGTAAATTCTCCGTATCAACCATCCACTGCTCCGCTGGCAACGGCTCCTCCAGGCCAGTAAAGACAGACGGACCCAGTCTCCTGAAATCCGCCACGGTACCCACACGATCCACTGGTCTGGCCACAACATTGCCCACGGACTGCTGAACGGTCCGCAAACCTTCCTGAAAAGATTCAGCTTGCTGCTGGATCAACTCGGTTTGTCGCTTTTGGTTTTCCAACATCCCACGGATTACTCCAAGCATAGCAGCTTCATCAACACGCCTTTGGTACGTCTTCAGATTCTTGTCTGCCATATTCCTGAAATCAAAACACCCAAGGATTAGCATGATAACAGATTCAAAATGTAGATCAAGGCTAGAACTCCGAGTTACTTAAATAGAGTACCGCATTGTAACTATGCCGCGGTATCATAGCTACAATTACATAACTCCACCCAAGTCGCCTAAGTTCTAGAGATAAACAAGGAATCAGGTTTCGAGCCGACATGCAAAAGAGGTTTGCATATCATAAAAGTATAATCAGGAGGAGGTTAAGATTCAAGAACGGTAAAATGGCAAGGTGGCAGGACATGTTTCATAATCACGAGTATTCTGATTCATGTATTGGGTATAATACCCAACTACAAAAGAATCAACACGATTAACCTATGGCTCTGATACCAAAAGAACCATGTCACGCCCCGGTTCCCAGAGTACGCTAAGGTAAGCACGTGACATAGCCAACCATTCTACCTGTAGATAGGAATTATCCTTCCACAGTCACATTACGGCTGTAGAGATATCAAGAACAATAATAAACTATCTAACACATGTCCATAAGCCAAATAAAACGAGTCAAGAATAAAACTAATGCGGAAGCAAAAGATCCAATACAAGAATAACTGGAATGTATGTCCCATAATGCGGGCTCACATCAGGAGAGAAAATACTGAAAATAAAAGAACTAACTCCTAACGAGTCCTCACTGCTCAGCCTGCTGACTGAAGTACTCCTGCTCGGACTGCAGCAAAGGTAAGGAATCTGGGCCATGCAAAACCCAGACGTCAGCGCGTCATAATATCAAGCAATAATATTAACAGGGGTAGTAAGACATGCAGGTATGAGTATGAGCAAGAATATAATGAGAATATATAACAGTGATTGTGTCAGTATAAGTGACGTGCAGAGATATCTAAACTGTGCTACGGGGTTATCTATTCTAAAGTCTTCGAACCAAGTAATGTGATCCTCATCGTAACTCGTCGGTGATTATTTCGTAACGCCCGGAAAGACGGCAAACAATAGGTATTCCGTAACACCCGGAAAAACGGCAAACAATGGGTATTCCGGAACGCCCGGAAAAACGGCAAACAATAGGATGGCCCTTTTGAGTTACGTTCGGTTACAATACTGATTTCCCCATACCCCCAAGTTATATATGTTCAAGTCAAGTATTAAATAATCTAGCACTAATGCCAACACATGATCATGCAGGTACAGGTTTGTCTGGATAGACAACAGGAACGGTCTGTAAGGACAACAGGTCGGGTTTGTTGGCATTAGACACAAGATCAGGTAACAGGTAAGATCATGGTACATCATGTCAAGCCAGGTAATGTATAAAGGTGTCATGCCATGTCAAGAGTTGTACGGTACCATGTCGTGTCAAGTAATAGGTGTAAAAAGTCATGTCAGGGTGTACAAGATATCATGTGGGTGCTCATAATCAAACTAGCATAAACATGGTATACAGACCAAGCATGTGTGCTAATATAATCAACAAGCTGGAACTTGTAACATGAAATGCAATCAGATATAGATTAAGATATGCAGATGCACAGTTATCAGTTTGGGTTTAAGAAATAGTTTCAACATTACATGTATAAAGTATAACAAATATGGATGTTAAAATCATGTTGATATGTATTAAGTAATCTAGAGATGCAATGATATGTATAATATGCTCAATGGATGCAATTATAACTAAAACAGGTTAAAAATGCACACGAGTGTCCAATAGAGCCAACTATAGAAAAGGTACCATAGACTATGTAAATATTTATTATGTGATTAAAATATAAATGTGGTTACTAGATTTAGTAAAGTAAATGCAACGGGTAGGTTTTAAGTTTTGAATCTAAAATGATATAACGTGACATCGAACTGTAAAATGGAAATCATGGTATTAAATTTAAACAACAGGTTTAATGTGCAATCAAATGAGTATATAATAAATTAAGCAGCATGTAGCAAGTTTTACTTGCCTCGACGGGTCGCGAAGCGGTATACGGAACGTCACGCGTCGGCGGGAAAAGTCGCGACGCGCGTACGGTACACGGAGCGAATCCACACAACATACAGTGGGTCACACAGGTCAGGTATCCTATCTGGATCGTCGGGGTCGTCGACGGCACGGCCAGATTCCGGCAACCCAAAACGACAGTGAATACCACAAGAATGAAATGCGAACAGAAGCGACGGAGAGGAGAAAAAGAAGATCTTACGGTGGTTCAGGCGTCCTGGGATTCCAGGGAAGTCAGCAAGGGCGACGACGATGGGGTTTTTCGGTGAAGGGTAGTGGGTTACCTGGGTGTTGTTATGGTCGGGGGGTGTGCAGAGGGTGGTGGTAGCGGTTCGTTGTGCCGGGAAGTGGAGAGGGATGTGATGAGGTGACGAGGGTGACGATGGCTAGTCACCAGAGAGATTGGACTCGAGGGAGGTTGCTGCAGGTGGCCTCGTCGGGGTGCAGTGGGTTCTCGGGGATCGTCGGAATGAAGAGAGGAGAGGAAGGAGGTAGAGAGGGTGGTCACGAGGGCGAGATGATGGTGGCGACGACGAGGTAAGGTCGGTGGAGATGGAGCGGCGAAGGCTAGGGCTAGGTTTTGAGTATGGGTTTGTGAGAAAGGAAAACGAGGAAGAAGAAATATATTAAGAGGGAGAGAGAAAAGATTTTATGAGAGGAGAGAGAGAGAGAGAGAAATCCTGAGAGAAGGAGAGAGAAAGAAGTTGCGAGATGAGAGAGAGGAAGAGAGAGATAGAGAGGAAGAGAGAGATCGAGAGGATAGAGAGAGGTGTGAGGAGATATAAAATTGTTTTTAGCGGGATGAGAGAGAAAGAGAAGGAGAGAGAGGTGTGTGGGGCCCGACGTAAGTCGAGCCTGATTGGCTCGTGGAGAAGGAAAAGAAATGGGTTAGGAAAAATTTGGAAATGTTTTCAGGAATATTTTGTTAGCTGGTAAATCTTTAGCTGTTAAAATATATATATATATATATATATTAACGAATTAAAAGAATTTGAAATACTAGCATTTGGCGGGATACAAAAAAATTCCGAAATGCTCCCGAGTCAGGCCCAAAATTTTGGATTTGAAATATAAAAATTATTAGCAAGATCCAAAAATTAAAATGAAGGATTTTGTAACAGAAATGCATACCCCCAAGAACGGACGCACGTACGTGCGCGTAGCCGTCCAAACACGTCCGTTTCACTGAATGGGACGAGAACACGATGCAAGGACACTACCACAGGGTTAGGGGTATCAAGCAGGCCATGTCATTTATTTTTAAATTATTTTAAGTGACCTAAATTGTTATTTGCAAAACATGTGAGGTTAGGGTATTCTATAACTATGAAACAACAAGCTCAAACAAGCGAGTCGAATATATATAGAGTGAACTACCATTCACATCCAAATACGGCAAATAAAATAAACACCACAAACAACACATACGGCAATAGAAATTGATATAATTGGACTCGGTTGTTACATATACGATCTTCTTGCCCCGGGGTACCGTACCGGGTCCACCATATATCTACAATCGGTTCCTCCTCCTGCCTCGATTCGAATAATCGTCATAGCTCGGCATCGAGAAATCTCATGGTGGACGTCGAAATATCATATCAAGAGAAACCGCGTTTTTTTAAAATAATCACAAGTTTTTAAATAACATCCGCGATTTCTCAAATCTAGAAATCTCATGAAAACAGAATCTCATAGCAGTAATGAGATAATATGTACATGCACAGAACAATACTATAATGCATAGCAAGTGTGTTCAATGAGCGTGTCGTATAGAAAGGTAAAGAAACTGCAAAATCTACAATAATATGTGGTACTTTGTACTAAACAGTAACTAAAATGTTAACAGATTGTAAGGTGATACGGTGACATGGCGAGTTCTAATGTGTACGTGGCATGGCAATTACCAATGATGTGTGTGTGAGCCGGCAAGTATGTGTACGTACAATATGTGCATCATCGGTAAGGGTGCGTGTGTCCTAGAAAATGAAGTCATGTAGAGATAAGAGTATGAAACGTAGTGTGTGTGTGTGTATCGTAAATGAAAATAATGCGAGCGTATGCAGAATAAAAATCGTAAAGTGAGTGTAAAAAGAATAAAGAAATCGTAAACGTGAACAGTATAAAAATATGAAACTACGTATGTGCCATACAGTTATAGTTTAAAATAGTACGAATCGTTGTTTTAGAAAATATGGGCTATAATGTTTTTGAAAAGATACCATTTGAAAAGGCATAGCGTCCCCTTGAAGTTATCATTTAAAAGTGCATAACGATTCATTAGTTTTGTAAATAGGTATGGTTCTAAACATATCATAATATCTATTTAAGTGAATTAAAAAAACAATATTTCTCGAGTCGAAATAATATCGGCGATCCATCCTCATCATATCACGTACAGAATATCCATCGTACGACATCCTCCATCAATAGTACGGATCTATAATCACGTAAATTATCTCATCTCATTTCATCATTTATCATCTCATGTCCTCATATATCATATCATATAACATCGCCTCATATCATCATATCCAATCATATCGACTAGTGTCATCATATCAGACCATATCCTCATCTCATCATATCATATCGTAAATATCCTCATATATATATATATATATATATATATATATTTACGTAAGTAGATATATTTCATAGGTTATGGAATAGTATAGGGTATATCATTCAACTAAGTATACTACTTGGTAGATTCTAGAAAAATTATTCGCTAAGTATACATATCTAGTATATATTTATAGATATCCTAATTCTACGGTTGCGGGGGTGTTATACGCCAACCACTCGACTTCCCCCATAGATATACATCTACTCACCTACAAATGCCTCGCTTTAGTCGATCCCGACGGATGTCTTGTCCACCTTCGTCGTCTCGGAAGTCCACGCGAATGTGCCTACAATCGAGTCCATAATCAAAATCCAATAAAAATCTGAATCGAATTTGAAATCACGAGCGAAGCACATATAGCTTAGAACTTATGGTCAATGCATGCTAAAACAAAAAAATACTCTCTAACGTCGACGTACGAACGTCGAACGACCAAGTCACATCAAGAAAATCCAAAAATCTAAGTTTCAAATATCGGAAAACATTGCCAAAACCAACTCAAAATACTCCCAGATTTTGGCACAAGTAGTATGGGACAAAACAAACAATACAGTGGCTAAGTTATAAAGAGTGTGAGCTACAGACCAAACCCCGACACCCAATTCAAAAATTAGGCCACCAGAATGTGCTATAGTAACCGCCACCGACGGTCGAATTTATTATTTAGGGTCTCGTGCTTCTGTTGTGATCTTCTAATGGTCTAACTAGGTTAGTGTAGTTGTTTGTTTATCTTGCAAAGACTCCAAGTTGCTCCAGATTCCATTTAAATACCAAAATTCCCACAAACCGACATTGAAAAATTCTAAACTCCATTACATCAAGGATTCTATCACTAATAGGGTTGCAAACACTCTTTAAACCCTCTATTACACTTTTACTACAAGCTCTACTCACTAAATCTCATTTTAAAATTCTTCAAGTTAAGAAACATGCACATAAGGTTCTAAATTTTGCTCTAATTAGTTTGTGCAGTTAGGAAAACTAAAGACTTGATAAGAAGTGGAAGTTTTACCTCATAGGAGCAACTTAAGAAAATTCTCAGATGGCCAAAGGAGCTCAAAACCCAAACTTAATCATGCCATGAGGTTTAGGATGAGGTGAGAAACATTTTTTGTAAAGGTTTTGTGAGGTTTTGTGAGGTTTTGAGATGATTTGAGGGGTGTTGTATGGTCGTAGAGAGGGTGGAGGAGGAGGTGAAGATGATGAAAGTGATGAGGAAGAGGAAGAAGAAAAGAAAATGAAGAATAGAAATGGGTGAAGGCAACCATACTCTCTCTCTCCTCTTCTCTCACTCAACCATGCTTCTATGTCTTCTTGTCCCCCTCTTTTCTTTTTCTTTTCTTTTTCTTTTTAAAACAATTTTAAACCCATTGTTAAAAAAATGATAATTTTACCATGAACTTAACATGTCATGACACTTTAAAACATGGTTAACAAAATGGACTTGGTTTAATGTATAATCAGTAAAATACTAATCAAGTTTAACATTAAACTTGTATGCAGATAATTATATATAAATTTTATAAAAGTCCAATCAAATAGATGTTTTCATAATTAATAATTTATTTTAAATTTCCAATTATTTTCCAAAATGGAGCTATATAATTATACCATTCTACGAAAACTCAAATCTATACTTGTATAATATCCGTAATATTTATCATTTTATTATTTAAATTCCAAAATAATCTTTTTTATTTTTTGAAATGTTACACATAACCAAGTAACAAAGGCTATGACAATAAAATTCCATCCACAAATAGCAAACAAAAACAAGTTTTCCTAATCCCGGAAAAACAGTTCACTAAGTCCCAAAATTTCATCGTTTAAAGCCAATCCGGGAGTCGAAACGAACTGGAAACTCGTACGAACCTTCGCAATAGCGAAGTACCCAAAATTAACTGTCGTATGGAGGGGCTAGGGGGTACCCACCCCTGGGGGACACCACAAGGTGGTCCACAAGGGAGGGCAGACCCGAGACTACCCTTTTGAGGTAGTCTCGGGTCCCCACCCCTAAGGCCACCTTATGGTGGTCTTGGGGGATGGGCCAGACCTTCGTCCCCCCGGGGTACCCTCAAGGTATCCACGCAAACTCCCTGTGACTTCTCGGTCCAAACCGTTAGCCCGTAGTTGCAAACATCTAAAAACTTGAATTTTTGGAACTGTTTTCGTTGACAGTTTTAGCGTGACGAAAACGGCAGAATTAAAGCATCGTAACAAGATAGTTAAAGCTTATAGAGTGGCTCTGACACCATGTTGGTTTGTTGTGCTCACTCTACAATGGAAGTAGAGAGGCAGAATGCACTAAAATCAATTTTTGAGCAAGCACAACCAACTAAACCCCAAGTGATCGAACCATAACCTTAAACTAGCAGCTACTAGGTGTTAGTCTACTATGAAGAGGGTTATACCGAAATGATTCGTGTCCTTCAAGCATTCAAAACTCCTTCCTCTTGTGCTCCTAGGGATCCTTGATCAACCTTACTTAAGGGCCTTGTTGGGGCAAAAATTTACACCCCGGTTGACCAAGTCAAAATCAAAGTCAACCCCAAGCCAAGTGGGCCCAAGCCCAGATCCAGTGGGCCCATGCCCGGGTCGAGCCCGAACATGAAGCGGCCGGCCTCCCCCCATGGCAAGATACAAATTTTGTAATAAATAATTTTGTTGCATTTCTTTTATTTTATTTATGGATAAATGTAAGAAAAATAGGCATAAAGCCAAATTTTTGTAAAGCCCATGGCTTATGTGCAAAAAGAAATGGCACATGAGCCATGAAATAGGCAAAATGCCATTTTGTGAAGCCCAAGGGGCTATGTGTAAAGTGTATAGCCTATAAAGGCAAAGATAATGAAATATCTCAACAACTTTTCTCTCTCCAAAAAAGGTTTCAGATCTGAGATCTTTCTTCCTTCTTCAAGGTTCCAAAACCTTCTTCTTTCTTTTGAATTAAATCAAGAGTTTTACTCTTCCTTTTTAAAAACTAAATAGTTTTCCACCACCAAACCTATTAAGGGGAACTCAGATCTGCCATCAGATCTCAGAAAGAAAAGATTTTTAAATCTCACATCTCTTTATCTCCAAGATCCGGCCAGCAAAGGAAGAAGAAGGACCCATTTCCTTAACCCAAAGCACCTTAGGAGTTTAACTCCACCATATTTTCTCTTTAGAGAATTTCCGGGGCTAAAAACCCCCCTTTTCCTCGCTGGTGCGCTAGCGCTCGAGCGCAAAGCGCCCAGGTGCCGACACGTGGCGCGCTTACGCTCCAGCGCCTCGCGCTCGAGCGCAAAGCGCCCGCGTGCCGACACGTGGGCATGTGGCGCGCTTGCGCTCCAACGCCTCGCGCTCGAGCGCAAAGCGCCCGCGTGCCGACACGTGGCGCGCTTGCGCTCCAGCGCTCTGCGCTCGAGCGCACAGCGCCCTCGTGCCGACACGTGGCGCGTTGCGCTCCAGCGCTCTACGCTCGAGCACAAAGCGCCCTCGTGCCGACACGTGGCGCGTTGCGCTCCAGCGCGTTGCGCTCCAGCGCTCTGCGCTCGAGCGCAAAGCGCTCACGTGCCGACACGTGGCGCGCTTGCGCTCCAGCGCCCAGGCGCTGTCCCCACGCATCCTTTGGATGTCTTTTCCCCTCTTTTTTTATATATATATACATATGTATACAAATGTACACATACACATACTCCACGACACTGTCCCCCGTAAAAACTCTGCGTGGCTCCCGATATGTTCAAACCCCCTTTCCAAAATAACAACACACGTACACTGCACATTGAGTTCGCATGACCAGTTTGACCCGTCAATCGGAGGTTCCCTCGCCCCAAAGACGAGGGGTAATTAACGGCAGCTTAGTTCGCGGCTGCCGAAGATTCGGATCCCCACAATCATTAAACCCCGGCCTACCCTAGGCAGGGGGAATCTGTAGTACGCCTGACAAGCGCGCTCGTATTCCCATCTCAATGGGGTGACGAAAAACACCCTACAGATTCTGGCACGCCCGGTGGGACCAATCTCTCCTCCCATATTTCGGGTTAAACGTTCATGCGAACTCAATCCATATACATATCGATTGCCTATACTGAAATGATGTTCTTTTTTCCGTGCAGCAATCAACTTTCGACGACAATGTCTCCCCAGACGAATTCAGCTTCCAACATGACCCCGATTCCGTACGTGGTCAAGATCAACGCTCGTGTGGTTCTCCCCGCAAGCCTCAGTCGACAGTGGGAGGAACCGCCCCGCCAGTTTGGCTCCGTCATCATCTACCCTGCCGGAAGCGCTCATCTGGCGGAGATCCCGGCGGAACAGGTGGCCAAGCCGGTCTCAAGGGGTAAGTGGCCGAATGTCGTGATCGCCAAGGCACCACAACCGAAACTTAAGACGGTATCTGAACGATTCTCTGGTGCTCCAGCGGGGGGCAAGAACTTCGGTACAAAGGGCAACATCAAATGTTGCGGACGAGCTCAGGCGATGACTCCAACAAATGCACAATCGAGCGTATCTCCAAGGCCTTCCATCGCCCGGTCTGCGGTGTCTTCCCAAAGAGCCGAAGTCTACCAGGTGCATAGAACAGAAAAGTTAAGGCAGAAGCGTCTCAGGTATCGAGCCAACAAGAGGGCCAAGGCTTCGGCCAAATGGAATTGTGTGAAGTTCCAAGTGCAGGGTTGCCCCGCGACGACGGCTGAGTCGGACGTGAGAATCAGCAATTCCTTCGAGCCTCTGAAGTGGGTTCAGAAAAACGCCATGACCGCTAGAATCAAGAAGACAGCAGTCCGAACAGTGCCACAAAGAGACGTGTCCCGGCCCCAACAGAAAAAGTATGACACTGTCTCTTCAAGAATCTATCAAGCACTCCGTGCCGCACGAAAGCAGCGGGGCAAACCCAGAAAAGAAGCGCCAGCACCATTCAAGAACCTGGTTAGGCCAGCCGCCTTCAATCGACTACCAGCTACCGAAGCAAGGGGGTCAAGACAGCGATCCGTGAAATCAGCCGCCAATGATAGAAAGACGGCCGGATATATCATCCATACGGTCTATATGGCGGGCGGGCGCCCTAGCGACAACCTTCGCAGCAAAAGCAAGGACGGGGCCACCACATCCCAAGCCTAATCTAGCCTGAATGTGGTTGCCGCCGCCCAACAACAGCCGCCCCCGCTGGATGAAGAAAACCCTCTCGATGAGGATGATTGGCAGATAGACCCCTCGGTCCATGTAGAGTCAAGCTCGGACAGCGAGGAAGAGCCGACTTTCCGCCCCAGGACTGCGGAGCAGGAGCTACTTCAAGAGCTTCGAAAACAGCTCAGGAGCAAAGATAAAGAGATGGCCAAGCTCTATTCGAAGATTGACGACTTAACGAACGTGGTGATGCAGCTTACGGCTCAAATTGCTCGAGCGCCTCCCAATCAGGCACAAGCCGCTACTAATCAGCCGGGTGATGACAATCCGAGACAGCCAATGCCTGTTCTTTTGGGACCAAGACTGGTCGAGCCGAATGAAAGCCGGCCACATTCCGCTTCTGGGGACGCCTTGGCCCCAGATAGCACTATCCCGCTGACACAGGATCAGATAATGGATTTGGTCACCAGCAAGGTTAAAACATTGGTGGCCGAAGCTAAAGCTCAGAAAGAAATCGGCAGTAGTGGGCGGCCATATCCCGCGCAGTACGATCTGATTGAGTTCCCAAGCGGCTACGTCATTCCTAAGTTCGGAAGATTTGATGGAACGGGGAATGCAAACCAGCACGTCGCCCACTTCAAAGCATCGTGCGGAAATACAGGGGGCAATGACGCGCTCCTTCTTCATCAGTTTGTCAACAGCCTGACCGGTATCGCTTTCGACTGGTACGCGAGCATACCAGACGGGTCCGTCATTACCTTTGCCCAAATGGAGTCTCTGTTCCGGCAAAGGTTCATGAGCGTCAGTGATAAAATCTCCATTGCCGACCTTGTGAGGACCAAGCCGGGGAAGAATGAAAGCAACACCGACTTTATCGCCCGATGGCGTAATCTCACAGTCAAGTGCGAACCGCCGCTGGAGCAGGACCAGTCCGTCAGCCTTCTCATTGGGAACCTCAGCAATTGGATGGTCCCATTCTTGTGTACGGCGGGCTTCAAGACATTTCAAGAGCTAACCAAGAAAGTCCAAATGCTGGAACGCTCGAAGCAAGAGTCCCCGCCGGATTCTCAGAGAGACAAAACTTGGAAAAGCAAGCGGGAGGACAACCGTAGAAGCGGGAGTTCCAGCAGTACCAATGTCTTCAATGCCTCAGACAATGAAGAAAAGCGAAGGGCGGGCGAATCCAAAGCCAATCGGTCTCGAAAGCCATTGCTGGGAGGAGATGGGCCTTCTCTAGAGGAGAAAAAGAACAAGGTTTACTCTTTCAGAAGGGACAAGGTCCGCAAGATATTTAAAGATGCCTTGAACAATGGCCTACAATTGCCGGAGTCGAAAAGACCCCAAGAAGCAAAAATGACCGACAATCCTCTGTATTGCCCGTACCACCGAGTAGTGAGCCATGCGATCGAGGATTGCTATATCTTCAAAGACTGGGTCGAGAAGCAGTACAAGGCTGGAGAGATCGAGCTATCCAAAATCGTGTTGGTGAACAATCAAGTTGCAACCACCAACTTTATACAGACAGAAACTGAAGCCTTCTGGGAGCAGACAGCCGAACCCGCTGCCTTGAGAAATGAAACGGACTCATCGCGGCCTCCGTGGAGTACGCACATATCTAATAAGACAAAGAAGATGATAAAGCTACTTCGGAAAGAACCAAGGACGGAATGGGAATGGCAGAAGAAGCCTACCAGTCCAGCTGCCAATGCGGCTCCATCAGGCTCAAAATCCAAGAAGCTCAAGAAGAAGAAAAGTGCAGCTCGGCGTGAAAAAGAGTCTGCAGGGAGATCGACCATTCAAAAATATATCGATTCCCTCGAAGAATATGAACAAAAGGAAAGAACATTGATTCAATTGAAGGAGTTCTTCCCTGTACAAGCGGCTGAAATTCTGGAGGAGTTAGAAGAAGACTCCAATGAAGAGATCCCAGTAGTGACCTGCTACGCCATCCATCTTGGCAGCAACTCCGAGGATGAGCTCTGTTTTCCCGAAGAGGACGAGGAGCTCACCACAAAGGCCAATCAAATCCAGCTCAGAAGCGGCAGGGCTCTACCGCAAAATCAGAGCAACGCCCCAAAAGGGAAGGAAAAACAAGTCGCTAATGAAGAAGTTGGCAGAGAACCGGCCGATGAAAACATAAGTCCTTCCTCGGTGGACTATAATGTCTTGGCACATCTCCGGAAGCTTCCGTCTCTCCTGAGCATCTACGGCGCCTTAGTCCTATCTAAGGAGCTTAGAGATGTTCTCATTCACGCTGTACAAAACCCCGAGCGGCATCAGGCTCACTTTGCGGAAATTAATATGAAAGAAGCCCGGCACGCTTTGCATGCCGCCGCAGTCACATTTAAGAATGAAGACTTGCTACTGGGAACGGCTGAGCATAATCGGTCGCTTTACGTGACCGGGTACAGCGACGGAGATCGAATTAATCGCATATTGATTGATCCGGGGTCCTCAGTGAACATCATGAACTTGCGAACTCTGAAGAGTTTGTCAATGGACGTCCGACACCTGTCAAGGGAAAGGATTGTCATTCAAGGCTTCAACCAAAATTGCCAGCAAGTTCTGGGGTCTATAGCTTTGCCAATCAAATTTGGGGATCTGCAAACTGAAGCTAAGATATACGTGATCGATGCCGACACATCTTATAAGATTCTCTTGGGACGGCCGTGGCTCCACGATTACGGCATCATTCCGTCAACTCTCCATCAATGCATGAAGTATACTAAAAAAGGCGAAGAAAGACGCATTGACGGAGACATCCAGCCGTTCGGTGTGCATGAAGTCCGATATGAAGATTCTCGGTACTTTACGAACCACCAAAATGCTAAGCCACAACTGACTGAGGATAGAACAGCCCCAAGTCTCAAAAGCAAATCTGCGCCGGCTATCACTTTCAAAAGCAAAAATACCCAAGTGCGCCCGCATTTCGGCAGCGACACTGATGAGTCCGACGCTGGAAGCCCGTCCTTCCGCCAAACTCGCCCTCATTTCGGCATCGATACAGACGAATCTGTTACTGAAGGCCCATCTAGCAGCAAAGTCCGCCCTCATCTTGGCAGTGACACAGAAGAGTCAGAAGAAGAGGACCTGCCATGCAACAGCTGTGCAGATCGGCCCCCCATGCAGCAAGCGAAACTACGAGAGACCTTCGAAGTCGCAGAAGGGTCCCTGGCCATCACAAGGGTGCCGGAACGGATGTGCAAAGAGCTCGACGCATTGTCAGTCTCTACCGTGGACCAGCTGGAAACTTTCTACGTGCCCGGGAGGAAAAATGGACAGAAGGGCATCCTGTTTTACAGGTCAAACCCCGTTGTGCACCCGGACGACCTTTCTGTCGCGTGCCTTCCCTATGAGAGAGGCATAAGAGCCGTCCTCAATCCCAGATACTATGCGCCCGAGATGCGGGAATACTTTAAGAAGTGCGGATGCCGGTTATATCAAACGGAGTCCGAAGCAAAGTTTTACGAAGGGCTATGGTATCCGCCCCAGGTCCGAGCACTCATCGATGGACGAATTCCAGATAGACGGGGCATAGGCTACATTCAATCTGATTCCAAAGCGTGCTACATGATCCATGTTGGTGAGGCCAGCGAAAGATCGAATGATGATGACGAGATAGCCGAGCCAGAAGAAGCTCCTCAAGAGCTCGAAGATGGCGGACAAGCAACCTTTGATGAGCTAACCGAGATTGACTTAGGAATGCCCGATAATCCAAGGCCGACCTACATCAGCTCACTCTTGTCGGAGGAAATGAAAGAGCAGATAATTGCCCTGCTGCGTGAGTTCGTCGACTGCTTCGCGTGGACGTACAAAGAAATGCCTGGCCTTTCCCCTGAGGTAGCCGTGCATAAGATGGATATATCTCCTGATGCTAAGCCAGTCAAACAAGCTCCTCGAAGAATGAGAAGGGAGTTGGAAGAAAAGGTCATCGAGGAAAGCAAGAAACTCATCGATGCCGGCTTCATCAGGGAAGAGAAATATGCAGACTGGATCGCATGCATAGTCCCAGTGAAGAAGAAAAATGGGCAGATCCGAGTTTGTGTCGATTTCAGGGACCTCAACAAGGCATGTCCTAAAGACGACTTCCCGCTACCGGTCATGGAAATGATGGTCAATGACACCTCAAATTACGAATTGTTCACCTTTATGGATGGCTCGTCTGGATATAATCAGATCAAGATGTCGCCTGAGGATGAGAAGCACACATCATTTCGAACCCCGATCGGAATATATTGCTACAAGGTAATGCCATTCGGACTGAAGAACGCAGGTGCTACATATCAAAAGGCAATGACTAATATCTTTGATGACCTAATCCATAAAGTCGTCGAATGTTATGTTGATGATCTGGTCGTCAAGACTAAAGCCAAGGCCGATCATATCCAAGATCTCAGGACCGTTCTCACCAGACTGAGGGAATACGATCTGAAGATGAATCCTCTGAAGTGCGCTTTTGTCGTGTCATCGGGAAAATTCCTGGGCTTCATAGTCCGACATCGAGGGATCGAAGTTGACCCATCAAAGATAAAGGCCATCATGGAGATGCCCCCTCCGAAGAATCTGACGCAGCTAAGAACTTTTTAAGGCAAGCTTGCTTATATACGGAGGTTTATCTCAAATTTATCAGGGAGATGTAGGCCCTTCTCAAAGCTCATGAAGAAAGGAGCTCCTTTTATCTAGGATGCCGAATGTCAAGCAGCGTTCGAAAGCATCAAACAATACTTGTTGCACCCTCCAGTGCTGGCCGCTCCCATTCCAAATAAACCGCTGATTCTCTACACTGCCGCGCTGGACGAGTCACTCGGTACGCTCCTTGCCCAGAATAACGAGGAGGGAAAAGAAAATGCCCTCTACTACCTCAGTCGAACTCTAGTCGGGGCGGAACACAACTACTCCCCAATCGAAAAGCAATGCCTGGCTCTAATATTTGCTGTGAAGAAGCTGAGGCACTATTTGCTCGCTCATCGGGTTATGCTGATCTCCAAGGTCGACCCGCTTAAACACTTGATGACCAAAGCAAGCCTAGCCGGCAGAATGGCAAGATGGGTTGTCATGCTACTTGAGTTTGACATAGTTTATACCCCTCAGAAAGCAGTAAAAGGGCAAGCTCTTGCAGAATTTCTCACTGCTCATCCCATACCAGAAGGGTCGCCGCTAAATTGTGAGTTACCCGACGAACAAGTGCTGCACCTCGAGGAAGATGAGCCATGTTGGGAGCTCTACTTCGATGGGGCCTCATCAATAAGGAGCTCCGGCAGATCAAGCGTCCCGGAGGTAAAAGCAGGGATAGGATTGGTGTTCATCACGCCATCAATGGGAACCCTACGACGTTCTTTTGCTCTCACTGAGCCTCGGACAAACAATGAAGCTGAGTATGAAGCTCTGATAGCTGGTTTGGAACTCGCCATAGAAATGGAAATCCTTCGGCTACGGGTTTACGGTGACTCCCAGCTTGTCATCAACCAAGTAAGCGGCGACTATAAGATATACAAACCCGAGTTAGCTCGGTATAGAGGCCGGGTGGTGGAACTCATGAAACGGTTCACTCATATTGAACTAATGAGAATCCCCAGAGCGTTGAACGGAAAAGCCGACATACTCGCTCGCTTAGCCAAGGAGCTGGCTGATCCTAACATGGACGAAATTCTGATCACAGTCAGGAGCCGGCAAATTCTACCCCTGGTCTCTCTACGAGAAGAGCAAAGCGCGGAACAGAAGAGCAGTCCCGCCGAAGAAGCTTCGATCATCCAAGACGAGCCCGATTGGAGAGAACCCTTCATAGAGTACCTCCGATACGACAAGCTGCCCGAAGAAAAATCTGCGAGGATTCAGCTGAAGAAAAGAGCTCTCTGATACGTGTTTGTAAATGACACGTTATACCGCAGGTCATATGACCAACTCTGGCTCAGGTGTCTGTCATTGGCCGAAGCCCAAAAGGTCATGAAAGATGTTCACTCGGGCGTTTGCGGTGCTCACCAATCTGGCCCCAAGATGCGACTTCAAATCAAACGGCTTGGGTATTACTGGCCCACCATGATACGGGATTGCGGAGAACATGCAAAGAAATGTCAGATCTGCCAAATCCATGGTGATTTCATTCACAAGCATCCTAATCCGTTGCATCCTACGGTGGCGTCGTGGCCCTTCGAAGTCTGGGGCACCGACATTGTTGGCCCAATTGATCCTCCGTCATCTAAAGGCCACCGGTTCATACTGGCCGCGACAGACTACTTCTCCAGATGGGCTGAAGCTGTCCCGCTAAAAGAAGTCAAGACAAAAGATATTCTGACATTCTTCCAGCATAATATTCTATACCGCTTCGGTACACCAAGAAGAATCATTTCTGACAACGGGCCTTCTTTCAAGAGCTTCAATGTCTCAAGGTTCGCTACTCAGCACAAGATAGACTGGAGATATTCCTCCATCTATAATCCAAGAGCCAATGGGCTAGCCGAAGCCTTCAATAAGACTCTATGCAAGCTCCTGAGGAAAAATGCTTCAGCCAACAAGAGAGACTGGAATCTCAAGCTTCACGAGGCATTGTGGGCATATCGTACCACACACCGTACTCCAACTCAGTCCACTCCATACTCATTGCTCTTCGGAGTGGAGGCGGTCATCCCCCTCGAAGTCGAAGTTCCAAGCTTAAGAATGGCCGTTCAGCATGAGTTGATGGAGGAGGAAAACGTGCTCCTTCGACTTGAAGAACTCGATGCCCTCGAAGAAAAGAGGCTCGCGGTGCAGCAAAGTCTGGAGCTATACCGAGCCCAAATGTCACGGGCCTATGACAAGATAACCCGTCTCCACGCTTTCAAGAAAGGTGAATTGGTGTTGGTCCTCAAAAGACCGATCATCCCCAATCGACATGCCAAGGGAAAATTCGAGCCAAACTGGGAAGGACCATACGTCATCGAGAAAGTGTTCGACGGAGGATCCTACCAACTAATAAGTGCCGAGGGAGAAAGGCCCATGCCACCCATCAATGGCCGATATCTCAAGAAATACTACACGTGAATGCTCCAAGTCGCAGGCGAATTGAGCACATCAGCCCTACGGTCTGGATCATACATCCTGCAAAACCGTATACAATCCACGGGCATAAATGACCCCTATCTCTCCCAAATCCTGCCGGTGAGACTACTTTTAAAGTCCCACCAGCGGCAAAAAAAAAGGAAAAAAAAGAAAAAAAGAAAAAAAAATAAACGGTATGTCCACAAGCAAAACGGGCACGGATGAAAACCCGAAAGGGCTCCGTGAGTAAAAACAGCAGGACTACCGGCGAGTCTGTGAAAAACCGAAAGGGCGCAAACTCGTGAAAAGAGATGAAATACACTCGCAAAGTCCTCTCGTCCTTGTGAGGAGAAAACCCATGCGTGAGATCCTTACGACTCACAAAGGAGCAACACACTTAGGAATCCTCACGATTCCTAAGGAGAAAATACACCTGCGGGAGCCTCACGACTCGTAGGGAGAAAATACTTTTATGGGACCCTCACGGCCCATAAAATTGAAAAGCCTTAGGTGATAGGGACCCAAACCTGTCTCCTAAGCCATCGTTCCCCCAACGGGCAACGGCAAATGATGAGTCGCTCCTAGCATTTCGCTTCAGTGTTAGCGGTGCTGATGCCGACCAAAAACCCAAATCCCAAGTCCTCCCAAAGAAAATGATGAGTTGCTCCTGGCATTATTCCAGTGCAGCAATGCTGATGCCAAACAAGATCCAAATTCCAAGTCCCCAAACGGCGAATGATGAGTCGCTCCTGGTACCATATTCCAGTGCAGCGATGCAGACGCCAACCAAAATCCAATTTCTCAAAATTCTCCCGGCCCTACAGTTAGTCCCCAAATTGACTACCGTATACAATCCACGGGCTCAAATAATTCTCATCACCCTCATGCCCCACCGTAATCACCAATTACGCGGCTGGTCTCCGCCTTTGGAATTATGCTCCATTGAGAAGACCCACTCATGTGTCTTCACGATACATGAGGAGAACAAACCTTTGTGGGATCCTTACGACTCACAAAGGAAAAACACACTTAGGAGTCCTCACGACTCCTAAGGAGAAAATACACCTGCGGGATCCTTACGACTCGTAGGGAGAAAATGCTTTTATGGGACCCTCACGGCCCATAAAATTGAAAAGTCTTAGGTGACAGGGATCTAAACTTGTCTCCTAAGCCATCGCTCCCCAACCCCAAAATGGCGAATGATGAGTCGCTCCTGGTACCATATTCCAGTATAGCGATACAGACGCCAACCAAATTCCAAATCCCATACCCCAACGGCGAATGATGAGTCGCTCCTGGTACCACATTCCAGTGCAGCGATGCAGACGCCAACAAAGCCCTGAAATTTTTCCGGCCCTACGGTCTGGATCATACATCCTGCAAAACCGTATACAATCCACGGGCGTAAAACAATCCCGATCTCTCCAAAAAAAAAGAGAAAAAGAAGAAGGAAAAAAATAAAAATAACGGTATGTCCACAAGCAAAATGGGCACGGATGAAAACCCGAATGGGCTCCGTGAGTAAAAACAGCGGGACTGCCGGCGAGTTTGTGAAAACCCGAAAGGGCGCAAACTCGTAAAAAAGAAAAGAAATGGAATGCACTCGTAAAGTCCTCTCGACTTTGTGAGGAGAAAATTCCCGCGTGAGATCCCTACGACTCACCAAGGAGCAACACACTTAGGAGTCCCCATGACTCTTAAGGAGAAAACACACCTACGAGATCCTTTCGACTCGTAGGGAGAAAATGCTTTTATGGGACCCTTACGGCCCATAAAATTGAAAAGTCTTAGGTGATAGGGATCTAAACCTGCCTCCTAAGCCATCAATTCACAAATCCTCTCGAGGCAAATGATGAGTTGCTCCTGGCATTATTCCAGTGCAGCAATGCAGATGCCAAACAAAAACCAAAATCCCAAAATCCTTTCAATGACAGATGATGATTCGCTCCTGGTACCATATTCCAGTATAGCGATGCTGATGTCAACCCAAATCAAAATCAACAAGTCAACTTCCACTCCGACACCGCAGAAAGCGGAGCGAGTCAGAATCCAATCTCGACACCGCTAGAAGCGGAGCAAGTCAAGTCTACCCCTGACACTGCAAGAAGCAGAGCAAGTCAAATCAAGCACCGACCGTCCAAGTCGCAAAAAGGGCAGAATCGACCGTCCAAGTCGCAAAAAGGGCAGCATATACCGTCCAAGTCGCAAAAAGGGTAGCACCGACCGTCCACGTCGCAAAAATGGAAGCATCGACCGTCCAAGTCGCAAAAAGGGCAGAACCGACCGTCCACGTCGCTAAAATGGCAGAACAGACCGTCCACGTCGCTAAAATGGAAGCATCGACCGTCTAAGTCGCAAAAAGGGCAGCATCGACCGTCCACGTCGCTAAAATGGCAGCATCGACCGTCCAAGTCGCAAAAAGGGCAGCATCGACCGTCCACGTCGCTAAAATGGCAGCAACGACCGTCCACGTCGCTAAAATGGCAGAACCGACCGTCCACGTCGCTAAAATGGCAGCATCGACCGTCCAAGTCGCAAAAAGGGCAGCATCGACCGTCCACGTGGCTAAAATGGCAGCACCGACCGTCCATGTCGCAAAAAGGGCAGAACCGACCGTCCAAGTCGCTAAAATGGCAGCATCGACCGTCCAAGTCGCAAAAAGGGCAGCATCGACCGTCCAAGTCGAAAAAAGGGCAGTACCGACCGTCCAAGTCGCAAAAAGGGCAGTACCGACCGTCCAAGTCGCTAAAATGGCAGCACCGATCGTCCAAGTCGCTAAAATGGCAGCACCGACCGTCCAAGTCGGAAAAAGGGCAGCACCGACCGTCCACGTCGCTAAAATGGCAGCAACGACCGTCCATGTCGTAAAAAGGGCAGTACCAGCTTCCCAAAAAGCGGGAACCAAATCAAGTCATCTCCACGTGAAAGAAGATCCATCAATTTCATGCACACGACCCACATATGTGGTCTGCATTTATTGATGGGGGGCAATTTGTTGGGGCAAAAATTTACACCCCGGTTGACCAAGTCAAAATCAAAGTCAACCCCAAGCCAAGTGGGCCCAAGCCCAGATCCAGTGGGGCCATGCCCGGGTCGAGCCCGAACATGAAGCGGCCGGCCTCCCCCCATGCCAAGATAAAAATTTTGTAATAAATAATTTTGTTGCATTTCTTTTATTTTATTTATGGATAAATGTAAGAAAAATAGGCATAAAGCCAAATTTTTGTAAAGCCCATGGCTTATGTGCAAAAAGAAATGGCACATGAGCCATGAAATAGGCAAAATGCCATTTTGTGAAGCCCAAGGGGCTATGTTTAAAGTGTATAGCCTATAAAGGCAAAGATAATGAAATATCTCAACAACTTTTCTCTCTCCAAAAAAAGTTTCAGATCTGAGATCTTTCTTCCTTCTTCAAGGTTCCAAAACCTTCTTCTTTCTTTTGAATTAAATCAAGAGTTTTACTCTTCCTTTTTAAAAACTAAATAGTTTTCCACCACAAAACCCATTAAGGGGAACTCAGATCTGCCATCAGATCTCAAAAAGAAAAGATTTTTAAATCTCACATCTCTTTATCTCCAAGATCCGGCCAGCAAAGGAAGAAGAAGGACCCATTTCCTTAACCCAAAGCACCTTAGGAGTTTAACTCCACCATATTTTCTCTTTAGAGAATTTCCGGGGCTAAAAACCCCCATTTTCCTCGCTGGTGCGCTAGCGCTCGAGCGCAAAGCGCCCGCGTGCCGACACGTGGCGCGCTTGCGCTCCAGCGCCTCGCGCTCGAGCGCAAAGCGCCCGCGTGCCGACACGTGGCGCGCTTGCGCTCCAGCGCCTCGCGCTCGAGCGCAAAGCGCCCGCGTGCAGACACGTGGCGCGCTTGCGCTCCAGCGCTCTGCGCTCGAGAGCAAAGCGCCCGCGTGCCGACACCTGGTGCGCTTGCGCTCCAGCGCTCTGCGCTCGAGCGCACAGCGCCCACGTGCCGACACGTGGCGCGCTTGCGCTCCAGCGCCCAGGCGCTGGCCCCACGCATCCTTTGGATGTCTTTTTCCCCCTTTTTTTTATATATATACAAATGTACACATACACATACTCCACGACACTGTCCCTGTTAGAAAAAATTTCTAACGGGGCGCTGCCCCGCACCCCGCAAAGGGGCTGCTAGTCCCCTTGACCCCCAGCCCGCTATCCAGGTAGCGGGACCCCCGTAAAAACTCTGCGTGGCTCCCGATATGTTCAAACCCTCCCTCCAAAACAACAACACACGTACACTGCACATTGAGTTCGCATGACCAGTTTGACCCGTCAATCGGAGGTTCCCTCGCCCCAAAGACGGGGGGTAATTAACGGCAGCTTAGTTCGCGGCTGCCGGAGATTCGGATCCCCACAATCATTAAACCCCGGCCTACCCTAGGCAGGGGGAATCTGTAGTACGCCTGGCAAGCGCGCACGTATTCCCATCTTAATGGGGTGACGAAAAACACCCTACAGGCCTTCTTGATCCTAGATGATCCATCCGAGAGTTTGTAATCCAAGTTTGCACCTCAAAAAGAAGCAACTAAACAAACTTGTTTGCTAATCTAGTTTGCTTAGGTGATGTAGAGATGTTTAGTAGTATTTTTCTATCTCTAAAACTCTATGTTTCTCAACTCATGAGAGGGTTAGAGTTTTAGGAAGAAGATGAACTCAAGAGAGGAGAGAGAATGGCAAACTTAGAATGAAAGAATAAAATGGCTAAGGAAAAAATATCAACCATATCATTTTTCGATAAAGAATATCAACCATGCTTGAATAGTTTTCCCAAATGAATAAATAAAACCAATAACCATGCTTGAAGCCACCTCACCCCTTCACCTCATTTTTTATTTCTAATAAATAGAAAAATACATAATGAGGTGTCATCTTCTAGAAGGTATTTTGTATAAATACAAAATACTTTCTACTGTATATACATATCCGTATTCGTAACAAAATACAAATACCCTAGAGATAGAATACTACTACTAATATAATACTAGCATTAAATCAATATCTGATTTAACAAACCGTCTTATTCCAAAACCCGCTAATATTATAATCCATCCGATTAAATATCGCGCAACTAGTACACGTAAATAATCGAAACCCTGCACATATTAATATACGACCTCTACATCGTTTCTCCTGCACCAGAGAAACCCTTTGTGTGGGACTCTAAAGACTCGACGGTACGTCAGCGGCATTAGCTGTACGTAATGGCTACCCAGGTACCTGTCGAAAAGAAGGCCAACGAGCAAGCTCATTCGAACCCCTACTGTGTTGGAGATAGTGCCCTCGGAGTCAATTATTGGATCACAGGCACGTGATTGCAATGATTGATGGAGGACCTATGCCGGTAGGACAGTCTTACTCAAGATGATAGTATGCTATCTGGTTTACCTTTATCATCGTGTACTGCTTCAGGTGACCTTACAGGTCACTATTACACGTTGATAGAGCCCTTAGGATTCTTGCTTGACGACCAGCAGTATGATGGTGATCATATACGTGGGAGCTGGGGTCTATAAGCACATCCTTAAAAGGTCCCTAGTCGAGGGAGTTTCAAGACAGGGCATCGGTACTCCAGAGTAGGCTAGTGTATACAGTCGAGACCCCGACGAGGGGCGGTGGCCGGTCTCACAATCCATTGGTGTCAGTTGGTTCACCTAAGATGTATACAGGTGCTCATTGGGTTATGAGTACACCGGACAGGACTCGCCGGGAACATGCTAGTTGGTCTTATACCTGACGTCAGATAGCAGTTCCCTGGTGACATGTGTACAGGTTAGTTCATCGACCTGAGATCGTCATTTGTCTCATGTGAGTTCCCACTGTACTTTGATTACTACCCTACCACGCTCAAAGGAGACGTGCAAACAGGTTTTAGTTGGGTACAGTCCCGAGCCACATGGAGGCAGTGAGCGGATCTGCAGGGGTTCGTCTATCCCGGTATTGGGGGTGAGGTCGCGCTGTGTCTAGGAGAGCCATTACACGAAGTCCTTGGCCAAGGCAGGAGATTTACTGGTAGGTATTCCAGTAGTATCTCAGGGTGTTCTGGGCTACACTCCGACACGACTTGTACCGCTTTTGGGGGTCTGACTTTTACCAACCCCCTAGGCCCGCCATGCGATGCTCATAGACGAACGGACCGGACTGTACGGATATTGTCACTGACAGGCTCAGTAGGATGTCAGGATGGGTTCGCTCATCGATGTCCCTTTTGGTCAATACCTGGTAGCTCGTTACGTATGGCTAATACCTCTGACGTGCTAGTGGTTAAATCCACAACCAAAGTATTGACGAGTCTTTAGAGTCCCCCACAGACCGTTTTCTCAAGTTTCAGGCGAAACGCTGTAGAGGCCGTATGGAGATATGGCATGGTTCGATCATATACGTGCGGTATTGCACGGATCATGATCGGACGGATAAAACTAGCGGGCTTTGGTTTAAGCCGGATCCTAGTATTGTACAGTGTAGATTTTGTCTCATTGCATTTATATTCGGTCGCAATACAAATGCAGGTATGTATATACAGTCGCGGGGTTTTCCTGTAATTTATTACGGGATCAGTTTTTTGAAGTTGCCAGTTTGCTTTCCGTTTCGGCCATTTTCCTTTGTTTCTTTCCTTGGCTGAAAATTGGTGGAGGAGGGCTTATTTGCAATTGTGCAAATTAGCATTGTGGAGGGTGGTCTTTGTATATTATTGCATCATGATGGTTTCATGATAGTTCCACCATCCCTTGACTTTCTTTTGATCATCATTGCTTGACTTTTGACTTGATGATGATGGAGGGTTATGATGATGGATGTGAGACTTGCTTTTTCCCTTACACTCAACCTTGCCTTTTCTTGTGCTCACCTCATTTGTCCATTCTCTCTCTCTCTCATTTTTTTTAGAGGCCGGCCAAGCTTGATGAGGGCTATCCAAATTTGGTGGTGTGAGAAATGGTCTCATTTTTGCTTGTAAAATCCTATAGCTCCATCCAAAAAGATTCATCTCATTCCTCCACCAAAATGGCAACTTCATATAAACGTCATGAGACATAAAGATCTACACTTCATCTACAGTATTCTTGGACACGTCGACTCGCCAACTTCGTGCCCGAGTTTCCTCGGTCCAGAGGTGGGAGCCCGTAAAAGAACCCGGCGATGTGGTGCCCTTCCGACGAGGAGATGAAGACCGTAGATTCTGCAGGGAGATCGGGATGACGACAAGAAGACCGAAGGACACGGATCGCTCGGTATATCTCTCTACCCCTTCTCTAGTTAGCTAGGAGTAGGTTAATAGCCCGATCCGGGTTTAAAGTGCGCGGTGGTGCCGGTTCAAAAGTTTAAAGAAAAGTATCGTTTCCGCATTTTGGCCTCGTTGAGACGGCCGGGGCGCTGCCGTGCACTTACACACTGAGCCTATCCATGACAATCTCCGTACAGTCCAGTCTTTTCGTCTAAGAGTATTACATACCGGGGGTAAGGGATAATATACGTCAGACCCCTACTGACCCGATAAGTCATGTCGATGTGGTTCAGGACCGATCTGAGAAACTACTGATCTAACCATCAATAAATCTCAATTGCCTTGGCTAAGGTTTTATGGTTCTGGCCTGTTGGATATGTATGCCTTAGAGGCCATTATTGTATATGTATACACGGGGATGCTGGGGATATGTATGTACAGGACAATCTTGCTCAGTTATATAGTATATTATTTGAGTTATCTTTATCAGGATATATGTATTTGTTTCTATTGATGTTTTATCCAGCTTGCACATATTGATAAAGACTTGATACAGTAGTATACTATTATAGTTTAACTTTATCTTAACATGTGCATATGTTATATATGTCGACCACATGTTGATAAACCCCGAAGGATCTTGCTTAACTACCGGCGTTATGGTGGCGATCATCCTTGTGCGAGCTGAGTACACTGGATGAACTCACCGAGAACCTCTAGATGGTATTATACCTATCGTCAGATAGTGGTTCTCATGTGACATGTATACAAGTTAGTTTTTAGACCTGAGGTCGTCATTTGTCTCGTGTGAGTTCCTACTATGCTTTGATCACCACCCTACCACGGCTCTACTGAGTCGTGCAAACAGGTTTTGGTTGGGTGCAGTCCTGAGCCACATGGAGGCAGTGCGTGATTGTTAGGGATTCGTCTCTCCAGGTATTGGGAGTCGATATCACACTGTGTTCGATTGGCCAGGACTATAAGACCTTGGCCAAGGCAGTTGGGATTTACTGATAGGTTGATCGGTAGTTTCCCAGATTGGTCCTGAGCCGCATCAGCACGAATTATCGGGTTATTAGGGTCTGACGTTTACCACCCCCTAGACCCGGTATGTGATACTCTTAGATAAAGAGACCGGACTGTACGGATATCATCACAGATAGGCTAAGTAGGGATTCAGATGAGTTTTCTTGTCGTCCTTCCTTTTCGACTAGTACCCGGGTAGACGTTACGTATAGTTAGTGCCGCTGACGTGCTTGTCGTTATGGATTTATCCAGTAACTTACTGCCGGCATACTGTCGAATCTTTAGAGTCCCACACAAAGGGTTTTCCTGCTTCGGGCGAAACGATGTAGAGGCCATATGGTTTTACGACAGGGGTTCGATCACATACGTGTACTTGTGCACGTATGATGTTCGGACGGATAATACTAGCGGGCTTTGGTTTAAGACGGATCATAGTATTATATTCTTGGATTAATTTTGTCTCTTTGTATTCGTATTTTTCATAATACGGATACGGGTATGTATATACGGTGAGGGGTATTCTTGTAATTGTGCAAGATGCTTCTAGAAGAAGACATCTCATTATTGTTTTAACCATTTAGGTTAAATGTTAATGAGGTGGAGGTATGAGGTGTTTATTTGTATAAATGAAGCATGGCTACTTGGTGACTCATGTAGTGACTCATGGGGTGACTCATGGTTTACTATTTGGGTATGCTTGATATTTTTTATGGTGAATTATTGTTTGCATTATTATTCACAACAGTTAGCCATCTTCATTCTATGCTCACTTCTACACTCTCATCTCCTTAAAGCTTTGCTTCTTCTACCTCAAACCCTAATAGTCTCATATGTTGAGAAACCTAGGGTTAGTGAGACAAATCAATCCATCATTATTATCTACATCATATAGGCTACTTAGATTAGCATACTAAGTAACCTAGTTACCTCGGTTTAGAGGTAGGAGCTCAAAATAGTCACTCTCGGGTGGATCATCTTTGACGCAAAGAGACAGACGATCAAGCTCAATCATGGAGGCCACTAGGAGCATACTAAAGGAGAGGAGTGAAGACCCGAAGGACTTGAGCCTTTTGGTATAAACTTCTTTCATAGTAGATAGAACTCCTTTACATGCTAGTTAGGTTTATGGAAGATCCGGTTTAGGGTTATTCTACCGCCAGTTTAAAACGTTATAAAAAAAATTGTTCCGCAAACGGCCACGGATGATGGCCAGGGCGTTAGTGTAACCCAACATGGTATCAGAGCCACCCCATAAAACCTAAACTAGCTAGTTTTAACGTGCTTAAAAGATCGATCGACAAATATTTCCGAAATCACAATTTCAAGTTTCTGCTGAATTTCAAAAGTGTTCAAAAAATAATTTCCAGTGTCTTAAAAATTCGTGCAGGGTTTTTTAGGACTCCATAAGAAATTGGGCACATAACACCATCAGACGGTCACGGAACCGCGGCAGAACAAGCTTTTTTGCGGCGGTTCCACGGTCGAAGTGGGGTATCTGTGCACAAAATTCTTTTGGAGCTCTAAAGTTTAGAAATGTGATTTCTGGGATGTTTAGTTTATGGCCCAGATTTGTTTAAGTACTGGATTGCACTTGTGGCAAATACGGGAAAGTTTTTTGTCGATCAAAATTTTAAATACGTGTGTTTCAGTACATACATTACTATCTGCGACCGTGAATGTCATTAGAGCGGTATAACCCGTCTAACTGCTATGTGTTCTTTTAGACGAGTTTGCGAACATAACATTCACGTTGATGTTCTGTGTTTGTGTTGAGGTTGTGGTTGGATTGTCGTGTGGGATAGCCGATGTTGCAATGATAGTAGTACAGTTTAGATTCATTTGTATATTCATATTGCGGGGCGAGCGTCCGACATGTGGACTGCCGTTTCTGCCGTGATGTATATTATTTGATTGGGGCACGACTGGGTTGACGTCGATGTCACCATTGTACTTTTTTTATTTTCTGTACTAGGCTTACCCCTAGTGGAGTGCACGAATAACCAGGTTCTATAGGGCAACAAGCCCGCATCTCATGGCGTTGAGACGGAGGGGGCTTCACTCTAGAATTGGCGAGCTATTCGCCGCACTCGTAGGGGGTATAGCATGACTTACGGAGGGGCGCTCAAGTTACCGGATCCCCTGAAGTGCTGGGTGGAACATTCACTTTGTTGATTGGGATTGCCTCACTTCTGGGATTGGTGGGTAACTTGCCACGCTCGTAGTGGTCCAGGTTTTCATTACACGAGCTATCCACACGAGCGGGAACGTCGGGTTTTATTTGCGGCTCAAATGAAACCTAAAGCTCCAAGATAATCCACCATTTTGTGTTGCTAGCTGAGATTCTGTGATGTTGCTTGTATCATGCCTGGGACGAAAGTTATATATATTTATATATATACTGGTAAATGTTGTATATGTTTTGCACCCGCACTAGTCCAGCCCCCGCTCTGCCGTTAGTTAAGTAACCTAACGGTTCATGACGGCGCCCCGTGGTGAATGCGGATGGCATATACGTACATTGTATTTTCGTTCTTTTCTGGTGTGATTGGTTAATTGATGGGACCGCATTAATTTTGATTAATGCAAGCATAGAAACCTAAAATGATGTTGTTGGAACAGATTTCAAAAAACTATAGTTATATTCTTTCGTTTTGCATAGTGGTATTCGGTCGTGAAAATCCAGCACCTCATTCCAAGAGGCAAGAGCCGAAATCCCTTCGCATGAAGTGACCTCTTGAGCAAAAGTTTATACTGTAGATTATTCGGTTTTTTCAAAACCACCAGTTTTTAAAAGCGGAGCCTAAACCACTCCTTTTCAAAACTGCCCAGGTTCCTTCAACAATATCAAGTTCATTACGTTAAAGGGGTTTTCGCCCAAAACCCAGTCGTAGCCCTCCGTCATTTCTTACGAGTATTACTTTGTATTCATGCTGCGTGTTTTGACCTAGTCAATGCGTAGTGTTCGGTAGCTAAGTGGTGCTTATTTGTTGCGGGTATTGCGATTATTTAGGACAGCCGTATAACCATTTTGACCTAGTCAAGAGTATATACGGATGGGTCTAAATTAATCCAAGATAATGACGGGTTGAACTTGACTAGCGGTTTATGATATGTTGACCTAATCAAGGTCATAAGCCGTTAGGGGCAAAAACCACATCGGGAGTTTCAAACATACTGGAAACTTGCAGGTTTAGCATACCTTCTGGAGTGTGATGACTAGAGTGGATTCCATCTAGGTGATCACACAATGATAGTTGGATCTCGATCCCATTGATGAGTAGGATTACTCTTGGGAGATTATTTCACTTAACAATCAATGCTATAAACCAAGTAGGTGTCTAGAACGGTATTATCGGGGCTACGCCTCCAAGGAAAAGAGGTTATATAATTAAGGAGTTTCACGAAAGCGTTGGAAAACCTCCCTCGAAGTACCGACACTAGCCTGGCCGAAAGGTTAAGCAAGTATTGTGACGTGCGATTAATCCTGACTAGTTCTTCTTTTAGGGTTTGAAGAAGAATTTGAGGAAACAGTAGGAGCCATCCTGATTAGATAAACTAATAACCAATCTAATCTTGCAAGAGCGCACGCTAAGTGTTTCTTTTCTCTCTCTCCAGGTAGCAACCATTTCACGCCCTAATCAAGATAATAAAATGTATCGCTTGACCGATCCGAATTCTTATTCGGGGCTGGGGAACGTCGGTTTGGCTCTAACTTATGACGGCTGTCATGAGTACGAACAAGGGAAAGAGGATTGCATGAATTCCTTGATGACCCCTACGAAGAAGAAGCACTCTATTGCGTCTTCTTCAGGTATTTTTGTTATTGAGAACTGTTTTTCGGTCAGTCCTACCTCCTGGGTACTAGATACCGGATCAGGATCTCATATCTGTAATTTATTGCAGGTACTGAGAAAAAGTAGGATAATTGGACCTGGTGATATGTCCCTCAGAATAGGGAACAAAGCACAAGTTGATGCTGCTGCCGTCGGTGAATATCATCTAGTGTTGCCAAAAGGCAATACTATGATTTTGAACAATTGCTACTATGTATCTTTCATGGTATGCAACATCATATCAGTTTCTTTACCTGATAAAGTTGGATATAAGTTTGTTCTTGATAGAAATATCATGAACATTTACCTTAATCAGGTATTGGTTGCAGAAGGTACACGGTGTAATGGTATCTATGTTCTAAATCAAAACACAGTTTTCAATATACAAAACACACGCAAGAGGAAGAGTTCAGATACGATCGGATCCTACTTGTGGCATTGTAGACTTGGTCATATCGGAGAGAAAAGACTAACTAAGTTGTATAAGGATGGATATTTGAATACGTTCGAATTTTCATCTTATGAAACTTGTCAGTCTTGCTCAAGGGAAAGATGATCAAATCTCCGTTCACCGGACACGGAGAAAGAGCAGCAGAGCTCTTGGGACTCATATATAGTGATGTATGTGGTCCAATGTCTATACATGTAAGGGGTGGGTTCTCGTACTTCATCACACACTGACGATCTCTCTAGGTTCGGATACGTGTATCTTATGAAACACAAATCTGAAGCTTTTGAGAAATTCAAAGAATACAGAAATGAAGTAGAGAACCAGACTGGAAAAAGTATCAAGATCCTCCGATCTGATAGAGGAGGAGAGTACTTAAGAACGGAATTCCTTGAATACCTAAAAGAGAATGGAATTCTCTCTCAGCTTACTCCTCCGTATACACCATAACATAATGGTGTATCGGAGCGGAGGAATCATACCCTATTGGATATGGTTCGCTCCATGATAAGTAACGCCGAGTTGCCTCTTTCATTTTAGGGACATCCGCTTTTGACAGCGGCATATCTGTTGAATGATATTCCATCCAAATCCGTGCCTAAAACGCCATTCGAGTTATGGAATGGTAAAAAGCCATATCTTAACAGATTTAAGATATGCGGTTGTCCGACTTATGTTAAAAAGCATAATCCGGATAAACTAGAGGCACGGTCAGTTTTATGTAAGTTTGTAGGATATCCAAAGATTGGTTATGGATATCTGTTCTACCACACCAAGGAACGGAAGCTGTTTGTTGCTCAGCACGCCACCTTTTTAGAGCGGCAATTTATTGCAAAAGAAATAAGTGGGAGGACGGTAGAACTGGAAGAAATTCAAGAATCACAAACTGAAACTGAAGATTTGGTGGAACCTCAAGATTCAATAATCCCGAACGAACCTCAGCCACTCCGTAGATCTAGTAGGATTTCTCATCTGCCCGAGAGATACTACGGTTTTCTTATAGACGGGGATCGAGAGGATTGCATCTTGGAAGAAGATTTCAGGCATGCCATTATCAGTAGGGACTTTGATAAGTGGCTGGATACTATGCGATCCGAAATGGAGTCCATGTACACCAATAAAGTGTGGACCTTGGATATTGCTCCACCTGGGGTAAAACCCGTTGGATGCAAATGGATTTATAAAAAGAAGATTGGTGTAGATGGGCAGGTGGAAACCTATAAGACTAGACTTGTTGCAAAAGGTTTTCGTCAAAGACCAGGATTGGACTATGACGAAACTTTTTCTCCAGTAGCTATGCTCAAATCCATTCGGATCCTGCTTGCCATTGTTGCCTTCCATGACTATGAAATCTGGCAGATGGACGTAAAAATGGCCTTTCTAAACGGAAGTTTGGAAGAGTGCGTTTATATGGATCAGCCGGAGGGTTTTGTAGACAGTGGGAGCAACGGGAAGGTGTTCAAGTTGCTTAAATCCATTTATGAATTAAAGTAGACATCGTGGAGCTGGAACATCTGTTTTGATGAAACAGTCAAGGAATTTGACTTCATCAAGAATGAGGATGAACCTTGTATTTATAAGAAGATTGTAGGACGAACTGTCGTATTTCTAGTCTTGTACGTGGATGACATTCTTTTGATAGGAAATGATATTCCTATGCTATAATCAGTCAAGCTGTTCTTATCACAAAGGTTCTCCATGAAGGACCTAGGTGATGCCTCGTACATTCTAGGGATCAAGATCTACAGAGATAGATCTAAGAGATTATTGGGACTTTCGCAGTTCAGGTACATAGAGACCGTACTAAAGAGATTTAGTATGGAAGATTCCAAGCGCGGTAACATACCCGCATTGCATGGAACCACCCTCTCCAAGGAGATGTCTCCCAAGACTGATGAGGAGAGGGCTCGCATGAGCACTATACCCTACGCTTCGGCGGTAGGATCTATAATGTATGCGAAGCTATGTACAAAACTAGATATAGCTTACGCGCTTAGCGTGGTGAGCCGGTATCAGTCGAACCCAGGTGAGAACCACTGGACAACAGTGAAGAACATTCTCAAGTACCTGAGAAGAACTAAGGAGATATTCTTGGTTTTCGGTAATGGAGACTTGAAGGTCGAGTCCTTTACCGATTCAAGCTTCCAGAGTGACAAGGATGACAGCAAGTCTGTCTCGGGTTTTGTGTTTACCCTCAACGGAGGGGAAGTGTATTGGACGAGCTCCAAACAGGACACCGCCGCAGACTCGACGATGGAGGCTGAATACATTGCTGCGAACGATGCCGCAAAAGAAGCGGTCTGGATGAAGAAGTTTATTACTGAACTTTAGGTAGTTCCATCCATTGTTGATCCAATACCTTTGTATTGTGATAACAATGGGGCTATAGCTTTAGCGAAGGAATCACGGTCCCATCAGAAATCCAGACACATCTTAAGGCGGTATCACCTGATCAGGGAGATCATAGATAGTCAAGAGATCGAGGTCCGGAGAGTGGATACAAAAGAAAACACGATGGATCCATTTACAAAGGCCCTCCCTCAAGCGCAGTTCGAGCGACTTTTTGAGATGTTGGGTATGCGGTACGCCAGCAGCTGGCCTTAATGCAGACATTGGGTATTCAGTACGCCAATTACTGGACTTTAGTGCAAGTGGGAGATTGTTGGATATATATGCCCTAGAGGCCATTATTGTATATGTATACATATGGATGCTGGGGATATGTATGTACAGGACAATCTTGCTCGGTTATATAGTATATTATTTGAGTTGTCTTTATCAGGATATGTGTATTTGTTTCTATTGATATTTTATCCAGCTTGCACATATTGATAAAGACTTGATACAGTAGTATACTATTATGGTTTGACTTTTTCTTAACATGTGCATATGTTATATATATCGAACACATGTTGATAAAGCCCGTAGGATCTTGCTTAACTACCAGCGTTATCATGGTGATCATACTTGTGGGAGCTGAGTAGTCATAAGCATATCCTTAAAAGTCCCAAGTCGCAGGAGTATCGAGATCGGGCTTCGCTACTCTAGAGTAGACTTGTGTATACGTTTCTAGACCCCGACGAGGGGCGGTGGTTGGTCCCACAACCATTGGTGTGATCGCCTAAGATTGTATATGGGTGCTCACTGGGGGAGTACACTGGACGGACCGTCGAGAACCTCTAGATGGTATTATACATGTCGTCAAAGCGGTTCTCATGTGACATGTGTACAGGTTAGTCTTTGGACCTGAGGTCGTCATTTTTCTTGTATGAGTTCCTATTGTGCTTTGATCACTACTCTACCACGGCTCTACTGAGTCGTGCAAACAGGTTTTGGTTAGGTGCAGTCCCGAGCCATATGGCGGCAGTGAGTGATTGTCAGGGATTCGTCTCTCCAGGTATTGGGAGTCGATATCGCACAATGTTCGATTGGCCAGGACCATATGACCTTGGACAAGGTAGTTGGGATTTACTGATAGGTTGATCAGTAGTTCCCGGATTGGTCTTGAGACGCATCAGCATAAATTATCGGGTTATTAGGGTCAGACGTTTACCATCCCCTAGACCCGGTATGCGATACTCTTAGACGAAGAGACCGGACTGTACGGATATTGTCACGGATAGGCTCGGTAGGTATACGGATGAGTTTGCTCGTCGACCTTCCTTTTCGACTAGTACCCGTGTAGCCGTTACGTACAGCTAGTGCCGTTGACGTGCTTGTAGTTATGGATTTATCCAGTAACTCACTGTCGGCGTACTGTCGAGTCTTTAGAGTCCCACACAGAGGGTTTTCCTACTTTGGGCGAAACGATGTAGAGGCCGTATGGTTTTACGGCAGGGGTTCGATCACATATGTGTACTTGTGCACGTATGATGTTTGGGCGGATAATACTAGCGAGCTTTGGTTTAAGCCGGATCCCAGTATTATATTCTTGGATTAATTTTGTCTCTTTGTATTCGTATTTTTCGGAATACGAATACGGGTATGTATATACGGTGAGGGGTATTCTTGTAATTGTGCAAGATGCTTCTAGAAGAAAACACATCATTATTGTTTTAACCATTTAGGTTAAATGGTTAATGAGGTGGAGGTATGAGGTATTTATTTGTATTAAATGAAGCATGGCTACTTGGTGACTCATGTAGTGACTCATGAGGTGACTCATGGTTTACTATTTGGGTATGCTTGATATTTTGTGTGGTGAATTATTGTTTGCATTATTATTCACAACACTTAGCCATCTTCTTTCTATGCTCACTTCTGCACTCTCATATTCTCAAAGCTTAGCTTCTTCTACCTCAAACACTAATAGTCTCATGTGTTGAGAAACCTAGGGTTAGTGAGACAAATCAATCCATCATCATTCTTTACATCATCTAGGCTACTTAGATTAGCATACTATGTAACCTAGTTACCTCGGTTTAGTGGTAGGAGCTCAAAGTAGTCACTCTCGGATGGATCATCTTTGACGCGAGGAGACAGACGATCAATCTCGATCATGGAGGCCACTAGGAGAATACTAAAGGAGAGGAGTGAATACCCGAAGGAGTTGAGCCTCTTTGTATAAACTTCTTTCATAGTAGATAGAACTCCTTTACATGCTAGTTAGGTTTATAGAAGATCCGGTTTAGGCTTATTCTAGCGCCGGTTTAAAACGTTATAAAATATTTTGTTCCGCAAACGGCCATGGATGATGGCCAGGGCATTACTGTAACCCAACATGACCAACCGGACATAGTACGATATCGACTCCCAATACCGAGAGAGACGAATCCCTAAAAATCTCTTACTGCCTCCATGTGGATTGGGACTGTACCGAACCAAAACCTTTTTGCACAACTCAGTAGAGCCGTGGTAGGGTAGTGATCTAAGTATAGTGGGAACTCACACGAGTCAAATGACGATCTCAGGTCTAAAGACTAACCTGTACTCTTGTCATCTGAGAACCACTATCTGACGATAAAAATAATACCATCTAGAAGTTCTCGGCGAGTCCGTCCAGTGTACTCACCCCCAGTGAGCACCTGTATACAATCTTAGGTAATCACACCAATGGCTGCGGGACTAACCACCGCCCCTCGTCGGGGCTTAGAAACATATACACAAGTCTACTATAGAATATTGATACCCGGTCTCAATACTCCTGGGACTTGGGACATTTAAGGATGTGTGCTTATGAACTACCCAGCCCCCACAAGTATGATCGCCATTATAACGCTGGTAGTCAAGTAAAATCCTATGGGCTTTATCAAAATGTATCAGCCATCTGTGATATCAAGTAAAACATATGCACATGTTAAGATAAAGACAAACCAAAATAGTATACTACTGTAACGAGTCTTTATCATCATGTATAAGCAATATAAAGCAGCAAACAAAACAAATACACATGTTCAGATAAAGACAACTCAAATAGTATACTATACAATCGAGCAAGATTGTCCTGTACAAACTGTTAGTTGTATGTATGCCCTAGAGGCCATTATTGTACATGATTGTATATTATAGTGGATGCTTGGACATATATAGGGAGGACTTTCTTGCTCGACATGATAGTATGCTATCTGGTTACTCTTTATCTTAACATGTATACTTGTACTTTCTCTCTGTTACATGTTGATAAAGCCCTTAGATTGTGGACTTGTCTACCAGGACTATGATGGAGATCATACTAATGGGGCCAAGGTAGTCCACAAGTTCATCCTTTAATTGTTCCTAGTCGTAGGTGTATCGAGACGGGGCATCGATATTACAGAATAGACTAGCGTATACGTTTCTTGACCCATTTGATGGGCGATGGATGATCCCACATCCATTGGTGTTTGACATCAAAGATAGTATATGGGTGCTCAGTGGAGACTGGGTACACTGAACATGACTCGCCGAGAACTCCTAGATGGTATTATACCTAGCGTCAGATAGCAGTTCTCTGGTGACATTGGTATAGGTTAGTCTGTAGACCCGAGATCGTCATAGAGTCTTGTGTGAATCCCACTGTGCTTTGATTTCCACCATACCACGTTCAAGAGAACGTGCAAAATGGTGGTTTTTGGGTACAGTCTCGAGTCACATGGAGGCAATGAGCGATAGGAGGGGTTTCGTCTCTCCCGCTATTGGGGGTTGATGTTGCGTTGTACTCGATTGGCCATAACAGGAAGTCCCTGGCCAGGGCAGATACTGAGATTTACTGGTAAGTGTTATTAGTAGTTTCTCGACCCGTTATGAGCCTCACATCGGCATGACTTATCAAATTTTAGGGTGTCGAGCGAGCCCGAACCAAGGATCTAACTATAGAATTAGGGTTTAACTAAGCAAGTAAACAAATTTACTCTAAGTGAACAAGGAATACTGTTAGTGTATATGCCCTAGAGGCCATTACTGTATCATACTAGTTTGTATATTACTTAATGGAAGCTTGGGATATTCATAGTTGTATATACAATCTTGCTCGAAATGATAGTATGCTACTTGGTTTGTCTCTACTTTAATATGTGCATGTATTTCTTTTAGCATATAGCTGATATACATATTAGTAGAGCCCTTAGGATCTTTGCTTGATTACCAGCGTTGTGATGGCGCTCACACTCGTGGGAGCTGGGTGATCTATAAGCACATCCTTATACAGGTCCCTAGTCGTTGGACTATCGAGACAGGGCATCGATACTCCGGAGTAGACTAGCGTATGCGCTTCTCATCCCAGTATGGGAGACGGTCTGTCCCACAGCCGTCAGTACGTCGTACTTGAGATAGTATGCGGGTGCTTGTTAGGTTACGAGTACACTGGACAGGACTCGTCGGGAACTGTTGGTTGGTATTATACCTATCGTCAGTTATCAGTTCCCAGGTGACATGAGTACAGCTTAGTCCGCAGACTTGACACTGTCACTTCGCCTCGAGTGTGTTCCCACTGCACTTTGATTACTACCCTACCACGGCTCAAAGGAGTCGTGCAAATAGGTAGTTTTTGGGTGCAGTCCCGAAGCACTTGGAGGCAGTGACAGTTAGACAGGATTCGTCTCTCCCGGTATTGGGGGTTGACACCGCGCTGTGTCCAGGAGAGCCATTACACGAGTAGTCCCTGGCCAGGGCAAGCAAGATATACTGGTAGGTTTCCAGTGTTATCTCAGGGTGTTCTGGGCTACACTCCGACACGACTTGTACCGCTATTAAGGGACTGACGTTCACCGCCCCCCTAGGCCCGCCATGCGATGTATCAGACGAACAGACCGGACTGTACGGAGATTGTCACATACAGGCTCAGTAGGAGTTCAGATGGGGTTCACCTCGTCAGTCTTCTTATCGACATCTATCTAGGGACCGTTACGTACAGCTAGTGCCGCTTGCGGTCTGTGGTTAATACCACTGCCAGCGTAGTGTCGAGTCTTTAGAGTCCCACACAGAGAGCTATTCGCCTTTAGGAAAAATGAGTAGTGGTCGCATGGTTTTGCGACAGGGTTCGTTCACATCCGCGCACTTGTGCACGTTTGCTGTCCGGACAGTTTATACTAGCGGGCTTTGGTTTAATCCGGATCCTAGTATATGATTTGGGATTGGTTTTTCTCATTGTATTCGTGTTCCTCGGATCACGAATACGGGTGCGTATGCACAGTTGCTTGAGACAGAGGGAGAGGACTTTGATTAGGGTTAATAACCATTGTCATTTTATTAACCCTAATGCTTATGTGTGTATTATGGTTAATTGATATTAGCTTAATATAATTGTGCATGGTTATGGTTGTTGACCTTTTGACTATCTTGACTTGTTGACCCTAGTTGACATATTGACCATCATCATTCCATATAAAAGATGCTTTTTGATCCTTGCAATTAGCATTAAATATGAAATGATAATGGTCATGTCATGATTAACCATGACAATTATCTAGCTAATTATCTAATTAAAATAATATACACATATAAGTGAGAATGGTTCATATTATTCTCATTCGATTATTCACATTCTTTCTCTTGTTCTTCCTCTCCCTCAAGCTCTCCCCTCTCATGTGTTGAGAAACACTTGAGCTTGAGAAAAACCCTTTCTTGATAATCTCTACTCTCATCTAGGGTTCAAGGATTAGCACTTCTTGCACCCTAGTTACTTCTAGCTTGGAGTTGAAGCCAAAGGTTGAGGCTTTCGGGTGGATCTTTCTTCGACGTGAGAAGATGACCAAGGTGTCCTCCTTCCACCACTCCAAGGAGCAAGGAGAGAAGGACATAAAGCCTAAGGTATAACCTTTCTAGCACTTAGCTAGTTTCTAGTTAGCTTTAGCTTGTTTTTGTTTAGCTAAGATCCTTCGTAGTATAGTCCATGTTGCCTAAGCTCATAAAAATTCGATTTTTATTCCGTTTTCCGCCTCCCCGTAAGCACCGGGGTGGGCAACATGGACTTACAGTGGTATCAGAGCCTAACAAACATAAACTATCTAGGTAGTAAAGTGTATCGAAGTTCGAATCGGAAAAATCGAAAAACCGAGTTTTCAAAACCCTAAGTTTCTGTTAAATTTTTTTCTGGTCAAATCATAATATATTATACACCAAAAATCATCTCAGGGTTTTGTGAAGAAAGCCACCAAAAACGATCCAAAGATTCGACCAAAGAGCCGCGGTTCCGCGGCAATAGCAAGCTATTGCCGCGCAACCGCGGCCGTCTTGGCTCATCTCTGGGTCGAGTTTGGTGCAGTGTGTTTCTGGCCATGTTTTAGGATTTTTAAGATGGTTTATATGTGCCCAGATTTTCCAGAATTGAAATTTGTTTTTGGGGGCCTATAAATCCGTATTTTTTTTCCGAACTTCAATACACTTTGACTAAAAGGTTATATCTGTGATGTTTATATGTATTGAACGCCGGCTAATCGCTATATGTCGATTAGTCGGGGTTATACATATCTGTGATCTGTGTTTGATGTTGGTATGTGTATATGAATGGGTTTGATTGTCGCGGGTGAATAGCCGGGGTGGATGTGAGATGAGTGTTGCTTTTTCTTTCATTCATTGTAATATGTAAATTGATGTAATATTATTATTTGTTTGGCCGCACAACCGGGTCGGAGTTGTAGCCGTCAATGTATAATTCTTTTTACTGTTTTTGCTCCTAGGATAGACCCATGGAGGGGGTGCACAAACTACCGGGTATCTCGAAGTGCCGAGTGACCTACTCACGGTGTTGAGGGAGGTTGCTTCGCTTCGGATACTTGGCGGGTAGTTTGCCGCACCCATAGGGATCTTGGGTGGGGTATTGGCTATTCACCGCGACTGTGTAATCCGCTTTTTGTTGCAGGCTCGAACGGATTGCGGATTCCTAGTATATCCAATGTATTCATCTGTGATCTGTAATGTCTATCATTGCTATATATTTATATATGATAACTATTTAGGCGTTGCTTATGTTTTACAGCCGCGCTAGCCCAGCCCCCGCTCTGTCGTTAGTTAAGTAACCTAACGGGTGATGACGGGGCCCCGTAGCGAATGCGAATGGCATAAGCGTACGTCATATTTTGGTTGTTTTCTGCAATGGTAGGATTAAATGATGGGACGCATTAAAAGAACTAATGCAAGAAAATAAACCAAGTAAAAGTCTATTGGAACACTTTGTAAACCACTCGGTTCTTTTCAAAACTAAACTTTTAAATGCGGAGCTTGAACCACTCCTTTTAAAAGCCATCTCGTTCCATCGATCATATCAAGTTCACTACGTTCACGGTTTCGCCAAAACCATTCGTAGCCCTCCGTCATTTCGTATGGATATTCAATAGTATTCAAGCTATGTTTGTTGACCTTCGTCAAGGCATAGTGATTGGTAGCTGTTGGGTGTTCATATGTAGCATAGATAGATGCGTTGGTTTGGGACAGTCGTACTACCTTGTTGACCTTTGTCAAGGGTATGTGCGGGTGGGTTCAAATTAACCTGGATAATGACGGGTAGAACTTGACATGTGACTTATGATTTGTTGACCTTCGTCAAGGTCATAAGAGCATGGGGCAAAAATCCACATCGGGAGTTTCATAAGTACTGAAACTTGCTAGCGTTGCATACCATTTGGAGTGTGATGATTCTGGTAGGATTCCTTCGGTTTTATCACGCGATGATATTTGGATCCCGATCCTACTGTGAGTATATGCTACTCCTCGGGAAAGTTCTCACTTACCGATCAATGCTATAAACCTAGTAGGTGTCTAGAAAGGTGTTAGCGGGGCTACGCCCACAGGGAAAAGAGGTTACTTAATTAAGGAACTTCGTGAAAGCGTTGGAAAACCTCCCTCGAAGTACCGACACTGGCCTGGCTGAACGGTTAAGCAAGTATTGTACGGTGAGATTGATCCTGACTAATCTTTTCTTTACGGTTTGAGAAGGGATTCGAGAGACAGTTGGAGCCATCCAGTTTAGACAAATTAAAAACCACTCTAAACTGGCAAGAGCATCATTCTAAAGTGTTTTCTTCTCTCTCTCTTAACTGCAGCGACCTAATGACCGCACCTAGGTTACATCTAGATAAAAAGATGACTGAATCTGACTGTTATGACTGGCAAAAGTCTGTCCAGATGTCCATTGCCCAGGACAAGCTGGGACACCTCTTGACTGATCCCACCCCTGCCGTCTCAGGTCCAGTTTCCCCTGTCACGGATATTCATATCCATAGGACATCGGAAGAAGACTGTGCGAAAGCCAAGTGCCTCGTGTTAGCCTCAGTTGCTGGTATATACCAGAGGCAGCACGAGAAGATGGACTCAGCTTCTATCTTCCTCCATAACAAAGTTTTATATGGAGAGCAATCTCGTATCGTGAGATATGAGACCTCGAACGAATTGCTTCCAGCGAGGTTAGCTATCGGGTCATCTGTAGGGGGCAACGTCCTTACAGAGACCAGCTCTTTTGAGCTCTCGGACCTGAAGACCACGTTGAAGAACGGGTCAGATGCTGACTTAGTTCAACAGTCTCTACCTACTACCCTGAAGGAAACTAGGGAAGTAGAAAGAAAGAGAAAGGCATAAGTTTCAGGAATGGATGCAGTAAAAGAGGGATGTTCCTATTGTTGCGGGAATGAACATGGGCAGAAGGATTGCAAGGCTTGCAAAGCCAGTAGCCAGAATTCGAAGCATGTTGTGGCTTCGGCTTCGGGTGTGTTTGTAATAGAGAACTGTATGTCAGTTAACCCTACTTCCTGGGTATTGGATACCGGATCAGGATCTCATATCTGTAACTCGTTACAGGCTCTGAGAAAACGTAGGGTTATCAGGAAAGGTGATATGACTCTTAGGGTTGCTAACGGAATGAGCATGTATGCTGAATCCGTAGGTGAATATCATCTAGGACTGACAACTGGGCAGATATTGATTCTGCGTAACTGTTTTTATGTACCAGGTGCGACTTGTAATATCATATCTGTATCCTTAATTTCTAAGGAAGGATATGATTTTACTTTTGTAAGCGATGTAGTTAACATCCACCTAAATCAAGTTCTGATTGGGTCAGGTACATTACAAAACGGTATATAGGTATTGAATCAAGCTCAGATCTTCAGTGTCCAGAACACACTTAAAAGAAAGTCTCCAGAAACAAATCAGGCTTTCTTATGGCATTGTAGACTGGGTCACATTAATGAGACACGGTTGACAAAGTTACATAAAGAGGGATACTTGAATCCGTTTGAGTATCAGTCTTATGCCACTTGTGAATCCTGTCTCATGGGAAAGATGACAAAGACTCCGTTCACTGGACACGGAGAAAGAGCAAGCGAGCTCTTGGGACTCAAACACAGTGATGTGTGTGGTCCAATGTCTACACATGCGCGAAGTGGTTATTCATACTTCATTACTTTCACAGATGATTTCTCTAGGTATGGGCATGTCTTCTTGATGAAGCACAAATTCGAGGCCTTTGAGAAATTTCAAGAATACAAGAATGAAGTTGAAAAACAAACAGGCAAAAGTATCAAGACACTAAGATCTGATCGAGGTGGTGAATACTTGAGTGCCGAGTTTCTGGGCTACTTAAAAGAGAATGGAATTCTCTCTCAGCTTACTCCTCCATACACACCACAACACAACGGTGTATCGGAAAGGCGGAATCGAACCCTATTAGATATGGTTCGTTCTATGATGAGTAAGGCTGAGTTACCGCGATCCTTCTGGGGTAATGTGCTAGAAACAGCAGCATATCTCTTGAACAAGGCTCCATCCAAGACTGTGCCTACCACCCCATATGAAATATGGAGTGGAAAGAAACCCTGTCTTAAGTACCATAAGACATGGGGATGTCCAGCTTTTGTAAAAAAGCAGCATGCGGACAAGCTCGAGGCACGCTCAGTACTGTGTAAGTTTGTGGGATACCCAAAGAACTCCAGGGGGTATCTTTTCTATTCCGCAGAGGAACAAAAGGTTTTTGTTTCTCAGCATGCCCATTTCTTGGAAACTGAATTTTTAGAAAATCAGATAAGTGGGAGCGCGATAGAACTGGAAGAAATTCCAGAACCACAAGCTATTACTGAAAGCTTGGAAGAACCAGAAGTTTCAAGGGAAACGGACATCCCAGCGCCACTCCGCAGGAGTAGTAGGCAGTTTCATCCGCCCGAGAGATACTACGGTTTTCTCATTGACGGGGATAGAGAGGATTGCACCTTGGATTATGGTGAGCCTACAAGCTTCCAGCAAGCCATCCAGAGTGGCGACTCGGTAAAATGGCTGGATGCAATGCGGGCCGAAATGGAGTCCATGTACACCAACAAAGCTTGGACTTTGGACTTTGCTCCAGAAGGGGTAAAACCCGTAGGCTGCAAATGGATCTTCAGAAAGAAGATTGGTGTAGATGGGCAGGTTGAGATCTATAAAGCTAGACTTGTTGCAAAAGGTTTTCGTCAAAGACCTGGTTTGGACTATGACGAGACCTTTTCTCCAGTGGCTATGCTGAAATCCATTCGGATCCTTCTTGCCATTGCTTCCTTCCACGATTATGAAATCTGGCAGATGGACGTAAAGACGGCTTTCCTAAATGGAAATTTGGAAGAGTGCGTCTATATGGATCAGCCGGAGGGATTCATTCAGAGTGGGAGCAGCGGTAGAGTGTGCAAGTTGCTAAAGTCCATCTATGGACTTAAGCAGGCATCGCGGAGTTGGAACATCTTCTTTGATGATACTGTCAAAGAATTCGACTTTATCAAAAACCCAGATGAACCATGCATTTACAGTAAGATTGTAGGGAGAACTGTAGTATTCCTCGTCTTGTACGTGGATGACATTCTCCTAATAGGAAATGATATTCCTATGCTACAGTCAGTCAAAGGATTCTTGTCGCAGAGGTTCTATATGAAGGACCTGGGCGATGCCAACTACATTTTGGGGATCCAGATCTATCGTGATAGATCTAAGAGGATGTTGGGACTTTCACAGTCAAGGTACATCGACACCATACTGAAAAGATTCAGTATAGAAGATTCCAAGCGCAGTAATCTACCGGCTTGTCACGGGATCACCCTCTCCAAAGAGATGTCTCCCAAGACTGATTTGGAGAGGGATCGCATGTCTATTATACCCTACACTTCTGCGGTAGGCTCTATAATGTATGCGATGTTGTGTACCAGACCAAATGTAGCATACGCATTGAGCGTTGTAAGCCGGTATCAGTCGAACCCAGGGGAGAAACACTGGATAGCGGTAAAGAACATTCTCAAGTACCTGAGAAGGACTAAGGAGATGTTCTTGGTGTATGGCGGAAAAGACCTCCATCTTGAGGCCTTTGCTGACTCCAGCTTCCAGAGTGACAAGGATGATTCCAAGTCCATGTCGGGTTTTGTCTTCATCCTTAATGGAGGGGCGGTGTGTTGGAAGAGCTCCAAACAGGAAACCGTTGCCGACTTGACTATGGAAGCGGAATACATCGCTGCATCTGATGCCACAAAAGAAGCTGTCTGGATGAGGAAGTTCTTGAGAGAACTTCAGGTGGTTCCGTCCATTGTTGACCCAATACCTCTGTATTGCGACAACAACGGGGCTATAGCTTTAGCGAAGGAACCCAGGTCCCATCAGAAATCCAGGCACATCTTAAGGCGGTATCACCTGATCAGGGAGATCGTGGATCGCCAGGAGATCGAGGTTCGGAGAGTTGCTTCGGAAGATAACACAGCAGATCCATTCACCAAGGCCTTGCCCCAGACTCAGTTCGAGCGGCTGATCGAGATGATAGGTCTTCGATACGCAAGTACATGGCCTTAGTGCAAGTGGGAGATTGTTAGTGTATATTCCCTAGAGGCCATTACTGTATCATACTAGTTTGTATATTACTTAATGGAAGCTTAGGATATTCACAGTTGTATATACAATCTTGCTCGAAATGGTAGTATGCTACTTGGTTTGTCTCTACTTTAATATGTGCATGTGTTTCTTTTAGCATATAGCTGATATACATATTTGTAGAGCCCTTAGGATCTTTGCTTGATTACCAGCGTTGTGATGGCGCTCACACTCGTGGGAGCTGGGTGATCTATAACCACATCCTTATACAAGTCCCTAGTCGTTGGACTATCGAGACAGGGCATCGATACTCCGGAGTAGACTAGCGTATGCGCTTCTCATCCCAGTGTGGGAAACGGTCTGTCCCACAGCCGTCAGTACGTCGTACTTGAGATAGTATGCGGGTGCTCGTTAGGTTACGAGTACACTGGACAGGACTAGTCGGGAACTGTTGGTTGGTATTATACCTATCGTCAGTTATCAGTTCCCAGGTGACATGAGTACAGCTTAGTCCGCAGACTTGACACTGTCACTTCGCCTCGAGTGTGTTCCCACTGCACTTTGATTACTACCCTACCACGGCTCAAAGGAGTCGTGCAAACAGGTAGTTTTTGGGTGCAGTCCCGAAGCACTTGGAGGCAGTGACGGTTAGAAAGGATTCGTCTCTCCCGGTATTGGGGGTTGACATCGCGCTGTGTCCAGGAGAGCTATTACACGAGTAGTCCCTGGCCAGGGCAAGCGAGATATACTGGTAGGTTTCCAGTGTTATCTCAGGGTGTTCTGGGCTACACTCCGACACGACTTGTACCGCTATTAAGGGACTGACGTTCACCGCCTCCTAGGCCCGCCATGCGATGTATCAGACGAACAGACCGGACTGTACGGAGATTGTCACATACAGGCTCAGTAGGAGTTCAGATGGGGTTCACCTCGTCAGTCTTCTTATCGACATCTATCTGGGGACCGTTACGTACAGCTAGTGCCGCTTGCAGTCTGTGGTTAAACCCACTGCCAGCATAGTGTCGAGTCTTTAGAGTCCCACATAGAGAGCTATTCGCCTTTAGGCAAAATGAGTAGAGGTCGCATGGTTTTGCGACAGGGTTCGTTCACATCCGCGCACTTGTGCACGTTTGCTTTCCGGACAGTTTATACTAGCGGGCTTTGGTTTAAGCCGGATCCTAGTATATGATTTGGGATTGGTTTTTCTCATTGTATTTGTGTTCCTCGGATCACGAATACGGGTGCGTATGCACAGTTGCTTGAGACAGAGGGAGAGGACTTTGATTAGGGTTAATAACCATTGTCATTTTATTAACCCTAATGCTTATGTGTGTATTATGGTTAATTGATATTAGCTTAATATAATTGTGCATGGTTATGGTTGTTGACCTTTTGACTATCTTGACTTGTTGACCCTAGTTGACATATTGACCATCATCATTCCATATAAAAGATGCTTTTTGATCCTTGCAATTAGCATTAAATATGAAATGATAATGGTCATGTCATGATTAACCATGACAATTATCTAGCTAATTATCTAATTAAAATAATATACACATATAAGTGAGAATGGTTCATATTATTCTTATTCGATTATTCACATTCTCTCTCTTGTTCTTCCTCTCCCTCAAGCTCTCCCCTCTCATGTGTTGAGAAACACTTGAGCTTGAGAAAAACCCTTTCTTGATAATCTCTACTCTCATCTAGGGTTCATGGATTAGCACTTCTTGCACCCTAGTTACTTCTAACTTGGAGTTGAAGCCAAAGGTTGAGGCTTTCGGGTGGATCTTTCTTCGACGTGAGAAGACGACCAAGGTGACCTCCTTCCACCACTCCAAGGAGCAAGGAGAGAAGGACATAAAGCCCAAGGTATAACCTTTCTAGCACTTAGCTAGTTTCTAGTTAACTTTAGCTTGTTTTTGTTTAGCTAAGATCCTTCATAGTATAGTCCATGTTGCCTAAGCTCATAAAAATTCGATTTTTATTCCGTTTTCCGCCTCCCCGTAAGCACCGGGAAATAAGAATGCAGGAAATAAAACTAACCACTACAGAACTCACAAATCAGCCTGCTGGCTGAAGTACTCCTGCTCGGTCAGCGACAGTGGTAAAGAATATGGGCCATGCAAAACCCAGACGTCAGCGCGTCATGTCAACCAATAATATAATATAAACAGTGTAATAGGCAATGCAGAAAATAAACATGAATAAAGCAATAGTATGAAACAAGCAGTGCAGGGTAGTGTGCAGTGAGTAACTAAACTGTTCTATCAGGTTTTCTATTCTAAAGTCTTTGAAATCAAATTGGGTAATCCTCCATGTAACTCAAAGGATATGTCCCGTTACCCCCCGGGACCACGGATCAGGAATATGGGAACCAATAGTGGTTCTGTCCCGTTGCCCCCCGGGACCACGGATCAGGAAAATGTAAGAGTCACGAATGGCTCTGTCCCGTTACCCCCCGGGACCACGGATCAAGTAATACCCTTTTAAGTTACACTTTAGTTTACACTTTTGATTTCCCCACACCCCCAAGTTATATGTGTCAGGTCAGGTATTCAGTAGTCAAGAACTAATGCCAACACAAGATCAGGTAACAGTAGGTTTGTCTGGATAGACAACAAGATTGGTCCATGAGGACTCCATTTCAGGTTTGTTGGCATTAGGCATGAGATCAGGTAACAGGTCCGTTCATGGTACATCGGGTCAAGTCAAGGTAAACGGTACCATGTCAGGTGCATCGTGTAGCAATGTCAAGTCAAGGTACGAACACATCGTGGGTGTGCTCACAAACAGATATATAATCGAACGGGGGATTGACAGCAGAAAATAAGCAATAAATTAAACAATAATAAGCAGTACATTCAATCACAATAGTGCATTAATACAGAGCAGCCGTTTTATTATATTAACAGGTTTTGAGCACCCTTAGCGGTGCAACAGTTTAAAGGATGATGCAATACCGTTAAATCAAGTCATTGAATACGAATATCCGAATGTAATAGAACTACAAAGGAAAGTGCTATAATCTATTAAACGGTAAAATGTGATTAACAGGTAAACTTGGTTCGTAGGTTAATAGTTGCAAATTGTAATTTCATGTTAACTGTAAAATGATATATGTCATATTGCAACCAAATGAGGAAATTACCATACCGAGTTAAGTTTTGCAGGTTTAATGAGTCAAAACATATATAATTGTATAGTATAGCATGTAGCAAGTGATACTTTCCTCGACGGGTCGTGAACCGGGAAAAACGGAACGTAACGTCGGCGGGGGAAACTCGCGACGGACGCACGGATCACGGATTGAACCCAAACAACGAACAATGGGACCACGCGGACCGGGGTACCTCACTGGAACGTCGGATCACGTCGTCGGCATCGCCGGATTCCGGCGAGAAAGAGAACCGCGAAACATCAAGTTATGCAAACAAGAATGCAAAGGGACCAGAGAAAAAGGAAGGAGGAAAGGAGTACAAGGCTTACAGGGGTTGCAGAGGTCGCGACAGCGATGGGGTCGACGGCGGTGGGGCGCCGGCGAGGATGTGGCAGGCGATGGGTTAAGGCTGCGGGTATGGAAAGGAGAGAAAGTGGAGAGGGCGGGTCTGGTGCACGCAGGAGAAGAGGAGGTGCCGACGGTGGCGCGGGTGACGACGACGAGAGTCGCCGATGATGTTTCCGGCCAAACAGAGAAGGCACCGGGGGTTGCTGCGGGGTCCTTGTTGCGGCGCCGAGCACACGGGGAGAAGGAGGGATGTCGAGGTTGGCACGAGGAGGCGGAGGCGAGGGCAACGATGGCGCTGGCGCTGGCGTCGGAGCTGCGACGGCGACGGTGGAGGCGGCTAGGGCTAGGTCGGGTTGGGTTTCTCGCGATGGGTTCTGGAAATTATGAGGGAGAGGAGGAATATATATATATATAGGGGAGAGAGAGAGAAAGAGAGGGGAATAGTGGAGGGGCCCACGGAGAAGGAATGCCTGATTGGCTGAGGAGGATTCGTGGGTTAACAAAAATATTTAAAAGATTTTTTTAATTATTTAAGTTAACAGTAGGATTTATGAGTATATTATAGTTTCGATTATTTTAATAATTTGGAATTTTGGCGCTAAATGAAACATTTCCAAATCGCGCCAGGGTTGGGTCCAAAAATTCGAAATTCAAATAATAGGATTTTAAGCGGGTTCCAAATTTTAAAATGAAATGTTTTATGATTAAAAAGCATACCCCCAAGTCGGACACCTGCACGCGCGTGTAGCTGTCCAAACTCGCCCGTTTCACCGAACGGGATGAGAACTCGACGCATGGACGCTACCACGCGGTTAGGGGTGACGAGTAGGCCAAGATAGATATTTTTAATTTTATTTTAGGTGCTAAAATTTGTTATATGCAGAAATGACTTAGCCAGATAAAATTTTACAGTAAGACCCAAACAAGCAAGATAAATGAAATGAGTAATATCTAACACTCAACCAGTAACAGAAATAGTAGTATTGGGCTCGGGTGTTACATAACCACTGGAGAAAAGGTTTCATCATAGTCCATACCTGGTCAATGACGAAAACCTTTTGCTACAAGTCTAGCTTTGAAAGTCTCAACTTTTCCATCTACACGATGAATCTTCTCAAGATCAACTTGCTCCCAATGGGTTTTACCCCTTCAGGTGCAACCACCAAAGTCCATACTTTGTTGGTGTATATGGATTCTATCTCAGATCGCATAGAATCCAGCCATTTCACAGAGTCCCCACTTGTGATGGCCTGCTCGAAACTAGTTAGGTCATCATCTTCCATGATGCAATCCTCGCTCCGACTGTCATTGAGAAAACCGTTTATCTCTCAGGCGGATGTGAAACCCTGCTAGATCTGCGGAGAGGCTGAGGTTCGTTGGGAACTATTAAATCCTCCGGTTCCACCAAATCATCAGCTGTTAGTTTGTCAAGCTGGAACTTCTTCCAGTTCTACCACATGACCACTAATTTCTTTTTCAAGAAATTCCTTTTCTAAAAAGTTGGCATCCGAGAAACAAAACACCTTTTGCTCCTCAGTGTGGTAGAAGATATACCCTCGCGAATGTTTGGGATATCCAACAAACTAGCACAGAACTGACCTTGCCTCGAACTTGTCCGGATTTTGCTTTTCAACATAGGCCGGACAACCCCATATCTTAACTCGTTTAGGAGATAGTCTCTTCCCTTTCCATATCTCATATAGAGTGGTAGGCACTGATTTCGATAGAACTCTATTCAATAGGTATGCGTCTTCTAAAGCGCATAACCCCAAAAGGAAAACAGGCAAGTCAGCAGTACTCATCATAGAGCGTACCATATCTAATAGGGTATGATTCCTCCACTCCGATACACCGTTGTGCTGTGGTGTATATGGAGGAGTAAGCTGAGAGAGAATCCCATTCTCTTTTAAATAATCTAGGAACTCCGTACTCAAGTATTCTCCTCCCCGATTTGATCGAAGGATTTTAATACTTTTACCCGTTTGGTTCTCTACTTCGCACTTATATTCCTTGAATTTCTCAAAAGCTTCAGACTTGTGTTTCAACAGGAACACATGTCCGAATCTTGAGAGATCGTCAGTAAATATAATAAAGTACGAGAAACCAATCCTGACATGTGTAGACATGGGACTGCATACATCACTATGTATCAGTCCCAAGAGTTCAGTAGCTCTTTCTCCGTGTCTAGTAAACAGAGTTTTGGTCATTTTACCTTTGATACATGACTGGCAAGTTTCATATGATGTAAATTCAAACCGATTTAAATATCCATCTCTATGAAACTTAGCTAGTCGTGTCGCATTGATATGACCTAGTCTACAATGCCACAAGAAGAATTCGTTCATTTCTCAACTTTTCCTCTTGTGTGTGTTCTGTACGTTTAGAACTGTAGTTTGATTTAGAATGTATATGCCATTACATAACGTGCCTGATCCAATCCACTTTTGATTTAGGAAAATTTTCATAACATTATCCTGCAATACAAGATTATATCCTTCTTTACATAATAAAGAAACTGATATAATATTGCATATCAGGTTCGGTATGTAATAACATTTGTTCAGAATCAATATATTACCAGTTGGTAATACAAGGTGATATTCGCCAACTGTTTTAGCTGCAACACTTGCACCACTCCCTACTACTAGAGAATGATCACCTATTCCCAGTTCTCTACCTTTCTTTAGCTCATGTAACATATTACATATGTGAGATCCTGATCCGGTATCTAATACCAAGGACATAGAGTGTACTGAGAAACGGTTCTCGGTAACGAATACACCCGAAGAAGATGCATCAATATGCTCATTCTTCGTTTGGGTCGCGTGGGAATCCGGATATTCCCCTATTTCCTGCTTGGACTTATAAAAATTATAAGATAGAGTGGAACCAACGTTTCCCAGCTCAGTATAACAAGCGGGTTCGGTCAATACATCCATATTATTATCTTGATTAAGGTCTGACATGGTCGCTAACTGGAGAGATAGAGAAGAAAACACTTTAGCGTATGCTCTTGCAAGATTAGATTGGTTTATTATCTTATCTAATCAGGATGGCTCCCACTGTTTTTATCAAATCTTCCTTCAAACCCTAAAAGGTAAGCCTAGCCGGGATTAATTACATCCTACAAGTTCGCCAATCTTTCAGCCAGGCCAGTGTCGGTACTTTGAGGGAGGTTCCCCGTGCTTTCGCATGGACCTAATTAAAATAAACCTCATTTTCCCATAGGCATAACCCCGTTGACACCTTTCTAGTCACCTACTTGATCGACTAATTGTAAAGTGCAAAACTCTCCCAGGAGTAACTCTTACTCGCAATGGGTATCGGGATCCAACTATCTCATAGAAGGTATGCAATCTCATTGCAAATTTCAACACTTGAAATTCCCAATAATATTTTGCCCCTAGCAACTTATGACCTTAACATAGTCAACAAATCATAAGCGCTAGCCAAGTTCAACCTGTCATTTCCTGATTGAATTAAACCTACCCGTACGACCCTTAACATAGTCAACAAATCCGTACGACTACCCTAATTCAATCACATCATATGGTTGCAGATAAGCACTAATTAGCTACCGCACACTACGCCTTAACATAGTCAACAAACGTAGCACGAATACTAAATAGCACTTATCTGAAATGACGGAGGGTCACGGCAAGTTTTTAAGAAAACCTTTTGCGTAATGAACTTGATATCGTTGTAGAATCGAGTGATTTTGAAAAGGAGTGTTTTTGAGGCTTTTAGACAAAACCGAGTGGGTTGTAGCATTTGCTAGTTTTGCCAAAGAGGTCACTCCCGGTGAAGGGATCTCGGCTCTTTCCTCATCGAATGAGATGCTGGATATTCATCAAGGAATACCACTATGCAAAGCAAAAACTAGAGCTACCCTTTTTAAAAATTTGATTCTACAACAAATTTAGGTTTCTTTCGTTTTATTAATCTCATTAATGAAGTCCCATCATTTATGCTTCCTAAGCATCACAGAAGAAACGAAAATACAACGTACGCTTATGCCATCCGCATTCTCCACGGAGTCCCGTCATGCACCATTAGATTTCCTAACTACCGGCAGAGCGGGGAAGTACTAGCACGGATGCAAAACATAAGCAACGTTTATTATATATCATATATATAATACAAAGCATTCGTCTCAAGCAGTTATATGATCTCATTACAGAACATTGCAGCAGAAGTCAACATATGAAATATTGGATATTCTAGGAGGTTCGTGTTTTAAATTAAGCCAGTAAAAAACACAGATTCCACGGTCGTGATGAATAGCCAAACCCACATCCCTAGACCCCTACGAGAGCGGAAAGCAACCTTACCAATTGGACTCTAGAACCCGGTCTCGACTCCTCGAGATGGTCTCCCACTGGACTCTATAACCCGGTTCCTTGTGCTCCCCGCCTTGGGTCTATCCTAATGCGGAAAAGTAAATAATATACATCAATGGTGACAACATCCTCAACCCGGAAGTGTGCCAATAAAATAATATCACATACAAGTTTTTACATGAATGAAAAGAAAAACTCTCATCTCACATAAAACACCCAGCTATTCAAACACGACGATCCAATATAACATATCACAGCAACACATAACATCACATGTCATCTAAGTAAGTAAATATGCGTATCCCAATTGTCGTTGACATATAGCAACGAAAACGGCGATACACCATATATTACACTTACGGTCATAGAAAAGAAAGTGAAAACTACAATAATTGGAATCTGCAACCACCTTAAACATTATAAATCCGAAATATCACATACTTTGGATTTTATGCATAACCAGATGAATTCCTTAGACATCATAAACCCGGAATATCACATATTCCGAATTTCATGCCTAACATTATAAACCCAGCATTTTAGTCTCGATATTGAAAACACTTTTCAATAACAAGTCGGGCAATTCAACAAGATTCCCAACATCATGATCGAATGCTCGTCGGAAACTTTATTAGACGGTCGTACCCCCGATGCCGTCAACAAAGTGCACTTAGGCGGAACACCACGGCCACGAGCACCCGAACGGATGCTCTTGGCTACGGGGTTCTCCTACAGTCACTTGGTCGGGGCTATGGGGCGTGGCTATCCAATAGTGTTTCCCGGCAAACATTCGCGTACAATATGAGATTGCGATGGAGTTTTGACCCGAATCAAAACCCCGCGGAAACCGAACAAAAGAGACTAAATTGCTAGATTTACAAAATACTAATTAGTATTCACAAAACTAATTATTGTGGATTCCAAATATTTTATCACAAATCACAGATATCTAGACGATATTAAACATTTCGATCGATTTATCAAACACCCAAAATTCCCAGAGACCTCAACACTTGAGTCACTGTTAAAAATACCCAGACAGTGCCCCAAGTACCTACGGACCTACACAAGAAAGCACACTCCCTGCCTCACCAACAGCGGTTCCACTGCGCCGTTAGTGAGGCAGGGAGTGTGCAAAATTGGACTTGGGTGTATGAGACTCGTACCATACTTAAGATAATATAGGGATTTAATTATTAAGGAAAAAACAAAATTAGGTGGAAATTATCATGGTTGAAGATGCTTGTAGAAATATGTGGAAATCTTGACTTAGTCCACTAATTTTGTTTTACTCTAGATATTTATTAACCTAACCATTATCTTTATCCATAGTTTAGTCTCTACATGAGTATGAGATATTTTCTCACCCATGGTTCACACTTGATCACTTGACATCTTTTCTTCGTCTCCTTCATTGCTCTCTAGCTCCCAAGAGTGAAGAAAAAGAAAAGAGAGAAAAATTATTCTAAAGTGAGCAAAATTCCTACTTCATCAATCTATACCAAACTAGCCTTTTAGTATAGGTTGTTTGCTTCAATAATTCTCAATTAGTGAAGAGGTAGCTTAAGTTAGAGATTCTTCAACGTAGATCATCTTCGACCTCGAAGATCCTTGAACAAGCTTGTTCCTTTCGCCTAGTGGAGCCTAACGAGAGTCCGGGAGACTACTACTTGGAGCTAAAGGACTACTACACGAAGCTTTAGAAGTGAAGGACCGGTCTACAAAGGTTTTATTCCTTGTTCACTTAGAAGTTGTTTACTTGCTTAGTTAAACCCAATTCTCTAGTTAGATCCTTGGTTCGGGCTCGCTCGGCACCCTAAAATTTTAAAATAGCATACTTGATGCTTACCGAAACCGTGTCGGGGTGCTAAGTGAACCCAGCACATACATATTCCTAGTAGCCTATATAATACAGGCCTCTAGGGCATACATATCCAACAACATCTTTCTTCTTCTAATCTCTTCTAGGCTTTAAGAGATGTGTGTGGACTTGTAACTCACATATGAGTCAAAATTCCACTCACATTATTTCTTTTAAAAATTATATATGAAGAGATAAGAAAAGAGAGGGTGAGAATTCTATCATTATCTTTAGTATCTATCATCTTCATCTTCTTCCTCTTTTTCTCCCTTGAGTTTTAAAGGAAAAAGAAAGAGAGCTTGTTTGCACTGATACTACATCTCTAAATATCATTTCTTAGCAAGTCTTGATTTTTAGTTGCTTCTTAATTGATTACTAGAAACTTGAGCTTGAATAGGCATTCTCAGGTGGATCATTTTTGACGTAGGGAGACTACCTTGCAAGCTCGATCCAAGAACCCTAAGAGTTTAAGAAGAGAACCACAAAAGACCCGAAAGATACATCTTCAAAGATTGTAATCCTCTACTTTGTAAGTCGATGCCGCGCACCCCGCAAGTTCGCGGGGAGGCAGAATTTACAAAAAACGATTTTTACGAGCTTCGCAACACCGACTAAACTCCAGGATCATTACGGAACCTTAACTGGCTAAACTAACTAGGAGGTTTAACTACTATGAAGAGTTTTTATACCTCCGTGAACTGGTCCTTCGGGTCTTCTTTTCCTCCTCTCCTTGGCTCTTTGAAGAATGGATGAAGGTTGCAACGTCAGCCTCCTCGTGTTTAAGATGATCCACCCGAGAGTATGTGCTTCAAGCTCCAACCTCTAAACCGAGGTAATTAGGGTACTTAGTTCGCTAATCTAAGTAGCCTAGGTGATGTAGAGTATCTAGTGGAGTGTTTTATCTCTTGAGATCTTTTGTTTCACAACACATGTGAGGGTAAAGATCTCTTTAGGGAAGAAGGAGGAAACTCAGAGAGAGAAATCCTAGATGCAAATTAGCTAGTGTTGTTTGGCTAAGTGTGTAGAATGTCTAATATCTCTACTCACTTATTGAACCATGGATTAATTTCCAATAGAATATATCACCCATGCTTCAATAGTGAGACCAAACAAATAAACAAATCAAAATAGCCATACTTCACCCATGCCAAGTATGTCTCTCCAATTACACCACATTAATCCATTTTGCAAAAATAGATAAATCAAGTAATGTGTCCCCTTCTAGAAGCATACCATGTAAAATTACAAGAATGCCCTCACCGTATATACATACCCGTATTCGTATTCCGAATACAATGAGATGATAACAATCCATTAATATAATATTAGGATCCGGCTTAAACCAAAGCCCACTAGTATTACCCACCCGAAACGGCATCCGTGTAGCTAGTACATATATAGGATCGGGACCTTGCCGTAAAACCATACGGACTCTAAATCGTTTCGCCCGAAGCAGGGAAACCCTCTGTGTGGGACTCTAAAGACTCGACAGTATGCTGGCAGTGCGTTTAACCATAAGCACGTCAGCGGTACTAGCTTCATGCAACGGCTACCCAAGTATCTGTCGATAAGAAGGCCGATGAGTAAACTCATCCAAACTCCTACTGAGCCTATCTGTGATAATCTCCGTACAGTCTGATCTGTTCGTCTGAGATACTCACATATCGGGCCTAGGAGGCGATAACTGTCAGACCTCTAATTGCGCAATAAGTCATGCCGGGGTAGAGCCCAAAACACCCTGAGAAACTACTGGAATACCTACCAGTAAATCTCGCTTGCCCTGGCCAGGGACTTTGTGTAATGACTTTCCGAACACAGCGCGATATCAACCCCCAATACCGGGAGAGACGAATCCTATCTAATCGCTATTGCCTCTAAGTGCTTCGGGACTACACCCAACTACTACCTGTTTGCACGACTCCTTTGAGCCGTGGTAGGGTAGTAATCTAAGTGCAGTGGGAACACTCTCGAGATGAACAGCAATGTCCAGTCAACGGACTAACCTGTACTCATACCACCCGGGAACTGCTACCTGACAATAGGTATAATACCAACTAGCAGTTCCCAACGAGCCCGTCCAGTGTAACTCATAACCTAATGAGCACATGTATACTATCTCATGTACGACGTACTAATGGCTGTGGGACGGACCATCTTCTCTGCTGGGATGAAAAGCGTATACACTAGTCTACTCTGGAGTGTCGATGCCCCGTCTCGATAATCCTACGACTAAGGACCTGTATAAGGATGTGCTTATAGACTACCCAGCCTCCACTAGTGTGACTACCATCACAACACTGGTAGTCAAGCAAAGATCCTGAGGGCTCTACCAATATGTATAAGCGATATGCTAAAAGAAACACATGCACATATTGAGGTAGAATCAAACCAAGTAGCATACTACCATTTCGAGCAAGACTGTTATTATAACTGTGAATATCCCAAGCTTCCAATATATAATATACAATCCAGTATGATACAATAATAGCCTCTAGGGTATATATCACGAACATACTTAATAGATAAACTCTTTTAGTTTTATTAGTTTAGTGTTTGGATTCGATTTCTAGGGTTAAAGTTTCTAGTGATCAACTATAATTTTAAGTTTTTTTATTCCACAAAAGTTGTAGTTGTCACAGCACGAGCACTATGAACTTACACTTCTACTCATTGAGTTGGCAATTCACCCTGCTGTGCCATAGTTTCTTGCAGGACAGACCACATGGATACTTAGCGGCTCGTCGACATATCTTTTGGGTTATCGCATTTCTTTTGCTAGGTGGGTTACGATGTGTAGTAACCTTCTTTCTATGTATATTTTCTTGTATCTAGTGTCTCTCCATCATACCAAAACTTGTATATTTATGGTATTAGATCGAGTCGAGACTCTTATTTATTCTTTTGGATGTCAAACTTGATTGAGTCGACTTGATGATGCTTATTTAGTATATATTTCTTATTTCTTGTGTTGATCTTCACCTTGGGCGTCGTATATTAACTACGTGGTTGCTCCGCCGTTTAGGCGTGGAAGCTATCTCCCGTTGGGGATGCTTTTATATATATTATATCTTGTAAATGTTTTATTTCAAAATTTATAAATGAGGTGTTGTCTAAATTTAAACGACGAAATTGTTTTCAAACTTAATAATATAAAAAACTTGCGTATAATTTTATACAAACAATCTTTTCAACTACACCTCATTCCATTTACTCTTTCAAAAACTTCACCTCCATTATTTCAATTAAAAGGCTTTAGATCTTGGTTTTCGGTTTACTTGGGTTGCAGTGACGTTAGAATGACGTCACGCGATTTAAATGCCGATCACGCGCCATTTCCGGGTCATGACAGGGGAAGGGGACATTATGGCCCCATATCAGGGCTCCGACCTTTTAGCTAGCATATTCTTTTGTTAATGGGTCTGATATGGGCTAGAGCCCTTAACGGGACTCCTTAAGGCCCGCTTATACTTGGTTTTTGGACTTACTATATGTACACGTGTAATAGTTTTTTTATTGCCAATTTTCTATATGTACACCTGCATGCCACATGCAAATGCTTGTAAATATTAAAAGAGGGTTAGAAAATCTTTAGTAAATATTAGGGTAAACTTTCCACACACCAACTTTTTGAAGTTTTTAAGATGACACCATTGAATTTTAAAAATGTAACAAAACCTATTACAAGGCATTTTCGTAAAAGAAATAAAATGTATTTTTGTCAAAAAAATGTTGCATTCGTTCATTTTAAGTATATTCAGTCTATCCACAAGGCATTTTTGGATTATTCAGTTTAATAATGTTTTGCATGAGTTAATCAAACTGATAGAGGTCTGGATCTCCTTCAGATGTTGTCTTCCGTTGATCTGTCACCAGCGGTGATGGATGGATGAGATTGGATTTGAGGGTTGACTCTTAATGCGTGTGGATCTCAGTGGGCTTAATTTGGGAATAGAGTCGAGCTACCTGCAAGGAAGTCCCGGGGTGGTTGTACCACCGTGGACCCTCCGACGATCAAGTTAGTCGAGGTATTTGGGCAGAGTAACGGCTGTTTACCCTAATCAGAGCAAAGCTCTGTTCAAACTCCAAGGCGGAAGACGAAGCAACGCATCTGTTTCCCCCAATCAGAGCAAAGCTCTGCTTTGAAAATTAAAGTGAAAATTAAAATTAAAATAAATGAAGCAACGCTTCAGATCCCCTGCGCTGCGCGCAGAGCGCCACGTGTCAAAATCAGACACTCCAGCGTAGGGAGCGCAGCGCCCAAGGCAGCGCACCTAATCAGAGCAAGCCTCTATTTAAAATAAAAATTAAAGAAGCAATGATTCAGCTGACTTGCGCTCTGCGCTGCGCGACACGTGGCAGCGCGGTTGCGCAAGCGCAGTGGCGCAAGCGCTGCGCTGCGCGACACGTGTCAGCGCAGTTGCGCTGCGCTGTGCGCTGCGCGACACGTGTCAGCGCAGTTGCGCAAACGCAGTTGCGCTGCGCTGTGCGCTGCGCGACACGTGTCAGCGCAGTTGCGCAATCGCAGTTGTGCCGTGATGTGCGCTGCGCGACACGTGTGGGCGTTTGCGCAAAACAGAATTAAAATTCAGTAAGATTTTTCTGTTCTTGTTAAAACAAGAAGATTGCCTTCTGTAAAAATGAAGCCCTTGGATCAAAGATCCAACGGTGGGGAAAATTCCCCAAATCACTCAGAGAAAGATCTCTTTAACAAATTTATGGGCACTATATAAAGGCCCCTAGACCCCAAATCAAAAGGAGGAAGATGGTGAGAGATCAAGAACTTCAAAACAGAGAGAACTCTGAAGAAAATTCAAGAAAAAGGTAAAAACCTTTATAAGATAGAAGAATTTCTTCTGAATAGATCATTGATCTAAGAACAAGATCAATGATCTTCAATAATAAATAAATAATAACAGTGCCTTGCACTTTTTATGAACCATTGGTTCTGGAATTCCAGAAAAATTCTTTTCTTGAATCCAAAATTGGATCAAGTTATTGAAACAGTGCCCTGCACTTGCAAAACTGCACTGTTGCGCTCCTGGGTTGGCGTAAGCCACCAGAAAGCGCCACGTGTCACTACCAGAACCACTTGCTCTATGCACTTCTAAAAATAGAGCACTGCTCTCATGAATTGGCGCAACTCACCAGAGCGCGCCACGTGTCAGCAGCGCAGCGCACTGGCGCAGCGCACTGCGCTTGCGCTCTCCTGAACGTGACACGTGTCACCTCCCCATGGACTTGCTCCTTGCGCTCCTCAATCAGCGCAAAGCGCCTGACAAGCCATGTGGCACTCTGTCAGACTAATTAATGCAATGCATTATCAAGGGCAGAGCCCAATAAAGAAAGGTCTATCAGACCAAACAAAGTGCTATGCACTATTAAAAGGGATAAACCCCAAATAAAATTCTATCAGACCAAAATAAAATGCTCTGGGCCTAAAAGGGAAGAGAAAATGCACTGCATTATTAAACAGGGGCAGAGCCCTAGTAAAGGCCTAACAGGCCAAATGCAAATAAAACGTTAAATATTCTCAACTGGACTTAGCCCAATCGTGGCCGTAAGTCCTCAAATTAAATTGACTGAGCACAGTTGCTCTCTTAAATCAATTTACATCTTGTTCGAGGGTACATCTCCAAACTCCTCTGACACCTGTCGTTGTAATCCTTCAACGACGTCAGAGAGGTGACGGGTCCCGGCGACCATATATTACATGGACCACCACGTCCCTAAACTGGAACATGGACCACCACGTCCCTAAACTGGAACATGGACCACCACGTCCCTAAACTGGAACATGGACCACTACGTCCCTAAACTGGAACAATAGAGCCTCCAAACGCTCTTTTGTTGGATCTAAACGATCCCGTTTAAGTTGATCTTAGCCTCAAATATGGCTAACGTATCCTTAAACATTCAAACAGACTTTAGTCCCAAATTGGACTATAAGACCCCCAATCAACTTTGGTACAAGGGTACATCTCCGAAGTCCTCTGACACATGTCGTTGTAATCCTTCAACGTCGTCAGAGAGGTGACGGGTCCCAACGGCCATATATTAAATGGACCACCATGTCCCTAAACTGGAAATGGATCTAGACGATCCCGTTAAGTAGATTTTAGTCTGGAAATTAGACTAACGTATCCTTAACAAACGTTTAAGTTGATCTTAGCCTCAAATATGGCTAACGTATCCTTAACCCAAAACCCAAATCTAAGAAAGTACGGATTTGGACTAATCCACGTCCTACGGGCAACGAAATAAATAGTCTCCGTATACAATCCACGGGCAACCACAAACAAAACAAACACCCACGACACGAAGTGAAATTCTGGAGAAGGAGAAAGTTGTTACCGCGATGCGGTAGCGTAATTAACTGCAGGGGCTTGCGTCTGCAGGGAAGAGTGTCCCCATAATCAAAAAACCCCTCAAGCAAGGGGGAATCTGACGAAGTCTGCTACATCGGCCGCATCCGTCTAAACCTCCGATACACGGTGCCATAAATCAACTTGGCATCTTCGGAGAGGTGGAAAGATAAAACCAAATAGCATCTGTCCCGAATCTCAGGCAAGACGTTTATCGCGTCTCCGCCGCGTCATTCGCAGGGGAACAGATTCTGGCATGCCCGGTGGGACCTTTTCCTCTTTCCACTCCACACTTCGTGTGTCATGTTCGCAAACGAATCGCGGTTTACTGTGGCTGCCTGTGGATTCGAGGTACTAAGATTTGGTGTCTTGCTCCGTAAAGGAAACAGAAGATCAATGGCTTCAAACTGCACTGCTTGCAACTGCAACTCTCGCTCGGTCTCTGCTGGAGGAGTGACTTACGGGCCCCAAGCGGCCTCTCTTTTCAAGATGCCAGTGGAGCAGGTAACTCAAGTCACCACTGGACTATTCTTCGGGACCATGCTCCCACCGATGAGCTTCAATGCCCCTTTGCCGTTGCAAGAAACTCCGAAGAAGTCTATCTTTGATCGGCTTGCAACTACTGCGACCCCTCTCAACGGGTCGCCCAAATCCAGTGCATCAGTTTTCAATAAACTGGGCCAAAACTCCAATGGGCCCGTGAAGAAGCCCACAATACCAGAAGGTGTTATCCCCAAGCGGATAGCCATTCCTGCTCATGAAATCGTCAAGGCTGCTTCACCTGCTTGGAAGTCTGCTTTCGATAGGTTGGCTATCCCCATTCAATGGACGTCGGTCTTCAAGAGGCTGGTACCAGCAGCGCCTCACCAGAACAGGGGGCATGACAAAGCCATCCCCATCGCCGAACCAACTCCATCCGCAGGACATGCTCGACGTCGCCACTGGCGCTGAGTAAGGAAGGCTGGAGGCAATTACCCCTCCGGGATAACTCCACTAGCTCCAACGGTGGGGATCGATGCTGCTGTTCCAACCGGGAACAGATTTGAATTGCTGGACACGGTGCGCAGAAACTCTCCTACTGCGGTGTTGAAACAAACTCCATCACCTGTGAAGAATACTCCGGAGAAGAAGCTAGAGCAGCCCCCTCAACGGATGTCCTCTAAAATTTACAAAGTTTGGCCATAGGTCCAGGAGTCGGTGATTGATGAAAACTATCCCTGCCGACAGGAAAAGATGAAGGTGTGGCAGGAGAAGAATTGCTCCTCCATGCCACAAAAAGCAACAGCTACTTGGGTGCCCACTGCAACGGCCCCCTCATCTCCAATCCCTCAAAAGAAAAGGAGGCCGCAAAGAGCCCCTGTGAACATGGCGAAGCGTAAAAGCCCTGAACACAAACGCCCCAGGTCTGGGGGCATGGTGGTGCACACTGTTTATATGGCTTCCGGAAAGGAGGAAAGCTGTGCTTTGACGGGTCACCGACCGCTCACCCGATCCTTGACAAAAGCCTAGGAGCAGCAACAGAAGCTTCAGGAAATGATGACTGTGATGGCTGCGCTTACCGAACCGAAAGAAAGTTTGGAAGTGTCATCAGAGCAGCGTCATGAACAAGAAACTGACGCTAACTATTTACGCAGAGTCCTCGAAAATATGGACAAAGAGGCAGCCGAACAAGCTGCCAACATAAAGCAAATGGCGCTCCTCTTCCAAGATATGGTAGGGATGATGTTACAGTCGGACCCTCCAGCTGATGACCCTCCAATCATTGTTGAAGACGATAGAAAGGAGACATCTAATCCTCCGCCGGCTCTTTCAGCATCCAAAGAAGAAACCATTTCCAAGGCCGCACTAGATGACTATATAGCTCAGCAAATACGAACTCATCAGGCGAGTGAAGCGGCTGGGCAAACTGTTAGAACTGGACGGCCCTGTCTGGGCTGGTATGACCAAATCAGTTACCCGCCGGGATATACGATCCCTAAGTTCCATGTATATAAAGGGACAAGGAATCCACATCAGCACGTCGCTTAATTCAGGGCCTTATGCGGCAACACTGGAGGCGATGACAAACTGTTGCTTCGCCAATTCGTCGGCAGCTTAGCAGAAACAGCCTTTGAATGGTACTCGGAGCTACCTAACGACTCCGTCAAAAAATTTCCGGAGATGTAGTTATTGTTTACACAAAGACTCGCGAGTGCCGGTGAACGCACCCCGATAACATGTCACGACCCGAAATTGGCACGTGATGGCCCTAATACTACGCAACGTCTACAGGCGTAACGTAGTAAAAGAAAGCCAAAACCCAGAAATCTAAACCATTAAAATACCATAAAAGATAAGAAACATTGTTTAAAAGTCTTTGAAATCACAACCCAAATTCTTTAAAAGTCCAACTTTATTTCCTTTAAATTTCGGCAGCACCTCCTTTGTAAAAACCAAACCCAAAAATGGGTACAACATAAATATAAAGTAAAGCATCCCCAACGGGAGCAAATCCATGCCCAAAGGCGGAAAACAACCACCACAACAAATATACGACGCCGTAGCGAAGAAATAAAGACAATAGAGAGAAAACTGTATAAAAGACAACAAATCCACAATTTATACAACATCGTCCTCACCAAGTCTTTAAGTCAATATGAAAATAGTAGATGGAGAGTACAGAGATACAACGAATATACAATACAACGAATAACCACAACCCACCTAAGCAAACTGCACACTGTGAGCTGATGCGGTATCCGTAGCAAAAGATGATAAGATGTGTCATAATAGCCTGCCTCTGACTATACCGAGGAACACCTGCAAATACTGTGGCACAACGGGGGTGAGTTGCCAACTCGTGAATAGTAAATAACATATGCAGGTAATCGCAAGTATGCACGTAAAGCGTGAATCTAAGATATGCAATTAACAGTAATAACATGTCATATGAATGCAAAATAATGGAAAGTACACTAGCAGGTACAACCAATATATATAAAGCAATAAGGATATGACAACAGTATGCAATAATCATGCGATAGGGATATGAGAATGTAAATGTGCAACAATCATGAAAGGTACACTAACAGGTACTACTAGTACATGAAGCAGTGCACAAACAGATAAGGTGAGGTATGGAGTGAAGTATGTCATTTCCACTGAATCCTGACATCGTGGTAGGATCACAATCCAGCAAGACAATTTAAATACCAATTCCTCAAATCAGCCCCCAAATTGGCTCTCATATCATCTAAGTATCACATCTCCTCAATTTCACAATATCAAGTATATCTCATATATCCCGAATGTACAACCTCAAGTATATCTCGCATATATCGAATGTACAATCATCAAGTATATCTCGTATATATCGAATGTACAAAATCAAGTGGATCTCACATATCTCGTATGTACAATATGAAGTATATCTCACATATCTCGAATGTACAATATCAAGTAGATCTCATATATCTCGTATGTACAATATCAAGTAGATCTCACATATCTCGTATGTACAATATCAAGTATATCTCACATATCTCGAATGTACAACAGCAAGTAGATCTCACATATCTATCCAGTATCCAATCTCAAATGAATCTCTTATATCCCGAATCAAATCTCCAGCAAAATTCTAACATCCTAAATATAATGGCGTAAATAAATATGATGATGTCAATACACATATATTAGCGTCCCATTCCACTAATATTGGTGTAAGGGTATATATAACAGCGGCTCAATCCCCTGTTATATATACAAAGGAGTAATTAGAAATATCATGAAACCAATTTGCCAAGCATCGACACAGAAATGCTGATCCATCAGGTGCTGTCTCCATGACTGGCCCCCTGATAGGTATGTATCATACGCTATCCCGAAAGCTCGAGTGCCTAGCTCTGACCCTCGCCTCTCGACGTATCCATACATACATGACTCCCGTCGGTATCCACATGATAGCCGCTGAGTCATTGGTCCTGTCACCGGACAGTATGGTTCCTCTAAGCCTCATCGCCTGACACCACGACATCGTTCTTGCTTCGGGGTATCTCCGGGCCCCACCATGTACCCGCACACGGACCCCTCCTTTCCTCGCGTGGGGTATACACATCGTAAACGACAAATCTCATGGTGGCTGCTGAAATATCATATCAAGGGAAACCGGGTTTTTCAAATAATGCATAATTTCATGAACTACCACGGTTCCCAAATCCAGAAAACATCATGAAAAATCCATATCTCAATGCGAAAATCCATGAATAAAGTATACGCATCATAAATCTGAAATGCGAGCATATAGAGGAAAAGCAGCAATTAACTGTAACAAGTTAATATAATATCATGCGGTTCCTAATCTCTCCAATTCTAAAATAATATCAAGTAAAGGTAAACATGTAGCTATAACCAGATATATGTGCAACATAAAGGTATAGCAAGATATATGTATCTACCTATAAGTAAGGATGTAGTATACCCCCTGGGTATAAGTGAAGTATGTGTGCAAAGTATACCTGTAGCTATGACATAAAGTGTGTATGTACCTATCACTAATGGTACGATACTCTATAGGTATACAGGTATCTAACACGTAAATATGTCAGAGCATATATGTAAGCATGTAGGTATACAGGTATGCTATAAGTCAATGCATAAAGAAATATGAATCAAAGTCTCAATGTCCCTAACCAAGCAATATCATATCTATAAGTGGGTTATGCGTGACATGGCAATTATTGACGGTGTGTGTAGCATACAATCAGTGCTCGTGCAACATAAATCGTCAATAATATGTGCAGTGTTCTAAGTATACTAGTCCAGGCACAACTACATCTAAGTAATAGGGTAAAGATGCAATTCTAACAATAACGTAGAATATGCGACAAGTAATAAAATCTCTAGCCCTGACGCATAACGCCATGCGGGCGATTCCCCTGTAGATGTTAAATCTACTCACCAACGCTCCAAGCTAGGTGAAGCCTACCACCTGTTTCCCCTTGTCATAGCGTCCGAAGTCCCCGCTTGCGAACCTAAAATTTCACAAACACATCACATAAGCATATATTCTACATCGACGAAAAGATATCGAAACACAAGAATAACGCCCTGAAAATTACACTGCGCTTAGCGCATCTAACGCGCACGACATCGGTCAAAAATCCTAACTAGGGTCGCCAAACTACGAAACACCTAGTCTAGATTCCGATCGTCCCGATCGCGCATTCAAAACACAATAATAAACGTGGGCTCAAAAATAAATAACGTCGCAACGTCAAAAGAAACCCACGCCTAAAAGTTTCCGAAATCTAGTAAGCAGTACTTATCTTTATAGCACAAAACTACGAGTTTTACCAAAACTATAATTTACAAACATCTTCAAATAGCAAGGTTAAACCATTTAAACCATTTCTATATTTTTAAACATGCTTAATTAAGTTTTAGCAAAAACCTAGTAAGCAAAAACCCTTAATTAGACAAAGTAGTAATTAACAAAAATTAGCATTTTCTACTAGGTTAAGCTTTTCCAATTCACAAATTAACACTTCAATTAAATATTAAACACTTAAATTAAGCTTTAACCTTAACTTGAATTTCTAAAACCATTTCTAAAATTTTGAAACATGAAATTTAAAGCTTAAACTAACATCTAATTAAGCTAGCATAAAGTATTAAGCAACTAAAAAAGAGATTAGAGTTAAGGTTTTATACCTTCAAGAACACCACTTGAATCAAGGAGAAAACCAAACTTTAGCCTCCAAAATCCTCACTAGAATGAAGATCCAAGCAACTTTTGTGAAGAAAAATGAAGGTTTTGGATTTTATTTGAATTTCTATGAATTAAATTGGATTTTTCATGATTTATTTGTGCAAGAAATGATGAAAAATGAGTGAGAAAAGAAATGGGCAGCCAAGAACAAGTAGTGGCCGGCCATGAGGGAGTGTGGGGAGTTTTTGGTGAATTGTAGAATTTTCTAGAAGAAAATAGAATAATAGTATAATAAAACAAAAGGCTTATGTTCACACTACTTTTCTTTTTCTTTATCTTTTAAAAAAATAAATCCTTTCACCATAAAAATCTAGATATTTAAAAAGAAGGTTCTAAAATAATTGTAGTGATAATTTCCAAGAATTTTCATTTAGAAGAAATTTCCCGATTTACGTGCATATTTTACCGGCTAAAATAATATTTTATTTGGGAAAAAATCTATCTGAACCAAAACCTCCCAAATACCCCTAAAGTTCGCGCACAAGCTTTATTTTAGCTAAAAAAGGTGCCGGTAAGCTTATACGGACGTTTGATCTAAATCGGGTTAAAACGGGAAAAACCGACAATTTTGCCCTAAAACGGGAAAATTCGCAAAACGATTTCTGAAACGTTACAATCTACCCCCCTTATAAAAATTCGTCCCCGAATTTAAAAATTTTCACTAAGCGTACCTTCAAAGAGAAGAGTATAAAACTCCCAATTCTCGCTCGCAGCCTACCAAGTGATCATCTCACTATACGGCTACGTCCAAGAAAAACCCTTCACAGATGGCAAGACCCTTGACCGAAGTTTCTCCACCCGCCTAGCCATTAACACAATTGGTTGCTGGTGAACGAAAGATCGCGTCCAAACTAAATGGTCTAGTGCTGAATCATGTGAGAAAGGTCATGAAGGTAATTGCAAAGTATCGACACAAGGAATACGGGGTGAATACTCAATAATCTGGACGGAAGTGCCAAATTAAAGGCAACAGAACTAACTCACTTTAAGGATCTCGAAAGGACCTACAATTCTGGGTAAGCTTCCCAAAACTCAACATGTCCTTCATCGGAAAAATCCGTAGGAATACATGATCTCCTACAGCGAACTCGAGCCTGCGATCACCATGGTCGGCATAAGACCTCTGTCCGCACAGGACTGTCATCATCCTCACCTGAAACAGCTGGATCATTTCCGAAGTCTCTAGACTAGCTGGGGTCCAAAAATCCTACTACGCAGAGTCAGAAAAACAGACTGGAGATCGACACCACCTAACAAACAAAACTTAAAGGTTGCCAATTGGAATGTCTCCTGATAACTGCTATCGAAGGAGAGTCCTAACAATGGCAAGTGACGATCCCAACTGCCAACAACAATTAGTACGTAAGCATGAGTATAACCTCTAGAGTCGGTATAGCCCGCTCTCACAAAACCATCATCCTGCGGATGGAAAGACGGAGCTAAAGCTCAACCAGTACCCAAAGCTTCCTGAAGCTCCTGCCCAAGACGGCAAGCGAATAGGGTGCTTTCATTGGATACGACCTTCGAAGGAACTCCATGCAACGCACAAACTTAACAAAGAACAACTGAGCAGACTGAGAAAAATTGGACAACAAGCATCCGAATGGAGTCATATCCTGACTAAACCTGGGTAAACACCATAACGAATTTCATGGAGATCTGCTCCCATTCCCACTTCGGAACAGTTAAAGATTGCAACTCTCCAGCCGGTCTCAGATGCTCAACCAAAAAATCTACGGATCTCCGTCCTGCACACAAGTCTGGGCCAAAGCTGTACGACCTCGATCTTCCTCGGGACCATACGAAAACCGTCTCCCGTAACTACAAGACCTAGGAGTCAACACAAACAAGCCTGAAGGAACACTCCGAGAATCTAGCAACAGCTGGGGCTCTCCCAATGTCTGAAAAACAAATCCTCAAGTGCTACTCCTGTCCCTCACGATACATTGAATAGACCAGAATGTCGTCAATAACACAACAATAACTGGTCGAGGAACGGCCTGAAGAAATCTGGTGTATCATGTCTACGAATGCTGCTAGGGCATTGGCGAGTCCAAAGACACCACCAAAACACACAAAGCCGTAGCACGTACAAGGCAGTCTTCGGAATGCCATCACTCCGAACCTGCAACAATGATGACCTGATCCCAACCACTTAGAAAAAGTCTCGTACTTAGGAGCCGATCGAAGAAATCGTCAATGCGAGGTAAATGATACCTATCCGCACCGTAAGCCGGTTCAATTGACGATCTATCAATACACAACCTCAACTGCCGTCCTTCTCCTTGACGAACAGAAATAGGAGCTCCTCAAGGCGAAACACTCAGACGCACAAACCCCCCAACAAACAACTCTACCGCTGATCCTTAAGCTCCCTAAGCTCCGCCGGCTCAACTGGAACAACGTCGGAAAACTCTCGCACGATAAGAACCCAGTCCAACAAACCCACTATGGCTCCGGTATCATGAATGAACGCAAAGAATCCTCGACATGCTCTCCTCAAAAGACGACTAGCGAAAAAGGATGAATTCGAACTGTGAGAGGCGACACCACTGTCCCCCTGCACAACAAGAACTGACTTGCCGGAAAAACAAACCTGATTGTTTCCTCGCGGTAGTCCACAGACGCCTAGCACGTAACTAACCAGTCCGTGCCCTGGAGAACATCAAATCCAACATCTCTAGAAGGATCAAGTGACGGATGAATCTCCTAACCGATTGGCATACGACTGAAATACGTGTCGCGCAACAAAAGAATCGCTGACATAAGTTAACACAACAAACGGCTGATCTAGCTAACACGAATCCCCTCGTCCCAAACCTCTGCTACTCCCGCAACGGTCACGAAAGCTGTCTCGACGACTAAGCCTCTGTCTCTGAGCTGATACCCCGGTACGAGTCCTCCACGGTTCCGGAACTCCCGAAGTCTCTGGTATATGTGTCTCGTCAACTAGGGCTGCATCCACTAGTGTTATGTAAGTGACGGAAAGCTGTGTGCTGATCGCAAGGAACAACTGGGTAACAGGGTGACAACCTCCTGTCGCTGCACTCGAATGGCCTCAACCAATGAACTCATCGTCTGGCGCAAATCCTGCATCTCAGCCACATGCCTAGCGATACTATCTGTCGAAGGCGGATCCGTCTGCACCTGTGCAACTAGCGTGCCATCCTGGTCAGTGCTCGTCTCACCCGAGCCAACTCTGACCTCGGCCCTCGCTGCATCTCACTGAGTCCCCATAGTCGTCGTCGGCAAAGACTATAATAGGAATAGGATTCGATATGAACACGGAAATCGAATCACAAGGATATGAATCATCAAGGAAGGAATTTCAAGTAATTGTACTTAAGTCACTTTAGACGGAGTACTGTATCGTGAGTATGCTGCAGACATACACACACTACGTTACTCTACTTAAGCTACCTACTCCATCATATCAAGGTCATCCTACACTCCGTAAGGTAAAAACCTAGCGCTCTAATACCAACTTTGTCACGACCCGAAATTGGCACGTGACGGCCCTAATACTACGCAACGTCTACAGGCGTAACGTAGTAAGAGAAAGCCAAAACCGAGAAATCTAAATCATTAAAATACCATAAAAGATAAGAAACATTGTTTAAAAGTCTTTGAAATCACAACCCAAATTCTTTAAAAGTCTAACTTTATTTCCTTTAAATTTCGGCAGCACCTCCTTTGTAAAAACCAACCCCAAAAATGGGTACAACATAAATATAAAGTAAAGCATCCCCAACGGGAGCAAATCCATGCCCAAAGGCGGAAAACAACCACCACAACAAATATACGACGCCGTAGCGAAGAAATAAAGACAATAGAGAGAAAACTGTATAAAAGAAAACAAATCCACAATTTATACAACATCGTCCTCACCAAGTCTCTAAGTCAATATGAAAATAGTAGATGGAGAGTACAGAGATACAACGAATATACAATACAACGAATAACCACAACCCACCTAAGCAAACTGCACACTGTGAGCTGATGCGGTATCCGTAGCAAAAGATGATAAGATGTGTCATAATAGCCTGCCTCTGACTATACCGAGGAACACCTGCAAATACTGTGGCACAACGGGGGTGAGTTGCCAACTCGTGAATAGTAAATAACATATGCAGGTAATCGCAAGTATGCACGTAAAGCGTGAATCTAAGATATGCAATTAACAGTAATAACATGTCATATGAATGCAGAATAATGGAAAGTACACTAGCAGGTACAACCAATATATATAAAGCAATAATGATATGACAACAGTATGCAATAATCATGCGATAGGGATATGAGAATGTAAATGTGCAACAATCATGAAAGGTACACTAACAGGTACTACTAGTACATGAAGCAGTGCACAAACAGATAAGGTGAGGTATGGAGTGAAGTATGTCATTTCCACGGAATCCTGACATCGTGGTAGGATCACAATCCAGCAAGACAATTTAAATACCAATTCCTCAAATCAGCCCCCAAATTGGCTCTCATATCATCTAAGTATCACATCTCCTCAATTTCACAATATCAAGTATATCTCATATATCCCGAATGTACAACCTCAAGTATATCTCGCATATATCGAATGTACAATCATCAAGTATATCTCGTATATATCGAATGTACAAAATCAAGTGGATCTCACATATCTCGTATGTACAATATGAAGTATATCTCACATATCTCGAATGTACAATATCAAGTAGATCTCACATATCTCGTATGTACAATATCAAGTAGATCTCACATATCTCGTATGTACAATATCAAGTATATCTCACATATCTCGAATGTACAACAGCAAGTAGATCTCACATATCTATCCAGTATCCAATCTCAAATGAATCTCTTATATCCCGAATCAAATCTCCAGCAAAATTCTAACATCCTAAATATAATGGCGTAAATAAATATGATGAGGTCAATACACATATATTAGCGTCCCATTCCACTAATATTGGTGTAAGGGTATATATAACAGCGGCTCAATCCCCTGTTATATATACAAAGGAGTAATTAGAAATATCATGAAACCAATTTTCTAAGCATCGACACAGAAATGCTGATCCATCAGGTGCTGTCTCCATGACTGGCCCCCTGATAGGTATGTATCATACGCTATCCCGAAAGCTCGAGTGCCTAGCTCTGACCCTCGCCTCTCGACGTATCCATACGTACATGACTCCCGTCGGTATCCACATGATAGCCGCTGAGTCATTGGTCCTGTCACCGGACAGTATGGTTCCTCTAAGCCTCATCGCCTGACACCACGACATCGTTCTTGCTTCGGGGTACCTCCGGGCCCCACCATGTACCCGCACACGGACCCCTCCTTTCCTCGCGTGGGGTATACACATCGTAAACGACAAATCTCATGGTGGCTGCTGAAATATCATATCAAGGGAAACCGGGTTTTTCAAATAATGCATAATTTCATGAACTACCACGGTTCCCAAATCCAGAAAACATCATGAAAAATCCATATATCAATGCGAAAATCCATGAATAAAGTATACGCATCATAAATCTGAAATGCGAGCATATAGAGGAAAAGCAGCAATTAACTGTAACAAGTTAATATAATATCATGCGGCTCCTAATCTCTCCAATTCTAAAATAACATCAAGTAAAGATAAACATGTAGCTATAACCAGATATATGTGCAACATAAAGGTATAGCAAGATATATGTATCTACCTATAAGTAAGGATGTAGTATACCCCCTGGGTATAAGTGAAGTATGTGTGCAAAGTATACCTGTAGCTATGACATAAAGTGTGTATGTACCTATCACTAATGGTACGATACTCTATAGGTATACAGGTATCTAACACGTAAGTATGTCAGAGCATATATGTAAGCATGTAGGTATACAGGTATGCTATAAGTCAATGCATAAAGAAATATGAATCAAAGTCTCAATGTCCCTAACCAAGCAATATCATATCTATAAGTGGGTTATGCGTGACATGGCAATTATTGACGGTGTGTGTAGCATACAATCAGTGCTCGTGCAACATAAATCGTCAATAATATGTGCAGTGTCCTAAGGATACTAGTCCAGGCACAACTACATCTAAGTAATAGGGTAAAGACGCAATTCTAACAATAACGTAGAATATACGACAAGTAATAAAGTCTCTAGCCTTGACGCCATGCGGGCGATTCCCCTGTAGATGTTAAATCTACTCACCAACGCTCTAAGCTAGGTGAAGCCTACCACCTGTTTCCCCTTGTCGTAGCGTCCGAAGTCCCCGCTTGCGAACCTAAAATTTCACAAACACATCACATAAGCATATATTCTACATCGACGAAAAGATATCGAAACGCAAGAATAACGCCCTGAAAATTACACTGCGCGCTTAGCGCATCTAACGCACACGACATCGGTCAAAAATCCTAACTAGGGTCGCCAAACTACGAAACACCTAGTCTAGATTCCGATCGTCCCGATCGCTCATTCAAAACACAATAATAAATGTGGGCTCGAAAATAAATAACGTCGCAACGTCAAAAGAAACCCACGCCTAAAAGTTACCAAAATCTAGTAAGCAGTACTTATCTTTATAGCACAAAACTACGAGTTTTACCAAAACTATAATTTACAAACATCTTCAAATAGCAAGGTTAAACCATTTAAACCATTTCTATATTTTTAAACTTGCTTAATTAAGTTTTAGCAAAAACCCTTAATTAGACAAAGTAGTAATTAACAAAAATTAGCATTTTCTACTAGGTTAAGCTTTTCCAATTCACAAATTAACACTTCAATTAAATATTAAACACTTAAATTAAGCTTTAACCTTAACTTGAATTTCTAAAACCATTTCTAGAATTTTGAAACATGAAATTTAAAGCTTAAACTAACATCTAATTAAGCTAGCATAAAGTATTAAGCAACTAAAAAAGAGATTAGAGTTAAGATTTTATACCTTCAAGAACACCACTTGAATCAAGAAGAAAACCAAACTTTAGCCTCCAAAATCCTCACTAGAATGAAGATCCAAGCAACTTTTGTGAAGAAAAATGAAGGTTTTGGATTTTATTTGAATTTCTATGAATTAAATTGGATTTTTCATGATTTATTTGTGCAAGAAATGATGAAAAATGAGTGAGAAAAGAAATGGGCAGCCATGAACAAGTAGTGGCCGGCCATGAGGGAGTGTGGGGAGTTTTTGGTGAATTGTAGAATTTTTTAGAAGAAAATAGAATAATAGTATAATAAAACAAAAAGCTTATGTTCACAGTGCTTTTCTTTTTCTTTATCTTTTAAAAAAATAAATCATTTCACCATAAAAATCTAGATATTTAAAAAGAAGGTTCTAAAATAATTGTAGTGATAATTTCCAAGAATTTTCATTTAGAAGAAATTTCCCGATTTACGTGCATATTTTACCGGCTAAAATAATATTTTTATTTGGGAAAAAATCTATCTGAACCAAAACCTCCCAAATACCCCTAAAGTTCGTGCACAAGCTTTATTTTAGCTAAAAAAGGTGCCGGTAAGCTTATACAGACGTTTGATCGAAATCGGGTTAAAACGGGAAAACCCGACAATTTTGCCCTAAAACGGGAAAATTCGCAAAACGATTTCTGAAATGTTACATAACAGCACTGATAAATGCTAGGATAAGGCCAGGCGAAACCTGGGTCCAATACGCAACACGATGGCGGAACCTATGGTCAAAATGTGAACAACGCATAGAAGAGGCACCTGCGGTAGGCATGTTCGTGGGCACTCTCGATCTACAGGCGACTATATCCCAATTCATGATGTTCTTCAGGCCGACCATCTTCCAGGCCCTGATCGATAAATTAGCCCAAATGGACCAGGTGGGCCATGCACCGTCTCCTCCAAAACCAGACTCTCGAAATGAGAAAGGAAAAGGGAAAGCGACTGTCGTTGCCAATGCTCATCAACATCCGAGCAACTCAAAGCCGGTCGTTCGCCAAAATAACGCGCATCCACGCCCATCCCTCGAGGAGAGACTAGCACGTCCTTACTCGTTTCTTCAGAATAAAACGAGAAGACTGTTTGAACTGGCAGTACGCAACAGACTCATCAATCTGCCGAGACTAAAATGTCCGTTGCAGCCAGGCGATCTCAATAATCCCGATTACTGCCATTACCACCAAACGGTAAGTCACCCGATCGAGGATTGTTTCGTCTTTAAGGGATGGATCGAGGATCAATACCTACAAGGAAAGTTTGCGCTGTCTGAAAACTGGAAGGTAAACCCACCACAGCCGCACACTCCAAAGAAGACGAACACGATTGGGGCAGCTTGTTCTTTTGTCGAGGACGAAAATGATGGAGAAGACTCATCAGATGAGTCCGAAGACTACGTAGCAACTTGTCACGTGATCTCTCACTCATTGGCGGATGATAAAGAGGCTCCTTGCGCTGATAAACCGAGGGCGGACCCTGAACCAGAAATTCCGCGGTCGTCAGACGAGTTGATCGATGCCTTCCTGAATGAGATTCGTCTAAAAGTTAAAGCCAATCAAGAGCGTGAGATAGCCATACTGGAAGGAGTCAAACACCGACGACTGGACCAAAGAGTCGAGGCACTCCCGTCAAATCAAAAGTCATCCGCTGCGGATAAAAACAAATTCAAGACGAGGAAAAGGTTCGCTAAAGCCCTGTCAGCGGGAATGGAGCTACCACCCTCTGAAGAAAATACTCTCGGTGGAGTAGAGATGCATCCTAACTTTTTCTTATATCATCAGAAGATCATACATCCTACCGAAGACTGCGACTCCTTTAGGTGTTGGTGGCAAGGGTATGTCGCTCAAAAGCAACACTTCAACAGGACAAAGCGTGGAGCTCGTAGACATCAGAAAAATGCGATAGATGAGCGCAAGAGAGCCGCCGCCGACTGTCACAGAGCCGACTCCAAGGGATCGCAAATTATCACCTTCGGAAGCGACTCTGACGAAGAAGCTGCCCTCAACCTTCTCCTCAAGGAATCCATTTCAAAGATGAAAGAATTGAGAAGTTGTGATAACGTTCAGCCATGTAATCGCACGCTGCTCGAAAAAAATCTCGGCCCCGCAAACAAGGGATCGAGCAAAAAGGATAAAGGGAAGGGAAAAACAGCCCTCATAGCCAATACTCAACAGCAATCGAGTGGCCCCAGACCGGGTGTTTACCGAAACAACAAGCAGCAACCCCTCCAGGAAAAGTTGAAACGTCCTTACTCGCTTCCACAAGATAAAACAAGGGAACTGTTCGATCTGGCAGTGCGCGACAGACTCATCAATCTGCCGAGTCCAAAACATCCGTTGCGGCCAGGCAATGTGTCACGACCCGAAAGTACGGAACATGACCGGCACTTAAACTACGAAACTTCTCGAGGGTACGTAATCTAAGTAAACCGAAAACCCAGAAATCCAAACCAAGAAAAGTAGTAGAGTGAAGGAAAACCAATTTAAATCAAGTAGTTTTAATAGCATAGCCGAATTATGCGTTTTAAAAAAACATCAAATATTTCCTGAAAATTTTGGCAGAGTCCCCTTTGTAAATACTGGCCCCCAAACGGGATACAACATGAATAGTATACGAAATCAAAAAAAGGGCATCCCCAAGCGGGAGCTAGCTCTTCGTCAATCGACGGTCACAACCACAAGAAATATAATATACAACGCCAACGGCGAGAATCAAAAACTCAAAACCACAAGAAAACCACAGAAATAAAACGCGCGACTCTAAGGTCGAAAGAAAAACATCACTGAGTCTCTAACTCAAAATAAATACATGTTTGGTTGATGGAACTTCTAGATACAACAGAATAATAATATAAAAGATATATAATGGGGGGGTACGATACAAGTAAACCCACCTACTAGCAAATCACCCGAAGGAAACTATGCCCGCAAGCCGTAAAGAAACCTGTACGGCAACCTGCAAGAAACTAGGGCACAACGGGGGTGAGTTGCCAACTCGTGAATAGAAAAACATCTACGGAAGGAAATCGCATAAATAACGCAACCTGGGTCAATGATCATAATATATCCTCAAATATATGTAAAACATGCAGCCTATAACAATGGCTAGGGTAATATCTAACCGAGTGTGATCTCATGTGCCCGTGTCAGTGCCTCAGGTAGCAATATATCATAAGGATGATGTATGAATGCATGAACAGAATGCATGTACTGAATAAAACTGGTTTCATAAATCAGTGAGATTTCTGTATTTTAAAAGAAATGAGGTACCATATATGAAATCAGCATAAAACAGTGCCCAATATCGACACAAAACAAGTGTCCAAATACCTCGATATCTCTGTGTCACAATCTATGTACTTCAAGTCTCAATCTCAATGTCTCAATCACAGTATCTAGGGCGCCGTCAGTCCAGAACGGCCCCTACCATCCATCTCAAGACCACGACGGTATCCTCCGGATATCCGACGCGTCGGGTAATATCACTAGTAGGTAGTGCTCCCCTGCTAGGCTCACATCGTCATCATCACGCGCTTCTTGCCCCGGGGTACCTTACCAGGTCCACCATGTACCCGAAACGGTTCATCCGTCTCCTCAAATCGGGTCTCGAAATCCATCAGCAAACTCATGGTGGACGACTCATACATCATGGGAAAAACCGCACTTTTTATTCAAAAAGAGAGAAATCAGTTTATATAAGTTTTGCGGTTTTCCCCCCCAAATCCAGAAAATCTCGTGGAAATCCGAATCCAAATCATCAATAGCATGTAAACAGTGAATAACAACATGCATGAAGTAGTAGGAAATAACTACAATGTCTAACTAGCATATAAGGCAAGTACACTAATATCATGTCTAAACTATTAGCTAACAACCTATGTCAAATGAAATAGTATTTTCTAAAGTGTTCGTGACATGTCAATTACCGATGAAGATGTGTGTGAGCCGGCAAGTAAGTGTACGTGGTACATACGCGTCATCGGTAATGGTGCTGGTGTCCTAACAGCATGATATTAATAATAGGATATGAATCATAATATAAGCATGCGATGCGGAGCGAACAACAATAATGAGCGGGAGCTAAATACTAAACAATGGTGGCCTTTGAAATAACACGAATCGTGGGGTTTTGGAAATAGGGCTACGGTGTTTTTATAAAAAGATACGTCTTTTGAAATATCCGTAGGATCCCTTTGGCTGTCTTTTAAAATACCCACGATCCGCTAGTTTTGAAATAGGTAAGAATCGAATCTAATCTAACAACTAAACTAAACTAAAGGGCTAAGCTGACCAGCTGGGCTACAGGTAAGGAAACCGCCTAACATCTGAGTCGATACATATACATACCTGTATATATATTAGTCGGTAATCCCGCCTCAATAATATCATATCCGATACCATATTTATAATCAGACATCCCAAGTCAAGAGTGCGGATCAATCATCAAAATATAGCTCGTACGTAAATCCGTCGTACGGCATCCCCAAATCTGGGTACGGGTTAATATCATATTCATCACACTATTCATCTAGTATCCTCTTTATCCAAGATCATAGTCCAGGGTACTGACCTATGTCTAGTACAATACTAATATCAACAATATAGTCATGATCTGACTACTGATCGACAGTCTCGTACAAACCGATATCACATCCACAAAACAAATCTCATCGACTCAGCTCAATCCCTAGTATCGTCCTCATATCCGTATGTGAACACCTAGTCCCATACCCATGTGAACACATAACTATAAAGAATCCCATGAGCACATATAAATAGGAATGTATGCAAGTATGTATGTGTGTATGTATGTGTGTATGTGTAGTGCAACACTACTCTAGTGTTCGCAACACTAAAGTAATCCAACACACCAATATCCATCCTAACATCGCTACTAATACCAAATAACATATAATAATTGTTGGTGTGTATACGCATCCGTATACACCACCACGGACTGCGGGGGTGCTATACGCCATCCACCCGACTTCTCCCTGTAGATATAAATCTACTCACCTCGACCTTCGCTTGCCGATGCCGATGTCGACACGCGCTTTCTTATCTCCTTGAAGTCTTCGTGAGGGTACCTACATATCCTAACACACCGCATCGCATTAAAGTCCGACTCATGACCAAATCGACACACGAATCTCACATAGGTCAAAACCTATGGTTTGCTTTCACAAATTAACCCAAAAACCCTCGACATCGGCGTACAAACACCGATTGATCGAGAAAAACACCAAACGTACCAAATCATGGTTTTACAATTCACTAAAAATATATAAAATACGATGCAATTCATCACAACCAATAAATTGATTAAATCGATTTATTACAAGAAACCTAGTAAGCATCAATTAGCCGTTTCACTTTAAAACTCGATGTTTAAACGAAACTAATGGCCACAATATCCACCAAATATCATAACCAAGTTATAGAAACCATATCAATAATTTATTCTCATCAACTTGTATAAATTCCAAAATTCTAGTTTTGCAAAAATATCCAATTTAACACTTTTTAACGCAAAATTTCACAATTTAACAATTTAGCTTGGCTTTGCATATTTTAAATGGTTAAACCACTCATGGAAACCTTAATGATGTGCTAAAAACTCTAACTAGATTTTAGTCCCACATTTTAATAAAATTTCTAAAACCTAGTTAGCAATTTAGCATAATTATCACAATTTGGGCAAATTAAATATAACAATATGCAAATTAGCTACAAGATCAGGTTTTGCATATCTTAAGATGCTAAAATACATCACACTACCATGAACAAATTATCACAACCATAACTTTAATTTAACCCTTCTCTTGAATTTAAACTTGCAATTTAAAACCTAAATTAAACACCTAATTAAGTTGATTTAAAGTATTTAACATCAAATTAAGCAAAAGGGTTAGAGTTATACCTTCACAAACCATGAGATCAAATATGGAACTTGACCTCCAAATTGAGATCTTTGCACCAAGATCCATGCTATAAGGGCTAAGGAAAAATGGGTAGGGCTTTGATTTTGATTTTGATTTTGTGGGATTTTTGGTGGATTTTTTATGCATTTTGTAATGTTTTTGATGAGGAAATGAGAGGGGAAAAATTGGGGGCTGCACTTGAAGAGGCTCGGCCAGAATTGTGAGGGAGTGGGAGAGAGGTGGGGGCAAAAAGTCAAGCCAAGAAAACAATACCCATACCTCACAACAATACACTATGCATCATTCTTTATTCATATCATTTTTTTAATTTCCTTTTCTTTTCTTTTTGTGAGATGAGGTGAACAAGTATTTTGGGGCTGCCAAGGGGGCTCGGCCACACAACTTGGGGATGGATGTGTGTTTGTATGGTGAGTAAAAATGATAAATGTTATACCCCAAATCTCCATTTAACTTATTTTCACCATTTAAGCATTTTTCTTCCATAATTTTCTAAACCGTTTTGGCAAATGATTTCATTTCAAAAATCACATGATAAAATTTTGTTTAATGTTTTATGATGCACAAAATTTGTTTCAACTCATTTCAAATTTGTAATTTTCCCTAATTAAATGTATTCGTGACGGCTTAAAATAATATTTTTTTCAGAAAATTTGAAATTTCACCAGTGGCTCAATAAACACCATATACTAGCAATTACATAGCTAGAATATGTATATTTAATTTTTTTAATAAAGATATTTGCATTTTGACTTTTTTTTTTACAGAAAACCCCCTTATTTTACCGTTTTTTCGAAATTTCACCGAAACGATTTTCAAAACGTTACAATCTTCCCCCCTTAAAGGAATTCGGTCCCCGAATTGAAATTAAAACTCCCCCCAAATACTAAAATATTTCAGCCAAAACCATCAAATCCCCGGGGCTCCGAAATCATAAATACATAAACGTATCATAGCGCAATGCATGCGCATGAGTAATGAGTAGATAACTCGAAATCAAAACTCCGTCAAGCATCCCGCAATCATCGGAGTCAAGGTGAAGACACGAATGCCAAATCTCAAGCAAGACCGATATGCTATAAATCAGAACTATACATGCCAAATCCTTTAAGTTGCTGTGCAATGCACATAACACTGCACAGTGGCGGACGTCTATCATAAGAAAATAACTATATACATATATACCTTTGTTTGAAATGTACGTTCCGCCGTTTTGGGAAACAATTTAGAAGGGTTTTCCTTGTTTTAAACGTTTCGCGTCATATCAGACACGTAGGTAAATACTGAGACTATAGCTCGCTTTTTGGAATTCCCTTCAATAGCTATCAATGCATGCAAAATACATTCAGGTACTGTCCTCTGACTAGTCCTGCTTAGTATGAAAACACATTGCAATTATCATAAAAAAAAACGTACTGCTCTATAAGAAATCAATCCCAAAATACGCGTATGAATACTACGTGCGTCTGGTGCGCACGACAATCAAAATCCATATACGTGCCATACAAGTGCACAGAAACAAGATCTAAGTGCATCGGGTGTGCACAAAGAATCTGTCGTAGGCAACGTGTGTGCCTGATAGCAAGGACAGGTGCGTCTGACACGCACGAAGAATCTCGATTTAGTGTATCTGGTGTGCACCAAAATCGTATCTCATAACATGCGCCCAACATGCGCGAAAAACCCCAAATCAGGTGCATCCATCATGCACGAAATCATGAAATCCAATATCAAGCACCGAACATGCGCAAAATCCAATCAAGTGCACAAGGTGCACAAAACAAATATCGAACATCACAATCGAAATCGATGTCCAGTCCATCTAAGTGCACAAAAGGCGTATCACTGCACTGCAAGCATATATAAACTATACAGAGTGCAAGAACCAAATCGTGTGCGTGCATACGCACAAAATCAACTCAAATGTATAAAACCGTAAAATAACAAACATGTGAAACCAAAGCACGAAAACGATATCAAGTGCAACACTATGCAAAGATCGTAAATCTTCAACCATCAAAATCAAATCATACGAATAAATCACCCAAAACATCGAAATCAATAATGGCGGAACAGTACCGCTCAAGTGCATCCTCTAAGAATCTCGGGCCAACTGTCGCGGTCACTAGTGGGGCGTCTCGTCGATGATCATGAACTCTGGCCTGCTGGTGTGCGTAACAATGACCACTCCTGGGTCAAGGTCTTCACTGTGAATTACCAATCTCTCGGTCCATCGGCTCATCGGCCCTGTCAGGTGTGCTAACGGGGATGATCCCGTTCTGGCACTTCTCTGGTCAATCATCGTGACCACTCGTAAGACAGCATATCACTGGCGTCGGCCTCTGGCTCTCTGAATGTACGTGACACATCTGATCCTGGGTCCAAGTACCCTTGCAGCAGTGTCCTGGAAGGAATCCTGCTCACGGTCTCTTCCATGTCTCGTCTCTGCCAACTGTCCGGAAGTCATCGTCCTTTCCTATATCTGCATCTTGCTCTGGAACGACTGCATACTCATCGCGACTCCTTCTGGAAGGTAAATCCAAGTACCATGCCTCGGCATGCGCATCGCATCTCTGATGTCGGCGGAGTGGAATGTCATCTCATCTAGATCTGGTACGAACCTCCTACTTCACTTTTCTCTAATGTCGTCTGCTTTGGACTCGTCTCGTCGTGGCTGCATGGACTGAGCTCCAATGACTATCCTCGTATCTGGAGTCTCCCAAGAATGCATCTCACCACCTAGCATCCGAATTAAGTCGAGCCATCCGATCGAGTCGTCAAAACCTCATAATCCCCCAAGAGCTCAACATCTTGGGCACAGTTTAATAGTATTGAGTACATACCACAGCATCGGTGGTCCAGCCGTAGAAGGACAAACCCAAGCCTCACTAATGGCGCCGCAGAACTGCCGCAAACCCGAAGGTTCCAAGGCTTTCACACGGTCATTAAGTCGAGTTAGGGTTTCATTCTTCTAGAGGGACCATAGAATTGCATGCATGTCTTTCCGACTACTTTAAACTTGGAATAATAGGTTTCTGACATTCGATCGTCTCTGTCGACTCTCAACGTCTCCGCGTGAAGTCGTCTCTTGCTGGAATCAATCTATCTGATGACCTCGCATCGGGGTAGCGAACGAACCACATGTCCTAGTCATTCATTCTCGGTGACTAGCGACCTTCTATCATCTCTTAGTACAACTCGTACTACAATAGCTCCAATATCTGGGGTGATATCTAGTTGTTCGCAGCAATAGCTGGCTCGCTCGTCTGCACACTGAACAGTGCCTCGACCATCACGAATAAGCAATACACCAACGATCATCAAAATCTGGCTTGCCTCTATCATCGGCTCAATCCTCTAGTGTCGATCAGCACGTCCGAGTAACCTCATACAGGCGATCCGCCAAACGCTCGTGGCGCGGAAACACAGTAAAAAGACACATCTCCGCAATCGTGTGTCGCCGGAATTTCGCCCTGGTCAGTCCTCGTTCGTGACGAGCTCGTGCTGACCGCAACTCTAGCTGTAGCTCTCCTTGCCCGTAATCGTGGCAGCAAACCCATAACTGGTACTGATGAGGCTAGAACGGAATGAATATAATACTGAGCAAAGAAATGTACATCCTAAGGCTTCTTAAGTGGAGTAGCGTATCGTAAGTATGCCGCGGAACATACCCACGGTACGTCACTCTACTTTAGTCACCTATTCCATCAACCAAGGTCATCATACGCTCCGAAGATAAAACCTAACGCTTTGATACCAACTTTGTCACGACCCGAAAGTACGGAACATGACCGGCACTTAAACTACGAAACGTCTCGAGGCGTACGTAATCTAAGTAAACCGAAAACCAAGAAATCCAAACCAAGAAAAGTAGCAGAGTGAAGAAAAACCAATTTAAATCAAGTAGTTTTAATAGCATAGCCGAATTATGCGTTTTAAAAAAAACATCAAATATTTCCTGAAAATTTCGGCAGAGTCTCCTTTGTAAATACTGGCCCCCAAACGGGATACAACATGAATATTATACGAAATCAAAAAAAGGGCATCCCCAAGCGGGAGCTAGCGCTTCGTCAATCGACGGTCACAACCACACAAGAAATATAATATACAACGCCAACGGCGAGGATCAAATGTTAGTTATATGTATGCCCTAGAGGCCATTACTGTACATACGATGTATATTGTAGTGGATGCTAGGACATATATAGGGAGGACTTTCTTGCTCGACATGATAGTATGCTATCTGGTTGTACTTTATCTTAACATGTACTCTGATTGTCTCTATATTACATGTTGATAAAGCCCTTAGGATATGTACTCGACTACTGGGACTATGATGAGATCATACTAGTGGGGCCACGGTAGTCGACGAGTACATCCTATAACTGTTCCTAGTCGAGGGTGTATCGAGACAGGGCATCGATGCACCAGAGTAGACTAGCGTATACGCATCTTGACCCATATGATGGGCGATGGATGATCCCATATCCATCGGTGTTTGACATCAAGGATGGTGTACGGGTGCTCAGTGGAGACTGGGTACACTGGACGGACTCGCCGAGAACTCCCAGATGGTATTATACCATACGTCAGATGGCAGTTCTCCGGTGACACTGGTACAGAGTAGTCTGTTGACCCGAGATCGTCATAGAGTCTTGTGTGGTTCCCACTGTGCTTTGATTTCCATCATACCACGTCCAAGAGGGCGTGCAAAATGGTGGCTTTTGGGTACAGTCCCGAATCACATGGAGGCAATAAGCGATAGGAGGGGATTCGTCTCTCCCGGTATAGGGAGTTGATGTTGTACTGTGTTCGATTGGCTATAACCGGAAATCCCTGGCCAGGGTTGCTGAGATTTACTGGTAAGTGTTATCAGTAGTTTCTCGAACTGTTATAGACCTCATATCGACACGACTTATCGAGCTACTGGGGTCTGACGTTTACCACCCCTAGGCGAGATATGCAACATATCAGACGACGAGACCGGACTGTACGGGAGTGTTACTGTTTGGATTCACAGGAGAATGTACAGGCTTGCTTGTTGATCTTCTGAGCGCTTAATACCTGGGTAGCTGTTACGTTTAGCTGACCGCTTGCAGCTTGTGGGTGTTTGATATGATCATCACCTACTGCCGGCGTATTGACGATTCTTTAGAGTCCTACACAGAGGTTTCTTGACTCAGGCAAAACGGAGTAGGAGCACTTATGTGATATGTGCGGGACCGAGGATAATGCGATATATGATACCGTATTATATTCTCGCGATATTTGATATCAGCCGGGTCATCGGATCAAGTGTTGATTCGATGAATCGGTACGGATAAATATTAGTCGGTTATATGCGATATAGCCGGATTGTCGGATCAAGTGTTGATTCGATAATTTAATGTATAATAATATATATATGATATATTAAATTACATTATCTAATATTAGCTCACTAAAAGATTCTTTTTCTCACTCGGATAATACATTGATATATATGCGATATATGTTAATTGTATTATTTTATTTGGTTACAATAAATATTATATATGTGATATATAATATTGTAACATGATATGATAACTAATGCAACATGTTTAGTGGAGTTTAAACATGATTAGGGTTTGGATTAGGGTTAAGCTTTCTAGATGTTTCTAGAAGGTTTTGGTTTTGTTTTGTGAAAGATATTTGTAAGTGGCTCATGCTTTAACCCAACCCAAACTCTAACCCTAGTTAATTCTCTACAAAGGTTCACTTGAACATGGTTACATTATTCATCATATCATTTCATTTCCTATTCATCACAAAAGATTGTTCATCTTCTTCCTTCTTCTTCTTTGCTTGAAATGCTTTCTTGCTTTGATTTTTGTGATGGATAAATATGAGAAAAAGATAAATAAAGAGAGCAAAAATCCTACTTCATCATCCTCATCTTCCCTTGCCATTTAGATGAGGGTGTTCACATCATTTCATGAGTGTTAGCTTGTGTTAAAGAAACTTCAAGGTAGATCATCTTAGTATCGAAGATCGAAAGCAAAGGTTGCATCTTTCTCTTCGTGGAACCTCTCGAGAGTCCGGAACCCGATGATCGCAGCGAAGGGACCACAACACGGAGCATATGAAGTGAAGGACCGGATCTACAAAGGTTGTAATCCCTCTCACTTAGTGTTAAAGTTGTTAACTTGTTAGTTTTCGCCTAATCTCTAGTTTAAAGTTCCGTATTCGGGTTGTTCGGCACGGCTAATTTTTAAATCGGGCATGGTTGATGCCTCGTAAACCCTTGTGCGCGTGCCTAGCAACCCTACAGTGGTATCAGAGCCAAGCTAGAGCTTTAGGCGAAGTCTAGACAAATTTTAAAGTCCGATCGAACCCGGAAAACCCGATAAAACCCACTCTCTGGAAATTTTCTGAAAATTTGGATTTTTGTGAATTAAAAATATCCAAAAATTACAGAAGGTAATTATAAGAATTACTGTGAAGCACGTGAGCCCAATTCGACTAAAGAGCCGCGGAACCGCGGCCCCACCCCAGCATGTGCGGCGGTTCCGCGGCCAAATAGTTGATTCTTGGCACGTGCGCTTCACAGTAACTCCTATATTTTAATGTTGTATTTTCTGGGAATTTTTAATATTTATTCAACTGTTGAATTTTTTGGGTTGTATTGGGGACTTAAAGTTTCGATCGGATATTATAACTTTGTTTAGTTTGTCCGGATAATTTTTAGAAACTGTTAAAAAGTTCGAACGGATATCAATAACTCACTTTTTCCCCTGTCGGAAAATTTTTCAAAAGTTGGATTTTTTCTCGAGTTTAAGAACGTTCTAAGTCGTGCAAGTAACGCGGTAGACCCTCTAGAAGACAACAAACCTTAACTCGATTATGTGACTGTCTTGAACTGCCTTTTGAACCTTAGGGTTTGGGGCAGTACGGCGTCCCACATGTGAGGCGTTGGCTTGACCCTTCTACGGCTGGACCATTGCTACTGTGGCATGTGATGGATGTTTTTAAACTAATTTCAAGTGTTGAGATATATTGGGGAAATCTTGGGTGCTTGATGATTCGATCGGAAAGTTTAACTTTTTCTATTTATCTGGAATGTGATACAATAATTGGAATCCACAGGTAGTTATGAGATAACTGATTTGAATATTATAAACATAGCAGTTTAGTCTCAAATGATCGGTTGCCACGGAATTTTGATGTGATCAAAAGTCCGTCGCAATCACGTAGCGTACGCGGATACTCGCCGGGTAAGCTTAATAGACAGCTACGCCCCATAGCCCCGACCAAGTGACTGTAGGAGAACCCCGTCGCCGAAAGCATCCGTTTGGGTGCTCGCGGCAGCGGTGTTCCGCTTTAGTGCACTTCGTCGACGGCATCTGGGGGTGCGGCCGTCTACTAAAGTTTGCGACGAGCATTCAATCAGGACGTCGGGAATCTTGTTGAATTGCCCGACTTGATATTGAAAAGAGTTTTCGATAATGAGACTAAAATGCGGGGTTTATAATTGTTATGCATGCGATGTCTAAGGAATTCATTTGGTTAGGCATGCGATGTCTAAAGAGGTTGCGGATTCCAACTGTTGTAGTTTTACACTTTCTTTTCTGTGACCGTAAGCGTAGTATGTGGTGTATCGCCGGCTTCGTTGCTATACATCAACGACAATCGGGATACGCATACTTGCTTACGTTGATGATATGAGATATTATGTGTTGCTGTGATATGTTATATTGGATCATCGCGTTTTGAATAGCCGGGGGTTTTACGTGAGATGAGAGTTTTTCTTTTTCATTCATGAAAAATTCATTTTTATGTAATATTCTTTTATTGGGGCACTTCCAGGTAGCGGAAGATGTCACCGTTGTATATTATTTACTTTTCCGCATTAGGTAGACCCAAGGCGGGGAGCACAAGTAACCGGGTTCTAGGGTCCAGTGGGAGACCATCTCGAGGAGTCGAGACCGGGTCTCCTAACCCTAGAATTGGCAGTGTTGCTTGCCGCTCTCGTAGGGGTCTAGGGATGTGGGTTTGGCTATTCATCGCGACCGTGGAATCCGTGTTTTATACAGGCTCGTATTGAAAACACGGACGTCCTAGTATATCCAATATTTCATATATGTTTCTTCTGCTGCAATGTTCTGTGATGAGATCATATTACTACCTGTGACGAATGTTTATATTATATATATGAGATATATGTTATATTGCAGATTTCGTTTCAAAAGAGATGCTTGTGAAGCATAATAAAATGGGACTTCATTAATGAGATTAATGAAATAAAAGAAACCTAAGATGTTGTAGAAACTTGTTTTAAAAACTGGTAGCTCTAGTTCTTGCTTTGCATAGCGGTGTTCCTTGTAGAACATCCAGCACCTTATTCGATAAGGAAAGGACCGAGATCCCTTCACCGGGAGTGACTCCTTTAGCAATAACTGGCAGATGCTACAAACTCGGTTTGTCTTTTGATTGCTTCTATAGTTCTTGCTTTGCACAGAGGTATATGTGATATATCATGCACCTTATTTCGATGAGGAAAGGGCCGACGATCCCTTCACTGGGAGTGACCCCTTTAGCAAAACTAGAAAAGCCTAAAAAACATTCCATTTCAAATCACTCGATTCTACAACGATATCAAGTTCATTACGCTCAGGGTTTTCTGAAAAACCTGCGTAGCCCTCCGTCATTTCAGATAGATATTATTTAGTATTTGTGCTATGTTTGTTGACTTAGTTAAGGCATAGTGTACGGTAGCTAAGTAATGTTTATCTGCTAAAACATGAGATGTGATTGGATTAGGGTATTCGTACGGCTTTGTTGACTCAGTTAAGGGTCGTACGGGTGGGTTTAATTCAATCGGGAAATGTACGGGTTGAACTTGACTTGCGATTTATGGTTTGTTGACTTAGTTAAGGTCATAGATCGCTAGGGGAAAAATATTATTGGGAATTTCAAGTGTTGAAATTTGCAATGAGATTGCATACCTTCTATAAGATAGTTGGATCCCGATACCCGCTGCGAGTAAGAGTTACTCCTGGGAGAGTTTTACACATTACAATTAGCCGATCAAGTAGGTGTCTAGAAAGGTGTTAACGGGGTTACGCCTCTGGGAAAACGAGGTTTACTTTAATTAGGTTTGTACGAAAGCACGGGGGACCTCCCTCAAAGTACCGACACTGGCCTGGCCGAAAGATTGGCGAACTTGTAGCGTGTAATTAATCCCGGCTAATCTTTCCTTTTAGGGTTTGAAGGAAGATTTGATTAAAACAGTAGGAGACATCCTGATTAGATATATTATATAACCAATCTAATCTTGCAAGAGCATACGCTGAGTGTTTTCTTCTCTCTCTCTCCAGATAGCGACCATATCACGCCTTAATCAAGATAATAAAAACGGATATATTGACCGAACCCACTTGTTATACTGAGCTGGGGAACGTTGGTCCCGCTCCAACTTATAATTGTTATAAGACAGAGCAGGAAATTGGGGATTACCAGAATTCCCGTGCCGCCCAAACGAAGAAAGTGCATGTTGATGCATCATCTTCGGGTGTGTTCATTACATAGAACTGTTTCTCAGTATCCTTTACGTCCTGGGTATGTGATACTGGATCAGGATCCCGCATATGTAATTTGTTACATGGGCTACAGATAGGTAGAGAACTGAGAACGGGTGATAAGTTTCATGAGGCAGAAAACGGTGCAAGTGTTGCAGCCAAGTCTGTTGGTCACTGTCACCCTGTATTACCGGAATACATTGATTCTGAACAAATGTTATTAGATACCGAACCTGATATACAAAATCATATCAGTCTCTTTATTAGTAAAGAAAGGATATAATTTTTTATTGTTGGATAATGTTTTGAATATTTCCGATATCAAGAGTTGATCGGTTCAGGCACGTTATCTAAAAGCATTGACGTTCTAAATCAAACTACAGTTCTTAGTATAAGGGACACACACAAGAGGAAGAGTTCAGAAATGAATGAATCCTTCTTGAGGCATTGTAGACTAGGTCATATCTATGCGACCCGACTGGCTGAAGTTACATTTAGATGCATATTTAAATTAGTTTGAATTTACTTCTTATGAAACTTGCCGGTCATGTCACAAAGATAAGATGACCATAGCTCTGTTTATAGGAAACAGAGAAAGAGTTAGTGAACTCTTGGGATTGATACATGCTGATGTATGAAGGTCCCCTGTCTACATATGCCAAGACCGGTTCTTTGTACTTCATTACAATCTATGATAATCTCTCAAGATTCAGACATATGTTCCTGTTGAAACACAAGTCCGAACCTTTTGAGATATTCATAGAATATAAGTCAGAAGTAGAGAACCAAAATACGGGTAAAAGTATTATGTCCTTTGATGTGATCAAGGGGGAGAATACTTTAGCACGGAATTCCTGGACTATTCTAAAGGAGAATGAGATTCTCTCTCAGCATTACTCCTCCGTATACACCATAGCACGTCGGTGTATCGGGGCGGAGCACTAGCACCCTATGTGATATGGTGTGCTCTATGATGAGTACTACTGAGTTTCCTATTTCCTTTTGGGAGTTATACACTTGTGAAGTTGCATACCTATTGAATAAGGTTCAAATCAAATCAGCTGCCTACCACTTCATATGTGATATGGAAAGGGAAGAGCCCATATCTTAAGTTTGTTAAGATTTGGGGTTGTCCGGCCTATGTCTAAAAGCAAAATCCGGACAAGCTCGAGGCAAGTTCTGTTATGTAGAACTGGAAGGGTTCCAGCTATACAAACTGCAGCTGATGATTTAGTAGAACCAAAGGATTCAATAGTTTCCAACGAACCTCAGCCTCTCCGCCGATCTAGTAGGGTTCCTCACCCACCTGAGAGATACTTCGGTTTCTCTATGACAGTGGGAGCGAGGATTGCATCATGAGATGATGACCCAACTAGTTTCGAGCTGGCCATCAGGAGTGGGACTCTGTAAGAATGGCTGGATGCTTAGCGATCTGAGATGGAATCCTTATACACCAACAAAGTATGGGCTTTGGTTGGTTTATCTGAAGGGTTAAATCCTCATCAGGAGCGAGTATATCTTGAGAAGATTACTTGGTGTACATGGAAAAGTTGAAACTTTCAAAGCTATGCTTAAAGTCCATCCAGATCCTACTTGCCACGGCTACATACCATGACTACGATATCTGGCGGTTGGGTGTCATGACTGCTTTTCTAAATGATGTATTAGAAAAGAGCGTCTATAAGTACACAGCCAGAGGGCTTCGTAGACAGTGGGAGCAGCGGAAACGTGTGTAAGATGTTTTATATGATAAAACAGGCATCGCGGAGTTGGAACATCTATTTTGATGTGGTAGTCAAAGAGTTTGACTTCATCAAAATGGTAGATGAACCTTGTATATACAAAAAGGTAGTAGAGAGTATGGTGGTGATCCTCGTAGAGTACGTGGATGACATACTCTTGATAGGGAAGGAGTTTCCTATGCTACGCTCGGTCAATCTCCGCTTATCACAAGGATTCTCCATATAGGATCAAAGTGATACCTCCTAAATCCTGGGTTTTGGATCTATGAGATATATCTAATTGGATGTTAGGATTCTCACTAGTTGTAGTGAGATGGTATCAACAGATCCTGAGGAGAATCACTGGAAAGGTTCCAGGGTGATAAGGACGACTGGATGTCAGTCGCAGGCATTGTCTATACCCTCAGTGGAGGGACGGTATGTTGGAAGAGTTCCAAGCTAGATACCGTGACATACTAGACGATTAAAGGCAAGATACATCGTTACCAAGGATGCTACCAAAGAGGCAGTCTGGATATATACAAGTTCATGAGATGAACTTCGTTCCTACCATTGTGTGACAATGGAGTTGTGGCTTTGGCCAAGGAACTACCGTCCCATCAGAAATCCAGATATAATTCTTAGGCAGTATCACCTGATCATGGAGATGGTTGATCTCCAGGGAGATCGAGGTTAGGAGAGTAGACACAGAGGACAACAGCGTGGATCCACTCACAAAGGCCTTTTTCCCAGTAGAGACTTTTACGGGATGGTTGAGTATGAGATACTTCAACCGCAGCTAATTGTTGGGTATGCGATACCATAACAAATGGCCCTAGTGCTAGTGGAAGATTGTTAGTTATATGTATGCCCTAGAGGCCATTACTGTACATACGATGTATATTGTAGTGGATGCTAGGACATATATAGGGAGGACTTTCTTGCTCGACATGATAGTATGCTATCTGGTTGTACTTTATCTTAACATGTACTCTGATTGTCTCTATATTACATGTTGATAAAGCCCTTAGGATATGTACTCGACTACTGGGACTATGATGAGATCATACTAGTGGGGCCACGGTAGTCGACGAGTACATCCTATAACTGTTCCTAGTCGAGGGTGTATCGAGACAGGGCATCGATGCACCAGAGTAGACTAGCGTATACGCATCTTGACCCATATGATGGGCGATGGATGATCCCATATCCATCGGTGTTTGACATCAAGGATGGTGTACGGGTGCTCAGTGGAGACTGGGTACACTGGACGGACTCGCCGAGAACTCCCAGATGGTATTATACCATACGTCAGATGGCAGTTCTCCGGTGACACTGGTACAGAGTAGTCTGTTGACCCGAGATCGTCATAGAGTCTTGTGTGGTTCCCACTGTGCTTTGATTTCCATCATACCATGTCCAAGAGGGCGTGCAAAAAGGTGGCTTTTGGGTACAGTCCCGAATCACATGGAGGCAATGAGCGATAGGAGGGGATTCGTCTCTCCGGGTATAGGGAGTTGATGTTGTACTGTGTTCGATTGGCTATAACCGGAAATCCCTGGCCAGGGTTGCTGAGATTTACTGGTAAGTGTTATCAGTAGTTTCTCGAACTGTTATAGACCTCATATCGACACGACTTATCGAGCTACTGGGGTCTGACGTTTACCACCCCTAGGCGAGATATGCAACATATCAAACGACGAGACCGGACTGTACGGGAGTGTTACTGTTTGGATTCACAGGAGAATGTACAGGCTTGCTTGTTGATCTTCTGAGCGCTCAATACCTGGGTAGCTGTTACGTTTAGCTGATCGCTTGCAGCTTGTGGGTGTTTGATATGATCATCACCTACTGCCGGCGTATTGACGATTCTTTAGAGTCCTACACAGAGGTTTCTTGACTCAGGCAAAACGGAGTAGGAGCACATATGTGATATGTGCGGGACCGAGGATAATGCGATATGTGATACCGTATTATATTCTCGCGATATTTGATATCAGCCGGGTCATCGGATCAAGTGTTGATTCGATGAATCGGTACGGATAAATATTAGTCGGTTATATGCGATATAGCCGGATTGTCGGATCAAGTGTTGATTCGATAATTTAATGTATAATAATATATATATGATATATTAAATTACATTATCTAATATTAGCTCACTAAAAGATTCTTTTTCTCACTCGGATAATACATTGATATATATATGCGATATATGTTAATTGTATTATTTTATTTGGTTACAATAAATATTATATATGTGATATATAATATTGTAACATGATATGATAACTAATGCAACATGTTTAGTGGAGTTTAAACATGATTAGGGTTTGGATTAGGGTTAAGCTTTCTAGATGTTTCTAGAAGGTTTTGGTTTTGTTTTGTGAAAGATATTTGTAAGTGACTCATGCTTTAACCCAACCCAAACCCTAACCCTAGTTAATTCTCTACAAAGGTTCACTTGACCATGGTTACATTATTCATCATATCATTTCATTTCCTATTCATCACAAAAGATTGTTCATCTTCTTCCTTCTTCTTCTTTGCTTGAATTGCTTTCTTGCTTTGATTTTTGTGATGGATAAATATGAGAAAAAGATAAATAAAGAGAGCAAAAATCCTACTTCATCATCCTCATCTTCCCTTTCCATTTAGATGAGGGTGTTCACATCATTTCATGAGTGTTAGCTTGTGTTAAAAAAACTTCAAGGTAGATCATCTTAGTATCGAAGATCGGAAGCAAAGGTTGCATCTTTCTCTTCGTGGAACCTCTCGAGAGTCCGGAACCCGATGATCGCAGCGAAAGGACCACAACACGGAGCATATGAAGTGAAGGACCGGATCTACAAAGGTTGTAATCCCTCTCACTTAGTGTTAAAGTTGTTAACTTGTTAGTTTTCGCCTAATCTCTAGTTTAAAGTTCCGTATTCGGGTTGTTCGGCACGGCTAATTTTTAAATCGGGCATGGTTGATGCCTCGTAGACCCTTGTGCGCGTGCCTAGCAACCCTACATCAAAAACTCAAAACCACAAGAAAACCACAGAAATAAAATGCGCGACTCTAAGGTCGAAAGAAAAACATCACTGAGTCTCTAACTCAAAATAAATACATGTTTGGTTGATAGAACTTCTAGATACAACAGAATAATAATATAAAAGATATATAATGGGGGGTACGATACAAGTAAACCCACCTACTAGCAAATCACCCGAAGGAAACTATGCCCGCAAGCCGTAAAAAAACCTGTACGGCAACCTGCAAGAAACTGGGGCACAACGGGGGTGAGTTGCCAACTCGTGAATAGAAAAACATCTACGGAAAGAAATCGCATAAATAACGCAACCTGGGTCAATGATCATAATATATCCTCAAATATATGTAAAACATGCAGCCTATAACAATGGCTAGGGTAATATCTAACCGAGTGTGATCTCATGTGCCCGTGTCAGTGCCTCAGGTAGCAATATATCATAAGGATGATGTATGAATGCATGAACAGAATGCATGTACTGAATAAAACTGGTTTCATAAATCAGTGAGATTTCTGTATTTTAAAAGAAATGAGGTACCATATATGAAATCAGCATAAAACAGTGCCCAGCATCGACACAAAACAAGTGTCCAAATACCTCGATATCTCTGTGTCACAATCTATGTACCTCAAGTCTCAATCTCAATGTCTTAATCACAGTATCTAGGGCGCCGTCAGTCCAGACCGGCCCCTACCATCCATCTCAAGACCACGACGGTATCCTCCGGATATCCGACGCGTCGGGTAATATCACCGGTAGGTAGTGCTCCCCTGCCAGGCTCACATCGTCATCATCACGCGCTTCTTGCCCCGGGGTACCTTACCGGGTCCACCATGTACCCGAAACGGTTCATCCGTCTCCTCGAATCGGGTCTCGAAATCCATCAGCAAACTCATGGCGGACGACTCATACATCATGGGAAAAACCGCACTTTTTATTCAAAAAGAGAGAAATCAGTTTATATAAGTTTTGCGGTTTTCCTCCCTAAATCCAGAAAATCTCGTGGAAATCTGAATCCAAATCATCAATAGCATGTAAACAGTGAATAACAACACGCATGAAGTAGTAGGAAATAACTACAATGTATAACTAGCATATAAGGCAAGTACACTAATATCATGTCTAAACTAGCTAACAAACTATGTCAAATGAAATAGTATTTTCTAAAGTGTTCGTGACATGGCAATTACCGATGAAGATGTGTGTGAGCCGGCAAGTAAGTGTACGTGGTACATACGCGTCATCGGTAATGGTGCTGGTGTCCTAACAGCATGATATTAATAATAGGATATGAATCATAATATAAGCATGCGATGCGGAGCGAACAACAATAATGAGCGGGAGCTAAATACTAAACAATGGTGCCCTTTGAAATAACACGAATCGTGGGGTTTTGGAAATAGGGCTACGGTGTTTTTATAAAAAGATACGTCTTTTGAAATATCCGTAGGATCCCTTTGGCTGTCTTGTAAAATACCCACGATCCGCTAGTTTTGATATAGGTAAGAATCGAATCTAATCTAACAACTAAACTAAACTAAAGGGCTAAGCTGACCAGCTGGGCTACAGGTAAGGAAACCGCCTAACATCTGAGTCGATACATATATATACCTGTATATATATTAGTCGGTGATCCCGCCTCAATAATATCATATCCGATACCATATCTATAATCAGACATCCCAAGTCAAGAGTGCGGATCAATCATCAAAATATAGCTCGTACGTAAATCCGTCGTACGGCATCCCCAAATCTGGGTACGGGTTAATATCATATTCATCACACTATTCATCTATTATCCTCTTTATCCAAGATCATAGTCCAGGGTACTGACCTATGTCTAGTACAATACTAATATCAACAATATAGTCATGATCTGACTACTGATCGACAGTCTCGTACAAACCGATATCACATCCACAAAACAAATCTCATCGACTCAGCTCAATCCCTAGTATCGTCCTCATATCCGTATGTGAACACCTGGTTCCATACCCATGTGAACACATAACTATAAAGAATCCCATGAGCATATATAAATAGGAATGTATGGAAGTATGTATGTGTGTATGTATGTGTGTATGTGTAGTGCAACACTACTCTAGTGTTCGCAACACTAAAGTAATCCAACACACCAATATCCATCCTAACATCGCTACTAATCACAAATAACATATAATAATTGTTGGTGTGTATACGCATCCGTATACACCACCACGGACTGCGGGGGTGCTATACGCCATCCACCCGACTTCTCCCCGTAAATATAAATCTACTCACCTCGACCTTCGCTTGCCGATGCCGATGTCGACACGCGCTTTCTTGTCTCCTTGAAGTCTTCGTGAGGGTACCTACATATCATAGCACACCGCATCGCATTAAAGTCCGACTCATGACCAAATCGACACACGAATCTCACATAGGTCAAAACCTATGGTTTGCTTTCACAAATCAACCCAAAAACCCTCGACATCGGCGTACAAACGCCGATTGATCGAGAAAAACACCAAACGTACCAAATCATGGTTTTACAATTCACTAAAAATATATAAAATACGATGCAATTCAGCACAACCAATAAATTGATTAAATCGATTTATTACACGAAACCTAGTAAGCATCAATTAGCCGTTTCACTTTAAAACTCGATGTTTAAACGAAACTAATGGCCGCAATATCCACCAAATATCATAACCAAGTTATAGAAACCATATCAATAATTTATTCTCATCAACTTGTATAAATTCCAAAATTCTAGTTTTGCAAAAATATCCAATTTAACACTTTTTAACGCAAAATTTCACAATTTAACAATTTAGCTTGGCTTTGCATAGTTTAAATGGTTAAACCACTCATGGAAACCTTAATGATGTGCTAAAAACCCTAACTAGATTTTAGTCCCACATTTTAATAAAATTTCTAAAACCTAGTTAGCAATTTAGCATAATTATCACAATTTGGGCAAATTAAATATAACAATATGCAAATTAGCTACTAGATTAGGTTTTGCATATCTTAAGATGCTAAAATACATCACACTACCATGAACAAATTATCACAACCATAACTTTAATTTAACCCTTCTCTTGAATTTAAACTTGCAATTTAAAACCTAAATTAAACACCTAATTAAGTTGATTTAAAGTATTTAACATCAAATTAAGCAAAAGGGTTAGATTTATACCTTCACAAACCATGAGATCAAATATGGAACTTGACCTCCAAATTGAGATCTTTGCACCAAGATCCATGCTATAAGGGCTAAGGAAAAATGGGTAGGGCTTTCATTTTGATTTTGTGGGATTTTTGGTGGATTTTTGATGCATTTTGTAATGTTTTTGATGAGGAAATGAGAGGGGAAAAATTAGGGGCTGCACTTGAAGAGGCTCGGCCAGAATTGTGAGGGAGTGGGAGAGAGGTGGGGGCAAAAAGTCAAGCCAAGAAAACAATACCCATACCTCACAACAATACACTATGCATCGTTCTTTATTCATATCATTTTTTTAATTTCCTTTTCTTTTCTTTTTGTGAGATGAGGTGAACAAGTATTTTGGGGCTGCCAAGGGGGCTCGGCCACACAACTTGGGGATGGATGTGGGTTTGTATGGTGAGTAAAAATGATAAATGTTATACCCCAAATCTCCATTTAACTTATTTTCACCATTTAAGCATTTTTCTTTCATAATTTTCTAAACCGTTTTGGCAAACGATTTCGTTTCAAAAACCACATGATAAAATTTTGTTTAATGTTTTATGATGCACAAAATTTGTTTCAACTCATTTCAAATTTGTAATTTTCCCTAATTAAATGTATTCGTGACGGCTTAAAATAATATTAAAATAATATTTTTTTCAGAAAATTTGAAATTTCACCAGTGGCTCAATAAACACCAAATACTAGCAATTACATAACTAGAATATGTATATTTAATTTTTTTAATAAAGATATTTGCATTTTGACTTTTTTTTTTACAGAAAACCCTCTTATTTTACCGTTTTTTTTCGAAATTTCACCGAAACGATTTTCAAAACGTTACACAATGTTAATAATCCTAATTATTGCCCTTACCACCAAACAGTAGGTCACCTGATCGAGGATTGCTACGTCTTCAAAAACTGGGTTGAAGACCAATACCTACAGGGCAAGTTCGCGCTCTCCGAAAACTGGAAGGTGAACCCGCCACAACCGCACGCTCTGAGAAAGACAGATACGCCGGGGGCATCATGCTCAGTCATAGAGAAAGCCCCATAGACCGAAAAGTCAGTAAACTAGAGATTCGCCTCGAATATGGCGACAACGGACTGCAACGTCCTTAAACTAACGGCGGACCGCAACGTCCTTAAACTAACGGCGGACCGAAACGTCCTTAAACTACTACCGCAGAATCTTTTGGCTGACCAGATGAATAAAAAAAATATATAAAAAAAAATATAAAAACGGTATGTCCATAAGCAAAAAGGGCACGGATGAAAACCCGAAAGGGCTCCGTGAGTAAAAACAGCAGGACTGCCGGCGAGTGTTCGTGAAAACCCGAAAGGGCGCGACCTCGTAAAAAAAAAGAAGAGAAAATAAAAAGAATTAAAAAAAACGGTATGTCCATAAGCAAAATGAGCACGGATGAAAACCCGAAAGGGCTCCGTGAGTAAAAACAGCAGGACTACCGGCGAGTGTTTGTGAAAACCTGAAAGGGCGCAACCTCATTAAAAGACACTTACAGGGTCCTCTCGACCTTATAAGGAAAAGCCACCCACGTGAGATCCTTACGACTCACAAGGGAGCAACACACTTAGGAATCCCCACGATTCCTAAGGATAAAATACACTTGCGAGATCCTCACGACTCGTAAGGAGAACTCTCTTATGGGACCCTCACGGCTCATAAGACTTGAAAGTCTTAAGTTACAGAAACCTGGACCTGTTCTTAAGCAACCCCCACAAACTTCGATACTGCCCTACAACTGGCTCAACACTGACCCTTGTATACAATCCACGGACGCAAATAAACATTTCCCTAACCAAGTCCCATCCGTGACTAGGAATATGTTCGTACAGTGAACAACCCTTTTAAGCCCTCTCGACTTATAAGGAGAAAACCCTTTTGTAAGATCCTTACGACTTACGGGGGAACATACACTTAGGAATCCTCACGATTCCTGAGGAGAAAACACACCTACAAGATCCTCACGACTCGTAGGGAGAAATACCTTTGTGAGACCCTTACGGCTCATGAAGTCAAAAGCCTTAGTCGACAGGGCCTTAACCCTGTTCGCTAAGCCACCTTTGTTCGACGTCGACAGTGGCAAATGATGATTCGCTCCTGGCAATATCCCAGTTGTAGCGATGCTGATGCCTAAATCGGTGTCTAATTCCTAGCTTGCAGCGAAAAGCCAACGAACCACACATGCATACGAAATAGCCGAAATGATGGGGCAACTTGCAACGAAATCAGCAAGTAAAAATGTATGCATACAAAAACAGCCGAAATGATTGGGCAACTCGCAATAAAAAGCAGCGAGTGAAAATAAATAGCCGAAATGATTGGGCACCGCGAAAAATAGCCGAAATGATTAGGCAATCGCGACTCTCGCGATATAAAAAGCAGAAATGATAGAGCATCGCGGAAAGAATAAAAAAATGATGAAAGAATGAAACTTGTTGCCCTATAGGTGAGATCACATCAATCCCTGTATACAATCCAGGGGCACAAACAAAGAGGGAACCATACCTTCCCAACAGGCTCCATAAAAAAGCGAAGCCAAATCTCGACGGTTCACAGACAACCTAGAGACCATCTCAGCATTCGTCTCGTTACAGCAGATGAGATGTCAATAAAGGCGTTCCTTCGCAGTCCATCAAGATGCAGATACAACGCCAACAAAAGACCTTGCGATCGAAACAAAGCGAAGCGACGGCAAAATCCCAGCTTCATTTCGACAATCGTCCCGATACAGCTGACGAGATGTTAACAAAGGCGTTCGTTCGCAGTCCATCAAGATGCAGATACAACGCCAACAAAAGACCTTGCGGTCGAAACAAAGCGAAGCGACGGCAAAATCCCAGCTTCATTTCGACAATCGTCCCGATACAACTGACGAGATGTTAACAAAGGTGTTCCTTCGCAGTCCATCAAGATGCAGATACAACGCCGACGAAAGACCCCATGGTCAAACAAGCGGAGTAACGGCAAAATCCTAGCTCCACCTCGGCATTCGCTTCGATACAGCAGACGAGATGTCACGACAGCGTTCTTTCCCCAACAGGGTTCGGACGTGACAAAGCAAACGAAGCGAAGGCCAAATTCCTAGCTTTAAGGTCTTAATGGCGAGTCATATAAAGCCTGAAAGACAACTGGAGATCGTCTCACACCAGTGCGGAAGGGTCACCACTTCGATGTTCGTCTCGACACAGCAGACGCAACATCATCAAACAAATGGAGCCACGGCAAAATCCCTAGTTCCAAACCTCGACGGTTCACCAGCAACCTAGAGACAACCGCGACGTTCGTCTCGATACAGCAGACGTGATGTCACCCCAGCGTTCTTCCTCCAGCAGGGTTCAGACGCGACAATAAAACAAACGGAGCCACGGAAAAATCCCTAGTTCCCACCGCGACATTCGTCTGGATACAGCAGACGCGATGCCAGCAAACGAAGCAAAGGCCAAATTCCTAGCTTCAGGATCTTGACGGCAACTCACATAAAACCTGAAAGACTATCGGAGATCATCCCACACCAGCGCGGAGTGGATATGACTCATCGGGGCTCACCAAAATAAGCCTAACCTCAAGTGAAAAGCGGCATGGCAAATTCCTAACGCTTGCTCTTCCGACGATCAAACTGCCAAAGAGGATTGCTTGACGTCTTGTCCAGCCCCCGAAGGGATCAGAGACACGGCAGTCGCAGGGCTACTCGAACAGCACGATTGCCTATCGAGGAATATATCAACTTATGCGACGGTACGACGGCCAAAACCCTAAGTACCACAGACCCTAACGGACTTCTGTCGTAAAGAGCAGAGGTTAACTGTGACGTTAGGATATTCTTGCGAGAAATTCTCGTTCGTCTCGACTTGTGAAGAAATTGATGTCTTTGCGAGAAATTCTCGATGCGGATCGACTCGTGAAATAAAGCCTTAGGCAGTAGGCATGAAAGAAGCCTGTTTCCTAAGCACTAGGACCCTGCAAGTTGGCCCAAAACGGTCTCTTGCATACTATCCATGGGTCTCACTCTCCAAAGTCGAATCTCGACAAGGAGGGAAATAACCGCTTACGGGTCCTCTCGACTCGTAAGAGGGAAAAATTCTCTTATAAGATCCTTACGACTTATAAGAGAAAACACACTTAGGAATCCTCACGATTCCTAAGGAGAAAATCCACCTACGAGATCCTCTCGATCCATAGGGAGAAAAGTCTCTATGAGACCCTCACGGCTCATGGAGTTGAAAAGTCTTAGGCAGCAGATCTGAACCTGCGACCTAAGCCATCGCTATCTCTTGGAGAAATCTAGATATCTGTCAATTGTGTTTATCAAGACAGCATGCTGAGAATAAAAGAAAAAAGAAAGCGACAAAAAGGACATCCGATGTGCATTTGATCAAGCATTCGAGACACATTCGTTCATGCATGTGCAAAAGACTCAGAACGAGAAATAAGACAAGCTGAAATAGAAATTTTCCATTCATATTGCAAAAGGTTCTTACAATCATAAAGAAATAAACAAAGACATTGTCCAAAAGATTACAATGGCAAGACCTCAGATCCTGGACAGGGATTGAGGAACTCGAAAGTGACATTTTCCAAGACTTTCCAAGCTTGGCGAACCATCCTGGTGTGCTTCCTTTCGCGAGCACGGGCGTCGGGATCCCCGCTGATGTCCTCCACCCTCCGGTAAGCAGCAAGAATGGCGGACTGTTGAAAGGCCTGGTGCAAGAGATCGACAAGATTGTCTCGCCATCTCTTCGAGATTAAGTTCATCAGGTACACTGAGTGCACCTTGTCATCGGCGGCGTCCAATGCCCTAAGCGGCACGCCGGTAAAAAATAGGGGAAGCGCTTCCCAAATTGCTCCCACAATGAGCTTCAGGAGGGAAGAACGTCGGGGAAGCAGTTGTCCGTTATATGCGTCGAAGCGGCTCGTGATTTCAGCACACTCCGCGTTTGTGAACTCCCGATTTTGAGAACGGCCAAGTCGGCGGATATCCCCGTAAGAGATAATCTCATCGAGGTCGTACATGTGGGCGTCCATCACTACTATAAAAGAAGATCGACAAAAATCAGCAACTCTTAAAAGTTCTGCTATATGATTTAAAAGGAGCAAAGCTCCATTAACGAATCAAGAAATTATAAATGAAATCTTTCAAAGAGCAGAACTCTATTGATGGAATCCTAACAGGGTTTTCTTTTGTTCTCTTTAGATCCTTTAAGAGCAAAGCTCTGTTAAGTGAAACCCTAAATGGGTTTTCTTTAGATCAGGAATCTATTGAGAGCAAGGCTCAGTCAATGAAAATTGATTTGATTTAATTTAATTTAAATTTTCACCTAAAAGGTGTTTTCTAAAAAATTCTAACTCTTGGAGTTCTCGAAGGCAAGAGCAGGGCTCTGAAATTCTGAAAATAAAATTTTTGGAGATGATGATCATCTGTGGAGGACCAAAGGTCCTATTTATAGGCATTGAAGAGCCGTTTCAACTTCCAAGGGATAGCGCGACGGTTGGAATTCTGCCACCGCTGCGCTCACGTTTGGAGGCCACGTAACCGCAACGGTGGGGGGCATTTGTTTACCCTAATCAGAGCAAAGCTCTGTTCAAACTCCAAGGCGGAAGACGAAGCAACGCTTCTGTTTCCCCCAATCAGAGCAAAGCTCTGCTTTGAAAATTAAAGTGAAAATTAAAGTTAAAATAAATGAAGCAACGCTTCAGATCTCCTGCGCTGCGCGCAGAGCGCCACGTGTCAAAATCAGATACTCCAGCGCCCAAGGCAGCGCAGCGCCCAAGGCAGTGCACCCAATCAGAGCAAGGCTCTATTTAAAATAAAAATTAAAGAAGCAACGCTTCAGCTGACTTGCGCTCTGCGCTGCGCGACACGTGGCAGCGTGGTTGCGCTAGCGCGGTTGCGTAAGCGCAGTGGCGCAAGCGCTGCGCTGCGCGGCGTGTCAGCGCAATTGCGCAAGCGTAGTTGCGCTGCGCGACACGTGTCAACGCAGTTGCGCAATCGCAGTTGCGCTGCGCGACACGTGTCAGCGCAGTTGCACAATCGCAGTTGCGCAGTGTTGTGCGCTGCGCGACACGTGTCAAGCGCTGAGGCGTTTGCGCCAAACAGAATTAAAATTCAGTAAGAGTTTTCTGTTCTTGTTAAAACAAGAAGATTGCCTTCTGTAAAACAGAAGCCCTTGGATCAAAGATCCAACGGTGGGGAAAATTCCCCAAATCACTCAGAGAAAGATCTCTTTAACAAATTTATGGGCACTATATAAAGGCCCCTAGACCCCAAATCAAAAGGAGGAAGATGGTGAGAGATCAAGAACTTCAAAACAGAGAGAACTCTGAAGAAAATTCAAGAAAAGGTAAAAACCTTTATAAGATAGAAGAATTTCTTCTGAATAGATCATTGATCTAAGAACAAGATCAATGATCTTCAATAAAAAATAAATAATAACAGTGCCTTGCACTTTTTATGAACCATTGGTTCTGGAATTCCAGAAAAATTCTTTTCTTGAATCCAAAATTGGATCAAGTTATTGAAACAGTGCCCTGCACTTGCAAAACTGCACTGTTGCGCTCCTGGGTTGGCGCAAGCCACCAGAGAGCGCCACGTGTCACTACCAGAACCACTTGCGCTATGCACTTCTAAAAACATAGCACTGCTCTCATGAATTGGCGCACCTCACCAGAGCGCGCCACGTGTCAGCAGCGCACTGCGCTTGCGCTCTCCTGAACGTGACACGTGTCACCTCCCCATGGACTTGCGCCTTATGCTCCTCAATCAGCGCAAAGTGCCTGACAAGCCATGTGGCACTCTTTCAGACTAATTAATGCAATGCATTATCAAGGACAGAGCCCAATAAAGAAAGGTCTATCAGACCAAACAAAGTGCTATGCACTATTAAAAGGGATAAAGCCCAAATAAAAGTCTATCAGACCAAAATAAAATGCTCTGGGCCTAAAAGGGAAGAGAAAATGCACTGCATTATTAAACAGGGGCAGAGCCCTAGTAAAGGCCTAACAGGCCAAATGCAAATAAAACGTTAAATATTCTCAACTGGACTTAGCCCAATCGTGGCCGTAAGTCCTCAAATTCAATTGACTGAGCACAGTTGTTCTCTTAAATCAATTTACATCTGGTTCGAGGGTACATCTCCGAACTCCTCTGACACCTGTCGTTGTAATCCTTTAACGACGTCAGAGAGGTGACGGGTCCCGGTGGCCATATATTACATGGACTACCACGTCCCTAAACTGGAACATGGACCACCACGTCCCTAAACTGGAACGTCCCTAAACTGGAACATGGACCACCACGTCCCCAAACTGGAACATAGACCTCTATGTCCCTAAACTGGAACAATAGAGTCCCCAAACGCTCTTTTATTGGATCTAAACGATCCCGTTTAAGTTGATCTTAGCCTCAAATATGGCTAACGTATCCTTAAACATTCAAACAGACTTTAGTCCCAAATTGGACTATAAGACCCCCAATCAACTTTGGTACAAGGGTACATCTCCGAACTCCTCTGACACATGTCGTTGTAATCCTTCAACGTCGTCAGAGAGGTGACGGGTCCCGACGGCCATATATTAAATGGACCACCATGTCCCTAAACTGGAAATGGATCTAGACGATTCCGTTAAGTAGATCTTAGTCTGGAAATTAGACTAACGTATCCTTAACAAACGTTTAAGTTGATCTTAGCCTCAAATATGGCTAATGTATCCTTAACCCAAAACCCAAATCTAAGAAAGTACGGATTTGGACTAATCCACGTCCTACGGGCGACGAAATAAATAGTCTCCGTTTACAATCCACGGGCAACCACAAACAAAACAAACACCCACGACACGAAGTGAAATTCTGGAGAAGGAGAAAGTTGTTACCGCGATGCGGTAGCGTAATTAACTGCAGGGGCTTGCGCCTGCAGGGAAGAGTGTCCCCACAATCAAAAAACCCCTCAAGCGAGGGGGAATCTGACGAAGTCTGCTACATCGGCCGCATCCGTCTAAACCTCCGATACACGGTGCCATAAATCAACTTGGCATCTTCGGAGAGGTGGACAGATAAAACCAAATAGCATCTGCCCCAAATCTCAGGCAAGACATTTATCGCGTCTCCGCCGCGTCATTCGGAGGGGAACAACGGCCTAGTGGGGTAAAATTTCCTTACCTGAGTCGTCTGAGAGGGGGTTTATATAGTGGCGGCTATGGGCTGGCGGGCACGAGATTTACGCCGGCCGTTACGCCCATGGCATTATGCCTGCGTGAAAGGCGGGATCCCCCACTAATGATGAGATACGCTCGTTAATGGGGGAGCGTGATAGCGTGGAACAAGGGATCACGGAGCGGCGGATATCTCGTGTATGGCAGATTCGTGGGGCCATGTCCGGGATGCTTATGATATGCGCTATGGGTCGGTCGATGAGACCGAGGAAGCTGAGCTCGGCGGGAGGCTCGGAGGCGAGCGGGAGACCGAGCAAGCTTGGTTCTGTGATAGCTCTGAGGCGAGATGGGAGGTCATCGAAGGTGGAGAACATCCTCGGGTCGAAGGCCCGGGTTATGCTTCCAATGTTCCATTCTTGCTCCTTTCTCATAAGCTTTGGGACATGTCATCTGCCACGTGTCAAGATACGAGGAGTTCTTAATACCGAGCATCACCATTATCCCCCCACTCTCGTCTCGACCTATTTATGGGTCGGGTCGAGAGTGGTCCGATCGGTCACCCGGGCTAAGTTCTTATTCAAAGACATTGTCGGCGCGGATTCTCGGGCAATTAGTCGTATTTCTTGATGACGCCGGCGGATCAGAGAAGAGATCGTGCATTAAAGAGGAGGCGCCGATTCGAGTGTACGTTCGCCGAAGCGCTAGGCCACGCGTCCGGCGCTGGTTGGTTGACGTGACGGACCGCCGATGTTCTTCGCGCTCGACGGGACGTGCCTAATGCGTGTGCGACACGTGGAACGTTGATGGCCGTTGAATGCGAAGTGTCGTTTTGGCGGGAGACGATCGGCGTCGTAGGAGGTGTTCGCCGACTGATATAAATAGAGGTGGGATCCCTCATAAGGGTTGTTGAAAACTCACGGTGTTGTACAGTTGAAGGCTTTTGTCAAAGTAGGATATGCCGGTTTTGTTAATGAAAAATAGTGCACGACGTGAGTATCGAATTCTAAAAAATACCGCAAGTGCATGGTGCGTTGATGCAAGCCGGCAAGTACAGGTCGAACCACAGGGAGTGGATATCACGACATCATTTTGAGTTATGAAACAATGGGTTGGAAATGGATTTTTGTCACGTTTTTACAACAATTAAATGAAGAAAGGTTTAGGGTTGTTTTAAGAGAAAACTTAGGCTAAGGTTTGGTATGGTTGCAATATGGCTTTTACCCCCAACTCTCTGTCTTGATTCAAGGACCATTTTAGAATGAAATGAATACAGAATTAGTTAAATGAAGTTAGCAAGCATAGAACATATGCATGTATGCTATATGTCCTATCTAGCTAGTTTGCAACACTTAACTTAATTTCATATTCCTTTTGACTTCAAATCATAATATAGCAACAATAAAATGTAAAGAAGGAATAAGATATATGTTAAAGCTTGATTTGCAACCATTCAAAACAATATATCTTATCAAACAAAACATAATGAAATTGTATAATTAAGAAAAGAAGTGTAAAATGCAAGAATTAAAAAAGGGAGGAGTTGGAAGGAAAGCCATTCCACAACTTACCTCACCATAGCCCAAGAACAAACTACTCACACATCATAAATTGAAATAACAATAAAGAAGAAAATGCAAAATGAGAAGAGATACAAGAATAAACTTGATATAAATGAAACCTTTATTGCAATTGTTCCAAGTACAAACAAGTGAATTCAAATACCAAAATCTAATCTTGCAAGCTCAAGAAAAGAGGTTGCAAGACTAGAGGAAGGCAAGGAATTCACACTAAGGGGTTACAAGATCCCTAGTTATAATTTTGACAAACTTCTCTCTCACAAAAAGTAGTCTCCTCTAACTTGCCCAAAGGCCTGATATTTATAGGCTCAAAACAAAATTAAACAAATAAAAAAAATTAGATGATGTGACTGCAAGTGGGGCCGGCGAGCTCAGACTTTATGGGGGTATGGCCGGCCAAAATCCGAGCTTAGAGGCTCGTTTTGGTGCAGTGGTCTTGTGCTCTCTCTACAAGTCCACTGGTGCTGCTTGATTTGCCTATATAAACCCGGTTTGCACTTAGCGATTTGGAGGGAAAACTTGGTGCTTCATATCACATCACATCTTTTAGCATTTAATGCACATCACCCTCATTTGTGCTCCTTTTGTGGCAAGGCAGCCCCCCCCCCCCCATCATGGTCTAGTGCACATGCATTGTGTAGGACCAAAAATTATGTATGCAATATTGTTTACACAAGATCTCATTGGATATCGATCGGTTTTCTGTTCCGTTTGCAGTGTTATCTCCCAAACGTTATATCCGTGATTTTGAGTGACCTGTAATATGTAATTACTGAGCAGACACTGGTTAATAGTACCGATATATACAAAAATAGATAACGAATGAGTGGTATTAAAATGCAGTTTTCTGTGATGAACAAGGGTCTACACTTCGCTATAATTTCCTCGTCCCTTCGTGTGTTAGCTCGGCGCTCTTCCCTTTAGGTCTGATTTCTTGTGTTCTTTCCTCGGGGAACTCGTTCCTTTGCTCAGGTTAAATGTCTTCCTCTGGGGAGTCCGTAAAAGTAGTTCGGGTAGAGTCTAGGGAGTCTTCTGCAGCTTCCTCTTCTGCTTCTTCCTCTTCCTCATCCGAGTCGGAATCTTCCCGGGAAGTTAGGGTCAATCATGCCCCCCGGGGTCGTGCGACGGGGACGGTTCCCAAAGCGCGTGTCAGGAGTGTCCGCGATGCGCCTTCCCTCTTGAGGCATGTGGATGAGCTCACCACAATCCGGGATCGCTTCCACATTCCTCCCGGCTACTCGCTTCGCTTGGCTGGGGAAGGAGAGAGGGCAGACCAGGTACGGGGCAAGGAGATTGCCTTGTACCTGGAAGCCTTTTGGGACAGAATGCGTATGCCCTTCTCCCCCGAGGTGAGTGCGGCGTTGCATTGCTTCAATTAGCCTCGGGCCAGCTAGTGCCGAACTCGTGGAGGATTCTCCTCGGGTTCCTGGTCCGGTTGAGACCGCAGGAGATCCCTTTCAGCCTGAACCTTCTCCTTTCCTCCCTCTATTACAAAAATCACCCCGACACTCGTAAGGACGAGCCTAGCTGAGTATACGTTTCTTTTAGAAAACACAGAGGAGGGGCCGCTGGGTCGGGGGTCATTGCGGTACCTTCTTCCATTCATGAATGGAAGGAGAAGTTCTTATTTGTCGGGCCACCCAAGGATAAGGATTGGTCTGTGCCTGTCCAGTGGCACAGGGCCAACTTCCCACGGGTGAGGCGGTCGTCCGATCCCGATGCGATGGCAGTGTCAGAGTGGGAGCCCGTCCAACGGGCCGATGTGTTGCTGTCCGAGTAGGCCCTCAGTTGGGCCGGGCTCAGCCCCGCTCAGTTTGCGGGTTAGTTAAGAGATTAGGTGACCTGTTTAGACTTGCATACTCCTCTATTCTTTCCGGCATCGCTGACCCTCTTTTTAGATTTTCGCTTTTTTGCAGAACCGATGGACCGAGCTAAATTTCGGGCTACCATGGTCGAACAGAAGAAAGGGAGGAAGGCCGGAGGCGCCGGCCCGTCACGCCCCACTGCAAGCCCGGCTCCATCGGCGGCCGCTCCGGCCAGGCGCTCCAGCATGCCCCGGACCTCGGAGTCCGTCCGCGCGCAGATCCACAAACATGCTCGGCAGCAGGAACCCCGAGTTTTGGAGGTGCGAGACAAGGAAGATCCTCTCGCGCCCTTCCTCAAGAGGTACCATAGGACGGTGCCCTGTTCCCCGTCTTCCCCGATCTTCGTGGATGAAAGGGATCTTCACTTCGAGGTGCCCTCGGGGATTTCTGTCACCGATAGCCTGCTCTCGGAGATGGAAAGGTCGGCTGGGGGCAAAATCCTCCGGGGGACCCTCAAGGCCCAAATGGCAGCCATAGCCCACGAGGCCGTGCAGGTCAGTGTCCACCTCCCGGTCGGATTTTTATTAATTACTTTTTGATCGCAGAATCGGGTGCCTTTTTAACCCCTCCTTTTGTTTTCCTCGGGTCCTCCAGCACTGCGCCCTCGTTGTCAACATGGAGCACGAGGAAATTGTCCCGGCGATGCGGATCGCTTGTGAGTCTTCCTCGCGGGAGGAGGGCTTGAGCCCGGAGCTGCGTGAGGAAAAGGAGAGGATCTCCGCCTTCGAAGATCGGGTGGCAGCCGAGGATCAGGTGAACGCCAACTGCTGGGAGACCATCCGGGTTTTGATGGAGTCTAACAAGGCCATTGAAGCCAAGTTGGAGGATGCCAAGGTGCTCGCCGCCACTCTGAAGAAGACGCGGAACACCCTCAAGAGGGAAATTGAGGCAATGAGGCGCGCCGACCTCCGGGCTGCGAAGGCGGTGGAGAGCTACAGGACGTCGGATCAATTCTACGCCGACATCACGAAAGCCTCGGCCCTCGTCTGGCATGATGCCATCGACGCCGTCAAGGCGCTGATGCCAGAGTTTCCCGACGGTAAGCTCCGGCTCGAGTATCCCCTCAAGGGTGAGGTGCAGAGGGATGTCGCCGGGGAGAAGGCCCCTGGTGGGGGAGTTGGGGATAAGGCGGCCACCCCAGCTCCCAGTGCCAAAGCTCCTGCTGCGGGTGCCGACCCTTAAGCCGCTACCCCGGCTTCTGGCGCAGCCTCGGAGCATGTCGAGGTCCTCCCCGGCCCCGAGGCCTGAGTCTCCCTGCCTTCTTTTTTATTCTTTTCTTGTTTTTGTTTTGGAATTTTTTAAGCCTTCGGGCGATTTTGTAAGGCTGGAGAGCCCACAATACCTTGGTAAAGGTTCCCGAGTTGTAAATAAAGCCCTTTTGCAGAAATTTTTGTGGCAATGTTTCCATTTCGCGATAACGTCTTCATTTTTCTTGCCTGATGAGCGCTAGGTCGGCGACCGATCCTTTAGTTGGCGATCGCGCGTCGAGTTAAACCCAATTATTTTGTCAAAGTGTACAATGGCCGGTGTAAAGTCGGCGTCTTTATGGCCCCGAAGTCGAGGTGGCGATCGCTCGTTGAAGATACGTCGAGTTGGACTGGCGACCATTGCTCTTAAGATTGGTCGGCGTCGCCGAGGTTGAGGTCTGACCCTTAGCATAGACGGGTAGGGAGTTACCCACTAAGGATGGACCGAGCAAGGAAGCTGCCCGGTGGCCTATTGACGAGGGCTTCGATCCTTGGCGTCGGTTGGTAGTGAACTACCAGCCATGGATTGACCGAGCAGGGCAGCTGCTCGGTTGCCTCTTGGTGAGGGCTTTGATCCTTAGCGTAGATGGGTAAGAAGTTACCCGCTAAGGATTGACGGAGCAGGGCAGCTGCTCAGTTGCATCTTGGCGAGGGCTTCGATCCATAGTGTAGATGGGTAAGAAGTTACCATCTAAGGATGGACCGAGCAAGGCAGCTGCTCGGTTGCCTCTTAGCGAGGGATTCGATCCTTAGCGTAGATGGGTAAGAAGTTACCCACTAAGGATGGACCTGTAGGATTGCTAGGCACGCTCACAAGGGTCTACGAGGCATCTACCATGCCCGATTTACAAAATAGCCGTGTCGAACAACCCAAAGCCGGATCTTTAAACTAGAGTTTAGGTGAAAACAAGCATGTTAAACTCTTTAACACTAAGTGAGAGGGATTACAACCTTTGTAGATCCGGTCCTTCACTTCTTAAGCTCCGTGTTGATGTCCCTTCGCTGCGATCATCGTGTTTCGGACTCTCGAGAGGCTTCACGAAGAGAAAGATGCAGTCTTGCTTCCGATCTTCGATAACAAAGATGATCTACCTTGAAGTTTCGTTAACACAAGCTAAAAGCTAAATCCTTTTGTGATGAATAATGAAAAGAAAAATATGATGAATAATGCAACCATGGTCGACTAAACCCATGTAGAGAATTAACTAGGGCTAGGGTTTGGGTTGGGTTAAAAGTGAGTCACTTGAAAATATCAAGCATAATATCTTTTTCAAGACAAAAGAAAAGCTTCTAGAATCTACTAGAAGTCTTAACCCTAATCCAAACCCTAATCATGTTTAAAATCCACTAAACATGTTGCATTAGTTATCATATCATGTTACAATATTATATATCACATATATAATATTTATCGTAACAAGATAAAATAGTACATTTAACATATATCGCATATATATCAATGTATTACCCGAGTGAGAAAAAGAATCTTTTAGTGAGCTAATATTAGTTAATGTAATTTAATATATCATATATATTATTATACATTAAATTATCGAATCAACACTTGATCCGACAATCCGGCTATATCGCATATAACCGACTAATACGATGACCCGGCTATATCACATATACCCGGCCGATATCTCATATCGCGAGAATCCAATACGGTATCACATACCGCATTATCCTCGGTCCCTCACATATCACATATGTGCTCCTACTCCGTTTTTCCTGAGCCAAGAAACCTCTGTGTAGGACTCTAAAGAATCGTCAATACGCCGGCAGTAGGTGATGATCATATCAAACACCCACAAGCTGCAAGCGGTTAGCTAAACATAACAGCCACCCAGGTATTGAGCGCTCAGAAGATCAACAAGCAAGCCTGTACATTCTCCTGTGAATCCAATCAGTAACACTCCCGTACAGTCCGGTCTCGTCGTCTGATATGTCGCATATCTCGCCTAGGGGTGGTAAACGTCAGACCCCAGTAGCTCGATAAGTCGTGTCGATTTGAGATCTATAACAGTTCGAGAAACAACTGATAACACTTACCAGTAAATCTCAGCAACCCTGGCCAGGGATTTCCAGTTATAGCCAATCGAACAAAGCGCAACATCAACTCCCTATACCGGGAGAGACGACTCCCCTCCTATCGCTTTGCCTCCATGTGATTCGGGACTGTACCCAAAAGCCACCTTTTGCACGCCCTCTTGGATGTGGTATGATGAAAATCAAAGCACAGTGGGAATCACACAAGACTCTATGACGATCTCGGGTCAACAGACTACTCTGTACCAGTGTCACTGGAGAACTGCCATCTGACGTGAGGTATAATACCATATGGGAGTTCTCGGCGAGTCCGTCCAGTGTACCCAGTCTCTACTGAGCACCCGTACACTATCCTTGATGTCAAACACCGATGGATATGGGATCATCCATCGCCCATCATATGGGTCAAGATGCGTATACGCTAGTCTACTCTGGTGTATCGATGCCCTGTCTCAATACACCCTCGACTAAGAACAGTTATAGGATGTACTCGTCGACTACCGTGGCCCCACTAGTATGATCTCATCATAGTCCCAGTAGTCGAGTACATATCCTAAGGGCTTTATCAACATGTAATATAGAGACAATCAGAGTACATGTTAACATAAAGTACAACCAGATAGCATACTATCATGTCAAGAAAGAAAGTCCTCCCTATATATGTCCAAGCATCCATTACAATATACATCGTATGTACAGTAATGGCCTCTGCGGCATACATATAACTAACAATCTCCCACTTGCACTAGGGCCATCTGTTGTGGTATCACATACCCAACAATCAGTTGCGGTTGAAGTATCTCATACTCAACCATCCCATAAAAGTCTCTACTGGGAAAAAGGCCATTGTGAGTGGATCCGCGCTGTTGTCCTCTATGTCTACTCTCCTAACCTCAATCTCCATGGAGATCAACCATCTCCATGATTAGGTGATACTGCCTAGGAATTATATCTGGATTTCTGATGGGACGGTAGTTCCTTGGCTAAAGCTACATCTCCATGGTCACACAATGGTAGGAACGAAGTTCATCTCATGAACTTATATATCCAGACTGCCTCTTTGGTAGCATCCTTGGTAACGATGTATCTTGCCTTTAATCGTCTAGTAAGTCACGGTATCTAGCTTGGAACTCTTTCAACATACCGTCCCTCCACTGAGGGTAAAGACAATGCCTGCGACTGACATTCAGTCGTCCTTATCACTCTGGAACCTTTCCAGTGATTCTCCCCAGGATCAATTGATACCATCTCACAACAACTAGTGAGTATCCTAACATCCAATTAGATCTATCTCATAGATCCAAAGCCCAGGATATAGGAGGTATCACTTTGATCCTATATGGAGAATCCTTGTGATAAGCGGAGAGTGACCGATCGTAGCATAGGAAACTCCTTCCCTATCAAGAGTATGTCATCCACGTACTCTACGAAGATCACCACCATACTCTCTACTACCTTTTTGTATATACAAGGTTCATCTACCATTTTGATGAAGTCAAACTCTTTGACTACCACATCAAAACAGACGTTCCAACTCCGCGATGCCTACTTTATCACATAAAACACCTTGCACACGTTTCTGCTGCTCCCACTGTCTATGAAGCCCTCTGGCTGTGTACTTATAGACGCTCTCTTCTAAAACATCATTTAGAAAAGCAGTCATGACACCCAACCACCAGATATCGTAGTCATGGTATGTAGCTGTGGCAAGTAGGATCTGGATGGACTTAAGCATAGCTTTGAAAGTCTTAACTTTTCCATATACACCAAGTAATCTTCTCAAGATATACTTGCTCCTGATGGGGATTTAACCCTTCAGATAAAGAAACCAAAGTCCATACTTTGTTGGTGTATAAGGATTCCATCTCAGATCGCTAAGTATCCTGCCATTCTTACAGAGTCTCACTCCTGATGGCCAGCTCGAAACTAGTTGGGTCATCATCTCATGATGCAATCCTCGCTCCCACTGTCATAGAGAAACGAAAGTATCTCTCAGGTGGGTGAGGAACCCTACTAGATCGGCGGAGAGGCTGAGGTTCGTTGGTTACTATTGAATCCTTTGGTTCTACCAAATCATCTGTTGTAGTTTATATAGCTGGAACTCCTTCCAGTTCTACCTCATGACCACTAATTTCTTCACAAGAAATTCCCTTTCACAATGGTGGCATGCTGAGAAACAAAACATCTTTTGTTCCTCGGTTAGGTAGAAGATATTCCCTTGTGTATGCTTGGGATATCCAACAAACTTCCACAGATCTGACTTTGCCTCGAGTTTTTCCGGATTTTGCTTTTTAGACATAGGCCGGACAACCCCAAATCTTAACAAACTTAAGATATGGGCTCTTCCCTTTCCATATCATATATGAAGTGGTAGGCAACTGATTTGATTTGAACCCTATTCAATAGGTATGCAGCTTCTCAAGTGCATAACTCCCAAAAGGAAATAAGAAAACTCAGTAGTACTCATCATAGAGTACACCATATCACATAGGGTGCTATTGCTCCGCCCCGATATACCATCGTGCTATGGTGTATACGGAGGAGTACTGCTGAGAGAGAATCTCATTCTCCTTTAGAATAGTCCAGGAATTCCGTGCTCAAGTATTCTCCTCCTTGATCTCATCAAAGGACATAATACTTATACCCGTTTTTGGTTCTCTACTTCTAACTTATATTCTGTGAATATCTAAAAAGTTTCGGACTTGTGTTTCAACAGGAACATATGTCTGAATCTTGAGAGATCATCCGAGAATGTAATGAAGTACAAAGAACCGGTCTTGGCATGTGTAGACAGGGGACCTTACATACATCATCATGTATCAATCCCAAGAGTTCACTAACTCTTTCTCTGTTTCCAATAAATAGAGCTATGGTCATCTTATCTTTGTGACATGTCCGGCAAGTTTCACAAGATATAAATTCAAACAAATTTAAATATGCATCTTAATGTAACTTCAGCTAGTCGGGTCGCATTGATATGACCTAGTCTACAATGCCTCAAGAAGGATTCGTTCATTTCTGAACTCTTCCTCTCGTGTGTGTTCTGTATACTAAGAACTGTAGTTTCGTGCCTGAACCGATCAACTCTTAATATAGGAAATGTTCAAAACATTATCCAACAATACAAAATTATATCCTTTCTTTACTAATAAAGAGGCTGATATGATGTTGTACATCAGGTTCGGTATCTAATAACATCCGTTCAGAATCAATGTATTCTGGTAATACAAGGTGATAGTGACCAACAGACTTGGTTGCAACTCTTGCACCGTTTCTATCTCATGAAACTTATCACCCGTTCTCAGTTCTCTACCTATCTGTAACCCATGTAACAAATTACATATGTGGGATCCTGATCCGGTATCAAATACCCAGGACGTAAAGGATACTGAGAAACAGTTCTCTGTAATGAACACACCCGAAGAAGATGCATCAGCATGCACTTTTCTTCGTTTGGGCGGCACGGGAATTCTGGTAATCCCCTATTTCCTGCTCTGTCTTATAACAATTATAAGTTGGAGCGGGACCAACGTTCCCCAGCTCAGTATAACAAGCGGGTTCGGTCAATATATCAGTATTATTATCTTGATTAAGGCGTGATATGGTCGCTACCTGGAGAGAGAGAGAGAAGAAAACACTCAGCGTATGCTCTTGCAAGATTAGATTGGTTATCTAATATATCTAATCAGGATGTCTCCCACTGTTTTAGTCAAATCTTCCTTCAAACCCTAAAAGGAAAGATTAGCCAGGATTAATTACACGCTACAAGTTCGCCAATCTTTTAGCCAGGCCAGTGTCGGTACTTTGAGGGAGGTCCCCCGTGCTTTCGCACGAACCTAATTAAAGTAAACCTCGTTTTCCCAGAGGCATAACCCCTTTAACACCTTTCTAGACACCTACTTGATCGGCTAATTATAATGTGTAAAACTCTCCCAGGAGTAACTCTTACTCGCAGCGGGTATCGGGATCCAAGTATCTCATAGAAGGTATGCAATCTCATTGCAATTTTCAACACTTGAAATTCCCGATAATATTTTTCCCCAAGCGATCTATGATCTTGACTGAGTCAACAAACCATAGACCGCAAGTAAAGTTCAACCCGTCATTTCCCGGTTGAATTAAACCCACCCGCACGACCCTTGACTGAGTCAACAAGGCCGCACGACTACCCTAATCCAATCGCATCATATGCTTTGCAGATAAGCACTAATCAGCTACCGCACACTACGCCTTGACTGAGTCAACAAACGCTGCACGAATACTAACTATTACTTATCTGAAATGACAGAGGGCTACGACAGGTTTTTAAGAAAACCCTTTGCGTAATGAACTTTATATCGTTGTAGAATCGAGTGATTTTAAATGGAGTGTTTTTGAGGCTTTTCTAGTTTCGCTAAAGAGGTCACTCCCGGTGAAGGGATCATCGGCTCTTTCCTCATCGAATAAGGTGCAGGATATTTCACAAATATCGCTGTGCAAAGCAAGAACTATAGAAGCAATCAAAAGACAAACCGAGTTTGTAGCATCTTCTAGTTTCACTAAAGAGGTCACTCCCGGTGAAGGGATCTCGTCTCTTTCCTTATCGAATAAGCTGCTGGATGTTCTACAAGGAACACCGCTATGCAAAGCAAGAACTGGAGCTACGAGTTTTTAAACAAGTTTCTACAACATCTTACGTTTCTTTTATTTCATTAATCTCATTAATGAAGTCCCATTTTATTATGCTTCACAAGCATCACATTTGAAACGAAATATGCAATATAACATATATCTCATATATATAATATAAACATTCGTCTCAGGCAGTAATATGATCTCATCACAGAACATTGCAGCAGAAGAACATATATGAAATATTGGATATACTAGGATGTCCGTGTTTTCAATACGAGCCTGTATAAAATACGGATTCCACGGTCGCGATGAATAGCCAAACCCACATCCCTAGACCCCTACGAGAGCGGCAAGCAACACTGCCAATTCTAGGGTTAGGAGACCCGGTCTCGACTCCTCGAGATGGTCTCCCACTGGACCCTAGAACCCGGTTACTTGTGCTACCCGCCTTGGGTCTACCTAATGCGGAAAAGTAAAAAATATACAATGGTGACATCATCCTCAGCCCGGAAGTACCCCAATAAAAGAATATTACATACAATTGAATTTTATATGAATGAAAATAAAAACCCTCATCTCACATAAAAACCCCGGCTATTCAGAACATGACGATCCAATATAACATATCACAGCAACACATAATATCTCATATCATCAACGTAAGAAAATATGCGTATCCCGATTGTCGTTGATGTATAGCAACGAAACCGGCGATACACCACATACTACGCTTACGGTCACAGAAAAGAAAGTGTAAAACTATAACAGTTGGAATCCGCAACCTCCTTAGACATCGCATGCTTAACCAAATGAATTCCTTAGACATCGCATGCCTAACAATTGTAAACCCCGCATTTTAGTCTCATTATCGAAAACACTTTTCAATATCAAGTCGGGCAATTCAACAAGATTCCCGACATATTTGATCGAATGCTCGTTGCAAACTTTAGTAGACGGCCGCACCCCCGGATGCCGTCGACGAAGTGCACTAAGGCGGAACACCACTGCCGCGAGCACCCGAACGGATGCTTTTGGCGACGGGGTTCTCCTACAGTCACTTAGTCGGGGCTTTGGGGTCTGGCTGTCTATTGAGTTTACCCGGCGAGTATCCGCGTACGCTACGTGATTGCGACGGACTTTTGGTCGCATCAAAATTCCGTGGCAACCGATCATCTGAGACTGAACTGCTAGATTTATAACATTCAAATTAGTTATCTCATAACTACCTGTGGATTCCAAATATCGTATCGCATTCCAGATAAAAAGACAGTGTTAAACTTTCCGATCGAATAATCAAACACCCAAGATTTCCCAAATAGTTCTCAACACTTGAAATTAGTTTAAAAACATCCATCACATGCTACAGTACCAATGGTCCAGCCGTAGAAGGGTCAAGCCAACGCCTCACATGTAGCATGCCGTACTGCCACAAACCCTAAGGTTCAGAGGCAGTTCAAGACGGTCACATAATCGAGTTAAGGTTTGTTGTCTTCTAGAGGGTCTACCGCATTACTTGCACGGCTTAGAAAGTTTCAAACTCGAGAAAAAATCCAACTTTTGAAAAATTTTCCGATTGGGGAAAAAGTGAGTTATTGATATCCGTTCGAACTTTTTAACACGATCTAAAAATTACCCGGACAAACTAAACAAAGTTAAATTATCCGATCGAATCAACGAGTCCCCAATACAACCCAAGAAAACTCAACACTTGAGTGGAAATAAAATATTCCCAGAAAAAAATAACAAGAAAGGACCTAAGAATAAATATATGAAATACGAGGGACCAAATCATAATTTTGGCCGCGGAACCGCCGCCAAACCCTTGGTTTGGCCGCGGAACCGCCGCCAAACCCTTGGTTTGGCCACGGTTCCGCGGTTATTTGAGCGCATTAATGGTCCGTACTTCACAGTAATTCTTAGTTTTTCCTGCTTTATTTTCTGAGTATTTTTAATCCATAAAAAATCACATTTTTGAAAAATATCCAGAGAGGGGTTCAAATTAGGGTTTCGGTGTTCGATCGGACTTTAAACTTCGTCTAGACTTTGTCTAGACTTCGTCTAAAGCTCTAGCTTGGCTCTGATACCACTATAGGGTTGCTAGGCACGCTCACAAGGGTCTACGAGGCATCTACCATGCCCGATTTAAAAAATAGCCGTGCCGAACAACCCAAAGCCGGATCTTTAAACTAGAGTTTAGGTGAAAACAAGCATGCTAAACTCTTTAACACTAAGTGAGAGGGATTACAACCTTTGTAAATCCGGTCCTTCACTTCTTAAGCTCCGTGTTGAGGTCCCTTCGCTGCGATCATCGTGTTCCGGACTCTCGAGAGGCTTCACGAAGAGAAAGATGCAGTCTTGCTTCTGATCTTCGATAACAAAGATGATCTACCTTGAAGTTTCGTTAACACAAGCTAAGAGCTAAATCCTTTTGTGATGAATAATGAAAAGATAAATATGATGAATAATGCACAACTAAACCCATGTAGAGAATTAACTAGGGCTAGGGTTTGGGTTGGGTTAAAAGTGAGTCACTTGAAAATATCAAGCAAAATATCTTTTTCAAGACAAAAGAAAAGCTTCTAGAATCTACTAGAAGTCTTAACCCTAATCCAAACCCTAATCATGTTTAAACTGCACTAAACATGTTGCATTAGTTATCATATCATGTTACAATATTATATATCACATATATAATATTTATCGTAACAAGATAAAATAATACATTTAACATATATCGCATATATATCAATGTATTACACGAGTGAGAAAAAGAATCTTTTAGTGAGCTAATATTAGTTAATGTAATTTAATATATCATATATATTATTATACATTAAATTATCGAATCAACACTTGATCCGACAATCCGGCTATATCGCATATAACCGACTAATACGATGACCCGGCTATATCACATATACCCGGCCGATATCTCATATCGCGAGAATCCAATACGGTATCACATACCGCATTATTCTCGGTCCCACACATATCACATATGTGCTCCTACTCCGTTTTGCCTGAGCCAAGAAACCTCTGTGTAGGACTCTAAAGAATCGTCAATACGCCGGCAGTAGGTGATGATCATATCAAACACCCACAAGCTGCAAGCGGTCAGCTAAACGTAACAGCCACCCAGGTATTGAGCGCTCAGAAGATCAACAAGCAAGCCTGTACATTCTCCTGTGAATCCAATCAGTAACACTCCCGTACAGTCCGGTCTCGTCGTCTGATATGTCGCATATCTCGCCTAGGGGTGGTAAACGTCAGACCCCAGTAGCTCGATAAGTCGTGTCGATTTGAGGTCTATAACAGTTCGAGAAACTACTGATAACACTTACCAGTAAATCTCAGCAACCCTGGCAAGGGATTTCCAGTTATAGCCAATCGAACACAGCGCAACATCAACTCCCTATACTAGGAGAGAAGAATCCCCTCCTATCGCTCATTACCTCCATGTGATTAGGGACTGTACCCAAAAGCCATCTTTTTGCACGCCCTCTTGGACGTGGTATGATGGAAATCAAAGCATAGTGGGAATCACACAAGACTCTATGACGATCTCGGGTCAACAGACTACTCTGTACCAGTGTCACCGGAGAACTGCCATCTGACGTGAGGTATAATACCATCTGGGAGTTCTCGGCGAGTCCGTCCAGTGTACCCAGTCTCTACTCAGCACTCGCACACCATCCTTGATGTCAAACACCGATGGATATGGGATCATCCATCGCCCATCATATGGGTCAAGATGCGTATACGCTAGTCTACTCTGGTGTATCGATGCCCTGTCTCAATACACCCTCGACTAGGAACAGTTATAGGATGTACTCGTCGACTACCGTGGCCCCACTAATATGATCTCATCATAGTCCCAGTAGTCGAGTACATATCCTAAGGGCTTTATCAACATGTAATATAGAGACAATCAGAGTACATGTTAAGATAAAGTACAACCAGATAGCATACTATCATGTCGAGCAAGAAAGTCCTCCCTATATATGTCTAAGCATCCACTACAATATACATCGTATGTACAGTAATGGCCTCTAGGGCATACATATAACTAACAGGACCGAGCAGGGCAGCTGCTCGGTTGCCTCTTGGCGAGGGCTTCGATCCTTAGTGTAGATGGGTAAGAAGTTACTCACTAAGGATAGATCGAGCAGGGCAGCTGCCCGGTTGCCTCTTAGCGAGGGCTTCGATCCTTGGTGTCGGTGGGTGTTCCCCTCCGAAAGACGGCGCACAAGACTGCGAAGTCCTGACGTTGGAGTTCGGGGCAGATGCTATTTGGTTTTATCCGTCCACCTCTCCGAAGATGCCATGTTGATTTATGGCACCGTGTATCGGAGGTTTAGACGGATGCGGCCGATGTAGCAGACTTCGTCAGATTCCCCCTCGCTTGAGGGGTTTTTGATTGTGGGGACGCTCTTCCCTGCAGGCGCAAGCCCCTGCAGTTAATTACACTACCGCATCGCGGCAACAAATTTCTCCTTCTCCAGAATTTCACTTCGTGTCGTGTGTGTTTGTTTTGTTTGTGGTTGCCCGTGGATTGTATACGGAGACTAAGTGATGCCGTCGCCCGTAGGACGTGGATTAGTCCAAATCCGTATTTACTTAGATTTGGGTTTGGTGTTTGGGTTTAAGGATACGTTAACCATATTTAGGCTAAGATCGACTTAAACGTTTGTTAAGGATATGTTAGTCTGATTTGAGACTAAGATCAACTTAACGGGATCGTTTGGATCCGACAAAAGTGCGTTTGGGGACTCTATTGTTCCAGTTTAGGGACATAGTGGTCCATAGGTAGTTTAAGGACATTGCGGTCCAAATTCCTGTTTAGGGACGTGGTGGTCCATATTCCAATTTAAGGACGCTTAAGTCCGTGGGTTTAAGGACCCCACAGTCCGTATTTTAGTTTAAGGACGCATAAGTCCGCGGGTTTAAGGATCACACAATCCGTCTTTTAGTTTAAGGACGCTTAAATCCATGAGTTTAAGGACCCCACAATCCGTGTTTTACTTTAAGGACGCATAAGTCCGCGGGTTTAAGGATCCCACAATCCGTCTTTTGGTTTAAGGACGCTTAAGTCCATGAGTTTAAGGACCCCACAGTCCGTGTTGATGTGTGGTTGTCGGGACCCGTCACCTCTCTGACATCGTTGAAGGATTACAAAGATAGGAGTCAAAGGAGTTCGGAGATGTACCCTCGAACCGGTCGTAAATTGATTTAAGAGAGCAGCTGTGCTCAGCCAATTTAATTTGAGGACTTACGGCCATGATTGGGCTAAGTCCAGTTGAAAAAATATTCAACGCTTTTATTTATTTTTGGCCTATTAGACCTGTGCTAGGGCTTTGCCCACATTTAAATATTGTATTGCATTACTTTTTATTTTTGTTTGGGCTCTACCCAGAAAGGATGCAGAGCATCAATTTGTTTTGGGCTCTGCCCATTTATAAATGATGCAGAGTATCAATTTTACTTGGGCTCTGCCCTTTTATCGCTTTGCAATTTATTTTGGCCTGCTAGGTCTTTTTGACTTGGGCCTGGCCCTTTAGCAAAAGAAATGCATTGCATTTGTTAGGCGCTTTGCGCCAATCAAAAAGCGCAAGCGCTTTTGGTGATGACACGTGTCATGCAAGTGCAGTGCGCTGCACCAGTGCGCTGCGCTTGCGCTGCGCTTGCGCTGCTGACACGTGGCGCGCTGTGGTGAGTTGCGCCAGTTTCAGAGAGCAAGGCTCTATTTCAAAAGTGCATAGCACAAATGGTTCAGATACTGACACGTGGCGCTCTCTGGTGGCTTACGCCAACCCAAGAGCGCAACAGTGCAGATTTACAAGTGCAAAGCACTATTAACTTGAGAATCTTTTAGATTCCAGAACCAATGGTTCATAAAAGAAGTGCAAAGCACTGTTTGATTTCTTGATCTAATTTAGATTCAAGAAAACAAGTATTTTCTTATTTTTTTTCCTGATCTCAGAGAACCAATGGTTCATAAGTGCAAAGCACTATTTTTATTTTGTTTTTTATTAAAGATCATTGATCTAGTTCTTAGATCGATGATCTATCAGAAGAAATTCTTCCCTTATAAAGGTTTTTTACCTTTCTTCTTGGAATTTCTTCAGAGTTCTCTCTGCTTGAAAATTTTGGTTTCTCACAAAATGTTGATGCCTTTGAATTGAGGTCTAGGGGCCTTTATATAGTGCCCATAAATTTGTTAAAGAGATCTTTCTCTGAGTGATTTGGGGAATTTTCCCCACCGTTGGATCTTTGATCCAAGGGCTTCTATTTTACAGAAGGCAATCTTCTTGTTTTAACAAGAACAGAAAAATCTTACTCGAATTTAATTCTGTTTAGCGCAAACGCCCCAGCACGTGACACGTGTAAAGCAGCGCACAGCGCAGCGCAACTGCGCTTGCGCAACTGCGCTAACACGTGTCGCGCAGCGCAAAACGCAGCGCAACTGCGCTAGCGCATCTGCGCTGACACGTGTCGCGCAGCGCAGTGCTTGCGCAACTGAAGCGTTGCTTCCTTCAATTTTGTTTTAAATAGAGCTTTGCTCTGATTGGGCGCGCTGCCTTGGGTGCTGCGCTCTCTCCGCTGGCATGCCTGATTTTGACACGTGGCGTTCTGCGCGCAGCGCAGAGGATCTGAAGCGTTGCTTCATTTATTAAAGCTTAAATTTTCAAAATAGAGCTTTGCTCTGATTGGGGGAAGGTGAAGCGTTGCTTCATCTCCCGCCTTGGAATTTGAACAGAGCTTTGCTCTGATTGAGGTAAACAAATGCCCCCCCACGTTGCGCTTACGTGGCCCCAAACGCGAGCGCAACGGTGGTAGAATTCCAACCGTTGCGGCAACTTTTGGAAGTTGAAAGGTCATTTGATGCCTATAAATAGGACCTTTGGTCCTCAACAGATGATTATCATCTCCAAAATTTTACTTTCAGAACTCAGAGCCCTGCTCTTTATTTTCAAGAACTTCAAGAGTTAGATTTTTAAAACTTTTAGGTGAAAATTTTAATTTGAATTAAATTAAATTAATTTTCATTGACAGCGCCTTGCTCTCAATAGATCCCTGATCTAAAGAAAACCCATTTAGGGTTTCATTTAGCAGAGCTTTTCTCTAAAGGGGTCTAAAGAGGATTAAGGAGAACCCTGTTAGGGTTCCATTAATAGAGCTCTGCTCTCTTAAAAGATTTCCCTTGGATTTTCTCGATCCATTAATGGAGCTTTGCTCCTTCCAAATCATATAGAAGAACTCTTAAGAATTCTTCATGGATCTTGGAAGTTAAAGATGGCATTTTATATTATTATTATATTCAATGTTCTTAGGGGATTTTCTTCAAATTCTCTTCATTATTGATTTTGATAGGTGTTACTCCTGTCTGCAGAGCGTTGCTCTCGAGGAGTTTTAACTCCCTGTGCTTTTTCTCATTGCTGATCTTCCAATGCTGTTTCCTTCAGGCATTATGGCGGTGCGTCTGTATAGTCTGCATGAATTCATTACCTACGAGGATATCCGTGTTCAGAGCCGTCAGTAAAACCAAGAGTTTACGGATGCCCAGTGTGCGGATGTCATGGGTCGTCTGAACGCACGTGTTGGTTGGCTGCTCCCCCGCCGCTCTGCTCTCTTGAAAGTCGTGTTGGGAGCAATTTGGAGAGCACTCCCGGGGTTCCACGAGGCCCTACCACTCAATGCGCTGGATGATGCCGAAGACAAGGTGCATTCAGTGTACCTGTCGGGGCTGATCTCGAAGAAACGGCGGGATAGCCTCATCGACATCCTACATCAAATTTTCCAGCAGACGACGATAGTCGCTGCTTATCGAAGGCTGGGGGGCCTTGCCGAGGATCTTGATACACAGGAGCGCGAGAGGCTACGCACGAGAATAATCAGAAAGGCCAGAAGAACTCTGAATGGCCTTACTTTTGAATTCCTCAATCCGTGCCCAGGATTTGAGGTTATTCCATTGTAATAATGTTTCTCGTTTATTGCCTTTATGATTGTAAGAATTTTGGCAATATTAATGGAAATTTTTTTATCCTAGCTTGTCTTATTTTTCGTTCTGAGTCTTTTGCCTATGCATAAATGAATGTGTCTCGAACGCTTGATCAAATGTAAATCAGATGTTCTTCCTGTCACTTCCTTCTTTCTTTTATTGTGAGTATGCTGTCTTAATAAACAGGGTCGATAGATCATAGAGTACGCATCTAAATTTCTCCAAGAAATAGCGATGGCTTAGACCGCAGGTTCAGATCTGCCGCCTAAGACTTTTCAACTTTATGAGCCGTGAGGGTCTCATAGAGATTTTCTCCCTACGGATCGAGAGGATCTCGTAGGTGTATTTTCTCCTTAGGAATCGTGAGGATTTCTAAGTGTGTTTTCTCTTATAAGTCGTAAGGATCTTATAAGAGAATTTCTCCCTCTTACGAGTCGAGAGGACCTGTAAGCGGTTGTTTCCCTCCTTGTCGAAATTCGACTTTGGAGAGTGAGACCCGTGAATAGTATGCAATAGACCGTTTTAGACCGACTTGCAGGGTCCCATTGTTCAGGAAACAAGTTTTTAATCCCTGTTGCCTGAGGCTTCATCTTGCAAGTTGAGACGAATCAGGAATTTCCCGCGGAGATACTGGTTTCTCTGCGTGCCGACATGAATTAGGAGGCTCTCATCAAGGATGTTTGTTTCCCTGAATTGAGGTATTTGCCAAGGATTATTTGTTTCCCTGGTGTTGAAACGGATCGAGAATTTCCCACGGAGACACTGGTTTCTCTGCGAGTCGACGCGAATCAGGATGCTCTCATCAAGGATATTTGTTTCCCTGAATTGAGGTATTTGCCAAGGATTATTTGTTTCCCTGGTGTTGAAACGGATCGAGAATTTCCCACGGAGACACTGGTTTCTCTGCGAGTCGACGCGAATCAGGAGGCTCTCATAAAGGATGTTTGTTTCCCTGAATTGAGGTATTTGTCAAGGATTATTTGTTTCCCTGGTGTTGAAACGGATCGAGAATTTCCCACGGAGACACTGGTTTCTCTGCGAGTCGACGCGAATCAGGAGGCTCTCATCAAGGATGTTTGTTTCCCTGAATTGAGGTATTTGCCAAGGATTATTTGTTTCCCTGGTGTTGAAACGGATCGAGAATTTCCCACGGAGACACTGGTTTCTCTGCGAGTCGACGTGAATCAGGAGGCTCTCATCAAGGATATTTGTTTCCCTGAATTGAGGTATTTGCCAAAGATTATTTGTTTCCCTGGTGTTGAAACGGATCGAGAATTTTCCACGGAGACACTGGTTTCTCTGCGAGTCGACGCGAATCAGGATTTTCTTCGAAGGATTTGCCGAAGACACTGGTTTCTTCGGGGTCGGAACGAACCGTCGATATTTGGCTTCGTTTTCTGGCGGAGCCTGTTGGGAAAGTATGGTTCCCTCTTTATTTGCGCCCTTGGATTGTGTACAGGGATTGATGTGATCTCAGCTGTAGGGTCAAAGTTTTATCATCTTTTTTTTTATTTCCGCAATGCTCTATCATTTCAGCTTTTATATCGCGAAGGTCGCGATTGCCCAATCATTTCGGCTATTTTTCGCGGTGCCCAATCATTTCGGCTATTTATTTTATTTTCACTCGCTGCTTTTTATTGCGAGTTGCCCAATCATTTCGGCTATTTTGTATGCATACGTTTTTACTTGCTGCTTTTTATTGCAAGTTGCCCCATCATTTCGGCTATTTCGTATGCATGTGCGGCTTACCGGCTTTTCACCGTAATCCTGAAACTATACACCGATTTCGGCATTAGCACCGCTACAACTGGGATATCGCCAGGAGGGAATCATCATCTGCTTCTGTCGATGTCGGACAAAGGTGGCTTAGTGACCAGGGTTAAGGTCCTGTCGACTAAGGCTCTTGACTTCATGAGCCGTAAGGGTCTCACAAAGTTATTTTTCCCTACAAGTCGTGAAGATCTTGTAGGTGTATTTTCTCCTTAAGAATTGTGAGGATTCCTAAGTGTATGTTCCTCTGTAAGTCGTAAGGATCCTACAGGAGGGTTTTCTCCTTGTAAGTCGAGAGGACTTATAAGGGTTGTTCATCATGCGCACATATCCCCAGTCACGGATGGGACTTGGTTAGGGAAATTTTTATTCGCGCCCGTGGATTGTATACAAGGGTCGGTATTGAGCCACTTGTAGGGCAATATTGGAAGTTGTGGGGGTTGCTTATGCATAGGTTTAGGTCTCTGTAACTTAAGACTTTCAAATCTTATGAGCCGTGAGGGTCCCATAAGAGAGTTCTCCTTACGAGTCGTGAGGATCTCGCAAGTGTGTTGCTCCCTTGTGAGTCGTAAGGATCTCACGCGGGTGGTTTCTCCTTACAAGGTCGAGAGGACCCTATAAGTGTCTTTTAACGAGGTTGCGCCCTTTTGAGTTTTCACAAACACTCGCCGGTAGTCCTGCTGTTTTTACTCACGGAGCCCTTTCGGGCTTTCATCCGTGCCCTTTTTGCTTATGGACATACCCCTTTTTTTTATTCTTTTTATTTTTATATATATTTTTTTTATGAGGTCGCGCCCTTTCGGGTTTTCACGAACACTCGCCGGTAGCCCTGCTGTTTTTACTCACGGAGCCCTTTCGGGTTTTCATCCGTGCCCTTTTTGCTTATGGACATACCGTTTTTATATTATTATTTTTTTTATTTTTATACATATACTTTTTTTATCGCTCTCGTTAGCCTGAAGATGCTGCGGTAATAGTTTAAAGACGTTTCGGTCGTCATTAGTTTAAGGACGTCTCGGTCCGCCATTAGTTTAAGGACGTCTCGGTCCGTCATTAGTTTAAGGACGTCTCGGTCCGACATTAGTTTAAGGACGTCTCGGTCCCGCATTAGTTTAAGGACGTTTCGGTCCGGCATTAGTTTAAGGACGTTTCGGTCCGTCCAAGAGAAGGCTGGCTACTGCTTATAAAGTTTGAGCTTAGGAAGATAGCGAGCGGACATAGTCGTCGTCATCTATCGTTGACCTAGGCTATGGCTTATTAAGCGTAGTATTTCTTTAGGAAGCGACCGTTTATTGGCCTGTAAGGCCTTTCACCGTGCATATCCATGAGTAGATAGGCTCCACCTTGGTAGACCTTGTCTATGATGTACGGGCCTTCATAGTTCGGCTCGAATTTTCCCCGCTTGGCGCGATTGGGGATCATAGGTCTTTTGCCCACTAGCACGAGTTCGCCTTGGCGGAATGTCCTCGGCCGGGTCAATCTTTTATACGAGCGCGTCATCTTTGCTTTATAGGCCTCCAGATTTTGTTGCGCTATGAGCCGGGTTTCATCAAGGGCATCAAGCTCCTCAAGCCGAAGGTGAGCATTTTCTTCGTTCGTCAGCTCGTAGTGGACCGCCACTCGTAGAGAGGGTAACTCTATCTCGAGGGGGAGTACTGCTTCTGTACCGAATACCAACGCATATGGCGTTGTGTTAGTGGCCGTCTTGAATGTAGTCTGATACGCCCAGAGAGCCTCTTGCATCCTCTCGTGCCAGTCCTTCTTATTTCGGGACACCGTTTTCTTCATGATCTTTGTCAAGGTCTTGTTGAAGGCCTCAACTAGACCATTAGCTCGCGGATTATAAACCGAGAAATATCACCAGTCTATATTATGTTGTTGTGCGAAGCGACTGATCTTATGGCTTCTATAAGCTGGCCCGTTATCGGAGATGATCCGTCGCGGAGTTCCAAACCGATATATGACGTGCGTCTTGAAGAAATGGAGGATATTCTCCGTCTTCACTTCTCTTAACGGTACTGCTTCTGCCCATTTGGAGAAATAATCAGTCGTCGCCAAGATGAATCGATGTCCCCTGGATGATGCTGGTTCGATGGGGCCGACTATGTCAGTTCCCCACATTTCGAATGGCCAGCTAGCTACCGTTGGATGGAGTGGATTTGGGTGTTGGTGGATGAAGTCTCCATGGATTTGGCACGAGTGGCACTGCTTCGCATACTCGAGGCAGTCCTGAATCATTGTAGGCCAATAATAGCCCATTCGTTTGATCTTCAGCTTCATCTTCGGGCCCGCTTGGTGAGAACCGCAGAGTCCGTCATGAACTTCCTGAACGACTCTTTTCGCTTCATCAGGTCCCAGGCATCTCAACCACAAAGAACGAACGACCTCTTGTATAGAGTATCATTGATGAAGGCGAAAGACAGTGTTCGTTTCATAAGCTGATGTCTTGAGGATGCATCTTCGGGCGTTCGACGGTATTTGAAGTAGTCCATAAAGACTTCTCTCCAATCCTCGGTATTTTCCCAATATTTTATTTGCAGGGTCGTCTGTTCAGTCGCTCCCTTTTCTTCGGATGATTCCGGAGATATTTCTGCTGGGGCAAGCACCCGACGGCTTTGTACCATAATTTTGACGTCATCGAGGTTCTCGTCAGCCAGTTCTTTAGCGAGTTTGGCTAATGCGTCCGCTTTGCTGTTTTCCGCGCGCGGTATGTTCTCCAAAGTATAAGAGGGAATTTGAGTCAACAGTTGTTGCACCTTTTCGCCGTACTTCACCAACTCTGGTTTGCACGTTTGGTAGTCGCCGTTTAGTTGACTAACGACCAGTTGGGAATCTCCGTATATGAGGAGGTTTTCAATTTCAATGTCGATGGCGATCTCGAGGCCTGCTATCAGAGCTTCGTATTCGGCTTCATTGTTTGTCCTCGGCTCTGTTAGGGAGAAAGCAAAGCACATTATCCCTCCTTGTGGAGTTACAAAGATGAGTCCTACCCCCGATTTGATTATATGGGTACTTTGTTTGCGTTTCTTCATGGAAGATGCTCCATCAAAATAAAGCTCCCATCGGGTATCACCACCGTCGATCGCATCAAACGCATGTTCGTCTGGAAGATCGCAATTTAGAGGAGAATCGGCGGGTATCGGATGCTCAGCGAGGAAGTCAGCGATGGCCTGGCCTTTCACTGCCTTGAGAGGTTGATATGTTATCGAGAACTCCATCAAGAGCAGGGCCCATTTAGCGAGTCGTCCCGTCAATATGGCCTTCGACATCAAATATTTAAGGGGGTCCACCTTTGAAATGAGACGGACCTCATGCGCCAACGCATAGTGCCTGAGCTTTGTTATCGCGAAGATCAACACCAGGTAGTGTTTTTCAATGGGGGAGTAGTTGCTTTCTGCCCCCAGTAGAACTCGGCTTAAGTAATAGAGAGCTCTCTCCTTCCCTTGATCATTCTCTTATGCCCATAACGCGCCTAAAGAACCTTCGAGGGCGGTTGTATAAAGAATGAGGGGCTTTCCCTTAACCGGAGCAGCCAACACTGGCGGGTTCTGCAGGTATTGCTTGATATCGTCTAGCGCGCTTTGGCATTTTTGGTCCCAGACGAACGGGGTTCCCTTCTTCATCAGGTGGCTGTAAGGACGGCACTTGCCTGAAAGGTTAGCTATAAATCTCCGTATATACGCGAGCTTCCCTTGGAGAGACCGGAGCTATTTGAGAGTCCTTGGCGGAGGCATTTCCATGATCGTCTTGATCTTCGACGGATCTATCTCAATACCTCGGTGTCAGACGATGAATCCCAGGAATTTGCCCGAGGAAACTCCGAACGCACACTTGAGAGGGTTCATCTTCAAGTTGTATTGTCGAAGTCGTTGAAATACGGTCTTCAGATGCTCTAAATGTTCCTCGTATGATTTGCTTTTAACTACGAGGTCGTCGATATAGCATTCGACGATTTCATGTATAAGGTCATCGAAGATCTTCGTCATGACTCTCTGATAAGTAGCACCGGTGTTCTTTAATCCGAAGGGCATCACCTTGTAGCAGAATATACCCAAAGGAGTCCTGAAGGCGGTGTGTTTCTGATCTTCGAGATGCATCTTTATCTGGTTATACCCCGATGAGCCGTCCATGAAGGAGAAAACCTCATGAGTGGACGTATTGTCTATCATCAGCTCGATGACTGGCACTGGGAAATCTTCTTTCGGGCAAGCTTTATTGAGATTCCGGAAGTCCACGCATATGCGCACTGTCCCATTTTTCTTCATCACCGGGACGATGTTGGCGATCCATTCAGGGTATTGAACCTCCTGGATGAAGCCAGAGTCGATCAGCTTTTTGACCTCGGCGTTGATACTCATCTCAAGCTCGAGCCGTATTCTTCTTGGTGCTTGCTTGACTGGCTTAACAACTGGGGATATCGCCAATCTTTGCACAGCAATTTCTGGATCTAATCCCGACATTTCGGAATAGTTCCATGCGAAACAATCTTTTTGCTGCATAAGCAGGTCTTTTAATGAAGCCACCTTCTCTTCAGACAGCAGCTCGCTAATGAATGTCGGTCGTGGATCGTTCGCCGTTCCCAACTCAATTTTCTTGAGGTTATCTGCAGTGGTATGGATTCCATCTTCCAGCTCTTTTGGCGCAGGCGGGAACTCTGAGATCACCTCGTCGTTGTTGTTTTCAAAGCACCGGGGAAGGTCATCCATGTCCTCGGGCTCTTCTTTTGATATCGTTATCACGTGACAAGTACGAATTCGCTTCCAATCCCAATGTGGAACTGGTTCTTCTTTCGTGGCCTTGGGTTCGTGCTTCTGTGGCGGCGCTACCCTCCACTTGTCAGACAGAGCGAACTTGCCAAGCTGATACTGATCTTCAACCCAATTCTTGAAGGTGAAGCAGTCCTCGAGAGGGTGCCATGTCACTCGGTGATAAGAGCAATAGTCAGGGTGAGAGACTTCGCCTGCTTGTTCGGGGTGTTTAGACTCCGGCAGTGTAAGCATCTGATGTTTTAAAGCGAGGTCGAGTATTTTCTTCGTCTTGTCCCGAGGGAAAGAGTATGCTCGACCCATTTTTCTCATGAGGGATAAATCGGAACCGCTTGGTTCCCGCTTGCGTGGCCTTTTAGGTTCGCTTCGTTGCTGTTGAGCGCATTTTTCGCGTTTCGACTTGTTTCTGCCTCTGTGTCGGGCCTTCTTTATAACGGGTTGACAAGGAGCGGCATTTTCATCTTTCACGGCCTGTTGGAGAAGGCATTGCGTTTTGGCTTTCTCGTAGATGACCATTTCGCGGTTATGATTGTCCCGGACTTTTTGACCCGCTTCCCTTATAAGCTTGTCCATTTGTTCTTCGAACGACGGACTGGGCACTTTTGCATCTGGAACTTTCACTGTCTCAGGATTAGCGTCCTCCCATTGAGCATCCGCTTCTTCATCGAAGTTATACATGACATAGCAGCTGTTTAGTAGCTCTCGTTTCTTTGACCAGATGTATCCTAGTCCTTTTGTCTCCATTCTCCCATTTGGCAGTTTGTGTTGAGTTCCGGGAATGTTCCAGACTTTGTCATAGAACTTGTCTTTTCGAACGGTCTGCTTGAAGGATATCCCTTGGTGTTTCAGCAACCTTTTCAAGCATTCTGTATAATATCTGAGGAGACGGATGGGCTGAAGCCTGTCGAGCGTAGGATTCGCGCCGTGCCAGATTTCTTTCTCCACTTTGGTTTCCTCAGAGCGGTAGAATAGAATTGCCTTTTCACCTTCTCGCCTGGGAGGGATATAGAATGTCCGCAACTCCTCTACATTGTAGATATCAAGTGCATCCAATTCTTTACGGTGTTTAAGCGGCACCATGGCGACTTGTAGACTTTGTTCTTCATCAGCGAACGTTCGTATTGAAGGTCGAGCAGAGAATACAGCATGGATCTCATCTTCCGAGTCGCTACCAAAGATCAACGTAGGAGTGGACGCTCCTGGTTTGTTGTGTTGGGGCGGACCCGAATACACTATCTCCTCTTCCTCTTCGGTATCACTCCCGAAAACAGGGATGGTGGCGTTAGCTTTGTTCTCCGGCTTGTGACACCTTTCCGTGTCTTCGAAATCCGGTAAGAAGTATTTGGCATCTTCATATTTGCGGACTTCGTTCACGGAAAACGGATTCAGTTCTCCCGCCACGGTATACTCAAGACATCCTTAGCATACTTTATACACTGATGTTGTGTAGAAGGGATGACGTTGTATTCGTGTAACCATGGTCGGCCGAGCAAAGCGTTGTAGCATGTTTTGGCATCTATGACGTGGAATTTAATGTCCGCGATGAGTAGCCCAAAGTGTAGCGTCAGTATCACAGACCCAAGAGTTCTTGATGACTGGGAGTCGAACCCGGAGATGGTGATCTTGTCCCGAGCAAGGTGCTGGACGCTCATGCAGATTTCTTTTAACACCCGCACATTGAGGAGGTTAACGGAGGATCCATTGTCGATCAGGATTTTGCCTATCTTTATATCGTGGCTGTATCCTGAGACATAAAGGGGGCGATTGTGTTCGCACGTCCCAAGGAGAAGGTCTTCATCACCAAAAGCGACATCGGCCGTGTGCACTTCCTCCAATTCATCCTTCATCTTTTCTTCAGCCAGGAAAGCTTGGAATTGCTCCGGATCCTGTAGTGCCTTGATTAATGAATCTCTCGCTTCCTTTGATAGCAAAAGGGCGTCAAGAATGCTGAGCTGTGACGGTAGCTTTCTCAGATGCGCTAAGACGTTGTAATCCACATTATTCCTCTTTGGCGGGTCCTTGGCACTTAGCTCCTCCACCACTTGGTCATCTAAGACGATATCTTCAGAGACCTTTTCTTTCCCTTTATCTTTTCTGTTTGAGGGTCCGAGATTCTTTTCAGGCAGCGTCCGATTCCGCAGCCGAATATTTTCGCAAACCTTCGGCTCTTCTTCTTTTCCCAAAGTGGACTCTTTAAAGAGAGGGGCAAGTTCCAGCTCCTCATCAGAATCGCTCCCGAATGTAGGCACTTGTGACCCGCCGGTGTTAACCATGCGACAATCGCCGGTAGTTCTTTTAAGCCCTTCGGTCGTATTTCTTTGCTCCCGACGAGTTTTGCGCTTTTCCCGCTTAAAGTGTTGTCGATGAGCAACGTATCCTTGCCACCATCTATCGAAAGCTTTGCACTCTTGAGTGGGGTGCGAAACCTTCTGATGATATAAGCAATAGGAGGGGTGCATTTCCATTTCACCGGTAGTTTTTCCTTCGGAGGATGGTAGCTTCATGCCCATTGATATGGCCTTAGCAAACCTTTTCCTCATCTTGAATTGGCTTTTGTCGGTAGTGGAGGTATTTTGCTCCAGCGGGATCGTCTCAGTTCTTTCGTCAAGTCGCCGGCGCTTGGCCCTTTCAAATATAGTCGTCTCGCGTTCTCGATCAGCTTTACATTTCAATCGAGCTTCATTAAGGAAAGTGTCAATTACTTTATCTGATGGCCCCAGAATTTTTGGTTCAGGATCTGCCCCCAGCTTTTCAGTGCAAGGAGTCTCCTCATCGTCCACGAGCGAATGGGAAATCACATGACAGCTCGCCACATATTCTTCAGATTCATCAGATGAACTTTCTCCCTCATCTTCCTCTTGAAAGACATGATTGAAGAACTCTTGGAATGTAATGGGAGTCCGTGCCTTCTGGTTATATTCCTCCAGCGCGTCAATTTGTTTTTGCAAGTCCGTGCGCTTGTCGCCAGGCTTCACGGGCTTCTTGGATTTCTTCTTCTTCTTTTTCAAAGATTTTGACGGCTGGTTGCGCGTGCTTGGGCCACCACCATCGGTCTTTGGAGTTGGACGTGGCTTCAACATCCCTTCAATGACCTGCGGTTCCAACGGGTTCTTCCACTTGATCGCTGGGCACAATTGAAAATCATTTAGCATCCTCTTTGTCTTGGCTGATAATACAACCTCCCAAGGAGCTTCTTCAACGACAGAGCATGTTGCCCCCGGCGTACTCATCCCCTTAGAGGTATAGGGTTGCAGGGGATTCACCTTCCATTTGTCAGATAACGCGCACTTGCCCTGTCGGTACTAGTTTTCAAGCCAATTTTTGAAGACGTAGCAATCTTCGATCGGATGGCCCAGTACTTGATGATAAGGACAGTAGTTGGGATCATTGACATCATTTGGTTGCGACGGACGTTTTGGATCCGGCAGATTTATGAGTCGATTGCGCAACGCCAGCTCGAATAACCTTCTCATTTTATCTCGGGGAAACGAGTAAGAACGTCATAGTCTCTCCTCAAGGGCTACGTACGGGCGCATATTATTTTGACAAGCAACCGGCTTCGAGTTGCTCGGTTGTTATTGAGCATTAGCGACAATGATCGCTTTTCCCTTCCCCTTGTCATTTCGGGAGTCCGTCTTTGGAAGAGGGGGTTTATGGCCCATCTGATCCATTTGCGCTAGCTTGTCAATCAAGGCCTGGAAGGTAGTCGGCTTGAAAAACATCATAAATTGCGAGATGGTTGCTTGCGAATCAAGGGTTCCCACAAACATACCCACCGCGGGAGCTTCTTCAATGCGCTGCTCGCACTTCGACCATAAGTTCCGCCACCGTATAGCATATTGAACCCATGTCTCGCCTGGCTTTACCCTGGCGTTAATCAGTGCCGTCATCGGGGTGCGTTCACTGGCGCTTGCAAAACGCTGAGTAAACAACAGCTCCATCTCCGCGAAGGTCTTGATAGAGTCGTTCGGGAGCTCAGAGTACCACTCGAACGCCGTATCTGATAAACTTCCAACAAACTGGCGAAGCAAAAGTTTGTCATCCCCGCCGGTGTTGCCGCAGAGTGCCCTGAACTGGGCGACATGCTGGTGAGGATTGCCCGTCCCCTTGTAGACATGGAACTTGGGAAATATGTAACCGGGCGGGTACTTGATTTGATCGTACCAACTTGGATATAGCCGCCCCGTTTTTACGACCTGGCCAGCTGCTTTAGTCGCCTGATGAACTCGTATTTGCTGGGCTATGTACTCGTCCAAATCAGCTTTGGAGATTGTCTCCTCCTTAGTTGTTGACAAAGCTGGCGGAGGATTCGATGTCTCTCCCCTATCGTCTTCAAGGATGATCGGGGGATCTTCGGCCGGAGGATCTTGTTGGATCATCATCCCCACCATGTCTTGGAACAGGAGGCCCATACTCTTTATGTTGGCTGCTTGTTCAGCGGCCTCTTTATCTTTCTTCTCCAATATTCGACGAAGGAATTCGGCGTCAGTTTCTTCCTCCTGGCGTTCATCCGAGGACGTTTCAGGGTTTTCTTTTGGCCCAGTAAGTGCGGCCATAGCGTTCATCATCACTTGGAGCTTCTGCTGTTGCTCCTGCGCTTTGGTCACTGATCGCGTGAGCGGTCGATGACCCGTAGATATGCGACTGTCCTCTTTACCAGACGCCACGTAGACGGTGTGAACTACAATGCCCCCTGACTTGGGACGTTTGGGTTCACCACCTTTGATATTCATTGTCGGCGTAGGGACTTTTTCTGGCCTTCTTCTCTTATGGGCCGTAGAAGTTAAGGGGGCCGTTGCTTTGGGCACCCAAGCGGTCATTATATTTCGTTGCTTGACCGGAGGATTTTCTTCTTCCCGACCTTTCGACTTCTTCTGTTGGCGAGAGAAATTAGGATCAATGACAGATTCTCGGACTCGTCGACATGTCTTATAGATCCTGGAGGACAGCGATCGAGGAGACTGTTCCGGCTTTTTTGTTTCGACGAAAGTCTCTACTGATGGAGGAGATCTTTTGAGCACCGCAGTCGGCGAGTTTCTGCGTACCCTATTCAGCAGCTCAAAGCTGTTCCCAGTTGGAACGGCAGCATTGACTTCCACCGTTGGAGCTGGCGGAGTTATCCCAGAGGGGGAGTTGCCCCCAGTCTTCCTTATCCGGCGCCAGTGGCATCGTCGGGCGTGACGAGCTGTCGGTATCGGTTCAGTGACGGAGATGGCATTGTCTTTCCCCCTGTTCAGGTGTGGGGCTGTTGCCGGCGTCAGCCTATTGAAGACTGATGTCTTTTGAGCAGCAGGAGCAGGAGTGGGAGTTGGGACGGTCAGTCTTGTAAAGACCGATCTCTTAGCAGGAGAAGCCTCCTTGACGACTTCAGGAGCAGGTTCGGCTACTCTTTTTGGAATAACCTTTTCTGGAACTGCAAGCTTCATTGTGGGCCTGCAGGAGTTTTGGCCCAGTCTGGAGAAGACCGAGGCACTGGTGTTGGGCGACCCGTTGAGAGGGGTCACAGTAGCTGAAAGTCGATCGAAGACCGACTTCTTAGGACTTTCTTGTACGGGTACGGGGGTGCTGAAGCTTGTTGGCGGAAGCATAGTTCCGAAAAACAACCCCGTGGTGGCTTGAGTAATCTGCTCTATGGGCATGGTGAACAAAGAGGCCGCTTGGGGCCCGTAGGTTATGCCCCCAGTTGAGGCCGGACGCGAGCTGCAACTGCAGTTGGAGCACTTCGAACAGGTAGAGGCCATCGATGCTTGATTTCTGCGCCAGGCAAAAGACCAAATCTTAGTAACTTAAAATCCGATGGCAACCATTAACAAACCGCGATTTGTTCGCGAATACGACACACGAAGTGTGAAGTGGAAAGAGGAAAAGGTCCCACCGGGCGTGCCAGAATCTGTTCCCCTCCGAATGGCGGCGCACAAGACTGCGAAGTCCTGACGCTGGGGTTCGGGGCAGATGCTATTTGGTTTTATCCGTCCACCTCTCCGAAGATGCCAAGTTGATTTATGTCACCCTGTAACGTAGGTTTAGACGGATGCGGCCGATGTAGCAGACTTCGTCAGATTCCCCCTCGCTTGAGGGGGTTTTGATTGTGGGGACGCTCTTCCCTGCAGGCGCAAGCCCCTGAAGTTAATTACACTACTGCATCGCGGTAACAACTTTCTCCTTCTCTAGAATTTCACTTCGTGTCGTGTGTGTTTGTTTTGTTTGTGGTTACCCGTGGATTGTACACGGAGACTAAGTGATGCCGTCGCCCGTAGGACGTGGATTAGTCCAAATCCGTATTTACTTAGATTTAGGTTTGGTGTTTTGGTTTAAGGATACGTTAACCATATTTAGGCTAAGATCGACTTAAACGTTTGTTAAGGATACGTTAGTCTGATTTGAGACTAAGATCAACTTAACGGGATCGTTTGGATCCGACAAAAGAGCGTTTGGGGACTCTATTGTTCCAGTTTACGGGCATAGTTGTTAGTTGTATGTTGCCCTAGAGGCCAGTATTGTACAGATGATGTATATTATATTGGATGCTTGGACATATATAGAGAGGACTTTCTTGCTCGATATGATAGTATGCTATCTGGTTGCACTTTACTTTAACATGTATACTTGTCTCTTTATACTGTCTTATAGTTACATGTTGGTAAAGCCCTTAGGATGTGTACTTGACTACCTGGACTATGATGTGGATCATACTAGTGGGGACATGGTAGTCCATAAGTACATCCTTCAAGGTCCCTAGTCGTTGGTGTATCGAGACGGGGCATCGAAATACCAGAGTAGACTAGCGTATACGCTTCTCGACCCATGAGATGAGCGATGGATGATCCCATATCCATTGGTGTTTGACATCATAGATGGTATACGGGTGCTCAGTGGAGACTGGGTACACTGGACGGACTCGCCGAGAACTCCCAGATGGTATTATACCTTACGTCAGATGGCAGTTCTCTGGTGACACTTGTGCAGGTTAGTCTGTAGACCCGAGATCGTCATAGAGTCTTGTGTGATTCCCACTGTGCTTTGATTTCCACCTTACCACGTCCATGAGGGCGTGCAAAACGGTGGTTTTTGGGTACAGTCCCGAGTCACATGGAGGCAATGAGCGATAGGAGGGGTTTCGTCTCTCCCGGTATTGGGGGTTGATGTTGCGCTGTGCTCGATTGGCCGTAACAGGGAAGTCCCTGGCCAGGGCTGATTAGAGATTTACTGATAAGTGTTACCAGTAGTTTCTCGACCCGTTATGAGCCTCACATCGGCACGACTTATCGGTTATTGGGGTCTGGCGTTAACCACCCCTAGACTTGATATGCGACATATCAGACGAGGAGACCGGACTGTACGGGAAGTGTTACCGGCAGGCTTTCACAGGAGCTGGAGCGGGCTTGCTTGCTGATCTTCTGATCGCTCAATACCCGGGTAGCCGTTACGTCCAGCTAGTACCGCTGACGGCTTGTGGGTGCGTGATGTGATCATCACCTACTGCCGGCGTATTGACGAGTCTTTAGAGTCCTACACAGAGGTTTTACTGGCTCAGGCGAAACGAAATAGGAGCACGTATGTGATATGTGCGAGACCGAGAATAAATGCGTGTATGTGATACCGTATTCTATTCTCGCGACTTTTTGTATCGGTCAGGTTATATATGATATGACCGGGTTATCGAATCAAGTGTTGATTCGATAAGTCGATACGATGGATGTTAGCCGGTTATATGAGATATGACCGGATTATTAAGTCAAGTGTTGATTTAATAATTAAGTGTATAATTGTATATTAGATATACTAATTTACATTTGCTAACAATTGTTCACTTTAGGGTTTTTCTCACATGCACACTATTTTAACATGTATATGATATATGTTAAAATGTGTTATCATATTGTATCATGGTTGATGATACACATGACTTGTGTGTATGAGACATACACCATTCTATGAATTATGATGGGTTAAGATTATTTAAGATAATTACAAAATTAGTGGAGTTTTGGAATGAGCATGAAGCTTGTAGAAGCTTAGCTTGCTTTGACAAAGTCTACTAGGTTTGTCTTTACCTTAGATTCCTTTTAACCCAACCATAATCAATTAGCTATGGTTATGGCTCTACAAGGGTTAGTATATGATACTCACTCACCATGGTTACACTACACACTTGATCATTATCCTTTCTTCTTTCTTTTGTTCATCTTCTTCATTGTGAAAAGGAGAAAGAAAACTAGGGTTTGATCCAAAGTGAGAAAGAGTGTGAGAATTAAAAATCCAAAGAGAACCCACTTCCTATTTCTCCATCCTCATCAAGACTAGCACTCTTGTATAGGGTGTTTGCTTCACTAATTCTCTAATTAGTGAAGTAGGAGCTTGAGTCGGAATTCCCTCGACGTAGATCATCTTCGGCCTCGGAGATTTCAAGCAAGGTCGCATCCTTCGCGTCGTGAAGCCATGCAAGAGTCCGGGAGAAGCTTGATCGCAGCGAAGGGACTTCATCAAGGAGCTTTAGAAGTGAAGGACCGATCTACAAAGGTTGTATTTCGTATTCCCTTTAGAGTAAAGTTGTTTACTTGCTAATTGTTTCGCCTAAACTCTAGTTAACGATCTTGCTTAGTGTTATTCGGCACATAAGAATTTAATTTTGGCATGGTCGATGCCTCGTTTATCCCCATTAGTGTGCCTAGTAACCCTACAATAGTGGTCCATAGGTAGTTTAAGGACATTGCGGTCCATATTCCAGTTTAGGGACGTGGTGGTGCATATTCCAGTTTAAGGATGCTTAAGTCCGTGGGTTTAAGGACCCCACAGTCCGTATTTTAGTTTAAGGACGCACAAGTCCACGGGTTTAAGGATCCCTCAATCCGTCTTTTAGTTTAAGGACGCTTAAGTCCATGAGTTTAAGGACCCCACAGTCCGTGTTTTAGTTTAAGGACGCATAAGTCCGCGGGTTTAAGGATCCCGCAATCCGTCTTTTGGTTTAAGGACGTTTAAGTCCATGAGTTCAAGGACCCCACAGTCCGTGTTGATGTGTGGTTGTCGGGACCCGTCACCTCTCTGACATCGTTGAAGGATTACAACGATAGGAGTCAAAGGAGTTCGGAGATGTACCCTCGAACCGGTCGTAAATTGATTTAAGAGAGCAGCTGTGCTCAGCCAATTTAATTTGAGGACTTACGGCCATGATTGGGCCAAGTCCAGTTGAAAAAATATTCAACGCTTTTATTTATTTTTTGTCTATTAGACCTGTGCTAGGGCTTTGCCCACATTTAAATAATGCATTGCATTACTTTTTATTTTTGTTTGGGCTCTGCCCAGAAAGGATGCAGAGCATCAATTTGTTTTGGGCTCTGCCCATTTATAAATGATGCAGAGCATCAATTTTACTTGGGCTCTGCCCTTTTATTGCTTTGCAATTTATTTTGGCCTGCTAGGTCTTTTTGACATGGGCCTGGCACTTTAGCAAAAGAAATGCATTGCATTTGTCATTCGCTTTGCGCCAATCAAAAAGCGCAAGCGCTTGTGGTGATGACACGTGTCATGCAAGCGCAGTGCGCTGCGTCAGTGCGCTGCGCTTGCGCTGCTGACACGTGGCGCGCTGTGGTGAGTTGCGCCAGTTTCAGAGAGCAAGGCTCTATTTCAAAAGCGCATAGCGCAAATGGTTCAGATACTGACACGTGGCGCTCTCTGGTGGCTTGCGCCAACCCAAGAGCGCAACAGTGCAGATTTACAAGTGCAAAGCACTATTAACTTGAGAATCTTTTAGATTCCAGAACCAATGGTTCATAAAAGAAGTGCAAAGCACTGTTTGATTTCTTGATCTAATTTAGATTCAAGAAAACAAGTATTTTCTTATTTCTTTCTTGATCTCAGAGAACCAATGGTTCATAAGTGCAAAGCACTATTTTTATTTTGTTTTTTATTAAAGATCATTGATCTAGTTCTTAGATCGATGATCTATCAGAAGAAATTCTTCCCTTATAAAGGTTTTTTACCTTTCTTCTTGGAATTTCTTCAGAGTTCTCTCTGCTTGAAAATTTTGGTTTCTCACAAAATGTTGATGCCTTTGAATTGAGGTCTAGAGGCCTTTATATAGTGCCCATAAATTTGTTAAAGAGATCTTTCTCTGAGTAATTTGGGGAATTTTCCCCACCGTTCGATCTTTGATCCAAGGGCTTCTGTTTTACAGAAGGAAATATTCTTGTTTTAACAAGAACAGAAAAATCTTACTCGAATTTAATTCTGTTTGGCGCAAACGCCCCAGCGCGTGACACGTGTCAAGCAGTGCACAGCGCAGCGCAACTGCGCTGACACGTGTCGCGCAGCGCAAAGCGCAGCGCAAAGCGCAGCGCCACTGCGCTAGCGCATCTGCGCTGACACGTGTCGCGCAGCGCAGTGCTTGCGCAACTGAAGCGTTGCTTCCTTCAATTTTGTTTTAAATAGAGCTTTGCTCTGATTGGGCGCGCTGCCTTGGGTGCTGCGCTCTCTGGGCTGGCGTGCCTGATTTTGACACGTGGCGCTCTGCGCGCAGCGCAGAGGATCTGAAGCGTTGCTTTATTTATTAAAGCTTAAATTTTCAAAATAGAGTTTTGCTCTGATTGGGGGAAGGTGAAGCGTTGCTTCATCTCCCGCCTTGGAATTTGAACAGAGCTTTGCTCTGATTGGGGTAAACAGTGGGTAGTGAACTACCAGCCATGGATGGACCGAGCAGGGAAGTTGCTCGGTTGCCTCTTGGCGAAGGCTTCGATCCTTGGCATCGGTGGGTAGTGAACTACCAGCCACGAATGGACCGAGCAGGGTAGCTGCTCGGTTTCCTCTTGGAGAGGGCTTTGATCCTTAGAGTAGATGGATAAGAAGTTACCCGCTAAGGATGGACCGAGTAGGGCAGCTGCTCGATTGCCTCTTGGTGAGGGCTTCGATCCTTAGCGTAGATGGGTAAGAAGTTACCCACTATGGATGGACCGAGCAGGGCAGCTGCTTGGTTGCCTCTTGGTGAGGGCTTCGATCCTTAGCGTAGATGGGTAGGAAGTTACCCGCTAAGGATGGACCGAGCAGGGCAGCTGTTCAGTTGCCTCTTGGCGAGGGCTTTGATCCTTGGCATCGGTGGGTAGTAAACTACCAGCCATGGATGGACCGAGCAGGGAGCTGCTCGGTTATCTCTTGGCGAGGGCTTTGATCCTTAGCGTCAGTGGGTAGTAAACTACCAGCCATGGAGGGACCGAGCACGGTAGCTGCTCGGTTGCCTCTTGGCGAGGGCTTTGATCCTTAGCGTAGATGGGTAAGAAGTTACCCGCTACGGATGGACCGAGCAGGGCAACTGCTCGGTTGCCTCTTGGCAAGGGCTTCGATCCTTAGCATAGATGGGTAAGAAGTTACCCGCTAAGGACGGACCGAGCAGGGTAGCTGTTCGGTTGCCTCTTAGCGAGGGCTTTGATCCTTGGCGTCGGTGGGTAGTGAACTACCAGTCATGGATTGACCGAGCAGGGTAGTTACTCGGTTGCCTCTTGACGAGGGCTTCAATCCTTGGCGTCAGTGGGTAGTAAACTACCAGCCATGGATGGACCGAGCAGGGCAGCTGCTCGGTTTGCGAGGCATTGCCCGACCTTCCTTGGTGTGTGAATATCGGGAAGATTGACCGTCGCTGGCGGCACGTGGAAGAAACGCATAGGTGAGGTGAAGCGTTCGAAGATCTGCATCGCTCCAATTTCGATTCGCCGAGAGATGCGGGATGCCTGCCACGTGGAGGTACGGTATTGGAATAATTTGAGCGAATCCTAGGATTCATGCCCATGCGTGCGCAAATTTGGGCTTTTGGGGATTCTGTGGAGGCTATAAATAGAGAAGGAGATGGGTTTGTTTCAGCATTGCTTCTTCGAGATGGCCGGACATGTTTACTCGATTGAAATGATCGTCACCCCCGATGATGTCTACCTCTACGAACAATCTGTTTCTGAGGATAGGTACCGGGGTGTGATCCAGCGCATCGAGGATCATATCGGCCGTCTACTCCCTCTCCGATCACCCCTCCTCAAATTGCTGATGTACGCAATTTAGAGGAAGTCCCCGGGTTTGTACAACCCCCTTGCCGAGGAGTTGTTGGACGAAGCGCTCGACAAAGTGCATACGATCTTCGTTCTCGGTCTCATCTCGAAGACCAGGCATGACCGATCCTTGGCCCTCATTTTGGAGTGCTTCCAGAAGAGGCAGATCGCGAGCCACGGCTCGGCTGTTGGAGCGCCTGGCCCTTCCGTAGCGTCTCGGGTTCGCGTGCAGCATCAACGGGAGCGGGCTGCAGAGGCTAGGGCTCGGCTGGCGGAGATCTCCTGGGAGTATCACCAGGAGTACTTCCTTGACCCCGCTCTTCCTCTGTTGTAATAATTTTTGTAAGGCTGAGGAGCCCACAATACCTTATAAATAAATAAAGTTCTCCTTTTTGCGATGTTCTGTTGTTTCCTTCTTATTATTAAAAAAACTTAGAAAAATTTACCTCGCTTTTGTGGAAGAAGAAACATATATTCATAGATATTCCTTTAAAGGTATGACTTGAGCTTCTCTGCGTTGTAAGGCCGCAGAAATTTTGACCCGTAGCATCTTGTAAGTGATAAGCCCCGTCGGGCAGGACATCGGAGACGAGGAATGGGCCGTCCCATTTCGGAGAAAACTTATGCAGCTTGCCCTGATCAACAAACTCATTTCGCCTTAGGACCAAGTCTCCAGTCTTGAAGGCACGATGCTTGACCCGTGCGTTGTAGTAGCGGGCAGTTTGTCGTTGGTAAGCGGCAACACTGATCTGTGCCCGGTCCTGCTTCTCCAGCAAGACATCCAAATTAGTCCGGAGTGCCGAGGTGTTTGCTTCGTCATCGAAATGCTCAACCCTGTAACTGGGCAGTCTGATCTTCTGCTTGGACCATCGCCTCGGTGCCGTAGCAGAGACTGAAGGGGGTCTCTCAGGTGGGGGTCTTCTTCGATGTGCGCAAGGCCCATAAGACCCGGGGTAGTTCGTCGACCCAACTGCATTGTCGTCCTTCCAGGCGAGCTCGAAGACCTCGAATGACGTCCCGGTTGGTGACTCGGCATGCCCGTTGCACTGGGGGTGCACGACCGCGGCAAACTTCATCAGTATATGGTATTCGCTGCAGAATGCTTTAACTCTCTCATTTTCGAAATTCGTCCCGTGGTCGGTGATGATACACCTCGGGATCCCAAACCGGAGTATTTTGTTATTCTGTAGTAACTTAATGGTCGTGGTGGCGTCTGGTTTTCTGATGGGGACGGCCTCGATCCACTTCGTAAAGTAGTCCACCGCGACGAGGATGTACTTGTAACCACCCGTACCAGTAGGGAATTGGCCTATCATGTCCATTCCCTACTGGGCAAACGGCCAGGGGGGTTGGGGCTGTTTGCTCGGTAGCCGGAAGACGGGGTATGCTGCCATGGAGTTGGCAGCTTTTGCACCTTCTGACGAGCTTCTGAGCGTCCTGATTAATGGTCGGCCAATAGTACCCTTGGAGCAGCGCCTTTTGGACTAAGGTACGGGCCCCTTGATGCGCACCGCCGACCCCTTCATGAATCTCACGGAGGACGTAGTCAGCTTCGTGGGGGTCGACGCACCGAAGCAGGGGTTGAGTGAAGGATTTCTTGTAGAGGTTCCCGTTGCTCCAGACGAAGTGGCGGGATTTGGCTCGGAGGCGACAGGCCTCCCTACGATCTCCGGGGAGCGTACCCTCCTTCAGGAATTCCACGATGGGCTTCCTCCAATCTTAGACCTCTTCTCGAGCTGTGTAAACATGGAGTGACGTCGCTCTTTCTTCCACGCTAGGCCGTGGCAAGACCTCGAAGAGGATATTCCTCTTATTGTTGGCCGTGTAGGAGGAAGCTAGCTTGCATAGGGCGTCGGCCTGGGCGTTTAGGTGCCGGGGGATCTGCTCTACTTGAACTTCATCGAAGTCCTTTCACAGCCTTCTTACCTCGGCTAAGTACTTCAACATCAGGGGCTCCTGTGCTTCGAAACGGCCGGTCACTTGTCCGACGACTAGAGCTGAGTCGCTACGGATTCGTATCGTCTTCAGCCCCACTCCGGAAGCGATCCGCAGCCCAGCGAGCAGAGCCTCGTACTCTGCTACGTTGTTTGAGGCTTTGAACCCGAGCTTCAAAGAATATTCCATCTCTGCCTCGTTCAGGCCCCGAATGATGAGGCCGGCACCGCAGCCCTCCTCGGTTGATGACCCGTCGACGTAAAGGATCCAATCGGGGACGGAGTCGGGCCTCTCATCGATCGACGGTTGAGATCCAGGGGTCGGCATGGGCACTACCTCCTTGTTAGGGATAGTGCATTCGACGATAAAATCAGCCAGGGCTTGTGCCTTGACAGCTTGCCTCGGGCGGTATTTAATGTCGAATTGGGACAACTCCTACCTCCACTTCTCCAAACGACCAGAAGACTCGGGGGAGGCAAGAATAGCCCCTAAAGGGCGTTCGGTGAGGACGAGGATGGTGTGCGCCTGGAAATAGTGTCGTAGTTTCCTCGAAGCCACGATGAGTGCCGGGACAATCTTCTCTATGGCCGGGTACCTCGTTTCCGCGTCCTTGAAGACGTGGCTTACATAGTAGACCGGCTTCTGGACTCCCTCGACCTCTCGAATGAGCACCGAACCTGTAGATTGATCGGACGCCGCCAGATACAGTGATAGATCACCTACTTAAACTAGCCGGGTGAGTGGTGGGGGAGACGCTAGGTGCACTTTCAATTGCTCGAAGGCAATCTGACACTCCTCCGACCATTTGAACCTTGGGATCTTACTTAGAGCTTTGAAGAACGGGAGGCACTTTTCCCCGGATCTTGATATGAAACGACTCAAGTGGCTACCCTCCCTGTGAGTCGCATGATTTCGACGTTGGTCTTAGGCGCTGCCATATTGAGGATGGCGCTGATTTTTTCCGGGATATCCTCGATTCCTCGGTGGGTGACCATGAACCTGAGGAACTTTCCACTAGTGACCCCAAACGCGCACTTTGCGGGGTTCAGTTTCATCTTATATTTGCGGAGGACGTCGAAAGCCTCGCCCAGATCTTTGGCATGCTGATCTGACGAGGTCGATTTGACGAGCATGTCGTCGACGTAAACCTCCATGTTCCTGCCGATCTGAGGCTTAAACATCATGTTAACCAAGCGTTGGTACGTAGCCCCGACATTTTTGAGGCCGAAGGGCATCACTTTATAGCAGATACCCCCAGTCCGTTGTGAATACGGTGAGCTCTTTGTCCGCCGGATTCATACGGATCTGGTTGTAGCTGGAGAAGGCGTCCATAAAGCTGAGTAGCTCGTGGCCTGAAGAACTGTCGACGAGCTGATCTATCCGAGGGAGGGGATAGCTGTCTTTTCGGGAAGGCCTTGTTGAGGTCAGTGAAGTCGGCGCTCATGCGCCACTTCCCGCTTGCCTTCTTAACCATGACCACATTCGCCAACCACTCTGAGTAAGCCACGTTCTGAATGAAGTTGGCCGCGAGCAGCCTGTCAACCTTGTCCTCGATCGCTTTTTGCTTGATCGGAGCAAAACTTCGTTTCTTCTTCCTGACGGGTCGGACCGCCGGGTCGACCTCGAGTTTATGTGATATTATTTTGGGGTCTATCCCAGGCATATCGGCGGGCACCCAGGAAAACACGTCTGAGTTTCTTCGGAGGAAGTGGACCAGGTCGTCGCGCCAATCCCCCGTTAATAGTGACCCGATTAGGACGGTTCGTTCATCGTCCCCTTCGACGAGGGGGACCTCCGTTAGCGGCTCCACCGGGGCTCCTCGAATCTCTTTGTGCTCGTCCCGAGTATCCAAAGATCCCCCGAGATCATCCGTGCTTTCAAGGTCATCGTTCCTCTCTTCGGGCATAGATGTCGCTGTGAAGAAAATCTTCGATGTTTGCTGGTTCCCGTAGGCCCGACTTATCCCGTCTTGGTCGAGTGGAAACTTTATTGCTAGGTGGTAGGTCGATATCTGGGACCGGAGGGAATTTAGCGTCGGGCGTCCCAGGAGGATGTTGTAGGCCGATGGAATTCTAGCGACGATGAACTCCACAGGCACGGTACGCGTACGGCCTACCTCCCCGATGTTAAGTAGGAGGGTGACCACTCCTTCTGCCGGGATGGAGTAGTTGGTGAACCCCGACAGGATATGGGTGGTCGGCCTCAGGTCCGACAGGGTAAGGTCCATATGCAGGAAGCAGTCGTAGAAAAGGATGTCTGCCGAGCTCCCCGAGTCGACCAGTATCCTTTGAACCTCGTAGCGGTGGACCCGTGCTGTAATCACCAAGCGGTCATTGTGAGGTAGGGATATCCCATGGAGGTCCTCGTCGGTAAAGATGATGGGCTCAGCTGTTTGACTCTTTTCCTGGGTTGGCCGCTAGTCCCTTCGACCGGCAAGGGGAGCTGTGTCTCGTCAGCCCCAGGCGCACCCCCGCTGATACGACCATGATTTGGCCGATCGTCAACTCACCGGGAGGGGGATGGTGCTCTTGCTCTCGGTCGGCTTGTCTCTTGTCCCGCAAGTATCTTGCCAGGTGCCCCGAATGGATTAACTCCTCGATGTTTGTTTCGGAGCTGTTTGCAGTTCTCGGTAGGGTGTCCCTGCGACCTTTGGAAAGCGTAATAGGGGCCTCGTGTCCGTTTGGCCGCCTTATGGTTGACCGGGGGGAGTTTGAAGAATCTCTCGCCCTTCGCCTCCTCCAACAACTCTGTCTGGGAGATGTTGAGTGGGGTATAATCCCGGAACTTTGGGGAGTATGGCTTTGGCCGGTCAACCTTCTATTTCTCTTCTCTGGCTCCCTTCTTCTGATCGGTCTGGTCTGTCCGAGGTAGGTTCGCGTTCACCTCAGACTCGAGCTGGATCTCTCGCTCGGTCCAGGCTTTTACTTCGGCCATGGTCTTAGGTTAGCCTAATGCAAAGGAGCGGATCCACTCCTTGTGCCTAAGACCCGACCTAAGGGCAATGATGACCTTCACGTCCCGGTGCTCTAGGACCTCAAGGAGAGCGTTGTAGAAGCGGGTGGCGTATCCTTCGAAGAATTCCTTGTCCCCTGTTCAGTCGATAAAAGTGCACATTTGATATGACATTTTCCTTACTATTCTTAAATATCTAAATGTGTTTATTATAAATATGACACATATGAGGGTTTATCTGTAAAAATACTATTTTCATATGTTTATATATTATAATTAACATTATGAAGGAAAATGTATGCATATAATATTTATATAATATTTTGATAATTTAAATATGCATATCATATCAAATATCCTTAACCAATATTCTTAAAATATAATATCATATCAAATGGTTAGAATAATATCTCAAAAATACCAAATATTACTAACATTATTCTTTGAGATATTGTCACGACCCGAAAGTACGGAACATGACCGGCACTTAGACTACGAAGGTCTCAAGGAGTACGTATGCTAATTAAGCCGAAACCCAGAAATCCAAACCAAGAGAAGTAGTAGAGAATAGGAAGAACCATATCAAATCAACCTGTATGCAACATAATATACAACGCCTAAAGGCGAGGATCACAACAGAAATGAAACTCAACCAGCAAGAAACTCAAGAAATATAACATGCTACTCTATGGTCGAAAGAATAACATTACTGGTCTCTATCTCAAAAAAATACAAGTTTGGTTGATGGAACTTCTAGATACAACTGAAATATAATATACAAGGTATAATGATGGGTAAGATACAATAAACCCACCTACTAGTAAGTCACCCGAAAAGAAACCGTGCCCGCAAAGCCATAATGAAATCCGTACGGCAACACCTGCAAGAAACTGGGGCACAACGGGGGTGAGTTGCCAACTCGTGAGTAGAAAAAGATCTACGAACAGAAAATCGCATGAATAACGCAACCTAGGTCAATGATCATAATATATCCTCAAATATATGAATAACATGCAGCCTATAACAATGGCTAGGGTAATATCTAGCCCGAGTGTGATCTCATGTGCCCGTGTCAGTGCCTCAGGTAGCAATATATCATATGAATGAGGTATGAATGCATGAAAACAGAATACATGTAAATGAAGAAACTGTTTTCATAAATTAGTGAGATTTCCTTTGTATTTTTAAAATGAGGTATCATAAATGAAATCAGCATCAACAGTGTCTAGCATCGACACAAAACATAAATCTCAATGTCTCAAAACCTCAGGCTCCGGCCATCCGGACTGGCCTGTATCATCAAATCTCAGTACCTCAATATCTCGAAATCTCAATGTCTCAATCTCAATATCTAGGGCACCGTCAGTCCAGACCGGCCCCTACCATCCATCTCAAGACCATGACGGTATCCTCCGGATATCCGACACGTCGGGTAAAATCACCGGTAGGTAGTCTCCCCCTGCCAGGCTCATCGTCATCACCACGAGCTTCTTGCCCCGGGGTACCTTACCGGGTCCACCATGTACCCGAAACGGTTCATCCAACTCCTCGAATCGGGTCTCCAAATCTATCAGCAAACTCATGGTGGACGACTCATACATCATGGGAAAAACCGCGCTTTTTTTTTAAAAAGAGAAAGAAGAAGTTTGTATATGTTTTGCGGTTTTCCCCAAATCCAGAAAATCTCATGGAAATCCAAATCCAAAACCTCAATAGCACGTAAAAAGTGAATATATGCATGAGAATCCATGAATGCGGCATAACAATGAATAACAGTATGCATGAGGTAGCAGGTAATAACTATAATGTCTAAACTAACATATAAGGCAAGTACACTAATATCATGTCTAAACTATTAGCTAACAGGCTATGTCAAGCAATAATATTTTCTAAGGTGTACGTGACATGGCAATTACCGATGAAGATGTGTGTGAGCCGGCAAGTAAGTGTACGTGGTACATACGCATCATCGGTAATGGTGCTGGTGTCCTAACCACAAGATATCAACAGTAGAATATGAAGCATAATATAAGCATGTGATGCGGAGCAAACAACAATAATGAGCGGGAGCTGAATACTAGACGCAACGATAATTAATCTGTTTTAACCTAATATAAGTCCTACAATGGTGCCTTTTGAAATAACACGAATCGTGGGGTTTTGAAAATAGGGGCTACGGTGTTTTTAAGAAAGATACGTTTTTTGAAATATCCGTAGGATCCCTTAGGCTGTCTTAAAAAAATACGCACGATTCGTAAGCTTTGAAATAGGTAGGAACCGAATCTAATCTAACAACTAACTAAACTAAAGGGCTACGCTATAAGCTAGACTACAGGTAAGGAAACCGCCTAACATCTGAGTCGATACATATACATACCTGTATATATATTAGTCGGTGATCCCGCCTCAATAATATCATATCTGATACCATATCTATAATCAGACATCCCAAGTCAAGAGTGCGGATCAATCATCAAGATATAGCTCGTACGTAAATCCGTCGTACGGCATCCCCAAATCTGGGTACGGGTCAATATCATATTCCTCACACTATTCCTCTGGTATCCTCTTTATCCAAGATCATAGTCTAGGGTACTGACCTATGTCTAGTACAATACTAATATCCTCAATATACTCATGATCTGACTGCTGATCGACAATCTCGTACAAACCGATATCGTCAGCACATATCATCATCAAGGGGTATACATCGCCCGATACGGCCTAATATCAATATCCTAGCATATTATGCCTCATATCACGATCACATGTCGACCATTTATTTATAACACTATTCACCCGTATCGCCGCCGCAAGATCCGCTATAACACCAGGACGTACCTTAAGTACGAATCCTGCCATATCACCGAGATCACAACCACAAACAAATCTCATCGACTCAGCTCAATCCCAAGTATCCTCCTCAAATCCGTATGTGAACACATAGTCCCATACCCATGTGAACATATAAATATATTCCCATACACGCACATATGAAATAAAGAATGTATGCAAGTATGTATATGTGTGTATGTGTAAGTGTAGTGCACCCACTACCTACGGTTTCGTAACCATGCACCAATCCAACACCAATATCCATCTAAAATCATCAATAATAAATCCTAACAACATATCATAAATTGTTGGTGTGTATACGCATCCGTATACATCACCACGGACTGCGGGGGTGCTATACGCCATCCACCCGACTTCTCCCCGTAGATATAAATCTACTCACCTGGTCCTCGCTAGCCGGTACCGACGTCGCCACGCGCTTGCTTGTCGTCTCGAAGTCCACATGGGGGTACCTACATATCATAACGCACCATATCGCATTAAAACTAAATTCGAAATCGAAACGGCATATGAAAATCAAATCGGCACGCGTATCACGCATAGGTCCAAACCTATCGCCTACGCATGCAAGAATAGTCAAACCAACCCTCGATATCGATGTACAAACGTCAAACCATCGAGAAAAATCCAATCACACTCATTTGCACATTCACGAACACAAATTTTAATATAAACTAGGTTAAAACTCACAAAAACCTCAATTTTGCTTAAAAAGTCATTTTTCCGAAAATCTAGCAAGCACAATTCGCCGTTTTTGTACAAAACAAGATGTTTAAATGAATGTAGCGGCCAATATATTTATTAAATATCTTAAATAAGTCGTATAAACAATTTCCGGAATTTAATCTCATTAAATTCCAAAAATCCTAATATTCTAGTTTACCAAAAATACCCTTTTTAACAATTTCAAAGCAAAATGCACAAACTACAATCTAGCTTAGAATTGCATGATCCAAAGCATTAAACCACACTTAATAAAGTTAATAATATGATAAAAACCCTAACCATATTTTTAATCTCACATATAAAGTCATTTCACAAAACCCTAGTTTGCACAAAAAAAAGCTTAATTTGGACATTTTTCAAGTAACAACTTGTAATATGCAACTAGATAAATTTTAACAATTTTTCAAGATGTTAGCTCACATCACAAACCATGCACAAGTGATCACCACCCAATTTCAAAACAAAACCCTAACTAGAATTCCTTAATCATACAATTGAACCCACATAAAACCAAATTAACACTTAATTAAGCTAACTACAAGCAATTAACAACAATTTAAGCAAAAGGGTTAGAATTTACCCAAACAAATTGAAGATCCCACAAGCACACTTAGCCTCCCAAATAGCAATCTTGTTCCCTAGATCCATACTAGAATGGTCAAGTAAAAATGGGTAGGGATTAGATTTTGATTTTGTGGGATTTTTGAAGCATTTTGGATGATTTTTTTGATGGAATTTTGTGATGAAATGAGAGGGGATTTTTTTGTGAGGGGCTGCTGTTGGAGGGAGAGGGGAGGCTCGGCTGGAAATGGGGAGTGGAAGAGAGAGAGAGAGTGGTGTGGGTATAAGGAATGGTCAAAGTCAACAAAGTCAAGCTTCTTTCTTTATTAAACCCCTTTTTCTTTACTCTTCTCTTGATTTTTCTTTTAACAACTCAAGTGGGGAAGATGAGGGGGCACTTGGGCTGCTGATTTGGAGAGGGGAGAGAGGGTGTGGGTGAGTGTGGATGAGGAAAAAATGATAAATGATAAATATAACACCCCAAACATCCATTTACGCGAAAAAAGCCTTTTTTTCTTCAATAATTTCTAAACCGTTTTGGCAAATGATTTCGTTCCAAAAACCGCATGATAAAATTTTATTTAATGTTTTATGATGCACAAAATTTGTTTCAACTCATTCCAATTTGTAATTTTTCCTAATTAAATGTATTAGTGACGGCTTAAAATAATAATAAAATAATATTTTTTTCAGAAAATTTGAAATTTCACCCGCGGCTCAATAAACACCAAATAATAGCAATTTCATAGCTAGAATATGTATATTTAATTTTTATAATAAGATATTTGTATTTTGACTTTTTACAGAAAACCCCCTTATTTTACCGTTTTTTTCGAAATTTCACCGAAACGATTTTCAAAACGTTACAGATATGGTGCAAGCATTGGCTCAGCTCAGGAGATCGAGATGTTGAGATGTCGGAAATCAAAAATCTGCCGAAATATTAAAGAAAATCAAAGAATCAATACTAGCAGAGACTCACGAAATATTTTTAAGTTCCAGAAATCAACTAAATCTCCATGTGTCACAAGAATAAAGCCCCAGAAATTTGCACCCAAGATCTCACCAAACGGTCACGGATCCGTGGCCAAACCATGCAATATGCGGCCGATCCGCAGTCGATTCACCGAATTAGGAGTTAGGATTTTTAGGTTGGATTTGCTACAACTAACCCTAATTGTGGGGATCTATGGTTTCTGGCTTTGGGGCTATATAAAGGACCGAGGGCTAAACTTAGAAATAATCTAATCTTTTACGCAAGCTAATCAACGTCAAAGAACAAGTGATCCAAGACAGGTCCGCGATTCGACGTGATCAGGCGACGTGAGATTCGACGGAACATCTACATCCGACAAGGCAGAGATCGAGAGCAACTTCTTCTTGTTGGATATAGTGCCTTCAGAGTCAATTATTGGATCACAGGTACGTGATTGCAATGATTGAGGGAGGACCTATACCGGTAGGACGGTCTTACTCAAGATGATAGTATGCTATCTGGTTTATCTTTATCATCGTGTACAGCTTTAGGTGACCTTACAAGTCACTATTGCACGTTGGTAGAGCCCTTAGGATTCTTGCTTGACTACCAGCAGTATGATGGCGATCATATACGTAGGAGCTGGGGTCTATAAGCACATCCTTAAAAGGTTCCTAGTCGTGGGAGTTTCGAGACTGGGTATCGATACTCCATTAGTAGACTAGTGTATACAGTCGAGACCCCGACGAGGGGCGGTGGCCGGTCTCACAAGCCATTGGTATCAATTGGATCACCTAAGATGTATACAGGTGCTCATTGGGTTATGAGTACACCGGACAGGACTCGCCGGGAACATGCTAGTTGGTATTATACCTGACGTCAGATAGCAGTTCCCTGGTGACATATGTACATGTTAGTTCATCGACCTGAGATCGTCATTTGTCTTATGTGAGTTCCCATTGTGCTTTGATTACTACCCTACCACGGCTCAAAGGAGTCGTGCAAACAGGTTTCAGTTGGGTACAGTCCCGAGCCACATGGAGGCAGTGAGTGGATCGGCAGAGGTTTCGTTTCTCCCGGTATTGGGGGTCAGATCGCGCTGTGTCTAGGAGAGCCATTACACGAAGTCCTTGGCCAAGGCAAGAGATTTACTGGTAGGCATTCCAGTAGTATCTCATGGTGTTCTGGGCTACACTCCGACACGACTTGTACTGCTTTTGGGGTATGAATTTTACCAACCCCCTACGCCCGTCATGCGATGCTCATAGACGAACGGACCGGACTGCATGGATATTGTCACTGACAGGCTTAGTAGAGTGTCAGGATGAGTTCGCTCATCGACCTCCCTTTTGGTCAATACCTGGTAGCCCGTTGCGTACAGCTAGTACCACTGACGTGCTAGTGGTTAAATTCACAGCCAAAGTATTGACGAGTCTTTAGAGTCCCCCACAGACAGTTTCTCAAGTTTCGGGCGAAACGTTGTAGAGGCCGCATGATATATGGCAGGGTTCGATCATATACGTATGATAGTGCATGGATCATGATCGGGCGGATCATACTAGTGGGCTTTGGTTTAAACCGGATCCTAGTATTAGATTTGTTGGATTACTTTAGTCTCATCGCATTCGCATTCGGTCGGGATGTTGATGCAGGTATGTATATACAGGTGAGGGGTATCCTTGTGATCCGTCACGAGTTTACTTTAGATGTTGCCGTATCTTTTTATTGTCTTAAACATTTGGATTAATGTTTACAAATGGAAATTGTGAGCTAGAAATCATCATTAGAAGCCTTAATTGTGACACATGCATAAGTGATGACTCATGGTCTCTTTCTTTGTGCATGTGTCACATTATTTGATGGATTTGAGTCTTGATATGATAAGGAGAGAGAGAGGGGCTGCCATGATATGGTTTTGGTCTTGTATTTTTTCATAACACTCTCTCATTTTATCATAGATAACAAAAGAAAGAAAAGACTTCTTCTTCTTCTTCCACCTCTAGCTCACAACCTTCATTAATGGCATCATCTCTAACCTCCATCCATACACTCTCATGTGATGAGAATCAATGGATACTTGAGACAAAGTTGTCACACACATTCTCTACATCGCCTTGGACACGTCGGCTAGCGAACTTCGTGCCCGAGTTGCTTCAGACGAAGCGGGAGCCCGTAAAAAGACTCGAAGATGTGGTGCCATTTCCAACGAGGAGATCGAGACCGGAGATGCCGCAAGGACCTTGGGATGGCGGCCAAGACCAAAGGACACGGATTGATCGGTATAGCTTTTCCAACCCCCCTCTTGTTAGCTAGTTGTAGGTTAATGGTTCGATCCGGGTTTATAGTATACGATAGTGCCGGTTTCAAGTTTTGAAAAAGTTTTCGTTTCCGCATTTTGGCCTCGGAAAGACGGCCGGGGCGCTACCGTAGACTTACATGGTATCAGAGCCACGCCATTAACCTTTACCAGCTTGCTCTAACGTGTTTAGAACTTCGATCGAACAAAATTTTCAAAAACTGCATTTCCAATTCTGAGTTTATGCCGAATTTTTTTTATCGTCAAATTTTTTTTTTGAGTATTGCAGAAAATCAGGCAGGCTTTTTTAAGAGATCTGAGAAAATTTGGTACACTGTTATCTCTGTAAAGCCGCGGAACCGCGGCCGTACCCACGTTTTGGCCGCGGTTCCGCCGCAGCACTGTAGCAACAATGTACCAAAATTTCCACAGTGGTCTCTGACTTGGAAATGGGGTTTCTGGTATTTGTAGTTTTGGCCCAGATTATTTTAAGTACTGGGTATTGTGCTTGGGGCCCACTTCGGGAAATTTAGTCGATCGAAAATTTTAAATATGTTAGTTTACAGTACTTACATTATATCTGCGACCGTGAATGTTATTTGATCGGTAAATCTTGTCTAATTGCTATAGCTCTTTTAGACGGATTTGCGAACGTGACATTCACGTTGATGTTCTGTGTTGTGCTGTGATGTTGCGGATTTGTCATGGTGGATAGCCTGAATGCAATGGTAGTACAGTTTGGTTATATTTGTACATTTGATATTGCGGGGCGAGCGTCCGACATGTGGACTGCCGTCACTGCCTGTTTGTATATTATTCTTTTGGGGCACGACCGGGCTGAGGTCGATGTACCCGTTGTATATTTTACTTTCTGTACTAGGATTACCCCGCGGAGGGGTGCACGGGTAGCTGGGTTCTAGAGGGCAACGGGCCCGCATCTCATGGCTTTGAGACGGAGGGGGCTTCACTCTAGAATTGGCGGGCTATTCGCCGCACTCGTAGGGGGTACAGGTTGACCCAAGGAGGGGTGCTCAGGTTACCGGATTTCGTGAAGTGCTGGGTGGTCCATTCACGTTGTTGAAGGGGGCTGCCTCGCTTCAGGTTTTGGCGGGTAACTTGCTGCGCCCGTAGGGGTCTAGGATTTCATTGCACAGGCTATCCACACGACCAGGGGAACGTCGGGTTTCAGTAGCGGCTCTATGAAACCCGGGGATCCCAGATTATCTGTATTGTTCTGTGATGCTTATTACTCTCTGTGATGTTGCATTAATCACGCCTTGAGCGAATATTATATATTGATATATATACTAGTAGATATTGTATATGTTTTACACCCGCGCTAGTCCAGTCCCCGCTCTGTCGTTAGTTAAATAACCTAACGGGTGATGACGGGACCCAGTGGCGAATGCGGATGGCATATACGTACATCGTATTTTCGTTCTTTTGTGGTGTGATTAATTGATGGGACTGCATTGATTTGGATCAATGCAAGCTAAACAAACCTGTTTGATGTTGTTGGAACATTTTTCAAAAAGCTGTTATTGCAAGGACGTTTTCTTTTGTTTTGCACAGTGGTATTCGGTTATGAATATCCAGCACCTCAGTCGACGAGGCAAGGGCCGAGATCCCTTCACCGGGAGTGACCCCTTGGATAGAAGTTTGCGTCAGGGTAATAACTTCACTATAGCCGATTACTTTTTGCTTTGCATCGTGGTATTCAGTTGGAATATCCTACACCTCATTCTACGGGGAAAGAGCCGAGATCCCTTCACCGCAAGTGACCTCTTTAGCAAAGGTTTTCACCACTATATTTTTATAAAAAGCTATCCGGTTCCTTCAACGATATCAAGTTCATTACGTTAAAGGTTTTTCGCCAAAAACCATTCGTAGCCCTCCGTCATTTCAGAAAGGTAGCACTTAGTATTCATGCTATGTATGTTGGCCTTCGTCAAGGCATAGTGTATGGTAGCTATTTGTTACTTTTCTGCTGCATAGATAGATGCGTTGGTTTGGGACAGTCGTACTACTATTTTGGCCTTCGTCAAGGGTATGTACGGGTGGGTTCAAATTGACAAGATAGTGACGGGTAGAACCTGGCATGTGACTTATGACATTTTGACCAACGCCAAGGTCATAAGAACATGGGGCAAAAATCATATCGGGAGTTTCTAAAGAAACTGAAACTTGCCAGATATGCGCATACCTTCTGGAGTGTGATAACGTGAGTGGATTCCATCACGTTATCATGCGATGATAGTTGGATCCCGATTCCCACTGATGAGTTGGTTTACTTCTCAGGTGATCCAGACTAATTCTTCTTTCAGGTTTGGAGGAGAATTTGACGATACAGTGGGAGGTTTCCTGATTAGATAAATTGATAACCATTCTGATCTAGCTTAGAGTGCACGCTGAGTGTTTCTTTTGTCTCTCTCTTTGGCAGCGACCATGACCCGACCCTTGACTATGACTCAGTGACCAAGTTAACCGAACCTTCTTAAAATACTGGCTTTTGGATTGTCAGAGTTGCAAACCTCATTGCCACTCCTACTTTTACCCTTTTCTCCAGAACACCCCGTATTACTACGAACATCCACTTCCATTGGATAAAACCATCGTATGGTTATATACGAACTCGAAGGAACTTGTTCCAGATTCGAGAATGGTTTCCAGTTCTGGAGAAAATGAATAGAACTATTCAGTTGTCTTTTCCTTTTACCTTCTCTCAGGTTGCGACTGCTCCTTGGATTAGGACGGTACACCTATTATACTAATTGGATAGTCTTCATCCAAACCATAGGCAGGTGCCGAACGGTAGGGAATGAAGAAAACCATTTAGCCTAAAAGGTGTACAGAAGGTATTAAGTAAAGACAAATAAAGGGATTAGTAAATGGGCAAAGTAAATTGCGACTGCTATTCACGACCAAACCAAGTATTTCATCGACACTCCTACTTCACCTTTGTATTTCTCCAGGACACTCCGTATCACTACGAAGATCCACAGTTATTTGGATACTCCATCGTATGGTTATATACGAACTCGAAGGAACTTGTTCTAGTTCGGGGATGGATTCTGGTTCAGGAGAAATAGGAATAAGGTTTTATTCAGTTGTCTTTTATCTTTACCTTCTCTCGGATTGCGAGTGCTCCTAGGATTAGGACAGTACACCTATTACGCTTATTGGATAGTCTTCTTCCAAACCATAGGCTGGTGCCGAACGGTAGGGAAGGAAGAAAACCATTTAGCCTAAAGGGGTGTGCAGAAGGTAATGACTAAAGACATATAAAGGGATTTGGAGAGATGGAAAAGAAATATACGGTTACAGTTGTGAATCTGATAATGGAAGAGGCATTACTAGGAATACCCGGATACCCCTTCGAAACATTTATATGTTTCAGTTTCACTGTGTATTGTTAAAAGAAAACAGATTTCCCAATTAGCCCTTGCTCCAGGGTATGTATTTACCAGGTTTGATTCTCACATCTGTATGGTTTTACAGATGATGAGTGGGAGTAAGCTATTGGGAATTGGGTGATCATCCTCATTATATCGGGATTCGTTGTAATTGGTGATATTTGAGGAAATCGCCTGGGTTGTTTGCCGGACGGCAAATATTTGGTTTTGAATATCCGTTGTTATGCACCAATTTCAAATTGATATATCTGTACGTTTATTTTTTATAAAGTGAGATATAACTTTTTGAAATTATGTCTATAACATTTACCTATATCAGTGGATGGTTAGGTAAGGAGCATTAAATGGCGGTGTAATTCTTCTTAACCATAAGTACAGTTTTCAACCTACGACAAACAGGGAATGAGTTATTAGACTCAGGGGACTTATACAGAGTATTGTATGTTGTCCATTGTCCATGAGGACAGAGAGGTTGGTACTCGTACTTATTCTGTTTACTTGTGACTTCTCTAGTTCTTAGACATGTGTTTCGTAGAAATGCAAGGTCTAAGTTTTGAGAAGTTATAGGTATAAGAATAAAGTAGAGAACCAAGTGCTGCAAGTATCAGGATTCTTCAAGGTGATCGAAGATGTAGATACTTGTGTATGGTATTCAGTTGATAGTAATGATTAAGAGAACTTGCTTCTCTTTCAGGTTACTCATAATTGGAAGCACTCCTAAGTTGAGTAATGTTGATCGGCCTCTCTCTATTTAGTTGACATGCACTGGTGACAGCTGCATGATTTGAATCTGGTTCCAATTAAATCAGTGCCTTTGTTTCTATATTGAATATAGAATAGTTCATATCTTAACAATGTTAAGGTACGGGGAGTTGTCCGGCTTATGCTCAAAGCCAGACTCTGGATAACTCAAGGCACGTTTCTATAATGGTTGTTTGTGGGTTGACCCGGGCTATGACGAGGGTTGATTTTCTACCATCTGGAAGATCAATAGTGATATTGTTCTTGACTCGCCACAGTTTTAATAAAAATGGATTTTTTTTCAGAAAACAGTAGTGAGAGTATGGTAGAACTGGAAGTGATTCCAGAACCGCAAACGATTGCTGAAAGTTTGATAAGAAGCTAAAAATTCAATTTGGTTTGACACTCCATTAGCCACTCCGCAGATATGGTGGGTAACCTCAGGCACCCGAGAGGTACTCCGGTAGCCTCAAGGACGGTGACAGGGAGGTTCTTGTTTACCCAGACTTGCTATTGCTGTTGTTCCAGACTGTGAGACCCGGCAGGAGGATGAGTATAGCGTCGTTCTAAACTATCTTTAGAAGTGCACGTGTATATGACTCTGCCAAAGGGTTGTCGTAGTCAGTGGGAGCAGCGGAAGCATAGTGGTCAAGTAGCTTATGTCTATTTATGGACTAAAGCAGATATAGCGGAGATAGATCATCTATTTCTGATGTGACGGTCATAGGTTTGACTTCATCAGAATACGGGATGGATCTGTTAAGAAGGTAGTAGGATGTGATGTCCTGGTATTTGGATAACATACACGTAGTAGGAAGTGAAATTCTTATACTACGATCGGTTATACTTTGGTTGTCACACGGTGTTTTCTCCACATAGGACATGGATATTATATCGGACATTCTGGTTACTAGATCTATGGTTTTAGATCTAGATTTGGGTAGTTTTCCAATCTGGGTACTTAGACAGCATTCTAAAGGTGTTTTAGAATGGATGACTCCTGGCATGGTGGTGTACCTGCAGGTGATGGAGTCACCCTCTCTAAAGGTGTCTTACAGACTAAAGGGAGAGGGATGTGCATGATTGGAAGATCACTTGCTTAGGCAATTGAGTCAATCATGAGATGTCAAGTACCACACCAGACGTTGTTTTTTTCACTAGATGCAATAAGTTGATATTAATCCTATCCTGGAGAAACGTTCGGAAGCAGTTTTAGAACATAAGCGGATGTTCTAGGGATATGATAACGACAGCCTCTTTTAGGAGACGGTTATCATTCCAGGCTTCCAAGGTGACCTGGATGACAGAGTGGCTGTCAGAGTTATAGTTTTCCCTCTAACGAGGGGAAGTATTTTGGACAGGTGGTCCAAGTGGATACTGAGGGAGGTGTGGCGCGGGATACTGATTAAGTTCAGTTGACGATACAGTCTAAGAAGTTTGGATTTGGAGTTCATTTATGAACTAGGTCCCATCAGATATCCATACATATTCTAAGACAGGTATCGCTCATTTCGGGAGTTGGCTTTCTCCGCGAACTTGAGATAAAGAGAGACATAGAAAGAAACATCAGGGCGGATCCACTCACTGAGGCTATTCCTCGAACGCAATAGTTTCGCAAACGGGCTTTGTGAGACTGATTAGTAGAGGAGTTGGGTGTTCAGTATCACACGGGCTGTGAGTATGCGACATCGCAATAATTAGCCATGAGTGCAAGTGGGAGATTGTTGGATATAGTGCCCTCAGAGTCAATTATTGGATCATAGGCACGTGATTGCAATGATTGAGGGAGGACCTATACCAGTAGGACAGTCTTACTCAAGATGATAGTATGCTATCTGGTTTATCTTTATCATCGTGTACATCTTTAGGTGACCTTACAAGTCACTATTGCACGTTGGTAGAGCCCTTAGGATTCTTTCTTGACTACCAGCAGTATGATGGCGATCATATACGTGGGAGCTGGGGTCTATAAGCATATCCTTAAAAGGACCCTAGTCGTGGGAGTTTCGAGACTGGGCATCGATAATCCATTAGTAGACTAGTGTATACAGTCGAGACCCCGACGAGGGGCGGTAGCTGGTCTCACAAGCCATTGGTGTCAGTTGGATCACCTAAGATATATACAGGTGCTCATTGGGTTATAAGTGCACCGGACAGGACTCGCCGGGAACATGCTAGTTGGTATTATACTTGACGCCAGATAGCAGTTGTAACGTTTTGAAAATCGTTTCGGTGAAATTTCGAAAAATCGGTAAAATAAGAGGGTTTTCTGTAAAAAGTCAAAATACAAATATCTTATTATAAAAATTAAATATACATATTCTAGCTATGTAATTGCTATTATTTGGTGTTTATTGAGCCGCTGGTGAAATTTCAAATTTTCTGAAAAAAATATTATTTTATTATTATTTTAAGCCGTCACTAATACATTTAATTAGGGAAAATTACAAATTGGAATGAGTTGAAACAAATTTTGTGCATAATAAAACATTAAATAAAATTTTATCATGTGGTTTTTGGAACGAAATCATTTGCCAAAACGGTTTAGAAATTATTGAGGGAAAAAAGGCTTTTTTTTAGCGTAAATGGATGTTTGGGGTATTGTATTTATCATTTTTCATCACCCCACACCCGTACCCACACCCACACACCCCCACTTGCTCCTCCCCATGGCTGAATTCAGCAGCCCCCATTTATTTTCCCCACTTGAATTTCAAAGGAAAGAAATGAAAGAAAAGAAAAGAAAATGGAGAAATGAGGTGGACCTTTGACCTTGAATTGACTTTGACTTCTTCCCCCACTTTCTCTACCTCCCTCTCTCTCCTCTCCCACTCCCATTCCAGCAGCCCCCCCCCCTCCTACAGCAGCAGCAGCCCCCCCCCCCAATTCCCTTCTCTTTTCTCTTCAAACTTCATCAAAAATTGCCTCAAATCCATCAAAAAAAATCCCAAAACCCAAATCCGACTCCTACCCATTTTATCTTAGCCCGTATAGCATGGATCCTTGTGAAAAGAGAGCATTTTGGAAGCCCATGGATGCTTGTGAATCTTCATATGTTTTGGGTATAATTCTAAACATTTTTGTTGCTTAATTTGTTACTAATTTCTTAAGCTAATTTAATTAAGTGTTAATTTGGATATGTGAGTTTAATTGCAAGTTTTGGAATTCAAGTTATGAATTTGAATGCAAGTTAGGGTTTTGTAAAATTGGTGTATGGTTGTGTGTTATATTTAGGCTTTTTGTCATGTTAATACAAGATTAGTAGCTAGTGCTAATGGTTAGTTCAAAAAAAATTGTGTTAATGTGCTAATTTGCCTACTAGATTTTTGAAATTGGTTAAATACTTGGGATTAAAAATGTGTTTAGGTTTTTCATGACTTCATTAACTTTATTAAGTGTGGTTTAATGCTTTAGATCATGCAAATCTAAGCTAGATTGTAGTTTGTGCATTTTTGCTTTGAAATTGTTAAAAAGGGTATTTTTGTAAACTAGAATATTAGGGTTTTTGGAATTTAATGAGATTAAATTCCGGAAATTGTTTCTATGACTTATTTAAGATATTTAATAAGTATATTGGCCAATACATTCATTTAAACATCCTGTTTTGTACAAAAACGGCGAATTGTGCTTGCTAGATTTTCGGAAAAATGACTTTTTAAGTAAAATTGAGGTTTTTGTGAGTTTTAACCTAGTTTATATTAAAATTAGTGTTCGTGAATGTGCAAATGAGTGTGATTGGATTTTTCTCGATGGTTTGACGTTTGTACATCGACATCGAGGGTTGGTTTGACTATTCTTGCATGCGTAGGCGATAGGTTTGGACCTATGCGTGATACGCGTGCCGATTTGATTTTCGTATGCCGTTTCGATTTCGAATTTAGTTTTAATGCGATATGGTGCGTTATGATATGTAGGTACCCCCATGTGGACTTCGAGATGACAAGCAAGCGCGTGGCGACGTCGGCACCGGCTAGCGAGGACCAGGTGAGTAGATTTATATCTACGGGGAGAAGTCGGGTGGATGGCGTATAGCACCCCCGCAGTCCGTGGTGATGTATACAGATGCGTATACACACCAACAATTTATGATATGTTGTTAGGATTTATTATTGATGATTTTAGATGGATATTGGTGTTGGATTGGTGCATGGTTACGAAACCTTAGGTAGTGGGTGCACTACACTTACACATACACACATATACATACTTGCATACATTCCTTATTTCATATGTGCGTGTATGGGAATATATTTATGTGTTCACATGGGTATGGGACTATGTGTTCACATACGGATTGAGGATGATACTTGGGGTTGAGCTGAGTCGATGAGATTTGATTTAAGGCTGTGAGATCGGTGATATAGCAGGGTTCGTATCTTAGATACGACATGACGTTGTAGCGGGTCCTGGACGTAGTTTTTACACACGTGCATGCATACTTAGGCGATATCAGTATTGTACTAGACGTAGATCAGTACCAGATCATGATATTGATAAAGAGGATACCATGTAAATAGTATGATGAATGTGATTTTGACCCGTACCCAGAATTGGGGGATGCCGTACGACGGATTTACGTACAAGCTATATCTTGATGATTGATCCGCACTCTTGACTTGGGATGTCTGATTATAGATATGGTATCGGATATGATATTATTGAGGCGGGATCACCGACTAATATATATACAGGTATGTATATGTATCGACTCAGATGATAGACGGTTTCCTTACCTGTAGTTCAGCTTGTTAGTTCAGCCGTATAGTTTAGTGTAGCTGTTAGATTAGATTAGACTCCTACCTATTTCAAAAACTAACGAATCGTGGGTATTTTAAAAGACAGCCCAAGGGATCCTACGGATATTTCAAAAGACTCATCTTTTCATAAAAACACCGTAGCCCCTATTTTCAAAACCCCATGATTTGTGTTATTTCAAAAGGCACCATTTGTAGGATTTATATTAGATTATTACAGTTTAGTTATCGTTGTGTCTAGTATTCAGCTCCCGCTCATTTTTACTGTTCGCTCCGCATCGCATACTTATATTATAATTTCTTATTGCATTATTAATAGCATGCTGTTAGGACACCAGCACCATTACCGATGATGCGTATGTACCACGTACACCTACTTGCTGGCTCACACACATCTTCATCGGTAATTGCCATGTCACGTACACTTTAGAGAATATATTTGCTTGACTTAGCTTGTTAGTTAGTAGGTTGATATGATATTAGTGTACCTGGGTTATATGCCAGTTTAGACATTGTAGTTATTACTTGTCACTTCATGCATACTGTTATTCCATTGTTCATGCCTAGTTATTAATCATACATTGCAACTTGGTTATTGACACCATATACATTCATTAGCATTGACATATGCACTTGTGATGACTTCTTGAGATTTATGATATTTCTGGATTTCGGGGGAAAGACGCAAAATTTCTAAACTTATTAACCTTTTAAAATATGTAAATTGCGGTTTTATAGTGATGTAAGTGTCGTCCACCATGAGTTTGCTGTGGTTTTCGAGATCCGTGTCGAGGAGTGGAGGAACCGTCACGGGTACATGGTGGGCCCGGTATGGTACCCCGGGGCAAGATGAATGTGGTGTTGACGTTGAGCCTGGCAGGGGACAGATTACCTACCGGTGATATTACCCGACGCGTCGGATATCCGGAGGATACCGTCGTGGTCTTGAGATGGATGGTAGGGGCCGGTCTGGACTGACGGCGCCCTAGATATTGAGATTAAGACATTGATATTTCGAGACAGTGAGATTTATGTTTTGTGTCGATGCTAGACACTGTTGATACTGATTTCATTATGATACCTCAGTTTAAAAATACGAAGGAAATCTCACTAATTTATGAAAACAGTTCTTCATTTACATGTATTCTGTTTTCATGCATTCATACCTCATTCATATGATATATTGCTACCTGAGGCACTGACACGGGCACATGAGATTTCACTCGGTTAGATATTACCCTAGCCATTGTTATAGGCTGCTTGTTATGTATATTTTTTGAGGATATATTATGATCATTGACCTAAGTTGCGTTATTTATGCGATTTCTGTGCGTAGATGTTTTTCTATTCACGAGTTGGCAACTCACCCCCGTTGTGCCCCAGTTTCTTGCAGGTTTTGCCGTACAGGTTTAATTACGGCTTTGCGGGCTCAGTTTCATTCGGGTGACTTGCTAGTAGGTGGGTTTTTCTTGTATCGTACCCATCATATTACCTTGTATAATATTATTCCGTTGTATCTAGTAAATTCCATCAACCAAACATGCATTTATTGAGATAGAGACCAGTGTTGTTTATTCTTTCGACCTTAGAGTCGCTCGTTATATTTCTGGTGGTTTTGAGTTTCTTTTTGAGTTTTGATCCTCGCCGTTGGCGTTGTATATTATATTGCTTGTGTGGTTGTGACCGTCGATTGACGAAGAGCTAGCTCCCGCTTGGGGATGCCTTTTTCTTGATTTCGTATACTTTTCATGCTGTATCCCGTTTGGGGGCCAGTATTTACAAAGGAGACTCTGCCGAAATTTTCAGTAAATTTTTGATGTTTTTAAAAACCGCATAATTCGGCTTATGCTATTGAAACTACTTGCTTTAAGCTGGTTTTTCCTGCACTCTACTACTTTTCTTGGTTTGGATTTCTGGGTTTTCGGTTTACTTAGATTACGTACGCCTCGAGACGTTCGTAGTTTAAGTGCCGGTCATGTTCCGTACTTTCGGGTCTTGACAAAGTTGGTATCAGAGCGTTAGGTTTTACCTTCGGAGCGTAGGATGACCCTTGGTTGATGGAATAGGTGACTAAAGTAGAGTGACGTACCGTTGGTATGTTCCGCGGCATATTTACGACACGCCACTCCACTTAAGAAGCCTTAGGATGTACATTTCCTTGTTCAGTATTATATTCCTTCCTGATCTAGCCTCATCGGTACCAGTTTGGTTTTGCTGCCACGATTACGGGCAGGGAGAGCTACGACTAGAGTTGCGGTCAGCACGAGCTCGGCACGAACGAGGACTGACCAGGGCATGATTCCGGCGACACCCGATTATAGAGAGGTGTCTTTTGACTGTGTTTCCGCGCCACGAGCGTTTGGCGGATCGCCTTTATGAGGTTACTCGGATGTGCTGATCGACATTAGATGATTGAGCTAATGATAGAGGCCAGCCAGATCTTGATGACCGTTGGTGTGTTGCTTATTCATGATCGAGGCACTGTTCGGCGTGCAGACGAGCGAGCCAGTTATTGCTGCGAACGACGAGGTATTGCCCCAGATGCTGGAGTTAGTGCAGAACGAGTTGTACTAAGAGATGATAGAAGGTCGCTAGTCATCGTGGATGAATGACTAGGACATGTGGATCATTCGCCTAACCCGATGCGAGGTCATCAGATAGATTGATTCCAGCTAGAGACGACTTCACGTGGAGACGTTGGGAGTCGACAGAGACGATCGAATGTCAGAAACCTATTATTCCAAGTTTAAAGTAGTCGGAAAGACATGCAGGCAATTCTATGGTCCCTCTAGAAGAATGAAACCCTAACTCGACTTAATGACCGTGTGAAAGCCTTTGAACCTTCGGGTTTGCGGCAGTTCTACGGCGCCATTAGTGAGGCTTGGGTTTGCCCTTCTACGGCTGGACCACCGATGCTGTGGTATGTACTCGATACTATTAAACTGTGCCCAAGAGGTTGAGCTCTTGGGGGATTATGAGGTTTTGACGAATCGATCGGATGGCTCGACTTAATTCGGATGCTAGGTGGTGAGATGCATTCTTGGGAGACTCCAGATACGAGGATAGCCGTTGGAGCTCAGTCCATGCAGCCGCGACGAGACGAGTCGAAAGCAGACGACATTAGAGAAAAGTGGAGTAAGAGGTTTGCACCAGATCTAGATGAGATGACGTTCCACTCCGCCGACATCAGAGAGGCGATGCGCATGCCGAGGCATGGTACTTGGACTTACCTTCCAGAAGGAGTCGCGATGAGTATGCAGTCGTTCCAGAGCAAGATGCAGATATAGGAAAGGACAATGACTTCCGGACAGTTGGCAGAGACGAGACATGGAAGAGACCGTGAGCAGGATTCCTTCCAGGACACTGCTGCAATGATACTTGCACCCAGGATCAGATGTGTCACGTGCATTCAGAGAGCCAGAGGCCGACGCCAGTGATATGCTGCCTTGACAGGGCCGATGAGCCGATGGATTGTGAGATTGGTAATCCACGGAGAAGACTTGGACCCAGGAGTGGTCATGTTACGCACACCAGCAGGCCAGAGTTCATGATCATCGACGAGACGTCCCACTAGTGACCGCGACAGTTGGCCCGAGATTCTTAGAGGATGCACTTGAGCGGTACTGTTCCGCCATTATTGATTTCGATGTTTTGGGTGTTCGTATGATTTGATTTTGATGATTGAGGATTTACGATCTTTGCACAGTGTTGCACTTGATATCGTTTTCGTGCTTTAGTTTCACATGTTTGTGATTTTACGGTTTTAAACAGTTGAGTTGATTTTGTGCGTATGCACGCACGCGATTTGGTTCCTGCACTCTGTATAGTTTATATATGCTGGCAGTGCAGTGACATGTATTTTGTGCACTTGGATACACTGGATTTCGATTTCGAGGGTGTGCTCGACATTTGTTTTGCGCATTTTATGCACCGGATTGGATTTTTAGCGCATGTTGGGCGCCTGTTACGAGATGCGATTTGGTACACACCAGATGCACTAATTCGAGATTTTTCGTGCATGTCAGATGCACCTAATTTTGCTGTCAGGCACACACGTTGCCTACGACAGATGTTTCGTGCACACCCGATGCACTTAGATGTTGTTTCTATGCGCATGTATGGCACATTCATGGATTTTGATTTCCGTGCGCACCAGACGCACGTAGCATTCATGTGCATATTTTGGGATTTATTTCGTATAGAGCAGTACGTTTTTATGATATTGCTATGTGTTTTCGTACTGAGCAGGACTAGTCAGAGGACAGTATCTGAATATATTTTGCATGCATTGATAGTTATTGAGGGGATTTCCAAAAAGCGAGCTATAGCCTCAGTATTTACCTACGTGTCTGATATGACACGAAATGTTTAAAACAACGAGACCCTTCTAAATTGTTTCCAAAACGGCGGAACGTACATTTCAAACAAAGGTATATATGTATATAGTTATTTCCTTATGATAGACGTCCACCACTGTGCAGTGTTATACGCGTGCACAGCGACTTAAAGAGATTTGGCATGCATTTCCTTCAGATACTTACATATATAGATTCGATATTTACATGTATAGTTTCGAGTTATGTCATATTGGTTTTGATTTGGATTTGGCATTGATGTCTTCTCCATGACTCCGATGATTGCGGGATGCTTGACGGAGTTTCGATTTGAGTTATATGCTCATTTTTCAATCGCATGCGCTGCGCTACGATTTGTTTTATGTAGTTACAATTTCGGAGCCCCGACGACTTGACGGTTTTTCTTAGATGTTTTAGTATTTGGGGGAGTTTGAATTTAAATTCGGGGACCGAATTTCTTTAAGGGGGGAAGATTGTAACGTTTTGAAAATCGTTTCGGTGAAATTTCGAAAAATCGGTAAAATAAGGGGGTTTTCTGTAAAAAGTCAAAATACAAATATCTTATTATAAAAATTAAATATATATATTCTAGCTATGTAATTGCTATTATTTGGTGTTTATTGAGCCGCTGGTGAAATTTCAAATTTTCTGAAAAAAATATTATTTTATTATTATTTTAAGCCGTCACTAATACATTTAATTAGGGAAAATTACAAATTGGAATGAGTTGAAACAAATTTTGTGCATAATAAAACATTAAATAAAATTTTATCATGTGGTTTTTGGAACGAAATCATTTGCCAAAACGGTTTAGAAATTATTGAGGGAAAAAAGGCTTTTTTTAGCGTAAATGGATGTTTGGGGTATTGTATTTATCATTTTTCATCACCCCACACCCGTACCCACACCCACACACCCCCACTTACTCCTCCCCATGGCTGAATTCAGCAGCCCCCATTTATTTTCCCCACTTGAATTTCAAAGGAAAGAAATGAAAGAAAAGAAAAGAAAATGGAGAAATGAGGTGGACCTTTGACCTTGAATTGACTTTGACTTCTTCCCCCACTTTCTCTACCTCCCTCACTCTCCTCTCCCACTCCCATTCCAGCAGCCCCCCCCCCTCCTACAGCAGCAGCCCCCCCCCCCCAATTCCCTTCTCTTTTCTCTTCAAACTTCATCAAAAATTGCCTCAAATCCATCAAAAAAAATCCCAAAACCCAAATCCGACTCCTACCCATTTTAGCTTAGCCCGTATAGCATGGATCCTTGTGAAAAGAGAGCATTTTGGAAGGCCATGGATGCTTGTGGATCTTCATATATTTTGGGTATAATTCTAAACATTTTTGTTGCTTAATTTGTTACTAATTTCTTAAGCTAATTTAATTAAGTGTTAATTTGGATATGTGAGTTTAATTGCAAGTTTTGGAATTCAAGTTATGAATTTGAATGCAAGTTAGGGTTTTGTAAAATTGGTGTATGGTTGTGTGTTATATTTAGGCTTTTTGTCATGTTAATACAAGATTAGTAGCTAGTGCTAATGGTTAGTTCAAAAAAAATTGTGTTAATGTGCTAATTTGCCTACTAGATTTTTGAAATTGGTTAAATACTTGGGATTAAAAATGTGTTTAGGTTTTTCATGACTTCATTAACTTTATTAAGTGTGGTTTAATGCTTTAGATCATGCAAATCTAAGCTAGATTGTAGTTTGTGCATTTTTGCTTTGAAATTGTTAAAAAGGGTATTTTTGTAAACTAGAATATTAGGGTTTTTGGAATTTAATGAGATTAAATTCCGGAAATTGTTTCTATGACTTATTTAAGATATTTAATAAGTATATTGGCCGCTACATTCATTTAAACATCCTGTTTTGTACAAAAACGGCGAATTGTGCTTGCTAGATTTTCGGAAAAATGACTTTTTAAGTAAAATTGAGGTTTTTGTGAGTTTTAACCTAGTTTATATTAAAATTAGTGTTCGTGAATGTGCAAATGAGTGTGATTGGATTTTTCTCGATGGTTTGACGTTTGTACATCGACATCGAGGGTTGGTTTGACTATTCTTGCATGCGTAGGCGATAGGTTTGGACCTATGCGTGATACGCGTGCCGATTTGATTTTCGTATGCCGTTTCGATTTCGAATTTAGTTTTAATGCGATATGGTGCGTTATGATATGTAGGTACCCCCATGAGGACTTCGAGACGACAAGCAAGCGCGTGGCGACGTCGGCACCGGCTAGCGAGGACCAGGTGAGTAGATTTATATCTACGGGGAGAAGTCGGGTGGATGGCGTATAGCACCCCCGCAGTCCATGGTGATGTATACAGATGCGTATACACACCAACAATTTATGATATGTTGTTAGGATTTATTATTGATGATTTTAGATGGATATTGGTGTTGGATTGGTGCATGGTTACGAAACCTTAGGTAGTGGGTGCACTACACTTACACATACACACATATACATACTTGCATACATTCCTTATTTCATATGTGCGTATATGGGAATGTATTTATGTGTTCACATGGGTATGGGACTATGTGTTCACATACGGATTGAGGATGATACTTGGGGTTGAGCTGAGTCGATGAGATTTGATTTGAGGCTGTGAGATCGGTGATATAGCAGGGTTCGTATCTTAGATACGACATGACGTTGTAGCGGGTCCTGGACGTAGTTTTTACACACGTGCATGCATACTTAAGCGATATCAGTATTGTACTAGACGTAGATCAGTACCAGATCATGATATTGATAAAGAGGATACCAGGTAAATAGTATGATGAGTGTGATTTTGACCCGTACCCAGAATTGGGGGATGCCGTACGACGGATTTACGTACGAGCTATATCTTGATGATTGATCCGCACTCTTGACTTGGGATGTCTGATTATAGATATGGTATCGGATATGATATTATTGAGGCGGGATCACCGACTAATATATATATAGGTATGTATATGTATCAACTCAGATGATAGGCGGTTTCCTTACCTGTAGTTCAGCTTGTTAGTTCAGCCGTATAGTTTAGTGTAGCTGTTAGATTAGATTAGACTCCTACCTATTTCAAAAACTAACGAATCGTGGGTATTTTAAAAGACAGCCCAAGGGATCCTACGGATATTTCAAAAGACTCATCTTTTCATAAAAACACCGTAGCCCCTATTTTCAAAACCCCATGATTTGTGTTATTTCAAAAGGCACCATTTGTAGGATTTATATTAGATTATTACAGTTTAGTTATCGTTGTGTCTAGTATTCAGCTCCCGCTCATTTTTACTGTTCGCTCCGCATCGCATACTTATATTATAATTTCTTATTGCATTATTAATAGCATGTTGTTAGGACACCAGCACCATTACCGATGATGCGTATGTACCACGTACACCTACTTGCCGGCTCACACACATCTTCATCGGTAATTGCCATGTCACGTACACTTTAGAGAATATATTTGCTTGACTTAGCTTGTTAGTTAGTAGGTAGATATGATATTAGTGTACCTGGGTTATATGCCAGTTTAGACATTGTAGTTATTACTTGTCACTTCATGCATACTGTTATTCCATTGTTCATGCCTAGTTATTAATCATACATTGCAACTTGGTTATTGACACCATATACATTCATTAGCATTGACATATGCACTTGTGATGACTTCTTGAGATTTATGATATTTCTGGATTTCGGGGGAAAGCCGCAAAATTTCTAAACTTATTAACCTTTTAAAATATGTAAATTGCGGTTTTATAGTGATGTAAGTGTCGTCCACCATGAGTTTGCTGTGGTTTTCGAGATCCGTGTCGAGAAGTGGAGGAACCGTCACGGGTACATGGTGGGCCCGGTATGGTACCCCGGGGCAAGATGAATGTGGTGTTGACGTTGAGCCTGGCAGGGGACAGATTACCTACCGGTGATATTACCCGACGCGTCGGATATCCGGAGGATACCGTCGTGGTCTTGAGATGGATGGTAGGGGCCGGTCTGGACTGACGGCGCCCTAGATATTGAGATTGAGACATTGATATTTCGAGACAGTGAGATTTATGTTTTGTGTCGATGCTAGACACTGTTGATACTGATTTCATTATGATACCTCAGTTTAAAAATACGAAGGAAATCTCACTAATTTATGAAAACAGTTCTTCATTTACATGTATTCTGTTTTCATGCATTCATACCTCATTCATATGATATATTGCTACCTAAGGCACTGACATGGGCACATAAGATTTCACTCGGTTAGATATTACCCTAGCCATTATTATAGGCTGCTTGTTATGTATATTTTTTGAGGATATACTAAGATCATTGACCTAGGTTGCGTTATTTATGCGATTTCTGTGCGTAGATGTTTTTCTATTCACGAGTTGGCAACTCACCCCCGTTGTGCCCCAGTTTCTTGCAGGTTTTGCCGTACAGGTTTAATTACGGCTTTGCGGGCTCAGTTTCATTCGGGTGACTTGCTAGTAGGTGGGTTTTTCTTGTATCGTACCCATCATATTACCTTGTATAATATTATTCCGTTGTATCTAGTAAATTTCATCAACCAAACATGCATTTATTGAGATAGAGACCAGTGTTGTTTATTCTTTCTACCTTAGAGTCGCTCGTTATATTTCTGATGGTTTTGAGTTTCTTTTTGAGTTTTGATCCTCGCCGTTGGCGTTGTATATTATATTGCTTATGTGGTTGTGACCGTCGATTGACGAAGAGCTAGCTCCCGCTTGGGGATGCCTTTTTCTTGATTTCGTATACTTTTCATGCTGTATCCCGTTTGGGGGCCAGTATTTACAAAGGAGACTCTGCCGAAATTTTCAGTAAATTTTTGATGTTTTTAAAAACCGCATAATTCGGCTTATGCTATTGAAACTACTTGCTTTAAGCTGGTTTTTCCAGCACTCTACTACTTTTCTTGGTTTGGATTTTTGGGTTTTCGGTTTACTTAGATTACGTACGCCTCGAGACGTTCGTAGTTTAAGTGCCGGTCATGTTCCGTACTTTCGGGTCTTGACAGCAGTTCCCTGGTGAAATGTGTACATGTTAGTTCATCGACCTGAGATCGTCATTTGTCTCGTGTGAGTTCCCACTGTGCTTTGATTACTACCCTACCACGGCTCAAAGGAGTCGTGCAAACAGGTTTTAGTTGGGTACAGTCCCGAACCATATGGAGGCAGTGAGCGGATCGGCAGGGGTTTCGTCTCTCCCGGTATTGGGGGTGAGATCGCGCTGTGTCTAGGAGAGCCATTACACGAAGTCCTTGGCCGGCAGGAGATTTACTGGTAGGTATTCCAGTAGTATCTCAGGGTATTCTGGGCTACACTCCGACATGACTTGTACCGCTTTTGGGGGTCTGACTTTTACCAACCCCCTAGGCCCACCATGCGATGCTCATAGACGAACGGACCGGACTGTACGGATATTTTCACTGACAGGCTCAGTAGGGTGTCAGGATGAGTTCGCTCATCGACCTCCCTTTTGGTCAATACCTAGTAGCCCGTTACGTACAGCTAGTACCACTGACGTGCTAGTGGTTAAATCCACAGCCAAAGTATTGACGAGTCTTTAGAGTCCCCCACAGACAGTTTCTCAAGTTTCGGGTGGAACGTTGTAGAGGCCGTATGATATATGGCAGGGTTCGATCATATACGTGCGGTAGTGCACGGATCATGATCGGGCGGATCATACTAGTGGGCTTTGGTTTAAGCTGGATCCTGGTATTAGATTTGTTGGATTACTTTAGTCTTATCGCATTCGGTCGGGATGCGGATGCAGGTATGTATATACAGGTGAGGGGTATCCTTGTGATCCGCCACGAGTTTACTTTAGATGTTGCCGTATCTTTTTATTGTTGTAAACATTTGGATTAATGTTTACAAATGGAAATTGTGAGCTAGAAATCATCATTAGAAGCCTTAATTGTGACACATGCACAAGTGATGACTCATGGTCTCTTTCTTTGTGCATGTGTCACATTATTTGATGGATTTGAGTCTTGATATGATAAGGAGAGAGAGAGGGGCTGCCATGATATGGTTTTGGTCTTGTATTTTTTCATAACACTCTCTCATTTTATCATAGATAACAAAAGAAAGAAAAGGCTTCTTCTTCTTCTTCCTCCTCTAGCTCACAACCTCCATTAATGGCATCATCTCTAACCTCCATCCATACACTCTCATGTGATGAGAATCAATGGATGCTTGAGACAAAGTTATCACACACATTCTCTACATCGCCTTGGACACGTCGGCTAGCGAACTTCGTGCCCGAGTTGCTTCGGACGAAGCGGGAGCCCGTAAAAAGACTCGAAGATGTGGTGCCCTTTCCGACGAGGAGATCGATACCGGAGATGCCACGAGGAGCTTGGGATGGTGGCCAAGACCGAAGGACACGGATCGATCGGTATAGCTTTTCCAACCCCTCTCTTGTTAGCTAGTTGTAGGTTAATGGTTCGATCCGGGTTTATAGTATACGATAGCGTCGGTTTCAAGTTTTGAAAAAGTTTTCATTTCCGCATTTTGGCCTCGGACAGATGGCCGGGACGCTACCGTAGACTTACACTTCTTCCTTTGTAATCTAAACTTGAAGTTTGTACTTGTGAAGTTGATTAATAAAGGTAGATCTTTAGTTTAATTAGTAGTTTAATTATTTCGTTACATTATGAATTCCATCTATATCTGTTCTTCTATCTCCATCATGCGCGAGTAATTCTCCTCTTGATAGGGTTCGTAGGATTGGGGTAGATCAATGGATGAGAAAATGTTTTAACTTCTTTTACGTCTTATGAAGTTTATAAACTTTAGCAAAAGAATTGTTAACATTCTTATCGGGCGCGCTACCAATTTATTGCTAGTCTTTACCGCGATTTGAGATCAGATTAACAATTGTTTTGTTAAGTGCTAGACATTAATAGAGATCAATGAAAGGACAAGGGTCAATAGTGTGGAAACCCTAGTTTCTTCCAAGAACCCTAATCCTCATTCATCACTATCAATCTAGTTTTAAATCTATCAAAAGATAAAAGAAGTCATCTTTATTAGTCATCCGGGACTACTAAATCCTAACGAACCCTACAAGTCATCTTCTGATATAAAATCTACATCCGTATAGAAACTAGATCTATATTCTACATCCGTGTTTAACGTAGATCTAGAAACTTTTCTTCATTATTCTTTATTCCTCTATTCTTCTTCCTCGTTTCTAATCAACACGTCTAAAGTAAGATTGAAAGATTCAATGTTTCCTTGAGGACGACCCGTACTCATCTCGGTCTAGCTACACGTGATACCGTTATTGATTGCGGTTACTACACTTCTTTAAAATAGAAATCAATCAAATGGCGTCGTTGTCGGGGATACGTGCGTAATTTTTTTCTTACTATTCGTGTTGAATTCTTATTCAATCTATATCATAAAAAACAAAACAAAACCGCATCTTGCATATTTAAGGATTAGTGTGCGATTTTTGTGAGGGAATCTGGATTCACTTTAGCGAGAAGATAAAGATTAAGAGATATTCATCAAGACCCAGAGGAGCAAAGGAGGTCACAGTGAAAAAATTAAACAAAGAACCCCCTAAAGTGCAGCGGAACCGCGGCTATTTTGTGCAAATGGCGGCGGAACCGCGGTGGTCTTAGGGAGTTGTGCCCTCAAACTTCTCCGGTATCTTTTCTATCTCTTTCTCTCTCCTCTGAAAAATCCAATAATATATTTTTCTGCAGGATTCTTTGCAAAATATCGCTGCTCAAAAATATTTTTGCGTGTTTTGTTTTGCGGTTTGTTTGTGCATATTTTAATACGGAATTTAGGGGGCAAGACCAAAATTCAGATTAGGTGGAGATTTCATCACCCTTCCTAGGCTCCACAAATCACAAAACGAGCATCTGCATCACCCTATTTTAATTAAAAATATCTAGACCAAGACTCTAAGGACCGTCGCGCTCAATAAGGACAGAGAAAGGTCGTGGGTAATCTATCGCTTATCCGCATTACTTTTGTGGTGTCTAGGCAAGTGTGTCTAAGGCAAGTGATTACTTAATTAGGCCCGCTATTTTCGGTGATTCGTATAGCGGATACCTCCCACTTACCTGGCACTTACCTGGCCACAAGAACGATAAAGAGGTGGTAGAGGATTGATCATGCGGCTTGTCCTTTGGAAGTCTAGGAGCGGTCTAGAAACTTGACCTAGGTAACCTTAGTTCTAGGGTTGATTGTGCATTTTTGTGTGATTTGTCTCACGTCCGACACTTTTCAAAACAAACCATTTTTAATAATTAACACACACGCTGCCACTTGCGCTAAACCCGCTTAGTGCATGCTTGGCGGGACACGGGATTCTAGTGCCCGTCTTGTCCGCGTTTCTGCTATCGACTCCGAAGTCGGTGCTTCTTCATCTTCTTTTTCCCCTCCACCCACCACATCCGAGATGGACGATTGTGCATCAGATTATACCACCACCCTGCCACCACCCATAGGTGCGCAGAATCCACCGCGTATCTCTCTCCAAGAAAGATGTTACCCCGTCCGTGGACCCCTTCCTACTTGTCTATCTATTCCACCAGCCAATGGGGATAATTTTGAAATTAAACCTCACTTCATCAAACTGTTGCCCAAATTTCATGGGCTTGAATCCGAAGACGCATACATTTTTATAAACAAATTCGAAAACGTATGCGCAATGATTGGCACGTCACAACTTTCCGTGGATGCTATGAGATTACGTCTTCTCCCTTTTACTTTGTGCGATCTAGCAGAAAAATGGCTTTATAACAATGCCGCACATTCTATTGCCAAATGGGATGAATTCATTATAACATTTCTTAAGAAATTTTATCCCAATCATAAGACCACGCGTTCGAAGCGAGATTAACCAGTTTACCCAGTCCTAATGAACCATTTTGGAAATGCTTTGAACGGTTTAAGGATCTTCTTCTACAATGCCCTCATCATGGAATCAATAGATGGAACCTTTGTCGCATTATATATGAAGGTGTTGATCCAACAACAAAACAAATGCTTGAAACCATATGTCAATGTCATTTCCTGTCTAAATATGATGGTGAAGCTTGGCAATTTCTGGATAATCTCGCTGATCAAACTTTACAGTGGGAAAGCGTCAGACCTACATCGTCTTGGGGAGGTGTCCATCAGCTCGATATTTCCATCGCAGTGAAAGCCGAAATGGACGCGATACAAAGGAAACTCGATGCTATAGAAAACAAAGTCTCTTCGGCCTCCCTAAACCAGGTTACGCTTCCCAAGACCGTGTGTGATTGTTGTTCCGACCCATCACATCTGACGGAAGAATGTCCTTTGAATGCACCGTTTCAAGATCAAGAACACACTAATGCTACTTTTCAGCAGCGACCAAGAAACGACCCTTATTCTTCCACATACAATCAGGGATGGAGGAATCATCCTAATTTTGCTTGGAACTAAAACCAAACCCAAAATCAAAACCAGTTCCAAAGCAATTATCAAAGACCTCCTCCACAGCAACAGCAACCACACCCACAGATTCGGCACCCCTTTCAATCGCAGCCTTTTCAAAATCCGGCCAACAATTCTACACCTTATAATAATTCTTTTCAAACGGCCGGTAACGAAAACTCATCTGCACTCGAACGAAGCGTGGATATTTTTATTAAACATTCCATGCAATCGACGGATGAAATAAAGTCTTCTATCCGAGCATTAACACAGACCACCACCTCCCACGGTGAAAGTATAAAATCGATATAAGCACAACTTGCACAAATAAATGCCGCGATGAGTACGAGAGAAAAAGGGAAACTCCCATCTCAACCCCTACCGAATCCTAGCCACTCACAAAGTCATAATGTGAGTGCTGTAAGTCCACGTTGCCACCCCCGGTTCTTTCGGGGAGGCGGAAACGGTATAAAAATCAAAAAAATTTAGCGCATGAGGCAACATGGACTAACAAAGTCGGGATCTTTTCTAAACTAAACTAGCAAGAAAGCTAAAGAGAGTTAGCTACTCGGATAAAAGGTTATACCTAACTTGAACTCCTTCTTCTTGAAACCTTTGTAGGGTTTGATGGTGCTTTTCTCGTCGCCTTCTTCCGTCAAAGATGGATCCACCTGAGGGTTCAACCTTCGGGCTCTTTCTCGAACTTTGAGTGAACTAGGATCTTTGGCTTGCTAAACCTCTAACCCTAGAGTGAGTAGAGAGTGGCTTTGGGGTGTTTTTATCTCAAGGAGATGGATTCTCAACACATGAGAAGGGAGCTCCTTGAACTAGAGGAGGAGGAAGAAGAAGAGAGGAGAGAGAAGTGTTATGATAGAATGAGCTATTCTTTTCATTTTACAACCATAACTCAAAATGAAAAGAATTATCAAATTAACAATAATAATAAAAACGAAATAGTTGATGGATGGTTTGGAATGACCACTATCATCACATTCATTAAATGAATTTTGCTAGAATCAAAGAGCATCTTTGATATGTAATGATAATGGTCAAACTTTCAACCATGGTCAACAAGTCAACCTTGGTCAACAAGTCAACAACCCCAACCATAACATAATTTCATTTAATTAATATTATTAATTGATATATCATAAATGTAAGTCTACGCTAGCGCCCCGGCCGTCTACAGACGCCAAATACGGAACAAAAACTTTTTAACTGGCACTATCGTATACTTTAACCCGGATCTGCCATTATTGCTAAACTAACAAACTGTAAAGAGTGTAGAAAGGTTATACCGAACGATCCGAGTCCTTCGTTCTTTAACCATCATCCCACGCTCCGTTGCGGCTGCTCCGATCTCGTCGATCTCCGATATCCTCGTCGAGGTGGCACCACGTCGACGATTCTTTAAACGGGCTCCCGCCTCTGACTTGAAGCAACTCGATCGTCAAGTTTGCCAAAAGAGACGACCAAGAATGATGTAGAGATTGAGTAGATGACTTTGTCTCACTTCGTCCAAGTCCGTGGACGATCGGTAAATGAAGTTGCCGTGGGAATTGGGTGATGGAATGAAATGAACTGTGAAATTCCATACACCCCAAAATCTATCATATCTTTTTAAGTGAAACCTCAAGTGAGATCGATCAAGAGAGGAAGGGGAAGGGGCCGGCCATATATATAGAATGAGGAGGGTGAGTGTAGGAGCAAAGATGGTGACCATAAGACATGAAGCTTCTCACAAAATATCTTAAGCTTAACAAAACTCTTTAATGAAAACAATGACTCACATAAACACCTCATCAAGTCATTAATGCAACCATAAATGTCAAGATGACTCATTAGCCACTTCATCACTTCTAGAACCTTCTAGAATGATGACTCACTCTTATCTGAAGAAAAGATAAATCCGTCTTTAACCAAATGTTAAAAGACGGCTGATAGAAAACTGGAAACTGGTAACTTCCAAAAGTGATCCTGAAACGACTTTCAGGATAACCCCGAAATTGTATAAATATACCCGCATTTGTATTACGACCGAATACAAATGCAACTGAGACAAAGATATTATACCTACTCAATATAATACTCGGATCCGGCTTAAACCAAAGCCGACCAGTATCATCTGCCCGAAAAATAACACGTGCGTAAACGCACGTGCATTTTCCGAACCCTGCCATAAAACCATACGGCCTCTACAACGTTTCGCCCGAACTTGGGAAACTATCTGTGGGGGACTCTAATGACTCGTCAGTACCCTGGCAGTGGGTTTAACCACAAACCGTCAGCGGCACTAGCAATGCATAACGGCTACCCATGGACTGACCTCAAGGGATGCCTATGAGCGAACTCATTCGGAAAACCCTACTGAGCCTAACAGTGACAATGTATATACAGTCCGGTCCGTTCGTCTATGAGTATCGCATATCTGCCTAGGGGGCTAGTAACGTCAGACCCCCAATAGCAGTATAAGTCATGTCGGAGTGTAGCCCAATAACACCCTGAGATACTACTGGAGTACCTACCAGTAAATCTCCTGCCACGGCCGTGGGCTTTGTGTAATAGCTCTCCTAGACACAGCACGATCTCGCCCCCAATACCGGGAGAGACAAATCCCCTGCCGATCCGCTCACGTGCCTCCATATGGCTCGGGACTGTACCCAAAAGCTACCTGTTTGCACGACTCCTTTGAGCCGTGGTAGGGTAGAAATCAAAGCACAGTGGGAACTCACACGAGACAAATGACGACCTCAGGTCGATGAACTAACCTGTACACATGTCACCAGGGAACTGCTATCTGACGATAGATATAATACTAACTAGCAGATTCCCGGCGAGTCCTGTCCGGTGTACTCATAACCCAATGAGCACCTGTATACATCTTAGGTGATCCAACTGACACCAGTGGCTTGTGAGACCGGCCACCGCCCCTCGTCGGGGTCTCGACTGTATACACTAGTCTACTCCGGAGTATCGATTCCCTGTCTCGAAACTCCCACGACTAGGGACCACAATTAAGGATATGCGTATAAACCACCCAACTCTCACGTATATGATCGCCATCATACTGTTGGTGGTAAAGCAAGATCCTAAGGGCTCTATCAAAGTGTAACATGTAATCAGTCACCTGAACATGTACACGACTGATAAAGGCAAACCAGATAGCATACTATCATCTCGAGTAAGACTGTCATACCGGTATAGGTCCTCCGCAATCATTGCAATCACGTACCTGCGATCCAATAATTGACTATGAGGGCACTATCTCCAACAATCTCCCACTTGCACTCAAGGCTAATTATTGCGATGTCGACTACTCACAGCCCGTGTGAAACCGAACATCCAACTCCTCTACTAATCAGTTTCACAAAGCCCGTTTGTAAAACTATTGTGTTCGAGAAATAGCCTTAGTGAGTGGATCCGCCTAGAAGTTTCTTTCTATATCTCTCTTAATCTCAAATTCGCGGAGAAAGCCATCTCCCGAAACGAGTAATACCTGTCTTAGAATATGTCTGGATGTCTGATGGGACCTAGTTCATAAATGAACTCCAAATCCAAACTTCTTAGACTGTATCGATCACTGAACATAATCAGTATCCGGCACCATGCCACCCACAGTATCCTCTTGAACCACCTGTCCATAATACTGTCCCTCTTCGTCAGAGGGAAAACTATAACTCTGACAATCACTCTGTCAACCATGTCACCTTTGAAGCTTGGAATGATAACCGTCTCCCGAAGGAGGCTGCCGTCATCAAATCCGTAGAACATTTACTTATGTTCTAAAACTGCTTCCTTATGTTTCTCCAGGATTGGATTAATACAAACTTATTGCATCTAATGCAAAACCAACATTTGGTGTGGTACTTGACATCTCATGATTGACTCAATTGCCTAAGCAAGTGATCTGCCAATCATGCACATCCCTCTCTCCTTTAGTCTATACGACACCTTTAGAGAGGGTGACTCCATCACCTGCAGGTACACCACCATGCTAGGAGTCAACTATTCTAAAAACCATTAGAATACTGTCAAAGTACCTACATTGGGAAACTACCCAAATCCAGATCTAAAACTATAGATCTAGAAACCAGAATGTCAAATATTATATCCATATCCTGTCTGGAGAAACAACTGTGTGACGACCACAGTACAACCGATCGTAGTATAGGAATTTTACTTCCTACTCTGTGTATGTCATCTACATACCATGACATCACACCCTACTACCTTCTTAACAGATCCATCCCTTATTCTGATTGAAGTCAAACCTATGACTGTCACATCAAAATTAGATGATCTATCTCCGCTATAACTGCTCTAGTCTATAAATAGACATAAGCATCTTGCCCACCATGCTTCCGTTGCTCCCACTGACTACGACAACCCTCCTACCGGGTCTCATAGCCTGGAACAACAGTAGTGTCAAGTCTGGGTAGATAAGAACCACCCTGTCACCGTCCTTGAGGCTACCGGAGTACCTCTCGGGTGTCTGAGGTTACCCACCATATCTGCGGAGTGGCTATTGGAATGTCAAACCTGATTGAATATATAGGTCCTATTAAATTTTCCGTAATTGTTCGCGGTTCTGGAATCACTTCCAGTTCTACCATACTCCCATTACTGTTTTCTGAAAAAGATCCATTTTACTAAAACTGTGGCGAGTCAAGAACAATATCACTATTGATCTTCCAAATGGTAGAATATCAACCCTCGTCATAGCTAGGGTCAACCCACAAATAGCCATTACATAAACGTGCCCTGAGTTATCCAGAGTCTGGTTTTAAGCATAAGCTGGACAACTCCCCGTACCTCAATATCTTTTAAGGTACGAACTATTCTATATCCAATATAGAAACTTTGGCACTAATTTAATTGGAACCATATTCAAACCATGCAGCTGTCTCCAGTGCATATCAGCTTAATGGAAAGAGGCTAATCAGCATTACTCAACTTAGGAATCCATCCAATTATGAGTAACCTGAAAGAGAAACACGTTTCTCAAAACCATCACTATCATCTGAATACCAATCACAAGAATCTACATCTTCGATCTCTTTGAAGAATCCCGATACTTGTGATACCTGGTTCTCTACTTTATTCTTATACCCACAACTTCTCAAAACTTAGACCATGTATTTCTACGAAACACTTGTCTAAATACTAGAGAAGTTATAAGTAAACAGAACATAGTACGAGGACCTACCCCTTTGTCCTGATGGACACTTGGACAACATACAATACTCTGTATAAGTCCGCTGAGTTAAACAACTCAAAACCTGTGCGTTGTAGGTGGAAAACTGTACCCTGGCGATTTCCTCAAATATCACCAATTACAACGAATTCCGATATAATGAGGATAATCACCTAATTCCCAATAACTTACTCCCACTCATCATCTGTAAAACCATACAGATATGAGAATGAAACCTGGTAAATACATACCCTTGGAGTAAGTGTCTAATCGGAAAAACAGTTAACAATGTACTGAAACATGAAAATGTTTCGTAGGGGTATCCTGGTATTCATAGTAATGCCTCTTCCATAATCCAATTCATGACTTCAACCGTATATTTTATTGCCGTCTCTCCAAATCCCTTTATTTGTCTTTAGTCGTTACCTTCTGTACACCATCGTTAGGCTAAATGGTTTTCTTCCTTCCCTCCCGTTCGGCATCAGCCTATGGTTTGGAAGAAGACTATCCAGTAAGCATAATAGGTGTACCCTCCTAAACCAAGGAGTACTCGTATCTTGAGAGAAGGTGATGATAAAAGACAACTGAATAATACCTTATTCTTTTAAAGGTGAAATAGGAGTGGCGATGAAGTACGCGGTTTTGGTCATGAATGATATCAGTCGCAATTTACTTTGCCCTCTTTCTAATCCCTTTATTTTGTCTTTACATATTACCTTCTGCACACCCTACTTAGGCTAATTGGTTTTCTTCATTCCCTACCTTTCGGCACCAGCCTATGGTTTGGAATAAGACTATCCAATAAGCGTAATAGGTGTACTCTCCTAAACCAAGGAGCCCTCGCAACCTGAGAGAAGGTGATAATAAAAGACAACTGAATAAACCAATTCTATTTCTCCTGAACCTGGATCCATCCTCGAAGAAGTCCCTTCGAGTTCGTATATAACCATACGATGGATCTATCCAATGGAATTGGATATCCGTAGTAATACGGGTGTTCTGAGAAATTCAAAGGGTAAAAGAAGGAGTGGCAATGACTTATGCAACTCAGACAATCCAAAAGCCAGTATTTTAAGAAGGTTCGGTCAACCTGGTCACTGAGTCAAAGTCTAGGGTCGGTCAAAGGTCGCTGCCAAAGAGAGAGAGAAAAGAAACACTCTGCGTGCACTCTAACCTAGATCAGAATGGTCATCACTTTATCTAATCCGGAAACCTCCCACTGTCCTGTCAAATTCTCCTCCAAACCTAAAGAAGAATCAATCGGGATCACCCGAAGAGTAAACCAACTCATCAGTGGGAATCGGGATCCAACTCTCATCGCATGATAACGTGACGGAATCCACTCGCGTTATCACACTCCAGAAGGTATGCGCATGTCTGGCAAGTTTCAGTTTCTTTAGAAACGCCCGATAAGATTTTTACCCCATGTTCTTATGACCTTGGCGAAAGTCAACAAATCATAAGTCACATGTCAAGTTCTGCCCGTCATTATCTTGTTACATTGAACCCACCCGTACATACCCTTGACGAAAGCCAACAAGGTAATACGACTGTCCCAAACCAACACATCTATCTATGCAACAAATGAATACCCCAGCAACTACCAAACACTATGCCTTGACGAAAGCCAACAAACATAGCTTGAATATTACTGACCATCCATAAGAAACGACGGAGGGCTACGGCTGGTTTTTGGCGAAAAACCTTTAACGTAATGAACTTGATCTCGTTGAAGGAACCTGATAACTTTTTAAAATATAGTGGCGAAAACCTTTTGCTAAAGAGGTCACTCCTGGTAAAGGGATCTCGGCTCTTTCCTCGTCGAATGAGGTGCAGGATATTCCACTGAATACCGCTATGCAAAGCAATATGTAATCGACTATAGTGAAGTTATTACCCTGACGCAAACTTCTGCCCAAGGGGTCTGTCCCGGTGAAGGGATATCAGCCCTTGCCCCGTCGAATGAGGTGCAGGATATTCCACTGAATACCGCTATGCAAAACAAAAGGAAACGTCTTTGCAATAACACTTTTTAAATTTGTTCCAACAACATCCAAACAGGTTTGTTTTACTTTGCATTGATCAGAATCAACACAGTCCCATCATTTAATCACACCAGAAAAGAACGAAAATAAAATGTACGTATATGCCATCCGCATTCGTCACTGGGTCCCGTCATCACCCGTTAGGTTACTTAACTAACGACAGAGCGGGGACTGGACTAGCGCGGGTGTAAAACATATACAGCATCTAATAGTATATAAACCAATATACAATAATCGCTCCAGGCGTGATAATATGCAACATTACAGAAAAGTAATAAGCATCACAGAACAATACAGATAATCTGGGATCCCCGAGTTTCACAGAGCCGCTGCTGAAACTCGACGTTCCCCTGTCGTGTGGATAGCCTGTGCAATGAAACCTAGACCCCTACGAGTGCGGCAAGTTACCCGCCAAAACCTGAAGCAAGGCAGCCTCCTACAACATAGTGAATGGACCACCCAGCACTTCACGGAATCCGGTAGCTTGAGCACCCCTCCTTGGGTCAACCTGTACCCCCTACGAGTGCGGCGAATAGTCTGCCAATTCTAGAGTGGGACCCCTCTGCCTCTCAAAGCCATGAAATGCGGACCCGTTGCCCTCCAGAACCCGGCTATCCGTGCACTCCGTCGCGGGGCAAAACCTAGTACAGTAATGAAAAATAGTACAATAGGTACATCGACCGCAACCTGGTCGTGCCCCAAAAGAATATTATACAACAGGCAGTGACGGCAGTCCACAAGTTGGACGCTCGCCCCGCAATATCAAATGTACAAATAAACTCAAACTGTACTACCATTGCACACTGCTATCCACCACGACAAATCCGCAACATCACAGCACAACACAGAACATCAACGCGAATGTCACGTTCGCAAACCCGTCTAAAAGAACTATAGCAATCAGACGCGGTTTACCGATCAAATGACATTCCCGGTCGGAGATATAATGTAAGCACTGTAAACTAACATGTTTAAATTTCGATCGACCAAATATCAAGAAGTGGTCCCCACGACTTACTGGTGAACAGTAACAAAACCTGGGCCCAAACGATATATACCAAAAACCCCAATTTCCAACATAGAATGCACTGTAGAAATTTGGCCGAGTGAAGTCACTTTCCTGCGGCGGATCCGCGGCCTAAACCATGCTTAGGCCGCTGATCCGCGGCGGAACAGTAGAATCACTCTGTCGAATTTCTCCAGTTTTCCTAAAAAACCCTGCATGATTTTCTGGTATGGTCAAAATGACATTTGGACCAGTTTTAAAATTAACAGAAACTGTCAAGCTAGAAATTGCAGTTTTTAGTATTCCGGTTCGATCGATGTTTTAAACGCGTTAGCACAAGTTAGTATAGCAAAATGGTGAGGCTCTGATACCAATGTAAGTCTACGCTAGCGCCCCGGCCGTCTACAGACGCCAAATGCGGAACAAAAACTTTTTAACTGGCGCCATCGTATACTTTAACCCGGATCTGCCATTATTGCTAAACTAACAAACTGTAAAGAGTGTAGAAAGGTTATACCGAATGATCCGAGTCCTTCGTTCTTTAACCATCATCCCACGCTCCATTGCGGCTGCTCCGATCTCGTCGATCTCCGATATCCTCGTCGAGGTGGCACCACGTCGATGATTCTTTAAACGGGCTCCCGCCTCTGACTTGAGGCAACTCGATCGTCAAGTTTGCCAAAAGAGACGACCAAGAATGATGTAGAGATTGAGTAGATGACTTTGTCTCACTTCGTCCAAGTCCGTGGACGATCGGTAAATGAAGTTGCCGTGGGAATTGGGTGATGGAATGAAATGAATTGTGAAATTCCATACACCCCAAAATCTATCATATCTTTTTAAGTGAAACCTCAAGTGAGATCGATCAAGAGAGGAGGGGGAAGGGGCCGGCCATATATATAGAATGAGGAGGGTGAGTGTAGGAGCAAAGGTGGTGACCATAAGACATGAAGCTTCTCACAAAATATCTTAAGCTTAACAAAACTCTTTAATGAAAACAATGACTCACATAAACACCTCATCAAGTCATTAATGCAACCATAAATGTCAAGATGACTCATTAGCCACTTCATCACTTCTAGAACCTTCTAGAATGATGACTCACTCTTATCTGAAGAAAAGATAAATTCGTCTTTAACCAAATGTTAAAAGACGGCTGATAGAAAACTGGAAACTGGCAACTTCCAAAAGTGATCCTGAAACGACTTTCAGGATAACCCCGAAATTGTATAAATATACCCGCATTTGTATTACGACCGAATACAAATGCAACTGAGATAAAGATATTATACCTACTCAATATAATACTCGGATCCGGCTTAAACCAAAGCCGACCAGTATCATCTGCCCGAAAAATAACACGTGCGTAAACGCACGTGCATTTTCCGAACCCTGCCATAAAACCATACGGCCTCTACAACGTTTCGCCCGAACTTGAGAAACTATCTGTGGGGGACTCTAATGACTCGTCAGTACCCTGGCAGTGGGTTTAACCACAAACCGTCAGCGGCACTAGCAATGCGTAACGGCTGCCTATGGACTGACCTCAAGGGATGCCGATGAGCGAACTCATTCGGAAAACCCTACTGAGCCTAACAGTGACAATGTATATACAGTCCGGTCCGTTCGTTTATGAGTATCGCATATCTGCCTAGGGGGCTAGTAACGTCAGACCCCCAATAGCACTATAAGTCGTGTCGGAGTGTAGCCCAATAACACCCTGAAATACTACTGGAGTACCTACCAGTAAATCTCCTGCCACGGCCGTGGGCTTTGTGTAATGGCTCTCCTAGACACAACACGATCTCGCCCCCAATACCGGGAGAGACGAATCCCCTGCCGATCCGCTCACGTGCCTCCATATGGCTCGGGACTGTACCCAAAAGCTACCTGTTTGCACGACTCCTTTGAGCCGTGGTAGGGTAGAAATCAAAGCACAGTGGGAACTCACACGAGACAAATGACGACCTCAGGTCGATGAACTAACCTGTACACATGTCACCAGGGAACTGCCATCTGATGATAGATATAATACTAACTAGCAGATTCCCGGCGAGTCCTGTCCAGTGTACTCATAACCCAATGAGCACCTGTATACATCTTAGGTGATCCAACTGACACCAGTGGCTTGTGAGACCGGCCACCGCCCCTCGTCGGGGTCTCGACTGTATACACTAGTCTACTCCGGAGTATCGATGCCCTGTCTCGAAACTCCCACGACTAGGGACCACAATTAAGGATATGCGTATAAACCACCCAACTCTCACGTATATGATCGCCATCATACTGTTGGTGGTAAAGCAAGATCCTAAGGGCTCTATCAAAGTGTAACATGTAATCAGTCACCTGAACATGTACACGACTGATAAAGGCAAACCAGATAGCATACTATCATCTCGAGTAAGACTGTCATACCGGTATAGGTCCTCCGCAATCATTGCAATCACGTACCTGCGATCCAATAATTGACTATGAGAGCACTATCTCCAACAACAAATTCATTAGGGTTTGGAAAAAGACGACTGTCAACTGTGCATACACACCCATTCCGAAACCCTAACGAAAATCCTCTTCCTCCGCCTCAAACAACTGTGCATACACACCCGCGTTCTTGTTCCGAGGAACATGAACACAATGAGATAAAATCAACCCCAAAACATATACCAGTATCTGACTCAAACCAGAGCCAGCCAGTAAAATCCGTCCGGACTCCAAACGTGCACAAGTGCGCGGATGAGAACGAACCCTGTCGCAAAACCATGCGACCTCTACTCTGTTTTGCCCAATGGCGAATAGCCCTCTGTGTGGGACTCTAAAGACTCGACACTACGATGGCAGTGGGTTTAACCGCAGACCGCAAGCGGCACTAGCTGTGCGTAACGGTCCCCAGGTAGATGCCTACAAGAAGACTGACGAGGTGAACCCCATCTGAACTCCTACTGAGTCTGAATGTGACAATCTCCGTACAGTCCGGTCTGTTCGTCTGATACATCGCATGGCGGGCGTAGGGGGCGGTAAACGTCAGTCCCCTAATAGCGGTACAAGTCGTGTCGGAGTGAAGCCTAAAACACCCTGAGATAACACTGGAAACCTACCAGTATATCTCGATTGCCCTGGCCAGGGACTACTCGTGTAATGGCTCTCCTAGACACAGCGCGATGTCAACCCCCAATACCGGGTGAGACGAATCCTGTCTAACCGTCACTGCCTCCAAGTGCTTCGGGACTGTACCCAACTACTACCTGTTTGCACGACTCCTTTGAGCCGTGGTAGGGTAGTAATCAAAGTACAGTGGGAACACACTCGAGGCTAAGTGACAGTGTCAAGTCAGCGGACTAAGCTGTACTCATGTCACCTGGGAACTGATAACTGACGATAGGTATAATACCAACCTGTCAGTTCCCGACGAGTCCTGTCCAGTGTACTCGTAACCCAACGAGCACCCGTATACTATCTCCAGTACGACGTACTGATGGCTGTGGGACAGACCATCTCCCAAACTGGGATGAGAAGCGCATACGCTAGTCTACTCCGGAGTATCGATGCCCTGTCTCGATAGTCCTGCGACTAGGGACCTGTATAAGGATGTGCTTATAGATTACCCTGCCCCCACTAGTGTGACTGCCATCACAACGCTGGTAATCAAGCAAAGATCCTAAGGGCTCCACTAATGTGTATAGGTGATATACTAAAATAAACACAAGTACACATTGAAGTAGAAACAAACCAAGTAGCATACTACTATATTGAGCAAGATTGTTTATACAAGGTGAATATCCCAAGCTTCCATCAAGTAATATACAAACTAGTATGATACAGTAATGGCCTCTAGGGCATATACACTAACAAGTGCCGTTACCACGTTGAGATCGGAAAGAATGCTGGATAACCAAGTGGGTGAACACGTTGATGACGTTGATGATATTAATAACACCCCGACTTCTACTTCTTCTCCTATTTCGTCTATTCCACCTTCTTCCGAGCCTATTCTCCGTTTTCCCCAAGGTTCGAACAATCAGCCCACTTCTTCGAGTCTACCTAAAACGATCCCCGCTCCAATTCTGGGATCCATTCCATCCCCACAATCCTTTCCAATGTTGGATCCAACCTTTATTGATAAAGCACCTTATCCAAACAGGTTAAGGGGAAACAGACCAAGTCCATAAATAGAGAAGATTGTGGAAATTTCTAAGTAAGTTAACATAAACATTCCTCTCTTAGATGCTATTCAACAAGTTCCATCTTATGCAAAAATTCTAAAGGACTTGTGCACTAGAAAGAGAAAAACTCAAGTGCCGAAAAAGGTATTCATGACGAGTAATATAAGCACAGCTTTTACACAACAACTACCCAAGAAACGAAAGGATCCCGGAAGTCCTACAATATCTATTTCTATTGGGGGTAAAAATATCAATCATGCTCTACTCGATTTAGGCACTAGTGTTAACTTGCTTCCGTATTCTGTGTATGAGCAATTAGGGATCAGAGAGTTAAAACCGGCGCACTGCACTCTCCAGATGGCAGATCGATCTATCACCCAACCTAGGGGTGAGCTAGAGGACGTGTTAATCAAAGTCGGAGAATTTATATTCCTTGCGGACTTTACGTTATAGATACACAGCATGTAGCAAACCCACGAAACCAAATTCCGGTGATTTTAGGTCGATGTTTTCTCGCGACTTCCAACACTGTCATCAATTGTCGTAACGGCTCTATGAATCTATCCTTCGGGAAGATGTCAATTGAACTTAACATTTACAAGTTGGGAAGTGAACCATCTGAACCCTATGCTCAAGTATGTTCTGTCGAAGCGATAGATTCCGACAGCAGCGAATCTGAACAGCTTCACGATACTGATCTCGACTCCGCTATTACGTTGATGTTTGACCCTGCTATTTATTATACACATACAGATATTTCTATTGAGCTGTCTGGGTCAACATCTAACGCTAAATATGAACCGTTTATGGTGTCCGAGTATCATCCCGTTCTTTCCGATGAGATTATTATTCGGGATATCGATGAAAGCTTTGAAGAAATCTTCGCTGAAGAACTCGCATTCTTAGAAAATATGGGAGTTGTGATGAATCAACCCCAACATAAAGAAGTTGAACCACCACCCCTTCTTCTTATCAATAACGAGAATGCGAGTAATCTACCATCATTGTTTCGTCTCTATAAACCAAGACGTAAACCCGTTCTATTCCACCCCTTATCCCCTCCCCACTTCTTCACGTCTATAGGTGACATGATCTTCTATCAACCAGTGCGCTTTATTAATAAATTTTTTGAATGGTTGGTGTTGACTTTTGGTCTTTGTAAAGTTTTATATTGACCAACAACTTTAAACCCCCCTCATAATTTTAAATGCTTAATACGGTTTTACTTAAGTTTGGGGGGAAATATTTTGGCTCTTGAAAGAAAATTAAATTTTTATAAAGTTGTGAGACAAAAATAAGTTTGGGGGAGATTTTCACTGTCATTACTTCTTGTCTCCGTTAATAACTTTTCCTCCCAAGCCTATAGTTTTTTTTAAGCTTAACAGATGATATCAGTGATGATACTACTGCAAACAGGTTTGGGGGAGGTTTGTGCTTATTCACGCATCATTGCATTATACTATATATAAGCACAAATTTTTTTTGATAATAAAAGATTAGAAAGTGAAAAATTACATATGAAAGATAGAAATAGTTTGAGAAAAGCAAGAAATTTAGATGTTTTCTTAAACGAAGCTAATGATATGTAGTTATGAGCCGTTGTCCCAAGCGTTAGTAAGATAAAGGAAATTACTAATCCGAGGATAAAAATAAGTCTGAAAAATAGTCCATATTCTTGAAGCCAAACATTTGAATATTGATACCCTACTATACGCACTTGCACACATCTTGAAACTTGGGATTGTAAAGGATACCTTGAAATGCTCTTTTCTAAAAGCCTTAGTATGAAGGAAAATTAAAAAAATGGTGAAGGAAAAAAATGAACACTGGTTTTGTAATTACCAAGGCAGCATAAAAAAATATAGCGAGGGTGCTTTATCACCCAGTGCCTTAGACCAACTGGTTTGGAAGCCACTGCTAAACCTTAGGTGTTGCAAGACGAGGAATTACGCCTTAATAATGCAAGCACATTTTGTAATCGGTCGGTTAGTACCTTAAGAAATATTAACAGTCGTATGAAGGATGTGTGAGCAATTTCATCTAAAATATTCACCGACTATAAAGTACTTTGGAAGATGGACAAGAGTGTGATAGCTTGAATTAAATTCTCTAAGTGTAAGGATGTCTTTTACACACACGTAGGGGTATATGATCGATATTTGGATGAAAGATAGGGAGGAAAACTAAAGGCGATGTTTTATTGAGAGATGATGTGATTTCTAACATTTTTTCACGACCATTAAGATAGGGCACATAGCAACTGAAAAGCGAGTGTAATTGGAAACTTTTCTTTTCAAGTTCTTTCTTCTATAGTTTCTATCTTTATATGTAACTTTCACTATCTTTCTTTTATTATAGAATTTTGTAGGTGTAATCGGCTGAAAACCCTCAGGAGACAACACTCCTCCTACTAGGGACACCTAGAGGTTTAACGGCTTATTGCACATGCTCAGTGCAATCGTGCTGCCTACGAAAGTGTGCTATTAGGTTTTTCTTTCTTTTTCTCCTTCTCTTGAATAACTAGTTTGCTCGGGACAATCAAAGTTAAGTTGGGTATTTGTTCAGTCGATAAAAGTGCACATTTGATATGACATTTTCCTTACTATTCTTAAATATCTAAATGTGTTTATTATAAATATGACACATATGAGGGTTTATCTGTAAAATACTATTTTCATATGTTTATATATTATAATTAACATTATGAAGGAAAATGTATGCATATAATATTTATATAATATTTTGATAATTTAAATATGCATATCATATCAAATATCCTTAACCAATATTCTTAAAATATATTATCATATCAAATGGTTAGGATAATATCTCAAAAATACCAAATATTACTAACATTATTCTTTGATATATGGTGCAAGCTTTGGCTCAGGTCAGGAGATCGAGATGTTGAGATGTCGAAAATCAAAATTCTGCCGAAATATTAGAGAAAATCGAAGAATCAATACTGGTAGAGACTCATGAAATATTTTCAAGTTCCAGACATCAACTAAATCTCCATGTGTCACAAGAATAAAGCCCTAGAAATTTGCACCCAAGATCTCACCAAACGGCCACGGATCCGCGGCCAAACCATGCAATATGCGGCGGATCCGCGGTCGATTCACCGAATCAGGAGTTAGGATTTTCAGGTTGGATTTGCTACAACTAACCCTAATTCTACGGATCTATGGTTTCTGGATTTGGAGCTATATAAAGGATCGAGAGCTAAACTTAGATATAATCTAATCTTTTGCACAAGCTAATCAACGTCAAAGAACAAGTGATCTAAGACAGGTCCGTGATTCGACGTGATCAGGCGACGTGAGATTCGACGGAACATCTACATCCGACAAGGCAGAGATCGAGAGCAACTTCTTCTTCCTCTTGTAATCTAAACTTGAAGTTTGTACTTGTGAAGTTGATTAATAAAGGTAGATCTTTAGTTTAATTAGTATTTTAATTATTTAGTTACATTATGAATTCCATCTCTATCCGTTCTTCTATCTCCATCATGCGCGGGTAATTCTCCGCTTGATAGGGTTCGTAGGATTAGGGTAGATCAATGGATGAGAAAATGTTTTAACTTCTTTTACGTCTTTTGAAGTTTATAAACTTTAGAAAAAGAATTGTTAACATCCTAATCGGACGCGCTACCAATTTATTGATAGTTTCGACCGCGATTTGAGATCAGATTAACAATTATTTTGTTAAGGGCTAGACATGAATAGAGATCAATGAAAGGACAAGGGTCAATAGTGTGGAAACCCTGGTTTCTTCCAAGAACTCTAATCTTCATTCATCACTATCAATATAGTTTTAAATCTATCAAAAGATAAAAGAAGTCATCTTTATTAGTCATTCAGGACTACTAAATCCTAACGAACCCTACAAGCCCTCTTCTGATATAAAATCTACATCCGTATAGAAACTAGAGTTATATTCTACATCCATGTTTAACGTAGATCTAGAAACTATTCTTCATTATTCTTTATTCCTCTATTCTTCTTCCTATTTTCTAATCAACACGTCTAAAGTAAGATTGAAAAATTCAACGTTTCCCTGAGGACGACCCGTACTCATCTCGGTCTAGCTACACGCGACACCGTTATTGATTACGGTTACTACACTTCTTTAAAATAGAAATCAATCATCCCCGCTCTTTATGGTGAAGAGATGATCGACGGTCCGCTTCTGCCATCTGTCCCGACGAAGTGACCGAGGAACTGGGTGGCCAGCTCAATGAAGGTAGAGACTGAGCACGGCGTAAGTCCTCGGAACCAGTCTCGTCCAGAGCGGATGAGAGTGGCGGGGAATGCATGGCATTGTGCAGCGTCGGAGTTATCCTGGAATCTCATCCCTGCTGTGAACGCGTCCAAATGGTCTTTTGGGTCGGACTTTCCGTCGAAGAGGGATACCTTCGGGGGCTTGTTCCTGGAGGAGACGTGGACAGCGAGCAACTCTTCAGTGAAGAGCCTCGTAAGCGAGTTGGCGGCATATCTAGCCCCGTCACTTGAAGGACGACTTTCTCGGTGTATACCCTAGATCTTCTTTTCGAGGGTATCGAGTCGGTCGTGATATCCCGAGGATTCGGCATACTCGGATTTATGGCCCCTGCTGCTGGCGACCAGCGCCTGGCCGCGGTTCCGGTTCCGATAGATGAGGTTCCTTAGGTCCCCTGACGAGATTGTCCTCGAGCTACCTTGGTGAGTCCCGTTCGCGCGATCCTGTAGAGGGAGAGGGCGCCGGCCATGCCTGGGAGCAGGCAAGCTGACCGATACCTCCTCAGGAGGGACAGGAGCGCGATGGGCCTTAGGGCGGGGTGCACTTTCCTGAGACCTCGGTGTGGAGCTGTGAGGCGCCCAGCAGGTCATTGAGTTGGTCGCCACGGGGGATCTGCGGCCGCCGGAGACAGCGAGGCGGTGCTCGGATGTGTCAGCGCAGGCAGTGTCTTCTCTCCCTATGTGTCGCTCCCGAGGTGGGTGAGCGGCGACTTGGGGAGCTTGTCCCGCCGTTTGGACACGGACTAGCGCATCCACGACAGACACGAGCCGATCTATTCGAGCAGACAGTGCGTGAATGGCGTTCGGGAGAGGAGGAGATCCGTCCGCCCCCCGTTGTGACGAGGGCGATGGCTAGTGCTTGGATCGTCGCGGTGATCACTCACCATAACTTCGAGATTGGAAGATTAACTTTCGTTGAATGGAATTTTCCTTCCCACGAACGGCGCCAACTGATGGAGATCTGGATCTCCTTCAGATGTTGTCTTCCGTTGATCTGTCACGAGCGGTGATGGGTGGCTGAGATTGGATTTGAGGGTTGCCTCTTTGTGCGTGTGGATCTTAGTGGGCTTGATTTGGGAATAGAGCTGAGCTACCTGCAAGGAAATCCCGGGGTGGTTGTACCACTGTAGACCCTCCGACGATCAAGTTAGTCGAGATATTTGGGCAGAGTAACGGCCTAGTGGGGTAAAATTTCTTTACCTGAGTCGTCTGAGAGGGGCTTTATATAGTGGCTGCCATGGGCTGGTGGGCGCGAGATTTACGTCGGCCGTTACGCCCCCGACGTTACGCCTGCATGAAAGGCGGGATCCCCCATTAGTGACGAGATACGCTCGTTAATGGGGGAGCGCGATGGTGTGGAACACGGGATCGCGGGGCGGTGGATATCTCGCGTATGGCGAGATTCGCGGGGCTATGTCTGGGACGCTTATGATATGCGCTATGGGTCGGTCGATGAGACCGAGGAAGCTGAGCTCGGCGGGAGGCTCGGAGGTGAGCGGGAGACTGAGCAAGCTTGGTTCTGTGATAGCTCGGAGGCGAGCTGGGGGGTCATCGAAGGTCGAGAACATTCTCGGGTCGAAGGCCCGGGGTATGCTTCCAATGTACCGTTCTTGCTCCTTTCTCGTAAGCTTTGGGACACGTCATCTGCCACGTGTCAAGATCTGGAGAGTTCTCAGTACCGAGCATCATCACAAACCAACAATTTCACATAACATCGGTAGTTCAGGAAGAGTCCATAGAACTTTTAAAGTTCAATTGTATTTTATCAAAAACAACACAAGGTTGATAATGTTCAGTAAAGTTTACCCTTAGTATTAAAAAAGGCTCACTGGATTAAAGGGCTTGTCTTTCTGGGGTCATCTAATTCTCTCAAAAGCATAAATAACACAAATATTAAACAATAAAAGCTTTCATAAACAATCCTGCAATAATCAAGAAGGGTCTTTTTAATGTCACCATCAAAATATAGGTAATTTCTTTCATCCTCAAAAATTGAAATTTCATATTTCTTCCTAAAAGTTTTAAATTACCTTATATACTTATTTGGTGGCTTTTACTCAGCATCCATTAGAGATATACAGTTGAGTAAAGAATATTGATTAAATGAGGAGAAAAGTCCAAAGTTATTACTGTGTAACCGTTATTAAAAAATTTTAACTCGAGTTGCATTTCGAAGGAAGAGTATATATTGCAGTTATTTTTGGTTTACATAATACTTTCGAGGGTGAATTCGAAATTTCAAATTTTTGAAGGCTGAAATATGAAAATAGCTAAGTTTTAGGGGGACACAAAAAACCAAAAAACGTTCAATGATTCTTTTGGGAACATGGCCAGCTTGAACCCATAATCACGTGGACCAATCTCCTCTGTAGGATTAAAGCTCCAAAAGTGAGGGCATTGTGGTAAAAACGAATGGAGCCGGTATTGGATGGTGACTCTCTCGTAAATATTCACAACACAGTAGCGCCATATGTCACTATTTCATCGACCCATATTTTCTTTTCTTTTCTTTAACAAAGGAAAAAAACACCCTTTGTCCGCATGGAATGATTTCATAACATCAAAATTGGGAATATTGCTTTTACAGGTCTACATGTTGGCATGTTACCCGGCGGAAATTTAAATGAGAAGAAAATGTAAAAAAGATAGATTTTGCATTTTTATAAGAAAGTTTACCGATTTGAGCATGTGACATAGTTGAAAACAAATGAGATACACGCGAAAATGTAAGCTGTTAACTTTTTTTGCACTGGCCTTTAAGTCCCAACTTATGAATACAACACAGACAACACACACACATACATCACACATCACAGCCCATAAGCTGTTAACTTAGTTACGAAGACTATTGTTGGTAAAGTTGAATGAGTGAAATGATACGTCTAAAAAATTTGAGAAGCTCGCTGTCACAAAGGTTGTCTGGTTCAGGGTAGCTGGAATCGCATTAATCTTTAACATAAGCTTATTAGAATATAAAATTAGTTTTTGGTTTCATCTATATTTTATCATGTTAATAATTGATGATGCTCGATATCGGTGATCTTCCAGATCATGACACGTGGCAGATGACGTGTCCCAGAGCATGCAAGAAGGACTTACAGTGGCCGACCAGACCACTCCTATGCCCGTCCTACAACAAAGCTGGCTCGCCTCCGAGCCCCCAGCACAATTGGCCTTCTCGGCCTCACAGCTCGTCTCCGGGCTACCGCAGAACCAAGATACCTCGGCTCTCCCGCTCGTCCGCGAGCTCTCCCGCCGAGGTCATCTTCCTCGGTCTAATCGACCGACCAACGGCACCGCTCACAGGCACAACCACCATCCCGCGAATCTCGCCATGCACGAGATATCTGCCGGCTACATCCCACGTTACACGCCATCACGATCCCCCATTAACGAGCATGTCTCGCCATTAATGGGAGATCCCGCTCATCACGCGGGCGTGACGTCAGGAGCGTAATTGCCGCCGTGATTCTCGAGCCTGCCCTTCCTGCTGCCACCGCTATTTAAACCCCTTCTTCAGACGGTTCAAGTAAGCCATTTTTTACTCCACTAAGCCGTTACTCTACTCGGATTTCCTCTTTAACTTGATCGTCGGAGGGTCCTCGGTGGTACAACCACCCCGGGACTTCCTTGCAGGTAGCTCGGCGACAACCAACCTCAAACCCATTGAGATCCACACGCTTCAGGAGCCTGCCTCCAGATCCAATCCCAGCCATCCATCACCGCCATCAGCAGATCGACGGAAGGTAACATCTTGGTGCGATCCAGGTCGCGTCAGCTGGCGCCCGCAGTGTGAGGAAATCCTTGACTCCACAAAAACAAAAGTTCATCTCCCGATCCCAATCCAATGGCGAGCGATCATCACGACGATCCAAGAACTAGCCGCCGCCTCCCCCTAAACGGAGGCGCGGACGAACCTCCTCAGCTGAACGCCATCAACGCCCTTGCCGGCCGAATAGACCGACTCGCGTCCTTCGTGGAGGCACTCATCCGCGTCCAAACGGCAGGGCAAGATCCCCAGGTCGTTGCTCCACCTCGGGATGACTCTGCTCGCGTCGGCACCGCCGACCACCGCCTCGCTGCCTCTTACGGCCTCAGATCCCCGGGCTAACGTACTCTGTGGCCCGCTGGGTGCCCCAAATCTCAACACCTAGGTCCGTCGCCAGAGCGCCTCGCCCCGAGCCTCTTCGCGCCCCTGTCCCTCCCGAAGAGATGTCGGTCAGCTCGCCTGCGCCCAGGCATGACCAACACCACCTCCCTCGACGGGGACGCGCAAACGGGACTCGTCACGGCGTCTCGAAGGCGACCTCGCCAGGGGATCTAAGGAACCTCATTGAGAGGAACCGGGGACGCTCCCAGACGCACGTCTCCGACAGCAGAGACCGGAGGTCAGAATGTGCCGAATTGTCGGGGTACCGCGGCCGACTCGACGCCCTCGAGAAAAAGATCGAGGGTATGCATCGGGAAAGTCACCGCTCGAGCGACGGGGCTAAGTACGCCGCCGACTCGCTCACCAAACCGTTCATCGAGGAGCTCATCCGTTCGGGACACCTCGCAGCGTACTTGAGGGACAAGCGGCAAGCTTATCGCGAGCAGGAGCAGCGTCCCCCTCCCGCCGAGCTGACCATCGGCCAAATCATGGTCGTGTCGGCTGAGGATACGTCTGGTACACACGAAGCTCGGTACCCTATGCCGGGCATAGATGCCAACAGACATCCGAGGGGCTCAAGCTGCGCGAATAAGAACATCTACTAGCATGTATTTTCTTTCCAAAGCGATGTACGCCTTTCTTGAAATCTTTTTGTTTATATAATAAAAAGGGTCAATATAGCATTGCAATGAAAGAAAAAAAATCTTATTCATTCAAAGGGTACTATAGGCTCCTCAGCCGTACATAAAAAAAATTATAACAACAGCGGGAAAATGGGATGCAGAGAGCACTGCTCGTGGTACTCTGAGCATATTTCCTCCAGCCGAGCCCTCGCGGCGTCTAACCTCTGCCTTCGACTCCCCCGCGAGCGTCGGCGTCGTGCCTCAACTGGTAGCACTTAAGGATGAGCACCTCCGAGCGGTGTAGCCGACTCGCAGAAATCAGGCCGAAGCGCCTCAGAGACCGTAGCTTGCCAACAGCCTCGTCCTTCAGTTGTTCGGACAAGGGGTTGTAGAGCCTCGGCGATGCCTTCCAGGTGGAGTACATCAACAGCTGAAGGAGGGGGGAGCACAGGGGGACCAATCAGCTGAAGTGATCCTCGATGCGGCCTATCACCAACTGCACTGTGTCATCAGTGCAGTACTGGTCGTAGAGGTACGCGTCTTCGAAGTTTATGATGTCGGGGATAGTGAAAGGGAAGTCCTCCATTCTCACGTTTCGGGGTGGGGAAGGGGATAATCAACACTCCCTCCGTTTTATAGCCCACAATGCCCCCGGAATTCAACGGTCGCCCATTTCACCAGCAGATGGGCCGCCACGCGGCAGGCATCTCGCTGCTCGATGCGAAGCCGAAATGACACTACCCCGGTGCTTCGCATCCCCCACGCAATCATGACACATGTAGCCAGCGACCGTCCATCTTCGCCACTCGATGCGTGATTTGATTGATTTAGCGTGCTCGCACTTTCTAAAAGATAGATCAAAAATATTTGTAACCGCAATCAAGAACGGCGTCGCATGAAGCTAGCCGGTGAGTACGGGTCGGTCCACAGGGATGTTGTGAATTTCCGATTCGCGCTTACGAGTTAATTCCGAAGGGTGTTCGGATTAATTATTAAATCTAAAAACCTAATTAATCTATACTAATTGTCTAGATCTATTCTTGCTAGGGCTAGGTTTAGGGATGGTTTGGAAATGCAAGTAAACCTCAACGCTTTCTATACCCGAATGAAGATCTGTGAGGAGTTATGGTAATTATCAATAAAGTGGATTAGATCCGTTCGGGAAGGTGATCCTTCCTCTAGGTTCTTGTCCTTCCTTTAGAGATCCTTACCCTAACCTCCATGGAAAACATCACACCCAGGCCTTTATACTACGGTATCACCGCTACCTCGAGGGATAGAGTGCCGTAGGGAGCGGTATGTGCATGTATGCATGGAGTCCTATTGTAAATATTTGGTGGGTAAGAAAGGGATGAGAGATCTCATCTCTCAAAATCCTTCCCCAAAGCTAACTCTAAACAAGTTCCTAGGGCATGAAATTAAATCTACCTAGGGCAAGGAATTTAAATCTACACTAAGGCAAGAAATTAAATTACTTACAGATGCATCCCTCCAATCATCCATGCAGGGTTGTCAGATCTGAATTTCTGAATGGAGAAGAAACACCGATGCTCTCCAAAAGATTTCTAAATTTTATTCATTAAAGGGAAGCATAAAGTTTACAATGAATTAGAGTTCTATTTATAGGAAATAGAAACCCTAGGTTACATTTGATTTGCATGTCTACATTTACCAAAATATCCTTAGGAAGACCTAGTCAAAGTAGACTTCAAGCTTTGGTAAAATTTTATGTCTCTGTCTCTTTAAAGAAAGTATTGGGCCTTGGATCTTTGGGCTTCCTTATTATTTGGTTCTTTATTAAAATAGCTTCTATGTTTCTTCCAGATCTCCAGTGAATAATTGAGGTGGACTTTTAACCGTTCGCTTTGTAATCTTGGATCTTGCATTGCCTTGTACTTTGTGAATTTTATCTTTGATGTAGGCTTGATCAAGAGTCTTCTATTTGTTGGTCAAAGTCCACTTTTTCATCGTCTTTACATCGTTTTCACTGTTTTCTGTCTAAGAACCTGTAACCTGTAACATGTAGCAGACATGCGTCAAAAGCACCTGTTTATTTATAAGAAGAATAAGAATGAGGAATATAATAATGCAATATTATGGTGTGAACAAATACCCCCAAACTTATCTTTTGCTCGTCCTCGAGCAAACTTATTTTTATTCACTAAAATCCTAACCGCACTTTCGTAGGGAAACGCGATTGCACTGAGCACGTGCAACAAGCCGTTAAACCTCTAGGTGTCCCTAGTAGGAGGAGTGTTGTCTCCTGAGGGTTTTCAACGGATACTACCCACAAAATCCTATCAATTCAGCCCATTAACTTTTGTTCTCCAATTAGATTTTCTAACTAAGAATTCTATTACCTTTTACTTGTAAATTATCCACCCACATTCTTCACACTTCCTCATTATTTAACTTAAGATTATATATGTTATGTAGACCTACTTAGCTTTCGGAATTTCTTAAGTTTTCCTTCTAGGGTTCCATCTCTACTTAGGAATTTCTATCAACTCTATTAAAGATATAAGTTCTATCCTTCATTCCTTTCTCTCATCTAAACTCTAATCACATATCCCCACGTGTGTGTAAATATCACCCTTACATTTGGAAATTCAAATCAAGCAATCGTACTCTCGTCCATTGTCCAAAGCACTTATTAATTAGTGAATTTTTAAATGAAATTTGCTTACACATCCTTCATGCGACCGTTAATACTTCTTGAGGTACCAACAACCGATTACAAGATACGTTAGCACTTTCAAGCGTACTTCCTAGTTTTGCAATACCCAAGGCTTTAGCAGTGACTCCCAAACCAGTTGGTCTAAGGCACTAGGTGATGAAGCACCCTCGCTAAATATTTTTCTATTTTTACAGCCTTAAGTAATCACAAAAACCAGTGTCCATTTTTTTAATTCTTTATTCACACTTTTTTTCTTTTATTTTCTTCGTATTAAGGACTTTAGACAAGAGTATTTCAAGGTCTCTTCTACTATTCCAAGTTTCAAGGTGCGTGATTGTGCAAATTGTAGGGTATACATTTTCAGAATCTAGACTTAAGCTAGGAATTATTTTTCAAACTTATCCTCTAATAAGAACATCAATACTCTTCCCTTGTTTCGACTTAGCCCAAGAAGTGAACCCAAAATTTGCCTATTTCTAAAGAAACTACAAAGACATATACTTTCTACCGTTAAACTTTAAGGAATGTTATTTTTAGGGTTTTTAATTTACTAAGTCTAAGATCTAGTTGTTCCTAGCCAGTTGACCTATTTGTCAAACTCTAGTCAAATAAGCCAAAATTGAATACGATAATTTTTATAATTTTTGAAATTTTTCAAATTTTTATGGTTTTTCAAATAAATATGCAAATGCAAAAATATGTACAAATGAATGCGAAGGAAGAAGATGTACCGAGCATACCCCCAAACTTAAACTTGACAGTGTCCTCACTGTCATACTAAACCAAGAGGGTCAAAATGTCGGCACTCCCCTGTTTATTTATTTATAAAAAATTTTTTATACTTTTTTTTGTTTTGAATTTTTTTTTAATAGAAAAAGAAAACAAAAGATATATACATATATACAACAAGGTTCCCTCCAAACTTAAGCTTGGCCTTACACAAGCCAAAGGTTAGCACCAACCATTCAAAAATCTTATCATGGTAAAGGTATAGTCGGTGCAAAAATGGGGTGGAGATGAAAGAAATGAGAAACACGTGAGACCGTGTGGAAAGAAGAATGGTAGAATATGGTCTCGGTGGAGGAGAAGAATGGCGGAAAGGAGAAAGAAGGAGCGCGCGATCTTGAGGGTGTAAATCGAGTAAATAAATTAGCGCAATTTGTGATGACCGATGTGTTATAAGCGATTGCGCTAACCTATCAACTCGTCGGGAAATGGGGTCAAATCCCTCAAGATTCGCAAGACAACATGGGTACGCCGAACTTGGTATAGGAGATGAAAGCGTAACGGTCATTTGTTCGATCGGAACAATGGAAAAGACGAAAGGAAGTGAATTAGGGATAGTATCTTTCTCACCGTAGTAAACTGTTTCGAACTTAAAAGATTCCATTAATGGTTCGAAACTACTATAATCAACCGAGTCTGATGGCTCATCTGAAAATGTAAAGGACTCAAACTCGGACGGTGAGTTATCAACATCGTCCGAAAAATTGAAACACTTGTAAGTGTCATCGGCTGTGAGAACTGTGTCAGATTCGAAGGAAAAGTTTTCAAGCTCACAGTCGTCAAGTGTGAAATGAGGCGTGGTCGGAATGATGGAAAAGAGGGAGGGTGATTTAGGTAAAGGTTCAAGAGGATGAATTGGAAAATCCGACACATCAAAGAAAAATGGTTCAACCTCAATATGATCCTCACCACTCTCCTCAATATTATCCTCATAATTCTCCTCAATATTCAACTCATCCATGCCATTATCATCAAAATCAAGACGCATATGAGATTCGGGAGAAACTTTTAATAACTCGGGATGATGATTTGAACATAAAATTTCAATTAAATCGACAGGTTCATCATCCAAAATATTCCCGGCGTCTATATCCTCAATCAAGTGAAAGTCAATTTCTTTAGACACCTCCTCAAAAGCATAGATGTTTATCAATGTAGGTTCTAGAGTGGAAGTGTAAAGGTCAAACGGATTAGGTGATGTTTCACTCGAAGGGGGTTCCTCACAATTTGGCAAATCAAACACTACAAAGTCGCACAACTCGTTTTTATTTTGAACTTGTGAATCATTTCGGACATTCGATGGAAAACTGGAGTTGTGGGCTTCAATTGGGTAAGGGTAGGTTTGATTTGGAAATCCTCTCACATTCTCATTCTGTCCAACCGCCTCCTCATACATTGAAAAATTTTGAGCTAGCGGAAAACTAGCTACCGGTTCAGCAGGTTGCATAAGGGCGGCCACGGACGCTTCCACATTCCTAACCATCTTGTTTGTTGCTGTGATATACGCCTCCAACGCCTCTTCCAAACTAGACTTTGGTGGTAAAGGGGTTTCGGCAAAAGATTCGAAATTGTTTGGATAGGTGAAACTCCCAAAAGGCTGTGTAGAAGCAGTGTCTAGTGAAGGGGGGAAGGTCGGGTAGGACTGGTAGGAAGTGGGTGATTGGACAGGGGTAGGGTCAACATATGGATCAAAAGGTGAATAGTCTTGTGGATCCCTAGAACTAGATGAGTGGAGATGGGTGAAAGATCGGCTACGAGATTGAGCAATATGCTCAGCAATGGACATCGGCTTAGGAGAGACGGTAGGACTTGAAAATGTGGTATCAACATATGGAGGTGGTAAAGGTTGACTTGGTTGACACAAAGTGGGTTGAAAAGTCAAACTGTTTCCCCTAGACGCCTCTATTTGATCTTTCAAAGATATTTTAGGCAAGGAAGGATCATCTTTAAATTGATCGAACAAATTGCCGAACGACGCAAAATTAGGTTCGGGATACCAAAGTTCGGCAAGTGATTTGTTATGTGGGGTACCCATGTTAGAAGAAAGGGATAAAGAAAGAAAGTTTGTTGGTGCAAGGATTTCCGAGCGACAAAAGTTGCAAGTCTTCTATAAAAGATTTGTCCCTTTTCTTTTATTCTTTATTTGGAAATTGTTGCAAAAAGATTTTTGATAAAAAATATGCAACAGAAAAATATTACTTGCAATCAATTATTATTTTAAGCATATCACAAAGAATCTTTATTTGGAAAAAATTGTTGCAAAAAGATATTCGAGAAAAGATATGCAACAAAAAAGATTACTTGCAATCAATTTCTATTTTAAACGAGGCACAAAAATCCTGCACAAGATTGTTCTTTGGAAAGAGAAAGATTTTTAAAGCGCACAAAATCTTGCAGGAAATTTTTTTTTCAGAAAATATATGGAAATTTTTGCAGAGGAGGGACAGAGAAACTTACAGAGCTTTTTTTTTCCACTCCCTGAACCGACCAGGCCGCGGCGGTTCCGCGGCCAGAAGTGCTGTCCCGCGGCGGTTCCGCGGGCGGAATGAGGCCGCCGTCGCTTTTTTTTTTCTCTCTCTCTCTGTTCTGATCTGTTATTTTCTGTTTCGCTTTCTGTAAATTTCCAGATCCGTCTTTTGATTGTAAATCCTGCAAAATTCAAACAACAAAGTACCCTTTCGAAAAATAACAGATGATATATTTTTATATTTTTTTGGATTTTTCAGATTTTTATGATTTTTTTTTTATGATTAACCCGAAATTGCAAAAAGAAAATAACACGCCATCCCCGGAAACGGCGCCATTTGGTTTGATTGATTTAGCGTGCTCGCGCTTTCTAAAAGATAGATCAAAAATATTTGTAACCGCAATCAAGAACGGCGTCGCATGAAGCTAGCCGGTGAGTACGGGTCGGTCCACAGGGATGTTGTGAATTTCCGATTCGCGCTTACGAGTTAATTTCGAAGGGTGTTCGGATTAATTATTAAATCTAAAAACCTAATTAATCTATACTAATTGTCTAGATCTATTCTTGCTAGGGCTAGGTTTAGGGATGGTTTGGAAATGCAAGTAAACCTCAACGCTTTCTATACCCGAATGAAGATCTGTGAGGAGTTATGGTAATTATCAATAAAGTGGATTAGATCCGTTCGGGAAGGTGATCCTTCCTCTAGGTTCTTGTCCTTCCTTTAGAGATCCTTACCCTAACCTCCATGGAAAACATCACACCCAGGCCTTTATACTACGGTATCACCGCTACCTCGAGGGATAGAGTGCCGTAGGGAGCGGTATGTGCATGTATGCATGGAGTCCTATTGTAAATATTTGGTGGGTAAGAAAGGGATGAGAGATCTCATCTCTCAAAATCCTTTCCCAAAGCTAACTCTAAACAAGTTCCTAGGGCATGAAATTAAATCTACCTAGGGCAAGGAATTTAAATCTACACTAAGGCAAGAAATTAAATTACTTACAGATGCATCCCTCCAATCATCCATGCAGGGTTGTCAGATCTGAATTTCTGAATGGAGAAGAAACACCGATGCTCTCCAAAAGATTTCTAAATTTTATTCATTAAAGGGAGGCATAAAGTTTACAATGAATTAGAGTTCTATTTATAGGAAATAGAAACCCTAGGTTACATTTGATTTGCATGTCTACATTTACCAAAATATCCTTAGGAAGACCTAGTCAAAGTAGACTTCAAGTTTTGGTAAAATTTTATGTCTCTGTCTCTTTAAAGAAAGTATTGGGCCTTGGATCTTTGGGCTTCCTTATTATTTGGTTCTTTATTAAAATAGCTTCTATGTTTCTTCCAGATCTCCAGTGAATAATTGCGGTGGACTTTTAACCGTTCGCTTTGTAATCTTGGACCTTGCATTGCCTTGTACTTTGTGAATTTTATCTTTGATGTAGGCTTGATCAAGAGTCTTCTATTTGTTGGTCAAAGTCCACTTTTTCATCGTCTTTACATCGTTTTCACTGTTTTCTGTCTAAGAACCTATAACCTGTAACATGTAGCAGACATGCGTCAAAAGCACCTGTTTATTTATAAAAAGAATAAGAATGAGGAATATAATAATGCAATATTATGGTGTGAACAATGCGCAATCGAAACGATGCCCCTCTGACGCTTCGCGTTCTCCACACGATCACGACACGTGTCGCCAGCGACGTCCCTCTTCCCGGTACTCATACCAGAAAGGACGGACAGAACCTCGCACAAGAGTCGGCCCAGCAGCTACCCTGCGCGGCCGTCTTTAGAGATCAAAGCCCTCGCCAAGAGGCGACCGAGCGGCTTCACTGCTCGGTCCATCCTTAGCAGGCCTCTTACGGCCCCTCCAGCTCTAGGGATCGAAGCCCTCACTAAGAGATAGCCCAGCACCTACCCTGCTCGGTTATCCCTGGCTGGTAGTTCCCTACCCCACAATGCCAGGGATCGAAGCCCTCGCCAAGAGGCACCGGGCAGCTTCACTGCTTGGTCAATCCTTAGTAGGCCACTTACGGCCCCTCCCATGCTAAGGATCTAAGCCCTCACTATGAGGCAGCCGAGTGGCTACCCCGTTCGGCTATCCCTGGCCAGTGGCTTCCCTACCCTACAACGCCAGGGATTGAAGCCCTCGCCAAGAGGCACCGAGCGGCTTCACTGCTCGGTCCATCCTTAGCAGGCCTCTTACGGCCCCTCCAGCGCTAGGGATCGAAGCCCTCACTAAGAGGCAGCCCAGCAGCTACCCTGCTCGGCTATCCCTGGCTGGTAGCTCCCTACCCCATAACACCAGGGATCGAAGCCCTCGCTAAGAAGCACCGGGAAGCTACCCTGCTCGGCTATCCCTGGCCGGTAGTTCCTTGCCTCACAACGCCAGGGATCAAAGCCCTCGCCAAGAGGCAACCGAGCAGCTTCACTGCTTGGTCAATCCTTAGTAGGCCACTCCCATGCTAAGGATCTAAGCCTTCGCTAAGAGGCAGCCGAGCGGCTACCCTGCTCGGCTATCCCTGGCCGATAGCTTCCCTACCCCCACAACGCCAGGGATCAAAGCCCTCACTAAGAGGAAACCGAGCAGCTTCACTGCTTGGTCAATCCTTAGTAGGCCACTTACGGCCCCTCCTGTGCTAAGGATCTAAGCCCTCACTAAGAGGCAGCCGAGCGGCTACTCCGCTCAGCTATCCCTAGCCGGTAGCTTCCCTACCCTACAACGCCAGGGATCGAAGCCCTCACCAAGAGGCACCGGGCAGCAACCCTGCTCGGCTATCCTTAAGGATCAAATGCCCTTGCCAAGAGGCACCGGGCAGTAACCCTGCTCGGCCTATCCTTAGTAGGCCACTTACGGCCCCTCCCGCACTAAGGATCAAAAGCTCTCGCAAGAGGCGGTCGGGCCCGCCCTTGCCCGGCTATCCCTGGCTGGTAGCTCCCTACCCCAACACACCAGGAATCAAAGCCCTCGTCAAGAGGCACCAGGCAGCAACCCTGCCCGGCCCATCCTTAAAGATCAAAAGCCCTCGCAAGAGGCAACCGGGCCCGCCCTTGTTCGGTTATCCCTGGTTGGTAGCTTCCTATCCCAACACACCAGGGATCAAAGCCCTCACCAAGATGCACCGGGAAGCAACCATGCTCGGCCCCATCCTTAGTAGGCCCATTACGGCCCCTCCCGCGCTAAGGATCAAAAGCCCTCGCAAGAGGCAGCCGGGCCCGCCCTTGCCCGGTTATCCCTGGCTGGTAGCCACCTACCCCAACACACCATGGATCAAAGCCCTCGCCAAGAGGCAATCGAGCAGCTTCACTACTCGATCCATCCTTAGCAGGTCTTGCACGGCCCCTCCCGCCTAAAGATTGATGCCCTCACCAAGAGGCAGCCGAGCGGCTACCCTGCTCGGCCATCCCCGGCTGGTAATTCACTACCCCATAATGCCAGGGATTGAAGCCTTCGCCTAGAGGCACGGAGCAGCTACATTGCTCGGTCCATCATCAGAATGCCACTCCGAGCCTCCCATACTAAGGAACATGACCTCACCAAGAGGCATCCGGTCTATCTACGTCTGTGTGATCTCTACCTCGACTTCGGGGCCATGGAGATACCGTCTGTAGGGTTACTAGGGACACGCACAAGATTCTACAAGGCATCAACCATGCCCGATTTAAAATTTAGCCGTGCCGAACAACCCTAAACCAAGATCTTAGACTAGAGATTAGGCGAAATAAAGCATGTTAAACACTTTAACATCTAAGAGTTTGGGATTACAACCTTTGTAGTCCGGTCCTTCACTTCATAAGCTCCGTGTTGTGGTCCCTCGCTACGATCATCAAGTTCCAGACTCTCGAGAGGCTCCACGAAGAGAAAGACGCAAGCTTGCTTCCGATCTTCGATAACAAAGATGATCTACCTTGAAGTTTCATTAACACAAGCTCTCGCTCACTAAAAGAAGTGAACACCCTAATCTAAATGGCTAGGATAGATTAGGATGATGAAGTAGGATTTTAGCTCTTATTTATTTTCATTAACTCACTCATTTTCATCACTTCATAAAAAGCTAGAAAGCTTTTCATGAAAGAAGGAAGAAGGAAGAAGAAGAACAATCCACCCTTTTGTGATGAATAATGAAACTCATATATGAGGTTAGAAAATCCAACCATAGTTAAGAATGAATCCTTAACTCATGTAGAGAAACAACCATGGTAAAAGGGTTTAGGTTAGGTTAAGGAAATATTTTCACAAAATATCTTAACCAAAACAAAAGGCAAAGCTTCTAGAAACTTCTAGAAAAGCTTAACCCAAATCAAACCCTAACCATGTTTAATCTCCACTAAACATGTTGCATTAATAACCATATCATGTTACAATATTATATATCATATATATAATATTTATTGTAACAAAATAAAATAATACAATTAACATATATCGCATATATATCAATGTATTACCCGAGTGAGAAAAAGAATCTTTTAGTGAGCCTATATCAGTTAATGTAATTTAATATATCAAATATATAATTATACATTAAATTATCGAATCAACACTTGATCCGATAATCCGGCTATTTCACAAATAACCGACTAATATAATCTGTATCAGTTCATCGAATCAACACTTGATCCGATGACCCGGCTATATCTCATATACTCGGCTGATATCTCATATCATGAGAATCTAATACGGTATCACATACACGTATTGTTCTCGGTCCCGCACATATCATATATGTGCTCCTACTCCGTTTTGCCTGAGTCAAGAAACCTCTGTGTAGGACTCTAAAGAATCGTCAATACGCCGGCAGTAGGTGATGATCATATCAAACACCCACAAGCTGCAAGCGGTCAGCTAAACGTAACAGCCACCCGGGTATTGAGCGCTCAGAAGATCAACAAGCAAGCCTGTACATTCTCCTGTGAATCCAGTCAGTAACACTCCCGTACAGTCCGGTCTCGTCGTCTGATATGTCGCATATCTCGCCTAGGGGTGGTATACGTCAGACCCTAGTAGATTGATAAGTCGTGTCGATATGAGGTCTATAACAGTTCGAGAAACTACTGATAACACTTACCAGTAAATCTCAGCACCCCTGGCCAGGGATTTCCAGTTATAGCCAATCGAACACAGCACAACATCAACTCCCTATACCGGGAGAGACGAATCCCCTCCTATCGCTCATTGCCTCCATGTGATTCGGGACTGTACCCAAAAGCCACCATTTTGCACGCCCTCTTGGATGTGTTATGATGGAAATCAAAGCACAGTGGGAATCACACAAGACTCTATGACGATCTCGGGTCAACAGACTACTCTGTACCAGTGTCACCGGAGAACTGCCATCTGACGTTCAGTATAATACCATCTGGGAGTTCTCGGCGAGTCCGTCCAGTGTACCCAGTCTCTACTGAGCACCCGTACACCATCCTTGATGTCAAACACCGATGGATATGGGATCATCCATCGCCCATCATATGGGCCAAGATGCGTATGCGCTAGTCTACTCTGGTGTATCGATGCCCTGTCTCGATACACCCTCAACTAGGAACAGTTATAGGATGTACTCGTCGACTACCGTAGCCCAACTAGTATGATCTCATCATAGTCCCAGTAGTCGAGTACATATCCTAAGGGCTTTATCAACATGTAACATAGAGATAATCAGAGTACATGTTAAGATAAAGTACAACCAGATAGCGTACTATCATGTCGAGCAAGAAAGTACTCCCTATATATGTCCAAGCATCCATTACAATATACATCGTATGTACAGTAATGGCCTCTAGGGCATACATATAACTAACAATCTGCCACTTGCACTAGGGCCATCTGTTGTGGTATCCCATACCCAACAATTAGCTATGGTTGAAGTATCTCATACTCAACCATCCCATAAAAGTATCTACTGGGAAAAAGGTCTTTGTGAGTGGATCCGCGTTGTTGTCCTCTGTGTCTACTCTCCTTACCTCGATCTCCCTGGAGATCAACCATCTCCATGATCAGGTGATACCGCCTAAGATTTATATCTGGATTTCTGATAGGACGGGGGTTCCTTGGCTAAAGCCACAACTCCATTGTCACACAATGGCAGGAACGAAGTTCATCTCATGAACTTATATATATCCAGACTGCCTCTTTGGTAGCATCCTTGGTAACGATGTATCTTGCCTTTAATCGTCTAGTTAGTCACGGTATCTAGCTTGGAACTCTTCCAACATACCGTCCCTCCACTGAGGGTAAAGACAATGCCTGCGACTGACATTCAGTCGTCCTTATCACCCTGGAACCTTTCCAGTGATTCTCCACAAGATCGATTGATAACATCTCACTACAACTAGTGAGTATCCTAACATCCAATTAGATCTATCTCATAGATCCAAAACCCAGGATTCAGGAGGTATCACTTTGATCTTATATGGAGAATCCTTATGATAACCGGAGATTGACCGAGCGTAGCATATGAAACTCCTTCCCTATCAAGAGTATGTCATCCACGTACTCTACGAGGATCACCACCATACTCCCTACTACCTTTTTGTATATACAAGGTTCATCTACCATTTTGATGAAGTCAAACTCTTTGACTACCACATCAAAACAGATGTTCCAACTCCGCGATGCCTGCTTTATCCTATAAAGCATCTTGCACACGTTTCCGTTGCTCCCACTGTCAACGAAGCCCTCTGGCTGTGTACTTATAGACGCTATCTTCTAAAACATCATTTAGAAAAGCAGTCATGACACCCAACCACCAGATATCGTAGTCATGGTATGTAGCAGCGGCAAGTAGGATCTGGATGGACTTAAGCATAGCTTTGAAAGTCTCAACTTTTCCATGTACACCAAGTAATCTTCTCAAGATATACTTGCTCCTGATGGGGATTTAACCCTTCAGATAAAGCAACCAAAGTCCATACTTTGTTGGTGTATAAGGATTCCATCTCAGATCGCTAAGCATCCAGCCATTCTTACAGAGTCCCACTCCTGATGGCCTGCTCGAAACTAGTCGGGTCATCATCTCATGATGCAATCCTCGCTCCCACTGTCATAGAGAAAACCGAAGTATATCTCAGGTGGGTGAGGAACCCTACTAGATCGGCGGAGAGGCTGAGGTTCGTTAGAAACTATTGAATCCTACGGTTCTACCAAATCATCAGCTACAGTTCGTATAGCTGGAACTGTTTCCAGTTCTACCTCATGACCACTAATTTCTTCACAAGAAATTCTCTTTCACAAAGGTGGCATGTTGAGAAACAAAACATCTTTTGTCCCTCGATGTGGTAGAAGATATTCCCTTGCTAATGCTTGGGATATCCAACAAACTTCTACAGAACTGACTTTGCCTCGAGCTTGTCCGGATTATGCTTTTAGACATAGGCTGGACAACCCCAAATCTTAACGTACTTAAGATATAAGCTCTTCCTATTCCATATCACATATGAAGTGGTAGGCAACTGATTTGATTAGAACCCTATTCAATAGGTATGCAACTTCTCAAGTGCATAACTCCCAAAAGGAAATAGGAAACTCAGTAGTACTCATCATAGAGCACACCATATCACATAGGGTGTGATTGCTCCTCCCCGATACACCGACGTGCTGTGGTGTATACGGAGGAGTAATGCTGAGAGAGAATCTCATTCTTCTTTTGAATAGTCCAGGACTTCCGTGCTCAAGTATTCTCCTCCTTGATTACATCAAAGGACATAATACTTATACCCAGTTTTTGGTTCTCTACTTCTAACTTATATTCTGTGATTATCTCAAAAGTTTCGGACTTGTGTTTCAACAGGAACATATGTCTAAATCTTGAGAGATTATCAGTGAATGTAATGAAGTACAAAGAACCGGTCTTGGTATGTGTAGACAGGGGACCTTCATACATCAACATGTATCAATTCCAAGAGTTCACTAACTCTTTCTCTATTTCCAATAAACGAAGATGTGGTCATATTATCTCTGTGACATGACCGACAAGTTTCACAAGATGTAAATTCAAACTAATTTAAATATGCATCTATATGTAACTTCAGCTAGTCGGGTCGCATTGATATGACCTAGTCTACAGGATTCGTTCATTTCTGAACTCTTCCTCTTGTGTGTGTTCTGTATACTAAGAACTGTGGTTTGATTTAGAACGTCTATGCTTTTAGATAACGTGCCTGAACCGATCAACTCTTGATATAGGAAATATTCAAAACATTATCCAACAATACAAAATTATATCCTTCTTTACTAATAAAGAGACTGATATGATGTTGTATATCAGGTTCGGTATCTAATAACATTCGTTCAGAATCAATATATTCTGATAATACAGGGTGATAACTACCAACAGACTTGGCTGCAACACTTGCACCGTTTTCTATCTCATGAAACTTATCACCCGTTCTCAGTTCTCTACCTATCTGTAGCCCATGTAACAAATTACATTTGCGGGATCCTGATCTGGTATCTCATACCCAGGACGTAAATGATACTGAGAAACAGTTCTCTGTAATGAACACACCCGAAGATGATGCATCAACATGCACTTTCTTCGTTTGGGCGGCACGGGAAATCTGGTATTCCCCAATTTCCTGCTCTGTCTTATAACAATTATAAGTTGGAGCGGGACCAACGTTCCTTAGCGCAGTATAACAAGTGGGTTCGGTCAATACATCCGTATTATTATCTTGATTAAGGCATGACATGGTCGCTACCTGGAGAGAGAGAAGAAAACACTCAGCGTGCACTTTTACAAGATTAGATTGGTTATCAATTTATCTAATCAGGATGTCTCCCACTGTTTTAGTCAAATCTTCCTTCAAACCCTAAAAGGAAAGACTAGCCGGGATTAATTACACTATACAAGTTCGCCAATCTTTCAGCCAGTCCAGTGCCGGTACTTTGAGGGAGGTTCCCCGCACTTTCGCACGGACCTGATTAAAATAAACTTCGTTTTCCCATGGGCGTAACCCCGTTGACACCTTTCTAGACACCTACTTGATCGGCTAATTGTAATGTGTAAAACTCTCCCAGGAGTAACTCTTACTCGCAGCGGGTATCGGGATCCAACTATCTCATAGAAGGTATGCAATCTCATTGCAAATTTCAACTCTTGAAATTCCCAATAATATTTTACCCCGAGCGATCTATGACCTTGACAAGCTCAACAAACCATAGACCGCAAGTCAAGTTCAACCCATCATTTCCTGATATGAATTAAACCCACCCGCACGACCCTTGACAAGGTCAACAAAGTCGCACGACTACCCTAATCCAATCGCATCATATGCTTATACAGATAAGCAGTAATCAGCTACCGCACACTACGCCTTAACAAGGTCAACAAACGTAGCACGAATACTAACTATTACTTATCTGAAATGACGGAGGGCTACGACAGGTTTTTAAGAAAACCCTTTGCGTAATGAACTTGATATCGTTATAGAATCGAGTGATTTTTAAAAGGAATGTTTTTGAGGCCTTTTCTAGTTTTGCTAAAGAGGTCACTCCCGGTGAAGGGATCGTCGGCTCTTTCCTCATCGAATAAGGTGCAGGATATTTCACAAATATCACTATGCAAAGCAAAAACTATATAAGCAATCAAAAAACAAACCGAGTTTGTAGCATCTGCTAGTTTCGCTAAAGAGGTCACTCCCGGTGAAGGGATCTGGGCTCTTTCCTTATCGAATAAGGTGCTGGATGTTCTACAAGGAACACCGCTATGCAAAGCAAGAACTAGAGCTACCAGTTTTTAAACAAGTTTCTACAACATCTTAGGTTTCTTTTATTTCATTAATCTCATTAATGAAGTCCCATTTTAATATGCTTTACAAGCATCACATTTGAAACGAAATCTGCAATATAACATATATCTCATATATATAATATAAACATTCGTCTCAGGCAGTAATATGATCTCATCACAGAACATTGCAGAAGAAGAACATATATGAAATATTGGATATACTAGGACGTCCGTGTTTTAATACGAGCCTGTATAAAACACGGATTCCACGGTCGCGATGAATAGCCAAACCCACATCCCTAGACCCCTACGAGAGCGGCAAGCAACTCTGCCAATTCCAGGGTTAGGAGACCCGGTCTCGACTCCTCGAGATGGTCTCCCACTGGACCCTAGAACCCGGTTACTTGTGCTCCCCGCCTTGGGTCTACCTAATGCGGAAAAGTAAATAATATACAATGGTGACATCATCCTCAGCCCGGAAGTGCCCCAATAAAAGAATATTACATACAAATGAATTTTACATGAATGAAAAAGAAAAACTCTCATCTCACATAAAACCCCCGGCTATTCAGAACATGACAATCCAATATAACATATCACAGCAACACATAATATCTCATATCATCAACGTAAGCAAGTATGTGTATCCCGATTGTCGTTGATGTATAGCAACGAAGCCGGCGATACACCACACACTACGCTTACGGTCACAGAAAAGAAAGTGTAAAACTACAACAGTTGGAATCCGCAACCTTCTTAGACATCGCATGCCTAACCAAATGAATTCCTTAGACATCTCATGCCTAACAATTATAAACCCCGCATTTTAGTCTCATTATCGAAAACTCTTTTCAATATCAAGTCGGGCAATTCAACAAGATTCCCGACATCCTGATCGAATGCTCGTCGCAAACTTTAGTAGACGGCCGCACCCCCGATGCCGTCGACAAAGTGCACTAAGGCGGAACACCGCTGCCGCGAGCACCCGAACAGATGCTTTTGGCGACGGGGTTCTCCTACAGTCACTTGGTCGGGGCTATGGGGCGTGGCTGTCTATTAAGTTTACCCGGCGAGTATCCGCGTACGCTATATGATTGCGACGGACTTTTGATCACATCAAAATTCCGTGGCAACCGATCATCTGAGACTGAACTGCTAGATTTATAACATTCAAATTAGTTATCTCATAACTATTTGTGGATTCCAAATATTGTATCACATTCCAGATAAATAGACAATGTTAAACTTTCCGATCGAATAATCAAACACCCAAGTTTTCCCAAATAATTCTCAACACTTGAAATTAGTTTAAAAACATCCATCACATGCCACGGTACCAATGGTCCAGCCGTAGAAGGGTCAAGCCAACGCCTCACATGTGGCAACGCCGTACTGCCCCAAACCCTAAGGTTCAGAGGCGGTTCAGACGGTCACATAATCGAGTTAAGGTTTTTTGTCTTCTAGAGGGTCCACCGCGTTACTTGCACGACATAGAACGTTCTTAAACTACGGAAAAATCCAACACTTGGAAATTTTCCGGCAGGGGAAAAAGTGAGTTATTGATATCCGTTCGAACATTTTAACACGTTCTAAAATTTACCCGGACAAACTAAACGAAGTTATACTTTCCGATCGAATCAACGAGCTCCCAATACAACCCAGAAAACTCAACACTTGAGTAAGATTAAAAATACCCAGATGCATGGACTAATACCTAAGGATCAACCCTGCCAGTACGAGCCCATAACTCCTAAGTACGGCCGCGGAACCGCCGCAGGAAGCATGCTCCTGCCGCGGTTCCGCGGCGACTTCAGGGAGTTAGGGTATCGTATTTTAGGGTAATCCTTAGAATTTCCTGCTAATTTTTTTTAGTATTTTTAATGCAGAAAAAATCATATTTTTACAAAATTTCCAGAGAAGGGTATAAATCGGGGTTTCCGGGTTCGATCGGACTTTAAACTTCGTCTAGACTTCGCCTAAACTTCTAGCTTGGCTCTGATACCACTGTAGGGTTACTAGGCACATGCACAAGGTTCTACAAGGTATCAACCATGCCCGATTTAAAATTTAGCCGTGCCGAACAACCCTAAACCAAGATCTTAGACTAGAGATTAGGCGAAACAAAGCATGTTAAACACTTTAACATCTAAGAGTTTGGGATTACAACCTTTGTAGTCCGGTCCTTCACTTTATAAGCTCCGTGTTGTAGTCCCTTCGCCGCGATTATCAAGTTCTAGACTCTCGAGAGGCTCCACGAAGAGAAAGACGCAAGCTTGCTTCCGATCTTCGATAACAAAGATGATCTACCTTGAAATTTCATTAACAAAAGCTCTCACTCAATAAATGAAGTGAACACCCTAATCTAAATGGCTAGGATAGATTAGGATGATGAAGTAGGATTTTAGCTCTCATTTATTTTCATTAACTCACTCATTTTCATCACTTCATAAGAAGATAGAAAGCTTTTCATGAAAGAAGGAAGAAGGAAGAAGAAGAACAATCCACCCTTTTGTGATGAATAATGAAACTCATATATGAGGTTAGAAAATGCAACCATAGTTAAGAATGAATCCTTAACTCGAGTAGAGAAACAACCATGGTAAAAAGGTTTGGGTTAGGTTAAGGAAATATCTTCACAAAATATCTTAACCAAAACAAAAAGCAAAGCTTCTATAAACTTCTAGAAAAGCTTAACCCAAATCAAACCCTAACCATGTTTAATCTCCACTAAACATGTTGCATTAATAACCATATCATGTTACAATATTATATATCACATATATAATATTTATTGTAACAAAATAAAATAATACAATTAACATATATCGCATATATATCAATGTATTACCCGAGTGAGAAAAAGAATCTTTTAGTGAGCCTATATCAGTTAATGTAATTTAATATATCAAATATATAATTATACATTAAATTATCGAATCAACACTTGATCCGATAATCCGGCTATTTCACAAATAACCGACTAATATAATCTGTATCAGTTCATCGAATCAACACTTGAGCCGATGACCCGGCTATATCTCATATACCCGGCCGATATCTCATATCGTGAGAATCTAATACGGTATCGCATACACGTATTATTCTCGGTCCCGCACATATCATATATGTGCTCCTACTCCGTTTTGCCCAAGTCAAGAAACCTCTGTGTAGGACTCTAAAGAATCGTCAATACGCTGGCAGTAGGTGATGATCATATCAAACACCCACAAGCTGCAAGCGGTCAGCTAAACGTAACAGCCACTCGGGTATTGAGCGCTCAGAAGATCAACAAGCAAGCCTGTACATTCTCATGTGAATCCAGTCAGTAACACTCCCGTACAGTCCGGTCTCGTCGTCTGATATGTCTCATATCTCGCCTAGGGGTGGTATACGTCAGACCCCAGTAGCTTGATAAGTCGTGTCGATATGAGGTCTATAACAGTTCGAGAAACTACTGATAACACTTACCAGTAAATCTCAGCAATCCTGGCCAGGGATTTCCAGTTATAGCCAATCGAACACAGCGCAACATCAACTCCCTATACCGGGAGAGACGAATCCCCTCCTATCGCTCATTGCCTCTATGTGATTCAGGACTGTACCCAAAAGCCACCTTTTTGCACGCCCTCTTGGACGTGGTATGATGGAAATCAAAGCACAGTGGGAAGCACACAAGACTCTACGACGATCTCGGGTCAACAGACTACTCTGTACCAGTGTCACCGGAGAACTGCCATCTGACGTGAGGTATAATACCATATGGGAGTTCTCGGCGAGTCCGTCCAGTGTACCCAGTCTCTACTGAGCACCCGTACACCATCCTTGATGTCAAACACCGATGGATATGGGATCATCCATCGCCCATCATATGGGTCAAGATGCGTATATGCTAGTCTACTCTGGTGTATCGATGCCCTGTCTCGATACACCCTCGACTAGGAACAGTTATAGGATGTACTCGTCGACTACCGTGGCCCCACCAATATGATCTCATCATAGTCCCAGTAGTCGAGTACATATATTAAGAACTTTATCAACATGTAACATAGAGACAATCAGAGTACATGTTAAGATAAAGTACAACCAGATAGCGTACTATCATGTCGAGCAAGAAAGTCCTTCCTATATATGTCCAAGCATCCATTACAATATACATCGTATGTACAGTAATGGCCTCTAGGGCATACATATAACTAACACCGTCTTCCCGACGGTCTTTGAACACTTGGCAAGTAAACAGATTCAAGTCGATACATAATCGCTAGACAAAGAAATGACACAACACGAAGGAATTACTATGCAAATACAAGTGTTTACCGACAAAAGGAAAATACGCGTGCAAACATGACTGCAAGAAAAAACCTTTATTCACAAAGTTAAAGCTTTTACAAGGGTATTGTGGGCTCCCCAGCCTTACAAAATGCCCGGAGGCCTACAAAATTCCCGATGAAACAAATAAAAATAAATGAAACAAGAAGACGACGGGCTTCGGGCCTCAGGGCCAGGCACAACCTCGGGAAGCTCAGCGCCCACCATAGGGGCCTCGGCGTCACCCTCGCCGAGAATCTTTTCCCCGGTCTCGCCCTCGTGGTCGTCCCCCTGCTCGTCATCCCCGCGAGGATATTCGGCTCGGAGCTCCTCATCAGAAAACTCCGGCATCCGAGCCTTGACGGCATCGAGGGCCTCATGCCAGATGGCGGTAGTGGCTGAGGCTAGGATGGTGTAAAAATGTTCCGACTTCTGGATGTTCTCCACCGTCTTCACCGCTCTGAGGTCGACTCGCTTCGCCGCCTCTACTGCCGCCCCCAACTCCTTCCAGAGGGTGCTCACCGACTTCTTCACGGTGCCGACGAGCACCTTGGAGTCCTGAAGCTTAGACTCGGCGGCCTCGCGGAACCTGGCAACCTCCTGCTTCAAGGCCGCCACTTCCTGCTTCCCGGCCTCCACCTCCTGCTTTCCGGCAGCCACCTCCTGCTTCGCGGCCGCCACCTCTTGCTTTCCAGCCGCCACCTCGCCCTCAAGGGCACGACCCTCGCCATCGCCACCTCCAGCTCCCGCTTTGAGATCTCCCCCAGCGAGGAGAGCTCGCCCGCGGCTCGCGTCGCCAGGGCTATTTCCTCCTCCTCCATCCGGACGACGAGAGCGACGTGCTAGAGGACCTGAAGAGATCAGAGGGGGGGTCATAAAGAAAAAGGAGCACCAAATCTCGCGAATGGTGAGACGCTGAGTGAAAAATCGAGTGAGGTACGAGCACTAATCTGCACGACCTCTTGGGCGATGGACGCCATTTGCGCCTTCAGAGTCCCCCTAGGGACCTTGCCCCCAGTCGACCTCTCCATGTCGGACAGCACGCTGTCAGCGACGGAGAGCCCCGAGGGCACCTCAAAGCGGAGCTCCCTCTCGTCCACCAAGATCAGGGAGGCCGGGGTCCGCGGGACTGCTCGGGGGAACCTCTTGAGGGCCGACGGCGGAGGGCTGGTCTCTGCCTCCGAAGCCGGGGCCTCCTGCCCCCGAACCCGCTTTCAGCTCGGCGCCTTGCTGGGCTTCGGGGCACGATCCGCACTCGAGCGCTAGGGCAGAACGGCTGCTGGGGGAGTCGGGATCGACGTCTGATGAGAAGAGCTGGCCCCTGCAGCCTTCGACCCCTTCTTCGGCTTGCGCATGGCCGCTCGAATGTAGCTCAAGTCCATGGGTTCTGCACAAGGCAAGATACAATGAAGTCAGCAACACAAACAAAAATAAAAATAAACACAAGCCCAACAGAATGCCTACGAGCTCCTAACTTACCGACGAACTGGGCGGGGCTGAGCCCGGCCCAACTAAGGGCCCGCTCAGAAAGCAGCACGTCAGCCCGGGGAATGGGCTCCCACTCCGCCACTCTCACTGCATCGGGGTCGTTGGACAGGCTTCCCCGCCAGGACCTATCCCTAGACCATTGGGTGGGCACGGGCCAATCCTCACCTTCTGGCGGCCCAACAAAGAAAAACTTCTTCCAATCGTGGATGGAAGAAGGCAAGACGGCGACACCCGACCCGGCTGCACTCCCTCGTCGTTTCCTAAAGGAGAGGTAAACCCACCTCGGGTCGCCCGGGCGAGTGCCGGGGTGACCTTTGTAAATGAGAGAAGAAGCAAGGATGGACAGACCGAAGGGGACATCTGCAGCTTCAAACGGACCAGGAACCCAAGGAGAATCCTCTATGAGTTCGGCACTAGCTGGCCCGGGGCTAACCAATTTAGCGCTCTAACGACCTCAGGACAGAAGGGCAGGCGCATTCCATCCCAAAAGGATTCCAGGTAAAAGGCAATCTCTTTACCCCGCACATGATCCGCCCTCTCCCCTTCCTCGGCCAAACGTAGAGTATAGCCGGGAGGGATATGGAAGCGAGCCCGAGCGGTGGCAAGCTTGCCCTCGTACCTCACCAAGGAAGGCACACCAGGGGCGTCCGCCACCTCTACTCGGGGATCCGCCCCTGACGCGCGACCCCGAGAAGAGGATCTGACCCTAGCTTCCCGGAAAGACTCCGACTCGGCGGAGGAATCCCTAGAATCTACCCCGACGACATCTACAGACTCCTCAGAGGAAGACATCTAACCTGATGGAGAAGTCCTTGGGAACACAGAGATCCGACCTAAAGAGGAGAGCGCCGAGCTTACAAGATCAAGGATGAGGAAAATATGAAGAGAGATAGGCCCTGAAGAGGACCCCACCTCTATTTATAGCCACCGGCGACCTCATCCAACGGCGACAGTCGACTCCCGCCAAAAACAACTCTTCGCATTCGACGACCACGATTGCTCCACCTATCGCACGCACATTGGCCGTACCCCATCAGACGCCAGCGATCTGCGGCCCGTCACATCAGCCAACCAGCACCCGACACGTGGGCTGTCGCTTCAGCGAAAGTACGCACGATCCGGCGCAACCTCTTTAATGCAAAAGATATCGCCCTGATTCGCTGGCATCATCCAGAAAATACAACGAATTACCCGGGGACACGCCCAACGATATCTTCGAAAAGGAGCTCACCTCGGGTGACCCGGCAGACCACTCTCAACCCGACCCGTCAGCTGGTCGGGACGAGAGTTGGGGGCAAATGATGATGCTCGATATCGGTGATCTCCCAGATCATGACCCGTGGCAGATGACGTGTCCCAGAGCATGCCCGAAAGGACCTACAGTGGCCGACCAAACCACTCCTATGCCCGTCCTATAACAAAGCTGGCCCGCCTCCGAGCCCCCAGCATAATTGGCCTCCTTGGCCTCACAGCTCATCTCTGGGCTACCGCAGAACCAAGATACCTCGGCTCTCCCGCTCGTCCGCGAGCTCTCCCGCCGAGGTCATCTTCCTCGGTCTCATCGACCGACCAACGGTACCGCTCACAGGCACAACCGTCATCCCGCGAATCTCGCCATGCGCGAGATATCCGCCGACCACATCCCAAGTTCCACGCCATCACGATCCCCCATTAACAATCTTGTCTCGCCATTAATGGGAGATCCCGCTCATCACGCGGGCATAACGTCGGAAGCGTAACTGCCGGCGTGATTCTCGCGCCTGCCATGCCTGCTGCCACCGCTATTTAAACCCCTTCTTCAGATGGTTCAAGTAAGCCATTTTTTACTCCACTAAGCTGTTACTCTGCTCGGATTTCCTCTCTAACTTGATCGTCGGAGGGTCCTCGATGGTACAACCACCCAGGGACTTCCATGCAGGTAGCTCGGCGACAACCAACCTCAAACCCATTGAGATCCACACGCTTCAGGAGCCTGCCTCCAGATCCAATCTCAGCCATCCATCGCCGCCATCAGCAGATCGACGGAAGGTAACATCTTGGTGCGATCCAGGTCGCGTCAATAATGGACTTCATATGACCTACATTACATGTATCTCTTTGAACAAAATTTCTTATGTTCGAATAGGAGCAAAATAATTTTATTCTCGTTCGGATCGAATAAAACAAAAATCAACATCCATGAGATGCTTCAATAATGGATAAGCTAGCCATCATGAATATAGAGATCCGAAAGAACGACTACAAGATTAGTTTGAAACATCTGAATATATGATGGTACATGGTAACTATTCATTATCTATTTTTGTGTGTTTCTGACGCGAGTAGGATCGCACCAAGATGTTGCCTTCCGTTGATCTGATGATGGCGGCGATGGATGGTTGAGATTGGATCTGGAGGCAGGCTCCTGAAGCATGTGAATCTCAATGGGTTTGAGGTTGTTGTCGCCGACCTACCTGCAAGGAAGTCCCGGGGTGGTTGTACCACCGAGGACCCTTCCGACGATCAAGTTAGAGAGGAGATCCGAGCAGAGTAACGGCTTAGTGGAGTAAAAATGGCTTACTTGGATGGTCTGAAGGAGGGGTTTATATAGTGGTGGCAGCAGGCGAGGCAGGTCCGAGAATCACGCCGGCCGTTACGCTCCCGACGTCATGCCCACGTGATGAGCGGGATCTCCAATTAATGGCGAGACAGGCTCGTTAATGGGGATTGTGATGGCGTGGAACGTGGGATGTGGCCGGCGAATATCTCGCGCATGGCAAGATTCGTGGGATGGCGGTTGCTCCTGTGAGCGGTGCCGTTGGTCGGTCGGTGAGACCGAGGAAGATGACCTCGACGGGAGAGCTCACGGACGAGCGGGAGAGCCGAGGTATCTTGGTTCTGCGGTAGCCTGGGGACAAGCTGTGAGGCCGAGGAGACCAATTGTGCTGGGAGCTCGGAGGTGAGCCAGCGCTTGTTTGTAGGACGGGCATAGGAGCGGCCTGGTCAGCCACTGAGGCCCTTTCTTGCATGCTCTGGGACACGTCGCCAGCCACGTGTCATGATCTGGGAGGTCACCAATATTGAGCATCATCATTAGCCTCCCACTCTCGTCCCGACCAGCTGATGGGTCGGGTCGAGAGTGCTCTGTCGGGTCACCCGAGGTGAGCTCCTTTTCGAAGATATCGTCAGGCGTGTCCCAGGGCAATCCGTTGTATTTTCTGGATGATGCCAGCGAATCAGGGCGAGATCTTTTGCATTAAAGAGGGTGTGCCGGATCGTGCGTACTTTCGCTGAAGCGACAACACACGTGTCGGGCGTTGGTTGGATGACGTGACGGGCAGCAGGCTTCTGGCATCTGATGGGATCCAGCCAATGCGCGTGCGGCAGGTGGAGCGATCGTGGCCGTTGAATGCGAAGAGTTGTTTTTGGCGGGAGCCGACCGTCCCGTTGGATGAGGACGTCGGTGGCTATAAATAAAGGTGGGGTCCCCTTCAGGGCCCATCTCTCTTCATATCTTCCTCGTTCTTGAACTCGTAAGCTCGGCACTCTCCTTTTTAGGTCGAACCAATGGTTCGATCCACGAATCTTGGTGCCTTCGGCACTCAGTCCCAGAGGGAGGCCGGCGGTGCGGCCTGAAGGGTTCCTAGCAACGACACCAAGGTTTCGTGGGGGCATCGTCTATCCCGTTTTTAAAAATTTGTCGTTACAAAGAACCCTATGCTAGAATCGTTAACTAGAGATTTAGTCGGAATAGAATGTAAACAACTTTTACATCTAAGAGAATAAGAATACAACCTTTGTAGATGGTCCTTCTCTTCAATATGCTCCGTGTAGTAGTCCCACGACTCCACAAGGCTTCTCTTGAGACTTTGAACAAGCTTCCTTCGTAGCCTACGCGCCAAAGATGATCCACCTCGAAGCTCCTACTAGTTCAAACTACCACTATACTAAACCCTTTAGTGTATGAAACACATCACACTAATTTGCTAAAATAGTGTGAGATAATGAAGTAGGGGATGTTAAGAGCTCACTAATTTGTGCTCAAGCTTCATGATTCACATCACATGTGAGGGTTGAAGCTTGAAGAAAAGCAAGAGGAGGAAAAAGAAGCAAGAGCAAGCATGGGAGAAAAAATGGCTTAGTCTTTTGGAAATGAACATAATGAAAGATAAGTCTTGACCCCTCACTCATTCAAGTATGGAATTATGCAATATTAAATTGCAACCATGCTTGAATAGTGAGTCAAGAATGAATAAACAATATAAAACACCATGCTTGCAACCATGCTTCAACTTTACACCTCATTTCTATTTTCACAAAATAGAAAAGAAAATGCCATGCTTCATTTTAATATATATATATATATATATATCATATATATTAATATATATTTAATGAAGATTAATCAGTGAGCTAATGATATTAGTTAATAAGTAATTATATCACATATAATTTATATCATATTATTAAATCAACATTTGATCTAATAATCCGGTTATATCATATACGACCGACTAATATCATTTATCTGTATATCACATTATCGAATCAACACTTGAGTCGACAATTTGGTTATATCACATATAACCGAACTGATAACAGATGACTGTCAGATTAAAATTACGTATCACATACTCGTATTTAATCAGGCCCACACACATATCACATATGTGTCCTACTTCGTTTCGCTTAAACCAGGAAACTTCTATGTGGGACTCTAAAGACTCGTCAATACGCCAGCAGTAGGTGATGATCATATCAGTCACCTACAAGCCGTCAGCGGTACTAGCTGGACGTAACGACTACCCGGATATTGAGCGATATGAAGATCAACAAGCAAGCCTGTCCACAGGCTCCATGAAGCCTATCAGTAACACTACCGTACAGTCCAGTCTCTTTGTCTGATATGTCACATATCATGTCTAGGGGTGGAAATCGTCAGACCCCAGTAACGTGATAAGTCATGTCGATAACTGGCCTATAACGGTTCGAGAAACTACTGATAACACTTATCAGTATATCTTGGCAGCAGCCCTTGCCATGGACTTCCAGTTATAGCCAATCGAACATAGCGCAACATCAACCCCCAATACCGGGAGAGACGAAACCCCTCATATCGCTCATTGCCTCCATACGACTCGAGACTGTACCCAAAATCCACCTGTTTGCAGGACTCCTCTTGAGCGTGGTAGGGAGGAAATCAAAGAACAGTAGGAGCCGCACAAGACTCTATGACGATCTCGGGTCTACAGACTAACCTGTACCAGTGTCACCAGAGGACTTCTATCTGACGATTGGTATACTACCACATAGGAGTCCTCGGCCAGTCCTGTTCAGTGTACCCAATCTCCAATGAGCACCCGTATACCATCTCTGATGTCAAACACCAATGGATGTGGGATCATCCATCGTCCATCATATGGGTCAAGAAGCATATACGCTAGTCTACTCTGGAATATCGATGCCCTGTCTCGATATTCCCTCGACTAGGAACAATTAAAGGATGTACTTGTGAACTATCCTGGCCCCACTAGTATGATCTCCATCATAGTCCTGGTAGTCAAGTACATATCCTAAGGGCTTTATCAACATGTGAGAGCAAGACAGTATAACAATATATAAGTCTACATATTAAGATAAAGGTAACCAGATAGCATACTATCATGTCGAGCAAGAAAGTCATTTCTATATATATCCAAGCATCCACTATAATATACATCATGTGTACAATAATGGCCTCTAGGGCATACATATAACTAACAATCTCCCACTTGCACTAAGGCCATGTGTTGTAGTATCACATACCCAACATCCCAAAGAGTCTCTGAAATTGCGTCTGGGGGAAGGCCTTCGTGAGTTGATCCGTTACGTTGTCTTTCGTGTCAACTCTCCTGACCTCGATCTCCCAACGATCTACTATCTCCCGGATCAGATGATACCGCCTCAGAATATGTCTGGATCTCTGATGGGATCGGGGTTCCTTGGCCAAAGCCACCGCTCCATTGTTATCACAATACACAGGTATTGGATGCTCAATGGACGGAACCACACCAAGCTCAACAATGAACTTCTTCATCCAGACAGCTTCTTTGGTAGCATCGTTGGAAGCGATGTATTCAGCCTCCATCGTCGAGTCTACAACGGTGTCTTACTTGGAACTCTTCCAACACACCGCCCCTCCGTTGAGGGTAAAGACAAAACCTGAGACCGACTTACTGTTGTCCTTATCACTTTGGAAGCTCGAGTCGGTAAAGAACTCCACTTGGAGTTCACCGTTACCGTACACTAAGAACATCTCCTTAGTCCTTCTCAAGTACTTGAGAATGTTCTTAACAGCTGTCCAGTGATTCTCTCCTGGATCTGCTTGATACCTACTCACTACACTTAGTGAGTACGCTACATCGGGTCTAGTACATAGCATCGCATACATGATAGAGCCTACTTCTGAAGCATTGTGTATCCCTTGCATGCGAGTTCTCTCCAAATCAGTCTTAGGAGACATCTCTTTGGAGAGAGTGAGTCCAAAGATCGTGGGTATGTTCCCACGCTTGGACTCTTCCATACTAAACCTCTTTAGTACGGTGTCTATGTACCTGGACTGGGACAATCCCAGTATCCGTTTAGATTTATCTCTATAGATCTTAATCCCTAAAATGTTGGAGGCATCACCTAGATCTTTCATTGAGAATCTTTGTGATAAGAAGAGCTTGACCGAGTGCAGCATAGGAACATCGTTTCCTATCAAGAGTATGTCATCCACGTACAATACGAGGAAAACGACCTTACTCTCTGCAACCTTCTTGTATATACAAGGTTCATCTATGTTTTTGATGAAGTCAAACTCTTTGACTACCTCATCAAAACAGATGTTCCATCTCCGCGATACTTGCTTTAACCCGTAGATGGATTTAAGCAGCTTGCACACCTTTCCACTGCTCCCACTGTCTACGAAGCCCTCCGGCTGAGTCAAGTACACGCTCTCCTCTAAATCACCATTTAGAAAGGCGGTCTTAACATCCATTTGCCAGATTTCGTAGTCATGGTATGCAGCGATGGCAAGTAGGATCCGGATGGACTTAAGCAAAGCCACTGGAGAAAAGGTTTCATCATAATCCACACCTGGTCGTTGACGAAAACCTTTTGCAACAAGTCTAGCTTTGAAAGTCTCAACTTTTCCATCTACACCAAGTTTCTTCTTAAAGATCCATTAGCTCCCAATGGGTTTTACCCCTTCAGGAGCAACTTCCAAAACCCATACTTTGTTGGTGTACATGGATTCCATCTCAGACCGCATTGCATCCATCCATTTCACAGAGTCCCCACTCGTGATGGCCTGCTCGAAGCTAGTTGGGTCATCATCTTCCATGATGCAATCCTCGCTCTCACCATCAACGAGAAAACCATAGTATCTCTCAGGTAGATGAGGAACCCTACTAGATCTGCGGAGAGGCTGGGATTCGTTGGGAACTACTGAATCCTCTGGTTCCACTAAATCTTCAGTTGTAGTTTGTTCTGCTGGAGCTTGTTCCAGCTCTACCTCTTCGCCACTAATTTCTTTTGCATGAAATTTCTTTTCTAAAAAGGTGGCATGTTGAGCAACAAACACCTTTTGTTGTTCACTGTGGTAGAATAGATATCCATTTGAATGTTTAGGATATCCTACAAACTTACAAAGAACTGATCGTGCCTCGAGTTTGTCCGGATTTTTCTTTTTGACATAGGTCGGACAACCCCATATCTTAACTCGTTTAAGACATGGTCTCTTCCCACTCCATATCTCATATGGTGTGGTAGATACAGATTTTGATGGAACTTGATTCAATAGGTATGCGGCTGCTTCAAGCGCATAACCCCAAAAGGAAATAGGTAACTCAGCGGTGCTCATCATAGAGCGCACCATATCCAATAGGGTGCGATTCCTCCGCTCTGATACACCGTTGTGCTGTGGTGTATACGGAGGAGTAAGCTGAGAGAGAATCCCATTCTCTTTTAGATAGTCCAGGAACTCTGTGCTCAAGTATTCACCTCCTCGATCAGATCGAAGGATTTTAATACTTTTACCCGTTTGGTTTTCGACTTCAGATTTATATTCTTTGAATTTCTCAAAAGCTTCAGACTTGTGTTTCAACAGGAACACATGACCGAATCTTGAGAGATCGTCAGTGAATGTAATGAAATACGAGGAACCATTCCTGGCATGCGTAGACATGGGACCGCATACATCACTATGTATTAGTCCTAAGAGTTCAGTAGCTCTTTCTCCGTGTCCTATAAACGGAGTTTTGGTTATCTTGCCTTTGAGAATGACTGACAAGTGTCATAAGATGAAAATTCGAACAGATTCAAATATCCATTTTTATGCAACTTAGTTAGTCGTGTCGCATTGATATGACCTAGTCTACAATACCACAAGAAGGATTCGTTCATTTCTGAACTCTTCCTCTTGTGTGTGTTTTGTACGTTAAGAACTGTGTTTTGATTCAGAACGTACAATCCGTTACATAACGCACCAAACCCAATCAACACTTGATTTAAGTAAATGTTCATAACATTATTCTCTACTACAAAGTTATATCCTTCTTTATCTAATAAAAAAATTGATATTAAATTGCATATCATAGAGGGTACGTAGTAACAGTCGTTCAGGATCAATGTATTCCATGTTGGTAATACAAGGTGATATTCACCAACTGCTTTGGCTGCAACATTTGCACCATTCCCTACTTTTAGGGTATGATCACCTCTTCCCAGTTCTCTACCTTTCCTCAGCCCATGCAACATATTGCATATGTGGGATCCCGCTCCGGTATCTAATACCCAGGACGTAAAGTGTACTGAGAAACAGTTCTCTGTAACTAACACACCCGAAGAAGATGCATCAACATACTTATTCATCGTTTGGGCGGCGTGGGAATCCGGATATGTTCCTATCTCCTGCTCGGAATTATAACACTTATAAGTTGGAGCGGGAGCAACGTTCCCCTGCTCAGTATAACATGGGAGTTCGGTCAAAACATCCATAATATTATCTTGATTAAGGCGTGACATTGGTTGCTGCCTGGAGAAAGATAGAAGGAAACGCGTTAGCGTGCGCTCTTTGCAAAATTAGATTGGTTATTATCTTATCTAATCAGGACGACTCCCACTGTTTTGATCAAATCTTCCTTCAAACCTTAAAAGGTAAGACTAGCCGGGATTAATTACACTTTACAAGTTCGCCAATCTTTCAGCCAGGCCAGTGTTGGTACTTTGAGGGAGGTTCCCCGTGCTTTCGTACAGATCTAATTAGAATAAACCTCGTTTTCCCAGGGGCGTGACACCATTAACACCTTTCTAGACACCTACTTGATTGGCTAATTTGTTATGTGTAAAACTCTCTCAGGAGTAACTCTTACTCGCAGTGGGTATCGGGATCCAACTATCTCATAGAAGGTATGCAATCTTATTGCAAATTTCAACACTTGAAATTCCCGATAATTCTTTTACCCCTAGCACGCTATGACTTTGACAGAGGTCAACAAATCATAGTGCAACAGTCAAGTTCAAATCGTCATTTCTGATTGAATCAAACCCACCCGCACGACCCTTGACAGAGGTCAACAAGGTCGTACGACTACCCTAATCCAATCGCATCACATGCTTTACAGATAAGCACTAATCAGCTACCGCACACTACGCCTTGACAGAGGTCAACAAACGCAGCACGAATACTAAATAGTACCTATCTGAAATGACGGAGGGTTACGCAGGTTTTTAAGAAAACCATGAGCGTAATGAACTTGATATCGTTGTAGAATTGAGTGATTTTGAAAAGGAGTGTTTTTGAGGCTTTTCTAGCTTTGCTAAAGAGGTCACTCCCGGTGAAGGGATCTTGGCTCTTTCCTTATCGAATAAGGTGTTGGATATTCTACAAGGAATACCTCTATGGAACTATAGAAGCAATCAAAAACTAAACTGAGTGATTTGTAGCATTTGCTAGTTTCGCTAAAGAGGTCACTCCCGGTGAAGGGATCTCGGCTCTTTCCTTATCGAATAAGGTGCTGGATATTCTACAAGGAATACCGCTATGCAAAGCAAAAACTAGAGATACCCTTTTTGAAAATTTGATTCTACAACATCTTTAGGTTTCTTTTCTTTCATTAATCTCATTAATGAAGTCCCATCAATTAAGCTTCCTAAGCATCATAGAAAAAACGAAAATACATCGCACATATAAAGTGATCACATCACAGAACATCAGCAGCAGAAGATATCATATGAAATATTGGATATACTAGGAATTCCGTGTTTTAAGTTAAGCCAGAATAAAACACGGATTCCACGGTTGCGATGAATAGAACCCACACCCCTAGACCCCTACAAGACCGGCAAGTAACCCTACCAATTCTAGAGTTAGGAGACCCGGACTCGACTCCTCGAGTTGGTCTCCCACTGGACTCTAGAACCCGGTTACTTGTGCTCCCCTCCTTGGGTCTATCCTAATGCGGAAAAGTAAATAATATACAACAATGGTGACATCATCCTCAACCCGGAAGTGCCCCAATAAAAGAATATTATATACATTGAATTTTACATGAATGAAAATAAAAACTCTCATCTCACATAAAACCCCCGGCTATTCAAAACGCGACGATCCAATATAACATATACAGCATCACAGAACATCACATGTCATCACAACACAGAGAAAGCTAGACGATGTTAAACATTCCAATCGAATCATCAAACACTCAAAATTACCCAAAGAGCTCAACACTTGAGCGTAGTTTAAAGTTATTCAGCACACGCCTCAGTACCAATGGACCATCCGTAGAAGGGTCAACCAAGGCCTCACATGTGGCACCGCTAAACCACCACAAACCCTAGGGTTCAGTGGCGGTTCTGACGGTCATATAATCTAGTTAGGGTTTCGTTCTTCTAGAGGGTTCATCGAATAACTTGCACGATATTTGAATGTTTCAAACTACGGAAAAGATCCAACTCTTGAATAAATTTCCAGCGAGGGTCAAAGTAGGTATTTGCTATCCGTTCGAATTTTTTAACACCGTCTAAAATAGTACGAAAACAGTTAGAATTACGACTACGAAATACTCCGAGTTGCTGTTTTGGTAAATAAACATCACATGCAAATTTAGCAAAAATAAACAACACCTGAAACACCAAAATCCAGAGACCAGAACACACCACAAAACACAACCCCAGAAGCCAAGGAAAATCCGGCGTCGCCGGAATTTTGTGCTTGGTCGCCGGCCCAGATCCGAAGGCATGGGGTGAGTTTTGTGCTGTGTTCATATACTGTCCCATACTACATTCTGCCCTTGTTTAAATAATTTTTTGATAACTTTTAAAATTCGACAGAAATTGGAATTTTAGGGTTTCAAGTTTCGGAATTTTTCGGTTTCGTAATTCTATGCAATCCGTCTAATTCTCTAGTTTGGCTCTGATACCACTGAAGGGTTCTTAGCAACGACAGCAAGGTCTTGTGGGGGCAACATCCATGCCGTTTTTAAAAATTTGTCGTTACAAAGAACCCTACGCTAGAATCGTTAACTAGAGATTTAGTCAGAATAGAATGTAAACAACTTTTACTTCTAAGAGAATAAGAATACAACCTTTGTAGACGGTCCTTCTCTTCAATATGCTCCGTGTAGTAGTCTCGCGACTCCACAAGGCTTCTCTTGAGACTTTGAACAAGCTTCCTTCATAGCCTTCGCGCCAAAGATGATCCACCTCGAAGCTCCTACTAGTTCAAGCTACCACTACACTAAACCCTTTAGTGTATGAAACACATCACACTAATTTGCTAAAATGGTGTGAGATGATGAAGTAGGGGATGTTAAGAGCTCACTAATTTGTGCTCAAGCTTCATGATTCACATCACATGTGAGGGTTGAAGCTTGAGGAAAAGCAAGAGGAGGAAGAAGAAGCAAGAGCAAGCATGAGAGAAAAAATGGCTAAGTCTTTTGGAAATGAACATAATGAAAGATAAGTTTTGACCCCTCACTCATTCAAGCATGGAATTATGCAATATTAAATTGCAACCATGCTTGAATAGTGAGTCAATAATGAATAAACAATATAAAACACCATGCTTGCAACCATGCTTCAACTTTACACCTCATTTCTATTTTCACAAAATAGAAAAGAAAATGCCATGCTTCATTTTAATATATATATATATATATATATATCATATATATTAATATATATTTAATGAAGATTAATTTGTGAGCTAATGATATTAGTTAATATGTAATTATATCACATATAATTTATATCATATTATTAAATCAACATTTGATCTAATAATCCGGTTATATCATATACGACCGACTAATATCATTTATCTGTATATCACATTATCGAATCAACACTTGATTCGACAATTTGGTTATATCACATATAACCGAACTGATAACAGATGACTGCCAGATTGCAATACGGTATCACATACTCCTATTTAATCAGGCCCACACACATATCACATATGTGTCCTACTTCGTTTTGCTTAAACCAGGGAACTTCTGTGTGGGACTCTAAAGACTCGTCAATACGCCGACAGTAGGTGATGATCATATCAGTAACCTACAAGCCGTCAGCGGTACTAGCTGGACGTAACGGCTACCCGGATATTGAGCGATATGAAGATCAACAAGCAAGCCTGTCCACAGTCTCCATGAAGCCTATCAGTAACACTACCGTACAATCCGGTCTCTTCGTCTGATATGTCGCATATCATGTCTAGGGGTGGAAATCGTCAGACCCCAGTAACGTGATAAGTCATGTCGATGACTGGCCTATAACGGTTCGAGAAACTACTGATAACACTTATCAGTATATCTTGGCGGCATCCCTTGCCAGGGACTTCCAGTTATAGCCAATCGAACATAGCGCAACATCAACCCCCAATACCGGGAGAGACGAAACCCCTCCTATCGCTCATTGCCTCCATACGACTCAGGACCGTACCCAAAATCCACATGTTTGCACGACTCCTCTTGAGCGTGGTAGGGAGGAAATCAAAGCACAGTGGGAGCCGCACAAGTCTCTATAACGATCTCGGGTCTACAGACTAACCTGTACCAGTGTCACCAGAGGACTGCTATCTGACGATAGGTATACTACCATATAGGAGTCCTCGGCGAGTCATGTTCAGTGTACCCAGTCTCCACCGAGCACCCATATACCATCTCTGATGTCAAACACCAATGGATGTGGGATCATCCATCGTCCATCATATGGGTCAAGAAGCGTATACGCTAGTCTACTCTGGAATATCGATACCCTGTCTCGATATTCCCTCGACTAGGAACAATTAAAGGATGTACTTGTGAACTACCCTGGCCCCACTAGTATGATCTCCATCATAGTCCTGGTAGTCAAGTACACAAGTGCATATCCTAAGTGCTTTATCAACATGTGAGAGCAAGACAGTATAACAATATATAAGTCTACATGTTAAGATAAAGGTAACCAGATAGCATACTATCATGTCGAGCAAGAAAGTCATATATATATATATATATATATATATATATATATATATATATATATATATCCAAGCATCCACTATAATATACATCATGTGTACAATAATGGCCTCTAGGCCATACATATAACTAACACGGCCGTGCCTCCGGCTGACCCGAGGCCCGCACCAGATGTGCCTCCGAAGGCGGGGTCATCTGCCCCGTCATGAGCCCTTGACGATTGTTCCGGCGGCGGCCGAAGGCTCCAACGGGTTCCCGAGCCCCAGACGAGGGATGCGGGAGAGGACGAAGACGGGGTTCCTCTTAAGAGGAAGAGGACGGTCTCTCGCGTGCCGCCGACGGAGGTTCCGGGGGGATCCCCGTGCAGGAGGGGGACGTCCATTTCGCGGTCCCATCGGGGCTTTCCGTTGCTGCCGGCCTTCTTGCTGGTATGGAGGAGTCGGCCGGGGGCCAAATGCCGTGGGGGACCCTGAGGACTCAAATGGCGGCCATTGCTCAGGAGGCGGTTCAGATATGTATTCCCTCATGTGTCATTTCGAGCGCCCTCTCCTTAGTTCGGGCGTCCCTAAGTTTCTCTGTCATTTTCCGCCAGGTCCTTCAGCACTGCGCCCTCGTTACTCGTATGGAGGCCGAGGGGGCTATTCATGCTGCGAAGTCAGCAGAAGAGTCTTCTTCGGAGGCCGAGGGTCTGGGACTTGAGCTGCGTCTGGAGAGGGAGAGGATGGTCGTCCTTGAAGCCCGGTCGGCCGCCGCGGAGCTCGCCGTTTCAAAATGCCGGGAGTCCTATCACCGCCTGAGTGAGTCCCACCAAGTCATCGAGGCGAAGCTGGTGGAACTAGCCGATCGCTTCGCAGCAACGAAGAGGGTGAGGGATGCCAGCATGCGGGATGCCGAGGCGGCGCTTCAGGCGGCAGAGGTTGCCGAGGTCCGAGCTAGAAAGGCGGTGACTGATTACAAGGGGTCGGAACAGTTTTACGTCAACCTTGGCGAGGCCTCCGCTATTGCTTGGAGCAAGGCTCTTGATGCCGCCAAGGATCAGTGTCCGAAGCTTGCCGATGGTGAGCTCCGTGCTCGGGTCCCCCTTTCAGTGGTCATGCCTCCGGCCGTTGGTGATGAGGGAGGCGAGCTATAGGCTGGGCTTGTGCCCTTGATTTTTTGGCTTTTCCTCCTCTCTTTTTGTAAGCCTTCGGGTAATTTGATAAAGCTGGGGAGCCCGCAATACCCTTGTAAAGACTTTTGGTTTTGTGAATAAAACTTTTTGCAGTAGTGCTTGTGGTCGTATTTTTCTTTATCGGTAAACACTTGTATTTGCACGGCACTGCCTTTGTGTTGCGTCGTTTCTTCGTCTAGCGACTACGCGTCGAGTTGAATATGTTCACTTGCCAAGTTTGCAAAGATCGGCGGGAAGACGGTATCTCCATGGCCCCGAAGTCGAGGTGGAGATCGCACAGACGTAGATAGCCCAGATGCCACTTGGTGAAAGCGTGTTCCTTAGTGCGGACTGGGTCGTGCAAGGCCTACTAAGGATGTACCGAGCAGGGTAGCTGCCCGGTGCCTCTTGACGAGGGCTTTGATCCATGGCGTTGAAGGGCCGCACAAGACCTGCCAGGGATGGACTGAGCAGTGAAGCTGCTCAGTTGCCTCTTGGCAAAGGCTTGGATCCCTAGTGTGTTGGGGTAGCGAGTTACCAGCAAGGGTTAACCGAGCAAGGGCGGGCTCGGTTGCCTCTTGCGAGGGCTTTTGATCCTTAGCGCGGGAGGGGCTGTTCATATCAGATTTTTGCATTTTCATACCGCCCAATTTTTATCACATTGCATATCGGTAGATACTCTTGAGCCGTGTTTGCTAGTCAATTGCAGGATACAGGTTCTCGGTTCTAAAACAGTGAAATTCATGGAAAACACGAAAAAATCCGGGTTCCTGCCAACCACTGAGAAAACACAGTCTCCGCTCTTCATCCGTATGTTGCCAGATACCAGTTTAGGAAGACAAAATATCAAATCAATGTCATTCTCATGCACAAGGCTCAATGGTAGCACAAGATCCAAGAGATCTACGCGGAGCTCGAGGCAATCATGACAAAATCATCCACAAAAAGTCCACATTTCCTCAACAGAAATTCTGGAAGAAATGTGAAAGTATTTTCAGAAAATAGATGTACCAGACAAGAGGGGACAGAAGAACAGGGAAGTACCCCAAAGCCCACACCCTAACCCTACTAAAGTGCGGCGGATCCGCGGCCAATAGGGGGTATAGGCCGCGGATCCGCGGCCGTTCTGGCGCCAAAGAAGATGGAATTTGGGGGGTATTTAGGTCTTTTCAGATGTGTTCTGGTTTTTGCCCTAGGTTTTCATTTTTTGGCCTATAAATAGCCCAGAACTTTGTGAAGGAAAGGGTCCATTCTTGTATTTTCATTTTTGCCTAGGTTTAGTGTTTTTCTTCTTCCTCTTCTCACCTCTTCTCCATTAAACTTGTAGTGAGCTTTTGAGTGAAGAGTGATGAATAAAGAAGACCATTTTATTATCATGCTTGTCTCCTTATCTTTATGCTTGTTGTAATTTTAATTCGTTAAGTAGTTGTTGTTATTTTCTTGTTGTTTCTTTCTTCTCTTTTCTTCTTTATCATTCATACGACAATGATACTTACGCTCGATCCTCGCCAAGGTGAGGTCGCAAATAGTTAGTCGTATTCTTCTAATCTCCTTCTTTCTATCTTCCACTTTTGTTTTGTTTTGTTTTTCCTTATCATGAAGTGTGAGTAGTTTTATACTTGTTAGGGTAGGATAAGGGAAGTTTGAGAGAAGGAAATCTCTCTCACTCTTTCCTTGCCCAACAACTTAAATCGACTCCCGTTAATTGAACCACAATCCGCTCCTTACGGCACCCTATCCTACATGATAGCGGTGATTCCGTAGTGAGACCGGTTGTGGTTGAATTAACCGGAGGTTATGGATAAGAGCCAAGAACGGACGGACAAGCACCAAAAGGAAGGACTTATGCGTTGGAAAGCCTAGCTTATACTCGCAATTTCCTTCCTAGTCGTGCTAATCCCCATTGTTGCCGATTACCGTAACACCGATATTAAGAGGGGCAACGAAAGATGTGGAGATTCCTAACTCAAACTAACCTAATCCTAACCCTAACAAGCTCTCTTTAAATATCAACTCAACACTTAGATAATCCAACAAAATCTGAAAACAGGATTTAACTCGTTAAAACACATTGAAAAAGACTCCCATCTCCCTGCGGACGACCCGTACTCAACCGGCTAGCTACAAGCGAAACCGTCTTGATTGCGGTATTTTAAACTAAACTTGAACACGCACGTATCCTAACAATCAAATGGCGCCGTTGCCGGGGAGACGGTAGTTTATTTCTTTGTGTAATTTCGGGTTAATTTGTAAGTATAAAAAAAACGAAAAAATATATACTTTGTAAAAAAATCATCTTGTTATTTTTGATTAGCTTTTGTGCAAGTGTGCAGGAAAATACAAGGTTCGAGTTCAGTGGCCAAGACGTTGAAAATACGGAGTTCAAGTACAGTGCCAAAGACGTGGGAAGATAGACCCACATTTCGCGGCTACACCGCGACGGACAAAAACGAAGCAGACGGTCTACTGTCAAAATCTGGAGCAGTTACAGTGAGTAAATAAATATTCAGTACATCCAGACAAGCAGAGGACACCAAAAACAGCCCACAGCAAAATTTTAGAGCCCCAACACCCCAATTCCGCCGCGGAACCACGGCATAAGCAAGCTTAGGCCGCGGATCCGCGGCCACTTGGTGCCCTTGGGCTGCCAAATTCTCTCTGTAAGTCCCTCTGCTTCTCTCCACTCCTCTGGACTCCATTGAATTGTGTTTTCTGCAGCCTTCTTTGCGCAAATTCTTCTCCCCCTTCCAATAAACTGTTCTTGTGCAGGATTCTTTGCGCCGCAAAATAAAAATTGTTTGCAGTTGATTTGTTACTGCTTTGCATTTCTTTAATACGGACTTAAGGGGCTTGAAACCAATCTAGATTGGGTGGGGATTTCATCACCCTTCCCAGGACCCCAAAAATCACTAAAGCATATGTATTGTCCATTGTAAATTAAAAAATACTAGACTTCAGCCCTAAGGACTTCGCGCTCATTAGGACAGAGGACTAGTTACAGGCATCGGCCGTTTATCCTATCTGACTTTTGCGGCGCCTAGGCAAGTGTGACGAAGGCAAGTGGTTATTTAATTAAGGAACTTCGCGAAAGCGTTGGACAACCCCCCACTTACCTGGCACTTATCTGGCCGCATTAGACGGAGAATAGGCGGTTTGAGGTCCTTTTTCTAGCCCTCTGGAACAGTTAGGAGCAGGTCTAGTAGACCTAGGCGACCGTAGATCTAGGTGAGATTGTGCATATCTTGGTTGTGATTACTTAAGCCGTATATCCGTACATATTTCTGTAAAAATCTTTCTAAAAAAAAAAAGAAAAAAATCAAAAACTTTTTATAAAAACTTGCCCTTTTGTCGCCAAATCCATTTTCACCCACCACCCACCGCCTTTCTCCATTGACGTTTTCTTACCCTCACCTTCTCCGCTTTGACTATACTAAACTCGTTTAGTGTATGTCCGCTTGGACTCGGGACACTAGCGTCCGTCTAGTCCGCGTTACGTTAGTCGCGACCGACTACGCGATCGACTCCGAAGTCGACACTCCGTCCACTCCTCTTTCACCCCTTCCTTTGCCGGCCAACTCCGACGTTGACCGGAATTCTGTTCATACATCTTCACCTTCACCTTCACCTTCACCAACCTCTTCTTCCGCGATGTCGGGATTTAATCCGAACATCTCTTTGACCACCGCTGGATTGTCTCCACCTCCTACGGAGACCAATATCCCACCACCTCCGCCTGTTGTAGCGCCACAGCGAATCGCGCTCCAGGATCGTTTCTATCCCACCCGTTCCGCACTTCCCACCTGCCTTTCTCTTCCTCCGGCCAATAGGGACAACTTTGAAATTAAGCCCCATTTTATCAACATGCTTCCACGTTTTCATGGGCTTGAATCTGAAGATGCCTATATCTTCATCAATAAATTTCAAAATGTCTGTGCCATGATGAAAACCACCCAGCTGTCGGACGATGCTATATGTCTACGGGTCATTCCATTCACTTTATGCGATCTCGCTGAAAAATGGCTGTATAGCACCGCTTCCCACTCAATCACCAGCTGGGACGAGTTTGTTAAAGTGTTTCTGAAAAAATTCTATCCAAATCATAAGACCGCAAGAATTCGAAATGAAATCAACCAATTCTCCCAGCTTCCTTCTGAACCCTTCTGGAAGTGCTTTGACCGGTACAAAGACCTTCTTGTTCAGTGTCCTCACCACGGTATAGAGAAATGGCAACTCTGCCAAACCTTATACGAGGGACTGAACCCAGCAACGAAGCAGTTGCTGGAAACCATCTGTCAGGGCCACTTCCTATCAAAATCTGACGAGGAAGCGTGGCAGTTCTTTGACGATCTTGCGGAGCAAACGCTACAGTGGGAGAGCACCAGACCGACTTCTTCTTCTTCTACCTCCACTTCTACCGGTCAGTCTAGGGTAGGAATTCACCAGCTTGATGTCTCTATTGCGATGAGAGCTGAAATGGCTGCAATAACAAAAAAGCTTGAAGCAATAGAGAGCAAATTTTCTTCTCCTACTCCTGCCCCTGTTCTCCCCCTTCGTACCATCTGCGCTTGTTGTTCCGATCCTTCTCACTTGACCGAAGAGTGTCCTTACAATCCACCATCGCAAGGACAGGATCAGATTACTGCATTCCAGCAAAGACCGAGGAATGATCCATACTCTTCCACCTACAATCCCGGTTGGAGGAACCACCCCAATTTCGCCTGGAATCAGAATCAGAATCAATTCCAAGGCAACAATTTCCAAAGGGCCCCTCCGCCGCAGCAACAAGCGCAACAACAAACTCAGTATCAGCAGCCCTTCCAACCCCAACCTTTCCAAAATCAGACGAACAACTTTGCACCCAACAATTCTTTTCCACCAAACAACTTTGTTCCGTCAAACAACGATAAGGTTTCCTCGCTCGAGCGAAGTCTGGAGGCGTTTGTTAAACAATCGACTCAATCCACCGCCAACATCCAGTCTTCGATTCAATCTTTAGTGCAACACACTGCCGCACACGGGCAAAGCATCAAGACCATCGAGGCCCAGATTGCACAGCTGAACGCGGCCTTAAGCGAGCGAGAGAAGGGGAAGCTCCCGTCCCAGCCACTTCCAAATCCCGGTCACCCACATAATGCACATGTTGCTCTTGAACAACAGAACCATAATGTGAGTGCCGTGACCACACTGAGATCGGGAAGGATGCTGCAAAACAACATTGGAAAACGAATCAACGATGACACCCCGGCCGCTGCTGCTTCTTCTTCTTCTTCTTCTTCTTCTTCTTCTTCGTCTTCCGAGCCTATTCTCCGTTCTTCAGCAGGCTCTCCTTCCTCTTCTTCTGCTCTGAACGGACCCACTTCTCACTCCACGAAAACACCTATTCTGGGATCCGTTCCAACTCCAAAATCTCCTCCTCCAGCATTAGACTCAACCAATTTTCAAAATGTTCCATTTCCAAACCGGTTGAGGTCTAATAAACAAAATCCTCAAATGGAGAAGATTCTGGAGTTATTCAAGCAGGTTAACATTAATATTCCTCTTTTAGATGATGTCCAACAAGTCCCGTCCTACGCGAAAATCTTAAAGGACTTGTGCACGAAAAAGAGGAAGTCTCAGGTACCCAAGAAAGTTTTCTTGGCTAGTGCTGTGAGTGATGCCCTTACCCAATCTTTACCACAAAAACGGAAGGACCCTGGCTGTCCTACGATTTCAATTACCATTGGGGATAAGAACATCAACCGCGCACTATTAGATCTTGGTGCCAGTGTTAACCTGCTTCCGTATTCAGTATACGAGCAATTAGGCGTCGGAGAGCTGAAACCCACGCACTGCACTCTCCAAATGGCCGACCGATCGATCACCCATCCTAGGGGTGAGCTAGAGGATGTGTTAATCAAAGTCGGGGACTTCATATTCCCCGTCGACTTCATTGTATTAGATACACAGCCTGTAGCTAACCCCCGGAATCAAATTCCGGTGATACTCGATCGCCCATTTCTCGCAACCTCAAATGCTGTGATCAATTGTCGCAACGGTTCGATGAACCTCTCTTTTGGAAATATGACGATTGAACTCAACATTTTTAGGTTGGGGAATCAGCCCGCCGAACCTAATGCTCATATACTGGACGTCTGCTCGATCCAGGAGATCACCCCAGAAGAGTGTGAATTCGAGGAGTTTCTGTTTGATCACGATAATCTTGACGCCACTAGTGCGTTTCTCTTCGAAGCTGCTGCTGTTTCTGCGCCCGACAACGACTATGAGTGTTTCACGTTTTCGAACGATCTTAGCCGCGCACAACCCGAGTTTGAATCCTTCGACTTTCCGGATGAGTTACCTGAACCATCTGACTCGGTTGCCTACACTCGTTTTGAACCTTTGCTGGAGTCCTTTGAGTTCGAGACCTTTGCACCAGTCTTGCCTTCCATCGTTTCACCTCCAACGCTCGAACTCAAGCCGTTGCCGTCTCACCTTAAGTATGCTTACTTAGGTGAGAACAAGACCCTCCCTGTCATCATTTCGGCTTCTCTAGCTCCCGAGCAAGAGAAAGCCCTTCTCGCGGTCTTGCACAGCAACAGGCAAGCTTTTGGCTGGTCCATGGCAGACATCAAGGGGATTAGTCCCCTGATCGTTGAGCATCACATTCATCTGATGGATGATGCCAAACCAGCCCGGGATCCACAAAGACGTCTTAATCCAGTCATGAAGGAGGCTGTGAAGAAGGAGATCGTCAAATGTCTAGATAGTGGTATCATTTACCCTATCTCTGATAGCCAGTGGGTTAGCCCCATTCATGTTGTCCCCAAGAAGTCGGGCATCACGGTCATAACCAACGAGGCGAACGAGTTAATCCCTACTCGCACCCAAACTGGGTGGCGAGTTTGCATTGATTACAGAAAACTCAACGCCGCAACGCGGAAAGACCACTTTCCGCTACCTTTCATTGACCAGATGCTTGAACGATTGGCCGGACACGAGTACTACTGCTTTCTTGATGGCTACTCCGGCTATAATCAAATTCCCATCGCCGAAAAAGACCAGGACAAGACCACTTTCACTTGTCCTTTCGGCACGTTTGCATATCGACGCATGCCCTTTGGGTTATGCAATGCGCCCGCTACTTTCCAGCGGTGTATGATGGGAATTTTCTCGGACATGGTGGAAAAATTTCTGGAGATTTTCATGGATGACTTCTCCATCTTCGGCGACTCCTTCGACGAGTGTTTGCTGCATCTTGACGCTGTCCTTACCCGATGTAAGGACAAGAATCTCACTTTGAACTGGGAGAAATGCCACTTCATGGTGCGCGAAGGTATTGTCTTAGGACATATCATCTCGCAAAATGGCATAGAGGTTGACAAAGCAAAGATTGAGGTCATTTCCAATCTGCCTCCTCCCCGATGCGTCAGAGATATCCGAGCCTTCCTTGGCCATGCCGGTTTCTATAGACGGTTTATCAAGGACTTTAGCAAGATTGCTAGGCCCTTGACGCTTTTGCTGGCCAAGGACACACCTTTCGACTTCAACTCGAGCTGTGTGACTGCATTCGAGTCACTGAAACGCTCACTCACTTCTGCTCCCGTTCTTTCTTCACCTGACTGGACGCACCCATTCGAGATTATGTGCGATGCATCCGACTTTGCCATCGGTGCTGTCCTTAGATAGCACATCGACAAGATGCCGCACGTAATCTATTACGCGAGCCGAACCCTGAACGACGCCCAACTCAATTATACAACAACTGAGAAGGAATTCTTGGCTGTTGTATTTGCTTTAGAAAAGTTCAGGCCCTACCTCATCGGCTCTCCAGTCATTGTCTACACGGACCATTCAGCTCTGCGCCATCTTTTTGCGAAGAAAGATGCCAAGTCTCGGTTAATACGTTGGATCCTCTTGCTTCAAGAGTTTGACCTTATCATTAAGGATAAACGAGGATGTGAAAACGTAGTTGCCGACCATCTCTCACGACTTCCTTCTTCGCCTTCGCTTCCAATTCCGATCAACGACGTTTTCCCAGATGAACAGCTCTTGACAGTATCGTGCGAACCCTGGTTCGCAGATATTGTGAACTATTTGGCCACGGGATTACTACCGACCGAATGGTCAAGTCAGGACAGACTTCGCTTCTTATCCCAAGTAAAACACTTTTACTGGGACGAACCCTACTTGTTCAAGTACTGTCCCGACCAGATTATTCGTCGGTGTGTCCCTGATGAGGAATTCAAGAGTATGCTGTCATTTTGCCACGATCAAGCATGTGGCGGGCATTTTGGGCCCAGAAAGACAGCTGAGAAGATCTTGCAATGTGGTTTCTACTGGCCACAACTTTTCAAAGACGCTCACGACTATTGCAAGACTTGCTCCCTGTGCCAACACATGGGCCGGATATCCCGGAGGAACGAGATGCCGCTCCAACCGATCTTGGTTGTGGAGATTTTCGATGTTTGGGGGATAGACTTCATGGGGCCGTTTCCCAGCTCTTTTGGGAACTTGTACATCCTTCTAGCTGTTGATTACGTCTCTAAATGGGTCGAGGCTGTGCCCAGCCGGACTAACGACAACAAGGTTGTCGTTAGGTTCCTTAAAGAAAACATTTTCTCCCGGTTTGGGCACCCCCGAGCAATCATTAGCGACAATGGAAGTCATTTCTGCAATAGGACTTTCGAGGCCTTGATGCGGAAGTATTCCATTAATCATAAGCTCTCTACTCCCTACCACCCCCAAACCTGCGGGCAGGCCGAAGTTTCAAATCGGCAAATCAAGCAGATACTGGAGAAGACGGTTTCCAAGAACCGTAAGGATTGGTCGCTGAAACTCACTGATGCCCTTTGGGCATTTAGAACCGCTTATAAGACCGACCTTGGCATGTCTCCCTATCGGCTTGTGTACGGAAAAGCCTGCCACCTTCCTGTCGAAATAGAGCATCGCGCATTTTGGGCGATAAAGGAGCTGAATCTGTCTCTTGAAGATGCGGGCAGCCATCGGAAGCTGCAGTTGAACGAACTAAGCGAGCTTAGGGATGAGGCTTACGACAACGCGGTTGTCGTTAAGAATCGAACGAAGGTGTTTCACGATAAACACCTTTTGCGCAAAACCTTCGTACCTGGTCAGCAGGTACTGCTTTACGACACCCGACTTCACTTCCATCCAGGAAAGCTCAGATCTCGCTGGAAAGGGCCGTATTTTGTGCGGAATGTGTATCCGCAGGGCGCTGTGGATTTGGAAAATCCAAAGGACGGTTCACTCTTCAAAGTAAATGGACACCGATGCAAACCGTACCTTAGCGCCGAACCAACAGAGGAGCTCCTGTTCTTACAGGAGCCGGTTTACCCTGCCTAATCTTCCTCTGCCTACCTCCAAACTTCGATTATCCAGCCAAGAACAGTGGACACTGTTCCAAATAAGTTTGGGGGTATGTACAAACCATTTTGTTTATATTTGTGTATATTCTTTTTTTTCTTTTCTTTAAAAACAAAAACAAAAAATTGTGTATCGCTAACCGACAATTTTGACCCTTCAAATGATCTCTTCATGCAACGACAGTGAGGACACTGTCCAGTTTAAGTTTGGGGGTACGCTCGGTACGCATTTCTTACCTTCGCATTCATATGTATATTTTGCATCTGCATATTAAAATCCATAAAATCCATAAAAATCTGAAAATTTTCTAAAAACATAAAAACTTTTCTGTCAAGTTAGCTTGTGGAAGAACTTTGATTCAACATTTCGACGGTTTTGTTTGAAAAAATAGGAATAACTAAATATTATGTTTGGATTTTGAAAACCTGAAAGATAACTCTCCTTTGAAGTTAACTATAGCTGATATACGTCTTTACATCACACTACACGTGTCGTAAGATTTTGGGAATTAGATGACAAGTCTTTCATGTTTAAACTTTTAAACAGATAAATGATTTTCTGATGATCAAATAGGTTTGTTCTGAAATAAGTAATGTCAAGAATAGTTTATGAAGTAAAGCGAATATGAAGGAATGTTATTGATGTCGTAATTGGAGCTAAGTCTGAAAAATAACCCATCTGAAACTTGATTGGAATGATTACACACCAAACCCACTAAACACGTCTTTTATCCAAAAAAATATTTGAACTGCCGGTTATATCTCCGTTCGTATTAGATCATCTGATTTTCACGACAAATTGTCTTTTGTTTTTGGACCTAGGTAACTTGAGTAATTAAGTCCGCTGGGGTGTTTCTACACCTAATGCCCTAAAACCAACTGGTTTGGGTGCATTAGCCCAAAGCTCGCTAAGAAGCCTAGAAAGTCCAGTTTAAAACAAAGTCAAGCAAGTGTTCTCTCCGAGTTAAAATTCCTAACGGTTCTTTCTGTGAGAATAATCTTGATAAAAGATAGGCTTTTATAAAAATTTTAACGGAGATATGAAGGTTTTATTCTATGATAAAGACTATTGCACGTTCACAGAGGTGTGTATGAAATGAAAACAAGAAAAAAGTGGAGTGAAAAATACGACTTAGTTTCCTGTTAAGGAAGATAGAAATTCTGAAGTTGAAACCTTACTGGAAAACGAAACTTGAAAAATGCTTAACTCGTTATAAAACTTATGTGATCCTTTTAAAATTGTTATCTGGGATTTATTGTGCGACATGATGACTTTAATCGATCCTTCTGGAACTTAACGACACTATTTGCACTGCACGTAAAGACATATAAAATCTGTAGTTAAATAAGAAGCGAGGTGTGAAAAATAAAGGTTCGATGGTCTAGACTTAGGATTATAGAATTGTTATTTTCTAAAACAAAACTTTAGGGTTTGAAGCTTAGTTATTTTACAAAACCAACTTGACCGGATTTTGTGGGTAGTATCCGCTGAAAACCCTCAGGAGACAACACTCCTCCTACTAGGGACACCTAGAGGTTTAACGGCTTGTTGCACATGCTCAGTGCAATCGCGTTCCCTGCGAAAGTGAGGTTAGGAAATTTTTTTGTGAATAAATGGGCTTTGCTCGGGACGAGCAAATGATAAGTTTGAGGGTATTTGTTCATATCAGATTTTTGCATTTTCATACCGCCCAATTTTTATCACATTGCATATCGGTAGATACTCTTGAGCCGTGTTTGCTAGTCAATTGCAGGATACAGGTTCTCGGTTCTAAAACAGTGAAATTCATGGAAAACACGAAAAAATCCGGGTTCCTGCCAACCACTGAGAAAACACGGTCTCCGCTCTTCATCCGTATGTTGCCAGATACCAGTTTAGGAAGACAAAATGTCAAATCAATGTCATTCTCATGCACAAGGCTCAATGGTAGAACAAGATCCAAGAGATCTACGCGGAGCTCGAGGCAATCATGACAAAAACATCCACAAAAAGTCCACCTTTCCACAACAGAAATTCTGGAAGAAATGTGAAAGTATTTTCAGAAAATAGATGTACCAGACAAGAGGGGACAGAAGAACAGGGAAGTACCCCAAAGCCCACACCCTAACCCTACTAAAGTGCGGCGGATCCGCGGCCAATAGGGGGTATAGGCCGCGGATCCGCGGCCGTTCTAGCGCCAAAGAAGATGGAATTTGGGGGGTATTTGGGTCTTTTCAGATGTGTTCTGGTGGTTGCCCTAGGTTTTCATTTTTTGGCCTATAAATAGCCCAGAACTTTGTGAAGGAAAGGGTCCATTCTTGTATTTTCATTTTTGCCTAGGTTTAGTGTTTTTCTTCTTCCTCTTCTCACCTCTTCTCCATTAAACTTGTAGTGAGCTTTTGAGTGAAGAGTGATGAATAAAGAAGACCATTTTATTATCATGCTTGTCTCCTTATCTTTATGCTTGTTGTAATTTTAATTCGTTAAGTAGTTGTTGTTATTTTCTTGTTGTTTCTTTCTTCTCTCTTTTTCTTTATCATTCATACGACAATGATACTTACGCTCGATCCTCGCCAATGTGAGGTCGCAAATAGTTAGTCGTATTCTTCTAATCTCCTTCTTTCTATCTTCCTCTTTTGTTTTGTTTTGTTTTTCCTTATCATGAAGTGTGAGTAGTTTTATACTTGTTAGGGTAGGATAAGGGAAGTTTGAGAGAAGGAAATCTCTCTCACTCTTTCCTTGCCCAACAACTTAAATCGACTCCCATTAATTGAACCACAATCCGCTCCTTACGGCACCCTATCCTACATGATAGCGGTGATTCCGTAGTGAGACCGGTTGTGGTTGAATTAACCGGAGGTTATGGATAAGAGCCAAGAACGGACGGACAAGCACCAAAAGGAAGGACTTATGCGTTGGAAAGCCTAGCTTATACTCGCAAGTTCCTTCCTAGTCGTGCTAATCCCCGTTGTTGCCGATTACCGTAACACCGATATTAAGAGGGGCAACGAAAGATGTGGAGATTCCTAACTCAAACTAACCTAATCCTAACCCTAACAAGCTCTCTTTAAATATCAACTCAACACTTAGATAATCCAACAAAATCTGAAAACAGGATTTAACTCGTTAAAACACATTGAAAAAGACTCCCATCTCCCTGCGGACGACCCGTACTCAACGGGCTAGCTACAAGCGAAACCGTCTTGATTGCGGTATTTTAAACTAAACTTGAACACGCACGTATCCTAACAATCAGGGGCCGTGAGTGGCCTACTAAGGACGGGGCTGAGTAGGGTAGCTGCTCAGTGCCTCGAGGGCTTTGATCCCTGGCTTGTTGGGGGTAGGGAGCTACCAGACAGGGATAACCGAGCGAGGGTGGGCCCGGTTGACTCTTGCGAGGGCTTTGATCCTTAGTGCGGGAGGGGCCATGAGTGGCCTACTAAGGACAGGGCCGAGCAGGGTATCTGCTCGGTGCCTCTTGTCGAGGGCTTTGATCTCTGGTTTGTTGGGGTACCAGACAGGGATAACCGAGCAAGGGTAGGCCCGGTTGCCTCTTGCGAGGGCTTTGATCCATAAAGACTGGCCGAGCAGGGTTACTGCCCGGTGCCTTTTGGCGAGGGCTTTGATCCTTGGTTTGGTAGGGAGCTACCAGCCAGGGATAACCGAGCAAGGGCGGGCCCGGTTTCCTCTTGGCGAGGGATTTGATCCCTGGTTTGTTGGGGTAGGGAGCTACCGGCCAGGGATAACCGAGCAAGGGCGGGCCCTGTTGCCTCTTTCGTGGGCTTTTCATCCTTAGCGCGGGAGGGGCCGTAAGTGGCCTATTAAGGATTGACGAGCAGGGTTACTACCCGGTGCCTCTTGGCGAGGGCTTTTTGTCCTTAAGGATGGCCGAGCAGGGTTGCTGGCCGGTGCCTCTTGGCGAGGGCTTAAATCCCTGGCGTTGTGGGGTAGGGAAGCTGCCAGCCAGAGATAGCCGAGCAGGGTAGCCGCTCGGCTGCCTCTTAGTGAGGGCTTAGATCCCTGGCGTTGTGGGGTAGGGAAGCTACCAGCCAGGGATGGTCGAGCAGGGTAGCCACTCGGCTGCCTCTTAGTGAGGGCTTAGATCCTTAGCACGGGAGGGACCGTAAGTGGCCTACTAATGATAGGCCGAGCAGGGTTGCTGTCCGGTGCCTCTTGGCGAAGGCTTAGATCCCTGGCGTTGTGGGGTAGGGGAGCTACCGGCCAGGGATAGTCGAGTAGGGTATTCGCTCGGCTGCCTCTTAGTGAGGGCTTAGATCCCTGGCGTTGTGGGGTTGGGAAGCTACCAGCCAGGGATAGCCGAGCAGGGTAGCCGCTCGGCTGCCTCTTAGTGAGGGATTAGATCCCTGGTGTTGTGGGGGTAGGGAAGCTACCAGCCAGGGATAGCCGAGCGGGGTAGCCGCTCGGCTGCCTATTGTTGAGGGCTTAGATCCCTGACGTTGTGGGGTAGGGAAGCTACCAGCCAGGGATAGCCGAGCGGGGTAGCCGCTGGGATGGCTCTTGTTGAGGGCTTAGATCCCTGGCATTGTGGGTAGGGAAGCTACCGGCCAGGGATAGCCGAGCAGGTTAGCCGCTCGGCCTCCTCTTGTCGAGGGCTTAGATCCCTGGCGTTGTGGGTAGGGAAGCTACCGGCCAGGGATAGCCGAGCAGGTTAGCTGCTCGGTTGCCTCTTGTCGAGGGCTTAGATCCCTGGCATTGCGGGTAGGGGAGCTACCGGCCAGGGATACCCGAGCAAGGTAGCCGCTCGGCTGCCTCTTAGTAAGGGCTTAGATCCCTGGCGTTGTGGGGGTAGGGAAGCTACCAGCCAGGGATAGCCGAGCAGGATAGCCGCTCGGCTGCCTCTTAGTGAGGTCTTAGATCCCTGGTGTTGTGGGGTTAGGAAGCTACCGGCCAGGGATAGCCGAGCAGGGTAGCCGCTCGGCTTCCTCTTAGTGAGGGCTTAGATCCCTGGCGTTGTGTGGTAGGGAAGCTACCAGCCAGGGATAGCCGAGCGGGGTAGCCGCTCGGCTGCCTCTTGTTGAGGGATTAGATCCCTGACGTTGTGGGGGTAGGGAAGCTACCAGCCAGGGATAGCCAAGCGGGGTAGCCGCTGGGCTGCCTCTTGTTGAGGGCTTAGATCCCTAGCGTTGTGGGTAGGGAAGCTACCGGCCAGGGATAGCCGAGCAGGTTAGTCGCTCGGCCGCCTCTTGTCGAAGTCTTAGATCCCTGGCATTGTGGGTAGGGAAGCTACCGGCCAGGGATAGCCGAGCAGGTTAGCCGCTCGGCTGCCTTTTGTCAAGGGCTTAGATCCCTGGCATTGCAGGTAGGGAAGCTACCGGCTAGGGATAGCCGAGCGGGGTTGCTTCTGGGCTGCCTCTTGTTGAGGGTTTAGCTCCATAAGGAAGGACCGAGCAATGAAGCTGCTCGGTTGCCTCTTGGCGAGGTTCTGTCCGACCTTCCCAAGGTGAGTACCGAGGAGTGGGACAATCGCGGAGACACATGTCACGAGGGCACGGTGAAGGCGAAGCGCCGGAGTGGCGTCGTTCGGTTCTGTATGGGAAGGCGCGACGTTTGCCGCGTGGCTCCTGCGTTGCGGGTGAAACGGGCGACTGTTGGACTCCCAGGCGTCATTGGCTATAAAACGTAGGGAGTGTTGATTACTCCTTTCCTCACAACCGAAACGCCATAATGGAGGATTTCCCTTTCACCATCTCCAACATCATAACCTTCGAGGATGTGTACCTCTATGACCCGTACTGCACTGATGACACGGTGCAGTTGGTGATAGGCCGGATCGAGGATCATTTCAGCCGATTGCTCCCCCGGCGCTCCTCCTTACTTCAGCTGTTGATGTACTCCATCTGGAGGGCGTCGTCGGAGCTTTACAACCCCTTATTCGAGCTGATGAAAGAAGATGTCGTCGGCAAGCTAAGGTCTCTGAGGCGCTTCGGCCTGATCTCTGCGAGTCGGCTAAACCGCTCGGAGGCGCTCTTCCTCGAGTGCTACCAGTTGAGGCTCGACGCCGATGCTCGTGGGGGGGGGGATTGGAGGCAAAGGTTAGACGCCGCGAGGGCTCGGCTGGAGGAAATATGCTCGGAGTACCACGAGCAGTGCTCTCTGCATCCTATTCCCCCGCTGTTGTAATAAATTTTTTTCTTTTTTGTGTACGGCTAAGGAGCCTATAGTACCTTTGAATGAATAAGATTCTCTTTCATTCCTACAATGCTTTATCGATCCCTTTATTATATAAACAAAAGATCCCAAGAAGATGGTACATTGCTTTGAAAAGAAAATACATGCTAATAGATGCTTTTGCTCATGCAGCTTGAGCCCCCCATACGTCTATTGGCATCTATGCTCGGTATATCCTCCGCTAACACTACCATGATCTAGCCGATGGTCAGCTCGGTGGGAGGGGGACGTTGCTCCTGCTCGCGGTCAGCTTGCCGCTTGTCCCTCAGGTACGTTGCGAGGTGCCCCGAACGGATGAGCTCCTCGATGTAGTCTCGGAGCTGCTTACAGCTCTCCGTGGAGTGGCCTAGCGACCAGTGAAAACCGCAGTAGGGGCCTCGGGTTCGCTTTGAGGCCATGCACGGGATCGGGGGAAGCTTGAAGAACCCCTCGCCCTTGGTCTCTTCCAGTAGTACTGTCTGGGAGATGTTGAGCGGGGTATACTCCTGAAACTTTGGGAGATAGGGCTTTGGCCGGTCAGGTCCCCTTCTCTCTTCTCTTGCCCTTTTCTTTTGGTCGGCTTGCTCTGCCCAGGGGAGATTGCGTTCATCTCGGATTCGAGCTGAACCTCGCGCTTGGTCGAGGCCTTTACCTCGGCCATAGTCTTAGGTTGCGCCAATGCAAAGGAGTGTAACCACTCCTTGTGCCTAAGACCAGACCTCAGTGCCGTGATGACCGTCTCGTCCCGGTGCTCTGGGACCTCTAGAAGGGCGTTGTAGAAGCGGGTGACGTATGCTTTGAACATCTCCTTGTCCCCGCTCTTGATAGTGAAGAGATGGTTAACTGTGTGTTTTTGCTGCCTGTTCCCGACAAAGTGGCCGAGGAATTGGGCGGCCAGCTCGTCGAAAGTCGAGATCGAGCGCGGCTCGAGTCCTCGGAACCAGTCTCGTCCTGATCGGATGAGAGTGGTCGGGAAGGCTCGACACTGGGCGGCATCGGAGTTGTCTTGGAAGCTCATTCCTGCGGTGAATGCATCCAAATGGTCCTTCGGGTCAGATTTTTCGTCGAAGAGGGAGACCTTCGGGGGCTTGTTGCGAGAGGAGACGTGTACGGCGAGCAGCTCCTCGGTGAACGGTTTGGTGAGCGAGTCGGCGGCGTATTTAGCCCCATCACTCGACCGGTGACCTTCCGATGCATACCCCCGATCTTCTTCTCGAGGGCGTCGAGTCGGCCGTGGTACCACGACGATTCGGCGCATTCTAATCCCTGGTCTCTGCTGTTGGAGGCCTACGTCTGGCCACGGCCCCGATTCCTCTCAATGAGGTTCCTTAGATCCCCCGGCGAGGTAGTCTTCGAGCCTCCATGGCGAGTCCCCTCTGCGCGACCCCGTCGATGGAGGGGGTGTCGGTCATGCCTGGTAACAGGCGAGCTGACCGACATCTCCTCAGGAGGGACAGGTGCGTGAAGGATCTTGGAGAGAGGTGCTCTGGCGACAGACCTCGGCGTGGAATTGTGGGGCGCCCAGCGGGTCTCAGAACGTATTGGCCTGGGAGATCTGCGGCCGTGGGAGGTAGCGAGGTGGTGGTCGGCAGTGTCGACGCGAGCAGAGTCTTCCCGAGGTGGAGGAGCAGCGACCTGGGGATTTGGCTCTGCATTTTGGACGCGGATGAGCGCCTCCACGACGGACGCGAGTCGATCTATCCGGCCCGCTATGGCATTGATGGCGTTCGGAGGAGGAGATTCGTCCGCGCCTCCGTTGTGGGGGAGGCGGCGGTTAGTGCTTGGATCGTCGTGATGACCGCTCGGCATTTGGTTGAGATCGGAAGACGAACTTTTGTTTTTGTGGAATCAAGAGTTTCCCACAGACGGCGCCAGCTGACGCGAGCCGGATCGCGCCAAGATGTTGCCTTCCGTTGATCTGATGATGGAGGCGATGAATGGCTGAGATTGGATCTGGAGGCTGTTGGAGATAGTGCCCTCATAGTCAATTATTGGATCGCAGGTACGTGATTGCAATGATTGCGGAGGACCTATACCGGTATGACAGTCTTACTCGAGATGATAGTATGCTATCTGGTTTGCCTTTATCAGTCGTGTACATGTTCAGGTGACTGATTGCATGTTACACTTTGATAGAGCCCTTAGGATCTTGCTTTACTACCAACAGTATGATGGCGATCATATAAGTGAGAGTTGGGTGGTTTATACGCATATCCTTAATTGTGGTCCCTAGTCGTGGGAGTTTCGAGACAGGGCATCGATACTCCGGAGTAGACTAGTGTGTACAGTCGAGACCCCGACGAGGGGCGGTGGCCGGTCTCACAAGCCTCTGGTGTCAGTTGGATCACCTAAGATGTATACAGGTGCTCATTAGGTTATGAGTACACCGGACAGGACTCGCCGGGAATCTGCTAGTTAGTATTATATCTACCGTCAGATAGCAGTTCCCTGGTGACATGTGTACAGGTTAGTTCATCGACCTGAGGTCGTCATTTGTCTCGTGTGAGTTCCCACTGTGCTTTGATTTCTACCCTACCACGGCTCAAAGGAGTCGTGCAAACAGGTAGCTTTTGGGTACAGTCCCGAGCCATATGGAGGCACGTGAGCGGATCGGCAGGGGATTCGTCTCTCCCGGTATTGGGGGCGAGATCGTGCTGTGTCTAGGAGAGCCATTACACAAATCCATGGCCATGGTAGGAGATTTACTGGTAGGTACTCCAGTAGTATCTCAGGGTGTTATTGGGCTTCACTCCGACACGACTTATACTGCTATTGGGGGTCTGACGTTACTAGCCCCCTAGGCAGATATGCGATACTCATTGACGAACGGACCGGACTGTATATACATTGTCACTGTTAGGCTCAGTAGGGTTTCTGGATGAGTTCGCTCATCGGCCTCCCTTGAGTTCGCTCATCAGCCTCCCTTGAGGTCAGTCCATGGGCAGCCGTTACGCATAGCTAGTGCCGCTGACGGTTTGTGGTTAAACCCACTGCCAGGGTACTGACGAGTCATTAGAGCCCCCCACAGACAGTTTCCCAAGTTCGGGCGAAACGTTGTAGAGGCCGTATGGTTTTATGGCAGGGTTCGGAAAATGCACGTGCGTTTACGCACGTGTCGATTTTCGGACAGATAATACTGGTCGGCTTTGGTTTAAGCCGGATCCGAGTATTATATTGAGTAGGTATAATATCTTTGTCTCAGTTGCATTTATATTCGGTCGTAATATAAATGCGGGTATATTTATACAGTTTCGGGGTTATCCTGAAAGTCGTTTCAGGATCACTTTTGGAAGTTGCCAGTTTCCAGTTTTCTATCAGCCGTCTTTTAACATTTGGTTAAAGGCGGATTTATCTTTTCTTGGATGAGAGTGAGTCGTGCTTCTAGAAGGTTCTAGAAGGTTCTAGAATTTGTGACAAGGCTAAGTGACTCATGCTTTGATTTCATTGTATTCTTGTTTTCCTTAAGATATTCTTTTGCATTCACATTATGATATTTTCTTAAGGTCACCCTCTTTGCTCCTACGGTCACCCCCTCCTCCTTATAAGAGGCCGGCCCCCTCTCTCTCCTCACTCTCTCTCACTTGATAGTTTTTCATGGTTACAAAAAGATATGATAGTATTTGGGGTGCGTGGAATTTTACAGTTCATTTCATTCCATCACCCAATTCCCTCGGCAACTTCATTAACCGATCGTCCACGGACTTGGACGAAGTGAGACAAAGTCATCTACGCATTCTCTACATCATTCTTGGTCGTCTCTTTTAGCAAACTTGACGATCGAGTTGCCTCAAGTCAGAGGCGGGAGCCCGTTTAAAGAATCGGTGATGTGGTGCCACCTCGACGAGAATATCGGAGATCGACGAGATCGGAGCAGCCGCAACGGAGCGTGGGATGATGGTTGAAGAACGAAGGACTCGGATCGTTCGGTATAACATTCCTACACTCTTTACAGTTTGTTAGTTTAGCAATAATGGCAGATCCGGGTTAAAGTATACGATAGCGCCAGTTTAAAAGTTTTTGTTCCGCATTTGGCGTCTGTAGACGGCCGGGGCGCTAGCGTAGACTTACAGTGGTATCAGAGCCTCACCATTTTGCTATACTAACTTGTGCTAACGCGTTCACAACATCGATCCGACCGGAAATCGAAAATTGCAAAATCCTAGCTCGACAGTTTCTGTTGATTTTAAATGGTCTCAAAAATTAATTCTACATGTCTTAAAAATCTGTGCAGGCTTTTCTAAGAACCACGACAAAATTTGGACTCATGATTCCTCCAAGCCGTCGCGGAAACGCGGCCAAACCCATGGTTTGGCCGCGCATCCGCGGCCACGTGGTGAGCACATGCTCCCAAATTTTGTCAGTGGGTTCTTCTCTGGATTTTGTGATTTTTGGTATATATCTTTTTGGCCCAGGTTTTGTTACTGTTCACCAGTAAGTCGTGGGGCCCATTTTTTGATATTTGGTCGATCGAAATTTAAACACGTTAGTTTACAGTGCTTACATTATATCTCCGACCGGGAATGTCATTTGATCGGTAAACCGCGTCTGATTGCTATAGTTCTTTTAGACGGGTTTGCGAACGTGACATTCGCGTTGATGTTCTGTATTGTGCTGTGATGTTGCGGATATGTCGTGGTGGATAGCAGTGTGCAATGGTAGTACAGTTTGAGTTTATTTGTACATTTGATATTGCGGGGCGAGCGTCCAACTTGTGGACTGCCGTCACTGCCTGTTGTATAATATTCTTTTGGGGCACGACCAGGTTGCGGTCGATGTACCTATTGTACTATTTTTCATTACTGTACTAGGTTTTGCCCCGCGACGGAGTACACGGATAGCCGGGTTCTGGAAGGGCAACGGGTCCGCATCTCATGGCTTTGAGAGGCAGAGGGGCCCCACTCTAGAATTGACAGACTATTCGCCGCACTCGTAGGGGGTACAGGTTGACCCAAGAAGGGGTGCCCAAGCTTACCGGATTCCGTGAAGTGCTGGGTGGTCCATTCACTATGCTGTAGGGGGCTGCCTCGCTTCAGGTTTTGGCGGGTAACTTGCCGCGCCCGTAGGGGTCTAGGTTTCATTGCACAGGCTATCCACACGACAGGGGAACGTCGAGTTTCAGCAGCGGCTCTGTGAAACTCGGGGATCCCAGATATCTGTATTGTTCTGTGATGCTTATTACTTTTCTGTAATGTTGCATACTATCACGCCTGGAGCGATTATTGTATATTGGTTTATATACTATTAGATGTTGTATATGTTTTACACCCGCGCTAGTCCAGTCCCCGCTCTGTCGTTAGTTAAGTAACCTAACGGGTGATGACGGGACCCAGTGACGAATGCGGATGGCATATACGTACATTTTATTTTCGTTCTTTTCTGGTGTGATCGATTGATGGGACTGCGTTGATTCTGATCAACGCAAAGCAAAACAAACCTGTATACAGTTGTTGGAACAATTTAAAAAGTCTTATTGCAATGACGTTTCCTTTTGTTATGCATAGCGGTATTCAGTGGAATATCCAGCACCTCATTCGACGGGGCAAGGGCCGATATCCCTTCACCGGGACCGACCCCTTGGGCAAAAGTTTGCGTCAGGGTAATAACTTCACTATAGTCGATTACAAGTTGCTTTGCATAGCGGTATTCAGTGGAATATCATGCACCTCATTCCACGAGGAAAGAGCCGAGATCCCTTTACCGGGAGTGACCTCTTTAGCAAAAGGTTTTCGCCACTATATTTTAAAAAGCTATCAGGTTCCTTCAGCGATATCAAGTTCACTACGTTAAAGGTTTTTCGCCAAAAACCAGCCGTAGCCCTCCGTCACTTCTTTTGGGTATTCAATAGTATTCAAGCTATGTATTTTGACCAACGCCAAGGCATAGTGTTTGGTAGCTGCTGGGTATTCAATTGTTGCATAGATAGATGAGTTAGTTTGGGACAGTCGTTCTGCCATTTTGGCCAACGTCAAGGGCATGTGCGGGTGGGTTCAAATTGACAAGATAGTGACGGGTAGAACTTGGCATGTGACTTATGACATTTTGACCAACGCCAAGGTTATAAGAGCATGGGGAAAAAATCATATCGGGAGTTTCTAAAGAAACTGAAACTTGCCAAGTATGCGCATACCTTCTGGAGTATGAGTAACGTGGATGCATTCCATCACGTTATCATGCGATGAGAGTTGGATCCCGATTCCCACTGATGAGTTGGTTTACTCTTCGGGTGATCCCGATTGATTTTTCTTTAGGTTTGGAGGAGAATTTGACAGGACAGTGGGAGGTTTCCGGATTAGATAAAGTGATAACCTTTCTGATCTAGGTTAGAGTGCACGCAGAGTGTTTCTTTTCTCTCTCTCTTTGGCAGCAACCTTTGACCGACCCTAGACTATGACTCAGTGACCAGGTTGACCGAACCTTCTTAAAATACTGGCTTTTGGATTGTCTAAGTTGCATAAGTCATTGCCACTCCTTCTTTTACCCTTTGGATTTCTCAGAACACCCGTATTACTACGGATATCCACTTCCATTGGATAGATCCATCGTATGGTTATATACGAACTCGAAGGGACTTCTTCGAGGATGGATCCAGGTTCAGGAGAAATAGAATTAGTTTATTCAGTTGTCTTTTATTATCACCTTCTCTCAGGTTGCGAGAGCTCCTTGGTTTAGGAGAGTACACATATTACGCCTATTGGATAGTCTTATTCCAAACCATAGGCTGGTGCCGAAAGGTAGGGAATGAAGAAAACCAATTAGCCTAAGTAGGGTGTGCAGAAGGTAATATGTAAAGACAAAATAAAGGGATTAGAAAGAGGGCAAAGTAAATTGCGACTGATATCATTCACGACCAAAACCGCGTACTTCATCGCCGCTCCTATTTCATCTTTAAAAGAATAAGGTATTATTCAGTTGTCTTTTATCGTCACCTTCTCTCGAGATGCGAGTACTCCTTAGTTTAGGAGGGTACACCTATTATGCTTACTGGATAGTCTTCTTCCAAACCATAGGCTGGTGCCGAACGGTAGGGAAGGAAGAAAACCATTTAGCCTAACGATGGTGTACAGAAGGTAACGACTAAAGACAAATAAAGGGATTTGGAGAGATGGCAATAAAATATACGGTTGAAGTCATGAATTGGATTATGGAAGAGGCATTGCTATGAATACCAGGATACCCCTACGAAACATTTTCATGTTTCAGTGCATTGTTAAAAGAAAAACTGTTTTCCCGATTAGACACTTACTCCAAGGGTATGTATTTACCAGGTTTCATTCTCATATCTGTATGGTTTTACAGATGATGAGTGGAAGTAAGATATTGGGAATTAGGTGATCATCCTCATTATATCAGAATTCGTTGTAATTGGTGATATTTGAGGAAATCGCCAGGGTACAGTTTTCCACCAACAACGCACAGGTTTTGAGTTGTTTAACTCAGCGGACTTATATGTAAGTCGATGTAGTACACCCCAGTACTTATGGGGAGGCGGAATTTTCAAAAACGATCAAGTTTAAACAACGAACATCGACTAACCGCTTGAATCGAAGCTAAACAAATAATAACCAAACACATAGCTAAACTAAACTAAAGTGTTAAGGGATTATACCGATCGAAACTAGTCCTTCGTCTTTGTGTCCTCCTTTGTTCTCCTCGGCCTTCTCTAGGTAGTAGACGATCCACCCGAGAGCGAAACTCCAAGCTAAACCTCTAACTTGAGGTAACTAATCAACTTTGATTGCTAATCAAAGATGAAAGGATGATGTAGAGTGTAGGTTATGGATTGTTTAGTCTAACTAATCCTTTGATCTCAACACATGAGGATTAAGGATTAGGGTTTGAAGATGAGAGCTTGAGGAGAGAGAATGTGAGATAAGATAATGAGAGAAGAGAGAGAGTGTATCATAATATTATGAAGCATTCTTATTTTTCAATAATGAATAAAAAGAAATGAATAAGCATGCTTCATGAAATATCTAGTGGTGATTCATTAGCATGAGTCATTAAGCAATAAATGTGCATTAATGAAATGAATGAATCACCACCATGACTCACTCTCTTATCCAAAAGAAACCTCCTTAGTCACATCTTCTAGAAGCTTCTCGAGTAATTACGAGAACGCCCCTCCGATCCGTAAAAATACGGAAAAACTTTAGACTGTAAAAATCCAATAACCGGATACCAGTAACTGGCTTAAACCAAAGCCGACTGGTAAAAACTGTTCGAAAGTCGTACGCGCGTAAACGCACGTATGCGTCCGAACCCTTTGTCGCAAAACCATGCAACCTCTATATCGTTTCGCCTGGAGTAGGAAACTCTCTGTGTGGGACTCTAGAGACTCGACTACTACGCTGGCAGTGGGTTTAACCACAGACCGCAAGCGGCACTAGCTGTACATAACGGTCCCCAGGTAGTTGTCGATAAGAAGGCCGATGAGTAAACCCATCCGAACTCCTACTGAGTCTGATGTGACAATCTCCATACAGTCCGGTCCGTTCGTCCAAGACTATCGCATATCGGGCCTAGGGGGGCGGCAAGCGTCAGTCCCCTAATAGCGGTATAAGTCGTGTCGGAGTGAAGCCCATTACACCCTGAGAAACTACTGGAACCTACCAGCAAATCTCGCTTGCCCTGGCCAGGGACTTTGCGTAATGGCTCTCTGACACAGCACGATATCTACTCCCAATACCGGGAGGGACGAATCCTGTCTAACCGCCACTGCCTCCAAGTGCTCGGGACTGCACCCAACTGCCACCTGTTTGCACGACTCCTTTGAGCCGTGGTAGGGTAGCAATCTAAGAACAGTGGGACACACTCGAGGCGAAGTAGCAGTGTCAAGTCTGCGGACTACGCTGTACTCATGTCACTTGGGAACTGTTCACTGACGACTGGTATCAAACCAACCAACAGTTCCCTGTGAGTCCTGTCCGGTGTACCCGTAACCTAACGAGCACCTGTATACTATCTCCAGTACGACGTACTGACGGCTGTGGGATAGACCATCTCCCCAACTGGGATGAGAAGCGTACACACTAGTCTACTCCGGAGTATCGATGCTCTGTCTCGATAATCCAACGACCAGGGACCTGAATAAGGATGTGCTTGTAGACTACCCAGCCCCCACTAGTGTGACTGCCATCACAACGCTGGTAGACAAGCAAGATCCTAAGAGCTCTATCAATACGTACACTCACATATTAAGATAGAAAAACCAAGTAGCATACTACCATGTTTAGCAAGACTGTTATATACATGTGAATATCCCAAGCTTCCATTAAGTAATATACAAGCTAGTATGATACAGTAATGGCCTTCTAGGGCATAAACACTAACAATCTCCCACTTGCACTAGGGCCATGTACTGGCATATCGCAGACCAATGATCTCGAGCAGCCTCTCGAACTGAATCTGAGGAAGGGCCTTCGTGAATGGATCAGCAATGTTCTCTTCTGAAGCAACTCTCCGAACCTCGATCTCCTGACGATCAATGATCTCCCTGATCAGGTGATACCGCCTCAAGATGTGTCTGGACTTCTGATGGGACCTTGGTTCCTTCGCTAAAGCTATAGCTCCGTTGTTGTCGCAATACAGAGGTATTGGATCAACTATGGTAGGAACCACCTGAAGTTCTGTTAGGAACTTCTTCATCCAGACTGCTTCTTTTGCGGCATCGCAAGCAGCTATATACTCCGCTTCCATCGTCGAGTCAGCAACGGTGTCCTGCTTGGAGCTCTTCCAGCACACCGCCCCTCCATTGAGGGTAAAGACATAACCCGACATGGACTTGGAATCGTCCTTATCACTCTGGAAGCCGGAATCAGCAAAGGCCTCCAACCTGAGGTCTTTTCCGCCGTAAACCAAGAACATCTCCTTAGTCCTCCTCAGGTACTTGAGAATGTTCTTTACTGCTATCCAGTGTTTCTCCCCTGGGTCTGACTGATACCGGCTTACCACGCTTAGTGCGTAAGCTACATCTGGTCTGGTACACAACATCGCATACATTATAGAGCCTACCGCAGAAGCGTAGGGTATAATAGACATGCGTTCCCTTTCCAAATCAGTCTTGGGAGACATCTCTTTGGAGAGGGTGATTCCGTGACAAGCCGGTAGATTACCGCGCTTAGAATCTTCCATACTGAATCTTTTCAGTACAGTGTCGATATACCTGGACTGCGAAAGTCCCAACATCCTCTTGGATCTATCACGATAGATCCGGATCCCCAGAATGTAAGAGGCATCACCCAGGTCTTTCATGGAGAACCTGTGTGACAAGAATCCTTTGACAGATTGTAGCATAGGAATGTCATTTCCTATCAATAGAATGTCATCCACGTACAAGACGAGGAATACGACACTTCTGGCCACAACTTTACTATATATGCACGGTTCATCTGGATTTTTAATAAAGTCATATTCTTTGACTGTCTCATCAAAACAGATGTTCCAACTCCGCGATGCCTGCTTTAGTCCGTAAATGGACTTAAGCAGCTTGCATACTTTCCCGCTGCTCCCACTCTGATTGAAACCCTCTGGCTGATCCATATAGACGCTCTCTTCTAAATTTCCATTCAGAAAAGCCGTCTTTACGTCCATCTGCCAGATTTCATAATCATGGAAGGCAGCAATAGCAAGAAGGACCCGAATGGATTTGAGCATAGCCACTGGAGAAAAAGTTTCGTCATAGTCCAAACCAGGTCTCTGACGAAAACCCTTTGCAACAAGTCTAGCCTTATAGGTTTCCACCTGTCCATCTACACCAATCTTTTTCTTGAAGATCCATTTGCATCCTATGGGTTTTACCCCATCTGGAGCAAAGTCCAAAGTCCATACTTTGTTGGTGTACATGGACTCCATCTCGGTCCGCATTGCATCTAGCCATCGTACCGAGTCGCCGCTCTGGATGGCCTGCTGGAAGTCAGTAGGTTCATCATCATCTATGATGCAATCCTCTCTATCCCCGTCTATGAGAAAACCGTAGTATCTCTCAGGCGGACGAGACGGCCTACTACTCCTGCGGAGGGGTGCGGGAATGTTCTGTTCTTCTTGAACCTCTGGTTCTACCAAACTTTCAGTAGCAGTTTGTGGTTCTGGAATTTCTTCCAGTTCTATTTCGCTCCCACTTGATTCCTTTTCTAAAAACTGATGTTCTAGAAAATGGGCATTACGAGAAACAAATACCTTCTGTTCCTCTGCGTAATAGAATAGATATCCCCTGGAGTGCTTTGGATATCCCACAAACAAACACTTTACTGATCGTGCCTCGAGCTTGTCCACATGCTGCTTTTTAACAAAAGCTGGACATCCCCAAATCTTTATATACTGTAGATGGGGTTTCTTCCCACTCCACATCTGATATGGAGTGGTAGGCACAGTCTTGGTAGGTACCATGTTCAAAAGATATGCCGCTGATTCTAGCGCATGTCCCCAGAAAGATCACGGTAACTCAGCATTACTCATCATGGATCGTACCATATCCAATAGGGTTCGATTCCGTCTCTCCGATACACCGTTATGCTGTGGAGTGTACGGAGGAGTAAGCTGAGAGAGAATTCCTTTCTCTTTTAGGTAACCTAGGAACTCGGCACTTAAGTATTCTCCACCTCGATCAGATCTCAGTGTTTTTATACTTTTGCCGGTTTGGTTTTCTACTTCATTCTTATACTCTTGGAATTTCTCAAAAGCCTCGGATTTATGTTTCATCAGATAAATGAATCCGTATCTTGAGTAATCATCCGTGAAAGTAATGAAATAGGAAAAACCACCTCTCGCATGTGTAGACATTGGACCGCATACATCACTGTGTATGAGTCCTAAGAGCTCGCTCGCTCTTACTCCTTGTCCAGTGAATGGAGTCTTTGTCATCTTTCCTTTGAGACAAGATTGACAAGTGTCATAGGTTTGATATTCGAACGTGTCCAAATATCCTTCTCTATGCAACTTAGTCAACCTTCTCTCATTGATGTGACCCAGTCTACAATGCCATAAGAAAGCTTTATTTAAATCTGGAGACTTTCTTTTTAGTGTGTTCTGGACATTGAAAATTTGGAGTTGGTTTAACACATATATGCCGTTATTTAGAGTACCTGACCCAATCAAACCATGATTAAGGTGGATGTTGACAACATCTCTTACAAACGTGAAATCATAACCTTTATTTGATAACAAGGAAACTGATATGATATTACACGTTAAGCTGGGTACAAAATAACAGTTATGTAAAACCAAAATGTGTCCACTCGTCAATCCTAGGTGATAATCCCCGACGGACGCAGCTCCCACGCTAGCTCCGTTAGCAACCCTGAGGATCATATCACCTTCCTTCAGCACTCTACGGTTTCTCAGTGCCTGCAATGAATTGCAAATATGAGATCCTGACCCGGTATCCAATACCCAGGAAGTAGAGTTGATCGACAGACAATTCTCAATTACAAACACACCTGAAGTCGAAGCCACAGCCTGCTTCGGTTCCTGGTTCTTGGCGTTCCACGCCTTGCAATCCTTCTTCCAGTGCCCTTTCCTGTGACAATGGAAGCACTCATCCTGGCCAACTATCGGTACTGCTTTCTTTTGCTTTCCCTTCCCTCTCACCTTACTAACACCTCCTCTAGGTTTGGGTGCGGCCTTCTTCTTCCTTCCTTTGGCCCTAGCCTTGGACCCGGAAGAAGATGCACCGCCAACAAACATAGCGGGTGTTTCCCTTGCCTTCTGCAAGGTGCCCTCTGCACTCCTTAACATGTTCAGGAGTTCCGCAAGTTCAACTTCTTTTCCTTGAAGATTGAAGTTGAGGATAAACTGGGCGTAGGTGGGAGGAAGGGACTGGAGAACAAGGTCTGTATAGAGCTCATTATCCAAAGTCGTCCCAAGGTCTGCGAGCTCTTCTATATAGCCAATCATCTGTAGGACATGTTCACCTACCGATGACCCGACAGCCAACCTCGCTCGAAACAATTTCTTTGAGGTCTCGTATCTTGCTATACGAGATTGCTCTCCATAAAGTTCCTTTGTATGGAGAAATATGCCATCTAAGGACATATCCTCGTGCCTCCTCTGATGTTCATTGTTCATCGAGGCAAGCACGATGCACTTGGCTCTCGCGCAATCTAAATCCCAGGTTTTTCGGATTTCCTTATCCGCATCACTGGATTTGGGACCAGGGACAGCAGGTGCCGTAGCGGTGAGGATGTACCCCAATTTGTCGTAGGTCAAGGCCATCTTGACATTCCGCAGCCAATCTTTATAGTTTGGCCCCGTCAGTATATTTTTCTCTAAAATTAACTTAAGTCCAGTCATTTTCAGGGTCGCTGCAATTAGGGGAGAGAGAAGAAAACTCTTTAGCATGATGCTCTTGCAAGTTTAGAGTGGTTTTTAGTTTATCTAAACTGGATGGCTCCCACTGTTTCTCGAATCCTTCCTCAAACCATAAAAGAAGAATTAGCCAAGACTATTCTCACCGTACAATACTTGCTTAACCGTTCAGCCAGGCCGGTGTCGATACTTCGAGGGAGGTTTTCCAACGCTTTCGCGAAGTTCCTTAATTAAGTAACCTCTTTTCTCTAGGGGCGTAACCCCGCCGACACTTTTCTGGACACCTACTAGGTTTATAGCATTGATCGTTAAGTGACGAATATCCTGATAAGTAGCATATACTCACAGTAGGATCGGGATCCAAATATCATCGTCTGATAATGTTGTAGGAATTCTACCAACATTCATCAAACTCAAAATGGTATGCATCTCTTTGCAAATTTCAGTTTCTTTAGAAATTCCCGATATAAGTTTTTGCCCCATGCTCTTATGACCTTGGCGTTAGGTCAAAATGTCATAAGTCACATGTCAAGTTCTACCCATCATTATCTTGTCAATTTGAACCCATCCGTATATATCCTTGACGTTCGGCCAAAATGATAATACGACTGTCCCAAACTAACTCATCTATCTATGCAACAAATGAATATCCAGCAGCTACCAAACACTATGCCTTGGCGTTAGGTCAAAATACATAGCTTGAATACTACTGAATACCCAGATGAAATGACGGAGGGCTACGAATGGTTTTGGCGAAACCGTGAACGTAGTGAACTTGATATAACCGAAGGAACCTGATAGCTTTTAAAAGGAGTGGTTAAGTCTCCGCATTTAAAAATATCTGTTTTAAAAATAACCGAGTGGTTTCTTTTAAATTGTTCCAACGATTTAAACTTTGGTTTGTTTTACTTTGCATTATAGATAATGCGTCCCATCATTAACCTATCATTGCAGAAAACAACGAAAATACAACGTCCTCTTATGCCATCCGCATTCGCCACGGGGTCCCGTCATCACCCGTTAGGTTACTTAACTAACGACAGAGCGGGGGCTGGGCTAGCGCGGGTGTAAAACATAAGTGACGTCTAAATAGCTACAATAAATATAGATATTTTACATTCGTCTGACGCAATGATATTCATTCCAGAACACAGATAAACAATATTGGATTTGCAAGCAATCTGTATTTCTTTTGAGCCTGCAAGAAAAGACAGATTACACAGTTGTGATGAATAGCCGTTACCCCACCCTCGACCCCTACGGGTACGGCAAACTACCCACCCGGCAGTCTGTGTACCCTACCTTGGGTCAGTCCTAGGAGCAAAAACAGTAAAATGAAATAATACAACGGTGGCTACGACCGCAACCTGGAAGTGCCCCGCAAAAATAATATTACAACAAGTTACATTTACAACAAATGAATTAAACAATAACCCATTGCAAACCCCGGCTATACACTACAACAGTCCAATACAGTTTATATGCACAAACAGATATAACCATTTCAGAAATGTGCAACCCCCTGCCAACCGACATACTAGCAGTTGGGGGAGGTTTACGAACACATTAAACAATCACAGATATAATCCCATATGCAAATACTGTACAATTCGATCGAATAAACAACATCAATATTGCTCCAAAATCTGCTCTGTTAAACAGTAACCTGAGCAATAATTAAATATTCCAGAAAACACTAAATATCACAGGGGACCCACACAAAAAATTTGGGATCATGACTCGGCAACTCGGCGGCGGAACCGCGGCGGATCGGTGGGATCCGCCGCGCTTCCGCGGCGCTTTAGCCGAGTCATGGGCCCAATTTTCTTGGGTGTTCTCCTGGACCCATGTCAAGCTTTCTGAACATCCCTGAAAAATTTTAGGACATCATTTTGGATTCGACAGAAACTGATTTTTATTAGGGTTTTCCGGCTTCGTTTTTCCGTTCGAAATTCGTACAAATTTGCAACTAGATTATTTATTGTTTAGCGAGGCTCTGATACCACTGTAAGTCGATGTAGTATACCCCAGTACTTATGGGGAGGCGGAATTTTCAAAAACGATCAAGTTTAAACAACGAACATCGACTAACCGCTTGAATCGAAGCTAAACAAATAATAACCAAACACATAGCTAAACTAAACTAAAGTGTTAAGGGATTATACCGATCGAAACTAGTCCTTCGTCTTTGTGTCCTCCTTTGTTCTCCTCGGCCTTCTCTAGGTAGTAGACGATCCACCCGAGAGCGAAACTCCAAGCTAAACCTCTAACTTGAGGTAACTAATCAACTTTGATTGCTAATCAAAGATGAAAGGATGATGTAGAGTGTAGGTTATGGATTGTTTAGTCTAACTAATCCTTTGATCTCAACACATGAGGATTAAGGATTAGGGTTTGAAGATGAGAGCTTGAGGAGAGAGAATGTGAGATAAGATAATGAGAGAAGAGAGAGAGTGTATCATAATATTATGAAGCATTCTTATTTTTCAATAATGAATAAAAAGAAATGAATAAGCATGCTTCATGAAATATCTAGTGGTGATTCATTAGCATGAGTCATTAAGCAATAAATGTGCATTAATGAAATGAATGAATCACCACCATGACTCACTCTCTTATCCAAAAGAAACCTCCTTAGTCACATCTTCTAGAAGCTTCTCGAGTAATTACGAGAACGCCCCTCCGATCCGTAAAAATACGGAAAAACTTTAGACTGTAAAAATCCAATAACCGGATACCAGTAACTGGCTTAAACCAAAGCCGACTGGTAAAAACTGTTCGAAAGTCGTACGCGCGTAAACGCACGTATGCGTCCGAACCCTTTGTCGCAAAACCATGCAACCTCTATATCGTTTCGCCTGGAGTAGGAAACTCTCTGTGTGGGACTCTAGAGACTCGACTACTACGCTGGCAGTGGGTTTAACCACAGACCGCAAGCGGCACTAGCTGTACGTAACGGTCCCCAGGTAGTTGTCGATAAGAAGGCCGATGAGTAAACCCATCCGAACTCCTACTGAGTCTGATGTGACAATCTCCATACAGTCCAGTCCGTTCGTCCAAGACTATCGCATATCGGGCCTAGGGGGGCGGCAAGCGTCAGTCCCCTAATAGCGGTATAAGTCGTGTCGGAGTGAAGCCCATTACACCCTGAGAAACTACTGGAACCTACCAGCAAATCTCGCTTGCCCTGGCCAGGGACTTTGCGTAATGGCTCTCTGACACAGCACGATATCTACTCCCAATACCGGGAGGGACGAATCCTGTCTAACCGCCACTGCCTCCAAGTGCTCGGGACTGCACCCAACTGCCACCTGTTTGCACGACTCCTTTGAGCCGTGGTAGGGTAGCAATCTAAGAACAGTGGGACACACTCGAGGCGAAGTAGCAGTGTCAAGTCTGCGGACTACGCTGTACTCATGTCACCTGGGAACTGTTCACTGACGACTGGTATCAAACCAACCAACAGTTCCCTGTGAGTCCTGTCCGGTGTACCCGTAATCTAACGAGCACCTGTATACTATCTCCAGTACGACGTACTGACGGCTGTGGGACAGACCATCTCCCCAACTGGGATGAGAAGCGTACACACTAGTCTACTCCGGAGTATCGATGCTCTGTCTCGATAATCCAACGACCAGGGACCTGAATAAGGATGTGCTTGTAGACTACCCAGCCCCCACTAGTGTGACTGCCATCACAACGCTGGTAGACAAGCAAGATCCTAAGAGCTCTATCAATACGTACACTCACATATTAAGATAGAAAAACCAAGTAGCATACTACCATGTTTAGCAAGACTGTTATATACATGTGAATATCCCAAGCTTCCATTAAGTAATATACAAGCTAGTATGATACAGTAATGGCCTTCTAGGGCATAAACACTAACATTATACAGAGTATTGTATGTTGTCCAAGTGTCCATCAGGACAAAGGGGTAGGTCCTCGTACTATGTTCTGTTTACTTATAACTTCTCTAGTATTTAGACGAGTGTTTCGTAGAAATACATGGTCTAAGTTTTGAGAAGTTGTGGGTATAAGAATAAAGTAGAGAACCAGGTATCACAAGTATCGAGATTCTTCAAAGAGATCGAAGATGTAGATTCTTGTGATTGGTATTCAGATGATAGTGATGGTTTTGAGAAATGTGTTTCTCTTTCAGGTTACTCATAATTGGATGGATTCCTAAGTTGAGTAATGCTGATTAGCCTCTTTCCATTAAGTTGATATGCACTGGGGACAGCTGCATGGATTGAATATGGTTCCAATTAAATTAGTGCCAAAGTTTCTATATTGGATATAGAATAGTTCGTACCTTAAAAGATATTGAGGTACGGGGAGCTGTCCAGCTTATGCTTAAAACCAGACTCTGGATAACTCAGGGCACGTTTCTGTAGTGGCTATTTGTGGGTTGACCCTGGCTATGACGAGGGTTGATATTCTACCATTTGTAAGATCAATAGTGATATTGTTCTTGACTCGCCACAGTTTTAGTAAAATGGATCTTTTTCAGAAAACAGTAGTGGGAGTATGGTAGAACTGGAAGTGATTCCAGAACCGCGAACGATTACGGAAAATTTAATAGGACCTATATATTCAATCAGGTTTGACATTCCAATAGCCACTCCGCAGATTTGGTGGGTAACCTCAGACACCCGAGAGGTACTCTGGTAGCCTCAAGGACGGTGACAGGGAGGTTCTTACCTACCCAGACTTGACACTACTGTTGTTCCAGACTGTGAGACCCGGTAGGAGGGTTGTCATAGTCAGTGGGAGCAGCAGAAGCATAGTGGGCAAGTAGCTTATGTCTATTTATAGACTTGAGCAGTTATAGCGGAGATAGATCATCTATTTTTGATGTGACAGTCATGGTTTTGACTTCAATCAGAATAGGAGATGGATCAGTTAAGAAGGTAGTAGGGTGTGATGTCATGGTATCTGGATGACATACACAGAGTAGGAAGTAAAATTCCTATACTACGATCGGTTGTACTGTGGTCGTCACACAGTTGTTTCTCCAGACAGGATATGGATATAATATTTGACATTCTGGTTTCTAGATCTATGGTTTTAGATCTGGATTTGGGTAGTTTCCCAATGTGGGTACTTTGACAGATATTCTAATGGTTTTTTGGAATAGTTGACTCCTAGCATGGTGGTGTACCTGCAGGTGATGGAGTCACCCTCTCTAAAGGAGTCGTATAGACTAAAGGGGAGAGGGATGGGCATGATTGGCAGATCACTTGCTTAGGCAATTGAGTCAATCATGAGATGTCAAGTACCACACCAGATGTTGTTTTTGCACTAGATGCAATAAGTTTGTATTAATCCAATCCTGGAGAAACATAAGGAAGCAGTTTTAGAACATAAGTACATGTTCTACGGATTTGATGACGGCAGCCTCCTTCGGGAGACGATTATCATTCCAGGCTTCAAAGGTGACATGGATGACAGAGTGATTGTCAGAGTTATAGTTTTCCCTCTGACGAAGAGGGACAGTATTATGGACAGGTGGTCCAAGAGGATACTGTGGGAGGCATGGTGCCGGATACTGATTAGGTTCAGTGATCGATACAGTCTAAGAAGTTTGGATTTGGAGTTCATTTATGAACTAGGTCCCATCAGATATCCAGACATATTCTAAGACAGGTATTACTCATTTCGGGAGATGGCTTTCTCCGCGAACTTGAGATTTAGAGAGATATAGAAAGAAACTTCTAGGCGGATCCACTCACTGAGGCTATTTCTCGAACACAATAGTTTTACAAACGGGCTTTGTGAAACTGATTAGTAGAGGAGTTGGGTGTTGGTTTCACACGGGCTGTGAGTACGCAACATCGCAATAATTAGCCTTGAGTGCAAGTGGGAAATTGTTGGAGATAGTGCCCTCATAGTCAATTATTGGATCGCAGGTACGTGATTGCAATGATTGCGGAGGACCTATACCGGTATGACAGTCTTACTCGAGATGATAGTATGCTATCTGGTTTGCCTTTATCTGTCGTGTACATGTTCAGGTGACTGATTGCATGTTACACTTTGATAGAGCCCTTAGGATCTTGTTTTACTACCAACAGTATGATGGCGATCATATAAGTGAGAGTTGGGTGGTTTATACGCATATCCTTAATTGTGGTCCCTAGTCGTGGGAGTTTCGAGACAGGGCATCGATACTCCGGAGTAGACTAGTGTGTACAGTTGAGACCCCGACGAGGGGCGGTGGCCGGTCTCACAAGCCACTGGTGTCAGTTGGATCACCTAAGATGTATACAGGTGCTCATTAGGTTATGAGTACACCGGACAGGACTCGCCGGGAATCTGCTAGTTAGTATTATATCTACCGTCAGATAGCAGTTCCCTGGTGACATGTGTACAGGTTAGTTCATCGACCTGAGGTCGTCATTTGTCTCGTGTGAGTTCCCACTGTGCTTTGATTTCTACCCTACCACGGCTCAAAGGAGTCGTGCAAACAGGTAGCTTTTGGGTACAGTCCCGAGCCACATGGAGGCACGTGAGCGGATCGGCAGGGGATTCGTCTCTCCCCGTATTGGGGGCGAGATCGTGATATGTCTAGGAGAGCCATTACACAAATCCATGGCCATAGTAGGAGATTTACTGGTAGGTACTCCAGTAGTATCTCAGGGTGTTATTGGGCTTCACTCCGACACGACTTATACTGCTATTGGGGGTCTGACGTTACTAGCCCCCTAGGCAGATATGCGATACTCATTGACGAACGGACCGGACTGTATATACATTGTCACTGTTAGGCTCAGTAGGGTTTCTGGATGAGTTCGCTCATCGGCCTCCCTTGAGTTCGCTCATCAGCCTCCCTTGAGGTCAGTCCATGGGCAGCCGTTATGCATAGCTAGTGCCGCTGACGGTTTGTGGTTAAACCCACTGCCAGGGTACTGACGAGTCATTAGAGTCCCCCACAGACAGTTTCCCAAGTTCGGGCGAAACGTTGTAGAGGTCGTATGGTTTTATGGCAGGGTTCGGAAAATGCACGTGCGTTTACGCACGTGTCGATTTTCGGACAAATAATACTGGTCGGCTTTGGTTTAAGCCGGATCCGAGTATTATATTGAGTAGGTATAATATCTTTGTCTCAGTTGCATTTATATTCGATCGTAATATAAATTCGGGTATATTTATACAGTTTCGGGGTTATCCTGAAAGTCGTTTCAGGATCACTTTTGGAAGTTGCCAGTTTCCAGTTTTCTATCAGCCGTCTTTTAACATTTGGTTAAAGGCGGATTTATCTTTTCTTGGATGAGAGTGAGTCGTGCTTCTAGAAGGTTCTAGAAGGTTCTAGAATTTATGACAAGGCTAAGTGACTCATGCTTTGATTTCATTGTATTCTTGTTTTCCTTAAGATATTCTTTTGCATTCACATTATGATATTTTCTTAAGGTCACCCTCTTTGCTCCTACGGTCACCCCCTCCTCCTTATAAGAGGCCGGCCCCCTCTCTCTCCTCACTCTCTCTCACTTGATAGTTTTTCATGGTTGTAAAAAGATATGATAGTATTTGGGGTGCATGGAATTTTACAGTTCATTTCATTCCATCACCCAATTCCCTCGGCAACTTCATTAACCGATCGTCCACGGACTTGGACGAAGTGAGACAAAGTCATCTACTCATTCTCTACATCATTCTTGGTCGTCTCTTTTAGCAAACTTGACGATCGAGTTGCCTCAAGTCAGAGGCGGGAGCCCGTTTAAAGAATCGGTGATGTGGTGCCACCTCGACGAGGATATCGGAGATCGACGAGATCGGAGCAGCCGCAACGGAGCGTGGGATGATGGTTGAAGAACGAAGGACTCGGATCGTTCGGTATAACATTCCTACACTCTTTACAGTTTGTTAGTTTAGCAATAATGGCAGATCCGGGTTAAAGTATACGATAGCGCCAGTTTAAAAGTTTTTGTTCCGCATTTGGCGTCTGTAGACGGCCGGGGCGCTAGCGTAGACTTACAGAGGCAGTCTCCTGAAGCGTGTAGATCTCAATGGGTTTGAGGTTGTTGTCGCCGAGCTACCTGCAAGGAAGTCCCGGGGTGGTTGTACCACCGAGGACCCTCCGACGATCAAGTTAGAGAGGAGATCCGAGCAGAGTAACGGCTTAGTAGAGTAAAAATGGCTTATTTGGACCGTCTGAAGGAGGGGTTTATATAGTGGTGGCAGCAGGCGAGGCTGGCGCGAGAATCACGCCGGCCGTTACGCTCCCGACGTCACGTCCGCGTGATGAGCGGGATCTCCCATTAATGGCGAGACATGCTCGTTAATGGGGATCGTGATGGCATGGAACGTGGGATGTGGCCGGCGGATATCTCGTGCATGGCGAGATTCGCGGGATGGCGGTTGCGCCTGTGAGCGGTGCCGTCGGTCGGTCGGTGAGACCGAGAAAGATGACCTTGGCGGGAGAGCTCGCGGACAAGCGGGATAGCCGAGGTATCTTGGTTCTGCGGTAGCCCGGGGACGAGTTATGAGGCCGAGGAGGCCAATTGTGCTGGGGGCTCGAAAGTGAGCCAGCGCTTGTTTGTAGGACAGGCATAGGAGCGGCCTGGTCGGCCACTGTAGGCCTTTTCTTGCATGCTCTGGGACACGTCGCTAGCTACATGTCATGATCTGGGAGATCACTGATATTGAGCATCATCAGTTTCCATTGTTGTGAGATACATCATAATTTATTTCATGATCCCATCAAAAAATCAGTGACATACACAATTCTCCTTGCACTTAACTACATCTGCAAGACTTCGCAGACATACCGATCGAAACCATCTCTAACTCTTCATTCCTCTTATCTAATTTCTTAATACCACATTAAATATCTTATAAAAACTACAAATCTAACCGACCTAAATGAACATATATATTTATGTTTTACTTGGTATGGCCAGATTTGAAACTTTCACTACGACATCTAACCTCCACTCTGAAGAAACAAACCCAATAGGTCTACAACCATTCGATCAATAAGATCTTACAGTCGGTTGTGCGAATCAAGTTTTCTTTGTGACAATTTCAATACCTCTTGTTTTGGTTGTATTTTCGTCTCTTGGGATATAACCTCCTCGTCAATGGCACTATTTACCGAATCCAACCGTTAATTTCTTTATCGAATCAAGTCTTTTTTGCTTGTCTATTTTACTTATCTTGGTGGAACCTTGCAAAACATGAACCAATTCCAACACCAGTGATCTTACTTATCTTGATCCGTCTTTTCAAGGGTGAAGAAAGGTGAAGGTGTTATTGATCTCTTTCCCAAACATGAACATTTTACCCGATGACTATAAAATTATCAAATTGTTTTCTTAATGACTTCCTTTGGTTTCTAATAGTTGTTATATGAATATAAATATATGGTGTGCACGATAGGAGATTCAAATTTATGCTGCATTTGTTGCGGATAAAAATATTGAATGTAACATTTATTGCAAATAAAATTGTAGCATACAACATTTGTTGCATATAAATAGCCTCAAGCCTGTTGTTTGGTATAACTTCTGTAATTGAATATCCAAATCCAAACAGTTTTTCTTGTTTGTTTGAACAAACAAGAGGAAATATAACATATGTTGCAAATATGCTTAGATTGTATATAAAAGCATTTTGGACGTATATAATTATCACCATGATTATCAATCCCAAAGTTGCATCTCTATTTCCATTTCCCTTCCCAATTCAATTATAGCTATTTTACTGCAATATTTGCATGCATGTGCATTTCTAATCAACTAGAAAAGCCCTTAATTAATGACCCCATCCCATCAGGGGTTGGTTGGTTCCAGGATTATGAAATTTGGATTTTTAAATAGTACAGTTGAAAATTTCTGGATTTGATAATTTGTTGTTTGGTTGGTATTGGATTTCTAATATTAGATTTGTACATTGTTATAATTCTTGTTTGGTTGATGAAAATAAAATGAGATTTTTAATTGAGAATTTTAGAAAGAGACAGAAAATGAGATAATTATTAAATAAATAAAAGTAACATGAACTGTGCAATTCCTAATTTTTTTTGAGCATTCATGAATTCCTGTTTTTAATGGGCCCCTTACTAAAGACAAACAAATCTAAACTTTCGATTCTTGCAGGACCAAACATAAAATCATACAATCTTTTGGATTTGCTAATATAAATAGTGTAAAATCCAAGGTGGATCCAGCAATCAAAAGAACATGCATTCCGCACAAATTCAAATAAACGGTCACCCTCATACAAGGTGCTGTGTTCCTCCGATACTTAAATCCAACTAAGAGTCATTTACAGGTCCGTGGTTGGTTCTGGGTCCAAAGCTACATTTATCTCTCCCACAACCAAAACCCTAACACTAAATCCTAACAAAATCCTCAGTAATCTTCTCCAAATCTCCTCGATCTACCGATACATCGATTCCTCTCGCTGCGACGATCATTTCGATCTTTTCCTTAAAAAATTTGGTCCAAATTGAAGCGGATAGCCGACGATTTTCTGCCTCTTTTGTGAATCGGCGAGATCTGATGTGATTCCTTTGATCTCAGTCTTATTTTTTGTTTTATTTCAGTGATCTGGTGGGTTTTGACATTTTTTTCTTTATTTTTTTTATGTTAAAGATTTGATTTTTGTAGATCTACTCAAGAATCAGCTCGATTAGAGATTTCTCATTCTTTTGAGCTATTAGAGAGGTAAAATACGTTGGATATCAAGAGTCCTTTTTATGGTTATCATGCAAGTTTTCATTTCATGATTCAAGTGATTCTTTTTCGATCTAGTTAATTTCTTGTTACCCGCAAAAATTTGTTGCCAAATTGATCATGGATTTTATGTTGTAGGTAATATATATAAGGTCACATAAGAAATGGAGACACTTGTTGTTGCTGCTCAGCACCGGAATCAATACTGCAGCCGAAACAAAGCCCTGATCTATAACCAATTCGGCTCTTCTCCTTCAAGAGGATTGAAAGGGATCAACTGCCGAACCCTTGAGTCCGCTTCCGGGTTTCTCTCATCCCCACCTTCATTCAAAAACTACTATGAATCCAAATCTCCCCATTTTCACTCGGAACCGCCGAAAGAGCAACCCGATTGCGATTAGCCCCAGACCCACCATCAAAGGACCCAACTTCAATGAAGATGTTGAGGAATTCTCCGAGCTTTGGGCCGGTCCCGCATTCTCCAACTCGCCGCCCCCTAGTTCCTTGCCCATTCCTAAATTGTCACTTCGCCAGAAAAGGAGCGTGTCTTTAGAATTACCGTTTCGGACAACAACTGGGATTGTTGAACGCATGCCTGTTGCTAAGTCCGCACCGCCTTCGCCTAAGAGAGATTCCGTCTCCTCTGCCACCGAGAACCTGAGGAGAATCCTCCATTTGCGTATTACTGATGATTGAGGAAGTCGGGGAGTTGGGGTGATTGTATATTCACATTGTATATGGTGGTTAACTTATAGTGGGTAGTGTCAGTTCTTACAAGGTTTTTAGGAGTCGGATGTCATCTGTGTAGTGTTTGAGAAGGTCGAGAGGGGGAAAAGAGGGTTGTGTTGGGATAATCAGGAAAGAAGAAAGACGGGAACAGGCTGTAGAGTTCTTGGTCATCTTTTTCGAATGGTTGACATCTTAATCGAGAATGAGAGGTGGGGAGAGTAGTTTTTCCGATTTGTTTTATAAGGCGACGCTTCTCTTAAGTTTGTCATGTTTAACTCTCTTTTTCTTGCTATGGTGTCAGGTGTTGTCGTGTCTTAGCAGCTGTGCATACTCTTGAGGTTAGCATTAATTCTTCCTCATTTCGTGTGTCCCTGAGTCTGTAGGTATATATGCATGTATCCTTTGTAATAGCCTGCATTTAGTCTATTCATAATACTTCAAGCATTTGGTTAGTGCTTCGTCTTTCTTTCTTAGCTATTCTTTAGCTAATCTCTGACTTCATTCTCTCTCGTTCTCAAGTTCTCCTTGCTGCTTTTCAGGTTTTTGGGTTTTTTTTTTGAAATAGGATGATTTTAAATTTATATTATTAAAATAGGGTAGTTAAATTTTTTTTTATGAAAATAGGGTGGTTTGTGTACCCCACATAATTAAAAAAATTTTTTTAAAGAGGACGGGCCCCGCCCTCTCCTTTACAAAGAAGAGGGCGGGTTCTCACACCCGCCCTCTCTCCTTTACAAAGAAGAGGGCGGGTTCTCACATATAAAGGAGAGGGCGGGTTCTGAGAACCCGAACCCGTTCACACCCGCCCTCTCCTTTACAAAGGAGAGGGCGGGTTCTGAGAACCCGAACCCGTCCTCTTCAAAAATGAGGGGAGGGCGGGGCGGGGATGGGGTCCACCAAACCGTCCTATTTTCATAAAAAAAATTTAACTACCCTATTTTAATAATATAAATTTAAAACCATCCTATTTCAAAAAAAAACCTCCAGGTTTTTAGGAAGAAAAGTTGGGAGGATGAACTCCAAAAGCGTTTCATTTGCTGTCCACTTTCTGTCATCTCCGTCTCCATGCATCATATGTGTTCCACTTTGCATCTCTCTCCCTCTCTCTCTCCCTCTCTCTCTCTGTACAGGTGTTCGATCCTCGCTTCAGTTTACTCTCCACTATATCGATGTTTCAGACCTCAAGTGTTAGGTACTCTCTTTCATCTTAGTAATAGTAGCTGCATTACATAATATTTTCAAGGCTTTGAAACTATTTGGTTTGTTTAAGTTCGAGTGTTCAGTTGTGGTGAATCAAGCTTGGAGGTTACCGAGTTGAATATCTCAATAAGGTATGGATGCTGTCTTTTTTGGATTTTGACGGCATATTTCATTGTTGGCCTGCTTGCACATTTGCTCATGGTTCTCTTTTGCTTAATTCTATCTGATGCGGTTCTGGTAGGATGCAGAAATCTCATGTTGGAGAGCAGGGTGTTGGTTCTATCAGGAGTTTGGATTTCTGGGATTTATCTTAGTTATGTTTCTTTGTTAGCAGTAGTTTTCTTATGAATTTGATTGTATGGCTTTGTCATGCGTGGTGTGAAGAGAACTGGTTTCTCTACTTTACTGTTTGATTGTCAAACGTTTATTGTATTCTCTTATGTCAGCATGTTGAAATGATTTTCTTTGCAATTAATATGTTATAACATTGTTCATTATTTTATACATATTCACATGTATTTGAGTTATCATGCATGGTTTCGGTTAGGTGAGTACAAATAATGTCAAAAGCAAAGCAGTCGCTCTCATGCTTGGTAGTAGTATAGATCCTGCAAGAAGAAAATGGCTGCTTTTATCTTGTTTAGGATGTAAATATTTGGACACCCCAAAGTCTTATGATGCCTCTTTATTTTGTTAGTATAATGTCAAGCGTAGGTCTCTTGTGCGATTGCGTTTTTTGAAGCAAGTAATTGTAATTTCCCAAAAAACAAAAACTTGGTTAACTGACTTGCTCAGACTAATATTTAAAACCCATCATCAAAACCGTCCAAGTTACTTTGGACACAATGGTCTCTTAACCGTTTGTTGTTATATTAAGTGTTATGCAATGGTCTCTTCACCCAACCATTTGTGAAATCTTAAGCGGCTTAGGTGGGAGTTATACCAAGTGACCTAGCTATTTGTGATATCTTAAGTTGCGTTTTTGTGCGTATGTTGTGGGAATAAAAGAGTTTGAAAGTGCCAAAACTAATTGTGGAGAGGTGATGCACGAATGTAACATTGCATCGTTTTGAAGATATTTTTTTGATGAACAGAATAGGGCAAGATGCCCTACTCAATAAAAATGCATTACTAATAAAATAATTACAAAATATATACACAATCAAACATCGAGGGGTTTCACAAAATGATAGAATGTTTGTTAATCATCAAGACTAACTAATGCTATAACTTGGAGCGGTCCAGTGGTCGTCATCCATTTCTAGCATAAGTAAATAATGATAAGTCCAACAAAAAAAATAATTCAGAGAAAAGAAAAACAGAATAATAACACCACCAACTAAAGACGGGCCTCTATATAACGAGGGAAAACTCCAATGAATCTCAAAAATCATGGTCAGCAGCATAGCTATAAGTAACTCATTCCCAACAAGCAGAATCAAAGATAATTATGTGATCCCAAGAGCTCCGTTCCATCAAATAGAATCAAGGTTGCCTGACATTTGGTGAGCTGCTAAAGCTTTCCTCATTTGAGAGCATGCTTGATGTTGCTACTTTTGGTAAGAAGCCTAAGCACAAGAGATTGTAGTCACTCCAACTCTATAGCATCCCGATATTAGATTAAAAAAAAATAGCACCAAAGACTCTAATGATGAGCTGTTGCAGCTTTAGCTGCTGCTGCTATTGCAAACTGCTTGATGTTGCAAAAAAAAAAACTGCTGCTGCTGCTGCTGCTGACTGCTGCTTCTGTTGCTTCTGCCGCTGCTGCTGAATGCCGCTGCCGCCGTCTCTGCCGCTCACTTCTGTTGCTGCTACTACCGACTGTTGCTGTTGTCGCTGCTGTTGCCACCGACTGTTGCTGTTGTTGCTGCCGCCGCCGCCAAATGCTGCTGCCGCCGCCAAATGCTGCTGCTGCTGCTGAGATATGTATTTGCCGCTGCTGTAACAAATTGTTGATGCTAAAACTGCAAGGCCTGCAAGCTGAATTAGACAAGAACCATGATGCTTTGCAATGGAGAGAGGTGTGAGGTAGCACTTTTCGAACCGCTCTTTTTTCTTTTGCTTCCTCAACCCGAGCCTGAAATTGCAGGCTCATAGATATAGGTAACCAAGGGATTGGATCTCTACAAGCTATGCAAATTGGTGAGCTCAAATGCATTTTTAAACGAACGTCTTTTTCTTTCTACTTGCAAGTATCGCGGCCCAAGATAAAGTATGGTTATAATATGCATGAGAATACTATCCTTACTTTTAAACTTAGCATGGAATAGCCTATCATTTCTCTCTAACCACAAGCATCAAAAAGAAGCTAAGCAGCATATATAACAACACATCGGAACTCAATGATATAGGCTCCAACCAACCTGAAATAGTGATATCGGCTGGCATAATGTTGGGAGATAGATTGAAGGCTGCAATAATATTAAGCCACACCACTTTTGATAAATGACAATGGAAGATGATGGAGGCTGGATCTCCTTCAGATGTTGTCCTCCGTCGATCTGTCGCAAGCGTTGGTGAACTGCTGAGATTGGTGTTGAGGGGTGCCTCCTTGAGCATGTGGATCTCAGTGGGCTTGTAGTGAGGCAGAGCCACGCTATCTGCAAAAGAAGCCCCGGTGTGGTTGTACCACCGTAGACCCTCCGACGATCAAGTTTGCCGAGGAATTTGGGCAGAGTAGCGGCTTATTGGAATAAAATTGGCTTACCTGAGTCGTCTGGGAGAGGTTTTTTTATAGTGGTCGCTTGGAGCGAGCTGGCACGAGATCTTCGCCATCGGTTACGCCACTGGTGTTACGCCTGTGTGATTGACGGGATCCCCATTAATAACGAGATATGCTCGTTAATGGAGAATACGGCGGCGTGGAACGCGGGATATTGGGTGGCGGATATCTTGCTTCTGAAGAGATACGCGGAGTCATGGCGGAGGCGCTTGGGCTCTGCGTCCTTGGTTGCTCGGTAGAATCGGGGGCTTAGCTCGACGGGAGGCTCGGAGACGAGCGGGAGGCCGAGGAAGCTCGGTTCTGTGATAGCTCGGAGGCGAGCAAGGACGGCCGAGGAAGCTCAGCATGTAGGTGGGCTCGGAGGCGAGCCAACGGTTATTTACATGGCGAGCATATGAGTGTTTAGGGATCCATCAAAGGTCGGGTCATGTCTCGAGATGATAGCCCGGAGGACGCTTTCAATATGTGGTGCTTGCCCTGTTTCCGTGAGCCCCGGGACACGTCAGATACCACGTGTCATGATCTGGGGAGTTCCCACTTATGAGCATCATTATTAGCCCCCCCACTCTCGTCCGGACCTATTTATGGGTCGGATCGAGAGTGGTCTGGATCGGTTTCCCGGACTCAGCCTGTTGTTAAGAATTTGTCAGCATGGATTTCCGAGACGACTCGGCGTAGGGGCGGTTGCGTCGTTCAGATCTTTGAGCCCGCCTGTCTCATCCCGGGCGCTTGGATCTCTGCGCGTATCTTGGATGATGTCAGCGGAAAGGATCGTGCAGTTAAAGAGGAGCGCTAATTTGCTTGCACGTCCGTTGAGCTACAGGCCACGCGTCCGACGTGGATTGGCGGACGTGACAGGCTGTCGCTGTCGCCTGCGCCCGAAGGGACGTCTCCAATGGTCGTTCGACACGTGGGGTGTCGACGACTGGCGGACGCGGAGCTTTGTTTTGGCGGGAAATGATCTGAGCCATCGGATGCGTCCCCCCAAGCAGTATAAATAGGGGTGGCATCCCCCTAGCGTTTCATATTTTCGCCACTATTTTCCTTTGCTGCGAGAGATTGCTCGGCGCTTCATACTTTAGATCGGATCCTTCGCACTCTTTCCTCGGAGAATCCTTCTTCTTTTGAATCAGGTTAGATATCTTCTTCTGAGGAGTCTGTTGAGATAGTTAGGGTAGAGTCTAGAGAGTCTTCCACCTCTTCCCGAGACGGATCCCTTGCTGCCTCCTCACTATCGGGCCTGCCCCGTAGAGTCAGGGTCATCTGCGCCGCTCGTCGCCAGGCGACGGCAAGGGCCCCCAAGATGCGCATCGGGAACGCCCGTGATACGCCCTCTATCTTGAGACACGTGGACGGGCTTACTGAGATTCGGGCTCGCTTCCACATTTTCCCTAGCTATTCGCAACGTTTAGCTAGGGCGGAGAGAGGGCGGATCAGGTGCAGGATAAGGAGATTGCTCTGTATTTGGACGCATTCTGGGCTGGTATGTGTCTGTCCTTTCCAACCGAGGTATGCGGGATACTTCGTTGTTTCCAACTTTCGCCGGGCCAGCTTGCGCCGAACTCGTGGACAATCCTCCTCGGGTTCTTGGTCCGGCTGAAGCTTGAGGCTATCCCCTTCAGCTTGACCCTTCTTACTTCCTTTCTCTGCTATAAAAATCATCCCGGCACCAGGTCGAGCGAGCCGAGCTCGGTGTACTTTTCCTTTAAAAAGCATAAGGGTGGGACGACCGGGTCAGGTGTTATAGTGGTTCCTTTCTCCATTCACGAATGGAAGGAGAAATTCGTCTTCGTCGGGCCACCCGAGGGCGAGGATTGGCCTGTGCCTACATAGGGCATATGGCCGATTGCCCGAGGGCGAAGCAGTTGTCTTCGCCCGAGGCGAGAGCGGTATCCATGTGGGAGCCGATCCGGCGGGCCGACGTCCTCTTTTCCGAGCAGGTCCTTAGCTGGGCCGGGCTCAGCCCCGCACACTTTGTGGGTAAGTTAGGAGATTGGACGACTTGTTTAGACTTGAGTAATTTTCCTTTTGCTCTTTTAATATCACTAACCTTCTTGTGCACTCTTTGTTTGCAGGGCAAATGGACAACGCTAAGATCCTTGCTGTCATTGGTGTTACGGCCCAGAAGAAGGCCGGCGGCATGACCTTGTCTCGAGCAGGCCCGAGCTCACCACTGAAACCGTCCCCACCGGCAAAGTCATTCGCAGCACCCCGGGCCCTCGATGACCGTTGTGGGGGCGGCCTCTACAAGACCAGCTGTTGAACTCAGAAGACTGGAAGAAGCCAAGGATCAGCTAAGACCCGATTTTTGCTTTTATTGCAAGAGGGATGGACATTTGATAAAGAACTGTAGACGCGCAAAAGGCCTGTGCCTAGTTTGTGGCGCGTCCAATCACAGAATTGAGACCTGTCCATATAGATACAACTCAGCTCACACACCTACCAACTACCCGCAGCGGCCAGCTATTCAGGCTCCTACAACTCGTCCTGCACCACCTCCACATAGAGCTCCTGCACAGCCTACTCGCCAATTCCAACAAGCAATGAGGGACATGCCTCGGGGGCAGAGAAACAGGCCTCAAGGACAGAATGTGCCTCCAGCTAGAAGGAATGTACCACGGCGATAGACATTCACCTTAGCAGCCATAGAATCTGAAACTGTGAACCAAAGTAACCCAAGTAACTCTCTCACAACTTTGACCAAATTTTTTTTTACCATCTTTAGTTCTGTCACCAAATTGTTACACTTTCTTTTTACAAATTTCGAGGACGAAATTTTTTAAGGAGGGTAGAATGTAACAACCCTAAATTTCCTATACAAGGTTTTACAAAAAAAAATTTCAAAAATCCATAAAGGGGTATTTATTGCCTGAGCACAAGACTTAAGTAATTAATTAGCAATTTAATTACAAGAAGGAGCTTGTAGCTCATTGGTAATACCTTGCATTGCTGAACCAAGCCACCAGAGTTCAAATCCCATACCCCACATTATTTTTTTATATTTATTTGTTTTAAATTTTATAGAAGCCCAACAGTCCACCTGAGATAACTCCCAAATTCTGAACTGAACCTGAAAAACTAAAAGTACCAGTGCCTACCCCATGAGACCCCCACCTCCCGAGACCCCGACTCGGCTTGAGTCGGCCGAGTCGGCCGGCGGACCGGCCAACTTGGGCCGGCGCCGCCAGCCGGACTTGGCCGGTCGGCCGAGTTGTGAACACCAAAAAGATGTCTCTTGGTCTCCCCACCTCCACTGCATACTTTATTTCTGTAGACCATCTCCAGAGAGCCTATTAACACCTAATTACTCCAATTTTTAATGAATTTCCTATATTTTTACATTTTTTTTTATTAAAAACCCTTCATCTACCCTAACCCTATAAATACACCCCTACCCCCTACCCTCTCACCCCAAAATTCTGAGCCCACTCTTTCAAAATTCCAAGAATCGTGTATACTTTGAAAACGAGCGAAAGACGAAGCTCCGACGAATTCCCGGCGGAACTTCCGGCGATCGTTCTAGGAACTCCCGACGACGACGCAACACATCGGTGATTCCACTACTTCCCTCTCACCCTCTTGTGTGTCCTAAAACCGTAAGTCCCATTTTCTGTCTCTCCTTTCTATTCTAAAAATACGAATTTACAAAACCCGACGGAATCGGAACAAATCCGATTTCCGATTCGGTTTCTTATAAAACTTCACTTCTCGTTAATACAATTATGCTTAAACTCTCTCATGTTAACTATTAAATACTAATCAACCAAATTGATCAAGTTTCATTACATAAAATGATGGCTATTTCAATTTATCGTATTTTTCACTTAAATACTACATTGTTTCAATTATACATTTAATTCCATTAAACTTGCTATCCTTAAAGTAGATCACGAGGTAACGACCTACCTCCTCACACACTCATATGCAACATAACACGATACCATCGAAAACTTAGAATACGGGAAAACAAACATTTTCATTTAAATACCCTTTACTTAATAAAACCATTTCTAAAAGATTTAGTATCGATACACTTTTTAAATAAATACCACTTATTATGAAAATAGGATAAGTTGTGGACATCGGTCGTTTATCTAAACCTGATTTTTTGGTGTCTAGGCTAGGCAAGTGAGAAAGGTAACTTTAAAATTCCCGTCTCACGGTGATTCGTGAGCGGATCTCTCCTTTCTTCACTTGTACTTATCTGGCCACAATTGACGGTAAAGTGGTGATTTGAGGTATCTCACAACTTGTCATTTTGGACCAGTTAGGAATAGTCTAGTTGACTTAGGAGACCCTAGAATATAGAATACGGAAAATTGACATCTTTACAAATAAATACCATTTACTTCATAAAACCATTTTCTAAAGGATTTAGTATTTATACAATCTTTGCAAAGCGCCGCTACAACCCATTTTGGGGAATCCGTTCAGGATGGTGTGGATTATCGCACATTCTCGGGCTTAGTAGTGCAAGATTCAGACCTCCGCAAGGAGCATTCGGTCTCGAAAGATTTAAAATACGACATCTTAAGAAAATGAGATTTTTAGAATATAAAATATATATTAAAATTATTTTTGTATAAATATATGTAAATTTATCATTAAAATACCTATTTTGTTATGATATAAATATTCCACCTTTTTTCTAAAAATCACAAGAATCAATTTTACACTAAAATACCATGAATTCCATACAAACCGATATTACAATAAATACCTTTATTTCTGAAATTAGGATATTTTCACTAGAAATATCACAATATAAAATCTACATTCATTACAACTCTAAAGACGAATAATAAATACTTGGGGCGTATTTTGAAAAGTATATAAAAGTATTTTTACATAAACCCCCCTCAAGTTCTATAAATTACCCTAGGGACCCTAATAAACATAGGTTTAAGCGGAACCAATCTCTTGAGCCTCAGGGAGCCGGAGAAGTGGGTGCTTGCCTATCTAAGGTAGACAAAGTAATAAAAACAATCAGGACTTCAATTTACTTTGCTAATTTGTCTGACTCAGTTTGAATCTCAGTATAATCTGACTTGAATATGATTCAAGTACAATCTATAATCTACAGTCTACAATCTACAATCTACAATCTACAATCTACAATCTTCAGTATTACAATTCAACATGAATCCAATTATCAATCTATACAACTTGACCGAACCGAACCATGGATATATATTCCATCTATATGGTTCTCCAGTTATTCCATTTACATGATTCTACGGTTACATCCGTTTACTGATATCATGGTTTCGGTCAGTCATCCAATTATACAATCTATACAGTTACAATACAAGACAAACGATACAATCAAAACACTATGGGGTTTAAGGGGTAGATTGGTACGGAAGGTGTTAAGAGTGGCACGAGACGGTAAGATTAAGACACCTAACCTATATTCCGTTGCTGTTGTACCGTGGCATAACGGTTCCTTGAGTTCCTGATACCTTAGTCTCCGAGGCAAGTGAGACTCCTCTCATATACACTGGCATCCTTCTGTACCAAGCTACAAACAATAGCGTTAGCACTAAATATAACAATATAACAATATAATACAACTGTAAAAGCTACTCTCTCTCTCTCTCTCTTACTCTCTGTCTATTCTATTTCTCCTCTTATCTTTGGGACTTACCGAGTGACCTGTTCATTGACGACATTCTATTTCTTTCTTCTTTGAATGTCGTCAGGTGATTTGGATTCGTCAGAGATCGAGCCAACTGCAGAAGACTTGGATCAGTACAGCGAAGACCCTGAGCTCTAGACATTGTACATTTTCTATTCAGTACTTTTCATTTCCTGTCATGCCATTGTTTAGGCATCGCTTTTATTTCAGTTGTATTTCCTTTTCATGTATTGTACAAAAGAATGTTAATAAATAAAAGTTGCTGTTTTTATTATACCTTGTCTCTTGTGTATATTTTCTTTTATATTGCTTAGTTACACTTAGCGTATTTGCTTCTGAGTAAATACGTAGCGGCCTTGTCGCGCCCCCTTCGTCGTATACCGGGAAGCGGGGCGTGACAGGTTTTGTTGGTGGCCCATGCAGGTCGGAGCTGTATGAAACTCTATCATGCAGTTCTGTTCTGCGTGAACAACCTAAGCAATATAACACAAGAACCAGCAACTAAAACATTCTTTACAATCATGTTCCTTGAATCCCATCATTTCTTATTCTTTGAATCATATACTTTGAATCCGTCCTAACCTAAAATTTTCATTCAAGGTTATGGATTCCCCGAACAACACTAGCACCAATGTCAACAACACACCTCCACCACTACCTCTCACACCTGCTGTTCCTGTGCCACCCACCGAGCAAACGATTCTACTTGAGGCGATCCGCAGCCTCCTTGAGTGACAGCAACAACTCCTGAACCGTCCCGAGACTGACGCACTTGGGGTAAAGCAATTCAGGACTTTACATCCCAAACAGTTCTCAGGAAAGGGAAGCCCACTGGAAGCTGAGGAATGGGCTCAAAGTATCGAGGATGATCTGGCAGCAGCACAAGTGCCAGAAATAGCTTGGGTCCGAGTTGCGGACAATGCACGGAACTGGTGGAAGGCGGAAGAAAGCCGTCTTGATCAGCCCATTGAATGGAAGACTTTTCGCGATAAGTTCGACCCGAAGTACTTCCCTGTGACTGCCAGGTTTGCCATGGAACAACAGTTCATTCATCTACAACAAGGTTCGATGTGGGACAAGTCAGTAGATGAGTATGACGCTGAATTCACCATGCTAAGTCGATTCGCGACATACTTGATACCGACGGATGATATCAGAGCCTGTCGCTTTCAACAAGGTTTGGACACGGAAATGCAGGCTGCACTAGCCACAGGGAAATTTTTGACTCATGAAGATGCTCTGGAAGCTGCCCGCAGTTATGAGGCAGTGATAAAGGCAAGGGGCAGACCTCAGTCTGCAGGAGTAAAACGCCCTGCCACTCAAATGGCAGGAGGGCCTCTTCAAGGCCAGCTGTTGAACTCAGAAGACTGGAAGAAGCCAAGGATCAGCTAAGACCCAATTTTTGCTTTTATTGCAAAAGGGATGGACATTTGATAAAGAACTGTAGACGCGCAAAAGGCCTGTGCCTAGTTTGTGGCACGTCCAATCACAGAATTGAGACCTGTCCATATAGATACAACTCAGCTCACACACCTACCAACTACCCGCAGCGGCCAGCTATCCAGGCTCCTGCAACTCGTCCTGCACCACCTCCACATAGAGCTCGTGCACAGCCTACTCGCCAATTCCAACAAGCAATGAGGGACATGCCTCGAGGGCAGAGAAACAGGCCTCAAGGACAGAATGTGCCTCCAGCTAGAAGGAATGCACCACAGCGACAAACATTCACCTTAGCAGCCATAGAACCTGAAACTATGAACTAAGGTAACCCAAGTAACTCCCTCACAACTTTGACCAAATTTTTTTTTACCATCTTTAGTTCTGTCACCAAATTGTTACACTTTTCTTTTACAAATTTCGAGAACGAAATTTTTTAAGGAGGGTAGAATGTAACAACCATAAATTTCTTATACAAGTTTTTACAAAAAAAAAATCAAAAATCCATAAAGGGGTATTTATTGCCTGAGCACAAGACTTAAGTAATTAATTAGCAATTTAATTACAAGAAGAAGCTTGTAGCTCATTGGTAATACCTTGCATTGTTGAACCAAGCCACCAGAGTTCAAATCCCATACCCCACATTATTTTTTTATATTCATTTTTTTAAATTTTATAGAAGCCCAACAGTCCACCTGAGATAACTCCCAAACTTTGAACTGAACCTGAAAATCTGAAAGTACCAGTGCTTATCCCATGAGACCCCCCACCTCCCGAGACCCCGACTCGGCTGAGTCGGCCGGTGGACCGGCCGACTCGGGCCGGCGCCGCAGGCCGGACTTGGCCGGTCGGCCGAGTTGTCAACACCAAAAAGGTGTCTCTTGGTCTCCCCACCTCCACTGCATACTTTATTTCTGTAAACCACCTCCAGAGAGCCCATTAACACCTAATTACTCCATTTTTTATAATGAATTTCCTATATTTTTACATTTTTTTAATTAAAAACCCTTCATCTACCTTAACCAACCCTATAAATACACCCCTACCCCCTACCCTCTAACCCCAAAATTCTGAGCCCACTCTCTCAAAATTCCAAGAATCGTGTGTACTTTGAAAACGAGCGAAAGGCGAAGCTCCGACGAATTCCCGGCGGAACTTCCGGCGATCGTTCTAGGAACTCCCGGAGACGATGCAACACATCGGTGATTCCACTACTTACCTCTCACCCTCTTGTGTGTCCTAAAACCGTAAGTCCCATTTCTTTCTCTCCTTTCTATTCTAAAAATACGGATTTACAAAACTCGACGGAATCGGAACAAATCTGATTTCTGATTCGGTTTCTTATAAAACTTCACTTCTAGTTAATACAATTATACTTAAACTCTCTCATGTTGACTATTAAACACTAATCAACCAAATTGATCAAGTTTCATTACATAAAATGATGGTTATTTCAATTTATCGTATTTTTCACTTAAATACCACATTGTTTCAATTATACATTTAATTCCATTAAACTTGCTATCCTTTAAAGTAGATCACGAGGTAACGACCTACCTCCTCACACACTCATATGCAACATAACACGATACCATCGAAAACTTAGAATACGGGAAAACAAACATTTTCATTTAAATACCCTTTACTTAATAAAACCATTTCTAAAAGATTTAGTATCGATACACTTTTTAAATAAATACTACTTATTATGAAAATATGATAAGTTGTGGACATCGGTCGTTTATCTAAAACTGATTTTGTGGTGTCTAGGCTAGGCAAGTGAGAAATGTAACTTTAAAAGGCCCGTTTCACGGTGATTCGTGAGCGGATCCCTCCTTTCTTCACTTGTACTTACCTGGCCACAATTGGCGGTGAAGAGGCGATTTGAGATATCTCACAACTTGTCGTTTTGGACCAGTTAGGAATAGTCTAATTGACTTAGGAGACCCTAGAACATAGAATACGGAAAATTGACATCTTTACAAATAAATACCATTTACTTCATAAAACCGTTTTTAAAAGGATTTAGTATTTATACAATCTTTGCAAAGCGCCGCTACAACCCATTTTGGGAAACCCGTTCGGGATGGTGCGGATTATCGCACATCCTCGGGTTTAGTAGTGCGAGATTCAGACCTCCGCAAGGAGCATTCGGTCTCGAAAGATTTAAAATACGACATCTTAAGAAAATGAGATTTTTAGAATATAAAATATATATTAAAATTATTTTTGTATAAATATATTTATATTTATCATTAAAATACCTATTTTGTTATGATATAAATATTCCACCTTTTTTATAAAAATCACAAGAATCAATTTTACACTAAAATACCATGAATTCCATACAAACCAATATTACAATAAATACGTTTATTTCTGAAATTAGGATATTTTCACTAGAAATATCACAATATAAAATCTACATTCATTACAACTCTAAAGACGAATAATAAATACTTGGGGCGTATTTTGAAAAGTATATAAAAGTATTTTTACATAAAACCCCCTCAAGTTCTATAAATTACCCTAGGGACCCTAGTAAACATAGGTTTAAGCGGAACTAATCTCTTGAGCCTCACGGAGCCGGAGAAGTGGGTGCTTGCCTATCTAAGGTAGACAAAGTAAAAACAATCAGGACTTCAATTTACTTTGCTAATTTGTCTGACTCAGTTTGAATCTCAGTATAATCTGACTTGAATATGATTCAAGTACAATCTACAATCTACAGTCTACAATCTACAATCTTCAATATTACAATTCAACATGAATCCATGAATCCAATTATCAATCTATACAACTTGACTGAACCGAACCATGGATATACATTCCATCTACATGGTTCTCCAGTTATTCCATTTACATGATTCTACGGTTACATTCGTTTACCGATATCACGGTTTCGGTCAGTCATCCAATTATACAATCTATACAGTTACAATACAAGACAAACGATACAATCAAAACACTACAGGGTTTAAGGGGTAGATTGGTACGGAAGGTGTTAAAAGTGGCACGAGATGGTAAGATTAAGACACCTAACCTATATTCCGTTGCTGTTGTACCGTGGCATAATGGTTTCTTGAGTTCCTGATACCTTAGTCTTCGGGGCAAGTGAGACTCCTCTCGTATACACTGGCATCCTTCTGTACCAAGCTACAAAAAACAGCGTTAACACTAAATACAACAATATAACAATATAATACAACTGTAAAAGCTACTCTCTCTCTCTCTCTCTTACTCTCTGTCTATTCTATTTCTCCTCTTATCTTTGGGACTTACCGAGCGACCTGTTCGCTGGCGACATTCTAGATCTGTCTTCTTTGAATGTCGTCAGGTGATTTGGTTCCGTTAGAGATCGAGCCAACTGCAGAAGACTTGGATCAGTACAGCGAAGACCCTGAGCTCTAGACATTGTACATTTTCTATTCCGTACTTTTCATTTCCTGTCATGCCATTGTTTAGGCATCGCTTTTATTTCAGTTGTATTTCCTTTTCATGCATTGTACAAAGGAATGTTAATAAATAAAAGTTGATGTTTTTATTATACCTTGTCTCTTGTGTATATTTTCTTTTATATTGCTTAGTTACGCTTAGCGTATTTGCTTCTGAGTAAATACGTAGCGGCCTCGTCATGCCCCCTTCGTCGTATACCGGGATGTGAGGCGTGACAAAGGCTAAGGCCAAGGCGAAGAAGAAGAAGGCCCCCACCAAACCGAAAAGAGGTGTACAGAAGGTGCAGGGCAAGGGAAATGAAAAGATTGGGGGAACAGCCGCAAAGGAAGAGTACTTCTACTGTCACAAGAAGGAACATTGGAGAAGGATTGTCGGGCTTTAAAAGCCAAGAATCAGGACACGAAGCAAGTTGTGGCTTCGTCTTCAGGTGTGTTCGTGATTGAAAACTGTTTCTTTATTAACTCTACTTCCTGGGTATTGAATACCGGATCAGGATTTCACAGCTGTAATTCTTTGCAGGCGCTGAGAAGCCGTAGAGTTTTGAGGAAATGTGATATGACTCTCAGGGTTGGCAACGAAACCAGTATGGATGCTGTTGCAATAGGAGAATATCACCTTGGATTGACGATTGGACATATTTTATTGTTACATAACTGCTTTTATATACCCAGCATGATGTGTAATATTATATCTGTATCTTTGTTATCTAATGAAAGATATAATTTTTCACTTGAAAGCAATGTCATAAACATACACCTAAATCATGAAATGATTGAGTCGGGTACACTGAATAACGGAATATACGTTCTCAATCAACATCAAGTTTTCAATGTCCAAAACACGCTAAAAAGAAACGCTTCAGAATCAAATCAAGCCTTCTTATGGCATTGTAAACTGGTCATAACAATGAAACACGATTAACTAAGTTACATAAAGATGGATATTTAGATCCGTTTGAGTATCAATCATATACAACTTGTCAATCATGTATCAGAGAAAAGATGACCAAAGCTCCGTTCAATGGGCACGGAGAAAGAGTCACTGAGCTCTTGGGACTCATACACAGCGATGTGTGTGGGCCAATGTCTACGCATGCAAGAAGTGGCTATTCTTACTTCATTACTTTTACCGATGATTTTTCAAGATATGGACATGTATTCTTGATGAAGCAAAAATTCGAGGCCTTTGAGAAATTCCAGGAGTATAAGAATGAAGCGGAAAAGCAAACCGGCAAAAGTATCAAGTTGCTCCGATGTGATCGGGGTGGTGAATACTTAAGTGTCGAGTTCCTGGAAAATCTAAAAGAGAATGGAATTCTCTCTCAGCTTACTCCTCTATACACACCACAACACAACGGTGTATCAGAAAGACGGAATCACACCTTGCTTGATATGGTGCGTTCCATGATGAGTAATGCTGAGTTGCCATCATCCTTCTGGGTTATGCACTAGAATCTGCTTCATATCTATTGAATAAGGTTCCAACTAAGTCTATGCCTACCACTCCATATGAAATGTGGAGTAGGAAGAAACTCTATCTTAAGTATCTTAAGATATGGGGTTGTCCTGCTTTTGTCAAAAAGGTTCATCCGGACAAGCTCGAGATACGTTCAGTATTGTGTAAGTTTGTGGGATACCCCAAAAACTCTAGGGGGTTTTATTTCTATTACGCGAGGAACAAAAGATCTTTGTTTCTCATCATACCCGCTTTATGGAAACTCAATTTCTTGAAAAAGAGATTAGTGAGAGCGCAATGGAACTGGAAGTAATTCCAGAACCACAAACTATTACTGAAGACTTAGTAGAACCTGAAGTTTTAATGGAACCGGACGTACCAACGCCACTCCGCAGATCTAGTAGGCAGTCTCATCCGTCTGAGAGATACTACGGTTTTCTTATAGACGGGGATCGAGAGGATTACATCATTGATGATGATGAGCCGACTAGTTTTCAGCAAGCCATCACAAGTAAAGACTCGGTGAAGTGGCTGAATGCTATGCGATCCGAGATGGAATCCATGTACACCAATAAAGTATGGACTTTGGATGGGCCTCCTTCTGGGGTAAAACATGTTGGATGCAAATGGATCTTCAAAAAGAATATTGGTGTAGATGGACAGGTAGAAACCTATAAAGCTAGACTTGTTGCTAAAGGTTTTCGTCAAAGACCAGGATTGGACTACGACGAAACTTTTTCACCAGTGGCTATGCTTAAATCCATTCGGATCCTACTTTCCATTGCTGCCTTCCATGACTATGACATCTGGCAGATGGATGTTAAAACCGCTTTTCTAAATGGAAGTTTAGAAGAGTGTGTTTACATGGATCAACCAGAGGGTTTCATGGACAGTGGGAGCAGCAGAAAGGTGTGCAAGTTACTTAAATCCATTTATGGATTAAAGCAGACATCGCGAAATTGGAACATCTTCTTTGATGAGACGGTCAAGGAATTCGACTTTATCAAAAATGCAGATGAACCTTGTATTTATAAGAAGATTGTAGGGAGAACTGTGGTATTCCTCGTTTTATACGTAGATGACATTCTCCTGATAGGAAATGATATTCCTATGCTACAATCGGCCAAGTTGTTCTTGTCACAGAAGTTCTCTATGAAATACCTGCGTGATGCCTCGTACATTATGGGGATTAAGATTTATCGTAACAAATCTAAAAGAATGTTGAGACTTTCACAGTTGAGGTACATAGACACCGTACTGAAGAAGTTTAGTATGGAAAATTTCAAGCACGGCAATTTACCCGCTTGTCACGAAATCACCCTCTCCGAAGAGATGTCTCCCAAGACTGATGAGCAGAGAGATCGCATGAGTATTGTACCCTATGCTTCGGCGGTATGGTCGATAATGTATGCAATGTTGTGTACCAGACCAAATGTAGCTTACGCACTCAATGTCGTAAGCAGGTATCAGTCCAACCCAGGTGAGAAATATTGGATAGCAGTAAAGAACATTCTTAAGTATCTGAGAAGGACTAAGGAGATGTTCTTGGTGTACGGTAATGGAGACCTCCAGATCGAGGCTTTTACCGACTCTGGCTTCCAAACTGACAAGGATGACTCCAAATCCGTTTTGGATTATGTGTTTACCCTCAACGAAGGGGCGGTATGTTGGAAGAGCTCCAAACAGGACACCTGTAACATTTTGGAAAATTATAAATATTAATTTATAATTTTAAATATGAATTTAATAAGTTTACAAAAAAAATGATATCGCTTATGAAATTGGGTATCGGGATTATATCCGAAAAATGTAGTTATTTCGATAAATATGAAGAAATTGTGTGATATCATAAAAATGATATTTTGATTGTTCTAAACATGACATGAGTTTGGCATCCCGGTTATTGGGATGCCTATCGTTCCGCTATGATAATGCTATTTAAGTGTTATAAAAAGTATTGTGTCTCTTTTGAAAACATGGATTTAGATTTTGTGACATGAAGGGTTTAATTAAGGGAAAAAGAGTTTTCTTTAATTATTGCATTCTTTTAAATCATGGTTGGTATATGTTAGTTAATTTAAACCCTCACCCTCACCATGCTCATATATCTCCACCTCATGTTTAAACACTCACACAACCACTTCACAAATTCTCCACCTCCTCCTTCCACCATGCCACCTCCATCTCACCACCCTCCACCTCATGCTTTCTCTACACAAATCCTAACACCTCCGCCTTATTCTTATTCAACACTTAGAATTCTAGTAACTTTTCTAAACTGAACCAACAAGCTTCTTCAACTCTAACAAAAACATTCTAAGTGTTCATCACATCAAAAGGGTAAAGCAATGAATTCCATCACCAATTTTGTTCACACCATCAACCTAGAAGCTACTACAATCCCTAAGGGTCTCCATCATACAATCCTTGAGCTGGAATCCTTTGTGCATCATCCCAATAGGTATATCTTCTTCTCTCTTTACTTAATCAATTCTGTTCAAATATCAGTTTTCATATGCAGTATAGAAAAACATGAACTTTTGCGATATTTATCATACAAAAATTGAATCTGGAACCATTAGGTGAAATCACTAGAAAAAATAACAAGACCATAAGTATCATAAGATCATTAGGAGATTTCACCTAAAGCCCGAGACCCCATCTCCAATTTTTGACTGCGAGAACCCTAAAATGTCCGATGTCGCCGGGTCATTGGGGGTATTTGGTGTCGGTTTTTCTTCTGTAGATTTAGTTTGGCATTTTATGAGTTACTGTATTGTTTGATTTGTCCTATTATTCATACAGAGAAATCTGGGAATGTTTTAGTAAAGGTTTTATCAAGTTTCCGATATTCCGATACAGGTTTTTCGTATTTTGTACTGCGACTGAAACATCGACGTTCGTACGTTAATTTCAGTGTCATTTGTTCGTTTCTGGAGTAAGTAAGCTATAGATTCTAACCTATAGATACTTAGCTCGTTGTTGTGATTTCGATATGATATTTACGCCGATATTTCATAACTACGATTATAGGTACGATCGCGAAGGTTTTCGAGATGGAGTTGGCAGACATAAAAATCGTGGATTCGACGAGCTCGACAAGTTGGTGAGTAGATTTACATCTACGGGGGAAGTCGGGTGGATGGCGTATAGCACCCCCGCAACCTTATAAATAGGATAGTATGATACATAGTTAGTTTTAGTAGTTGTGCAAGATAATGATATTGAAATTATGATTGCATTTCGTATATATTCATTTGCATGTAGTTTATTTATGGTTTGGTAAATTGGTACGAAGGATCATGCCGTACTAGAGATGATTTAGGTATAGTGATAATGTGAGGTATTGTATGAGGAATTATACCGTATTAGTGATGATGAGATTCATATGCAGAATAATGGCCAAGTTTCCTTTAGATTCGTAAAATAATGTTTTAGTTCATTTTAGAACGTAATACTTAAGTGAGCTATACTCTTTTAAAAAATAATGATTCGTTTCCCTTTTTGATGATAAAAGACAAGGATGTGATGCCAATTTCCAAAATAAATATCCATTTTCAACCCAAGGCAGCTTCCTAATTTCAAAACTAACGTTTCGTTTCCTTTTCAAAGAAAATGGTATAGCTCATAGAAAGTAGTTACATTTATTAATTACGCTTAGATTTACTTTACATATTCGCGATGTATTATTCGATATTATACATTTCCGTGATACAAACACTTTGATAGAACACTGCACAACTACTAATGAGTATTATGTTGCACGAGCACATACGCATATGTTACACTACACCTCATTGGTACTGCCATGTCACTGCAGGACCGTTACACCGCCTAATGCGTAGGTAACTGTCGATACAAGTATGAATTATACACTTATAGAACACTCGCACAAATATTAATGATTTCCATGTTGCACGAGCACAGACGCGTATGCTACACTACACATCATTAGTATTGCCATGACACAGTAGAATTGATATGTTTGTTGCCTGTATGACTTAGTTGCGTACTTTACCTTTATTACCTGTTGGGTATTGCGAATACCAGTGTCATGAGTATTCATATTTTATTCTTATGAGTTTTCAGAATGTTTTACTTTTGATGATATATATCAGTAGTATGGGACGCTGTTATATATGTATATATAATATATCATCAGGAGGGCTTATAAGATTATTCTTATTCTTTACTTGATATATTTGGATATGATGAGTTGATGTCCACCATGAGTCGTTTTTACATTTTGTTTTACTCTGAACCGAGGGGGGGCAATACGGTTACAGATTTCTACGTTATCCAGACTGAGTGGGGGGGGGATATACAGTCGGATACATGGTGGATCCGGTCGAGACCGAGGGGCAGGATAGCCGCAATAAAGGCGGGGGGCTTAGCGAGGATACTCGATACTGGAGATAGAGATGAGCACGACAGATATCCACGGGATACTGACCGGGGTTCGATTGGGCACAACGGATATCCAGGTGATACCGACCGGGGCCAGGAATATCGGGTGGCGATCATCTGTTGAGATGGTGTCGACGGTATTTGCATTTGTGTGTCGGTGATGGACACGAGAGATTTGAGGATTTGCGTGTCGGTGATGGACACGAGAGATTTCTGATTTCGGGTGTCGATGCTGGACATCCCTATATATGGATAGGTTGCTATCATGAGGTGCCCAGTTATATTATAGTTGTTGTAGCCAATCAGGACTGATCCGGGGGACAGTACCTGCATACCTTTTTACGAGTAGTTGCATACAAAAAGGAATTCAAAAATCGAGCTATAGTCTCATTATTTTGACATGTCTGGTATGACATTGAAATCTTTTAAATTGTAAACCTCTTAACACTATTCATTAAAACAGCAAAACGTATATCTTAAATAAGATACCTATTATATTTCATAATATCACGTCTGCTCTTACGCCGTGATATATGTATTCCGCGGCTATTTTAAAGAAGAGGTTTTACATATATATTTTCGGCTACTTATGGGCTTTTACCTAGATACAGGTCATTTATATGATATGTTCTACTTTGGGATAGCATGATAGATAGTGTTGCATTTACGATACATACACATATAATATATTATATTAGTACAGGATATGATAGTACTATACTTATGACCTAGGCATCGTTGTGCATTCGATTTCTACCTTGTGATGTACTTTTATTCACTTAGTTAGAAACTCACCCCCGTTGTGCCACAGTTTCTTGCAGGTATTACCGCTTGGATTATCAGCGGCTTGGGGCACACATTCCTTTCGGTGATTGCATTGGTATGTGGGTTACTGTTGCATCGTACTCACATTTGTATATTCTTATCTTTTTGTATCTAGTAAAATTCTATCAACTTAGAAAGGGTATATTGTGGACTTAGAAGCGAGACTTAGAATTGTGTGTTTGTGGGCGTTCGTACTCATTGGAGTTGACCTTTTTATATAGTTGATTTTGTTTCGCTTTTCTTTTCTTCTCCATTGTCCGTCGTATAGTGTTTGCTTGGTTGCTCCGCCGTTTGTGCGTGGAAGTTAGCTCCCGTTAGGATGCTATTTTTACTGTTATGGTGTATCGGGTCTTTATGCAAAATTTACAAAGGAGGTGCTATTGAATTTTAAAATGTCAGAGATGGTTTTCAACATACTTAGTTAGACTTAAATGTTTATTTTAAACTGATCTCATCTGATGACTATTTTAAACCTCACCTCCAATATTTTCAAAAAGGGTTTAAATTCCGGGTTTGGGCTTACTTGGACCGCGTCGACGTCTTTAGATGTTGCGTGATTTAAGTGACAGTCACGTGCCACATTTGGGTCGTGACAAAGTTGGTATCAAAGCGTTTGGTTTAATCTTTGTTCGAGTCTAGGTTTGACTATATGGAGTCTAGGCATACACTTTTGTTACCTAGGCTTTACCTTATAGGACTTAGACTTGACTTTGGGGGTCTTATACCCGAACTTTCGTTATATAGGATGACCTTGGTTGATGGAGTAGGTACTAAGTAGAGTGACGTACCGTACATATGTTCCACGGCATATTTACGATATGATACTCCACCTAAGTTACCTTAGGATTTATATCTTGAGATCTTTCTTCTATTCGTTCCATTGACCTATCCCTGTCGATGCATGTGGATTGTTTCGGTTGCCATGTTTACATGAGCCGAGAGGGCTGCGGTTAGAGAAATGGTCAGGGCAGACTTGCCTGGGACAAGGACTGACAAGGGTGACATTCCGGTGATATATAGACATGTCGTTTATTCATATTCGATCGGGTTCTAATGTTGAAGCGAGTTTCTTCGGGATCCGCACCAGACGGTCGAGTCATTGCAGGAAATCAGCCGGACTTGAGGCGTGATGCTTTTCCCTCTCCGAAAATCGTGGTGTTGTGCGCTGTTCAGACAGCGGTACAAATCATAGCTGAGGTTATCGAGGTGTTACTTCCAGAGTTCATGAAGTTAAAAGTTGACGATGTTTATAAGTGTAGATGGATCAGAAGGGTTCGTAGTCATTCAAATGTGGGATGACTAGGACTTTTAATCCGTTGTGGCGCTCCGATGCGAGGTTGGTGAAGTTGATTAGCTTCTTCCGATGGGTCTTGCTCAGACCTGGTGCAAGTCGCTCGAGAAAGAGATCGTGTAGTAAGTTTTCCTCCGATGGATTGAGACGAGTTCTCGAAGGTGAGCTAGCCAGATTCTTCTACAGAGTATCAGAGATGCTGGATTCGTGTTTTTGAGTTTTGTAAGATTCCGAGTTTGGTCATAACCGAGTATGACTTGCAATTTGCATGGTTATCGCGATATGCTCTTTAATTAATTGATATTGGAGAGTAATGGAACATGAGATTGGTGCGAAGTTTCAGTGGAAAGTTGTTCTTCACCGCCGACATTGAAGATTTGATTCATATTCAGAGTCGCGTACGACCAAACATTCATAGGAAAATTTTAAGGAAATGGCAGTTGATACGAAAAAGAAAGTGGATTCAGAAATGAGTGCTAGTTCCGGGCAGGCTGGATAGCTGAGATCAGCAGGAGACTTGATGGGTTCTTTCCAGAAATTAATGATAAGTAAGATTTGATCGAGGATCAGTTGTTGGCGCACACACAGAGGTTAGATATTACCGTCATCAACATGTTGAGTTGCGAGAGACTAGACTACTGGCCAATGAGATGTGGTGAGAGGTATCAGCAGTAGGACTGATGGTGTCGTTACTTCTCACCGGACGATTGTATAAAGAGGACATTGCATTAGAGATCCGCAAGAAGAACCTGAATTCAGAGACAGAGGACGTTAGACCGTGGTAGACGGTAAGTGGAAATCCTTGCTATGCCAGTTCCGGGTATATAAGCACCTTTTGACATTGAGGAAGATACACTTCGATATCATTGTTTTCGATTTACGTTTTTATGATCTGAAGATATTTTTTTAAATGTTAAAAAGGGGACAACTGAACATCCGTTATTTTGATTTATGTATTTTGAGGATTTGAGGGTCACATAAACGTTTTGTGTACACCAGGTGCACTTGTTGAGATTTTCGTGCATGATAATTGCACTTTGATTGTGTTTTGTGCGCACCAGGTTCCCTAGAATGATATTTTGTGCGTATCAGTTACACAGGACTAAGAGATTTTATGTATATATATACACTCTAGGTATACTCGGTAAGGTTTCGTGCACACCAGTTGCACGTTTTGATATTTTGTGCACCCTGATGCACTTGAGATTTATTTTGTGCACCCTGATGCACTTGAATTTGATTTTGTGCACCCCGATGCACTTGAGATTTATTTTGTGCACACTGATGCACTTGATTTTGATTTTGTGCACCCCGATGCACTTGAGATTTATTTTGTGCACCCTGATGCACTTGAATTTGATTTTGTGCACCCCGATGCACTTGATACTATTTGTACACTTTTGTTCCATGCACAGTTGATGCAGTGGATATCGTTTCGTGCATGCCTGTTGCACTTAGCACTGTTTTGGTTTCATGCACACCGTGACGTGTGGTTTGAGATTTGCATACAAACCGTTAGGGTTTATTTCGTTTTCGTGCTTTGCACTGGATAGGATATGTTATAGATTTGATTTATATATTTTCGCTTGGTCGTGTGCACCGATATTGCACTACGACTATGATATTGATTGTGTACTTGATATACACAACGGTTTTCGTATTTGGTATTCTGTATCATAACTGATGTAATTCTCATAGCAACCGCTAGAGTTATAGTTATGTGAATTTATATCCTTTGAGTTTTCACGCACACTGTTGCGTTATGATGCGTTTAGCTCATGTGGGACTTTGGAGTTCCATTATATTGAGCGGATTATATGTTTTAAAATTTCGGAACCCGACAAAATGTTTTGAAATGAGTTGATAATGGGGGTTAAAATTTAAATTCGGGGACCGAATTTCTTTAAGGGGAAGAGATTATAACATTTTGGAAAATTATAAATATTAATTTATAATTTTAAATATGAATTTAATAAGTTTACAAAAAAAATGATATCGCTTATGAAATTGGGTATCGGAATTATATCCTAAAAATGTAGTTATTTCGATAAATATGAAGAAATTGTGTGATATAATAAAAATGATATTTTGATTGTTCTAAACATGACATGAGATGTTATTATAAGATAATGGTATTTAAGTGTTATAAAAAGTATTGTGTTTCTTTTAAAAACATGGATTTAGATTTTGTGACATGAAGGGTTTAATTAAGGGAAAAAGAGTTTTCTTTAATTATTGCATTCTTTTAAATTATGGTTGGTATATGTTAGTTAGTTTAAACCCTCACCCTCACCATGCTCACATCTCTCCACCTCATGTTTAAACACTCACACAACCACTTCACAAATCCCCCACCTCCTCCTTCCACCATGCCACCTCCATCTCACCACCCTCCACCTCATGCTTTCTCTACACAAATCCTAACACCTCCACCTTATTCTTATTCAACACTTAGAATTCTAGTAACTTTTCTAAACTGAACCAACAAGCTTCTTCAACTCCAACAAAAAACATTCTAAGTGTTCATCACATCAAAAGGGTAAAGCAATGAATTCCTTCACCAATTTTGTTCACACCATCAACCTAGAAACTACTACAATCCCTAAGGGTCTCCATCATACCATCCTTGAGCTGGAATCCTTTGTGCATCATCCCAATAGGTATATCTTCTTCTCTCTTTACTTAATCAATTCTGTTCAAATATCAGTTTTCATATGCAGTATAGAAAAACATGAACTTTTATGATATTTATCATACAAAAATTGAATCTGGAACCATTAGGTGAAATCACTAGAAAAAATAATTTACCATAAATATAATAAGATCATTAGGAGACTTCACCTAAAGTCCGAGACCCCATCTCCAATTTTTGACCGCGAGAACCCTAAAATTTCCGATGTCGCCGGGTCATTGGGGGTATTTAGTGTCGGTTTTTCTTCTGTAGCTTTAGTTTGGTATTTTATGAGTTACTGTATTATTTGATTTGTCCCATTATTCATACAGTGAAATATGAGAATGTTTTAGTAAAGGTTTTATCAACGCGACTGAAACATTGACGTTCGTACGTTAATTTCAGTGGCATTTATTCGTTTCTGGAGTAAGTAAGCTATAGATTCTAACCTATAGATACTTAGATCATTGTTTTGATTTCGATATGATATTTACGCCGATATTTCATCACTACGATTATAGGTACGATCGCGAAGGTTTTCGAGATGGAGTTGGCAGACATAAAAATCGTGGATTCGACGAGCTCGACAAGTTGGTGAGTAGATTTACATCTACGGGGGAAGTCGGGTGGATAGTGTATAGCACCCCCGCAACCTTATAAATAGGATAGTATGATACATAGTTAGTTTTAGTAGTTGTGCAAGATAATGATATTGAAGTTATGATTGCATTTAGTATATATTCATTTGCATGTAGTTTATTTATGGTTTGGTAAATTGGTACGAAGGATCATACCGTACTAGAGATGATTTAGGTATAGTGATAATGTGAGGTATTGAACGAAGAATTATACCGTATTAGTGATGATAAGATTCGTATGCCGAATAATGACCAAGTTTCCTTTAGATTCGTAATATAATATTTTATTTCGTTTTAGAACGTAATACTTAAGTGAGCTATACTCTTTTAAAAACTAACGATTCGTTTCCCTTTTTGATGATAAAAGACAAGGATGCGATGCCAATTTCCAAAATAAATATCCATTTTCAACCCAAGGCAGCTTCCTAATTTCAAAACCAACGTTTTGTTTCCTTTTCAAAGAAAATGGTATAGCTCATAGCAAGTAGTTACATTTATTAATTACGCTTAGATTTACTTTACATATTCGCGATGTATTATTCGATGTTATACGTTTCCGTGACACGAACACTCTGATAGAACACTGCACAACTACCAATGAGTATTATGTTGCACGAGCACATACGCATATGTTACACTACACCTCATTGGTACCGCCATGTTACTGTAGGACCGTTACACTACCTAATGCGTAGGTAGCCGTCGATACAAGTATGAATTATACACTTATAGAACACTCGTACAAATACTAATGATTTCCATGTTGCACGAGTACAGACGCGTATGCTACACTACACATCATTAGTATTGCGATGACACGGTAGAATCGATATATTTGTTGCCTGTATGACTTAGTTGCGTACTTTACCTTTATTACCTGTTGGGTATTGCGAATACCAGTGTCATGAGTATTCATATTTGATTCTTATTAGTTTTCAAGATATTTTACTTTTGATGATATATATCAGGAGGGCCTATGAGATTATTCTTATTCTTTACTTGATATATTTGGATATGATGAGTTGATGTCCACCATGAGTCGTTTTTACTTTTTGTTTTACTCCGAACCGAGTGGGGGGATATACGGTTACAGATTTCTACGTTATCCAGACTGAGTAGGAGGGGGGAGGGATATACAGTCAGATACATGGTAGACCCGGTCGAGACCGAGGGGCAGGATAGCCGCATTAGAGGCGGGGAGCGTAGCGAGGATACTCGATACCGGAGATAGACATGAGCACGACAGATATCCAGGGGATATTGACCGGGGTTCGATTGGGCACGGCGGATATCCAGGAGACACCGACCGGGGCCAGGGATATCGGGTGGCGATCATCTGTTGAGATGGTGTAGACGGTATTTGCATTTGCGTGTCGGTGATGGACACGAGAGATTTGAGGATTTGCGTGTCGGTGATGGACACGAGGGATTTCTGATTTCGGGTGTCCATGCCGGACATCCCTATATATTGATAGGTTGCTATCATGAGATACACAGTTATATTATAGTTGTTGTAGCCGACCAGGACTGATCCGGGGGACAATTCCTGCATACCTTTTTACGAGTAGTTGCATACAAAAAGGAATTCAAAAATCGAGCTATAGACTCATTATTTTGACATGTCTGGTATGACATTGAAATGTTTTAAATTGTAAACCTTTTAACACTATTCATTAAAACAGCAGGACGTACATCTTAAATAAGATACCTATTTAAGAAGAGGTTTTTCATAATATCATGTCTGCTCTTACGCCGTGATATATGTATTCCGCGGCTATTTTAAAGAAGAGGTTTTACATATATATTTTCGGCTACTTATGGGCTTTTACCTAGATACAGATCATTTATATGGTATGTTCTACTTTGGGATAGCATGATAGATAGTGTTGCATTTACGATACATACACATATCATATATTATATTAGTACAGGATATAATAGTACTATACTTATGACCTAGGTATCGTTGTGCATTCGATTTCTACCTTGTGATGTACTTTTATTCACCGAGTTGGCAACTCACCCGTTGTGCCACAGTTTCTTGCAGGTGTTACCGCTTGGATTATCAGCGGCTTGGGGCACACATTCCTTTCGGTGATTGCTTTGGTATGTGGGTTACTGTTGCATCGTACTCACATTTGTATATTCTTATCTTTTTGTATCTAGTAAAACTCCATCAACTTAGAAAGGGTATATTGTGGACTTAGAAGCGAGACTTAGAATTGTGTGTTTGTGGGCGCCGTACTCATTGGAGTCGACCTTTTTATATAGTTGATTTTGTTTCGCTTTTTTTTTCTTTGCCATTGTGCGTCGTATAGTGTTTGCTTGGTTGCTCCGCCGTTTGGGCGTGGAAGCTAGCTCCCGTTGGGATGCTATTTTTACTGTTATGTTGTATCGGGTCTTTATGGAAAATTTACAAAGGAGCTGCCGTCGAATTTTAAAACGTCAGAGATGCTTTTCAACATACTTAGTTAGACTTAAATGTTTATTTTAAACTGATCTCATCTGATGACTATTTTAAACCACACCTCCAATATTTTCAAAATGGGTTTAGATTCCGGGTTTCGGCTTACTTGGACCGCGTCAACGTCTTTAGATGTCACGTGATTTAAGTGCCGGTCACGTGCCACATTTGGGTCGTGACAACACCGTAGCAGCCTCGACGATGGAGGCTGAGTACATCGCCGCTAACGATGCCGCAAAAGAGGCAGTCTGGATGAGGAAGTTCGTTTCTAAACTTCAGGTGGTTCCATCCATTGATGATCCAATACCTTTGTATTGCGATAACAATAGAGCCATGGCTTTGGTAAAGAAACCATGGTCCCATAAAAAATTTAGACATATCTTTAGGCGGTATCACCTGATCAGGGAGATCGTGGATCGCTGGGAGATCGATGTGCGGAGAGTAGATACAAAGGACATCACAGCAGATCCATTCACTAAGGCTATCCCTTACGTCCAGTTCGAGAGACTGTTCGAGATGTTGGATATGTGGTACGCCAGCAACTGGCTCTAGTGCAGACGTTGGGTACTCAATACGCCAATAACGGGCCTTAGTGCAAGTGGGAGATTGTTGGATATGTATGCCCTAGAGGCCTTCATTGTATAGGATGCTAAGGATATGTATGTACAGGATAATCTTGCTCAATATGATAGTATGCTATTTGGTTTGTCTTTATCTTAACATGTGATATGTTTTACTAGTTATTTCACATCGCTTATACATGTTGATAAAGCTCTTAGGATTCTTGCTTGACTACCTGCGTTATGATGGCAATCATACTCCCAAGTAGTCGATAAGCACATACTTAAAAGCCCTTAGGATTCTTGCTTATACATGTTTTACTTGTGGGAGCTGGGTAGTCGATAAGCACATCCTTAAAAGTCCCTAATCGTGGGAGTATCGAGACTGGGCATCGATACTCCCGAGTAGACTAGTGTATATACATTTCTAGATCCTGACGAGGGGCGATGGTTGGTCCCTGATTGATCGGGCGGAACTACATTGTTTATGTTATGATATGCGTTCCGCTTTGTCCTATTTATTCTACTTACCGCAATCAAGACGGTGTCGCTTTGCAGCTAGCCGGTTGAGCACGGGTCGTTCGCAGGGAGATGGTTGTATGTCCGTTCTTGTCTTAGACGAGTCAATTAAAGAATGTGTATGTGTATGTTCAAATCTATTCTAAGTGTTCGTATTTTATGTTCAAGTAAACTTGTTAGGGTTAGGGTTGCTTAGTAGAGTTAGCATTAGCCTTGTGCTTGTCTTTTGCCATTCTTAAATTGATGTTGGGATAATCGAAAGTAGCGGGGATTAGGAGGACATAGGAATGAGATTTGTGAGTTTAAGCAAGCTTTCCAACGCAAAATCCATTCCTAGTGCCCCTTGTCCTTCCGCTACGTGCGCTTATTTCCAACCCTAGGCCAAACACCCACAACCATGTATCCAATTAAGTCACAACTACATGTTACGTTGTAGTGCGTCCAAAGGACTTCTCGACTTAGGTCGCGGCTATATGTCACGTATAGCGCGCCTAAGTGAGGGGGTTGTGTTTATTTGGTCCAGGTTCGTTTTAAGATGTTTGGCGAAAAGAAGCACAAGGGATTTTTCCGTCCCTCATACTAACCTTTCTTAGCCCTAACAAGTGTGGAATTATTCACACATTTAAAAGAAAAACAAAACAAGAAAGAAGAAAAGAAAGAATGGAAAAAATACGGTTTTACAAAATGGTAGCAAGCTAACTATTTGGGCCCTCACCTAAGCAAGGGACTCCATAGAGTATCATATGTTGAAAATACGATTTAGAAAAGAAGGAAAATAAAACAAGAAATAACAACAACTACTTAACAATAATAATTAAAATTACAATAGGAATTAAAATTACAAGACAAGGAAATAAAAATACAAGTTAAGAAAAACCCTCATCTTCATTAATCTTCCACTCAAAAAGCTCTCACTACAATTTTCATGGAGAGTAGATAAAGAAGAAGAAAAAGAAGATACAATTAAACTACTCTAAATCCTAATAAAGAAAAGGCATCTTTACTTGGCACAAAACTGGACTATTTATAAGCAGAGAACTGAAACCCTAGGGTCATATTCTGATCCCTTACATAATTACCAAACTACCCCCAAAATACGATCAATAGATGACATGATGTGGCCGCGGAACCGCCGCCTAAACGCCATATTGGCCGCGGTTCCGCGGTCGTTTGGAGGCATTGGCATTTCATTTTTCTGGGGTTTCCTCGTGTTGCTTTCTTCTTCTGTTTTACAGATCCCAAATTGCAAAATTATTCCAAAATATTTTCAGATTTTCAACAGTCCAAAATGACTACACTTTTAATCCTTTTGACCTTTATCTCTCTCGAGCTCAGCGCACCTCTTGATCTTTGTGCTGCCCCTCTCGTGCTCTGTGTTTGACCGAGACATGAATGACCACTATTATTTGTCTTGTCTCTTTAATTGGTAAGCGGCATTAGACGGGTGTAGATGACCGGAATCCGTATTTTATCCGTTTTTGGCAGATGTTTTGGATTTTGGTATAACCGTGGAGATTTTGCAGGATTTGCGTTATTTTGGACTAGGAACCTGTAACTTGTAAATATGTAGCAAACACAGATCAAAATCACCTACCTATAAATAAACGAGCAGAAGAATGGGCAGTATTAAATGCAATATTCTGGTGTGAACAAATACCCCCAAACTTATCATTTGCTCATCCCGAGTAAAACCATTTATTTTCAAAAAGTCCTAAGCTCACTTTCGTAAGCATCACGGTTGCACTTAGCGTGTGCAACGAGCCGTTAAACCTCTAGGTGTCCCTTATAGGAGGAGTGTTGTCTCCTGAGGGTTTTCAGCGGATACTACCCACAAAATCCCGTCAAGCTAGTTTCATAAGATAACCTTGATTCTAATCCTAAGGTTTAGTATCTAAGTTAGAAATTCTATCATCCTAACTTAGAAATATCCATCCCTTATTTTTCACACCTCCTATTCATTCAGCCTAAGATCCTATACGTTTTGACAGTTTAGAAAGATCTCGGAATCTCTTGAGTTTTCCTTTTAAAGCGCGGTCTCAAATCCGGAATTTTTATCAACTTTACGGAAAATATAAGTCTTATTCTTTATCCCTATATTTTCTCCAAACATCGATCGTATACCCCCACGTGTGTATAAATTTTTACCCCTACACTTAAGAATTCAATTCAAGCTATAGTACCCTTACCCTAATACTTAATACTACTTCTTTTCATTAATGATGGACGGATTTGCTCACACATCTTTCATGCGACTATTACTGCTTCCTGAGGCACTAATAACCGATTACTAAATGTGTGAGCTTAAAACGTAAAAAAATAGCAGTTTCCAGGTCTTGTACTTTATTTTTTTTCTTTATTTTTCTTTTCCTTTCAAGACCGGATATATTTTTCAATAATGCTCTTTTGGTGGTTAGCTTTAAATACCATTTTTCCTTTCATACTAGGTTTTCAGGCAAGTGTATTTCTAGGTATCCTCTACTACCCCAAGTTTCAAGGTGCGTGTATGTGCGATTTGTAAGGTATATACTTTCTGAATTTGGACTCAACAATAGGAACTATTTTTCAGACTTATCATTCAATAAAGATTTCAATACTATCTCTTCATCTCGACTAAACTCAAGAACTGAACCTAAGATTACCTACTTCTAAAATAACTGTAAGGACGCATATTTACCAAGGTTAAACAGAAGGAGGGTTATTTTTAGGGTTTTCAATTCCTAAACCTAGAATTTAATTATTTCTAATCTATCAAACTAAATTTTCGGAATAAACATCTAAGTTACCCTAGTAGCTAACTTGACGACAAAGTTTTTATATTTTTTGGATTTTTTTTTAATTTTTTTGGGTTTTTAGAATAAGTATGCAAATGCAAAATACACACATGAATGCGAAAATAGAAAGCTTATAGAGCATACCCCCAAACTTAAATTTGACAGTGCCCTCACTGTCATGCTACACCGAGAGGGTCAAAATTGCCGGTGCTCCCCATTTTTTCTTTTTTCTGTATAAAAGAAAAAGCAAACAAAATATATATACACAAAAAGGGCCCCTCAAACTTAAGTGAAACAATGTTTCCACTGTTTGAGCGTTAAAATTCAGAGTTAGGGGGGAGAGAATGGTTTTAATCTATACAAGGCCTTACACAGGCCAAAAGTTAACACCAACCATTCAAAAAATTTATCGCGATAAAGCCCGGGTTGGTGAAAGATCGCGGAGAGGAAAGAGATAAAGAATACGCGAAACCGTGTGTGGATGGAAGCGGGATACAGTCTCGGTGGAGAAGACGAATGGTGGAGGGGAAAAGAAATGGAATACGAACTTGAGGGTGGAAATGGATTGAATAAATTAGTACAATTTATAATGATCGAAGTGAAAGAATGGAGTGTACTAATCTATCAACATGTCGAGAAATGAGGTCAAACCTCTCACGATTCGTAAGAAAACATGGGTCGACTGAACTTGGTGAACCAGACGTAGAAAATGATGGTGATACGGTGGCTTGCAAAGTGGGAACGATGGAAAGGATAGAGGAAAGTGATTGAGGAATGGTATCGGTTAACCGTTCAGAAGGGCAGTCAATGAAAGGGACATGATGAATTGGAAAATCCGACTCATCTAATAAAACTGGTTCATCCTCAATGCTATCCTCAAGACTCTCCTTAAAATTCAGCTCATCCATGCATTTATCATCAACAATATCCAGACACATATGGGGTTCGGGAAAAACAGTTAACGGTTCGGGATGATGTCCACATGGAAGTGACAGAACTTGATGAATTGGTGAGAAAAACTTATCCAAAACTGTGGGTTCATCATCCAAAATATTCCCAGCGTCAATATCCTCAATCAAGTGAAAGTCAAATTTCTCAGATACTTCATCAAAAGTATGGATTTCAACCAATTATGGTTCTAGGATGGAGGTGTAGAGATCAACGGGATTGGGTGTGATTTCACTTGAAATGGACCCTTCACAATCGGGTAAATCAAACACTACAGAGTCGCACAACTCATCAAACATTCTATCTTCAATTGGTGAATCATTTGGGACACCCGATAGACTTTCGAAACTGAAGTTGTGGAATTCAATTTGAAACGGGTAGGTTTGATTTGGAAGGGTGTACTGCTCACTCTCACGACTCAAATTCTCAAATTGTCCCATCGCCTCATCATACATTGGAAAATTCGGAGCTAGTTAGAAACTAGCTGCCGGTTCGTTAGGTTGTATGAGGGGGCCATGGACGCATTCAAATCCACCATTTGTTGGAACGACGCTACCCGAAATTCTTCCAATGACTGTTCAAGACTAGACATGGGTTGTGAAGGGGTTTCAGTAAAAGATTCAAATTCGTATGGATACGTGAAACTCCCAAAAGGCTGTTCAGAAGCAATGTCTAGGAAAGGCGTAAAAGTCGGGTATGATTGATAGGAATCGGATGGATGTGAAAAATAGACAGGATTAGGATCAACATTATGATAAGAAGGTGATTGGAATTGTTGTCCTAACGAATTTGGAGTGGTGAAAGGAGTGAAAGATCAGCTACGAGATTGTTCAATTCTGTCAGCAATGGACATGGGTTTCGGAGTCGCAACATGACTCTCAGAATGGGTGTCAACATGCGATGGTGTGAAAGTTTGATATGGTTGATACAAAGTGGATTGCGGTGTCCAATTGTTGGTCCTAGACGCATCTATCCAATCTCTCAAAGAAATTTTGGGCATGGATGGATCGTTCGAAGTTCGACCGAAGCAAGAACCGTATGAAGAAATGTTTGGTTGTGGTACCAAAGTTCAGCAAGAGTTAGTCGTTTTGGGGTACCCAGTCATGAAAGAAGTGAAAGATAAGGAGGGTGGAAAGTGGGTGAATTTTTTTAAATAATTTTTTTTAAAAAAAATTGTTTTTTTTTGTTTTTGGAGTTTTTGAAATTGTTTGTTTGGTTTTTGAAAAAAATACGGAATTATGGGACTAAAATTTACATAAGCACAATCACAATCACAATATGCACAAACAACACCTAGAGGTAGAGTCTTCAAAGTCCAACTAGACCGCTCCTAGACTTCCAAGCGACAAATTGCAGGATAACTCTCAAATCGCCTTTTCACTGCCAATTATGGCTAGGTAAGCACAAGTGAGGTAAGGAGGGTTCCGCTCACGAATCACCGTGAGATGGGCCTTTTAAAATTACCTCCTCACTTGTCTAGCCTAAACACCACAAAGTCAAGTTTAGATAAACGACCGATTCTCCGCAACCTTCACTTGTCCTAAATGAGCGCGACAAGTCCTTATAGGTTTGGTCTAGATATTTTTTATTAACTCAAGATAATGCGTATGTTTTTTGTGATTTGTGGGGTTTTAGGAAGGGTGATGAAATCCCCACCCAATCTGAATTGGTGTTATAGCCCCTTAATGTCCGTATTATTATATGCAAAGCATTTAAATAAACAAAATTTAAAATAACAAAAAAAATTATTTGGCGGCGGCGCAATCTGTGCAAAGAACCTGTAGAAAATACAGTTCAGTGGTTTTTACAGAGATGATTGGAGAAGTAGAAGGTGTGTAAAAAGTTTTGGGCTCAAAAACCAAGGAATGACAGCGGAACCGCTGCGGTTACCACTTTTTGACCGCGGTTCCACGGTGGAAATATTGAATTAGGGCTTTGAATTAGTTCTGTGCACTCCTCACTTTCCTCTCTTCAGTATCCAATCCTTCGTTTCTTGATTAGATCACTGTACTTGCTCCAGATTTGCATGCTCACTTGCACAAAAAATATCAAAAATAACAAAATGGATTTTTTTTTATATATATACAAAAAAATATTAACCTGAATGGCAAAAAAGAAATACGTTACCGTCTCCCCGGCAGCGACGCCATTTGATTGATTGGGCGGAACTACGCTATTTATGTTATGATATGCGTTCCGCTTTGTCCTATTTGTTCTACTTACCGCAATCAAGACAGTGTCGCTTTGCAGCTAGCCGGTTGAGCACGGGTCGTCCGTAGGGAGATGGTTGTATGTCCGTTCTTGTCTTAGACGAGTCAATTAAAGAATGTATATGTGTATGTTCAAATCTATCCTAAGTGTTAGTATTTTATGTTCAAGTAAACTTGTTGGGGTTAGGGTTGGTTAGTAGAGTTAGGATTAGTCTTGTGCTTGTCTTTTGCCATTCTTAAATTGATGTTGGGATAATCGAAAGTAGTGGGAATTAGGAGGACATATGAATGGGATTTGCGAGTTTAAGCAAGCTTTCCAACGCAAAATCCATTCCTAGTGCCCCTTATCCTTTCGCTACGTGCGCTTATTTCCAACCCTAGACCAAACACCCACAACCATGTATCCAATTAAGTCACAACTATATGTCATGTTGTAGTGCGCCAAAAGGACTTCTCGACTTAGGTCGTGGCTATATGTCACGTATAGCGCGCCTAAGTAAGGGGGTTGTGTTTGTTTGATCTAGGTTCGTTTTAAGATATTTGGCGAAGAGAAACACAATGGATTTTTCCGTCTCTCATACTAACCTTCCTTAGCCCTAACAAGTGTGGAATTATTCACATTTAAAACATAAACAAAACAAGAAAGAAGAAAAGAAAGAATGGAAAAAATATGGTTTTACAAAATGGTGGCAAGCTAATTACTTGGGCCCTCACCTAAGCAAAGGAATCCATAGAGTATCATGGCTTGAAAATACGGTTTAGAAAAGAAGGAAAATAAAACAAAAAATAACAACAACTACTTAATAACAATAAATAAAATTACACTAGAAATTAAAATTATAAGACAAGAAAATAAAAATACACGTTAAGAAAAACCCTCATCTTCATTAATTTTCCACTTAAAAAGCTCTCACTACAATTTTCATGGAGAATAGATGAAGAAGAAGATACAACTAAACTACACTAAATCCTAATAAAGAAAAGGCATCTCTACTTGGCTCAAAACTGGACTATTTATAGGCAGAGAACTGAAACCCTAGGGTCATATTCCGAGCCCTTACATAATTACCAAACTACCCCCAAAATATGATCAATAGATGACATGATGTGGCCACGGAACCGCCACCCAAACGCCATATCGGCCGCGGTTCCACGGTCGTTTGGAGGCATTGGCATTTCATTTTTCTGGGGCTTCCTTATGTTGCTTTCTCCTTTTGTTTTATAGATCCCAAATTACAAAATGATTCGAAAATATCTTTAGATTTTCAACAGTCCAAAATGGCTACACTTTTAATCCTTTTGACCTTTATCTCCCTCGAGCGCCGCACACCTCTTGATCTTTGTGCTGCCCCTCTCATGCTCTGTGCTTGACCAAGATACAAATGACCACTGTTATTTGTCTTGTCTCTTTAACTGGTAAGCGGTACTGGACGGGTGTAGATGACTGGAACCCGGATTTTATCTGTTTTTGGCAGATGTTCTGGATTTTGGTATAACTGTGGAGATTTTGCATGATTTGCGTTATTTTGGACTGGGAACCTGTAAATATGTAGCAAACACGGATCAAAAGCACCTGCCTATAAATAAACGACCAGAAGAATGGGCAGTATTAAATACAATATTCTGGTGTGAACAGTTCCGCAGCCATTGGTGTGATGCACCTAAAATTATATACAGGTACTTACTGGGGGTGAGTACACTGGACGGACTCACCGAGAACTGGCTAGATGGTATTATACCTATCGTCAGATAGCAGTTCTCAGGTGACATGAGTACAGATAGTCTGTCGACTTGAGGTCATCATTTGTCTTGTGTGAGTTCCCACTGTGCTTTGATTACTACCCTACCACGGCTCTACTGAGTCGTGCAAACAGGTTTTAGTTGGGTACAATCCCGAGCCACACAGAGACAGTGAGCTATTGTTGGGGATTCGTCTCTCCCGGTATAGGGAGTCGATGTCGCGCTGTGTTCGGTTGGCCAACACCATAAGTCCCTGGCCAGGGTGGATTGAGAATTACTGATAGTTAGATCAGTAGATTCTCGGATGGTCTTGAGCCTTATCGGCACGACTTGTCAGGTTATTAGGGGTCTGAAGTTTTCCATGCCCTAGACCCGGCATGCGATACTCTCAGATGAACATACCGGACTGTACGGAGATTGTCACGGATAGGCTCAGTAGGGTTTCAGAAGAGTTTGCTCGTCGGCCTTCTTTTCGACAGATACCTGGATAGCCGTTACATACAGCTAGTGCCACTGACGTGCTTGTGGTTAAACCCACTGCCAGCGTACTGTCGAGTCTTTAGAGTCCAACATAGAGGGTTTCCCTGGTTCAGGCGAACGATGTAGAGGCCAGATGGTTTTACGTGCAGGGTTTCGATCATATACGTTACCGGCTATACGTATTTTTGATCGGACGGATAATACTAGCGGGCTTAGGATTAAGCCGCATTCTAGTATTATAATATTGGATTATTTTCATCTCTTGGTATTCGTGGTTCGAATATGGGTATGTATATACGGTGAGGAGTATTCTTGTATTTTCATAAGAGTGCTTCTAGAAGAAGACACCTTATTTGTGATTAATCCATTTATTCAAATGGATAATGAGGTGGAGAAATGAGGTGTTATTAGAGCATGGTTGAAGCATGGCTACTTTGGATGACTCATTCACTTTGGATGACTATTGAAGCATGGTTGTATTATTGTTATTATTATTATTGAAAAGATATGCTTCATAGTTATCAGCACTTAGCCATTCTTTATCTCATTCTTCACTTGACACTCTCTTTCCTCCTTTGCTCTCTTCTTCCTCCTCAAACCCTAAACACTCTCATGTGTTGAGAATCCTAGGGTGATTGAGATAAATTAGTCCAATTAACTCTCTACATCATCTAAGCTGCCTAGATTAACAAACTAGGTAATTTAGGTACATCAATTTAGAGGTTAGAGCTTGAACCATAGACTCTCGGGTGGATCTTCTTCGACACGAGGAGTCAGATAACCAAGCTCGATCTATAGAAACGAGGAGCTTAATAAGTGGATAAGAAGACCCAAAGGACTTGAACACAAAGGTATAAATCACTTCATAATAGATTAGAACCTTTGTTAATTTAGCAAGTTAAGCCTTATGGTTGATCTTGAAAGTTTAGTCGATGTTGCTTGCTATAAATTATTTTTTGTTAATTCCTCATCTCTATGAACCCTGTCGAGTGTGCGACATCGACTTATAAAACCAATCATGAAATGATGGGTTGAACTTGACTAAGACTCTTTGATTTGTTGGCCTCTAGTCAAGGTTGACTAAACCATATCGGAATATTCAACCGTTGAAACTTGGAATGAGATTGCATACCTTTTATGGAGTGGGGTAATTTGTTGATCTTTAGTCAAGGTTACCACGCTGTGATAGTTGGGTCCCGATTCTCACTGTGATTAATAGTTACTCTCGAGATATATTTCTCGGCTAATTCTCCTTTTATGGTTTGAAGGAGGATTCGGCAAGACAGTGGGAGCCTTCCTGATTAGATGAATTAATCAATCAATCTAATCTTGATAGAGTGCACGACGAGTGTTTCTTTTCTCTTTCTGGCAGCAACCTAAGATTGACCTTAAACTAAAAACTCGTAAACCAAGTTAACCGAACCTTTTTACAATCAATGGTTTTGGAATGTCATGATTGCCCTATTTCATGACATAGTCGCATATGTCCTTACCCCTCCCACTTCCCCTTTTGCTTCCTCTGTATTCGATACAGAGATCCATATAGAATGGAAGGCTATCTCATATAGTTACATACGAACTCGGAGAAAGTGCTTCAGTCGAGGATGGCCGCTGGCTCTGGAGAAAGTGAAATGTATATGATACAATTTATTTGTCTCTCCTCTCCATCTTATCTCAAGTATGAGAGCTCATTTAATAAGGAGAATATACCAGTTACGCTTGTTGGACAGTCTTCTTCCAATCCCGATGCTGGAGGTGAAAGGAAAGGTAAGAAGAAACCAACTAGCATAAGTCCGGTACACACAAGGTAAAAAAGAGCGACATACAAAAGGGGTTGAAGTGAGCGGAAAGAAAAATGCAACTACTGTTATGACCCTGAGTAGTGAAAGAGGCATTACTTGGAATACCCGGCCACCCCTTGAAACATTTTGATGTTTAAATTTTTTCTATGTGATTGTAATCGAAAACTGTTTTCCAATTAATTTTGACTCCTGGGAATATAAATATCGGATTAACATCCCACATCTGTAAGTTATTACAGATGCTGAGAAGAATTAGATTATTGGAAAGGCGATTTGATCCTCAATATTGGATATCGGAGGAATTGCTGCTATTGGGGAAATCACCTGGTTTTGCCTTTCGGTAAACTTTTGATTTTGAATATCTGTTATTATGCACCAACTTTTAAAAACTGATATATCCATCTCTTTATTTGATAAAGTGGGATATAAATTTTTAAAAATTATGTTATGAACATTTGCCTTTATCATTTGATGATTGGGTAAGGTGCATTGAATAACGGGATATACATTCTTAACCAAAATACAATTTTCAAATTAAACACACAAAGTATGAGTTAGTGAACTCATAGGACTTATACATAGTATGTTGTCCAATGTCCGTAAGGACAAGAGATTGGTACTCATACTTCGTTCCGTTTTCCTTTGAGTTCTCTGGTTTTGGACACGCATTTTTGTTGAAATGCAAAGTTCAAAGATTTTGAGAAGTTCATAGGTCATAAGAATAAAGTAAATAACCAACGTTGGAAGTATCAAGGTCCTTCAAAGTGTTCGAAGAAGTGGATACTTATGCTAGGTATTCCGTAGTTAAATAATCGAGAATTTGATTCTTTCTCAGATTACTCATCCGTGAGTGCGCTCCTTGATGAGTAATATTGAATCGCCTTTTTTAATTAAGAGATGCACTAGAAATAGATGCATATCAATTGATACTGGTTCCACCTAAATCAGTGCCTCAAATTCTATATGTGATATAGAATAAGTTATCATCTTAAGATTGTTAAGATGTTGAGTTGTCCGGCTTATGCTTAAAACCACAATCCGGATAAACTCAAGGAACATTTTGGTAATGGCAGTTTGTGGGTTATCCCGGGCATTGACGAGGGTTTAACATTCTACTATTTGCAAGATCAAAAGTGTTTTGTTCTTGACTCGCTAACTCCTTGGTAAAGGAATTTCTTGCAAAAGAAATTAGTGGAAGTATGGTAGAACTGGAAGTAATTCCAGAACCACAAACGGTTACTGAAGATTTAGTAGAACCTGAAGATTCAATTGAACCTGACAAACCTTAGCCTATTCCGCAGATTTGATAGATGACCTCAGCCACCTGAGAGGTACTACGGTTTCCTCGTTGACGGTGACAAGGAGGCTTGTATCATGTGATGATGACCCTACTAGTTATCAGCAGGCCATGGGAAGTGGTGACTTCCGACTGATGGCTGGATGCCAAGTTATCTTAGTTGGGTGCTCATGAAGGGGTAAAACCCATTGTGAGGAAGTGGATCTTTCAAGATCAGTGCAAATGGAAAGATAATAACATAATAAGGTTAGACATGTAGTGAAAGGTTTTCATCAAATATCCGTTGTGGATTGTGATGAAACTATTACTTTAGTGTTTGTGCCGAAGTCCATATGGATATAACTTGCCACTGTTGTTTTTCATGACTGTGATATCTGACAGATGGATGACTATAACATTTTTCTAAATTGAATTTAGATGTGTACGTGTATATGACTCTGCTAGAGGGTTATCTTAGTCAATGTGAGCAGCGGTAAGTGTGCAAGTTGCTTAAGCCTATCTTTAGACTGAAGCAAACATAGCATAAATGGATCATTTGTTTTGATGTCATGGTCAAAGTGTTTGACTTCATCAAAATAAGAGATGAACCTGGTATTTGTAAGAAGGTAGTAGGGAGTGTTGTCAGATTTCTCATAAGGTATGTGAATGACATACTCATGATAGGAAGTGATGTTCCTATTCTAAAAATCGGTTAAACAATGGTGGTCACATGTGTTTCTCCATATAGGATATGGATATCAGTCCAATCCTGGAGAAACATACGGTAGCAGTGAAGAGCATTTGATGTTCTTGGTATATGGTAATAGCAGCCTCCTGAAGGAGGTGGTTACCGATTCTAGCTTCCCAGGTAACATGGAAGACAGAGCATCTGTCGCGAGTTATAAATTTACCCTCTTTTGAGTGAAAGTTCCTAGTGCCCTCGTCGCTAAACCGCAGCCAATGTGGAATCTGAAAACATAAATTTTCAAGGCACCCTAGAATCTAAACTAAACACCTAAACTAGAATACTAACAAGATAGAATTCACAACCTTTGTAGCGTCTTCATTTGCTCCAATTAGGTTGGACTCTAGCATTCTCTCAAGAGGTCCGGATCACGCTTGCAAGCTGGTCTCCCTTCGCCGAAGATGATCCACCCGAGAGTACCAAGTTCAAGCTTCAACTTCATCCATGAAGTAACTAAAGATCCTAGGATGCTAATCTAGGGTGCTTAGTGATGTGTGTGAGTGTTTTAATGATTTTTCTTTCTCTTAAACCTCTTGAATCCCAACTCATGAGAAGGTAGAGGAGGAAGAAGAAGGAGGAGCCATGAAAAAGAGAAACAAAAATGGTGGAATGAAAATTCTTCACAAATTCAAGTATGCTTCAACACTTTTGTATAAAGAATTTTTCCATTTTAAAACTACAGCCATACTTGAATAGTATTTGCAAATAAATTATAAATTCATTTTCCCATACCCTCCACCATTTCTCTTTTATATCTCATTTCTTAATTTCTTAAAAAGAAAAACCTTGAAATGAGCTGTCCTTCTTCTAGAAGTATTCTTGCATAAATACAAGAATACATCCCTGTAAATACATGCCTGTATTCGTATCAAAATACGAATACCCAATAGATAGAAACATACAATGAACATAATACTAGAATATACATATCGAAATATATATATGAAAATTATTAAATCAAAACTTGATTTAATAATCCGGCTTAATCCTAAGCCGGCTAGTATTATCATCCGCCCGATTGAAGTCCTTGTGGCTAGCACACATACCTAATTGGAACCATACATGTATCAATATACAACCACTATATCATTTTTCCTGAACTGGGAAAACCCTCTGTGTGGGACTCTAAAGACTCGTCAATACGCTGGCAGTGGGTTTAACGACAAGCACGTCAGCGGCACTAGCTGTACGTAACGGCTACCCAGGTATTAAGCGAGAGGAAGGCAGACGAGCAAACTCATTCGTACCCCTATTTAGCCTGTCTATGAAAATCTCCGTACAGTCCGGTCTTTTTGTCTGAGATAATCGCATACCGGGTCTAGAGAGTGGATAATGTCAGACCCCTACTAACCCGATAAGTCGTGCCCGTCTGAAGCTCATCACACACTGAGAAACTACTGATACTACATCAGTAAATCTCATACACCTTGGCCAAGAATTTCTAGTGATGGCCGACCCAACACAACGCGATATTGACTCCAATACCAGGAGAGACGAATCCCTGACGATTGTTCACTGCCTCCATGTGGCTCGGGACTGTACCCACCTAAAACCTATTTGCACGACTCCTTTGAGCCATGGTAGGGTAGTAATCTAAGTACAGTGGGAACTCACATGAGACAAATGAAAATCTCAGCTCAAAGGACTAACCTGTACTCATGGTACAAGAGAACTTCCATCTGACGATAGGTATAATACCATCTAGAAGTCCTCGGTGAGTCCGTCCGGTGTACTCACCTCGAGTGAGCACTTGTATACTATCTTAGGTGTCTCAACACCAATGGCTTGTGAGACCGGCCACCGCTCCTCGTCGAGGTCTCGAAAAGTATACACTAGTCTACTCCGGAGTATCAATACCCAATCTCGATACTCTCTCGACTAGGGACATTTAAGGATGTGCTTATGGACCACCCAGTTCTCACGTATATGATCGCCATCATAATGCTGGTAGTCAAGCAATAATCCTACGGGCTTTATCAAAACGTATACACATAATGATAAAGACAAACTAAACAGCATACTATCATCTCGAATAAAGCTGTTCTACCTGTATAGGTCCTCGTTCAATTATCATAATCTCCTACCTGTAATTATAATAATTTCCTTGAGGGCGCTATATCCAACAATCTTCCACTCGCACTTAAGGCTAATTATTGCGCTATCGCATACTCACAACTCGCGTGCTCCCGAATACCCAACTTCTCTACTAGTCTGTTTCTTAAAACTCGTTTTAAGAAACATACTTGTTCGAGAAATAGCCTCAGTGAGTGGTTCCGCTCCAAGTTTTTCTATCTTTATCTTTCTATATCTCAACTTCGCGGAGATCGACCATCTCCCGAAATGAGCGATACCTGTCTTATAACTTGTCAAGATATCTGATGGGACCTTGTTCATAACATGAACACCAAATCCAGCAAGCTTCTTTAGACTATATCCATTGCTGATGTAATCAGCACCCAGCGCCATGACCACCTTAGTATCCTTCTTGGAAACCTATCCAACATACTGCACCTCAAAAGAGGGAAAACTATTAACTCTGACAGCCACTCTGTCATCCAGGTCACATTGGAAGCCTAAACCGGTAACCGCCACTTGCAGGAAGCTGCCATTACCATACACTGAGAACATCCTCTTATGTTCTTTACAGCTTCCCAATGTTTCTCCAGGATTGGATTAATATACGCTTATTGCAGCTAGTGCAAAAGCAATATTCTGTGTGGTACTTGACATCTCATGATTGACTCAATTGCCTAAGCAAGTAATATGTCGATCATGTAAATCCCTCTCCCCATCAGTCTAGAAGACATCACTTTTGGAGAGGGAGACTCCATCACTTGCGGGTAGACTACTACACCAGGAGTCGTCCATTCTAAACTATTTTTAGAATGGTGTCCAAGTACCCCGATTGGGACACTTCCCAAATCTAGATCTAAAAGCATAGATCTAGTTACCAGAATTCTTAATATTTTGTCCACATCCTATATGGAGAAAACACCTTGTGACAAGCACAGTATAACCGATCTTAGTATAGGAACATCACTTCCTATCTGGAGCATGTCTTCCAAATACCAGAACATCACTCCCTACTACCTTCTTATCAGGTCCTTCTGTTGTTCTGTGAAGTCAAAATCTTTGACTTTCACATCAAACTAGATGACCAATTCCGCTCTCCTTGTTTTAGTCTATAAATAGACATAAGCAACTTGCCTACCACTCTTCCGCTGCTCCCACTGACTACAAAACCCTCTGGCAGAGTCATATACACGTGCACTTCTAAATTCAATTTAGAATGACGTTATAGTCATCCACCTGACAGATCTCATAGTCAAGGATAGTAGTAGTGACAAGCTTGGGATATCAAAACCTCCCTGTCACCGTTTTTGAGGCAACCGAAGTACCTCTCGGGTAGCTGAGGTTACCTACTAAATCTGCGGAATGGCTAATGGATTGTCGAATCCAATTGAACCTCCAGGTTCCACTAAATTTTCAGTAACCATTTATGGTTCTGGAATCACTTCCAGTTCTACCATACTCCCGTTTGTTTCTTTTGAAAAAGATTCTATTTATAAAAATAAAAAAATGGCGAGTCAAGAACAAAATTGCTGGGTTCCATTGTTAGTGTATATGCCCTAGAGGCCATTACTGTATCATACTAGTTTGTATATTACTTAATGGAAGCTTGGGATATTCACCTTGTATAAACAATCTTGCTCAAAATAGTAGTATGCTACTTGGTTTGTTTCTACTTCAATGTGTACATGTGTTTATTTTTGTATATCGCCTATACACATTAGTGGAGCCCTTAGGATCTTTGCTTGATTACCAGCGATGTGATGGCCGTCACACTAGTGGGGCTGGGTAATCTATAAGCACATCCTTATGCAGGTCCCTGGTCGCAGGACTATCGAGACAGGGCATCGATACTCCGGAGTAGACTACCGTGTGCGCTTCTCATCCCAGTGTGGGAGATGGTCTGTCCCACAGCCATCAGTACGTCGTACTTGAGAGAGTATGGGGTTGCTCGTTGGGTTACGAGTACACTGGACAGGACTCGTCGGGAACTGACTAGTTGGTATTATGCCTATCGTCAGTTATCAGTTCCCAGGTGACATGAGTACAGCTTAGTCCGCTGACTTGACACTGTCACTTCGCCTCGAGTGTGTTCCCACTGCACTTTGATTACTACCCTACCACGGCTCAAAGGAGTCGTGCAAACAGGTAGTGGTTGGGTGCAGTCCCGAAGCACTTGGAGGCAGTGACGGTTAGACAGGATTCGTCTCTCCCGGTATTGGGGGTTGACATCGCGCTGTGTCTAGGAGAGCCATTACACGAGTAGTCCCTGGCCAGGGCAAACGAGATATACTAGTAGGCTTCCAGTGTTATCTCAGGGTGTTTTGGGCTTCGCTCCGGCACGACTTTTACCGCTATTGGGGGACTGACGTTTACCGCCCCCTAGGCCCGCCATGCGATGTATCAGACGAACAGACCGGACTGTACGGAGAATGTCACACTCAGGCTCAGTAGGAGTTCAGATGTGTTTCGCCTCGTCGGTCTTCTTGTCGGCATTACCTGGGGACCGTTACGCACAGCTAGTGCCGCTTGCGGTCTGTGGTTAAACCCACTGCCAGCGTAGTGTCGAGTCTTTAGAGTCCCACACAGAAAGCTTTTCACCTTTAGGCAAAAGAGTAGAGGTCGCATGGTATTGCGACAGGTCGCATGGTTTTGCGACAGGGTTCGGTTGTTCATATCAGATTTTTGCATTTTCATACCGCCCAATTTTTGTCACATTGCATATCGGTAGATACTCTTGACCCGTGTTTGCTAGTCAATTGCAGGTTACAGGTTCTCGGTTCTAAAACGGTGAAATTCATGGAAAACACGAAAAAATCCGGGTTCCTGCCAACCACAGATAAAACACGGTCTCCGCCCTTCATCCGTATGTTGCCAGATATCAGTAGGAAGACGAAATGTCAAATCAATGCACAAGGCTCAATGGTAGCACAAAATCCAAGAGATCTACGCGGAGCTCGAGGCAATCATGACAAAATCTTGACAAAAAGTCCACCTTTCCCTCAACAGAAATTCTGGAAAAATCGTGGAGCCAAATTGAGAAAATATATGTACCAGAATGAAGTACACTACAAACCAGGCCAGCACCAAAAAGCACGAACCCCAACTCCACAGAACGGCCGCGGAACCGCGGCCAAAGGGGGGTCTAGGCCGCGGTTCCGCGGCCGTTATGGCGCCAAGCAGAAAGTTCTTTTGGGGGTATTTTGGTCATTCTGTTTAGATTCTGTTGGTTGCCCTAGGGTTTCATTTTCTGGCCTATAAATAGCCCAGAACTTTGTGAAGGAAGGAGTCCAATTCTTGTATCTCTTTTGCTAGGTTTTAGTTTACATGTTCTTCTTCCTCTTCTCACCTCTTCTCCATTAAACTTGTAAGTGAGCTTTTGAGTGAAGAGTGATGAATAAAGAAGACCATTTTATTATCATGCTTGTCTCTTTCTTTACGTATTGTAATTTGTTGTAATTTTAATTGTTAAGTAGTTGTTGTTATTTCCTTGTTGTTTCTTTCTTCTTTCTTTTTTCTTTATCCTTACATATGACAATGATACTTACGCTTGATCCTCGCCAAGGTGAGGTCGCAAATAGTTAGTCGTATTCTTCTAGTCTCCTTCTTTCTATCTTCCTCCTTTGTTTGTTTTGTTTTTCCTTATCATGAAGTGCGAGTAGTTTTATACTTGTTAGGGTAGGATAAGGGAAGTTTGAGAGAAGGAAATCTCTCTCACTCTTTCCTTGCCCAACAACTTAAATCGACTCCCATTAATTGAACCACAATCCGCTCCTTACGGCACCCTATCCTACATGATAGCGGTGATTCCGTAGTGAGACCGGTTGTGGTTGAATTAACCGGAGGTTATGGATAAGAGCCAAGAACGGACGGACAAGCACCAAAAGGAAGAACTATGCGTTGGAAAGCCTAGCTTATACTCGCAAGTTCCTTCCTAGTCGTGCTAATCCCCGTTGTTGCCGATTACCGTAACACCGATATTAAGTGGGGCAACGAAAGATGTGGAGACTCCTAACTCAAACTAACCTAATCCTAACCCTAACAAGCTCTCTTTAAGTATCAACTTACACTTAGATAACCACAACAAAATCTGAAAACAGGACTTAACTCGTTAAAACACATTGAAAAAGACTCCCATCTCCCTGCGGACGACCCGTACTCAACCGGCTAGCTACAAGCGAAACCGTCTTGATTGCGGTATTTAAAACTAAACTTGACACGCACTTATCCTAACAATCAAATGGCACCGTTGCCGGGGAGACGGTAGTTTGTTTCTTTGTGAAATTTCGGGTTAATTTGTAAGTATTACTCTAACCGAAAAAACAAAAAAAAATATACATTGTAAACAAAACCATCTTGTTATTTTTGATTAGTTTTTGTGCAAGTGTGAAGGAAAATACAAGTTCGAGTTCAGTGGCCAAGACATTGAAAATACGGAGTTCAAGCACAGTGCCAAAGACGTGGGAAGATAGACCCACATTTCGCGGCTACACCGCGACGGACAAAACGAAGCAGCCGGTCTACTGTAAAAATCTGGAGCAGATACAGTGAGTAAATTCAAATTCAGGACATCCAGACAACCAGAGGACACCCAACAGAACCCACAAAAGAAAAATGATGCATCCACTCCTCTTTACAGCCGCGGAACCGCGGCATTAGGGCTCTTTTGCCGCGGAACCGCGGCCACTTGGGGAGTTCTCTGTGCCAAACTCTCTGTAAGTGTTCCTCTCCTCTCTCCCACTCCTCTGAACTCCAATAAACTGTGTTTTCTGCAGCCTTCTTTGCGCAAATTCTTCTCCCCCTTCCAATAAACTGTTCTTGTGCAGGATTCTTTGCGCCGCAAATAAAATTGTTTGCAGTTGATTTGTTACTGTTTTGCATTCTTTAATACGGACTTAAGGGGCTTGAAACCAATCCAGATTGGGTGGGGATTTCATCACCCTTCCCAGGACCCCAAAAATCACTAAAGCATATGCATTGTCCATTGTAAATTAAAAAATACTAGACTTCAGCCCTAAGGACTTCGCGCTCATTAGGAGAAGATAAACCGTGTTTAGAACCTCGCTTAACCGTATATTGATTACGGGGTGTTTAGGAAAGTGTTAAAGGCGCAACCGCCGAAAGAGAAAGGGTTATTTAATTAAGGAACTTCGCGAAAGCGTTGGACAACCTCCCCTTATCTCTGCACTTACCTGGCCCCGTGATCGGTGTATTTTTAAGCCTGTTTCTCGACACTGTTTAACTTCGAAAATCAAGTTCAGGAGCAGGTCTAGTAGACCTAGGTTACCCTAGATCTAGGTGTGATTGTGCATATCTTGTTTGTGATTGCTTAAGCCGTATTTCCGTACATATTTCTGTAAATCTCTTTCTAAAAAAAAAAAAAAAAGAAAAAATCAAAAACTTTTATAAAAACTTGCCCTTTTGTCGCCAATTCCATTTTCATCCACCACCCATCGCCTTTCTCCATTGACGTTTTCTTACCCGCACCTTCTCCGCTTTGACTATACTAAACTCGTTTAGTGTATGTCCGCTTAGACTCGAGACACTAGCGCCCGTCTAGTCCGCGTTACGTTAGTCGCTACCGACTACGCGATCGACTCCGAAGTCGATACTCCGTCCACTCCTCTTTCACCCCTTCCTTTGCCGGCCAACTCCGACGTTGACCGGAATTCTGTTCATACATCTTCACCTTCACCTTCACCTTCACCTTCACCAACCTCTTCTTCTGCGATGTCAGGATTTAATCCGAACATCTCTTTGACCACCGCTGGATTGGCTCCACTTCCTACGGAGACCAATCTCCCACCACCTCCGCCTGTTGTAGCGCCGCAGCGAATCGCGCTCCAGGATCGTTTCTACCCCACCCGTTCTGCACTTCCCACCTGCCTTTCTCTTCCTCCGGCCAATGGGGACAACTTTGAAATTAAGCCCCATTTCATCAACATGCTTCCACATTTTCATGGGCTCGAAACTGAAGATGCCTATATCTTCATCAATAAATTTCAAAATGTCTGTGCCATGATGAAAACCACCCAGCTGTCGGACGATGCTATACGCCTACGGGTCATTCCGTTTACTTTATGCGATCTCGCTGAAAAATGGCTGTATAGCACCGCTTCCCACTCAATCACCAGCTGGGACGAGTTTGTTAAAGCGTTTCTGAAAAAATTCTATCCAAATCATAAGACCGCAAGAATTCGAAATGAAATCAACCAATTCTCCCGGCTTCTTTCTGAGCCCTTCTGGAAGTGCTTTGACCGGTACAAAGACCTTCTTGTTCAGTGTCCTCACCACGGTATAGAGAAATGGCAACTCTGCCAAACCTTATACGAGGGACTGAACCCAGCAACGAAGCAGTTGCTGGAAACCATCTGTCAGGGCCACTTCCTATCGAAATCTGACGAGGAAGCGTGGCAGTTCTTTGACGATCTTGCGGAGCAAACGCTACAGTGGGAGAGCACCAGACCGACTTCTTCTTCTTCTACCTCCACTTCTACCGGTCAGTCTAGGGTAGGAATCCACCAACTTGACGTCTCTATTGCGATGAAAGCTGAAATGGCTGCGATAACACGAAAGCTTGAAGCGATAGAGAGCAAATTTTCTGCTCCTGCTCCTGCCCCTGTTCTCCCCCTTCGTACCATCTGCGCTTGTTGTTCCGATCCTTCCCACTTGACCGAAGAGTGTCCTTACAATCCACCCTCGCAAGGACAGGATCAGGTTAATGCTGCCTTCCAGCAGAGACCGAGGAATGATCCATACTCTTCCACCTACAATCCCGGTTGGAGGAACCACCCCAATTTCGCCTGGAATCAGAATCAGAATCACTTCCAAGGCAACAATTTCCAAAGGGCCCCTCCGCCGCAACAACAAGCGCAACAACAAACTCAGTATCAGCAGCCCTTCCAACCACAACCTTACCAAAACCAGACGAACAATTTTGCACCAAACAATTCTTTTCCACCAAATAACAACTTTGTTCCGTCAAACACTGATAAGGTTTCCTCGCTCGAGCGAAGTCTGGAGGAGTTTGTTAAACAATCGACTCAATCCACCGCCAACATCCAGTCTTCGATCCAATCTTTAGTGCAACACACCGCCGCACACGGGCAGAGCATCAAAACCATCGAGGCCCAGATTGCACAGCTGAACGCGGCCTTGAGCGAGCGAGAGAAGGGGAAGCTTCCGTCCCAGCCACTGCCAAATCCCGGTCACCCACATAATGCACATGTTGCTCTTGAACAACAAAACCATAATGTGAGTGCCGTGACTACACTGAGATCGGGAAGGATGCTGCAAAACAACATTGGCAAGCGAATCATCGATGACACCCCGGCCGCCGCTTCTTCTTCTTCTTCTCCTTCTTCTTCTTCATCTTCCGAGCCTATTCTCCGTTCTTCACAAGGCTCCCCTTCCTCTTCTTCTGCTCTGAACGGACCAACTTCTCACTCCACGAAAACACCTATTCTGGGATCCGTTCCAACTCCAAAATCTCCTCCTCCAGCATTAGACTCAACCAATTTTCAAAATGTTCCATTTCCAAACCGGTTGAGGACTAATAAACAAAATCCTCAAATGGAGAAGATTCTGGAGTTATTCAAGCAGGTTAACATTAATATTCCTCTTTTAGATGCTGTCCAACAAGTCCCTTCTTACGCAAAAATCTTAAAGGACTTGTGCACGAAAAAGAGGAAGTCTCAGGTACCCAAGAAAGTTTTCTTGGCTAGTGCTGTGAGTGATGCCCTTACCCAATCTTTACCACAAAAACGGAAGGACCCTGGCTGTCCTACGATTTCAATTACCATTGGGGATAAGAACATCAACCGCGCACTATTAGATCTTGGTGCCAGTGTTAACCTGCTTCCGTATTCAGTATACGAGCAATTAGGCGTCGGAGAGTTGAAACCCACACACTGCACTCTCCAAATGGCCGACCGATCGATCACCCACCCTAGGGGTGAGCTAGAGGATGTGTTGATAAGAGTCGGGGACTTCATATTCCCCGTTGACTTCATTGTATTAGATACACAGCCTGTAGCTAACCCCCGGAATCAAATTCCGGTGATACTCGGTCGCCCATTTCTCGCAACCTCAAATGCTGTGATCAATTGTCGCAATGGTTCAATGAACCTCTCTTTTGGAAATATGACGATTGAACTCAACATTTTTAGGTTAGGGAATCAGCCCGCCGAACCTAATGCTCATATACTGGACGTCTGCTCGATCCAGGAGATCACACCAGAAGAGTGTGAATTCGAGGAGTTTTTGTTTGACCACGATAATCTTGACGCCACTAGTGCGTTTCTCTTCGAACCTGCTGCTGTTTCTGCGCCCGATAACGAATACGAGTGTTTCACATTCTCGAACGATCTTAGCCGCGCACAACCCGAGTTTGAATCTTTCGACTTTCCGGATGAGTTACCTGAACCATCCGACTCGGTTGCCTACACTCGTTTTGAACCTTTGCTGGAGTCCTTTGAGTTCGAGACCCTTGCACCAGTCTTGCCTTCCATCATTTCACCTCCAACGCTCGAACTCAAGCCGTTGCCGTCTCACCTTAAGTATGCTTACTTAGGTGAGAACGAGACCCTCCCTATCATCATTTCGGCTTCTCTAGCTCCCGAGCAAGAGAAAGCCCTTCTTGCGGTCTTGCACAGCAACAGGCAAGCTTTTGGCTGGTCCATGGCGGACATCAAGGGGATTAGTCCCCTGATCGTTGAGCATCACATTCATCTGATGGATGATGCCAAACCAGCCCGGGATCCACAAAGACGTCTTAATCCAGTCATGAAGGAGGCTGTGAAGAAGGAGATCGTCAAATGTCTAGATAGTGGTATCATTTACCCTATCTCTGATAGCCAGTGGGTTAGCCCCATTCATGTTGTCCCTAAGAAGTCGGGCATCACGGTTATAACCAACGAGGCGAATGAGTTAATCCCTACTCGCACCCAAACTGGGTGGCGAGTTTGCATTGATTACAGAAAACTCAACGCCGCAACGCGGAAAGACCACTTTCCGCTACCTTTCATTGACCAGATGCTGGAAAGATTAGCCGGACATGAGTACTATTGTTTTCTTGATGGCTACTCTGGCTATAATCAAATTCCCATCGCCGAAAAAAGACCAGGACAAGACCACTTTCACTTGTCCTTTCGGCACGTTTGCATATCGACGCATGCCCTTTGGGTTATGCAATGCGCCCGCTACCTTCCAGCGGTGTATGATGGGAATTTTCTCAGACATGGTGGAGAAATTTCTGGAGATTTTCATGGATGACTTCTCCATCTTCGGCGACTCCTTTGACGAGTGTTTGCTGCATCTTGACGCTGTACTTACCCGATGTAAGGACAAGAATCTCACTTTGAACTGGGAGAAATGCCACTTCATGGTGCGCGAAGGTATTGTCTTAGGACATATCATCTCGCAAAATGGCATAGAGGTTGACAGAGCAAAGATTGAGGTCATTTCCAATCTGCCTCCTCCCCGATGCGTCAGAGATATCCGAGCCTTCCTTGGCCATGCCGGTTTTTATAGACGGTTTATTAAGGACTTTAGCAAGATTGCTAGGCCCTTGACTCTTTTGCTGGCCAAGGATACACCTTTCGACTTCAACTCGAGCTGTGTGACTGCATTCGAGTCACTGAAACGCTCACTCACTTCTGCTCCCGTTCTTTCTTCCCCTGACTGGACGCACCCATTCGAGATTATGTGCGATGCATCCGACTTTGCCATTGGTGTTGTCCTTGGACAGCACATCAACAAGATGCCGCACGTAATCTATTACGCGAGCCGGACCCTGAACGACGCCCAACTTAACTATACAACAACTGAGAAGGAATTCTTAGCTGTTGTATTTGCTTTAGAAAAGTTCAGGCCCTACCTCATCGGCTCTCCAGTCATTGTCTATACGGACCATTCAGCTCTGCGCCATCTTTTTGCGAAGAAAGATGCCAAGTCTCGGTTAATACGTTGGATCCTCTTGCTTCAAGAGTTTGACCTTGTCATTAAGGACAAACGAGGATGTGAAAACGTAGTTGCGGACCATCTCTCCCGACTTCCTTCTTCGCCTTCGCTTCCAATTCCAATTAACGACGTTTTCCCGGATGAACAACTCTTGACAGTATCTTGCGAACCCTGGTTCGCAGATATTGTGAACTATTTGGCCACGGGATTACTACCGACCGAATGGTCTAGTCAGGACAGACTTCGCTTCTTGTCCCAAGTAAAACACTTTTACTGGGATGAACCCTACTTGTTCAAGTACTGTCCCGACCAGATTATTCGTCGGTGTGTCCCCGATGAGGAATTCAAGAGTGTGCTGTCATTTTGCCACGATCAAGCGTGTGGCGGGCATTTTGGGCCCAGAAAGACAGCTGAGAAGATCTTGCAATGTGGTTTCTACTGGCCACAACTTTTCAAAGACGCTCACGAATATTGCAAGACTTGCTCCCGGTGCCAACACATGGGCCGGATATCCCGGAGAAACGAGATGCCGCTCCAACCGATCTTGGTTGTGGAGATTTTCGATGTTTGGGGGATAGACTTCATGGGGCCGTTCCCCAACTCTTTTGGGAACTTGTACATTCTTCTAGCTGTTGATTATGTCTCTAAATGGGTCGAGGCTGTGCCCAGCCGGACTAACGACAACAAGGTTGTCGTTAGGTTCCTTAAAGAAAACATTTTCTCCCGGTTTGGGCACCCCCGAGCGATCATTAGCGACAATGGAAGTCATTTCTGCAATAGGACTTTCGAGGCCTTGATGCGGAAGTATTCCATCAATCATAAGCTTTCTACGCCCTACCACCCCCAAACCTGCGGGCAGGCCGAAGTTTCAAATCGGCAAATCAAGCAGATATTGGAGAAGACTGTTTCCAAGAACCGTAAGGATTGGTCTTTGAAACTCACTGATGCCCTTTGGGCATTTAGAACCGCTTATAAGACCGACCTTGGCATGTCTCCCTATCGGCTTGTGTACGGAAAAGCCTGCCACCTTCCTGTCGAAATCGAGCATCGCGCGTTTTGGGCGATAAAGGAGCTGAATCTTTCTCTGGAGGACGCGGGCAGCCATCGGAAGCTGCAGCTGAACGAACTGAGCGAGCTTAGGGATGAGGCTTACGACAACGTGGTTGTCGTTAAGAATCGAACGAAGGTGTTTCACGATAAACACCTTTTGCGCAAAACCTTCGTACCTGGTCAACAGGTACTTCTTTACGACACCCGACTTCATTTCCATCCTGGAAAGCTCCGATCTCGCTGGAAAGGGCCGTATTTTGTGCGGAATGTGTATCCGCAGGGCGCTGTGGATTTGGAAAATCCAAAGGACGGTTCACTTTTCAAGGTAAATGGACACCGATGCAAACCGCACCTTAGCGCCGAACCAACAGAGGAGCTCCTGTTCTTACAGGAGCCGGTTTACCCTGCCTGATCTTCCTCTGCTTACCTCTAAACTTCGGGTATCCAGCCAAGAACAGTGGACACTGTTCCAAATAAGTTTGGGGGTATGTACAAACCATTTTGTTTATATTTGTGTATATTCTTTTTCTTTTCTTTAAAAACAAAAAAAACAAATAAAAATTGTGTATCACTAACCGACAATTTTGAACCTTCCAACTGCTCTCTTCATGCCACGACAGTGAGGACACTGTCCAGTTTAAGTTTGGGGGTACGCTCGGTACGCATTTCTTACCTTCGCATTCATATGTATATTTTGCATCTGCATAAAAATCCATAAAATCCATAAAAATTTGAAAATTTTCTAAAAAAAATATAAAAACTTTTTTGTCAGGTTAGCTTGTGGAAGAACTTTGATTCAACATTTCGACGGTTTTTGTTTGAAAAAATAGGAATAACTAGATCTTATGTTTGGATTTTGAAAACCTGAAAGATAACTCTCCTTTAAAGTTAACTATAGCTGATATACGTCTTTACATCACACTACACGTGTCGTAAGATTTTGGGAATTAGATGACAAGTCTTTCATGTTTAAACTTTTAAACAGATAAATAATTTTCTGAGGATCAAATAGGTTTGTTCGGAAATAAGTAATGTCAAGAATAGTTTATGAAGTAAAGCGAATATGAAGGAATGTTATTGATGCCGTAATTGGAGCTAAGTCTGAAAAATAACCCATCTAAAACTTGATTGGAATGATTACACACCAAACACACCAAACACGTCTTTTATCCAAAAAAATATTTGAACTGCCGGTTATATCTCCGTTCGTATTAAATCATCTGATTTTCACGCCAATCTGTCTTTTGTTTTTGGACCTAGGTAACTTGAGTAATTAAGTCCGCTGGGGTGTTTTTACACCTAATGCCCTAAAACCAACTGGTTTGGGTGCATTGGCCCAAAGCTCGCTAAGAAGCCTAGAAAGTCCAGTTTAAAACAAAGTCAAGCAAGTGTTCTCTCCGAGTTAAAATTCCTAACGGTTCTTTGTGTGAGAATAATCTTGATAAAAGACAGGCCTTTATAAAAAATTTTAACGGAGATATGAAGGTTTTACTCTTTGATAAAGACTATTGCACGTTCACAGAGGTGTGTATGAAATGAAAACAAGAAAAAGGTGGAGTGAAAAATATGACTTAGTTTCCTGTTAAGGAAGATAGAAATTCTGAAGTTGAAACCTTACTGGAAAACGAAACTTGAAAAATGCTTAACTCTTTATAAAACTTATGTGATCCTTTTAAAATTGTTATCTGGGCTTTATTGTGCGACATGATGACTTTAATCGACCTTTCGGGAACTTAACGACACTATACGCACTGCACGTAAAGACATATAAAATCTGTAGTAGATAAGAAGCGAGGTGTGAAAAATAAAGGTTCGATGGTCTAGACTTAGGATTATAGAATTATTATTTTCTAAAACAGAACTCTAGGGTTTGAAGCTTAGTTATTTTACAAAACTAACTTGACCGGATTTTGTGGGTAGTATCCGCTGAAAACCCTCAGGAGACAACACTCCTCCTACTAGGGACACCTAGAGGTTTAACGGCTTGTTGCACATGCTCAGTGCAATCGCGTTCCCTGCGAAAGTGAGGTTAGGAAATTTTTTGTGAATAAATGGGCTTTGCTCGGGACGAGCAAATGATAAGTTTGGGGGTATTTGTTCATATTAGATTTTTGCATTTTCATACCGCCCAATTTTTGTCACATTGCATATCGGTAGATACTCTTGAGCCGTGTTTGCTAGTCAATTGCAGGTTACAGGTTCTCGGTTCTAAAACGGTGAAATTCATGGAAAACACGAAAAAATCCGGGTTCCTGCCAATCACAGATAAAACACGGTCTCCGCCCTTCATCCGTATGTTGCCAGATATCAGTAGAAAGACGAAATGTCAAATCAATGCACAAGGCTCAATGGTAGCACAAAATCCAAGAGATCTACGCGGAGCTCGAGGCAATCATGACAAAATCTTGATAAAAAGTCCACCTTTCCCTCAACAGAAATTTTGGAAAAATCGTGGAGCCAAATTGAGAAAATATATGTACCAGAATGAAGTACACTACAAACCAGGCCAGCACCAAAAAGCACGAACCCCAACTCCACAGAACGGCCGCGGAACCGCGGCCAAAGGGGGGTCTAGGCCGCGGTTCCGCGGCCGTTATGGCGCCAAGCAGAAAGTTCTTTTGGGGGTATTTTGGTCATTCTGTTTAGATTCTGTTGGTTGCCCTAGGGTTTCATTTTCTGGCCTATAAATAGCCCAGAACTTTGTGAAGGAAGGAGTCCAATTCTTGTATCTCTTTTGCTAGGTTTTAGTTTACATGTTCTTCTTCCTCTTCTCACCTCTTCTCCATTAAACTTGTAAGTGAGCTTTTGAGTGAAGAGTGATGAAAAAAGAAGACCATTTTATTATCATGCTTGTCTCTTTCTTTACGTATTGTAATTTGTTGTAATTTTAATTGTTAAGTAGTTGTTATTTCCTTGTTGTTTCTTTCTTCTTTCTTTTTTCTTTATCCTTACATATGACAATGATACTTACGCTTGATCCTCGCCAAGGTGAGGTCGCAAATAGTTAGTCGTATTCTTCTAGTCTCCTTCTTTCTATCTTCCTCCTTTGTTTGTTTTGTTTTTCCTTATCATGAAGTGCTAGTAGTTTTATACTTGTTAGGGTAGGATAAGGGAAGTTTGAGAGAAGGAAATCTCTCTCACTCTTTCCTTGCCCAACAACTTAAATCGACTCCCGTTAATTGAACCACAATCCACTCCTTACGGCACCCTATCCTACATGATAGCGGTGATTCCGTAGTGAGACCGGTTGTGGTTGAATTAACCGGAGGTTATGGATAAGAGCCAAGAACGGACGGACAAGCACCAAAAGGAAGAACTATGCGTTGGAAAGCCTAGCTTATACTCGCAAGTTCCTTCCTAGTCGTGCTAATCCCCGTTGTTGCCGATTACCGTAACACCGATATTAAGTGGGGCAACGAAAGATGTGGAGACTCCTAACTCAAACTAACCTAATCCTAACCCTAACAAGCTCTCTTTAAGTATCAACTTACACTTAGATAACCACAACAAAATCTGAAAACAGGACTTAACTCGTTAAAACACATTGAAAAAGACTCCCATCTCCCTGCGGACGACCCGTACTCAACCGGCTAGCTACAAGCGAAACCGTCTTGATTGCGGTATTTAAAACTAAACTTGACACGCACTTATCCTAACAATCATCGGTCACATCCGTGCACTTGTGCACGTACAGTGTCCGGACAGTTTACACTAGCGGGCTTTGGTTTAAGCCAGATCCTAGTGTACCTTTTGGGATTGGATTTATCCAGTTTGCATTCGTGTTCCTCGGAACGCGGATGCGGGTGTGTATGCACAGTTGACAGGGAGACAGAGGCAGCGGATTCTCATTAGGGTTGTTGACAGTTGACCGTTGACTATTTGACTTTTTGCTCAACCCTAATGAGAATATGATATGTGATTAACTATTATATTAATTAAGTATTATGGTGACATGGTTGTTGACTTGTTGACTTTTGTTGACTTGTTGACTTTGTTGACCGGTTGACTAGGCTTGACTAGTTGACCATCATGATAACCATAGCCATCATTTCATGGCAAAGACTTTTGCTTGCTTGCTCATTTGTGTAAAATGAGTGCATGAAATGACATGGTTATGGTTGCTTCAACCATCACATAAGACTTTTTTGGTATGATGAGTTATCATGACTTTGGATTATGAGAGGTTGAGAGACAAAAGAGTTGCTCATTCTTTCTTGCTCATTCTCTCTCTTGTTCTTGAGCTCTCTTGTTTTGCTCTCACCCTCTTGCTCTTTTTCCCTCTCTTTAATCTATGGTTCTCTTGTCTCATGAGTTGAGAATCAAGAACCATAGATAAAATCCCATACAAACTCTTCTCTACTCACTCTAGTTCACAAAGTTTAGCAAACCGAGTGAACTAGTTTCTTCAAAGAACGAAGAAGGAGCCAAAGGTTGGAGCTTTCAGGTGGATCTATCTTCGGCGTACGGAGACGACGGGAAGAAGCCAATCCGGACCACCATCGGAGGTTGAAGACGAAGGAGTTCAAGACAAGCAAGGTATAACCCCCTAACCGAGTAGCTAGAAACTCATAGTTAGGTTGTTAGATAGATGTTTAACCAAGATCCGGGTTATAGGTCCATGTTACCACCTCCATAAAAATTGTTTTTACCAAATTCCGCATTCCCGAAAGTACCGGGAGAGGTAGCATGGACTTACAGTGGTATCAGAGACTAGTTAAACTCTATCTAACATGTCAGCAAGTAACTAGAAGATCGATCAAAGAAAAAGTCCCGAAAACGAACCCCAAAATTCGAAGTTTCTGTCGATTTTTATACTGTTCAAAAGTTGATTATTTTCACACCTAAAATCGGCTCAGGCTTTTGTGTGAACACCCACCAAAATTGGTCCAACGATCGAGTCAAAGCGCCGCGGAAACGCGGCGGGAGCACGCTTCCGCCGCGGATCCGCGGCCGAGGTCCATTTTTGGTGCAGTGTTCTTCTGTGGGTATTTTGGGAATTTTGGTATATGTATTTTCAGCCCAGATTTTCCAGAACGAAAATTTTATTTTTGGGGTCCCGAAAATCCGTATTTTTGATCGAACTTCTAAAAGACTTAAGCTAACGGGTTTTTCTGTAATGTGATATTTGTATTGAACGTTTACTAATCGCTATATGTCGATTAGTGGGGGTTATACAAATCTGTTATCTGTAATGTTGCTGGAATGTGTATATGAATATGTTGGATTGTCGCGGGTGAATAGCCGGGGGTTGTGAGACGAGAGTTTTCTTTTCTTTCCATTCTTGTAAATTTGTAAATTGATGTAATAATTATTTGTATGGCCGCACAACCGGGTCGGGGTTGTAGCCGTCATTGTATAATTTCTTTTTACTGTTTTTGCTCCTAGGATAGACCCATAGAGGGGGTGCACAAACTACCGGGTATGCCGAAGTGTCGAGTGGCCTACTCATGGAGATGAGGGAGGTTGCTACGCTTCGGGTACTTGGCGGGTAGTTTGCCGCACCCGTAGGGGTCTTGGGTGGGGTATTGGCTATTCACCGCGACCTTGTAATCTGTTTTTCGTTACAGGCTCGTGCGAATTACAGATTCCTAGTATATCCAATGTATTCATCTGTGATCTGAAATGTTTATCATTGCAGTATATCTATATATGATATTATTTAGGCGTTGCTTATGTTTTACAGACGCGCTAGCCCAGCCCCCGCTCTGTCGTTAGTTAAGTAACCTAACAGGTAATGACGGGGCCCCGTGGCGAATGCGAATGGCATACGCGTACGTCATATTTTGGTTGTTTTCTGCAATGGTAGGATTAAATGATGGGACGCATTAAAAGAACTAATGCAAGAAAATAAACCAAGTAAAAGTCGTTGGAACACTTTCGAAAAACCACTCGGTTCTTTTCAAAACAAACTTTTAAAATGCGGAGTTTGAGCCACTCCATTTAAAAGCTATCTCGTTCCATCGACTAAATCAAGTTCACTACGTTCACGGTTTTGCCAAAACCATTCGTAGCCCTCCATCATTTCAGTTAAATATTCGGTAGTATTCAAGCTATGTATTTTGACCTCACGCCAAGGCATAGTGATTGGTAGCTGCCGGATATTTATCTGTTGCATAGATAGAATGCGTTGGTTTGGGACAGCCGTACTACCATTTTGGCCTACCTCAAGGGTAGGTACGGGTGGATTCAAATTAACCTGGATAACGATGGGACGAACTTGACATGTGACTTATGACATTTTGACCTCACGCCAAGGTCATAAGAGCATGGGGCAAAAATCCACATCGGGAGTTTCATAAGTACTGAAACTTGCTAGATTTGCATACCATTTAGAGTGTGATGATTCTGGTAGGATTCCTTCAGTTTCGTCACGCGATGATATTTGGGTCCCGATCCTACTGTGAGTATATGCTACTCCTCGGGAAATTTCTTACTAAACGATCAATGCTATAAACCTAGTAGGTGCCTAGAAAGGTGTTAGCGGGGCTACGCCCCCAGGGAAAAGAGGTTCTTTAATTAAAGAACTTCGCGAAAGCGTTGGAAAACCTCCCTCGAAGTACCGACACCGGCCTGGCTGAACGGTTAAGCAAGTATTGTACGGTGGGATTGATCCTGACTAATTCTTCCTTTATGGTTTGAGGAGGGATTCGAGAAACAGTGGGAGCCATCCTGTTTAGACAAACTAAAAACCACTCTAAACTTGCAAGAGCATCATGCTGAGTGTTTCTTCTTCTCTCTCCTAATTGCAGCGACCAAATCAACATGACTGGACTTAAGTTACTTCTAGATAAAAACATACTGACAGGGCCAAACTACAAAGATTGGCTCAGGAATGTCAAGATGGCAATCACTTACGACAAGCTGGGGTATCTTCTTACCACCAAAGCTCCCCCTGTCCCTGGTCCCACTTCCAACGTCTCGGATAAGGAAATCCGCAAGACTTGGGAGATTGATAGCGCGAAGGCCAAGTGCCTCGTACTTGCCTCGATGGACAACGAACATCAGAGGAGGCACGAGAATATGGACCTTGAATCCATATTTCTCCATACAAAAGAACTGTATGGAGAGCAATCTCGTATCACAAGATACGAAGCGTCGAAAAAGTTAATTTCGGCAAAGATGGCCGTCGGATCATCAGTAGCCGAGCACGTGCTAAAGATGATCGGCTACATTGAGGAGCTCGCGGACCTAGGGACCACATTGGAGAGTGAACTCTATACAGATATAGTTCTCCAGTCCCTTCCTTCCACTTACGCCCAGTTTATACTGAACTTCAACCTACAAGAAAAAGAGGTTGAACTTTCAGAGCTCCTCAACATGCTGAGGAGCGCAGAGGGCACCCTACAGAAAGGTAGGGAAACATCCACTTTGTTTGTAGGAGGATCATCTTCTTCTAGGTCCAAGGCGAAAGCCAAGGGAAAGAAGAAGAAAGCCCCCGCCAAACCAAGGGGCGGTATTGGTAAAGTGGATACGAAGGGAAAAACAAAAGCAACAAAGATAGCGGGGAAGCTTGTGGATAAGGAAGAATGCTTCTATTGTCATAAGAAAGGTCACTGGAATAATGATTGCAGGGCCTGGAAGGCCAGAACACAGGAATTGAAGCAGGTTGCAGCTTCAGCTTCAGGTGTGTATGTTATTGAAAACTGTCTTTCAATAAACTCTACTTCCTGGGTATTGGATACCGGATCAGGATCTCATATCTGTAATTCTTTGCAGGCGTTGAGAAACCGTAGGGTTTTGAAAGCAGGTGACATGACCCTCAGAGTTGCGAACGGAGCTAGCATGGATGCTAAAGCCGTGGGGGACTAACACCTGGGAATGTCAGATGGACATGTTTTGGTTTTGCGTAATTGCTTTTTTGTACCCAACGCAACTTGTAATATCATTTCTGTATCTTTAGTTTCTAAAGAAGGTTATGAATTTGCGTTTGTAAGTAATGTTGTAAACATTCACCTTAATCAAGTTTTGATTGGGTCAGGTACATTGAGTAATGGTATATACGTATTAAACCAACCACAGATTTTCAATGTCCAGAATACACACAAAAGAAAGTCTCCGGAAATAAATCAGACTTTCTTGTGGCATTGTAGACTGGGTCACATCAATGAGAGAAGGTTGACGAAGTTACATACAGAAGGGTATTTGAATGCGTTCGAATATCAATCGTATGCCACTTGTCAATCCTGTCTCAAAGAAAAGATGACAAAGACTCCGTTTACTGGACATGGAGTAAGAGCGAGCGAGCTCTTGGGACTCGTACACAGTGACGTGTGCGGTCCAATGTCTACGCATGCTCGAAGCGGTTATTCTTACTTCATCACTTTTACGGATGATTTTTCAAGGTTCGGACATGTCTTCTTAATGAAACATAAGTCCGAAGCCTTTGGAAAGTTCCAGGAATATAAGAATGAAGTAGAAAAACAGACCGGCAAAAGTATTAAGATTCTAAGATCGGATCGAGGTGGAGAATACTTAAGTGCCGAGTTCCTGGACTATTTAAAAGAGAACGGAATTCTCTTTCAGCTTACTCCTCCATACACTCCGCAACATAATGGTGTATCGGAGAGACGGAACCGCACCCTATTGGATATGGTGCGGTCCATGATGACTAACGCTGAGTTGCCGCGATCATTCTGGGGATATGCGCTAGAATCAGCCGCATACCTTTTGAACCGAGTTCCCACTAAGACTGTGCCTACCACACCATATGAGTTATGGAGTGGGAAGAAACCCTATCTTCAATATCTGAAGATCTGGGGATGTCCGGCTTTTGTCAAAAAGCAGCATGCGGACAAACTCGAGGCACGCTCAGTACTGTGCAAGTTTGTGGGATACCCAAAGAACACCAGGGGGTATCTTTTCTACTACGCAGAGGAACAAAAAGTCCTTGTTTCTCGTAATGCCCACTTTCTAGAACACCTGTTCTTGGAAAAGGAAATAAGTGGGAGCACAGTAGAACTGGAGGAAATTCCAGAACCACGGACTATTACTGAAAGTTTAGTGGAACCAGAGGGTTCGAAAGAAAAGGACATTCCTACGCCGCTCCGCAGGAGTAGTAGGCAGACTCATCCGCCCGAGAGATATTACGGTTTTCTCATAGACGAGGATAGAGAGGATTGCATCATAGATTATGATGAGCCTACTAGCTTCCAGCAGGTCGTTCAGAGCGTTGACTCAGTGAAATGGCTGGATGCAATGTGGACCGAAATGGAGTCCATGTACACCAACAAGGTATGGACGTTGGACATTGCTCCAGACGGGGTAAAACCCGTAGGATGCAAGTGGATCTTCAAAAGGAAGATTGGTGTAGATGGACAGGTTGAGACCTATAAAGCTAGGCTGGTAGCAAAGGGTTTTCGTCAAAGACCTGGCTTGGACTATGACGAAACCTTTTCTCCAGTAGCCATGCTGAAATCCATTCGGATCCTTCTTGCCATTGCTGCCTTCCACGATTATGAGATCTGGCAAATGGACGTAAAGACCGCTTTTCTAAATGGAAATTTAGAGGAGTGTGTCTATATGGACCAGCCAGAGGGTTTCATTCAGAGTGGGAGCAGCGGAAAGGTGTGCAAGTTGCTTAAGTCCATTTACGGACTAAAGCAGGCATCGCGGAGTTGGAACATCTGTTTTGATGAGACGGTCAAGGAATTTGGCTTTATCAAAAATCCAGATGAACCATGCATCTATAGTAGATTTGTAGCGAGAACTGTAGTATTCCTCGTTTTATACGTGGATGACATTCTCTTAATAGGAAATGACATTCCTATGCTACAATCTGTCAAGGGGTTCTTGTCACACAGGTTCTCCATGAAAGACCTGGGTGATGCCTCATACATTCTGGGTATCCGGATCTACCGTGACAGATCCAAGAGGATATTAGGACTTTCACAGTCCAGGTACATCGACACCATACTGAAAAGATTCAGTATGGAAGATTCCAAGCGCGGTAACCTACCGGCTTGTCACGGGATCACCCTCTCTAAAGAGATGTCTTCCAAGACTGATTTGGAGAGGGATCGCATGTCTATTATACCCTACGCTTCTGCGGTAGGCTCTATAATGTATGCGATGTTGTGTACCAGACCGGATGTAGCTTATGCACTCAGTGTGGTAAGCCGGTATCAGTCAGACCCAGGGGAGAAACACTGGATGGCGGTAAAGAACATTCTCAAGTACCTAAGAAGGACTAAGAAGATGTTCTTGGTGTATGGCGGAAAAGACCTCCAGATCGAGGCATTTGCTGACTCCAGCTTCCAGAGTGACAAGGATGATTCCAAGTCCATGTCAGGTTTTGTCTTTACCCTCTATGGAGGGGCGGTGTGTTGGAAGAGTTCCAAACAAGAAACCGTTGCAGACTCGACGATGGAAGCGGAATACATCGCTGCATCTGATGCCGCAAAAGAAGCTGTCTGGATAAGGAAGTTCTTGAAAGAGCTTCAGGTGGTTCCGTCCATTGTTGATCCAATACCTCTGTATTGCGACAACAACGGGGCTATAGCATTAGCGAAGGAACCCAGGTCCCATCAGAGATCCAGGCACATCTTGAGGCGGTATCACCTGATCAGGGAGATCGTGGATCGCCAGGAGATCGATGTTCGAAGAGTCGCTTCAGAAGATAACACTGCAGATCCATTCACCAAGGCCTTGCCCCAGACTCAGTTCGAGCGGCTGATCGAGATGATAGGTCTTCGATACGCCAGTACATGGCCTTAGTGCAAGTGGGAGATTGTTAGTGTATATGCCCTAGAGGCCATTACTGTATCATACTAGTTTGTATATTACTTAATGGAAGCTTGGGATATTCACCTTGTATAAACAATCTTGCTCAAAATAGTAGTATGCTACTTGGTTTGTTTCTACTTCAATGTGTACATGTGTTTATTTTTGTATATCGCCTATACACATTAGTGGAGCCCTTAGGATCTTTGCTTGATTACCAGCGATGTGATGGCCGTCACACTAGTGGGGCTGGGTAATCTATAAGCACATCCTTATGCAGGTCCCTGGTCGCAGGACTATCGAGACAGGGCATCGATACTCCGGAGTAGACTAGCGTGTGCGCTTCTCATCCCAGTGTGGGAGATGGTCTGTCCCACAGCCATCAGTACGTCGTACTTGAGAGAGTCTGCGGGTGCTCGTTGGGTTACGAGTACACTGGACAGGACTCGTCGGGAACTGACTAGTTGGTATTATGCCTATCGTCAGTTATCAGTTCCCAGGTGACATGAGTACAGCTTAGTCCGCTGACTTGACACTGTCACTTCGCCTCGAGTGTGTTCCCACTGCACTTTGATTACTACCCTACCACGGCTCAAAGGAGTCGTGCAAAAAGGTAGTGGTTGGGTGCAGTCCCGAAGCACTTGGAGGCAGTGACGGTTAGACAGGATTCGTCTCTCCCGGTATTGGGGGTTGACATCGCGCTGTGTCTAGGAGAGCCATTACACGAGTAGTCCCTGGCCAGGGCAAACGAGATATACTGGTAGGCTTCCAGTGTTATCTCAGGGTGTTTTGGGCTTCGCTCCGGCACGACTTGTACCGCTATTGGGGGACTGACGTTTACCACCCCTAGGCCCGCCATGCGATGTATCAGACGAACAGACCGGACTGTACGGAGAATGTCACACTCAGGCTCAGTAGGAGTTCAGATGGGTTTCGCCTCGTCGGTCTTCTTATCGGCATTACCTGGGGACCGTTACGCACAGCTAGTGCTGCTTGCGGTCTGTGGTTAAACCCACTGCCAGCGTAGTGTCGAGTCTTTAGAGTCCCACACAAAAAGCTTTTCGCCTTTAGGCAAAAGAGTAGAGGTCGCATGGTATTGCGACAGGTCGCATGGTTTTGCGACAGGGTTCGGTCACATCCGTGCACTTGTGCACGTACAGTGTCCGGACAGTTTACACTAGCGGGCTTTGGTTTAAGCCAGATCCTAGTGTACCTTTTGGGATTGGATTTATCCAGTTTGCATTCGTGTTCCTCGGGACGCGGATGCGGGTGTGTATGCACAGTTGACAGGGAGACAGAGGCAGCGGATTCTCATTAGGGTTGTTGACAGTTGACCGTTGACTATTTGACTTTTTGCTCAACCCTAATGAGAATATGATATGTGATTAACTATTATATTAATTAAGTATTATGGTGACATGGTTGTTGACTTGTTGACTTTTGTTGACTTGTTGACTTTGTTGACCGGTTGACTAGGCTTGACTAGTTGACCATCATGATAACCATAGCCATCATTTCATGGCAAAGACTTTTTCTTGCTTGCTCATTTGTGTAAAATGAGTGCATGAAATGACATGGTTATGGTTGCTTCAACCATCACATAAGACTTTTTTGGTATGATGAGTTATCATGACTTTGGATTATGAGAGGTTGAGAGACAAAAGAGTTGCTCATTCTTTCTTGCTCATTCTCTCTCTTGTTCTTGAGCTCTCTTGTTTTGCTCTCACCCTCTTGCTCTTTTTCCCTCTCTTTAACGAAGAAGGAGCCAAAGGTTGGAGCTTTCAGGTGGATCTATCTTCGGCGTAAGGAGACGACGAGAAGAAGCCAATCCGGACCACCATCGGAGGTTGAAGACGAAGGAGTTCAAGACAAGCAAGGTATAACCCCCTAACCGAGTAGCTAGAAACTCATAGTTAGGTTGTTAGATAGATGTTTAGCCAAGATCCGGGTTATAGGTCCATGTTACCACCTCCATAAAAATTGTTTTTACCAAATTCCGCATTCCCGAAAGTACCGGGACAGGTAGCATGGACTTACATCCATAGCACCCTAACTACGATTTTATAGGGCATCAAGTATGCAATTTTAAAAAACCTAGAGAGCTATGCAACCCATACCAAGGATCTAACTAGAAAATTAGGTGTAAGCTAGCATGTAATCAAACTTTGTAGACCGGTCCTTCACTTCTAAAGCTCCGTATAGTGGTCCTTTAGCTCCAAGTAGTGATCTCCCGGACTCTAGTAAGGGTTCACAAGGCGAAAGGAACAAGCTTGCTTGAAGTCTTCGAAGCCGAAGATGATCTACGTCGAGGAATCTCCTACTCAAGCTAGCTCTTCACTAATTGTGAATTAGTGAAGCAAACAACCTAAACTAAATGGCTAGTCTAGTGTAGGTTGATGAAATAGGATTTTTGCTCACTTTAGAATAATTTTTCTCACTATATTTCTTCACTTACCAAAAAGCTAGAGAGAAAAATTGGAATGAAGAAGAAGATGAAGATGGTAATGGAATGAGAGTGAGAATAGAAACCATAGGTGAGATAATATCTCATATTAATACATGTAGAGACTTAACCATGGCTTAAGATGATGGTTGGGTTAATAAATATCTAGGGTAAGACAAAATTAGTGAACTAAGTCAATGGTTCTACAAGTTTCCACTAAGCATCCAACCATGACTAATTTCCACTTAATTTTGTATTTACCTTAAATAATAAAACCTCATTATCTTAATTATGGTATGAGTCTCATACACCCATGTAGCATGTAGCAACTAGCATGACACAATAATATATATCACATATATATTAAATGTGTACAAGTGAGAAAAAAGAAATGCTTAAGTGAGCTAATATTAGTTAATGAAAAATTAACATATCAAATATATATAATCATACATTAAATTATTAAATCAACATTTGATTTAATAATCCGGTATATCACATATAACCGACTAATATCATTTGCATCAACTTATCGAATCAACACTTGATTCGATAACCTGGCTATATCACATACAACCGAACGATACCACATATCGCGAGATTAGAATACGGTCTCGCATATGCGTATTAATCTCGGTCCCGCACATATCACATATATGCTCCTACTTCGTTTCTCCTGAGCCAGGAAACCTCAGTGTAGGTCTCTAAAGACTCGTCAATACGCCGACAGTAGGTGATGATCATATTAGTCACCCACAGGCCGTCAGCGGTACTAGCTGGACGTAACGGCTACCCGGGTATTGAGCGATCAGAAGATCACCAAGCAAGCCTGCTCATATTCCTGCGAATCCAATAAGTAACACTACCGTACAGTCCGGTCTCTTCGTCTGATATGTCGCATATCCAGCCTGGGGTTGGTAAACGTCAGACCCCAATAGCCTGATAAGTGTAAGTGCACGGCGGCGCCCCGGCCGTCAATCCGACGGCCAAATGCGGAAGCGGTGATAAACTTTAATTTTTACTTGAACTGACAAACCGCCGCGCACTAATACCCGGATCGAACCACTAACTAGTCCTAGCTATCTACAAGAAAGGGAAGAGAGATATACCGACAGATCCGATTCCTCCGGTCTTCTCGTCGTCGTCCCGATCTCCTGCGGAATGTCCCGTCTCCTCCTCGTCGCCGGAAGTGCACCACATCGCCTACTTCTTTTACGGGCTCCCACCTCAATGCCGAGGCAACTCGGGCACGAAGCTGGCTAGTCGACGTGCCCAAGATTTGCTGTAGAATGTAGTGTGCAAGTCTCATTTTGGGGTTGTAGGAATTGCCTTTTGGTGGAGGGATGAACCAAGAAATTTTGTGGAGGAACTAGGAGAATTTTGGAGCATGAAATGAACAAAAATCCATACTCCCAAAATTTGGACAGCCCATGCAATACTTGGCCGGCCACAAAAAATGAGGGAGTGAGAATGGAGAGAGAGGGTGTGTGGTGTATGGATGATTGAACCACTATCATAATCATGAGAGAAAAGAATGGTGAAAAGAAACAATCATCACAACCAAATCCATACTCCACCAACCAATCAACAACAACCATGATGACATCCAAAGTCAAGCTATCATGAAAAAGGAAAGTCAAGGGATGGTGCTCATCATGAAAACCATCATGATGCAACAAAATGCAAAGACCCCCTCCACAAACACTTATTTGCAACAATGCAAATAAGCCCTCCTCCACCAAACTTCGGCCAATGAACAGAACAAAGGAAATCGGCCGAAACGGAAAGCAAACTGGCAACTCCATAAAACTGTCCCGTAATAAATTACAGGAAAACCTCGATATTGTGTATACACACCCGCATTTGTATTCCGACCGAAATACAAATGCAATGAGACAAAGTCTACACTGTACTATACTAGGATCCGGCTTATACCAAAGCCGGCTAGTAATATCCGTTCGATCCTGATCCGTGCAATACCGCACGTATCTGATCGAACCCTGCCATATATCCATACGGCCTATAGTACAAACTGTCCGATCCTGATCCGTGCAATATCGCACGTATCTGATCGGACCTTGCCATATCTCCATACGGCCTCTACAACCTTTCGCCCGAAAGCTGAGTAACAGAATGTGGGGGACTCTAAAGACTCGTCAACACCTTGGTTGTGGATTTAACCACTAGCACGTCAGAGGTATAAGCCAATACGTAACGGGCTACCAGGTATTGACTAAAAGGGACGTCTGTGAGCGAACTCAGCCTGACAACCCTACTGAGCCTGTCAGTGACAATATCCGTACAGTCCGGTCCGTTCGTCTATGAGCATCGCATGGCGGGCCTAGGGGGTTGGTAAAAGTCAGACCCCCAAAAGCGGTACAAGTCGTGTCGGAGTGTAGCCCAGAACACCCTGAGATACTACTGGAATACCTACCAGTAAATCTCCTTGCCTTGGCCAAGGACTTCGTGTAATGGCTCTCCTAGACACAGCACGACCTCACCCCCAATACCGGGAGAGACGAACCCCTGAAGATACGCTCACTGCCTCCATGTGGCTCGGGACTGTACCCAACTAAAACCTGTTTGCACGACTCCTTTGAGCCGTGGTATGGTAGTAATCAAAGTACAGTGGGAACTCACACGAGACAAATGACGATCCCCAGGTCGATGAACTAACCTGCACACATGTCACCAGGGAACTGCCATCTGACGTCTGGTATATGACCAACTAGCATGTTCCCGGCGAGTCCTGTCCGGTGTACTCATAACCCAATGAGCACCTGTATACATCTTAGGTGATCCAACTGACACCAGTGGCTTGTGAGACCGGCCACCGCCCCTCGTCGGGGTCTCGACTGTATACACTAGTCTACTCTGGAGTATCGATGCCCTGTCTCGAAACTCACACGACTAGGGACCATTTAAGGATATGCTTATAGACCCCCAGCTCCCACTTATATGATCGCCCTCATACTGCTGGTGGTCAAGCAAGAATCCTAGGGGCTCTACCAACGTGTAATAGCGACTTGTCAGGTCACCTAAAGCAGTACACGATGATAAAGGTAAACCATATAGCATACTATCATCTCGAGTAAGACTGTCCTACCGGGATAGGTCCTCCATCAATCATTGCAATCACGTACCTGTGACCTAATAATTGACTCTGAGGGCACTATCTCCAACAATAAGTCATGCCGATGTGAGGCCCATAACGGTTCGAGAAACTACTGATAACGCTTACCAGTAAATCTCAGCAACCCTGGCCAGGGATTTCTTGTTATGGCCAATCGAGCACAGCGCAACATCAAACCCCAATACCGGGAGAGACGAAATCCCCTCCTATTGCTCATTGCCTCCATGTGACTCGGGACTGTACCCAAAAACCACCGTTTTGCACGTTCTCTTGAATGTGGTGTAACGTTTTAAAAGTAATTAAATAAGTAATTAAATGAATAAAAGTGTTTAAGTGAATTTTAGGATTTTCGGTAAAATAAAATGTAATTTTCGTAAAACCAAACCGGGATTGTTTTTCATTATAATTTTAAAAATATCTATTTTAATTATGAAATTACTAGTAAATGGTGTTTATTTAGCCACTTATAAATTTTTAGTTTAATAAAATATTTTTCCTAAATTAATTATTTTAAATATTAACATAAGCTTTATTTTTACACTAAATTAGTGTAAATTACAAATTTAAATGGTTTTAATTTGTAAAATTGAACCATGGCATATTAGAATTTAGTGTGTATCATGCAAAATTTATTTGCAAATTTTTCCTTGTTTCTAGATCTTTCTTGAGTTATTTTAGAAAAGAATTAAAAGAAAATGAATAAAGCATGAAAAGACATTAAGATGATGACATTTTGGAGAAGTTTCTACACCATTCCTCATGTGTTTCTCCCTCTTCCCCTTATTGTGGCCGGCCTCCCCATCACCATGGCTGCCCCCCCCATTTTCCACCTCATTTTTATTCAAAAATCATCCAAAATACATCAAAAATTCAATTAAAATTCCACAAAATCCTATATATTTTTCTACCCTTCTATTCTTGCTCATATTTACATGGATTTTGGAGTGGGATAGCATACATTTTGGAGGCTCATTTCTTGTTTGGATTTCATATTTTTGGAGGTATAATTTCTTTCTTTTGATTTATTGTTATTAGATGTTCAATTAAGCTTAATTAGATTTAATGAATTAATTCTATGTTTTTTAAAAAAAATTCAAGTTAGGGTTTGTAAATTCAAGTTATGATTTTTGTTAATTATTTAGGGTTATAATAGTTAGTTTAACACTTTTAGAATTGGAAAATATTGCATGGTTGTTGAATTGTAAATTTTTCATTGAAAATTGTTTAAATTAGGAATTTTTGCTAACTAGGTTTCTATAAAACCTAATTATTGGTGAAATAAATCTCAATTAATATTTGTAATACTATATTTTGGTCTTAATAAGAGTTTTAACTTGTTGGTGGAATGGAAAACTTAAATTGATTGCTAGTTCTATGGATAATTGATAAATTGTGATAAAAATTGTTATTTTTGTAAACTAGATTTTAGAAATTCCTAAATAAATGAGATTAAAAATATAATTATGGTTTCATTATATCATTATGATCATGAATTGTGGTTTAAGTCACTAATTTATGCAAAATCATGTTTTGTGGTGGAATTGTTGTGTTTTGCTTGAAAAATGTTGAAAATTGTTAAAGGGTGCAAACTAGAAATTTCAAATCTATATAAATTTGTGTAATAAAAATATAGTAATAGTTTGTATAGTCTAGTTATGCTATTTAATGAGTTTTATGACCATTGGTTTCATTTAAATGTCAAGTTTTGATGAAAAACGGTAAACTGGCATTTTCGGGTTTTACGAAATTGGACGGTTTGATAGATTTTAGGGTTTCGATGGATTTAATCATGTTTTTGTTAGTGTATATGCCCTAGAGGCCATTACTGTATCATACTAGTTTGTATATTACTTGATGGAAGCCTGGGATATTCACCTTGTATAAACAATCTTGCTCAATATAGTAGTATGCTACTTGGTTTGTTTCTACTTCAATGTGTACTTGTGTTTATTTCAGTATATCACTCATACGCATTAGTGGAGCCCTTAGGATCTTTGCTTGATTACCAGCGTTGTGATGGCAGTCACACTAGTGGGGGCTGGGTAATCAATAAGCACATCCTTATACAGGTCCCTAGTCGCAGGACTATCGAGACAGGGCATCGATACTCCGGAGTAGACTAGCGTATGCGCTTCTCATCCCAGTGTGGGAGATGGTCTGTCCCACAGCCATCAGTACGTCGTACTGGAGATAGTATACGGGTGCTCGTTGGGTTACGAGTACACTGGACAGGACTCGTCGGGAACTGACAGGTTGGTATTATACCTATCGTCAGTTATCAGTTCCCAGGTGACATGAGTACAGCTTAGTCCGCTGACCTGACACTGGCACTTCGCCTCAAGTGTGTTCCCACTGCATTTTGATCACCACCCTACCACGGCTCAAAGGAGTCGTGCAAACAGGTGGTGGTTGGGTGCAGTCCCGAAGCACTTGGAGGCAGTGACGGTTTGACAGGATTCGTCTCTCCCGGTATTGGGGGTTGACATCGCGCTGTGTCTAGGAGAGCCATTACACGAGTAGTCCCTGGCCAGGGCAAGCGAGATATACTGGTAGGTTTCCAGTGTTATCTCAGGGTGTTTTGGGCTTCACTCCGGCACGACTTGTACCGCTATTGGGGGACTGACGTTTACCGCCCCCTAGGCCCGCCATGCGATGTATCAGACGAACAGACCGGACTGTACGGAGACTGTCACATCCAGACTCAGTAGGAGTACCGATGGGGTTTCACCTCGTCAGCCTTCTTGTCGACATCTACCTGGGGACCGTTACGCACAGCTAGTGCCGCTTGCGGTCTGTGGTTAAACCCACTGCCAGCGTAGTGTCGAGTCTTTAGAGTCCCACACAGAGGGTATTCACCTCTGGGCAAAACAGAGTAGAGGTCGCATGGTTTTGCGACAGGGTTCGTTCTCATCCGCGCACTTGTGCACGTTTGGAGTCCGGACGGTTTTTACTGGTTGGCTCTGGTTTGAGTCAGATACCGGTATATGTTTTGGGGTTGCTTTTATCTCTCAGTATTCGTGTTCCTCGGAACAAGAATGCAGGTGTGTATGCACAGTTATTTGAGGAGGAAGATGATTTTCATTAGGGTTTCGGAATGGGTGCGTATGCACAATTGACAGTCGTCTTTTTCCAAACCCTAATGGATTTATGTTTTATCAATTAATAATATTAATAAAATGAAAAGTGTCATGGTTGGTTTTTTGTTGACTTGTTGACCATGGTTGGTTTTTGTTGACTTGTTGACCATGGTTGACTTGTTGACCATGGTTGAAGATTTGACCATCATCATTACAAATGCAAGATGCTTTTTGATTCTTGCAAAACCATTTAATGTTGGTAATGATAATGGTCATTCTAAAACTTTCCATCAACCTTTTTATTATCATTATTATTATTATTTGATAATTCTTTTTCTTTTGCATTATGGTTGCAAGAAGGAAAAAGTGAGCTCATTCTATCATAACTCTTCTCTCTCTTCATTTCATCTTCTTCTTCCTCTAGCAAAGAGAACCCTTCTCATGTGTTGAGAATCATTCTCTTTAAAAAGAAAAGCACCCCTTAATCACTCTCTACTCATTCTAGGATCAAGGGTTTAGCAAGCCGGAGATTCTAGTTCACTCCAAGTTCGAGAAAGAGCCCAAAGGTCGAACCTTCGAGGTGGATCCATCTTCGACGGAAGAAGGCGACAAGAAGAGAACCATCAACCTCTACAAAGTTTGAAGAAGAAGGAGTTCAAGTTTAGGTATAACCATCTTCATCCGAGTAGCTAACTCTCTTTAGCTAAGTATGCTAGTTTAGTTTAGACACGATCCCGACCTTGTTTAGTCCATGTTGCCTCTTGCGATAAAAATTTGTTTTTTATACCGTTTCCGCCTCCCCGTAAGAACCGGGGGTCGCAATATGGACTTACAGTGGTATCAGAGCCTAACTAAACTTAAACTAGCTTGGTAGTGAAGTGTAACGAAGTTCGGAAACGAAAAATCACAAAACCGGAAAAATTACAAAACCTGAGTTTCTGTTGAAATTTTTTTGGCTCAAAATGAAAAACTTTATACTTGTAAAATCGTCTCAGGGTTTTGTGAGTGCACCCATGAAAAACGATCCACTGTTGCGCTCAAACCGCCGCCCTTCCGCGGCACTAGGTAGGCATGTGCCGCGGAACCGCCGCGCTTTGTCGTCTTCTCTGCATCGTTTTTCGTGCAGTGTATTTGTGTGTTGGTTTTGGGATTTTTAAAATATATTATATGTGCCCAGATTTTCCAGAACTGAAATTCACTTTTGGGGTCCTATAATTCCGTATTTTTTTTTTCCGAACTTCACTGCACTTTGACTATGATGGTTATATCTGTGATGCTTGCATGTATTGAACGTCGGCTAATCGCTATAAGTCGATTAGTCGGGGTTATACATGATCTGTGTTTGATATTGGAATGTGTATATGAATGTGTTGGACTGTCGCGGGTGAATAGCCGGGGTGGATGTGAGATGAGCTTTTGTTTTTCTTTCATTCATTGTAAATGTAAATTGATGTAATAATTATTATTTGTTTGGCCGCACAACCGGGTCGGGGTTGTAGCCGTCATTGTATAATTCTTTTTACTGTTTTTGCTCCTAGGATAGACCCATGGAGGGGGTGCACAAACTGCCGAGTACTTGGCGGGTAGTTTGCCGCACCCGTAGGGGTCTTGGGTGGGGTATTTGGCTATTCACCGCGACCGTGTTATCCGCTTTCTTTCCAGGCTCGAAAGGATTGCGGATTGCTAGTATATCCAATATATTCATCTGTGATCTGTAATGTCTACTATTGCTATATCTATAACTATTTAGGCGTTGCTTATGTTTTACAGCCGCGCTAGCCCAGCCCTCGCTCTGTCGTTAGTTAAGTAACCTAACGGGTAATGACGGGGCCCCGTGGCGAATGCGAATGGCATAAGCGTACGTCATATTTTGGTTGTTTTCTGCAATGGTAGGATTAAATGATGGGACGCATTAAAAGAACTAATGCAAGAATATCACGCATTAAAAGAACTAATGCAAGATAATAAACCAAGTTGAAGTCGTTGGAACACTTTCGAAAAACCACTCGGTTCTTTTCAAAACTAACTTTTAAAATGCGGAGATTGAGCCACTCCTTCTAAAAGCTATCTCGTTCCATCGATTAAATCAAGTTCACTACGTTCACGGTTTCGCCAAAACCATTCGTAGCCCTCCGTCGTTTCGTATGAATATTCAATAGTATTCAAGCTATGTTTGTTGACTTTCGTCAAGGCATAGTGATTGGTAGCTGTTGGATATTCATATGTAGCATAGATAGATGCGTTGGTTTGGGACATTCGCATTACCTTGTTGACCTTCGTCAAGGGTATATACGGGTGGATTCAAATTAACCTGGATAATGACGGGCAGAACTTGACATGTGACTTATGATTTGTTGACCTTCGTCAAGGTCATAAGAGCATGGGGCAAAAATCCACATCGGGAGTTTCATAAGTACTGAAACTTGCTAGATTTGCATACCATTTGGAGTGTGATGATTCTGGTAGGATTCCTTCAGTTTCGTCACGCGATGATATTTGGATCCCGATCCTACTTTGAGTATATGCTACTCCTCGGGAAATTTCTCACTTAACGATCAATGCTATAAACCTAGTAGGTGCCTAGAAAGGTGTTAGCGAGGCTACGCCCCCAGGAAAAAGAGGTTCTATAATTAAGGAACTTCGCGAAAGCGTTGGAAAACCTCCCTCGAAGTACCAACACTGGCCTGGCTGAACGGTTAAGCAAGTATTGTGCGGTGGGATTGATCCCGACTAATTCTTCTTTTATGGTTTGAGGAGGGATTCGAGAGACAGTGGGAGCCATCCTGTTTAGACAAATTAAAAACCATTCTAAACTTGCAAGAGCATCATGCTGAGTGTTTCTTCTTCTCTCTCCTAATTGCAGCGACCAATCAACATGACTGGACTTAAGTTACTCCTAGATAAAAACAAACTGACAGGGCCAAACTACAAAGATTGGCTCAGGAATGTCAAGATAGCAATCAATTATGACAAGCTGGGGTATCTTCTTACCACCAAAGCTCCCCCTGTCCCTGGTCCAACTTCCAGTGTCGCGGATAAGGAAATCCGCAAGACTTGGGAGATTGATAGCGCAAAGGCCAAGTGCCTCCTGCTTGCCTCGATGGACAACGAACATCAGAGGAGGCATGAGAATATGGACATGGAATCCATATTGCTCCATACAAAAGAACTGTATGGAGAGCAATCTCGTATCGCAAGATACGAAGCGTCGAAAAAGTTATTCTCGACAAGAATGGCCGTCGGATCATCAGTAGCCGAGCATGTGCTAAAGATGATCGGCTACATTGAGGAGCTCGCTGACCTAGGGATCACATTGGAGAGTGAGCTATATACGGATATAGTTCTCTAGTCCCTTCCTTCCACTTACGCCCAGTTTATACTGAACTTCAACCTACAAGAAAAGGAGGTTGAACTTTCAGAGCTCCTCAACATGCTGAGGAGTGCAGAGGGCACCCTACAGAAAGGTAGGGAAACATCCACTTTGTTTGTAGGAGGATCATCTTCTTCTAGGTCCAAGGCGAAAGCCAAAGGAAAGAAGAAGAAGGCCCCCGCCAAACCAAGGGGCGGTGTTAGTAAAGTGGATACGAAGGGAAAAGGTAAAGCAGCAAAGATAGCGGGGAAGCTTGTGGATAAGGAAGACTGCTTCTATTGTCATAAGAAAGGACACTGGAAGAATGATTGCAGGGCTTGGAAAGCCAGGACACAGGAATTGAAGCAGGTTGCAGCTTCAGCTTCAGGTGTGTATGTTATTGAAAACTGTCTTTCAATAAACTCTACTTCCTGGGTATTGGATACCGGATCAGGATCTCATATCTGTAATTCTTTGCAGGCGTTGAGAAACCGTAGGGTTTTGAAGGAAGGTGACATGACCCTCAGAGTTGCGAACGGAGCTAGCATGGATGCTAAAGCCGTGGGGGACTATCACCTGGGAATGTCAGATGGACATCTTTTGGTTTTGCGTAATTGCTTTTTTGTACCCAACGCAACTTGTAATATCATTTCTGTATCTTTAGTTTCTAAAGAAGGTTATGAATTTGCGTTTGTAAGTAATGTTGTAAACATTCACCTTAATCAAGTTTTGATTGGGTCAGGTACTTTGAGTAATGGTATATACGTATTAAACCAACCTCAGATTTTTAATGTCCAGAATACACACAAAAGAAAGTCTCCAGAAATAAATCAGACTTTCTTATGGCATTGTAGATTGGGTCACATCAATGAGAGAATGTTGACTAAGTTACATACAGAAGGGTATTTGAATGCGTTCGAATATCAGTCGTATGCCACTTGTCAATCCTGTCTCAAAGGAAAGATGACAAAGACTCCGTTTACTGGACATGGAATAAGAGCGAGCGAGCTCTTGGGACTCGTACACAGTGACGTGTGCGGTCCAATGTCTACACATGCCCGAAGCGGACATTCTTACTTCATTACTTTTACGGATGACTTCTCAAGGTACGGTTATGTCTTCTTAATGAAACATAAGTCCGAGGCCTTTGGAAAATTCCAGGAGTATAAGAATGAAGTAGAGAAACAGACCGACAAAAGTATTAAGATTCTAAGATCGGATCGAGGTGGAGAATACTTAAGTGCCGAATTCCTGAATTACTTAAAAGAGAATGGTATTCTCTCTCAGCTTACTCCTCCATACACTCCGCAACATAACGGTGTATCGGAGAGACGGAACCGAACCCTATTGGATATGGTTCGGTCCATGATGAGTAACGCTGAGTTACCGCGATCATTCTGGGGATATGCAATAGAAGCAGCTGCATATCTCTTGAACAAGGCTCCCACCAAGACTGTGCCTACCACCCCATATGAGATGTGGACTGGGAAGAAACCTTGTCTTAAGTATCTTAAGGTATGGGGATGTCCAGCTTTTGTAAAAAAGCAGCATGCGGACAAGCTTGAGGCACGTTCAATACAGTGTAAGTTTGTGGGATACCCAAGAAACTCCAGGGGGTATCTTTTCTATTCTGCTGAGGAACAAAAGGTTTTTGTTTCTCAGCATGCCCGCTTCTTGGAAACTGAGTTTTTGGAAACCCAGATAAGTGGGAGCACAATAGAACTGGAAGAAGTTCAAGAACCACAGACTGTTACTGAAAGTTTGGTGGAACCAGAGGGTTCAACAGAACAGGACATTCCTACGCCGCTCCGCAGAAGTAGTAGGCAGTCTCATCCGTCCGAGAGATACTACGGTTTTCTCGTAGACGGGGATAGAGAGGATTGCATCATAGACTATGATGAGCCTACTAGCTTCCAGCAAGCCGTTCAGAGCGTTGACTCAGTGAAATGGCTGGATGCAATGCGGACCGAAATGGAGTCCATGTACACCAACAAGGTATGGACGTTGGACATTGCTCCAGACGGGGTAAAACCCGTAGGATGCAAGTGGATCTTCAAAAGGAAGATTGGTGTAGATGGGCAGGTTGAGACCTATAAAGCTAGGCTGGTAGCAAAGGGTTTTCGTCAGAGACCTGGCTTGGACTATGACGAAACCTTTTCTCCAGTAGCCATGCTGAAATCCATTCGGATCCTTCTTGCCATTGCTGCCTTCCACGATTATGAGATTTGGCAAATGGACGTAAAGACAGCTTTTCTAAATGGAAATTTAGAGGAGTGTGTCTATATGGACCAGCCAGAGGGTTTCATTCAGAGTGGGAGCAGCGGAAAGGTGTGCAAGTTGCTTAAGTCCATCTATGGACTAAAGCAGGCATCGCGGAGTTGGAACATCTGCTTTGATGAGACGGTCAAAGAATTTGGCTTTATCAAAAATCCAGATGAACCATGCATCTATAGTAGATTTGTAGCGAGAACTGCAGTATTCCTCGTTTTGTACGTGGATGACATTCTCTTGATAGGAAATGACGTTCCTATGCTACAATCTGTCAAGGGGTTCTTGTCACACAGGTTCTCCATGAAAGACCTGGGTGATGCCTCATACATTCTGGGTATCCGGATCTACCGTGACAGATCCAAGAGGATATTGGGACTTTCTCAGTCCAGGTACATCGACACCATAGTGAAGAGATTCAGTATGGAAGATTCCAAGCGCGGTAACCTACCGGCTTGTCACGGGATCACCCTCTCTAAAGAGATGTCTCCCAAGACTGATTTGGAGAGGGATCGCATGTCTATTATACCCTACGCTTCTGCGGTAGGCTCTATAATGTATGCGATGTTGTGTACCAGACCGGATGTAGCTTATGCACTGAGTGTGGTAAGCCGGTATCAGTCAAACCCTGGGGAGAAACACTGGATAGCGGTAAAGAACATTCTCAAGTACCTGAGAAGGACTAAGGAGATGTTCTTGGTGTATGGCGGAAAAGACCTCCAGATCGAGGCCTTTGCTGACTCCAGCTTCCAGAGTGACAAGGATGATTCCAAGTCCATGTCGGGTTTTGTCTTTACCCTCAATGGAGGGACGGTGTGTTGGAAGAGCTCCAAACAGGAAACCGTTGCAGACTCGACTATGGAAGCGGAATACATTGCTGCATCTGATGTCGCAAAAGAAGCTGTCTGGATGAGGAAGTTCTTAAAAGAACTTCAGGTGGTTCCGTCCATTATTGACCCAATACCTCTGTATTGCGACAACACTGGGGCTATAGCTTTAGCGAAGGAACCCAGGTCCCATCAGAGATCCAGGCACATCTTGAGGCGGTATCACCTGATCAGGGAGATCGTGGATCGCAAGGAGATCGAGGTTCGGAGGGTTGCTTCAGAAGAGAACACTGCAGATCCATTCACCAAGGCCTTACCCCAGACTCAGTTCGAGCGGCTGATCGAGATGATAGGTCTTCGATACGCCAGTACATGGCCTTAGTGCAAGTGGGAGATTGTTAGTGTATATGCCCTAGAGGCCATTACTGTATCATACTAGTTTGTATATTACTTGATAGAAGCCTGGGATATTCACCTTGTATAAACAATCTTGCTCAATATAGTAGTATGCTACTTGGTTTGTTTCTACTTCAATGTGTACTTGTGTTTATTTCAGTATATCACTCATACGCATTAGTGGAGCCCTTAGGATCTTTGCTTGATTACCAACGTTGTGATGGCAGTCACACTAGTGGGGGCTGGGTAATCTATAAGCACATCCTTATACAGGTCCCTAGTCGCAGGACTATCGAGACAGGGCATCGATACTCCGGAGTAGACTAGCGTATGCGCTTCTCATCCCAGTGTGGGAGATGGTCTGTCCCACAACCATCAGTACGTCGTACTGGAGATAGTATACGGGTGCTCGTTGGGTTACGAGTACAATGGACAGGACTCGTCGGGAACTGACAGGTTGGTATTATACCTATCGTCAGTTATCAGTTTCCAGGTGACATGAGTACAGCTTAGTCCGCTGACTTGACACTGGCACTTCGCCTCAAGTGTGTTCCCACTGCATTTTGATCACCACCCTACCACGGCTCAAAGGAGTCGTGCAAACAGGTGGTGGTTGGGTGCAGTCCCGAAGCACTTGGAGGCAGTGACGGTTTGACAGGATTCGTCTCTTCCGGTATTGGGGGTTGACATCGCGCTGTGTCTAGGAGAGCCATTACACGAGTAGTCCCTGGCCAGGGCAAGCGAGATATACTGGTAGGTTTTCAGTGTTATCTCAGGGTGTTTTGGGCTTCACTCCGGCACGACTTGTACCGCTATTGGGGGACTGACGTTTACCGCCCCCTAGGCCCGCCATGCGATGTATCAGACGAACAGACCGGACTGTACGGAGACTGTCACATCCAGACTCAGTAGGAGTACCGATGGGGTTTCACCTCGTCAGCCTTCTTGTCGACATCTACCTGGGGACCGTTACGCACAGCTAGTGCCGCTTGCGGTCTGTGGTTAAACCCACTGCCAGCGTAGTGTCGAGTCTTTAGAGTCCCACACAGAGGGTATTCACCTCTGGGCAAAACATAGTAGAGGTCGCATGGTTTTGCGACAGGGTTCGTTCTCATCCGCGCACTTGTGCACGTTTGGAGTTCGGACGGTTTTTACTGGTTGGCTCTGGTTTGAGTCAGATATCGGTATATGTTTTGGTGTTGCTTTTATCTCTCAGTATTCGTGTTCCTCGGAACAAGAATGCAGGTGTGTATGTGTAAGTGCACGGCGGCGCCCCGGCCGTCAATCCGACGGCCAAACGCGGAAACGGTGGTAAACTTTAAAATTTGCGGACTTAGCAAACCGGCACCACCGCACACTAAACCCCGGATCGTTACCATTAAACTAGTCTAGCTAACTAACAAGATAGGTTAGAGATGTACCGACGATCCAAGTCCTCCGGTCTTCATCTCCACTCCGATCTCCTCGCGGGATCTCCGTCCGTCTCCTCCTCGTCGGAAAGGGCACCACGAAGCCGGGTACTTTTACGGGCTCCCACCTCAATACCGAGGCAACTCGCGCATGAAGCCGGCTACTCGACATGCTCAAGATATGCTGTAGGGAGTGAATGTAGAATGTATGTCTCACTTTGGGGTTGGTTGCCATTTGTGGATGATGGAGGAATCAAGACTAGAAAAATGGTGCTTGCATTTTTCTAGCATGGAAAGAAGATCAAGAATGAAACTCTCATGGTGAAGCTCTCATCTTTTTCTTTCTCTCTTTTCTTTTCTTCTTCTCTTTCTTTTTTCTTCTTCTCACTTCAACCATGATAAAAAACTATGAACTAAGAAAATGGTGGAGAAAGAATAAGAAGCAAGAAGGGAGGTGATCGTAGTAAAAGGAGGAGGGTGACCACATCCAAAAACATAATCATCACAAAACTCACATCAACTCTTCTTATCAAATCTAATCACATAAAGCAAATGATAATGAAGGATAAGAAAGGCATCAAAAGATGCTTTCATAATAAACCATCTTACAAATAAAACCTCCACAATATGTAATTTGCAAAACTGCAAATTACCCCCTCCATCAGAAAAGTCCGGCCGGGAAAGAGCAAAGGAAAACCGGCCGGAACGGAAAGCAAAATGGCAACTCTAGAAAACTGGTCCCGTAATAAATTACAGGAAAACCCCACACTGTGCATACACACCCGCATTTGTATTCCGACCGGATACAAATGCAATGAGACAAAATCTACACTGTACTAAACTAGGACCGGCTTAAACCAAAGCCGGCTAGTAATATCCGTTCGATCCTGATCCGTGCAATACCGCATGTATCTGATCGAACCCTGCCATATTACCATACGGCCACTAGTACAAAACCGTCCGATCCTGATCCGTGCAATACCGCACGTATCTGATCGGACCCTGCCATATCTCCATACGGCATCTACAGCGTTTCGCCCGAAAACTTGAGTAACTGAAAGTGTGGTGGACTCTAAAGACTCGTCAATACTATGGCTGTGGATTTAACCACTAGCACGTCAGAGGTATAAGCCAATACGTGACGGGCCACCAGCTATTGACCAAAAGGGACGTCGATGAGGAAGCTCACCCCGACACCCAACTGAGCCTGTCAGTGACAATATCCGTACAGTCCGGTCCGTTCGTCTATGAGCATCGCATGGCGGGCCTAGGGGGTTGGTAAAAGTCAGACCCCCAAAAGCGGTACAAGTCGTGTCGGAGTGTAGCCCAGAACACCCTGAGATACTACTGGAATACCTACCAGTAAATCTCCTGCCTTGGCCAAGGTCTTTGTGTAATGGCTCTCCTAGACACAGCGCGACCTCACCCCCAATACCGGGAGAGACGAAACCCCCGAAGATCCGCTCACTGCCTCCATGTGGCTCGGGACTGTACCCAACTACAACCTGTTTGCACGACTCCTTTGAGCCGTGGTAGGGTAGTAATCAAAGCACAGTGGGAACTCACACGAGACAAATGACGATCCCCAGGTCGATGAACTAACCTGTACACATGTCACCTGGGAACTGCTATCTGACGTCAGGTATAAGACCAACTAGCATGTTCCCGGCGAGTCCTGTCCGGTGTACTCATAACCCAATGAGCACCTGTATACATCTTAGGTGAACCAACTGACACCAGTGGCTTGTGAGACCGGCCACCGCCCCTCGTCGGGGTCTCGACTGTATACACTAGTCTACTCTGGAGTATCGATGCCCTGTCTCGAAACTCCTACGACTAGGGACCTTTTAAGGATATGCTTATAGACTCCAGCTCTCACTTATATGATCGCCCTCATACTGCTGGCAGTCAAGCAAGAATCCTAGGGGCTCTATCAACGTGCAATAGCGACATGTCAAGTCACCTAAAGCAGTACACGATGATAAAGGTAAACCGATAGCATACTATCATCTCGAGTAAGACTGTCCTACCGGGATAGGTCCTCCCTCAATCATTGCAATCACGTGCCTGTGATCCAATAATTGACTCTGAGGGCACTATCTCCAACAATCTCCCACTTGCACTCAAGGCTAATTATTGCGATGTCGCATACTCACAGCCCGTGTGATACCGAACACCCAACTCCTCTACTAGTCAGTCTCACAAATCCCGTTTGTGAAACTATTGCGGTCGAGGAATAGCCTCAGTGAGTGGATCCGCTCTGATGTTTCTTTCTATGTCTCTCTATGTCTCAAGATCGCGGAGAAAGCCATCTCCCGAAATGAGTAATACCTGTCTTAGAATGTATGGATCTCTGATGGGACCTAGCTCATAAAAGAACTCCAAATCCAAACTTCTTAGACTGTATCTTCAACTGAACTTAATCAGTATCCTGCGCCATGCCACCCTCAGTATTGCCTCGGACCACCTGTCCAAAATACTGCCCCTCGTCAGAGGGAAAACTATAACTCTGACAACCTCCTTGTCGTCCATGTCACCTTGGAAGCCTGGAATGATAACTGTTTCCCGAATGGGGCTTTCGTTATCATATCCCTAGAACAGCCACTTATGTTCTAAAACTGCCTCCGACTGTTTCTCCAGGATTGGATGAATATCAACTTATTGCATCTACTGCAAGAACAACATCTGGTGTGGTACTTGACATTTCATGATTGACTCAATTGCCTAAGCAAGTGATCTGCCAATCATGCACATCCCTCTCCCCTTTAGTCTGTAAGACACCTTTAGAGAGGGTGACTCCATTACCTGCAGGTGTACTACCGTGCCAGGAGTCGTCCATTCTAAATACTCATAGAATGCTGTCCAAGTACCCAGATTGGGAAACCACCCAAATCTAGATCTAAAACCATAGATCTAGTAACCAGTATGTCTGATATAATGTCCAAGTCCTTTGTGGAGAAACCACTGTGTGACGACCAAAGTATAACCGATCGTAGTAAAGGAATATCACTTCCTACTACCTTCTCAACAGATCCATCCCCTATTCTGATGACGTCAAACCTATGACTGTCACATCAGAAACAGATGATCTATCTCCGCTACATCTGCTTTAGTCTATAAATAGACATAAGCCTGATGTCCACCAATGCTTCCGCTGCTCCCACTGACTACGACAACCCTCTGGCAGAGTCATATACACGTACACTTCTGAAGCTAGTTCAGAACGACGCTATACTCATCCTCCTGCCGGGTCTCGCAGCCTGGAACAACAACAATGGCAAGTGTGGGTAAACAAGAACTTCCCTGTCACCGTCCTTGAGGCTACCGAAGTACCTCTCGGGTGCCTGAAGTTACCCACCTTATCTGCGGAGTGGCCAATGGAATGTCAAATCAGATTGAATCTTCAGGTTCCTTATCAAATCTTCAGTAATCGTTTGCGGTTCTGGAATCACTTCCAGTTCTACCATACTCCCACTGCTGTTTTTGAAAAAATCCATTTTTAATAAAACTGTGGCGAGTCTAGAACAATATTGCTATTGTTCATCCAGATGGTAGAAAGTCAACCCGCGTCATAGCCTGGGTCAACCCACAAACAGCCATTACAGAAACGTGCCTTGAGTTGTCCAGTGTCTGGTTTTAAGCATAAGCCGGACAACTCCCCGTACCTTAACAACGTTAAGATATGAACTGTTCTACATCCAATATAGAACCAGAGGCACTGATTTAATTGAACCAGATTCAAATCATGCAGCTATCTCCAGTGCATGTCAACTAAATGGAAGGAGGCCGATCAGCGTTACTCAACTTAGGAATGCTTCCAATTATGAGTAACCTGAAAGAGAAGTAATTTCTCTTTATCATTACTATCAACTGAATACCATACACAAGTATCTACATCTTCGATCACTTTGAAGAATCACGATACTTGCAACACCTGGTTCTCTACTTTATTCAAATACCTATAACTTCTCAAAATTCAGACCCTGTGTTTCCACGAAACACTTGTCTAAAAACTAGAGAAGTCATAAGTAAACCGAATATAGTACGAGAACCAACCCCTCTGTCCTGACGGACCCTGGACAACATACAATACTCTGTATAAGTCCCTTGAGTCTAGTGACTCATTTACTGTGTGTCGTAGGTTGAAAACTGTACTTATGGTTAAGAAGAATTACACCGCTGTTCAATGCTCCTTACCTAACCATCCACTGATATAGGTAAATGTCATCGACATAATATCAAAAAGGTATATCTCACTCTATGAAAATAGACGTACAGATATATCAATTTGAAATTGGTGCACAACAGCGGATATTCAAAACCAAATATTTGCCGACCGGCAAACAACCCAGGTGGCATCCTCAAATATCACCAATTACAACGAATCCCGATATAATGAGGATGATCACCCAATTCCCAATAACTTACTCCCACTCATCATCTGTAAAACCATACAGATGTGAGAATCAAACCTGGTAAATACATACCCTGGAGTAAGTATCTAATCGGGAAATCAGTTTTCTTTTAACATTACACAGTGAGACTGAAACATTGAAATGTTTCGATGGGGTATCCCGGTATTCCTAGTAATGCCTCTTCCAGATTCACGACTGTAACCGTATAGTTCTTTGCCACCTCTCCAAATCCCTTCATATGTCTTTAGTCTTTACCTTCTGCACACCCCTTTAGGCCAATTGGTTTTCTTCCTTCCCTACCGTTCGGCACCAGCCTATGGTTTGGAAGAAGACTATCCAAAAAGCATAAAGGGTGTACTGTCCTAATCCTAGGAGCACTCGCATCGCGAGAGAAGGTGAAGATAAAAGACACCTGAATGTACTTTATTCCTATTTCTCCTGAACCAGGATCCATCCCCGAACTGGAACAAGTTCCTTTCGAGTTCGTATATAACCATACGATGGATTATCCAATAAAATGGGATCTTCGTAGTGATACGGAGTGTCCTGGAGAAATACAAAGGTGATTTAGGATTGGCGAAGAAATACTTGGTTTGGTCGTGAATAGCTGTTGCAATTTACTTTGCCCTCTTACTAATCCCTTACTTTGTCTTAACTTAATACCTTCTGTACACCGTTTAGGCTAATTGGCTTTCTTCCTTCCCTACCGGTCGGCACCAGCCTATGGTTTGGAAGAAGACTATCCAATTTGCGTAATAGGTGTACTACTCCTAAACCAAGGAGTACTCGCAACCTGAGAGAGGGTGAAAAGAAAAGACAACTGAATAATGCTGTCCGATTTCTCCAGAACCAGAAACCATCCTCGAATTCCTTCGAGTTCGTATCTAACCATACGATGGTTTTGTCCAATGGAAGTGGACGTTCGTAGTAATACGGGGTGTCCTGGAGAAAAGGGTAAAAGTAGTAGTGGCAATGAGGTCTGCAACTCTGACAATCCAAAAGCCGGTGTTAAGAAGGTTCGGTCAACTTGGTCACTGAGTCAAAATCTTAGGGTCGGGTCAATGGTCGCTGCCAAAGAGAGAGAGAAAAGAAACACTCAGCGTGCACTCTATCCTAGATCAGAATGGTTATCACTTTTTCTAATCAGGAAACCTCCCACTGTACCTCAAATTCTCCTCCAAACCTGAAAGAAGAATTAGTCGGGGTCACCCGAGGAGTAAACCAACTCATCAGTGGGAATCGGGATCCAACTCTCATCGCATGATAACGTGACGGAATCCGCTCACGGTATCACACTCCAGAAGGTATGCGCATATCTGGCAAGTTTCAGTACTTTTGAAACTCCCGATGTGATTTTTGCCCCATGCTCTTATGACCTTGACTAAGGCCAACAAATCATAAGTCACATGTCAAGTTCTACCCGTCATTGTCCAGGTTGATTTGAATCCACCCGTACAAGCCCTTGACTAAGGCCAACAAGGCTATACGACTGTCCCAAACCAACGCATCTATCTATGCAGCATATGAATACCCAATAGCTACCAAACACTGTGCCTTGACTAAGGCCAACAAACACAGCTTGAATACTATTGACTACCCATATGAAACGACGGAGGGCTACGAATGGTTTCTGGCGAAAACCTTTAACGTAGTGAACTTGATATCGTTGAAGGAACGGATAGCTTTTTAGAAAATATAGTGACGAAAACCTTTACTAAAGAGGTCACTCCCGGTGAAGGGATCTCGGCTCTTTCCCCGTAGAATGGGGTGCAGGATATTCCAACTGAATACCACGGTGCAAAGCAAAAGTAATCGGCTATAGTGAAGTTAATGCCCTGACGCAAACTTCTGTCCAAGGGGTCACTCCCGGTGAAGGGATCTCGGCCCTTGCCTCGTCGACTGAGGAGCAGGATATTCCAAATGAATACCACGATGCAAAACAAAAGTGAACGTCCTTGCAATAACAGCTTTTTGAAAAGTGTTCCAACAACATCAGATTAGGTTTGTTTTTAACTTGCATTGATCCGAATCAATGCAGTCCCATCAAATAATCACACCACAAAGAACGAAAATATACTGATGTACGTATATGCCATCCGCATTCGCCACTGGGTCCCGTCATTACCCGTTAGGTTAGCTTACTAACGACAGAGCGGGGACTGGACTAGCGCGGATGAAAAACATATACAACATCTACTAATATATATACCAATATATTATATTTCGCTCAAGGCGTGAAAGAAATGCAACATCACAGAAATGTACAGCATCACAGAACAATACAGATATCTGGGATCCTCGGGTTTCACAGAGCCACTACTGAAACCCGACGTTCCCCTGGTCGTGTGGATAGCCTGTGCAATGAAATCCTAGACCCCTACGGGCGCGGCAAGTCACCCGCCAAAACCTGAAGCGAGGCAGCCCCCTTCAGCACCGTGAATGGACCACCCAGCACTTCACGGAATCCGGTAACTTGGGCACCCCTCCTGGGTCAACCTGTACCCCCTACGAGTGCGGCGAATAGCCCGCCAATCCCAGAGTGAAGCCCCCTCCGTCTCAATGCCATGAGATGCGGGCTTGTTGCCCTCTAGAACCCGGCCATCCGTGCACCCCACCTTGGGGTAATCCTAGTACAGAAAGTAAAATATACAAACACCGGGTACATCGACCGCAACCAGGTCGTGCCCCAAAAGAATAATACAATCAGGCAGTGACGGCAGTCCACATGTCGGACGCTCGCCCCGCAATATCAAATGTACATAATACAACAACAACTGTACTAGCATTGCAACCAGGCTATCCCCCACGACCGATCCGCAACATCACAGCATAAACATAGAACATCAACGTGAAAGTCACGTTCGCAAATCCGTCTAACCGGGCTATAGCAGTTAGACCGGATTTACCGATCGAGTGACATTCACGGTCGCAGATATAATGTAAATACTGTGAAAAATGTGTTTAAAATATTCGATCGATCAAAAATTAACAAGTGGGCCCTCAATCAAAACTGTAGCACTCACAGAAATCCTGGGCCCAATTTTAATATTCCAAAACCCAAATTTTAAGCCCAGAAGGCCTCTGGAAAAATTTGGTGATGTGATGTGAATAGTGCGCGGCGGAAGGGCCGCACGAGGTGGGGTTTCGCGGCGGATCCGCGCTCCAACTGTGGAGTTACATCGTCAAATTTTTACAGAACTCTTAGATTTTCCAGTACATCAATATTTTACAACCTGAAAAATTTTTCGAGACCAAAAATTTTCAACAGAAACTGATTCGAACTAAGATGCAGTTTTGGAACATTCGATCGATCGAAACAGAAAAACACATTACACCAAGCTAGACTATGTTAATGGCGAGGCTCTGATACCACTGTAAGTGCACGGCGGCGCCCCGGCCGTCAATCCGACGGCCAAACGCGGAAACGGTGGTAAACTTTAAAATTTGCGGACTTAGCAAACCGGCACCACCGCACACTAAACCCCGGATCGTTACCATTAAACTAGTCTAGCTAACTAACAAGATAGGTTAGAGATGTACCGACGATCCAAGTCCTCCGGTCTTCATCTCCACTCCGATCTCCTCGCGGGATCTCCGTCCGTCTCCTCCTCGTCGGAAAGGGCACCACGAAGCCGGGTACTTTTACGGGCTCCCACCTCAATACCGAGGCAACTCGCGCATGAAGCCGGCTACTCGACATGCTCAAGATATGCTGTAGGGAGTGAATGTAGAATGTATGTCTCACTTTGGGGTTGGTTGCCATTTGTGGATGATGGAGGAATCAAGACTAGAAAAATGGTGCTTGCATTTTTCTAGCATGGAAAGAAGATCAAGAATGAAACTCTCATGGTGAAGCTCTCATCTTTTTCTTTCTCTCTTTTCTTTTCTTCTTCTCTTTCTTTTTTCTTCTTCTCACTTCAACCATGATAAAAAACTATGAACTAAGAAAATGGTGGAGAAAGAATAAGAAGCAAGAAGGGAGGTGATCGTAGTAAAAGGAGGAGGGTGACCACATCCAAAAACATAATCATCACAAAACTCACATCAACTCTTCTTATCAAATCTAATCACATAAAGCAAATGATAATGAAGGATAAGAAAGGCATCAAAAGATGCTTTCATAATAAACCATCTTACAAATAAAACCTCCACAATATGTAATTTGCAAAACTGCAAATTACCCCCTCCATCAGAAAAGTCCGGCCGGGAAAGAGCAAAGGAAAACCGGCCGGAACGGAAAGCAAAATGGCAACTCTAGAAAACTGGTCCCGTAATAAATTACAGGAAAACCCCACACTGTGCATACACACCCGCATTTGTATTCCGACCGGATACAAATGCAATGAGACAAAATCTACACTGTACTAAACTAGGACCGGCTTAAACCAAAGCCGGCTAGTAATATCCGTTCGATCCTGATCCGTGCAATACCGCATGTATCTGATCGAACCCTGCCATATTACCATACGGCCACTAGTACAAAACCGTCCGATCCTGATCCGTGCAATACCGCACGTATCTGATCGGACCCTGCCATATCTCCATACGGCATCTACAGCGTTTCGCCCGAAAACTTGAGTAACTGAAAGTGTGGTGGACTCTAAAGACTCGTCAATACTATGGCTGTGGATTTAACCACTAGCACGTCAGAGGTATAAGCCAATACGTGACGGGCCACCAGCTATTGACCAAAAGGGACGTCGATGAGGAAGCTCACCCCGACACCCAACTGAGCCTGTCAGTGACAATATCCGTACAGTCCGGTCCGTTCGTCTATGAGCATCGCATGGCGGGCCTAGGGGGTTGGTAAAAGTCAGACCCCCAAAAGCGGTACAAGTCGTGTCGGAGTGTAGCCCAGAACACCCTGAGATACTACTGGAATACCTACCAGTAAATCTCCTGCCTTGGCCAAGGTCTTTGTGTAATGGCTCTCCTAGACACAGCGCGACCTCACCCCCAATACCGGGAGAGACGAAACCCCCGAAGATCCGCTCACTGCCTCCATGTGGCTCGGGACTGTACCCAACTACAACCTGTTTGCACGACTCCTTTGAGCCGTGGTAGGGTAGTAATCAAAGCACAGTGGGAACTCACACGAGACAAATGACGATCCCCAGGTCGATGAACTAACCTGTACACATGTCACCTGGGAACTGCTATCTGACGTCAGGTATAAGACCAACTAGCATGTTCCCGGCGAGTCCTGTCCGGTGTACTCATAACCCAATGAGCACCTGTATACATCTTAGGTGAACCAACTGACACCAGTGGCTTGTGAGACCGGCCACCGCCCCTCGTCGGGGTCTCGACTGTATACACTAGTCTACTCTGGAGTATCGATGCCCTGTCTCGAAACTCCTACGACTAGGGACCTTTTAAGGATATGCTTATAGACTCCAGCTCTCACTTATATGATCGCCCTCATACTGCTGGCAGTCAAGCAAGAATCCTAGGGGCTCTATCAACGTGCAATAGCGACATGTCAAGTCACCTAAAGCAGTACACGATGATAAAGGTAAACCAGATAGCATACTATCATCTCGAGTAAGACTGTCCTACCGGGATAGGTCCTCCCTCAATCATTGCAATCACGTGCCTGTGATCCAATAATTGACTCTGAGGGCACTATCTCCAACAGTATGCACAGTTATTTGAGGAGGAGGAAGATGATTTTCATTAGGGTTTCGGAACGGGTGCGTATGCACAATTGACAGTCGTCTTTTTCCAAACCCTAATAGATTTATGTTTTATCAATTAATAATATTAATAAAATGAAAAGTGTCATGGTTGGTTTTTTGTTGACTTGTTGACCATGGTTGGTTTTTGTTGACTTGTTGACCATGGTTGACTTGTTGACCATGGTTGAAGATTTGACCATCATCATTACAAATGCAAGATGCTTTTTGATTCTTGCAAAACCATTTAATGTTGGTAATGATAATGGTCATTCTAAAACTTTCCATCAACCTTTTCATTATCATTATTATTATTATTTGATAATTCTTTTTCTTTTGCATTATGGTTGCAAGAAGGAAAAAGTGAGCTCATTCTATCATAACTCTTCTCACTCTTCATTTCATCTTCTTCTTCCTCTAGCAATGAGAACCCTTCTCATGTGTTGAGAATCATTCTCTTTAAAAAGAAAAGCACCCCTTAATCACTCTCTACTCATTCTAGGATCAAGGGTTTAGCAAGCCGGAGATTCTAGTTCACTCCAAGTTCGAAAAGAGCCCAAAGGTCGAACCTTCGAGGTGGATCCATCTTCGACGGAAGAAGGCGACAACAAGAGAACCATCAACCTCTACAAAGTTTGAAGAAGAAGGAGTTCAATTTTAGGTATAACCATCTTCATCCGAGTAGCTAACTCTCTTTAGCTAAGTATGCTAGTTTAGTTTAGACACGATCCCGACCTTGTTTAGTCCATGTTGCCTCTTGCGATAAAAATTTGTTTTTTATACCGTTTCCGCCTCCCCGTAAGAACCGGGGGTCGCAATATGGACTTACAGTTTTATAGTATAAGTAATGTGTTTTAAAACTACAAGTTGTTTGTTGATGTTTATCTTGATCCATCGGAGTTTGTACGCCGATATCGAGCGGTATTTGGTTCTTTTGCGTGGACGGGACATAGGTTTTAACCTATGCTTGTTCCTTGTATCATTTGACTTTTGTATGTGATTCGGTTTACGATGTTATTTGTATGTTTGCGTTTAGGTACCCTTCAAGTGGACTACGGGCAATGAAGAGGAGGATCGCGACACCGTCGTCGGCAGACATGGACCAGGTGAGTAGATGTATATCTACGGGGGGAAGTCGGGTGGATGGCGTTTAGCACCCCCGCAATATAGAATAGGAATAGTACTTATTGACATTAGGAAACCAGATGTGACCCTAGATTCTTAATGAGTAGGACCCTAGTAATGACCCTAGGCTGGACTAGACCGATTTAGGAAAAGCATACCAGAGGATGAATACCTTGGAGGAAGTTCGTAGGTTTCAGATAGAAATACACACGCACACACTGGAACACGTCATGGTGTATACGTGCATGTGTATATATATATAGAACTAGGTATAGGTATATATATATACAACACATACATGGGATTCATTGATGCGATATGATATCTGAGGTATGATAAAACAGTATAACTGGGCTTGATGCCGTGATTCTTGACTATACAGTCGTATTAAGTGTTAGCAGATCATTAGAGAATGAGATGATGAACAAGTATATATAAATTATAATGGGTAGTGATAATATTGAGATACACGGGACTCTAAAATAGTACCCGGACTGCAACTTGTGACTGATCACGATATGATATATGTACAACCTGATTACGACATTATATAGGTGTGACCTGATGCCGATATCATATAGGTGTGACTTGATGACGACATGATTTCAGTATGACTTAATCACAATATGAAACATGTGACATAATATTTCTGAGGATAAACTAATGATGCATATTACGATGGCAATGATATATGATTGATGTATGGGATTACAGTTTAGCACCTTGATCATGAGATGTGTTGATGATGACATTATACGAATGATGAGGCACCTAGGAGATACTTGACCCGTACCCCGATATTGGGATGTCGTGCGATGGATTTTACCGTACGAGGCATGGATATGAGGATTGATCCGCACTCTTGATTTGAGGAAGCCGTACTACGTATGTGACGCTATTGAGGCTGGATCGCCGACTATTAGGGATATTGATTCAGACCTTAGGTAGACTCTTATTTCTATTGACTAGTTCTTAGGTTTAGTTTTCCTTAGGAGGTTAGATGGACACTAGGTTAGGTTCGAGTCATATAGTGGTAGTAGTATTAGTATATTAAATGAGTAGGTAATATACATTCGTATTTACTTTCGCATTGTATCATAATGTTGCATGTTCATACATATGTTGCTATAAACAGTATAAACCTTACCTGTTAGGACACCAGCACCATTACCGATGATGCGCATATTCCACGCACACTTATTTGCCGGCTCACACACATCATCATCGGTAATTGCTATGTCACGTACACTTTAGATCATATTATCTTTTATTGATAAAATCAGTTAACAACTAAACCGATATAATATTGTGATTACTCTCTGATGTTAGTATAGACATGATATTCATTACTTAGACATTCCTGCATTCATATTTTCATGTTATCGCACAGTATTATGAGCATATGCCGACATTTATCATATACTACTCATGGTTTTGAGATTTGGATTTCTGTGAGATTTCTGGATTTTTAGGGAAAACCGCAAGAATATATATAAAAACTTCTCTCTCTCTCCTCCTCTCTTTTTAAAAATAAGATGCGGTTTTCTCGTGATGTATGTGTCGTCCACCATGAGATTTCGTGTTTTCTGATGGATTTCGAGACCCGATTTGAGGAGTGGATGAACCGTCTCGGGTACATGGTGGGCCCGGTATGGTACCCCGGGGCAAGAAGATCGAGTTGTAGACGATGAGCCTGGCAGGGGAAGGCTACCTACCGGTGATGTCTGGCGCGGCGGATATCCGGAGGATACCGACCGTTGTCGTGAGATTTGATGATATGGGCCGATCCGGACTGACGGAGCCCGAGATATTGAGACTATGAGACTTGAGATTTATATGTTTGTGTCGATGCTTGACACGGATTTCTATGGATTTCATTGTTGAGATTTCAGATTCTTATACACATTTTACTGTGATAAAAGCTAAAAGATTTCTTATACGGACATATCTGGATTTCAGGATTTGGTTATTTTACATTCATGGTGCATGCATATCCATTCATATGACATAGTACTATATGAGGCACTGATACGAGCACGGAGTATTTGCTTTTACACGTAGTATTACCCTGCTATTACTAGGTGATTGGGACTTAGTGGTGTATTACTATGACCTAGGATAGCGTCGTGCATTCGATTTCTTTTCGTAGATGTCTTCTACTCACGAGTTGGCAACTCACCCCCGTTGTGCCAAATTTTATTACAGGTTCGATGTACAGGTTTTCTTGGCAGATTGCTGGCACATGATTTTCCTTCCGGGTGATTTGCACGGTAGGTTGGTTCACTTGTATCTGAACCACCATTGTATCTGTATTATTTCATTTGTATCTAGAAAGCTCCATCAACCATACTTGTATTAATTGATAAGTTTATTGGACCAGTCTTTTATTTCGACCTTAGAGTCGCGCATGTATTGTTCTGATTTGGTGGATTTGTTTTCTTTTGAGTTTTGAGCCACGCCCTTTGGCGTTGTATATTATTGTGCTTGCTGTGGTTGTTTCCGCCTGTTGGCGTTGAGCTAGCTCCCGTTTGGGGATGCTTTTTATTGTTTATGCATATTATACCTGTTGTAGCCCGTTTGGGGGCCAGTTTTTACAGAGGAGACTCTGCCGAAATTTTTGGAAAAATTTGATGTTGCTTTTAAACTTGTATTCTACATGTTTTCTTCTTCTTCTTCTTCTTCTTTTATGGTTTAGATTTCTGGGCTTCGGTTTACTTAGGTTACGTTGCGCCTCTAGACGTTTCGTAATCTAAGTGCCGGTCACGTTCCGTACTTTCGGGTCGTGACATGTGGTAAGGTGGAAATCAAAGCACAGTGGGAATCACACAAGACTCTATGACGATCTCGGGTCAACAGACTAACCTATACAAGTGTCACCAGATCACAGATGAACATATTGGATATACTAGGAATTCCGCGTTTCCTAGTATATCATTCGTTGACGGTATCAGGGGTGCGGCCATCTACTAAAGTTTCCGATGAGCATTCGATCTTTTAATCGAGAATCTTGTTGAATTGCCCGACTTATTTTTGAAAAGTGTTTTCAATTCGAGATTTAAATGCAAGGTATATAGGGTTAGGCATGAAATTCGGAATATGTGATAATCCGAGTTTATGATGTCTAAAGATGCGAATTCTAATTATTGTAGTTTTTATTTCTTTTCTGCGACCGTAAGTGTAATATGTGGCAGTATCCCCGATCTCGTTGCTATATGTCAACGACATTAGTGATACGCATATTTACTTACGTTGATGACATGTGATGTTATTGTGTTGCTATTGATATGTTATATTGGATCGTCGTGATTGAATAGCGGGGGGTTTTGCGTGAGATGAAAGTTTTTCAATTTTCATTCATGTAAATATTTGTATGTAATATTCTTTCGTTGGGACACTTCCGGGTTGAGGTTGTTGTCTCCATTTGATGTATATTATTTACTTTTCCGCATTAGGATAGACCCAAGGCGGGGAGCACAAGTAACCGGGTCCTAGAGTCCAGTGGGAGGCCATCTCAAGGAGTCAAGACCGGTCGCCTAACTTTAGAATTTGCTGGGTTGCGCTTGCCGCTCTCGTAGGGGTCTAGGGGTGTAGGCTTGGCTATTCATCACGACCGTGGAATCCGTGTTTTTGATTACTGGCTTAATCTAAAACACGGACCTCCTAATATATCCTATATTTCATATATTTGCTTCTGCTGTTTCTGTGTTGTGATGTGATCATATGAACTGCCTGAGAAGAATGCTACTTATATATATGATATACTAGTAAACACTATATATATTTTTTTCCGCGCTAGTCCTGACCCTGCCCTGCCGTAAGTTAAGTAATCTTACGGTGAAGACCCGGGTCCCTGTGGCGAATGCGGATGACATATATGTGTGTTTTATTTTCGTTTCTTCAGTGATGTTTAGAAAACATAAATGATAGGACGTCATTAATGTGATTAATGAAAAGAAAAGTAATCTAAAGATGTTGTAGGATCAAATTTTTCAAAAAGATAGCTCTAGTTCTTCCTTTGCATAGCGGTATTCCATTATGAATATCCCGCGCCTCATTCGATGAGGAAAGAGCCTAGATCCCTTTACTGGGAATGACCTCTGTCACGACCCAATTTAGGAACACGACCGGCACTTAAGTCACACAACATCTAAAGGCGTAACGTAATTCAAGTAAGCCGAAAAACTCAGAAATCTAAACCATAAAAAGATAGAATGGGAAAACATTAGAAACATTTGTTAAAACATTTGTTAAAACATTAAAAAGATCTCAAGTTATAAAATCTCGACTCAATTTATTTTCTTAAAAATTTCGGCAGCATCTCTTTTGTAAAAACTAGCCCCAAACGGGTACAATCATAGAATAAATATAAAGCATCCCCAAACGGGAGCAACTTATTCCAAAAGGCGGAACACAACCACAACAAGTATATACGACGCCGTAGCGAAGGAATAAGCAAGAAAGAAGTGAGAACACCATCACATAATCAAAATAAAGCCGGCTCGCACAAGCTCGACACCCAGAGTCATAAACAAAACAATATCGATCCTCACAAATCTTGTCTCTAAGTCAAATACATGAAAGTGGTAGATGGAGAGTACTAGATACAATAATGTATACTATGAGATCATATGGATACCCGCAAAACCACCCACCTATCCAAAATCACGACCAAAAGCAACGGTATCCGCAGAAGTATATACAATAAGAAGCCCTATCGCGACTACACTGAGGGTCAAACCTGCAAAACACTGTGGCACAACGGGGGTGAGTTGCCAACTCGTGAATAGTAGATAATATCATACAGATAATCGTAAGTATGCACGAGAGCGATAGTCTGCAATATATAAGCTAATGACATAAGCATAACAGTACGGATATGCAGTAACATCATGATCAAGGTACACCTCCAGGATACAATAACTACATGGAAAAATATATGTCAAATAAATCAGGAGTATGGGATAACACATAAAACCTTATGCATGAATCATCATCATGGAAAACTGGTGTCCATCAATGACACCCCAAATCCCAATACCTCAGGCGCCGTCACTCGGATCGGCCCTCTAATATATCTTATCTCAAGCGCCGCATACTCAGATCGGCCCTCATATCCATCTCATATCATAACTCCAAAATGGTATCCTCCGGACATCCGTCGAGTTCCATACAATCACCGGTAGGTAGTACTCCCTCCGTCGGGCTCACCGCCTATCTATACGAGTCTTCTTGCCCCGGGGTATCTCACCGGGTCCACCATATACCCGCAGACGGTGCCTACCACTCCTTAAATCGGGTATACTCATAGCTCAGAATCGAGAAAACTCAGTGGACGTCTCAATATCATATCAAGAGGAACCGTGTTTTTAAAGCAACATATCATTTCCTTTTGAAATATATTCGTGTTCCCAAATCCAGAAATCACATGAAATCGGTACATCAATGCATATATCCATGAAATGCGATGTATGCAAACACGGAACGGTAATGTGAGTATATCAAGGGAAAAAACCGCTCCTTTAAATTTATCAAGTCTTCAAAGGTATCTTTTGGTTTCCCAAATCTATGAAATCGAAATGCAACATCTTGTGAAAGTGACACGTGACTATGGCAATGTATATATGTATGATGCACTTCATATGCGCAATAGAACAAAATTTAACATCTAACTATTAGTGATCAAGAAAGCAGTACAATAAGCTATCCAAGGTAATTTCTATAGTGTGCTTGTCATGGAAATTACTAACGGTGTGTGTGGCATACAGTTGGTGCTCGTGCAACATGAACCGTTAGTAATAGTAATGTTATGTCCATACACAACAGGAAACAGGATATACAAAAATAATACTCAAGCACAATTGATGCATATATATAAATACTTATAAACAATAGTCATATCACTGAATCTAACCCGACACATAACGCCATACGGGAGATTCCTCCGTAGATGTTAAATCTACTCACCGATGATCCCGAGCTAGGTAAATCCAACCACCTGCTTTCCTTTCCTTGTAGAGTCTGAAGTCCCCGCAATCGATCCTAATTTCACACAACAACATAACAAGTGCAAATTAGAAAATTACGATAACACATGAATACAACGGCAACCGACCAACCGACTCCTACAAGCTACCAAGTGTTCGCCTAGTGGCTACACGCGTGCAGCGACATCTTAGACCAAACCCACGACTGCAAGCTACCATAAACACTTAAACCAAGTCGGATTATTCGTATCGCACGTTGCCGAAACACTAATAAAACTAGCTAAGTGGTCCCAGATTTTGCTACACAAAGAATTAGTGAAAGTTGCACTAACCACTAGCCTACAAATAACCCCAGAGACCCTACGGCAAAGACACAAAACCCCAGTCTCCGGTCTGGCCGCAATTTGCGGCCAGAAACAATAAATTTGCAGCCAAAAGTAGAGGGGGTAGTCTCTGGTTTTCAGGGTAGCTTCTAGGTCTCCAAACTAGGTCTTTGTGGTGGCAACTTCTCAAACAAAAACCTGGTTTGATAGCAGATTCAACCGAGACTCAAACTTAACCAAAAATACGATATTTCGCTCACAGTTAAAACTTTAAGGTTTAAACTAGAAACTAAAAGGCAACACAACATCCTTAGAGCCTATAGAACAGTTAGTGATCACTACCTCACGAAACTTGCTAGAAGACCCTAGCTTTCCAAGCTCCAAGTCATCTTAAGAGGGTTAACTTGACTTGTGAGGGGTTTTTGTGAAGGTTGATGGAGATTTTGGCTTTAGGATTTTGTTGTGAAGGTTTGCGCTGAAGAATAATGAAAGAGTAGCAGAAATGAGGGAATGAGGAAATGAGATAAGGGTTAAGGGAAAGTGTGAGAGAGAGAGAGAGAGTTGGTGAGAGGATAAGGGTGATTGTGACCCATAACTCTCTCTCTCCCTCCCTTTTATTAATGCACCCCATGACATGTTCCCCACCCATGTCCCCTAGCCTCATCATTCCCATTCTACACAATTCCTTTTATTTTTGAAAAAGAAATAAAAACCTTTTATTAGTTAAAACATATATATAAATAAATGTCCATTTGTGTTATGCTACAAAAATTATGGTTAACACGCACAAGTGTGTGCATGTTCTAAAAAAAATAATAAAATATTAGTTTAAAATGATAAGATATATTAAAATAATTATTGGTTAAATTTCATTAAAACCCGCATTATCGCTTAACTACATTAACCGCATTCTAAGGTGTTACAATCTTCCCCCTTAAAGAAATTCGGTCCCTGAATTTAGAAATCTCACTATGCGTACTTTCGAAGAGATGAGGGAATTTCTTCCGCATCTTGCTCTCGGCTTCCCATGTGACCTCTTCGTTGTTTGGGCCACGCCAAAGAACCTTTACTGACGGCAAGACCCTTGACCGAAGTTTCTTCACCTGCCGATCCAATATAACTACCGGCTGCTCGGTGAACAAAAGATAGCACTCCAGCTGAATAGTCTGGTGCTGAATCATATGGGAAGGGTCATGAAGGTACTTGCGAAGTATCGATACATGAAATATGGGGTGAACATGTGGAAAACTGGACGGAAGTGCCAAATGATAGGCAACGACACCAACTCGCTCAAGGATCTCAAAAGGACCTACAAATCTGGGACTAAGCTTTCCTCTCTTCCCAAACCTCAACACACCCTTCATCAGAGAAACCCGTAGGAATACATGATCCCCCACTGCGAACTCAAGTCTGCGTCGACGACGGTCGGCATAAGACTTCTGCCTGCACTGGGCTGCTCTCATCCTGTCCTGAATCAACTGGATCTTCTCCGTAGTTTCCTGGACTAGCCGTGGCCCCAAAATCCTGCTCTTGTTGAGTTCGGTCCAACAGACTGGTGTTCGACACTTTCTACCATACAAAGCCTCAAAAGGTGCCATCTGAATCGTCTTCTGATAACCGTTATTGTAGGAGAACTCTATCAACGGCAAGTGACGATCCCAACTGCCACCGAAATCAAGCACGCACGCCCGAAGCATATCCTCAAGAGTCTGTATAGTCCGGTCTGACTGACCATCGGTCTGCGGATGGAAAGCGGTGCTAAAACTCAACCGGGTACCCAAAGCTTCCTGAAGTTTCTGCCAAAGGCGGCTGGTAAACTGGGTGCCCCTGTCGGATACAATGCATGTAGGAATGTCGTGCAAAGTCACAATCTCATCAATGTACAACTGAGCATACTGAGCATATCCGAAAGTGGTCTTCATTGGAAGGAAGTGAACCGCTTTTGTCAACCCGTCAACAATCACCCAAACGGAGTCATACCCTCGACTGAACCTGGGTAGACCCACAACAAAGTCCATGGAGATCTGCTCCCATTTCCACTCTGGAACGGGCAAAGGCTGCAACTCTCCTGCCGGTCTCTGATGCTCAGCCTTGAATTGCTGACAAGTCAGGTACCTCGAAACGAAGTCCGAAACATTCCACTTCATCCCTTCCCACTAGTAGATCTCTCTCAAGTCACGATACATCTTGGTGGAACCTGGATGGACACTATAGGCTGACTGATGTGCCTGTTCTAGGATCTCGCGTCTCAGCCCCCCGTTAACTGGTACATATAAACGAGTCCCAAAACGTAGCACACCCTAGTCATCAATCAAGAACTCCGACTCTCTTCCCTGCCGAACATGCTCTAAAATCTCAAGCAAACGATCATCGTCGGGCGGCGCCTCATTGATACGATCAAGTAGAAGTGGACTGACGTGGACATAAGCAAGCTGTCCACTGGTGGAAGTAAACTCGAACTGCACTCTACCGTCGCACAAGATTTGCCAATCTGCAGAAGACTATCTTGTTGGAGATAGTGGCCTCAGAGTCAATTATTGGATCAATGATTGAGGGAGGACCTATCCCGGTAGGACAGTCTTACTCGAGATGATAGTATGCTATCTGGTTTACCTTTATCATCGTGTACTGCTTTAGGTGACATGACAGGTCATTATTGCACGTTGATAGAGCCCCTAGGATTCTTGCTTGACTACCGGCAGTATGAGGGCGATCATATACGTGGGAGCTGGTAGTCTATAAGCACATCCTTAAAAGGTCCCTAGTCGTGGGAGTTTCGAGACAGGGCATCGATACTCCAGAGTAGACTAGTGTATACAGTCGAGACCCCGACGAGGGGCGGTGGCCGGTCTCACAAGCCACTGGTGTTAGTTGGTTCACCTAAGATGTATACAGGTGCTCATTGGGTTATGAGTACACCGGACAGGACTCGCCGGGAACATGCTAGTTGGTCTTATACCTGACGTCAGATAGCAGTTCCCTGGTAACATGTGTACAGGTTAGTTCATCGACCTGAGGATCGTCATTTTTCTCGTGTGAGTTCCCACTGTGCTTTGATTACTACCCTACCACGGCTCAAAGGAGTCGTGCAAACAGGTTTTAGTTGGGTACAGTCCCGAGCCACATGGAGGCAGTGAGCGGATCTTCAGGGGTTCGTCTCTCCCGGTATTGGGGGTGAGGTCGCGCTGTGTCTAGGAGAGCCATTACACAAAGTCCTTGGCCAAGGCAGGAGATTTGCTGGTAGGTATTCCAGCAGTATCTCAGGGTGTTCTGGGCTACACTCCGACACGATTTGTACCGCTTTTGGGGGTCTGACTTTTACCAACCCCCTAGGCCCGCCATGCGATGCTCATAGACGAACGGACCGGACTGTACGGATATTGTCACTGACAGGCTCAGTAGGGTGTCAGGATGAGTTCGCTCATCGACGTCCCTTTTGGTCAATAGCTGGTGGCCCGTCACGTATTGGCTTATACCTCTGACGTGCTAGTGGTTAAATCCACAGCCATAGTATTGACGAGTCTTTAGAGTCCACCACACTTTCAGTTACTCAAGCTTTCGGGCGAAACGCTGTAGAGGCCGTATGGAGATATGGCAGGGTCCGATCAGATACGTGCGGTATTGTACGGATCAGGATCGGACGGATATTACTAGCCGGCTTTGGTTTAAGCCGGATCCTAGTTTAGTACAGTGTAGATTTTGTCTCATTGCATTTGTATCTGGACGGAATACAGATGCGGGTGTGTATGCACAGTATGGGGGTTTTCCTGTAATTTATTACGGGAACAGTTTTCTGGAGTTGCCAGTTTGCATTCCGTTCCGGCCGGTTTTCCTTTGTTCTTTCCCGGCCGGACTTTTTCGATGGAGGGTGTTATTTGCAAGTTTGCAAATAACATTTTGTGGAGGGTTTATTTGTGAGATGAGAGATTATGAAAGCATCTTTTGATACCATTCTTTTCTATCATCATCACTTGCTTTTTGGTGATTTGAAGTGATCAGAGTTTGATGTGAATTTGTTATGATGATGTTTAGGTTATGGTCACCTCTTGCTTTCTCCTACCATCACCTCCCTTCATGATATGTATTCTTTGCTCCACCATTCTCACATGATAAGTTTTTCATTTTTGAGAAAAGAGAAGATGAGAGTTTCATTCTTGAGAGTGTGGCATTCTTGATCTCATTTTCATGCTAGAAAAATGCAAGCACCATTTTTCTTATCTTGATTCCTCCATCATCTTCAAAGGCAACAAACCCCAAATGAGACATAGGCTCTACACTACACATTCTACAGCAAATCTTGGACGCGTCGGCCAACCAACTTCGTGCCCGAGTTGCCTTGGTATTGAGGTGGGAGCCCGTAAAAGACGCAGGCAATGTGGTGCCCCTTTCGGCGAGGAGGCGACGATATGGAGACAGGACTTTCCGCGGGAGATCGGGACGATGACGAGAAGACCGGAGAACTCGGATCACTCGGTATATCTCTAACCCGTCTTGTAGTTAGCTTAGACTAGTTAATGGTTCGATCCGGGTGTTTAGTGCACGGTGGTGCCGGTTTGCTAAGTTCGCAAAATTAAAGTTTATCACCGCTTCCGCATTCCGGCGTCGGATTGACGGCCGGGGCGCCGCCGTGCACTTACAGTGGTATCAGAGCCTCGCCATTAACTTCGTCTAGATTTGTTTGATGTGTTTGCATTTCCGATCAACCAAAATTCCAAAAACCCGCGTTTTTCCTTACATCAGTTTTCTGTCGAAATTTTTTGAAGTCCAAAAATTTTTCAGGTTGTCTCAGAATGATGTGCAGGAAGTTCTAAGAACACTGGAAAAATTCGACAACACGATCCCTCCGTACGACCGCGGAACCTCGGCCATAACCCCTTTTTGGCCGCGGTTCCGCCGCAAGAATGAGGGATCATGTCATCGTTGTTTTGCAGTGGGCTTGTGGGCTGAAAATAGGGGTTTTGGAATATTAAAATTGGGCCCAGAATTTCTGTGAGTGCTGCAGTATTACTTGGGGGCCCACTTTCATAATTTTTGATCGATCGGATATTTTAAACACATTATTTCACAGTATTTACATTATATCTGCGACCGTGAATGTCACTCGATCGGTAAATCCTGTCTAACTGCTATAGCCCGGTTAGACGGATTTGCGAACGTGACTTTCACGTTGATGTTCTGTGTTATGCTGTGATGTTGCGGATCGGTCGTGGGGGATAGCCTGGATGCAATGCTAGTACAGTTTTGTTGTATTATGTACATTTGATATTGCGGGGCGAGTGTCCGACATGTGGACTGCCGTCACTGCCTGATTGTATTATTTTTTTGGGGCACGGCCAGGTTGCGGTCGATGTACCCGTTGTATGTATATTTTACTTTCTGTACTAGCATTACCCCGCGGAGGGGTGCACGGACAGCCGGGTTCTAGAGGGCAACGGGCCCGCATCTCATGGCATTGAGACGGAGGGGGCTTCACTCTAGGATTGGCGGGCTATTCGCCGCACTCGTAGGGGGTACAGGTTGACCCAGGAGGGGTGCCCAAGTTGCCGGATTCCGTGAAGTGCTGGGTGGTCCATTCACGGAGCTGAAGGGGGCTGCCTCGCTTCAGGTTTTGGCGGGTAACTTGCCGCGCCCGTAGGGGTCTAGGATTTCATTGCACAGGCTATCCACACGACCAGGGGAACGTCGGGTTTCAGTAGTGGCTCTGTGAAACCCGGGGATCCCAGATATCTGTATTGTTCTGTGATGCTGTACATTTCTGTGATGTTGCATTTTTTATCACGCCTTGAGCGAATATAATATATTGGTATATATATTAGTAGATGTTGTATATGTTTTACATCTGCGCTAGTCCAGTCCCCGCTTTGTCATTAGTTAGCTAACCTAACGGGTAATGACGGGGCCCAGTGGCGAATGTGGATGGCATATACGTACATCAGTATATTTTCGTTCTTTGTGGTGTGATCAATTGATGGGACTGCGTTGATTCGGATCAATGCAAGTTAAAACAAACCTATTCTGATGTTGTTGGAACACTTTTCAAAAAGCTGTTATTGCAAGGACGTTCACTTTGTTTTGCATCGTGGTATTCATTTGGAATACCCTGCTCCTCAGTCGACGAGGCAAGGGCCGAGATCCCTTCACCGGGAGTGACCCCTTGGACAGAAGTTTGCGTCAGGGCATTAACTTCACTATAGCCGATTACTTTTGCTTTGCATCGTGGTGTTCATTTGGAATATCCTGCACCCCATTCTACGGGGAAAGAGCCGAGATCCCTTCACCGGAAGTGACCTCTTTAGTAAAGGTTTTCGTCACTATATTTTCTAAAAAGCTATCCGTTCCTTCAACGATATCAAGTTCATTACGTTAAAGGTTTTCGCCAGAAACCATTCGTAGCCCTCCATCATTTCAGTTAAATATTCGGTAGTATTCAAGCTATGTATTTTGACCTCACGCCAAGGCATAGCGTTTGGTAGCTTCCGGGTATTTATCTGTTGCATAGATAGATGCGTTGGTTTGGGACAGTCGTACTACTATTTTGGCCTACGTCAAGGGTATGTACGGGTGGGTTCAAATTAACCTGGACAATGATGGGTAGAACTTGACATGTGACTTATGATATTTTGACCTCACGCCAAGGTCATAAGAGCATGGGGTAAAAATCACATCGGGAGTTTCAAAAGAACTGAAACTTGCCAGATATGCGCATACCTTCTGGAGTGTGAGACCGTGAGCAGATTCCGTCACGTTATCATGCGATGAGAGTTGGATCCCGATTCCCACCGATGAGTTAGTTTACTCCTCGGGTGACCCCGACTAATTCTTCTTTCAGGTTTGGAGGAGAATTTGAGGCACAGTTGGAGGTTTCCAGATTAGATAAATTGGTAACCATTCTGATCTAGGTTAGAGTGCACGCTGAGTGTTTCTTTTCTCTCTCTCTGGCAGTGACCATTGACCCGACCCTAGACTATGACTCAATGACCAAGTTGACCGAACCTTTCTTAACACTGGCTTTTGGATTGTCAGAGTTGCAAACCTCATTGCCACTCCTACTTTTACCCTTTTCTCAAGGACACCCCGTATTACTATGAACGTCCACTTCCATTGGACAAAACCATCGTATGGTTATATACGAACTCGAAGGAATTCGAGGATGGTTTCCGGTTCTGGAGAAAACGGATAGGATTATTCAGTTGTCTTTTCCTTTTTGCCTTCTCTCAAGTTACGAGTACTCCTTAGTTTAGGAGATAGTACACCTATTACGCAAATTGGATAGTCTTCTTCCAAATCTTAGGCTGGTGCCGACCGGTAGGGAATGAAGAAAACCAATTAGCCTAAACGGTGTGCAGAAGGTATTAAGATTAAGACAAAGCAAGGGATTAGTAAGAGGGCAAAGTAAATTGCGACTGATATTCACGACCAAACCAAGTATTTCTTCGCCAATCCTAAATCACCTTTGTATTTCTCCAAGACACTCCGTATCACTACGAAGATCCACAGTTTATTGGATACTCCATCGTATGGTTATATACGAACTCGAAAGGAACTTGTTCCAGTTCGGGGATGGATTCTGGTCCAGGAGAAATAGGAATAAGGTTTTTTCGGTTGTCTTTTATCTTCACCTTCTCTCGCATTGCGAGTGCTCCTAGGATTAGGACAGTACACCCATTATGCTTATTGGATAGTATTCTTCCAAACCATAGGCTGGTGCCGAACGGTAGGGAAGGAAGAAAACCAATTGGCCTAAAGGGGTGTGCAGAAGGTAATGACTAAAGACATATAAAGGGATTTAGAGAAGCGGCAAAGAATTATACGGTTACAGTTGTGAATCTGGATAATGGAAGATGCATTACTAAGAATACCAGGATACCCCAACGAAACATTTCAATGTTTCAGTTCAGCTGTGTACTGTTAAAAGAAAACTGATTTCCCGATTAGACACTTGCTCCAGGTTATGTATTTACCAGGTTTGATTCTCACATCTGTATGGTTTTACAGATGATGAGTGGGAGTAAGTTAATGGGAATAGGGTGATCATCCTCATTATATCGGGATTCGTTGTAATCAGTGATATTTGAGGAGATCACCAGGGCTGTTTGCCGGTCGACAAATATTTGGTTTTGAATATCCGCTGTTGTGCACCAATTTCAAATTGATATATCTGTACGTCTATTTTCATAGAGTGAGATATACCTTTTTGATATTATGTCGATGACATTTACCTATATCAGTGGATGGTTAGGTAAGGAGCATTAAACAGCTGTGTAATTCTTCTTAACCATAAGTACAGTTTTCAACCAACGACACACAGTGAAAGAGTTGTTAGACTCAGCGGACTTATACAGAGTATTGTATGTTGTCCAGTGTCCATTAGGACAGAGGAGTTGGTCCTCATACTATATTCTGGTTACTTTTAACTTCTCTAGTTCTTAGACATGTGTTTCGTAGAAACACAGGGTCTAAGTTTTGAGGAGTTATAGGTATTTGAATAGAGTAGAGAACCAGGTGTAGCAAGTATCGGGATTCTTCAAAGTGATCGAAGATATAGAAACTTGTGTATGGTATTCAGTTGATAGTAATGATAAAGGGAAATTGCTTCTCTTTCAGGTTACTCATAATTGGAAGCATTCCTAAGTTGAGTAACGCTGATCGGCCTCCTTCCATTTAGTTGACATGCACTGGAGACAGCTGCATGATTTGAATCTGGTTCAATTAAATCAGTGCCTCTCGTTCTATATTGGATATAGAACAGTTCATATCTTAACGTTGTTAAGGTACGGGGAGTTGTCTGGCTTATGATTAAAACCAGACTCTGGATAACTCAAGGCACGTTTCTGTAATGGCTGTTTGTGGGTTGACCCAGGCTATGACGAAGGTTGACTTTCTACCATCTGGCAGATCAATAGAGATATTGTTCTTGACTCGTCACAGTTTTATTAAAAATGGATTTTTTCAAAAACAATAGTGGGAGTATGGTAGAACTGGGAGTGATTCCAGAACCGCAAACGATTACTGAAGATTTGATAAGGAACCTAAAGATTCAATCTGATTTGACATTCCATTGGCCACTCCGCAGATAAGGTGGGTAACTTCAGGCACCCGAGAGGTACTCCGGTAGCCTCAAGGACGGTGACAGGGAAGTTCTTGTTTACCCACACTTTCCATTGTTGTTGTTCCAGGCTGCGAGACCCGGCAGGAGGATGAGTATAGCGTCGTTCTAAACTAGCTTTAGAAGTGCACGTATATATGACTCTGCCAGAGGGTTGTCGTAATCAGTGGGAGCAGCGGAAGCATTGGTGGACATCAGGCTTATGTCTATTTATAGACTAAAGCAGATATAGCGGAGATAGATCATCTGTTTCTGATGTGACAGTCATAGGTTTGACTTCATCAGAATAGGGGATGGATCTGTTAAGAAGGTAGCAGGGTGTGATGTCCTGATATTTGATGACATACACAGAGTAGGAAGTGATATTCCTATACTACGATAGGTTATACTTTGGTCGTCACACAGTGGTTTCTCCACATGGGACTTGGACATTATATAAGACATACTGGTTACTAGATATATGGTTTTAGATCTAGATTTGGGTGGTTTCCCAATCAGGGTACTTTGACAGCATTCTAAGAGTATTTAGAATGGACGACTCCTGGCACGGTAGTGTACCTGCAGGTGATGGAGTCACCCTCTCTAAAGGTGTCTTATAGACTAAAGTAGAGAGGGATGTGCATGATTGGCAGATCACTTGCTTAGGCAATTGAATCAATCATGAGATGTCAAGTACCACACCAGATGTTGTTCTTGCACTAGATGCAATAAGTTGATATTGATCCAATCCTGGAGAAACAGTCGGAAGCAACTTTAGAACATAAGTAGATGTTCTAGGGAAATGATAACGACAGCCTCATTAAGGAGACAGTTATCATTCCAGGCTTCCAAGGTGACATGGACGACAAGGAGGTTGTCAGAGTTATAGTTTTCCTTCTGACGAGGGGCAGTATTTTGGACAGATGGTCCAAGGCAATACTGAGGGTGGCATGGCGCAGGATACTGATTAAGTTCAGTTGACCATACAGTCTAAGAAGTTTGGATTTGGAGTTCATTTATGAGCTCGGTCCCATCAGACATCCAGACATTCTAAGACAGGTATTGCTCATTTCGGGAGATGGCTTTCTCCGCGAACTTGAGATATAGAGAGACATAGAAAGAAACATCTAGGCGGATCCACTCACTGAGGCTATTCCTCGAACGCAATAGTTTCGCAAATGAGTTTTGTGAGACTGACAAGTAGAGGAGTTGGGTGTTCGGTATCACACAGGCTGTGAGTATGCTACATCGCAATAATTAGCCTTGAGTGCAAGTGGGAGATTGTTGGAGATAGTGCCCTCAGAGTCAATTATTGGATCAATGATTGAGGGAGGACCTATCCCGGTAGGACAGTCTTACTCGAGATGATTGTATGATATCTGGTTTACCTTTATCATCGTGTACTGCTTTAGGTGACATGACAGGTCACTATTGCACGTTGATAGAGCCCCTAGGATTCTTGCTTAACTACCGGCAGTATGAGGGCGATCATATACGTGGGAGCTGGTAGTCTATAAGCACATCTTTAAAAGGTCCCTAGTCGTGGGAGTTTCGAGACAGGGCATCGATACTCCAGAGTAGACTAGTGTATACAGTCGAGACCCCGACGAGGGGCGGTGGCCGGTCTCACAAGCCACTGGTGTCAGTTGGTTCACCTAAGATGTATACAGGTGCTCATTGGGTTATGAGTACACCGGACAGGACTCGCCGAGAACATGCTAGTTGGTCTTATACCTGACGTCAGATAGCAGTTCCCTGGTGACATGTGTACAGGTTAGTTCATCGACCTGAGGATCGTCATTTGTCTCGTGTGAGTTCCCACTGTGCTTTGATTACTACCCTACCACGGCTCAAAGGAGTCGTGCAAACAGGTTTTAGTTGGGTACAGTCCCGAGCCACATGGAGGCAGTGAGCGCATCTTCAGGGGTTCGTCTCTCCCGGTATTGGGGGTGAGGTCGCGCTGTGTCTAGGAGAGCCATTACACAAAGTCCTTGGCCAAGGCAGGAGATTTGCTGGTAGGTATTCCAGCAGTATCTCAGGGTGTTCTGGGCTACACTCCGACACGACTTGTACCGCTTTTGGGGGTCTGACTTTTACCAACCCCCTAGGCCCGCAATGCGATGCTCATAGACGAACGGACCGGACTGTACGGATATTGTCACTGACAGGCTCAGTAGGGTGTCAGGATGAGTTCTCTCATCGACGTCCCTTTTGGTCAATAGCTGGTGGCCCGTCACGTATTGGCTTATACCTCTGACGTGCTAGTGGTTAAATCCACAGCCATAGTATTGACGAGTCTTTAGAGTCCACCACTCTTTCAGTTACTCAAGCTTTCGGGCGAAACGCTGTAGAGGCCGTATGGAGATATGGCAGGGTTCGATCAGATACGTGCGGTATTGTACGGATCAGGATCGGACGGATATTACTAGCCGGCTTTGGTTTAAGCCGGATCCTAGTTTAGTACAGTGTAGATTTTGTCTCATTGCATTTGTATCCGGACGGAATATAGATGCGGGTGTGTATGCACAGTATGGGGGTTTTCCTGTAATTTATTATGGGACCAGTTTTCTGGAGTTGCCAGTTTGCATTCCGTTCCGGCCGGTTTTCCTTTGTTCTTTCCCGGCCGGACTTTTTCGATGGAGGGTGTTATTTGCAAGTTTGCAAATAACATTTTGTGGAGGGTTTATTTGTGAGATGAGAGATTATGAAAGCATCTTTTGATACCATTCTTTTCTATCATCATCACTTGCTTTTTGGTGATTTGAAGTGATCAGAGTTTGATGTGAATTTGTTATGATGATGTTTAGGTTATGGTCACCTCTTGCTTTCTCCTACCATCACCTCCCTTCATGATATGTATTCTTTGCTCCACCATTCTCACATGATAAGTTTTTCATTTTTGAGAAAAGAGAAGATGAGAGTTTCATTCTTGAGAGTGTGGCATTCTTGATCACATTTTCATGCTAGAAAAATGCAAGCACCATTTTTCTTATCTTGATTCCTCCATCATCTTCAAAGGCAACAAACCCCAAATGAGACATAGGCTCTACACTACACATTCTACAGCAAATCTTGGACGCGTCGGCCAGACAACTTCGCGCCCGAGTTGCCTCGGTATTGAGGTGGGAGCCCGTAAAAGACGCAGGCAATGTGGTGCCCCTTTCGGCTAGGAGGCGACGATATGGAGACAGGACTTTCCACGGGAGATCGGGACGATGCCGAGAAGACCGGAGAACTCGGATCACTCGGTATATCTCTAACCCGTCTTGTAGTTAGCTTAGACTAGTTAATGGTTCGATCCGGGTGTTTAGTGCGCGGTGGTGCCGGTTTGCTAAGTTCGCAAAATTAAAGTTTATCACCGCTTCCGCATTCCGGCATCGGATTGACGGCCGGGGCGCCGCCGTGCACTTACAGTGGTATCAGAGCCTCGCCATTAACTTCGTCTAGCTTTGTTTGATGTGTTTGCATTTCCGATCAACCAAAATTCCAAAAACCCGCGTTTTTCCTTACATCAGTTTTCTGTCGAAATTTTTTGAAGTCCAAAAATTTTTCAGGTTGTCTCAGAATGATGTGCAGGAAGTTCTAAGAACACTGGAAAAATTCGACAACACGATCCCTCCGTACGACCGCGGAACCGCGGCCATAACCCCTTTTTGGCCGCGGTTCCGCCGCAAGAATGAGGGATCATGTCATCGTTGTTTTGCAGTGGGTTTGTGGGCTGAAAATAGGGGTTTTGGAATATTAAAATTGGGCCCAGAATTTCTGTGAGTGCTACAGTATTGCTTGGGGGCCCACTTGTTAATTTTTGATCGATCGGATATTTTAAACACATTATTTCACAGTATTTACATTATATCTGCGACCGTGAATGTCACTCGATCGGTAAATCCTGTCTAACTGCTATAGCCCGGTTAGACGGATTTGCGAACGTGACTTTCACGTTGATGTTCTGTGTTATGCTGTGATGTTGCGGATCGGTCGTGGGGGATAGCCTGGATGCAATGCTAGTACAGTTTTGTTGTATTATGTACATTTGATATTGCGGGGCGAGCGTCCGACATGTGGACTGCCGTCACTGCCTGATTGTATTATTTTTTTGGGGCACGGCCAGGTTGCGGTCGATGTACCCGTTGTATGTATATTTTACTTTCTGTACTAGCATTACCCCGCGGAGGGGTGCACGGACAGCCGGGTTCTAGAGGGCAACGGGCCCGCATCTCATGGCATTGAGACGGAGGGGGCTTCACTCTAGGATTGGCGGGCTATTCGCCGCACTCGTAGGGGGTACAGGTTGACCCAGGAGGGGTGCCCAAGTTGCCGGATTCCGTGAAGTGCTGGGTGGTCCATTCACGGAGCTGAAGGGGGCTGCCTCGCTTCAGGTTTTGGCGGGTAACTTGCCGCGCCCGTAGGGCTCTAGGATTTCATTGCACAGGCTATCCACACGACCAGGGGAACGTCGGGTTTCAGTAGTGGCTCTGTGAAACCCGGGGATCCCAGATATCTGTATTGTTCTGTGATGCTGTACATTTCTGTGATGTTGCATTTTTTATCACGCCTTGAGCGAATATAATATATTGGTATATATATTAGTAGATGTTGTATATGTTTTACATCTGCGCTAGTCCAGTCCCCGCTCTGTCGTTAGTTAGCTAACCTAACGGGTAATGACGGGACCTAGTGGCGAATGCGGATGGCATATACGTACATCAGTATATTTTCGTTCTTTGTGGTGTGATCAATTGATGGGACTGCGTTGATTCGGATCAATGCAAGTTAAAACAAACCTATTCTGATGTTGTTGGAACACTTTTCAAAAAGCTGTTATTGCAAGGACGTTCACTTTTGTTTTGCATCGTGGTATTCATTAGGAATACCCTGCTCCTCAGTCGACGAGGCAAGGGCCGAGATCCCTTCACCGGGAGTGACCCCTTGGACAGAAGTTTGCGTCAGGGCATTAACTTCACTATAGCCGATTACTTTTGCTTTGCATCGTGGTGTTCATTTGGAATATCCTGCACCCCATTCTACGGGGAAAGAGCCGAGATCCCTTCACCGGAAGTGACCTCTTTAGTAAAGGTTTTCGTCACTATATTTTCTAAAAAGCTATCCGTTCCTTCAACGATATCAAGTTCATTACGTTAAAGGTTTTCGCCAGAAACCATTCGTAGCCCTCCATCATTTCAGTTAAATATTCGGTAGTATTCAAGCTATGTATTTTGACCTCACGCCAAGGCATAGCGTTTGGTAGCTTCCGGGTATTTATCTGTTGCATAGATAGATGCGTTGGTTTGGGACAGTCGTACTACTATTTTGGCCTACGTCAAGGGTATGTACGGGTGGGTTCAAATTAATCTGGACAATGATGGGTAGAACTTGACATGTGACTTATGATATTTTGACCTCATGCTAAGGTCATAAGAGCATGGGGTAAAAATCACATCCGGAGTTTCAAAAGAACTGAAACTTGCCAGATATGCGCATACCTTCTGGAGTGTGAGACCGTGAGCGGATTCCGTCATGTTATCATGCGATGAGAGTTGGATCCCGATTCCCACTGATGAGTTAGTTTACTCCTCGGGTGACCCCGACTAATTCTTCTTTCAGGTTTGGAGGAGAATTTGAGGCACAGTTGGAGGTTTCCAGATTAGATAAATTGGTAACCATTCTGATCTAGGTTAGAGTGCACGCTGAGTGTTTCTTTTCTCTCTCTCTGGCAGCGACCATTGACCCGACCCTAGACTATGACTCAGTGACCAAGTTGACCGAACCTTTCTTAACACTGGCTTTTGGATTGTCAGAGTTGCAAACCTCATTGCCACTCCTACTTTTACCCTTTTCTCAAGGACACCCCGTATTACTACGAACATCCACTTCCATTGGACAAAACCATCGTATGGTTATATACGAACTCGAAGGAATTCGAGGATGGTTTCCGGTTCTGGAGAAAACGGATAGGATTATTCAGTTGTCTTTTCCTTTTTTCCTTCTCTCAAGTTACGAGTACTCCTTAGTTTAGGAGATAGTACACCTATTACGCAAATTGGATAGTCTTCTTCCAAATCTTAGGCTGGTGCCGACCGGTAGGGAATGAAGAAAACCAATTAGCCTAAACGGTGTGCAGAAGGTATTAAGATTAAGACAAAGCAAGGGATTAGTAAGAGGGCAAAGTAAATTGCGACTGATATTCACGACCAAACCAAGTATTTCTTCGCCAATCCTAAATCACCTTTGTATTTCTCCAAGACACTCCGTATCACTACGAAGATCCACAGTCTATTGGATACTCCATCGTATGGTTATATACGAACTCGAAAGGAACTTGTTCCAGTTCGGGGATGGATTCTGGTCCAGGAGAAATAGGAATAAGGTTTATTCGGTTGTCTTTTATCTTCACCTTCTCTCGCATTGCGAGTGCTCCTAGGATTAGGACAGTACACCCATTATGCTTATTGGATAGTCTTCTTCCAAACCATAGGCTGGTGCCGAACGGTAGGGAAGGAAGAAAACCAATTGGCCTAAAGGGGTGTGCAGAAGGTAATGACTAAAGACATATAAAGGGATTTAGAGAAGCGGCAAAGAATTATACGGTTACAGTTGTGAATCTGGATAATGGAAGATGCATTACTAAGAATACCAGGATACCCCAACGAAACATTTCAATGTTTCAGTTCAGCTGTGTACTGTTAAAAGAAAACTGATTTCCCGATTAGACACTTGCTCCAGGGTATGTATTTACCAGGTTTGATTCTCACATCTGTATGGTTTTACAGATGATGAGTGGGTGTAAGTTATTGGGAATAGGGTGATCATCCTCATTATATCAGGATTCGTTGTAATCGGTGATATTTGAGGAGATCACCTGGGCTGTTTGCCGGTCGGCAAATATTTGGTTTTGAATATCCGCTGTTGTGCACCAATTTCAAATTGATATATCTGTACGTCTATTTTCATAGAGTGAGATATACCTTTTTGATATTATGTCGATGACATTTACCTATATCAGTGGATGGTTAGGTAAGGAGCATTAAACAGCGGTGTAATTCTTCTTAACCATAAGTACAATTTTCAACCAACGACACACAGTGAAAGAGTTGTTAGACTCAGCGGACTTATACAGAGTATTGTATGTTGTCCAGTGTCCATTAGGACAGAGGGGTTGGTCCTCATACTATATTCTGGTTACTTTTAACTTCTCTAGTTCTTAGACATGTGTTTCGTAGAAACACAGGGTCTAGTTTTGAGGAGTTATAGGTATTTGAATAGAGTAGAGAACCAGGTGTAGCAAGTATCGGGATTCTTCAAAGTGATCGAAGATGTAGAAACTTGTGTATGGTATTCAGTTGATAGTAATGATAAAGGGAAATTGCTTCTCTTTCAGGTTACTCATAATTGGAAGCATTCCTAAGTTGAGTAACGCTGATCGGCCTCCTTCCATTTAGTTGACATGCACTGGAGACAGCTGCATGATTTGAATCTGGTTCAATTAAATCAGTGCCTCTGGTTCTATATTGGATATAGAACAGTTCATATCTTAACGTTGTTAAGGTACGGGGAGTTGTCTGGCTTATGATTAAAACCAGACTCTGGATAACTCAAGGCACGTTTCTGTAATGGCTGTTTGTGGGTTGACCTAGGATATGACGAAGGTTGACTTTCTACCATCTGGCAGATCAATAGAGATATTGTTCTTGACTCGTCACAGTTTTATTAAAAATGGATTTTTTCAAAAACAGTAGTGGGAGTATGGTAGAACTGGGAGTGATTCCAGAACCGCAAACGATTACTGAAGATTTGATAAGGAACCTAAAGATTCAATCTGATTTGACATTCCATTAGCCACTCCGCAGATAAGGTGGGTAACTTCAGGCACCCGAGAGGTACTCCGGTAGCCTCAAGGACGGTGACAGGGAAGTTCTTGTTTACCCACACTTGCCATTGTTGTTGTTCCAGGCTGCGAGACCCGGCAGGAGGATGAGTATAGCGTCGTTCTAAACTAGCTTTAGAAGTGCACGTATATATGACTCTGCCAGAGGGTTGTCGTAATCAGTGGGAGCAGCGGAAGCATTGGTGGACATCAGGCTTATGTCTATTTATAGACTAAAGCAGATATAGCGGAGATAGATCATCTGTTTCTGATATGACAGTCATAGGTTTGACTTCATCAGAATAGGTGATGGATCTGTTAAGAAGGTAGCAGGGTGTGATGTCCTGATATTTGATGACATACACAGAGTAGGAAGTGATATTCCTATACTACGATAGGTTATACTTTGGTCGTCACACAGTGGTTTCTCCACATGGGACTTGGACATTATATAAGACATACTGGTTACTAGATATATGGTTTTAGATTTAGATTTGGGTGGTTTCCCAATCAGGGTACTTTGACAGCATTCTAAGAGTATTTAGAATGGACGACTCCTGGCACGGTAGTGTACCTGCAGGTGATGGAGTCACCCTCTCTAAAGGTGCCTTATAGACTAAAGTAGAGAGGGATGTGCATGATTGGCAGATCACTTGCTTAGGCAATTGAATCAATCATGAGATGTCAAGTACCACACCAGATGTTGTTCTTGCACTAGATGCAATAAGTTGATATTGATCCAATCCTGGAGAAACAGTCGGAAGCAACTTTAGAACATAAGTAGATGTTCTAGGGAAATGATAACGACAGCCTCATTAAGGAGACAGTTATCATTCCAGGCTTCCAAGGTGACATGGACGACAAGGAGGTTGTCAGAGTTATAGTTTTCCTTCTGACGAGGGGCAGTATTTTGGACAGATCGTCCAAGGCAATACTGAGGGTGGCATGGCGCAGGATACTGATTAAGTTCAGTTGACCATACAGTCTAAGAAGTTTGGATTTGGAGTTCATTTATGAGCTCGGTCCCATCAGACATCCAGACATTCTAAGACAGGTATTGCTCATTTCGGGAGATGGCTTTCTCCGCGAACTTGAGATATAGAGAGACATAGAAAGAAACATCTAGGCGGATCCACTCACTGAGGCTATTCCTCGAACGCAATAGTTTCGCAAACGAGTTTTGTGAGACTGACAAGTAGAGTAGTTGGGTGTTCGGTATCACACAGGCTGTGAGTATGCTACATCGCAATAATTAGCCTTGAGTGCAAGTGGGAGATTGTTGGAGATAGTGCCCTCAGAGTCAATTATTGGATCAATGATTGAGGGAGGACCTATCCCGGTAGGACAGTCTTACTCGAGATGATTGTATGCTATCTGGTTTACCTTTATCATCGTGTACTGTTTTAGGTGACATGACAGGTCACTATTGCACGTTGATAGAGCCCCTAGGATTCTTGCTTGACTACCGGCAGTATGAGGGCGATCATATACGTGGGAGCTGGTAGTCTATAAGCACATCCTTAAAAGGTCCCTAGTCGTGGGAGTTTCGAGACAGGGCATCGATACTCCAGAGTAGACTAGTGTATACAGTCGAGACCCCGACGAGGGGCGGTGGCCGGTCTCACAAGGCACTGATGTCAGTTGGTTCACCTAAGATGTATACAGGTGCTCATTGGGTTATGAGTACACCGGACAGGACTCGCCGAGAACATGCTAGTTGGTCTTATACCTGACGTCAGATAGCAGTTCCCTGGTGACATGTGTACAGGTTAGTTCATCGACCTGAGGATCGTCATTTGTCTCGTGTGAGTTCCCACTGTGCTTTGATTACTACCCTACCACGACTCAAAGGAGTCGTGCAAACAGGTTTTAGTTGGGTACAGTCCCGAGCCACATGGAGGCAGTGAGCGGATCTTCAGGGGTTCGTCTCTCCCGGTATTGGGGGTGAGGTCGCGCTGTGTCTAGGAGAGCCATTACACAAAGTCCTTGGCCAAGGCAGGAGATTTGCTGGTAGGTATTCCAGCAGTATCTCAGGGTGTTCTGGGCTACACTCCGACACGACTTGTACCGCTTTTGGGGGTCTGACTTTTACCAACCCCCTAGGCCAGCCATGCGATGCTCATAGACGAACGGACCGGACTGTACGGATATTGTCACTGACAGGCTCAGTAGGGTGTCAGGATGAGTTCGCTCATCGACTTCCCTTTTGGTCAATAGCTGGTGGCCCGTCACGTATTGGCTTATACCTCTGACGTGCTAGTGGTTAAATCCACAGCCATAGTATTGACGAGTCTTTAGAGTCCACCACTCTTTCAGTTACTCAAGCTTCGGGCGAAACGCTGCAGAGGCCGTATGGAGATATGGCAGGGTCCGATCAGATACGTGCGGTATTGTACGGATCAGGATCGGACGGATATTACTAGCCGGCTTTGGTTTAAGCCGGATCCTAGTTTAGTACAGTGTAGATTTTGTCTCATTGCATTTGTAACTGGACGGAATACAGATGCGGGTGTGTATGCACAGTATGGGGGTTTTCCTGTAATTTATTACGGGACCAGTTTTCTGGAGTTGCCAGTTTGCATTCCGTTCCGGCCGGTTTTCCTTTGTTCTTTCCCGGCCGGACTTTTTCGATGGAGGGTGTTATTTGCAAGTTTGCAAATAACATTTTGTGGAGGGTTTATTTGTGAGATGAGAGATTATGAAAGCATCTTTTGATACCATTCTTTTTTCTCTCATCATCACTTGCTTTTTGGTGATTTGAAGTGATTAGAGTTTGATGTGAATTTGTTATGATGATGTTTAGGTTATGGTCACCTCTTGCTTTCTCCTACCATCACCTCCCTTCATGATATGTATTCTTTGCTCCACCATTCTCACATGATAAGTTTTTCATTTTTGAGAAAAGAGAAGATGAGAGTTTCATTCTTGAGAGTGTGGCATTCTTGATCTCATTTTCATGCTAGAAAAATGCAAGCACCATTTTTCTTATCTTGATTCCTCCATCATCTTCAAAGGCAACAAACCCCAAATGAGACATAGGCTCTACACTACACATTCTACAGCAAATCTTGGACGCGTCGGCCAGCTAACTTCGCGCCCGAGTTGCCTCGGTATTGAGGTGGGAGCCCGTAAAAGACGCAGGCAATGTGGTGCCCCTTTCGGCGAGGAGGCGACGATATGGAGACAGGACTTTCCGCGGGAGATCGGGACGATGACGAGAAGACCGGAGAACTCGGATCACTCGGTATATCTCTAACCCGTCTTGTAGTTAGCTTAGACTAGTTAATGGTTCGATCCGGGTGTTTAGTGCGTGGTGGTGCCGGTTTTCTAAGTTCGCAAAATTAAAGTTTATCACCGCTTCCGCATTCCGGCGTCGGATTGACGGCCGGGGCGCCGCCGTGCACTTACATATCTCTGAACTGTGCTCAATTAGGACAACCTACCTCTAGGCCTACGACTCAAAGCATCAGCTACCACATTCGCCTTGCCCGGGTGATAAAGGATCTCATAATCATAATCCTTCACAAGTTCCATCCAACGACGCTGCCTTAGATTCAGATCTCGCTGCTGGAAGATGTACTTCAAACTCTTATGGTCCGTGAAGATCTGACACGACTCTCCGTACAAGTAGTGTCTCCAAATCTTAAGCGCAGAGACCACCGCGACCATCTCAAGATCATGGGTAGGGTAGTTCTGCTCGTGCTTCTTCAGCTGTCGAGAAGCATAAGCAATAACTCTATCATGCTGCATCAATACACAACCGAGACCCACTAGAGAAGAATCACAGTAAACGACATAGCTGCCCGATCCAGAAGGCAAAGATAGAACTGGTGCAGTCGTCAACCGAGTCTTCAACTGCTGGAAACTCTGCACACATGCCTCAGTCCAAAGAAAAGGATCTCCCTTCCGGGTCAGTCCGGTCAGCGGTGCAGCGATACTCGAAGAAATCCTGCATGAAACGGCTGTAATAACCGGCTAAGCCCAAGAAGCTACGGACCTCTGTCACCGATACAAGTCTGGGCCAAAGCTGTACAGCCTCGATCTTCCTCGGGTCCACACGAATACCGTCTCCCGTAACCAAATGACCTAAGAAGTCAACACTATCAAGACAGAATGCACACTTTGAGAATTTAACAAACAGCTGGTGCTCTCTCAATGTCTGCAAAGCAATCCTCAAGTGTTGCTCATGCTCCTCTCGACTTCTGGAATAGACCAGAATGTCATCAATAAACACAATAATGAACTGGTCGAGGAACGGCCTGAAAATCCGGTTCATCAAATCCATGAACGGTGCTAGGGCATTTGTGAGTCCGAACGACATCACCAAAAACTCATAATGCCCGTAGCGCGTACGAAAAGCAGCCTTCATAATATCATCATTCCGAACCCGCAACTGATGATAACCCGACCTCAAATCAATCTTGGAAAAATGTCGCGCACCCTGGAGCTGATCAAAAAAATCGTAAATGCGAGTTAATGGGTACCTATTCCGCACCGTAACACGGTTCAATTGACGATAATCAATGCACAACCTTATACTTCCGTCCTTCTTCTTGACGAATAGAACAGGAGCTCCCCAAGGCGAAACACTCGGACGCACAAGTCCCCTATCAAGCAACTCTTGCAACTGATCCTTAAGCTCTTTAAGCTCCGTCAGGGCCATCCGATAAGGCGATATAGAAATAGGCCCAGCGCCGGGAATCAAATCAATGCAAAACTCGATATCGCGCTTTGGCGGCAATCCAGGTAACTCATCGGGAATACGTCGGGAAACTCTCTCATAATAGGAACTCGGTTCAACGAATCTACCGTGGCTTCGATATCATGAATAAAAGCTAAGAATCCCCGACATCCTCTCCTTAAGAGCCGACTAGCGCAAAGGGCGGAAATCATACTGTGAGGGGTGGCACTACGGCCCCCCTGCACAATAAGAACTGACTTGCCCGGAAAACAAAACCCGACTGCCTTCTCACGGCAGTCTACATACGCATAGTAAGTAGCTAACCAGTCAATGCCAAGGAGAACGTCGAAGTCCAACATATCAAGAAGGATCAAGTCGATGGACGAATCTCTATCTCCAATACGAATGGCACACGACCGAAACACATGTCGCGCAACAAAAGACTCACCAACGGGAGTAGTCACGACAAGCGGCTGATCTAGCAAAGACGACTCTCGGCCCAACCTCGGCACGAAGTGTATAGAAACATATGAGGGCGTAGATCCCGGATCAAATAATACATGCGCATCGAAAGAACATACTGAAAGAGTACCTGAAACTACTGCATTTGACGCCTGCGCGTCCTGATGAGTCAAAGGAAATACTCGAGACTGCCCTCTACTGGCAATTGGCTGTCCTCCGCCTCTGCCACCCTTCCTCTCTGAACAAAACCTCCATGACTACGACCTCTCTGAGCATAAGTCTGACGCGGAGCAACAACAGGCATAAGAGGCAACGCTCTTTGAGGTGGAGAAGGTGGTAAGGTAACATGTGAAACTGCTGCCTCTCCTTGATGTACCTCCGTACAATCTCTGACACGATGATGTGGACTCCCACACCAAAAACAACCCAACGGGTGCTGGCTCTGTGGGTATAAGCTATATGTCTGGCCTCGTCTCACGCTCCGGCTACCCGTAGGGCCTATCGCGAATCTGCCGCGGCCTCTGCCAAATTGCCTTTGAACTGGTACATCTGTACAAATCCTCTTCGGTCCCGGAACGACCGATGTCTCGGAAAGACGCTCCTCAACTAGTAGGGTTGCGTCCACCGTGGCTGCATATGTGTCAAAATACTGGGCACCAATAGAAAGGAACAACTGGGTGATCAGACCTCGTACAAATCTCTTGACCCGCCTCTCTTCAGTATCCACCAAATACGGAGTATAAACCGATAGCTGGGTAAACTGAATGTCATACTCCGCCAATGTCATATCCGAAGTCTGGTGCAAGGACTCAAAACTGCGATCTCGAGCATCTCTAACGCTATGCGGAAGGAAACGAGCAAGGAACACTGTCGTAAACTCAACCCAGGTCATAGGAGGAAAACCTGCGGCTCGACCTCTCTCTAGAGATGCACACCAAGTCTAGGCAAGACCCTCTAGACGAAAACTAGCGAACTCCACCCATCTCGCGTCGGAGCATCTCAACGAACGACAGATCCTGGCCATACGATCAATGAACGACTGTGGATCCTCAGCTGCATCGGTGCCTGTGAAAACCGGAGGCTTTAGCCTCATGAACTCAGATAAGGATACGGTGATAACCTCTGTAGCGGTAGGTACCACTGTTCCCTCATGGGAATTGAATAAAGCAGCAAGGAAATACACAAGAGGAGCACCACGTGTCCACACGTGATCGGGCATCACGTGGGGACACGTGACCTTCTATGAGTAAAGTTATAGGCGCTGAGATACACAATTTGAGATGGGGTCACGTGCCGGCACGTGATGGGTTCTTGAACCCTTTGAACTAATAGAATTGAATTCTGATCAAAAGGGGTCACGTGCCCACACGTGATGGGCCTTTAAACCCACTGAAAGGAATTAAAAGGTATAATAAAACAGCAGGAAAAAACCCCAATGGGGCATCACGTGCGCACACGTGACCAGGGGTCACGTGCCGATACGTGATGAGTTCCCGAGTTCTTTAAAATAATGGAATTAAATTCTGGTTAAATGCTTAATCGGTGGGTCACGTGCCACTACGTGATAGGGTCTTAAAAAAACTCTCTGGGTTAATGGAAAGAAAACCCTAAATGGGGTGTCACGTGCCCACACGTGATAGGGGGTCACGTGCCAATACGTGATGGGTTCCTAAGATCTCTGAACTAATAGAATTAAATTCTAATTAAATGGTCAATCAGTGGGGTCACGTGCTAACATGTGATAGGCTCTTAAACCTTCTGAACTAATAGATTTAAATTCTAATTAAGGGAAATCAAAAACCCTAATATTTCCTCAGATCTTTCCAAACAAAAAGATTGCGCTCTGTAAAGTGGAGCACCGTTGGATTAAAAATCCAATGGTGATTAAAAATCACCAATTTATAAAAAGATTCTATACAAAGAGATATTTCCCTAAAATTTGCCAGAAACAGCAAATAAAATATCTTGTTGGTTACAAAATCGACAAAATCTTTCAATGAAAGATTGACTAAACAAACTGATTCTTTTCTTTCTTCTATAAATAGGAGCCAAGAAGAGAAGAGAAAGAGGGAGATAGACAATAAAAAAAGGAGATACAACAACAGAGAGAAAAAAGAAGAGAATTTAATTCTCAAAAAAGAAGAAGATCTCTTCAGAAAAAAAAGAAACCCTACGTAAGAGAGGGAACGAGATCATTCTATAAGCTCCACAAAACAAAAAGAGAATTTAATTCTTAAACTAAGAGTTTAACTCTTCTGAATAAGAACTTAGTTCTTCCTTTGGTTGAAGATCTGCAGAAGCAGATCTCCTCATAAGTTGAGAATTTAATTCTCATCGGGGGGATTCTTCCATGCAGATCTAAAGCCTAAGGGAGGACCTAAGTTCAGAGAATTTTATTCTCCCACAAAACATATAGGAATTTAATTCCTCCAACAAAGATAGGGTTTAACCCTTAATATAAGAACTTAGTTCTTCTTCATGGTTGAAGATCTGCAGATGCAGATCTCTTCATAAGTTGAGAATTTAATTCTCATCGGGGAGATTCTGCCATGCAGATCCAAAACTTAGAGGGAGAATTGAGTTTAAAGAATTTAATTCTTTCGAACATATAGGAATTTAATTTCTCTAAATAAAATTAGGGTTTAACCCTATAAAAGAATTTAGTTCTTAAACAAGGGATCTAACTCTCCATGCACGTAAAAGAAATCAGTACCCAACCTGATCACGTGGCAACACGTGACCCTCCCCTCAATGGTCAAAAAAGAATGAATGAGATGGGGTCACATGCTCCCACGTGACCCTTGGATAAATTCCTCAAAATAAAGTGAACAAAGCCAAGTCGGGACAGATTTTGGGTGCCTCACGTGTCCCCATGTGACCCCTGACAAACACCATTTTAAAGATGAGGTAAAACTGAAGGATTAAATATCCAATGCATGGGCGCCCTCACGTGTCCCCACGTGACCCTTAACAAATACTTTTAATATCCAGTGCATGGGTACCCATCACGTGCCCATACGTGATAGCCATAAAGATTAAGTGTTTAACACTTATTTGAATATTCTGAGAATAGAATAAAGGAAGCTTGGCCCAATTCTAGGGTGCCTCACGTGTCCTTACGTGAGCGCTTCATCTTTTAGTGTTTAACACTATTTTAAGCACTTCATCCCTAGTGTTCAACACTATTTTGCATCACGTGGGAACACGTGATCGCCAAATATGTGTTAGTGTTTAACACTATATTCAAATTACCTAAGTCTTCCAGAGGCATGACCCCCCTTTGACTGAACCTCAAATACACTCTTGTCTTCCAAAATTGATCATCTCATATGGTATACGAGTTCTCAGCACTCAATAAAAGATAAAAAATATTGTCAGAACCCAGACCCATGCTTAGCATTGCTAAATAAAGGGGGGTTGAGCCCAGACAAATATTCAGCAGCCCAAACAAATGCCCAACATTTTAAACCTAATTGAACTTAGCCCAAGTTGGCCATAAGTCCTCAATTCAGATTTAACTGAGCCCATGTGTTCATAATCTAATTAATTGATCTTAGTCCCAAATTGGACTACAGATCTCCCAACCCACATCGGTTCAAGGGTACATCTCTTCATTCCTCTAATATGTGTCGTTGTAATTCTTCAACGTCTTCAGAGAGGTGACGGGTCCTGACAACCAGCAAATATTACAGACTATGATGTCTCTAAACTGGACCGTGAGGTCCTTAAACTCATGGACCGTGATGTCCTTAACCTTATGGACCGTGATGTCCCTAAACAAAACCCTACAGACTATGATGTCTCTAAACTGGACTGTGAGGTCCTTAAGCTCATGGACTATGATGTCCTTAACCTTTACAGACTATGATGTCTTTAAACTGGACCGAGATGTCCTTAAACTATCATTGGACCGTAATGTCCTTAAACTAATGGACCGCAAAATCCCTAAACTAAAACAATAGAGCTTAAATGCTCTTTTGTTGGATCTAAATGATCCTGTTAAGTAGATCTAAGTCTAAAAATTAGACTAACGTATCCTTAACAAACGTTTAAGTTGATCTTAGTCAAATGAGACTAACGCATTCTTAAACCCAAACCAAAATCTAAGAAGATACGGATTTGGACTAATCCACCCCCTACGGGCGACAACATAAATTAGTCTCTGTATACAATCCATGGGCAAAAAAAAAACAAAACAAACACACACGGCACGAAGTGACCATCTGGAGAAGGAGAAAGTGGTTACCGTGATGCGGTAGCGTAATTAACTGCAGGGGCTTGCGCGTGCAGGGAAGAGCGTCCCCACAATCAAAAACCCCTCAATGAGGGGGAATCTGACGAAGTCTGCTACATCGACCGCATCCGTTTAAACCTTCGATACATGGTGTCATAAATCAACTTGGCATCTACGGAGAGGTGGACTGATAGCACCAAATAGCATCTGCCCCCGAAGTTCAGGCCGGACGTCCCAACGTCCCGGTGCCGGTTTTCGGCGGTGAACAGATTCTGGCACGCCCGGTGGGACCTCTTCCTCTTTCCACTCCACACTTAGTGTGTCGTGTTTCGTGAACGAATCGCGGTTTGATATGGTTTACCATGGAATCGAGGTACTAAGATTTGGTGTTTTGCTACATGTAGAAAAAGAAGATCAATGGCTTCTAACTGCTCCAGCTACAACAACAACTCCCGTTCTGCCTCATCTGGAGGAGTAACCTATGGGCCCCAAGCGGCCTCCCTTTTCACAATGCCGGTGGTGTTAGTGATATGTATGCCCTAGAGGCCATTACTGTACATATGATGTATATTGTAGTGGATGCTTGGACATATATAGGGAGGTCTTTCTTGCTCGACATGATAGTATGCTATCTAGTTGCCCTTTATCTTAACATGTACTCTGATTGTCTCTATGTTACATGTTGATAAAGCCCTAAGGATGAGTACTTGACTACCAGGACTATGATGCAGATCATACTAGTGGGGACAGTGTAGTCGCTAAGTACATCCTTCAAATATTCCTAGTCGTGGGAGTATCGAGACAGGGCATTATACTCCAGAGTAGACTAGCGTATGCGCTTCTTAACCCATATGATGGGTGATGGATGATCCCATATCCATTGGTGTTTGACATCAAAGAAGGTATACGGGTGCTCAGTGGAGACTGGGTACACTGGACGGACTTGCCGAGAACTCCCAGATGGTATTATACCTCACGTCAGATGGCAGTTCTCTGGTGACACTGGTACAGGTTAGTCTGTAGACCCGAGATCGTCATAGAGTCTTGTGCCACGTCTAAGAGGGCGTGAAAAACGGTGGCTTTTGGGTACAGTCCCGAATCACATGGAGGCAATGAGCGATAGGAGGGGTTTCGTCTCTCCCGGTATAGGGAGTTGATGTTGCACTGTGTTCGATTGGCTATAACTGGAAATCCCTGGCCAGGGTTGCTGAGATTTACTGGTAAGTGTTATCAGTAGTTTCTTGAACTGTTATAGACTTCATATCGACACGACTTATCAAGCTACTGGGGTCTGACATTTACCACCCCTAGGCGAGATATGCGACATATCAGACGAAGAGACCGGACTGTACGGGAGTGTTACTGATTGGATTCATAGGAGAATGTACAGGCTTACTTGTTGATCTTCTGATCTCTCAATACCCGGGTGGCTGTTACATTTAGCTGACCGCTTGCAGCTTGTGGGTGTTTGATATGATCATCACCTACTGCCGGCGTATTGACGATTCTTTAGAGTCCTAAACAGAGGTTTCCTGGCTCAGGCAAAACGGAGTAGGAGCACATATGTGATATGTGCGGGACCGAGAATAATACGTGTATGGGATACCGTATTAGATTCTCGCGATATGTGATATCGGCCGGGTATATGTGATATAGCCGGGTTATCGGATCAAGTGTTGATTCGATGAACTGATACAGATTATATTAGTCGGTTATTTGTGAAATAGCCGGATTATCGGATCAAGTGTTGATTCGATAATTTAATGTATAATTATATATTTAATATATTATATATATTACATTAACTAATATAAGCTCACTTAAAGATTCTTTTTCTCACTTGGATAATACATTGATATATATGTGATATATGTTAATTGTATTATTTTATTTTGTTATAAAATATATTATATATGTGATATATAATATTGTAACATGTTAGGATTACAAATGCAAAATGATTTGGGGAGATTAAACAAGTTAGGGTTTGATTTGGGTTAGCTTTTTCATGAAGCTTCATGAAGCTTCCTTTTGTTTTTTGCTTAGATATTTTGTGTTGATATTTATTAACCCAACCCAAACCTTTTAACCATGGTTTATTCTCTACATGAGTTAAGACCTTCATTCTTAACTCATGGTTGCAATTGTAACCACAACAATAATTCATTATTCATCACAAATAGATTTCTTCTTCTTCTTCCTCTTGAAAAGCTTACTAGCTTTTGGGTTTGTGATAATTTTGAGTGAGATAAAGAAAACAAAAGAGAGCTAAATTTCTACTTCATCATCCTCATCTATTCTAGCCACTTAGATTAAGGTGTTTGCTTTGCTAATACTTGATTAGTGAAGCAAGAGCTTGGGTTTGAGATTCTTCAAGATAGATCATCTTAGTAGTTGAAGATTGGAAGCAAGGTTGCATCTTTCTCTTCATGGAGCCTCTCTAGAGTCCGGGTACATGATGATCGTGGCGAAGGGACCTCAACACGGAGCTTATGAAGCGAAGGAACGGACTACAAAGGTTGTAATCCCAAACTCTTAGAAGTAAAGTTGTTTACTTGCTTTGTTTACCCTAAGTCTTTAGTTAAGATCTTGGTTAGGGTTTGTTTAGCACCCCAAAAATTTTAAAATAGCATGATTGATACTTGCCAAAACCTTGCTAAGGTGCTAAGCTAACCCTACAGTGGTATCAGAGCCAAGCTAGAGAATTAGGCGTTGTCTAGACGAAGTTTGCAGTCCGATCGAACTCCGAAACCCCGATATATCCTACTTTCTGGAAATTTTTTCAAAAGTTGAAATTTTTCATATTAAAAATACTCAGAAAATCATGCAGGGAATTCTAAGAATTACTGTGAAGTACGAAGCCATAACTAACTCAAGCGACCGCGGAACCGCGGCCAAACCATGCGTTTGGCGGCGGTTCCGCGGCCAACTTTGGGAGTTGGGGGCTAGTACTTCAAGGGTTTATTCTTGGGTACTTTTTCATACTTCTGGGAATTTTTAATTCTACTCAAGTGTTGAGCTTTTTGGGATATATTGGCAACTCATTGATTCGATCGGAAAATTTAACTTCGTTTAAGTTTTTCCGGGTAATTTAGAACGTGTTAAAAAGTTCGAACGAATATCAATAACTCACTTTTTCCCCTGCCGGAAAATTTCCAAGTGTTGGATTTTTTCCTTAGTTAAAGAACATTCACAGTCGTGCAAGTAACGCGGTGGACCCTCTAGAAGAACTAAAACCTTAACTCGATTATGTGACCGCCTGAACCGCCTATAAACCTTAGGGTTTGTGGCAGTACGGCGTTTCCACATGTGAGGCGTTGGTTTGACGCTTCTACGGCTGGACCATTGGTACTGTGGCATGTGATGAATGCTTTTAAACTAATTTCAAGTGTTGAGAACTAAAGGGAAATCTTAGGTGTTTGTTTATTCGATCGAAAAGTTTAACATTGTCTATTTATCTGGAATGTGATACAATATTTGAAATCCACAAGTAGTTATGAGATAACTAATTTGAATGTTATAAATCTAGCAGTTTTTAGTCTCATTTGATCGGTTGCCATGGGATTTTGATGTGATCAGAAGTCCGTCGCAATCACGTAGCGTACGCGGATACTCGCCGAGTAAACTTAATAGATAGCCACACCCCAAGCCCCGACCAAGTGATTGTAGGAGAATCCCGTCGCCAAAAGCATCTGTTCGGGTGCTCGCGGCAGCGGTGTTCTGCCTTAGTGCACTTCGTCGACGGCATCGGGGGTGCGGCCGTCTACTAAAGTTTCCGACGAGCATTTGATCAGGATGTCGGGAATCTTGTTGAATTGCTCGACTTGATATTGAAAAGTGTTTTTGATATTGAGACTAAAATGCGGGGTTTATAATTGTTAGGCATGCGATGTCTAAGGAATTCATTTGGTTAGGCATGAGATGTCTAAGGAGGTTGCGGATTCCAACCGTTGTAGTTTTACATTTTCTTTTCTGCGACCGTAAGTGTAATATGTGGTGTATCGCCGGTTTCGTTGCTATAAATCAACGATAATTGGGATACACATATTTACTTACGTTGATGACATGTGATGTTATGTGTTGCTGTAATATGTTATATTGGATCGTCGCGTTCTGAATAGCCGGGGGTTTTATGTGAGATGAGATTTTTTCTTTTTCATTCATGTAAAATTCATTGTATGTAATATTCTTTTATTGGGGCACTTCCGGGTTGAGGATGATGTCACCATTGTATATTATTTACTTTTTCCGCATTAGGATAGACTCAAGGCGGGGAGCACAAGTAACCGGGTTCTAGGGTCCAGTAGGAGACCATCTCGAGGAGTCGAGACTGGGTGTCCTAACTCTAGAATTGGTAGGGTTGCTTGCTGCTCTCGTAGGGGTCTAGGGTTGTGAGATTGGCTATTCATCGCGAACATGGAATCCGTGTTTTATACATGCTCGTATTAAAACACGGACCTCCTAGTATATACAATATTTCATATATGTTCTTCTGCTGCAATGTTCTGTGATGAGATCATATTACTGCCTGAGACGAATGTTTATATTATATATATGAGATATATATTATATATTGTTGATTTCGTTTCAAATGTGATGCTTGTGAAGCATAATTAAAATGAGACTTCATTAATGAGATAAATAAAAATAAAAGAAACCTAAAGATGTTGTGGAATCGAATTTTCAAAAACAGGTAGCTCTAGTTCTTGCTTTGCATAGCGGTGTTCCTTGAAGAACATCCAACACCTTATTCGATAAGGAAGGAGCCGAGATCTCTTCACCGAGAGTGACCTCTTTAGCAATAACTGGCAGATGCTACAACCCTCGGTTTTGTCTTTTGATTGCTTTTCTAGTTTTTGCTTTGCATTGTGGTATTTGTGAAATATCCTGCACTTTATTCGATAAGGAAAGAGTCGAGATCCCTTCACCGGGAGTGACCTCTTTAGCAAAACTAGCAAAGGCCTAAAAAACACTCCATTTAAATCATTTGATTCTACAACGATATCAAGTTCATTACGCTCATGGTTTTCTTAAAAACCTGCGTAGCCCTCCGTCATTTCAGATAGGTATTAATTAGTATTCGTGCTACGGTAGTTTGACATTCGTCAAGGCGTAGCGTACGGAAGCTATTTACTACTTATCTGTAGCATGAGATGCGATTGGATTAGAGTATTCGTACGACGTTGTTTAACATTCGTTAAAGGTCGTGCTGGTGGGTTTAATTCAATCAAGAAATGTACGGGTTGAACTTGACTAGCGGACTATGGTTTGTTGGCATTCGTCAAGGTCATAGCACGTTAGGGGTAAAAGCATTATCGGGAATTTCAAGTGTTGAAATTTGCAATGAGATTGCATACCTTCTATGAGATAGATGGATCCCGATACCCACTACGAGTAAGAGTTACTCCTGGGAGACTTTTACACATTACAATTGGCCGATCAAGTAGGTGTCTAGAAAGGTGTCAACGGGGTTATGCTTCTGGGAAAACGAGGTTTATTTTAATTGGGTTCGTGTGAAAGCGCGGGGAACCTCCCTCAAAGTACCGGCACTGGCCTGGCTGAAAGATTGGCGAACTTGTAGGGTGTAATTAATCCCGGCTAGCCTTTCCTTTTAGGGTTTGAAGGAAGTTTTGACTAAAACAGTGGGAGACATCCTGATTAGATATATTAATAACCAATCTAATCTTGTAAGAGCATACGCTGAGTGTTTTCTTCTCTCTCTCTCCAAGTAGCGACCATGTCACGCCTTAATCAAGATAATAATACGGATGTATTGACCGATCCCGCTTGTTATACTGAGCTAGTGAACGTGGTCCCGCTCCAACTTATAATTGTTATAAGACCGAGCAGGAAATAGGGGATTACCAGAATTCCCGTGCCACCCAAACGAAGAAAGTGCATGCTGATGCATCTTCTTCGGGTGTGTTCATTACCGAGAACTGTTTCTCAGTATCCTTTACATCCTGGGTATGAGATACCGGATCAGGATCCCGCAAATGTAATCTGTTACATGGGCTACAGATAGGCAGAGAACTGAGAACGGGTGATAAGTTTCAAGAGTTGGAAACGGTGCAATTGTTGCAAGCCAAGTGAGTTGGCAGTTATCACCCTGTATTGCCAAATACATTGATTCTGAACGAATGTTATTAGATACCGTACCTTATATACAACATCATATCAGTCTCTTTATTAGTAAAGAAGGATATAATTTTGTATTGATGGATAATGTTTTGAACATTTCCTATATCAAGAGTTGATCGGTTCAGGCACGTTATCTAAAAGCATATACGTTCTAAATCAAACCACAGTTCTTAACGTACAGAACACACACAAGAGAAAGAGTTCAAAAATGAACGAATCCTTCTTGAGGCATTGTAGACTAGGTCATATCGATGCGACCCGACTAGCTAAAGTTACATAAAGATGCATATTTAAATCAGTTTGAATTTACATCTTGTGAAACTTGCCGGTCATGTCACAAAGATAAGATGACCATAGCTCCGTTTATTGGAAACAGAGAAAGAGTTACTGAACTCTTAGGATTGATACATGCTGATGTATGAAAGTTCCCTGCCTACATATGCCAGGACCGGCTCTTTGTACTTCATTACATTCACTGATTATCTCTCAAGATCCGGACATATGTTCCTGTTGAAACACAAGTCTGAAGCTTTTGAGAAATTCAACGAATATAAGTTAGAAGTAGAGAACCAAAAACCGGTATAAGTATTATGTCCTTTGATGAGATCAAGGAGGAGAATACTTGAGCACGGAATTCCTGGACTATTCTAAAGAAGAATGAGATTCTCACTCAGCATTACTCCTCCGTATACACTGTAAGTCCATACTACCGCTCCCGGTACTTACGGGCTTGCGGAAGTGACGAAAAACAATTTTTCTAGAGGAGGTAACATGGACTCAAAACGGATCTTTGTTAAACTATCTACCTAACAACCTAACTAAGAGTTGTTAACTACTCGGTTAGGGGGTAATACCTTTCTTTCTTGAACTCCTTCGTCTTCAACTCTCGATGGTGTACGGATCGGCTTCACCCCGTCGTCTCCTTGCGCCGAAGATCGATCCACCCGAAAGCTTCTACCTTTGGCTTCTTCTTCGAACTTTGAAGAAACTAGTTCACTCGGTTTGCCAAACCTTGTGAACTAGAGTGAGTAGAGGAGAATGTGTTGGGATTTTTCTCTATGGTTCTTGCTTCTCAACTCATGAGACAAATGAACCATAGACTAGAGAGAGGGAGAGCAAGAGGAAGAGGGTGAGAGCTCAAGCCAAGAGAGAGAAAGGAAATGAGAGAATGAGTAAGACTTTTCTCTCTTGGCTCTCATAATCCATAGTCATCATAACAAAAATACCAATCAAGTATTATGTGATGGTTTAAGTCAAAATAGCCATATCATTTCATGCACTCATTTTGCACAAGATAAACAAGCAAGCAAAAGTCTTTGCCATGAAATGATAGCTATTGTCATGATGATGGTCAACTAGTCCAACCTAGTCAACCGGTCAACAAAGTCAACAAGTCAACAAAGTCAACCCCTCAACAACCATGTCACTATAATACATAATTAATATTATTGTTAATTATATTTCATATTCTCATTAGGGTTTAGCAAAAAGTCAACGGTCAACGGTCAACAGTCAACAACCCCAATGAGAATCCTCTGCCTCTGTCTCTCTGTCATCTGTGCATATACACCCGCATCCGCGTTCCGAGGAACATGAATACATATGAGATAAAACCAATCCCAAAACGTACACTAGGATCTGACTTAAACCAAAGCCCGCTAGTGTTAACTGTCCGGACACTAAACGCGCACAAGTGCACGGAACCATGCGACCTGTCGCAAAACCATGCGACCTCTACTCTTTTGCCAAAAGGCGAATAGCTTTCTGTGTGGGACTCTAAAGACTCGACACTATGCTGGCAGTGGGTTTAACCACAGACCGTAAGCGGCACTGGCTGTCCGTAACGGCCCCCAGGTAGATGCCGATAAGAAGACTGACGAGGTGAAACCCATCTGAACTCCTACTGAGCCTGAATGTGACAGTCTCCGTACAGTCCGGTCTGTTCGTCTGATACATCGCATGGCGAGCCTAGGGGGGCTGTAAAACGTCAGTCCCCTAATAGCGGTACAAGTCATGTCGGAGTGTAGCCCATAACACCCTGAGATAACACTGGAAGCCTAACAGTATATCTCGCTTGCCCTGGCCAGGGACTACTCGTGTAATGGCTCTCCTAGACACAGCGCGATGTCAACCCCCAATACCGGGAGAGACGAATCCTATCTAACCGTCACTGCCTCCAAGTGCTTCGGGACTGCACCCAACTACTACCTGTTTGCACGACTCCTTTGAGCCGTGGTAGGGTAGTAATCAAAGTACAGTGGGAATACACTCGAGACGAAGTGACAGTGTCAAGTCAGCGGACTAAGCTGTACTCATGTCACCTGGGAACTGATAACTGACGATAGGTATAATACCAACCAATCAGTTCCCGACGAGTCCTGTCCAGTGTACTCGTAACCTAACAAGCACCCGCATACTATCTCAAGTACGACGTACTGACGGCTGTGGGACAGACCGTCTCCCAAGCTGGGATAAGAAGCGCATACGCTAGTCTACTCCGGAGTATCGATGCCCTGTCTCGATAGTCCTGTGACTAGGGACCTGCATAAGGATGTGCTTGTGGATTACCCAGCCCCCACGAGTGTGACTGCCATCACAACGCTGGTAATCAAGCAAAGATCCTGAGGGCTCTACTAATATGAATATGCAATATGCTAAAAGAAACACATGCACATATTAAAGTAGAAACAAACCAAGTAGCATACTACCATTTTGAGCAAGATTGTTTATACAACTGTGAATATCCCAAGCTTCCATTAAGTAATATACAAACTAGTATGATACAGTAATGGCCTCTAGGGCATATACACTAACAATCTCCCACTTGCACTAAGGCCATGTACTGGCGTATCGAAGACCTATCATCTCGATCAGCCGCTCGAACCGAGTCTGGGGCAAGGCCTTGGTGAATGGATCTGCAGTGTTATCTTCTGAAGCAACCATCCGAACCTCGATCTCCTGGCGATCCACGATCTCCCTGATCATGTGATACTGCCTCAAGATGTGTCTGGATTTCTGATGGGACCTTGGTTCCTTCGCTAAAGCTATAGCCCCGTTGTTGTCGCAATACAGAGGTATTGGATCAACAATGGACGGAACCACCTGAAGTTCAGTTAAGAACTTCCTCATCCAGACGGCTTCTTTTGCGGCATCAGATGCAGCGATATATTCCGCTTCCATAGTCGAGTCAGCAACGGTTTCCTGTTTGGAACTCTTCCAACACACCGCCCTTCCGTTGAGGGTAAAGACAAAACCCGACATGGACTTGGAATCATCCTTGTCACTCTCGAAGCTGGAGTCAGCAAAGGCCTCGATCTGGAGGTCTTTTCCGCCATACACCAAGAACATCTCTTTATTCCTTCTTAGGTACTTGAGAATGTTCTTTACCGCTATCCAGTGTTTCTCCCCAGGGTTTGACTGATACCGGCTTACCACACTCAGTGCATAAGCTACATCTGGTCTGGTACACAACATCGCATACATTATAGAGCCTACCGCAGAAGCGTAGGGTATAATAGACATGCGATCCCTTTCCAAATCAGTCTTGGGAGACATCTCTTTGGAGAGGGTGATCCCGTGACAAGCCGGTAGATTACCGCGCTTGGAATCTTCCATACTGAATCTTTTCAGAATGGTGTCGATGTACCTGGACTGTGAGAGTCCCAGTATCCTCTTGGATCTGTCACGATAGATCCGGATCCCCAGAATGTATGAGGCATCACCCAGGTCTTTCATGGAGAACCTGTGTGACAAGAACCCCCTGACAGATTGTAGCATAGGAATGTCATTTCCTATTAAGAGAATGTCATCCACGTATAAAACGAGGAATACTACAGTTCTCGCTACAAATCTACTATAGATGCATGGTTCCTCTGGATTTTTGATAAAGCCAAATTCCTTGACCGTCTCATCAAAACAGATGTTCCAACTCCGCGATGCCTGCTTTAGTCCATAGATGGACTTAAGCAACTTGCACACCTTTCCGCTGCTCCCACTCTGAATGAAACCCTCTGGCTGGTCCATATAAACACACTCCTCTAAATTTCCATTTAGAAAAGCGGTCTTTACGTCCATCTGCCAAATCTCATAATCGTGGAAGGCAGCAATGGCAAGAAGGATCCAAATGGATTTCAGCATAGCTACTGGAGAAAAGGTCTCGTCATAGTCCAAACCAGGTCTTTGACGAAAACCCTTTGCAACCAGTCTAGCTTTATAGGTCTCAACCTTTCCATCTACACCAATCTTCCTTTTGAAGATCCACTTGCATCCTACGGGTTTTACCCAATCTGGAGCAACGTCCAACGTCCATACTTTTTTGGTGTACATGGACTCCATTTCGGTCCGCATTGCATCCAGCCATTTTACCGAGTCAACGCTCTGAATGGCCTGCTGGAAGCTAGTCGGCTCATCATAATCTATGATGCAATCCTCTCTATCCCCGTCTATGAGAAAACCGTAGTATCTCTCGGGCGGATGAGACTGCCTACTACTGTAACGTTTTCAAAATAATAAAATATGATTTTTGGGAAATTTTATAATTTAATATTATTTTAATGAATATTTTAATATTCTGGTATAATTAAATACAAATAAATGGGGAAAAATTATGGAAAATTCTAAAATAAGGTATTTTATGGAATTATGCCATTTTAAAGTTTTTTAGATTAGTTATATGCTAATTTAGTGCTAATCGCGATTAAAAATCGCTAATTGGATTTTTAGCATTTTTGTGCAAAAATGTGCACATACCATTTTCCACACTTGTTACACTTGTGTTACATTTCTTTTGCCATGGTTCTTTTGGGTGAACTATTGGAGTGAGAAGGAAAAGAAAAGAAAAGGAAAAAAGTAGTATGATGAGAGAGAGAAAGGGACCAAGTCAACCTTCACCTTTTTGAACCATACCCCATTATTTTCCCCTTCTCATTCTCTCTCCTCTCCCTCCCCTTGTTGAGCTGCTGCTGCTCTCTCTCCCTCTCTCACCCTCTTCACAAAAACCCTAGATCCACCATGAAAACAAAGCCAAAACCCCATTCCCACTTCACAAAACTTACTCCCAAGCTCACTAGCTACACATTGAACCTAGCAAGATTGGATTTGGAGGACTTTGAGCAACTCAAGAAAATTTTCTTGAGTTGCCAAAGGAGGTAATTTCTGCACCTATTAGAGTAGTATTTCATTTCCTTGTGCATCTATTCTAGTTTCATATCGATAATGTGTTGTTTGTGGACTTTAGAGATTTCAAGTTTGGGTTTAGGGTAAAACTGAAATCAAAGATGGAATTGAGGATTGTGGTGACCTTAGAATCCCTTGTGTGATGCTAATTTGGACCCAAACCTGAACTTGAAACCAGAATACGGAATTACGGAATCGATATCGGGGAAAACTGTAAATCTGGAAGTGTTTTGTGGAATCTGCTATCACCCCGAGACCCCAAAAATAAAACTGAGTTGACAGTGAGATGTGCAGGCACCAATGAACCACCACACCAAACCCTAGCCCCCAACTCAACAGTGAGGCCGCCAATTATTCCTTTCTGGCCACAATTTGCGGCCAGAGCAGGAGGGAATTGCCTCGATTTCTGTGCATGGCCCTATTTCCTCTATTCTTGACCCTGGGTATGTCTAGTTTTGACTGATTCCATCTAGGGTAAAATCTGGGTTGATTTTCCTATGTTGGTGCATGGTTTGCGACTTGATTTAGCATGGATTTTGGTATTTGGTGATTCATTCCTGTCGGGTGGCGTTTGGACGTCAACGACAAGTGGATATTGAACGTGTTTACATGCGAGTCGATAGGTTTTTACCTATGCGGGTAGCGTGTGCTATTTTGGTTTCCGATGTGGTTTTCATGTGCTTTAGCGTTGTGATATACTTGTAGGTACCCTACGAGATGTTGAGGCAAAGAAGATGAAGATGGCGACATCGGCACCGACACATGAGAAGCAAGGTGAGTAGATTATATCTACGGGGAGAAGTCGGGTGGATGGCGTATAGCACCCCCGCAGTCCGTGGTGATGTATACGAATACGTATACACACATATATTTATTATGTGTTGTTTAGGATTATTGATGGTAATACTGGATTATTGGCGATAAGGATGTATTGGTTGAGTATAGTGCGAAACCCTAGAGTAGTGGTTGCACCCACACTCACACATACACACATACTTGCATACATTCTTTCATATATCGGTGCGCATATGATGGTGTGTATATCTACACATGGGTATGGGACTATATGTTCATATACGGGTTTGAGGATGATACGTGGATTGAGATGAGTCGATGAGATTCGATTGAGGCCGTGAGATTTGGCGACATGACAGAGTTCGTATTGGAGATTTGATATGATGGTAGTGATACCTGTCATGTGATGAGATAGTATGATATCGACTCAGATTTAGGTGGTTTCCATACCCCTCTCTATTGACTTGGTTGCGGGTTCGTAGTTCGCATAGTAGGCGTTAGACTAGACCCGAGTCATACCTATTTCAAAACTAACGAATCAGGGATATTTTAAAGATAGGAAAAAGGGTTTATACGGATATTTTCAAAAGGCGCATCTTTTCTTAAAACACCGTAGCCCTTATTTTACCAAAAGTCCTGATTCGTCTTATTTCAAAAGGCAAGGTTGCATGATATATCTATTGAGGCAGGTTCTCTACTGTTGCGTTGATTATTCGATTCCGCACATTCATGCTGTTGCATTGCATCGCTTATATTGTTGATATATTTCAGTCATGCTGCTAGTGTAAGTCCATATTGCGACCCCCGGTTCTTACGGGAAGGCGGAAACGGTATAAAATTCAAATTTTTAGCGCAAGGGGCAACATGGACTAACATGAGTCGGGATCTTTTCTAAACTAAACTAGCAAACATGCAAAGGAGAGTTAACTACTCGGCAAAGTGGTTATACCTAACTTGAACTCCTTCTTCTTGAAACCTAGTAGAGGTTGATGGTTCTCTTCTCGTCGCCTTCTTCCGTCGAAGATGGATCCACCTGAGGGTTCAACCTTCGGGCTCTTTCTCGAACTTGGAGAGAACTAGAATCTCCGGCTTGGTAAACCTTTGATCCTAGAGTGAGTAGAGAGTGTCTAAGGGGTGCTTTTCTTTTAAGGAGAGGGATTCTCAACACATGAGAAGGGTTCTCCTTTTGCTAGAGGAAGAAGAAGAGGAAGTGATGAGAGAGAAGCCAAATGAAAAAAGTGAGCTCTTTTTCTTTTGCAACCATAACATAAAGCAAAAGAATTATCAAATAATAATATTAATGAAAATGAAAAATGTTGATGGAAGGTTTAGGAATGACCATTATCATTTCAAACATTAAATGAATTTGCTAGAATCAAAGAGCATCTTTCTTTTGTAATGATGATGGTCAAAACTTCAACCATGGTCAACAAGTCAACCATGGTCAACAAGTCAACATAAAAACCAACCATGACACAATTTCATTTTATTAATATTATTAATTGATATAAAATAAATCCATTAGGGTTTGGAAAAAGACGACTGTCAACTGTGCATGCGCACCCGTTCCGAAACCCTAATGAAAGTCCTCTTCCTCCTCCTCAAAAAACTGTGCATACACACCTGCATTCTTGTTCCGAGGAACATGAATACTGAGAGATAAAAGCAACCCCAAAACATATACCAGTATCTGACTCAAACCAGAGCCAGCCAGTAATATCCGTCCGGACTCCAAACGTGCACAAGTGCGCGGATGAGAACAAACCCTGTCGCAAAACCATGCGACCTCTACTCTGTTTTGCCCAGAGACGAATACCCTCTGTGTGGGACTCTAAAGACTCGACACTACGCTGGCAGTGGGTTTAACCACAGACCGCAAGCGGCACTAGCTGTGCGTAACGGTCCCCAGGTAGATGCCGACAAGAAGGCTGACGAGGTGAAACCCCATCTGTACTCCTACTGAGTCTGAATGTGACAGTCTCCGTACAGTCCGGTCTGTTCGTCTGATACATCGCATGTCGGGCCTAGGGGGCGGTAAAACGTCAGTCCCCTAATAGCGGTACAAGTCGTGTCGGAGTGAAGCCCAAAACACCCTGAGATAACACTGGAAGCCTACCAGTATATCTCGCTTGCCCTGGCCAGGGACTACTCGTGTAATGGCTCTCCTAGACACAGCGCGATGTCAACCCCCAATACCGGGAGAGACGAATCCTGTCTAACCGTCACTGCCTCCAAGTGCTTCGGGACTGCACCCAACCACCACCTGTTTGCACGACTCCTTTGAGCCGTGGTAGGGTATTGATCAAAGTGCAGTGGGAACACACTCGAGGCGAAGTGCCAGTGTCAAGTCAGCGGACTAAGCTGTACTCATGTCACCTGAGAACTGATAACTGACGATAGGTATAATACCAACCTGTCAGTTCCCGACGAGTCCTGTCCAGTGTACTCGTAACCCAACGAGCACCCGTATACTATCTCCAGTACGACGTACTGATGGCTGTGGGACAGACCATCTCCCACACTGGGATGAGAAGCGCATACGCTAGTCTACTCCGGAGTATCGATGCCCTGTCTCGATAGTCCTGTGACTAGGGACCTGTATAAGGATGTGCTTATAGATTACCCAGCCCCCACTAGTGTGACTGCCATCACAACGCTGGTAATCAAGCAAAGATCCTAAGGGCTCCACTAATGCGTATAAGTGATATACTGAAATAAACACAAGTACACATTGAAGTAGAAACAAACCAAGTAGCATACTACTATATTGAGCAAGATTGTTTATACAAGGTGAATATCCCAAGCTTCCATCAAGTAATATACAAACTAGTATGATACAGTAATGGCCTCTAGGGCATATACACTAACAATCTCCCACTTGCACTAAGGCCATGTACTGGCGTATCGAAGACCTATCATCTCGATCAGCCGCTCGAACCGAGTCTGGGGTAGGGCCTTGGTGAATGGATCTGCAGTGTTCTCTTCTGAAGCAACCCTCCGAACCTCGTTCTCCTTGCGATCCACGATCTCCCTGATCAGGTGATACCACCTCAAGATGTGCCTGGATCTCTGATGGGACCTGGGTTCCTTCGCTAAAGCTATAGCCCCGTTGTTGTCGCAATACAGAGGTATTGGGTCAACAATGGACGGAACCACCTGAAGTTCTTTTAAGAACTTCCTCATCCAGACAGCTTCTTTTGCGGCATCAGATCCAGCGATATATTCCGCTTCCATAGTCGAGTCCGCAACGGTTTCCTGTTTGGAGCTCTTCCAACACACCGCCCCTCCATTGAGGGTAAAGACGAAACCCGACATGGACTTGGAATCATCCTTGTCACTCTGGAAGCTGGAGTCAGCAAAGGCCTCGATCTGGAGGTCTTTTCCGCCATACACCAAGAACATCTCCTTAGTCCTTCTCAGGTACTTGAGAATGTTCTTTACCACTATCCAGTGTTTCTCCCCAGGGTTTGACTGATACCGGCTTACCACACTCAGTGCATAAGCTACATCCGGTCTGGTACACAACATCGCATACATTATAGAGCCTACCGCAGAAGTGTAGGGTATAATAGACATGCGATCCCTCTCCAAATCAGTCTTGGGAGACATCTCTTTAGAGAGGGTGATCCCGTGACAAGCCGGTAGGTTACCGCGCTTGGAATCTTCAATACTGAATCTCTTCACTATGGTGTCGATGTACCTGGACTGAGAAAGTCCTAATATCCTCTTGGATCTATCACGATGGATCCGGATCCCCAGGATGTATGAGGCATCACCCAGGTCTTTCATGGAGAACCTGTGCGACAAGAACCCCTTGACAGATTATAGCATTGGAATGTCATTTCCTATTAAGAGAATGTCATCCACGTATAAAACGAGGAATACTACAGTTCTCGCTACAAATCTACTATAGATGCATGGTTCATCTGGATTTTTGATAAAGCCAAATTCCTTGACCGTCTCATCAAAACAGATGTTCCAACTCCGCGATGCCTGCTTTAGTCCATAGATGGACTTAAGCAACTTGCACACCTTTCCGCTGCTCCCACTCTGAATGAAACCCTCTGGCTGATCCATATAGACACACTCCTCTAAATTTCCATTCAGAAAAGCGGTCTTTACGTCCATCTGCCAAATCTCATAATCGTGGAAGGCAGCAATGGCAAGAAGGATCCGAATGGATTTCAGCATAGCCACTGGAGAAAAGGTTTCGTCATAGTCCAAGCCAGGTCTTTGACGGAAACCCTTTGCTACAAGTCTAGCTTTATAGGTCTCAACCTGTCCATCTACACCAATCTTCCTTTTGAAGATCCACTTGCATCCTACGGGTTTTACCCCGTCTGGAGCAATGTCCAACGTCCATACTTTGTTGGTGTACATGGACTCCATTTCGGTCCGCATTGCATCCAGCCATTTTACCGAGTCAACGCTCTGAACGGCCTGCTGGAAGCTAGTAGGCTCATCATAATCTATGATGCAATCCTCTCGATCCTCGTCTATGAGAAAACCGTAGTATCTCTCGGGCGGATGAGACTGCCTACTACTCCTGCGGAGCGGCATAGGAATGTCCTGTTCATTTGAACCCTCCGGTTCCACTAAGCTTTCAGTAATAGTCTGTGGTTCTGGAATTTCTTCCAGTTCTACTGCGCTCCCACTTATTTCTTTTTCTAAGAACTGGTGTTCTAGAAAGTGGGCATGACGAGAAACAAGAACTTTTTGTTCCTCTTCGTAGTAGAAGAGATATCCCTTGGAATTCTTTGGATATCCCACAAACTTACACAGTACTGAGCGTGCCTCGAGCTTGTCCGCATGCTGCTTTTTAACAAAAGCTGGACTTCCCCAAGTCTTAATGTGACTGAGATGGGGCCTCTTCCCACACCACATCTCATACGGTGTAGTAGGCACAGTCTTAGTAGCAACTCGGTTCAAAAGGTACGCAGCTGATTCTAGCGCATACCCCCAGAAGGATCGCGGTAACTCAGCGTTACTCATCATGGACCGTACCATATCCAATAGGGTTCGGTTCCGTCTCTCCGATACACCGTTGTGTTGCGGAGTGTATGGAGGAGTAAGCTGAGAGAGAATTCCGTTCTCTTTTAAATAATTCAGGAACTCGGCACTTAAGTATTCTCCACCTCGATCCGATCTTAGAATCTTGATACTTTTGCCGGTCTGTTTCTCTACCTCATTCTTATATTCCTGGAACTTTTCAAAGGCTTCGGACTTATGTTTCATTAAGAAGACATAACCGTACCTTGAGAAATCATCCGTAAAAGTAATGAAGTAAGAGTAACCGCTTCGCGCATGTGTAGACATTGGACCGCACACGTCGCTGTGTACGAGTCCCAAGAGCTCGCTCGCTCTTACTCCGTGTCCAGTGAACGGAGTCTTTGTCATCTTTCCTTTGAGACAGGATTGACAAGTGGCATACGATTGATATTCGAACGGATCCAAATACCCTTCTGTATGCAACTTAGTCAACCTTCTCTCATTGATGTGACCCAGTCTACAATGCCATAAGAAAGTCTGATTGATTTCCGAAGACTTTCTTTTGTGTGTATTCTGAACATTGAAAATCTGTGGTTGGTTTAACACGTATATACCATTGCTCAATGTACCTGACCCAATCAGAACTTGATTAAGGTGAATGTTTACAACATTACTTACAAACGCAAATTCATAACCTTCTATAGAAACCAAAGATACAGAAATGATATTACAAGTTGCGTTGGGTACAAAAAAGCAATTACGCAAAACCAAAACATGCCCATCTGTCATTCCCAGGTGATAGTCCCACACGGCTTTAGCATCCATGCTAGCTCCGTTCGCAACTCTGAGGGTCATGTCACCTGCCTTCAAAAACCTACGATTTCTCAACGCCTGCAAAGAATTACAGATATGAGATCCTGATCCGGTATCCAATACCCAGGAAGTAGAGTTTATAGAAAGACAGTTTTCAATAACATACACACCTGAAGCTGAAGCCGCAACCTGCTTCAGTTCCTGTGTCCTGGCCTTCCAGGCCCTGCAATCTTTCTTCCAGTGTCCACTCTTATGACAATTGAAGCATTCCTCCTTTCCCACAAGCTTCCCCGCAATCTTTGTTGCCATTTCTTTTCCCTTCGTACCCACTTTACTAACACCGCCTCTTGGTTTGGCGGGGGCTTTCTTCCTCTTTCCCTTGGCTTTCGCCTTGGACCTAGAGGAAGAAGATCCTCCTACAAACAAAGCGGGTGTTTCCCTACCTTTCTGTAGGGTGCCCTCTGCGCTCCTCAGCATGTTGAGGAGTTCTGAAAGTTCAACTTCCTTTTCTTGCAAGTTGAAGTTCAGTATAAACTGGGCGTAAATGGATGGAAGGGACTGGAGAATTAAATCCGTATAGAGTTCACTTTCCAACGTGGTCCCAAGTTCCGCGAGCTCCTCAATATAGCCAATCATCTTAAGCACGTGGTCCACTACCGATGATCCGACGGCCAGCTTTGCCGAAAACAACTTCTTCGACACTTCGTATCTTGCGATACGAGACTGCTCTCCAAACAGTTCTTTTGTATGAAGAAATATGGATTCCAAATCCATATTCTCGTGCCTCCTCTAGTGTTCGTTGTCCATAGAGGCAAGCACGAGGCACTTGGCCTTCGCGCAATCAATCTCCCAAGTCTTACGGATTTCCTTATCCGCGACGCTGGAGGTGGGACCTGGGACGGGGGGAGCTTTGGTGGTAAGAAGATACCCCAGCTTGTCGTAAGTGATTGCCATTTTGACATTCCTGAGCCAATTTTTGTAGTTTGGCCCTGTCAGTATGTTTTTATCTAGAAGTAACTTAAGTCCAGTCATTTCGATTTGGTCGCTGCAGGGGGGAGAGAAGAAACAAGTTAGCATGATGCTCTTGCAAGTTTAGAGTGGTTTTTAATTTGTCTAAACAGGATGGCTCCCACTGTCTCTCGAATCCCTCCTCAAACCATAAAGGAAGAATTAGTCGGGATCAATCCCACCGCACAATACTTGCTTAACCGTTCAGCCAGGCCAGTGTCGGTACTTTGAGGGAGGTTTTCCAACGCTTTCGCGAAGTTCCTTAATTAAATAACCTCTTTTCCCTGGGGGCGTAGCCCCGCTAACACCTTTCTAGGCACCTACTAGGTTTATAGCATTGATCGTTTAGTGAGAAATTTCCCGAGGAGTAGCATATACTCACAGAAGGATCGGGATCCAAATATCATCGCGTGACGAAACTGAAGGAATCCTACCAGAATCACCACACTCCAAATGGTATGCAAATCTAGCAAGTTTCAGTACTTATGAAACTCCCGATGTGGATTTTTGCCCCATGCTCTTATGACCTTGACTTTGGCCAAAATATCATAAGTCACATGTCAAGTTCTACCCGTCACTATCCAGGTTAATTTGGATCCACCCGTACCTACCCTTGACTTTGGCCAAAATGGCAGTACGACTGTCCCAAACCAACGCATCTATCTATGCTACACATGAACACCCAATAGCTACCAATCACTATGCCTTGACTTTGGCCAACATACATAGCTTGAATACTATTGCCTATTCATGCGAAACGGGAGGGCTACGAATGGTTTTGGTAAAACCGTGAACGTAGTGAACTTGATATAATCGATGGAACGAGATAGCTTTTAGAAGGAGTGGCTCAAGCTCCGCATTTAAAAGTTAGTTTTGAAAAGAACCGAGTGGTTTTCCGAAAGTGTTCCAACGATTTTAACATGGTTTATTATCTTGCATTAGTTCTTTTAATGCGTGATATTCTTGCATTAGTTCTTTTAATGCGTCCCATCATTTAATCCTACCATTGCAGAAAACAACCAAAATATGACGTACGCTTATGCCATATGCATTCGCCACGGGGCCCCGTCATCACCCGTTAGGTTACTTAACTAACGACAGAGCGGGGGCTGGGCTAGCGCGGCTGTAAAACATAAGCAACGCCTAAATAGAAAGCAATGATAGGCATTACAGATCACAGATGAATACATTGGATATACTAGCAATCCGCAATCCTTTCGAGCCTGGAACGAAAAGCGGATTACACGGTCGCGGTGAATAGCCAATACCCCACCCAAGACCCCTACGGGTGCGGCAAACTACCCGCCAAGTACTCGGCAGTTTGTGCACCCCTCCATGGGTCTATCCTAGGAGCAAAAACAGTAAAAAGAATTATACAATGACGGCTACAACCCCGACCCGGTTGTGCGGCCAAACAAATAATAATATTACATCAATTTACATTTACAATGAATGAAAGAAAAGCAAAAGCTCATCTCACATCCACCCCGGCTATTCACCCGCGACAGTCCAACACATTCATATACACATTCCAATATCAAACACAGATCACAGAGATGTATAACCCCGACTAATCGACTTATAGCGATTAGCCGACGTTCAATACATTCAAACATCACAGATATAACCAACATAGCCAAAGTGTAGCGAAGTTCGAAAAAAAATACGGATTTATAGGACCCCAAAAGTAAATTTCTGTTCTGGAAAATCTGGGCACATATAACATATTTGAAAAATCCCAAAACCCTACCAGAAGAACACTGCACAAAACACGAACTCATGAAGTGCCCAAACGGCGGCGGATCCGCGGCGACATGAATAGGTGAGGCCGCGGATGAGCGGCACTTTGAAGGAATCATGGGATCGTTTTTGGTGGGTGTTCTCAGAAAACCCTGAGCCGATTTTAGGAGTATAAAGTTTTTCATTTAGAGCATAAAAAATTTCAACAGAAACTTAGGGTTTTAGTTTTTCCGGTTTTGCGATTTTTCGGTTTCGAACTTCCATACACTTCGCTACCAAGCTAGTTTAAGTTTAGTTAGGCTCTGATACCACTGTAAGTCCATATTGCGACCCCCGGTTCTTACGGGGAGGCGGAAACGGTATAAAATTCAAATTTTTAGCGCAAGGGGCAACATGGACTAACATGAGTCGAGATCTTTTCTAAACTAAACTAGCAAACATGCAAAGGAGAGTTAACTACTCGGCAAAGTGGTTATACCTAACTTGAACTCCTTCTTCTTGAAACCTAGTAGAGGTTGATGGTTCTCTTCTCGTCGCCTTCTTCCGTCGAAGATGGATCCACCTGAGGGTTCAACCTTCGGGCTCTTTCTCGAACTTGGAGAGAACTAGAATCTCCGGCTTGCTAAACCTTTGATCCTAGAGTGAGTAGAGAGTGTCTAAGGGGTGCTTTTCTTTTAAGGAGAGGGATTCTCAACACATGAGAAGGGTTCTCCTTTTGCTAGAGGAAGAAGAAGAGGAAGTGAGGAGAGAGAAGCCAAATGAAAAAAGTGAGCTCTTTTTCTTTTGCAACCATAACATAAAGCAAAAGAATTATCAAATAATAATAATAATGAAAATGAAAAAGGTTGATGGAAGGTTTAGGAATGACCATTATCATTTCAAACATTAAATGAATTTGCTAGAATCAAAGAGCATCTTTCTTTTGTAATGATGATGGTCAAAACTTCAACCATGGTCAACAAGTCAACCATGGTCAACAAGTCAACTTAAAAACCAACCATGACACAATTTCATTTTATTAATATTATTAATTGATATAAAATAAATCCATTAGAGTTTGGAAAAAGACGACTGTCAACTGTGCATGCGCACCCGTTCCGAAACCCTAATGAAAGTCCTCTTCCTCCTCCTCAAAAAACTGTGCATACACACCTGCATTCTTGTTCCGAGGAACATGAATACTGAGAGATAAAAGCAACCCCAAAACATATACCAGTATCTGACTCAAACCAGAGCCAGCCAGTAATATCCGTCCGGACTCCAAACGTGCACAAGTGTGCGGCTGAGAACGAACCCTGTCGCAAAACCATGCGACCTCTACTCTGTTTTGCCCAGAGGCGAATACCCTCTGTGTGGGAATCTAAAGACTCGACACTACGCTGGCAGTGGGTTTAACCACAGACCGCAAGCGGCACTAGCTGTGCGTAACGGTCCCCAGGTAGATGCCGACAAGAAGGCTGACGAGGTGAAACCCCATCTGTACTCCTACTAAGTCTGAATGTGACAGTCTCCGTACAGTCCGGTCTATTCGTCTGATACATCGCATGTCGGGCCTAGGGGGCGGTAAAACGTCAGTCCCCTAATAGCGGTACAAGTCGTGTCGGAGTGAAGCCCAAAACACCCTGAGATAACACTGGAAGCCTACCAGTATATCTCGGTTGCCCTGGCCAGGGACTACTCGTGTAATGGCTCTCCTAGACACAGCGCGATGTAAACCCCCAATACCGGGAGAGACGAATCCTGTCTAACCGTCACTGCCTCCAAGTGCTTCGGGACTGCACCCAACCACCACCTGTTTGCACGACTCTTTTGAGCCGTGGTAGGGTAGTGATCAAAGTGCAGTGGGAACACACTCGAGGCGAAGTGCCAGTGTCAAGTCAGCGGACTAAGCTGTACTCATGTCACCTGGGAACTGATAACTGACGATAGGTATAATACCAACCTGTCAGTTCCCGACGAGTCCTGTCCAGTGTACTCGTAACCCAACGAGCACCCGTATACTATCTCCAGTACGACGTACTGATGGCTGTGGGACAGACCATCTCCCACACTGGGATGAGAAGCGCATACGCTAGTCTACTCCGGAGTATCGATGCCCTGTCTCGATAGTCCTGCGACTAGGGACCTGTATAAGGATGTGCTTATAGATTACCCAGCCCCCACTAGTGTGACTGCCATCACAATGCTGGTAATCAAGCAAAGATCCTAAGGGCTCCACTAATGCGTATAAGTGATATACTGAAATAAACACAAGTACACATTGAAGTAGAAACAAACCAAGTAGCATACTACTATATTGAGAAAGATTGTTTATACAAGGTGAATATCCCAAGCTTCCATCAAGTAATATACAAACTAGTATGATACAGTAATGGCCTCTAGGGCATATACACTAACAGCTAGGACACCAGCACAATTATCGATGATGCGTATGTTTCACGTACACTTGTTTGCCGGCTTACACACTTCATCATCGATAATTGCCATGTCACTACACTGTAGTACTGTTGCATTCAGGATATGACCCTTGCATGACATATTGATATGCTTACCTTTCTGCTATATGTCGCATACATGCTGTTTTCTGATTATACGCATTGAGATATGCTGTTTCCATGATATTTCTGGTTTTGGGAACCGTGGGTGTTTCAAAGAGGATATGTAATTGTTTTAAAAACCCGGTTACCCGTGATATGATATTTCAGTGCGTCCACCATGTGTTTTCTCGGTGCTGAGAGCGACATGTGAAACCCGATTCGAGGAGGCGGATGAGGCCGATTGCGGGTACATGGTGGACCCGGTATGGTTCCCCGGGGCAAGAAATGTTTTTCGTGGAGTAGACGATGAGCCTGGCAGGGTGGCGAGTACCTACCGGTGATTTTGTTGGACCTGGCGGTTATCCGGAGGATACCGACCAGAGTCGATAGATGGATATGGGCGTACTGCCGGGGCCGAGGGCCGATACCGCAGACAGAGCCTGTGGGCCGATCCGGACTGACGGAGCCCGATATATGAGGATTTACGTGCCGATGCTGGGCACAGTTTTCATGATGTTTTCGAGTGCCGATGCTGGGCACTCCGGTTCCATGATTTTGACGTGTCGCGAGGGACACAGGTGGTTTATATCCTCATATTTCCATGCATATGCTAATGATATTTACATGCATGATGGTTATTGTCATTGGGTGACGAGTGGACGGGATCCACGTACATGCAGATTGATTTCGTTGTTTGTACCTCACATTTATGATATGCTATTACCTGAGGCACTGGCACGAGCACTTGGCATTACACTCATGTATAGAGATTACATTGCCAGTTTAGCATGTTTCAGACTTATTCATATTGAGGTTTATGTGTATATCTGATCGTTTTGACCTAGGTTGGGTCATGCATTAGATCTCTGCTTGTAGATATTTTCTATTCACGAGTTGGCAACTCACCCCCGTTGTGCCACAGTCCTTGCAGGTTTTTGCCGTACAGATTCCATAGCGGCATTTCTGGCACACTGCTTCCATATGGGTGACTTGCGTTGGTAGGTGGGTTCTTTTGTATCTGAACCGCCATTGCTCCTGTATTATTCATTGTATCTAGTAATTCCATCAACCAAAACTTGTATATTGTTTCAGACTTAGAAAACAGTGTTGTATTATTTCGACCTTAGAGTCGCGCTTGTAGTATTACGGTTTTCTGGCTGTTTGAGTTTCTTTTTGGATTTTGATCCACGCCCTTTGGCGTTGTATATTATTATTGCTTGAGTGGTTGTGACCGTCGATGGACGAAGAGCTAGCTCCCGCTTGAGGATGCCTTTTATCATTCCTTATATATTATTCTTGTTGTACCCCGTTCGGGGCCAGTTTTTACAAAGGAAACTCTGCCGAAATTTTTAGGAAAGGTTACACATTTTAAAAATACACATTCGGCTTAGTTATTTAAAAACCTTGATTTTCGAAACATGATTTCTTTACTTTTCAAAACCAGTTTTCCTTATTTACTCTTTAAATGGTTTTAGATTTCTGGGCTTTTGGCTTACTTGGATCAGATGGGGTCCTATAGACTTCATATGGTTCAAGGGCCAGTCACGTGCTCTTTTGGGTCGTGACAAAGTTGGTATCAGAGCGCTAGGTTGACCTTGGTTCGAGTCTGAGTTTGACTATGTGGAGCCTAGGGCGTTATTTATATACGGAACTTAGGCTTGACCTTACGGAACTTAGACTTAGTCGAGGGGGTATTAGACCCGAACTTTCATCGTATAGGATGACCCTTGGTTGATGGAATAGGTGACTAAAGTAGAGCGACGTACCGTGGGTATGTTCCGCGGCATACTTACGACACGCCACTCCGCTTAAGAAACCTTAGGTTGTACATTTCCTTGCACCGTATTATATTCCTTCCTATGATCTATCTTCATCGATACTGGTTATGATCTTGCTGCCGCGATTGCACGGGCAGAGTGAGCTACGGCTCGAGTTGTGTCAGCATGAGCTCGTCGGGGACGAGGGCTGACCGAGGCGTGATTCCAGAGACATACGGTTGCATTGAGGCTTCGTATTTTGTGTTTTCGCGCCATGAGCGTTGGATTGATCGCTTTTACGAGATTTCCCGGTTGTGCTGATCGGCACCAGAGGATTGAGCCACTGATAGAGGCCAGCCAGGATGTGATGACCGTTGATTTATCGCTTATTCATGATGGTTGAGGCGCTGCTTAGCGTACCGACGAATGAGCCAGTTGTTGCTGCGAATGATGAGATATCGCCCAGATGATTGGAGCTACTGCAGCATGAGCATATTCTTAGAGATATGATAGTGAGTCGCTAGTCACCGAGGATTAATGACTAGGACATGTGGTTCGTTCGCTTACCCCGATGCGAGGTCATCAGATAGATTGATTCCAGCTAGAGGCGACTTCACGCAGATTCGTTGAGAGTCGATTGAGACGATCGAATGTCAGGAACCCATTTTCCAAGTTTAAAGTATTCGGAAAGACATGCAAGCGATTCTATGGACCCTCTAGAAGAATGAAACCCTAACTCGACTTAATGACCGTGTGAAAGCCTTTGAACCTTAGGGTTTGCGGCAGTTCCTCGGCGTCATTAGTGAGGCTTGGGTTTGCCCTTCTACGGCTGGACCACCGATGCTGTGGTATGTACTCGATACTATTAAACTATAACCGAGATGTTGAGCTCTTGGGGGATTGTGAGGTTCTGACGAGCCGATCGGACGATTCGACATCATTCGGATATCATGTGATGGGACACTGCTTGGGAGACTCCAGATACGAGCTTAGCCGTTGGAGCGCAGTCTGTGTAGCCACGATGAGATGAGTCCGAATCAGTCGATATTGGAGCAAGGTGGAGTAAAGAGTTCGCACGAGATTTCGACGAGATGACGTTCCACTCCGCTGACATCAGAGATGCGATATGCACGCTGTTTCGCCCAATCAGTGCAAAGCTCTGTTCGAATTCAAAATTCAAATTTTTGAAGCAGAGCTTCAAATCCCGCGCGCAGCGCCCAAGAAGGCGCGCCCAATCAGAGCAAAGCTCTGTTTAAAGGAAGCAACGCTTCAGCTACGCTGCGCTCTGCGCTGAGTGACACGTGTCAGCGCAGATGCGCTAGCGCAGATGCGCTAGCGCAGATGCGCTAGCGTAGTTGCGCTGCGCTCTGCGCTGCGTGACACGTGTCAGCGCAGATGCGCTAGCGCAGTTGCGCTGTGCTCTGCGCTGTGCGACACGTGTCAGCGCAGATGTGCTAGCGCACTTGCGCTGCGCTCTGCGCTGCGCGACACGTGTCATGCGCTGGGGCATCAGCGCCAAACTGAATTAAGATTTCATGAAATCTTTTCTGTTCTTTCCAGAACTAGAAGACTTTCTTCGGCCTCTGGATCAAAGATCCAACGGTGGGAAAACTCCCAAAAATCATTCAAGAAAGATCCCGTTAACAAATTCAACAAATTTATGGGGCACTATAAATAGGACCCCAGACCTCATTCAAAAAGCATCAAGAATTTTCTCGAAAAATCAAGAACCCTAAAACAGAGAAAACTCCGAGAAGAAAAAGGTAAAGAACCTTCATTAGGTAGAAAAAAAAAGGGGGGGCCTTCTAATAGATCATTGATCTAAAAATAAGATTAATGATCTTTATAAAAAAAAGAAGTGCTTCGCACTTCTTGTGAACCTTCGGTTCTGTAAAAACAATAAAAATAATAAAATAATAAAAGAATAGTGCTTTGCACTTTTAAGAACCTCTGGTTCTTCGAATAAAGAAAAATTTATTTTTCTTTGATCCAATTTAGACGAAGAAATTAAACAGTGCTTTGCACTTTCCTTCCTGAATCTAAAAGATTCCTAGTGCTTTGCACTTCCAAGTTGCGCCGTTGCGCTCTTAAGAGAGCGCCACGTGTCGGCTATAAAACCATTTGCGCAAAGCGCTCTTAAGATAGAGCTTTGCTCTCTGGAATTAGCGCAACTCGCTGAGAGAGCGCCACGTGTCGGCTGGAAAACCATTTGCGCTAAGCGCTCGTAAGATAGAGCTCTGCTCTCTGGAATTAGCGCAACTCGCTGAGAGCGCGCCACGTGTCAGCAGCGCAATTGCGCAACGCAACGCGCTGCGCTAGTGCGCCTGCACTCATAAGCACGACACGTGTCGTCACCGTATGGACTTGCGCTCATTACTTAGCGCAAAGCGCAAATGCATTCAAAAGGGCCAAGCCCAATTAAGAGAAGGCCTAACAAGCTCAATAAAGCGCAAATGCATTATTTTAAAGGGCAGAGCCCAAATCAAAACAGATGCTTTGCATCATTTATAAATGGGCAGAGCCTAAACAGAATTTTCAGAATGCTGTGCAAATGCATTGCATCATTCATAAATGAGCAGAGCTCAGAATAAATTGATGCTCTATAGAATTGCATGTTGAACATTTCAACTGGACTTAGCCCAATTTTGGCCATAAGTCCTTAAATTAAATTGACTGAGTAAAATCGCTCTTCTAAATTAATTTACATCCGGTTCGAGGGTACATCTCCGAACTCCTTTGACATCCGTCGTTGTAATTCCTCAACGACGTCAAAGAGGTGACGGGTCCCAACGACCATACATCGATACGGACTGCGGGGTCCTTAAACTCGGGGACCGTGACGTCCTTAAAACTAATATCGGACCGAAACGTCCTTAAACTAATATTGGACCGAAACGTCCCTAAACTAACATCGGACCGAAACGTCCTTAAACTAATATGGGACCGTGACGTCCTTAAAACTAATATCGGACCGAAACGTCCTTAAACTAATATTGGACCGAAACGTCCCTAAACTAACATCGGACCGAAACGTCCTTAAACTAATATTGGACCGAAACGTCCCTAAACTAACATCGGACCGAAATGTCCTTAAACTAATATGGGACCGTGACGTCCTTAAAACTAATATCGGACCGAAACGTCCTTAAACTAATATTGGACCGAAACGTCCCTAAACTAACATCGGACCGAAACGTCCTTAAACTAATATTGGACCGAAACGTCCCTAAACTAACATCGGACCGAAACATCCTTAAACTAATATCGGACCGAAACGTCCCTAAACTAACATCGGACCGAAACGTCCCTAAACTAATATCGGACCACCACGTCTCTAAACTGGAATACGGACCACTACGTCCTTAAACTGGCGACGGACCGAAACGTCCCTAAACTAACATTGGACCGAAACGTCCTTAAACTAATATCGGACCGAAACGTCCCTAAACTAATATCGGACCGAAACGTCCCTAAACTAATATCGGACCACCACGTCTCTAAACTGGAATACGGACCACTACGTCCTTAAACTGGCGACGGACCGAAATGTCCCTAAACTAATAATGGACCACTACGTCCTTAAAATGGCGACGGACCGAAACGTCCCTAAAATAATAATGGACCACCATGTCCCTAAAACTGGCGATGGACCACCACGTCCCCAAACTGGAACAATAGGGCCCAAACGCTCTTTTGCCGGATCTAAACGGTCCCGTCTAAGTTGATCTTAACCCCAAATACGGTTAACGTGTCCTTAGATATTCAAATAAACGATAAAACTCCAAATCAACTTTGGTTCAAGGGTACATCTCTGAACTCCTCAGACGCCTGTCGTTGTAATCCTTCAACGACGTCAGAGAGGTGACGAGTCCCGACGGCCGGATAACTAAATCAATCATGATGTTAAGTTGATCTTAGTCTAAAACAAGACTAACGTATCCTTAACGAATGTTTAAGCTGATCTTAACCGCAACGCGACTAATGTATCCTTAAACTAAAACACCAAACCCAAATCTAAGTAAATGCGGATTTGGATTAATCCACGTCCTACGGATGACGACATCACTCAGTCTCCGTATACAATCCACGGGCAACCATAAACAAAACAAACACACACGACACGAAGTGAAATTCTGGAGAAGGAGAAAGTTGTTACCGCAATGCGGTAGCGTAATTAACTGCAGGGGCTTGCGCCTGCAGGGAAGAGCGTCCCCACAATCAAAAACCCCTCACCCCGAGGGGGAATCTGACGAAGTCTGCTACATCGGCCGCATCCGTCTAAACCTCCGATACACGGTGCCATAAATCAACTTGGCATCTTCGGAGAGATAGGCGGATAAAACCAAATAGCATCTGCCCCGAACCTCAGGCAACGGACGTCCTAACGTCTCGGCCGCCGTTCGGAGGGGAACAGATTCTGGCACGCCCGGTGGGACCTCTTCCTCTTTCCGCTCCACACTTCGTGTGTCGTCTTCGCGAACCAATCGCGGTTTGTTAAATGATTGCCTTCGGATTTCAAGTTGCTAAGATTTGGTCTTTTGTTTGGTACAGAACTCAAGCATTCAATGGCCACCAACTGCACCAACTGCTCGAAGTGCAACTGCAACGGACGCTCCACCTCACCTAGAGGTGTAGCATATGGACCCCAGGCGGCTTCCTTCCTGACACTGCCGGTAGGCCAGTTGACTCAGGCCACCACCGGCTTGTTCTTCGGGACCATGGTCCCACCTACAAGTTTCTCGGCACCGATACCCACACTGGAAGCGAACAAGAAGTCGGTGTTCGACCGGCTCACTGCTACTCCGACCCCTGTCAGCGGGTCGCCTGCTACTGGACCAACAGCCTCCGTTTTCACCAGGCTGGGTCAGAACTATAAAGTGGCTGTCCCAAAGAGGGCAACGGCCGCTGCTTTGGAAGTCGTTAAAGCGGCTTCTCCCATTAGAGAGTCAGTCTTCACAAGATTGACGGTTCCTACTCCTCCTCCAGCTGGTCAGAAGGCATCAGTCTTCGATAGACTGACATCAACAGTTACCCCGCGCTCAAACAGGGGGCAACAAGAAACCACCTCAATCTCCGAGCCAATCCCGGCGGCTCGTCGCGCGCGACGTCGCTATTGGCAGAGAGTAAGGAAAGCAGGGGGCAACTCCCCCTCAGGGCTAACCCCACCTGCTCCAGTGGTGGAAGTCGATGCTGCTGTTCCAACTAGGAACAGCTTTGAAATGCTGAGGAGGGTGAGAAAGAACTCCCCGGTAGCTACGTTGAAAAGGTCTCCTCCACCCAAGGAAAAAGCTCCGGAGATGAAACAGGAACAGCCCCCTCAACGGCTGTCAGCGAAAGTTTATAAAGTTTGGCGGAGGGTTCAAGACTCCGCGATTGACTCAAACCACTTCCGTCGCCAGAACAGGGCAAGGGTGGAAAAAGACAAAAACTGCCCCGCTCAACGACAGGGGGCAACAAATGCTAGGATGCCCGCTTCAACGGCTCCTTCAACCTCAAAGGCCCATAAAAGGAAGAGGCCAGAAAAAACTCCCATAACGCTGACAAAATCTAAGAGCGGTGAACCTAAACGCCCCAAGTCAGGGGGCATCACAGTTCATACGGTCTATATGGCTTCGGGGAAAGAAGAAAGCCGTACTTCTACGGGTCACCGACCGCTTACCCGGTCAGTGACCAAGTCTCAGGAGCAGCAACAAAAACTCCAGGAGATGATGACTACCATGGCTGCACTCACGGGGCCAAAAGAGAATCCTGAGACATCCTTAGATGAACGTCAAGAGGAGGAGACTGATGCCGAGTTCCTTCGCCGAATGCTCGAAAAGAGAGATCAGGAGGCTGCTGAACAAGCAGCCAATATACAGCGCATGGGCCTTCTCTTCCAGGATATGATAGGGATGATGATACAACCAGAATCCCCGACTGAAGAACCCCCGATCGTCCTTGGGGATGATAGGGGAGAAACATCAAACCCTCAGCCCGTTCTATCGACGGCTAAAGAAGACACAATCTCTAAAACAGATCTGGACGAATATATAGCCCAGCAGATAAAAGTTCATCACGCGGCCGAAGCAGCCGGCCACGTTGTAAAAACGGGGCGGCCATATCCGGGCTGGTATGACCAAATCAAGTACCCGCCAGGTTACACAATTCCAAAGTTTCATGTCTACAAGGGGACCGGCAATCCCCATCAACATGTTGCCCAATTCAGGGCGCTTTGTGGTAACACTGGAGGCGACGACAAACTCTTGCTGCGCCAGTTTGTTGGAAGCTTATCAGATACGGCTTTCGAGTGGTATTCCGAGCTCCCCAACGACTCCATTAAAACCTTCGCAGAGATGGAGCTGCTCTTCACCCAACGCTTTGCAAGTGCCAGCGAACGTACTCCGATGACGGCGCTGATTAACGCCAGGGTAAAGCCCGGCGAGACGTGGGTCCAGTACGCTATACGGTGGCGTAATTTATGGTCTAAATGTGAACAGCGTATAGAAGAAGCCCCTGCGGTGGGAATGTTTGTTGGAACCCTTGATCCACAAGCAACCATTTCGCAGTTTATGATGTTCTTCAAGCCGACTTCTTTCCAGGCTTTGATCGACAAATTGGCGCAGATGGACCAAATGGGCCATAAACCCCCTCTTCCGAAGCCGGACTCTCGAAACGATAAAGGAAAGGGAAAAGCGATCATCGTCGCTAATGCCCAACAACAACCGAACGACTCGAAGCCGGTTGCTCGTCCAAATAATACGCGTCCATACGTGCCCCTTGAAGACAGGATGGGACGTGCTTACTCCTTCCCCCGTGATAAAACAAGGAGGCTATTCGAGCTGGCATTGCGCAATAGGCTCATAAATCTGCCAGATCCAAAACGTCCATCACAACCAAGTGACGTCAACGAGCCTAATTACTGCCCTTATCATAGAGTGCTAGGACATCCAATCGAAGACTGTTACGTCTTCAAAAATTGGCTTGAGAACCAGTACCGTCAGGGCAAGTTTGCGCTATCTGACAAATGGAAAGTGAATCCTCCGCAACCTCACACCTATAAGGGAACGAATACGCCAGGGGCAACATGCTCCGTCATTGAAGAAGCCCCCTGGGAGGTTGTATTATCAGCCAAAACGAGAAGAATGCTAAATGATCTTCAGACCTGTCCAGCGGTCAAGTGGAAGAACCCCTTGGAGCCGCAGGTTATTGAGGGGAAGTTGAAACCACGTCCGACTCCGAAGGCCGATGGTGGTAGTTCAAGCGTTCATAACCAGCCGTCAAAATCTTCGAAAAAGAAGAAGAAGAAATCTAAGAAGCCCGTGAAGCCTAGCGACAAGCGGACGGACTTACAGAAGCAGATCGACGCACTGGATGAGTATAACCAAAAGGCGCGGACTCCCATTACGCTCCAAGATTTCCTTGATCACGTCTTTCAAAAAGAAGATGAGGAAGAAACTTCATCGGATGAATCCGACGGATATGTGGCGAGTTGTCATACGATCTCTCACTCGACCTCGAACGATGAGGGGACTTCCGGCACCAAAACGCCGGGGGCAAATACTGAGTCAAGGGTTCCGGAATTATCAATAGAAATGATTGACGCGTTTCTTAGTGAAGCTCGATTGAAAAGTAAAGCTGATCAAGAACGCGAGACGGCGATATTCGAAACGGCCAAGCGCCAGCGGCTTGAGGGAGGAGCTGAGATGATCCCACTGGAGCAAAATGCCTCCACCGCTGACAAAAGCCAATTTAAGATAAAAAAGAAGTTCGCCAAGGCCATATCGATGGGCATGAAGCTACCACCCTCAGAAGAAAAAGTTACAAGCGTGGTAGAAATGCATCCCTCTTATTGCTTATATCATCAGAAGGTCTCACATTCTACCCAAGAGTGCAAAGCGTTCGATAAATGGTGGCAAGGATACGTCGCTAATCAACAACGCTTTAAACGGGAAAAGCGCAAGGTTCGTCGGGAGCAAAGAAACACGACCAAAGTGCTTGAAAGAACTGCCGGCAACTGTCACATGGTTAACACTACCAGGTCACAAGTGCCCACGTTTGGGAGCGAATCTGATGAGGAACTAGAGATTGCCCCTCTCTTTAAAGAATCAACTTCGGGAAAAGAAGAAGAACCGAAGTCTTGCGAAAATATACAGTTGCGGAATCGGACACTGCCTGAGAAGAACCTCAGACCCTCGAATAGAAAAGATAAAGGGAAAGAGAAGGTCTCTGAAGACATCACTTTAGATGACCAAGTCGCGGAAGAGTTAACCGCCAAAAATCCGCCAAAGAGGAGTAAAGTGGATTACAATGTCTTAGCGCATCTGAGGAAGCTACCCTCACAACTCAGCATCCTCGATGCCTTGTTACTATCAAAGGATGCGAGAGACTCTTTGATTAAGGCACTACAAGATCCGGACCAGTTCCAAGCCTTCTTGGCCGAAGAAAAGATGAAAGACGAATTGGAAGAAGTACACACAGCCGACGTGGCTTTTGGTGATGAAGACCTTCTCCTCGGGACGTGTGAACACAATCGCCCTCTTTATGTCTCAGGATATTGCCATGACATAAAGATAGGTAAAATCTTGGTCGATAACGGATCGTCCGTCAATTTACTCAACGTACGAGTGTTAAAGGAGATTTGCATGAGTGTCCAACACCTCGCCCGAGACAAGATCACTATCTCCGGTTTCGACTCTCAATCTTCAAAGACCCTTGGATCTGTGATATTGACGTTACGCTTCGGGTTGCTCGTCACAGACATCAAATTCCATGTTATAGATGCCAAGACGTGCTATAATGCTCTGCTCGGCCGACCATGGCTACACGAGTACAATATCATCCCTTCTACACAGCATCAGTGCATGAAGTATTCCAGGGATGGCCTCGAGTACACTGTGGCCGGAGAGTTGAATCCGTTTTCCGTGAACGAAGTTCGCAAGTATGAAGATGCCAAATACTTCTTGCCGAGTTTCGAAGACACGGAAAGGTGTCACAAACCGGAGAACAAAACTAATGCCACCATCCCTGTCTTCGGCAGTGACACCGAGGAGGAGGATATAATTTATTCAGGTCCATCCCAATCTACCAGGTCAGGACCATCCGTCCCTTCGTTGATCTTCGGTAGTGATTCAGAGGATGAAGTTCATGCTATATTCCCTGCTCGGCCTTCGATACGGATTTTCGCTGATGAAGAGCGAAGTCTGCAGATAACCATGGTGCCACTTGAACATTACAAAGAACTGGATGTACTCGACACCAACAGCGTAGAAGAATTGCAGACATTCTATATCCCTCCCGGACGAAGGGGTGAGAAGGCAATCTTATTCTACCGTTCTGAAGAAAACAAAGTAGAAAAAGAAGTTTGGCATGGTGCGGATCCCACGCTCGACAGGCTTCAGCCTATCCGTCTTCCCCGATATTATACCGAAGGTTTGAAGAAACTGCTAAAACGCCAGGGGATGTCCTTCACACAGACCGTTAGAAAAGCCAAATTCTATGACAAGGTCTGGAACATTCCCGGGACCCAATGCAAACTGCCTAACGGGAAAGTAGAAACCAGAGGGCTTGGGTACATCCGGCCAAAGAAGCGGGAGCTAGTAAACAGCTGTTATACCATATGTGACTTCGATGAAGAGGCGGACGCTCAATGGGAGGACGCTAATCCTGAACCAGCAAAAGTTCCGGATACAAAACCGCCCGGTCCATCGTCCGAAGACCAGATGAGCAAACTTATAAGGGATGCGAGTCAAAAAGCCCGAGATGATCACGATCGTGAAATGGCAATCTATGAGAAAGCTAAGACACAGCGCCTCCTCCAACAGGCAGTAAAGAACGAAGATGCCGCTCCTTGTCAACCTGCTACAAAGAAGGTTCGACGCGAGAACAAAAACAAGTCGAAAGGCAAGAGAGGCGCTCGACAACTACAAAGCAGAGCTAAGAAGCCGCGCATCCGAGAATCGAGCGCTATTGACTTAGCCCTCGGGAAGAAAATGGGTCGAGCATACTCTTTTCCTCGGAACAAAACAAGGAAAATATTCGATCTCGCTCTAAAACATCAAATGCTTACGTTGCCAGAGTCTAAACACCCTGAACAAGCAGGCGAAGTCTCCAACCTGAAGTATTGCTTTTACCATCGAGTAGTAGGGCATCTGCTTGAAGATTGCTTCACCTTTAAGAATTGGGTTGAGGACCAATACCAGCTTGGCAAATTCGCGTTGTCTGATAGTTGGAGGGTAGCGCCGCCACAAAAGCACGAACCCGAAAATACAAGAATAAAACCAACTCCGCATTGGGATTGGCAGAAAATTCGCACCTGCCATGTGATAACAATATTAAAAGAAGGGTCCGAGGACATGAACAATCTCCCTTGGTGCTTTGAAAGCGGCAGCGATGAGGTAATCTCAGAATTTCCCCCAGCTCCGAAAGAACTGGAGGACGGAATACATACCACTGCAGATAATCTCAAGAAAATTGAGTTGGGGACGGAAAATGACCCGCGACCGACATTCATCAGCGAGCTGCTATCTGAAGTTAGGGTGGCCGCGTTAAAGGATGTGCTTCTACAGCACAAAGATTGCTTCGCGTGGAACTATTCCGAAATGCCGGGACTAGATCCAGAAATTGCAGTACACAAGTTGGCGATATCCCCGGACATCAAGCCAGTCAAACAAGCGCCGAGGAGAATGCGACTCGAGCTTGAGATGAGCATCAACGCCGAAGTCAAAAAGCTGATAGATTCTGGCTTCATCCAGGAAGTCCAATACCCTGAATGGATCGCCAACATTGTCCCGGTGATGAAGAAAAATGGGACAGTGCGCATATGCGTAGACTTCCGGGATCTCAACAAAGCCTGCCCAAAAGATGACTTCCCAGTGCCAGTCACTGAACTGATGATAGACAATACATCCACTCATGAGGTTTTCTCCTTCATGGACGGCTCGTCAGGGTATAATCAAATAAAAATGCATCCAGAAGACCAGAAGCACACAGCCTTCAGGACTCCTCTTGGTATATTTTGTTATAAAGTGATGCCCTTCGGTTTGAAGAACGCCGGTGCTACTTATCAGAGGGCCATGACGAAGATCTTCGACGACCTTATACACGAAATTGTTGAATGCTATATCGACGATCTCGTGGTTAAAAGCAAATCATACGAGGAACATCTCGAGCATCTGAAGACTGTATTTCAACGCCTTCGGCAATACAACTTGAAGATGAATCCTCTTAAATGTGCGTTCGGGGTTTCCTCGGGCAAATTCCTGGGATTCGTCGTTCGACACCGAGGTATTGAAATAGATCCGTCAAAGATCAAAGCGATCATGGAAATGCCTCCGCCGAGGACTCTCAAACAGTTGCGGTCTCTCCAAGGGAAACTCGCGTATATACGGCGATTTATAGCCAACCTTTCAGGAAAGTGCCGTCCTTACAGCCACCTGATGAAGAAGGGAACCCCATTTGTTTGGGACCAAAAATGCCAAGGCGCACTGGATGAGATCAAGCAATACTTGCAGAACCCTCCGGTGTTGGCCGCTCCAGTTAAGGGGAAGCCTCTTATTCTTTATACAACCGCCCTCGAAGGTTCTTTAGGCGCATTATGGGCACAAGAGAACGATCAAGGGAAAGAAAGAGCACTTTACTACTTAAGTCGAGTCCTGCTGGGGGCAGAAAGCAATTACTCTCCCTTTGAAAAACACTGCCTGGCGTTGATCTTCGCAATAACAAAGCTTAGGCACTACGCGTTAGCGCACGAGGTCTGTCTGATTTCAAAAGTAGACCCTCTTAAATACCTAATGTCAAAAGCCATATTGACAGGACGACTCGCTAAATGGGCCCTGCTCTTGATGGAATTCTCGATAACGTATCAACCTCTCAAGGCAGTGAAAGGCCAAGCCATCGCCGACTTCCTCGCTGAGCATCCGATACCCGCCGATTCTCCTCTGAATTGCGATCTTCCAGACGAACATGCGTTCGATGCGATCGACGGCGATAATATTCGATGGGAGCTTTATTTCGATGGAGCATCTTCCATGAAGAAACGCAAACAAAGTACCCTTATAATTAAATCAGGGGTAGGACTCATCTTTGTAACTCCACAAGGAGGAATAATGCGCTACGCCTTCTCCCTAACGGAGCCGAGAACAAACAATGAAGCCGAATACGAAGCTCTGATAGCAGGCCTCGAGATCGCCATTGACATGGGAATTGAAGATCTCCTCATATACGGTGATTCCCAACTGGTCGTTAGTCAAGTAAACGGCGATTACCAAACATGCAAACCAGAATTGGTAAAATACGGCGAAAAAGTGCAACAACTGCTAACCCAAATTCCCTCATATACTTTGGAGAGCATACCGCGCGCGGAAAACAGCAAAGCGGACGCACTAGCCAAACTTGCTAAAGAACTGGCGGACGAGAACCTCGACGACGTTAGAATCGTGGTACAAAGCCGTCGAGTGCTCGCCCCAACAGAAATATCTCCAAAATCGTCTGAAGAAAAAGGAGCGAAAGAGGAGACAACCCTGCAGATAAAAGACAGGGAAAATACCGAGGACTGGAGAGAAGTCTTCATAGATTACTTCAAGTTCCACCGAATACCTGAAGAGGCGTCCACGCAACATCAGCTCACTAAACGAGCTCTGTCTTTCGCCTTCGTCAATGATACTCTATACAAGAGGTCATTCGACTCTCTGTGGTTGAGATGCTTAGGACCTGACGAAGCGAGAAGGGTCGTCCAAGAAGTTCACGACGGACTCTGCGGCTCCCACCAAGCAGGCCCTAAGATGAAATTGAAGATAAAGCGGATGGGCTACTACTGGCCCACGATGATGCAGGATTGCCTGGAATATGCGAGGCAATGTCATCCATGCCAAATTCATGGGGACTTCATCCATCAGCATCCCAATCCACTGCATCCAACAGTGGCTAGTTGGCCATTCGAAATGTGGGGAACTGACATAGTCGGTCCCATCGAACCAGCATCGTCAAAGGGACATCGTTTCATCTTGGCGACGACCGATTACTTCTCCAAATGGGCAGAGGCAGTACCATTGAGGGAAGTGAAAACGGAGAACATCCTCCATTTCTTCAAAACGCATGTCATATACCGGTTTGGAACCCCGAGAAGAATCATCTCTGATAATGGGCCAGCCTATCGAAGTCATAAAATTAGCCGTTTCGCACAGCAGCACAATATAGACTGGAGATATTCCTCAGTTTATAACCCGCGAGCTAACGGTCTAGCTGAAGCCTTCAACAAGACCTTGACGAAAATCATAAAGAAAACAGTGTCACGAAATAAGAAAGATTGGCACGAAAGATTGCAAGAGGCTCTTTGGGCGTATCGGACTACGTTTAAAACGGCCACAAACACAACGCCATACGCGTTGGTATTTGGGACGGAAGCAGTACTCCCTCTCGAGATAGAATTACCCTCTCTACGAGTGGCAGTCCACTACGAGCTGACAGACGAAGAAAATGCTCACCTTCGGTTTGAAGAGCTTGACGCCCTTGATGAAATCCGGCTTCTAGCACAACAAAATCTGGAAGCCTATAAAGCAAAGATGACGCGCTCATATGAAAGATTGAGCCGCCCGAGGACATTCCACCAAGGCGAACTCGTGCTAGTGGTCAAAAGGCCCATGATCCCCAATCGCGCCAAGCGGGGAAAGTTTGAGCCAAATTATGAAGGCCCGTACATCATAGATAAAGTCTACCAAGGTGGGGCCTATCTACTCATGGACATGCACGGTGAAAGGCCTTTCAGGCCAATAAACGGACGCTTCCTAAAGAAATACTACGCTTAATAAGCCACAGCCCAGGTTAATGGTAGATGACGACGACTATGTCCGCTCGCTATCTTCCTAAGCTCAAGCTTTATAAGTAGTAGCCAACCCTCTTAACGGTGGACCGGAATGTCCTTAAACTAATAGCAGACCGAAACGTCTTTAAACTAATACTGCGGCATCCTTGGGCTGACGAGATGAATGAAAATAAATAAAAAAAAAATAAATAAAAAAAATAAAAAAATAAAAAAATAAAATAAAAATAAAATAATAAAAAAAAAAACGGTAAGTCCATAAGCAGAATGGGCACGGATGAAAACCCGAAAGGGCTCCGTGAGTAAAAACAGCAGGACTACCGGCGGATGTTGTGAAAACCCGAAAGGGCGCAACTTCGTTAAAGAACACTTATAGGGTCCTCTCGACCTTGTAAGGAGAAACCACCTGCGTGAGATCCTTACGACTCACAAAGGAGCAGCACACTTAGGAATCCCCACGATTCCTAAGGAGAAAATACGCTTACGAGGTCCTCACGACTCGTAAGGAGAGCTCTCTTATGGGACCCTCACGGCTCATAGGATTTGAAAGTCTTAAGTCACAGAGACCTAAACCTGTGCTTAAGCAAACCCCCACAAACTTCCAATATTGCCCTACAAGTGGCTCAATACTGACCCTTGTATACAATCCACGGGCGCGAATAAACGTTTCCCTAACCAAGGTCCATCCATGACCGGGAATGCGTTCGTATGGTAAACAACCCTTATAGATCCCCTCGATTTATGAGGAGAAAACCTTCCTGTGGGATCCTTACGACTTACAGAAGAGCAAAACACTTAGGAACCCCCACGGTTCCTAAGGAGAAAATACACTTACAAGATCCCCACGACTTGTAGGGAGAAATACCTTCACGAGACCCTTACGGCTCATGAAGTCAAAAGCCTTAGACGACGGGATCCTAACCCTGGTCGATAAGCCTCCTTTGTTCAACAACGATAGAGGCAAATGATGATTCGCTCCTGGTAATATCCCAGTTGCAGCGGTGCTGATGCCGAAATCGGTGTTCAATTTCAGGTTGACGGCGAAAGCCAGTAGACCACTCATGCATACGAAATAGCCGAAATGATAGGGCAACTTGCAATAAAAAGCAGCAAGTAAAATGTATGCATGCAAAATAGCCGAAATGATTGGGCGACTCGTAATAAAATGCAACGAGTAAAAATAAAAAAATATAGCCGAAATGATTGGGCACCGCGAAAAATAGCCGAAATGTTTGGGCAATCGCGACCTTCGCGATATAAAAGCTGAAATGATAGAGCATCGCGGAAATAAAATAAGAAATGATAAAACTTCGGCCCTACAGTTAAGATCATATCGATCCCCGTATACGATCCAAGGGCGTGAACAAAGAAGAAACCATACCTCCCCAGCGGATTCCGTCAAACGACGAAACCAAGCCTCAACGGTTCATTTCAACCGAAGAAGCCAGTGACTTCAACGACAAATTCCTCGACTCACGGATACAAACACTCCTTGACGAGAGCCCTCTGATCCGCGTCGACCCGCAGAGCCACCAGTGCCTCCGTAGGAACCCTCGACTCGTTTCAAACCCCAAGGACACAAATAATCCTTGGCGCTCGGGAAACAAATAATCCCGGCAAATTCCTCAACTCACGGATACAAACACTCCTTGATGAGAGCCTTCTAACCCGCGTCGACCCGCAGAGCCACCAGTGTCTCCGTAGGAACCCTCGACTCGTTTCAAACCCCAAGGACACAAATAATCCTTGGCGCTCGGGAAACAAATAATCCCGGCAAATTCCTCAACTCACGGATACAAACACTCCTTGACGAGAGCCTTCTGACCCGCGTCGACCCGCAGAGCCACCAGTGTCTCCGTAGGAACCCTCGACTCGTTTCAAACCCCAAGGACACAAATAATCCTTGACGCTCGGGAAACAAATAATCCCGACAAATTCCTCGACTCACGGATACAAACACTCCTTGACGAGAGCCCTCTGATCCGCGTCGACCCGCAGAGCCACCAGTGCCTCCGTAGGAACCCTCGACTCGTTTCAAACCCCAAGGACACAAATAATCCTTGGCGCTCGGGAAACAAATAATCCCGGCAAATTCCTCAACTCACGGATACAAACACTCCTTGACGAGAGCCTTCTGACCCGCGTCGACCCGCAGAGCCACCAGTGTCTCCGTAGGAACCTTCGACTCGTTTCAAACCCCAAGGACACAAATAATCCTTGACGCTCGGGAAACAAATAATCTCGACAAATTCCTCGACTCACGGATACAAACACTCCTTGACGAGAGCCCTCTGATCCGCGTCGACCCGCAGAGCCACCAGTGCCTCCGTAGGAACCCTCGACTCGTTTCAAACCCCAAGGACACAAATAATCCTTGGCGCTCGGGAAACAAATAATCCCGGCAAATTCCTCAACTCACGGATACAAACACTCCTTGACGAGAGCCTTCTGACCCGCGTCGACCCGCAGAGCCACCAGTGTCTCCGTAGGAACCCTCGACTCGTTTCAAACCCCAAGGACACAAATAATCCTTGGCGCTCGGGAAACAAATAATCCCGGCAAACTTCTCAACTCACGGATACAAACACTCCATGACGAGAGCTTCTTTGACTCACATCTTGGGCAGTAAGGATTCAAAACTTACTTCCTGAACAATGGGACCCTGCAAGTCAATCCTAAATGGTCTCTTGCATACTATCCACGGGTCTCACTCTCTGAAGTCGATTCTCGACAAAGAGGGAAACAACCGCTTACGAGCCCTCTCGACTCGTAAGAGGGAGAAATTCTCTTATAGGATCCTTCCGACTTATGAGAGGAAACCACACTTGGGAATCCTCACGATTCCTAAGGAGAAAATTCACCTGCGAGATCCTCTCGATCTGTAGGGAGAAGAGTCTCTATGAGACCCTCACGGCTTATAGAGTTGGAAAGTCTTAGGCAGCAGATCTGAACCTGCGGCCTAAGCCATCGTTATTTCTTAAGAAGGTCGGGATACTCGTCCCAATTGTCCGTCAATTATGGTTATCAAGGTGGCGTACTGATTATAAAAGAAAAGAAAGACAGAGAAGTGACACAAGACATTACAAAAAGGTGTATCTTTTATTCATAAACTTGATCAAATACAGGATACATTATGTCAAAGGATAAAAAAAAACATACATATACATTCTTTAATCTATAAGTATGACTGATACAAAAATGGATAGCTACTGAGGAGGAAGCGCCTTTAGTAAATTCACAAGCTGTTCTCGCACTCCCTTTAGCACTTCCTCTCGGGTGACAGCCGCGGCCACCTCCGCCTCCACCTGAGCCCGTTGTTGCAAGGAAGATGAAAGTTGCTCCTCTACCGCCTTCTGGGCTGCTTCCTGGCTGGCTGAAGCTCGCTCGACAACGTGAAGGTTATGCCTCAATGATAATCCTTCAGAAAGACATTGCAGGAGGCCCTCAAAGATAACCTTCAGCCGTGCAGCGTTGGCCTCCACTCGAGCATGCAGTTGAGCAGACCTACTCGAAACATCATCACGCTCTTTGCGCCTTGAAATAACCTCTTGTTCGAGATGGCGGAAATAAGAAGCGCTCTGCTCGATCCACGCAGTCCTTTGAATATTGGCAGCCACAGTCTCAGGAGTGGGACGCAACGATTCCAATTGGAATAGGCAACCCTCGATCTCCTTACAATGGTTAACCCAGGATGCAATGGTGCTTTCATTATGGAAGTTCACGAGTACTGCTAGCATCGGGTTAACCACCAGAGCGAAGTCTGCGGCAGATGTAGGAGCTTCAACATCGAGTTCCTCGACATAATCACTTAACTTGCGCAGACTATTTGCAGCGCCCTTTGAAGACAGACTCCTCAGGTAAGGACCCGCCGGCATTGTGACGCGAGGTTCGAAGGACGCCGAAGCCAGAGCGGCAGCTGAAAGAGACGGGATGCGATCAGATAACAGTACAGAAAATAGAGAGAGGAAAGTTACCAATACGATGGTCTTCGTACCAGTTAAGACAGGTGGCAAGGTCGGAAGGGCTGGTGGTACAGCTGAGCTTTTATCCCCTTCTTCAATCTGTAGCACTGCAGTTGAGATAAAAAAAAGTTTAGAGACAAGTCCATCAATAAAAAAAAAGGGGAGAAGAGAAAAAGGAAAAATGTTGACAGAAATTATACTTACCGACGCCACCAGGGGAAGAAGCAAGCTCAGATGGGAAGGAGAAATATGGGAGCAACATCTGATGAACATGATCAAAAAGCGCTCCTAAGAACACAACAGGATGACTTTAGTACGCGAATTAAATATCTAGAAAACAAGATTAATAAAGTGTAAGCATATACCTTCCAACATCTTTGAGGGTATGAGAGAAGGTTGAGAGGTGACCACTACCAAAGCAGTCATCGAAGGCGTTCCCTCGAGCGGTGGGGCGTCGGCACTAGCTGCACCTACATTACGAAAAGGCGAACTTGTCAGAAAAGGTTGTAAAGTAAAGAAAAGTAGCCACTTAGGGTTTACCTGAGGAGCTCCCGGCGGAAACAGAGGCAACTCCCTCCTCTACCGACATGAGACCACCACCCGTGGCCTCGTCACCCGATTCAATGGGGACCGTCATCGTGCTAGCCAGACCTGGGGACGGCGGAGGACCGTAGACAGGGAGGGCTATGACTGGAGTATTGCCAGATTCCAGAGAAGGAGCGTTTGGTTCATCCTCGGGAATCACGGCCGCCTCATCCACTACTTTCTCAGGTTCAATAATGGCGGTCGTATCGTTCGCCATCGCCAGGGGATCGCCGACCTCAAGCGCTTCACTCACCACCGCCCTGGACTCAGCTATAATGATCATATCATCTGCCTCCGCTTCAGGTTCGGCATCAATGACCTTCTCAGTGGTAGGCCCCTCGACCTCCACCCCAGGCTCCGCGGCCTCAACAATGTTACTTACTGTCGGCTCGAGTTCGACAGGCGTCGCCTCCTCCGTTCTCCTCGGGTCAACGGCTTCCGCCTCTCCCTCGATCAGACTTGGCCCTATAAAGATAAGAGATATAAGGACCAATGACATTAAAACCCTTATAACAAAAAAACTCTGAGAGAAATGTTACCTGAAGCGGATTTGCCGTTTGCGCTCCGAACTGCTCGCGCCACCTCTCTACGGGCGGTAGATAGGGTGACAGGGGCCTCTTCAGAGGGAGTATCAGCGCGAGGGGCGGTGCTGGGTCCCGCTCCCATGGCCAAGGCAGCCCGGCGCGCCTTCGCCTCACGCCTCAGCCGCTTCCTCTCCTCCCGAGCGGTTATGAGGGACCTCTGTGACGCCTCCCTCAAAGCATCATCATCTTCATTCAGGGAAGCCTCCAAAGCCTTTAGGGCATCCCTCATCGGCTTTTCAAGGCGAGCCCCCTGCAGTGTCCCAGAGGGAACAGGAACATCGGCCGCCAGCGGAACATCTGCGTCGCTAGGAGGAAACGGCATTGAGGTCCCTACAATTAAATGGAAAGGTTAGATCGACCATAACGCAAGAAAAATAAAAAAAAAAAATTTCGATGAAGTCGAAACTTACTAAGGCCGACAGACACCCTGGCACGTTCCTCCTCATGAAAGGTCTTCAGAGAAGCGGCAATAGCTTCTTCATCAGTAACGCCTGTTAGAGGAAAAGAGAGAAAAGCGTCAACCAAAAATAACGAAATAAGGAAGAAAATACGTTACAGTAAAGAAAGAATGACTAGCAGTTACCTGATTGCGCAAGCTTGACCAGCCACGCATCACGCTTCACCAGCCATGCCGAAGCTCTGAGAGCAGCTTCCAAATCTGTATCGTCTGGCGGCGGCATCACTAATCCCGCGTTAGTCCCATATTCGAGCAAACCCTCGGAATAAGGAGCGTGGGGTTCCTGGCCGAACGCAACGTCCGCGGCGAGGAGCGATTTCTTTTTCTTTTTCCCTCCAGCCCTAGGCTCACGGGGAAGCGACTTACGCTTGGCAGCCGCTTTGGGACGACGGGTCCCGATGTCCGCACCCGCGCCAGACTCCGGCGAGGGTACAGCCACTGTTTCCGCCTGAGCGCGGGGTGCAGGAGATGCATCCGCGATATCGGGGAGCGGTAGTTCATGCGGAGGACTTCGTGCGCGTGACGGTCTATTCCCAGCATCTTTTAAGGGAGCGACTATTGGAGTCCTCGGCACCAGAGGAGCGCTGCGATCGCTACCTGGAGGTGCACCCTTACGGTCGATCAGCAACCGTCTTTCCTCTTTTATGACCGCTCCCGTCGAATGACTATACCATTCGGTGTATACCCTAAGGAGACGAGGAGCACAAGACGGCTCACTGATAAAGAAGTGAGAGCCCGTGTTTAGACGCATGAAGTGATGCAGCGCCCTCTCTATCCCTTCTTCGTTCGCGGTAGGCTCCGATAAAAAGGCCTCTAGCGGTACACCTTGGTTATAACTCAGCTGCTGAGCGAAACGATGCGGGTTGTATCTCATGAAAATCGCTCCCCCGTCTTGCCTAAACACCAAAAAGCCCGGTCTAATAGAGTATAAGTGAAGGGTCTCCCGGGCCGTTAAAATCGAAGCGCCGTCCTTGAAAGTGTCTTGCAATGGCCGCACTGCAGTAGCAGACGTTTTTCCAATGGTAAGCACCTTGTCAATAAAAGACACACCGGCTCCAACGGTGTGGGAACGAAGGAGTAAACTCCTAGCATCTCGCGGCGATGGATTTACGATTGATGCGCCAATCAACTGTAAAAGACGAGGGAAAATGCACCTTTCGTAGAATGAGGGCCTTTTGTGCATGCCGAAAACACCTGCTGTATGTAATTCGAGCCACGACATGAAGTAGTGCATTGCGAAAACCACATGCAACGCCCCAGGCTCATTGGCATCTGCCGCTCGGCTAAGGCCATGATATAAATGTGCCAAGCCGGCGATCCCGACGGCCACCTTTACCCCGATAACCATCCGGTGAGCCGGGTAAAAAACAGAGGGCCGCATGCGGTGAGAATGCGTTGGAACTGCAAACCAACTCAACCAAAGCCCAAGAAATCCCAAAAAGAAGGCCTCCTCGTCCATCTCGGGGGCTGCAACTTCTGCAAAAGACATGGCTGAAGAGTTGGGAAGAAAAAAGTCCTTCTGATCTATGTCTCTCGCTGGCAGGTTATCCAAACCTAAGCCGAAAGGATCCTCGAGGTAAGCAAACTTGGCAGTCTTCGCCGAAAGGACGTTTGGATGAAGGAACCGAGCAATAAAATCCTCAAAATTAACTCCACGGCTCCCATGCTCAACAAAAAGATTCTCATAGATGTTCAACACCTTGATCAGACTTGGAAACTGATGTTGAACGGCGTTCTCTGGCGTGAGCTCCCTTACCCTCGGCTTAGCCCCATAGATGTACTCGTCCGGCGGGAGCAATTCCTCATAATGTTCCCCCATAGCCGGTAGGCCAGACACCTCCGTAAATTCTTCCAGCGAAATGGACACTTCCCGATCCATGGCGAGGAAAGTATGAGTAGGAATGTTCCACTGCTCCAAGAAGGCCTTGAACCACCAAGTAGGAAGCGTAGGATACTGGAAGAGAGAGACGTAGACTGCGGTGTACAGTCCTAGCCTTATCAACTGCGATTTCCTCGTTGACAGGATATACCGGGCCCATGGCAGATAGCCGACCGGGTGGCGGGGGATCAGACCAAGGTTATATGATTGCCCCCAAGGTCTCGCCTCGCCCTGACAGATACGGCGTCCTAGGATGTCCAAAACCATCGGACGCTGGACCGGGATGGCGTCTATGGCCGGATGAAGAAAACCCTTCGATGTCCAATCTGTCATCTCCGCGGCATACTGCACCGGGGGTGGGCTGGCATAGTGAATCGCCGTTATGGGCTCTGACGGCACCGCACATGTAAAGCTGCGCCGACCCATAATAATTTGATTGTACCACGACCCCCAAAGGTGGAGACTCTTATGCTCCGGGTCGTGCGCCTTGATCATAGCCAGAACCTCACGATCCAAAGGCGCCTCTGGAAACCCCTCCTCCGAACGGACAAACGGGAATGAAGTGTCTTCAGACATGATCGCTGCAAAAAGAACAATCTAGCCGTTAGTGTTGTAATCCCAACATTTGGCGTCTAAAAAAAAATGCATTAATTAAATTAAATTAAAATTAACTAATTACACCACACAGCAGTGCAGTGAGTAGGGGACAAAGGGACCCACAAAATCTGGATGACAATACGTCAGTTAATAAAACAACCTCATCATTGGATGAGATTGTCAGTTGGTCCCCAGGGGAACATTCCCATTAATAAAAAAGGGGAAGAATCCCTAGGGACAAGGAGAAAATCTCCTCTTTCAGAGCAAACCCCTGTCACAGAGTGACACTTGTCAAACTCTGGAAAATAAGTTTCCTTAAAAGAGCATAGCTCTATGGTAGTAATGGAAAAGTCCATCAGAAAATGTTTACACTTAAAAGAATCAAGAAATTTGGATGAAAAACTCATAAAAAATTTTCTCATTTTTCAGATCTAAAAGATCTACAGATGATTCAAAGAGCAAAGCTCTGTTCATGGATCAGAACCCATGAACAAGATCTCTGCAGATCTATAAGTTTTTGAGAGCAAAGCTCTGTCTATGAAACCCCAATAGGGATCTCTTTAAGATCAAAAAGATCTGTAAGAGCAGAGCTCTTTGGTTAAGGTTAATTTAAATTAAGTTGATTTAAGTTAATGTTACCTAAAGTTTCTAACTTCAGAAATGAGCAAAGCTCTGAAACTCTCAAGCAAGAGCAAAGCTCTGGAAATTAAAATTCTGAAAATGGTAAAAAATTTCTGAGGGTCAAACGCCCTATTTATAAGGCGCTTGCGCCTCTTCGGATTCTCCCTTGATCCAACGGTCAGGAAGGTGGCCACCGTTGCACTCACGTGTGCGCCGCGTGAGCGCAACGGTGGGGGGGCATTTGTTTCGCCCAATCAGAGCAAAGCTCTGTTCGAATTCAAAATTCAAATTTTTGAAGCAGAGCTTCAAATCCCGCGCGCAGCGCCCAAGAAGGCGCGCCCAATCAGAGCAAAGCTCTGTTTAAAGGAAGCAACGCTTCAGCTACGCTGCGCTCTGCGCTGAGTGACACGTGTCAGCGCAGATGCGCTAGCGCAGATGCGCTAGCGCAGTTGCGCTGCGCTCTGCGCTGCGTGACACGTGTCAGCGCAGATGCGCTAGCGCAGATGCGCTAGCGCAGATGCGCTAGCGCAGTTGCGCTGTGCTCTGCGCTGTGCGACACGTGTCAGCGCAGATGTGCTAGCGCACTTGCGCTGCGCTCTGCGCTGCGCGACACGTGTCATGCGCTGGGGCATCAGCGCCAAACTGAATTAAGATTTCATGAAATCTTTTCTGTTCTTTCCAGAACTAGAAGACTTTCTTCGGCCTCTGGATCAAAGATCCAACGGTGGGAAAACTCCCAAAAATCATTCAAGAAAGATCCCGTTAACAAATTCAACAAATTTATGGGGCACTATAAATAGGACCCCAGACCTCATTCAAAAAGCATCAAGAATTTTCTCGAAAAATCAAGAACCCTAAAACAGAGAAAACTCCGAGAAGAAAAAGGTAAAGAACCTTCATTAGGTAGAAAAAAAAAGGGGGGGCCTTCTAATAGATCATTGATCTAAAAATAAGATCAATGATCTTTATAAAAAAAAGAAGTGCTTCGCACTTCTTGTGAACCTTCGGTTCTGTAAAAACAATAAAAATAATAAAATAATAAAAGAATAGTGCTTTGTACTTTTAAGAACCTCTGGTTCTTCGAATAAAGAAAAATTTATTTTTCTTTGATCCAATTTAGACGAAGAAATTAAACAGTGCTTTGCACTTTCCTTCCTGAATCTAAAAGATTCCTAGTGCTTTGCACTTCCAAGTTGCGCCGTTGCGCTCTTAAGAGAGCGCCACGTGTCGGCTATAAAACCATTTGCGCAAAGCGCTCTTAAGATAGAGCTTTGCTCTCTGGAATTAGCGCAACTCGCTGAGAGAGCGCCACGTGTCGGCTGGAAAACCATTTGCGCTAAGCGCTCGTAAGATAGAGCTCTGCTCTCTGGAATTAGCGCAACTCGCTGAGAGCGCGCCACGTGTCAGCAGCGCATTTGCGCAGCGCAACAGCGCAACGCGCTGCGCTAGTGCGCCTGCACTCATAAGCACGACACGTGTCGTCACCGTATGGACTTGCGCTCATTACTTAGCGCAAAGCGCAAATGCATTCAAAAGGGCCAAGCCCAATTAAGAGAAGGCCTAACAAGCTCAATAAAGCGCAAATGCATTATTTTAAAGGGCAGAGCCCAAATCAAAACAGATGCTTTGCATCATTTATAAATGGGCAGAGCCTAAACAGAATTTTCAGAATGCTGTGCAAATGCATTGCATCATTCATAAATGAGCAGAGCTCAGAATAAATTGATGCTCTATAGAATTGCATGTTGAACATTTCAACTGGACTTAGCCCAATTTTGGCCATAAGTCCTTAAATTAAATTGACTGAGTAAAATCGCTCTTCTAAATTAATTTACATCCGGTTCGAGGGTACATCTCCGAACTCCTTTGACATCCGTCGTTGTAATTCCTCAACGACGTCAAAGAGGTGACGGGTCCCAACGACCATACATCGATACGGACTGCGGGGTCCTTAAACTCGGGGACCGTGACGTCCTTAAAACTAATATCGGACCGAAACGTCCTTAAACTAATATTGGACCGAAACGTCCCTAAACTAACATCGGACCGAAACGTCCTTAAACTAATATGGGACCGTGACGTCCTTAAAATTAATATCGGACCGAAACGTCCTTAAACTAATATTGGACCGAAACGTCCCTAAACTAACATCGGACCGAAACGTCCTTAAACTAATATTGGACCGAAACGTCCCTAAACTAACATCGGACCGAAATGTCCTTAAACTAATATGGGACCGTGACGTCCTTAAAACTAATATCGGACCGAAACGTCCTTAAACTAATATTGGACCGAAACGTCCCTAAACTAACATCGGACCGAAACGTCCTTAAACTAATATTGGACCGAAACGTCCCTAAACTAACATCGGACCGAAACGTCCCTAAACTAATATCGGACCGAAACGTCCCTAAACTAATATCGGACCACCACGTCTCTAAACTGGAATACGGACCACTACGTCCTTAAACTGGCGACGGACCGAAACGTCCCTAAACTAACATTGGACCGAAACGTCCTTAAACTAATATCGGACCGAAACGTCCCTAAACTAATATCGGACCGAAACGTCCCTAAACTAATATCGGACCACCACGTCTCTAAACTGGAATACGGACCACTACGTCCTTAAACTGGCGACGGACCGAAATGTCCCTAAACTAATAATGGACCACTACGTCCTTAAAATGGCGACGGACCGAAACGTCCCTAAAATAATAATGGACCACCATGTCCCTAAAACTGGCGATGGACCACCACGTCCCCAAACTGGAACAATAGGGCCCAAACGCTCTTTTGCCGGATCTAAACGGTCCCGTCTAAGTTGATCTTAACCCCAAATACGGTTAACGTGTCCTTAGATATTCAAATAAACGATAAAACTCCAAATCAACTTTGGTTCAAGGGTACATCTCTGAACTCCTCAGACGCCTGTCGTTGTAATCCTTCAACGACGTCAGAGAGGTGACGAGTCCCGACGGCCGGATAACTAAATCAATCATGATGTTAAGTTGATCTTAGTCTAAAACAAGACTAACGTATCCTTAACGAATGTTTAAGCTGATCTTAACCGCAACGCGACTAATGTATCCTTAAACTAAAACACCAAACCCAAATCTAAGTAAATGCGGATTTGGATTAATCCACGTCCTACGGATGACGACATCACTCAGTCTCCGTATACAATCCACGGGCAACCATAAACAAAACAAACACACACGACACGAAGTGAAATTCTGGAGAAGGAGAAAGTTGTTACCGCAATGCGGTAGCGTAATTAACTGCAGGGGCTTGCGCCTGCAGGGAAGAGCGTCCCCACAATCAAAAACCCCTCACCCCGAGGGGGAATCTGACGAGTCTGCTACATCGGCCGCATCCGTCTAAACCTCCGATACACGGTGCCATAAATCAACTTGGCATCTTCGGAGAGATAGGCGGATAAAACCAAATAGCATCTGCCCCGAACCTCAGGCAACGGACGTCCTAACGTCTCGGCCGCCGTTCGGAGGGGAACACACGCTGAGGACGTGTTCGGCTAGATATCTTCTACTGAGTGATGAAGATACCGAGTTCGTGATTTCGAGTCCGAGTGAGGGACTTCGGATGGACCATAGCCGAAGACATTGCAGTGCGCAGATAAAGACGCGATGTCGAATGGTCGATGATACAGACAAGCGGGACAAGAAGTTCGTGCGAGATGCAGATGAGCTGTCACTACACCCCGTTAAGATTAAAGGTCAGACATGCATACAGAGGCGCAGGGATGCGACCAGCTTCCGAGGAGATGTTGTACTAACGGTGTAACCCTTCGAAAAATCGTTTAGGCAGTTTTTCGGTAATCGGTTAATTTTTCGGCTTTTTCCGTAAAAAGTCAAAATAGGTATTTTTCATTGTAGACCTAATTATATAAAATTTAGATAAGATATTACTATAATTTTGTCACTAAAATGTCACTTATAATTTTCTAGTTAAATAAAAAAAAATTCGTAATTAATTATTTTTTTATTATTATTTTAAGCCTTTTTAAATACATTAAATTAGTGATAAATACAAATTTAATTAGGTAAATTTCATAATTAGGAGTCTTTATAAGCTAAAATATGGTGTTAATAAAATTGTATCATGACTTGCAACATTTTAGTTTTATGGTGTGAAAATTATGAAAAAAATGATGTAAAAAGGGGTTTTTTTGTAAAAAGTTGATGTGAAATGCATTAAATGAGATGTGAGGGATCTTTTTGACCTAGAAACTTCTCCAAAAACCCCACACCCTCCTCCTCTTCACCTCTGGCCGAAAATAGCAGCAGCTCCCCCCTCTTTTCACCTCAATTCTTGCTTCAAAAATCATGAAAAATCATGAAAAATCCATAAAAATTCACCATTTTCTTCTCCAATTCAAAGCCAAACCCTAATCCACTCTCTCCTCAACTAAATTTAGTTCAAAACTAGGAGAAAGGAGGCTTCTTGGTGACTTGATCATGCTAGGTTTCCACTTGTGAGGTAAAATCCTAAACTAGTTTGCTAACTTGTAGTTAATTGCGCAAAAAATTCAATTTTGAAGTATTAATTTAGGTTTAAATTCTTGTTCATGAAAATCAAGAATGGGATTTGATGTTGAACTAGGGTTTGAAGCATGGTTGTTAGAGTTAAGTTAGGGCTTTGGTTACCTAATTGATTAGAGTGGTTAATTGTGTAATGATGCGCTCGCTAAATCGTTAAATTTCGATGTTTGCATCGAATCGGTATTGAATTTGCTTACTAGATTTTTACAAAAATTAGAATGCGATCAAATTGCGTTATGTTAGCGATATAATTAGCTTCGTATAGGACTATTAGAGTGCGCGAACGCGGGGTTTCGTCTAGTCGGGTTGTTGTTTTGTCGATTTCCCCGAAATGACGATTCTAGTTAAAGGTTAGCGATTTTCGTGCGTTTTCCCGCGCACCGAGTGCATGCTATGTTTAATTCGAGAGCGTCGATAATTGTATATTGTGACTTGCATCGTTTTAGGTTTTGTAATCTTATGCTTGGTATTGTGCAAATATAGGATCGGTCGGGGAAACGTCGGACACGGCGCGTAAAGGCAAGGCGGTGGTCGGATCGGATTAGCAAGGCATTCAGGTGAGTAGATGTATTCATCTATGGGGGAATCGTCTGGATGGCGCGAGGCTCCCCCCCAATTAGGATTACCCTACTTTTTGCAAGATTTATTTTGTTAGCTAGCTTATCCTTTCTTGTACACTGCATACCCTTATAGCGAACAGTATATTAGATTGCATGGACATTCATATAACATTCATATACACATATGCGGTAACACTTTGTAGGACACGAACACCATTACCATTGGCATTTGCTGCACACGCACTATTCATGTGACACACACGCCTTTGGTAATTGCCATGCCACGTGCACTATAGAACCTGTTTATCTTAATATCGTCACCTGCATTCATACTTGATATATGAAATTGCATCGCATGCATATATCTCGCATCATCATCATATTTACATAGATCTCTAGCCAAAACTCACATCATATACATTGATATCATAGACATTTACCATATATAACATGTGAACATTATGATTTTCTTGAGGATTTCAGTATTGCTGCGATTTCTGGATTTTTGGGGAAAACCGCAAGAATTTAACAGAAGCTTATATTTATCATTTTTAAAACAAAGTTGCGGTTTTCTCGTGATGTATGTGTCGTCCACCATGAGTTCTCATGTTTTCTGTTGGATTTCGAGACCCGATTCGAGGAGTGGACGAACCGTCTCGGGTACATGGTGGGCCCGGTATGGTACCCCGGGGCAAGAAGATCGAGTTGTAGACGATGAGCCTGGCAGGGGAAGACTACCTAACGGTGATGTCTGGCGCGGCGGATATCCGGAGGATACCGACCGTTGTCGTGAGATTTATGATATGGGCCGATCCGGACTGACGGAGCCCGATATTGAGACATATATGATTTCATATTTGGTGTCGATGCTTGACACGGTTTTTAGATGATTTCTTGATGATATTTAGCTATTATAAAGATATTCCTTTTTTCTAAAGTTAAGAATGCAGAACTCTTAACATTTAAAACACTTAAAGATTTAGTAATGACATTGCATACATGTGCATGCATACTAGAGGTATTATATCACATCTGAACATACATGCTGTGACGCATTTGCGTGCATTCTTACGATTGCCTTATTAGATGTTATATTCTACTCAAGAGCTGGCAACTCACCCCCGTTGTGCCACAGTGTCTTGCAGGTCGGACTCATCAGTCTTGTAGCGGCGGCTATCTTATCATCAGCTCCTTTTGTTCAGACTCGCGACATCGCCCGTAGGTGGGTTGCGAGCACACTTTATTTCTTTTTGCTTTATCATTGTATCTAGTATTCTCCATCTACCACTTTATATTGTATATGTGACCTAGTGGTGAGACTGAGAGGTTGTATATTTGTGGTTTCTTTTGGGTCGAGCTCACTTGAGCCGGCGACGTGTTTTCTGATATTTTGCGTTTCTTTTATGCTCTTTTCTTGATATGGTTATTATATTGCATGTGGTTGTGATCCGCCTTGGGCGAAGAGCTAGCTCCCGCTTGGGGATGCCATTTTATGATTACAGGTTTATTATCTTGTTGTACCCATTTTGGGGGATAGAAAATACAGGGGAGACTCTGCCGAAATTTTTAGAAATTTATGATGTTTTTTTTTTAAAAAAAAAAAGATTCTTTGCAACTTAATTGATTTGAAAATCGTTTTCATTAAAGGTTTTTCCTTCACTCTCTTTGATTTTGGTTTAGATTTTTCTGGGCTTTGGCTCACTTAGGTTACGGTACGCCTTTAGACGTCTCGTAATCTAAGTGCCAGTCACGTTCCGTACTTTCGGGTCGTGACAAAGTTGGTATCAGAGCGTAGGTTTTACCTTCCTGAGTTTAGGACGACCTTGGTAGATGGAGTAGGTGACTTAAGCAGAGTGGCGTAGCGTGGGTATGATCCGCGGCATACTTACGATACGGTACTCCGCCTAAGTGACCTTAGGACATAATTGCTTGTATTTCCTTTCTTGATTCCTTGCATTCCTTGATCCAATTGCGATGTTCTTATCAGTCTTGTTTCTTATTCCAGCTTCGATGCCGCCAAAGACTACGAGAGCTCAGCGGGCTGCCGCTAGGGATGAGATTCGAGCGGGCTCGTCTGAGGCGAGGATCGAGCGGGATGATACGCCTACCCCTCAGGGTCATACTGATCCGCCTTATCCAGACCGTATTGCCAGATTAGAGGCCGGTAAGCAGGAGTTGCGACAGATGATGGGATCTTTAGTTGAGTCCAGTCGGGCCCAGAGATCCGAGGACGTTCCTTCCACCGCACAGACCACGATTGTACCTGCTGCACAGGTGGTCGCTCCTGCTACTACGGAGACTATCCCTGTTTCACTACAGGAGTTCATGAGATTGAGACCTCCGGCTTTTACCGGTACAGATGCGACAGAGGACCCACAGGCATTTCTTGATAGGATGGCTCGGATTTGCCGTTCGTTGAGGTGTTCTGATGATAGATTGGTGGAGTTCGCGAGTTTTCGTCTCGAGGGTCTTGCCCAGACATGGTACGATTTAGTAGAGAGAGGCCGAGCTGCAGGTCTGCCTTCTATGACCCGGGATGAGTTTACAGCTGCATTTCTTGCCCGTTTTCTTCCGGAGAGTGTCCGGGATGCTCAAGCCCGTAGTTTTGAGTCCTTGCGCAAGAATCCTGGGATGACAGTGTCGGAGTATGATATACAGTTTACCCAGTTGTCTCGATATGCTCCGTACCTAGTAGACACAGAAGAGAAGAGAATAAAGAGGTTTGTACGAGGGCTTGATACACAGCTATTCCTTGCCATCGGCACCCAGCACTTTGATACATACGCAGCCGCGATGGATGCAGCCTTACTTTTGGGGGAGCGTATTTCTGAGACTCCGGTCGTTTCTGGGCCGAAGAGAATCCGTACTGATACGCCAGCTCAGCGGCAGATGGGTAGACACCGCGATAGATTATTTCCGGGAGATGGTGGAGGCAGAGGATTGAGACGAGGTCAGTTATTTGGTTCCTATCCACAGACCCAGCAGTCGTCTCCAGGATGTTTTCGGTGTGGGAGTCAGTACCACCGTGTCAGAGACTGTACCATGGGACGTCAGGGCGCGGTGACAGTTCCGCATGTGACCTTACCACCCTCACCACCTCCTCAGAGAGCTCTACTTCCTACTCCTGATGATGCTCCACGCCAGCCATATGCTTCTAGAGGCCGTGGGCGTGGCGGTCCGGTTCAGAGAGGACGAGGCGACAGAGGCAGAGGCCGAGGCCGAGGTAGAGGCAGAGGACAGCCATCTATTAGTGGCGGACAGGCCCGAGTGTTCGCGTTGACTCCTCAAGATGCACAGGCATCCAATGTCGTCGTGACAGGTACTCTTCCAGTATGTTCTTTTGATGCACGGGTATTATTTGATCCAGGCTCCACACATTCCTATGTATCCACGTACTTTGCACCGAGGTTGGGCCGAGAGTCTTCTCCGTTAGATCAGCCGCCTGTCGTTATTACACCGGTAGGCGAGTCTTTTGTTGCCCGTTTTGTGTACCGATCATGTTCCGTTCGTATTGGGGAAAGAGATTCTTCAGTTGATTTGATTCTCCTCGATAAGCTAGACTTTGACGTTCTTCTTGGTATGGACTGGCTAGCCACCTGTTATGCATCCGTGGACTGCCGTGAAAAGGCAGTCAGATTCAGTTTTCCTGGTGAGCCGGTTCTTGTTATTCAGGGAGATCGTAGCGCTACCCTTCCCAGCTTGATTTCTTCTCTTCGCGCTGGTCAGCTCTTAAGGAAAGGGTGTCAGGGATTCATAGCCTATATTTGTGATACTAGCTCCACAGAGGTTCCGTTGGACCAGGTCCCTGTTGTGAGAGAGTTTCCTGATGTATTCCCTGACGAGCTGCCTGGTCTGCCACCAGAGCGCGAGATTGAGTTCTGTATTGACTTGATCCCCGGCACGGGGCCTATCTCTATACCGCCTTATCGGATGGCCCCGGCGGAGCTGAGAGAGCTAAAGGATCAGTTACAGGACTTGCTGAACAAAGGGCTTATCCGACCGAGTGTGTCACCTTGGGGTGCTCCCGTCCTGTTTGTTAAGAAGAAGGACGGAAGTATGCGTTTATGCATTGATTATCGTCAGCTGAACCGGGTTACTGTGCGGAACAGGTATCCCCTACCCCGCATTGATGACTTATTCGATCAGCTCCAGGGTGCAGGGTTCTTCTCGAAGGTTGATTTACGGTCAGGTTATCACCAGTTGCGAGTTCGGAAGGAGGATATTCCGAAGACCGCCTTCCGTACTCGATATGGTCATTATGAGTTCTTGGTGATGTCGTTCGGGCTCACCAATGCCCCAGTAGCATTTATGTATTTGATGAACCGTGTATTCAGGCCGTATCTCGATCAGTTCATTAATGTGTTCATTGATGACATCTTGGTTTATTCTCGGAGCCGGGAGGAGCATGAGCAGCACTTATGTATCACCTTGCAGACTTTGAGGGAGCATCAGCTGTTCGCCAAATTCTCCAAGTGTGCTTTCTGGCTAGACAGTGTCGATTTCTTGGGTCATGTGGTGACGAGAGATGGTATTTGTGTGGACCCGAAAAAGATCGAGGCAATTCAGCGTTGGCCTAGACCAGTATCAGTTACAGAGGTTCGCAGTTTTCTAGGTCTGGCCGGCTACTATCGATGTTTTGTCCAGGATTTCTCCCGCATTGCTGCACCGTTGACCGGATTGACCCGGAAGGGGGTTCCTTTTGATTGGACCCAGGCATGTGAGGATAGTTTCTAGCAGTTGGAGACTCGTCTGACTACTGCACCAGTGTTAGCATTGCCTTCAGGATCAGGCGGGTTCGTGGTATATTGTGATGCTTCTCGAGTGTGGCTGGGCTGTGTATTGATGCAGCACGACAGAGTTATCGCGTATACTTCTCGGCAGCTGAGGAAACACGAACAGAACTACCCCACCCATGATTTAGAGATGGCTGCAGTGGTATTTGCACTTAAGATCCGGAGACATTACTTATACTGTGAGTCGTGCCAGATATTCACTGACCACAAGAGTTTGAAGTATATTTTCCAGCAGCGAGATCTGAACCTGAGACAGTGCCGATGGATGGAGTTGGTGAAGGATTATGACTGCGAGATTCTATACCATCCGGGCAAGGCGAATGTGGTGGCAGATGCTTTGAGTAGGAGGCCCGGAGGTAGCTTATCTTGTTTGAGCGCAGTACAGATGCAGTCGACGGCGGATTGGCAGGTTTTATGTGATAGCAGAGTGCAGATCGAGTTTACTCCTACAGGGGGACAGCTAGCCCATTTCAGAGCACGCCCACAGTTACTTGACCGTATCCACGAGGCACAGTCCGGCGATGCCCGTATTTTAGAGATTATTGAGCATATTCGGCAGGGCAGAGTTTCCGAGTTCGTGATGGATGATCAGGGGATACTTCGATTTGGGACTCGACTGTGCGTGCCAGATTCAGAGGGACTGAGGCGTGATATTCTCGAGGAGGCACATAGATCAGTATACAGTGTGCATCCAGGTTCCACCAAGATGTACCGTGATTTGAGAGAGGTTTACTGGTAGGATGGGATGAAGAAGGATATTACAGACTTTGTGTCGAGATGCCTGACTTGTCAGCAAGTCAAGGCCGAGCACCAGAGGCCAGCCGGCGAGTTACAGCCTTTGCCCATCCCTGAGTGGAAGTGGGAGAAGGTCTCCATGGACTTCGTTGTGGGTCTACCCAGGACCAGTCGAGGGTACGACTCTATTTGGGTGATTGTGGATCGACTGACGAAAGCAGCTCACTTCCTGCCAGTGAAGACCACTTTTGGATTTTCTCAGTACGCCCAAGTTTATATTGATGAGATAGTGCGACTGTATGGTGTTCCGACTTGCATCGTGTCCGACCGTGGCACCCAGTTTACCAGCCGATTGTGGCAGAAACTACACGAAGCTTTGGGCACTCGATTGAGTTTTAGCACAGCCTTTCATCCGCAGACTGACGGTCAGTCGGAGCGTACGATTCAGACTCTTGAGGACATGCTCAGAGCTAGTGTTTTAGATTTCGGTGGTAGCTGGGATAGTCATTTGCCTTTGATCGAGTTTTCCTACAATAATAGCTTCCAGGAGACGATTCAGATGGCACCTTTCGAGGCTTTATATGGGAGGAGATGTCGATCGCCTGTATGTTGGACAGAGCTTAGGGAGAGCAGTATTTTGGGGCCGCAGATCGTACAGGAGACGACCGAGAAGATACAGCTGATTCGGGACAGGATGAGAGCGGCACAGAGCAGGCAGAAATCATATGCTGACAAGCGTCGTCGCCGACTCGAGTTTGCTGTTGGCGATCATGTTTTCCTGAAGGTCTCTCCGATGAAAGGTGTGATGAGATTTGGGCGGAAAGGGAAACTGAGTCCTAGATATGTTGGTCCTTTCGAGATCCTAGAGCGTGTTGGTCCAGTCGCTTATCGGTTAGCTCTTCCGCCCAGCTTCCCCGATGTTCACCCCGTATTCCATGTCTCGATGCTCCGCAAGTACCTTCATGATCCTTCCCAGGCGATTCAGCACCAGACGATCCAGCTAGAGCGTGATCTTTCTTTCACCGAGCAGCCGGTGGTCATTCTGGATCGGCAGGTGAAGAAATTGAGGTCGAAGGTTATACCGTCCGTCAAGGTCCTTTGGCGTGGCCCGAACAGCGAGGAGGTCACCTGGGAGACCGAGGTCGAGATGAGGAAGAGATATCCCCATCTTTTTGAAGGTACGCGTAGTTAAATTCTAAATTCAGGGACCGAATTTCTTTAAAGGGGGAAGATTGTAACCCTTCGAAAAATCGTTTAGGCAGTTTTTCGGTAATCGGTTAATTTTTCGGCTTTTTCCGTAAAAAGTCAAAATAGGAATTTTTCATTGTAGACCTAATTATACAAAATTTAGATAAGATATTACTATAATTTTGTCACTAAAATGTCACTTATAATTTTCTAGTTAAATAAAAAAATTTCGTAATTAATTATTTTTTTATTATTATTTTAAGCCTTTTTAAATATATTAAATTAGTGATAAATACAAATTTAATTAGGTAAATTTCATAATTAGGAGTCTTTATAAGCTAAAATATGGTGTTAATAAAATTGTATCATGACTTGCAACTTTTTAGTTTTATGGTGTGAAAATTATGAAAAAAATGATGTAAAAAGGGTTTTTTTTGTAAAAAGTTGATGTGAAATGCATTAAATGAGATGTGAGGGATCTTTTTGACCTAGAAACTTCTCCAAAAACCCCACACCCTCCTCCTCTTCACCTCTGGACGAAAATAGCAGCAGCTCCCCCCTCTTTTCACCTCAATTCTTGCTTAAAAAATCATGAAAAATCCATCAAAATTCACCATTTTCTTCTCCAATTCAAAGCCAAACCCTAATCCACTCTCTCCTCAACTAAATTTAGTTCAAAACTAGGAGAAAGGAGGCTTCTTGGTGACTTGATCATGCTAGGTTTCGACTTGTGAGGTAAAATCCTAAACTAGTTTGCTAACTTGTAGTTAATTGTGCAAAAAATTCAATTTTGAAGTATTAATTTAGGTTTAAATTCTTGTTCATGAAAATCAAGAATGGGATTTGATGTTGAACTAGGGTTTGAAGCATGGTTGTTAGAGTTAAGTTAGGGCTTTGGTTACCTAATTGATTAGAGTGGTTAATTGTGTAATGATGCGCTCGCTAAATCGTTAAATTTCGATGTTTGCATCGAATCGGTATTGAATTTGCTTACTAGATTTTTACAAAAATTAGAATGCGATCAAATTGCATTATGTTAGCGATATAATTAGCTTCGTATAGGACTATTAGAGTGCGCGAACGCGGGGTTTCGTCTAGTCGGGTTGTAGTTTTGTCGATTTCCCCGAAATGACGATTCTAGTTAAAGGTTAGCGATTTTCGTGCGTTTTCCCGCGCACCGAGTGCATGCTATGTTTAATTCAAGAGCGTCGATAATTGTGTTAGTGTATATGCCCTAGAGGCCATTCCTGTATCATACTAGTTTGTATATTACTTGATGGAAGCTTGGGATATTCACCTTGTATAAACAATCTTGCTCAATATAGTAGTATGCTACTTGGTTTGTTTCTACTTCAGTGTGTACTTGTGTTTATTTTAGTATATCACCTATACACATTAGTGGAGCCCTTAGGATCTTTGCTTGATTACCAGCGTTGTGATAGCAGTCACACTAGTGGGGGCTGGGTAATCTATAAGCACATCCTTATACAGGTCCCTAGTCGCAGGACTATCGAGACAGGGCATCGATACTCCGGAGTAGACTAGCGTATGCGCTTCTCATCCCAGTGTGGGAGATGGTCTGTCCCAAAGCCATCAGTACGTCGTACTGGAGATAGTATACGGGTGCTCGTTGGGTTACGAGTACACTGGACAGGACTCGTCGGGAACTGACAGGTTGGTATTATACCAATCGTCAGTTATCAGTTCCCAGGTGACATGAGTACAGCTTAGTCCGCTGACTTGACACTGTCACTTAGCCTCGAGTGTGTTCCCATTGTACTTTGATTACTTCCCTACCACGGCTCAAAGGAGTCGTGCAAACAGGTAGTAGTTCGGTACAGTCCCGAAGCACTTGGAGGCAGTGACGGTTAGACAGGATTCGTCTCTCCCGGTATTGGGGGTTGACATCGCGCTGTGTCTAGGAGAGCCATTACACGAGTAGTCCCTGGCCAGGGCAATCGAGATATACTGGTAGGTTTCCAGTGTTATCTCAGGGTGTTTTGGGTTTCACTCTGACACGACTTGTACCGCTATTAGGGGACTGACGTTTACCGCCCCCTAGGCCCGCCATGCGATGTATCAGATGAACAGACCGGACTGTACGGAGATTGTCACATTCATACTCAGTAGGAGTTCAGATGGGGTTCACCTCGTCAGTCTTCTTGTCGGCATCTACCTGGGGACCGTTACGCACAGCTAGTGCCGCTTGCGGTCTGTGGTTAAACCCACTTCCAGCATAGTGTCGAGTCTTTAGAGTCCCACACAGAGGGCTATTCGCCGTTGGGCAAAACAGAGTAGAGGTCGCATGGTTTTGCGACAGGGTTCGTTCTCATCCGCGCACTTGTGCACGTTTGGAGTCCGGACGGATTTTACTGGCTGGCTCTGGTTTGAGTCAGATACTGGTATATGTTTTGGGGTTGATTTTATCTCATTGTGTTCATGTTCCTCGGAACAAGAACGCGGGTGTGTATGCACAGTTGTTTGAGGCGGAGGAAGAGGATTTTCATTAGGGTTTCGGAACGGGTGTGTATGCACAGTTGACAGTCGTCTTTTTCCAAACCCTAATGAATTTGTGATATATCAATTAATAATATTAATTAAATGAAATTATGTTATGGTTGGGTTTGTTGACTTGTTGACCAAGGTTGACTTGTTGACCATGGTTAAAAATTTGACCATTATCATTACATATCAAAGATGCTCTTTGATTCTAGCAAAATTCATTTAATGAATGTGATGATAGTGGTCATTCCAAACCATCCATCAACTATTTCATTTTTATTATTATTGTTAATTTGATAATTCTTTTCATTTTGAGTTATGGTTGTAAAATGAAAAGAATAGCTCATTCTATCATAACACTTCTCTCTCCTCACTTCTTCTTCTTCCTCCTCTAGTTCAAGGAGCTCCCTTCTCATGTGTTGAGAATCCATCTCCTTGAGATAAAAACACCCCAAAGTCACTCTCTACTCACTCTAGGGTTAGAGGTTTGGCAAACCAAAGATCCTAGTTCACTCAAAGTTCGAGTAAGAGCCCGAAGGTTGAACCCTCAGGTGGATCCATCTTTGACGGAAGAAGGCGACGAGGAAAGCACCATCAAACCCTACAAAGGTTTCAAGAAGAAGGAGTTCAAGTTAGGTATAACCTTTTATCCGAGTAGCTAACTCTCTTTAGTTTTCTTGCTAGTTTAGTTTAGAAAAGATCCCGACTTTGTTAGTCCATGTTGCCTCATGCGCTAAAAATTTGATTTTTATACCGTTTCCGCCTCCCCGCAAGAACCGGGGGTCGCAACGTGGACTTACAAATTGTATATTGTGACTTGCATCGTTTTAGGTTTTGTAATCTTATGCTTGGTATTGTGCAAATATAGGATCGGTCGGGGAAACGTCGGACACGGCGCGTAAAGGCAAGGCGGTGGTCGGATCGGATTAGCAAGGCATTCTGGTGAGTAGATGTATTCATCTATGGGGGAATCGTCTGGATGGCGCGAGGCGCCCCCCAGTTAGGATTACCCTACTTTTTACAAGATTTATTTTGTTAGCTAGCTTATCCATTCTTGTACACTGCATACCCTTATAGCGAACAGTATATTAGATTGCATGGACATTCATATAACATTCATATACACATATGCGGTAACACTTTGTAGGACACGAACACCATTACCATTGGCATTTGCTGCACGCGCACTATTCATGTGACACACACGCCTTTGGTAATTGCCATGCCACGTGCACTATAGAACCTGTTTATCTTAATATCGTCACCTGCATTCGTACTTGATATATGAAATTGCATCGCATGCATATATCTCGCATCATCATCATATTTACATAGATCTCTAGCCAAAACTCACATCATATACATTGATATCATAGACATTTATCATATATAACATGTGAACATTATGATTTTCTTGAGGATTTCAGTATTGCTGCGATTTCTGGATTTTTGGGGAAAACCGCAAGAATTTAACAAAAGCTTATATTTATCATTTTTAAAACAAAGTTGCGGTTTTATCGTGATGTATGTGTCGTCCACCATGAGTTTTCATGTTTTCTGTTGGATTTCGAGACCCGATTCGAGGAGTGGATGAACCGTCTCGGGTACATGGTGGGCCCGGTATGGTACCCCGGGGCAAGAAGATCGAGTTGTAGACGATGAGCCTGGCAGGGGAAGACTACCTACCGGTGATGTCTGGTGCGGCGGATATCCGGAGGATACCGACCGTTGTCGTGAGATTTATGATATGGGCCGATCCGGACTGACGGAGCCCGATATTGAGACAGATATGATTTCATATTTGGTGTCGATGCTTGACACGGTTTTTAGATGATTTCTTGATGATATTTAGCTATTATAAAGATATTCCTTTTTTCTAAAGTTAAGAATGCAGAACTCTTAACATTTAAAACACTTAAAGATTTAGTAATGACATTGCATACATGTGCATGCATACTAGAGGTATTATATCACATCTGAACATACATGCTGTGACGCATTTGCGTGCATTCTTACGATTGCCTTATTAGATGTTATATTCTACTCAAGAGCTGGCAACTCACCCCCGTTGTGCCACAGTGTCTTGCAGGTCGGACTCATCAGTCTTGTAGCGGCGGCTATCTTATCATCAGCTCCTTTTGTTCAGACTCGCGACATCGCCCGTAGGTGGGTTGCGAGCACACTTTATTTCTTTTTGCTTTATCATTGTATCTAGTATTCTCCATCTACCACTTTATATTGTATATGTGACCTAGTGGTGAGACTGAGAGGTTGTATATTTGTGGTTTCTTTTGGGTCGAGCTCACTTGAGCCGGCGATGTGTTTTCTGATATTTTGCGTTTCTTTTATGCTCTTTTCTTGATATGGTTATTATATTGCATGTGGTTGTGATCCGCCTTGGGCGAAGAGCTAGCTCCCGCTTGGGGATGCCATTTTATGATTACAGGTTTATTATCTTGTTGTACCCATTTTGGGGGATAGAAAATACAGGGGAGACTCTGCCCAAATTTTCAGAAATTTATGATGTTTTTTTTTAAAAAAAAAAAGAGATTCTTTGCAACTTAATTGATTTGAAAATCGTTTTCATTAAAGGTTTTTCCTTCACTCTCTTTGATTTAGGTTTAGATTTTTCTGGGCTTTGGCTGACTTAGGTTACGGTACGCCTTTAGACGTCTCGTAATCTAAGTGCCAGTCACGTTCCGTACTTTCGGGTCGTGACAAAGGGTGCAGATGTTCAGAAAGCGAGGAAAGATTACGCCAGAGTACCAGCCTCCTTACGGTTTGGCTTAGGCAAGATCAGAAGAGGCCTTGAGTAGGATTCCTTCCAGTACACTGCTGCAATAAGAGTTGCACCCAGGATCGGATGTGTGATGGGTATTCAGAGGACCCGAGGTCAGCGCCAGAGATGTGCTGCTTTACGAGCGGTCGTGAGGATTGACCGAGAGATGACCAGGGAAGTGCCAGAATGGAATCGTTCCTGTCAGCACACCTGACCGGGCCGATGAGCCGATGGATTGCGAGATTGGTAATCTACAGGAAAGATCAGGAACCAGAGGCAGAGGACGCCAGCCGCGAGCAAGAGGCAAGTAGATATCTTGCGCCGCTAGCATCGGATGTACCGGTACCTTCTCGACCCTGAAGAAGGATATACCGACGACGGTATTTATGATTTGTGATTTTGTGATTTTATTATCACGTATCCATCATCTTGGATTTCGGTATTTTGGGCGATCTATTCGTATGATTTAGTCTTGATGACTGAGTTCCATGATATTTGATTTTGTGCACCATGGTTGCACTTACTGGGTATTTATACCTTGCACATAGTTATTACTCTTGAGGTGTTGATTGCGATTTCATGCCTATTTCATGCCGGTGATTTGATTTACGCTTCCAGCATAGTTTCATGTACTTTTAGTGTTTGATTTGTGCACGCTGATGCACGCGGTTGTGAGTTTTCCATCGCGGTACACCTGATTTTGATTAAGCCGCGTTGTATATCGTTTCGTGCCTTGGCTGCACCTGCTTATGACTTTATGGATTTCATACGGTTGATTTGATGTTGTGCATATGTTACGCACACGATTGGATTTTTGCGCTCGGTATAGCTTATATGTGCTTGTAGTGCATTGATATGTATTTTGTGCAAGCAGCTGCACACGTTTATGATTTTCTTTATATCTGGGTACACTTAGTGTTGCTGCTTACGCATTTGAGTTATTGCTGGTATTTGTGCATGGGATGCACCAGTTCTATACTTCGTGTGTTTGTCGCACCAGTTTTATGTTTCTTGCGTTTATCGCATCAGATTTATATTTCGTGCCTTTGTTGCACCAGATTTATATTTTGTGCATTACGGTTGCACCTGACTTCGATTTGATGCCTTTCGGTATGTCGATTTTGATTGTGATATTGATGTGGATTCTTGCACTCCGTGCTTTTGACTGGACTTACGCATGTTCGGCGTTGCTATTGGATTTTGTGATTCCGTGCATGTTGAGTGCGCAGGGTTTAGATTTTCATTCGTGCACGATGGATGCACCGATTTGGATTTTCGCGCATGTTGGGCGCATGTTTTGAGATACGATTTTGGTGCACACCAGATGCACTAAATCGAGATTCTTCGTGCATGTCAGATGCACATGTTTGGGCTGTCAGGCACACGTTGCCTATGACAGATGTTTCGTGCACACCCGTTGCACCTAGATGTTGTTTTGTGAACCTGTATGGCACATATATGGATTTTGATTTCCGTGCGCACCAGACGCACAGGGTGATGTTATGTACATTTTTGGGATTTATTCCTTTTGGAGCAGTACATTTTTATGATATTGGATATTTGTTTTCATACTGAGCAGGACTAGTCAGATGACAGTACCTGGATATATTTTGCATGCATTGATAGTTCGAAGGGATTTCCAAGAGCGAGCTATGGTCTCGATATATATATATACATACGTGTCCGATATGACACGAAACGTTTAAAAACAAGGAAATCCTTCTAAATTGTTTTCAAAACGGCGGAACGTACTTATTAAACAAAGGATATATATATATATATATATACATATATAGTTATTTTCTTGTGAAAAACGTCCGCCACTGTGCAGTGTTACGCGCATCGCACAGCGACTTAAAAAGATTTGGCATGCATTTACATCAGCTATTTACATGTATAGATTGGATGTCCACATGTATAGTTCTGATCTATATCATATTGGTTTTCTATTGGATTTGACATTTGTGTCTTTACCATGACTCCGATGATTGCGGGATGCTTGATGGAGTGTTGATTTTGAGTTATCTGCTCAGTACTCATGCGCATGCATTGCGCTATGATACGTTTTATGTATTGCTGATTTCGGAGCCCCGATGACTTGGAATTTGTATTGAAATATTTTAGCATTTGGGGGTTTAAATTTAAATTCGGAGACCGAATTTCTTTAAGGGGGGTAGATTGTAACGTTTTCAAAATAATAAAATATGATTTTTGGGAAATTTTATAATTTAATATTATTTTAATGAATATTTTAATATTCTGGTATAATTAAATACAAATAAATGGGGAAAAATTATGGAAAATTCTAAAATAAGGTATTTTATGGAATTATGCCATTTTAAAGTTTTTAAGATTAGTTATATGCTAATTTAGTGCTAATCGCGATTAAAAATCGCTAATTGGATTTTTAGCATTTTTGTGCAAAAATGTGCACATATCATTTTCCACACTTGTTACACTTGTGTTACATTTCTTTTGCCATGGTTCTTTTGGGTGCACTATTGGAGTGAGAAGGAAAAGAAAAGAAAAGGAAAAAAGTAGTATGATGAGAGAGAGAAAGGGACCAAGTCAACCTTCACCTTTTAGAACCATACCCCATTATTTTCCCCTTCTCATTCTCTCTCCTCTCCCTCCCCTTGTTGAGCTTCTGCTGCTCTCTCTCCCTCTCTCACCCTCTTCACAAAAACCCTAGATCCACCATAAAAACAAAGACAAAACCCCATTCCCACTTCACAAAACTTACTCCCAAGCTCACTAGCTACACATTGAACCTAGCAAGATTGGATTTGGAGGACTTTGAGCAACTCAAGAAAATTTTCTTGAGTTGCCAAAGGAGGTAATTTCTGCACCTATTAGAGTAGTATTTCATTTCCTTGTGCATCTATTTTAGTTTCATATCGATAATGTGTTGTTTGTGGACTTAAAATTTTCTATTTTAGATTTCTAGTTAGGGTTTAGGGTAAAACTGAAATCAAAGATGGAATTGAGGATTGTGGTGACCTTAGAATCCCTTGTGTGATGCTAATTTGGACCCAAACCTGAACTTGAAACCAGAATACGGAATTACAGAATCGATATCGGGGAAAACTGTAAATCTGGAAGTGTTTTGTGGAATCTGCTATCACCCCGAGACCCCAAAAATAAAACTGAGTTGACAGTGAAATGTGCAGGCACCAATGAACCACCACACCAAACCCTAGCCCCCAACTCAACAGTGAGGCCGCCAATTATTCCTTTCTGGCCGCAATTTGCGGCCAGAGCAGGAGGGAATTGCCTCGATTTCTGTGCATGGCCCCATTTCCTCTATTCTTGACCCTGGGTATGTCTAGTTTTGACTGATTCCATCTAGGGTAAAATCTGGGTTGATTTTCCTATGTTGGTGCATGGTTTGTGACTTGATTTAGCATGGATTTTGGTATTTGGTGATTCATTCCTGTCGGGTGGCGTTTGGACGTCAACGACAAGTGGATATTGAACGTGTTTACATGCGAGTCGATAGGTTTTTACCTATGCGGGTAGCGTGTGCTATTTTGGTTTCCGATGTGGTTTTCATGTGCTTTAGCATTGTGATATACTTGTAGGTACCCTACGAGATGTTGAGGCAAAGAAGATGAAGATGGCGACATCGGCACCGACACATGAGAAGCAAGGTGAGTAGATTATATCTACGGGGAGAAGTCGGGTGGATGGCGTATAGCACCCCCGCAGTCCGTGATGATGTATACGAATACGTATACACACATATATTTATTATGTGTTGTTTAGGATTATTGATGGTAATACTGGATTATTGGCGATAAGGATGTATTGGTTGAGTATAGTGCGAAACCCTGGAGTAGTGGTTGCACCCACACTCACACATACACACATACTTGCATACATTCTTTCATATATCTGTGCGCATATGATGGTGTGTATATCTACACATGGGTATGGGACTATGTGTTCATATACGGGTTTGAGGATGATACGTGGATTGAGATGAGTCGATGAGATTCGATTGAGGCCGTGAGATTTGGCGACATGACAGAGTTCGTATTGGAGATGTGATATGATGGTAGTGATACCTGTCATGTGATGAGATAGTGTGATATCGACTCAGATTTAGGTGGTTTCCATACCCCTCTCTATTGACTTGGTTGCGGGTTCGTAGTTCGCATAGTAGGCGTTAGACTAGACCCGAGTCATACCTATTTCAAAACTAACGAATCAGGGATATTTTAAAGATAGGAAAAAGGGTTTATACGGATATTTTCAAAAGGCGCATCTTTTCTTAAAACACCGTAGCCCTTATTTTACCAAAAGCCCTGATTCGTCTTATTTCAAAAGGCAAGGTTGCATGATATATCTATTGAGGCAGGTTCTCTACTGTTGCGTTGATTACTCGATTCCGCACATTCATGCTGTTGCATTGCATCACTTATATTGTTGATATATTTCAGTCATGCTGCTAGGACACCAGCACAATTATCGATGATGCGTATGTTCCACCTCGATCCGATCTTAGAATCTTGATACTTTTGCCGGTTTGTTTTTCTACTTCATTCTTATATTCCTGGAATTTTCCAAAGGTTTCGGACTTATGTTTCATTAAGAAGACATAACCGTACCTTGAAAAGTCATCCGTAAAAATAATGAAGTAAGAATAACCGCTTCGCGTATGTGTAGATATTGGACCGCACACGTCGCTGTGTACGAGTCCCAAGAGCTCGCTCGCCCTTACTCCGTGTCCAGTGAACGGAGTCTTTGTCATCTTTCCTTTGAGACAGGATTGACAAGTGGCATACGATTGATATTCGAACGGATTTAAATATCCTTATGTATGTAACTTCTTCAACCTTCTCTCATTGATGTGATCCAGTCTACAATTCCATAAGAAAGTCTGATTTATTTCTGGAGACTTTCTTTTGTGTGTATTCTGGACATTGAAAATCTGTGGTTGGTTTAATACGTATATACCATTGCTTAATGTACCTGACCCAATCAGAACTTGATTAAGGTGACTGTTTACAACATTACTTACAAACGCAAATTCATAACTTTCTTTAGAAGTCAAAGATACAGAAATGATATTACAAGTTGCGTTGGGTACAAAATAGCAATTACGCAAAACCAAAACGTCTCCATCTGACAACCCCAGGTGATAGTCCTCCACGGCCTTAGCATCCATGCTAGCTCCGTTTGCAACTTTGAGGGTCATGTCACCTGCCTTCAAAACCCTACGGTTTCTCATGCAAAGAATTACAGATATGAGATCCTGATCCGGTATCCAATACCCAGGAAGTAGAGTTTATTGATAGACAGTTTTCAATAACATACACACCTGAAGCTGAAGCCGCAACTTGCTTCAGATCCTGTGTTCTGGCCTTCCAAGCCCTGCAATCTTTCTTCCAGTGTCCACTCTTATGACAGAAAAAGCATTCTTCTTGATCCACGTGCTTCCTTACTTTCTTTGTTGCTTTTGCCTTTCCCTTCGTATCCACTTTACTAACACCGCCCCTTGGTTTGGCGGGGGCTTTCTTCTTCTTTCCCTTGGCTTTCGCCTCGGACCTAGAAGAGGAAGATCCTCCTACAAACAAAGTGGATGTTTCCCTACCTTTCTGTAGGGTGCCCTCTGCGCTCATCAGCATGTTGAGGAGTTCTGAAAGTTCAACTTCCTTTTCTTGCAAGTTGATGTTCAGGATAAACTGGGCATAAGTGGAGGGAAGGGACTGGAGAATCAAGTCCGTATAGAGCTCATTCTCCAACGTGGTCCCAAGGTCCGCGAGCTCCTCTATGTAGCCAATCATCTTAAGCACGTGTTCCGCTACCGATGATCCGACGACCAATCTTGCCGAAAACAACTTCTTCGACACTTCGTATCTGGCGATACGAGATTGCTCTCCATACAGTTCTTTTGTATGGAGAAATATGGATTCGAGGTCCATATTTTCGTGCCTCCTCTGATGTTCGTTGTCTATAGAGGCAAGCAAGAGGCACTTGGCCTTCGCGCAATCGATTTCCCAGGTTTTACGGATTTCCTTATCCGCAACGCTGGTTTTGGGACCTGGGACAGGGGAGCTTTGGTGGTAAGAAGATACCCCAACTTGTCATAAGTGATTGCCATTTTGACATTCCTGAGCCAATCTTTGTAGTTTGGCCCTGTCAGTATATTTTTATCTAGTAATAACTTAAGTCCGGTCATGTCGATTGGTCGCTGCAATTAGGAGAGAGAGAAGAAACACTTTAGCATGATGCTCTTGCAAGTTTAGAGTGGTTTTTAGTTTGTCTAAACAGGATGGCTCCCACTGTCTCTCGAATCCCTCCTCAAACCATAAAGAAAGAATTAGTCAGGATCAATCTCACCGTACAATACTTGCTTAACCGTTCGGCCAGGCTGGTGTCGGTACTTCGAGGGAGGTTTTCCAACGCTTTCGCGAAGTTCCTTAATTAAATAACCTCTTTTTCCTGTGGGCGTAGCCCCGCTAACACCTTTCTAGACACCTACTTGGTTTATAGCATTGATCGTTAAAGTGAGAAATTTCCCGAGGAGTAGCATATACACAGTAGGATCGAGATCCAAATATCATTGCGTGACAAAACTGAAGGAATCCTACCAGAATCATCACACTCCAAATGGTATGCAACACTAGCAAGTTTCTGTTCTTTTGAAACTCCCGATGTGGATTTTTGCCCCATGCTCTTATGACCTTGACTTTGGCCAACAAATCATAAGTCACATGTCAAGTTCTACCCGTCATTCTCCAGGTTAATTTGAGCCCACCCGCACATACCCTTGACTTTGGCCAACAAGGTAGAATGACTGCCCTAAACCAACACATCTATCTATGCTGCACATGAATACCCAATAGCTACCAATCACTATGCCTTGACTTTGGCCAACAAACATAGCTTGAATACTATTGACCATCCATGTGAAACGACAGAGGGCTACGAATGGTTTTGGCGAAACCGTGAACGTAGTGAACTTGATATAATCGATGGAACGAGATAGCTTTCAAAAGGAGTGGTTCATGCTCCGTATTTAAAAGTTTGGTTTTGAAAAGAACCGAGCGGTTTTCAAAGTGTTCCAACGACTTTTACTTGGTTTATTTTTCTTGCATTAGTTCTTTTAATGCGTGTTTTTCTTGCATTAGTTCTTTTAATGCGTCCCATCATTTAATCCTACCATTGCAGAAAACAACCAAAATATGACGTACGCTTATGCCATTCGCATTCGCCACGGGGCCCCGTCATTACCCGTTAGGTTACTTAACTAACGACAGAGCGGGGGCTGGGCTAGCGCGGCTGCAAAACATAAGCAACGCCTAAATAATATCATACTTAGATATATTGCAATGATAGCCATTTTAGATCACAGATGAACACATTGGATATACTAGGAATCCGCAATTAGTACGAGCCTGTAATGAAAAGCGGATTACACGGTCGCGATGAATAGCCAATACCCCACCCTAGACCCCTACGGGTGCGGCAAACTACCCGCCAAATATCCGAAGTGGAGCAACCTCCCTCAACGACGTGAGTAGGCCACTCGGCACTTCGAGATACCCGGTAGCTTGTGCACCCTACCTTGGGTCTATCCCAGGAGCAAAAACAGTAAAAAGAAATTATAGAATGACGGCTATAACCCCGACCCGGTTGTGCGGCCATACAAATAATATTACATCAATTTACAAATTTACATGAATTGAAAGAAAAGAAAACTCTCATCTCACAACCCCCGGCTATTCACCCGCGACAATCCAATGAATTCATATACACATACCAATAACATTACAGATCAAAGATTTGTATAACCCCCACTAATCGACATATAGCGATTATGTCACGACCCGAAAGTACGGAACATGACCGGCACTTAAACTACGAACGTCTCGAGGCGTACGTAATCTAAGTAAACCGAAAACCCAGAAATCCAAACCAAGAAAAGTAGTAGAGTGCAGGAAAAACCAACTTAAAGCAAGTAATTTCAATAGCATAAGCCGAATTACGCGGTTTTTAAAACATCAAAAATTTACTGAAAATTTCGGCAGAGTCTCCTTTGTAAATACTGGCCCCCAAACGGGATACAACATGAATAGTATACGAAATCAAGAAAAGGGCATCCCCAAGCGGGAGCTAGCTCTTCGTCAATCGACGGTCACAGCCACACAAACAATATAATATACAACGCCAACGGCGAGGATCAAAACTCAAAAGGAAACTCAAAACCACCAGAAATATAACGAGCGACTCTAAGGTCGAAAGAATAAACAACACTGGTCTCTATCTCAAAAATACATGTTTGGTTGATGGAATTTACTAGATACAACGGAATAATGTTATACAAGGTAATATGATGGGTACGATACAAGAAAAACCCACCTACTAGCAAGTCACCCGAATGAAACTGAGCCCGCAAAGCCGTAATGAAACCTGTACGGCAAACCTGCAAGAAACTGGGGCACAACGGGGGTGAGTTGCCAACTCGTGAGTAGAAAAACATCTACGCACAGAAATCGCATAAATAACGCAATCCTAGGTCAATGATCATAATATAGCCTCAAAAATGTATATAACATGCAGCCTATAACAATGGCTAGGGTAAATATCTAACCCGAGTGTAAACTCATGTGCCCGTGTCAGTGCTTCAGGTAGCAATATATCATATGAATGAGGTATGAATGCATGAAAACAGAATACATGTAAATGAAGAAACTGTCTTCATAAATTAGTGAGATTTCCTTCGTATTTTTAAACTGAGGTATCATAATGAAATCAGTATCAACAGTGTCTAGCATCGACACAAAACATAAATCTCACTGTCTCGAAATATCAATGTCTCAATCTCAATATCTAGGGCGCCGTCAGTCCAGACCGACCCCTACCATCCATCTCAAGACCACGACGATATCCTCCGGATATCCGACGCGTCGGGTAATATCACCGGTAGGTAATCTGTCCCCTGCCAGGCTCAACGTCAACACCACATTCATCTTGCCCCGGGGTACCATACCGGGTCCACCATGTACCCGTGACGGTTCCTCCACTCCTCGACACGGATCTCTAAAACCACAGCAAACTCATGGTGGATGACACTTTACATCACTAGAAAACCGCAACATTTTATATTTTAAAAGATCATAAGTTGTAAATTTTGCGGCTTTCCCCGAAATCCAGAAATATCATAAATCTCAAGAAATCATCACAAGTGCATATGTCAATGATAATGAATGCGTATGGTATCAATAACCAAGTTGCAATGTATGCTTAATAAACTAGGCATGTAAGGCAGGTACACTAATATCATATCAACTACTAACTAACAAGCTAAGTCAAGCAAATATATTCTCTAAAGTGTACGTGACATGGCAATTACCGATGAAGATGTGTGTGAGCCGGCAAGTAGGTGTACGTGGTACATACGCATCATCGGTAATGGTGCTGGTGTCCTAACAGCATAATATCAATAATGGAATATGCAGCAAAATAAGTATGCGAGGCAGAGTGAACAGCAATAATATCCGGGAGCTGAATACTAGACACAACGATAACTAATCTGTAATAATCTAATATAAGTCATACAAATGGTGCCATTTGAAATAACACGAACCGCGGGGTTTTGAAAATAGGGCTACGGTGGTTTTTAAGAAAGGATACGTCTTTTGAAATATCCGTAGATCCCTTGACCTGTCTTGTAAAATACCCACGATCCGCTAGTTTTGAAATAGGTAGGAGTCTAATCTAATCTAACAACTACACTAAACTATACGGCTGAACTAACAAGCTGAACTACAGGTAAGGAAACCGCCTATCATCTGAGTCGATACATATACATACCTGTATATATACAGTCGGTGATCCCGCCTCAATAATATTATAGCCCTAACCAGACATCCCAAGTCAAGAGTGCGGATCAATCATCAAAATATAGCTCGTACGTAAATCCGTCGTACGGCATCCCTAAATCTGGGTACGGGTCAATATCACATTTATCATACTATTCACCTGATATCCTCTTTATCAAATATCATGATCGGGGTACTGATCTACGTCTAGTACAATATTGATACCATCTATGTATGCATGCATGTAAGAATCACTACGTCAAAAGACCCGCTAAAACATCATGTCGTATCTCAATACGAACCGAAACACATCACGGATCTTCTGGGCTCAAGCCCAATATCATCGACTCATCTCAAATCCCAATTACTATCCTCAAATCCAGTATATAAACACATAGTCCCATACCCATGTGTAAATATACACAACAATATATAATCCCATGTACGCACATATGAAAGAAGAATGTATGCAAATATGGGTGTGTGTGTATGTGTGGTGCAACCACTACCTAAGGTTTCGTAACCATGCACCAATCCAACACCAATATCCATCTAAAATCATCAATAATAAATCCTAACAACATATCATAAATTGTTGGTGTGTATACGCATCCATATACATCACCACGGACTGCGGGGGTGCTATACGCCATCCACCCGACTTCTCCCCGTAGATATAAATCTACTCACCTGGTCCTCGTTCGCCGGTGCCGACGTCGCCACGCGCTTGCTTGTCGTCTTGAAGTTCACATGGGGTACCTACATATCATAACGCACCGTATCGCATTAAAACTAAATTCGAAATCGAAACGGCATACGAAAATCAATTCGGCACGTGTATCACGCATAGGTCCAAACCTATCGCCTACGCATGCAAGAATAGTCAAACCAACCCTCGATGTCGATGTACAGACGTCAAACAATCGAGAAAAATCCAATCACACTCATTTGCACATTCACGAACACTAATTTTAATATAAACTAGGTTAAAACTCACAAAAACCCCAACTTAACTTAAAAAGTCACTTTTCCGAAAATCTAGCAAGCACAATTTAAATCAACAAATATGCAAACTAGTAACCTAAATTGGATTTAGCATAACCTAATATGTCAATTACATCACACAACCCTAATCTCACAACACAAAACCCCAATTTGAATTCAAACCCCACTATTGAATTTCAAACCATGCACTTAGAACTAAAATAAAAACCTATTTAAACATATAATTAAACTAACCTAAAGCAATTAACAACAACTTAAGAAAAAGGTTAAAATTATACCTCATGATCAAGGGATCAAACATGAATCTAGCACCAAAATCTTGGCCTCCAAAATGAAAACTTTTCACTAAGAATCATGCTATAGTAGCTAAGAAATAATGGGTAAGGCTTGGATTTTGAATTAACTTTGATTTTGCAAGGATTTTGAGGCAAAATTGTGGATTTTTGAGGCAATTTTGTGGGGGATTTTGGGGTAGGGGTTGCTGCTGGAAAGGGGTCAGCCATGTTGTGGGGGAGTGAGGAGAGAGAGGGAGGTGAAGAAAGTGGGGAGAAAAGACAAGTCCACACCCCTTTTGACTTTTCTTTCATTTTCTTTTCTTTTCTCTTCTTTTTTTTATTCAAAAAGGAGGTGATTGGAGAGAGGGGGAGGGGCTGTTAAAGTGGGCCGGCCACAAGGGGAAGGGGTGATGGTGAAGTGTGTGGGTGTGGGGAAAAGATAAATGTATTACCCCAATTTCCATTTACACTAAATTTCACCGAAAAAAGCCTTTTTCTTCAATAATTTCTAAACCGTTTTGGCAAATGATTTCGTTCCAAAAACCACATGATAAAATTTTATTTAATGTTTTATGATGCACAAAATTGGTTTCAACTCATTCCAATTTGTAATTTTCCCTAATTAAATGTATTAGTGACGGCTTAAAATAATAATAAAATAATATTTTTTTCAGAAAATTTGAAATTTCACCAGCGGCTCAATAAACACCAAATAATAGCAATTACATAGCTAGAATATGTATATTTAATTTTTATAATAAGATATTTGTATTTTTACTTTTTACAGAAAACCCCCTTATTTTACCGATTTTTCGAAATTTCACCGAAACGATTTTCAAAACGTTACAGATTAACAGACGTTCAATACAAATATCACATCACAGAAAAATACCCGTCAGCTTAAGCCTTTAGATACTCGATCAAAATACGGTTTTTAAAGCCCCAAAAACAAATTTTTCTTTCTGGAAAATCTGGGCTGAAAAAACATATAACAAAAATCCCAAAATACCCCACTTAGTATTCTGCAGAGAAGACGATCCACAGCCGAGTTAAATCGGCCGCGGTACCGCGGCAATAGCAAGTTATTGCCGCGTTTCCGCGGCTGTTTGATGGGTTCTCTGGACCGTTTTTCTACAGTAGACTATAAAAACCCTGAGTCGATTTTTAAAGCATGATTTATTATTTTTACAGCACTTTAAAAATTGACAGCAAGTTTGATTTTGGGGTGTATTTCACGACTTTTTCTCCGATCGAATTTCTAGTTACTATGCTAACATGTTAGGTAGTGTTTAACCTGGCTCTGATACCACTGTAAGTCCATGCTACGGCTCCCGGTACTTACGGGCTTGCGGAAGTGACGAAAAACAATTTTTCTAGAGAAGGTAACATGGACGCAAAACGGATCTTTGTTAAACTATCTACCTAACAACCTAACTAGGAGTTGTTAACTACTCGGTTAGGGGGTAATACCTTTCTTTCTTGAACTCCTTCGTCTTCAACTCTTGATGGTGTACGGATGGCTTCACCCCGTCGTCTCCTTGCGCCGAAGATTGATCCACCCGAAAGCTTCTACCTTTGGCTTCTTCTTCGAACTTTGAAGAAACTAGTTCACTCGGTTTGCCAAACCTTGTGAACTAGAGTGAGTAGAGGAGAATGTGTTGGGATTTTTCTCTATGGTTCTTGCTTCTCAACTCATGAGTCAAATGAACCATAGACTAGAGAGAGGGAGAGCAAGAGGAAGAGGGTGAGAGCTCAAGCCAAGAGAGAGAAAGGAAATGAGAGAATGAGTAAGACTTTTCTCTCTTGGCTCTCATAATCCATAGTCATCATAACAAAAATACCAATCAAGTATTTTGTGATGGTTTAAGTCAAAATAGCCATATCATTTCATGCACTCATTTTTCACAAGATAAACAAGCAAGCAAAAGTCTTTGCCATGAAATGATAGCTATTGTCATGATGATGGTCAACTAGTCCAACCTAGTCAACCGGTCAACAAAGTCAACAAGTCAACAAAGTCAACCCCTCAACAACCATGTCACTATAATACTTAATTAATATTATTGTTAATTATATTTCATATTCTCATTAGGGTTTAGCAAAAAGTCAATGGTCAACGGTCAACAGTCAACAACCCCAACGAGAATCCTCTGCCTCTGTCTCTCTGTCATCTATGCATACACACCCGCATCCGCGTTCCGAGGAACATGAATACATATGAGATAAAACCAATCCCAAAACGTACACTAGGATCTGGCTTAAACCAAAGCCCGCTAGTGTTAACTGTCCGGACACTAAACGTGCACAAGTGCACGGAACCATGCGACCTGTCGCAAAACCATGCGACCTCTACTCTTTTGCCTAAAGGCGAATAGCTTTCTGTGTGGGACTCTAAAGACTCGACACTACGCTGGCAGTGGGTTTAACCACAGACCGCAAGCGGCACTAGCTGTGCGTAACGGCCCCCAGGTAGATGCCGACAAGAAGACTGACGAGGTGAAACCCATCCGAACTCCTACTGAGCCTGAATGTGACAGTCTCCGTACAGTCCGGTCTGTTCGTCTGATACATCGCATGGCGGGCCTAGGGGGCGGTAAAACGCCAGTCCCCTAATAGCGGTACAAGTCGTGCCGGAGTGTAGCCCATAACACCCTGAGATAACACTGGAAGTCTACCAGTATATCTCGCTTGCCCTGGCCAGGGACTACTCGTGTAATGGCTCTCCTAGACACAGCGCGATGTCAACCCCCAATACCGAGAGAGACGAATCCTGTCTAACCGTCACTGCCTCCAAGTGCTTCGGGACTGCACCCAACTACTACCTGTTTGCACGACTACTTTGAGCCGTGGTAGGGTAGTAATCAAAGTACAGTGGGAACACACTCGAGGCGAAGTGACAGTGTCAAGTCAGCGGACTAAGCTGTACTCATGTCACCTGGGAACTGATAACTGACGATAGGTATAATACCAACCAATCAGTTCCCGACGAGTCCTCTCCAGTGTACTCATAACCTAACGAGCACCCGCATACTATCTCAAGTACGACGTACTGACGGCTGTGGGACAGACCGTCTCCCAAGCTGGGATAAGAAGCGCATACGCTAGTCTACTCCGGAGTATCGATGCCCTGTCTCGATAGTCCTGCGACTAGGGACCTGCATAAGGATGTGCTTGTGGATTACCCAGCCCCCACGAGTGTGACTGCCATCACAACGCTGGTAATCAAGCAAAGATCCTAAGGGCTTTACTAATATGTATAAGCAATATGCTAAAAGAAACACATGCACATATTAAAGTAGAAACAAACCAAGTAGCATACTACCATTTTGAGCAAGATTGTTTATACAACTATGAATATCCCAAGCTTCCATTAAGTAATATACAAACTAGTATGATACAGTAATGGCCTGTAGGGCATATACACTAACATACACCACATCATGTCGGTGTATCGGGGCGGAGCAATCACACCCTATGTGATATGGTATGCTCTATGATGAGTACTACTGAGTTGCCTATTTTCTTTTGGGGTTATGCACTTGAGAAGTTGCATACCTATTGAATAGGGTTCCAACCAAATCAGATTCCTACCACTCCATATGTGATATGGTATGGGAAGAGCCCATCTCTTAAGGACGTTAAGATTTTGGGTTGTCCGACCTATGTCAAAAGCAAAATCCGGACAAGCTCGAGGCAATGTCAGTTCTGTGGAAGTTTGTTGGATATCCCAGGCATTCGCAAGGGAATATCTTCTACCAAACTGAGGAACAAGAGATGTTTTCTCAGCATGCCACCTTTGGGAAAGGGAATTTCTTGTGAAGAAATTAGTGGTCATAAGGTAGAACTGGAAGTAGTTCCAGCTAAAACAAATTACAGCTGATGATTTGGTAGAACCGGAGGATTCAATAGTTTCCAACGAACCTCAGCCTCTCCGCCGATCTGGTAGGATTCCTCATCCACCTGAGAGATACTTTGGTTTCTCTATGACAGTGGGAGCGAGGATTGCATCATGAGATGATGACCCAACTAGTTTCGAGCAGGCCATCAGGAGTGGGGACTCTGTGAGAATGGCTGGATGCTTAGCGATCTGAGATGGAATCCTTATACACCAACAAAGTATGGACTTTGGTTGCTTTATCTGAAGGGTTAAATCCCCATCAAGAGCGAGTATATCTTGAGAAGATTACTTGGTGTACATGGAAAAGTTGAGACTTTCAAAGCTATGCTTAAGTCCATCCAGATCCTACTTGCCACTGCTACATACCATGACTACGATATCTGGCGGTTGGGTGTCATGACTGTTTTTCTAAATGATGATTTGGAAGAGAGCATCTATAAGTACACAGGCAGAGGGCTTCGTAGACCTTGGGAGCAGCGGAAACGTGTGCAAGATGTTTTATGGGATAAATCAGGCATCGCAGAGTTGGAACGTCTGTTTTGATATAGTAGTCAAAGAGTTTGACTTCATCAAAATGGTAGATGAACCAAGTATATACAAAAAGGTAGTAGGGAGTATGGTGGTGATCCTCGTATAGTACGTGGATAACATACTCTTGATAGGGAAGGAGTTTCCTATGCTACGCTCGGTCAATCTCCTATTATCACAAAGATTCTCCATATAGAATGAAGATGATACCTCCTAAATCCTGGGTTATGGATCTATGAGATAAATCTAACTGGATGTTAGGATTCTCACTAGTTGTAGTGAAATGGTATCAATCGATCCTGGGGAGAATCATTGGAAAGGTTCCATGGTGATAAGGACGACTGAATGTCAGTCGCAGGCATTGTTTTTACCCTCAATGGAGGGACGGTATGTTGGAAGAGTTCCAAGCTATATATCGTGACATACTAGATGATTAAAGATAAGATACATCGTTACCAAGGATGCTACCAAAGAGGCTGTCTGGATATATTTTAGTTCATGAGATGAACTTTGTTCCTGCCATTGTGTGACAATGGAGTTGTGGCTTATGCCTAGGAACCCCCGTCCTATCAGAGATCCAAACATATTCTTAGGAAGTATCGCCTGATCATGAAGATGGTTGATCTCCAGGAAGATCGAGGTTAGGAGAGTAGACACAGAGGACAATAGTGCGGTTCCATTCACAAAGGCCTATTTCCCAGTAGAGACTTTTATGGGATGGTTGAGTATGAGATACTTCAACCACAGCTGATTGTTGGGTATGCGATACCACAACAGATGGCCCTAGTGCAAGTGGGAGATTATTAGTGATATGTACGCCCTAGAGGCCATAACTGTACATACGATGTATATTGTAGTGGATGCTTGGACATATATAGGGAGGACTTTCTTGCTCGACATGATAGTATGCTATCTGGTTGCCCTTTATCTTAACATGTACTCTGATTGTCTCTATGTTACATGTTGATAAAGCCCTTAGGATGAGTACTTGACTACCAGGACTATGATGCAGATCATACTAGTGGGGACAGTGTAGTCGCTAAGTACATCCTTCAAATGTTCCTAGTCGTGGGAGTACCGAGACAGGGCATCGATACTCCAGAGTAAACTAGCGTCTGCGCTTCTTGACCCATATGATGGGCGATGGATGATCCCATATCCATTGGTGTTTGACATCAGAGAAGGTATACGGGTGCTCAGTGGAGACTGGGTACACTGGACGGACTCGACGAGAACTCCCAGATGGTATTATACCTCACGTCAGATGGCAGTTTTCTGGTGACACTGGTACAGGTTAGTCTGTAGATCCGAGATCGTCATAGAGTCTTGTGTGATTCCCACTGTGCTTTGATTTCCATCATACCATATCCAAGATGGCTTGCAAAACGGTGGCTTTTGGGTACAGTCCCGAATCATATGGAGGCAATGGTGATAGGAGGGGTTTCGTCTCTCCCGGTATAGGGAGTTGATGTTGCGCTGTGTTCGATTGGCTATAACTGGAAATCCCTGGCCAGGGTTGCTGAGATTTACTGGTAAGTGTTATCAGTAGTTTCTCGAACTGTTATGGACCTCATATCGACATGACTTATCAAGCTACTGGGGTCTGACGTTTACCACCCCTAGGCGAGATATGCGACATATCAGACGAAGAGACCGGACTGTACGGGTGTGTTACTGATTGGATTCACAGGAGAATGTACAAGCTTGCTTGTTGATCTTCTGATCGCTCAATACCTGGGTGGCTGTTACATTTAGCTGACCGCTTGCAGCTTGTGGGTGTTTGATATGATCATCACCTACTGCCGGTGTATTGACGATTCTTTAGAGTCCTAAACAGAGGTTTCCTGGCTCAGGCAAAACGCAGTAGGAGCACATATGTGATATCTACGGGACCGAGAATAATACGTGTATGGGATACCGTATTAGATTCTCGCGATATGTGATATCGACCGGGTATATGTGATATAGCCGGGTCATCGGATCAAGTGTTGATTCGATGAACTGATACAGATTATATTAATCGGTTATTTATGAAATAGCCGGATTATCGGATCAAGTGTTGATTCGATAATTTAATGTATAATTATATATTTGATATATTATATTACATTAACTAATATAAGCTCACTTAAAGATTCTTTTTCTCACTTGGATAATACATTGATATATATGTGATATATGTTAATTGTATTATTTTATTTTGTTACAAAATATATTATATATGTGATATATAATATTGTAACATGTTAAGGTTACAAATGCAACATGATTTGTGGAGATTAAACAAGTTAGAGTTTAATTTGGGTTAGCTTATTCATGAAGCTTCATGAAGCTTCCTTTTGTTTTTTGCTATTTTGTGTTGATATTTATTAACCCAACCCAAACCTTTTAACCATGGTTTATTCTCTACATGAGTTAAGCCCTTCATTCTTAACTCATGGTTGCAATTGTAACCACAACAATAATTCATTATTCATCATAAATAGATTTCTTCTTCTTCTTCCTCTTGAAAAGCTTACTAGCTTTTGGGTTTGTGATGATTTTGAGTGAGATAAAGAAAACAAAAGAGACCTAAATTTCTACTTCATCATCCTCATCTATTCTAACCACTTAGATTAAGGTGTTTGCTTTGCTAATACTTGATTAGTGAAGCAAGAGCTTGGGTTTGAGATTCTTCAAGGTAGATCATCTTAGTAGTTGAAGATTGGAAGCAAGTTTGCATCTTTCTCTTCATGGAGCCTCTCTAGAGTCCGGGTACATGATGATCGCGGAGAAGGGACCTCATGTTAGGTCCATGTTACCCATCCCGGTCCTTTCGGGGAGGCGGAATAGGTAAAACGAAAAATTTTCCTAACTAGGTAACATGGACCGTACAAGAAGGCTCGTTGGTAAACAAGAACTAACAAATATTCTACAAGTTCTAACTACTATGTAGAATGGTTATACCTTGGTCTTGAACTCCTTCTCTTCTTGTTGTTGTTCTTCCTCTTGCTTGCTCCTTGTAGTTGCTTGAACGGATCCTCCTCCTCGTCTCCTCTTTGCCATAGATAGATCCACCCGAGGGTCTCGAAATTGAGCTCCAATCTCAACCTAGAGATGACTAAGGTGTTTGGTTTTCTAAACCTAATACCTTAGATTGAGTAGAGAAGAGTGATGGTGGTTTTGTCTTAAAGGTTCATGATTTCCAACTCATGGAACACTTGAACCTTGAGAGAGGAAGAGGGAGAGCTTTTTTCATGAGAGAGAAAGAAGATGATAGAATGAGCTCTCATAATGCAACCATCCTCACAAAACTGAGAATAATGATAATAATAATAATAATTAAGTATGGTGATGGTTAGTTTCAACGACCATTATCATTTCATGCAATTATTTCATTTTGTAAACAACAAGCAAGCAAAAGTCATACCCATGAAATGATAGCCATGAAATGATGATGGTTAACAAGTCCAAAATGGTCAACCGGTCAACAAAATCAACAAGTCAACAAAAGTCAAACTTTCAACTCAACCATGGCATAATAATACTTAATTAATATTATTAGTCATATATCATATTCTCATTAGGGTTTAGAGAAAAGTCAACGGTCACCAAGTCAACCAAAATCAAATGGTCAACAACCCTAATGAGAATCCTCTGCCTCTGTCTCTGTCAACTGTGCATACACACCAGCATCCGTGCTCCAAGGAACAAGAATACACCGAGACAAAACCAATCCCAAAACAATTACTAGGATCTGGCTTAAACCAAAGCCCGCTAGTAACAACTGTCCGGACACCAAACGTGCATAAGTGCGCGGATGTGAACGAACCCCGTCACAAAACCATGCAACCTCTACTCTGTTTTGCCCAAAGGCGAGTAACCCTCTGTATGGGACTCTAAAGGCTCGACACTACGCTGGTAGTGGGTTTAACCACAGGACGCAAGCGGTACTAGCTGTACGTAACGGTACCCAGGTAGATGCCGATAAGAAGACTGATGAGGTGAACCCATCGAACTCCTATTGAGCCTGAATGTGATAATCACCGTACAGTCTGGTCCGTTTGTCTGAGAATATCTCATAGCGGGCCTAAGGGGGCGGTAAACGTCAGTCCCCTAATAGCGGTACAAGTCGTGTCGGAGTGTTTCCCAAAACACCTTGAGAATCTACTGGAAAACCTACCAGCAATTCTTGCTTGCCCTGGCCAGGGACGACAATGTGAAATGGCTCTCCTAGACACATCGCGATATCAACTCCCAATACCGGGAGAGACGAATCCTGTCTAACCGTCACTGCCTCCAAGTGCTTCGGGACTGCACCCAACTACTACCTGTTTGCACGACTCAGTAGAGCTGTGGTAGGGTAGTAATCTAAGAACAGTGGGAACACACTCGAGGTGAAGTGACAGTGTCAAGTCAGCGGACTAAGCTGTACTCATGTCACCTGGGAACTGTTAACTGACGATAGGTATAATACCAACCAACAGTTCCCGACGAGTCCTGTCCAGTGTACTCGTAACCTAACGAGCACCTGCATACTATCTCCAGTACGACGTACTCATGGCTGTGGGATAGACCATCTCCCCTGCTGGGAAGAGAAGCGTATGCACCATTCTACTCTGGAGTATCGATGCCCTGTCTCGATAATCCCACGACTAGGGAACAAAATAAGGATGTGCTTATCGACTACCCAGCCCCCACTAGTGTGATCGCCATCACAGCGCCGGTTGTCAAGCAAAAATCCTAAGGGCTCTACCAATATGTTTTCAGCGATATGTTAAAAGAAACATATACACATATTAAGATAGAAACAAACCAAGTAGCATACTACTATATCGAGCAAGACTGTCGTAAACCCGTATATATATATCCTAAGCCTCCAAAATGTATTATACAAACTAGTACTATACAATAATGGCCTCTAGGGCATACATATCTAACAATTTCCGACTTGCACTAAAGGCCAATAATTGGTGTACCGCATACCCAACGTCTGCACTAAGGCCAGCTGCTGGCGTACCGCATACCCAATAGCTCAAAAAGTCGCTCGAACTGTGTTTCAGGGAGGGCCTTTGTGAATGGATCAGCCGTGTTGTCTTTTGTGTCCACTTTCCGTACCTCGATCTCCTGGCGATCAATGATCTCCCTGATCAGGTGATACAGCCTTAAGATGTGTCTAGATTTCTGATGGGACCTTGGTTCCTTCGCTAAAGCTATAGCCCCATTGTTATCGCAATACAAAGGTATTGGGTCAACAATGGACGGAACCACCTGAAGTTCATTAATGAACTTCTTCATCCAGACCGCCTCTTTTGTGGCATAGCTTCCAGCAATGTATTCAGCCTCCATCGTCGAGTCTGCGACGGTATCCTGTTTGGAACTCCTCCAACACACCGCCCCTCCGTTGAGGGTAAACACAAAACCCGAGACAGACTTGCTGTCATGCTTGTCACTCTGGAAGCTTGAATCGGTAAAGGACTCGACCCTGAGGTCTCCATTACCGTAAACCAGGAACATCTCCTTAGTCCTTCTCAGGTACTTGAGAATGTTCTTCACTGCTGTCCAGTGGTCCTCACCTGGGTTTGACTGATACCAGCTCACCATGCTCAGTGCGTAAGCTACATCTGGTCTTGTACATAGCATCGCATACATTATAGATCCTACCGCCGAAGCGTAGGGTATAGTGCTCATGCGAACCCTCTCCTCGTCAGTCTTAGGAGACATCTTCTTGGAGAGGGTGATTCCGTGCAATGCGGGTATATTACCGCGTTTGGAATCTTCCATACTAAATATCTTTAGTACGGTCTCTATGTACCAGGACTGCGAAAGTCCCAGTAGTCTCTTGGATCTATCTCTGTAGATCTTGATCCCCAAAATGTATAAGGCATCACCCAGGTCCTTCATGGAGAACCGTTGTGACAAGAATAGCTTGACCGATTGTAGCATAGGAATGTCATTTCCTATGAAAAGAATGTCGTCCACATACAAGACTAGGAATACGACAGTTCGTCCTACAATCTTCTTATAGACACAAGGTTCATCTTCGTTCTTGATGAAATCAAATTCCTTGATTGCCTCATCAAAACAGATGTTCCAGCTCCGCGATGCCTGCTTTAATCCATAAATGGATTTAAGCAACTTGCACACCTTCCCGCTGCTCCCACTGTCTACGAAACCTTCTGGCTGATCCATGTAAACGCACTCTTCTAAACAGTCGTTTAGAAAAGCCGTTTTAACATCCATCTGCCAGATTTCATAGTCATGGAAGGCAGCAATGGCAAGTAGGATCCGAATGGATTTGAGCATAGCCACTGGAGAAAAAGTTTCGTCATAGTCCAAACCAGGTCTTTGACGAAAACCTTTTGCAACGAGTCTAGCCTTATAGGTTTCCACCTGCCTATCTACACCAAGTTTCCTTTTGTAGATCCATTTGCATCCAACGGGTTTTACCCCAGGTGGAGCAATATCCAAGGTCCACACTTTATTGGTGTACATGGACTCCATTTCGGATTGCATTGCTTCCAGCAACTTATCAGAGACCCTACTGATAATGGCCTGCCTGAAACTGGCAGGGTCATATTCTTCCAAGATGCAATCCTCTCGATCCCCGTCTAAAGAGAAAACCGTAGTATCTCTCAGGCGGATGAGAAATCCTACCAGATCTGCGGAGTGGCTGAGGTTCGTCTGGGGTTATTGAATCCAGTGGTTCCTCCAAATTTTCAGTTACATTTTGTGGTTCATGGATTTCTCCCGGTTCTACCGAACTCCCACTAGTTTCTTTTGCAAGAAACTCCCTTTCTAAAAAGGTAGCGTGGCGAGATACAAACACCTTCTGTTCCTCAGTGTGGTAGAACAGATATCTTAGTGAGTCTTTAGGATATCCCACAAATTTACATAGAACTGACCGTGCCTCTAGCTTGTCCGGTTTCTGTGTTTTTACATAGGCCGGACAACCCCATATCTTGAACCGCTTAAGATACGGATTTCTACCACTCCATATTTCATATGGAGTCTTAGGCACAGATTTGGATGGAACATAATTCAGTAGGTATGCCGCTGTCTGAAGCGCATGTCCCCAAAATGAAAGAGGCAACTCGGCACTACTCATCATGGAGCGAACCATATCCAATAGGGTACGATTCCTCCACTCCGAAACACCGTTGTGCTGTGGTGTATAAGGAGGAGTAAGCTGAGAGAGAATACCATTCTCTTTTAAGTAATCCAGGAATTCCGTGCTCAAGTACTCCCCTCCTCTATCAGACTGGAGGATCTTGATACTTTTGCCAGTCTGGTTCTCTACATCGTTTCTGAATTCCTTGAATTTCTCAAAAGCTTCAGATTTGTGTTTTATAAGATACACATACCCGAATCTATAGAGATCGTCAGTGAATGTGATGAAGTACAAGAACCCACCCCTTGCATGTATAGACATCGGACCACATACATCACTGTGTATGAGTCCCAAGAGCTCTGTTGCTCTTTCTCCATGTCCGGTGAACGGAGATTTGGTCATCTTCCCTTTGAGACAAGACTGACAATTTTCATAAGATGAAAACTCGAACATATTCAAGAGTCCATCTTTATGCAACTTACTTAGTCTTTTCTCTCCGATATGACCAAGTCTACAATGCCACAAGTAGGATTCGTTTGTATCTGAATTCTTCCTCTTGCGTGTGTTTTGTACATTGAGAACTGTATTCTGATTTAGAACGTAGATACCATTACACAGTGTACCTTCTGCAACCAGTACCTTATGAAGGTAAATGTTCATGATATTTCTATCAAGAACAAAGTTATATCCATATTTATCGAGTAAAGAAACTGATATGATGTTGCAAACCATGGATGGTACATAGTAGCAATCGTTCAAAATCATAGTATTGCCATTTGGCAACACTAGGTGATATTCACCGACGGCTGCAGCATTAACTTGTGCTCCGTTCGCTACTCTGAGCGACATATCACCAGGTACAACTTTCCTAATTTTTCTCAGTCCCTGCAATAAATTACAGATATGAGATCCTGATCCGGTATCAAGTACCCAGGAGGTAGGGCTGACCGTAAAGCAGTTCTCAATTACAAGAACACCTGAAGTAGATGCAAAACCATGCTTCTTCTTCAACTGGGTATCCTTGGAATCCATACAATCCTCTTTTTCTTGCTCATACTTATGATTATTGTCACAAGTTAGAGCCGAACCAACGTTCCCCAGCCCCGAATAAGAATTCGGATCGGTCAAGCGATACATTTTATTATCTTAATTAGGGCGTGAAATGGTTGCTACCTGGAGAGAGAGAAAAGAAACACTCAGCGTGCGCTCTTGCAAGATTAGATTGGTTTATTAATTTATCTAACCAGGATGGCTCCCACTGTTTCCTCAAATTCTTCTTCAAACCTTTAAAGGAAGAACTAGTCAGGATTAATCGCACGTCACAATACTTGCTTAACCTTTCAGCCAGGCTAGTGTTGGTACTTCGAGGGAGGTTTTCCAACGCTTTCGCGAAGTTCCTTAATTAAGTAACCTCTTTTTCCTGGAGGCGTAGCCCCGCTAACACCGTTCTAGACACCTATTTGGTTTATAGCATTGATTGTTAAGTGAAATAATCTCCCGAGAGTAATCCAACTCATCAGTGGGATCGGGATCCAACTATCATTGTGCGATGACCTAGATGGAATCCACTCTAGTCACCACACTCCAGAAGGTATGCTGAATCTGCAAGTTTCAATTTCTTTAGAAACCCCCGATGTGGATTTTTGCCCTTAGGACCCAAATGACCATGACGGAGTCAACAAATCAAAGAGTCCTAGTCAAGTTCAACCCGTCATTATTTGGATTGCATTAAACCCACCCGCATAACCCTTGACGGAGTCAACAAGGTTATACGACTGTCCTAACCAATCCCATATACTGCTACAAACAAGCAGCACTCAGCTACCGTACACTACGCCTTGACGGAGTCAACAAACGCAACACGAATACTAAGTGTTACTTGTAAGAAATGACGGAGGGCTACGGCTGGGTTTTTGGCGAAAAACCCGTTAATATAATGAACTTGATATCGTTGAAGGAACCTGAAAACCTTTTTGAAAATATAGTGGCGAAAACTTTTGCTAAAGAGGTCACTCCCCGTGAAGGGATCTCGGCTCTTTCCTCGTCGAATGAGGTGCAGGATATTCCAAACTGAATACCTCGATGCAAAGCAAGAATAATCGACTATAGTGAAGTTATTACCCTGACGCAAACATTTTGTCCAAGGGGTCACTCCCGATGAAGGGATCTCGGCCCTTGCCTCGTCGAATGAGGTGATGGGCATTCATAATCGAATACCTCTATGCAAAACAAAAGAGAACATCCTTGCAATAACAGCTTTTTGAAAATTGTTCCAACAACGTCTTTTAGGTTTGTTTTCTTGCATTAATTTAATGTGTCCCATCAATTAATCCTACCATTGCAGAAAACAACGAAAATATGACGTACGCTTATGCCATCCGCATTCGCCACGGGGCCCCGTCATCACCCGTTAGGTTACTTAACTAACGACAGAGCGGGGGCTGGACTAGCCCGGATGCAAAACATAAGCTACGCCTACTAGATATCATAAATAGATATATACATTCGTCAGATGCAATGATAGCTATTCCAGATCACAGATGAACACATTGGATATGCTAGGAATCCGTGTTTCATTCGAGCCTGCAACGAAAGACGGATTACACGGTCGCGATGAATAGCCAAAACCCCACCCTAGACCCCTACGGGTGCGGCAAACTACCCGCCAAATACACGAAGTGAAGCAACCTCCCTCAATAACGTGAGTAGTCCACCCGGCACTTCGAGGTACCCGGTAGTTTGTGCACCCCATCTTGGGTCTATCCTAGGAGCAAAAATAGTAAAAGAAATAATATACAATGGCGGCTACAACCTCATCCCGGATGTGCGGCCATACAAATAATATTACATCAATTTACATATTAAATGAATTGAAAGATAAAGAAAACCCTCATCTCACAACCCCCCGGCTATTCATCCGCGACAATCCAACGAATTCATATACACAAACCATCAACATTACAGATCACAGATATGTATAACCCCCACTAATTGACGTATAGCGATTAGCAAACGTTCAATACATATATAACATCACAGATATAACCCATTAGCCAAAGTCTACAGAAATTCGATCAAAATACGGATTTGTAACCACCCCAAAAACAAATTTGTTCTTTGGAAATTCTGGGCAGAAACAAACCATCCTACAAATCACAAAACACCAATATAAGAACACTGCAGGAAACTTGACCCACAGCCGAGTTAACTCGGCCGCGGATCCGCGGCAGGAGCATGCTCTTGCCGCGGTTACGCGGCGCGTTGACCGAGTTAGTGGTCCATTTTTCTTGCATGTTCTTTGAAAACCCTGAGCCGATTTTTAGTACATGATTTATTATTTTTTGAGCAGAAATAAAAATCGGCAGAAAGTTAGCATTTTCGGGGTGTTTTGCGGTTTTTTTGTCCGATCGCAATTCTAGATACTTTGCTAACATGCTAGTGTGTGTTTACCTTGGCTTTGATACCACTGTTAGGTTCACGTTACCCACCCCGGTCCTTTCGGGGAGGCGGAATAGGTAAAACGAAAATTTTTCCTAACTAGGTAACATGGACCGTACAAGAAGGATCGTTGCTAAACAAGAACTAACAAATATTCTACAAGTTCTAACTACTATGTAGAATGGTTATACCTTGGTCTTGAACTCCTTCTCTTCTTGTTGTTGTTCTTCCTCTTGCTTGCTCCTTGTAGTTGCTTGAACGGATCCTCCTTGTCGTCTCCTCTTTGCCATAGATGGATCCACCCGAGGGTCTCGAAATTGAGCTCCAATCTCAACCTAGAGATGACTAAGGTGTTTGGTTTGCTAAACCTAATACCTTAGATTGAGTAGAGAAGAGTGATTTTGGTTTTGTCTCAAAGGTTCATGATTTCCAACTCATGGAACACTTGAACCTTGAGAGAGGAAGAGGGAGAGCTTTTTTCATGAGAGAGAAAGAAGATGATAGAATGAGCTCTCATAATGCAACCATCCTCACAAAACTGAGAATAATGATAATAATAATAATAATTAAGTATGGTGATGGTTAGTTTCAATGACCATTATCATTTCATGCAATTATTTCATTTTGTAAACAACAAGCAAGCAAAAGTCATACCCATGAAATGATAGCCATAAAATGATGATGGTCAACAAGTTCAAAATGGTCAACCGGTCAACAAAGTCAACAAGTCAACAAAAGTCAAACTTTCAACTCAACCATGGCACAATAATACATAATTAATATTATTAGTCATATATCATATTCTCATTAGGGTTTAGAGAAAAGTCAACGGTCAACAAGTCAACCAAAGTCATATGGTCAACAACCCTAATGAGAATCCTCTGCCTCTATCTCTGTCAACTGTGCATACACACCTGCATCCGTGCTCCAAGGAACACGAATACATTGAGACAAAACCAATCACAAAACAATTACTAGGATCTGGCTTAAACCAAAGCCCGCTAGTAACAACTGTCCGGACACCAAACGTGCACAAGTGCGCGGATGTGAACGAACCCCGTCGCAAAACCATGCAACCTCTACTCTGTTTTGCCGAAAGGTGAGTAACCCTCTGTGTGGGACTCTAATGGCTCGACACTACGCTGGCAGTGGGTTTAACTACAGGCCGCAAGCGGTACTAGCTGCACGTAACGGTCCCCAGGTAGATGCCGATAAGAAGACTGATGAGGTGAACCCATCGAACTCCTACTGAGCCTGAATGTGACAATTACCATACAGTCCGGTCTGTTCGTTTGAGAATATCGCATGGCGGGCCTAGGGGGCGGTAAACGTCATTCCCCTAATAGCGGTACAAGTCGTGACGGAGGGTAGCCCAAAACACCCTGAGAATCTACTGGAAACCTACCAGGAATTCTCACTTGCCCTGGCCAGGGACGACAATGTGTAATGGCTCTCCTAGACACAGCGCGATATCAACCCCCAATACCGGGAGAGACGAATCCTGTCTAACCGTCACTGCCTCCAAGTGCTTCGGGACTGCACCCAACTACTACCTGTTTGCACGACTCAGTAGAGCCGTGGTAGGGTAGTAATCTAAGAACAGTGGGAACACACTCGAGGCGAAGTGACAGTGTCAAGTCAGCGAACTAAGCTGTACTCATGTCACCTGGGAACTGTTAACTGACGATAGGTATAATACCAACCAACAGCTCCCGACGAGTCCTGTCCAGTGTACTCGTAACCTAACGAGCACCTGCATACTATCTCCAGTACGATGTACTGATGGCTGTGGGACAGACCATCTCCCCTGCTGGGAAGAGAAGCGTATTCACCAGTGTACTCTAGAGTATCGATGCCCTGTCTCGATAATCCTACGACTAGGGACTAAAATAAGGATATGCTTATATACTACCCAGCCCCCACTAGTGTGATCGCCATCACAACGCCGGTAGTCAAGAAAAAATCCTAAGGGCTCTACCAATATATTTTCAGCGATATGTTAAAAGAAACATATACACATATTAAGATAGAAACAAACCAAGTAGCATACTAATATATCGAGCAAGACTGTCGTAAACCCATATATATATATATATATATATATATATATATATATATATATATCCCAAGACTCCAAAATGTATTATACAAACTAGTACTATACAATAATGGCCTCTAGGGCATACATATCTAACACCTCAACACGGAGCTTATGAAGCGAAGGAACGGACTACAAAGGTTGTAATCCCAAACTCTTAGAAGTAAAGTTGTTTACTTGCTTTGTTTACCCTAAGTCTCTAGTTAAGATCTTGGTTAGGGTTTGTTTAGCACCCCAAAATTTTTAAAATAGCATGATTCATGCTTGCCAAAACCTTGCTAAGGTGCTAAGCTAACCCTACAGGTGGAACAAGTGACCTAAGCCACCACTGGGCTATTCATCGGGAGCATGATCCCGCCAACAAGCTTCAGCACTCCTGTACCATCGCAAGAAGCTCCGAAGAGGTCGGTCTTTAATCGGCTCACCACTACCACGGCCCCTTTCAACGGGTCATCCAATTCCAAGCCTACAGCATCAGTCTTCGACAGGCTGAGCCTGAACTCCAATGGGCCCGTGAAGAAGCCCGCGATACCTGAAGCGGCCATCCCAAAGCAGATAACCATTCTGGCTCAAGCAGACGAAATCATCAGAGAGGCTTCTGCCAAGGGCTCAGTCTTTGCAAGACTGGCCGTTTCATCCCCCGTTCCAGACAAAGTCATGAAGGCTGTTTCCCATGTTCGAAAGTCAGCTTTCGCAAGACTGACTATCCCTTCCCAATGGACGTCAGTCTTCGATAGGCTAACGCCAATAACAGTCCCTCCTCAAAATAAGGGGCATGAAGAAGCTTAACCAACAGCGGAGGTGATCCCGGCCGCTCGACATGCTCGACGTCGCCACTGGCGCCAAGTAAGGAAAGCTGGGGGCAGCTCTCCATCTAGATTTGCTCCGCTAGCTCCAATGGTGGGAGTTGATGCCGCTGTTCCAACTGGGAACAGCTTTGAACTACTTAACAGGGTGTGCAGGAATTCGCCAACTGCCGTGCTAAAAAAGTCTCCCCCGCCTGTTGAAAAGATCACAAAGGAAAAGCCAGAGCATCCCCCTCAGTGGCTGTCCTCTAAAGTTTACAAGGTCTGGCGTCAAGTCCTAGACTCGGTGATTGATCCAGATTACTCCCGCCGACAGAAAAAGATAAAGGTTCGGCAAGAAAAAGACCACCCTGTCATACCGCGGAGATGTCATCTACGGGTGCCCACTGCAACGGCCCCCTCGACTTCGACCGCCCACAAAAGGAAAAGGCCGGAGAAGATCTCTACGACCAATCTCAAAGGCGTCGAACCTAAACGCCCCAAGTCTGGAGGCATGGTGGTCCACACTGTTTATATGGCATCCGGGAAAGGGGATAGCCGTATCTCTACGGGTCATCGACCGCTTACGCGATCCATGACAAAAGCCCAGGAGCAGCAACAGAAGCTTCAGGAAATGCTAACGCAAATGGCCGCACTCACTGGGCCAAAAGAAAGCCCGGAGGCGTCATCAGAGCTGCGTCATGAACAGGAAATCGATGCTGACTTCCTCCGCAGAATCCTCAAAAAAAGGACAGAGAAGCAGCGGAACAAGCGGCCAATATAAAACGAATGACGCTTCTCTTCCAAGACATGGTCGGGATGATGATACAACCGGATCCTCCGGCTGAGGACCCTCCGATTGTCCTTGAAGATGACAGAGGGGAGACATCGAACCCTTTTCCGGCTTGTTCAGGGGCCAAAGAGGAGACCATCTCCAAAGCCGCCCTGGATGATTATATCGCTCAACAGATACAAGCTCACCAGGTGAATGAAGCGGCTGGTCAGATTGTTAAGACTGGACGACCCTATCCGGGTTTGTACGACCAAATAAAGTACCCGCCGGGATATACGATCCCTAAATTCCATGTATATAAGGGGACGGGAAATCCACACCAACACGTGGCTCAATTCAGGACTCTGTATGGCAACACCGGAGGTGACGATAAGCTACTTCTTCGCCAATTCGTTGGCAGCTTGTCGGAGACAGCATTCGAGTGGTATTCGGAACTCCCGAATGACTCTATCAAGACATTTGCAGAGATGGAGTTGCCATTCACCCAACGTTTTGCGAGCGCTAGCGAACGTACCCCAATCACGGCGCTGATCAATGCCAGAGTGAAGCCAGGAGAAACATGGGTGCAGTACGGGATACAGTGGAGGAATCTATGGTCGAAGTGTGATTAGCGCATCGAAGAAGCGCCTGCGGTGGGCATGTTTGTAGGAACCCTCGATCCGTAGGCGCCCATATCCCAATTCATGATGTTCTTCAAGCCGACCACCATCCAGAATTTGATTGATAAGCTGGCCCAAATGGATCAGATGGGCCATAAGCCTTCCTTTTCAAAGACAGATCCACGTAATGAAAAGGGCAAAGGGAAAGCGACCTTTGTTGCCAATGCTCAACAATAGCCGAGCAACTTAAAACCGGTTGTTCGCCAAAGCAACGTGCGTCGACGCCAATCCTTCGAGGAGAGACTGGGACGTCCCTACTCATTTCCGCGGGAGAAAACAAAGAGACTGTTCGAGCTGGCAGTGCACAATAGGCTCATCAATCTCCCAGATCCTAGACATCCGCTGCAGCCCGGCGATGCTAACAATCCCAATTACTGCCTTTACCACCGAGAAGTAAGCCATCCAATTGAAGATTGCTTCATCTTTAAAACCCGGATTGAAGACCAATACCAACAGAGCAAATTTGCACTGTCCGAGAATTGGAAAGTAAGCCTGCCTCAACCGCACGCTCTTAAAAGGGGAGGGGGACACACCGGCGGTATCGTGCTCTTTTATCGAAGAAGCTCCATGGGAGGTCGCTCTTTCAGCCAAAACGAAAAGAATGCTGAAGGATCTCCAAGCATGTCCAGCGATCAGGTAGAAAAATCAGCTAGAACCCGAGATCATCGAGGGAATGCTGAAGCCGCGCCCAACGCCAAAAATTGGTAGCGATAATCAAAACCCTCAGGCCCAGCCGTCAAAGTCTTCGAAGAAAAAGAAGAAAACCAAAGAGCCCGTGAAGCCTGCTGACAAGCGCACGGACCTGCAAAAACACATCGACGCGCTGGAAGAATATAACCAGAAGGTGTGAACCCCGGTCACGCTCCAAGTTTTTCTCGACCACATCCTTGAGGACAGAGACGATGACAATGATGGGGGAAAGGACTCGGCAGATGAAACTGAGGGCTATGTGGCAAGCTGCCACATGATCTCTCACTCGTCGATGGATGGTGAAGAAGCACCTGATGCAAAGAAACTGGGGGCAGATCCAGAACAGGAATCAAAACCCTTGGAATTGTCTGACAAGATCATCGACCTACTACTGAACGAAGCCCATCAAAAGAGCAAGGATGATCGAGAACGCGAAAAGGCTATATTCGAAAAGGCCAGGAGTCGGCGTCAATTTAAAGAAGTCATGGGTCTTGAAATACCCCAACCAGATCAAAGCACTTCTGTCGCCAGCAAAAGCAGGTTCAAGACGAAGAAACGGTTCGCCAAAGCCATATCGATGGGAATGAAGCTGCCACCCTCCGAAGGAAACACTCCTGATGGGATACACCTTGACGAAGGGGACGCACATCCAAATTACTGCTTGTACCATCGAAGGACTACACACCCTACCGAGGAATGCAACGCCTTTAAAAATTGGTGGCAGGGATACGTTGCTCATCGACAGCAGTTCAAGCGGATGAAGTGCAAAACTCATCGAGAACAAAGGAGCACGAAAGATGAGCGCGGAAGAACTGCCGGCAACTGTCACATAGTTGACAGCAAGGGATCGCAAGTTCCTACCTTCGGGAGCGATTCTGATGAAGAAATGCCCCTTAGCCCTCTCTTCAAGGAATCTACCTTCGAAGCAGAAGAAATGAAGACCTGCGAGAACATCCAGCTGCGTAATCGCACATTACCTGAAAAGAATCTCGGACCGGCAAACAAGGGATCGAACAAAAAGGATAAAGGGAAGGAAAAAGTCCCTGAGGATATTGCCCTCGACGATCGAGTCGTCAAAAGAGCTGGCAGCCAAGGACCCGCCCAAGAAAAACAAGGTGGATTATAACGTTCTAGCACACCTGAGAAAGATTCCTTCACAGTTGAGCATTCTCGATACCCTTCTGCTATTTAAAGAGGCGCGAGACTCCCTAATCAAAGCGTTATAAGACCCCAGACAATTTCAAGCTTTCCTCGCCGAAGAAAAGATGAAGGATGAGTTGGAGGAAGTGCACACTATTGACATCACTTTCGGCGATGAGGACCTCTTCCTCGGGACGTGCGAGCATAACTGTCCGCTATATGTCACCGGGTACTGTCATTGTAAGTCTATGGTAGCGCCTCGGCCGTCAATCTGACGCCAAATGCGGAACTAAAACTTTTATAACTGGCGCTATCGCATACTATAACCTGGATCTGCCATTAACGCTTAACTAACAAACTGTAAAGAGGGTAAAAAGGTTATACCGAACGATCCGAGTCCTTCGTTCTTTAACCATCATCCCACGCTCCTGTTGCGGCTGCTCCGATCTCGTCGATCTCCGATCTGCTCGTCCAGGTGGCACCACGTCATCGGATCTTTAAACGGGCTCCCGCCTCTGACCCGAGGCAACTCGGTCATCAAGTTTGCTAAATGAGATGACCAAGATTGATGTAGAGAATGAGTAGAACACTTTATCTCACTTCGTCCAAAGCCATGGACAAACGGTTAATGAAGTTGCCATTTGAATCGGGAGAAGGAATAAAAGGAGTTATGAAATTTCCATACACAAATCTATCATAATTTTTTCAACCAAGTGAGTGAGTAGGAGGGGAGGGGCCGACCATATATGAGTGAGGGGAGGGGTGAGTGTAGGAGCAAAAGGGATGGCCATAAGCAAAAGATCTTAAGCAAATACAAAGAAGAGTTAATGCAAAAGAATGAGTCACCTAAACACATCATCATCTATTTAATGCAACCAATGAATCATATAACACCTCACTAACCTAGTCACCAATTCTAGAATCTTCTAGAAGCACTCTCATGACTCACCCTCATAACTCACCCTCATGACTCACCCTCATGAAGAAAAGATAAATCCGCATTAAACCGAATGTTTAAATACCGCCGATAGAAAACTGGAAACTGGCAACTGTTGCGCCACGGCAGCGCCCCGGCCTCTTGCTCGAGGCCAAAATGCGGAATAAAAATTTTCCTTACTCGGAAAGCCGGCGCTACCGCGGACAATGAAAAACCCGGATCGTTTACCATTAACCTAAAGCTAGCATTTAAGAGATAGGGTGAGAAGTATACCGAGTGATCCGAGTCCTCCGGTCTTCTCATCATCGTCCCGATCTCCCGCGGAAAGAGTAGTCTCCACATCGTCGCCTCCTCGCCGGAAAGGGCACCACATCGCCTTCTTCTTTTACGGGCTCCCGCCTCAATACCGAGGCAACTCGCGCATGAAGCCGGCAACTCGACATGCTCAAGATATGCTGTAGAATGTGTAGTGTAGAGGGTATGTCTCTTTGGGGTTTGTTGCCATGGTGATGGAGGAATCAAGAATAGAAAAATGGTGCTTGCATTTTTCTAGCAAGAAAATGAGATCATGGATGAAACTCTCAAGATGAAGCTCTCTTCTTCTTCTTCTCTCTTTCTTTTTCCTCTCATGAAAAACTTATCATATTCATCAAGTGAGAAGAAGAATGGTGGAGGAGGGAATACTAAAACACAACCATAGAAGGAAGGTCATGGTAGTAAAAGCAAGTGGTGACTATATCCAAACATAATCATCACAAAACTCACATCAACTCTAATCCACTTCATATCACAATAAAGCATGAAATGAATGGTATCTAAAAAGGTTATCATAATAAACCATCTTACAAATAAAACCTCCACAAATGTAATTTGCAAAACTGCAAATTACCCCCTCCATCAGAAAAGTCCGGCCGGGAAAGAACAAAGGAAAACCGGCCGGAACGGAATGCAAACTGGCAACTCCAGAAAACTGGTCCCGTAATAAATTACAGGAAAACCCCTATACTGTGCATACACACCCGCATCTGTATTCCGTCCGGATACAAATGCAATGAGACAAAATCTACACTGTACTAGACTAGGACCGTCTTAAGCCAAAGCCGGCTAGTAATATCCGTCCGATCCTGATTTGTGCAATACCGCACGTATCAGATCGAACCCTGCCATATAACTCTACGGCCACTAGTACAAAACTGTCCGATCCTGATCCGTGCAATACCGCACGTATCTGATCGGACCCTGCCATATCTCCATACGGCCTCTACAGCGTTTCGCCCGAAAGCTTGAGTAACTGAAAGTGTGGTGGACTCTAAAGACTCGTCAATACTATGGCTGTGGATTTAACCACTAGCACGTCAGAGGTATTAGCCAATACGTGACGGGCCACCAGCTATTGACCAAAAGGGACGTCGATGAGGAAGCTCACCCCGACACCCAACTGAGCCTGTCAGTGACAATATCCGTACAGTCCGGTCCATTCGTCTATGAGTATCGCATGGCGGGCCTAGGGGGTTGGTGAAAGTCAGACCCCCAAAAGCGGTACAAGTCGTGTCGGAGTGTAGCCCAGAACGCCCTGAGATACTACTGGAATACCTACCAGTAAATCTCCTGCCTCGGCCGAGGGCTTTGCGTAATGACTCTCCTAGACACAGCACGACCTCACCCCCAATACCGGGAGAGACAAACCCCTGAAGATCCGCTCACTACCTCCATGTGGCTCGGGACTGTACCCAACTAAAACCTGTTTGCACGACTCCTTTGAGCCGTGGTAGAGTAGTAATCAAAGCACAGTGGGAACTCACACGAGACAAATGACGATCCTCAGGTCGATGAACTAACCTGTACACATGTCACCAGGGAACTGCTATCTGACGTCAGGTATAAGACCAACTAGCATGTTCCCGGCGAGTCCTGTCCGGTGTACTCATAACCCAATGAGCACCTGTATACATCTTAGGTGAACCAACTGACACCAGTGGCTTGTGAGACCGGCCACCGCCCCTCGTCGGGGTCTCGACTGTATACACTAGTCTACTCTGGAGAATCGATGCCCTGTCTCGAAACTCCTACGACTAGGGACCTTTTAAGGATGTGCTTATAGACTACCAGCTCCCACGTATATGATCGCCATCATACTGCCGGCAGTCAAGCAAGAATCCTAGGGGCTCTATCAACGTGTAATAGCGACATGTCAGGTCACCTAAAGCAGTACACGATGATAAAGATAAACCAGATAGCATACTATCATCTCGAGTAAGACTGTCCTACCGGGATAGGTCCTCCCTCAATCATTGCAATCACGTGCCTGTGATCCAATAATTGACTCTGAGGGCACTATCTCCAACAATCTCCCACTTGCACTCAAGGCTAATTATTGCGATGCCGCATACTCACAGCCCGTGTGATACCGAACACCCAACTCCTCTACTAGTCAGTCTCACAAAGCTCGTTTGCGAAACTATTGCGTTCGAGGAATAGCCTCAGTGAGTGGATCCGCAGAGAAGTTTCTTTCTATGTCTCTCTATATCTCAAGTTCGCAGAGAAAGCCATCTCCCGAAATGAGCAATACCTGTCTTAGAATGTCTGGATGTCTGATGGGACCTAGCTCATAAATGAACTCCAAATCCAAACTTCTTAGACTGTATCGTCAACTGAACTTAATCAGTATCCTGCGCCAGGCCACCCTCAGTATTGCCTTGGACCACCTGTCCAAAATACTGCCCCTCGTCAGAAGGAAAACTATAACTCTGACAACCTCCTTGTCGTCCATGTCACCTTGGAAGCCTGGAATGATAACCGTCTCCCAAATGAGGCTGTCGTTATCATATCCCTAGAACATTCACTTATGTTCTAAGACTGCTTCCGACTGTTTCTCCAGGATTGGATCAATATAAACTTATTGCATCTAGTGCAAGAACAACATCTGGTGTGGTACTTGGCATCTCATGATTGACTCAATTGTCTAAGCAAGTGATCTGCCAATCATGAGTATCCCTCTCCATTTTAGTCTATAAGACACCTTTAGAGAGGGTGACTCCATCAACTGCAGGTACACTACCGTGTCAGGAGTCGTCCATTCTAAATACTCATAGAATGCTGTCAAGGTACCCAGATTGGGAAACCACCCAAATCCAGATCTAAAACCATAGATCTAGTAACCAGTATGTCTGATATAATATCCAAGTCCTATGTGGAGAAAACACTGTGTGACGACCAAAGTATAACCGATCGTAGTATAAGAATATCACTTCCTACTACCTTCTCAACAGATCCACCCCTTATTCTGATGACGTCAACCCTATGACTGTCACATCAGAAATAGATGATCTATCTCCGCTACATCTGCTTTAGTCTATAAATAGACATAAGCCTGATGTCCACCAATGCTTCCGCTGCTCCCACTGACTACGACAACCCTCTGGCAGAGTCATATAGACGTGCACTTCCAAAGCTAGTTTAGAACGACGCTATACTCATCCTCCTGCCGGGTCTCGCGGCCTGGAACAACCGCAATGGCAAGTGTGGGTAAACAAGAACTTCCCTGTCACCGTCCTTGAGGCTACCGGGGTACCTCTCGGGTGCCTGAAGTTACCCACCGTATCTGCGGAGTGGCCAATGGAATGTCAAATCAGATTGAATCTTTAGGTTCCTTATCAAATCTTCGGTAATCGTTTATGGTTCTGGAATCACTTCCAGTTCTACCATACTCCCACTACTGTTTTTGAAAAAATCCATTTTTAATAAAACTGTGGCGAGTCTAGAACAATATTTCTATTGATCTTCCAGATGGTAGAAAGTCAACCCTCGTCATAGCCTGGGTCAACCCACAAACAGCCATTACAGAAACGTGCCTTGAGTTGTCCAGTGTCTGGTTTTAAGCATATGCAGGACAACTCCCCGTACCTTAACAATGTCAAGATATGAACTGTTCTATATCCAATATAGAACCAGAGGCACTGATTCAATTGAACCAGATTTAAATCATGCAGCTATCTCCAGTGCATGTAAACTAAATGGAAGGAGGCCGATCAGCGTTACTCAACTTAGGAATGCTTCCAATTATGAGTAACCTGAAAGAGAAGCAATTTCTCTTTATCATTACTATCAACTGAATACCATACACAAGTATCTACATCTTCAATCTCTTTGAAGAATCCCGATACTTGCAATACCTGGTTCTCTACTTTATCCAAATACCTATAACTTCTCAAAATTCGGACCCTGTGTTTCTATGAAACACTTGTCTAAAAAACTAGAGAAGTCATAAGTAAACCGAATATAGTACGAGGACCAACCCCTCTGTCCTAATGGACACTGGACAACATACAATGCTCTGTATAAGTCCCTTGAGTCTGATAACTCATTCACTGTGTGTCGTAGGTTGAAAATTGTACTTATGGTTAAGAAGAATTACACCGCTGTTTAATGCTCCTTACCTAACCATCCACTGATATAGGTAAATGTCATCGACATAACTTCAAAAGGTATATCTCACTCTATAAAAATAGACGTACAGATATATCAATTTGAAATTGGTGCATAACCGCGGATATTCAAAACCAAATAATTGCCGTCCGGCAAACAACCCAGGTGACTTCCTCAAACAATGAGGATGATCACCTAATTCCCAATAACTTACTCCCACTCATCATCTGTAAAACCATACAGATGTGAGAATCATACCTGGTAAATACATACCCTGGAGTAAGTGTCTAATCGGGAAACCAGTTTTCCATTAACAGTACACAGTGAAGCTGAAACATTGAAATGTTTCGTCGGGGTATCCTGGTATTCCTAGTAATGCCTCTTCCATCATCCAGATTCACAACTGTAACCGTATATCTCTTTGCCATCTGTCCAAATCCCTTTATATGTCTTTAGTCATTACCGTCTGCACATCCCTTTAGGCCAAATGGTTTTCTTCCTTCCCTACCGTTCGGCACCAGCCTATGGTTTGGAAGAAGACTATCCAAAAAGCATAAAGGGTGTACTGTCCTAATCCTAGGAACACTCGCAACGCGAGAGAAGGTGAAGATAAAAGACACCTGAATGTACTTTATTCCTATTTCTCCGGAACCAGAATCCATCCCCGAACTGGAACAAGTTCCTTTCGAGTTCGTATATAACCATACGATGGAGTATCCAATAAACTGTGGATCTTCGTAGTGACACGGAGTGTCCAGGAGAAATACAAAGGTGATTTAGGATTGGCGAAGAAATACTTGGTTTGGTCGTGAATATCAGTCGCATTTTACTTTGCCCTCTTACTAATCCCTTGCTTTGTCTTAATCTTAATACCTTCTGCACACCGTTTAGGCTAATTGGTTTTCTTCATTCCCTACCGGTCGGCACCAGCCTAAGGTTTGGAAGAAGACTATCCAATTTGCGTAATAGGTGTACTATCTCCTAAACCAAGGAGTACTCACAACTTGAGAGAAGGTAAAAGGGAAAAGACAACTGAATAATCCTATCCGTTTTCTCCAAAACCGGAAACCATCCTCGAAGTCCTTCGAGTTCGTATCTAACCATACGATGGTTTTGTCCAATGGAAGTGGACGTTTGCAGTAAAGCGGGGTGTCCTGGAGAAAAAGGGTAAAAGTAGGAGTGGCAATGAGGTCTGCAACTCTGACAATCCAAAAGCCTGTGTTAAGAAGGTTCGGTCAACTTGGTCACTGAGTCATAGTCCAGGGTCAGGTCAATGGTCGCTGCCAAAGAGAGAGAGAAAAGAAACACTCAGCGTGCACTCTAACCTAGATCAGAATGGTTATCACTTTGTCTAATCTGGAAACCTCCCACTGTACCTCAAATTCTCCTCCAAACCTGAAAGAAGAATTAGTCGGGGTCACCCGAGGAGTAAACTAACTCATCAGTGGGAATCGGGATCCAACTATCATCGCATGATAACTTGACGGAATCCACTCAAGTCACCACACTCCAGATGGTATGCGCATGCCTGGCAAGTTTCAGTTCTTTTGAAACTCCCGATGTGATTTTTACCCCTAGGACCCAAGTGACCTTGACGAATAATCAACAAATCAAAAGGTCCTAGTCAAGTTCAACCCGTCATTATCTTGATTGCGTTAAACCCACCCGCACGACCCTTGACGAATAATCAACAAAGTCGTACGACTGTCCTAACCAATCCACATATCCATGCGACAGAATAGCACAACAAAGCTACCGCACACTACGCCTCGGCGAATAGCAACGACAAACGTAGCGCGAATACTAAGCAATACTAATCTGAAATGACGGAGGGCTACGACTGGTTTTTGGCGAAAAACCTTTAACGTAATGAACTTGATATCGTTGAAGGAACTGGATAACTTTTTAGAAAATATAGTGACGAAAACCTTTACTAAAGAGGTCAGTCCCAGTGAAGGGATCTCGGCTCTTTCCCCGTAGAATGAGGTGCAGGATATTCCAACTGAATACCACGATGCAAAGCAAAAGTAATCGGCTATAGTGAAGTTAATGCCCTGACGCAAACTTCTGTCCAAGGGGTCACTCCCGGTGAAGGGATCTCGGCCCTTGCCTCGTCGACTGAGGAGCAGGATATTCCAAATGAATACCACGATGCAAAACAAAAGTGAACGTCCTTGCAATAACAGCTTTTTGAAAAGTGTTCCAACAACATCAGAATAGGTTTGTTTATCTTGCATTGATCCGAATCAACGCAGTCCCATCAAATGATCACACCAATAAAGAACGAAAATATACTGACGTACGTATATGCCATCCGCATTCGCCACTGGGTCCCGTCATCACCCGTTAGGTTAGCTAACTAACGGCAGAGCGGGGACTGGACTAGCGCGGATGTAAAACATATACAACATCTACTAATATATATACCAATATATTATATTTCGCTCAAGGCGTGATAAAATGCAACATCACAGAAATGTACAGCATCACAGAACAATACAGATATCTGGAAACCCCGGGTTTCACAGAGCCGCTGCTGAAACCCGACGTTCCCCTGGTCGTGTGGATAGCCTGTGCAATGAAATCCTAGACCCCTACGGGCGCGGCAAGTCACCCGCCAAAACCTGAAGCGAGGCAGCCCCCTCCAGCACCGTGAATGGACCACCCAGCACTTCACGGAATCCGGTAACTTGGGCACCCCTCCTGGGTCAACCTGTACCCCCTACGAGTGCGGCGAATAGCCTGCCAATCCTAGAGTGAAGCCCCCTCCGTCTCAATGCCATGAGATGCGGGCCCGTTGCCCCCTAGAACCCGGCTATCCGTGCACTCCTCCACGGGGTAATCCTAGTACAGAAAGTAAAATATACATACACCGGGTACATCGACCGCAACCAGGTCGTGCCCCAAAAGAATAATACAAACAGGCAGTGACGGCAGTCCACATGTCGGACGCTCGCCCCGCAAAATCAAATGTACATAATACAACAAAACAGTACTAGCATTGCATCCAGGCTATCCCCCACGACCGATCCGCAACATCACAGCATAAACATAGAACATCAACGTGAAAGTCACGTTCGCAAATCCGTCTAACCGGGCTATAGCAGTTAGACCGGATTTACCGATCGAGTGACATTCACGGTCGCAGATATAATGTAAATACTGTGAAATAATGTGTTTAAAATTTTCCGATGGATCAAACAATTAACAAGTGGGCCCAAAAGAAAACTGTAGCAGTCACAGAAATAATTGGCCCAAGTTTAATATTCCAAAACCCATATTTTAAGTCCAGAAAGCCTCTGAAAAAAAATTGGTGCAGTGATCTCCACAGTGCGCGGCGGAAGGGCGGCGGAATGGGGGTTTATGCGGCGGTTCCGCGCTCCCACTGTGGAATCACTTCATCGAAATTTTACAGAGTTCTTAGATTTTCCAGTACATCAATAATTTACAACCTGAAAAAGTTTTAGACTTCAAAAAATTTCAACAGAAACTGATGTGAAGGAAAAATACGGTTTTTGGAATTTCGGTCGATCGGATAAGTAAAACACATTAGAACAAGCTAGACAAGGTTAATGGCGTGGCTCTGATACCATGTTGCGCCACGGCAGCGCCCCGGCCTCTTGCTCGAGGCCACAATGCGGAATAAAAATTTTCCTTACTCGGAAAGCCGGCGCTACCGCGGACAATGAAAAACCCGGATCGTTTACCATTAACCTAAAGCTAGCATTTAAGAGATAGGGTGAGAAGTATACCGAGTGATCCGAGTCCTCCGGTCTTCTCATCATCGTCCCGATCTCCCGCGGAAAGAGTAGTCTCTACATCGTCGCCTCCTCGCCGGAAAGGGCACCACATCGCCTTCTTCTTTTACGGGCTCCCGCCTCAATACCGAGGCAACTCGCGCATGAAGCCGGCAACTCGACATGCTCAAGATATGCTGTAGAATGTGTAGTGTAGAGGGTATGTCTCTTTGGGGTTTGTTGCCATGGTGATGGAGGAATCAAGAATAGAAAAATGGTGCTTGCATTTTTCTAGCAAGAAAATGAGATCATGGATGAAACTCTCAAGATGAAGCTCTCTTCTTCTTCTTCTCTCTTTCTTTTTCCTCTCATGAAAAACTTATCATATTCATCAAGTGAGAAGAAGAATGGTGGAGGAGGGAATACTAAAACACAACCATAGAAGGAAGGTCATGGTAGTAAAAGCAAGTGGTGACTATATCCAAACATAATCATCACAAAACTCACATCAACTCTAATCCACTTCATATCACAATAAAGCATGAAATGAATGGTATCTAAAAAGGTTATCATAATAAACCATCTTACAAATAAAACCTCCACAAATGTAATTTGCAAAACTGCAAATTACCCCCTCCATCAGAAAAGTCCGGCCGGGAAAGAACAAAGGAAAACCGGCCGGAACGGAATGCAAACTGGCAACTCCAGAAAACTGGTCCCGTAATAAATTACAGGAAAACCCCTATACTGTGCATACACACCCGCATCTGTATTCCGTCCGGATACAAATGCAATGAGACAAAATCTACACTGTACTAGACTAGGACCGGCTTAAGCCAAAGCCGGCTAGTAATATCCGTCCGATCCTGATTTGTGCAATACCGCACGTATCAGATCGAACCCTGCCATATAACTCTACGGCCACTAGTACAAAACTGTCCGATCCTGATCCGTGCAATACCGCACGTATCTGATCGGACCCTGCCATATCTCCATACGGCCTCTACAGCGTTTCGCCCGAAAGCTTGAGTAACTGAAAGTGTGGTGGACTCTAAAGACTCGTCAATACTATGGCTGTGGATTTAACCACTAGCACGTCAGAGGTATTAGCCAATACGTGACGGGCCACCAGCTATTGACCAAAAGGGACGTCGATGAGGAAGCTCACCCCGACACCCAACTGAGCCTGTCAGTGACAATATCCGTACAGTCCGGTCCGTTCGTCTATGAGTATCGCATGGCGGGCCTAGGGGGTTGGTGAAAGTCAGACCCCCAAAAGCGGTACAAGTCGTGTCGAAGTGTAGCCCAGAACGCCCTGAGATACTACTGGAATACCTACCAGTAAATCTCCTGCCTCGGCCGAGGGCTTTGCGTAATGGCTCTCCTAGACACAGCGCGACCTCACCCCCAATACCGGGAGAGACAAACCCCTGAAGATCCGCTCACTGCCTCCATGTGGCTCGGGACTGTACCCAACTAAAACCTGTTTGCACGACTCCTTTGAGCCGTGGTAGGGTAGTAATCAAAGCACAGTGGGAACTCACACGAGACAAATGACGATCCTCAGGTCGATGAACTAACCTGTACACATGTCACCAGGGAACTGCTATCTGACGTCAGGTATAAGACCAACTAGCTTGTTCCCGGCGAGTCCTGTCCGGTGTACTCATAACCCAATGAGCACCTGTATACATCTTAGGTGAACCAACTGACACCAGTGGCTTGTGAGACCGGCCACCGCCCCTCGTCGGGGTCTCGACTGTATACACTAGTCTACTCTGGAGAATCGATGCCCTGTCTCGAAACTCCTATGACTAGGGACCTTTTAAGGATGTGCTTATAGACTACCAGCTCCCACGGATATGATCGCCATCATACTGCCGGCAGTCAAGCAAGAATCCTAAGGGCTCTATCAACGTGTAATAGCGACATGTCAGGTCACCTAAAGCAGTACACGATGATAAAGATAAACCAGATAGCATACTATCATCTCGAGTAAGACTGTCCTACCGGGATAGGTCCTCCCTCAATCATTGCAATCACGTGCCTGTGATCCAATAATTGACTCTGAGGGCACTATCTCCAACAGCAACTTCCAAAAGCGACCCCGAAACGAATTTCAGGATAACCCCGTAACAGTATAAACATACCCGCATTTATATTACGACCAAATACAAATGCAACTGATACAAATATATTATATCTATAAAGTATAATACTCGGATCCGGCTTAAACCAAAGCCCACCAGTATTATCTGCCCGAAATATGACACGTGCGTAAACGCACGTGCATTTTCCGAACCCTGCCATAAAACCATACGGCCTCTACAACGTTTCGCCCGAACTTGGGAAACTATCTGTGGGGGACTCTAATGACTTGTCAGTACCCTGGCAGTGGGTTTAACCACAAGCACGTCAGCGGCACTAGCAGTGCGTAACGGCTGCACATGTACTGACCTTAAGGGTAGTCGATGAGCGAACTCATCCTGAAACCCTACTGAGCCTAACAGTGACAATATACATACAGTCCGGTCCGTTCGTCTATGAGTCGCATATCAGCCTATGGGGCTGGTAACGTCAGAACCCCAATAGCGGTATAAGTCGTGTCGGAGTGTAGCCCAAAAACACCCTGAGATACTACTGGAGTACCTACCAGTAAATCTTCTGCCTCGGCCGAGGGCTATGTGTAATGGCTCTCCTAGACACAGCGCGATCTCACCCCCAATACCGGGAGAGACGAATCCCCTGCCGATCCGCTCACTTGCCTCCATGTGGCTCGGGACTGTACCCAAAAAAGACCTGTTTGCACGACTCCTTTGAGCCGTGGTAGGGTAGAAATCAAAGCACAGTGGGAACTCACACGAGACAAATGACGACCTCAGGTCGATGAACTAACCTGTACACATGTCACCAGGGAACTGCTATCTGACGATAGGTATAATACCAACTAGCAGGTTCCCGACGAGTCCTGTCCGGTGTACTCATAACCCAATGAGCACCTGTATACATCTTAGGTGATCCAACTGACACCAGTGGCTTGTGAGACCGGCCACCGCCCCTCGTCGGGGTCTCGACTGTATACACTAGTCTACTCCGGAGTATCGATGCCCTGTCTCGAAACTCCCACGACTAAGGACCACAATTAAGGATGTGCTTATGGACTACCCAACTCTCACGTATATGATCGCCATCATACTGTTGGTAGTCAAGCAAGATCCTAAGGGCTCTATCAAAGTGTAACAATGATCAGTCACCTGAACCTGTACACGACTGATAAATGTAAACCAGATAGCATACTATCATCTCGAGTAAGACTGTCCTATTGGTATAGGTCCTCCGCAATCATTGCAATCACGTGCCTGCGATCCAATAATTGGCTTTGAGGGTACTATATCCAACAGTCATGACATAAAGATAGGAAAAATCCTAGTCGACAATAGATCCTCCGTTAACCTTCTTAATGTAAGAGTGTTGAAGGAGATCTGCATGAGCGTTCAACACCTTGCTCGGGATAAGATCACTATCTCCGGGTTCGACTCCCAGTCATCACGGATGCTCGGGTCTGTGATATTGACGTTACGTTTTGGGCTGCTCGTCACTGATATCAAGTTCCACGTCATTGATGCCAAGACTTGCTACAACGCTTTGCTCGGCCGACCTTGGTTATACGAGTACAACATTATCCCTTCTATACAACATCAGTGTATGAAGTACTTCAAAGATGGTCTCGAGTACACTGTGACGGGGGAACTAAACCCATTCTCCGTGAACGAAGTCCACAAATATGAAGATGCCAAGTACTTCCTGCCAGATTTCGAAGACACAGAAAGATGTCGCAAACCAGAGAGTAAACAAAAAGCTATCACCACCATTCCGGTCTTCGGGAGTGATACCGAGGAGGACGAAGAGATAGTCTATTCCGGGCTGCCCCAATACACCAAGCCGGGACCGTCTACCCCTATGTTGGTCTTCGGCAGTGACTCTGAAGACGAAATCAATGCTGTATTCTCTGCTCGGCCATCGATACAAGCCTTCGCTGGCGATGATCGAAGTTTGCAAATTGCCATGGTTCCGCAAGAGCATTATAAAGAGCTCGACGCACTTGATACCTATAGTGTGCAAGAACTGCAGACGTTCTACGTCCCTCCCAAACGAAGAGATGAAAAGGCGGTCCTCTTTTATCAATCCACGGAAACCAAAGTGGAGAAAGAAATTTGGCATGGTGTCGATTCTACACTTGACAGGCTCCAGCCCATCCGTCTACCCAGATACTACACAGAAGGATTAAAAAGGCTGTTGAGGCGCCAAGGCGTACCCCTTAAGCAAACCACTCGACAAGCTCAGTTCTACAATAGGATCTGGAACGTCCCCGGAACTCAGCGAAAATTGCCCACTGGGAGAATGGAAATGATTGGGCTTGGATACATTCGATCCAAGAAACGGGAGCGAGTCCATGGCTGTTACGTCATACATGACTTCAATGAAGAAGGAGATGTTCTGTTAAAAGACGCTAACCCTGAACCAAAACGAGGTCCTGCCATGAAAATGCCAAGTCCGTCGTTTGAAGAACAGATGGACAAGCTAATAAGGGAAGCAGGTCAAAAGGTCCGGAATGATCATAACCGCGAAATGGCCATCTACAAGAAAGCCAGGATGCAACGCCTCCTTCAGCAGGCTACAGAGAATGACGATGCCCTTCGTTGCCATTCTGTCATACAGAAGACCCGACGCAAAAACAAAAACAAACTGAAGAACGGAAAAACGTTCAACAGCAACAAAGCGGATCCAAGAAGTCACGCGATCGAAAATCAAGCAGCCGAGATCCGTCTATTATAAAGAAGACGAGTCGCGCATATTCTTTTCCCAAAGAAAAGACAAAGAAAATCTTCGATCTCGTCATGAAACATCAGATGATTATTCTCCCGGAGTCCAAGCACCTTGTTCGAGCAAATGAGGTTCATCACTTAGACTATTGCTCCTATCACCGAGCGATAGGACATCCTATTAAAGACTGCTTCACCTTCAAAGACTGGGTTGAAGACCAGTATCAACTCGGCAGATTCGCTCTATCCGACAGTTGGAGGGTAAGCCAGCCACGGAAGAATGAATCAAAAGCCACTTATGCGATGAGAGTAGAACCAGATCAACATCGGTCTTGGAAACAATCTCATACCTGTCACGTAATAATGCTGACAGAAGAAGGAGTGCTCGAGAATATGGACGACCCCTCCTGTTGCTTCGAAAACGATGACGACGAAGTGATCTCAGAGTTTCCACCGGCGCCAAAAGAGCTGGAAGATGGGATACATATTACTGCGGATAACCTCAGAAAAATTGACTTAGGGACGGACGGCAAACGACCCGCGGCCTACATTCGTCAGCGAGTTGCTGTCTGAAGAAAAGGTGGCTACGCTAAAAGACGTGCTCATGCAATATAAAGATTGCTTCGCATGGAACAATTTCGAGATGTCGGGACTAGATCCAGAAATTGCCGTGCACAGATTGGCGATATCTCTGGACATCAAGCCAGTCAAACATGCACCGAGAAGAATGAGGCTTAAACTTGAAATGAGCATCAACGCCGAGGTCAAGAAGCTAATCGACTCCGGCTTCATCCAAGAGGTTCAGTATCCTGACTGGATCACCAACATCGTCCCAGTGATGAAGAAAAATGGGATAATGCGCATATGTGTGGACTTCCGGGATCTCAACAAAGCTTGTCCGAAGGACGACTTTCCAGTACCGGTCACCGAGCTGATGATAGATAATACGTCCACTCATGAAGTTTTCTCCTTCATGGACGGCTCATCAGGATACAATCAGATAAAGATGCATCCCGAGGACCATAAGCATACAGCTTTCCGGACCCCTTTGGGCATATTCTGCTACAAGGTGATACCCTTCGGTCTAAAGAACGCCGACGCTACCTATCAGAGGGCCATGACGAAGATTTTCGATGACCTCATACACGAAATCGTCGAATGCTATATCGACGACCTCATGGTAAAAAGCAAATCACACGAAGAGCATTGGGAGCATCTAAAAATAGTGTTCCAACGCCTTCGAAAATACAATCTGAAGATGAACCCTCTCAAATACGCGTTCGGAATTTCCTCGGGCAAGTTCCTAGGATTCGTCGTCCGACACCGAGGCAAGATCAAGGCGATCATGGAAATTCCTCCGCCAAGAACTCTCAAGCAACTACGGTCTCTCCAAGGAAAGCTCGCGTATATCCGGCGATTTATAGCCAATCTCTCCGGCAAGTGCCGTCCTTACAGTCACCTAATGAAGAAGGGAACCCCATTCGTCTGGGATCGCAAATACCCAAGCGCACTGGACGAAATCAAGCAATACCTGCAGAATCCGCTGGTACTGGCCGCTCCCGTTAAAGGGAAACCTCTCGTCCTGTACACAACAGCCCTCGAAGGTTCCTTAGTCGCGCTGTGGGCACAAGAGAACAACCAAGGGAAGGAGAGAGCCCTCTACTATTTGAGTCGAGTTCTTCTGGGGGCAGAAAGCAACTACTCCCCCATTGAAAAACACTACCCGGTGTTAATCTTCGCGATAACGAAGCTCAAACAGTATGCTTTGACACATGAGGTCCACCTCATATCAAAAGTGGATCCTCTCAAATACTTGATGTCAAAAGCCATATTAACAGGATGACTCGCTAAATGGGCCCTCTTCTTGATGGAGTTCTCGATAACTTTGTAGGGTTCCTCTCGACGGCAGCAAGATTTCGGGAGGCATCGTCCATGGCATTTTTAAAAATTTGCCGTTAAAAGGAACTCTAAACTAGAATCGTTAACTAGAAACATAATACGGAAACAAATGTAAACCATTTACAACTAAGTGAAAACGAAATACAACCTTTGTAGATCGGTCCTTCACTTCATAAGCTCCTTGTAGTAGTCCCTACGCTGCGATCATCAAACTCCCGGACTCTTGGACGGCTCTATGAGAAGAGGGCAACGGTTTTGCTTGAAGTCTTCGAGGCCGAAGATGATCTATGTCGAGGGAATACGAACTAAAGCTACCACTTCACCAAAGTGAAGCAAACACCCTATACTAAAGTGCTAATCTAGTAGAGGATGGAGAAATAGGAATTGGGTTCACTTTAGAATTTTTTTTCTTACTTTATTTCCTCACTTGGATCAAACCCTAGCAAGCTTTTCTTTTGGAAGAAGATGATGAAGAAAGAGATGAGAATGAAATTAATCCAAGTGAGTGAGCTAACCATGAGTGAGTGGGTATCATATACTAACTCATGTAGAGACATAACCATGGCTAATTATCATGGTTAGGTTAATTAATATCTAAAGTAAAAACAAAACTAGTGGACTAAGTCAATGCAACCATAAGCTTTATGAAGCTTCATGCATATGAGCTTATCATCCACTAATTTTAGAATTACTTTAAATATAAAAAACCTAACACTATAATTAGTATGGTATATGTATTATACACCCATGTAAGTTGTATCAACAACCATGATACAAAATGAACACAAATAAATATATATCACATATATATTAAGTTGTGCATAAGTGAGAAAAACAAATGCTTAAGTGAACCAATGTTAGTTAATGTAAATTAGTATATCACATATACAATTATACACTAAATTATTAAATCAACACTTGACTTAATAATCCGGTTATATCGCATACAACCGACTAACATCCAATGTATCGATTTATCGAATCAGCCCTTGATTCGATAACCTGATTTTATCGCATATAACCGATCGATACAAACATCACGAGAATAGAATGCGGTATCACATACTCGCATTATTCTCGGTCCCGCACATATCACATATATGCTCCTATTTCGTTTTGCCCGAGCCAGTAAAACCTCTATGTAGGACTCTAAAGACTCGTCAATACGCCGACAGTAGGTGATGATCACATCAAACACAAACAAGCCGTCAGCGGTACTAGCTAGACGTAACGGCTACCCGGGTATTGAGCGATCAGAAGATCAGCAAGCAAGCCCGCTCCAACTCCTGCAAAAGCCCGACAGTGACACTATCGTACAGTCCGGTCTCCTCGTCTGATATGTCGCATATCAAGTCTAGGGGTGGTAAACGTCAGACCCCAATAACCGATAAGTCATGCCGATATGAGGCTCATAACGGGTCGAGAAACTACTGGTAACACTTACCAGTAAATCTCTAAACTAGCCCTAGCCAGGGACTTCCCTGTTATGGCCAATCGAGCACAGCGCAACATCAACCCCCAATACCGGGAGAGACGAAACCCCTCCTATCGCTCATTGCCTCCATGTTACTCGGGACTGTACCCAAAAACCACCGTTTTGCACGCCCTCTTGGACATGGTAAGGTGGAAATCAAAGCACAGTGGGAATCACACAAGACTCTATGACGATCTCTGGTCTACAGACTAACCTGTACCAGTGTCACCAGAGAACTGCCATCTGACGTGAGGTATAATACCATCTGGGAGTTCTCGGCGAGTCCTTCCAATGTACCCAGTCTCTACTGAGCACCCATATATCATCTCTGATGTCAAACACCAATGGATATGGGATCATCCATCGCCCATCTATAAGGGTCGAGAAGGTATACGCTAGTCTACTCTGGTATATCGATGCCCCGTTTCGATACACCCACGACTAGGGACCTTGAAGAATGTACTTATGGATTACCATGTCCCCACTAGTATGATCCACATCATAGTCCAGGTAGTCAAGTACACATCCTAAGGGCTTTACCAACATGTAACAGAGAGACAATCGGTGTACACGTTAAGGTAAAGAGTAACCAGATAGCATACTATCATGTCGAGTAAGAAAGTCCTCTCTATATATGTCCTAGCATCCACTACAATATACATCTCATATATAGTAATGGCATCTAGGGCATACATATAACTAACAATCTCCCACTTGCACTAGGGCCATCTGATAACAGTGGTTGTGGTATCTCATACTCAACCATCCCATAAAAGTCTCTCTGTGGGAAAACGCCTTTGTGAGTGGATCCGCCGTGTTGTCCTCTAAGTCTACTCTCCTAACCTCGATCCCTTGGAGATCAGCCATCTCCATGATCAGGTGATACTGCCTTAGAATATGTCTGGGTCACTGATGGGACAAGGGTTCCTAGGCATATGCCACAACTCCATTGTCACACAATGGTAGGAACGAAGTTCATCTCATGAACTAATATACACCCAGACTTCCTCTTTGGTAGCATCTTTGGTAGCGATGTATCCGGCCTTTATCGTCTAGTATGTCACGGTATCTAGCTTGGAACTCTTCCAACATACCGTCCTTCCACTGAGGGTAAAGACAATGCCTGTGACTGACTTTCAGTCGTCCTTATCACCCTGGAAGCGATCCAGTGATTCTCCCCAGGATCGATTGATACCATCTCACTACACCTAGTGAGAATCCTAATATCCACTTAGATCTATCACATAGAACCAAAACCCTGGATTTAGGAGGTATTACCTTGATCCTATATGGAGAATCCATGTGATAAGAGGAGATTGACCGAGTGTAGCATAGGGAACACCTTTCCTATCAAGAGTATGTCATCTACATACAATACGAGGAAGACCGCATTACTTTCTACTACCTTTTTGTATATACAAGGTTCATCTATCATTTTGATGAAGTCAAACTCTTTGACTACCATATCAAAACAGATGTTCCAACTCCGCGATGCCTGCTTTAACCCATAAAGCAACTTGCACACGTTTCCGCTGCTGCCACTGTCTACGAAGCCCTCTGGCTGTGTACTTACAGACGCTCCTTTCTAAATCAGTATTTAGAAAAGCAGTCATGACACCCAACCGCTAGATATCGTAGTCATGGTATGTAGCAATGGCAAGTAGGATTCGGATGGACTTAAGCACAGCTACCAGAGAAAAGGTTTCATCTTAAACCACACCTGGTCAATGACGAGAACCTTTTACAACAAGTCTAGCTTTGAAAGTCTCAACTTTTCCATCTACACCAAGTAATCTTCTCAAGATATACTTGCTTCTGACGGGGATTTAACCCTCCAGATAAAGCAACCAAAGTCCATACTTCGTTGGTGTACATAGATTTCATCTCAGATCGCATAGCATCCAGCCATTCTTACAGAGTCCCCACTCTTGATGGCCTGCTCGAAACTAGTTGGGTCATCATCTCATGATGCAATCCTCGCTCCCTACTGTCATAGAGAAACCAAAATATCTCTCAGGTGGGTGACGAACCCTACCAGATCGGCAGAGAGGCTGAGGTTCGTCGCGAGCTATTGAATCCTTCGGTTCTACGAAATCATCAGCCGTAGTTTGTATAGCCGGAACTCCTTCCATTTCTACCTCATGACCACTAATTTGTTTCCAAAATAAATTCTTTTTCTAAAAAGTGGCATGCCGAGAAACAAAAACACCTTTTTGTTCCTCGGTGTGGTAGAACATATTCCCTTGCGAATGCTTGGGATATCCAACAAACTTCCATAGAACTGACCTTGCCTTGAGCTTGTCCGGATTTTGCTTTTATACATAGGCCGGACAACCCCAAGTCTTAACTTTCTTAAGAGATGGGCTCTTCCCATACCATATCACATATGGAGTGGTAGGCACCTGATTTGGTTGGAACGCCATTCAATAGGTATGCAACTTCTCAAGTGCATAACTCCCTAAAAGGAAATAGGCTACTCAGTAGTACTCATCATAGAGCGCACCTTATCACATAAGGTGTGATTGCTCCGCCCTGATACACTATTGTGCTGTGGTGTATGCGGAGGAGTAATGCTGAGAGAGAATCTCATTCTCCTTTAGAATAGTCTAGGAATTCCGTGCTCAAGTATTCTCCTCCCTGATCTGATCAAAGGACATAATACTTATACCTGTTTTGGTTCTCTACTTCTAGCTTATATTCATTGAATATCTCAAAAGGTTCAGACTTGTGTTTCAACAGGAACATACGTCCGAATCTTGAGAGATCATCAGTGAATGTAATGAAGTACAAAGAACCAGATCTGGCATGTGTAGACTGGGGACCTACATACATTTTCATGTATCAATCCCAAGAGCTCACCAACTCTTTCTCCATGTCCATTAAACGGAGCTATGGTCATCTTATCTTTGTGACATGGCTGGCATGTTTCACAAGATGTAAATTCAAACTGATTTAAAGATGCATCTTTATGTAACTTTAGCTAGTCGAGTCGCATTGATATGACCTAGTCTATAATGCCTCAAGAAGGATTCGTTCATTTCTAAACTCTTCCTCTTGTGTGTGTTCTGTACGTTAAGAACTGTGGTTTGATTTAGAATGTATATGCTTTTAGATAACGTGCCTGAACCGATCAACTCTTGATATAGGAAATGTTCAAAACATTATCCAACAATACAAAATTATATCCTTCTTTACTAAATAAAGAGACTGATATGATGTTGTATATCAGGTTCGGTATCTAATAACATTCGTTCAGAATCAATGTATTTCGGTAATACAGGGTGATAACTGCCAACATCTTGGCTGCAACAATTGCACCGTTTCCAGCTCCTGAAATTTTATCACCCGTTCTCAATTCTCTACCTATCTGTAGCATATGTAATAGATTACATATGTAGGATCCTGATCCGGTATCTCATACCCAGACGTAGAGGTTACTGAGAAACAGTTCTCGGTAATGAACACATCCGAAGAAGATGCATCATCATACACTTTCTTCGTTTGGGCGGCACGGGAATCCTGATAATCCGCCATTTCCTGCTCCGTCTTATAACAATTATAAGTTAGAACGGGACCAACGTTCCACAACACAGTATAACAAGCGGGTTCGGTCAATACATCCATATTATTATCTTGATTAAGGTGTGACATGGTCGCTACATGGAGAGAGAGAGAAGAAAACACTCTGCGTGCGCTCTTGCAAGATCAGATTGGTTATGATTTTATCTAATAAGGATGGCTCCCACTGTTTTTATCAAATCTTCCTTCAAACCCTAAAAGGAAAGACTAGCCGGGATTAATTACACTCTACAAGTTCGCCAATCTTTCAGCCAGGCCAGTGCCGGTACTTCGAGGGAGGTTCCCCATGCTTTCGCACGGACCTAATTAAAATAAACCTCGTTTTCCTAAGGGCGTCACCCCGTTGACACATTTCTAGATACCTACTTGATCGGCTAATTGTAAAGTGCAAAACTCTCCCAAGAGTAACAATTACTCGCAGTGGGTATCGGGATCCAACTATCACATAGAAGGTATGCAATATCATCGCAAATTTCAACACTTGAAATTCCCGATAATTTTGCTCCAAACGATCTATGACCTTGACAAGGTCAACAAACCATAGACCGCAAGTCAAGTTCAACCCGTCATTTCTCGATTGAATTAAACCCACCCGCATGACCCTTGACAAAGTCAACAAGGCCGCACGACTACCCTAATCCAATCTGCATCATATGCATAAGCAGATAAATACTAGTCAGCTACCGCACACTACGCCTTAACAAGGTCAACAAACGCAGCATGAATACTAAGTAGGACTTATCTGAAATGATGGAGGGCTACGACAGGTTTTTCTGAAAACCTATTGCGTAATGAACTTGATATCGTTTTAGAATCAAATGATTTTAAAATAGAGTGTTTTTTAGGCTTTTGCTAGTTTCGCTAAAGAGGTCACTCCCGGTTAAGGGATCTCGGCTCTTTCCTCGTCGAATGAGGTGCAGGATATATCACATATATCACTATGCAAAGCAAAAACTATAAAAGTAATCAAAAGACAAACCGAGGGTTGTAGCATCTGCCAGTTATTGCTAAAGAGTTCACTCCCGGTGAAGGGATCTTGGCCCTTTCCTTATCGAATAAGGTGCAGGATGTTCTACAAGGAACACCGCAATGCAAAGCAAGAACTGTAGCTACCTGTTTTTGAAAATTTGATTCCACGGCATCTTTTAGGTTTCTTTTCTTTCATTAATCACATTAATGAAGTCCCATCATTTAAGTCACATAAACATCACAGATAAATACAACGTACGCTTATGACATCCGCATTCGCTTCGATGTCCCCTCGTGCACCGTTAGGTTATGTAACTAACGGCAGAGCGGGGCAGATCTAGCGCGGGTGTAAAACATAAGCAACGTCTATATAATATATCATATATACTATATACAATATCTATATCAACATATCAAATGATCACATCGCAGATATCGCAGCAGAAGAAACATATGAACTATTGGATATATCAGGAGGTCCGTGTTTTATTTTGATCCTCTATAAAACACGGATTCCACGGTCGCGATGAATAGCCAAACCCACATCCCTAGACCCCTACGAGAGCGGCAAGCAACCCTACCAATTCTAGAGTTAGGAGACCCGGACTTGACTCCTCGAGTTGGTCTCCCACTGGACTCTAGAACCCGGTTACTTGTGCTCTCCTCCTTGGGTCAATCCTAATGCGGAAAAGTAAATAATATACATCAATGGTGACATCAACCTCAACTCGGAAGTGTCCCAATAAAAGAATATTACATACATTTAATTTTACATGAATGAAAATAAAAAACTCTCATCTCACATAAAACCCCCGGCTATTCAAAACGCGACGATCCAATATAACATATCCAGCAACACATAACATCACATGTCATCAACATAAGTAAATATGCGTATCCCAATTGTCGTTGACATATAGCAACGAAACTGGCGATATCACATATTACACTTACGGTCGCAGAAAAGAAACTGTACAACTACAACATTTGGAATCCATAAACTCCTTAGACATCATAAATCCGAAATATCACATATTTCGCATTTCATGCCTAACAGTATGAATTCCACATATTGTATCACATTACAGAAAAAGCTAGACGATGTTAAACATTCCAATCGAATCATTAAACACCCAAAATTACCCAGAAAGCTCAACACTTGAGCGTAGTTTAACGTAATTCAGCACACGCCATAACACCAAAGAACCAGCCGTAAAAGGGCCAAACCAATGCCTCACATGTGGCACCGCTGGACCACCACAAACCCGAGGGTTCAGTGGCGGTTCTGACGGTCACATATGAAAGGTTAGCCTAGCACCTCACGAAGGGTTTGGAAGCATCACATGTACCAAAAATGGAATTTTTAGGGTGCTAAGTTAACATGCAAAGGATCGATCCTAGAAAAATTAGGGTTTCAAATTATTCACATCATCATATGAAAGAAAGGCTAGGGTTTTGAGAGTACAACCTTTGTACCTCCCTACGCTAGACTCCTCGGCTACTTGGGGTTTAAAAAAGCTCTGCTTGAACTCCTCGAGGTCACCGATGATCCATCCGGAGTCCGCTTTGTCCAAGCTTGCAACTTTATCCGATCAAGTGAACGAAATGAAGCTAACACTCTAAACAAGTTGGCTAAACTTGTGTAGAATGATGTTGTGGTTCTTATTCTCACTTCAAAATCCAATCTTGATAAGTATATTGCTCACTATAAAAAAACTAGAGAGCAAAATGAGAGAGGAAGAAGAAGATGATGGCAATTTTAGAAGAAGATAAGTTTAACTCTAAAAAGAAAATAGAAAATATATCAATATATATTTTCCTCTTCTCATATTAAACCATGGTTAGGATATTATTGAATTTGAGTTAAAAACACAAAAGGAAAAGTAATCCATGGTCAAATGGTGGGTGAGAATGGTTAGGTCAAGAAGGATGTAGAAACTAGTCATGAATTATCTTTTCCTTTTTCCATTTTGTTTTAACCAAAAATCAAATAATAATCCAAATGAAAACCCATGGTGTGAGTCTTATATTGCCACCATTTTCTTTGTATAAGCAACCATGAAGGATGTATGTATGTATGTATGTATGTGTATATGTACATCCATATGTGCAAGAAACTAAAAGAAAGAAAACATACATGCATGCATACATCCATCATGCACAAGAAAAGATTTCAAGTGAGAAAACTAATGGTTAAATGATAAATCAACACTTGATTTATCAATCCGGCCATATCTCATATGACCCCTACCAAAAGCAAGCCGCCCGATCAATATACGGTATCCTATATGCGCATTTTAATCGGGTCCATGCGCATATCGCATACACGCACCACAACGTTTCGTCTGGACTAGGAAACTCCATTGTGGGACTCTGAGACTCATCAATACGCCGGCAGTGGGTGATGATCATATCAAGCACCCCAAAGCCGCAAGCGGTCAGCTAAACGTAACGGCCACCCGGGTATTGAGCGATCAGAAGAGAACAAGCGAACCTGCAACAACTCCCGTCGAGCCGATCGGCAACACTTCCCGTATAGTCCGGTCTCCTCGTCTGATATGTCGCATATCAAGTCTAGGTGTGGTAAACGTCAGACCCCAATAACCGATAAGTCGTGCCGATGTGAGGCTCATAATGGGTCGAGAAACTACTGGTAACAATTACCAGCAAATCTCTGAACAGCCCTGGCCAGGGACTTCCCTGTTACGGCCAATCGAGCACAGTGCAACATCAACCCCCAATACCGGGAGAGACGAAACCCCTCCTATCGCTCATTGCCTCCATGTGACTCGGGATTGTACCCAAAAACCACCGTTTTGCATGCCCTCATGGACGTGGTAAGGTGGAAATCAAAGCACAGTGGGAATCACACAAGACTCTATGACGATCTCGGGTCTACAGACTAACCTGCACAAGTGTCACCTGAGAACTGCCATCTTACGTGAGGTATAATACCATCTGGGAGTTCTCGGCGAGTCTGTCCAATGTACCCAGTCTCCACTGAGCACCCGTATACCATCTCTGATATCAAACACCAATGGATATGGGATCATCCATCGCCCATCTCATAGGTCGAGAAGCGTATACGCTAGTCTACACTGGTATATCGATGCCCCGTCTCGATACACCCACGACTAGGGACCTTGAAGGATGTACTTATGGACTACCATGTCCTCACTAGTATGATCCACATCATAGCCCATGTAGTCAAGTACACATCCTAAGGGCTTTACCAACTTGTAACTATTAGAAAGTATAAAGAGACAAGTATACATGTTAAGATAAAGAGCAACTAGATAGCATACTATTATATCGAGCAAGAAAGTCATCTCTATATATGTCCAAGCATCCAATATAATATACATCATCTGTACAATACTGGCTTCTAAGGCATACATACAACTAACAATCTCCCACTTGCACTAGGGCCAGCTGCTGTAGTATCGCATACCGAGCATCCCGAAGAGTCTCTCAAACTGTATCTGGGGAATGGCCTTTGTGAGTGGATCCGCTGTGTTATTCTTCGTGTCAACCCTGCTGACCTCGATCTCCCGGCGATCAACTATCTCCCGGATCAGGTGATACCGCCTCAGAATATGCCTAGATCGCTGATGGGACCTGGGTTCCTTGGCCAAAGCTATCGCTCCATTGTTATCGCAATACAAAGGTATTGGATGCTCAATGGATGGAATCACTCCAAGTTCAGTAATGAACTTCTTGATCCAGACAGCCTCTTTGGCAGCATCGTTGGCAGCGATGTATTCAGCCTCCATCGTCAAGTCTGCCACGGTTTCCTGCTTGGAACTCTTCCAGCTAACCGCCCCTCCGTAAAGGGTAAAGACAAATCCCGACTGCGACTTAGAGTCATCCTTATCACTCTGGAAGCTCGAATCGGTAAAGGACTCCACTTGGAGTTCTCCGTTACCATACACCAAGAGCATCTCTTTAGTCCTTCGTAAGTACTTAAGAATGCTCTTCACAGCTGTCCAGTGACTCTCTCCAGGATCAGCTTGATACCTGCTCACTATACTTAGTGAGTATGCTACATCGGGTCTGGTACATAGCATCGCGTACATGATAGAGCCTACAGCCGAAGCATAGGGTATCCCTTGCATGCGAGCTCTCTCCAAATCAGTCTTGGGAGACATCTCTTTGGAGAGAGTGACTCCAGAGATCGTGGGTAAGTTCCCACGCTTGGATTCTTCCATACTAAACCTCTTTAGTATGGTGTCAATGTACCTGGATTGGGACAATCCCAATATCCGTTTGGATCTATCTCTATAGATCCTAATTCCCAATATACAGGAGGCATAACCAAGATCTTTCATTGAGAATCTTTGTGATAAGAAGAGCTTGACCGATTGCAGCATAGGAATGTTATTTCCTATCAAGAGTATGTCGTCCACGTACAATACGAGGAAGACAACCTTACTCTCTGCTACCTTTTTGTAAATACAAGGTTCATCTACGTTTTTGACGAAATCAAACTCTTTGATAACGACGTCAAAGCAGATGTTCCAACTCCGCGATGCTTGTTTTAATCCATAAATGGATTTAAGCAGCTTGCACACCTTCCCGCTGCTCCCACTATCTACGAAGCCCTCTGGCTGAGTCATGTACACGCACTCTTCTAAATCACCGTTTAGAAAGGCGGTCTTAACATCCATTTGCCAGATTTCGTAATCATGATATGCAGCAATGGCAAGCATGATTCGGATGGATTTAAGCATAGCCACTGGAGAAAAGGTCTCGTCATATTCCACACCTGGTCTTTGACGAAAACTCTTTGCTACAAGTCTAGCTTTGAAAGTCTCCACTTTCCCATCTACACCAAGTTTTTTCTTGAAGATCCACTTGCTCCCAATGGGTTTTACCCCTTCAGGAGCATCTTCCAAAGTCCATACTTTGTTGGTGTACATGGATTCCATCTCGGATCGCATAGCATCCAGCCATTTCACTGAGTCCCTACTCGTGATGGCCTGCTCGAAGCTAGTTGGGTCATCATCCTCCATGATGCAATCCTCGCTCCCACCGTCCATGAGAAAACCGTAGTATCTCTCAGGTTGGCGATGAACCGTACTAGATCGGCGGAGTGGCTGAGGTTCGTTGGGAGCTACTGAATCCTCTGGTTCCACTAAATCTTCTGTCGTAGTCTGTAATGCTGGAACCTCTTCCAGTTCTACCTCCTTGCCACTAATCTCTTTTTCAAGAAATTCCTTTTCTAAAAAGGTGGCATGTCGAGAAACGAACACCTTTTGTTCCTCGGTGTGGTAGAAGATATACCCGCGTGAATGTTTGGGATATCCAATAAACTTACACAGAATGGACCTTGCCGCGAGTTTGTCCGGATTCTGCGTTTTTACATATGCCGGACAACCCCATATCTTAACATAGTTAAGACATGGTCTCTTTCCTTTCCATATCTCATATGGAGTGGTTGGCACGGATTTGGTAGGAACCATATTCAATAGGTCTGCAGCTGTTTCCAGGGCATACCCCCAGAAGGAAATAGGAAACTCAGCTGTGCTCATCATAGAGCGCACCATATCTAATAGGGTGTGGTTCCTCCGTTCCGATACACCATTGTGCTGTGATATATATGGAGGAGTCAGCTGAGAGAGAATCCCATTCTCTTTTAGGAAGTCCAGGAATTCATTGCTCAAGTATTCACCTCCTCGATCAGATCGAAGGACTTTAATACTTTTTCCGGTTTGGTTCTCGACTTCTTGTTTATATTCTCTAAATTTCTCAAAAGCTTCTGATTTGTGTTTCATCAGGAACACATATCCGAATCTAGAGAGATCGTCAGTGAATGTAATGAAGTACGAAGACCCATTCCTGGCATGTGTAGACATTGGACCGCATACACCACTATGCACCAGTCCCAAGAGTTCCGTAACTCTTTCTCCGTGTCCCGTAAACGGAGTTTTGGTCATCTTGCCTTTGAGACATGACTGGCAAGTGTCATAAGATGATAATTCAAACAGATTCAAATATCCATCCTTATGCAACTTAGCTAGTCGTGTCGCATTGATGTAACCCAGTCTACAATGCCACAAGAAGAATTCGTTCAGTTCTGAACTCTTCCTCTTGTGTGTGTTTGTTATACTTAGAACTGTTGATTGATTTAGAACATAAATACCATTGCACAACGTGCCTGATCCAACCAACTTTTGGTTATGGAAAATGTTCATAACATTATCCTGTAATACAAAATTATATCTCTCTTTAGTCAACAAAGAAACCGATATAATGTTGCATATCAGGTTCGGCATGTAATAGCATTCGTTCAGAATCAATGTATTACTAGTTGGTAATAGAAGGTGATATTCCCCGACAGACTTAGCTGCAACAATTGCAGCATTTCTGTAACGTTTTGAAAATCGTTTCGGTGAAATTTCGGAAAAAAACGGTAAAATAAGGGGGTTTTCTGTAAAAAAGTCAAAATACAAATATCTTTAATATAAAATTAAATATACATATTCTAGCTATGAATTTGCTAGTATTTGGTCTTTATTGAGTCACTGGTGAAATTTCAAATTTTCTGAATTTTTTTCCGAAATTAATTATTTTAATATTATTTTAAGCCGTCACTAAAACATTTAATTAGGGAAAATTACAAATTGGAATGAGTTGAAACAAATTTTGTGCATCATAAAACTTTAAATTAAATTTTATCATGTGGTTTTTGAAATGAAATCGTTTGCCAAAACGGTTTAGAAATTATTGAAGAAAAAAGGCTTTTTATTAGTGTTAATAGATGTTTGGGGTATAGTATTTATCATTTTCTATCACCCCACACCCATACCCACACTTACACACACCCATTCCCTCTTCCCCTTGGCTGAATTCAGCAGCCCTCCACTCATCTCCCCACTTAAAGATTAAAACAAACAAAGAAAAGAAAAGGAAAAATAAAGGAAAAGATGTTAAGTGTTGACTTGAAGTATGGCTTTCTTTGACCCTTTCATTCAACACCTCTCTCTCTCTCTCCTCATCCCCCCCCCCATTTGGCCGAAACTACCTCTTCCCACTGCAGCAACTTTCCCCCCCCTCTTCTCCCTCTCATGTCATCACAAAAAATCCACAAAATGCTTCTAAAATTAACACAAAATCCAAGCTAAATTCAAATCCAACACTTACCCATTATTCTTTAGCCCATCTAGCATGGATCTTGGGGCATAGGAGCTAATTTGGGAGGCTATGATGCATGTAAATCTACAAGTCTTGGAGGTATAATCTTATCTAATGGTTAGTTTGTTAGTATTTTTTTCATAAGCTAAAGTAGTTAAAAGTTAATTTGGTTTCTATTTTCAAGTTGAAATTATTAAGTGAGGGTTTGGAAAATTCTAGATTACGGTTGTGAAATTAAGTTGGGGTTCTTATAATTGATCATGGGATAATTGTGTAGTTTAACATGTTGTTATGCTAAAACTAATCTAGTTGGTAGTTTATATTTTGTTAAATTTAAATTTGTATTAATTAGGTAATTTGCAAACTAGGTTTTAGTGAAATACATATAAAATTGAGATTTAAAATGTAATTAAGGTTTTGATGACTTTAATAGCATTTTAATTTGTTGTTTAGCGACTTTGATCCTGCAAAACCATGCTTAATTGATAAATTGTGAATTTTACTTTGAAAAGTGTTAAAATCGATATTTGTTGCAAACTTGAATTTTGAGTTAATGCTAATTCGTGAGATTAAAAATATGGAGGGATTTGTATGACCTAATTATGATATTAAGTGAGCATTTTGGCCATTAGAATCGTCAAATATTTAGTTTGGGTAAAACATCAAGTTTTGAACCGAAATGGGAATTTATGCTAACTAGGTTTTTGGAATAAAACGAATTGTTTAATTTTATTGTTTTGATGAACTAAACCCTATTTCTTATATAATTAGTGAGTTTTGAAATCACGATTGGTGTGTTTGGGTTTTCTCGATGGTTTGACGTTGGTACGCCGACGTCGAGGGTTTTTTTTGGGTTGATTTGTGAAAACAACCATAGGTTTTGACCAATATGGGTTTCATGTGTCGTTTTGTTCATGAGTCGGATTATAATGCGATACGGTGCGTTATGATATGTAGGTACCCATGTGGACTTCGAGACGACAAGCAAGCGCGTGGCGACGTCGGCACCGGCGAGCGAGGACCAGGTGAGTAGATTTATATCTACGGAGAGAAGTCGGGTGGATGGCGTATAGCACCCCCGCAGTCCGTAGTGTAGCTTATATATATATATATATATGTTTATATAGATGTTTATGATACGAGAATGTGTATCCATGTTATGTTTAGGTGTTCCTGAATTAGCTTTGGGTTAGTTGCGAAACCCTAGAGTAGTTGTTATACCACACACGCACACACAGACTTGCATACATTACTTTCTTGTGCACCGATTGGGATGTGTATATATGTATATATGCGTGGGTATGGGACTATGCATATGTACATTGATATACACATGCATGGATAATGAGGATAGTACTTGGGATTTAAGATGAGTCGATGAGATTTGAGTTAAGGCCGTGAGATTGGTGATATAGCAGGGTTCGTATTTGAGATACGACATGACGTTGTAACGAGTCTTGACGTAGTGTTTCACACACGTGCATGCATACTTAGGCGGTATCAGTATTGTACTAGACGTAGATCAGTACCCCGATCATGATTTTTGATAAGAGGATTCCAGGTGAATAGTATGATGAATGTGATATTGACCCGTACCCAGAGTTGGGATGCCGTACGACGGATTTACGTACGAGCTATATTGATGATTGATCCGCACTCTTGATTTGGGATGCCTGCTTATAGATATGGTATCGGAGATGAGATTATTGAGGCGGGATCACCGACTGTATATATACAGGTATGTATATGTATCGACTCAGATGATAGGCGGTTTCCTTACCTGTAGTTCAGCTTGTTAGTTCAGCCGTATAGTTTAGTGTAGTTGTTAGATTAGATTAGACTCCTACCTATTTCAAAACTAGAGGATCGTGGGTATTTTAAAAGACAGGTCAAGGGATCTACGGATATTTCAAAAGACGTATCCTTTCTTAAAAACCACCGTAGCCCTATTTTCAAAACCCCGCGGTTCGTGTTATTTCAAATGGCACCATTTGTAGGACTTATATTAGATTAATGCAGATTAGTTATAGTTGCGTCAAGTTTTTAGCTCCCGCTCATTTTGGTTGCATCGCATATTTACATTGTTATTTCATATTGCATTGTTGACATTATGCTGTTAGGACACCAGCACCATTACCGATGATGCGTATGTACCACATACACTTACTTGCCGGCTCACACACATCTTCATCGGTAATTGCCATGTCACGTACACCTTAGAAAATATTGTTGCTTAACTTAGCTTGATAGCCAGTAGTTTGACATAATATTAGTGTACATACCTTATATGCCAGCTTAGATATTGTAGTTATTACTTGTCGCTTCATGCATACTGTTATTCATTCTCATGCTTATATTCATGGTTCTACATGCTATTGATGATTCGGATTTCCATGATATTTTCTGGATTTGGAGGAAAACCGCAAAATATATATAAACTGATTTCTCTCTTTTTAAATAAAAGTGCGGTTTTTTTTCCGATGATGTATGAGTCGTCCACCATGAGTTTGCTGATGGATTTGGAGACCTGATTCGAGGAGACGGATGAACCGTTTCGGGTACATGGTGGACCCGGTAAGGTACCCCGGGGCAAGAAGCGCGTGATGATGACGATGTAAGCCTGGCAGGGGAGCACTACCTACCGGTGATTTTACCCGACGCGTCGGATATCCGGAGGATACTGTCGTGGTCTTGAGATGGATGGTAGGGGCCGGTCTGGACTGACGGCGCCCTAGATATTGTGTTTGAGACATTGAGATTTCGAGATAATTGAGGTACAGAGACTGTGATACAGAGATATCGAGATATTGGGATTACGTTTTGTGCCGATGCTAGGCACTGTTTTATGCTGATTTCATTATGATACCTCATTTTAAAAATACAAAGGAAATCTTACTAAATTATGAAAACAGTTCTTCATTTGCATGTATTCTGTTTTCATGCATTCATACCTCATTCACATGATATATTGCTACCTGAGGCACTGACACGGGCACATGAGATTACACTCGGGTTAGATATTTACCCTAGCCTTGTTATAGGTTGCATGTTATATATTTTGAGGATATATTATGATCATTGACCTAGGTTGCGTTATTTATGTGATTTCTATTCGTAGATGTTTTTCTATTCACGAGTTGGCAACTCACCCCCGTTGTGCCCCAGTTTCTTGCAGGTTTGCCGTACAGGTTTCTTTATGGCTTGCGGGCATAGTTTCCTTCTGGTGATTTGCTAGTAGGTGGGTTTACTTGTATCGTACCCCCCATTATTTAACTTGTATATTATTACTCTGTTGTATCTAGAAGTTCCATCAACCAATCATGTATTTATTTTGAGATAGAGACCAGTGATGTTATTCCTTCGACCTTAGAGTCGCGCGTTTTATTCCTGTGGTTTTCTTGTGATTTTGAGTTTCCTTTTGAATTTTGATCCTCGCCGCTGGCGTTGTATATTATATTGCTTGTGTAGTTGTGACCGTCGATTGACGAAGAGCTAGCTCCCGCTTGGGGATGCCTTTTTATTGATTTCGTATAATATTCATGTTGTATCCCGTTTGGGGGCCAGTTTTTACAAAGGAGACTCTGCCGAAATTTTCAGGAAATTCTGGATGTTTTTAAAACGCATAATTTGGCTTATGCTATTAAAACTATTTGTTTTAAATTGGTTTTCCTTCACTCTACTACTTTTCTTGGTTTGGTTTTCTGGGTTTTCGGCTTACTTAGATTACGTACGCCTCGAGACGTTCGTAGTTTAAGTGCCGGTCATATTCCGTACTTTCGGGACGTGACAAAGTTGGTATCAGAGCGTTAGGTTTTACCTTCGGAGCGTAGGATGACCCTTGGTTAATGGAATAGGTGACTAAAGTAGAGTGATATACCGTGGGTATGTTCCGCGGCATATTTACGATACGCTACTCCACTTAAGAAGCCTTAGGATGTACATTTCTTTGCTCAGTATTATATTCATTCCGATCTAGCCTCATCAGTACCAGTTATGGTTTTGCTTCCACGATTACGGGCAGGGAGAGCTACGGCTAGAGTTGCGGTCAGCACGGGCTCGTCACGAACGAGGACTGACCAGGGCGAAATTCTGGTGACACTCGATTGCGGAGATGTGTCTTTTTACCGTGTTTCCGCGCTACGAGCGTTTGGCGGATCGCCTTTATGAGATTTCTCGGACGTGCCGATCAGTATCAGAGGATTGGGCCACTGACAGAGGCCAACCAGATTTTGATGACCGTTGGTGTGTTGCTTATTCATGATGGTCGAGGCACTGTTCAGCGTGCAGACGAGCGAGCCGGTTATTGCTGCGAACGACGAGATAGTGCCCCAGATGCTGGCGTTAGTGCAGAACGAGTTGTACTAAAAGATGATAGAAGGTAGCTAGTCATCGAGGATGAATGACTAGGACATGTGGATCGTTCACCTACCCTGATGCGAGATCATCAGATAGATTGATTCCAGCTAGAGACGACTTCACGCGGAGACGTTGGGAGTCGACAGAGACGATCGAATGTCAGAAACCTATTATTCCAGGTTTAAAGTAGTCGGAAAGACATGCAGGCAATTCTATGGTCCCTCTAGAAGAATGAAACCCTAACTCGACATAATGACCGTATGAAAGCCTTTGAACCTTAGGGTTTGCGGCACCATTAGTGAGGCTTGGGTTTGCCCTTCTACGGCTGGACCACCGATGGTGTGGTATGTACTCGATACTATTAAACTGTGCCCAAGATGTTGAGCTCTTGGGGGATTATGAGGTTTTGACGACTCGATTGGATGGCTCGACTTAATTCGGATGCTAGGTGGTGAGATGCATTTCTTGGGAGACTCCCGATACGAGGATAGCCGTTGAAGCTCAGTCCATGCAGCCACGATGAGACGAGTCCGAAGCAGTCGAGATTAGAGAAAGGTGGAGTAAGCGGTTCGTACGAGATCTTAATAAGATGACGTTCCACTCCGCCAACATCAGAGATGCGATACGCATGCCGAGGCATTGTACTTGGATATACCTTCCTGAAGGAGTCTCAGTGAGTATGCAGCTATTCCGGAACAAGAAACAGATATAGTAAAGGACGATGACTTCCGGACAGTTGGCAAGGATGAGACTTGGAAGAGACCTTGAGCAGGATTCCTTCTAGGACACTGCTGCAATGATATTTGCACCCAGGATTAGATGTGTCACGTGCATTCTGAGAGCCAGAGGCCGACGCCAGTGACATGCTGCTTGACGAGTGGTCGTGAGGATTGACCGAGAGATGACCAGAGAAGTGCCAAAACGGAATCGTCCACGTTAGCACACCTGACAGGGCCGATGATCCGGTGAATCGTGAGATTGGTAATCCACAGAGAAGACTTGGACCCAGGAGTGGTCATGATACGCACACCAGCAGGCCAGAGTTCAGGATCGTCGATGAGACATGCTATGAGTGACCACGACAGTTAGCCAGAGATTCTTGGAGGATGTGCTTGAGCGGGACTATATCGCCATGCTTGTTTTCAGTATTATTGGGTGATTTATTCGCTTGATTTGGTTTTGATGATTGGGTCTCATGATATTTGTTTTCATGCACCATGGTGGCAGTTGCTGAGTATTTACGATTTTTGCACAGTTGTTGCACTTGATATCGTTTTTGAACCTGGGTTTCCTATATTTATGATTTCATGGGTTTCATACAGCTGAGTTGGTTTTTGCGTTTATGCACGCACAGGATTTGTTTTTTTTGCACTCGGTATAGTTCACATATGCTGCAGTGCAGTGATTCGCATTTTGTGCACTTAGTTGCATTGGACTTCGATTTCGATAGTGATGTTCGATATTTATTTTTGTGCACCCTGTGCACCTGATTCGGATTTTAGCGCATGTAGGGCGCATCATATGAGATGCGATTTGGTGCACACCAGATGCACTAAATCGAGATTCTTCGTGCATGAGATGCACCTGTTTTTGCTGTCAGGCACACACTTGGCCCATGACAGATGCTTCGTGCACACCCGATGCACTTAGATGTTGTTTCTGTGTACATGTATGGATCTTGATTTCCGTGCGCACCAGACGCACGTAGTATTCATATGTATATTTTGGGATTGATTTCTTATGGAGCGGTACGTTTTTATGATGATTGCTATATGTTTTTATACTGAGCAGGACTAGTCAGAGGACAGTACCTGGGTATATTTTGCATGCATTGATAGTTATCGAAGGGATTTCCAAAAGTGAGCTATAGTCTCAGTATTTACCTACGCGTCTGATAAGACACGAAACGTTTAAAACAAGAAAACCCTTCTAAATTGTTTTCAAAACGGCGGGACGTGCATATTAAACAAAAGGTATATACGTATATGGTTATTTTCTTATAAGAGACGTCCGCCACTGTGCAGTGTCATGCGCATTGCACAACGACTTTAAAAGATTTGGCATGCATTTCCTTTAGAAACTTACATGTATAGATTTGATATTTACATGTATAGTTCTGATTTATATCAAATTGGTTTTGCTTGAGATTTGGAATTCGTGTTTTCACCTTGACTCCGATGATTGCGGGATGCTTGACGGAGTTCTGATTTGAGTTATATGCTCATTTTTCATGCGCATGCGTTGCGCTACGATTGTTTTATGTATTTATGATTTCGGAGCCCCGGCGATTTGATGGTTTTGGCTGAAATATTTTAGTATTTGGGAGAAGTTTTAATTTAAATTCGGGGACCGAATTTCTTTAAGGGGGGAAGATTGTAACGTTTTGAAAATCGTTTCGGTGAAATTTCGGAAAAAACGGTAAAATAAGGGGGTTTTCTGTAAAAAAGTCAAAATACAAATATCTTTATTATAAAATTAAATATACATATTCTAGCTATGAATTTGCTAGTATTCGGTGTTTATTGAGTCACTGGTGAAATTTCAAATTTTCTGAAAATTTTTCCGAAATTAATTATTTTAATATTATTTTAAGCCGTCCCTAAAACATTTAATTAGGGAAATTACAAATTGGAATGAGTTGAAACAAATTTTGTGCATCATAAAACTTTAAATAAAATTTTATCATGTGGTTTTTGAAATGAAATCGTTTGCCAAAACGGTTTAGAAATTATTAAAGAAAAAAGGCTTTTTATTAGTGTTAATGGATGTTTGGGGTATAATATTTATCATTTTCTATCACCCCACACCCATACCCACACTTACACACACCCATTCCCTCTTCCCCTTGGCTGAATTCAGCAGCCCTCCACTCATCTCCCCACTTAAAGATTAAAACAAACAAAGAAAAGAAAAGGAAAAATAAAGGAAAAGATGTTAAGTGTTGACTTGAAGTATGGCTTTCTTTGACCCTTTCATTCAACACCTCTCTCTCTCTCTCCTCATCCCCCCCCCCATTTGGCCGAAACTACCTCTTCCCACTGCAGCAACTTTCCCCCCCTCTTCTCCCTCTCATGTCATCACAAAAAATCCACAAAATGCTTCTAAAATTAACACAAAATCCAAGCTAGATTCAAATCCAACACTTACCCATTATTCTTTAGCCCATCTAGCATGGATCTTGGGGCATAGGAGCTAATTTGGGAGGCTATGATGCATGTAAATCTACAAGTCTTGGAGGTATAATCTTATCTAATGGTTAGTTTGTTAGTATTTTTTTCATAAGCTAAAGTAGTTAAAAGTTAATTTGGTTTCTATTTTCAAGTTGAAATTATTAAGTGAGGGTTTGGAAAATTCTAGATTACGGTTGTGAAATTAAGTTGGGGTTCTTATAATTGATCATGGGATAATTGTGTAGTTTAACATGTTGTTATGCTAAAACTAATCTAGTTGGTAGTTTATATTTTGTTAAATTTAAATTTGTATTAATTAGGTAATTTGCAAACTAGGTTTTAGTGAAATACATATAAAATTGAGATTTAAAATGTAATTAAGGTTTTGATGACTTTAATAGCATTTTAATTTGTTGTTTAGCGACTTTGATCCTGCAAAACCATGCTTAATTGATAAATTGTGAATTTTACTTTGAAAAGTGTTAAAATCGATATTTGTTGCAAACTTGAATTTTGAGTTAATGCTAATTCGTGAGATTAAAAATATGGAGGGATTTGTATGACCTAATTATGATATTAAGTGAGCATTTTGGCCATTAGAATCGTCAAATATTTAGTTTGGGTAAAACATCAAGTTTTGAACCGAAATGGGAATTTATGCTAACTAGGTTTTTGGAAAATAAAACGAATTGTTTAATTTTATTGTTTTGATGAACTAAACCCTATTTCTTATATAATTAGTGAGTTTTGAAATCACGATTGGTGTGTTTGGGTTTTCTCGATGGTTTGACGTTGGTACGCCGACGTCGAGGGTTTTTTTTGGGTTGATTTGTGAAAACAACCATAGGTTTTGACCAATATGGGTTTCATGTGTCGTTTTGTTCATGAGTCGGATTATAATGCGATACGGTGCGTTATGATATGTAGGTACCCATGTGGACTTCGAGACGACAAGCAAGCGCGTGGCGACGTCGGCACCAGCGAGCGAGGACCAGGTGAGTAGATTTATATCTACGGGGAGAAGTCGGGTGGATGGCGTATAGCACCCCCGCAGTCCGTAGTGTAGCTTATATATATATATATATATATATATATATATATATATATATATATATATATATGTTTATATAGATGTTTATGATACGAGAATGTGTATCCATGTTATGTTTAGGTGTTCCTGGATTAGCTTTGGGTTAGTTGCGAAACCCTAGAGTAGTTGTTATACCACATACGCACACACAGACTTGCATACATTACTTTCTTGTGCACCGATTGGGATGTGTATATATGTATATATGTGTGGGTATGGGACTATGCATATGTACATTCATATACACATGCATGGATAATGAGGATAGTACTTGGGATTTAAAATGAGTCGATGAGATTTGAGTTAAGGCCGTGAGATCGGTGATATAGCAGGGTTCGTATTTGAGATACGACATGACGTTGTAACGGGTCTTGACGTAGTGTTTCACACACGTGCATGCATACTTAGGCGGTATCAGTATTGTACTAGACGTAGATCAGTACCCCGATCATGGTGTTTGATAAGAGGATACCAGGTGAATAGTATGATTAATGTGATATTGACTCGTACCCAGAGTTGGGATGCCGTACGACGGATTTACGTACGAGCTATATTGATGATTGATCCGCACTCTTGATTTGGGATGCCTGCTTATAGATATGGTATCGGAGATGAGATTGTTGAGGCGGGATCACCGACTGTATATATACAGGTATGTATATGTATCGACTCAGATGATAGGCGGTTTCCTTACCTGTAGTTCAGCTTGTTAGTTCAGCCGTATAGTTTAGTGTAGTTGTTAGATTAGATTAGACTCCTACCTATTTCAAAACTAGCGGATCGTGGGTATTTTAAAAGACAGGTCAAGGGATCTACGGATATTTAAAAGACGTATCCTTTCTTAAAAACCACCGTAGCCCTATTTTCAAAACCCCGCGGTTCGTGTTATTTCAAATGGCACCATTTGTAGGACTTATATTAGATTAATGCAGATTAGTTATAGTTGCGTCTAGTTTTTAGCTCCCGCTCATTTTGGTTGCTCGCTCCGCATCGCATATTTACATTGTTATTTCATATTGCATTGTTGACATTATGCTGTTAGGACACCAGCACTATTACCGATGATGCGTATGTACCACATACACTTACTTGCCGGCTCACACACATCTTCATCGGTAATTGCAATGTCACGTACACCTTAGAAAATATTGTTGCTTAACTTAGCTTGATAGCCAGTAGTTTGACATAATATTAGTGTACATACCTTATATGCCAGCTTAGATATTGTAGTTATTACTTGTCGCTTCATGCATAATGTTATTCATTCTCATGCTTATATTCATGGTTCTACATGCTATTGATGATTCGGATTTCCATGATATTTTCTGGATTTGGAGGAAAACCGCAAAACATATATAAACTGATTTCTCTCTTTTTAAATAAAAGTGCGTTTTTTTTTCCGATGATGTATGAGTCGTCCACAATGAGTTTGCTGATGGATTTCGAGACCCGATTCGAGGAGACGGATGAACCGTTTCGGGTACATGGTGGACCCAGTAAGGTACCCCGGGGCAAGAAGCGCGTGATGATGACGATGTGAGCCTGGCAGGGGAGCACTACCTACCGGTGATTTTACCCGACGCGTCGGATATCCGGAGGATACTTTCGTGGTCTTGAGATGGATTGTAGGGGCCGTTCTGGACTGACGGCGCCCTAGATATTGTGTTTGAGACATTGAGATTTCGAGATAATTGAGGTACAGAGACTGTGATACAGAGATATCGAGATATTGGGATTACGTTTTCGTCGATGCTAGGCACTGTTTTATGCTGATTTCATTATGATACCTCATTTTAAAAATACAAAGGAAATCTCACTAAATTATGAAAACAGTTCTTCATTTGCATGTATTCTGTTTTCATGCATTCATACCTCATTCACATGATATATTGCTACCTGAGGCACTGACACGGGCACATGAGATTACACTCGGGTTAGATATTTACCCTAGCCTTGTTATAGGTTGCATGTTATATATTTTGAGGATATATTATGATCATTGACCTAGGTTGCGTTATTTATGCGATTTCTATTCGTAGATGTTTTTCTATTCACGAGTTGGCAACTCACTCCCGTTGTGCCCCAGTTTCTTGCAGGTTTGCCGTACAGGTTTCTTTACGGCTTGCGGGCATAGTTTCCTTTGGGTGATTTGCTAGTAGGTGGGTTTACTTGTATCGTACCCCCCATTATTTAACTTGTATATTATTACTCTGTTGTATCTAGAAGTTCCATCAACCAATCATGTATTTATTTTGAGATAGAGACCAGTGATGTTATTCCTTCGACCTTAGAGTCGCGCGTTTTATTCATGTGGTTTTCTTGTGATTTTGAGTTTCCTTTTGAATTTTGATCCTCGCCGCTGGCGTTGTATATTATATTGCTTGTGTGGTTATGACCGTCGATTGACGAAGAGCTAGCTCCCGCTTGGGGATGCCTTTTTATTGATTTTGTATACTATTCATGTTGTATCCCGTTTCGGGGCCAGTTTTTACAAAGGAGACCCTGCCGAAATTTTCAGGAAATTCTGGATGTTTTTAAATCGCATAATTCGGCTTATGCTATTAAAACTATTTGTTTTAAATTGGTTTTCCTTCACTCTACTACTTTTCTTGGTTTGGTTTTCTGGGTTTTCGGCTTACTTAGATTATGTACGCATCGAGACGTTCGTAGTTTAAGTGCCGGTCATATTCCATACTTTCGGGACGTAACAAAGTTGGTATCAGAGCGTTAGGTTTTACCTTCGGAGCGTAGGATGACCCTTGGTTGATGGAATAGGTGACTAAAGTAGAGTGATGTACCGTGGGTATGTTCCGCGGCATATTTACGATACGCTACTCCACTTAAGAAGCCTTAGGATATACATTTCTTTGCTCAGTATTATATTCATTCCGATCTAGCCTCATCAGTACCAGTTATGGTTTTGCTGCCACGATTACGGGCAGGGAGAGCTACGGCTAAAGTTGCGGTCAGCACGAGCTCGTCACGAACGAGGACTGACCAGGGCGAAATTCTGGTGACACTCGATTGCGGAGATGTGTCTTTTTACTGTGTTTCCGCGCCACGAGCGTTTGGAAGATCGCCTTTATGAGATTTCTCGGATGTGCCGATCAGTATCAGAGGATTGGGCCACTGACAGAGGCCAACCAGATTTTGATGACCGTTGGTGTGTTGCTTATTCATGATGGTCGAGGCACTGTTCAGCGTGCAGACGAGCGAGCCGGTTATTGCTGCGAACGACGAGATATTGCCCCAGATGCCGGCGTTAGTGCAGAACGAGTTGTACTAAGAGATGATAGAAGGTCGCTAGTCATCGAGGATGAATGACTAGGACATGTGGATCGTTCACCTACCCCGATGCGAGGTCATCAGATAGATTGATTCCAGCTAGAGACGACTTCACGCGGAGATGTTGGGAGTCGACAGAGACGATCGAATGTCAGAAACCTATTATTCTAGGTTTAAAGTAGTCGGAAAGACATGCAGGCAATTCTATTGTCCCTCTAGAAGAATGAAACCCTAACTCGACATAATGACAGTATAAAAGCCTTTGAACCTTAGGGTTTGCGGCAGTTCTGCGGCACCATTAGTGAGGCTTGGGTTTGCCCTTCTACGGCTGGACCACCGATGCTGTGGTATGTACTCGATACTATTAAACTGTGCCCAAGATGTTGAGCTCTTGGGGGATTATGAGGTTTTGACGACTCGATTGGATGGCTCGACTTAATTCGGATACTAGGTGGTGAGATGCATTTCTTGGGAGACTCCCGATACGAGGATAGCCGTTGGAGCTCAGTCCATGCAGCCACGATGAGACGAGTCCGAAGTAGTCGAGATTAGAGAAAGGTGGAGTAAGCGGTTCGTACGAGATCTTAATAAGATGACGTTCCACTCCGCCGACATCAGAGATGCGATACGCATGCCGAGGCATTGTACTTGGATATACCTCCAGAAGGAGTCGCAGTGAGTATGAAGCTATTCCGGAACAAGAAACAGATATAGTAAAGGACGATGACTTCCGGACAGTTGGCAAGGATGAGACTTGGAAGAAACCTTGAGCAGGATTCCTTCTAGGATACTGCTGCAATGATATTTGCACCCAGGATTAGATGTGTCACGTGCATTCTGAGAGCCAGAGGCCGACGCCAGTGACATGCTGCTTGACGAGTGGTTGTGAGGATTGACCGAGAGATGACCAGAGAAGTGCCAAAACGGAATCGTCCCCGTTAGCACACCTGACAGGGCCGATGATCCGGTGGATCATGAGATTGGTAATCCACAGAGAAGACTTGGACCCAGGAGTGGTCATGATACGCACACCAGCAGGCCAGAGTTCAGGATTGTCGATGAGACATGCTATGAGTGACCACGACAGTTAGCCAGAGATTCTTGGAGGATGTGCTTGAGCTGGACTATCTCGCCATGCTTATTTTCAGTATTGTTGGGTGATTTATTCGCTTGATTTGATTTTGATGATTGGGTCTCATGATATTTGTTTTCATGCACCATGGTGTCACTTGCTGAGTATTTACGATTTTTGCACAGTTGTTGCACTTGATATCGTTTTTGAACCTTGGTTTCCTATATTTATGATTTCATGGGTTTCATACAGTTGAGTTGATTTTTGCGTTTATGCACGCACACGATTTGTTTTTTTTGCACTCGGTATAGTTCACATATGCTGCGGTGCAGTGATTCGCATTTTGTGCACTTTGTTGCATTGGACTTCGATTTCGATAGTGATGTTCGATATTTATTTTTGTGCACCCTGTGCACCTGATTCGGATTTTAGCGCATGTAGGGCACATCATATGAGATGCGATTTGGTGCACACCAGATGCACTAAATCGAGATTCTTCGTGCATGAGATGCACCTGTTTTTGCTGTCAGGCACACACTTGGCCCATGACAGATGCTTCGTGCACACCCGATGCACTTAGATGTTGTTTCTGTGCACATGTATGGATCTTGATTTCCGTGCGCACCAGACGCACGTAGTATTCATATGTATATTTTGGGATTGATTTCTTATGGAGCGGTACGTTTTTATGATGATTGCTATATGTTTTTATACTGAGCAGGACTAGTCAGAGGACAGTACCTGGGTATATTTTGCATGCATTGATAGTTATCGAAAGGATTTCCAAAAGCGAGCTATAGTCTCAGTATTTACCTACGCGTCTGATAAGACACGAAACGTTTAAAACAAGGAAACCCTTCTAAATTGTTTTCAAAACGGCGGGACGTGCATATTAAACAAAAGGTATATACGTATATGGTTATTTTCTTATAAGAGACGTCCGCCACTGTGCAGTGTCATGCGCATTGCACAACGACTTTAAAAGATTTGGCATGCATTTCCTTTAGAAACTTACATGTATAGATTTGATATTTACATGTATAGTTCTGATTTATATCATATTGGTTTTGCTTGAGATTTGGAATTCGTGTTTTCACCTTGACTCCGATGATTGCGGGATGCTTGACGGAGTTCTGATTTGAGTTATATGCTCATTTTTCATGCGCATGCGTTGCGCTACGATTGTTTTATGTATTTATGATTTCGGAGCCCCGGCGATTTGATGGTTTTGGCTGAAATATTTTAGTATTTGGGGGAAGTTTTAATTTAAATTCGGGGACCGAATTTCTTTAAGGGGGGAAGATTGTAACGTTTTGAAAATCGTTTCGGTGAAATTTCGGAAAAAACGGTAAAATAAGGGGGTTTTCTGTAAAAAAGTCAAAATACAAATATCTTTATTATAAAATTAAATATACATATTCTAGCTATGAATTTGCTAGTATTTGGTGTTTATTGAGTCACTGGTGAAATTTCAAATTTTCTGAAAAATTTTCCGATATTAATTATTTTAATATTATTTTAAGCCGTCACTAAAACATTTAATTAGGGAAAATTACAAATTGGAATGAGTTGAAACAAATTTTGTGCTTCATAAAACTTTAAATAAAATTTTATCATGTGGTTTTTGAAATGAAATCGATTGCCAAAACGGTTTAGAAATTATTGAAGAAAAAAAGCTTTTTTTTTGTGTTAATGGATGTTTGGGGTATAGTATTTATCATTTTCTATCACCCCACACCCATACCCACACTTACACACACCCATTCCCTCTTCCCCTTGGCTGAATTCAGCAGCCCTCCACTCATCTCCCCACTTAAAGATTAAAACAAACAAAGAAAAGAAAAGGAAAAATAAAGGAAAAGATGTTAAGTGTTGACTTGAAGTATGGCTTTCTTTGACCCTTTCATTCAACACCTCTCTCTCTCTCTCCTCATCCCCCCCCATTTGGCCGAAACTACCTCTTCCCACTGCAGCAACTTCCCCCCCTCTTCTCCCTCTCATGTCATCACAAAAAATCCACAAAATGCTTCTAAAATTAACATAAAATCCAAGCTAAATTCAAATCCAACACTTACCCATTATTCTTTAGCCCATCTAGCATGGATCTTGGAGCATAGGAGCTAATTTGGGAGGCTATGATGCATGTAAATCTACAAGTCTTGGAGGTATAATCATATCTAATGGTTAGTTTGTTAGTATTTTTTTCATAAGCTAAAGTAGTTAAATGTTAATTTGGTTTCTAATTTCAAGTTGAAATTATTAAGTGAGGGTTTGGAAAATTCTAGATTAGGGTTGTGAAATTAAGTTGGGGTTCTTATAATTGATCATGGGATAATTGTGTAGTTTAACATGTTGTTATGATAAAACTAATCTAGTTGGTAGTTTATATTTTGTTAAATTTAAATTTGTATTAATTATGTAATTTGCAAACTAGGTTTTAGTGAAATACATATAAAATTGAGATTTAAAATGTAATTAAGGTTTTGATGACTTTATTAGAATTTTAATTTGTTGTTTAGCGACTTTGATCATGCAAAACCATGCTTAATTGATAAATTGTGAATTTTACTTTGAAAAGTGTTAAAATCGATATTTGTTGCAAACTTGAATTTTGAGTTAATGCTAATTCGTGAGATTAAAAATATGGAGGGATTTGTATGACCTAATTATGATATTAAGGGAGCATTTTGGCCATTAGAATCGTCAAATATTTAGTTTGGGTAAAACATCAAGTTTTGAACCGAAATGGGAATTTGTGCTAACTAGGTTTTTGGAAAATAAAACGAATTGTTTAATTTTATGGTTTTGATGAACTAAACCCTATTTCTTATATAATTAGTGAGTTTTGAAATCACGATTGGTGTGTTTGGGTTTTCTCGATGGTTTGACGTTGGTACGCCGACGTCGAGGGTTTTTTTTTGGGTTGATTTGTGAAAGCAACCATAGGTTTTGACCTATATGGGTTTCATGTGTCGTTTTGTTCATGAGTCGGATTATAATGCGATACGGTGCGTTATGATATGTAGGTACCCATGTGGACTTCGAGACGACAAGCGAGCGCGTGGCGACGTCGGCACCGGCGAGCGAGGACCAGGTGAGTAGATTTATATCTACGGGGAGAAGTCGGGTGGATGGCGTATAGCACCCCCGCAGTCCGTAGTGTAGCTTATATATATATATATGTTTATATAGATGTTTATGATACGAGAATGTGTATCCATGTTATGTTTAGGTGTTCCTGGATTAGCTTTGGGTTAGTTGCCAAACCCTAGAGTAGTTGTTATACCACATACGCACACACAGACTTGCATACATTACTTTCTTATGCACCGATTGGGATGTGTATATATGTATATATGCGTGGGTATGGGACTATGCATATGTACATTCATATACACATGCATGGATAATGAGGATAGTACTTGGGATTTAAAATGAGTCGATGAGATTTGAGTTAAGGCCGTGAGATCGGTGATATAGCAGGGTTCGTATTTGAGATACGACATGACGTTGTAACGGGTCTTGACGTAGTGTTTCACACACGTGCATGAATACTTAGGCGGTATCAGTATTGTACTAGACTTAGATCAGTACCCCGATCATGGTGTTTGATAAGAGGATACCAGGTGAATAGTATGATGAATGTGATATTGACCCGTACCCAGAGTTGGAATGCCGTATGACGGATTTACGTACGAGCTATATTGATGATTGATCCGCACTCTTGATTTGGGATGCCTGCTTATAGATATGGTATCGGAGATGAGATTATTGAGGCGGGATCACCGACTGTATATATACAGGTATGTATATGTATCGACTCAGATGATAAGCGGTTTCCTTACCTGTAGTTCAGCTTGTTATTTCAGCCGTATAGTTTAGTGTAGTTGTTAGATTAGATTAGACTCCTACCTATTTCAAAACTAGCGGATCGTGGGTATTTTAAAAGACAGGTCAAGGGATCTACGGATATTTCAAAAGACGTATCCTTTCTTAAAAACCATCGTAGCCCTATTTTCAAAACCCCGCGGTTCGTGTTATTTCAAATGGCACCATTTGTAGGACTTATATTAGATTAATGCAGATTAGTTATAGTTGCGTCTAGATTTTAGCTCCCGCTCATTTTGGTTGCTCGCTCCGCATCGCATATTTACATTGTTATTTCATATTGCATTGTTGACATTATGCTGTTAGGACACCAGCACCATTACCGATGATGCGTATGTACCATATACACTTACTTGCCGGCTCACACACATCTTCAACGGTAATTGCCATGTCACGTACACCTTAGAAAATATTGTTTCTTAACTTAGCTTGATAGCCAGTAGTTTGACATAATATTAGTGTACATACCTTATATGCCAGCTTAGATATTGTAGTTATTACTTGTCGCTTCATGCATACTGTTATTCATTCTCATGCTTATATTCATGGTTCTACATGCTATTGATGATTCAGATTTCCATGATATTTTCTGGATTTGGAGGAAAACCGCAAAACATATATAAACTGATTTCTCTCTTTTTAAATAAAAGTGCGGTTTTTTTTCCGATGATGTATGAGTCGTCCACCATGAGTTTGCTGATGGATTTCGAGACCCGATTCGAGGAGACGGATGAACCGTTTCGGCTACATGGTGGACCCGGTAAGGTACCCCGGGGCAAGAAGCGCGTGATGATGACGATGTGAGCCTGGCAGGGGAGCACTACCTACCGGTGATTTTACCAGACGCGTCGGATATCCGGAGGATACTGTCGTGGTCTTGAGATGGATGGTAGGGGCCGGTCTGGACTGACGGCGCCCTAGATATTGTGTTTGAGACATTGAGATTTCGAGATAATTGAGGTACAGAGACTGTGATACAGAGATATCGAGATATTGGGATTACGTTTTGTGCCGATGCTAGGCACTGTTTTATGCTGATTTCATTATGATACCTCATTTTAAAAATACAAAGGAAATCTCACTAAATTATGAAAACAGTTCTTCATTTGCATGTATTCTGTTTTCATGCATTCATACCTCATTCACATGATATATTGCTACCTGAGGCACTGACACGGGCACATGAGATTACACTCGGGTTAGATATTTACCCTAGCATTGTTATAGGTTGCATGTTATATATTTTGAGGATATATTATGATCATTGACCTAGGTTGCGTTATTTATACGATTTCTATTCGTCGATGTTTTTCTATTCACGAGTTGGAAACTCACCCCCGTTGTGCCCCAGTTTCTTGCAGGTTTGCCGTACAGGTTTCTTTACGGCTTGCGGGCATAGTTTCCTTCGGGTGATTTGCTAGTAGGTGGGTTTACTTGTATCGTACCCCCATTATTTAACTTGTATATTATTACTCTGTTGTATCTAGAAGTTCCATCAACCAATCATGTATTTATTTTGAGATAGAGACCAGTGATGTTATTCCTTCGACCTTAGAGTCGTGCGTTTTATTCCTGTGGTTTTCTTGTGATTTTGAGTTTCCTTTTGAATTTTGATCCTCGCCGCTGGCGTTGTATATTATATTGCTTGTGTGGTTGTGACCGTCGATTGACGAAGAGCTAGCTCCCGCTTGGGGATGCCTTTTTATTGATTTCGTATACTATTCATGTTGTATCCCGTTTGGGGGCCAGTTTTTACAAAGTAGACTCTGCCGAAATTTTCAGGAAATTCTGGATGTTTTTAAAACGCATAATTCGGCTTATACTATTAAAATTATTTGTTTTAAATTGGTTTTCCTTCACTCTACTACTCTTCTTGGTTTGGTTTTCTAGGTTTTCGGCTTACTTAGATTACGTACGCCTCGAGACGTTCGTAGTTTAAGTGCCGGTCATATTCCGTACTTTCGGGACGTGACAATTTCCAACTCTTATGTCTTTATCACCTTCTCCAAGTTCTCTACCTTTTCTAAGCCCTTGTAACTGATTACATATATGGGATCCTGACCCGGTATCTAATACCCAGGACGTAGGGCAAATGGAGAAACAGTTCTCTGTAACGAACACACTCGAAGAAAATGCATCAACATGTACTTTCTTCATTCGGGTGGCATGGGAATCCTGGTATTCCCCTATGTCCTGTTTAGTCCTATAACTTTTATAAGAAAGAACGGAACCAACGTTCCCCAGCACAGTATAACATGCGGGTTCGGTCAATACATCCATATTATTATCTTGATTAAGGCATGACATGGTCGCTACCTGGAGAGAGAGAGAGAAGAAAACACATTAGCGTATGCTCTTGCAAGATCAGATTGGTTATTATCTTATCTAATCAGGATGGCTCCCACTGTTTTTATCAAATCTTCCTTCAAACCCTAAAAGGAAAGACTAGCCGGGATTAATTACACCCTACAACTTCGCCGATCTTTCAGCCAGGCCAGTGTCGGTACTTTGAGGGAGGTTCCCCGTGCTTTCGCACGGACCTAATTAAAGTAAACCTCGTTTTTCCAGAGGCGTAACCCCGTTGACACCTTTCTAGACACCTACTTGATCGGCTAATTGTCCTGTGTAAAACTCTCCCAGGAGTAACAATTACTCGCAGTGGGTATCGGGATCCAACTATCTCATAGAAGGTATGCAATCTCATTGCAAATTTCAACACTTGAAATTCCCGATAATATTTTGCCCCTAGCGTCCCATGACCTTGACGCAGGCCAACAAACCATAGTGCGCTAGTCAAGTTCAACCCGTCATTTCTTGATTGAATTAAACCCACCCGTACGACCCTTGACGCTGGCCAACAAAGTCGCACGACTACCCTAATCCAATCTGCATCATATGCACTAACAGATAAATACTAGTTAGCTACCGCTCACTACGCCTTGACGCAGGCCAACAAACGTAGTGCGAATACTAAGTAGGACTTATCTGAAATGACGGAGGGCTACGACAGGTTTTTCTGAAAACCTATTGCGTAATGAACTTGATATCGTTGTATAATCGAATGAATTTTGAAATGGAGTGTTCTTGAGGCTTTTCTAGTTTTGCTAAAGGGGTCACTCCCGGTGAAGGGATCGTCGGCCCTTTCCTCGTCGAATGAGGTGCGGGATATATCATATATATCACTATGGAAAGCAAAACTCCAAAAGCAATCAAAAAGCAAACCGAGTGTTGTAGCATCTGCCAGTTTCGCTAAAGAGGTCACTCCCGGTGAAGGGATCTCAGCTCTTTCCCCATCGAATAAGGTGCAGGGTATATCATATATACCGCTATGCAAAGCAAAACTGTAGCTACCCTTTTATTTGAAAATTTGATTCTACAACATCTTTTAGGTTTCTTTTCTTTCATTAATCACATTAATAATGTCCCATCATTTATCTCACCTAAACATCACAGATAAATACGACGTACACTTATGCCATCCGCATTTGCCTCGATGTCCCCTCGTGCACCGTTAGGTTAGGTAACTAACGACAGAGCAGGGCAGGGCTAGCGCTGGTGTAAAACATAAGTAACGCCTATATAATATATCATATATACTATATACTGTATCTATCACAGAACATATCTAATGATCACATCACAGATATCGCAGCAGAAACATAGATATAATGTGGGATATTCTAGGACGTCCGTATTTAGTATTTAGCCAACAATAGAAAAAACGGATTCCACAGTCGCGACGAATAGCCAAGCCCACACCCTGGACCCCTACGAGAGCGGCAAGCGACCCTACCAATTCTGGAGTTTAGGAGACCCGGTCTCGACTCCTCGAGATGGCCTCTCACTGAACCCCAGAATCCGGTCACCTGTGCTCCCCTCCTTGGGTCCATCCTAATGCGGAAAAGTAAATAATATACAACACAGGTGGCATCGACCTCAACCCGGAAGTGCCCCAAATTAAAGAATATTACATTACATTTGAATTTACATGAATGAAAATATAAAACTCTCATCTCACATAAAACCCCCCGGCTATTCAATCGCGACAATCCTGCACATCATATCTCAGCAACACATAATATCACATATCATCAACGTAAGTAAGTATGCGTACCCCAATTGTCGTTGATGTATAGCAACGAAACCGGCGATATCGACATACTAGACTTACGGTCACAGAAAAGAAAGTGTAAAACTGCAATATTTGGAATCCACATTCTCTTTAGACATCATAAATACGAAATATCACATACTTCGTATTTCATGTCCAACTATATGAATTCCACATATTGCATCATATTCCAGATAAATAGACGGTATTAAAGTTTTCGAACGAACGATCAAATACCCAAGATTCGCTAAAGCTCAACACTTGAGCGGAGTTCAAAAACCCGGAGTGTGACACAGTGGTAGCGGTCCAGCCGTAGAAGGGTCAAGCCAACGCCTCACATGTGGCACGCCGTACTGCCCCAAACCCTAAGGTTCAAAAGGCAGTTCAAGACGGTCACATAATCGAGTTAAGGTTTGTTGTCTTCTAGAGGGTCCACTACAAACAGACTTGCACGTATTTCCGAAAGATTTTAAACCCCGTGAAAAGTGAGCAAATGATACTCGTTCAAACACTTCAATACATTCTAATTTATCCGGAAAAGTCACGAAATGAAAATTCCGATCGAATCGACGAGTCCAAAACCATCTCCAGAACAAACAGCACAAAATTCAGATTAAAAATACCCTAAAAATTATACAAGCAGAAACAAGCATTACTGTACAAAATTCATTAAGTGATTGATGTGTACGGCCGCGGAACCGCGGCCTAAGCAAGCTTAGACCGCGTTTCCGCGGCAATATAGACTGTTCATGGAATCGAATTTTACAGTAATTCTTATATTTACCTGCTGTAATTTTTACATATTTTTAATTCTGAAAAACAACAGTTTTGAAAAAAAAGTCCAGAGAGCACTAAAAATCCGTATTTTTTTTCGGTTCGATCGGAGTTTTAACTTCGCTAAAGTGTCGCCTAACGTTCTAGGTCGGCTCTGATACCATTGTTGGTCAGGCAGCCACCCCATCCAATGGGGTCGCCGTGGCACCAACGGGTCCCTCAGCCGCTACTTTTTACGTATGCCCCCTCGCGAGGACTACAACCCGCCGGAACACCTTCCGGTCTCGGGACATCCTGAGGGTAAGAGCCTATACTTCGCCACACTGTCACACAGTGAGAACCCCCCATAGGTCGACATCCAATGCCTAGTAGCTCTGATACCACTGAAAGGTTAGCCTAGCACCTCACAAAGGGTTTGGAAGCATCACATGTACCAAAAATGGAATTTTTAGGGTGCTAAGTTAACATGCAAAGGATCGATCCTAGAAAAATTAGGGTTTCAAATTATTCACATCATCATATGAAAGAAAGGCTAGGGTTTTGAGAGTACAACCTTTGTAGCTCCCTACGCTAGACTCCTCGGCTACTTGGGGTTTAAAAAAGCTCCGCTTGAACTCCTCGAGGTCACCGATGATCCACCCGGAGTCCGCTTTGTCCAGGCTTGCAACTTTATCCGATCAAGTGAACGAAATGAAGCTAACACTCTAAACAAGTTGGCTAAACTTGTGTAGAATGATGTTGTGGTTCTTATTCTCACTTCAAAATCCAATCTTGATAAGTATATTGCTCACTATAAAAAACTAGAGAGCAAAATGAGAGAGGAAGAAGAAGATGATGGCAATTTTAGAAGAAGATAAGTTTAACTCTAACAAGAAAATAGAAAATATATCAATATATATTTTCCTCTTCTCATATTAAACCATGGTTAGAATATTATTGAATTTGAGTTAAAAACACAAAAGGAAAAGTAATCCATGGTCAAATGGTGGGTGAGAATGGTAAGATCAAGAAGGATGTAGAAACTAGTCATGAATTATCTTTTCCTTTTTCCATTTTGTTTTAACCAAAAATCAAATAATAATCCAAATGAAAACCCATGGTGTGAGTCTTATATTGCCACCATTTTCTTTGTATAAGCAACCATGAAGGATGTATGTATGTATGTATGTGTATATGTACATCCATATGTGCATGAAACTAAAAGAAAGAAAACATACATGCATGCATACATCCATCATGCACAAGAAAAGATTTCAAGTGAGAAAACTAATGGTTAAATGATAAATCAACACTTGATTTATCAATCCGGCCATATCTCATACGACCCCTACCAAAAGCAAGCCGCCCGATCAATATACGGTATCCTATACGCGCATTTTAATCGGGTCCATGCGCATATCGCATACGCGCACCACAACGTTTCGCCTGGACAAGGAAACTCCATTGTGGGACTCTGAGACTCATCAATACGCCGGCAGTGGGTGATGATCATATCAAGCAGCCCCAAGCCGCAAGCGGTCAGCTAAACGTAACGGCCACCCGGGTATTGAGCGATCAGAAGAGAACAAGCGAACCTGCAACAACTCCCGTCGAGCCGATCGGCAACACTTCCCGTACAGTCCGGTCTCCTCGTCTGATATGTCGCATATCAAGTCTAGGGGTGGTAAACGTCAGACCCCAATAACCGATAAGTCGTGCCGATGTGAGGCTCATAACGGGTCGAGAAACTACTAGTAACACTTACCAGCAAATCTCTGAACAGCCCTGGCCAGGGACTTCCCTGTTACGGCCAATCGAGCACAGTGCAACATCAACCCCCAATACCGGGAGAGACGAAACCCCTCCTATCGCTCATTGCCTCCATGTGACTTGGGATTGTACCCAAAAACCACCGTTTTGCATGCCCTCATGGACGTGGTAAGGTGGAAATCAAAGCACAGTGGGAATCACAGAAGACTCTATGACGATCTCGGGTCTACAGACTAACCTGCACAAGTGTCACCTGAGAACTGCCATCTGACGTGAGGTATAATACCATCTGGGAGTTCTCGGCGAGTCCTTCCAGTGTACCCAGTCTCCACTGAGCACCCGTATACCATCTCTGATGTCAAACACCAATGGATATAGGATCATCCATCGCTCATCTCATAGGTCGAGAAGCGTATACGCTAGTCTACTCTGGTATATCGATGCCCCGTCTCGATACACCCACGACTAGGGACCTTGAAGGATGTACTTATGAACTACCATGTCCCCACTAGTATGATCCGCATCATAGCCCAGGTAGTCAAGTTCACATCCTAAGGGCTTTACCAACATGTAACTATTAGACAGTATAAAGAGACAAGTATACATGTTACGATAAAGAGCAACCAGATAGCATACTATCTTATCGAGCAAGAAAGTCATCTCTATATATGTCCAAGCATCCAATATAATATACATCATCTGTACAATACTGGCCTCTACGGCATACATACAACTAACAACATAATCGAGTTAAGGTTTTGTTCTTCTAGAGGCTCCATCGCATAACTTGCATGATCTTTGAAAGCTTTTTAACTACGGAAAAATCCAACACTTGGAAAATTTTCCGGCAAGGGAAAAAGTGGGTATTTGACATCCGATCGAACTTTTTAATATCGTCTAAAATAATCCGAAAATAGTTAAATTACGACTACGAAACACTCCGATTTGTTATTATAGTAAATTAACATCACATGACAATTTAGCAAAAATAAACAACACCTGAAGCACCAAAACCCATGTAACAGAACACTGTAAAAATCTGGAGGGCGGGGGCTCGGAAATGGCCGATAGGGGGGTCTCGCCGGCCCAAATTTGGCCAAATGCCTCCAAATTTCACCAGTGTTCATATTATCATATATATATAACTCTGTACTTGTTTAAAAAAATTTTAGGGCTCGTTTTAAAATCGACAGAAACATGGATTTTAGGGTTTCAAGTTCGGAGTTTGTTTCGTGTTCGTAATCTAACATTATTCGTATGATTTCCTAGCTAGGCTCTAATACCACTGTAGGGTTCCTCTCGACGGCAACAAGGTTTCGGAAGGCATCGTCCATGCCATTTTAAAAATTTGCTGTTAAAAGGAACTCTAAACTAGAATCGTTAACTAGAAACATAACACGGAAACAAATGTAAACCATTTACAACTAAGTGAAAACGAAATACAACCTTTGTAGATCGGTCCTTCACTTCATAAGCTCCTTGTAGTAGTCCCTACGCTGCGATCATCAAACTCCCGGACTCTTGGACGGCTCCATGAGAAGAGGGCAACAGTTTTGCTTGAAGTCTTCGAGGCCGAAGATGATCTACGTCGAGAGAATACGAACTCAAGCTACCACTTCACCAAAGTGAAGCAAACACCCAATACTAAAGTGCTAATCTAGTAGAGGATGGAGAAATAGGAAATGGGTTCATTTTAGAATTTCTTTTCTCACTTTATTTCCTCACTTGGATCAAACCCTAGCAAGCTTTTCTTTTGGAAGAAGATGATGAAGAAAGAGATGAGAATGAAATTAATCCAAGTGAGTGAGCTAACCATGGGTGAGTGGGTATCATATACTAACTCATGTAGAGACATAACGATTGCTAATTATCATGGTTAGGTTAATTAATATCTAAAGTAAAAACAAAACTAGAGGACTAAGTCAATGCAACCATAAGCTTCATGAAACTTCATGCATATGAGCTCATCATCCACTAATTTTAGAATTACTTTAAATATAAAAAACCCAACACTATAATTAGTATGGTATAAGTCTTATACATCCATGTAAGTTGTATCAACAACCATGATACAAAATGAACACAAATAAATATATATCACATATATATTAAGTTGTGCACAAGTGAGAAAAACAAATGCTTAAGTGAACCAATGTTAGTTAATGTAAATTAGTATATCACATATACAATTATACACTAAATTATTAAATCAACACTTGACTTAATAATCCGGTTATATCGCATATAACCGACTAACATCCAATGTATCGACTTATCGAATCAGCCCTTGATTCGATAACCTGGTTTTATCGCATATAACCGATCGATACAAACATCGCGAGAATAGAATACGGTATCACATACTTGCATTATTCTCGGTCCCGCACATATCACATATATGCTCCTATTTCGTTTTGCCTGAGCCAGTAAAACCTCTATGTAGGACTCTAAAGACTCGTCAATACGCCGGCAGTAGGTGATGATCACATCAAACACCCACAAGCCGTCAGCGGTACTAGCTGGACGTAACGGCTACCCGGGTATTGAGCGATCAGAAGATCAGCAAGCAAGCCCGCTCCAACTCCTGCAAAAGCCCGACAGTGACACTACCGTACAGTCCGGTCTTCTCGTCTGATATGTCGCATATCATGTCTAGGGGTGGTAAACGTCAGAACCCAATAACCGATAAGTCATGAGGCTCATAATAGGTCGAGAAACTTCTGGTAACACTTACCAGTAAATCTCTAAACCAGCCCTGGCCAGGGACTTCCCTGTTATGGCCAATCGAGCACAGCGCAACATCAACCCCCAATACCGGGAGAGACGAAACCCCTCCTATCGCTCATTGCCTCCATGTGACTCGGGACTGTACCCAAAAACCACCATTTTGCACGCCCTCTTGTACGTGGTAAGGTGGAAATCAAATCATAGTGGGAATCACACAAGACTCTATGCCGATCTAGGGTCTACAGACTAACCTGTACCAGTGTCACCAGAGAACCGCCATCTGACGTGAGGTATAATACCATCTGGGAGTTCTCAGCGAGTCCATCCAGTGTACCTAGTCTCCACTGAGCACCCGTATATCATCTCTGATGTCAAACACCAATGGATATGGGATCATCCATCGCCCATCTATATGGGTCAAGAAGGTATACGCTAGTCTACTCTGGTATATCGATGCCCCGTCTCGATACACCCACGACTAGGGACCTTGAAGGATGTACTTATGGACTACCATGTCCCCACTAGTATAATCCGCGTCATAGTCCAGGTAGTCAAGTACACATCCTAAGGGATTTACCAACATGTAACAGAGAGACAATCAGTGTACACGTTAAGGTAAAGAGTAACCAGATAGCATACTATCATGTCGAGCAAGAAAGTCCTTCTTATATATGTCCAAGCATCCACTACAATATACATCTCATGTATAGTAATGGCCTTTAGGGCATACATATAACTAACAAACTTATCGTCCCCTCAAGTCAGTAAAAGGCCAGGCTATCGCCGACTTCCTCGCTGAGCATCCGATACCTGCCGATTCTCCTTTGAACTGCGAATTGCCCGACGAGCACGCGTTTGACACGATCGGCGGGGAGAGAAGAGAGAATGATACCCGGTGGGAACTCTATTTCGATGGAGCATCTTCCATGAAGAAGCGCAAACAAAGCACCCCCATAATCAAATCCGGGGTGGGCCTCATCTTCGTGACTCCACAAGGAGGGATAATAAGCTTTGCCTTCTCCTTAATAGAGCCGAGGACGAACAATGAAGCCGAATATGAAGCTTTGATAGCAGGTCTTGAGATCGCTGTCGACATGGGAATCGAAAACCTCCTCATATTCGGAGACTCCCAGCTGGTCGTTAGTCAAGTAAACGGCGACTGTCAAACATGCAAACCAGAGTTGGTGAAGTACGGTGAGAGAGTGCAACAATTGCTGACTCAAATCCCTTCCTACGCTTTGGAAAGCATACCGCGTACAGAAAATAGCAAGGCGGATGCATTAGCCAAACTCACTAAAGAACTGGCTGACGAAAACCTCGATGATGTAAGGATCGTTGTGCAAAGCCGCCGGGTCCTGGCACTAGCGAATATATCTCCGGAGTTGCCTGAAGAAAAGGAAGCGACCCATCAAACAACCTTCCAAATAGAAGACCAGGAAAAGGGTAAGGATTGGAGAGAAGTCTTTATAGACTACTTCAAATCCCGTCGAACACCTGAAGATGCGTCGTCAAGACATCATCTCATGAAACGAGCTCTATCCTTCGCCTTTGTCAATGATACTCTATATAAGAGATCATTTGATTCTTTATGGCTAAGATGCCTGGGACCTAAAGAGGCAAGGAGAGTCGTCCAAGAAACTCACGACGGACTAGGCGGTTCTCATCAAGCCGGGCCAAAGATGAAGCTGAAGATCAAAAGGATGGGCTACTATTGGCCCACGATGATTCAGGACTGCCTCGCATACGCGAAGCAATGCCACTCGTGCCAAATTCATGGAGACTTCATCCACCAGCATCCAAATCCACTACATCCAACGGTGGCTAGCTGGCCGTTCGAAATGTGGGGAACCGACATAATCGGGCCCATCGAACCAGTATCGTCCAGAGGACATCGATTCATTTTGGCGACAACTGATTATTTCTCCAAATGGGCAGAAGCAATACCGCTGAGGGTAGTGAAGACGGAGAATATTCTCCATTTTTTCAAGACACATGTCATCTATCGGTTCGGTACTCCGCGACGAATTATCTCCAATAACGGGCCGGCCTATAGAAGCCATAAAATCAACCGCTTCACGCAGCAACATAATATAGACTGGAGATACTCTTCAGTCTACAATCCTCGAGCTAACGGTCTGGCTGAGGCTTTCAACAAGACCTTGACCAAGATCGTGTCCAGAAATAAGAGGGACTGGCACGAGAGACTGCATGAAGCTCTCCGGGCGTATCGAACCACATTCAAAACGGCCACAAGCACAACGCCGTATGCATTGGTATTCGGCGCTGAAGCAGTACTCCCCCTGGAGATAGAGCTACCCTCCTTACGAGTGGCAGTTCATTACGAGCAAATGGACGAAAAGAATGCTCATCTTCGGCTTGAGGAGCTTGATGCCCTCGACGAAACTCGGCTAATGGCGCAACAAAACTTGGAAGCATACAAAACAAAGATGACGCGCTCATATGAGAGATTGACAAGGCCGAGAACATTCCGCCAAGGCGAACTCATGCTAGTGGTCAAGAGACCCATGATCCCCAATCATGCCAAACGAGGGAAATTCGAACCGAACTATGAAGTCCCGTACATCATAGACAAAGTTTACTAGGGTGGAGCCTATCTACTCATGGACATGCTTGGCGAAAGACCCTTCAGGCCAATAAACGGTCGATTGTTGAAATAATACTACGCCTGATGAGTCACGGCCTAGGTCAATGATAAATGACGACGTCTATGTCCGCTCGCTATCTTCCTAAGCCCAAACTCTATAAGTAGTAGCCGGCAAACGGACCGAAACGTCTTTAAACTAACGATGGACCACTATGTCCTAAAACTGGCTATTGACCAAGACGTCTATAAACTACTACGGACCGCAGCATCCCAAGGCTGACAAAAAAAATAATAAAAAATAATTAAAAAAAGAAGAAATAAAACGGTATGTCCATAAGCGAGATGGGCACGGATGAAAACCCGAAAGGGCTCCGTGAGTAAAAACAGCAGGGCTACCGGCGAGTTTTGTGAAAACCCGAAAGGGCGCAATCTTGTTAAAAGACACTTGCAAGGTCTCCCTGACCTTGTGAGGAGAAAATACCCACGTGAGATCTTTACGACTCACAAGGGAGCAACACACTTAGGGATCCCCATGATTCCTAAGGAGAAATTACACTTACGAGATCCTCACGACTCGTAAGGAGAATTCCCCTTTGAGACCCTTACAGCTCATAGGATTCAAAAGCCTTAAGCTATAGGGATTTGAACATGTTCTTAAGCCATCACAATCTCCAATGCTGTCCTGCAAGCGGTTCAATATTGACCCTTGTATACAATCCACGGGCACGAATAAACATTTCCCTAACATAGTCCCACCAGCGATTAGGGATATGCTCACACAGTGAACGGCCCTTATAAGTCCTCTCGACTTATAAGGAGAAAACACTCTTGTAAGATCCTTACGACTTATAAGAGAACATACACTTAAGAATCCTCACGATTTTTAAGGAGAAAATGCACCTACGAGATCCTCATGACTCGTAGGGAGAAATACCTTTATGAGACCCTTACGGCTCGTAAAGTCAAAAAGCCTTAGTCAACAGGATCCTAACCCTGTTTGCTAAGCCACCTTTGTTCGACATCGACAGAGGCAAATGATGATTCGCTCCTGGCAATATCCCAGTTGTAGCAATTCTTATGCCTAAATTAGTATCAGATCCCAAGTCCAATGCTCGCAAAAAAAAATCAGCGAGCCAAGAATGCATACAAAATAGCCGAAATGATTTGGCAACTCGCAATAAAAAACAGCGAGTAAAAAAAATAGCCGAAATGATTGGGCAATCGCGACTTCCGCGATATAAAAAAGCTGAAATGATAGAGCATCGCGGGAATATAAAAGAAATAATAACAAAATGAAACTCTTTCCCTACAGACGAGATCACATCTATCCCTGTATACAATCCAGGGGCACAAACAAAGAGGGAACCATATCATCCCACCATGCTCCATCGGAAAGAGACCCAAGTCTCGATGGCAACATCTACAGCCTGGAGACTCACAACGGCGTTCCTCCTCATCCCAGCAAGACTCGAACGCGACAATCATAACAACGGAGCCACGGCGAAATCCCTAGTTCCAAGCCTCGACGGTTCATCAGCAATCTAGAGACCACCTCGACATTCGTCTCGACACAGCAGACGAGATGTCACCACAACGTTCTTCCTCCAACAGGATTCGGACGCGCCAAAACAATGAAGCAAAGGCAATATTCCTAGCTTCAGGGTCTTGACGGCAACTCATATAAAACCCGAAAGACTATCGAAAATCATCCCACACCAGCGCGGAGTGATCACCACCGCGACATGTCTCGATACAGCAGACACAATGCCAGCAAACAAAGCGAAGGCAATATTCCTAGCTTCAAGGTCTTGACGGCAATTCATATAAAACCTGAAAGACTATCGGAGATCATCCCACACCAGCGCAGAGTGATCACCACCGCGACATTCGTCTCGATACAACAGACGCAATGCCAGCAAACGAAGCGAAGGCAATAATCCTAGATTCAGGGTCTTGACGGCAACTCATATAAAACCTGAAAGACTATCGGAGATCATCCCACACCAGCGCGGAGTGATCACCACCGTGACATTCGTCTCGATACAGCAGACGCAATGCCGACAAACGAAGTGAAAGAAATATTCCTAGCTTCACGGTCTTGACGGCAACTCATATAAAACCTGAAAGACTATCGAAGATCATCCCACACCAGTGCGGAGTGATCACCACCGTGACATTCGTCTCGATACAACAGACACAATGCCAGAAAATGAAGCAAAGGCAATATTCCTAGCTTCAGGGCCTTGACGGCAACTCATATAAAACCTGAAAGACTATTGGAGATCATCCCCCACCAGCGCGGAGTGATCACCACCGCGACATTCGTCTCGAAACAGCAGACGCAATGCCAGCAAATGAAGCAAAGGAAATATTCCTAGCTTCAGGGTCTTGACGGAAACTCATATAAAACCTGAAAGATTATCGGAGATCATCCCACACCAGCGCGGAGTGATCACCACCGCGATATTCATCTTGATACAGCAGACGCAATGCCAGCAAACGAAGCAAAGGAAATATTCCTAGCTTTAGGGTCTTGACGGCAACTCATATAAAACCTGAAAGACTATCGGAGATCATCCTACACCAGCGCGGAGTGGTCACCACCTCGACGTTCATCTCGAAACAGTAGACGAGATGTCACCGCAACGTTCTTCCTCCAGCAAGATTCAAACTCGACAATCAAACAACGGAGCCATGACAAAGTCCCTAGTTCCAAACCTCGACGGTTCACCAACAACCTAGAGACAACCGCGACATTCATCTCGATATAGCAGACGCAATGCCAGAAAACGAAGCGAAGGAAATATTCCTAGCTTCAGAGTCTTGACGGCAACTCATATAAAACCTGGAAGACTATCGGAGATCATCCCACACTAGCACGGAGTGGTCATGACTCATCGGGGCTTCTAAACTGAGCCTAACCTCAAGTAAAAAGCGACATGGAATATCCCTAACGCTTGTTCTTTCGATGGTAATACTACCTGGAAGATTGCTTGAAGACGTCTTGTCCATCCCCTGAAGGGATCAGAGACACGACAGTCGCAAGGCTACTTGAACAACAAAATTGCCTATCGAGGAATATATCAGCCAACGCGACGGTACGACGGACACAACCTAGTACCACAGACCCTAACGGACCTCTATCATATAAAGCAGAGGTTAACTATGACGTTAGGACATCCTTGTGAGTACTTCTCGATTCGTCTCGACTCGTAAGGCAAAGCCTTAGGCAATGGGGATTAAGAAAACCTGTTTCCTAAGCACTGGGGCCCTGCAAGTCGGTCCAAGATGGACTCTTGCATACTATTCACGGGTCACACTCTCCGAAGTCGAACATCGACAAAGAGGGAAACAACCACTTACGAGTCTTCTCGACTTGTAGGCGGGAAAATTCTCTTGTGAGATGCTTACGACTCTCAAGAGAAAACGAACTTAGGAATCCTCACGATTCCTAAGGAGAAAATACACCTACGAGATCCTCTCGACTCGTAGGGAGAAAAATCTTTTTGAGATCCTCACGACTCATAAAGTTGGAAAGTCTTGGGCAGCAGACCTGAACCTGCTTGCTAAGCCATCAATACCCTACAAGAAGGCTAGGACGAAATATTCTCTACGCTTGCCAGAGTAACATAGCGACAATACAGCAAAGAGGAAAAATGACAGAGGGAGACAAGAAAAATATGTCTTTTATTCATGAATCAAAATGAATACAAATTACAATCTATGAAAGAATCAAAAAAAAGAAGAAAATACTCTCATTCAGGAGTATGTACAAAAGAAGAATAAAAGGAAAAATATACAATTTTTCAAGCTGGCGGACGATGTAACAGATTTGTCAGTTCATCCTTTTTCCGCTGAGCCTTGGCTTCATAATTTGTTATCGCTACGAGACGGGCCTCCGCTTGAGACTGTTGGGCCTGGTATGAGGCAAGCCGACTTTCAAGCTCCTGTTCGGTGACTTTGTGGGCTTCAACCATCTCGCGGGTAAAGATGACGGCTTTATCAATAGCTACCATCTACCTAATAGCTTCTTGAAGCACCCGCCAGAGTTCATACGCCCGAGTGGTCTTGGCCGTAAGTTCAGCTTGAAATTCCCCCAGCGCATTTGAAGCCAACTTCCTCTCTGAAAATTTTCGGCTGAGCCACTTCTCGCATGACAGCATATTTGCGGTGCACCGTTCAATCAGCCCCCGCAAGCTCGCCTTTGCAGCCACAACCTCTGAAGGAAGGCGCGTACATTCAAGACTATGCAAACAAGCCTCCACCCGACGACAAAACTCAACCCAGACTTGCACCAATGTTTCACTATGTTAAGCAGTAAGAAAGGGGAGAGAACTGTTGGCTTCAGTGGCAAATTCTTTGGCCGTGATCAAGCTACCAGCACGAAGGTCTTCGATCAGAGCTGACAAAGAGTGAAGGCTTAGCTTTGCCATCTGTTCAAAGGCACGTAGAGCATAGGGGCCGAGCGGCATGACGATGCGAGATTCCAGCATGGTAAGAACTGGCAAAGCTGTTAAGATTCATAAAAAGAAATCAGCGAGAGTTGCAAGCAAAGAGTAGATGGAACAACGTCGAAACTTTACTTACCCACAGTCATGCAAGAAAGGCTCAAAAGGTCCCCAGGCCCGTCAAGGATCTCAATTTCGTCGTCAGCTTCCAGAACTACAGAAAACATCAGCATTGTTATACGAAAAATAATAATGCCATGAAGAAGGCAAATAACACTAACCTTGCCCGGAAGAGAGGACGATGCGTTGAGGGGATATCGCCTGCGGAGCGGCCATCTCTAGCAAACGCTGAAAGGATTTTCTAGGAGACAGATCAGCGATAGACGCCGCCAACCTGCGTAATTATGAAAAGACAGAAATGTTCAGATGATGGAGAGATTATTAAAATAAATATAGAAGGCTACCTTCGATGCTCCTCCCGCTCTGAACTGGAGGGATAGCAGCTTCGGCAGCCTTCTCCATGCCCCTAGGCACATCATCGGGGACATGGTCCGGTATAACAACTTCTAATTGAGGAGCAGCGGCCAGCGCTGCAGGCTCCAATGAAAGGACGGTGGTCTCGACTACCTGTCCCATATTCTCCGGGCCGTCCCCAGAAAGATCCATTGAATTTGCGGCCAATGAAGATGCCTCTTCTGGGAGAGCAAGCACCGAGAGAATGGAAACCACCAATGGGAGCTCCGTGGCCGGAAGAACAGCTGTATCGACCCCCTCTACACTTACTGGTGTCTCATCAGGGATATTTACAGAGTCCATAGTCAAGGCGCGATTCGAACTCAGATCCTCTGCCATTGCCGAAGTCCCTGCAAAGTTTTCACGAAGATAAGGATATTATATATATATATATATATATATATATATATATATATAATATATATATATATATATATAATATATATATATGTTAGTTATATGTATGCCCTAGAGGCCATTACTATACATAGGATGTATATTGTAGTGGATGCTTGGACATATATAGGGATGACTTTCTTGCTCGATATGATAGTATGATATCTGGTTACTCTTTACTTTAACGTGTACACTGATTGTCTCTCTGTTACATGTTGGTAAATCCCTTAGGATGTGTACTTGACTACCTGGACTATGATGCGGATCATACTAGTGGGGACGTGGTAGTCCATAAGTACATCGTTCAAAGTCCCCAGTCGTGGGTGTATCGAGACGGGGCATCGATATACCAGAGTAGACTAGCGTGTACCTTCTCGACCCATATAGATGGGCGATGGATGATCCCATATCCATTGGTGTTTGACATCAGAGATGATATACGGGTGCTCAGTGGAGACTGGGTACACTGGACGGACTCGCCGAGAACTCCCAGATGGTATTATACCTTACGTCAGATGGCAGTTCTCTGGTGACACTGGTACAGGTTAGTCTGTAGACCCGAGATCGTCATAGAGTCTTGTGTGATTCCCACTGTGCTTTGATTTCCATCATACCACGTCCAAGAGGGCGTGCAAAAAGGTGGCTTTTGGGTATAGTCCCGAGTCACATGGAGGCAATGAGCGATAAGAGGGGTTTCGTCTCTCCCGGTATAGGGAGTTGATGTTGCGCTGTGCTCGATTGGCTATAACAGGAAGTCCTTGGCTAAGGATGCTTTAGGGATTTACTGGTAAGTGTTACCAGTAGTTTCTCGACCCGTTATGAGCCTCATATCGACACGACTTATCGAGTTATTGGGGTCTGACGTTTACCACCCCTAGACGAGATATGCGACATATCAGACGAACAGACCGGACTGTACGGTAGTGTTACTGGTTGGATTCACAGGAGTGTGAGCGGGCTTGCTCGTTGATCTTCTGATCGCTCAATACCCGGGTGGCCGTTACGTTTAGCAGACCGCTTGCGGCTTGTGGGTGTTTGATATGATCATCACCTACTGCCGGCGTATTGACGAGTCTTTAGAGTCCTACACAGGGGTTTCCTGGCTCAAGCGAAACGAAATAGGAGCGCATATGAGATATGTGCGGGGCCGAGAATAATACCAGTATGTGATACTGTATTCTATTCTCGCGATATGTGACATTGATCGGTTGTATGAGATATAGCCGGGTTATCGGATCAAGTGTTGATTCGATAAGTTGTTACTATTGATATTAGTCGGTTATATGCAATATGACCGGATCGTTAAATCAAGTGTTGATTTAATGATTTAATGTATAATTATATATTTGATAAATTACTTTACATTAACTAGTATTGGTTCATTTAAGGTTGATTTTCTCACTTGAATGTGCACATTGTTTATATGTGATATATGCAAGTGTACATGTTTGTATCATGCTTGATGATACAAACAAGTTAAGTGTATGAGACTTGAACCAACTCAAGGTTAAATTAGGTTTTACTATTTTCCTAACATATAACAAAAGAGTGAGACTTTGGTCAAAGTTATCAAGCTTCATGAAGCTTGATAAACATTGACAAAGTCAACTCTTTTGTCATTTGTTCAAGATATTAGTTAACCCAACCCTTAACCTAATGCTTTGGTTAATTCTCTACATGAGTTAAGCATGAGGGCTTAACTCAACTATGGTGCCATGATTAAAAGGATAAGTTTCATATTATTCTTTTAATTCTTTTCTTGTTCTTCTCCTTCATCAAGCTCACAAAAGCTTGCTAGCTCCAATGGTGCCATGAGAAAAAGAGTGAGAAATCCAATTCTAAAGTGAACCCACTTCCTATTTCTTCATCCTCTACTACTTGCCATGTAGCATAGGGTGTTCTCTTCACAAAGTTTTTGACCAAGTGAAGGAATAGCTTGAGTTTGAGTCTCCCCGACGTAGATCATCTTCGGCCTCGAAGTCAACGACCTAGCCCGCTCATTTCTCCGACGAAACCATCGCTAGAGTCCGGGATCCAGATGATCACAGCGGAGGGACGTCAACACGGAGCTAAAGAAGTGGAGGACCGGATCTACAAAGGTTGTATTTCCATTCACTTAGTAGCAAAGTAGTTTGCTTGCTTGTTGTTTCGCCTAATCTCTAGTTAACGATCTAGTTTAAGGTTTCTCGGCACCGGAAAATTTGAATTTGGCATGGTTGATGCCTTGTGGAACCTTTTGTGTGTGCCTAGTAACCCTACAGTATATATATAAGCAGTATAAAATACTAAAAAAACATATATAAGTATACCAATGCGCCAAGGAGCTTCTAGTATGGCTTTTTCAAGCCGGCGTTCCTTCTCAAGAATTTGTGCTCGCCGGGGTTCGAGGGTAGACTCGTGGCCACCAGTCCACAACGACCGCGCATCTTCGGCATCGGCCGAGATAGGCCGCTTAAGGGCTATCTTGCCTCCCTCTTCCAAAGGACCTATAAATATCCGCCGCCGTATCAATGGAGGATCTTCGTAGAAGATGACGGCAGGATAAGGCTTCTTTGGGACCCTCACATTTTCAGTCTCATCCTGGGAGCGTATTTTAGCCTCAGCCAATTGTGCGGCTTCCTCAGCAGATGAACCTGGAAAAAGAAGACCACCATCCGGCTCTTGCATAGCTATTGGTTCATCTTGAAAGATAGACTCGGATTCCACTAAAAAGTCGAGCAGATTGGTGACCGTCTTCTTTCGCCTCTTTGACCCAGAACTAACACCAGAAGACGGTCGCTTCTTTCCCCTCGGTGCTTTTGTGCGACGTTGACCCACTTCGCCTTCAGTATCCTCTCTCGGCGGAGCTACCGATGATGACACTGCCATTGCTGACGCCACAGCTGATGAAACTGCTACTGGCGCCTTATCAGAAGCCTATGCCTAAACTCTAGCGCACATCGGCATACCAACTGTCGGAGTCAAGTCTATATCCGCCGCCTCAGGAATAAGTACGGTACCAATATCCCTCAAGGGAGGGCGAACCATTTTCCGCGGTCGCGGCGGGACCCCCGTAGCCAGGAGCGAGGCAGGAGCTCTAAGCCCAAAAGTATCCTCCTCTCCTCAGCAATGATTGGACTAACCCGGTGGCGAAACCAACCTGTGAAAGCCCCCACGCACATCAGAATGTAGTCGTCCTCGGGGATCATGAAATGAGAACCGGTGTTCAGCCTCATGAAATGGTGGGTAGCGTCACGAACAGCTTCCAAAGAAGGGCTGGGCTCCATTGTGAATGCCTCGAAGAGGACACCCTGGTTATATCCCAATTGCTGGGCAAAGCGGTGTGGATTGCACCACATGAAAAGAGCCGCACCGTTTCGACGGAACACCAGATAACCGGGTCTGATCGAATACGAGTGCATGGCTTCCTCGGGCTTCAAGGAGGGTGCTCCCTCTTTCGACGAATCAAAAAGCTGCTGAATAGGTCCCGAAAGAGTAGAGAGGACTCGATCATTAAATACCATCCCGCCTTCATTGGCATAAGGATTGAGCAGCACTCGAAGAACCACTAATTGAGTCGGGTCAGGAGCAGAAGCGTCTACCAACCTCATGAGCCGCGGAAAGGTATAAGCATCATAAAAGTTGGGTCTCTGGTGCGCAGCAAATGGCCCTAGCACGTGCATCTCAATCCATGACGTAAAATAATGAAGAGAGAAACTCACTATGTTCACGCATGGGGTTGAGGTATTGGCTGCAGTGCTTTGCCCATGGTATAGATGCAACAGCCCTGCAATGCCCATGGCTAGTCTCGTTCTTTCGGCAATGCGATGAGCAGGGAAAATGACTGAGGCTCTCATGAATCGACGGTGCGTTGGAACGACAAACCAACTGAGCCAAACGCTGATAAAACCAATGAAGAAAGTCTCTTCATCCATGCCGGGAGCTGTGATCGACTCACAAGGTACAACCGACAAGACTGGAATGTAGAACTGTGGCAAATCCTCTTCTTTAGCCGGTAGCTTATTTAAACCAAACCCGAAGGGGTCGTAGATATTTGCGTACTTCGGAGCCGCCTTTGATAGAACGTCTCCACGAAGGAAGCAGGCGATAAAGCTTTTAAAAGTGATGCCCTGTTCCTCCGACTCTGTGAACAGCTTCTCAAAAATCCCTAGAGTCTTGATTAGACTCGGGTATTTGTGGTGGACGACATTTTCAGTCGACAAGCCATCAAGCGTAGCGGGCACAGTCTCGAAGGCATACTCGTCAGAGGGCAACAATTCTTCATAAGGCGCTCCCCTGATCAGTAAACCCAAGATCTCGCGAAACTCTTCCAAAGAGATCGAAACTTTTCGGTCCCCTAACAAGAAAGTATTGGTGGGAAGATTCAATTGATTTAGGAAAGCTTTAACCCACCATACATGGGGAGATTGATAATGGAAGATGGACGCATACACCGCCTGGTAAAGCCCGACTCTCTGCAGTCGCGCACGTTGAGTGGACAAGATGTAACGAGCCCAGAGAAGATATCCCGTGGGATGGCGAGGGGTAAGCCCTATCTTGTAGACCTGTCCCCAGGGCTGGGCTTCACCTTGGCAGATACGACGCCCCAAGATGTCTATGGTCGGCACAGGCTGGTTTGGTATCCCAACTGTCGACGGTTCGAGCCGGCCTGTAGGAGTCCAATTCGCTACCTCTACAGCAAAAGCAGTCTGTGGATGGTCCATCGGCAAGAACGTGCGGAGAGGTTCTGTTGGCACCTCGCAAAGAAAGTTCGATAACCGTGGATGATATGACCGTACCAGGTCCCCCACAAAAGTAAGTTGGTGCAATCCGGGTCATGAGCCCTGATCATTTCCATCACTTCTTCATTCGACGGTGATTGAGGAAAAGCCACCTCCGAGCGAGTAAAAGGAAAGTATGGAAGAGAAGCCATTGTTCCTGAAATAAAGAAAGGGGAAACTGTTAGTGAAGCCCACACGTGTGTGTGTATATATATATATATATATATATATATATATATATATATAAGAAGACAATGGAAGAAAACGACAAACAACTTATTTCATGGGACCAGGTGTAACAAAACATGTGGGCCCCACAAAATCAATATGTCGGCACTAATAATGAAGCCGAGCAATCATCATGAGAACAAAAAGAAGATTCTCAATAAATTCAAACAACTCTACACATTCTCCCGAGGAGAAAACCCATCGCAGAAACTCTGTGCAAATCGAGAAGGATCTCTCCTAAACTATTTTTGCAAGAACAACTCTGGATGAAAAATCCCAAGAAGTCATCTTTTAAGAACTAAGTTCTCTAGAGGAATTAAATTCCTTTTGAACAGAGGAATTAAATTCCCAGGAATTTTTTTCCAGAGTTAAGCTCTTTGAAATGGAATTAAATTCCAGAAGGAAACAGGTACCATCATTAAACCCCTAAAATCAGAAAATGCCCAACATTTGGGGTTTACTACCTAAAGATCGAAAAGATGAGTTCTTTGAAGGGAAAAACCCTTGGTGTGGATTTAAAATCCAAAGAGTTTTTTTTATATAGAAGTTCTTCGGTCGTTCAAAAACATTACCTGAAGAAAAGATTCTTTCTTGAACAGAGTTAAACTCTGAAATTTTTGGAACAGAGAACTGAGCTCTGAGGAAGAGAATTAAATTCTCAAAGGAAAATGAACAAGGAAGAAGATGAAAGAGTGGAGGCGCTTCTGAAGAGACCCTTGCATTTATAGGATGTGATGGGAAACAGTTCATCTACCCCCTTCCCTAGGCAAATCCAACGACCACAAAGATGACAGCGTTGCACTCATGTGCAAACACGTGAGAACAACGCTGTGGGGGCATTTGTTCCCTCATGGGAATTGAATAAAGCAGCAAGGAAATACACAAGAGGAGCATCACGTGTCCACACATGATCAAGCATCACGTGGGGACACGTGACCTTCTATGAGCAAAGTTATAGGCGCTGAGATACACAATTTGAGATGGGGCCACGTGCCAGCACGTGATGGGCTCCTGAACCCTTTGAACTAATAGAATTGAATTCTGATCAAAAGGGGTCACGTGCCCACACGTGATGGGCCTTTAAACCCACTGAAAGTAATTAAAAGGTATAATAAAACAGCAAGAAAAAACCCTAATGGGGCATCACGTGCCCACACGTGACCAGGGGTCACGTGCCGATACGTGATGAGTTCCCGAGTTCTTTAAAATAATGGAATTAAATTCTGGTTAAATGCTTAATCAGTGGGTCACGTGCCACCACGTGATAGGGTCTTAAAAAAACTCTCTGGGTTAATGGAAAGAAAACCCTAAATGGGGCGTCACGTGCCCACACGTGACAGGGGTCACGTGCCAACGCGTGATGGGTTCCTAAGATCTCTGAACTAATAAAATTAAATTCTAATTAAATGGTCAATCAGTGGGGTCACGTGCTAACATGTGATAGGCTCTTAAACCTTCTGAACTAATAGATTTAAATTCTAATTAAGGGAAATAAAAAACCCTAATATTTCCCTAGATCTTTCCAAACAAAAACATTGCGCTCTGTAAAGTGGAGCACCGTTGGATTAAAAATCCAATGGTGATTAAAAATCACCAATTTATAGAAAGATTCTATACAAAGAGATATTTCCCTAAAATTTGCCAGGAACAACAAATAAAATATCTTGTTGGTTACAAAATCGACAAAATCTTTCAATGAAAGATTGACTAAACAAACTGATTCTTATCTTTCTCTTATAAATAGGAGCCAAGAAGAGAAGAGAAAGAGGGAGATAGACAATAAAAAAAGGAGATACAACAATAGAGAGAAAATAGAAGAGAATTTAATTCTCCAAAAAGAAGAAGATCTCTTCAGAAAAAAAAAGAAACCCTAGATAAGAGAGGGAAAGAGATCATTCTATAAGCTCCACAAAACAAAAAGAGAATTTAATTCTCAAACTAAGAGTTTAACTCTTCTGAATAAGAACTTAGTTCTTCTTTTGGTTGAAGATCTGCAGAAGCAGATCTCCCCATAAGTTGAGAATTTAATTCTCATCGGGGGGATTCTTCCATGCAGATCTAAAGCCTAAGGGAGGACCTAAGTTCAGAGAATTTTATTCTCCCACAAAACATATAGGAATTTAATTCCTCCAACAAAAATAAGGTTTAACGTTTAATATAAGAACTTAGTTCTTCTTCATGGTTGAAGATCTGCAGAAGCAGATCTCCCCATAAGTTGAGAATTTAATTCTCATCGGGGAGATTCTGCCATGCAGATCCAAAACTTAAAGGGAGAATTGAGTTTGAAGAATTTAATTCTTTCGAACATATAAGAATTTAATTCCTCTAAATAAAATGAGGGTTTAACCCTATAAAAGAATTTAGTTCTTAAATAAGGGATCTAACTCTCCATGCACGTAAAAGAAATCAGTACCCAACCTGATCACGTGGCAAAACGTGACCCTCCTCTCAATGGTCAAAAAAGAATGAATAAGATGGGGTCACGTGCTCCCACGTGACCCTTGGATAAATTCCTCAAAATAAAGAGAACAAAGCCAAGTCGGGACAGATTTTGGGCGCCTCACGTGTCCCCATGTGACCCCTGACAAACACTATTTTAAAGATAGGGTAAAACTGAAGGATTAAATATCCAACGCATGGGCGCCCTTACGTGTCCCCACGTGACCCCTAACAAATACTTTTAATATCCAGTGCATGGGTACCTATCACGTTCCCACACGTGATGGCCATAAAGATTAAGTGTTTAACACTTATTTGAATATTCTGAGAATAGAATAAAGGAAGCTTGGCCCAATTCTAGGGCGCCTCACGTGTCCTCACGTGAGTGCTTCATTTTTTTAGTGTTTAACACTATTTTAAGCACTTCATCCCTAGTGTTCAACACTATTCTGCATCACGTGGGAACACGTGATCGCCAAATATGTGCCAGTGTTTAACACTATATTCAAATTAGCTAAGTCTTCCAGAGGCAAGACTCCTCTTTGACTGAACCTCAAATACACTCTTGTCTTCCAAAATTGATCATCTCATATGGTATACGAGTGCTCAACACTCAATAAAAGACAAAAAATATTGTCAGAACCCAGACCCATGCTTAGCATTGCTAAATTAAGGGGGGGCTGAGCCCAGACAAATGTTCAGCAGCCCAAACAAATGTCCAACATTTTAAACCTAATTGGACTTAGCCCAAGTTGGCCATAAGTCCTCAATTCAGATTTAACTGAGTCCATGTGTTCATAATCTAATTAATTGATCTTAGTCCCAAATTGGACTACAGATCTCCCAACCCACATCGGTTCAAGGGTATATCTCTTCATTCCTCTGATACGTGTTGTTGTAATTCTTCAACGTCTTCAGAGAGGTGACGGGTCCCGACAACCAGTAAATATTACAGACTATGATGTCTCTAAACTGGACTGTGAGGTCCTTAAACTCGTGGACTATGATGTCCTTAACCTTATGGACCGTGATGTCCCTAAACTAAACCCTATAGACTATGATGTCTCTAAACTGGACTGTGAGGTCCTTAAGCTCATGGACGATGATGTCCTTAACCTTTACAGATTGTGATGTCTTTAAACTGGACCGAGATGTCCTTAAACTATCATTGGACCGTAATGTCCTTAAACTAATGGACCACAAAGTTCCTAAACTAAAACAATAGAGCTTAAATGCTCTTTTGTTGGATCTAAACGATCCTGTTAAGTAGATCATAGTCTAAAAATTAGACTAACGTATCCTTAACAAACGTTTAAGTTGATCTTAGTCTCAAATGAGACTAACGCATCCTTAAACCCAACCCCAAACCCAAATCTAAGAAGATACGGATTTGGACCAATCCACGCCCTACGGGCGACAACATAAATTAGTCTCCGTATACAATCCACGGGCAACCAAAAACAAAACAAACACACACGACACGAAGTGACCACCTGGAGAAGGAGAAAGTAGTTACCGCGATGCGGTAGCGTAATTAACTGCAGGGGCTTGCGCCTGTAGGGAAGAGCGTCCCCACAATCAAAACCCCCTCAACGAGGGGGAATTTGATGAAGTCTGCTACATCGACCGCATCCGTTTAAACCTTCGATACATGGTGTCATAAATCAACTTGGCATCTTCGGAGAGGTGGACAGATAGCACTAAATAGCATCTGCCCCCGAAGTTCAGGCCGGACGTCCTAACGTCCCGATCCCGGTTTTCGGCGGTGAACAAACACCATAGTCCCCGTAACAGGTGGAACAACCTCCGATCTCTGCGCCCGACTGGTCTCAACTAACGATCCCACCACCTAACGCCAATTCTGCATACTGGCCTCTAGTCTAGTAGTAAGATCTGGAGAAGGTGGATGAAGCTGCTCCTGTAGAATAAGCGTGTCGTCCTGGTTGGTCCTCGTCTCTGACGAGCCTTCCGTGACCTCGGCTCCAGCGGCCGCTCTCTGTGCCCTCGTAGTCTTCGGCGGCATAATGGCTGGAATAAGAAGACAGGATTCGATAAGAACATAGAAATCGAATCACAAGGATGTATAGAACCAAGGAAGGAATTACAAGCAATATGTCCTAAGGTCACTTAGGCGGAGTACCGTGTCGTAAGTATGCCGCGGAACATACACACGCTACGTTACTCTGCTTAAGCGACCTACTCCATCATACCAAGGTCATCCTACACTCCGAAAGGTAAAACCTAGCGCTCTGATACCAACTTTGTCACGACCCAATTTAGGAACGTGACCGGCACTTAAATCACGCAACGTTTAAAGGCGTAACGTAATTCAAGTAAGCCGAAAACCCCAGAAATCTAAATCATAAAAAGATAGAATGGGAAAACATTTGAAACATTTGTTAAAACATTAAAAAGATCTCAAGTTATAAAATCTCGACTCAATTTATTTTCTTAAAAATTTCGGCAGCATCTCCTTTGTAAAAGCTAGCCGCAAATGGGTACAATCATAGAATAAATATAAAGCATCCCCAAACGGGAGCAACTCACGCCAAAAGGCGGAACACAACCGCAACAAGTATATATGACGCCGTAGTGAAGGAATAAGCAAGAAAGAAGTAAGAACAACATCATACATAATCAAAATAAAGCCGGCTCACACGAGCTCGACACCCAGAGTCATAAATAAAACAATATCGATCCTCACAAATCTCATCTCTAAGTCAAATACATGAAAGTGGTAGATGGAGAGTACTAGATACAATAAGGTATACAATGAGATCATACGGATACCCGCAAAACCACCCTCCTATCCAAAATCACGACCAAAAGCTGCGGTATCCGCAGAAGTAGATACAATGAGAAGCCCTGCCGTGACTACACTAAGGGTCAAACCTACAAAACACTGTGGCACAACAGGGGTGAGTTGCCAACTCATGAATAGTAGATAACATCATACAGATAATCGTAAGTATGCTCGAGAGCGATAATCTGCAATATATAAGCTAATGGCATAAGCATAACAGTACGAATATACAGTAACATCATGATCAAGGTACACCTCTAGGGTACAATAACTACATGAAACAATGTATGTCAAATAAATCAGGACTATGGGATAACACATAAAACCTCATGCATGAATCATCATCATGGAAAACCGGTGTCTATCAACGACACCATAAATCCCAATACCTCAGGCGCTGTCACTCAGATCGGCCCTCCAATATATCTCATCTCAGGCGCCGCATACTCAGATCGGCCCTCATATCCATCTCATATCATAACTCCAAAACGGTATCCTCCGGATATCCGTCGAGTTCCATACAATCACCGGTAGGTAGTACTCCCTCCGTCGGGCTCACCGCTTATCTATACGAGTCTTCTTGCCCCGGAGTACCTCACCGGGTCCACCATATACCCGTAGACGGTGTCTGCCACTCCTCGAATCGGGTATACTCATAGCTCAGAACCGAGAAAACTCATGGTGGACGTCTCAATATCATATCAAGAGGAACCGTGTTTTTAAAGCTACATATCATTTCCTTTTGAAATATATTCGCGGTTCCCAAATCCAGAAATCACATGAAATTGGTACATCAATGCATATATGCATGAAATGCGATGTATGCAAACACGAATATGTAATGTGAGTATATCAATAGAAAAACTGCTCCTTTAAATATATCAAGTCTTCAAAGGTATCTTTTGGTTTCCCAAATCTATGAAATCGAAATGCAACATCTTGTGAATGTGACAGGTGACTATGGCAATGTATGTATGTATGCATGCATGTATGTATGATGTACTTCATATGCGCAAGAGAACAAGATTTAACATCTAACTATTAGTGATCAAGAAAGCAGTACAATAAGCTATCCAAGGTAATTCCTATAGTGTGCGTGTCATGGAAATTACTAACGGTGTGTGTGGCATACAGTTGGTGCTCATGCAACACGAACCGTTAGTAATAGTGCTATATCTCATTAATGCTATGTCCATACACAACAGGAAACAGGATATACAACAATGATACTCATGCACAATTGATGCATATATATAAATACTTATAAACAATAGTCATATCACTGAATCTAACCCTCGACGCATAACGCCATACGAGCGATTCCCGCATAGATGTTAAATCTACTCACCGATGATCCCGAGATAGGTAAATCCAACCACCTGCTTTCCTTTCCTTGTAGCATCTGAAGTCCCCGCAATCGATCCTAATTTCACACAACAACATAACAAATGCAAATTAGAAAATTACGATAACACACGAATACAACGGCATCCGACCAACCGACTCCTACAAGCTACCAAGTGTTCTCCTAGTGGCTATACACGTGCAACGACATCTTAGACCAAACCCCCAACTACAAGCTACCAGAAACACTTAAACCAAGTCGGATTATCCGTATCGCACGTTTCTGATACACTAAAAAAACTAGCTAAGTTGTCCCAGATTTTTCTACACAAAGAATTAGTGAAAGTTGCACTAACCACTAGCCTACAAATAACCCCAGAGACCCTACGGCAGAGACACAAAACCCCAGTCCCCAGTATAGCCGTAATTTGCGGCCAGAAACAATAAATTTGCGGCCAAAAGTGGAGGGGGTGGTCTCAGGTTTTCAGGGTAGCTTCTAGGTCTCCAAACCAGGTCTCTGTGGTGGCAACTTCTCAAACAAAAACCTGGTTTGATAGCAGATTCAACCGAGACTCAAACTTAACCAAAAATATGATATTTCGCTCACAATTAAAACTTTAAGGTTTAAACCAAAAACTAAAAGGAAACACAACATCCTTAGAGCCTATAGAACAGTTAGAGATCACTACCTCACGAAACTTGCTTGAAGACCCTAGCTTTCCAAGCTCCAAGTCATCTTAAGAGGGTTAACTTGACTTGTGAGGGGTTTTTGTGAAGGTTGATGGAGATTTTGGTTTTAGGATTTTGTTGTGAAGGTTTCAGCTGAAGAATAATGAAAAAGGAGCAGAAATGAGGGAATGAGGAAATGTGATAAGGGTTAAGGGAAAAAGATAGAGAGTTGGTGAGAGGATAAGGGTGATTGTGACCCATAGCTCTCTCTCCCCCCCTTTCATTAATGCACCACCCCATGACATGTTCCCCACCCATGTCCCCTAGTCTCATCATTCCTATTCTACACAATTCCTTTTATTTTTGAAAAAGAAATAAAAACTTTTTATTAGTTAAAACATATATGCAAATAAATATCCATTTGTGTCATGCTACAAAAATTATGGTTAACATGCACAAGTGTGTGCATGTTCTAAAAAAAATAATAAAATATTAGTTTAAAATGATAAGATATATTAAAATAATTATCGGTTAAATTTCATTAAAACCCGCATTATCGCTTAACTACACTAACTGCATTCTAAGGTGTTACAACCTCTGTAGCAAAACTAGCATATGCTACAACCCACTCGATTTGTTTTGAAAACTACTCGATTTTAAAGCGGAGCTTAAACCACTCCTTTTCAAATCACTAGATTCTACAACGATATCAAGTTCATTAGTTAATGGTTTTCTTTAAAACCAGTCATAGCCCTCCGTCATTTCAGATAAGTACTATTTAGTATTCGTGTTGCGTTTGTTGACCTTGTCAAGACGTAGTGTGCGGTAGCTGATTAGTGCTTATATACCGCATGTTGATGCGATTGGATTAGGTAGTCGTATGGCCTCGTTGACCATTGCCAAGGGTCGTGCGGGTAGGTTTAATTTAATCACGAAATGACGGGTTGAACTTGACTAGCGCTTATGGTTTGTTGACCATATCCAAGGTCATAAGTCGATAGAGGTAAAAACATATATCGGGAATTTCAAGTGTTGAAATTTGAAATGAGATTACATACTTTCTATATGATAGTTAGATCTCGATACCCGCTGCGGGCAAGTGTTACTCCTGGGAGAGTTTTCCACTTTACAATTAGCTAATCTAGTAGGTGTCTATGAAAGGTGTTAACGGGGTTATACCCCTGCGGGTACGAGGTTATTTAATAGTTCCATGCGAAAGCATGGGGAGATTCCCTCGGAGTACCAACACCTTCTTGGCTAACCGATTGGTGAACTTGTAGGGTGTAATTAATCCCGGCTAATCTTACCTTTTAGGGTTTGATGGAAGATTTGATAAAAACAGTGGGAGTCATCCTGATTAGATAAGATAATAACCAGTCTAATCTTGCAAAGCGCACGCTAAAGTGTTTTCTTCTCTCTCTCTCTCTCTCTCTCTCCAGGTAGCGACCATGTCATGCCATAATCAAGATAATAATATGGATGTATTGACTGAACCAGCTTATTATACTGGGCCGGGGAACGTTAGTTTCGCTCTATCTTATGACAACTGTCATAAGTCTGGGAAAGAGATAGGGGAATGCAAGGATTCCCACGCAACCCGAATGAAGAAAGAGCATTTTGATGCATCTTCTTCGGGTGTGTTGGTTATTGAGAACTGTTTCTCCGTTTTCTCTACGTCCTGGATATTAGATACCGGATCAGGATCCCATATTTGTAATCTGTTACAAGGGTTAAAGAAAGGTAGAGAACTGGGAAAAGGGTGATATGTCTATCATAGTAGGGAATGGAGCAATTGTTGCTGCCGAAACTGTCGGCGAATATCACCTTGTATTGCGAAATGGTAATACATTGATTTTGAACGACCGTTATTACGTATCATCGATGATGTGTAATATAATATCCGTTTCTTTATTAGATAAAGAAGGATATAACTTTGCATTAGAGAAAAATGTTATGAACATTTTCCTAAATCAAGTGTTGATTGGGTTTGGTACATTATGTAATGGTATATACGTTCTAAATCAAAATACAGTTCTTAATATACAGAACACACACAAGAGGAAAAGTTCAGAAATGAACGCAGACTTCTTGTGGCACTATAGACTTGGTCATATCAATGCGACCAGACTAGCTAAGTTGCATAAAGATGCATATTTGAATCCGTTCGAATTTACATCTTATTAAACTTGTCAGTCATGTCTCAAAGGCAAGATGAACAAAACTCCGTTTATATGACACGGAGAAAGAGCTATTGAACTCTTGGGACTGATACATAGTGATGTATGTGGTCCTATGTCTACACATGCCAGGAATGGTTCCTCATACTTCATTACATTTACCGATGATCTCTCAAGATTCGGACGTGTGTTTTTGTTGAAACACAAATCTGAAGCTTTTGAGAAATTCAAGGAATATAAGAGCGAAGTAGAGAACCAGACGGGTAACAGTATTAGAATCATTCAATCTGATCGAGGAGGAGAATACTTAAGCACGGAATTCTGAGATTATCTAAAAGAGAATGGGATTCTCTCTCAGCTTACTCCTCCGTATACAGCACAGCACAATGGAGTATCGGAGCGGAGGAATCGTACCCTATTAGATATGGTGCGCTCTATGATGAGTGTTGTTGAGTTACCTATTTCCTTTTGGAGTTACGCACTTGAGACAGCTGCATACCTATTGAATCAAGTTCCATCAAAATCAGTGCCTAATACACCCTATAAGATATGGAGTGGAAAGAGACCATATCTTAAACGAGTTAAGATATGGGGTTGTCCGGCCTATGTTAAAAAATAGAATCCGGACAAACTCGAAGCACGATCAGTTCTTTGCAAGTTTTTGGGATATCTAAAGAATTCACTTGGATATCTTTTCTACCACAGTGAGGAACAAAAGGTGTTTGTTGCTCAATATGCCACCTTTTTAATAAAGGAATTTCTTGTAAATGAAATTAGTGATAATGAGGTAGAGCTGGAAGAAGTTCCAGCTACACAAACTACAACTGATGATTTGATAGCACCGGAGGATTCAATAGTCCAAGATCTAGTAGGGTTCCTTATCCACCTGAGAGATACTACGATTTTCTCATAGACGGTGGGAGTGAGGATTGCATTATGGAAGATGATGACCCAACTAGTTTCGAGCAGGCCATCACAAGTGGGGACTCTTTGAAATTGCTGGATGCTATGCGATCTGAGATGGAATCCATGTACACCAACAAAGTATGGACTTTGGAAGTTGCTCCTGAAGGGGTAAAACCCATTGGGAGGAAGTGGATCTTCAAGAAGAAAATTAGTGTAGATGGAAAGGCTGAGACCTTCAAAGCTAGACTTGTAGGAAAAGGTTTTCGTCAACGACTAGGTGTCGATTATGATGAAACCTTTTCTCCAGTGGCTATGCTTAAGTCCATCAGGATCCTACTTGCTATTGCTGCATACCATGATTATGAAATCTGGCGGATGGACGTCAAGACCGCTTTTCTAAATGGTGATTTAGAAGAGAGCGTGTATATGACACAGCCAGAGGGTTTCGTAGATAGTGAAAGCAGCGGAATGGTATGCAATTTGCTTAAATCAATCTACGGATTAAAGCAGGCGTCACGGAGCTGGAACATCTGTCTTGATGTAACAATCAAAGAGTTTGACTTCATCCAAAGCGTAGATGAACCTTGTATATATAAAAAGGTTGTAGAGAGTAAAGTTATCTTCCTCGTATTGTATGTAGATGACATACTCTTGATAGGAAATGATGTTCCTATGCTGCACTCGGTCAAACTCTTCCTATCACAAAAGTTCTCCATGAAAGATCTGGGTGTGCCTCCTACATCTGGAAGATAAAGATCTAAAGGGATAGATCTAAAAGGATGCTGGGATTGTCCCGATCTAGGTACATAGAAACCATACTAAAGAGGTTTAGTATGGATGATTCTAAACGTGTTAATTTACCCGCTTGTTCAGGAATCACTCTTTCCAAAGAGATGTCTCCCAAGACTGATTTGGAGAGGGCTCGCATGAACGTGATACCCTATGCTTCTGCAGTATGGTCTATCATGTACCCGATGTTATGCACCAGACCGGATGCAGCTTTTGCACTTAGTGTGGTAAGTAGGTATCAATCAGACCCAGGGGAGAAGCACTGGACAGCTGTAAAGAACATTTTTAAGTACTTGAGAAGGACTAAAGATATGTTCTTGGTGTATGGTAATGGAGAACTCCAGGTTGAGTCCTTTACAGATTCGAGCTTCCAGAGTGATAAGGACGACAACAAGTTTGTCTCGGGTTTTGTTTTCACCCTCAATGGAGGGGCGGTATGTTGGAAGAGTTCCAAGCAAAATACCATAACAGACTTGACGATGGAGGCTGAATACATCACTGCCAATGACGCTGCCTGTTCATATCAGAATTTTGCACTTTTATACCTCCCATTCTTGACATTGCATATAGATAGGTACCTTTGATCTGTGGTTGCTACATAATTGCAGGTTACAGGTTCTCAGTCCAAACAATGAAAATCATGAACAATCACGACAAATTCAGGAAAACTGCCAACAACAGATAAAAATACGGGTTCCGCTTACCATCCGTCAGGTTCCGCCTACCAGTTCGAGAGACAAAAGTCAAGTAGGGTCATTCATGCACAAAGCACGAGAGAGGCAGCACGAGAATCAAGTTGATAACATGGAGCTCGAGAAAATCAAGGCAAAAAAAAAGTCCACACTCTTTCATCTTTTGGACTGTTGAAAATCTGGGAGAAAAATGGAATGATTCTGCAAAAACAAGTGTACTAAACTGAGCAAGATAGATGCCAATCTCATCAAACGGCCGCGGATCCGCGGCCAATAGGCCCATTGTGCGGCAGTTCCGCGGCCATGTCTCATAATCTTTTGTTCTTATTTCATGGGTAGTTTTGTAATTTTGTATGGGCTCAAAATATGACCCTAGGGTTTCACTTCACTGCCTATAAGTACTCCAGATCAGAGCCATATGAGAATATAGATTTTTCACTAGTTTTGTGTTAGAATTTTGTGTAATTTCTCTTTCTTCTTCATCTTTCCTCCATTAAAATTGTAGTGAGAGTTTTGAGTGAATGATAAATAAAGAAGAGTTCTTTTTATATGCATGTCTTGTAATTTAGGTTTTATATAGGTTTCTTTAATTTCCTTTGTTAAGTTGTTGTTTTTTTTTGTTTATTCTTTTTCTTCTTCTCTTCTCTTTTATCCTTACAACCATGATGCTTAAGAGTGATCCTTGCTTAGGTGAGGTCCCAAATAGCTAGTTGTAATTTTCTACCTCATTTCTTTCTATCTTCTTTGTGGTTTTATTTTCTTTTTCTTTTATAATGAGTGAGTAGTTTCTCACTTGTTAGGGTAGGATAAGGAAAGTTTGAAAGAAGGAAATCTCTCTCACTCTTTTCTCTGCCCAACAACTTGATTCGAACTCCCGTCAAGGCAACCACAATCCGCTCCCTACGGCACCTTATCCTATATGATAGCGGTGACACCCTAGTGAGACCGGTTGTGGTTGAATTGACCGGAGGTTATGGCTAAGAGCCAAGAACGGACGGACAAGGACCAAAAGGAAGGAACTAACCGTTGGAAAGCCTAGCTTATACTCGCAAGTTTTCTTCCTAGTCGTGCTAATCCCCGTTGTTGCCGATTACCGTAACATCGACATCAAGAGTGGAAAACGAAAGAAGTGAGCGAACTCCTTACACAAACTAACCTAATCCTAACCCTAACAAGCTCTATTATCATACATATCTAAGCACATAGTTAACTTTTAACAAACTCAGACAATTTGGACTTAACTCGTTAAAACACTAAGATAAAAATTCCTATCTCTCCGTGGATCGACCCGTACTCAACCGGATATCTACCAAGCGAAACCGTCTTGATTACGGTAATTAAAACTAGCATACTAGAAATCTAACAATCAAATGGCGCCGCTGCCGGGAAGACGGTAGTTTATTTATTTATGTTGTTTCGGGTTAATTTGTGAATATATATATAAACAAACAAACAAACAAAACTGCAAAATTCATCTTGTTATTTTTGATTCTTTGTGTGCAAGTGTGCAGAATAGAGAGATGATCAAGTTCAGTGCCAAAGTCGGGGGGAGTTAGACCCACATCTCACGGCTACACCACGGCGGTTCAGGACAAAACCGCGGCTAACCATAGAAATTTTGGAGCAAATTTAGTTACTAATTCATGACTCAGAGGCTCCAAACCAGAATAGGAGATCGACTTTAGCACAGGGAAGAAATTTGAAGCTCTAGATCATCTAAAGCGCCGTGGAACCGCCACGATAGAGTAGGTTTGACCGCGGAACCGCGGTCAAACTGTCACTTCAGAGCCCAAAAACGTTTGTGAGTATTCCATTCTTCTGTCTACCCCCTCTGAACTCCACTGAACTATTTTTTCTGCAGTATTCTTACGCAAACTCTCTCCCCCTCTCCAATAAAACTGTTTTTCTGCAGGATTTTTTGCGCCCCCGCCAAATAAAATTTTTGCAAGTGTTTAAGATTTTTGTTTGTTATCATTTTGCATAAATAATACGGACTTTAAGAGGCTATAACACCAATTCAGATTGGGTGGGGATTTCATCACCCTTCCTAAGACCCCAAAAATCACTAAAAGTATACGCATTACTCTTGAGCTTAATTAAAAAATATCTAGACTCAGCCAACTAAGGACTTGTCGTGCTCAATAGGACAGAGGAAGGTTGTGGGCATTCGGTCGTTTATCTAAACTTGACTTTATGGTGGCTAGGCTAGACAAGTGAGGAGGTAATTTTAAAATGCCCGTCTCACGGTGATTCATGAGCAGAACCCTCCTTACCTCACTTGTGCTTACTTGGCCACAATTGGCAGTGAAGAGGCGATTTGAGGGTTATCTCACAACTTGTCACTTTGGAACAGTTAGGAGCAGTCTAGTGGACTTTAAAGACCATAGCTCTAGGTGTGATTGTGCATATTGTGACTGTGATTGTTTGAAGTTGTGTCCATAAATCCGTATTTATATTTTGCAAAATTCTGTAGTAAAAAAAACCTAGAACTTTTATAAAAACTTGCCATTTGTCGCAAAAATTCCATTTCACAAACCTTTCACCGACTTTTCTCCATTGACGTTTTCTTACCCTCACATTCTACGTTTTGACTACACTTGTTTAGTGTATGTCCGTTTGGACTTGGGACACTAGTGCCCGCCTAGTCCGCGTTATGTTAGTCGCTATCGACTATGCGATCGACTCCGACGTTGAAACTCCTTCCACACCTATTTCACCCTTACCTTTGCTGGCCAACTCCGACGTTGACCGTGACTCTGTTCATACATCTTCACCTTCACCTTCACCCAATTCTTCTTACGAGATGTCGGGATTTCCTCCTAATATCACTTTACCTCCTCCGGGAATAATTCCACCTCCACTTGGTGTGAATAACCCGCAACCACATCCAGCAGCGCCACAACGAATCGCGCTCCAAGATCGTTTCTATCCTACCCGTGCTGCACTCCCTACTTGTATTTCTCTTCCACCGGCCAATAAGGATAATTTCGAAATTAAGACCCACTTCATCAACATGCTGCCCAAATTTCACGGGCTTGAATCTGAAGATGCGTACATCTTCATCAATAAATTCCAAAACGTATGTGCGTGATGAAGACAACCCAACTGTCTAATGATGCTATGCGGCTACGAGTTATTCCTTTCACTCTGTGTGACCTTGCTGAAAAATGGCTGTATAGCACCGCATCTCATTCGATAACCAGTTGACACGAGTTTGTAAAAGCGTTTCTGAAGAAATTCTACCCAAATCATAAGACCGCACGGATCCGAAACGAGATAAATCAATTCACCCAGCTTCCAACAGAACCTTTTTGGAAGTACTTCGACCGGTACAAGGACCTCCTTGTTCATTGTCCTCATCACGGTATAGAGAAATGGCAACTTTGTCAAACTCTGTACGAGGGCCTGAATCCAGCAACTAGATAGTTGATGGAGACCATCTGTCAGGGCCACTTCCTCTCCAAATCTGACGAGGAGGCTTGGCAATTCTTTGACGATCATGTGGAACAAACGCTGCAGTGGGAGAGCACCCGACCGAACGCTTCAACTTCTTCTTCTTATTCAGGTCCCTCTAGGACAGGAGTTCACCAACGCGATATCTCAATTGTAATGAAGGCCGAGATGGCTGCAATCACACGGAACTGGAAGCAATTGAGAGCAAATTCTCATCGTCTTCTCCTGCCCCTGTTCCTCCCCTTCGTACCATTTGAGCTTGTTGTTCGGATCCATCTCATTTGACCGAAGTGTGTCCTTACAATCCACCATCTCAAGGACAGAATCAGGTTAATGCTGCATTTCAGCAACGACCAAGAATCGATCCATACACTTCCACATCAATCCCGATTGGAGGAACCACCCTAATTTCGCCTAGAATCAGAACCAGCATAAATTCCAAGGTCGGAACAACTTCCAGAGGCCTCCTCCTCCTCAACAACAAGTTCAACAACAATTTCAGCAGCCTTTCCAACCCCAACATTTTCAGAATCCGACGAACAATTTTTCACCTTACAACAATTCTTGTCCTCAAAACAACTTTGTTCCGTCAAATAACGATAAGGTTTCCTCACTAGAACGGAGTCTTGAGGCTTTTGTAAAGTAATCGACACAATCCACCGCCAACATCTAGTCTTCTATTCAGTCTCTGGTGCAACACACTGCTGCACGCGGGCAAAGCATCAAGGCCATCGAAGCCCAGATTGCACAGCTGAACGCGGCCTTGAGCGAGCGAGAGAAAGGAAGGCTTCCATCTCAACCACTCCCAAATCCTGGTCACCCATATAATGTACATGTTGCTCTTGAACAACAGAACCATAATGTAAGCGCCATGACTATATTGAGATATGGAAGAATCCTGAACAACAACATCGGCGCATGAATGGATGATGATGACACCCCGGCCGTTTCTTCTTCTTCTTTTGAGCCTATTTCCGTTCTTCAAAAGGCTTTTCTTCTTCAACTGCTGCTTTGAATGTATCTACATCTCACTCCACTCAAACTCCAGTTTTAGGTTCTGTTCCATCTCCACAATCTCCTCCACAAGCATTGGACTCAACCAATTTCAAAAATGTTCCATTTCCAAACCGGTTGAGATCCAATAAACAAAATCCACAAATGGAGAAGATTATGGAGTTGTTCAAACATGTTAATATCAACATTCCTCTCTTAGATGCAATTCAGCAAGTCCCGTCTTATGCAAAAATCTTGAAAGACTTGTGCACTAAGAAGAGGAAATATCAAGTACCAAAGAAAGTTTTCTTGGCTAGTAACGTGAGTGATGCTCTTACCCAAGATTTACCACAAAAACGGAAGGACCATGGTTGTCCTATGATTTCAATAACCATTGGGGATAAGAACATCAATCACGCTCTTTTGGATCTTGGTGCCAGTGTTAACCTTCTTCCTTGTTCAGTATATGAGCAACACAGTGTATGAGAACTGAAACCTACACATTATACTCTTCAAATGGCTGACCGATATATCACCCATCCTAGAGGTGAGCTAGAGGATGTGTTGATCAAGGTTGGGGACCCTGTAGATTTCATTGTTTTAGATACACAACTTGTAGCCAACCCGCGGAATCAAATTCCTGTGATTCTCGGTCGCCCATTCCTTGCAACCTCATATGCGGTGATCAATTGTCAAAATGGTTCTATGAACCTATCTTTTGGCAACATGACAATTGAACTCAACATTTTTAGGTTAAGAAATCCGCCATCTGAACCGAATGCTCATATACTGGATGTTTATTCCATTCAGGATATCGCCCCCGAGGACTGTGAATTTGAAGAATTCCTGTTTGATCACAGTGATCTTGACGCCACTAGTGCGTTCCTCTTTGAACCTGCTGCTTCCGCTTCCGACAACGAATATGAGTGCCTCACATTTTTAAACGATCTTGGTTTGTCACCACCCGAGTTTGAATCTTTTGAATTTTCAGATGCGTTAGTTGAACCATCCGACTCGGTTTCATACACTCGCTTTGAGCCCCTGTTGGAATCCTTTGAGTTCAAGACATTTTCTCCGATCTTGCCTTCAGTCGTTTCACCTCCGACGCTCGAACTCAAGCCTCTGCCGTCTCACCTCAAGTATGCTTACTTAGGTGAGAATGAAACTCTTTCGGTGATCATTTCTGCTTCTCTAGCTCCAGGGCAAGAGAAAGCCCTTCTCGTAGACTTACAATCAAATCGGCAAGTTTTCGGCTGAACGATGGCGGACATCAAAAGGATTAGTCCCCTAATCGTTGAACATCATATTCATATAATGAATGATGCGAAACCAGCTAGTGATCTACAGAGGAGATTGAATCCAGTCATGAAGGAGGCTGTTAAAAAGGAGATCGTCAAATGTCTGGATGGTGGTATCATTTACCCTATTTCAGACAACCAATGGGTCAGTCCTATACACGTTGTCCCTAAAAATTCGGGCATTACGGTCATCACAAATGAGGCAACTGAGTTGATCCCTACTTGCACCCAAACTGGGTGGCGAGTATGCATTGATTATCGAAAACTCAACGCCGCATCACGGAAGGATCACTTTCCGCTGCCATTCATTGACCTAATGCTTGAGAGATTAGCTGGACATGAGTTCTACTGTTTTCTGGACGGTTACTCAGGCTACAACCAGATTCCCATCGCCGAGAAAGACCGGGACAAAACCACTTTCACTTGTTCTTTCGGCATGTTCGCATATCGCCGCATGCCTTTTGGGCTATGGAATGCTCCCACTACTTTTCAGCGGTGTATGATGAGAATATTCACTGATATGGTTGAGAAATTTCTGGAGATATTCATGGATGATTTCTCCATCTTTGGCGATTCCTTTGACGATTGTCTGCAATATCTTGACACTATCCTTATCCGATGTAAGGATAAAAATCTCACTTTAAACTGGGAGAAATGCCATTTCATGGTCCGCGAAGGTATTGTCTTAGGACATATCATTTCACGAAATGGCATCGAGGTTGACAAAGCAATGATTGATGTCATTTCGAAACTCCCTCCTCCCAAATGCGTCAGAGATTTCCTAGCTTTCCTTGGCCATGCCGGTTTCTACAGACGGTTTATCAAGGACTTTAGCAAGATTGCTAGACCCTTGACTCTTCTTCTGGCCAAGGATACCACGTTCAACTTCGACTCGAACTGTTTAACTGCTTTCGAATCACTGAGAAGCTCACTCACCACCGCTCCCGTTCTTTCTTTACCCGACTGGACGCATCCTTTCGAAATTATGTGCGATGCATCCGATTTTGCTATCGGTGCGGTCTTAGGACAGCACATTGATAAGACGCCGCACGTAATCTACTACGCAAGCCGAACCCTGAATAACGCACAAATGAACTATAAGACAACCGAGAAAGAGTTCTTGGCGGTTGTATTCGCTTTGGAGAAATTCAGGCCATATCTCATTGGCTCCCCAGTCGTTGTCTACAACGATCATTTTGTTCTGAGACATCTTTTTGCCAAAAAGGATGTAAAATCTCGGCTAATACGTTGGATCCTCTTACTTCAAGAGTTTGACCTTGTCATTAAGGACACAAGAGGATGTGAAAATGTAGTGGCTGATCATCTTTCATGACTTCCTTCTTCGCCGATGCTTCCTCTCCTAATTAACGATGTTTTTCCTGACGAACAACTCTTGACAGTATCTTGCGAACCCTGGTTCGTAGATATTGTGAACTATTTGGCGACATGACTCATACCAAACGAATGGTCGAGTCAGGACAGACAAAGATTTTTATCCCAAGTAAAACACTTTTACTGGGACGAACCCTACCTGTTCAAGTATTGTGCAGATCAAATCATTTGTCGGTGTGTCCCTGATAATGAATTCAAGAGTGTGCTGTCGTTTTGCCACGATCAAGCGTGTGGCGGGCATTTTGGCCTAAGAAAGACAGCTGAGAAAGTCTTGCAGTGTGGCTTTTACTGGCCACAACTTTTCAAAGATACCCATGATTACTGCAAGTCTTGCTCCCGGTGCCAACATTTAGGCCGGATTTCCAGGAGAAACGTGTTGGAGATAGTGCCCTCAGAGTCAATTATTGGATCACAGGCACGTGATTGCAATGATTGAGGGAGGACCTATCCCGGTAGGACAGTCTTACTCGAGATGATAGTATGCTATCTGGTTTACCTTTATCATCGTGTACTACTTTAGGTGACCTGACAGGTCGCTATTGCACGTTGATAGAGCCCCTAGGATTCTTGCTTGACTGCCAGCAATATGAGGGCGATCATATAAGTGAGAGCTGGAGTCTATAAGCACATCCTTAAAAGGTCCCTAGTCATGGGAGTTTCGAGACAGGGCATCGAATCTCCAGAGTAGACTAGTGTATACAGTCAAGACCCCGACGAGGGGCGGTGGCCGGTCTCACAAGCCACTGGTGTCAGTTGGTTCACCTAAGATGTATACAGGTGCTCATTGGGTTATGAGTACACCGGACAGGACTCGCCCGGAACATGCTAGTTGGTCTTATACCTGACGTCAGATAGCAGTTCCCAGGTGACATGTGTACAGGTTAGTTCATCGACCTGGGGATCATCATTTGTCTCGTGTGAGTTCCCACTGTGCTTTGATTACTACCCTACCACGGCTCAAAGGAGTCGTGCAAACAGGTTTTAGTTGGGTACAGTCCCGAGCCACATGGAGGCAGTGAGCGGATCTTCAGGGGTTCGTCTCTCCCGGTATTCGGGGTGAGGTCGCGCTGTGTCTAGGAGAGCCATTACACGAAGTCCTTGGCCAAGGCAGGAGATTTACTGGTAGGTATTCCAGTAGTATCTCAGGGTGTTCTGGGCTACACTCCGACACGACTTGTACCGCTTTTGGGGGTTTGACTTTTACCAACCCCCTAGGCCCGCCATGCGATGCTCATAGACGAACAGACCGGACTGTACGGATATTGTAAGTGCACGGCGGCGCCCCAGCCGTCAAACCGACGCCGGAATGCGGAAGCGGTGATAAACTTTAATTTTGCGGACTTAGCAAACCGGCACCACCGCGCACTAAACATCCGGATCGTAACCATTAACAAGTCTAAGCTACTAACAAGATAGGGAAGAGAGATATACCGACAGATCCGAGTCCTCCGGTCTTCTCGTCGTCGTCCCGATCTCCTGCGGAATGTGCCGTCTCCTCCTAGTCGCCGGAAGTGCACCACATCGCCTACTTCTTTTACGGGCTCCCACCTCAATGCCGAGGCAACTCGGGCACGAAGCCGCCTACTCGACGTGCCCAAGATTTGCTGTAGAATGTGTGAAGAACCATGTCCCACTTTTTGGGGTTTGTGGAATTGCCATTGGTGGAGGAAAAGAGAGCAACTTTTGGAAATGAGCTAGAAGACTTTTCTAGCAAAACATGAGAAGCAAAAATACCACACCTCAAAAATGAATCCCATTCCATTCCCTTATGGAATGGCCGGCCCACCCCCTTCTCAAGTGTGATTGGAGAGAGAAAGAGAAAGGTCAAGGGGGTGGGTGGAATGCAATGATGAAAGGAGATGATGAGAGAACAAAACCCAACACTCCAAAAGCCAATCATAACCTACAATGGTCAAGCCATCATCATAAAGCTAGAAGTCAAAGGATGGGCTCCATCATGAAACCATCATGATATAACAAGATGCAAAGAACCCCCTCCACTAATGCCTATTTGCAACAATGCAAATAAACCCTCCTCCACCAACCTTCGGCCAATGAACGATATAAAGGAAATCGACCGAAACGAAAAGCAAACTGGCAACTCCATAAAACTGGTCCCGTAATAAATTACAGGAAAACCCCGATACTGTGCATACACACCCGCATTTGTATTCCGACCGAAATACAAATGCAATGAGACAAAATCTCCACTGTACTATACTAGAATCCGGCTTATACCAAAACCGGCTAGTAATATCTGTTCGATCCTGATCCATGCAATACCGCACGTATCTGATCGAACCCTGCCATATAACCATACGGCCTATAGTACAAACTGTCCAATCCTGATCCGTGCAATACCGCACGTATCTGATCGGACCTTGCCATATCTCCATACGGCTTCTACAACCTTTCGCCCGAAAGCTGAGTAACTGAATGTGGGGGACTCTAAAGACTCATCAACACCTTGGTTGTGGATTTAACCGCTAGCACGTCAGAGGTATAAGCCAATACGTAACGGGCTACCAGGTATTGACTAAAAAGGGACGTCTGTGAGCGAACTCAGCCCGACAACCCTACTGAGCCTGTCAGTGACAATATCCGTACAGTCCGGTCCATTCGTCTATGAGCATCGCATGGCAGGCCTAGGGGGTTGGTAAAAGTCAGACCCCCAAAAGCGGTACAAGTCGTGTCGGAGTGTAGCCCAGAACACCCTGAGATACTACTGGAATACCTACCAGTAAATCTCCTTGCCTTGGCCAAGGACTTCGTGTAATGGCTCTCCTAGACACAGCACGACCTCACCCCCAATACCGGGAGAGACGAACCCCTGAAGATACGCTCACTGCCTCCATGTGGCTCGGGACTGTACCCAACTAAAACCTGTTTGCACGACTCCTTTGAGCCGTGGTAGGGTAGTAATCAAAGTACAGTGGGAACTCACACGAGACAAATGACGATCCCCAGGTCGATGAACTAACCTGCACACATGTCACCAGGGAACTGCCATCTGACGTCTGGTATATGACCAACTAGCATGTTCCCGGCGAGTCCTGTCCGGTGTACTCATAACCCAATGAGCACCTGTATACATCTTAGGTGATCCAACTGACACCAGTGGCTTGTGAGACCGGCCACCTCCCCTCGTCGGGGTCTCGACTGTATACACTAGTCTACTATGGAGTATCGATGCCCTGTCTTGAAACTCACACGACTAGGGACCATTTAAGGATATGCTTATAGACCCCAGCTCCCACTTATATGATCGCCCTCATACTGCTGGTGGTCAAGCAAGAATCCTAGGGGCTCTATCAACGTGTAATAGCGACTTGTCAGGTCACCTAAAACAGTACACGATGATAAAGGTAAACCAGATAGCATACTATCATCTCGAGTAAGACTGTCCTACCGGGATAGGTCCTCCATCAATCATTGCAATCACGTACCTGTGACCTAATAATTGACCCTGAGGGCACTATCTCCAACAATCTCCCACTTGCACTCAAGGCTAATTATTGCGATGTCGCATACTCACAGCCCGTGTGATACCGAACACCCAACTCCTCTACTAGTCAGTCTCACAAAGCTCGTTTGTGAAACTATTGCGGTCGAGGAATAGCCTTAGTGAGTGGATCTGCTTTGTTGTTTCTTTCTATATCTCTCTATATCTCAAGTTCGCGGAGAAAACCCATCTCCCGAAATGAGCAATACCTGTCTTAGAATGTGTCTGGATGTCTGATGGGACATAGCTCATAAATGAACTCCAAATCCAAACTTCTAAGACTGTATCGTCAACTGAACTTAATCAGTATCCTGCGCCATGCCACCCTCAGTATTGCCTTGGACCACCTGTCCAAAATACTGCCCCTCATCAGAAGGAAAAACTATAACTCTGACAACCTCCTTGCCGTCCATGTCACCTTGGAAGCCTGGAATGATAACTGTCTCCCGAATGAGGCTATCGTTATCATGTCCCTAGAACATCTACTTATGTTCTAAAACTGCTTCCGACTGTTTCTCCAGGATTGGATTAATGTCAACTTATTGCATCTAGTGCAAGAACAATATCTGGTGTGGTACTTGACATCTCATGATTGACTCAATTGCCTAAGCAAGTGATCTGCCAATCATGCACATCCCTCTCTACTTTAGTCTGTAAGACTCCTTTGGAGAGGGTGACTCCATCATCTGCAGGAACACTACCGTGCATGGAGTCGTCCATTCTAAATACTCTTAGAATGCTGTCTAAGTACCCTTAATTGGGAAACCACCCAAATCTAGATCTAAAACCATAGATCCAGTAACCAGTATGTCAGATATAAAATCCATTTCCTTTGTGGAGAAAACACTGTGTGACGACCAAAGTATAACCGATTGTAGTATAGGAGTTTCTTTTCCTACTTTGTGTATGTCATCCAAATACCAGGATATCACACCCTACTATCTTCTCAACAGATCCATCCCTTATTCTGATGAAGTCAAACCTATGACTGTCACGTCCGAAATAGATGATCTATCTCCGCTACATCTGCTCTAGTCTATAAATAGACATAAGCTACCTGTCCACCAATGCTTCCGCTGCTCCCACTGACTACGACAACCCTCTGGCAGAGTCATACAGACGTCCACTTCTAAAACTAGTTTAGAACGACTCTATACTCATCCTCCTGCCGGGTCTCGCAGCCTGAAACAACAGCAATGGTAATTGTGGGTAAACAAGAACTTCCCTGTCACCGTCCTTGAGGCTACCGTAGTACCTCTCGGGTGCCTGAAGTTACCCACCTTATCTGCGGAGTGGCCAATGGAATGTCAATCCAGATTGAATCTTTAGGTTCCTTATCAAATCTTCAGTAATCGTTTGTGGTTCTGGAATCACTTCCAGTTCTACCATACTCCCACTTACTGTTTTCTGAAAAAATCCATTTTTAATAAAACTGTGGCGAGTCTAGAACAATATTGCTATTGTTCATCCAGATGGTAGAAAGTCAACCCTCGTCATAGCCTGGGTCAACCCACAAACAGCCATTACAGAAACATGCCTTGAGTTGTCCAGTGTCTGGTTTTAATCATAAGCCGGACAACTCCCCGTACCTTAACAATGTTAAGATATGAACTGTACTATATCCAATATAGAAACAGAGGCACTGATTTAATTGAACTAGATTCAAATCATGCAGCTGTCTCCAGCGCATGTCAACTAAATGGAAGGAGGCGGATCAGTGTTACTCAACTTTGGAACACTTCCAATTATGAGTAACCTGAAAGAGAAGGAAAATCTCTTTATCATTACTATCAACTGAATACCATACACAAGTATCTACATCTTCGATCTCTTTGAAGAATCCCGATACTTGCTACACCTGGTTCTCTACTCTATTCAAATACCTATAACTTCTCAAAATTCGGACCCTGTGTTTCCGCGAAACACTTGTCTAAAAACTAGAGAAGTCATAAGTAAACCGAATATAGTACGAGGACCAACCCCTCTGTCCTGATGGACCCTGGACAACATACAATACTCTGTATAAGTCCCTTGAGTTTGATAACTCATTCACTGTGTGTCGTAGGTTGAAAACTGTACTTATGGTTAAGAAGAATTACACCGCTGTTCAATGCTCCTTACCCAACCATCCACTGATATAGGTAAATGTCGTAGACATAATTTCAGAAAGGTATATCTCACTCTATGAAAATAGACGTACAGATATATCAATTTGAAATTGGTGCATAACAGCGGATATTCAAAACCAAATATTTGCCGACCGGCAAACGACCCAGGTGACTTCCTCAAATATCACCGATTACAACGAATCCCGATATAATGAGGATGATCACCCAATTCCCAATAAATTACTCCCACTCATCATCTGTAAAACCATACAGATGTGAGAATCATACTTGGTAAATACATACCCTGGAGTAAGTATCTAATCGGGAAATCAGTTTTCTTTTAACATTACACAGTGAAACTGAAACATTGAAATGTTTCGTAGGGGTATCCCGGTATTCCTAGTAATGCCTTTTCCATATTCACGACTGTAACCGTATAATTCTTTGGCACCTCTCCAAATCCCTTCATATGTCTTTAGTCATTACCTTCTGCACACCCCTTTAGGCCAAATGGTTTTCTTCCTTCCCTACCGTTCGACACCTGCCTATGGTTTGGAAGAAGACTATCCAATAAGCATAATGGGTGTACTGTCCCAATCCTAGGAACACTCGTAATGCGAGAGAAGGTGAAGACAAAAGACACCTGAATAAATCTTATTCCTATTTCTCCTGAACCAGAATCCATCCCCGAACTGGAACAAGTTCCTTTTGAGTTCGTATATAATCATACGATGGAGTATCCAAATAAACTGTGGATCTTCGTAGTGATACGGAGTGTCCTGGAGAAATACAAAGGTGATTTAGGATTGGCGAAGGAATACTTGGTTTGGTCGTGAATATCTATTGCAATTTACTTTGCCCTCTTACTAATCCCTTGCTTTGTCTTAACTTAACACCTTCTGCACATCATCGTTAGGCTAATTGGTTTTCTGCATTCCCTACCGGTCGGCACCAGCCTAAGGTTTGGAAGAAGACAATCCAATTTGCGTAATAGGTGTACTACGCCTAAACCAAGGAGTACTCGTAACCTGAGAGAGGGTAAAAGGAAAAGACAACTGAATAGTCCTATCCGTTTTCTCCAGAACCGGAAACCATCCTCGAATAAATCCCTTCGAGTTCGTATCTAACCATACGATGGTTTTGTCCAATGGAAGTGGACGTTCGTAGTAATACGGGGTGTCCTGGAGAAAAGGGTAAAAGTAGGAGTGGCAATGAGGTCTGCAACTCTGACAATCCAAAAGCCAGTGTTTAAGAAGGCTCGGTTAATTTGGTCACTGAGTCATAGTCTTAGGGTCGGGTCAATGGTCGCTGCCAAAGAGAGAGAGAAAAGAAACACTCAGCGTGCACTCTAACCTAGATCAGAATGGTTACCAATTTATCTAATCTGGAATCCTCCCACCGTACCGTCAAATTCTCCTCCAAACCTGAAAGAAGAAATAGTCGGGGTCACCCGAGGAGTAAACTAACTCATCAGTGGGAATCGGGATCCAACTCTCATCGTATGATAACGTGACGGAATCCGCTCACGTCATCACACTCCAGAAGGTATGCGCATATCTGGCAAGTTTCAGTTCTTTTGAAACTCCCGATGTGATTTCTTCCCCATGCTCTTATGACCTTGACTTTGGCCAACATATCATAAGTCACATGTCAAGTTCTACCCGTCATTCTCCAGGTTAATTTGAATCCACCCGTACATACCCTTGACTTTGGCCAAAATGGTAGTACGACTGTCCCAAACCAACGCATCTATCTATGCTGCATATGAATGCCCCAATAGCTACCAATCACTGTGCCTTGACTTTGGCCAACATACACAGCTTGAATACTATTGACCACCCATATGAAACGACGGAGGGCTACGAATGGTTTCTGGCGAAAACCTTTAACGTAAAGAACTTGATATCGTCGAAGAAACGGATAGCTTTTTAAAAATATAGTGACGAAAACCGTTGCTAAAGAGGTCACTCCCGGTGAAGGGATCTCGGCTCTTTCCCCGTAGAATGGGGTGCAGGATATTCCAAATGAATACCACGATGCAAAGCAAAAGTAATCGGCTATAGTGAAGTTAATGCCCTGACGCAAACTTTTTGTCCAAGGGGTCACTCCCGGTGAAGGGATCTCGGCCCTTGCCTCGTCGACTGAGGAGCAGGATATTCCAACTGAATATCACGATGCAAAACAAAAGAGAACGTCCTTGCAATAACAGCTTTTGAAAAAGTGTTCCAACAACATCAAATTAGGTTTGTTTTAAACTTGCATTGATCCGAATCAATGCAGTCCCATCAATTGATCACACCAAAAAAGAACGAAAATATACTGATGTACGTATATGCCATCCGCATTCGCCACTGGGTCCCGTCATTACCCGTTAGGTTAGCTAACTAACGACAGAGCGGGGACTGGACTAGCGCGGATGCAAAACATATACAACATCTACTAATATATATACCAATATATTATATTTCGCTCAAGGCGTGAAAAGAAATGCAACATCACAGAAATGTACAGCATCACAGAACAATACAGATATCTGGGATCCCCGGGTTTCACAGAGCCACTGCTGAAACCCGACGTTCCCCTGGTCGTGTGGATAGCCTGTGCAATGAAAACCTAGACCCCTACGGGCGCGGCAAGTCACCCGCCAAAACCTGAAGCGAGGCAGCCCCCTTCAGTACCGTGAATGGACCACCCAGCACTTCACGGAATCCGGCAACTTGGGCACCCCTCCTGGGTCAACCTGTACCCCCTACGAGTGCGGCGAATAGCCCGCCAATTCCAGAGTGAAGCCCCCCTCCGTCTCAATGCCATGAGATGCGGGCTTGTTGCCCCCTAGAACCCGGCTATCCGTGCACCCCTCCTGGGGTAATCCTAGTACAGAAAGTAAAATATACATACACCGGGTACAACGACCGTAACCTGGCCGTGCCCCAAAATAATAATACAAACAGCCAGTGACGGCAGTCCACATGTCGGACGCCCGCCCCGCAATATCAAATGTACATAATACAACTACAACTGTACTAGCATTGCATCCAGGCTATCCCCACGACCGATCCGCAACATCACAGCAAAAACAAAACATCAACGTGAAAGTCACGTTCGCAAATCCGTCTAACCGGGATATAGCAGTTAGACCGGATTTACCGATCGAGTGACATTCACGGTCGCAGATATAATGTAAATACTGTGAAAAATGTGTTTAAAATTTTCGATCAATCAAATTTTAACAAGTGGGCCCCCAATCAAAACTGTAGCACTCACAGAAATTATGGGCCCAAATTTAACATTCCAAAACCCCAATTCTAAGCCCACAAAGATACTGTAGAAATTGGGCGCAGAGATTTCAACAGTGCGCGGCGGAAACGCGGCCCAAAGGGGGTATTGGCCGCGGTTCCGCGCCTGCACTGTCGACTGAACCTGTCGAATTTTTACAGTATCCTTGTAATCTCCAGTACATCAATTTTATACAACCTGAAAAAAATTTCGACACTAAAAATTTCCAACAGAAAACTGATGTGATCAAAATACGGGTTTTGGAACTTTTTGATCGATCGGAAATGCAAACACATTACACAAAGCTAGACTAAGTTAATGGCGAGGCTCTGATACCACTGTAAGTGCACGGCGGCGCCCCGGCCGTCAAACCGACGCCGGAATGCGGAAGCGGTGATAAACTTTAATTTTGCGGACTTAGCAAACCGGCACCACCGCGCACTAAACATCCAGATCGTAACCATTAACAAGTCTAAGCTACTAACAAGATAGGGAAGAGAGATATACCGACAGATCCGAGTCCTCCGGTCTTCTCGTCGTCGTCCCGATCTCCTGCGGAATGTGCCGTCTCCTCCTCGTCGCCGGAAGTGCACCACATCGCCTACTTCTTTTACGGGCTCCCACCTCAATGCCGAGGCAACTCGGGCACGAAGCCGGCTACTCGACGTGCCCAAGATTTGCTGTAGAATGTGTGAAGAACCATGTCTCACTTTTTGGGGTTTGTGGAATTGCCATTGGTGGAGGAAAAGAGAGCAACTTTTGGAAATGAGCTAGATGACTTTTCTAGCAAAACATGAGAAGCAAAAATACCACACCTCAAAAATGAATCCCATTCCATTCCCTTATGGAATGGCCGGCCCACCCCCTTCTCAAGTGTGATTGGAGAGAGAAAGAGAAAGGTCAAGGGGGTGGGTGGAATGCAATGATGAAAGGAGATGATGAGAGAACAAAACCCAACATTCCAAAAGCCAATCATAACCTACAATGGTCAAGCCATCATCATAAAGCTAGAAGTCAAAGGATGGGCTCCATCATGAAACCATCATGATATAACAAGATGCAAAGAACCCCCTCCACTAATGCCTATTTGCAACAATGCAAATAAACCCTCCTCCACCAACCTTCGGCCAATGAACGATACAAAGGAAATCGGCCGAAACGAAAAGCAAACCGGCAACTCCATAAAACTGGTCCCGTAATAAATTACAGGAAAACCCCGATACTGTGCATACACACCCGCATTTGTATTCCGACCGAAATACAAATGCAATGAGACAAAATCTCCACTGTACTATATTAGAATCCGGCTTATACCAAAACCGGCTAGTAATATCTGTTCGATCCTGATCCGTGCAATACCGCACGTAGCTGATCGAACCCTGCCATATAACCATACGGCCTATAGTACAAACTGTCCAATCCTGATCCGTGCAATACCGCACGTATCTGATCGGACCTTGCCATATCTCCATACGGCCTCTACAACCTTTCGCCCGAAAGCTGAGTAACTGAATGTGGGGGACTCTAAAGACTCATCAACACCTTGGTTGTGGATTTAACCACTAGCACGTCAGAGGTATAAGCCAATACGTAACGGGCTACCAGGTATTGACTAAAAAGGGACGTCTGTGAGTGAACTCAGCCCGACAACCCTACTGAGCCTGTCAGTGACAATATCCGTACAGTCCGGTCCGTTCGTCTATGAGCATCGCATGGCGGGCCTAGGGGGTTGGTAAAAGTCAGACCCCCAAAAGCGGTACAAGTCGTGTCGGAGTGTAGCCCAGAACACCCTGAGATACTACTGGAATACCTACCAGTAAATCTCCTTGCCTTGGCCAAGGACTTCGTGTAATGGCTCTCCTAGACACAGCACGACCTCACCCCCAATACCGGGAGAGACGAACCCCTGAAGATACGCTCACTGCCTCCATGTGGCTCGGGACTGTACCCAACTAAAACCTGTTTGCATGACTCCTTTGAGCCATGGTAGGGTAGTAATCAAAGTACAGTGGGAACTCACACGAGACAAATGACGATCCCCAGGTCGATGAACTAACCTGCACACATGTCACCAGGGAACTGCCATCTGATGTCTGGTATATGACCAACTAGCATGTTCCCGGCGAGTCCTGTCCGGTGTACTCATAACCCAATGAGCACCTGTATACATCTTAGGTGATCCAACTGACACCAGTGGCTTGTGAGACCGGCCACCGCCCCTCGTCGGGGTCTCGACTGTATACACTAGTCTACTATGGAGTATCGATGCCCTGTCTCGAAACTCACACGACTAGGGACCATTTAAGGATATGCTTATAGACCCCAGCTCCCACTTATATGATCGCCCTCATACTGCTGGTGGTCAAGCAAGAATCCTAGGGGCTCTATCAACGTGTAATAGCGACTTGTCAGGTCACCTAAAACAGTACACGATGATAAAGGTAAACCAGATAGCATACTATCATCTCGAGTAAGACTGTCCTACCGGGATAGGTCCTCCATCAATCATTGCAATCACGTACCTGTGACCTAATAATTGACCCTGAGGGCACTATCTCCAACAGATATTGTCACTGACAGGCTCAGTAGGGTGTCAGGATGAGTTCGCTCATCGACGTCCCTTTTGGTCAATAGCTGGTGGCCCGTCACGTATTGGCTTATACCTCTGACGTGCTGGTGGTTAAATCCAAAACCATAGTATTGACGAGTCTTTAGAGTCCACCACACTTTCAGTTACTCAAGCTTTCGGGCGAAACGCTGTAGAGGCCGTATGGAGATATGGCAGGGTCCGATCAGATACGTGCGGTATTGCACGGATCAGGATCGGACGGTTTGTACTAGTGGCCGTATGGATATATGGCAGGGTTCGATCAAATACATGCGGTATTGCACGGATCAGGATCGGACGGATATTACTAGCCGGCTTTGGTTTACGCCGGATCCTAGTATAGTACAGTGTAGATTTTGTCTCATTGCATTTGTATCCGGTCGGAATACAGATGCGGGTGTGTATGCACAGTATCGGGGTTTTCCTATAATTTATTACGGGACCAGTTTTCTGGAGTTGCCAGTTTGCATTCCGTTCCGGCCGGTTTTCCTTTGTTCTTTTCCGGCCGGACCTTTCGATGGAGGGTGTTATTTGCAAGTTTGCAAATAACACATTGTGGAGGGGTTTCTTGCAAATGTATTGATTATGATGGCATCTTTTCTTTTCAACCATCATTTGATTCTCTTTACATCACTTGATTTGCTTTATGGTGATTAGAGTTGATTAGAGTTTGATGTGAGATTGTTATCATGATGTTTTGGTTATGGTCACCCTTTCTCTTTTCCTACACTCACCTCCCTTCTTGTTATGGATTGATATTCATTCCTCCACCATTCTCACTTGATGGGAGAAGCCACACTTGAGAGAAGAAAATGAGAGAGTTCATTTTTGTTATGTGAGGAATTCTTCATCTCATCTTCTTCTTGCTAGAAAATTGAAAGCACCAATTTTCCTTACCTCTTCCTCCATCCTCCAAGGCAACATAAACCCCAAATGAGACATAGCCTCTACACTACACATTCTACAGCAAATCTTGGGCACGTCGACTTGCCAGTTTCGTGCCCGAGTTGCCTCGGTATTGCGGTGGGAGCCCATAAAAGATGCAGGCGATGTGGTGCCCTTCCGGCAAGGAAGCGACGACCGGAGTTTCCGCAGGAGATCGGGACGACGACGAGAATACCGGAGGACTCGGATCACTCGGTATATATCTTCCCCATCTTGTAGTTAGCTAGAACTAGTTTAATGGCCCGATCCGGGTGTTTAGTGCGCGGTGGTGCCAGTTTGCTAAGTTCGCAAAATTAAAGTTTATCACCGCTTCTGCATTTGGCCGTCGGATTGACGGCCGGGGCGCCGCCGTGCACTTACAGTGGTATCAGAGCCTCGCCATTAACATAGTCTAGCTTTGTTTGATGTGTTTGCATTTCCGATCGACCAAAATTCCAAAAACCCGCGTTTTCACATACATCAGTTTTCTGTTGAATTTTTCCTTGCTCCAAAAATTTTTCAGGTTGTAAAAAACTAATGTACTGGAAGTTCTAAGACTACTGGAGAAATTCGACAAATTGATCATTCAAGGGGAGCGCGGAACCGCGGCCAAACCTCACTTTCGGCCGCGGTTCCGCCACAGTATGGACTGTTCAATTGGTCAAACTTTTTCAGTGGGCTTCTTGGGTGATTTTAGGGGTTTTGGAATATTAATATTGGGCCCAGAATTTCTTGATGTGCTACAGTAGTACTTTGGGGCCCACTTGTTAAAATTTGATCGATCGGATATTTTAAACACATTATTTCACAGTATTTACATTATATCTGCGACCGTGAATGTCACTTGATCGGTAAATCCTGTCTAACTGCTATAGCCCGGTTAGACGGATTTGCGAACATGATTTTCACGTTGATGTTCTGTGTTATGCTGTGATGTTGCGGATCGGTCGTGGGGGATAGCCTGGATGCATTGCTAGTACAGTTGTGGTTGTATTATGTACATTTGATATTGCGGGGCGAGCGTCCGACATGTGGATTGCCGTCACTGCCTGTTTGTATTATTATTTTGGGGCACGACCTGGTTGCGATCGTTGTACCCGTTGTATGTATATTTTACTTTCTGTACTAGGATTACCCCGCGGAGGGGTGCACGGATGGCCGGGTTCTAGTGAGCAACAAGCCCGCATCTCATGGCATTGAGACGGAGGGGGCTTCACTCTAGGATTGGCGGGCTATTCGCCGCACTCGTAGGGGGTACAGGTTGACCCGGGAGGGGTGCCCAAGTTACCGGATTCCGTGAAGTGCTGGGTGGTCCATTCACGGAGCTGAAGGGGGCTACCTCGCTTCAGGTTTTGGCGGGTAACTTGCCGCGCCAGTAGGGGTCTAGGATTTCATTGCACAGGCTATCCACACGACCAGGGGAACGTCGGGTTTCAGTAGCGGCTCTGTGAAACCCGGGGATCCCAGATATCTGTATTGTTCTGTGATGCTGTACATTTCTGTGATGTTGCATTTTATCACGCCTTGAGCGAAATATAATATATTGGTATATATATTAGTAGATGTTGTATATGTTTTGCATCCGCGCTAGTCCAGTCCTCGCTCTGTCATTAGTTAGCTAACCTAACGGGTAATGACGGGACCCAGTGGCGAATGCGGATGGCATATACGTACATCGGTATATTTTCGTTCTTTGCGGTGTGATCTATTGATGGGACTGCGTTGATTCGGATCAATGCAAGTTTAAAAAAACCTAATCTGATGTTGTTGGAACACTTTTCAAAAAGCTGTTATTGCAAGGACGTTCACTTTTGTTTTGCATAGTGGTATTCAGTTGGAATATCCTGCTCCTCAGTCGACGAGGCAAGGGCCGAGATCCCTTCACCGGAAGTGACCCCTTGTACAGAAGTTTGCGTCAGGGCAATAACTTCACTATAGCCGATTACTTTTGCTTTGCACCGTGGTATTCAGTTGGAATATCCTGCACCTCATTCTACGGGGAAAGAGCCGAGATCCCTTCACCGGGAGTGACCTCTTTAGTAAAGGTTTTCGTCACTATATTTTCTAAAAAGCTATCCGTTCCTTCAACGATATCAAGTTCTTTACGTTAAAGGTTTTCGCCAGAAACCATTCGTAGCCCTCCGTCGTTTCATATGGGTAGTCAATAGTATTCAAGCTGTGTTTGTTGGCCAAAGTCAAGGCACAGTGTTTGGTAGCTGTTGGTTATTCATATGCAGCATAGATAGATGCGTTGGTTTGGGGCAGTCGTATAGCCTTGTTGGCCAAAGTCAAGGGCTTGTACGGGTGGGCTCAAATTAACCTGGAGAATGACGGGCAGAACTTGACATGTGACTTATGATTTGTTGGCCAAAGTCAAGGTCATAAGTGCATGGGGTAAAAATCCACATCGGGAGTTTCAAAAGAACTGAAACTTGCCAGATATGCGCATACCTTCTGGAGTGTGATAACATGAGCGGATTCCGTCACGTTATTTTGCGATGAGAGTTGGATCCCGATTCCCACTGATGAGTTGGTTTACTCCTCGGGTGACCCCGACTAATTCTTCTTTCAGGTTTGGAGGAGAATTTGAGGTACAGTGGGAGGTTTCCAGATTAGATAAATTGGTAACCATTCTGATCTAAGTTAGAGTGCACGCTGAGTGTTTCTTTTCTCTCTCTCTCTGGCAGTGACCATTGATCCGACCCTAGACTATGACTCAGTGACCAAGTTGACCGAACCTTCTTAAACACTGGCTTTTGGATTGTCAGAGTTGCAGACCTCATTGCCACTCCTACTTTTACCCTTTTCTCCAGGACAACCCGTATTGCTACGAACGTCCACTTCCATTGGACAAAACCATCGTATGGTTAGATACGAACTTGAAGGAATTCGAGGATGGTTTCCGGTTCTGGAGAAAACGGATAAGGTTTATTCAGTTGTCTTTTCCTTTTTGCCTTCTCTCAAGATTACGAGTACTCCTTAGTTTAGGAGATAGTACACCTATTACGCGAATTGGATAGTCTTCTTCCAAATCTTAGGCTGGTGCCGACCGGTAGGGAATGAAGAAAACCAATTAGCCTAAACGGTGTGCAGAAGGTATTAAGATTAAGACAAAGCAAGGGATTAGTAAGAGGGCAAAGTAAATTGCGACTGATATTCACGACCAAACCAAGTATTTCTTCGCCAATCCTAAATCACCATTGTATTTCTCCAGGACACTCCGTATCACTACGAAGATCCACAGTTTATTGGATACTCCATCGTATGGTTATATACGAACTCGAAAGGAACTTGTTCCAGTTCGGGGATGGATTCTGGTCCAGGAGAAATAGGAATAAGGTTTATTCGGTTGTCTTTTATCTTCACCTTCTCTCGCATTGCGAGTGCTCCTAGGACTAGGACAATACACCCATTATGCTTATTGGATAGTCTTCTTCCAAACCATAGGCTGGTGCCGAACGGTAGGGAAGGAAGAAAACCATTTGGCCTAAGGGGTGTGCAGAAGGTAATGACTAAAGACATATAAAGGGATTTGGAGAGGTGGCAAAGAATTATACGGTTATAGTTGTGAATCTGGATAATGGTAGAGGCATTACTAGGAATACCAGGATACCCCCTCGAAACATTTCAATGTTTCAGTTCAACTGTGTACTGTTAAAAGAAAACTGATTTCCCGATTAGACACTTGCTCCAGGGTATGTATTTACCAGGTTTGATTCTCAAATCTGTATGGTTTTACAGATGATGAGTGGGAGTAAGTTATTGGGAATAGGGTGATCATCCTCATTATATCGGGATTCGTTGTAATCGGTGATATTTGAGGAGATCACCTGGGCTGTTTGCCGGTCGGCAAATATTTGGTTTTGAATATCCGCTGTTGTGCACCAATTTCAAATCGATATATCTGTACGTCTATTTTCATAGAGTGAGATATACCTTTTTGAAATTATGTCGATGACATTTACCTATATCAGTGGATGGTTAGGTAAGGAGCATTAAACAGCGGTGTAATTCTTCTTAACCATAAGTACAGTTTTCAACCTACGACAAACAGTGAAAGAGTTGTTAGACTCAGTAGACTTATACAGAGTATTGTATGTTGTCCAGTGTCCATTAGGACAGAGGGTTTGGTCCTCATACTATATTCTGTTTACTTTTAACTTCTCTAGTTCTTAGACATGTGTTTCGTAGAAACACAGGGTCTAAGTTTTGAGGAGTTATAGGTATTTGAATAGAGTAGAGAACCAGGTGTAGCAAGTATCGGGATTCTTCAAAGTGATCGAAGATGTAGATACTTATGTATGGTATTCAGTTGATAGTAATGATTAAGAGAACTTGCTTCTCTTACAGGTTACTCATAATTGGAAGTATTCCTAAGTTAAGTAACGTTGATCGGCCTCTTTCCATTTAGTTGACATGCACTGGAGACAGCTGCATGATTTGAATCTGGTTCAATTAAATCAGTGCCTCTGGTTCTATATTGGATATAGAACAGTTCATATCTTAACGTTGTTAAGGTACGGGGAGTTGTCCGGCTTATGATTAAAACCAGACACTGGACAACTCAAGGCACGTTTCTGTAATGGCTGTTTGTGGGTTGACCCAGGCTATGACGAGGGTTGACTTTCTACCATCTGGGAGATCAATAGTAATATTGTTCTAGACTCGCCACAGTTTTAAATAAAAATGGATTTTTTCAAAAACAGTAGTGGGAGTATGGTAGAACTGGAAGTGATTCCAGAACCACAAACGATTACGGAAGATTTGATAGGAACCTAGATATTCAATCTGATTTGACATTCCATTGGCCACTCCGCCGATACGGTGGGTAACCTCAGGCACCCGAGAGGTACTCCGGTAGCCTCAAGGACGGTGGCAGGGAGGTTCTTGTTTACCCACACTTGCCATTACTGTTGTTCCAGTCTGCGAGACCCGGTGGGAGGATGAGTATAGCGTCGTTCTAAACTAGCTTTAGAAGTGCACGTCTATATGACTCTGCCAGAGGGTTGTCGTAGTCAGTGGGAGCAGCGGAAGCATTGGTGGACATCAGACTTATGTCTATTTATAGACTAAAGCAGATATAGCGGAGATAGATTATCTATTTCTGATGTGACAGTCATAGGTTTGACGTCATCAGAATAGGGGATGGATCTGTTGAGAAGGTAGTAGGGTGTGATATCCGGGTTTTGGATGACATACACAAAGTAGGAAGTGATATTCCTATACTACGATCGGTTATACTTTGGTCGTCACACAGTGGTTTCTCCACAAAGGAAATGGATTTTGTATCAGACATACTGGTTACTAGATCTATGGTTTTAGATCTAGATTTGGGTGGTTTCCCAATTAGGGTACTTTGACAGCATTCTAAGAGTATTTAGAATGGACGACTACGGGCACGGTAGTGTACCTGCAGGTGATGGAGTCACCCTCTCTAAAGGTGTCTTATAGACTAAAGTAGAGAGGGATGTGCATGATTGGCAGATCAATTGCATAGGCAATTGAGTCAATCATGAGATGTCAAGTACCACACCAGATGTTGTTCTTGCACTAGATGCAATAAGTTGATATTGATCCAATCCTGGAGAAACAGTCGGGAGCAACTTTAGAACATAAGTAGATGTTCTAGGGAAATGATAACGACAGCCTCATTAAGGAGACAGTTATCATTCCAGGCTTCCAAGGTGACATGGACGACAGGGTGATTGTCAGAGTTATAGTTTTCCCTCTGACGAGGGGCAGTATTCTGGACAGGTGATCCAGGCAGATACTGAGGGAGGCATGGCGCAGGATACTGATTAAGTTCAGTTGACGATACAGTCTAAGAAGTTTGGATTTGGAGTTCATTTATGAGCTAGGTCCCATCAGACATCCAGACATTCTAAGACAGGTATTGCTCATTTCGGGAGATGGTTTTCTCCGCGAACTTGAGATATAGAGAGACATAGAAAGAAACATCTAGGCGGATCCACTCACTAAGGCTATTCCTCGAACGCAATAGTTTCGCAAACGGATTTTGTGAGACTGACTCGTAGGGGAGTTGGGTGTTCGGTATCACACAGGCTGTGAGTATGCGACATCGCAATAATTAGCCTTGAGTGCAAGTGGGAGATTGTTGGAGATAGTGCCCTCAGAGTCAATTATTGGATCACAGGCACGTGATTGCAATGATTGAGGGAGGACCTATCCCGGTAGGACAATCTTACTCGAGATGATAGTATGCTATCTGGTTTACCTTTATTATCGTGCACTGCTTTAGGTGACCTGACAGGTCGCTATTGCACGTTGATAGAGCCCCTAGGATTCTTGCTTGACTGCCAGCAGTATGAGGGCGATCATATAAGTGAGAGCTGGAGTCTATAAGCACATCCTTAAAAGGTCCCTAGTCGTGGGAGTTTCGAGACAGGGCATCGATTCTCCAGAGTAGACTAGTGTATACAGTCGAGACCCCGATGAGGGGCGATGGCCGGTCTCACAAGCCACTGGTGTCAGTTGGTTCACCTAAGATGTATACAGGTGATCATTGGGTTATGAGTACACCGGACAGGACTCGCCCGGAACATGCTAGTTGGTCTTATACCTGACGTCAGATAGCAGTTCCCAGGTAACATGTGTACAGGTTAGTTCATCGACCTGGGGATCATCATTTGTCTCGTGTGAGTTCCCACTGTGCTTTGATTACTACCCTACCACGGCTCAAAGGAGTCGTGCAAACAGGTTTTAGTTGGGTACAGTCCCGAGCCACATGGAGGCAGTGAGCGGATCTTCAGGGGTTCTGTAGCGTTTTGAAAATCGTTTCGGTGAAATTTCGGAAAATCGGTAAAATGAGGGGGTTTTCTGTAAAAAGTCAAAATACAAATATCTTATTATAAAAATTAAATATACATATTCTAGCTATGTAATTGCTATTATATGGTGTTTATTGAGCCGCTGGTGAAATTTCAAATTTTCTGAAAAAATATTATTTTACTATTATTTTAAGCCGTCACTAATACATTTAATTAGGGAAAATTACAAATTGGAATGAGTTGAAACAAATTTTGTGCATCATAAAACATTAAATAAAAATTTATCATATGGTTTTTGGAACGAAATCATTTGCCAAAATGGTTTAGAAATTATTGAAGAAAAAAGGCTTTTTTTAGCGTAAATGGATGTTTGGGGTATTGTATTTATCATTTTTCATCACCCCACACCCGTACCCACACCCATACACCCCCATTCACTTATCCCCTTGAAGAATTCAGCAGCCCCCTCTTTTGTCCCCACTTGGATTTTAAAGAAAAGAAATGAAAGAAAAGAAAAGAAAAAGAGTAGAAAATGATATAATTTGAGTTGACTTTGACTTGAACTAACTTTCCCCACCTCACTCTCTCTCCTCCCTCACCCAATCCCCCAAGATTTCTGGCCAAAACCTGAACCAAAACAGCCCCAAATACTTCATCTCATTTTTCCATCAAAATCCCCAAATCTTCTATCAAAAATCCACCCCTTTTCTAAAAAAATTCAAAGCTAATTCTAAATCCAAGCTTTACCCATTATTCTTTAGCTATTCAAGCATGGATCTTGGAGCATGAAATCATTGTTGGAGGCTAAGATTTTTGCAAGTTTGATCTCTAGCTTGTGAGGTATAATCATAACCTTATGCTTAATTTGTTGTTAAATTACTTGAATCTAGCTATTAGGTGTTAAATTAGGGTTTTAAATTTCAAGTTTTGAAATTTAAAGAAAGGGTTTTGATTACTAAGTTAGGGTTTGTTGTGGAAATGAGTTGTGTTTGATTGTGTATGGTTTAGTGAGGTGGATTAATATATTTAGTTTTGTAGAAAACTAATCTAGTTGTTAATTACAAGTTGTTACTTGAAAAATGTCCAAATTAAGCTTTTTGTTGCAAACTAGTTTTTTTGATTTAATTCGAAATATGGGATTAAAAATATGATTAGGGTTTTTATCATATTATTAACTTTATTAAGTGTAGTTTAACACTTTAGTTCATGGAAATCCAACCTAAATTGTAGTTTGTGCATTTTTGCTATGAAATTGTTAAAAAGGGTATTTTGTAAACTAGAATATTAGGATTTTTGGAATTTAATGAGATTAAATTCCGGAAATTTTTTTATACGACTTATTTAAGATATTTAATAAATATATTGGCCGCTACATTCATTTAAACATCCTGTTTTGTACAAAAACGGCGAATTATGCTTGCTAGATTTTCGGAAAAATGACTTTTTAAGCAAAATTGAGGTTTTTGTGAGTTTTAACCTAGTTTATATTAAAATTAGTGTTCGTGAATGTGCAAATGAGTGTGATTGGATTTTTCTCGATGGTTTGACGTTTGTACATCGACATCGAGGTTGGTTTGACTATTCTTGCATGCGTAGGCGATAGGTTTGGACCTATGCGTGATACGCGTGCCGATTTGATTTTCGTATGCCGTTTCGATTTCGAATTTAGTTTTAATGCGATATGGTGAATTATGATATGTAGGTACCCCCATGTGGACTTCGAGACGACAAGCAAGCGCGTGGCGACGTCGGTACCGGCTAGCGAGGACCAAGTGAGTAGATTTATATCTACGGCGAGAAGTCGGGTGGATGGCCTATAGCACCCCCGCAGTCCGTGGTGATGTATACGGATGCGTATACACACCAACAATTTATGATATGTTGTAAGGATTAATTATTGATGATTTTAGATGGATATTGGTGTTGGATTGGTGCATGGTTACGAAACCTTAGGTAGTGGGTGCACTACACTTACATATACACACATATACATACTTGCATACATTCCTTATTTCATATGTGCGTGTATGGGAATATATTTATATGTTCACATGGGTATGGGACTATGTGTTCACATACGGATTTGAGGAGGATACTTGGGATTGAGCTGAGTCGATGAGATTTGTTTGTGGTTGTGATCTCGGTGATATGGCAGGATTCGTACTTAAGGTACGTCCTGGTGTTATAGCGGATCTTGCGGCGGCGATACGGGTGAATAGTGTTATAAATAAATGGTCGACATGTGATCGTGATATGAGGCATAATATGCTAGGATTTTGATATTAGGCCGTATCGGGCGATGTATACCCCTTGATGATGATATGTGCTGACGATATCGGTTTGTACGAGATTGTCGATCAGTAGTCAGATCATGAGTATATTGAGGATATTAGTATTGTACTAGACATAGGTCAGTACCCTAGACTATGATCTTGGATAAAGAGGATACCAGAGGAATAGTGTGAGGAATATGATATTGACCCGTACCCAGATTTGGGGATGCCGTACCACGGATTTACGTACGAGCTATATCTTGATGATTGATCCGCACTCTTGACTTGGGATGTCTGATTATAGATATGGTATCGGATATGATATTATTGAGGCGGGATCACCGACTAATATATATACAGGTATGTATATGTATCGACTCAGATGTTAGGCGGTTTCCTTACCTGTAGTCTAGCTTATAGCGTAGCCCTTTAGTTTAGTTAGTTGTTAGATTAGATTCGGTTTCTACCTATTTCAAAGCTTACGAATCGTGCGTATTTTTAAAGACAGCCTAAGGGATCCTACGGATATTTCAAAAAACGTATCTTTTCTTAAAAACACCGTAGCCCCTATTTTCAAAACCCTACGATTCGTGTTATTTCAAAAGGCACCATTGTAGGACTTATATTAGGTTAAAATAGATTAATTATCGTTGCGTCTAGTATTCAGCTCCCGCTCATTATTGTTGTTTGCTCCGCATCACATGCTTATATTATGCTTCATATTCTACTGTTGATATCTTGTGGTTAGGACACCAACACCATTACCGATGATGCGTATGTACCACGTACACTTACTTGCCGGCTCACACACATCTTCATCGGTAATTGCCATGTCACGTACACCTTAGAAAATATTATTGCTTGACATAGCCTGTTAGCTAATAGTTTAGACATGATATTAGTGTACTTGCCTTATATGTTAGTTTAGACATTATAGTTATTACCTGCTACCTCATGCATACTGTTATTCATTGTTATGCCGCATTCATGGATTCTCATGCATATATTCACTTTTTACGTGCTATTGAGGTTTTGGATTTGGATTTCCATGAGATTTTCTGGATTTGGGGAAAACCGCAAAACATATACAAACTTCTTCTTTCTCTTTTTAAATAAAAAGCGCGGTTTTTCCCATGATGTATGAGTCATCCACCATGAGTTTGCTGATAGATTTGGAGACCCGATTCGAGGAGTTGGATGAACCGTTTCGGGTACATGGTGACCCGGTAAGGTACCCCGGGGCAAGAAGCTCGTGGTGATGACGATGAGCCTGGCAGGGGGAGACTACCTACCGGTGATTTTACCCGACGCGTCGGATATCCGGAGGATACCGTCGTGGTCTTGAGATGGATGGTAGGGGCCGGTCTGGACTGACGGCGCCCTAGATATTGAGATTGAGACATTTAGATTTCGAGATATTGAGGTACTGAGATTTGATGATACAGGCCAGTCCGGATGGCCGGAGCCTGAGGTTTTGAGACATTGAGATTTATGTTTTGTGTCGATGCTAGACACTGTTGATGCTGATTTCATTTATGATACCTCATTTTAAAAATACAAAGGAAATCTCACTAATTTATGAAAACAGTTTCTTCATTTACATGTATTCTGTTTTCATGCATTCATACCTCATTCATATGATATATTGCTACCTGAGGCACTGACACGGGCACATGAGATCACACTCGGGTTAGATATTACCCTAGCCATTGTTATAGGCTGCATGTTATTCATATATTTGAGGATATATTATGATCATTGACCTAGGTTGCGTTATTCATGTGATTTTCTGTTCGTAGATCTTTTTCTACTCACGAGTTGGCAACTCACCCCCGTTGTGCCCCAGTTTCTTGCAGGTGTTGCCGTACGGATTTCATTACCGCTTTGCGGGCTCGGTTTCTTTTCGGGTGACTTGCTAGTAGGTGGGTTTATTGTATCTTACCCATCATTATACCTTGTATATTATATTTCAGTTGTATCTAGAAGTTCCATCAACCAAACTTGTATTTTTTTGAGATAGAGACCAGTAATGTTATTCTTTCGACCATAGAGTAGCATGTTTTATTTCTTGAGTTTCTTGCTGGTTGAGTTCCATTTCTGTTGTGATCCTCGCCTTTAGGCGTTGTATATTATGTTGCATACAGGTTGATTTGATATGGTTCTTCCTATTCTCTACTACTTCTCTTGGTTTGGATTTCTGGGTTTCGGCTTACTTAGCATACGTACTCCTTGAGACGTTCGTAGTCTAAGTGCCGGTCATGTTCCGTACTTTCGGGTCGTGACAAAGTTGGTATCAGAGCGTTAGGTTTTACCTTCGGAGCGTAGGATGACCCTTGGTTGATGGAATAGGTGACTAAAGTAGAGTGATGTACCGTTAGTATGTTCCGCGGCATATTTACGACACGCCACTCCACTTAAGAAGCCTTAGGATGTACATTTCCTTGTTCAGTATTATATTCCTTCCTGATCTAGCCTCATCGGTACCAGTTTGGTTTTGCTGCTACGATTACGGGCAGGGAGAGCTACGGCTAGAGTTACGGTCAACACGAGCTCGGCACGAACGAGGACTGACCAGGGCATGATTCCGGCGACACCCGATTATAGAGAGGTGTCTTTTGACTGTGTTTCCACGCCACGAGCGTTTGGCGGATCGCCTTTATGAGGTTACTCGGATGTGCTGATCGACATTAGAGGATTGAGCTAATGATAGAGGCCAGCCAGATCTTGATGACCGTTGGTGTGTTGCTTATTCATGATGATCGAGGCACTGTTCGGCGTGCAGACGAGCGAGCCAGTTATTGCTGCGAACGACGAGGTATTGCCCCAGATGCTGGAGTTAGTGCAGAACGAGTTGTACTAAGAGATGATAGAAGGTCGCTAGTCATCGTGGATGAATGACTAGGACATGTGGATCGTTCGCCTAACCCGATGCGAGGTCATCAGATAGATGGATTCCAGCTAGAGACGACTTCACGTGGAGACGTTGGGAGTCGACAGAGATGATCGAATGTCAGAAACCTATTATTCCAAGTTTAAGATAGTCGGAAAGACATGCAGGCAATTCTATGGTCCCTCTAGAAGAATGAAACCCTAACTCGACTTAATGACCGTGTGAAAGCCTTTGAACCTTAGGGTTTGCGGCAGTTCTGCGGCGCCATTAGTGAGGCTGGGGTTTGCCCTTCTACGGCTGGACCACCGATGCTGTGGTATGTACTCGATACTATTAAACTGTACCCAAGATGTTGAGCTCTTGGGGGATTATGAGGTTTTGACGAATCGATTGGATGGCTCGACTTAATTAGGATGCTAGGTGGTGAGATGCATTCTTGGGAGACTCCAGATACGAGGATAGCCGTTGGAGCTCAGTCCATGCAGCCGCGACGAGACGAGTCCAAAGCAGACGACATTAGAGAAAAGTGGAATAAGAGGTTCGCACCAGATCTAGATGAGATGACGTTCCACTCCACTGACATCAGAGAGGCGATGCGCATGCCGAGGCATGGTACTTGGACTTACCTTCCAGAAGGAGTCGCGATGAGTATGCAGTCGTTCCAGAGCAAGATGCAGATATAGGAAAGGACAATGACTTCCGGACAGTTGGCAGAGACGAGACATGGAAGAGACCGTGAGCAGGATTCCTTCCAGGATACTGCTGCGATGATACTTGCACCCAGGATCAGATGTGTCACGTGCATTCAGAGAGCCAGAGGCCGACGCCAGTGATATGCTGCCTTGACAGGGACGATGAGCCGATGGATTATGAGATTGGTAATCTACGGAGAAGACTTGGACCCAGGAGTGGTCATGTTACGCACACCAGCAGGCCAGAGTTCATGATCATCGATGAGACGTCCCACTAGTGACCGCGACAGTTGGCCCGAGATTCTTAGAGGATGCATGAGCGGTACTGTTCCGCCATTATTGATTTCGATGTTTTGGCTGATTTATTCGTATGATTTGATTTTGATGATTGAGGATTTACGATCTTTGCACAGTGTTGCACTTGATATCGTTTTCGTGCTTTAGTTTCACATGTTTGTGATTTTACAGTTTTAAACAGTTGAGTTGATTTTGTGCGTATGCACGCACGCGATTTGGTTCCTGCACTCTGTATAGTTTATATATGCTGGCAGTGCAGTGACATGTATTTTGTGCACTTGGATACACTGGATTTCGATTTCGAGGGTGATGCTCGACATTTGTTTTGTGCATTTTATGCACCGGATTGGATTTTTAGCGCCTGTTGGGCGCCTGTTACGAGATGCGATTTGGTGCACACCAGATGCACTAATTCGAGATTTTTCGTGCATGTCAGATGCACCTGATTTTGCTGTCAAGCACACATGTTGCCTACGACAGATGTTTCGTGCACACCTGATGCACTTAGATGTTGTTTCTGTGGGCATGTATGGCACATTCATGGATTTTGATTTCCGTGCGCATCAGACGCACGTAGTATTCATGTGCATATTTTGGGATTGATTTCTTATAGAGCAGTACGTTTTTATGATATTGCTATGTGTTTCCGTACTGAGCAGGACTAGTCAGAGGACAGTACCTGAATACATTTTGCATGCATTGATAGTTATTGAAGGGATTTCCAAAAAGCGAGCTATAGCCTCAGTATTTACCTACGGTCTGATATGACACGAAATGTTCAAAACAAGGAGACCCTTCTAAATTGTTTCCAAAACGGCGGAACTTACATTTCAAACAAAGGTATATATGTATATAGTTATTTTCTTATGGTAGACGTCCGCCACTGTGCAGTGTTATACGCTTTGCACAGCGACTTAAAGAGATTTGGCATGCATTTCCTTCAGATACTTATAGATATAGATTCGATATTTACATTTATAGTTTCGAGTTATATCATATTGGTTTTGATTTGGATTTGGCATTGATGTCTTCTCCACGACTCCGATGATCGCGGGATGCTTGACGGAGTTTTGATTTGAGTTATATACTCATTTTTCAAGCGCATGCGCTGCGCTACGATTTGTTTTATGTATTTACAATTTCGGAGCCCCGACGGCTTGATGGTTTTTCTTAGATGTTTTAGTAATTGGGGGAGTTTGAATTTAAATTCGGGGACCGAATTTCTTTAAAGGGGGAAGATTGTAGCGTTTTGAAAATCGTTTCGGTGAAATTTCGGAAAATCGGTAAAATGAGGGGGTTTTCTGTAAAAAGTCAAAATATAAATATCTTATTATAAAAATTAAATATACATATTCTAGCTATGTAATTGCTATTATTTGGTGTTTATTGAGCCGCTGGTGAAATTTCAAATTTTCTGAAAAAATATTATTTTACTATTATTTTAAGCCGTCACTAATACATTTAATTAGGGAAAATTACAAATTGGAATGAGTTGAAACAAATTTTGTGCACATAAAACATTAAATAAAAATTTATCATGTGGTTTTTGGAACGAAATCATTTGCCAAAATGGTTTAGAAATTATTGAAGAAAAAAGGCTTTTTTTAGCGTAAATGGATGTTTGGGGTATTGTATTTATCATTTTTCATCACCCCACACCCGTACCCACACCCACACACCCCCATTCACTTATCCCCTTGAAGAATTCAGCAGCCCCCTCTTTTGTCCCCACTTGGATTTTAAAGAAAAGAAATGAAAGAAAAGAAAAGAAAAAAGAGTAGAAAATGGTATAATTTGAGTTGACTTTGACTTGAACTAACTTTCCCCACCTCACTCTCTCTCCTCCCTCACCCAATCCCCCAAGATTTCTGGCCAAACCTGAACCAAAACAGCCCCAAATACTTCATCTCATTTTTCCATCAAAATCCCCAAATCTTCTATCAAAAATCCACCCCTTTTCTAAAAAATTCAAAGCTAATTCTAAATCCAAGCTTTACCCATTATTCTTTAGCTATTCAAGCATGGATCTTGGAGCATGAAACCATTGTTGGAGGCTTAGATTTTTGCAAGTTTGATCTCAAGCTTGTGAGGTATAATCATAACCTTATGCTTAATTTGTTGTTAAATTACTTGAATCTAGCTATTAGGTGTTAAATTAGGGTTTTAAATTTCAAGTTTTGAAATTTAAAGAAAGGGTTTTGATTACTAAGTTAGGGTTTGTTGTGGAAATGAGTTGTGTTTGATTGTGTATGGTTTAGTGAGGTGGATTAATATATTTAGTTTTGTAGAAAACTAATCTAGTTGTTAATTACAAGTTGTTACTTGAAAAATGTCCAAATTAAGCTTTTTGTTGCAAACTAGTTTTTTTGATTTAATTCGAAATATGAGATTAAAAATATGGTTAGGGTTTTTATCATATTATTAACTTTATTAAGTGTAGTTTAACACTTTAGTTCATGGAAATCCAACCTAAATTGTAGTTTGTGCATTTTTGCTATGAAATTGTTAAAAAGGGTATTTTGTAAACTAGAATATTAGGATTTTTGGAATTTAATGAGATTAAATTCCGGAAATTTTTTTATACGACTTATTTAAGATATTTAATAAATATATTGGCCGCTACATTCATTTAAACATCCTGTTTTGTACAAAAACGGCGAATTGTGCTTGCTAGATTTTCGGAAAAATGACTTTTTAAGCAAAATTGAGGTTTTTGTGAGTTTTAACCTAGTTTATATTAAAATTAGTGTTCGTGAATGTGCAAATGAGTGTGATTGAATTTTTCTCGATGGTTTGACGTTTGTACATCGACATCGAGGGTTGGTTTGACTATTCTTGCATGCGTAGGCGATAGGTTTGGACCTATGCGTGATACGCGTGCCGATTTAATTTTCGTATGCCGTTTCGATTTCGAATTTAGTTTTAATGCGATATGGTGCATTATGATATGTAGGTACCCCCATGTGGACTTCGAGACGACAAGCAAGCGCGTGGCGACGTCGGTACCGGCTAGCGAGGACCAGGTGAGTAGATTTATATCTACGGGGAGAAGTCGGGTGGATGGCGTATAGCACCCCCACAGTCCGTGGTGATGTATACGGATGCGTATACACACCAACAATTTATGATATGTTGTTAGGATTTATTATTGAAGATTTTAGATGGATATTGGTGTTGGATTGGTGCATGGTTACGAAACCTTAGGTAGTGGGTGCACTACACTTACATATACATATTTGCATACATTCCTTATTTCATATGTGCGTGTATGGGAATATATTTATATGTTCACATGGGTATGTGACTATGTGTTCACATACGGATTTGAGAGGATACTTGGGATTGAGCTGAGTCGATGAGATTTGTTTGTGGTTGTGATCTCGGTGATATGGCAGGATTCGTACTTAAGGTACGTCCTGGTGTTATATCGGATATTGCGGCGGCGATACGGGTGAATAGTGTTATAAATAAATGGTCGACATGTGATCGTGATATGAGGCATAATATGCTAGGATTTTGATATTAGGCCGTATCGGGCGATGTATACCCCTTGATGATGATATGTGCTGACGATATCGGTTTGTACGAGATTGTCGATCAGTAGTCAGATCATGAGTATATTGAGGATATTAGTATTGTACTAGACATAGGTCAGTACCCTAGACTATGATCTTGGATAAAGAGGATACCAGAGGAATAGTGTGAGGAATATGATATTGACCCGTACCCAGATTTGGGGATGCCGTACGACAGATTTACGTACGAGCTATATCTTGATGATTGATCCGCACTCTTGACTTGGGATGTCTGATTATAGATATGGTATCGGATATGATATTATTGAGGCGGGATCACCGACTAATATATATACAGTTATGTATATGTATCGACTCAGATGTTAGGCGGTTTCCTTATCTATAGTCTAGCTTATAGCGTAGCCCTTTAGTTTAGTTAGTTGTTAGATTAGATTCGGTTTCTACCTATTTCAAAGCTTACGAATCGTGCGTATTTTTAAAGACAGTCTAAGGGATCCTACGGATATTTCAAAAAACGTATCTTTTCTTAAAAACACCGTAGCCCCTATTTTCAAAACCCCACGATTCGTGTTATTTCAAAAGGCACCATTGTAGGACTTATATTAGATTAAAATAGATTAATTATCGTTGCGTCTAGTATTCAGCTCCCGCTCATTATTGTTGTTTGCTCCGCATCACATGCTTATATTATGCTTCATATTCTACTGTTGATATCTTGTGGTTAGGACACCAGCACCATTACCGATGATGCGTATGTACCACGTACACTTACTTGCCGGCTCACACACATCTTCATCGGTAATTGCCATGTCACGTACACCTTAGAAAATATTATTGCTTGACATAGCCTGTTAGCTAATAGTTTAGACATGATATTAGTGTACTTGCCTTATATGTTAGTTTAGACATTATAGTTATTATCTGCTACCTCATGCATACTGTTGTTCATTGTTATGCCGCATTCATGGATTCTCATGCATATATTCCCTTTTTACGTGCTATTGAGGTTTTGGATTTGGATTTCCATGAGATTTTCTGGATTTGGAGAAAACCGCAAAACATATACAAACTTCTTCTTTCTCTTTTTAAATAAAAAGCGCGGTTTTTCCCATGATGTATGAGTCGTCCACCATGAGTTTGCTGATAGATTTGGAGACCCGATTCGAGGAGTTGGATGAACCGTTTCGGGTACATGGTGGACCCGGTAAGGTACCCCGGGGCAAGAAGCTCGTGGTGATGACGATGAGCCTGGCAGGGGGAGACTACCTACCGGTGATTTTACCCGACGCGTCGGATATCCGGAGGATACCGTCGTGGTCTTAAGATGGATGGTAGGGGCCGGTCTGGACTGACGGCGCCCTAGATATTGAGATTGAGACATTGAGATTTCGAGATATTGAGGTACTGAGATTTGATGATACAGGCCAATCCGGATGGCCGGAGCCTGAGGTTTTGAGACATTGAGATTTATGTTTTGTGTCGATGCTAGACACTGTTGATGCTGATTTCATTTATGATACCTCATTTTAAAAATACAAAGGAAATCTCACTAATTTATGAAAACAGTTTCTTCATTTACATGTATTCTGTTTTCATGCATTCATACCTCATTCATATGATATATTGCTACCTGAGGCACTGACACGGGCACATGAGATCACACTCGGGTTAGATATTACCCTAGCCATTGTTATAGGCTGCATGTTATTCATATACTTGAGGATATATTATGATCATTGACCTAGGTTGCGTTATTCATGCGATTTTCTGTTCGTAGATCTTTTTCTACTCACGAGTTGGCAACTCACCCCCGTTGTGCCCCAGTTTCTTGCAGGTGTTGCCGTACGGATTTCATTACCGCTTTGCGGGCTCGGTTTCTTTTCGGGTGACTTGCTAGTAGGTGGGTTTATTGTATCTTACCCATCATTATACCTTGTATATTATATTTCAGTTGTATCTAGAAGTTCCATCAACCAAACTTGTATTTTTTTGAGATAGAGACCAGTAATGTTATTCTTTCGACCATAGAGTAGCATGTTTTATTTCTTGAGTTTCTTGCTGGTTGAGTTCCATTTCTATTGTGATCCTCGCTTTTAGGCGTTGTATATTATGTTGCATACAGGTTGATTTGATATGGTTCTTCCTATTCTCTACTACTTCTCTTGGTTTGGATTTCTGGGTTTCGGCTTACTTAGCATACGTACTATTTCCTTAAAATGAAACCGTAGGATTGCTATTCATGTGCATGTACTTCATCATATTCATTGTTCATGCTTAATACATTAATCACACATCGCGACTTGATTATTGATATCATACGCATTCATTATCATTGATATATGCACTTATGAGGGTTTCTTGAGATTTTATGATATTGCTGGATTTCGGGGGAAAGCCGCAAAATTTCTAAACTTATTATATTTTTAAAATATGTAAATTGCGGTTTTCTAGTGATGTAAGTGTCGTCCACCATGAGTTTGCTGTGGATTTGGAAATCCGTGTCGAGGAGTGGAGGAACCGGCACGGGTACATGGTGGGCCCGGTAAGGTACCCCGGGGCAAGAGGAATGTGGTGATGACGTTGAGCCTGGCAGGGGACGGATTACCTACCGGTGACTGTTTGGGACGGCGGATATCCAGAGGATACCGACCGTGGCCGCTGGATGATGAGATATTGATATTTGAGATGGGTCAGCCGGACGGCTGAGGCCAGAGATACATTTATGAGATTTGAGACAGCTTTTTGGGTGTCGTTGCTGGACACCGATTTTCGTCGATTCATTGACATTATGCTGGCATTCTAAAAGAGTTTCAAAAACAAAAAGAGATAAAATATTTCTTATATATATACCTATTGAGACCTCAGATATTCATGTTGCATACATATTAGTACACTGATGTTATATACACACCTGCTAGTGCATCCAGTCTTACCTGTATTATAGATGCTAGGATGCTTGTGTGCATGCATACGATAGCCTTTGTAGATGTTATTTATTACTCACGAGTTGGCAACTCACCCCCGTTGTGCCACAGTCTTTTGCAGGTCCGCTCCGTCAGTTCAGTAGCGGCGGGCGCACTTGTCTTTTGCCTCTTTTGCCTGAGCTCGAGATTTGCTCATAGGTGGGTTATGTTATTTTTTTTTGTACCACCTTGTATATTCTTGTATCTAGTATACTCCATCTACTGTTCTACCAGATTATTGTATATTGACCTAGAGATGAGACTGTGAGGTTTGTGGATTTTATACTGTATTTGGGGTCGAGCTCACTTGAGCCGACATGCTACTTTTTCATGCTTCCTTATGCTTTATTATGCTTTATTATGCTTGTTGTCATTTACATTGCGTGGGATTTGTGACCGCCTTATGGCGAAGAGCTAGCTCCCGCTTGGGGATGCCCTATTTTGTGGATTCATGTATATATTTTGTTGTACCCATTTTTGGGGGCCAGTATTTACAAAGGAGACTCTGCCGAAATTTTCGGGAAAAATTTGTATTGTTTTTAAAAAGTGTTTTACATGACTTATTTGATAACTCGCTTTCAATTGATTGGGTTTTCTTCACTCTTTTGCTTCATTGGTTTTGTTTTCTGGGCTTTGGCTTACTTATTTTACGGACGCCTTTAGACGTTTCGTAAACTTAAGTGCCAGTCACGTTCCGTACCCTGCGGGTCGTGACAAAGTTGGTATCAGAGCGATAGGTTTTACCTTTGTGAGTATAGGATGACCCTTGGTAGATGGAGTAAGTGACTTAAGCAGGGTAACGTAGCGTGCGTATGTCCGCGGCATACTTACTATACGGTACTCCGCCTAAGTGACTTTAGGATATACTTGCTTGAAAAATTCCTTCTTCAATTCCGTGTATCCTATGATCCTATTGCACTGTCCTTACTATCCGTTTTCCTGTGACAGCCACTATGCCGCCGAAGGCTACGAGGGCACAGAGGGCTGCCGCCAGAGACGAGATTCGAGCTGGCTCGTCCGAGACTAGGACTGAGCAGGGCGGTATGCCTACGCCGCAGGGACAGACCGATCCACCTTCCCCAGGCCGTATGGATAGGCTCGAGACCGGTATGGAGGAGTTGCGACAGATGATGGGAGGCATGTAGGAGCTGCGTCAGATGGTAGGATCCCTAGTTGCAGCCAGTCGTACACCGAGGCCGGATGACGTACCTACTACATCACAGACGACCATGATACCTGCTCCTACTACTACCACCGTGGCCATTCCGGTTTCACTACAGGATTTCATGAGGCTGAGACCTCCAGTATTCACCGGCACCGAGGCAGCGGAGGACCCACAGACGTTCCTTGACAGTTTAGCCAGGATCTGCCGTTCGCTGAGATGTTCGGATGATCGATGGGTAGAGCTTGCGAGTTTCCGACTAGAGGGTCTCGCGCAGACATGGTGGGAGTCAGTCTTGAGAGGTCGAGCTGCAGATCTACCGCCTATGACTTGGGCCGAGTTTACAGCGGTCTTTCTAGCCCGTTTCCTTCCAGAGAGCGTTCGTGACGCCAGAGCTCGCAGCTTCGAGGCCTTAGTCAAGACACCTGGGATGACGGTGTCTGAGTATGATATCCAGTTTACACAGTTATCCCGATATGCTCAGTATTTGGTGGATACCGAGGAGAAGATGGTGAAGAGGTTCGTACAGGGACTTGATGCCCAGCTATACCTTGCCATTGGCGCCCAGCACTACGACACTTATTCAGCTGCTATGGATACGGCATTGCGGATGGAGGCACGCATATCACGGACTTCGGCCGTTTCTGGGCCGAAGAGGATGCGCACCGATGTACCGCCTCAGAGGCAGCGCGCCAGATTCTTTCCGAGAGATAGGCCTGGCAGAGGATTTGGGCGGGGACAGTTATATGGTTCTTATCCCCAGGGGCAGCAGCCGTCGCCAGGATGTTTTGGGTGCGGGAGTCTGCACCATCTTGTCAGAGACTGCCCGGTGAGACGACAGGGAGCAGCGACAGTTCCGCATGTGACCCTACCACCATCACCACCCCCTCCTCAAAGAGCCCTACTTCCTACCCCAGGCGATGCTCCACGCCAGCTAGGTGCACCCAGAGGCCGTGGACGTGGCGGTCCTGTTCAGAGAGGACGAGGAGGCAGAGGCCGAGGTCGAGGTCAGCCCGCTATCGGTGGAGGACAGGCCCGAGTATTTGCTTTGACACCGCAGGATGCGCAGGCATCCAATGCCGTTGTGACAGGTACCTTGCCAGTTTGTTCTTTCGACGCACGGGTATTATTCGACCCAGGTTCCACACATTCGTACGTCTCTACACACTTTGCACCGATGTTGGGCCGTGAGTCATCCTCGTTAGACCAGCCGCTTGTTGTTGTTACTCCGGTAGGCGAGTCGTTTGTCGCTCGGTTTGTATTTCGTTTGTGTTCCGTTCGTATCGGGGAGAGGGATTCATCAGTTGATTTGATACTCCTCGATATGTTGGACTTTGATGTGCTTCTGGGCATGGATTGGCTAGCCACTTGTTATGCTTCGGTGGACTGCCGTGAGAAGGCAGTCAGATTTAGCTTTCCGGGAGAGCCAGTCCTTGTTATTCAGGAAGACCGCAGTGTCACCCTTCCCAGCTTAATTTTTTCTCTTCGCGCTGGTCAGCTCTTGCGGAAGGGATGTCAGGGATTCTTAGCGTCTATTTGTGATACTCGAGCTGCAGATGTTCCGTTGGACCGGGTCCCGGTAGTTTGTGAGTTCCCTGATGTTTTCCCTGATGAGCTACCTGGGCTACCTCCTGAGCGCGATGTTGAGTTCTGCATTGATTTGATTCCCGGTTCGGGGCCTATTTCTATACCGCCTTATCGGATGGCCCCGGCAGAGCTTCGAGACCTGAAGGATCAGTTGCAGGATTTGTTGGACAAGGGGCTTATTCGACCGAGTGTTTCTCCGTGGGGTGCTCCGGTCCTGTTTGTCAAGAAGAAGGATGGAAGTTTGCGCTTATGTATCGACTACCGCCAGCTGAACAAAGTTACCGTTCGGAACAGATATCCGTTGCCGCGCATTGATGATTTGTTCGACCAGCTTCAGGGTGCGGGGTATTTTTCGAGGATCGACTTGCGATCAGGATACCATCAGCTGCGAGTTCGACAGGAGGATATACCGAGGACAGCTTTCCGCACGCGCTACGGTCACTACGAGTTTTTGGTGATGTCGTTCGGACTCACCAACGCCCCAGCAGCATTCATGGATTTGATGAACCGTACATTCAGGCCGTATCTTGACTCGTTCATCATCGTGTTTATCGACGATATCTTGGTGTACTCCCGGAGCAGAGAGGAGCACGAGCAGCACTTGCGGATTACGTTACAGACTCTGAGGGAGCATCAGCTGTTCGCGAAGTTCTCCAAGTGTGCGTTCTGGCTAGACAGCGTCGGATTCTTGGGTCACGTGGTTACGAGAGACGACATTTGTGTGGACCCGAAGAAGATTGAGGCTGTTCAGCAGTGGCCCCGACCTACATCGGTTACTGAGATCCGTAGTTTTCTAGGCTTGGCGGGCTACTACAGGCGTTTTGTTCAGGACTTCTCCCGTATAGCTGCACCGTTGACCAGTTTGACCCGGAAGGGAGTTCCTTTCGTCTGGACAGAGGAGTGCGAGCGCAGTTTTCAGCAGCTGCGGACATGTTTGACTACGGCGCCGGTATTATCTTTGCCTTCGGGATCAGGCGGATTTGTTGTCTACTGTGATGCTTCGCGAGTGGGATTAGGATGCGTTTTGATGCAGCATGGCCGGGTGATCGCTTATGCTTCTCGGCAGTTGAAGAAGCACGAACAGAACTACCCCACTCATGACTTGGAGATGGCTGCAGTGGTCTTTGCACTGAAGATTTGGCGACATTACCTTTACGGCGAGTCGTGTCAGATATTCACCGATCACAAGAGCTTAAAGTACATATTTCAGCAGCGGGACCTGAACCTCAGACAACGTCGTTGGATGGAGTTGGTGAAAGACTACGACTGCGAGATCTTATATCACCCCGGCAAGGCAAATGTGGTGGCAGATGCGTTGAGTAGGAGGCCCGGGGGTAGTCTATCCTTTTTGCGCGCAGTGCAGAGACAGTCGTCAGCAGATTGGCAGATGTTATGCGACAGCCGAGTTGAGTTCGAGTTCACTCAGACAGGGGGACAGCTCGCGCATGTTCGTGCACGCCCACAGTTGCTTGACCGTATATATGAGGCACAGCGCAGTGACGACCGTTGCTCAGAGATCATGGCACAGATGGGACAGGGCAGATTTTCCGAGTTCATGGTTGACGATCAGGGGATTTTACGATATGGATCTAGACTGTGCGTACCAGATGCTGATGGATTGCGGCGCGACATTCTCGAGGAGGCACACCGATCAGTGTATAGTGTCCACCCCGGTTCCACCAAGATGTACCATGATATGAGAGAGACCTACTGGTGGGACGGGATGAAGAGGGACATTGCGGAGTTCGTTTCGAGATGCCTGACTTGTCAGCAAGTCAAGGCCGAGCACCAGAGGCCCGCAGGAGAGCTACAGCCGTTACCCATTCCAGAGTGGAAATGGGAGCAGATTTCGATGGATTTCATTGTGGGTCTACCCAGGACCAGTCGAGGGTACGACTCCATCTGGGTGATCGTGGATAGATTGACGAAAGCGGCTCACTTCCTTCCAGTGAAGACGACTTTCAGCTTCGCTCAGTATGCTCAGCTCTATATTGACGAGATCGTGCGACTACATGGCGTACCGACTTATATCGTGTCAGATCGAGGCACTCAGTTCACCAGCCGACTTTGGCAGAGACTTCAGGAGGCTTTGGGCACTCGTTTGAGCTTCAGCACAGCGTTTCATCCGCAGACCGACGGACAGTCAGAGCGGACCATTCAGACTCTCGAGGACATGCTCAGAGCGTGCGTTTTAGACTTTGGTGGTAGCTGGGATCGTCATTTACCTCTAGTGGAGTTCTCCTACAACAACAGCTTCCAGGATACTATTCAGATGGCACCTTTCGAGGCATTGTATGGGAGGAGATGCAGATCGCCCGTTTGTTGGACAGAGCTCAGCGAGAGCAGCATTTTGGGGCCGCAGCTTGTTGAGGAGACGACATCGAAGATCCAGTTGATCCGAGACCGGATGAGAGTGGCTCAGAGCAGGCAGAAATCGTATGCAGACAGGCGCCGTCGCAGATTAGAGTTCGCAGTTGGCGACCATGTTTTTCTGAGGGTCTCTCCGATGAAGGGCGTGATGCGTTTTGGGCGAAAGGGGAAGCTTAGCCCTAGATTCGTAGGTCCCTTCGAGATCCTTGAGCGTGTCGGCGCTGTTGCATATCGTTTGGCTCTTCCACCCAGCTTTCCCGATGTTCACCCCGTTTTTCATGTTTCGATGCTCCGCAAGTACCTTCACGACCCTTCGCATGCGATTCAGCACCCGACAGTCCAGCTAGAGCGCGACCTTTCTTTTGCAGAGCAGCCGGTGGCCATCCTGGATCGGCAGGTGAAGAAGTTGAGGTCGAAGATTATACCAACCGTCAAGGTCCTTTGGCGTAGCCCGAGCAGCGAGGAGGTTACCTGGGAGACCGAGGGCGAGATGAGGAAGAAATATCCCCATCTCTTCGAAGGTACGCGTAGCTATATTTTTAAATTCGGGGACCGAATTTCTTTAAGGGGGGAAGATTGTAGCGTCTTGAAAAGTCGTTTTAGTGTTTTCTTGAAATTCGGTGAAAATTCGGTATTTTTCCGAAAACCGTCTTTCTCGATATTTTGCAGTTTAGGGCTAATTATACCTAAAATGGATAGGTAATTACTTGTTTTTAGTGACTAATGAGTTAATTATGAAATTTTGGTCATTTAAAATTTTTTCCCTATTTTTCATTTTTTTAATATTATTTTAAGCCGGTAAGAAAATACATTAAATAAGCGATAAATACAAATTTTTCCGGGCTAATTTTAATCTCTAAAATTATGATAATTATATTCTAGTGATAACATGAATTTTTAGTAATTTATTTTGATTTTTTTCAAATTTTTATGAATTTAAACGAATTTATTGAATTTTGGGCTAAAACTTGCAATTTTTGAGTTGTAGGGGGCCTTTTTGCATAAAATTTCTTTTGTAAAACCCCTCTCTCATTTCCCTCAGCCCTAGGACAGCCCAACCATGACCAAGTCCAGAAAATTCTGATCTCTTTTCTTTAGTTGTTTCTTGAGTTGATTTAAGGGGTTTTTTTTGGGTTTATTTTAATTTAATTGAATAAAGTATGATACATTGACTTGGAGACTTGACCCATGACCTTCCCCACTTGCCCACACCCTCCCCCATCCCTCTTCTGGTCGAAAATTCCAGCAGCCCTCCCCCTTCACCTTCCTCTTTTCATTTCCTCCAAAATTTCATCAAAATAGCTACAAAAATCCATTTAAATCCACAAATTTGTTTACAAAACCAAAACAAATCCTTGTGCTACCTCTTCTCAAGCCTATTATAGTTGAAAACATGTGGAAAGGAGGCATTTTTGGAGCAAATTCTCTTGCTTGATCCATTGATCAAGAGGTATAATTCTCATCAAGTTGCTTTCTTTTGCTAAAAATTCCTTTAATTGTATGGTTAGTGTTAAAAGTTAGCTTATTTCTAATCTAGTTTAAAAGAAGTAGTTTGTCTAAACTAGGGTTTTGAACCATGGTGGTTAATTAAGTTGTTTATAGTTAAGTTAGTTGTTAATGAACTAACCTATATAGTTATCTTGTTGATATAGTTTCCAATTATGCTAATTTGGTTAAATTTAGAAGTGTGAAATTGCTTTTTAGGATTTTCAAGAAAAGGATTTTGTATGGAAATTGTATTTGAAACATGATTAGTGAGTTGATTAAGTTTTAGAAAGCATTATTTAGTTAATTGAACCTAAATTGTTATCTAGTGTTTTGCTAACCTAACCTAAGAGGTTAATTTCCTTAAGTGGGCTTTTGTAGTGTTAAATTAAGTTTTTCAAGTGTGGATTTTGATTGGCTATTGCTATTCATAAAAATCAAGAAAGGGTTTGGTTGTGGAATATAGGTTTTGGAGCATGGTTAATGTGTTGTAATTAGTGGGTGTGGATTGCTTGTAGTGTGCTTGGGTGAGTATGCTTTATTGTAGTCGTTTTGTTGCTAATCGGCGACGTTGCACCGATTTTTAGAATGTATATGCTTACTAGATTTTTATATAAATTATGTGATGGACTATTTTTGATATCTTGATGATTGTAATGGCTTGTCCTACGACTTTTAGGATGCGTGAGTGAGGTTTTTGGGTAGTCGGGTTTTAGTTTTGCCGGGCGACCCAAATCGGCGTTTTTCGGCAGTTTTTGCGATTTTCGCGTGTGTCCGCGCACTTTGTGCACGTTGTACCTAGCTAGCGAACTTTAGTAGTTTCGTTAGGGTTTTGCGTCGTTCTTGATATGTAACCTTATATTTGATACTGATGTAAATTCCAGGTTCGGTCGCGGAAACGTCAGACGCGGCGCGAAAGGGAAAGGCGGTGATTGGACACAGCTAGCCAGGGATTCCGGTGAGTAGATTTAACATCTACGGGGGACGATCGTTTGGATGGCGCAAGTCGCCCGATAGATTTAGTAAACTGGAAATAGTAAATTGGATAATCACTTGTGACATTAGAATAATAATACTGGCATGATAATTGCTGCAATTAGATCAATATGTTATATCCATACGCAAACTCAATTGTAGGACACATGCACCCTTACCAGGTTATTATATGCAGCATGAGCACTATTCATGTTTACACACACACCCTGGTAATTGCCATGTCACCACACTAGATAACCTTTAATTTAAACCTTTTACTAATTGATACTTAAATTGTGCTATTTCCTTAAAATGAAACCGTAGGATTGCTATTCATGTGCATGTACTTCATCATATTCATTGTTCATGCTTAATACATTAATCACACATCGCGACTTGATTATTGATATCATACGCATTCATTATCATTGATATATGCACTTATGAGGGTTTCTTGAGATTTTATGATATTGCTGGATTTCGGGGGAAAGCCGCAAAATTTCTAAACTTATTATATTTTTAAAATATGTAAATTGCGGTTTTCTAGTGATGTAAGTGTCGTCCACCATGAGTTTGCTGTGGATTTGGAAATCCGTGTCGAGGAGTGGAGGAACCGGCACGGGTACATGGTGGGCCCGGTAAGGTACCCCGGGGCAAGAGGAATGTGGTGATGACGTTGAGCCTGGCAGGGGACGGATTACCTACCGGTGACTGTTTGGGACGGCGGATATCCAGAGGATACCGACCGTGGCCGCTGGATGATGAGATATTGATATTTGAGATGGGTCAGCCGGACGGCTGAGGCCAGAGATACATTTATGAGATTTGAGACAGCTTTTTGGGTGTCGTTGCTGGACACCGATTTTCGTCGATTCATTGACATTATGCTGGCATTCTAAAAGAGTTTCAAAAACAAAAAGAGATAAAATATTTCTTATATATATACCTATTGAGACCTCAGATATTCATGTTGCATACATATTAGTACACTGATGTTATATACACACCTGCTAGTGCATCCAGTCTTACCTGTATTATAGATGCTAGGATGCTTGTGTGCATGCATACGATAGCCTTTGTAGATGTTATTTATTACTCACGAGTTGGCAACTCACCCCCGTTGTGCCACAGTCTTTTGCAGGTCCGCTCCGTCAGTTCAGTAGCGGCGGGCGCACTTGTCTTTTGCCTCTTTTGCCTGAGCTCGAGATTTGCTCATAGGTGGGTTATGTTATTTTTTTTTGTACCACCTTGTATATTCTTGTATCTAGTATACTCCATCTACTGTTCTACCAGATTATTGTATATTGACCTAGAGATGAGACTGTGAGGTTTGTGGATTTTATACTGTATTTGGGGTCGAGCTCACTTGAGCCGACATGCTACTTTTTCATGCTTCCTTATGCTTTATTATGCTTTATTATGCTTGTTGTCATTTACATTGCGTGGGATTTGTGACCGCCTTATGGCGAAGAGCTAGCTCCCGCTTGGGGATGCCCTATTTTGTGGATTCATGTATATATTTTGTTGTACCCATTTTTGGGGGCCAGTATTTACAAAGGAGACTCTGCCGAAATTTTCGGGAAAAATTTGTATTGTTTTTAAAAAGTGTTTTACATGACTTATTTGATAACTCGCTTTCAATTGATTGGGTTTTCTTCACTCTTTTGCTTCATTGGTTTTGTTTTCTGGGCTTTGGCTTACTTATTTTACGGACGCCTTTAGACGTTTCGTAAACTTAAGTGCCAGTCACGTTCCGTACCCTGCGGGTCGTGACACTTGCTAGTAGGTGGGTTTATTGTATCTTACCCATCATTATACCTTGTATATTATATTTCAGTTGTATCTAGAAGTTCCATCAACCAAACTTGTATTTTTTTGAGATAGAGACCAGTAATGTTATTCTTTCGACCATAGAGTAGCATGTTTTATTTCTTGAGTTTCTTGCTGGTTGAGTTCCATTTCTATTGTGATCCTCGCTTTTAGGCGTTGTATATTATGTTGCATACAGGTTGATTTGATATGGTTCTTCCTATTCTCTACTACTTCTCTTGGTTTGGATTTCTGGGTTTCGGCTTACTTAGCATACGTACTCCTTGAGACGTTCGTAGTCTAAGTGCCGGTCATGTTCCATACTTTCGGGTCGTGACAGGTTCGTCTCTCCCGGTATTGGGGGTGAGGTCGCGCTGTGTCTAGGAGAGCCATTACACGAAGTCCTTGGCCAAGGCAGGAGATTTTCTGGTAGGTATTCCAGTAGTATCTCAAGGTGTTCTGGGCTACACTCCGACACGACTTGTACCACTTTTGGGGGTCTGACTTTTACCAACCCCCTAGGCCCGCCATGCGATGCTCATAGACGAACGGACCGGACTGTACGGATATTGTCACTGATAGGCTCAGTAGGGTGTCGGGATGAGTTCGCTCATCGACGTCCCTTTTGGTCAATAGCTGGTGGCCCGTCACGTATTGGCTTATACCTCTGACGTGCTGGTGGTTAAATCCACAACCATAGTATTGACGAGTCTTTAGAGTCCACCACACTTTCAGTTACTCAAGCTTTCGGGCGAAACGCTGTAGAGGCCGTATGGAGATATGGCAGGGTCCGATCAGATACGTGCGGTATTGCACGGATCAGGATCGGTCGGTTTGTACTAGTGGCCGTATGGATATATGGCAGGGTTCGATCAGATACGTGCGGTATTGCACGGATCAGGATCGGACGGATATTACTAGCCGGCTTTGGTTTAAGCCGGATCCTAGTATAGTACAGTGTAGATTTTGTCTCATTGCATTTGTATCCGGTCGGAATACAGATGCGGGTGGGTATGCACGGTATCGGGGTTTTCCTGTAATTTATTACGGTACCAGTTTTCTGGAGTTGCCAGTTTGCATTCCGTTCCGGCCGGTTTTCCTTTGTTCTTTTCCGGCTGGACCTTTCGATGGAGGGTGAGTTTGCAAATAACACATTGTGGAGGGGTTTCTTGCAAATGTATTGATTTTGATGGCATCTTTTCTTTTCAACCATCATTTGATTCTCTTTACATCACTTGATTTGCTTTATGATGATTAGAGTTGATTAGAGTTTGATGTGAGATTGTTATCATGATGTTTTGGTTATGGTCACCCTTTCTCTTTTCCTACACTCACCTCCCTTCTTGTTATGGATTGATATTCATTCCTCCACCATTCTCACTTGATGGGAGAAGCCACACTTGAGAGAAGAAAATGAGAGAGTTCATTTTTGTTATGTGAGGAATTCTTCATCTCATCTTCTTCTTGCTAGAAAATTGAAAGTACCAATTTTCCTTACCTCTTCCTCCATCCTCCAAGGCAACATAAACCCCAAATGAGACATAGCCTCTACACTACACATTCTACAGCAAATCTTGGGCACATCGACTTGCCAGCTTCGTTCCCGAGTTGCCTCGGTATTGAGGTGGGAGCCCGTAAAAGATGCAGGCGATGTGGTGCCCTTCCGGCAAGGAGGCGACGACCGGAGTTTCCGCAGGAGATCGGGACGACGACGAGAAGACCGGGGGACTCGGATCACTCGGTATATCTCTTCCCCATCTTGTAGTTAGCTAGAACTAGTTTAATGGCCCGATCCGGGTGTTTAGTGCGCGGTGGTGCCGGTTTGCTAAGTTCGCAAAATTAAAGTTTATCACCGCTTCCGCATTTGGCCGTCGGATTGACGGCCGGGGCGCCGCCGTGCACTTACAAAACGAGATGCGCTCCAACCAATTCTGGTTGAGATGTTCGATGTGTGGGGGATAGATTTCATGGGCCCGTTTCTTAACTCTTTTGGGAACCTGTACATTCTCTTAGCTGTTGATTATGTCTCTAAATGGGTCAAGGCAGCGCCGAGCCGGACGAACGACAACAAGGTTGTCGTTAGATTTCTGAATAAAAACATCTTTTCCCGGTTCGGGCACCATCGTGCTATCATTAGCGACAATGTGACACATTTCTGCAATAGGTCTTTCGAGGCCTTAATGCAGAAATACTCGATTAATCACAAGCTATCCACGCCCTACCACCCCCAAACATGTGGGCAAGCCGATGTTTCAAATCGGCAAATCAAGCAAATTTTGAGAAAATGGTTTCTAGGAACCGTAAAGATTGGTCTTTGAAACTAACCGATGCCCTTTGGGCATTTCGAACTGCGTACAAGACTGATCTTGGCATGTCTCCCTATCGGCTTGTGTACGGAAAGGCTTGCACCTCCCTGTGGAAATTGAGCATCGCGCATTTTGGGCAATCAAAGAGATGAATTTTAACCTTGAAGATGTGGGCAGCTATTGGAAGCTGCAACTTAACGAATTGAACAACCTTCGGGACGAGGGTTAGAAGAACGCGGTTGTTATAAAGAACCGAACGAAGGTGTTTCATGATAAACACTTTACGCACAAAACTTTCACGCCTGCATAACAGGTACTTCTTTACAACACCAAACTCCATTTCCATCCCGGTAAGCTTCGATCTCGCTGGAAGGGACCTTTTCTTGTGCTGTGTGCCCCACGGCGCGGTGGATTTGGAAAATCCAGAGGACGATTCACTATTCAAAGTGAACGGACACATAGTAAAACCGTTCCTTACCGCAGAACCATCGGAGGAGCTCCTGATATTGCAGAAGCCGGTTCACATTGCCTAATCTTCCTCCGTTTACCAGCAAACTTCGGTTATCCTTCCATAAACAGTGGAAACACTGTTTTAAATAAGTTTAGGGGTATGTATATACCATCTTGTATATATATAATGGATATTCTTTTCCTGTGCATATCCATTTTGTTTGTTCTTCTGAGCATTTTCTGTCTTATAAATACTCAGTTTTGTGTGTCGGGATATTTCTTGCATGGTGAAATTCCTTTTTGTAAAAATAAAAAAAATAAAATAAAAGAAAAATAAAAAAAAGGAGAAAAACAAAGAGGGGGATCCTTTTGTAAATATTCAACATGTGAAAAGAAAAAGAAAAGAAAGAAAAAAAAATCTTTAGAAGGGTTTTTGTGCAAAAAGAGATCACATTTTGACCAAACCTTGACTTTCCCTTTTAAAAACCCCTTTTCTCTTCTTTTTCCCATCCCCGAGTCTTCACCCCCCTTCACCCCCAAAACCTTAGCTGGGACCCCAATATTAACCAGAGATCCACCGTTTACGCCGCGGAACCTCCGCAGAACTCGTCTACGGCCGCGCAATCGCCGCCGTTTTACCTCGTCTCCCTCTGAAATTTTCAGAGGAGGTTTGCTTCCTTTCTCTCCTCTCTGTAGATCTGTTACAATTATATTCTTTGTTCAATGGCTCACAATTTTCAGTTTGAGTGGGATTTCTCTGAATTATTCGCCCACAACGTGTATGGTAATTATTTTGGCGACGAATCCAGAAACGCGGATGGAATTACTTATTGTATAACCATCCAAATGCATTCGCGCTTCCGGATCTCGTTGATCCTTTTTTTGAGAGCATGGAGGAGGGATATTTGGCAAATTATGGGTTTATTCGCTTGTTTTGGGGTGATCGAGAAATTGTAATAGATAGAAACTTCATTCATTAAGTCACTTTGATACCCCGTATCCTTGCTCACGACCAACCCCTCCGATTTGAGGATTACATGCTATTGATGGGCGATAGTTGTTCTAGGGAACCCAGGAAAGGAATTTTGGGACGTACGCTGTATACGAATGTGTTAACCGTGTGCCGTTGGGCACAAAATAACATCTTTGGTAGTTCGCATAACACCAATTTTTTCACTCCATCCCTACACATTGTGCACACATTAATGATGAAAAACCCAAGTTATGACATGTGCACCGTACTTTTACACTCGATTGGCGCCAAAAAAGGGGCAGCCAATTATCCGTACCCAATGTTAGTGACACAATTGTGTCGCTATTTCCTTCCTATTGAAGAGTTCGATGCTTTTATGCATATTTGGGTTCCCATTCGACCCCTTCTTGAGGGTGTGTCCACGTCATACATTAGACTTCACGGGTTATGGTCGTGCACCGAGCCGGCCGAGGATGTAATGCTAGAGACCCCCAGCTCGAGTTCCACAACGAATGATGAGGAGCTGACCCCCGCCGAGCAAGTATGCTTGTTGCGGCATACTCATAGTGGGGTATAGAGAGTGTTAGGGATGCTAACGACTTTTGATCAGCGTATTACGAGGCTTGGGCATGGGATGTCTACTCTGTTGGCATAGGGAGAGAGAGCGAGATCGAGGGGTCATGGTGCTGACACTGGTAGAGCCGGTACGTGAATAGTTATCCATGCATTCTGCGTCTGCACGTTTTTTTGTGCAAATTTCTGTTCTTTTATTTGCATGTTTAAATTCCGCATCGCATCATGTTTATATTTCTGCATTGCATTGTTATCTTTGAAGAAAAAAAATTAAAAACATAAAAATTAAAAAATTGTCAAAGTTGGCTATTTAGACTCAAGTTCGACATGAAGGTTGGCTACTTAGAAATAACTAAATCCAATGCTTAGTAATTAAAAACCCTAAAAATAACTTTCCTTAAAGTATAACTGTAGTAAATATACGTCCTTGCAATGTATTTAGAAGTAAGTAATTTTGAGTTCAGTTCTTGAGCCAAGTTGAAATGAAGGAAACGTAATAAAAACTTTATTGAAGAATAAGTCTGAAAATTAGTTTCTATTCTCAAGTCCAAATTCAGAAAATATATACCCTGTAAGTCTACGGTAGCGCCCTGGCCGTCTACAGACGCCGAATGCGGAACAAAAACTTTTTAACTGGCGCTATCGTATACTTTCACCCGGATCTGCCATTATTGCTAAACTAACGAACTGTAAAGAGTGTAGAAAGGTTATACCGAACGATCCGAGTCCTTCGTTCTTTAACCATCATCCCACGCTCCGTTGCGGCTGCTCCGATCTCGTCGATCTCCGATCTGCTCGTCCAGGTGGCACCACGTCAACGATTCTTTAAACGGGCTCCCGCCACTGACTTGAGGCAACTCGGTCATCAAGTTTGCTAAAAGAGACGACCAAGAATGATGTAGAGAATGAGTAGAAGACTTTGTCTCGTTCCGTCCAAAGCTATGGACAAACGGTTAATGAAGTTGCCACTCGAATCGGGTGATGGAATGAAATGAGCTGTGAAATTCCATACACCCCAAAATCTATCATAATCTTTTTACCAGATGAAAACTCAAGTGAGTGTATGTGAGAGAGAGGGGAGGGGCCGGCCACAATATAGGAGTGGGGGGTGAGTGTAGGAGAGGGGGAGGTAACCACAAGAGAAAAGATCAAGGGAAAATATCCTAAGCAAGAACAAAATGCATTAATGAAAAGAATGACACATCTAAACCTAGTCATCAATTCATTAAATGCAAAGATGAGTCACCCGCCACCTCATCACCCTAGTCACCATTTCTAGAACCTTCTAGAAGCATGACTCACCATCATCCAAGAAAAGATAAATCCGTCTTTAACCGAATGTTAAAAGACGGCTGATAGAAAACTGGCAACTTCCAAAAGTGATCTTGAAATGACTTTCAGGATAACCCCGTAACTGTATAAATATACCCGCATTTGTATTACGACCGAATACAAATGCAACTGAGACAAAGATATTATATCTACTCAATACAATACTCGGATCCGGCTTAAACCAAAGCCGACCAGTATCATCTGCCCGAAAAATAACACGTGCGTAAATGCACGTGCATTTTCCGAACCCTGCCATAAAACCATACGGCCTCTACAACGTTTCGCCCGAACTTGGGAAACTTTCTGTGGGGGACTCTAATGACTCGTCAGTATCCTGGCAGTGGGTTTAACCACAAACCGTCAGCGGCACTAGCTATGCGTAACGGCTGCCCATGGACTGACCTCAAGGGAAGCCGATGAGCGAACTCACCCGGAAACCCTACTGAGCCTAACAGTGACAATGTATATACAGTCCGGTCCGTTCGTCTATGAGTATCGCATATCTGCCTAGGGGGCTAGTAACGTCAGACCTCCAATAGCAGTATAAGTCGTGTCGAAGTGTAGCCCAATAACACCCTGAGATACTACTGGAGTACCTACCAGTAAATCTCCTGCCACGGCCGTGGGCTTTGTGTAATGGCTCTCCTAGACACAGCACGATCTCACCCCCAATACCGGGAGAGACGAATCCCCTGCCGATCCGCTCACGTGCCTCCATGTGGCTCGGGACTGTACCTAAAAACTACCTGTTTGCACGACTCCTTTGAGCCGTGGTAGGGTAGAAATCAAAGCACAGTGGGAACTCACACGAGATAAATGACGACCTCAGGTCGATGAACTAACCTGTACACATGTCACCAGGGAACTGCTATCTGACGATATGTATAATACCAACTAGCAGGTTCCCGGCGAGTCCTGTCCGGTGTACTCATAACCCAATGAGCACCTGTATACATCTTAGGTGATCCAACTGACACCATTGGCTTGTGAGACCGTCCACCGCCCCTCGTCGGGGTCTCGACTGTACACACTAGTCTACTCCGGAGTATCGATGCCCTGTCTCGAAACTCCCACGACTAGAGACCACAATTAAGGATATGCGTATAAACTACCCAACTCTCACGTATATGATCGCCATCATACAGTTGGTGGTAAAGCAAGATCCTAAGGGCTCTATCAAAGTGTAACATGTAATCAGTCACCTGAACATGTACACGACTGATAAAGGCAAACCAGATAGCATACTATCATCTCGAGTAAGACTGTCCTACCGGTATAGGTCCTCCGCAATCATTGCAATCACGTACCTGCGATCCAATAATTGACTCTAAGGGCACTATCTCCAACAATCTCCCACTTGAACTTAAGGCTAATTATTGCGATGTCGACTACTCACAGCCCGTGTGAAACCGAACATCCAACTCCTCTACTAATCAGTTTCACAAAGCCCGTTTGTAAAACTATTGTGTTCGAGAAATAGCCTCAGTGAGTGGATCCGCCTAGATGTTTCTTTCTGTATCTCTCTTAAACTCAAGTTCGCGGAGAAAGCCATCTCCCGAATTGAGTAATACCTGTCTTAGAATATGTCTGGAAATCTGATGGGACCTAGTTCATAAATGAACTCCAAATCCAAACTTCTTAGACTGTATCGATCACTGAACCTAATCAGTATTCGCACCATGCCACCCACAGTATCCTCTTGGACCACCTGTCCAAAATACTACCCCCTTCGTCAGAGGGAAAACTATAACTCTGACAATCACTCTGTCAACCTTGTCACCTTTGAAGCCTGGAATGATAATCGTCTCCCGAAGGAGGCTGCCGTCATCAAATCCGTAGAACATGTACTTATGTTCTAAAACTGCTTCCTTATGTTTCTCCAGGATTGGATTAATACAAACTTATTGCATCTAGTGCAAAAACAACATCTGGTGTGGTACTTGACATCTCATGATTGACTCAATTGCCTAAGCAAGTGATCTGCCAATCATGCATATCCCTCTCCCCTTTAGTCCGTAAGACACCTTTAGAGAGGGTGGCTCCATCACCTGCAGGTACACCACCATGCTAGGAGTCATCTATTCTAAAAACCATTAGAATACTGTCAAAGTACCTACATTGGGAAACTACCCAAATCCAGATCTAAAACCATAGATCTAGAAACCAGAATGTCAAATATTATATCCATATCCTGTCTGGAAAAACATTTGTGTGACGACCACAGTACAACCGATCGTAGTATAGGAATTTTACTTCCTACTCTGTGTATGAAATCCAAATACCATGACATCACACCCTACTACCTTCTTAACAGATCCATCCCCTATTCTGATTGAAGTCAAACCCATGACTGTCACATCAAAAATAGATGATCTATCTCCGCTATAACTGCTCAAGTCTATAAATAGACATAAGTATCTTGCCCACTATGCTTCCGATGCTCGCACTGACTACGACAACCCTCCTACCGGGTCTCATAGCCTGGAACAACAGTAGTGTCAAGTCTGGGTAGATAAGAACCTCCCTGTCACCGTCCTTGAGGCTACCGGAGTACCTCTCGGGTGTCTGAGGTTACCCACCATATCTGCGGAGTGGCTATTGGAATGTCAAACCTGATTGAATATATAGGTCCTATTAAATTTTCCGTAATCGTTCGCGGTTCTGGAATCACTTCCAGTTCTACCATACTCCCACTACTGTTTTCTGAAAAAAGATCCATTTTACTAAAACTGTGGCGAGTCAAGAACAATATCACTATTGATCTTCCAAATGGTAGAATATCAACCCTCGTCATAGCCAGGGTCAACCCACAAACAGCCATTACAGAAACGTGCCCTGAGTTATCCAGAGTCTGGTTTTAAGCATAAGCTGGACAACTCCCCGTACCTTAACATCTTTAAGGTACAAACCATTCTATATCTAATATAGAAACTTTGGCACTTATTTAATTGGAACCAGATTCAAAACATGCAGCTGTCTCCAGTGCATATCAACTTAATGGAAAGAGGCCAATCAGCATTACTCAACTTAGGAATCCATCCAATTATGAGTAACCTGAAAGAGAAACAAGTTTCTCAAAACATTACTATCATCTGAATACCAATCACAAGAATCTACATCTACGATCTCTTTGAAGAATCCCGATACTTGTGATACCTGGTTCTCTACTTTATTCTTATAGCCACAACTTCTCAAAACTTAGACCTTGTATTTCTACGAAACACTTGTCTAAATACTAGAGAAGTTATAAGTAAACAGAACATAGTACGAGGACCTACCCCTTTGTCCTGATGGACACTGGACAACATACAATACTCTGTATAAGTCCACTGAGTTTAAGCAACTCAAAACCTGTGCGTCGTAGGTTGAAAACTGTACCCTGGCGATTTCCTCAAATATCACCAATTACAACGAATTCCGATATAAAGAGGATAATCACCTAATTCCCAATAACTTACTCCCACTCATCATCTGTAAAACCATACAGATATGAGAATGAAACCTGGTAAATACATACCCTTGGAGTAAGTATCTAATTGGGAAAACAATTTTCCTTTAACAATGCACTGAAACATGAAAATGTTTCGTAGGGGTATCCTGGTATTCATAGCAATGCCTCTTCCATAATCCAATTCATGACTTTAACCGTATATTTCACTGCCATCTCTCCAAGTCCCTTTATTTGTCTTTAGTCGTTACCTCCTGCACACCTTTGTTAGGCTAAATGGTTTTCTTCCTTTCCTACCGTTCGGCACCAGCCTATGGTTTGGAAAAAGACTATCCGGTAAGCATACTAGGTGTACCCTCCTAAACCAAGGAGTACTCGCAACTTGAGAGAAGGTGATGATAAAAGACAACTGAATAATACCTTATTCTTTTAAAGGTGAAATAGGAGTGGCGATGAAGTACGCGGTTTGGTCGTGAATGATATCAGTTGCAATTTACTTTGCCCTCTTTCTAATCCCTTTATTTTGTCTTTACATATTACCTTCTGCACACCCTACTTAGGCTAATTGGTTTTCTTCATTCTCTACCTTTCGGCACCTGCCTATGGTTTGGAATAAGACTATCCAATAAGCGTAATAGGTGTACTCTCCTAAACCAAGGAGCCCTCGCAACCTGAGAGAAGGTGATAATAAAAGACAACTGAATAAACCAATTCTATTTCTCCTGAACCTGGATCCATCCTCGAAGAAGTCCCTTCGAGTTTGTATATAACCATATGATGGATCTATCCAATGGAAGTGGATGTCCGTAGTGAAACGAGTGTTCTGAGAAATGCAAAGGGTAAAAGAAGGAGTGGCCATGACTTATGCAACATAGAAAATCCAAAAGCCAGTATTTTAAGAAGGTTCGGTCAACCTGGTCACTGAGTCATAGTCTAAGGTCGGTCAAAGGTCGCTGCCAAAGAGAGAGAGAAAAGAAACACTCTGTGTGCACTCTAACCTAGATCAGAATGGTTATCACTTTATCTAATCCGGAAACCTCCCACTGTCCTGTCAAATTCTCCTCCAAACCTGAAAGAAGAATCAATCGGGATCACCCGAAGAGTAAACCAACTCATCAGTGGGAATCGGGATCCAACTCTCATCGCATGATAACGTGATGGAATGCATCCACGTTACTCATACTCCAGAAGGTATGCGCATGTAAGTCCATGCTACCTCTTCCGGTACTTTCGGGCATGCGGAATTTGATAAAAATGATTTTCTTAGAGGTGGTAACATGAACTTAAAACCCGGATCTTTGTTAAACATCTAACTAACAACCTAACTAGGAGTCGTTAACTACTCGGTTAGGGGGTTTATACCTTGCTTGTCTTGAACTCCTTCTTCTTCAAGCTCCGATGATGGTCCGGATCGGCTTCTTCCCGTCGTCTCCTTACGCCGAAGATAGATCCACCTGAAAGCTCCAACCTTTGGCTCCTTCTTCGAACTTTGAAGAAACTAGTTCACTCGGTTTGCTAAACCTTGTGAACTAGAGTGAGTAGAGAAGAGTTTGTATGGGATTTTATCTATGGTTCTTGGTTCTCAACTCATGAGACAAGTGAACCATAGAGTCAAGAGAGGGAGCAAGAGGAAGAGGGTGAGAGCAAGAGTATGAGAGCTCAAGAACAAGAGAGAGAATGGTCAAGCAAGAATGAGCCTCTCTTTTGTCTTTCACCCTCTCATAATCCATAACCATCATAACTCATCATACCAATCAAGTGTTATGTGATGGTTGAAGCAACCATAACCATATCATTTCATGCACTCATTTTGCACAAAGGAGCAAGCAAGCAAAAGTCTTTGCCATGAAATGATAGCTATGGTTATCATGATGGTCAACTAGTCAAAACTAGTCAACCGGTCAACAAAGTCAACAAAAGTCAACAAGTCAACAAAGTCAACAAGTCAACAACCATGTCACCATAATACTTAATTAATATAATTGTTAATCATATATCATATTCTCATTAGGGTTGAGCAAAAAGTCAATAGTCAACGGTCAACGGTCAACAACCTTAATGAGAATCCTCTGCCTCTGTCTCTCCGTCAACTGTGTATACACACCCGCATCCGCGTTCCGAGGAACACGAATACAAACTGGATAAATCCAATCCCAATACGTACACTAGGATCTGGCTTAAACCAAAGCCCGCTAGTGTAAACTGTCCGGACACTGTATGTGCACAAGTGCACGGATGTGACCGAACCCTGTCGCAAAACCATGCGACCTGTCGCAAAACCATGCGACCTCTACTCTTTTGCCTAAAGGCGAAAGTCTTTCTGTGTGGGACTCTAAAGACTCGACACTACGCTGGCAGTGGGTTTAACCACAGACCGCAAGCGGCACTAGCTGTGCGTAACGGTCCCCAGGTAATGCCGACAAGAAGACTGACGAGGCGAAACCCATCTGAACTCCTACTGAGCCTGAATGTGACAATCTCGGTACAGTCCGGTCTGTTCGTCTGATACATCGCATGGTGGGCCTAGGGGCGGTAAACGTCAGTCCCCCAATAGCGGTACAAGTCGTGTCGGAGTGAAGCCCAAAACACCCTGAGATAACACTGGAAGCCTACCAGTATATCTCGTTTGCCCTGGCCAGGGACTACTCGTGTAATGGCTCTCCTAGACACAGCGCGATGTCAACCCCCAATACCGGGAGAGACGAATCCTGTCTAACCGTCACTGCCACCAAGTGCTTCGGGACTGCACCCTACTACCACCTGTTTGCACGACTCCTTTGAGCCGTGGTAGGGTAGTAATCAAAGTACAGTGGCAACACACTCGAGGCGAAGTGACAGTGTCAAGTCAGCGGACTAAGCTGTACTCATGTCACCTGGGAACTGATAACCGACGATAGGCATAATACCAACTAGTCAGTTCCCGACGAGTCCTGTCCAGTGTACTCGTAACCCAACGAGCACCCGCATACTCTCTCAAGTACGACGTACTGATGGCTGTGGGACAGACCATCTCCCACACTGGGATGAGAAGCGCACACGCTAGTCTACTCCGGAGTATCGATGCCCTGTCTCGATAGTCCTGCGACCAGGGACCTGCATAAGGATGTGCTTATAGATTACCCAGCTTCACTAGTATGACTGCCATCACAACGCTGGTAATCAAGCTAAGATCCTAAGAGCTCAACTAATGTGTATAGGCGATATACTAAAATAAACACATGTACACATTGAAGTAGAAACAAACCAAGTAGCATACTACTATTTTGAGCAAGATTGTATATACAAGGTGAATATCCCAAGCTTCCATTAAGTAATATACAAACTAGTATGATACAGTAATGGCCTCTAGGGCATATACACTAACAATCTCCCACTTGCACTAAGGCCATGTACTGGCGTATCGAAGACCCATCATCTCGATCAGCCGCTCGAACTGAGTCTGGGGCAAGGCCTTGGTGAATGGATCTGCAGTGTTATCTTCTGAAGCGACTCTCCGAACCTCGATCTCCTGGCGATCCACGATCTCCCTGATCAGGTGATACCGCCTTAAGATGTGTCTGGATCTCTGATGGGACCTGGGTTCCTTCGCTAAAGCTATAGCCCCGTTGTTGTCGCAATATAAAGGTATTGGATCAACAATGGACGGAACCACCTGAAGCTCTTTCAAGAATTTCCTCATCCAGAAAGCTTCTTTTGCGGCATCAGATGCAGCGATGTATTCCGCTTCTATCGTCGAGTCTGCAACGGTTTCCTGTTTGGAACTCTTCCAACACACCGCCCCTCCATTGAGGGTAAAGACAAAACCCGACATGGACTTGGAATCATCCTTGTCACTCTGGAAGCTGGAGTCAGCAAAGGCCTCGATCTGGAGGTCTTTTCCGCCATACACCAAGAACATCTCCTTATTCCTTCTCAGGTACTTGAGAATGTTCTTTACCGCTATCCAGTGTTTCTCCCCAGGGTTTGACTGATACAGGCTTACCACACTCAGTGCGTAAGCTACATCCGGTCTGGTACACAACATCGCATATATTATAGAGCCTACCGAAGAAGCGTAGGGTATAATAGACATGCGATCCCTCTCCAAATCAGTCTTGGGAGACATCTCTTTAGAGAGGGTGATCCCGTGACAAGCCGGTAGGTTACCGCGTTGGAATCTTCCATACTGAATCTTTTCAGTATGGTGTCGATGTACATGGACTGTGAAAGTCCTAATATCTTCTTGGATCTGTCACGGTAGATCCGGATACCCAGAATGTATGAGGCATCACCCAGGTCTTTCATGGAGAACCTCTGTGACAAGAACCCCTTGACAGATTGTAGCATAGGAATGTCATTTCCTATTAAGAGAATGTCATCCACGTATAAAACGAGGAATACTACAGTTCTCGCTACAAATCTACTATAGATGCATGGTTCATCTGGATTTTTGATAAAGCCAAATTCCTTGACCTTCTTATCAAAAAAGACGTTCCAACTCCGCGATGCCTGCTTTAGTCCGTAAATGGATTTAAGCAACTTGCACACCTTTCCGCTGCTCCCACTCTGAATGAAACCCTCTGGCTGGTCCATATAGACACACTCCTCTAAATTTCCATTTAGAAAAGCGGTCTTTACGTCCATTTGCCAGATCTCATAATCGTGGAAGGCAGCAATGGCAAGAAGGATCCGAATGGATTTCAGCATAGCCACTGGAGAAAAGGTTTCGTCATAGTCCAAACCAGGTCTTTGACGAAAACCCTTTGCTACAAGTCTAGCTTTATAGGTCTCAACCTGTCCATCTACACCAATCTTCCTTTTGAAGATCCACTTGCATCCTACGGGTTTTACCCCGTCTGGAGCAATGTCCAACGTCCATACTTTGTTGGTGTACATGGACTCCATTTCGGTCCGCATTGCATCCGGCCATTTTACCGAGTCGACGCTCTGAACGGCTTGCTGGAAGCTAGTAGGCTCATCATAATCTATGATGCAATCCTCTTTATCCCCGTCTATGAGAAAACCGTAGTATCTCTCGGGCGGATGAGACTGCCTACTACTTCTGCGGAGCGGCATAGGAATGTCCTATTCTTTTGAACCCTCTGGTTCCACTAAGCTTTCAGTAATAGTCTGTGGTTCTGGAATTTCTTCCAGTTCTACTGCGCTCCCACTTATTTCCTTTTCTAAGAACTGGTGTTCTAGAAAGTGGGCATTACGAGAAACAAGGACTTTTTGTTCCTCTGCGTGGTAGAAAAGATACCCCCTGGTGTTCTTTGGGTATCCCACAAACTTGCACAGTACTGAGCGTGCCTCGAGCTTGTCCGCATGCTGCTTTTTGACAAAAGCCGGACATCCCCAGATCTTCAGATATTGAAGATAGGGTTTCTTCCCACTCCACATTTCATATGGTGTGGTAGGCACAGTCTTAGTCGGAACTCGGTTCAAAAGGTATGCAGCTGATTCTAGCGCATACCCTCCCCCAGAATGATCGCGGTAACTCAGTGTTACTCATCATGGACCGAACCATATCCAATAGGGTTCGGTTCCGTCTCTCCGATACACCGTTATGTTGCGGAGTGTATGGAGGAGTAAGCTGAGAGAGAATTCCGTTCTTTTTTAAATAATCCAGGAACTCAGCACTTAAGTATTCTCCACCTCGATCCGATCTTAGAATCTTGATACTTTTGCCGGTCTGTTTTTCTACTTCATTCTTATATTCCTGGAACTTTCCAAAGGCTTCGGACTTCTGTTTCATTAAGAAGACATAACCGTACCTTGAAAAGTCATCCGTAAAAGTGATGAAGTAAGAATAACCGCTTCGCGCATGCGTAGACATTGGACCGCACACGTCGCTGTGTACGAGTCCCAAGAGCTCGCTCGCTCTTACTGCGTGTCCAGTGAACGGAGTCTTTGTCATCTTTTCTTTGAGACAGGATTGACAAGTGGCATACGACTGATATTCGAACGGATTCAAATATCCTTCTGTATGTAACTTCGTCAACCTTCTCTCATTGATGTGACCCAGTCTACAATGCCATAAGAAAGTCTGATTTATTTCCGGAGACTTCCTTTTGTGTGTATTCTGGACGTTGAAAATCTGTGGTTGGTTTAATACGTATATACCATTACTCAATGTACCTGACCCAATCAAAACTTGATTAAGGTGAATGTTTACAACATTACTTACAAACGCAAATTCATAACCTTCTTTAGAAACTAAAGATACAGAAATGATATTACAAGTTGCGTTGGGTACAAAAAAGCAATTACGAAAAACCAAAACATGTCCATCTGACATTCCCAGGTGATAGTCCCCTACGGCTTTAGCATCCATGTTAGCTCCGTTCGCAACTCTGAGGGTCATGTCACCTGCCTTCAAAACCCTACGGTTTCTCAACGCCTGCAAAGAATTACAGATATGAGATCCTGATCCGGTATCCAATACCCAGGAAGTAGAGTTTATTGAAAGACAGTTTTCAATAACATACACACCTGAAGCTGAAGCTGCAACCTGCTTCAATTCCTGTGTTCTGGCCTTCCAGGCCCTGCAATCATTTTTCCAGTGTCCTTTCTTATGACAATAGAAGCATTCTTCCTTATCCACAAGCTTCCCCGCTATCTTTGTTGCTTTAGCTTTTCCCTTCGTATCCACTTTACTAACACCGCCCCTTGGTTTGGCGGGGGCTTTCTTCTTCTTTCCCTTGGCTTTCGCCTTGGATCTAGAAGAAGATGATCCTCCTACAAACAAAGTGGATGTTTCCCTACCTTTCTGTAGGGTGCCCTCTGCGCTCCTCAGCATGTTGAGGAGCTCTGAAAGTTCAACCTCCTTTTCTTGTAGGTTGAAGTTCAGTATAAACTGGGCGTAAGTGGAAGGAAGGGACTGGAGAACTAAGTCTGTATAGAGCTCACTCTCCAATGTGGTCCCTAGGTCCGCGAGCTCCTCAATGTAGCCGATCATCTTAAGCACGTGTTCTGCTACTGATGATCCGACGGCCATCCTTGCCGAAAATAACTTTTTCGACACTTCGTATCTTGCGATACGAGATTGCTCTCCATACAGTTCTTTTGTATGGAGAAATATGGATTCAAGGTCCATATTCTCGTGCCTCCTCTGATGTTCGTTGTCCATCGAGGCAAGTACGAGGCACTTGGCCTTCGCGCTATCAATCTCCCAAGTCTTACGGATTTCCTTATCCGCGACGCTGGAAGTGGGACCAGGGACAGGGGGAGCTTTGGTGGTAAGAAGATACCCCAGCTTGTCGTAAGTGATTGCCATCTTGACATTCCTGAGCCAATCTTTGTAGTTTGGCCCTGTCAGTATGTTTTTATCTAGAAGTAACTTAAGTCCAGTCATTTCGATTGGTCGCTGCAATTAGGAGAGAGAAGAAGAAACACTTAGCATGATGCTCTTGCAAGTTTAGAGTGGTTTTTAGTTTGTCTAAACAGGATGGCTCCCACTGTTTCTCGAATCCCTCCTTAAAACCAAAAAGGAAGAACTAGTCAGGATCAATCTCACCGTACAATACTTGCTTAACCGTTCGGCCAGGCTGGTGTCGGTACTTCGAGGGAGGTTTTCCAACGCTTTCGCGAAGTTCCTTAATTTAAGAACCTCTTTTCCCTGGGGGCGTAGCCCCTCTAACACCTTTCTAGACACCTACTAGGTTTATAGCATTGATCGTTAAGTGAGAAATTTCCCGATGAGTAGCATATACTCACAGTAGGATCGGGATCCAAATATCATCGCGTGACGAAACTGAAGGAATCCTACCAGAATCATCACACTCCAAATGGTATGCAACACTAGCAAGTTTCAGTTCTTTTGAAACTCCCGATGTGGATTTTTGCCTCATGCTCTTATGACCTTGGCGTGAGGTCAAAATGTCATAAGTCACATATCAAGTTCTTCCCATCATTATCCAGGTTAATTTGAATCCACCCGTACCTACCCTTGACGTAGGCCAAAATGGTAGTACGGTTGTTCCAAACCAACGCATTCTATCTATGCAACAGATAAATATCCGGCAGCTACCAATCACTATGCCTTGGCGTGAGGTCAAAATACATAGCTTGAATACTACCGAATATTTAACTGAAATGATGGAGGGCTACGAATGGTTTTGGCAAAACCGTGAACGTAGTGAACTTGATTTAGTCGATGGAACGAGATAGCTTTTAAATGGAGTGGCTCAAACTCCGCATTTTAAAAGTTTGTTTTGAAAAGAACCGAGTGGTTTTTCGAAAGTGTTCCAACGACTTTTACTTGGTTTATTTTCTTGCATTAGTTCTTTTAATGCGTGATATTCTTGCATTAGTTCTTTTAATGCGTCCCATCATTTAATCCTACCATTGCAGAAAACAACCAAAATATGACGTACGCTTATGCCATTCACATTCGCCACGGGGCCCCGTCATTACCCGTTAGGTTACTTAACAAACGACAGAGCGGGGGCTGGGCTAGCGCGGCTGTAAAACATAAGCAACGCCTAAATAATATCATATATAGATATACTGCAATGATAAACATTTCAGATCACAGATGAACACATTGGATATACTAGGAACCAGCAATTCGTACGAGCCTGTAACGAAAAGCAGATTACACGGTCGCGGTGAATAGCCAATACCCCACCCAAGACCCCTACGGGTGCGGCAAACTACCCGCCAAGTACCCGAAGCGAAGCAACCTCCCTCATCCCCGTGAGTAGGCCACTTGGCACTTCGGCATACCCGGTAGTTTGTGCACCCCTCCATGGGTCTATCCAAGGAGAAAAAACAGTAAAAAGAAATTATACAATGACGGCTACAACCCCGACCCGGTTGTGTGGCCATACAAATAAATATTACATCAATTTACAAATTTACATGAATTGAAAGAAAAGAAAAACTCTCGTCTCACAACCTCCGGCTATTCACCCGCGACAATCCAACATATTCATATACACATTCCAACATTACAGATCACAGATTTGTATAACCCCCACTAATCGACATATAGCGATTAGTAGACGTTCAATACAAATATCACATTACAGAAAAACCCGTCAGCTAAAGTCTTTTAGAAGTTTGATCAAAAATACGGATTTATAGGCCCCAAAAATAAAATTTTCGTTCTGGAAAATCTGGACAGAAAATATATATTCCAAAAATCCCAAAACAACCCCAGAATAACACTGCACCAAACTTGGACCTCGGCCGAGTCAACTCGGCCGCGGATCCGCGGCGGGAGCGTGCTCCCGCCGCGTTTCCGCGGCCGAGTTGACTCGGCCGAGGTCCAAGTTTGGTGGGGGATCACACAAAAGCCTGAGCCGATTTTTGGTGTATTTCAAAAAAGTTTTCCAGCACTTTTAAAATCGACAGAAAGTTCGAATTTCGGGGTTCATTTCGGGACTTTTCTTTGATCGATCTTCTAGCTACTTTGCTAACATGTTAGATAGAGTTTAACTAGTCTCTGATACCACTGTAAGTACATGCTACCTCTCCCGGTACTTTCGGGCATGCAGAATTTGATAAAAACGATTTTCTTAGAGGTGGTAACATGAACTTAAAACCCGGATCTTTGTTAAACATCTAACTAACAACCTAACTAGGAGTCGTTAACTACTCGGTTAGGGGGTTTATACCTTGCTTGTCTTGAACTCCTTCTTCTTCAAGCTCCGATGATGGTCCGGATCGGCTTCTTCCCGTCGTCTCCTTACGCCGAAGATAGATCCACCTGAAAGCTCCAACCTTTGGCTCCTTCTTCGAACTTTGAAGAAACTAGTTCACTCGGTTTGCTAAACCTTGTGAACTAGAGTGAGTAGAGAAGAGTTTGTATGGGATTTTATCTATGGTTCTTGGTTCTCAACTCATGAGACAAGTGAACCATAGAGTCAAGAGAGGGAGCAAGAGGAAGAGGGTGAGAGCAAGAGTATGAGAGCTCAAGAACAAGAGAGAGAATGGTCAAGCAAGAATGAGCCTCTCTTTTGTCTTTCACCCTCTCATAATCCATAACCATCATAACTCATCATACCAATCAAGTGTTATGTGATGGTTGAAGCAACCATAACCATATCATTTCATGCACTCATTTTGCACAAAGGAGCAAGCAAGCAAAAGTCTTTGCCATGAAATGATAGCTATGGTTATCATGATGGTCAACTAGTCAAAACTAGTCAACCGGTCAACAAAGTCAACAAGTCAACAAAAGTCAACAAGTCAACAACCATGTCACCATAATACTTAATTAATATAATTGTTAATCATATATCATATTCTCATTAGGGTTGAGCAAAAAGTCAACGGTCAACGGTCATCGGTCAACAACCCTAATGAGAATCCTCTGCCTCTGTCTCTCCGTCAACTGTGCATACACACCCGCATCCGCGTTCCGAGGAACATGAATACAAACTGGATAAATCCAATCCCAATACGTACACTAGGATCTGGCTTAAACCAAAGCCCGCTAGTGTAAACTGTCCGGACACTGTACGTGCACAAGTGCACGGAAGTGACCGAACCCTGTCGCAAAACCATGCGACCTGTCGCAAAACCATGCGACCTCTACTCTTTTGCCTAAAGGCGAAAGGCTTTCTGTGTGGGACTCTAAAGACTCGACACTACGCTAGCAGTGGGTTTAACCACAGACCGCAAGCGGCACTAGCTGTGCGTAACGGTCCCCAGGTAATGCCGACAAGAAGACTGACGAGGCGAAACCCATCTGAACTCCTACTGAGCCTGAATGTGACAATCTCGGTACAGTCCGGTCTGTTCGTCTGATACATCGCATGGCGGGCCTAGGGGGCGGTAAACGTCAGTCCCCCAATAGCGGTACAAGTCGTGTCGGAGTGAAGCCCAAAACACCCTGAGATAACACTGGAAGCCTACCAGTATATCTCGTTTGCCCTGGCCAGGGACTACTCGTGTAATGGCTCTCCTAGACACAGCGCGATGTCAACCCCTAATACCGGGAGAGACGAATCCTGTCTAACCGTCACTGCCTCCAAGTGCTTCGGGACTGCACCCAACTACCACCTGTTTGCATGACTCCTTTGAGCCGTGGTAGGGTAGTAATCAAAGTGCAGTAGGAACACACTCGAGGCGAAGTGACAGTGTCAAGTCAGCGGACTAAGCTGTACTCATGTCACCTGGGAACTGATAACTGACGATAGGTATAATACCAACTAGTCAGTTCCCGACGAGTCCTGTCCAGTGTACTCGTAACCCAACGAGCACCCGCATACTCTCTCAAGTACGACGTACTGATGGCTGTGGGATAGACCATCTCCCACACTGGGATGAGAAGCGCACACGCTAGTCTACTCCGGAGTATCGATGCCCTGTCTCGATAGTCCTGCGACGAGGGACCTGCATAAGGATATGCTTATAGATTACCCAGCCCCACTGGTGTGACTGCCATCACAACGCTGGTAATCAAGCAAAGATCCTAAGAGCTCCACTAATGTGTATCGGCGATATACTAAAATAAACACATGTACACATTGAAGTAGAAACAAACCAAGTAGCATACTACTATTTTGAGCAAGGTTGTATATACAAGGTGAATATCCCAAGCTTCCATTAAGTAATATACAAACTAGTATGATACAGTAATGGCCTCTAGGGCATATACACTAACAGCGCATACTTGGCAAGTTTCAGTTTCTTTAGAAACTCCCGATATGATTTTTGCCCCATGCTCTTCTAACCTTGGTGTTAGGTCAAAATGTCATAAGTCACATGCCAAGTTCTACCCGTCACTATCTTGTTAATTTGAACCCACCCGCACATGCCCTTGGCGTTAGGTCAAAATGGCAGAACGGCTGTCCCAAACCAACTCATCTATCTATGCAACAATTGAATACCCAGCAGCTACCAAACACTATGCCTTAACTTTGGCTAAAATGCATAGCTTGAATACTACAGAATACCCAAAAGAAGTGACGGAGGGCTACGGCTGGTTTTTGGCGAAAAACCTTTAACGTAGTGAACTTAATATCGCTGAAGGAACCTGATAGCTTTTTAAAATATAGTGGCGAAAACCTTTTGCTAAAGAGGTCACTCCCGGTGAAGGGATCTCGGCTCTTTCCTCGTGGAATGAGGTGGAGGATATTCCACTGAATACCACGGTGCATAGCAACTTGTAATCGACTATAGTGAAGTTATTACCCTGACGCAAACTCTGCCCAAGGGGTCAGTCCCGGTGAAGGGATATCGGCCCTTGCCCCGTCGAATGAGGTGCAGGATATTCCACTGAATACCGCTATGCAAAACAAAAGGAAACGTCTTTGCAATAACACCTTTTAAATTTGTTCCAACAACTGCAAACAGGTTTGTTTTACTTTGCATTGATCAGAATCAACGCAGTCCCATAAATCAATCACACCAGAAAAGAACGAAAATAAAATGTACGTATATGCCATCCGCATTCGTCACTGGGTCCCGTCATCACCCGTTAGGTTACTTAACTAACGACAGAGCGGGGACTGGACTAGCGCGGGTGTAAAACATATACGACATCTAATAGTATATAAACGAATATACAATAATCGCTCCCGGCGTGATAATATGCAACATTACAGAAAAGTAATAAGCATCACAGAACAATACAGATAATCTGGGATCCCCGGGTTTCACAGAGCCGCTGCTGAAACCCGACGTTCCCCTGTCGTGTGGATAGCCTGTGCAATGAAACCTAGACCCCTACGGGTACGGCAAGTTACCCGCCAAAACCTGAAGCGAGGCAGCCCCCTACAGCAAAGTGAATGGACCACCCAGCATTTCACGGAATCCGGTAGCTTGAGCACCCTTCCTTGGGTCAACCTGTACCCCTACGAGTGCGGCGAATTGTCTGCCAATTCTAGAGTGAGGCCCCTCTGCCTCTCAAAGCCATGAGATGCGGACCCGTTTCCCCCAGAACCCGGCTATCCGTGCATTCCGTCATGGGGTAAAACCTAGTACAGTAATGAAAAATAGTACAACAGGTACATCGACCGCAACCTGGTCATGCCCCAAAAGAATATTATACAACAGGCAGTGACGGTAGTCCACAAGTTGGACGCTCGCCCCGCAATATCAAATGTACAAATAAATCCAAACTGCACTATCATTGCACACTGCTATCCACCATGACAAATCCGCAACATCACAGCACAACACAGAACATCATCGCGAATGTCACGTTCGCAAACCCGTCTAAAAGAACTATAGCAATCAGACGCGGTTTACCGATCAAATGACATTCCCGGTCGGAGATATAATGTAAGCACTGTAATCTAACATGTTTAAATTTCGATCGACTAAATATCACGAAGTGGGCCCCACGAACAACTGGTGAACAATAACAAAATCTGGGCCTAAAAGATATATACCAAAAACCCCAAATTCCAACAGAGAAGACACTGTGCAAATTTGGTGCACTGATTCAATAGAACGGCTGCGGATGCGCGGCCAAACCATGGGTTTGGCCGCGATTCAGCGGCAGTTTGGTGGAATCACGTGCTCAAATTTGGTCGGTGTGCTTCTAAAACCCTGCACAACTTTCTGTGATATGTAGAATAAGTTTAGGACTCCATTTAAAATCGACAGAAACTGTGAATGTTGAAAATTGTGTTTTTCGATATCCGGTTCGATCGATGTTTTAAACGCGTTAGCACAAGTTAGTAAAGCAAAATGGTGAGGCTCTGATACCACTGTAAGTCTACGGTAGCGCCCTGGCCGTCTACAGACGCCGAATGCGGAACAAAAACTTTTTAACTGGCGCTATCGTATACTTTCAACCGGATCTGCCATTATTGCTAAACTAACGAACTGTAAAGAGTGTAGAAAGGTTATACCGAACGATCCGAGTCCTTCGTTCTTTAACCATCATCCCACGCTCCGTTGCGGTTGCTCCGATCTCGTCGATCTCCGATCTGCTCGTCCAGGTGGCACCACGTCAACGATTCTCTAAACGGGCTCCCGCCTCTGACTTGAGGCAACTCGGTCGTCAAGTTTGCTAAAAGAGATGACCAAGAATGATGTAGAGAATGAGTAGAAGACTTTGTCTCGTTCTGTCCAAAGCTATGGATGAACGGTTAAAGAAGTTGCCACTCGAATCGGGTGATGGAATGAAATGAGCTGTGAAATTCCATACACCCCAAAATCTATCATAATCTTTTTACCAGATGAAAACTCAAGTGAGTGTATGTGAGAGAGAGGGGAGGGGCCGACCACTATATAGGAGTGGGGGGTGAGTGTAGGAGAGGGGGAGGTAACCACAAGAGAAAAGATCAAGGGAAAATATCCTAAGCAAGAACAAAATGCATTAATGAAAAGGATGACATATCTAAACATAGTCATCAATTTATTAAATGCAAAGATGAGTCACCCGCCACCTCATCACCCTAGTCATCATTTCTAGAACCTTCTAGAAGCATGACTCACCCTCATCCAAGAAAAGATAAATCCTTCTTTAACCGAATGTTAAAAGACGGCTGATAGAAAACTGGAAACTGGAAACTGGCAACTTCCAAAAGTGATCCTGAAACGACTTTCAGGATAACCCCGTAACTGTATAAATATACCCGCATTTGTATTACGACCGAATACAAATGCAACTAAGACAAATATATCATATCTACTCAATACAATACTCGGATCCGGCTTAAACCAAAGCCGACCAGTATCATCTGCCCGAAAAATAACACGTGCGTAAACGCACGTGCTTTTTCCGAACCCTGCCATAAAACCACACGGCCTCTACAACGTTTCGCCCGAACTTGGGAAACTGTCTGTGGAGGACTCTAATGACTCGTCAGTACCCTGGCAGTGGGTTTAACCACAAACCGTCAGCGGCACTAGCTATGCGTAACGGCTGCCCATGGACTGACCTCAAGGGAGGCCGATGAGCGAACTCACCCGGGAGCCTAACAGTGACAATGTATATACAGTCCGGTCTGTTCGTCTATGAGTATCGCATATCTGCCTAGGGGGCTAATAACGTCAGACCCCCAATAGCAGTATAAGTCGTGTCGGAGTGTAGCCCAATAACACCCTAAGATACTACTGGAGTACCTACCAGTAAATCTCCTGCCACGGCCGTGGGCTTTGTGTAATGGCTCTCCTAGACACAGCACGATCTCACCCCCAATACCGGGAGAGACGAATCCCCTGCCGATCCGCTCACGTGCCTCCATGGGGCTCAGAACTGTATCCAAAATCTACCTGTTTGCACGACTCCTTTGAGCCGTGGTAGGGTAGAAATCAAAGCACAGTGGGAACTCACACGAGACAAATGACGACCTCAGGTCGATGAACTAACCTGTACACATGTCACCAGGGAACTGCTATCTGACGATATGTATAATACCAACTAGCAGGTTCCCGGCGAGTCCTGTCCGGTGTACTCATAACCCAATGAGCACCTGTATACATATTAGGTGATCCAACTGACACCAGTGGCTTGTGAGACCGGCCACCGCCCCTCGTCGGGGTCTCGACTGTACACACTAGTCTACTCCGGAGTATCGATGCCCTGTCTCGAAACTCCGACGACTAGGGACCACAATTAAGGATATGCGTATAAACCACCCAACTCTCACGTATATGATCGCCATCATACAGTTGGTTGTAAAGCAAGATCTTAAGGGCTCTATCAAAGTGTAACATGTAATCAGTCACCTGAACACGTACACGACTGATAAAGGCAAACCAGATAGCATACTATCATCTCGAGTAAGACTGTCCTACCGGTATAGGTCCTCCGCAATCATTGCAATCACGTACCTAATATCCAATAAATGACTCTGAGGGCACTATCTCCACGATCTTATAACCTGGCTTTGATACCACTGTAAGTCTACGGTAGCGCCCCGGCCGTCTACAGACGCCAAATGCGGAACAAAAACTTTTTAACTGGCGCTATCGTATACTTTCACCCGGATCTTCCATTATTGCTAAACTAACAAACTGTAACGAGTGTAGAAAGGTTATACCGAACGATCCGAGTCCTTAATTCTTTAACCATCATCCCACACTACGTTGCGGCTGCTCTGATCTTTTCGATCTCCGATCTGCTTGTCCATGTGGCACCACGTCAACGATTCTTTAAACGGGCTCCCGCCTCTGACTTGAGGCAACTCGGTCGTCAAGTTTGCTAAAAGAGACGACCAAGAATGATGTAGAGAATGAGTAGAAGACTTTGTCTCGTTCCGTCCAAAGCTATGGACGAACGATTAATGAAGTTGCCACTCGAATCGGGTGATGGAATGAAATGAGCTGTGAAATTCCATACACCCCAAAATCTATCATAATCTTTTTACCAGATGAAAACTCAAGTGAGTGAGTATGAGAGAGAGGGGAGGAGCCGGCCACTATATCGGAGTGGGGGGTGAGTGTAGGAGAGGCGGAGGTAACCACAAGAGAAAAGATCAAGGGAAAATATCCTAAGCAAGAACAGAATGCATTAATGAAAAGGATGACACATCTAAACCTAGTCATCAATTCATTAAATGCAAAGATGAGTCACCCGCCACCTCATCACCCTAGTCACCATTTCTAGAACCTTCTAGAAGCATGACTCACCCTCATCCAAGAAAAGATAAATCCGTCTTTAACCGAATGTTAAAAGACGGCTGATAGAAAACTGGAAACTGGCAACTTCCAAAAGTGATCCTGAAACGACTTTCAGGATAACCCCGTAACTGTATAAATATACCCGCATTTGTATTACGACCGAATACAAATGCAACTGAGACAAAGATATTATATCTACTCAATACAATACTCGGATCCGGCTTAAACCAAAGCCGACCAGTATCATCTGCCCGAATAAATAACACGTGCGTAAACGCACGTGCATTTTCCGAACCCTGCCATAAAACCATACGGCCTCTACAACGTTTCGCCCGAACTTGGGAAACTGTCTATGGGGGACTCTAATGACTCGTCAGTACCCTGGCAGTGGGTTTAACCACAAACCGTCAGCGGCACTAGCTATGCGTAACGGCTGCCCATGGACTGACCTCAAGGGAGGCCGATGAGCGAACTCATCCGAAAACCCTACTGAGCCTAACAGTGACAATGTATATACAGTCCGGTCCGTTCGTCAATGAGTATCGCATATCTGCCTAGGGGGCTAGTAACGTCAGACCCCCAATAGCAGTATAAGTCGTGTCGGAGTGTAGCCCAATAACACCCTGAGATACTACTGGAGTACCTACCAGTAAATCTCCTGCCACGGCCGTGGGCTTTGTGTAATGGCTCTCCTAGACACAGCATGATCTCATCCCCAATACCGGGACAGACGAATCCCCTGCCGATCCGCTCACGTGCCTCCATATGGCTCGGGACTGTACCCAAAAACTACCTGTTTGCACGACTCCTTTGAGCCGTGGTAGGGTAGAAATCAAAGCACAGTGGGAACTCACACGAGATAAATGACGACCTCAGGTCGATGAACTAACCTGTACACATGTCACCAGGGAACTGCTATCTGACGATATGTATAATACCAACTAGCAGATTCCCGGCGAGTCCTGTCCGGTGTACTCATAACCCAATGAGCACCTGTATACATCTTAGGTGATCCAACTGACACCAGTAGCTTGTGAGGCCGGCCACCGCCTCTCGTCGGGGTCTCGACTGTATACACTAGTCTACTCCGGAGTATCGATGCCCTATCTCGAAACTCCTACGACTAGGGACAACAATTAAGGATAGGCGTATAAACCACCTAATTCTCACTTATATGATCGCCATCATACTGTTGGTGGTAAAGCAAGATCCTAAGGGCTCTACCAAAGTGTAACATGTAATCAGTCACCTGAACATGTACACGACTGATAAAAGCAAACCAGATAGCATACTATCATCTCGAGTAAGACTGTCCTACTGGTATAGGTCCTCCGCAATCATTGCAATCACGTACCTGCGATCCAATAATTGACTCTGAGGGCACTATCTCCAACAATCTCCTACTTGCACTTAAGGCTAATTATTGCGATGTCGACTACTCACAGCCCGTGTGAAACCGAACATCCAACTCCTCTACTAATCAGTTTCACAAAGCCCGTTTGTAAAACTATTTTGTTCGAGAAATAGCCTCAGTGAGTGGATCCGCCTAGATGTATCTTTCTATATATCTCTCTTAATCTCAAGTTCGCGGAGAAAACGATCTCCCGAATTGAGTAATACCTGTCTTAGAATATGTCTGGATATCTGATGGGCCCTAGTTCATAAATGAACTCCAAATCCAAACTTCTTAGACTGTATCGATCACTGAACCTAATCAGTATCCGGCACCATGCCTCCCACGGTATCCTCTTCGACCACCTGTCCATAATACTGTCCCTCTTCGTCAGAGGGAAAAACTATAACTCTGACAATCACTCTGTCTACTATGTCACCTTTGAAGCCTGGAATGATAACCGTCTCCCGAAGGAGGCTGCTGTTATCAAATCCGTAGAACATGTACTTATGTTCTAAACCCGCTTCCTTATGTTTCTCCAGGATTGGATTAATACAAACTTATTGCATCTAGTGCAAAAACAACATTTGGTGTGGTACTTGACATCTCATGATTGATTCAATTGCTTAAGCAAGTGATCTGCCAATCATGCACATCCCTCTCCCCTTTAGTCTGTAAGACATCTTTAGAGAGGGTGACTCCATCACCTGCAGGTACACCACCATGCTAGGAGTCATCTATTCTAAAAACCATTAGAATACTGTCAAAGTACCCACATTGGGAAACTACCCAAATCCAGATCTAAAACCATAGATCCAGAAACCAGAATGTCAAATATTATATACATATCCTGTCTGGAGAAACAACTGTGTGACGACCACAGTACAACCGATCGCAGTGTAGGAATTTTACTTCCTACTCTGTGTATGTCATCCAAATACCATGACATCACACCTTACTACCTTCTTAACAGATCCATCCCTTATTCTGATTGAAGTCAAACCCATGACTGTCACATCAAAAATGAATGATCTATCTCCGCTATAACTGCTCAAGTCTATAAATAGACATAAGCATCTTGCCCACTATGCTTCCGCTGCTCCCACTGACTACGACAACCCTCCTACCGGGTCTCATATCCTGGAACAACAGTAGTGTCAAGTCTGGGTAAAAAAGATCCTCCCTGTCACCGTCCTTGAGGCTACCGGAGTACCTCTCGGGTGTCTGAGGTTACCCATCATATCTGCGGAGTGGCTATTGGAATGTCAAACCTGATTGAATATATAGGTCCTATTAAATTTTCCGTAATCGTTCGCGGTTCTGGAATCACTTCCAGTTCTATCATACTCCCACTACTGTTTTCTGAAAAAGATCCATTTTACTAAAACTGTGGCGAGTCAAGAACAATATCACTATTGATCTTCCAAATGGTAGAATATCAACCCTCGTCATAGCCAGGGTCAACCCACAAACAGCCATTACAGAAACGTGCCCTGAGTTATCCAGAGTCTGGTTTTAAGCATAAGCTGGACAACTCCCCGTACCTTAACATCTTTTAAGGTACGAACTATTCTATATCTAATATAGAAACTTTGGCACTTTATTTAATTGGAACCAGATTCAAATCATGCAGCTGTCTCCAGTGCATATCAACTTAATGGAAAGAGGCTAATCAGCATTACTCAACTTAGGAATCCATCCAATTATGAGTAACCTGAAAGAGAAACACGTTTCTCAAAACTATTACTATCATCTGAATACCAATCACAAGAATCTAAATCGTCGATCTCTTTGAAGAATCCCGATACTTGTGATACCTGGTTCTCTACTTTATTCTTATACCCACAACTTCTCAAAACTTAGACCTTGTATTTCTACGAAACACTTGTCTAAATACTAGAGAAGTCATAAGTAAACAGAACATAGTACGAGGACCTACCCCTTTGTCCTGATGGACACTTGGACAACATACAATACTTTGTATAAGTCCGCTGAGTTAAACAACTCAAAACCTGTGCGTCGTAGGTTGAAAACTGTACCCTGGCGATTTCCTCAAATATCACCAATTACAACGAATTCCGATATAATGAGGATGATCACCTAATTCCCAATAACTTACTCCCACTCATCATCTGTAAAACCATACAGATATGAGAATGAAACCTGGTAAATACATACCCTTGGAGTAAGTATCTAATTGGGAAAACTGTTTTCTTTTAACAATGCACTGAAACATGAAAATGTTTCGTAGGGGTACCCTGGTATTCATAGCAATGCCTCTTCCATAATCCAATTCATGACTTTAACCGTATATTTCACTGCCATCTCTCCAAGTCCCTTTATTTGTCTTTATTCGTTACCTCCTGTACACCATCGTTAGGCTAAATGGTTTTCTTCCTTCCCTACCGTTCGGCACCAGCCTATGGTTTGGAAGAAGACTATCCAGTAAGCATAATAGGTGTACCCTCCTAAACCAAGGAGTACTCGTATCTTGAGAGAAGGTGATGATAAGAGACAACCGAATAATACCTTATTCCTTTAAAGGTGAAATAGTAGTGGCGATGAAGTACGGGGTTTGGTCGTTAATGATATCAGTCGCAATTTACTTTGCCCTCTTTCTAATCCCTTTATTTTGTCTTTATATATTACCTTCTGCACACCCTGCTTAGGTTAATTGGTTTTCATTATTTCCTACCTTTCGGCACCTGCCTATGGTTTGGAATAAGACTATCCAATAAGCGTAATAGGTGTACTCTCCTAAACCCAGGAGCTCTCGCAACCTGAGAGAAGGTGATAATAAAAGACAACTGAATAAACCAATTCTATTTCTCCTGAACCTGGATCCATCCTCGAAGAAGTCCCTTCGAGTTCGTATATAACCATACGATGGATCTATCCAATGGAAGTGGATGTCCGTAGTAATACAGGTGTTCTGAGAAATAAAAAGGGTAAAAGAAGGAGTGGCAATGACTTATGCAACATAGACAATCCAAAAGCCAGTATTTTAAGAAGGTTCGGTCAACTTGGTCACTGAGTCATAGTCTAGGGTTGGTCAAAGGTCGCTGCCAAAGAGAGAGAGAGAAAAGAAACACTCTGCGTGCACTCTAACCTAGATCAGAATGGTTATCACTTTATATAATCCGGAAACCTCCCACTGTCCTGTCAAATTCTCCTCCAAACCTAAAGAAGAATCAATCGGGATCACCCGAAGAGTAAACCAACTCATCAGTGGGAATCAGGATCCAACTCTCATCGCATGATAACATGATGGAATGCATCCACATTACTCATACTCCAGAAGGTATGCACATACTTGGTAAGTTTCAGTTTCTTTAGAAACTCCCGATATGATTTTTGCCTCATGCTCTTATAACCTTGGCTTTGGTCAAAATGTCATAAGTCACATGCCAAGTTCTAACCGTCACTATCTTGTCAATTTGATCCCACCCGCACATGCCCCTGGCTTTGGCCAAATGGCAGAACGACTGTCCCAAACCAACTCATCTATCTATGCAACAAATGAATACCCAGCAGCTACCAAACACTATGCCTTAACTTTGGCTAAAATGCATAGCTTGAATACTACTGAATACCCAAAAGAAGTGACGGAGGGCTACGGCTGGTTTTTGGCGAAAAACCTTTAACGTAACGAACTTGATATCACTGAAGGAACTTGATAGTTTTTTAAAATATAGTGGCGAAAACCTTTTGCTAAAGAGGTCACTCCCGATGAAGGGATCTCGGCTCTTTCCTCGTGGAATGAGGTGCAGGATATTCCACTGAATACCGCGATGCAAAGCAACTTGTAATCGACTATAGTGAAGTTATTACCCTGACGCAAACTTCTGCCCAAGAGGCCAGTCCCGGTGAAGGGATATCGGCCCTTGCCCCGTCGAATGAGGTGCAGGATATTCCACTGAATACCTCTATGCAAAACAAAAAGAAACGTCTTTGCAATAACACTTTTTAAATTTGTTCCAACAACTGCAAACAGGTTTGTTTTACTTTGCATTGATCAGAATCAACGCAGTCCCATCAATCAATCACACCAGAAAAAAACGAAAATAAAATGTACGTATATGCCATCCGCATTCGTCACTGGGTCCCGTCATCACCCGTTAAGTTACTTAACTAACGACAGAGCGGGGACTGGACTAACGCGGGTGTAAAGCATATACAACATCTAATAGTATATAAACCAATATACAATAATCGCTCCAGGCGTGATAATATGAAACATTACAGAAAAGTAATAGGCATCACAGAACAATACAGATAATCTGGGATCCTCGGGTTTCACAGAGCCGCTGCTGAAACCCGACATTCCCCTGTCGTGTGGATAGCCTGTGCAATGAAAACCTAGACCCCTACGGGTGCGGCAAGTTACCCGCCAAAACCTGAAGCGAGGCAGCCCCCTACAGCATAGTGAATGGACCACCCAGCACTTCACGGAATCCGGTAGCTTGAGCACCCCTCCTTGGGTCAACCTGTACCCCCTACGAGTGCGGCGAATAGTCTGCCAATTCTAGAGTGAGGCCCCTCTGCCTCTCAAAGCCATGAGATGCGGACCCGTTGCCCCCAGAACCCAGCTATCCGTGCATTCCGTCGCGGGGTAAAACCTAGTACAGTAATGAAAATAGTACAACAGGTACATCGACCGCAACCTGGTCGTGCCCCAAAAGAATATTATACAACAGGCAGTGACGGCAGTCTGCAAGTTGGACGCTCGCTCCGTAATATCAAATGTATAAATAAACTCAAACTGCACTAGCATTGCACACTGCTATCCACCATGACAAATCCGAAACATCACAGCACAACACAGAACATCAACGCGAATGTCACGTTCGCAAACCCGTCTAAAAGAACTATAGCAATCAGACGCGGTTTACCGATCAAATGACATTCCCGGTCGGAGATATAATGTAAGCACTGTAAACTAACATGTTTAAATTTCGATCGACTAAATATCACAATGTGGGCCCCACGAACAACTGGTGAACAGTAACAAAATCTGGGCCCAAAAGATATATACCAATAACCCCAAATTCCAACAGAGAAGACACTGTGCAAATTTGGTGCACTGATTCAATAGAACGGCCGTGTATGCGCGGCCAAACCATGGGTTTGGCCGCGATTCCGCGGCAGTTTGGTGGAATCACATGCTCAAATTTGGTCGGTGTGCTTCTAAAACCCTGCACAACTTTCTGTGATATATAGAATAATTTTAGGACTTCATTTAAAATCGACAGAAACTGTGAATGGAGATTTTGCAGTTTTCGATATCCGGTTCGATCGATGTTTTAAACGCGTTAGCACAAGTTAGTATAGCAAAATGGTGAGGCTCTGATTTCTGTTCTTTTATTTGCATGTTTAAATTCCGCATCGCATCATGTTTATATTTCTGCATAGCATTGTTATCTTTGAAGGAAAAAAAAATTAAAAACATAAAAATTGAAAAATTGTCAAAGTTGGCTATTTAGACTCAAGTTCGACATGAAGGTTGGCTACTTAGAATTAACTAAATCCAATGCTTAGTAATTAAAAACCCTAAAAATAACCTTCCTTGAAGTATAACTGTAGTAAATATACGTCCTTGCAATTTATTTAGAAGTAAGTAATTTTTAGTTCAGTTCTTGAGCCAAGTTGAAATGAAGGAAACGTAATAAAAACTTTATTGAAGAATAAGTCTGAAAATTAGTTTCTATTCTCAAGTCCAAATTCAGAAAATATATACCCTACAAACTGCACTTACACACACCTTAAAACGTAGGATAGTAGAGGATACCTAGAAATACTCTTGCCTGAAAGCCTAGTATGAAAGAAAAAATGGTATTTTAACTAACCACCATAAGAGCGTCGTTGAAAAATATATCCGGTCTTGTAAAAATAAATAAATAAATTTTTAAAAAATGTATATTGCAAGACCTGGAAACTGCTATTTACGCCTTAATAAACTCACATACTCGGTAATCGGCTAATTATTGCCTCAGGAAGCAGTAGTAGTCGCATGAAAGGTATGTGAGCGCATCCGTCCATCATTAAATAAAAAGAAGTAATACTAGGTATTAAGGCAAGGGTACTATAGCTTGAATTGAATTACTAAGTGTAGGGGTGATATTACACACACGTAGGGGTATATGATCGAAGTTTGGAGGAGAGATAGGAATGAAGAATATGGCCTATATCTTCTGTAGAGATGATAAAAATTACGGATTGGAGATTGCGCTTTAGAAGGAAAACTCAAGAGATACTGAGAACTTTATAAACTGACAAAACGTATAGGATCTTAAGTTAAATGAATAGGAGGTGTGAAGAATAAGGGATGGATATTTCTAACTTAAGATGATAGAGTTTCTAGCTAGAATGCTGAACTGTAGGATTAGAGTCGACGACCAACTTGTTGGGATTTTGTGGGTAGTATCCGCTAAAAACCCTAAGAAGACAAAACTCCTCCTCTAGGGAAACCTATGGGTTTAACGGCTTGTTGCACACGTTATGTGCAACCGTGATACCAACCAAAGTGAGTTTTTGGGAATAAAATGGCTTTACTCGGGACGAGCAAAAGATAAGTTTGGGGGTATTTGTTCATATCAGAATTTTGCACTTTTATACCTCTCATTCTTGATCGCATTGCATATAGATAGATACCTTTGATCCATGTTTGCTACATAATTGCAGGTTATAGGTTCTCAGTCCAAAACAATGAAAATCATCAACAGTCACGGCAAATTCAGGAAAACTGCCAACAACGTATAAAAATACGGGTTCCGCTCACCATTCGTCAGGTGTCGCCTACCAGTTCGAGGGACAAAAGTCAAGCAAGGGTCATTCATGAACAAAGCACGAGAGAGACAGCACAAGAATCAAGTTGCTAACGCGGAGCTCGAGAAAATCAAGGCAAAAAAAGTCCACACTCTTTCATCTTTTTGACTGTTAAAAATCTGGGAGAAAAATGGAATGATTCTGGAAAAACAAGTTTACTAAATAGAGCAAGATAGCAACACAAGACATCCTAGATAAAACAAGATGCCAATCTCATCAAACGGCCGCGGAACCGCGGCCAATAGGCCCATTGTGCGGCTGTTCCGCGGCCATGTCTCATCATCTTTTGTTCGTATTTCATGGGCAGTTTTGTAATTTTGTATGGGCTCAGAATATGACCCTAGGGTTTCACTTCACTGCCTATAAATACTCCAGACCAGAGCCATATGAGGATATCGATTTTTCACTAGTTTTGTGTTAGAATTTTGTGAAATTTCTCTTTCTTCTTCATCTTTCCTCCATTAAAATTGTAGTAAGAGTTTTGAGTGAATGATAAATAAAGAAGATTTCTTTTTATATGCATGTCTTGTAATTTATTTTTTATATAGGTTGCTTGTAATTTTCTTTGTTAAGTAGTTTTTTTTCGTTTGTTCCTTTTCTTCTTCTCTTTTCTTTTATCCTTGCAACCATGATGCTTAAGCGTGATCCTTGCTTAGGTGAGGTCCCAAATAGCTAGTTGTAATTTTCTACCTCATTTCTTTCTATTTTCTTTGTTGTTTTATTTTCTTTTTCTTTTATAATGAGTGAGTAGTTTCTCACTTGTTAGGGTAGGATAAGGAAAGTTTGAGAGAAGGAAATCTCTCTCACTCTTTTCTTTGCCTAACAACTTGATTCGAACTCCCGTCAAGGCAACCACAATCCGCTCCCTACGGCACCATATCCTATATGATAGTGGTGGCACGCTAGTGAGACTGGTTGTGGATGAATTGACCGGAGGTTATGGCTAAGAGCCAAGAACAGATGAACAAGGACCAAAAGGAAGGACCTAAGCGTTGAAAAGTCTAGCTTATACTCGCAAGTTTTCTTCCTAGTCATGCTAATCCCCGTTGTTGCCGATAATCGTAACATCGATATCAAGAGTGGCAAACGAAAGAAGTGAGCGAACTCCTAACTCAAACTAACATAATCCTAACTATCACAAGCTCTATTATCATACATATCTAGCACTCCATATGAGATATGGTATGGGAAGAGCCCATCTCTTAAGTATGTTAAGAATTGGGATTGTCCGGCCTATGTCAAAAGCAAAATCAGGACAAGATCGAGGCAAGGTCGGTTCTGTAGAACTGGAAGGAATTCCAGCTATACAAACTACAGCTGATGATTTGATAGAACCAAAGGATTCAATAGTCGCCGACGAACCTCAGCATCTCCGCCAATCTAACAGGGTTCCTCATCTGCCTAAGAGATGCTTCGGTTTCTCGATGACAGTGGGAGCGAGGATTGCATTATAAGATGATGACCTAACTAGTTTCGAGCAGGCCATCAAGAGTGGGGACTCTGTAAGAATGGCTGGATACTTAGCGATCTGAGATGGAATCCATGTACACCAACAAAGTATGGACTTTGGATGTTATATCTGAAGGGTTAAATCCCCATCAGGAGAAAGTATATCTTGAGAAGATTATTTGGTGTAGATGGAAAGGTTGAGACTTTCAAAGCTAGACTGGTTAAAGGTTTTCGTTATCGACCAGACGTGGATAATGATGAAACCTTTTCCAGTGGCTATGCTTAAGTCCATCCGGATCCTACTTGCCATTGCTGCATACCATAACTGCGATATCTGATGGTTGGGTGTCATGACTGCTTTTCTAAATATTGATTTAGAAGAGAACGTCTATAAGAACACAGCCAGAGGGCTTCGTAAACAGTGGGAGCAACAGAAACGTGTGCAAGTTGCTTTACAGATTAAAGCAGGCATCGCGAAGTTGGAACGTCTGTTTTGATGTGGTAGTCAAAGAGTTTGACTTCATCAAAATGGAAGATGAACCTTGTATATACAAAAAGGTAGTAGGGAGTATGGTGATGATCCTTGTATTGTGCGTGGATGACATACTCTTGATAGGGAAGGAGTTTCCTATGCTACGCTCGGTCAATCTCCTCTTATCACATGGATTCTCCATATAGGATCAAAGTGATACGTCCTAAATCCAAGGTTTTATATCTATGAGATAGATCTAATTGGATGTTAGGATTCTCACTAGTAGTAGTGAGAAGGTATCAATTGATCATAGGGAGAATCACTGGAATGGTTCCAGGGTGGTAAGGTTGACTGAATGTCCGTCACAGGCATGATCTTTACCCTCAGTGGAGGGACGGTATGTTGGAAGAGTTCCAAGCTAAGATACCGTGGCAAACTAGACGATAAAGGCTGGTGACATCGCTATCAAAGATACTACCAAAGAGGCAGTTTGGGTGTATATTAGTTCATGAGATGAACTAGGTTCCTACCATTGTTTGACAATGGAAGTGTGGCTTTGGCCGAGGAACCCCGGTCCCATCAGTGACCCAGACATATTCCAAGGCAGTATCACCTGATCATGGAGATAGTTGATCTCCAGGGAGATCGAGGTTAGAAGAGTAGACTCAGAGGACAGCACGGCGGATCCACTCACAAAGGCCTTTTCCCAGAGAGAAACTTTTATGGGATGGTTGAGTATGAGATACTGCAACCACTGCTACAGATGGCCCTAGTGCAAGTGGGAGATTGTTAGTTATATGTATGCCCTAGAGGCCATTGCTGTTCATGAGATGTATATTGTAGTGGATGCTGGGACATATATAGGTAGGACTTTCTTGCTCGACATGATAGTGCGCTAGCTGGTTGCTCTTTATCTTAACATGTATACTTACTGTCTCTCTGTAACATGTTGATAAAGCCCTTAGGATGTGTACTCGACTTGCAGGACTCTGATGAAGATCATACTAGTAGGGCCAGGGTAGTCCATGAGTACATCCTTCAATGTTCCTAGTCGTGGGAATATCGAGACGGGGCATCGATATTCCAGAGTAGACTAGCGTATATCTTCTCGACCCATGTGATGGGAGATGGATGATCCCATATCCATTGGTGTTTGACATCAGAGATGGTATGCGGGTGCTCAGTGGAGACTGGGTACACTGAACGGACTCGTCGAGAACTCCCAGATGGTATTATACCTCACGTCAGATGGCAGTTCTTTAGTGACACTGGTACAGCTTAGTCTGTTGACCCGAGATCGTCATAGAGTCTTGTGTGTCTCCCTCTGTGCTTTGATTTCCACCCTACCACGGCTCTACTACGTCATGCAAACAGGTGGTTTTTGGGTACAGTCCCAAGTCACGTGGAGGCAATAAGCGATAGGAGGGGATTCGTCTCTCCCGGTATTGGGGGTTGATGTTGCGCTATGCTCAACTGGCCATAACTGGAAATCCCTGGCCAGGGTTGCAGTGATTTACTGGTAAGTGTTATCAGTAGTTTCACACTTGTTATGGACCTTACATCGGCATGACTTGTCAAGCTACTAGGGTCTGACGTTTACCACCCCTAGGAGAGATATGCGACATATCAGACGAACAGACCGGACTGTCCGGTAAGTGTTACTGATTGGATCGCAGGAGTGTGAGCAGGCTTGCTTGTTGATCTTCTGATCGCTTAATACCCGGGTGGCCGTTACGTTTAGCAGACCGCTTGCGGCTTGTGGGTGATTGATATGATCACCATCTACTGCCGACGTATTGACGAGTCTTTAGAGTCCTACACAGAGGTTTTCTGGCTCAAGCGAAACGAAATAAGAGCGCATATGAGATATGTGCGGGACCGAGAATAATACCAGTATGTGATACTGTATTCTATTCTCGCGATTTGTATCATCGGTCGGTTATATGAGATATAGCCGGGTTACCGAATCAAGTGTTGATTCGATATATTGATACACTAGATATTAGTCGGTTATATGCGATATGACCGGATCATTAAATCAAGTGTTGATTTAATGATTTAATGTATAATTATATATTTGATATATTACTTTACATTAACTAGTGTTGGTTCACTTAAGATTGATTTTCTCACTTGATGTGCACAAGTTGTATATGTGATATGTGTTTGTGCACTAATTTGTATCATGATTGATGATACATGCAAACTTGGGTGTGTGTATGACTTACACCATATTTAATATAATGGTTTGGGTTTTTATTTATTTCGGTAAAACAAAATGGTGACTTTCTTTGTCTTGGCTTGAAGTTTCATGAAGCTTTAAGCATATTTGACAAAGTCCACTCATTTTGCTTTGCATAAGATTTTTATTAACCAAACCATTAACTCAAACTATGGTTTAGTCTCTACAAAGGTTAACTCACCCATGGTTGCATTATGATAGACTTCACTTGATTATTCTTTTTAATTAATTCATTATTCATATTCTTTCTTCTTCTTCTTCTTCATTCAAGAAGAAAAGCTTGCTAGAAATTTTCAAGTAAAGAAATAAAGTGAGAAATCAAAATCCAAAGTGAACCCACTTCCTATTTCATCATCCTTTACTACTTGCCGTTTTGTTTAGGGTGTTCTCTTCACAAAGTTCTTGACCTAGTGAAGATGGAGCTTGAGTTTGAGTCTCCTCGACGTAGATCATCTTCGGCCTCGAAGTCAACGAGCTAGCCTGTTCTTTTCTCCGAGGAAACCATCACTAGAGTCCGGGATCTTGATGATCGCAGCGAAGGGACGTCATCACGGAGCTTTAGAAGTGAAGGAACGGACTACAAAGGTTGTAATCCCTAACTCTTAGAAGTAAAGTTGTTTACTTGCTTATAGTTTTCGCATAATCTCTAGTATACGATCTTGGTTAGGGTTGTTCGGCACGTCTAATTTTGAATCGGGCATGGTTGATTCCTTGTAGAACCTTGTGAGAGTGCCTAGTAACTCTACATCCTGAATGTACAGTATCAAGTAAATCTCATACATCCAATATCCAGTATCGAGTAAGTTTCATATAAAGTGAGTGTCCAACATCGACACCCAAAACCATCATGAAACAAGTGTTTAGCATCGACACATAAATACTCATATCCATATGTTCCTCGAATCGTAAGTGTCCGGCATCGACACCCGTGATCCACGTATCGGTCTTTCTCATATTCATACGTTCCTCGAATCGTAAGTGTCCGGTATCGACACCCGTGATCCACGTATCGGTTTTCTGATATCTATACGTTCCTCGAACCTAAGTGTCTCACCTCGACACTTGTTTTCCACATATCGGTATATACGTCCTCCGAATCTTAAGTGCCCCAACATCGACACTCTCGATCACGTATCGGTTTAAAACAAATCTATGAGTGGATGCATACAAATATCAAGTAAAGAATAAGAATACTTGCATAATTTCAATACATATATATTAGCGTCCCATTCCACTAATATATATATATATATAATATATATATATATATTCATATATAACAGCGTCTCATTCCACTGTTATATATATTTAGAAGTAAAAATATGAGAGAACATCATGTGAAATCCATGAATGTAATATATGCATCATGAAACAGTAATATGAGCATATAAAGGAAAAACTGCTATTTAACTGCAACAAGTTAATATATATATATATATATCATGCGGTTCCTAATTTCTCCAAGTCCATACAACATCAAATAAAGGTGAACATGTAGCTATAGTTAGGTATGCGTAACCATGTTGTCATAGCAAGATATGTGTATCTACCTATCAATAATGTTGTAATACCCTCCAAGTATAAGTGTAAGTATGTATGCGTGATGTACATGTAGCTATGTCTCATATGTGTATAAACCTATCACTAATGGTACAATACCATATATGTATATAGGTAACTAGCATGTAAGCATGTCAAGGCATATGTGTAAGCATGTAGGTATACAGGTATGCTATATGTCATATGCACAAAAGGAAATAGGGAACATGTCTCAATGTCCCTAAACAATACAATATCACATATGTATAGGTGTTGTGCGTGTCATGGCAATTATTGACGGTGGGTGTGTAGCATACAATTAGTGCCCGTGAAACAAGAACCGTCGATAATGGTATTGTGTCTCATTAGTACTAAGTCCATACACAAGGAAATGAGATAAGCAACAAAGGTATACATGCACAGTCAATATCCGTATACTTCTAACTAATAGTCGTGTCATTTGATCTAGCCCAGATGCATAACGCCATGCGGGCGATCCCCTTGTAGATGTTAAATCTACTCACCAACCATCCTGGCTAAGTAAAGCCAACAACTCGCTTTCCCTTCTTCGCAGCGCCTGAAGCCCCCGCCTATGATCCTGAAAGCATATAACAATATAACAAGTGTTTATTAGCAATCGATCAATAACACGTACCAACTACGTTAGACCGACGCACCAACTCCAAACATACTCTCAAGTGTTCGTCAAGTGGCAAACGCGCGTAGCGACACTACGAAACCAACTCAAGAGCAAAAGCTACACAAAGACACGAACGACATCGGCACGACCCTAGCTAGGAACGCAAAGCGACACAACTACCAAGTCTAGACCTTGATCGTACCGATCGTGCATTCAAAACACAATAATAAACGTGGAATATAATATAAATAACGTCGCAACGTCAAAAGAAACCCACGTCTAAACTTACCGAAATCTATTAAGCAACATATATCATTTTAACAAAAAACTACAAGTTTTTATCAAAACTAGAATTTACAAACATCACAATATAGCAAGATTAAACCATTCATACCTTTACTATAATTTTAATCTCACTTAATTAGGGTTTAGTAAAAACTTAGTTTGCTAATTAGCTAATTTTACAATTAGGAAAATATCATTTAACAAATTAGCAACTAGGTTTAGTTTTCCAAATCAACAATTAACCAATAACCCTTTCATCAAGTTAAACCCTAACATGAACTTCACTAAAATTATCATGAAACCACAAATCATGCTAATTAAGCTATATTAAACAATTAAATAGCTAATTTAATGATTTAAACATAACAATTAAATATTTGTGTTAGAAATTATACCTTCTCAAGAACACAAAATAGGAACTAGATCCATCATTTTAGCCTCCAAAAATGTTGTTTCCTTGAAGATCAAAGCATGATTTGAAGAAGAAGAATTAAGGGAAATGATTTGTATTTGAGTTTGTATGAATTATTTAGGATTTTTGATGAATTTATGAAGCAAGAAGAGATGAAATTGGGGTGAGAAACGAAAAGGGCAGCCAAGGGGAAGAATGGTCGGCCAAGCAAAAGGGGGGGTGGGGGAGGGTTGTGGAAAAAAAATTCTAGCTAAAATTGACAATAAATGCTCATTAATGCATTTTGCCACCTTTTCTTTCTTTTCTTTTTCTTTAAATTTTTATTTTCATTCACAAAATATCTAGATATTTGGATGGATGGATTAACAAAAATATCTAGTGATTAGATTAGCATAGATTCACATTAGAAGTAATTAACTCAAATCAAAAAGCAATTACCATTAATAAAGTGCACAAATAAAGCATTAATATAATATTTAATCAGGGAAAAATTCTATGTGAACCAAAACTTCCAATTGACCCCCAAAGCCCACGTACTAGCTTTATTCTAGCTAAACTAGGTGTCGTCAAGTCTATACAGAAGTTTGATCACAATCGGGTTAAAACGGAAAACACCGACAATTTTATCCTAAAAACGGAAGATTCACAAAACTTTTTCTAAAACGTTACAATCTTCCCCCTTAAAGAAATTCGGCCCCCGAATTTAAAATTCATCTACGCGTACCTTCAAGGAGATGAGGGAAAATCTTCCGCTTCTCGCTCGCAGCCACTCAAGTGATCACCTCACTAGACGGCTACGCCAAAGAACCATCACAGATAGCAAGACCCTTGACTGAAGTCTCTCCACCTGCCGATCCTCTAAAACTATCGGCTGCTGGTGAATGAAAGATCGCGTTCAAAAGAATGGTCTGGTGCTGAATCATGTGAGAAAGGTCACGAAGGTATTTGCGAAGTATCGACACAAGGAATACGAGGTGAATACTCAAAAATCTGGGCGGAAGTGCCATGTTATAGGTAACGGAACTAACTCGCTCGAGGATCTCAAAGGACCAACAATTCTGGGACCAAGCTTCCCAAAACACAACACGCCATTTCGTCGGAAAAATCCGTAGGAATACATGATCTCCCACTGCGAACTCAAGTCTGCGACAACTACTGTCGGCATAAGACTCTGTTAGTGTATATGCCCTAGGGGATATTATTGTATCATACTAGCTTGTATATTACTTAATGGAAGCTTCGGATATTCACAGTTATATTAACAGTCTTGCTCAACATAGTAGTATGCTACTTGGTTTATATCTATCTTAATATGTGTATATGTTTCTTTTAGCATATCACGAATACATATTGATAGAGCCCTTCGGATCTTGCTTGACTACCAGCGTTGTGATGGCAGTCACACTAGTAGGGGCTGGGTAGTCAACAAGCATATCCTTTTTCAGGTACCTAGTCGTAGGATTATCGAGACAGGGCATCGATACTCCAGAGTAGACTAGTATATACGCTTCTCGTCCCAGCAGGGGAGATGGTCTGTCCCACAGCCATCAGTATGTTGTACTGGAGATAGTATGCAGGTGCTCGTTGGGTTACACGTACACCGGACAGGACTCGCAGGGAACTGTTGGTTGGTATTATACCCATCGTCAGTAAACAGTTCCCAGGTAACATGAGTACAGCATAGTCCGTCGACTTGACACTGCTGCTTTGCCTCGAGTGTGTTCCTACTGTTCTTAGATTGCTACCCTACCACGGCTCGACTGAGTCGTGCAAACAGGTAGCAGTTGGGTGCAGTCCCGAAGCACTTGGAGGCAGTGGCGGTTAGATATAATTCGTCTCTCCCGGTATTGGGGGTTGATATCACACTGTGTTTGGAGATCCATTACGCAAGGTCCCTAGCCAGGGTAAGCGAGATTTACCGGTAGATATTCCGGTAGTTTCTCAAGGTGTAATAGGCTTCACTCCGACACGACTTATACCACTATTAGGGGACTGACGCCCCCTAAGCCCGATATGCGATAGTCTTAGACGAACAGACCGGATTGTACGGAGATTGTCACATCAGGCTCAGTAGGAGTTCAGATGGGTTTCCTCATCGGCCTTCTTATCGACATCTACCTGGGGATCGTTACGTACAGCTAGTACCGCTTGCGGCCTGTGGTTAAACCCATTGCCAGCGTAGTGTCGAGTCTTTAGAGTCCCACACAGAGGGTTTCCCTACTTCAGGCGAAACGATATAGAGGTCGTATGGTTTTACGACAGGGTTCATACTTATACGTGTATTTATGCACGTATGATATTCGGACAGATTATACTAGCGGGCTTTAGTTTAAGCCAGATTCTAGTATTAGATTATTTGATTTGATTTAGTCTCAGTATATCCGTGTTTTTCGTAAATACGGATGGGAGGTGCATTCTCGTAATTTGTCGGGAAGCTTCTAGAAGGAGATGACTCGTTTGTGTTTTAATCTTTATGATTTAAACTAAATGAGGTGGAGGAGATGAGGTGTAATTATCATTAAATGAACAATGACTCATGAGATGATTCATCTCAAGTATTAAAAGAAGCATGGTTGCTAGATATTTGATGAGATATTTTTCATGCTTCATATTATCCAAATGAATCAAGATTCATTTCATAATAACAAAACACTTCTCTCTCCTCAAGCTCTCTCTTCTTCAACCTAACCCTAATCCTCTCATGAGTTGAGAACCCTAGGGTTAGCAAGACTAATCAATCCTTAATCCATCTCTATATCATCTAGGTTACTTGGATTAGCACTCTAAGTCACTTAGTTACCTCTTCTTGGAGGTGTAAGCTTGTAGTAGGAACTTTCGGGTGGATCCTCTATTACTTCGAGGAGCCAACGAGGAGGTGCTTTCCATTCTTACTACAAGGAGCTTAAGAAGAGGAGGAGGACAACAAGAACAAGAAGGACTAGTATCTTGAGGTATAACAATTCTTGCTTAGTAGTTAAACCTCAAAGTTTAGTGCTTGCTAAGGTTTATGAATGATCCGTGGTTGTAGTCGATGTTGCGAAGCCCATAAAAATCATTTTTTGCTCATTCCGCCTCCCCGAAAACAAGTGGGGTGCGCAACATAGACTTACAGTGGTATCAGAGCCTCTCATAAACTATAGAAAGCTTGTAGCGATATTAGAATTACGCCGTTTTTGTCGGACAAAAACTGTCGACAAAAACAGTTTTGAAAAGTGAGGTTTTGAGTTATTTGCACACCCCACGGGCTCACGTTTTGAACCGAGAAGCCGCGGGGTGAAGCGTGAGTACCCCGGGGACACCCCGGGGGGGGCCAACGGCCGGGAACACCCCTCAAGACCACCAATTGGTGGCCTTGGGGGCTGCTGACCTGAGAGACCAGAAACTGGTCTCTCAGGTCTGTCCTCCTTTGAGGGCCACCTCATGGTGGCCCCCAGGGGTGGGCACCCCCCGAGGCCCCCCAATCGATGTATTATCATGTAACTTCGCCTCCGCGAAGATTCGGGCGGGTTTCGAGTTCGTTTCGACTCCCGGATTGGCTCAAAACTTTCAGTTTTTAAAATTTAGCTCACTGGATTTTTAGGTTTTGGAAAATTGGATGTGTTCGCTAATTGCATGCGCAATTCTAATGTCGTATTTACTTTACAAGATTTGTGATTGTTTTATGTGTTCATAAACCTCCCCTAATTTCTATATGTCAGTTAGCAGGGGGTTGCACACATCTGTGATGTTGGGATATATCGATTTGTGTATATGAACTTGTTGGATTGTCGTGATTGGATAGCCGGGAATGTGAGACGAGTGTTTCTTTCATTCATTTATAAATTGTAAATTATTGTAATATTCTTTTGCGGGGAACATCCGGGTTGAGCTTGTAGCCACCGATGTATTATTTCATTTACTGTTTGCTGCTCCTAGGATAGACCCAAGGTGGGGTGCACAAACTACCGGGTACTTGAAGTGTTTAGTGGCCTACTCACGTTGTTGAGGGAGACCACTTCACTTTGGGTATTTGGCGGGTAGTTTGCCGTACCCGTAGTGGTCTAAGGTGGGGTTGGCTATTCATCACGACTATGTAATCCGTTTTTCATTGCAGGCTCAAAAGAAATGCGGATTCCTAGAATATCCAATATGTTCATCCATGATCTGGAATGCCTATTATTGCGTCTCACGAATGTACAATATCTATATATGATATCTAGTATGCGTTGCTGATGTTTTGCATCCGCGCTAGCCCAGCCCCCGCTCTGTCGTTAGTTAAGTAACCTAACGGGTGAATGACGGGGCCCAGTGGCGAAAGCGGCTGGCACTGTAGGGTTCCTAGGCACACTCAAGAGGTTCCAGAAGGCATCTACTATGCCAAATTCAAATTTTTTATGTGCCTAACAACTCTATGTAAGATCGTTAACTGGAGATTAGGCGAAAACTATGCAAGCAAACTACTTTGCTACTAAGTGAATGGAAATACAACCTTTGTAGATCCGGTCCTCCACTTCTAAAGCTCCGTGTTGACGTCCTTCCGCTGCGATCATCGGATCTCAGACTCTAGCGATGGTTTCGTCGGAGAAATGATCGGGCTAGGTCATTGACTTCGAGGCCGAAGATGATCTATGCCGGGGAGACTCAAACTCAAGCTATTCCTTCACTTGGTCAAAAACTTTGTGAAGAGAACACCCTATATTATATAGACGTTACTTATGTTTTACACCCGCACTAGCCCTGCCCTGCTCTGTCGTTAGTTACCTAACCTAACGGTGCACGAGGGGACATCGAGGTGAATGCAGATGGCATAAGTGTACATCGTATTTATCTGTGATGCTTAGGAAGCATAAGCTGATGGGATTTTTTATTAATGAGATTAATAAAAAGAAAAGAAACCTAAAAGATGTTGTAGAATCAAAACTTTATAAAAAGGGTAGCTACAGTTTTGCTTTGCATAGCGGTATATATGATATACCCTGCACCTTATTCAATGAGGAAAGAGCCGAGATCCCTTCACCGGGAGTGACCTCTTTAGCGAAACTGGCAGATGCTACAAAACTCGGTTTGTCTTTTGATTGCTTTTAGAGTTTTGCTTTGCACAGTGATATATATGATATGTCCTGCACCTTATTCAATGAGGAAATAGCCGAGATCCCTTCACCGGGAGTGACCTCTTTAGCAAAACTAATGAAAGCCTCAAAAACACTCCATTTCAAAATTTCACATGATTCTACGACGATATCAAGTTCATTACGCTCATGGTTTTCTAAAAAACCTGCGTAGCCCTCCGTCATTTCAGATAAAGATTAGTTAGTATTCGTGCTACGTTTGTTGACTATGTTAAGGCGTAGTGTGCGGTAGCTAATTAGTACTTATCTGTTAAAACATGAGATGTGATTGGATTAGGGTAGTTGTACGACTTTGTTGACTATGTTAAGGGTCGTGCAGGTGGGTTTAATTCAATCGGGAAATGACGGGTTGAACTTGGCTAGCAATTATGATTTGTTGACTATGTTAAGGTCATAAATTGCTAGGGGCAAAATATTATCAGGAATTTCAAGTGTTGAAATTTGCAATGAGATTGCATACCTTCTATGAGATAGTTGGATCCCGATACCCGCTGCAAGTAAGAGTTACTCCTGGGAGAGTTTTACACAGGACAATTAGCCGATCAAGTAGGTGTCTAGAAAAGTGTTAACGAGGTTACGCCTCTGGGAAAACGAGGTTTACTTTAATTAGGTCCGTACGAAAGCACGGGGAACCTCCCTCAAGTACCGACATTGATCTGGCTGAAAGATTGACGAAATTGTAGGGTGTAATTAATCCCGGCTAATCTTACCTTTTAGGGTTTGAAGATAGATTTGATAAAAACAGTGGGAGACATCCTGATTAGATAAGATAATAACCAATCTAATCTTGCAAGAGCATACGCTAAACTATTTTCTTCTCTCTCTCTCCAGGTAGCGACCATGTCAGGCCATAATCAAGATAATAATATGGATGTATTGACTGAACCCGCTTATTATACTGAGCAGGGGAACGTTGGACCCGTTCTTTCTTATAAGAGTTATAAGACTGAACAGGGAATAGGAGAATATCTGGATTCTCACGCCGCCGAAAAGAACATGCATGTTGATGCATCTTCTTCGGGTGTGTTAGTTATTGAGAACTGTTTCTCAGTTCACCCTACGTCCTGGGTATTGGATACCGGATCAGGATCCCAAATATGTAAATTGTTACATGGGCTACGTAAAGGTAGAGAACTGGGAAAAGGTGATCATTCCGTTCAAGTAGGGAACGGTGCAAGTATTGCAGCCAAAGCAGTTGGCGAATATCACCTAGTATTGCCAAGTCGTAATACACTGATTCTAAATGAGTTCTATTATATACCGAACATGATGTGCAACATTATATCAGTTTCTTTATTAAGTAAAGAAGGATATAATTTTGTAGTAAAGGATAATGTTATGAACATATTCCTAGATCAAAAGTTGATTGCATCAGGCTCGTTACATAATGGCATATTCATTCTAAATCAGAATACAGTCCTCAATATACAAAACACACACAAGAGGAAAAGTTCAGAAATGAACGAATCCTTCTTATGGCATTGTAGACTTGGTCATATCAATGTGACACGACTGGCTAAGTTACATAAGGATGGTTATTTGAATCCGTTCGAATTATCATCTTATGATACTTGCCATTCATGCCTCAAAGGAAAAATGACCAAAGCTCCGTTTAGTGGACACGGAGAAAGAGTTACTGAACTCTTAGGACTGGTACATAGTGATGTATGCGGTCCCATGTCTACGCATTCCAGGAACGGTTCTTCCTACTTCATTACATTCACTGACGATCTCTCTAGATTCGGACATGTGTTCCTAATGAAACACAAGTCTGAAGCTTTTGAGAAATTCAGAGAATATAAGCACGAAGTAGAGAATCAAACGGGCAAAAGTATTAAGATTCTTTGATCTGATCGAGGAGGTGAATACTTAAGCAATGAGTTCCTAAATTATCTAAAAGAGAATGGGATTCTCTCTCAGCTTACTCCTCCTTATACACCACAGCACAACGGTGTATCGGAACGAAAGAATCGCACCCTATTAGATATGGTGCGCTCTATGATGAGCGAGGCTGAGTTGCCTATTTCCTTCTGGGGTTATGCGCTTGAGACAGCAGCATACCTATTGAATCAAGTTCCGTCTAAATCTGTGCCTACCACACCATATGAGATATGGAGTGGGAAGAGACCATATTTTAAACGAGTTAAGATATGGGGTTGTCCGGCCTATGTCAAAAGGCAAAATCCAGAAAAACTCGAGGCACGGTCAGTTCTTTGCAAGTTTGTGGGATATCCTAAGAATTCCCAAGGATATTTTTTCTACCACGCTGAAGAACAAAAAGTGTTTGTTTCTCAATATGCCACCTTTTTGGAAAAGGAATTTCTTGCAAAAGAAATTAGTGGCAAAGAGGTAGAGCTGGAAGAGGTTCCAGAAACACAAATTGCAACTGAAGAATTAGTAGAACCAGAGGATTCAGTAGTACCCGACGAACCCCAGCCTCTCCGCCGATCTAGTAGGGTTTCTCGTCCACCTGAGAGATACTACGGTTTTCTCATTGATGGTGGAAGCGAGGATTGCATCATGGAAGATGATGACCCGACTAGTTTCGAGCAGGCCATCACGAGTGGTGACTCTGTGAACTGGCTGGATGCAATGCGATCTGAGATGGAATCCATGTACACCAATAAAGTATGGATTTTGGAAAATGCTCCTGAAGGGGTAAAACCCATTGGGAGCAAGTGGATTTTTAAAAGGAAATTTGGTGTAGATGGAAAAGTTGAGACTTTCAAAGCTAGACTTGTAGCAAAGGGTTTTCGTCAACGACCAGGTGTGGATTATGACGAAACCTTTTCTCCAGTGGCTATGCTTAAGTCCATCCGGATCTTACTTGCCATTGCTGCATACCATGACTACGAAATCTGGCAAATGGATGTTAAGACCGCCTTTATAAATGGTGATTTAGAAGAGTGCGTGTACATGACTCAGCCAGAGGGCTTCGTAGATAGTGGGAGCAGCGGAAAGGTATGCAAACTGCTTAAATCCATTTATGGGTTAAAGCAAGCATCGCGGAGTTGGAACATCTGTTTTGATGTAGTAATCAAAGAGTTTGACTTCATCAAAAACATAGATGAACCTTGTATCTATAAGAAGGTAGCAGAGAGTAAGGTTGTCTTCCTCGTATTGTACGTGGATGACATACTCTTGATAGGAAATGATATTCCTATGCTGCAATCAGTCAAGCTCTTCTTATCACAAAGATTCTCAATGAAAGATCTAGGTGATGCCTCATGCATATTGGGGATTAGGATCTATAGAGATAGATCCAAACGAATACTGGGATTGTCCCAATCCAGGTACATTGACACCATACTAAAGAGGTTTAGTATGGAAGAATCCAAGCGTGGGAACCAACCCATGATCTCTGGACTCACTCTCTCCAAAGAGATGTCTCCCAAGACTGATTTGGAGAGAGCTCGCATGCAAAGGATACCCTATGCTTCGGCAGTAGGCTCTATCATGTATGCGATGCTATGTACCAGGCCCGATGTAGCATACTCACTAAGTGTAGTGAGTCGGTATCAAGCAGATCCTGGAGAGAGTCACTGGACAGCTGTTAAGAACATTCTCAAGTACTTACGAAGGACTAGAGACATGTTCTTGGTGTATGGTAACGGAGAACTCCGGGTGGAGTCCTCTACCGATTCCAGCTTCCAAAGTGATAAGGACGACTCTAAGTCGCACTCGGGATTTGTCTTTACCCTCAATGGAGGGGCGGTATGTTGGAAGAGTTCCAAACAAGATACCGTTGCAGACTCGACGATGGAGGCTGAATACATCGCTGCCAACGATGCTGCCAAAGAGGTTGTCTGGGTTAAGAAGTTCATTAGTGAACTTGGTGTGGTTCCATCCATTGAGCATCCAATACCTCTGTATTGCGATAACAATGGAGCTGTGGCTTTGGCCAAGGAACCCAGATCCCATCAGAAGTCCAGACATATTCTGAGGCGGTATCACCTGATCAGGGAGATAGTTGATCGCCGGGAGATCGAGGTCAGGAGAGTAGATACGAAGGACAACACTGCGGATCCACTCACGAAGGCCATTTCCCAGATACAGTTTGAGAGATTATTCGGGATGCTAGGTATGAGATACTACAGCAGCTGGCCTTAGTGCAAGTGGGAGATTGTTAGTTATGTATATGCCCTAGAGGCCATTGTTGTACATATGATGTATATTATGATGGATGCTTGGATATATACAGAGAGGACTTTCTTGCTCGTCATGATAGTATGCTATTTGGTTTCACTTTATCTTAACATGTTGACTTGTATTGGATTACTGTCTTACTCTCACATGTTGATAAAGCCCTTAGGATCTGTACTCGACTACTGGGACTATGATGAGATCATACTAGTGGGGCCATAGTAGTCGATGAGTACATCCTATAACTGTTCCTAGTCGAGGGTATATCGAGACAGGGCATCGATACACCAGAGTAGACTAGCGTATACGCATCTTGACCCATATGATGGGCGATGGATGATCCCATATCCATTGGTGTTTGACATCAGAGATGGTGTGCGGGTGCTCAGTGGAGACTGGGTACACTGGACGGACTCGCCGAGAACTCCCAGATGGTGATATACCACACGTCAGATGGAAGTTCTCTGGTGACACTGGTACAGGGTAGTCTGTAGACCCGAGATCGTCATAGAGTCTTGTGTGATTCCGACTGTGCTTTGATTTCCACCTTACCACGTCCAAGAGGGCGTGCAAAACGGTGGCTTTTGGGTACAGTCCCGAATTACATGGAGGCAATGAGCGATAGGAGGGGATTCGTCTCTCCCGGTATAGGGAGTTGATGTTGTGCTGTGTTCGATTGGCTATAACTGGAAGTCCCTGGCCAGGGCTGATATAGAGATATACTGGTAAGTGTTACTAGTAGTTTCACGACCTGTTATGAGCCTCGCATCGACACGACTTATCGGTTACAGGGTCTGACGTATACCACCCCTAGACTTGATATGCGATATATCAGACGAACAGACCGGACTGTACGGGAGTGTTACTGATTGGATTCACAGGAGAACGGACAGGCTAGCTTGTTGATCTTCTGATCGCTCAATACCTGGGTGGCTGTTACGTTTAGCTGACCGCTTGCAGCTTGTGGGTGTTTGATATGATCATCACCTGCTACCGGCGTATTGACGATTCTTTAGAGTCCTACATAGAGGTTTCTTGGCTCAGGCAAAACGGAGTAAAGGCACATATGTGATATGTGCAGGACCGAGGATAATGCGATATGAGATACCGTATTATATTCTTGCGATATTTATATATGAATCGGGACATCGGATCAAGTGTTGATTCGATGAATCGGTACAAGATATATTAGTCGGTTATATTCGATATAGCCGGATCGTCGAATCAAGTGTTGATTCGATGATTTAATGTATAATGATATATATGATATATTGTATTACATTATCTAATATTGGCTCGCTTTATTATTTCATTTTCTCACCGGATTAATACATTGATATATATGCGATATATGTTAATTGTATTATTTTCTTTTGTTGCAAATATATAATATATATGTGATATATATTATTGTGACATGATATGATTTATTATGAAACATGTTTAAGGATGATAAAAAGGGATTAGGGTTTGATTAGGGTTAGCTCTTTCTTGCACTTTCTAGAAGGATTCTCTTTTGTCTTGGTTAAGATATTATGGTTGATCCTTATCCTTAACCTAACCAAACCCTAACTCTAGTTTATTCTCTACAAGTTTTAGCCTCTCATCCTTGACCATGGTTCTATAATCAATCATATACTCTTGACTACTATTCATCACAAAAGGATTATTCTTTTCATTCTTCATCTTCTTCTCTCTTTAGTTTTTGAGAGAGAGCTCACTAGAAATTCTTTTTATGATGATTTCTTGTGAAAAAGTGAATTAAAAAGATAGCATAAATACTACTCCATCATCCTCATCTTATCTAGCCCATTAGATTAGGGTGTTCATCTCTTTAGAGTGAGAAAGCTTGGGTTATAGCAACTTCGACGTAGATCATCGGAGAATCGGAACACTTCAAGCTAGCATGGATCGTTCGAGTCGTGGAGCCTCTCTTGAGTCCGAGAGATCGTGGATCGCGGCGAAGGGACTTCTACTCGGAGCTGTGAAGCGAAGGAGCGGACTACAAAGGTTGTAATCCCTCACACTTAGCTTTAAAGATGTTATCTTGCATGATAAACCCTAATAATCTAGCAAAGATCCCGTCTTTGGGTTGTTCGGCACATGTAAAATTTTATTCGGGCATGTTTGATGCTTTATGAACCTTCACAAGTGTGCCTAGGAACCCTACAAAGAGAATGTCATCCACATATAAAACGAGGAATACGACAGTTCGTGCTACAAATCTACTATAGATGCATGGTTCATCTGGATTTTTGATAAAGCCAAAATCTTTGACCGTCTCATCAAAACAGATGTTCCAACTCCGCGATGCCTGCTTCAGTCCATAGATGGACTTCAGCAACTTGCACACCTTTCCGCTGCTCCCACTCTGAATGAAACCCTCTAGCTGGTCCATATAGACACACTCCTCTAAATTTCCATTCAGAAAAGCGGTCTTTACGTCCATCTGCCAAATCTCATAATCGTGGAAGGCAGCAATGGCAAGAAGGATCCGAATGGATTTCAGCATAGCCACTGGAGAAAAGGTTTCGTCATAGTCCAAACCAGGTCTTTGACGAAAACCCTTTGCAACAAGTCTAGCTTTATAGGTCTCAACCTGTCCATCTACACCAATCTTCCTTTTGAAGATCCACTTGCATCCTACGGGTTTTACCCCATCTGGAGCAACGTCCAACGTCCATACTTTGTTGGTGTACATGGACTCCATTTCGGTCCGCATTGCATCCATCCATTTTACCGAGTCAACGCTCTGAATGGCCTGCTGGAAGCTAGTCGGCTCATCACTATCAATGATGCAATCCTTTCTATCCCCGTCTATGAGAAAACCGTAGTATCTCTCGGGCGGATGAGACTGCCTACTACTCCTGCGGAGCGGCGCAGGAATGTCCTGATATTTCGAACCCTCTGGTTCTACTAAGCTTTCAGTAACAGCTTGTGGTTCTGGAATTTCTTCCAGTTCTATTGCGCTCCCACTTATCTGGTTTTTCAAAAACTCAGTTTCCAAGAAGTGGGCATGACGAGAAACAAAAACTTTTTGTTCCTCTTCGTAATAGAAGAAATATCCCTTGGAGTTCTTTGGATATCCCCCAAACTTGCACTGTACTGAGCGTGCCTCGAGTTTGTCCGCATGCTGCTTTTTGACAAAAGCTGGACATCCCCATGTCTTAATGTGCTTAAGATAGGGTTTCTTCCCACACCACATCTTATATGATGTAGTAGGCACAGTCTTAGTTGGAACTCGGTTCAAAAGGTATGCAGCTGATTCTAGTGCATATCCCCAGAATGATTGCGGTAACTCAGCGTTACTCATCATGGAACGTACCATATCCAATAGGGTCCGGTTCCGTCTCTCCGATACACCGTTATGCTGCGGAGTGTATGGAGGAGTAAGCTGAGAGAGAATTCCATTCTCTTTTAAGAAATCCAGGAACTCGGCACTTAAGTATTCACCACCTCGATCAGATCTTAGTGTCTTGATACTTTTGTCAGTTTGTTTTTCCACTTCATTCTTATATTCCTGGAATTTTCCAAAGGCTTCGGATTTATGTTTCATTAAGAAGACATAACCGTACCTTGAAAAGTCATCCGTAAAAGTAATGAAGTAAGAATAACCGCTTCGCGCATGTGTAGACATTGGACCGCACACGTTGCTGTGTACGAGTCCCAAGAGCTCGCTCACTCTCACTCCGTGTCCAGTGAACGGAGTCTTTGTCATCTTTCCTTTGAGACATGATTGACAAGTTGCATATGATTGATATTCGAACGGATCCAAATATCCTTCCGTATGTAACTTCGTCAACCTTCTCTCATTGATGTGACCCAGTCTACAATGCCATAAGAAAGCCTGATTTGTTTCCGGAGACTTTCTTTTGTGTGTATTCTGGACATTGAAAATCTGTGATTGGTTTAATACGTATATTCCATTTTTTAATGTACCTGACCCAATCAGAACTTGATTAAGGTGAATGTTTATAACATTACTTACAAACGCAAATTCATAACCTTCTTTAGAAACTAAAGATACAAAAATGATATTACAAGTTGCATTGGGTACAAAATAACAATTACGCAAAACCAAAACGTGTCCATCTGACAACCCCAGGTGATAGTCCCCCACGGACTCAGCATCCATGCCAGCTCCGTTTGCAACTCTGAGGGTCATATCACCTGCCTTCAAAACCCTACGGTTTCTCAACGCCTGCAAAGAATTACAGATATGAGATCCTGATCCGGTATCCAATACCCAGGAAGTAGAGTTTATTGATAGACAGTTTTCAATAACATACACACCTGAAGCTGAAGCCGCAACTCGCTTCAGATCCTATGTTCTGGCCTTCCAAGCCCTGCAATCTTTCTTCCAGTGTCCACTCTTGTGACAGTAAAAGCATTCTTCCTTTCCTACAAGCTTTTCCGCTTCCTTTGTTGCTTTTGCCTTTCCCTTCGTATCCACTTTACAAACACCGCTCCTTGGTTTGGCGGGGGTTTTCTTCTTCTTTCCCTTGGCTTTCGCCTTGGACCTAGAAGAGGAAGATCCTCCTACAAACAAAGTGGATGTTTCCCTACCTTTCTGTAGGGTGCCCTCTGCACTCCTCAGCATGTTGAGGAGTTCTGAAAGTTCAACTTCCTTTTCCTGTAAGTTGAAGTTCAGGATGAACTGGGCGTAAGTGGAAGGAAGGGACTGGAGAATCAAGTCCGTATAGAGCTCATTCTCCAACGTGGTCCCAAGATCCATGAGCTACTCAATGAAGCCAATCATCTTAAGCACGTGTTCCGCTACCGGTGATCCGATGGCCAATCTCACCGAAAACAGCTTTTTCGAGACTTCGTATCTGGCGATACTGGATTGCTCTCCATACAGTTCTTTTGTATGAAGAAATATGGATTCCACGTCCATATTCTCGTGCCTCCTCTGGTGTTCATTGTCCATAGAGGCAAGCACGAGGCACTTGGCCTTCGCGCAATCAATCTCCTAAGTCTTACGGATTTCGTTATCCGCGACGCTGGAGGTGGGACCTGGGGCAGGGGGAGCTTTGGTGGTAAGGAGATACCCCAACTTGTCGTAAGTGATTGCCATTTTGACATTCCTGAGCCAATCTTTGTAGTTTGGCCCTGTCAGTATGTTTTTATCTAGTAGTAACTTAAGTCCAGTCATGTTGTTTGGTTGCTGCAATTAGGAGAGAGAGAAGAAACACTTTATCATGATGCTCTTGCAAGTTTAGAGTGGTTTTTAATTTGTCTAAACAAGATGGCTCCCACTGTCTCTCGAATCCCTCCTCAAACCAAAAAAGAAGAATTAGTCAGGATCGATCTCACCATACAATACTTGCTTAACCGTTCAGCCAGGCTAGTGTCGGTACTTCGAGGGAGGTTTTCCAACGCTTTCGCGAAGTTCCTTAATTAAATAACCTCTTTTCCCTGGGGGCGCAGCCCCGCTAACACCTTTCTAGACACCTACTAGGTTTATAGCATTGATCGTTAAGTGAGAAATTTCCCGAGGAGTAGCATATACTCACAGTAGGATCGGGATCCAAATATCATTGTGTGACAAAACTGAAGGAATCCTACCAGAATCATCACACTCCAAATGGTATGCAGCGCTAGCAAGTTTCTGTTCTTTTGAAACCCCCGATGTGGATTTTTGCCCCATGCTCTTATGACCTTGACTTTGGCAACCAAATCATAAGTCACATGTCAAGTTCTACTCGTCATTCTCCAGGTTAATTTGAACCCACCCGCACCTGACTTTGGCCAACAAGGCAGTACGACTGTCCCAAACCAACACATCTGTCTATGCTTCACATGAATACCCAATAGCTACCAATCACTATGCCTTGACTTTGGCCAACAAACATATCTTGAATACTATTGACCATCCATGTGAAACGACGGAGGGCTACGAATGGTTTTGGCAAAATCGTGAACGTAGTGAACTTGATATAATCGATGGAACGAGATAGCTTTTAAAAGGAGTGGTTTTGAGCTCCGCGTTTAAAAGTTATTTTGAAAATAAACCGAGTGGTTTTTGAAAGTGTTCCAACGACTTATACTTTGGTTTATTTTTCTTGCATTAATTTTAATGCGCCCCATCAATTAATCCTACCATTGCAGAAAACGACGAAAATATGACATACGCTTATGCCATCCGCATTCGCCACGGGGTCCCATCATCACCCGTTAGGTTACTTAACTAACGACAGAGCGGGGGCTGGACTAGCACGGATGCAAAACATAAGCAACGCCTAAATAGATATCATATAGATATACATAAACATTCGTCACATGCAATGATAGCCATTCCAGATCACAGATGAATACATTAGATATACTAGGAAACCGCAATTCGTACGAGCCTGTAACGAAGAGCGGATTACACGGTCGCGATGAATAGCCAAACCCCACCCTAGACCCCTACGGGTGCGGCAAACTACCCGCCAAGTATCCGAAGTGAAGCAACCTCCCTCAACGACGTGAGTAGGTCACTCGGCACTTCGAGGTACCCGGTAGTTTGTGCACCCCTCCTTGGGTCTATCCTAGGAGCAAAAACAGTAAAAAGAAATTATACAATGACGGCTACAACCCCGACCCGGTTGTGCGGCCATAGAAATAATATTACATCAATTTACATATTACAAGAATTGAAAGATAAACAAAACTCGCATCTCACAATTCCCCCCGGCTATTCATCCGTGACAATCCAACGAATTCATAAACACATACCATCAACATTACAGATCACAGATATGTATAACCCCCACTAATTGACATATAGCGATTAGCAGACGTTCAATACATATATAACATTACAGATACAACCCATTAGCCAAAGTCTACAGAAAATCGACCAAAATACGGATATGTAACCACCCCAAAAACAAACTTGTTCTCTGGAAAATCTAGGCAGAAACAAACCATCAGAAAAATCACAAAACACCAACAGGAGAAAACTGCAGGAGAAACGATCCACGGCCGAGTCAACTCGGCCGCGGAACCGCGGTGAGTTGGTCGGTTCGCTGGATCGTTTTTCTTGCCTTTTCATTAAAAAGCCTGAGCCGATTTTTAAGACATGATTTATTATTTTTGGAGCAGAAATAAAAATCGGCAGAAACTAGGATTTTCCGGGGTGTTTCGCGGTTTTTTGTCCGGTCGAAATTCTAGATACTTTGCTAACATGCTAGGGTGTGTTTAGTTAGGCTCTGATACCACTGTAAGTCCACGTTACCTCTCCCGGTTCTTTCGGGCTTGCGGAAATGGTGAAAAACGATTTTTTGGGTTTAGGTAACATGGACTACGAAAACAGATCTTTAATAAACTACACACTAGCAACTAACAAGAGAGTTATCTACTCGGTTAGAGGTTATACCTCAACTTGAACTCCTTCTTCTTGGACTCTTTATAGTGGTCGGATGGTGCTTTCCTCGTTGCCTTCTCTTGTCGAAGATGGATGCACCTGAGGATTTCTTCCTTGAGTTCCTTTCTCGAACTTTGAGAAAACTAAAGTCTCCGGCTTGCTAGACCTTCAACCTTAGAAAGAGTAGAGAGTGGCTTTGGGTGTTTTATCTCCAAGGAGAGGTTTCTCAACTCATGAGAATGATTCTCCTTGAACTAAAGGAGGAGGAAGATGAAGAGAGGAGAGAGAATGGTTATGATAAAATGAGAATAGTTTTTACAACCATAACAATATATGTGAATTATCAAATTAATAATATTAATCCAAAATGAAAAAGGTGATGGTTGGTTTGATAAGACCATTATCATTTCACATTAAATGATTTTGCAAAGATCAAAGAGCATCTAGAAAAGAAATGATGATGGTCAAAGTTTCAACCATGGTCAACTAGTCAACCATGGTCAACAAGTCAACAAACCCAACCATGACACAATTTCATTTAATTATTATTATTAATTGATATATCACAAATTCATTAGGGTTTGGAAAAAGACGACTGTCAACTGTGCATACGCACCCGTTCCAAAACCCTAATGAAAAACCTCTTCCTCTGCCTCAGTCAACTGTGCATACACACCCGCATTCGTGTTCCGAGGAGCACGAATACTATGAGATAAAACTAACCCCAAAGCATATACTAGGATCTGGCTCAAACCAGAGCCCGCTAGTAATGTCTGTCCGGACGCCAAACATGCACAAGTGCGCGGATGTGAACGAACCCTGTCACAAAACCATGCGACCTCAACTCTGTTTTGCCCAAAGGCGAATAACCCTCTGTATGGGACTTTAAAGACTCGACACTACGCTGGCAGTGGGTTTAACCACAGACCGCAAGAGGTACTAGCTGTACGTAACGGTCCCCAAGTAGATGCCGATAAGAAGACGGACGATGTGAAACCCATCTGAACTCCTACTGAGCCTGAATGTGACAATCTCCGTACAGTCCGGTCTGTTCGTCTGAGAACATCGCATAGCGGGCCTAGGAGGGCGGTAAACGTCAGTCCCCTACTAGCGGTACAAGTCGTGTCGGAGTGTAGCCCAGAACACCTGAGATAACATTGGAAACCTACCAGTCTATCTCGCTTTCCCTGGCCAGGGACTTTGTGTAATGGCTCTCCTAGACACAGCGTGATATCAACCCCCAATACCGGGAGAGACGAATCCTGTCTAACAGTCACTGCCTCCAAGTGCTTCGGGACTGCACCCAAAAACTACCTGTTTGCACGACTCCTTTGAGCCGTGGTAGGGTAGTAATCAAAGTACAGTGGGAACACACTCGAGGCGAAGTGACAGTGTCAAGTCAACGGACTAAGCTGTACTCATGTCACCTGGGAACTGATAACTGACGATAGGTATAGTACCAACCAACAGTTCCCGACGAGTCATGTCCAGTGTACTCGTAACCTAACGAGCACCCGCATACTATCTCAAGTACGGCGTACTGACGGCTGTGGGATAGACCGTCTCCCAAGCTGGGATGAGAAGCGCATACGCTAGTCTACTCCAGAGTATCGATTCCATGTCTCGATAGTCCTACGACTAAGGACCTGCATAAGGATGTGCTTGTGGATTACCTAGCCCCCACGAGTGTGACTGCCATCACAACGCTGGTAATCAAACAAAGATCCTAAGGGCTCCACTAATGTGTAAAGGCGATATGCTAAAAGAAACACATGCACACATTTAAGCAGAAACAAACCAAGTAGCATACTACTATATTGAGCAAGATTGTCTATACAAGGTGAATATCCCAAGCTTCCATCAAGTAATATACAAACTAGTATGATACAGTAATGGCCTCTAGGGCATATACACTAACAAGCAGTTCCCTGCTGACATGTGTACAGGTTAGTTCATCGACCTGAGGTCGTCATTTGTCTCGTGTGAGTTCCCACTGTACTTTGATTTATACCCTACCACGGGTCAAAGGAGTCGTGCAAACAGGTATATTTTGGGTACAGTCCCGAGCCACATGGAGGCAGTGAGCAGATCGTCGGGGATTCGTCTCTCCCGGTATTGGGGGTGAGATCGCGCTGTGTTTAGGAGATCCATTACACGAAATCCCTGGCCAGGGTAATCGAGATTTACTGGAAGGTATTCCAGTAGTATCTCAGGGTGTTCTGGGCTGCTCTCTGACACGACTTATACAGCTATTGGGGGTCTGATGTTTACCGGCCCCCTAGGCCCTATATGCGATACTCATAGACGAATGGACCGGACTGTATGGATATTGTCATTGTCAGGCTCAATAGGGTTTCTAGATGAGTTCGCTCGTCAACTTCCCTTCCAATCAATACATAGGCAACCGTTATGTACAGCTTGTACCTCTGACGTGCTAGTGGTTATACCCAGTGCCAGTGTATTGATGATTCATTAGAGTCCCCTACAGACACTTTCCCAAGTTCGAGCGAAACGTTATAGATGCCGTATGGTTTTATGGCAGGGTTCGGAAAATGCACGTGCGTTTTCGTACGTGTCATTTTTCGGGCAGATAATACTGGTAGGCTTTGGTTTAAACCGGATCCAAGTATTATACTGTGTAGATATAATATCTTTGTCTCAGTTGCATTTGTATTCGGTCGTAATACAAATGCGGGTATGTTTATACTGTTACGGGGTTATCCTAAAATTCGTTTCAGGATCGCTTTTGGAAGTTACCAGTTTCCAGTTTTCTATTACCCGTCTTTAACATTCGGTTAAAGAAGGATTTATCTTTTCTTGGGTGAGTCATGGTTCTAGATGGTTCTAGATGGTGACTTGGCTAGTGAGTCATTAGTTCATTAATGATGCATTAATTGAGTGGTGATGTGTTATGATGACTAGGGTAGTGACTCATTAGGAAGCATTAATGATAAATGCAAGGTGTTAAGTGACTCATTTCTTCATTAATGCTTATAATCACCCTCTCCACTCCTACACTCACCTCCCTCCTCCTTATATATTGGTCGGCCATTTCCTAGTGGGGATCATGGTTATTTGCTTAAAAAGATTTATGATTGTTTGGTGTATGGAAATTTCTTAGCTCATTTTATTCCATCACAATTTCAATCGGCAACTTCATTAACCGTTCGTCCATAGCCTTGGACGTAACAAGACAAAGTGTTCTACTCATTCTCTACATCAATCTTGGTCATCTCTTTTGGCAAACTTGATGATCGAGTTGCCTCGGTTCAGAGGCGGGAGCCCGTTTAAAGATCCGTCGACGTGGTGCCACCTGGACAACGAGACCGGAGATCGAGCGAGTTCGGATCAGCTGCAACAAAGCGTGGGATGATGGTTGAAGACCGAAGGACTCGGATCGTTCGGTATAACAATTCTACCCTATTTACAGTTTGTTAGTTTAGCTTTAATGGCAGATCCGGGTTATAGTATGTGGTAGCGCCAGTTGTATAAAAGTTTTTGTTCCGCATTTGGTGTCTGTTAGACGGTCAGGGCGCTACCGTAGACTTACATTCTTATCATCAATGGACGGACGACACCATGACCGCAACCGAAGGGGAAATGGAGTCAATGGAGCCGCTGCTCAGCAAGCAGCTATGCTACAAATGATGCAAGGACTACTGAAGCAACAGCAGCAGGAGACAGCTGCCCTTCATCAGGAGCTACGAGAAAGTAGGCAGCAGCAAGCAGAGATTTAAGTAAGGCACTAACCCCAGTTCTTCAAGGTTCGACGGGAGTGAAGCAGTTCAGATCACTCCACCCTAAGACTTTTTCGGGGAAGGAAACTCCCTTAGAAGCTGAGGAATGGCTCAAGGGTTAATGATCTCAGTGCCTCTCAAATTCCGAAGGATGCGTGGGTGAACATTGCCAAACTACAACTTACAGTTAATGCCAGGATATGGTGGGAGGCAGAGGAAAGTAGATTGAAGGAGCCCATCGACTGGGAAACGTTCAAACAGCGTTTTGATACCAAGTATTTTCCAGTTGTGGCACACTTAAGGATGGAAAGAGAGTTTATACATTTCCAACAAGGGAGCATGAGGGATAAGTCGGTGGACAAGTACGCTTCGGAGTTCGTAAGGTTAAGTCGGTTCGCGCATCATCTAGTGGCAACCCCAGAACTTTATGCTAAGAGATTCCGACAAGGATTGGACCTGAAGACGCAGTCCTCCATGTCTTCTGCTACTCTTTCGACTTATGATGAAATCTTAGAGGCGACACGAAACTTTGAAGACCTTCAGAGACGCATAAGGAAGGATGACCGTTTGTCTGGCATTTAGCGACCATCCAATCAAATTCTTGAGGGATCATCTTCCAGATTCAACGGGAGACAACAACTGAAGAGACCAGCCGGACCGACTATCTTCGGAAAACCAGCCGTTATATGCAACTAGTGTGGTAGGACCGGACACTACATGAGATACTGTCGCATTTTGAACAAACTTTGCATAGTCTGTGGGTCTCCGGATCATGCTATTGGGGACTGTCCTCAGAGAGGGAGACAATCAGGCCCCGTCAACAAGCCGGCTAATTATGTGGCACCAACACAGGGAAACCGTCCACTTTCCGCCACTAAACCAATCGGTCAAGGGGCATCATCAAAGGGACCACCCTTGTCATCAAAGGAGCGTTTTTTTAAGCAAGCGCAAAGGAATGGACCCAAACGTCAGACCTTCACCATGACGGCCGAGAAGGCTGATGCCACGTGGAAAGACAACAAGGGTACTCTTTCTTTTTCTCAACCCTTCTTTCGATACAATTCTTATTTATCTTTCGATGCAAATCTTAGTTGGACTTACTATAATTCCTCTAGTTTTCGTAATTTCGACTAGTTGCTTTTATGTTATATCTCTCAAGTCTTCCATCAATGCACAACCTCCCTTCAACTTCCAAACTTTTCTATTTGGAAGCAACTATTGATTTTACATTTTCCGATTCCTTGTACCTAAACCCTTCAGAGACTTTCCATGCATCAAGTGATACACCAACTCGCGGGAGCGACACATGCAGCAAAGAGGATTCCTGACAGCGTTACTAATTTACGTGCCTAGTCGTGGGAACTCCTTTGAAAATTTCAAATATGAAATTATTATAAGGAGGGCAGATCGTAACTATCACAACCATTCTTGCAATTCTTAGCAAACCCAGAAGCTTTAAACATCCACAACGATTTTTTGGAGAAGGGACTTGGTGGTGTGATGTATCAGCGCGGCGATATAGTTGCATATGCGTCAAGACAACTAACGACTTGTGGACGCAACTATCATGTTCATATCTAGAAATGACAATGGTAATATTCATCTTGAAGATATAAAAGCATTACTCTAAGGAGAACATGGGAACACGGATGGTCGAAACATATGAAGCGGATGAGAGGGGTCATGTTTTATATGGGAGAAGTGCCGATCGATTGGATGACCCTGAAGAGGGAGAATTGTAAGATTGACATAATTGTAGAAAAAAAAGTAGAGATGGTGATACAATGAAGAGAGCGCGGAAAGCTCAGCCCACAACTCATCGGTCGTTTAACATCTTGGAAGGAGACGGTGGGTTTATGTATAGCTTTCTTTTGCTACTTTCCTTGGAGGGCGTGCATAATACTTTTATATCCTACAGTTAAGAGGGTATGCAGTCAACCATAGTCATACTTTTGATCATTCCGAGATTATGGAAAAGTTGGCGTAACCTACGAGCAGCAACCGGTCGGGATACTAGAAGAATGAAACCTTGAGGGACAAGATAATCCAGCTGGTTAGAGTTATGTGGAGAAAGAATTAGTAGGCAGACATACACGGAAGTGAGAAAACAGGACGAGAGAGCGAGACCCAAAATATTTAACCGCAATAATCCCTTCTTAGTGATTGTTTCTTGACCTAGCTTCTGAAATTTCGAGGACGGAATTATTTTAAGAAGGGTAGATTGTAACGACCGTGATTTCTAATACCTAATAAAACATATTTTATTTAAATTTCTACAATCAAATAATTATTTACGTGTTTTTTTATAGAAGAATAATTTTTAAAATAATGTTAATAATTTTCAAAGCATCGAAATATTATTAAAGGAATTGTCTAGAATCTATTTATTGTTTTTATAGGCTTAAAATATTTTAGTAATATTTTATAACGCCTTACAATAATCTACATATTTTTATTATCAATCAAAGTAATTAATTCGTAATTAAAAATATTTTAAAGGATAAACTAGATATTATATAATTTTAATAACTAGCTAAAACCGAAAAAATGGGATATATTATTTATTTTGGCCCAAAATTATTTTTATACTAAAGATAATTAAAAAAATATATTTTTTGAAATTTTTCCATAATTTTCCCGTATTTTTAAATATTTTTAACAATTATTTTAAAACCAAATTCAATTTTTAATATATAAATACGTTTAGTTTTTATATAAAAAAATTAATTAAAAAAAATTAATTTCCCCTTGATCCTGGACCGTTGGATCATATGATCCAACGGCCCAGAACCCACCGACGCGCCCACGTGGTGGGGACCACGCGAAAACACGTGATTCCCCTACGCGTGACGCGTGGCGCATGGGCCTGGCGGCGATTGCGCGATCTCGACCTTTGGATCTTGATCCAACAGCTGAGGTGAAGAGGCGGCGGCGGCTAATGATTCTGAATGATTTGGGGCGCGGATTTTGATGGGATTTTAACGGATTTCTTGGATTTTATGGTTGGTGATAAAACGCTATAAATAGTCACTTCAAACACTGATTTCTCACGCCTCAGAACTCCAAAAATTCTGAAAAAAATACCTGTGCCTTCCTATCGACGACGCCGACGCTACGGCTCTACCCAATCACCGAGGAAAAATCAGGGCGCGGATCTTTTAAAGAGTTTTGCACAAGCCTACGTCTTCAACCGTCTACGTCTAACTCTAATCAAAGGTAGGATCCGCCTCTCTCCCCTCATTCTGTCGCTTTCTTCTTTTCTCAATAACCTAGTTCCAACTTTTAATCATCAACCCCTATTTAAAATGATGTTATAATATTCGTGCATGCCTATTCCTTGTACCCTTAATGATGATAATGTTAACCCATGTTTTAAAACGGTGTTTAATTTCCTCTGTACGCAAAAATATATTGCACTCTCATACTACCTGGAATCTGATATGCTTAATGTCATAACCCATGAATTGTCAATTCACCTCTGATATACCCACACTTACCCATACTATCAAAATGATCTCGAAATAGGTTACTTCCACAAAATACCATCGTTTAATTAAAATGTTATATTTGTTTAAAATATCCATAAGAAATAAGATATGTGAAATAAATATTTTAGATACGACATACATATATTTTACTTACACTTTTTCATCAACTACTATAATGTTGTTAAACCCCTTCAACCTTTTTAAAGAAGAAAATACTAAATTTAAATAACGGCTTATGGTTTTTCTAAAACGAACGTATTTTCTAAAACGTTACCCCGAATCTAAAACACTATAATTTCATAAAATTATTAATTTCATTTAAATACCTCGACCTTTATTGAAGGGCCATTTTCAACAAAGACCATAATCCGTATAACGATATATTTTCAAAAGGAATATTTAGTACCTTATTAAAAGGTAATTTTAAAATAACACCAATCTAGGACAAAGGAAAGGTTGTAGGCATCGGTCGTTTATCTAAACCAGACTTTGTAATGCCTACGCTAGACAAGTGGGAAAGGTAATTTTAAAAGGCCCGTCTCACGGTAATTCGTGAGCGGATCCCTCTTTTCCTTACTTGTGCTTACCTGGCCACAATTGGCGGTGAAGAGGCGATTTGAGGATCTCACAACTTGCCCTTTTGAAACAGTTAGGAGCAGTCTAGTTTTTCAAATAAAAATCTCTTGCAACTTGTCCTTATAAAAATCTCTTGCAAAAGATTTTCAAATAAACACCACAACCTTTTATCGAAAGGATATTTTTCCGTAAAACATTATATTTTTTCCCAAAATGATAAATATCCCAAATCTCATGGTTTTTCTTAGAAGTGATAAAAGATAATTAAACACTATTATTCTTTTTACTAAGCATTCCCTAAGATGACACTAAAGTACTTTACGAACTTTAGAAAATAAAACGAATGGTTGTGGAAGGCCATATTAAACGAGATCAATACTTTTTAAATTTCCAGTTTTTGATAACATGACATATACAAAATATGATACGGTTAGGGTTAGAATGCGCGGACCTAGGTATGGATACTTAATATGAAGATCCCGATATTCCGGGTGACCAGTCCAAAGTGTGGACGACTATACAAATATGAAGATCCCGATATTCCGGATGACCAGTCCAAAGTGTGGACGACTATACAAATATGAAGATCCCGATATTCCAGGTGACCAGTCCAAAATATGGACGACTATACAATATGGAAATTCCATACCTAAAGGTATACGCATTAACTCTAATTCGTCCGAACCTTTATACTGAACCACGGGGATAGGTAGTTTAATTAGGCAAGGAGATATCGGAACTCGGATTCCCCTACTACTCGATCATGATCCCGGGAAGTGAAACGTTATATTTCACTTCCCCAGTTGTTATTCCGTGGCCACAACGGAATAATCGCGAGTATCCGGACCCTTATTTAACAAACTAAAACGTTTACAATACCTATTGATACTCAACACAAAACTCACATCGTATGCTATACCTACCTATTATCTTATCTACCTTTCTTTTTGAGACACGAGTTATTCAGTATCTTGGATGTGGATATTTTACCATTTTAGACTTGTTGTTTATTATGGAACTGAAGGGTGGTAATACCTGTGCACTTGAGTGATATTCACGCTAGACAAAGCTCCATCGTAGTCATGGGACACCTTTCGGGGATGTTCACGCTACCATATTGATTGTCATCCCAGGCACGAGCACGAGCTCATACTGCTTCCAGCTAGTCATGGGATACCTCAAGGATACGAGTATGTTCACCACTCAATTCCATCCATACACACCTTGTTTAACCTGATCTAACTCTTAGACTGAATATCCGTTTGACTTGACTTGAACCTTTACCAAACATATACCTCACACAACCTACTCATATTCACATATCTAGTTTGTATATAACCTCATACCTTTATACACATGTACATCATATTCATTATATACACCTGTTCGTTTCTATACCTTTACTTTTTTATGAGGCAATCCTACCCGAGTATAACTCGCTGACGGACCTTCATTTTCTTCCTCTATCTTTGGGATGTCCGTCAGATAAGAATGAGTATTATGGCGAGAATCAAGGTGTGAAGCAAACTTATGAAGATTATGCAGACTGGACGATGGAAGATTAGCTAGATTTAATTTTTTATTGTTTCCCACATGTTTAGGGCTTTTGTTTCTCCTTTGATGTAATTAAACTACTTAGTTTATTTTACTCTTTCTTTTGGGATGTAATAAAGTTTGGTTAATGGAAATAAATGCTTTTCTCTTTTATTATTTTTGTTTTAGTACACATCCTGCATGTTAGATATTCATACGCTTAACGTAACTGTATTGAATAGACCACCTTCAATACAGTTGGGTTGCGGACTTTGCCACGTCATCCTTCACCTTCTTTTGGGAAGCGGGGCGTGACACGCACACTACGCCTCGGCTATGGTCGACATACGTATCACGAATACTAAGTACTCTGCTTCCTAAAATGACGGAGGGTTGCGGATGGTTTTTATGAAAACCTTTAACGCTTTGAATTTGATCCCGTTGTAGAATCAAAACAGTTTAGAAAAGGAGTGGCTTAAGCTCCGCATCTTTTGAAAACTTGCATTTTTCATAAAAAGGCCGAGTAGGTTTCAAATACAATTCTACAATATCTTTAGGTTTCTTTTACTTTACATTAATCTCATTAATGTATTCCTATCGTTTAAGTTCCTAAGCCATCACAGAAAAGAAACGAAAATAGAACGTATACTTATACCATCCGCATTCGCGACAATGTCCCGTTATGCACCGTTAGGTTACTTAACTAACGGCATAGCGGGGCGGGGCTAGCGCGGGTGTAAAATATAAGCAACGTTTATTATATATCATATATATAATAATAAATCATTCGTCTCAGATACTAAGTAATCACATTACAGAATATCAATCCAGCAGAAGCACATATGAAAATAAAAGGATATCTAGGAGATCTGTATTTAGTATTCAGCCATCAATACAAAATAAGGATTCCACGGTCGCGATGAATAGCCAAGCCCACACCCCTAGACCCCTACGAGAGCGGCAAGTGATCCTGCCAATTCTAGAGTTTAAGAGAGCCGGTCTCGACTCCTCGAGATGGCCTCCCACTGAACCCTAGAACCCGATCACTTGTGCTCCCCTCCTTGGGTCTATCCTAATGCGGAAAAGTAAATAATATACAATAATGGTGACATCATCCTCAACCCGGAAGTGCCCCAAATAAAAGAATATTACATATATTTAACTTTTACATGAATGAAAATTAAAACTCTCATCTCACATAAAACCCTCGGTTATTCGATCGCGACAATCCTGCAAATCATATCTCAGCAACACATAATATCTCATATCATCAACGTAAGCAAGTATGTGTATCCCGATTGCCGTTGATGTATAGCAACGGAATCGGCGATACTACATACTACACTTACGGTCGCAGAAAAGAAAGTGAAAACAACAATTGTAATCATAGATATCAAGACGATCTTTAACGTTTCGATCGAATCAACAAGCACCCACGTTTTACCCCAAGAGCTCAACACTTGAGCAAAGTTACAAATACTCAAAAATCGCGCCACGGTGTCTTATGGTCAAGCCGTAGAAGGAGTTAACCAACGCCTCACCTATGACACCATGGAACTACGGCAAACCTGAAGGTTCGATCGCGGTTCCGTAGGCATAGAATCGAGTTAAGGTTATTATGGTCTTCTAGAGGGTCCATAGGATACTTGCGCTACTATTGAATATAAAGTTAACTTAGGAAAATTACAACACTTGGAAATTTCAGCGGGGTAGAAAGTGGGGTGTCCAATATTCGTTCGAAATGCTAAAAATAGTCTAAGTTACCAATTTAGTGTCAAATAATACGATTACGAATCACTACGAAATAGCCCCAGGTCAATATAATCATCACATGAAAATTGGGCTAAATAAACAATACTAGGAACCCTAACTTGCAACCAAAAGTGCACAGGAGAAACAGGGGGGCAAATGGGGCAGGGGGGCGGCCTGGCTGGAATATGGGAAAGAGTGCTCGGCTAAAATCCGAGCACTAGCCCTTGTATTTCATCTGTGTGCTTATGTTTGCCTGTAGGACATTCTGTAACTGTTTGAAAAATTTTCAAAGGACCTTTTTAAAAATTTCCAGAGAGCAATCCTAGGGTTCCGTAATACCGTATTTTTCGAAGTCATTTTCGTATTCGTATTTGTTATAACACTGTGTCTAGAATTCTAGTTTGGCTCTGATACCATTGTTGGGTTTCCTATGCACCTACTAAGGAGTATGGAAGCATCACACATGCCACTTTAAAAATTTAGAGGTGCAAAGCAAACAAAGTAAGGATCTTTAACTAGAAAAAGTTAGGGTAACAACACTTTAAACATTATTTACACTAAGTGTCAGGAATACAACCTTTGTAGTCCTCTTTGTAGTGACTCCTAGGATCTTTAAGAGGTTGGAGAGTCTTGCTAGTAAGCTCCTACGTCCACGATGATCCACCCGAAGTTCACTAGCTCCAAGCTTGTACCTCCACTTGATGCAAGAAAAAGATGAAGCTAAACACTCTAAACTAATTGGCTAGATTAGAGTAGAGTGATGAAGTGGTGTGTTTTCTTTTATCAAAACTCTTTCTTTTTATCTCTCACTCACTTTGGAAAAACCTAGAGAGCAAGGAGGAAGAAGATGAAGGAAAAAGCTTTTGTGAAAAATGATAAGCTTGTGATGAAAAATAGAAAATATAGTGCATATATTTTCTTTCTCTCATCAAACCATGGTTGCTATAATATCTAGATATTTAGTGAGTGAGTTAAAACCCAAAAGAAATAGTTAATCCAAGGTTAAAGTGAAGTGAGGTTAACTCAAAAAAGAGTGTAGAATTTTACAACCATGAATTAATCATTTCTTTTCTTTTGTTTTAAAACAAATCCAAATAAATATCCATATAATATAGTTCCATGTAAGTCTTATATTGCCTTCAATTGTGTATCATCAACCATGATACTTTTGTATGCATGTATCCATGCACATCAACATGTGCATACTTGCACATCATCATATGCATACATGCATGCATTCTTCCTCTTTAATAAAAAGAGCTTTGAATAAAGAATAAAATAAAACCAAAAGCCAAAATGTTAAATCAACAATTTATTTAACAATCCGGTCATATCACATACGACCCGACCAATAGTAAAATGCCCGATTCACATACGGTATCACATAGTCGTATTCAATCGGGTCCCCGCGCATATCTCATATGTTGGAGATAGTGCCCTCAGAGTCAATTATTGGATCACAGGCACGTGATTGCAATGATTGAGGGAGGACCTATCCCGGTAGGACAGTCTTACTCGAGATGATAGTATGCTATCTGGTTTACCTTTATCATCGTGTACTGCTTTAGGTGACCTGACAAGTCGCTATTACACGTTGATAGAGCCCCTAGGATTCTTGCTTGACCACCAGCAGTATGAGGGCGATCATATAAGTGGGAGCTGGGAGTCTATAAGCATATCCTTAAATGGTCCCTAGTCGTGTGAGTTTCGAGACAGGGCATCGATACTCCACAGTAGACTAGTGTATACAGTCGAGACCCCGACGAGGGGCGGTGGCCGGTCTCACAAGCCACTGGTGTCAGTTGGATCACCTAAGATGTATACAGGTGCTCATTGGGTTATGAGTACACCGGACAGGACTCGCCGGGAACATGCTAGTTAGTCATATACCAGACGTCAGATGGCAGTTCCCTGGTGACATGTGTGCAGGTTAGTTCATCGACCTGGGGATCGTCATTTGTCTCGTGTGAGTTCCCACTGTACTTTGATTACTACCCTACCACGGCTCAAAGGAGTCGTGCAAACAGGTTTTAGTTGGGTACAGTCCCGAGCCACATGGAGGCAGTGAGCGCATCTTCAGGGGTTCGTCTCTCCCGGTATTGGGGGTGAGGTCGTGCTGTGTCTAGGAGAGCCATTACACGAAGCCCTCGGCCGAGGCAAGGAGATTTACTGGTAGGTATTCCAGTAGTATCTCAGGGTGTTATGGGCTACACTCCGACACGACTTGTACCGCTTTTGGGGGTCTGACTTTTACCAACCCCCTAGGCTCGCCATGCGATGCTCATAGACGAACGGACCGGACTGTACGGATATTGTCACTGACAGGCTCAGTAGGGTTGTCTGGCTGAGTTCACTCACAGACGTCCCTTTTAGTCAATACCTGGTAGCCCGTTACGTATTGGCTTATACCTCTGACGTGCTAGTGGTTAAATCCACAACCAAGGTGTTGACGAGTCTTTAGAGTCCCCCACATTCAGTTACTCAGCTTTCGGGCGAAAGGTTGTAGAGGCCGTATGGAGATATGGCAAGGTCCGATCAGATACGTGCGGTATTGCACGGATCAGGATCGGACAGTTTGTACTATAGGTCGTATGGTTATATGGCAGGGTTCGATCGGATATGTGCGGTATTGCACGGATCAGGATCGAACAGATATTACTAGCCGGTTTTGGTATAAGCCGGATTCTAGTATAGTACAGTGGAGATTTTGTCTCATTGCATTTGTATTTCGGTCGAAATACAGATGCGGGTGTGTATGCACAGTATCGGGGTTTTCCTGTAATTTATTACGGGACCAGTTTTCTGGAGTTGCCAGTTTGCTTTCCGTTTTGGCCGATTTCCATTGTTCCGTTCATTGGCCGAAGTTTGGTGGAGGAGGGCTTATTTGCATTGTTGCAAATAAGCATTTGTGGAGGGGGTCTTTGCATATTATCATGTCATGATACTTGTCCCATCATTTGACTTCATAAATTCATGATGATTGTGGTGGAGTGAGGTTCTCTTTTGGTGATCATTTCTTTGCATGATTTGGTTGTTGAGTGTTGGTGTTTTCTTTGTGATCATTATTCCTTATGATAACCATTTCTCTCTCTCTTGCATGATTGATATGGTCACCTCCCCCTTGACTTTTCCCTCTCTCTTTGATATACATGGGCCGGCCATCCCTTGTGGGGGGGTTGATTGATTTTTGGTGTGGCATTTTTGGTTCTCTTCATGCTCCAAAAATCACACAAGAAGACTCTCCAAAATTCCAAGTTCTTTTTCCTCCACTAAAAAGGCAATTCCACAAACCCAAAGTGAGACATGGTTCTATACATATTCTACAGCATATCTTGGGCACGTCGAGTAGCCGGCTTCGTGCCCGAGTTGCCTCGGCATTGAGGTGGGAGCCCGTAAAAGAAGTAGGCGATGTGGTGCACTTCCGGCGACAAGGAGGAGACAGAACATTCCGCAGGAGATCGGGACGACGACGAGAAGACCGGAGGACTCGGATCTGTCGGTATACTTCTCTTCCCTATCTTGTTAGTAGCTTAGACTTGTTAATGGTTACGATCCGGATGTTTAGTACGCGGTGGTGCCGGTTTGCTAAGTCCGCAAAATTAAAGTTTTTCACCGCTTCCGCATTCCGGCGTCGGATCGACGGCCGGGGCGCCGCCGTGCACTTACAGTGGTATCAGAGCCTCGCCATTAACTTAGTCTAGCTTGGTTTAATGTGTTTGCATTTCCGATCGATCAAAAAGTTCCAAAACTGCATTTTACCTTCGCATCAGTTTCTGTTGAAAATTTTTGGTCTCGAAAAATTTTTCAGGTTGTAAAATATTGATGTACTGGAAAATCTAAGAGCTCTGTAAAAATTCGATGAAGTGACTCCACAGTTGGAGCGCGGAACCGCCGTGAAAACCCCCTTCCCGCCGTTGTTCCGCCGCGCACTGTGGAGATCACTGCACCAATTTTTTACAGAGGCTTTCTGGGGTGAAAAGTGGGGTTTTGGAATAATAACATTGGGCCCAGAATTTCTTGATCTGCTGCAGTATTGTTTTGGGGCCCACTTGTTAATTTTTGATCAATCGGAAAATTTTAAACACATTTTTCACAGTATTTACATTATATCTGCGACCGTGAATGTCACTCGATCGGTAAATCCGGTCTAACTGCTATAGCCCGGTTAGACGGATTTGCGAACGTGATTTTCACGTTGATGTTCTGTTTTTGCTGTGATGTTGCGGATCGGTCGTGGAGGATAGCCTGGATGCAATGCTAGTACAGTTGTGATTGTATTATGTACATTTGATATTGCGAGGCGAGCGTCCGACATGTGGACTGCCGTCACTGCCTGATTGTATTATTCTTTTGGGGCACGACCTGGTTGCGGTCGATGTACCCATTGTATGTATATTTTACTTTCTGTACTAGGATTACCCCACGGAGGGGTGCACGGATAGCCGGGTTCTGGAGGGCAACAAGCCCGCATCTCATGGCATTGAGACGGAGGGGGCTTCACTCTAGGATTGGCGGGCTATTCGCCGCACTCGTAGGGGGTACAGGTTGACCCAGGAGGGGTGCCCAAGTTGCCGGATTCCGTGAAGTGCTGGGTGGTCCATTCACGGTGCTGAAGGGGGCTGCCTCGCTTCAGGTTTTGGCGGGTGACTTGCCGCGCCCGTAGGGGTCTAGGATTTCATTACACAGGCTATCCACACGACCAGGGGAACGTCGGGTTTCAGTAGTGGCTCTGTGAAACCCGGGGATCCCAGATATCTGTATTGTTTCTGTGATGCTGTTCATTCTCTATGATGTTGCATTTCTTATCACGCCTTGAGCGAAATATAATATATTGGTATATATATTAGTAGATGTTGTATATGTTTTACATCCGCGCTAATCCAGTCCCCGCTCTGTCGTTAGTTAGCTAACCTAACGGGTAATGACGGGACCCAGTGGCGAATGCGGATGGCATATACGTACGTCAGTATATTTTCGTTCTTTATGGTGTGATCTATTGATGGGACTGCATTGATTCGGATCAATGCAAGTTAAAAACAAACCTAATCTGATGTTGTTGGAACACTTTTCAAAAAGCTGTTATTGCAAGGACGTTCATTTTTGTTTTGCATCGTGGTATTCAGATGGAATATCCTGCTCCTCAGTCGATGAGGCAAGGGCCGAGATCCCTTCACCGGGAGTGACCCCTTGGACAAAAAGTTTGCGTCAGGGCATTAACTTCACTATAGCCGATTACTTTTGCTTTGCATCGCGGTATTCATTTGGAATATCCTGCACCCCATTCTACGGGGAAAGAGCCGAGATCCCTTCACCAGGAGTGACCTCTTTAGCAACGGTTTTCGTCACTATATTTTTAAAAGGCTATCCGTTCCTTCGACGATATCAAGTTCTTTACGTTAAAGGTTTTCGCCAGAAACCATTCGTAGCCCTCCGTCGTTTCATATGGATGGTCAATAGTATTCAAGCTGTGTATGTTGACCAAAGTCAAGGCACAGTGATTGGTAGCTATTGGGGTATTCATATGCAGCATAGATAGATGCGTTGGTTTGGGACAGTCGTACTGCCATTTTGGCCAAAGTCAAGGGTATGTACGGGTGGATTCAAATTAACCTGGAGAATGACGGGTAGAACTTGACATGTGACTTATGATATGTTGGCCAAAGTCAAGGTCATAAGAGCATGGGGCAGAAATCACATCGGGAGTTTCAAAAGAACTGAAACTTGCCAGATATGCGCATACCTTCTGGAGTGTGATACCGTGAGCGGATTCCGTCACGTTATCATGCGATGATAGTTGGATCTCGATTCCCACTGATGAGTTAGTTTACTCCTCGGGTAACCCCGACTAATTCTTCTTTCAGGTTTGGAGGAGAATTTGAGGTACAGTGGGAGGTTTCCAGATTAGATAAATTGGTAACCATTCTGATCTAGGTTAGAGTGCACGCTGAGTGTTTCTTTTCTCTCTCTCTCTTTGGCAGCGACCATTGACCCGACCCTATGACTATGACTCAGTGACCAAGTTGACCGAACCTTCTTAACACTGGCTTTTGGATTGTCAGAGTTGCAAACCTCATTGCCACTCCTACTTTTACCCTTTTCTCCAGGACACCCCGTATTACTACGAACGTCCACTTCCATTGGACAAAACCATCGTATGGTTAGATACGAACTCGAAGGAATTCATTCGAGGATGGTTTCAGGTTCTGGAGAAAACGGATAGGACTATTCAGTTGTCTTTTCTTTTCACCCTCTCTCAGGTTGCGAGTACTCCTTGGTTTAGGAGTAGTACACCTGTTACGCAAATTGGATAGTCTTCTTCCAAACCTTAGGCTGGTGCCGACCGGTAGGGAATGAAGAAAACCAATTAGCATAACAATGGTGTGCAGAAGGTATTAAGTTAAGACAAAGCAAGGGATTAGTAAGAGGGCAAAGTAAATTGCAACAGATATTCACGACCAAACCAAGTATTCCTTCGCCAATCCTAAATCACCTTTGTATTTCTCCAGAACACTCCGTATCACTACGAAGATCCACAGTTTATTGGATACTCCATCGTATGGTTATATACGAACTCGAAAGGAACTTGTTCCAGTTCGGGGATGGATTCTGGTTCAGGAGAAATAGGAATAAGGTTTATTCGGTTGTCTTTTATCTTCACCTTCTCTCGCTTTGCGAGTGTTCCTAGGATTAGGACAGTACACCCATTATGCTTATTGGATAGTCTTCTTCCAAACCATAGGCTGGTGCCGAACGGTAGGGAAGGAAGAAAACCATTTGGCCTAAAAGGGTGTGCAGAAGGTAATGACTAAAGACATATGAAGGGATTTGGAGAGGTGGCAAAGGATTATACGGTTACAGTCGTGAATCTGGAAGAGGCATTACTAGGAATACCGGGATACCGCATCGAAACATTTCAATGTTTCAGTTTCACTGTGTACTGTTAAAGGAAAACTGATTTCCCAGTTAGACACTTACTCCAGGGTATGTATTTACCAGGTTTGTTTCTCACATCTGTATGGTTTTACAGATGATGAGTGGGAGTAGGTTATTGGGAATTGGGTGATTATCCTCATTATATCGGGATTCATTGTAATCGGTGATATTTGAGGAAATCACCTGGGATGTTTGCCGGTCGGCAAATATTTGGTTTTGAATATCCGCTGTTATGCACCAATTTCAAATTGATATATCTGTACGTCTATTTTCATAGAGTGAGATATACCTTTCTGAAATTATGTCTACGACATTTACCTATATCAGTGGATGGTTAGGTAAGGAGCATTAAACAGCGGTGTAATTCTTCTTAACCATAAGTACAGTTTTCAACCTACGACACACAGTGAATGAGTTATCAGACTCAAGGGACTTATACAGAGTATTGTATGTTGTCCAGGGTCCATCAGGACAGAGGGGTTGGTCCTCGTACTATATTCGGTTTACTTATGACTTCTCTAGTTTTTAGACAAGTGTTTCGTGGAAACACATGGTCCGAATTTTGAGAAGTTATAGGTATTTGAATAGAGTAGAGAACCAGGTGTAGCAAGTATCGGGATTCTTCAAAGTGATCGAAGATGTAGACACTTGTGCATGGTATTCAGTTGATAGTAATGATAAAAAGATCTTGCTTCTCTTTCAGGTTATTCATAATTGGAAGCATTCCTAAGTTGAGTAACGCTGATCGGCCTCTCTCCATTTAGTTGACATGCACTGGAGACAGTTGCATGATTTGAATCTGGTTCAATTAAATCAGTGCCTCTGGTTATATATTGGATATAGTACAGTTCATATCTTAACATTGTTAAGGTACGGGGAGTTGTCCGGCTTATGATTAAAACCAGACACTGGACAACTCAAGGCATGTTTCTGTAATGGCTGTTTGTGGGTTGACCCAGGCTATACGAGGGTTGACTTTCTACCATCTGGATGAACAATAGCAATATTGTTCTAGACTCGCCACAGTTTTAATTAAAAATGGATTTTTTCAGAAAACAGTAGTGGGAGTATGGTAGAACTGGAAGTGATTCCAGAACCACAAACGATTACTAAAGATTTGATAAGGAACCTAAAGATTCAATCTGGATTGACATTCCATTGGCCACTCCGCAGATAAGGTGGGTAACTTCAGGCACCCGAGAGGTACTCCGGTAGCCTCAAGGACGGTGACAGGGAAGTTCTTGTTTACCCACAATTACCATTGCTGTTGTTCCAGGCTGCGAGACCCGGAGGGAGGATGAGTATAGCGTCGTTCTGAACTCGCTTCAGAAGTGTACGTGTATATGACTCTGCCAGAGGGTTGTCGTAGACAGTGGGAGCAGCGGAAGCATTGGTGGACAGGTAGCTTATGTCTATTTATAGACTAAAGCAGATGTAGCGGAGATAGATCATCTATTTCTGACGTGACAGTCATAGGTTTGACTTCATCAGAATAAGGGATGGATCTGTTGAGAAGGTAGTAGGGTGTGATATCCTGGTATTTGGATGACATACACAGAGTAGGAAAAGAAACTCCTATACTACAGTCGGTTATACTTTGGTCGTCACACAGTAGTTTCTCCACAAAGGAAATGGATTTTATATCAGACATACTGGTTACTAGATCTATGGTTTTAGATCTAGATTTGGGTGGTTTCCCAATCAGGGTACTTGACAGCATTCTAAGAGTGTTTAGAATGGACGACTCCATGCACGGTAGTGTTCATGCAGAAGATGGAGTCAACCTCTCCAAAGGTGTCTTACCGACTAAAGGGGAGAGGGACGTGCATGATTGGCAGATCACTTGCTCAGGCAATTGAGTCAATCATGAGATGTCAAGTACCACACCAGATGTTGTTCTTACACTAGATGCAATAAGTTGACATTAATCCAATCCTGGAGAAACAGTCGGAAGCAGTTTTAGAACATAAGTGAATGTTCTAGGGATATGATAACGACAGCCTCATTCGTGAGACAGTTATCATTCCAGGCTTCCAAGGTGACATGGACGACAAGGAGGTTGTCAGAGTTATAGTTTTCCCTCTGACGAGGGGCAGTATTTTGGACAGGTGGTCCAAGGCAATACTGAGGGAGGCATGGCGCAGGATACTGATTAAGTTCAGTTGACGATACAGTCTAAGAAGTTTGGATTTGGAGTTCATTTATGAGCTATGTCCCATCAGACATCCAGACACATTCTAAGACAGGTATTGCTCATTTCGGGAGATGGATTTCTCCGCGAACTTGAGATATAGAGAGACATAGAAAGAAACAACAAAGCGGATCCACTCACTGAGGCTGTTCCTCGAACGCAATAGTTTCACAAACGGGATTTGTGAGACTGACTAGTAGAGGAGTTGGGTGTTCGGTATCACACGGGCTGTGAGTATGCGACATCGCAATAATTAGCCTTGAGTGCAAGTGGGAGATTGTTGGAGATAGTGCCCTCAGAGTCAATTATTGGATCACAGGCACGTGATTGCAATGATTGAGGGAGGACCTATCCCGGTAGGACAGTCTTACTCGAGATGATAGTATGCTATCTGGTTTACCTTTATCATCGTGTACTGCTTTAGGTGACCTGACAAGTCGCTATTACACGTTGATAGAGCCCCTAGGATTCTTGCTTGACCACCAGCAGTATGAGGGCGATCATATAAGTGGGAGCTGGGAGTCTATAAGCATATCCTTAAATGGTCCCTAGTCGTGTGAGTTTCGAGACAGGGCATCGATACTCCACAGTAGACTAGTGTATACAGTCGAGACCCCGACGAGGGGCGGTGGCCGGTCTCACAAGCCACTGGTGTCAGTTGGATCACCTAAGATGTATACAGGTGCTCATTGGGTTATGAGTACACCGGACAGGACTCGCCGGGAACATGCTAGTTGGTCATATACCAGACGTCAGATGGCAGTTCCCTGGTGACATGTATGCAGGTTAGTTCATCGACCTGGGGATCGTCATTTGTCTCGTGTGAGTTCCCACTGTACTTTGATTACTACCCTACCACGGCTCAAAGGAGTCGTGCAAACAGGTTTTAGTTGGGTACAGTCCCGAGCCACATGGAGGCAGTGAGCGCATCTTCAGGGGTTCGTCTCTCCCGGTATTGGGGGTGAGGTCGTGCTGTGTCTAGGAGAGCCATTACACGAAGCCCTCGGCCGAGGCAAGGAGATTTACTGGTAGGTATTCCAGTAGTATCTCAGGGTGTTATGGGCTACACTCCGACACGACTTGTACCGCTTTTGGGGGTCTGACTTTTACCAACCCCCTAGGCCCGCCATGCGATGCTCATAGACGAACGGACCGGACTGTACGGATATTGTCACTGACAGGCTCAGTAGGGTTGTCTGGCTGAGTTCACTCACAGACGTCTCTTTTAGTCAATACCTGGTAGCCCGTTACGTATTGGCTTATACCTCTGACGTGCTAGTGGTTAAATCCACAACCAAGGTGTTGACGAGTCTTTAGAGTCCCCCACATTCAGTTACTCAGCTTTCGGGCGAAAGGTTGTAGAGGCCGTATGGAGATATGGCAAGGTCCGATCAGATACGTGCGGTATTGCACGGATCAGGATCGGACAGTTTGTACTATAGGCCGTATGGTTATATGGCAGGGTTCGATCGGATACATGCGGTATTGCACGGATCAGGATCGAACAGATATTACTAGCCGATTTTGGTATAAGCCGGATTCTAGTATAGTACAGTGGAGATTTTGTCTCATTGCATTTGTATTTCGGTCGAAATACAGATGCGGGTGTGTATGCACAGTATCGGGGTTTTCCTGTAATTTATTACGGGACCAGTTTTCTGGAGTTGCCAGTTTGCTTTCCGTTTCGGCCGATTTCCATTGTTCCGTTCATTGGCCGAAGTTTGGTGGAGGAGGGCTTATTTGCATTGTTGCAAATAAGCATTTGTGGAGGGGGTCTTTGCATATTATCATGTCATGATACTTGTCCCATCATTTGACTTCATAAATTCATGATGATTGTGGTGGAGTGAGGTTCTCTTTTGGTGATCATTTCTTTGCATGATTTGGTTGTTGAGTGTTGGTGTTTTCTTTGTGATCATTATTCCTTATGATAACCATTCCTCTCTCTCTTGCATGATTGATATGGTCACCTCCCCCTTGACTTTTCCCTCTCTCTTTGATATACATGGGCCGGCCATCCCTTGTGGGGGGGTTGATTGATTTTTGGTGTGGCATTTTTGGTTCTCTTCATGCTCCAAAAATCACACAAGAAGACTCTCCAAAATTCCAAGTTCTTTTTCCTCCACTAAAAAGGCAATTCCACAAACCCAAAGTGAGACATGGTTCTATACATATTCTACAGCATATCTTGGGCACGTCGAGTAGCCGGCTTCGTGCCCGAGTTGCCTCGGCATTGAGGTGGGAGCCCGTAAAAGAAGTAGGCGATGTGGTGCACTTCCGGCGACGAGGAGGAGACGGAACATTCCGCAGGAGATCGGGACGACGACGAGAAGACCGGAGGACTCGGATCTGTCGGTATACTTCTCTTCCCTATCTTGTTAGTAGCTTAGACTTGTTAATGGTTACGATCCGGATGTTTAGTGCGCGGTGGTGCCGGTTTGCTAAGTCCGCAAAATTAAAGTTTTTCACCGCTTCCGCATTCCGGCGTCGGATCGACGGCCGGGGCGCCGCCGTGCACTTACATCATATGCACATCACATCTTTTCGCCTGGTCTAGGAAACTTCTGTGTAGGACTCTAAGACTCATCAATACGCCGGCAGTGGGTGATGATCATATCAAACACCTACAAGCCGCAAGCGGTCAGCTAAACGTAATGGCCATCCGGGTATTGAACGATCAGAAGAAAACCAGCAAAGCAGTCAAAAGTCCCGTCGAGCAATCTGGAAACACTTACCGTACAGTCCGGTCTCCTCGTCAAATATGTTGCATATCAAGTCTAGGGATGGTGTCGTCGACCCCAATAACTCAATAAGTCATGCCGGTATATAGCTGATAACAGATCGAGAAACTACTGATAACGCTTATCAGTAAATCTCAGTAGCCATGGCCAGGACTTCCTATTATAGCCAATCAAGCATAGCACAACATCAACCCCCAATACCGGGGGAAACGTAACCCCTCCTATCGCTCATTGCCTCCATGTGCCTCGGGACTGTACCCAATGTCCACCTATTTGCACAACTCAGTAGAGCCGTGGTAGGGTGGAGATCAAAGTACAGTGGGAAGACACACAAGACTCTATGACGATCTTGGGTCTACAGACTAACCTGTACCAGTGTCACCTGAGAACTGCTATCCGACGATAGATATAATACCATATAGGAGTTCTCGGCGAGTCCGTTCAGTGTACCCAGTCTTACTGAGCACCCGTATACATTTTCTGGTGTCAGCACACCAGATGGATATGGGATCATCCATCGCCCATCATATGGGACAAGAATGGTATACGCTAGTCTACTCTGGAATATCGATGCTCTATCTCGATATACCCACGACTAGGAATAGTTCAAGGATATGCTTATAAACTACACGTGCCCAACTAGTATGATCTACATCATAGTCACAGTAGTCAAGCAAATATCCTGAGAGCTTTATCAACATGTGTAAATGAATAAAAGCATAATCGAATCAACATGTCAGATAAAGTAAACCAGATAGCATACTATCATGTCGAGCAAGAAAGTAATATATATATATATATATATATATACATGTCCAATCATCCACTATACATATAATGGCCTTTAGGGCATACATATATCCAACATTTAACACTGTCTAAACAAACCGAAACAAAGCGAGAATTGTGAATACGAAACACTCTGAATTAGTTAATGCAGTACATTAACATCACATGCAATTTTGGAAAAAACAAACAACACCTGAAGTACCAAACCCTAGAGACCAGAGCATGACCAAAACCTGAAGCCCAGAAGCCACATGGGGGACGTCCTCCTCGGAAATTCAAGCCTTGTGCTCGGCCAAATTCCGAGCACAGGGGTCCAAGTTTTGCCCATTTTCACTATTTGACTCATACATGATTCTGCAGTTGTTTAAAAAAAATTTTGGCACCAAAAATAATTCGACATAAACTAGGGTTGTGCATCGGGTGTTTCGGAGTTATTTCGGTTTCGTAATCCTACACTTATCCGTCTAATTCGCTAGCTAGGCTCTGATACCACGGTTGGGTTACCTACAATGGCAGCAAGGTTTCGGGTGGCATCTCACATGCCAATTTCAAATTTTGCCATTATAGATAACCCTAAACCTAGGATCTTTAACAAGAGAATCAAACAAAACTAGCATGTTAACACTTTAACATCTAAGAGTTAGGGATTACAACCTTTGTAGTCCGTTCCTTCGCTTCATAAGCTCCGAGTTGAGGTCCCTTCACTGCGATTATCAAGTACCCGGGCTCTAGAGAGGCTCCATAAAGAGAGTGATGCAACCTTGCTTCTAATCTTCAAAAACTAAGATGATTTACCTTGAAGAATATCAAACCCAAGCTCTTACTTCACTAATCAAGTATTAGTAAAGCAAACACCCTAATCTAAGTGACTAGAATAGATGAGGATGATAAAATAGAAATTTTGCTCTCTTTTGTTTTCAATTTCTCACAAAACATCCATCACAAATGAAAAGCTAGAAAGCTTTTGGAGTGAGGAGGAAGAAGATGAATTTGTGATGAATGAATTAATTGTTGAGGTTAGAAATGCAACCATGGTTTAATATGTGTCATGGCTAACTCATGTAGAGAATAAACCATAGGCTAGGGTTAAACTTAGGTTAACAAATATTAAGGATAAAACAAAGAGGGTGGACAAAGTCAAAGGATCATGAAGCTTCCTCAAAGCTCATCCAAAACAAAATGAATTATCCATCCAAAATGAATTAATCCATGATAAAATGTTAACCTTAATTTAAAACCCTAGCATGGTTTAAACTCTAAACTCTACTTGCATTTGTAACCCTAACATGTTACTATATTATATATCACATATACAATATTTTGTAACAAAAGAAACTAATACAATTAACATATATCAAATATATATCAATGTATCATCATGTGAGAAAAAGAATCTTTAAGTGAGCTTATATTAGTTAATGTAATGTAATATATCAAATATATAATTATACATTAAATTATCGAATCAACACTTGATACGATAATCCGGCTATTATCAAATAACCGACTAATATGATCTGTGATGTTCATCGAATCAACACTTGATCCGATGACCCGGCTATATCACATATACCCGGCCGATATCACATATCGCGAGAATCTAATACGGTATCACATACACATATTATTCTCGGTCCTGCACATATCACATATGTGCTCCTACTCCGTTTTGCCTGAGCCAGGAAACTTCTGTGTAGGACTCTAAAGAATCGTCAATATACCGGCAGTAGGTGATGATCATATCAAATACCCACAAGCTGCAAGCGGTCAGCTAAACGTAACAGCCACCCAGGTATTGAGCGATCAGAAGATCAACAAGCAAGCATGTACATTCTCCTGTGAATCCAATCAGTAACACTCCCGTACAGTCCGGTCTCTTCGTCTGATATGTCGCATATCTAGTCTAGGGGTGGTAAACGTCAGACCCCAGTAACTGATAAGTCGTGTCGATATGAGGTCCATAACGGTTCGAGAAACTACTGATAACACTTACCAGTAAATCTCAGCAATCCTGGCCAGGGATTTCCAGTTATAGCCAATCGGACAAAGCGCAACATCAACTCCCAATACCGGGAGAGACGAAACCCCTCCTATCGCTCATTGCCTCCATGTGATTCGGGACTGTACCCAAAAGCCACCGTTTTGCACGTTCTCTTGAACGTGGTAAGGTGGAAATCAAAGCACAGTGGGAATCACACAAGACTCTATGATGATCTTGGGTCTACAGACTAACCTGTACCAGTGTCACCAGAGAACTGCCATCTGGCGTGAGGTATAATACCATCTGGGAGTTCTCGGCGAGTCCGTCCAGTGTACCCAGTCTCCACTGAGTACCCGTATACTGTCTCTGATGTCAAACACCAATGGATATGGGATCATCTATCTCCTATCTACATAGGTCGAGAAGATATACGCTAGTCTACTCTGGTACATCGATGCCCTATCTCGATACACCCATGACTAGCAACATTTGAAGGATGTACTCAGCGACTACACTGTCCCCACTAGTATGATCTGCATCATAGTCCTGGTAGTCAAGTACTCATCCTAAGGGCTTTATCAACATGTAACATAGAGACAATCGGAGTACATGTTAAGATAAAGAGAAACCAGGTAGCATACTATCATGTCGAGCAAGAAAGTCCTCCCTATATATGTCCAAGCATCCACTACAATATATATCGTATGTACAGTAATGGCCTCTAGGGCATACATATCACTAACAACACCATCGCCCCATACAGGGGCATGAAATGTATACACTAGTCTAAACTGGAGTACCGATACCCAGTCTCGATACTCCTATGACTAGGGACATTTAAGGATGTGCTTATAAACTATCAGGCCTCACTAGTATGATTCTTATCATAATCCTGATAGTCAAGCAAAGATCTTATGGGTTTTATCTCATGTATTACCGATACGAGATAACTAGTAACACATATACACATGATAGATAAAAATCAAACAAGATAGCGTACTATCATCTCGAGCAAAACTGTTCTTGGTATAGGCCCTCCTCAAATTAATTAATTACATTCCTGCAACTACGATAATTGGCTTGAGGGCACCTATATCCAACACATACTTCCATGGGTTTTTAGTGTCACAACCCGAAAAAAACGGAACATGACCGGCACTTAAACTACGAAACGTCTCGAGGCGTACGTAATCTAAGTAAGCCGAAAACCCAGAAATCCAAACCAAGAAAAGTAGTAGAGTGAAGGAAAACCAATTTAAAACAAGTAGTTTTAATAGCATAAGCCGAATTATGCGTTTTTAAAACATCAAGTATTTTCTGAAAATTTCGGCAGAGTCTCCTTTGTAAATACTGGCCCCTAAAGGGGATACAACATGAATAGTATACGAAATCAATAAAAATGCATCCTCAAGCGGGAGCTAGCTCTTCGTCAATCGACGGTCACAACCACACAAGCAATATAATATACAACGCCAACGGCGAGGTTCAAAATTCAAAAGGAAACTCAAAACCATAAGAAAACCACAGAAATACAACGCGCGACTCTAAGGTCGAAAGAATAAACATCACTGGTCTCTATCTGAGATAAATACAAGTTTGGTTGATGGAACTTCTAGATACAACTGAATAATAATATACAAGTTATATAATGGGGGGTACGATACAAGTAAACCCACCTACTAGCAAATCACCCGAAGGAAACTATGCCCGCAAGCCGTAATGAAACCTGTACGGCAAACCTGCAAGAAACTGGGGCACAACGGGGGTGAGTTGCCAACTCGTGAATAGAAAAACATCTACGCACAAAAATCGCATAAATAACGCAATCCTAGGTCAATGATCATAATATATCCTCCATTATATATAACATGCAGCCTATAACAAGGCTAGGGTAAATATCTAACCCGAGTGTAATCTCATGTACCCGTGTCAGTGCCTCAGGTAGCAATATATCATATGAATGAGGTATGAATGCATGAAAGTAGAATACATGTAAATGAAGAACTGCTTTCATAGTTTAGTGAGATTTCCTTATTTTTAAATAGGAGGTACCATAAATGAAATCAGCATAAACAGTGCTCAGCATCGACACAAAACAAGTATCCAAATATCTCGATATCTCTGTGTCGTAATCTCTGTACCTCAAAATATCAAAAATCTCAATGTCTCAATCACAATATCTAGGGCGCCGTCAGTCCAGACCGGCCCCCTACCATCTATCTCAAGACCACGACGGTATCCTCCGGATATCCGACGCGTCAGGTAAAATCACCGGTCGGTAGTGCTCCCCTGCCAGGCTCAACGTCATCACCACATTCATCTTGCCCCGGGGTACCGCACCGGGCCCCACCATGTACCCGTGACGGTTCCTCCACTCCTCGACACGGATCTCCAAAACCACAGCAAACTCATGGTGGACGACACTTTACATCACTAGAAAACCGCAACATTTTATATTTTAAAAGATCATAAGTTGTAAATTTTGCGGCTTTTCCCGAAATCCAGAAATATCATAAATCTCAAGAAATCATCACAAGTGCATATGTCAATGATAATGAACTAGGCATGAACAACTGAATAACAGTATGCATGCAGTGGTAGGTAATAACTACAATGTCTAATATGGCATATAAGGGAAGTACACTAATATCATGTCAAAACTACCAGCTAACAATCTAAGTCAAGCAATTATATTCTCTAAAGTGTACGTGACATGGCAATTACCGATGAAGATGTGTGTGAGCCGGCAAGTAGGTGTACGTGGTACATACGCATCATCGGTAATGGTGCTGGTGTCCTAACAGCATGATATCAATAATGGAATATGCAGCAAAATAAATATGCGAGGCAGAGCGAACAGCAATAATGTGCGGGAGCTGAATACCAGACACAACGATAACTAATCTGCAATAATCTAATATAAGTCCTACGAATGGTGCCTTTTGAAATAACACGAATCATGGGGTTTTGAAAATAGGAACTACGGTGTTTTTATGAAAAGATACGTCGTTTTTGAAATATCCGTAGATTCCCTTGAGCTGTCTTTAAAAATGCCCACGATTCATTAGTTTTATAAATAGGTAAGAAGTCTAATCTAATCTAACAACTACACTAAACTATACGGCTGAACTAACAAGCTGAACTACAGGTAAGGAAACCGCCTATCATCTGAGTCGATACATATACATACCTGTATATGTATAGTCGGTGATCCCGCCTCAATAATATCATATCCGATACCATATCTATAATCAGGCATCCCAAGTCAAGAGTGCGGATCAATCATCAATATAGCTCGTACGTAAATCCGTCGCACGGCATCCCAATCTGGGTACGGGTCAATATCACATTCATCATACTATTCACCTGGTATCCTCTTTATCAAATATCATGATCGGGGTACTGATCTACGTCTAGTACCATACTGATACCGCCTACGTATGCATGGACGTGTGTGAAACACTACGTCAAGGACCCGCTACAACGTCATGTCGTATCTAAGATACGAACCCTGCTATATCACCGATCTCACGGCCTCAAATCAAATATCATCGACTCAGCTCAATCCTAAGTATCATCCTCAATCCGTATGTGAACACATAGTCCCATACCCATGTGAACACATAACTATAAAGAATCCCATGAGCACATATCAATAGGAATGTATGCAAGTATGTATGTGTGTATGTGTGTGTAACACTACCCTAGGGTTCGCAACACTAAAATAATCCAACACACCAATATCCATCCTAAGCATCGTTATTAATCCCAAATAACATATAATAATTGTTGGTGTGTATACGCATCCGTATACACCACCACGGACTGCGGGGGTGCTATACGCCATCCACCCGACTTCTCCCCGTAGATATAAATCTACTCACCTGGTCTTCGCTAGCCGGTGCCGACGTCGCCACGCGCTTGCTTGTCGTCTCGAAGTCCACATGGGGGTACCTACATATCATAACGTACCATATCGCATTAGAACTAAATTCGAAATCGAAACGGCATACGAAAATCAAATCGGCACGCGTATCACGCATAGGTCCAAACCTATCGCCCACGCATGCAGGAATAGTCAAACCAACGCTCGATGTCGATGTACGAACGTCAAACCATCGAGAAAATCCAATCACACTCATTTGCACATTCACGAACACTAATTTTAATATAAACTAGGTTAAAACTCACAAAAACGCCAATTTCACTTAAAAAGTCATTTTTCCGAAAATCTAGCAAGCACAATTCGCCGTTTTTGTACAAAACACGATGTTTAAATGAATGTAGCGGCTAATATATTTATTAAATATCTTAAATAAGTCGTATAAACAATTTCCGGAATTTAATCTCATTAAATTCCAAAAATCCTAATATTCTAGTTTACAAAAATACCCTTTTTAACAATTTCAAAGCAAAATGCACAAACTACAATCTAGCTTAGAATTGCATGATCCAAAGCATTAAACCACACTTAATAAAGTTAATGAAGCCAAGAAAAACCTAATCACATTTTTAATCCTAAGAATTTAACAAATTTCAAAAACCTAGTAAGCAAATTAGCAAAATAACAAAAATTTTAAGCTAGCCATTAGCACTAGCTACTAAACTTGTATTAACATGACAACAAAGCCTAATTATAACACACAACCATACACCAATTTTATAAACCCTAACTTGCATTCAATTTCACAACTTGAATTCCAAAACTTGCAATTAAACTCACATATCCAAATAACACTTAATTAAATTAGCTTAAGAAATTAGTAACAATTTAAGCAACAAAAAGTTTTAGAATTATACCCAAAAATATATGAAGGTCCACAAGACTCCATGGCCTCCCAAAATGCTCTCTTTTCACAAGGATCCATGCTAAACGGGCTAAGCTAAAATGGGTAGGACTTTGACTTTTGATTTTGTGGGATTTTTGGTGGATTTTTGATGCAATTTTTCATGAAGTTTTGAAGGGAAAAGAGAAGGGAAAATGGAGGGGGGGCTGCTGTGGGGAGAAGGAATTTTCGGCCAGAAAAGTGGGTGGGGGAGAGAGAGGGAGGTGAGGAAAATGGACGGGGGGACAAGGTCAAGGTCAAACAAAGTCAAAAGTCTAACTACTTCACTCATTTTCTTTTCTTTTCTTTCATTTCTTTTTCCTTGAAAATCAAGTGGGGAAAAATATGATGGGTGCTGAATTCAGCCATGGGGAGGAGTAAGTGGGGGTGTGTGGATGTGGGCACGGGTGTGGGGTGATGAAAAATGATAAATACAATACCCCAAACATCCATTTACGCTAAAAAAAAGCCTTTTTTCTTAAATAATTTCTAAACCGTTTTGGCAAATGATTTCGTTCCAAAAACCACATGATAAATTTTTATTTAATGTTTTATGATGCACAAAATTTGTTTCAACTCATTCCAATTTGTAATTTTCCCTAATTAAATGTATTAGTGACGGCTTAAAATAATAATAAAATAATATTTTTTTTCAGAAAATTTGAAATTTCACCAGCGGCTCAATAAACACCAAATAATAGCAATTACATAGCTAGAATATGTATATTTAATTTTTATAATAAGATATTTGTATTTTGACTTTTTACAGAAGACCCCCTCATTTTACCGATTTTCCGAAATTTCACCGAAACGATTTTCAAAACGCTACAATCTTCCCCCCTTAAAGAAATTCGGTCTCCGAATTTAAATTCAAACTCCCCCAATTACTAAAACATCTAAGAAAAACCATCAAGTCGTCGGGGCTCCGAAATTGTAAATACATAAAACAAATCGTAGCGCAGCGCATGCGCTTGAAAAATGAGTATATAACTCAAATCAAAACTCCGTCAAGCATCCCGCGATCATCGGAGTCGTGGAGAAGACATCAATGCCAAATCCAAATCAAAACCAATATGATATAACTCGAAACTATAAATGTAAATATCGAATCTATATCTGTAAGTATCTGAAGGAAATGCATGCCAAATCTCTTTAAGTCGCTGTGCAACGCGTATAACACTGCACAGTGGCGGACGTCTATCATAAGAAAATAACTATATACATATATACCTTTGTTTGAAATGTACGTTCCGCCGTTTTGGAAACAATTTAGAAGGGTCTCCTTGTTTTAAACATTTCGTGTCATATCAGACACGTAGGTAAATACTGAGGCTATAGCTCGCTTTTTGGAAATCCCTTCAATAACTATCAATGCATGCAAAAATATATTCAGGTACTGTCCTCTGACTAGTCCTGCTCAGTACGAAAACACATAGCAATATCATAAAAACGTACTGCTCTAAAAGAAAAAAAATCAATCGCAAAATACGCGTATGAATACTACGTGCGTCTGGTGCGCACGGAAATCAAAATCCATATACGTCCCATACAAGTGCACAGAAACAAGATCTAAGTGCATCGGGTGTGCACAAAGCATCCGTCGTAGGCAACGTGTGTGCCTGACAGCAAAATCAGGTGCATCTGACATGCACAAAAAATCTCGATTTAGTGCATCTGGTGTGCACCAAAATCACACTTCAAAACATGCGTCCAACATACGCGAAAATCCAAATCAGGTGCATCCATCGTGCACGAAATCATGAAATCCAATATCAAGTGCCGAACATGCGCAAAATCAAATCAGGTGCACAAGGTGCACAAAACAAATATCGCACATCACCATCGAAATCAAAGTCCAATGCATCTAAGTGCACAAAAGGCGTATCACTGCACTGCAAGCATATATAAACTATACAGAGTACAGGAACCAATCGTGTGTGTGCATACGTACAAAATCAACTCAAATGTCTATAACCGTAAAATCACAAACATGTGAAACCCAAGCACGAAAACGATATCAAGTGCAACACTGTGCAAGGATCGTAAATCCTCAATCATCAAAATCAAATCATGCGAATAAATCACCCAAAACATCGAAATCAATAATGGCGGAATAGTACCGCTCAAGTGCATCCTCTAAGAATCTCGGGCCAACTGTCGCGGTCACTGGTGGGACGTCTCGTCGATGATCATGAACTCTGGCCTGCTGGTGTGCGTAACAATGACCACTACTGGGTCAAGGTCTTCACTGTGAATTACCAATCTCTCGGTCCATCGGCTCATCGGCCCTGTCAGGTGTGCTATTCTCTGGTCATCTCTCGGTCAATCATCGCGACCACTCGTAAGACAGCATATCACTGGCGTCGGCCTCTGCCTCTCTGAATGTACGTGACACATCTGATCCTGGGTGCAAGTATCATTGCAGCAGTGTCCTGGATGGAATCCTGCTCACGGTCTCTTCCATGTCTCGTCTCTGCCAACTGTCCGGAAGTCATCGTCCTTTCCTATATCTGCATCTTGTTCCGGAACGGCTGCATACCCATCGCGACTCCTTCTGGAAGGTATATCCAGTACTCTGCCTCGGCATGCGTATCGCATCTCTGATGTCGGCGGAGTGGAACGTCGTCTTATCCAGATCTTGTACGGACCACTTTACTCCACTTTCTCTAATGTCGACTGCTTCGGACTCGTCTCATCGTGGCTACATGGACTGAGCTCCAACGGCTATCCTCGTATCTGGAGTCTCCCAAGAATGCATCTCACCACCTAGCATCCGAATGAAGTCGAACCATTCGATCGATTCGTCAAAACATCATAATCCCCCAAGAGCTCAACATCTTGGGCACAGTTTAATAGTATCGAACACATACCACAGCATCGGTGGTCCAGCCGTAGAAGGGCAAACCCAAGCCTCACTAATGGCGCCGTAGAACTGCCGCAAACACGAAGGTTCAAAGGCTTTCACACGGTCATTAAGTCGAGTTAGGGTTTCATTCTTCTAGAGGGACCATAGAATTACCTGCATGTCTTTCCGACTACTTTAAACTTGGAATAATAGGTTTCTGACATTCGATCGTCTCTGTCGACTCCCAACGCCTCCGCGTGAAGTCGTCTCTAGCTGGAATCAATCTATCTGATGACCTCGTATCGGGGTAAGCGAACGAACCACCTGTCCTAGTCATTCATCATCGGGTGACTAGCGACCTTCTATCATCTATTCGTACAACTCTCCCGGCCATAGTTCCAACATATGGAGCGATATCTCGTCGCTCGCAGCAACAACTGGCTCGCTCGTCTGCACGCTGAACAGTGCCTCAATCATCAGGAGTAAGCAACACACCAACGGTCATCAAAATCTGGCTGGCCTCTGTCAGTGGCTCAATCCTCTAGTGTCGATCAGCACATCCGAGTAACCTCATAAAGGCGATCCGCCAAACGCTCGTGGTGCGGAAACACGGTAAGAAGACACATCTCTGCAATCGTGTGTCGCCGGAATTTCGCCCAGGTCAGTCCTCGTTCGTGACGAGCGTGTGCTGACCGCAACTCTAGCCGTAGCTCTCCCTGCCCGTAACCGTAGCAGCAAAACCAAACTGGTACCAATGAGGCTAGATCAGGAAGGAATATACTACTGAACAAGGAAATGTACATCCTAAGGCTTCTTAAGTGGAGTGGCGTGTCGTAAATATGCCGCGGAACATACCAACGGTACGTCACTCTACTTTAGTCACCTATTCCATCAACCAAGGGTCATCCTACGCTCCGAAGGTAAAACCTAACGCTCTGATACCAACTTTGTCACGACCCGAAAAAAACGAAACATGACCGGCACTTAAACTACGAAACGTCTCGAGGCGTACGTAATCTAAGTAAGCCGAAAACCCAGAAATCCAAACCAAGAAAAGTAGTAGAGTGAAGGAAAACCAATTTAAAACAAGTAGTTTTAATAGCATAAGCCGAATTATGCGTTTTTAAAACATCAAGTATTTTCTGAAAATTTCGGCAGAGTCTCCTTTGTAAATACTGGCCCCTAAAGGGGATACAACATGAATAGTATACGAAATCAATAAAAATGCATCCTCAAGCGGGAGCTAGCTCTTCGTCAATCGACGGTCACAACCACACAAGCAATATAATATACAACGCCAACGGCGAGGTTCAAAATTCAAAAGGAAACTCAAAACCATAAGAAAACCACAGAAATACAACGCGCGACTCTAAGGTCGAAAGAATAAACATCACTGGTCTCTATCTGAGATAAATACAAGTTTGGTTGATGGAACTTCTAGATACAACTGAATAATAATATACAAGTTATATAATGGGGGGTACGATACAAGTAAACCCACCTACTAGCAAATCACCCGAAGGAAACTATGCCCGCAAGCCGTAATGAAACCTGTACGGCAAACCTGCAAGAAACTGGGGCACAACGGGGGTGAGTTGCCAACTCGTGAATAGAAAAACATCTACGCACAAAAATCGCATAAATAACGCAATCCTAGGTCAATGATCATAATATATCCTCCATTATATATAACATGCAGCCTATAACAAGGCTAGGGTAAATATCTAACCCGAGTGTAATCTCATATACCCGTGTCAGTGCCTCAGGTAGCAATATATCATATGAATGAGGTATGAATGCATGAAAGTAGAATACATGTAAATGAAGAACTGTTTTCATAGTTTAGTGAGATTTCCTTATTTTTAAATAGGAGGTACCATAAATGAAATCAGCATAAACAGTGCTCAGCATCGACACAAAACAAGTATCCAAATATCTCGATATCTCTGTGTCGTAATCTCTGTACCTCAAAATATCAAAAATCTCAATGTCTCAATCACAATATCTAGGGCGCCGTCAGTCCAGACCGGCCCCTACCATCTATCTCAAGACCACGACGGTATCCTCCGGATATCCGACGCGTCAGGTAAAATCACCGGTCGGTAGTGCTCCCCTGCCAGGCTCAACGTCATCACCACATTCATCTTGCCCCGGGGTACCGCACCAGGCCCACCATGTACCCGTGACGGTTCCTCCACTCCTCGACACGGATCTCCAAAACCACAGCAAACTCATGGTGGACGACACTTTACATCACTAGAAAACCGCAACATTTTATATTTTAAAAGATCATAAGTTGTAAATTTTGCGGCTTTCCCCGAAATCCAGAAATATCATAAATCTCAAGAAATCATCACAAGTGCATATGTCAATGATAATGAACTAGGCATGAACAACTGAATAACAGTATGCATGCAGTGGTAGGTAATAACTACAATGTCTAATATGGCATATAAGGGAAGTACACTAATATCATGTCAAAACTACCAGCTAACAATCTAAGTCAAGCAATTATATTCTCTAAAGTGTACGTGACATGGCAATTACCGATGAAGATGTGTGTGAGCCGGCAAGTAGGTGTACGTGGTACATACGCATCATCGGTAATGGTGCTGGTGTCCTAACAGCATGATATCAATAATGGAATATGCAGCAAAATAAATATGCGAGGCAGAGCGAACAGCAATAATGTGCGGGAGCTGAATACCAGACACAACGATAACTAATCTGCAATAATCTAATATAAGTCCTACGAATGGTGCCTTTTGAAATAACACGAATCATGGGGTTTTGAAAATAGGGACTACGGTGTTTTTATGAAAAGATACGTCGTTTTTGAAATATCCGTAGATTCCCTTGAGCTGTCTTTAAAAATGCCCACGATTCATTAGTTTTATAAATAGGTAAGAAGTCTAATCTAATCTAACAACTACACTAAACTATACGGCTGAACTAACAAGCTGAACTACAGGTAAGGAAACCGCCTATCATCTGAGTCGATACATATACATACCTGTATATGTATAGCCGGTGATCCCGCCTCAATAATATCATATCCGATACCATATCTATAATCAGGCATCCCAAGTCAAGAGTGCGGATCAATCATCAATATAGCTCGTACGTAAATCCGTCGCACGGCATCCCAATCTGGGTACGGGTCAATATCACATTCATCATACTATTCACCTGGTATCCTCTTTATCAAATATCATGATCGGGGTACTGATCTACGTCTAGTACCATACTGATACCGCCTACGTATGCATGGACGTGTGTGAAACACTATGTCAAGGACCCGCTACAACGTCATGTCGTATCTAAGATACGAACCCTGCTATATCACCGATCTCACGGCCTCAAATCAAATATCATCGACTCAGCTCAATCCCAAGTATCATCCTCAATCCGTATGTGAACACATAGTCCCATACCCATGTGAACACATAACTATAAAGAATCCCATGAGCACATATCAATAGGAATGTATGCAAGTATGTATGTGTGTGTAACACTACCCTAGGGTTCGCAACACTAAAATAATCCAACACACCAATATCCATCCTAAGCATCGTTATTAATCCCAAATAACATATAATAATTGTTGGTGTGTATACGCATCCGTATACACCACCACGGACTGCGGGGGTGCTATACGCCATCCACCCGACTTCTCCCCGTAGATATAAATCTACTCACCTGGTCCTCACTAGCCGGTGCCGACGTCGCCACGCGCTTGCTTGTCGTCTCGAAGTCCACATGGGGGTACCTACATATCATAACGTACCATATCGCATTAGAACTAAATTCGAAATCGAAACGGCATACGAAAATCAAATCGGCACGCGTATCACGCATAGGTCCAAACCTGTCGCCCACGCATGCAGGAATAGTCAAACCAACGCTCGATGTCGATGTACGAACGTCAAACCATCGAGAAAATCCAATCACACTCATTTGCACATTCACGAACACTAATTTTAATATAAACTAGGTTAAAACTCACAAAAACGCCAATTTCACTTAAAAAGTCATTTTTCCGAAAATCTAGCAAGCACAATTCGCCGTTTTTGTACAAAACACGATGTTTAAATGAATGTAGCGGCCAATATATTTATTAAATATCTTAAATAAGTCGTATAAACAATTTCCGGAATTTAATCTCATTAAATTCCAAAAATCCTAATATTCTAGTTTACAAAAATACCCTTTTTAACAATTTCAAAGCAAAATGCACAAACTACAATCTAGCTTAGAATTGCATGATCCAAAGCATTAAACCACACTTAATAAAGTTAATGAAGTCAAGAAAAACCTAATCACATTTTTAATCCTAAGAATTTAACAAATTTCAAAAACCTAGTAAGCAAATTAGCAAAATAACAAAAATTTTAAGCTAGCCATTAGCACTAGCTACTAAACTTGTATTAACATGACAACAAAGCCTAATTATAACACACAAGCATACACCAATTTTATAAACCCTAACTTGCATTCAATTTCACAACTTGAATTCCAAAACTTGCAATTAAACTCACATATCCAAATAACACTTAATTAAATTAGCTTAAGAAATTAGTAACAATTTAAGCAACAAAAAGTTTTAGAATTATACCCAAAAATATATGAAGGTCCACAAGACTCCATGGCCTCCCAAAATGCTCTCTTTTCACAAGGATCCATGCTAAACGGGCTAAGCTAAAATGGGTAGGACTTTGACTTTTGATTTTGTGGGATTTTTGGTGGATTTTTGATGCAATTTTTCATGAAGTTTTGAAGGGAAAAGAGAAGGGAAAATGGAGGGGGGGCTGCTGTGGGGAGAAGGAATTTTCGGCCAGAAAAGTGGGTGGGGGAGAGAGAGGGAGGTGAGGAAAATGGGGGGGGGGGGACAAGGTCAAGGTCAAACAAAGTCAAAAGTCTAACTACTTCACTCATTTTCTTTTCTTTTCTTTCATTTCTTTTTCCTTGAAAATCAAGTGGGGAAAAATATGATGGGTGCTGAATTCAGCCATGGGGAGGAGTAAGTGGGGGTGTGTGGGTGTGGGCACGGGTGTGGGGTGATGAAAAATGATAAATACAATACCCCAAACATCCATTTACGCTAAAAAATGCCTTTTTTCTTCAATAATTTCTAAACCCTTTTGGCAAATGATTTTGTTCCAAAAACCACATGATAAATTTTTATTTAATGTTTTATGTTGCACAAAATTTGTTTCAACTCATTCCAATTTGTAATTTTCCCTAATTAAATGTATTAGTGACGGCTTAAAATAATAATAAAATAATATTTTTTTTCAGAAAATTTGAAATTTCACCAGCGGCTCAATAAACACCAAATAATAGCAATTACATAGCTAGAATATGTATATTTAATTTTTATAATAAGATATTTGTATTTTGACTTTTTACAGAAAACCCACTTATTTTACCGATTTTCCGAAATTTCACCGAAACGATTTTCAAAACGCTACATTTAGGGACCATGAACTCCTGCTATTAGAAAATAATAGCATGGGTGCTATTCAGCAATCTTGGCCACACATCAAACATGCAATACATCAATACCCAAAACTCCCTTGTTTTACGCAAATCTTGACCGTTGATTTCGATTTTAGATGAATCTAGACCGTTGATACTAATAGGAGGGAATAGCAGGGCAAGATAATAGCAGGCCTCCGGATCCGGTTTTTAGTCTAGAAATGAGGAAGGAAAGGGAAGGAAAATGAAAATTTTTTTGGACAATATAAAGAAGAGGAATTGGTCAGATTGATTTGATGGAAGTTTTGTCCGGAGGGGCCATGTGATTAGAGAGGGAAAAAATTGGTGACCAGCAATATAGGTTCAACCGGTTCAATTTTGATCCAATGGTTAACCTCTGTCCTGTGAAACCGGTTACTCTATGCCTGTGAGGCACCGTAGTTGACCCCAAAATTATAATGATAAAGTTTACAAAATCAAGACAAACTCGGGTCTGAATGATAAGGTTATCGGCCAACTTGTTTGTTAAAAAATAATAATTTTTCAACTCAACTTCGATTCATTTCTTAACATATCGAATTTAAAATAGCTCTTACCGAGCTACACTCAACCCCAACCGGAGCCAACCCGAGCTGAACCTGATCCAGCAAGGCTCAATTCAATTAGCACCCTAAGCTAAACCCTAAAAGCTTTACATATTAGTACCACTTATGGTTTGAAAGTTGGTTTTCCAATGAGGTTTGATTTTGTCTAATGCCGGGCTCACCCAACAAACCCCACATCCTTGCCCACACGTGTACCACATCCCGAACAGAACCCAACCATAAATGCGTGGGACACCAACTTCGTCAAAACCAACCCCCACGTTTGCTTGCATGCAGCATGCACGTACAAATTTTGTTCCACCCAATCTCTACTCTCCTGTCACGTAAGCCCTAACTCACTCCTATATATTTCTGAAAATCACAGCTCAACTCTACACCGGAACAAAAATATCATCACAAGTCAATAATTACTAAGCATGGGCTCTCTCTTCCCTTCAAAACTCTTTGCTTCCCTTCTCCTTCTATGTACAAGCTCCTCTTCTTCAGTTTCTCACCTCCAAACTCTTCCACAAAATGATGTCGATCTCATTGAGTTCCCTTTGAATTTGGAGTATTTGGAGGCTGAGTTCTTCCTCTGGGGTGCCTTTGGATATGGATTGGATAAGGTTGCGCCTAACCTGACCCAGGACGGGCCGGCACCCGTCGGTGTGAAAAAGGCCAATCTCTGCCCCTTTGTTCGTGATATTGTGGCGCAGTTTGCATACCAAGAAGTCGGGCATTTAAGGTTAGTCAAGCTTCTTGTAATTTGTTTAAATTGTATTAATTGATATTGGAATTTGTTTATTTTATTTTATTTTTGATAGAATTTTAGATATGATTGTAGTCAATAATGGGGATACAAAATTTCTTGAATAAACAAGTAAATTTCTTACCAATGAGCTATATTAGCTCAGTTGGTATGGGCACTTTCTCTCTTGGGAAGGATGCAAGGTTCGAACCCCATGAACCCGAGAAAAGAAATTGGACACAAATTAACGCTTTCGAGCCAAATTGATGGATACTGGATACGTGTGTGTGATGTGTGTGTGTGATGTGTGCGTGAGTGTGTTTGTGTTGTATGCATAGGTTAGAGTTTACGAGCTAGTGAAAAAAATATTGCTTAAAATGATATTGACCGTTAGGGAATATTTTTTTCTTTTGATTTTCTTCAAGAATTAAACTGCGAAGATTAAAAATTAAAATTCAACTAAACAATAAATTCATTAAATTTATAAATTGAGCAAAAAAGAAATTTATAATTAATCAGTGGTGCGTTAATTAATTTGACTGGCTCTAAGATATAAATTGAAATTGCATACTACCTTTAATTTATATTATAAGTTTAATTGTTATTTAGGCTTCTGTAGGATATTATGAATTTCATTTTGAAAAAAATAATTAGTATATTATAATAAACATTAAAAATTTTAAGAAACGAATTTTAAGAAACGTAATTAACTGTTTATCTTGAGTTAGTCAAAATTGGCCTGTATTGAAATGTTGATTTAAAGCTCCACTCATCTTTTTATGAGTTTTATTCAAATACTACTTTGTGAGAAAAATAATTGCTCATTTATGTCACATATGATGAAATTGTAGACTTGATTAGAGTATGAGCACGAAAAAGGATTCATGTATTCTCCTCATCTCAGAATCTTGCATCAAGCTAGTACTCAATTGATGGAAATTGCTAGTAGAAGTCTAAAATCCTAAATACATAATTACATACCTAAATGACTAAAGGCTTGTTCGACCTGTGCTAGACCGTAACTCCTGTGGTGTGCAGACTCAGCAGTGATAAAATAGTGTATCCAGCCCCACTGTCGTAAGTTTGGTGGGCCTGCCCCTGCCCTCCGCACACTGCAGGGAACGGGGATGCGGTATAGTGAAGTTCCTATATCTATATTAAAACATAATTATAGAATTATGCAAATTGGAACTTGGAAAAAAATGATGATCTTACATGGATTTGAAATAGTCAGTCTGACAGGCATCTTAAAATTTATTTTGGCGAAGATTGAGTGTAGTTACTAAGTTATGTGATTGTTGTGTGCATAGGGCAATTAAAAACACCGTGAAAGGATTTCCAAGGCCATTCTTGGATCTGACCGCGAGCAATTTTGGAAAGATAATCGACAATGCTATGGGACGTAGATTGGAGCCTCAGTTTGATCCTTATGCTAATAGTCTCAACTATTTGATAGCCTCCTATATCATTCCTTATGTTGGGCTCACTGGATATGTGGGAGCAAACCCTAAGCTTCAGAGTCCTAAGAGCAAGAGGGTAAAATATCCTAACGCTATGTTTTGAAACAATGGTCATCAATTCATTTTGCACAAAACTATAAATTTCTTCTGTCTTTTCCATTTTAAAATTTCCTTGATTACATAATATTATATATCGTAAGAAATAGATAAATTCTTTTATTCAAATTATAATCATAAACAGGTGATCGGCTAATACACACACCTAACATTCCATAAAAACAAACATTTTCAATTATGTGCAGCTCGTAGCAGGCTTATTAGGAGTTGAATCCGCACAAGATGCTGTAATCCGCACTCTCCTCTACCAGCGAGCAAAGTCCACCGTCGAGCCCTACAATGTGACCGTCGCAGAGCTCACTGACAGAATTTCTGAGCTAAGGAACAAGCTTGGCAGTGCCGGCACCAAGGATGAAGGGATCATTGTCCCTCCATCAATGGGCGCCGAGGGGAAGATTCCTGGGAACGTGATCGCAGGAGACGATTACTCGGTGGCGTATGATAGGACGCCAGAGGTGATACTGAGGATCGTGTATGGGGATGGTACGGAGAAGACCCCCGGGGGGTTCTTTCCCAAAGGAGCCGATGGGAGGATTGCTAAGAGTTATATTGGAAAGGCTAGTTAGAGAGTGTGGATGGCTAGTAGGATGTATTTTTCTTTTTAGTTCTTTTTCCTTCTATATAGATGCTTTCCCTTTTTCTTCTTTTAAGTTGTTAAGATAATAAAAGAAGATTTTTCTTTTTCTTATGGAGTGATTTAGATGCAGTTTAACTTTGATTAATCCTTTAATATATTACCTTTCGAAAATAATTTCTTCACAAATTGGAACATGTAACTGAATGTAGCTATGATATAAAAAATCGTTCGAAGATTCTACATACTTAATTTGGTATAGTGTTGGAGGTGTGAAAATGTTTTTTTGTCAAATCAGCTTCCCTAAGATGAAATTAATCTTGAATTGAAAATAGGAGAACTAGAAATCAATAATAACTTGAGTATTGTCAAGGTTTTTTTTTAAAGAAAACAAAATTCTCTACAACATTATCTAGATTTTTGAGATAGTGCAAAAACTATCAAAAACTATTCGAGATCGCTTTTGGAGATGTATAGTGAAGTCTCTATACTAGTCTAGTAAATTACAAGATGTTGGAAACTATATGAAGAAAAAGGTCTAGCTAGAGCAATCCTAGACCTATATAAAAGTTCTTTATAGAATACTCGAGACATACGAGATGACCGCGGTTATGATAGAATCCCCATTTGACGCAAAAAGATCGAAACAGGCTATCCATCATCCATAGTATAATATGGACGGTTGAGATTTATAGAAAGCTCTTATAACTACTTTAAGATGGAGAGGTATGGTACTCTACAATAACACATATATAAGTGTACAATTCGATCGTACTAAGTTGTGTTGACCTTATTGGGTAACATCTACTTAGCATAATTTTGATATTAGATAAAACAATATTTAATGATTTTACACACTGACGATACTTATAGTTGAATTATATGATTTCAGTGAGAGAAATAACAAGAATGGCGATATCGAAGAAAAAGAACAAGAATGGAAATATTGAAGAAACAGAATTTGAGTGGCGATATCCAAGGAAAAGAACAAGATTAGCGATATCAAAGAACTAAAAGGATATGGAGACATGGATTAAGAGATGAAGATTTAAAGAGATTTAAAGAGCGTGCTTCAATGTGTAAAACAATGTATTTTTCTCTTTCTTGAGTCGTAGGTTAAAATCTTGTATGTTTCAAGCTTTTTAAAATCTTAACTTTTCCAAATATCTGAAATATCTGTTATGAGCCGACTCATGATTTTTTAAGCCGTTTCTTAAGTCCTCTTGATCATTCATTTACTTTCTGTCTCCATAAGCCAGTTCAACCATGACTTGAGCCGCTTACAAGCCCTTTAGATCATGAATTTATTCTCTATGTGGATGAGACGACTCATGTTCATTTTGAGCCGGCTCAACACATATCTGATATAATGAATTTATTCTCCGTGTGCATGAGACGACTCATGTTCATTTTAAGCCGTCTCAACACATGTCTTGGATGATGAATTTCTTCTCTATTTGCATGAGACGACTCATGTTTATTTTAAGTCGGCTCAAGTTCTGACCGTTGAAAATCACTGATTTGATTTTGACCAATTTATTTCATATTCTGTGGGATGCTTTCCCAACGATTAAATATACAGACTTGGTCAAAATTATTAAGAACAATAATTATTCAGATCTATTATCATCTCTGTCTCAATAAAGTTCATCATCTCCAAAAGCTTCGAAACCCTAGTTCTTCTTCAGGTTCCAATATCTTTTTGGGTTTTATCAAAGCCATTTTATTTTAATGTTGGAAAGGATTTTCTAAACTTTTTAAAATCATTTATCTTTGCAAAGTCGATCTCTTATTCTAAACTCTTAATCAATTCTTAAGATCAAAGCTTTTCTTCTTGATATATCTAAAACCTTGAATCTCCGATTTTAAAATTGTTTGATTTATATACGAGATTAGAAGTCATTTTTTCATGACTCGAAAGTGGCACGTGACTGGCACTTAAATTGAAGGTCTACCCTACCACCACCATGAGGTCCAAGTGACATCAAGTATACCAAATTCAAATTTTTATAGATGCTAAGCTAAACTAAACAAGATCTTTAACTAGTTGATCAGGGTTTGAAGTTTGATATCATTAAACTATGAGAAGTGAAAGAAGGTTATCCCCTTGTAGATCGAGTCCTTCTCTTCTCTAGCTCTGGGTTGTGGTCCACGCGACCCCACTAGGTTCCTCTTCAAGATAAAAGAACCTCCTTCGTGATTTTCGCGCCAAAGACGATCCATCCGAAGTCCACTAGCTCAGGCCAACCCTTCACTAATCTTATTAATGAAGGCAACACACAATATCAAATGGCCAATCTAATGTGAGATGATGAAGTAGGGGTTTGATTTGCTCACCAGGGTTCTCACAAGTTCAATAATTCACATCACATGTGAGGATTTGAACTTGGAGGTGAGGTGAAGAAAATTATGGAGAGCAAGAGGGAGCAAGAGCTCAACTCTAGAAAATATCATAAGTGTAGAATGAAGTGTTGTCAATGGCAAGCCTTGACCCCCACTCATTCAAGTATGGAATTATTGCAATATAAAATTGGAACCATACTTGAATAGTGAGTCAAAATGAATAAACAAACAATAAAAGCACATGCTTCACAAAGTCTCCTCATTTTCCACCTCATTTCTATTTTTCACCAAAATAGAAATCATATGCCATGCTTCATAATACACACACACACACACACACACACACACACACACACTTTAATAAAGTAATTAGTTAGCTAATGATATTAGTTAATATATAATTATATCAAATTATTAAATCAACACTTGATCTAATAATCCAGTTATATCACATATGACCGACTAATATCATTTATCTGTTTATCACATTATCAAATCAACACTTGATTCGATAATCTGGTTATATCATATATAACCTAACCGACAACCGATAACTGCCAGATTAGAATACGGTATCACATACTCGTATTTAATCAGGCCCACGCACATATCAACATATGTAACCTACTTCGTTTCGCTTGAACCAGGAAACTTCTGTTTGGGACTCTAAAGACTCGTCAATACGCCAGCAGTAGGTGATGATCACATTAGTCACCTACAAGCCGTCAGCGGTACTAGCTGTACGTAACGGCTACCCGGGTATTGAGCGCTATGAAAATCAACAAGCAAGCTCGTCCATACTCTCCATGAAGCCTATCAGTAACACCACCGTACAGTCCGGTCTCTTCGTCTGATATGTCGCATATAAAGTCTAGGGGTGGTAAACGTCAGACCCCATTAACTTGATAAGTCATGCCGATGTTTGGCTCATAACAGTTTGAGAAACTACTGATAACTCTTATCAGTAAATCTCAGCAATTCTGGCCAGAGATTTCCATTTATAGCCAATCGAGCATAGCGCAACATCAAACCCCAATACCGGGAGAAACAAAACCCCTCATATCGCTCATTGCCTCCATGCGACTCGGGACTGTGCCCAAAATCCACTTGTTTACACGTCTCCTTTAAGCGTGGTAGGGAGGAAATCAAAGCACAGTAGGATTCGCACAAGACTCTATGACGATCTCGGGTCTACAGACTAACCTGTACCAGTGTCACCAGAGGACTGCTATCTGACGATAGGTATACTACCAACTAGGAGTTCTCGGCGAGTCCTGTTCGGTGTACCCATTCTCCAATGAGCACCTGTGTACAATATTTGATGTCGCCCACCAATGGTTGTGGGATCAACCATCACCCTCTAAGGGATAAGAAACGTACACACTAGTCTACTCTGGAATATCGATGCCCTAGTCTCGATATTCTCTCGACTAGGAACTAATTAAAGGATGTACTTTTGGACACCCTGGCCCCACTAGTATGATCTCATCATAATCCTGGTAGTCAAGTACATATCCTAAGGGCTTTATCAATATGTGAGAGCAAGACAGTAAAGAATACAAGTCAACATGTTAAGATAAAGAGTAACCAGATAACATTCTATCATGTCGAGCAAGAAAGTCCTTTATATATATATCTCCAAGCATCCACTATAATATACATCACATGTACAATAATTGTAGCGCCTTGAAAAGTCATTTTGGTGTTTTCCTGGAAATCGGTGAAAATTCGGTATTTTTCCGTAAACCGTCTTTTTTGTTATTTTGCAGTTTAGGACTAATTATACCTAATTTGGATAGGTAATTGCTAGTTTTTAGTAGCTAATGAGTTACTTATTAATTTTTGGTCATTTAAAATTTTTTCCCTATTTTTCAATTTTTTTTATATTATTTTAAGACGGTAAGAAAATACATTAAATTAGCGAAAAATACAAATTTAAATGGGCTAAATTTAAGCTTTAAAATCATGTTAATTAAAATCTAGTTTTAATATAAATTTTTAGTATTTTATTTCAAGTTTTAATGGGTTTTTATGATGGAAAACAAAAAAATAATTATTTTGAATTAAAACTTACAATTTTGGACTTGTGGGGGGTCTTTTTGCATAGAATTTCTTTATAAAATCTCTCTCACTCATTCCTCTCCATCATGGCCGGCCCCACCACTGCTGGAGCAGCCCACTCCCCCCCTCAATTTTGTTTTCAACTCATTTTAAAAGTTCAATGTGAAAAGGATTAAAATATAATAATTGGAGTATGGGTTTTTGGTTGTATGTTTGGTGTTTTGACTTTGAGAAACTTTCCCCAACTCCCCCACACTTCTCCCCACTCCACATCAGCCGAGAATTCTGCAGCAAATAGCAGCCCCATCCCCCCCTCCTTGTCTCATCTCTTTTCTTCATCAAAGTTCATCCAAAATTGCTCCAAAAATCAACAATTTCCTTCACAACTTCAAAGCAAAACCTTATTCTCTCTCTTCTCAAACCCAAATTGGTTCAAATCTTGGAGAAAGATGGCATCTTGGGAGGCTTTAGCAACATAGGGTTTGGGCTTGTGAGGTATAATTTTAATCTTTGGTTAAATTGTAGTTTAAAGTGTGCTAATTAGAACTTTGAAAATTGTTTTAGTGTTAATATCTAATCTAGTTTTTAAGAGGGTAGTTTGTTTTAAACTAGGATTTTTAGCACACCATTAATTAGTTAATTAAATCTATTTTGCTATCTAGTTGGTTGCTAACCTAAGTTAATGAGGTTATTTTGCTTAAGTGGCTTCAAATTTTGCTAATCTAAGTTAATTTAGTGTGAAATTTTGATTGTGATTGCTAATTACAAAAATCAAGAAAGGGGTTTGTGTATGGAAATAGGTTTTGAAGCATGGTTATTGTGTTGTAATTATAGTGTTTGTGGCTAACTAGTTGTGCGGTTGGATGTTTTAATTGATGGTAGTCTTTTGTCGCAAAGCGATGGTGTTTGCACCGATTTTGGAATGCAAATGCTTACTAGGTTTTTATTAAAATTAAGTGATGAATGAATTGTGATACCTTGATGATTGTATTGGCTTCTCCTATGACTTTTAGGGTGTGTGAATGCGGATTTTTGGTTTTATCGGGTTTTTGCTTTGTCGGGCGTCCAAAATGACGATTATAGTTAGTTTTTGTGATTTTCGTGTGTGTTCCGCGCACATTGTGCACGTCGTTCCTAACTCGTGAACGTTGATGTTTTCGTTGGGATTTGCGTCGTTTCATGATATGTAACCTTATGTTTTGTATTGGTGCAAATTCCAGGTTCGGTCGCGGAGACTTCGGACGCGGCACGAAAAGGAAGGGCGGTGATTGGACATAGCTAGCTGGGGATTCCGGTGAGTAGATGTAACATCTACGGGGGACTATCGTTCGGATGGCGCAAGTCGCCCGATAGTTTAAGTAGTTTAAAGATTTCTAGTGATATTAGTAATTAGGAGTAAATGCTTGCGTAACATCTTGCTACATCCATGCTTTATATTGTCAGACATATGCGAACCCATTCTATAGGACACCTGCACCATTGCCAGAGTTTTAATATGCAGCACGAGCACTATTCATGCGAACACACACGCCCTGGTAATTGCCATGCCACGACACTATATAACTTATAATCTAGAATGTTGTCACCATATTTGATACTTAAACCTGTACTATTGCAATAAATCCTTAAAATAACATTGTAGAATTGCTATTCTTGTGCATGTATACCATTACATCAATTGTTCATGCCTAGTTTATTAATCATACATTGCAACTTGGTTATTGATACCATATGGATTCATTATCATTGACATATGCACTTATGATGATTTATTGAGATTTATGATATTTCTGGATTTCGGGGAAAGCCGCAAAATTTACAACTTATGATCTTTTAAAATATAAAAAGTTGCGGTTTTCTAGTGATGTAAAGTGTCGTCCACCATGAGTTTGCTGTGGTTTTCGAGATCCGTGTCGAGGAGTGGAGGAACCGTCACGGGTACATGGTGGGCCCGGTAAGGTACCCCGGGGCAAGAGGAATGTGTTGTTGACGTTGAGCCTGGCAGGGGATGGACTACCTACCGGTGACTGTTTTGGCACGGCGGATATCGAGAGGATACCGACCGTGGCCGCGAGATGATGAGATATTGATATTTGAGATGGGTCAGCCGGACGGCTGAGGCCAGAGATACATTGATATGAGATTTGAGACAGTTTTGAGGTGTCGATGCTGGACACAGATTCTTATAGATTCTATTGGTATTGTGCTGATATTTCAAAAGAGATTCCTAAAGGAAAAAATATGATTTTCTTATACTTACACATTTAGATCACGAGTTGATTCATAATTGCATACATATCTTCTAGTACATTCATGTTGCATACATATCTGCTAGTATATCCTGCCATACCTGTATTATAGATGCTAGGTTGCTTGTGTGCATGCTTGCGATAGCCTATATAGATGTTATTTATTACTCACGAGTTGGCAACTCACCCCTGTTGTGCCACAGCCTTTTGCAGGTCCGCTCCGTCAGTACAGTAGCGGCGGGCGCACTTGCTTCTTTTGCCTCTTTTGCCTGGACTCGAGGCTTTTGCTCATAGGTGGGTTGTATCATTATTTTGTACCACCTTGTGTATTAATTGTATCTAGAGTACTCCATCTCCTGTATCTACCAGTATTGTTGTATATTGACCTAGAGATGAGACTGTGAGATTTGTGGACTTTTTATGCTGTATTTTGGGGTCGAGCTCACTTGAGTCGACATGCTGTTTTTCTCATGCTTCTTTATGATTATTTTGCATGTTGTTGTTTTATATTGCGTGGGATTTGTGACCGCCTTGTGGCGAAGAGCTAGCTCCCGCTTGGGGATGCCTTATTTGTTGTATTCATATATATTCTTGTTGTACCCATTTTGGGGGCAGTATTTACAAAGGAGACTCTGCCGAAATTTTCGGAAAAATTGATATTGTTTTTAAAAAGGCTTGATATGACTTATTTTATAAACTCGCTTTCAATTGATTGGTTTTCCTTCACTCTTCTGCTTATTTGGTTTTGATTTCTGGGCTTTGGCTTACTTATTTTACGGACGCCTTGAGACGTTTCGTAATTTAAGTGCCAGTCATGTTCCGTACCTTTTGGGTCGTGACAAAGTTGGTATCAGAGCGATAGGTTTTACCTTTCTGAGTGTAGGATGACCTTGGTAGATGGAGTAAGTGGCTTAAGAAGGATAACGTAGCATGCGTATGTCCGCGGCATACTTGCGATACGGTACTCCGCCTAGGTGACTTTTGGATATACTTGCTTGAAATTCCTTCTTCAATTCCGTGTATCCAATGATTCTATTGCACTGTTCTTATCATCCTGTTCTTGTAACAGCCACTATGCCGCCGAAGACTATGAGAGCGCAGAGGACTGCCACCCGTGATGAGATCCGAGCAGGCTCGTCCGAGACGAGGACTGAGCAGGGGGGTATACCTACGCCTTAGGCACAGACTGATCCGCATTCCCCAGGTCGCATGGACAGGCTAGAGTCTGGTATGGAGGAGCTACGACAGATGATGGGAGGTATGCAGGAGCTACGACAGATGGTGGGATCCTTAGTAGAGGTCAATCGAGCGCAGAGATCGGATACTACTCCCCCTACGGTCGTTTCGAGACCGAGTTGGATTCGCACTGATATGTTAGCACCTAGGCGTGTTCGCAGAGGCCGTGGCGGATTCTTTAGGGGCCAGTTGTATCGCCATCACCCATATGGTCAGCAGCCATGGTTAGGATGTTTTTGGTGTGGTAGCCTGCATCATCGTATCAGAGACTGTCCGGTGAGACGACAGGGAGCAGCGACAGTTCCACATGTTACCCTACTACCATCACCTCCTCCTCCTCAGAGAGCTCTACTTCCTACCACTGGCGATGCTCCACGTCAGATAGGTGCACCCAGAGGCCGTGGACGCGGCGGTCCTATCCAGAGGGGACGAGGAGGCAGAAGCCGAGGCCGAGGACAACCCACTATCGGTGGAGGACAGGCCCGAGTGTTCGCTTTGACACCGCAGGATGCACAGGCATCCAACGCCATTGTGACAGGTACCTTTCCAGTTTGTTCTTTCGACGCATGGGTATTATTCGACCCAGGTTCCACACATTCGTACGTATCTACACACTTTGCACCGATGTTGGGTCGTGAGTAGTCGTCGTTAGATCAGCCGCTTGTTGATATTACCCCGGTAGGTGAGTCGTTTGTCGCTCGTTTTGTGTTTCGATTGTGTTCCGTTCGTATCGGGGAGAGGGACTCGTCGGTTGATTTGATTCTCCTCGATATGTTGGACTTTGATGTGCTTCTGGGCATGGATTGGCTAGCCACATGTTATGCTTCAGTGGACTGCCGTGAGAAAGCAGTCAGATTTAGCTTTCCGGGAGATCCAATCCTTGTTATTCAGGGAGACCGCAGCGTCACCCTTCCCAGCTTGATTTCGTCTCTTCGCGCTGGTCAGCTCTTATGGAAGGGATGTCAGGGATTCTTAGCGTATATTTGTGATACTCGAGCTGCAGAGGTTCCGTTGGACCGGGTCCCGGTTGTTTGTGAGTTCCCTGATGTTTTCCCTGATGAGCTGCCTGGGCTACCACCTGAGCGCGACGTTGAGTTCTGCATTGACTTGATTCCCGGCTCGGGGCCTATTTCTATACCACCTTATCGGATGGCCCCGGCAGAGCTCAGAGAGCTGAAGGATCAGTTGCAGGATTTGTTAGATAAGGGGCTTATTCGACCTAGTGTTTCTCCGTGGGGTGCTCCGGTCCTGTTTGTCAAGAAGAAGGACGGAAGTTTGCGCTTATGTATCGACTACCGCCAGCTGAACAAGGTTACCGTGCGTAACATATATCCGTTTCCACGCATTGATGATTTGTTCGACCAGATTCAGGGTGCGGGGTATTTTTTTTCGAGGATCGACTTGCGATCTGGGTACCATCAGCTGCGAGTTCGACATGAGGATATACCGAGGACAGCTTTCCGCACGCGCTATGGCCACTATGAGTTTCTGGTGATGTCGTTCGGACTCACCAACGCCCCAGCTGCATTCATGGATTTGATGAACCGTACATTCAGGCCGTATCTTGACTTGTTCATCATCGTGTTTATCGACGATATTTTGGTGTATTGCCGGAGCAGAGAGGAGCATGAGCAGCACTTGCGGATTAAGTTGCAGACTTTGAGGGAGCACCAGCTTTTCGCAAAATTTTTCAAGTGTGCATTCTGGTTGGATAGTGTCGGATTCTTGGGTCATGTGATTACGAGAGATGGCATATGTGTGGACCCGAAGAAGATTGAGGTCGTTCAGCAGTAGCCCAGACCGACATCAGTTACGGAGATCCGCAGTTTCTTAGGCCTGGCTGGCTACTACAGGCGATTCGTTCAGGATTTCTCCCGTATTGCTGCACCTTTGACCGGATTGATCCGGAAGGGAGTTCCTTTCGTTTGTACGGAGGAGTGCGAGCACAGTTTTCAGCAACTACGGACTTGTTTGACTACGGCGCCGGTATTATCTTTGCCTTCAGGATCAGGCGGATTCGTGGTTTATTGTGACGCTTCACGAGTGGGGCTAGGGTGCATATTGATGCAGCATGACAGGGTGATCGCGTATGCTTCGCGGCAGTTGAAGAAACATGAACAGAACTACCCCACTCACGATTTGGAGATGGCTGCAGTGGTCTTTGCACTTAAGATCTGGCGACATTACCTATACGGCGAGTCGTGTCAGATATTCACTGATCACAAGAGCTTAAAGTATATATTTCAGCAGCGAGACCTGAATCTCAGACAGCGCCGTTGGATGGAGCTGGTGAAAGACTACGATTGTGAGATTTTGTATCACCCGGGCAAGGCTAATGTAGTGGCGGATGCTTTGAGCAGGAGGCCCGGGGGTAGTCTATCTTATTTGCGCGCAGTACAGAGGCATTCGTCGGCAGATTGGAAGACTTTATGCGACAGCCGGGTTGAGTTCGAGTTCACCCCGACAGGGGGACAGCTTGCGCATGTTCGTGCACGTCCGCAGTTACTTGACCGTATTCGAGAGGCACATCCCAGCGATGACTATCTTTCAGAGATCATGGAGCAGATTAGGCAGGGTAGAGATTCCGAGTTCGTGATCGATGATCAGGGAGTACTGCGATTTGGGACTCGACTGTGCGTACCAGATTCTGAGGGACTGCAGCGTGAGATTCTTGAGGAGGCATATAGATCGACATACATCGTTCATCCGGGTTCCACCAAGATGTACCATGATTTGCGAGATGTTTACTGGTGGGACGGGATGAAGAGGGACGTCACAGACTTCGTATCGAGATGCCTGACTTGTCAGCAAGTCAAGGCTGGGCACCAGAGGCCAGCAGGAGAGTTGCAACCTTTGCCCATTCCGGAGTGGAAATGGGAGCAGATTTCTATGGACTTCATTGTGGGTTTACCCAGGACCAGTCGAGGGTACGAATCCATTTGGGTGATCGTGGATCGATTGACGAAAGCGGCTCACTTCCTGCCGGTGAAGACGACTTTCGGTTTTGCTCAGTATGCCCAGGTATACATCGACGAGATCGTACGACTGCATGGAGTCCCGACGTGTATCTTGTCCGACAGAGGCACCCAGTTTACCAGCCGATTTTGGCAGCGACTTCAGGAGGCATTGGGCACCCGTTGAGTTTCAGCACAGCATTTCATCCGCAGACCGACGGCCAGTCAGAGTGGAATATTCAGACTCTCGAGGACATGCTCCGAGCGTGCGTTTTGGACTTTGGTGGTAGCTGGGATCGTCATTTACCGTTAGTGGAGTTCTCCTACAACAACAGCTTCCAGGATACTATTCAGATGGCATCTTTCGAGGCATTGTATGGGAGGAGATGCAGATCGCCCGTCTGTTGGACAGAGCTCAGCGAGAGCAGTATATTGAGGCCGCAGCTTGTTGAGGAGATGACAGCGAAGATACAGTTGATCCGAGACCGGATGAGAGCGGCTCAGAGTAGGCAGAAATCGTATGCAGATAGGCGCCGTCGCAGGCTAGAGTTCGCTGTTGGCGATCATGTTATTCTGAGGGTCTCTCCGATGAAGGGCGTGATGCGTTTAGGGCAAAAGGGAAAGCTTAGTCCCAGGTTTGTGGGTCCCTTCGAGATTCTTGAGCGTGTCGGCGCAGTTGCATACCGTTTGGCTCTTCCACCCAGCTTTCCCGATGTTCACCCCGTCTTCCATGTTTCGATGCTCCGCAAGTACTTTCACGACCCTTCACATGAGATTCAGCACCCGACAGTCTAGCTGGAGCGCGACCTTTCTTTTGTAGAGCAGCCGGTGACCATCCTGGATCGGCAGGTGAAGAAATTGAGATCGAAAGTTATACCAACCGTCAAGGTCCTTTGGCATAGCCCGAGCAGCGAGGAGGTTACCTGGGAGACCGAGGACGGGATGAGGAAGAAATATCCCCATCTCTTTGAAGGTACGTATAGCTATATTTTTTAAATTCGGGGACCGAATTTCTTTAAGGGGGGAAGATTGTAGCGCCTTGAAAAGTCGTTTTGGTGTTTTCCTGGAAATCGGTGAAAATTCGGTATTTTTCCGTAAACCGTCTTTTTTGTTATTTTGCAGTTTAGGACTAATTATACCTAATTTGGATAGGTAATTGCTAGTTTTTAGTAGCTAATGAGTTACTTATTAATTTTTGGTCATTTAAAATTTTTTCCCTATTTTTCAATTTTTTTATATTATTTTAAGCCGGTAAGAAAATACATTAAATTAGCGATAAATACAAATTTAAATGGGCTAAATTTAAGCTTTAAAATCATGTTAATTAAAATCTAGTTGTAATATAAATTTTTAGTATTTTATTTCAAGTTTTAATGGGTTTTTATGATGGAAAACAAAAAAATAATTATTTTGAACTAAAACTTGCAATTTTGGACTTGTGGGGGGTCTTTTTGCATAGAATTTCTTTGTAAAATCTCTCTCACTCATTCCTCTCCATCATGGCCGGCCCCACCACTGCTGGAGCAGCCCACTCCCCCCCTCAATTTTGTTTTCAACTCATTTTAAAAGTTCAATGTGAAAAGGATTAAAATATAATAATTGGAGTATGGGTTTTTGGTTGTATGTTTGGTGTTTTGACTTTGAGAAACTTTCCCCAACTCCCCCACACTTCTCCCCACTCCACATCAGCCGAGAATTCTGCAGCAAATAGCAGCCCCATCCCCCCTCCTTGTCTCATCTCTTTTCTTCATCAAAGTTCATCCAAAATTGCTCCAAAAATCAACAATTTCCTTCACAACTTCAAAGCAAAACCTTATTCCCTCTCTTCTCAAACCCAAATTGGTTCAAATCTTGGAGAAAGATGGCATCTTGGGAGGCTTTAGCAACATAGGGTTTGGGCTTGTGAGGTATAATTTTAATCTTTGGTTAAATTGTAGTTTAAAGTGTGCTAATTAGAACTTTGAAAATTGTTTTAGTGTTAATATCTAATCTAGTTTTTAAGAGGGTAGTTTGTTTTAAATTAGGGTTTTTAGCACACCATTAATTAGTTAATTAAATCTATTTTGCTATCTAGTTGGTTGCTAACCTAAGTTAATGAGGTTATTTTGCTTAAGTGGCTTCAAATTTTGCTAATCTAAGTTAATTTAGTGTGAAATTTTGATTGTGATTGCTAATTACAAAAATCAAGAAAGGGGTTTGTGTATGGAAATAGGTTTTGAAGCATGGTTATTGTGTTGTAATTATAATGTTTGTGGCTAACTAGTTGTGCGGTTGGATGTTTTAATTGATGGTAGTCTTTTGCCGCAAAGCGACGGTGTTTGCACCGATTTTGGAATGCAAATGCTTACTAGGTTTTTATTAAAATTAAGTGATGAATGAATTGTGATACCTTGATGATTGTATTGGCTTCTCCTATGACTTTTAGGGTGTGTGAATGCGGATTTTTGGTTTTATCGGGTTTTAGCTTTGCCGGGCGCCCAAAACGACGATTATAGTTAGTTTTTGTGATTTTCGTGTGTGTTCCGCGCACATTGTGCACGTCGTGCCTAACTCGTGAACGTTGATGTTTTCGTTGGGATTTGCGTCGTTTCATGATATGTAACCTTATGTTTTGTATTGGTGCAAATTCCAGGTTCGGTCGCGGAGACTTCGGACGCGGCACGAAAAGGAAGGGCGGTGATTGGACATAGCTAGCTGGGGATTCCGGTGAGTAGATATAACATCTACGGGGGACTATCGTTCGGATGGAGCAAGTCGCCCGATAGTTTAAGTAGTTTAAAGATTTCTAGTGATATTAGTAATTAGGAGTAAATGCTTGCGTAACATCTTGCTACATCCATGCTTTATATTGTCAGACATATGCGAACCCATTCTATAAGACACCTGCACCATTGCCAGAGTTTTTATATGCAGCACGAGCACTATTATTGCGAACACACACGCCCTGGTAATTGCCATGCCACGACACTATATATCTTATAATCTAGAATGTTGTCACCATATTTGATACTTAAACCTGTACTATTGCAATAAATCCTTAAAATAACATTGTAGAATTGCTATTCATGTGCATGTATACCATTACATCAATTGTTCATGCCTAGTTTATTAATCATACATTGCAACTTGGTTATTGATACCATATGGATTCATTATCATTGACATATGCACTTATGATGATTTATTGAGATTTATGATATTTCTGGATTTCGGGGAAAGCCGCAAAATTTACAACTTATGATCTTTTAAAATATAAAAAGTTGCGGTTTTCTAGTGATGTAAAGTGTCGTCCACCATGAGTTTGCTGTGGTTTTCGAGATCCGTGTCGAGGAGTGGAGGAACCGTCACGGGTACATGGTGGGCCCGGTAAGGTACCCCGGGGCAAGAGGAATGTGTTGTTGACGTTGAGCCTGGCAGGGGATGGACTACCTACCGGTGACTGTTTTGGCACGACGGATATCGAGAGGATACCGACCGTGGCCGCGAGATGATGAGATATTGATATTTGAGATGGGTCAGCCGGACGGCTGAGGCCAGAGATACATTGATATGAGATTTGAGACAGTTTTGAGGTGTCGATGCTGGACACAGATTCTTATAGATTCTATTGGTATTGTGCTGATATTTCAAAAGAGATTCCTAAAGGAAAAAATATGATTTTCTTATACTTACACATTTAGATCACGAGTTGATTCATAATTGCATACATATCTTCTAGTACATTCATGTTGCATACATATCTGCTAGTATATCCTGCCATACCTGTATTATAGATGCTAGGATGCTTGTGTGCATGCTTGCGATAGCCTATATAGATGTTATTTATTACTCACGAGTTGGCAACTCACCCCCGTTGTGCCACAGCCTTTTGCAGGTCCGCTCCGTCAGTACAGTAGCGGCGGGCGCACTTGCTTCTTTTGCCTCTTTTGCCTGGACTCGAGGCTTTTGCTCGTAGGTGGGTTGTATCATTATTTTGTACCACCTTGTGTATTAATTGTATCTAGAGTACTCCATCTCCTGTATCTACTAGTATTGTTGTATATTGACCTAGAGATGAGACTGTGAGATTTGTGGACTTTTTATGCTGTATTTTGGGGTCGAGCTCACTTGAGTCGACATGCTGTTTTTCTCATGCTTCTTTATGATTATTTTGCATGTTGTTGTTTTATATTGCGTTGGATTTGTGACCGCCTTGTGGAGAAGAGCTAGCTCCCGCTTGGGGATGCCTTATTTGTTGTATTCATATATATTCTTGTTGTACCCATTTTGGGGGCAGTATTTACAAAGGAGACTCTGTCGAAATTTTCGGAAAAATTGATATTGTTTTTAAAAAGGGTTGATATGACTTATTTGATAAACTCGCTTTCAATTGATTGGTTTTCCTTCACTTTTCTGCTTATTTGGTTTTGATTTCTGGGCTTTGGCTTACTTATTTTACGGACGCCTTGAGACGTTTCGTAATTTAAGTGCCAGTCACGTTCCGTACCTTTCGGGTCGTGACAATAATGGCCTCTAGGGTATACATATTCTTAACAATCTCCCACTTGCAATAAGGCCATGTGTTTTAGTATCTCATACCCAACACCCCAAAAAGTCTCTCAAACTGTATCTGGGGGAGGGCCTTCGTGAGTGGATCCGCTAAGTTGTCGTTCGTGTCAACTCTCCTGATCTCGATCTCTGGCGATCTACTATCTCCCGGATCTGGTGATACCGCCTCAGAATATGTATGGATCTCTGATGAGACCTGGGTTCCTTGGCCAAAGCCACAGCTCCATTGTTATTATAATACACAGGTATTGGATGCACAATGGATGGAACCACACCAAGCTCAACAATGAACTTCTTCATCCAGACAACCTCTTTGGCAGTATCGTTGGCAGCGATGTATTCAGCCTCCATCGTCGAGTCTGCTGCGGTGTCTTGCTTGGAACTCTTCCAATACACCGCCCCTCCATTGAGGGTAAAGACAAAACCCGAGACCGACTTACTGTCGTCCTTATCACTCTGGAAGCTCGAATCGGTAAAGGACTCCACCTGGAGTTCACCGTTACCATACACCAAGAACATTTTTTAGTCCTTCTCAAGTACTTAAGAAAGTTCTTCACAGCTGTCCAGTGGATTTCCCCAGGATCTGATTGATACCTACTCACTACACCTAATGAGTAAGCTACATCCGGTCTGGTATATAACATCGCATATATGATAGAGCCTACTGCCGAAGCATAGATATTGCATTTTTAACACATCAATTTCCCTACTCTTTGTTATCATCTAAAGGTGTTTGGTATAAATATAGCACATATTAGCAATTCGTCTGCAAAATACAAAATAACATGGGTTATACATTATAACCAGCATTATGAGGGAAATTGTGTGTTTATTATTGCATACATGATCTTTGTATATCAAACACTTGTCTCGAGATTGTGTGCAGGAAATTCTCCAGGTAAAAGAGCTGGAACTGCTAAAAGTGCTGATAAAATACGTCAAGTCAAAGACTTGAAATCTGGCAGTAAACAAGAAAGTATAAAAATATTCCAGACATCAGGAAAGTGCCATAAAGCCAACACCAAAATACCCTGAAGATTTCATGCAGAGATCACAGCAAACGACCGCGGATCCGCGGCCGAGTCAGGCGATCCGCCGCGGATCTGCGGCCCCGTTGACTCATCGGTGGCAGAAAACTTTTTCCGAGGTCTCCTTTCAATAGCAAAACTTCTTCAAGACGCTTCAGTTCCTAGATTTCTCCAGAAGCTTCCCTTCTAACAGCCAAGCTTCTTGTGCAAGCTTAATACCTACCAAGCTTCTCATGCAAGCTAGCTAACTATCTTAATCTAGAAACTTCCCTACAACTACCTAGCTTCCTATGCAAGCTTCATAACAACCAATCTTCCAAGGGAATTAAGACCTAGATTCTAGGGGAAGCTTGAGGGGAAACTATATTAAGGGACCCAGTGCTTCATTAAAAGGTTGTTGAGGGTTGTTCATTAGTTGAATATTGAGCCAAAATTCCGCAAGTTGAGTGACACAACTTGCAACTCGAAACCCTAGCCCAAATTCAATTCCAAAGCCAAATCAAGATACATCGAGTACCAAATCAAGTAAGCATTCAACGAGCTTTTGACGCGATGCCAATCTTCATCCGAGCAAGAGATCCACGACGATCCGTGACTCACGGAGATCGAGCGGAGCGAAATTCTACGGATCTATTTACCTCTTCAAAAGGAGCGATCGAGAGCAACATCTTGTAATCTCGAATTGGGGGAATGTGTAATTAGTCGTCGATTTAATAAAGGTGATAATTGAAATTCTTGTTTTCTTTACATTCTTGCATTGTGAAACTTCTTGATCTTTGATTCATTTATTTTCATGATGCTTGAGTAAATTCTCCGCTTGTGGAGAATTCGAGAGAATTGATAGATCTAATGATGATCAAATCTTAATACTAGTCTTAATTCTTATGAGATTTATGAACCTTAGCAAAAGAATTGTTGATGACTAAATTTGGAGCGAAATGACTTCTTGATTATTTCATTGCAAATTAGGGATCAAACGATTGATGATTTTCTTTGCTAGAGGCTAGATCCGAATGATCATGATTGAAAAGACAAGGGATAGAAGGAGAACCCTAGTTTCTTCAATAGATCCCTAATCTTCATCATAATCATCAATCTAGCTACAAATTATCAATAGATAAGATTAGGAATTATTAGATTCATCATTAACTATTAATTCAATCGAATCCTACAAGCTTTTCTACAAATCTTGATAACTAAATCGTTTGGGAACATTTCTTGATTCTTGATTTTAGATCTTTACTTTCTTTATGTTTTCTTAAAATCAAAACTCATAAATCTTAAATCAATTTTCTTGCAATTTCTTTTATCTTTTAATTTTCGACTCAACTAAAACCATAACGAGCAAATCACACTTTTTCAGTGGACGATCCGCATTCACCGACGAAACTACAATAGACACCGTCAATTGATTGCAGTATAAATTTCTTTGGTTGTGAAACATTTTATATACGACACGAAGATAAATGATCAATCAAATGGCGCCGTTGCCGGGGATAGTGTGCTAATTTATTCGTTTTTTTATAATTTGAGTTGAAAAATTTATTATTCCATCAGAATTTTTAGATCAAAATTCGCACAAGCGCTTAACGATTTGTTGTGATTTGTTGCAAGGAGATCTGGAATCTGTGGAGCGAGAGAAATTTTTTTCAGGACATCTCAAAAAATCCAGAGAGGCAAATGGAACAGTTCCTGAAATTTTTGTGCAGGGATCTCATCATCTTGCAGCTGATCCGCGGCCATAGAGTGCATCTCGCGGCGGATCTGCGGCGGGAAAGCTGTTTCACTGCTTCAAACTTCTCAGGTATACTTCTGTCTTTCTTATCTCCTCCCTGCTCTGTCCATTAACCAATTTCTGCAGGTTTCTTTGCAAAAATTCGCAGCTCCGTAAAAAGAAAAATTGTGCGTGTTTGATCTTGGTTGTTTGCATTTTTTAATACGGAAATTAAGGGGCAAATACCAAATTCAGATTAGGTGGGGAGTTCATTACCTTTCATAAGCCCCAAAAATCACAAACTTGCATCCGCATCACCCTCATTAATTAAAAAATATCTAGACAAGACTCTAAGGACCGTCGCGCTCAATTAGGACAGAAGGAGGTCGTGGGTAATCTATTGCTTATCCACGTTTCTTTTGTGGTGTTTAAGACAAGTGTGTATAAGGCAAGTGGTTACTTAATTAGGCCCACTACTTATGTAGCGGAGAACCTCCCACTTATCTGGCACTTACCTGGCCACAGAAGAGGCAAAGAGGCAGTAGAGGATCTATCTTACGACTTGTCTTCTGGAAGTCTAGGGGCGGTCTAGAGACTTGACCTAGTTGACCACTAGAATTAGGGTTGCTTGTGCATTGTTTGTGTGAATTTTTCAAAAATCCATCTTTTTTTCAAAACAAACACCAATCCAAACTTTTCTCTAAATATCACTTTACGCTGCCACTTGTGCTAAACCATTTAGTGCATGCTCGGCTGGACACGGGATTCTAGTGCCCGTCTTGTCCGCGTTCCTCCTATCGACTCCGAAGTCGGTATTTCTACATCTACTTTTTCTTTACCCACTACCACACCCACTTCGATGGACAATTCTCCATCGAACTTCTTTAACACTACTCTGCCACCGTCCGCAGGTGCGCAGAATCCGCCCCGCATCTCTCTCCAAGTGAAATACTACCCTATGCGAGGTCCTCTTTCGACCTGTCTCACCATTCCTGTCACGTCCCGAAAGTACGGAACATGACCGGCACTTAAAATACGAAACGTCTTGAGGCGTACGTAATCTAAGTAAACCGAAAACCCAGAAATCCAAACCAAGAGAAGTAGTAGAGTGAAGGAAAACCAATTTAAATCAAGTATTTTTAATTGCATAAGCCGAATTATGCGTTTTTTTAAAAAAAAAACAGCAAATATTTCCTGAAAATTTCGGCAGAGTCTCTTTTGTAAATACTGGCCCCCAAACGGGATACAACATGAATAGTATACGAAATCAATAAAAAGGCATCCCCAAGCGGGAGCTAGCTCTTCGTCAATCAACAGTCACAACCACACAAGCAATGTAATATACAACGCCAAGGGCGAGGATCAAAACTCAAAAGGAAACTCAAAACAACAAGAAATCTACAGAAATATAACGCGCGACTCTAAGGTCGAAAGAATAACATCACTGGTCTCTATCTCAAAAATAAATACATGTTTGGTTGATGGAACTTCTAGATAAAACAGAATAATAATATACAAGGTATAATGATGGGTACGAAACAAATAAACCCACCTACTAGCAAATCACCCGAAAGAAGCAGTGCCAGCAAAGCCGTAATGAAACCTGTACGGCAAAACCTGCAAGAAACTGTGGCACAACGGGGGTGAGTTGCCAACTCGTGAGTAGAAAAACATCTACGAACAGGAATCGCATGTATGACGCAATCCTAGGTCATACGATCATAATATATCCTCAAATAAAATAACCAGCAGCCTATAACAATGGCTAGGGTAAATATCTAACCCGAGTGTAATCCCATGTGCCCGTGTCAGTGCCTCAGGTAGCAATGTATCATATGGATGATGTATGAATGCATGAAACAGAATGCATGTACTGAAGAAAACTGCTTTCATAAATTAGTGAGATTTATGTATTTTTAAAATGAGGTATCATAAATGAAATCAGCATAAACAGTACCTAGCATCGACACAAAACAATTATCCAAATATCTCGATATCTCTGTACCTCAATATCTCAAAATCTCATTCACAATATCTAGGGCGCCGTCAGTCCAGACCGGCCCCTACCATCCATCTCAAGAACATGACGGTATCCTCCGGATATCCGACGCGTCGGGTAAAATCACCGGTCGGTAGTGCTCCCCTGCCAGGCTCAACGCCATCATCTGCGATTCTCTTGCCCCGGGGTAACGCACCGGGTCCACCATGTACCCGAAACGGTTCCTCCATCTCCTCGAATCGGGTCTCGAAATCCATCAGCAAACTCATGGTGGACGACTCATACATCATGGGAAAACCACACTTTTTATTTAAAAAGAGAGAAAAGAAGTTTATATAAGTTTTGCGGTTTTCCCCCAAATCCAGAAAATCTCATGAAAATCCAAATCCAAATCCAAATCATCAATAGCATGTAAAACCATGAATATAGGCATGAGAATCCATGAATGCGGCATAACAATGAATAACAATATGCATGAAGTAGCAAGTAATAACTACAATGTCTAAGCTAGCATATAAGGAAAGTATACTAATATCATGTCTAAACTATTAGCTAACAACCTATGTCAAATGAAATAGTATTTTATAAAGTGTTCATGACATGGAAATTACCGATGAAGATGTGTGTGAGCCGGCAAGTAAGTGTACGTGGTACATACGCGTCATCGGTAATGGTGCTGGTGTCCTAACAGCATGATATCAACAATAGAATATGAAACATAATATAAGCATGCGATGCGGAGCGAACAACAATAATGAGCGGGAGCTAAATACTAGACACAAAGATAACAATCTATATTTAATATAAATCTAGTCTAACAACTACACTAAACTAAAGGGCTAAGCTAACTGGCTACTGAAGGTAAGGAAACCGCCTAACACCTGAGTCGATACATACATATATATATATATACACATACATACATACATACATACATACATACATACATACATATATATATATATATATATATATATATATATATATATATATATCTTAGTCGGTGATCCCGCCTCGATAATATCACATCCGATACCATATCTATAATCAAATATTCCCAAGTCAAGAGCGCGGATCAAACATCAATATATAGCTCGTACGTAAATCCGTCGTACGGCATCCCAAATCTGGGTACGGGTCAATATCACATTATTCATCTGGTATCTTCTTTATCAAAGATCATAATCCGGGTACTGACCTACGTCTAGTACGATACTAATATCATCAATATAGTCATGATCTGACTGCTGATCTACAGCCTCATACAAACCGATATCATCATCATATATCGTCATAAAGAGGTATACATCGCCTAATGCGACCTATTATGAATATCTTAATATATCTTATCTCATATCACGATCACATGTCAACCATTCAATGTATAACACTATTCACATGTAACGTCGTCCCAAGATCCGCTATAATATCAGGACGTATCTCAAGTACGAATCCTGCCATATCACCGTTCTCCCGGTCTCAATCAAATCTTATTGACTCATCTCAAATCCCAAATACTATCCTCAAATCCAGTATGTAAACATATAGTCCCATACCCATGTGAACACATAACAATATAACCCCATATAAGCACATATGAAAGAAGAATGTATGCAAGTATGGGTGTGTGTGCGTGTGTAAATGTGGTGCAACCTCTACTCTAGGGTCTCGCAACACTAAACATATCCAATCACACCTAAAATCTATCTTTATCATCAAGAAACTCAACAATATAATCAATATATATGTGTGTATACGTATTCGTATACATCACCACGAACTGCGGGAGTGCTATACGCCATCCACCCAACTTCTCCCCGTAGATATAAATCTACTCACCTGGTCCTCGCTCGCCGGTGCCAATGTCGTTACACGCCTGCTTGTCGTCTCGAAGTCCTCGTGTGGGTACCTACGTATCATAACACATCTTATCGCATTAAAATCCGATCCATGACCAAAACGACACACGAATCTCACATAGGTCAAAACCTATGGTTTGCTATCTCAAATCAACCTAAAAACCCTCGACATCGTTGTACACACGCCGATTGATCGAGAAAAACACCAAATGTACCAATCATTGTTTTATAAGTCACTAAAAATATATGAAATAGGATGCAAATCATCAAAACCAATAAATTGATCAAATCGGTTTATTTCCCAAAAAAGCCTAGTAAAGGGGTCGTTAACCGTTTTACTACAAGTCTTGATGTTTTAGCAAACTAGTGGTCACAATACTCACTAATTATCTTAATTAGGCCACATAAACATTTACTAGATTTTTAATCTTGCTAAATTACATTAAACCAAAATCTAGTTAGCAAAAGTTACCTTTTTAGTTCAAAACTTGGTGTTTTAACCAATCTAAATATTTTAACAATTCTAGTGGCTATAATGTTCATTAAACATCTTAATTATGTCATCCCAATGTTAATTAGATTTTAAACTCACTAATTTCCATCAATTCTAAAAAACCTAGTTTGCAATATTTATACAATTATTACAATTTTAAACTAACAATTTGCAAACTAGCAATTAGATTAGTTTTTGCAAGCATTAACATGTTAATCTTCTCATTGCAACCTTAAGCAAGTAACAACCACTCTAATTGAATCTAAACCCTAACTTTTGAATCCAAAACCTTCTCTTGAAAATTCAAGTCTTGAAATTGAATCCAAATTAAACCTTTCCTTTACCTAGTTTGAAGTAATAACAACAATTTAACAAAAGGTCAAGATTTATACCTCACCATTATCTTGAGATGTAACATGAATCTAGCCTCACAAACATGCTTCTTGCTCCAAGATTCATGCTAGCTTGGACAAAGAAATAATGGGTAGGGCTTGAATTTGGAGTTTGTGAGATTTTTGAAGTATTTTTGATGCAAATATGATGGATTTTGGAGGGGAAATGAGTTCAGAATTTTGGGGGCTGTTGTTGGAAGGGGGAGGCCGGCCAAAAGAGGGAAGGGAGAGAGAGAGAGATGTGTGTTTCAAAGTCAACACAATTCCATACCATAATTATCTAATTCCATACATTAATTCTTTATTGTTTTTCTTTTAAGTTTTCATTTTATTCTCAAATTGGAGTGTGAAGTGGGGGGGGGGGGGGGGGCAGCATAGGCTCTGCCCAGCTGAGTTGGGGATGGGTGTGTGTGTGTTTGGGGAAAAAATTTCCAAGTAATGAAAGCCCAATTCAAGTCACAAGCCCATCTCACATCTATTTAACTTAATTTTCACAAAATAAGCCTTTTTCTATCATATTTTCTAAAACCGTTTAACAACTTCATTTCATTTCAAAAACAACATGTTAAAATTTTGTTTAAGGTGTTATGATGCACAAAATTTGTTTCAGCTCATTCCAATTTGTAATTTTCCCTAATTAAATGTATTAGTGACGGCTTAAAATAATATAAAAATAATTAATTTCGGATAATTTTTCAGAAATTTAGAAATTTTACCAGCGGCTCAATAAACACCAAATACTAGTAATTACATAACTAGAATATGTATATTTAATTTTATATTAAAGATATTTACATTTTGACTTTTTACGGAAAACCCCTTATTTTACCGATTTTCCGAAATTTCACCGAAACGATTTTCAAAACGTTACAATCTTTCCCCTTAAAGAAATTCGGTCCCTGAATTTAAATTAAAACTCCCCCCAAATACTAAAACATCTAAGCAAAACCATCAAGTCGTCGGGGCTCCGAAATCATAAATACATAAAACAAATCGTAGCGCAGCGCATGCGCATGAAAAATGAGCATATAACTCAAAATCAAAACTCCGTCAAGCATCCCACAATCATCGGAGTCATGGGGAAGACATCAATGTCAAGATCCAATACTAAAACCAACATGATATACATCATTAAAGCATCTAGAAGCAATGCATGCCAAACCTTTTTCAAATCGCCGCGCGATGTTCGCAACACTGCACAGTGGCGGACGTTTATTGTAAGAAAATAACTACACACACACACATATATATATATATATATATATATATATATATATATATATATATCCTTTGTTTAATATGCACATCCCGACGTTTTGAAAGCAATCTCAGAAGGGTTTCCTTTATAAAATGTTTCGTGTCATCTCGGACACGTACTTAAATACTGAGACTATAGCTCTTCTTTGGAAATCCCTTCGATAACTATCAATGCATCCAAAAATATACTCAGGTACTGTCCTGTGACTAGTCCTGCTCAGTACTAAATCCAATAGCAAACATCATAAAATATACTGCTCCAACAGAAATCAATCACAAATATATATATGAATACTACGTGCGTCTGGTGCGCACGGAAATCAAAATCCATAAATGTGCCATACATGTGCATAGAAACAACATCTAGGTGCAACGGGTGTGCACCCAACATCTGTCATAGGCAACGTATGTGCCTGACAGCAAAATCAGGTGCATGTGACATGCACAAAGAATCTCGATTTAGTGCATCTGGTGTGCACCAAAATCGTACCTCATAACATGCTCCCAACATGCGCGAAAACCCAAATCAGGAGCATCCATCATGCACGAAATCATGCAATCCAATATCAAGTGCCGAACATGCGCAAAATCCAATCAGGTGCACAAGGTGCACAAAACAAATATCGAACATCACCATCGAAATCGAAGTCCAGTGCAACTATAGTGCACAAAATGCGTATTACTGCACTGCAAGCATATGTGAACTATACCGAGTGCAAAAACCAAATCGTGTGCGTACATATGCACAAAATCATCTCACTGTACGAAACCCATAAAATCATAAACATGTGAAACCAAGGCACGAAAACGATATCAGGTGCAACAACTGTGCAAAAATCGTAAATACTCAGTAGGTGCAACCCTAGTGCATGAAAACAAATATCATGAAACTCCATCATCAAAATCAATCATGCAAATAGATCGCCCAAAATACCGAAATCAAGTATGGAAGAATAGTCCCGCTCGAGCACATCCTCCAAGAACCTCTGGCCAACTGTCGTGGTCACTCATAGCATGTCTCGTCGACGATCCTGAACTCTGGCCTGCTGATGTGCATAACATGACCACTCCTGGGTCCAAGCCTTCTCGTAATTTATCCCAGAAAGGTCCTGTCAAGGTCTCTCCCAAATCTCGTCTCTGCCAAACTGTCCGGAAGTCATCGTCCTTTACTATATCTGTTTCTTGTTCCGGAACGGCTGCATACTCATCGCGACTCCTGCTGGAAGGTATATCCAAGTACAATGCCTCGGCATGCGTATCATATCTCTGATGTCGGCGGAGTGGAACGTCATCTCATCCAGATCTGGTACGAACCTCTTACTCCAATTTTCTCTAATGTCGACTTCTTTGGACTCGTCTCGTCGTGGCTGCATGGACTGATCTCCAACGGCTATCCTCGTATCTGGAGTCTCCCAAGAAATGCATCTCACCACCTAGCATCCGAAAGAAGTCGAACCATCCGATCGATTTGTCAAAACCTCATAATCCCCCAAGAGCTCAATATCTTGGGTACAGTTTAATAGTATCGAGTACATACCACAGCATCGGTGGTCCAGCCGTAGAAGGGCAAACCCAAGCCTCACTAATGGCGCCGCGGAACTGCCGCAAACCCTATGTCACGACCCAAAGTTCGGCCCGTGACCGACACCTAACCACGCCGCGTCTACAGGCGTAACATGACTAAGTAAGCCAAACCCAGAAAACAAAACCATTAAAATTTGGAGTGTTAAAACATTTAGAAAACTTTAAGTTGTTTAGTAGCAATCCTTTTTGGTTCAAGTTATTATTTAAATAATTTTAAAAACATTTCCTTTTCCAAAAATTTTTTCCCGAAATCGGGTAAAAGACGAGATATAAGTAAAAGTAACATGTGAAATAAATAGAGTATCTCAATGGGAGAATCGCGCCCAACGGCGGAGCAATCACCACAATAAAATATACGACGCCGAAGCGAAGAATGAGCAGTAAAGTGAAAACAAATATCATAAGAGGTAAGACTGCATAAATAAAGTCGGCTCACAACGAGCTCGACACCAGAGTACAAATAACATACATCGTCCTAACAACCGTCTCTAAGTCAATACATGAAAGTAGATAGAGAGTACTAGAAACATCAAGATGCAACTAAAAAGTAAACAGATACCGTACAAAACCCACCTAATAGCAAAATGGCTAACACGCCTCAGCAATGGTATCTGTGTCAAAAGGTGCGGTAAACAGCCAGTCGCGACTACTCCCAAGGGCAACCTGCAAGCACTGTGGCACAACGGGGGTGAGTTGCCAATTCGTGAATAGTAGATAACATATAAAGGTAATCGCGAGTATGCACGTGCTGTGATACTCTAACCTATGCCAACAGATAACATCTGTATGATGAACTGAATGCTCACATCAGGCAACAAGTGCAATCTAAAAGTCTCTCCATATGATGTGCAAGATATGCAATAATCATGTCTGATATGGAATCTAACAACCCTATATAACATGAGCAGGGTGCGCAATAATCACGTAACATGTCTACTATATTAAGTACAATAGGTACAGGATGAGATGCCAATACTAAATGCTGAGTATGGGAATAAATAGTGTCTACACGGAATATCAACGTGGAAAAATGACCGGTGTCCATCAATAAACCCAAATCCCAGTAAAACTCAGGCTCCGTACATCAGCCCTCAAATCCTGTGAATCTCATACAATCGTGAGTGCCCAACATCGGCACCCAAATCTCATAAAATCAGCCGTGTCCAGCATCGACACGCAAATCCTCCAGTATGGGGTGTCCGTCTATCGGATCTGCCCACGGGCTCCGTCTGCGGAATCGGCCCTCGGCCCCCGGCAGTACGCGTCGTCCCGTATCCATCTATCGACTCTGGTCGGTATCCTCCGGATAATCGCCAGGTCTAACCAATCACCGGTAGGTAGTAGTCCCTCCGCCGGGCTCACCGTCTAACAATACGAGTCTTCTCGCCCCGGGGTACCATACCGGGTCCACCATGTACCCGCAATCAGTGCCTACCTCTCCTCGAATCGGGTATACTCACACAAGCTCTCTGGAACCGAGAAAACTCATGGTGGACGCACTAAAATATCATCTCAAGGGAAACCGGGTTTTTAAACAGTGCGTATTTTCTTAAATTAGTACTCCGGTTCCCAAATCCAGAAATCACATAATCAAATACAATGCGTAATCCATGCAACATGTCGTATGACGCTATGAGTAAAAGAAAGGGAAAACCGCTCTTTTGAAAGATCTAGTTTTGAAAATATCGCCTGCGGTCCCTTAGTTTTAAATCAAGTCTATATCATCCGTGTATGTAGCATATGAATATGTGTATCGGTATAGATGTGTGCATGGATAAGTATGCAAAGTGAATATAGCAATGCACATGTGCACAACTGTAGACATATGATGCATATGTGCCCAAGTAGGGATATATCAATGAAGGTACTCACGAAAGTGCGTATATAGTGTGTATGGTATGAATGTCCATACGATAGTATGCGGCAATCATGACAACGTCAATAAAGAAGAATCAAATATGCGGTTTATAGCAATCCTATAATGTGAGTGTCATGGCAATCACTAACGGTGTGAGTGTAGCATATAAATCGTGCTCGTGCAACTTGGACCGTTAATGACAGTGCAGTGTTCTATACTATCAGTATATCTATATATATAAGGAGGTATGCTACTCTAGTATGTCTACATGAACACATAAAACTAACATCTTATCACGCCCTGACGCTTAACGCCATACGGGCGATTTCCCCGTAGATGTTAAATCTACTCACCTGGTCGCGTGCTAAGTATAGCCGACCACCTGCTTCCCTTTCCTGGCGGCGTCTGACGTACCCGCCTGCGAACCTGGAATTTACACAAGGATCCCAATATATCAAAATCTCGTAAAACGCGATATCGGAACGAAACGAGAAACTCGCGTCGCGAATTAACGCGCTGTGCGCGCGATACGCTGGAACGTGTGTGTGTGTGTGTCCAGAACTCAAACCGACACGCCGCGATACGCTGAATCACAGAATCCACTCGCGTATCGCGCAAACTAAAAATACCAGAAAACGACATACTGTCCCAGATTTTACCCAGGTTAGAATATTACAAAACTATATATACCATGGACCCACAAAATGTAGCAGACACCTGTACTAAAAACCCTAGCTCCTAACTCCCTGGTCTGGCCGCAATTTGTGGCCAGAATGAATTTTTCGGCGGCCGTAGGTTAGAGTGGTGGGGTCGGGCTCTGGTGGTGGGGTCAGGGTGTCACCAGTAGGCTATGGTCCACTTAATTTTATTCTGAACTTACAGGGGTAACAGTAGATCCCAAAAAGCTAAGTTTTGCTAAAAAACGTCAAGTTTTGTACAATTTGAAAACTGAGAGTATTTTAGTGTAATCTGGGGTTATCCTAGGTTAACTTGGCCTTAACAACACTTACTTAGGCTAGTCTACCCAACACTATCACCACTTAAACACAATTTCACACAAATCACCTAAACAAGCACAAAAACGTATAATTCTCGCTAATCGAAGCTATTTCTACACAACTAAGAAAACAAGGAAGGAGTTTAGAAGTTATACCCCACTAGGAACCTCACAAACAAGGAGAAGGAGAAGAAGAAGAGGGGATGGAGCTGCTGGGGTGCTGCTGTTGCTTCCTGGAGTTGTTGTTGCTGTTGTTAAAGGCTGAATTTGTTGTTTCAGCTGATGCTGGTGCTTGCTACTTCTCTTGTTGTTGTTGTGTTTGTTGCTGTTGTGGAGGGTGTGTTGTGTGGTGTTGCTGCTGCTGCAACTCCTGTTGTTGCTTGTGCAGCTGCTGGGTGTTGAAATGAGGTTAGGGGCTATTTGTTAAGGGAGTGCTGCTGCTGATGCAGCTGATGCTGATGTTATTGTTTGCTGATGTGTTTGGGGCTGAGGTATAGCAGCAGCTACTGCTGTAGGGTTTAAGTGAGAGGGTGAGTGAGTGAGTTTGAGTGTATGTGTGAGTGAGAGATGTGAGGGATGTGAGTGAGAGGGAGTGTGTGGAGGCTATGAAAAAGTTTTGAAGTGAAATGGGTGTGACCCTTCCTTAAGCCACCATTCTCTCTCTCTATCAAAAGCTAACATGACACCCATCATGCCCTCTCTCTCCTCAACCCAAGTCAACCAAAAGAAATATTAATCCCTTTATTTTTTGAAAACCAAATTCTTAATTTAAAACTAATTAGCTTAACAAGAGGGGTTAGACCACCATGGTTGCCTAAACATGGTTTAACCCAATTTTAACCCTAGGTTACATGCACATGTTTGTGCAAGCTTAGGAAATTTCTAGAAAAATCTTTAGTAATTTTGATAAAATATTTGAAAGTCAATTTGGTAAACTTTTATTAAAAAATTCACTTATTAAAATATAATTAGTTACTAATATATTCCCAGTTGTTACAGTCTTCCCCCCTTAAGAAAATTCGTCCCCGAATTAAAAATATATGACTACGCGTACCTTCAAAGAGATGAGGGAATTTCTTCCGCATCTCCCCCTCGGTCTCCCAAGTGATCTCCTCACCGTTCGGGCTGCGCCAAAGAACCTTCACCGACGGCAGGACCCTAGATCGAAGTTTCTTCACCTGCCGATCCAATATCTCCACTGGATGCACGGTGAATGAAAGGTCGGGCTCAAGCTGTACTGTCGGATGCTGGATCGTGTGGGAAGGGTCATGAAGATATCTGCGTAGCATCGATACGTGGAAGACGGGGTGAACATCTGAAAGACTGGGTGGAAGAGCCAATCGATACGCTACAGCGCCGACACGCTCGAGGATCTCGAAAGGACCTATGAATCTGGGGCTAAGCTTCCCCTTCCGTCCAAATCTCATCACTCCCTTCATCGGAGAGACCCTCAGAAAAACGTGATCGCCAACTGCGAACTCTAATCTGCGGCGGCGTCTGTCAGCATACGATTTCTGCCTGCTCTGAGCTGTCCTCATCCTGTCTCGAATTAGCTGTATCTTCTCGGTCATCTCCTGTACGATCTGTGGCCCTAAAATACTGCTCTCACTGAGCTCTGTCCAACAGACGGGCGATCTACACCTCCTCCCATACAAAACCTCGAAAGGTGCCATCTGAATAGTGTCCTGGAAGCTATTGTTGTAGGAGAACTCTATCAAGGGTAAATGATGATCCTAGCTACCACCAAAGTCTAAAACGCAAGCTCGGAGCATGTCCTCGAGAGTCTGAATGGTCCGCTCTGACTGTCCGTCGGTCTGCGGATGAAATGCCGTGCTGAAACTCAAACGAGTGCCCAAAGCCTCCTGAAGTCTCTGCCATAATCTGCTGGTAATCTGGGTTCCTTGGTCGGACACAATACACGTCGGGACCCCATGTAGTCGTACAATCTCGTCGATATAAATCTGGGCGTACTGAGCAAATCCGAAAGTCGTCTTCACCGGCAGGAAGTGAGCCGCTTTCGTCAAACGATCCACGATCACCTAAATGGAGTCATACCCCCGCCTAGTCCTGGGTAGACCCACAACGAAATCCATCGAAATCTGTTCCCATTTCCACTCCGGAATGGATAACGGCGGTAGCTCTCCCGCGGACCTCTGGTGCTCGGCCTTGACTTGCTGACAAGTCAGGCATCTCGATACGAAATCTGCGATGTCCCTCTTCATTCCGTCCTACCAGTAGACCTCTCTCATATCATGATACATCTTGTTAGTGTATATGCCCTAGAAGCCATTACTGTATCATACTAGTTTGTATATTACTTGATGGAAGCTTGGGATATTCACCTTGTATAAACAATCTTGCTCAATATAGTAGTATGCTACTTGGTTTGTTTCTACTTCAATGTGTACTTGTGTTTATTTCAGTATATCACTTATACGCATTAGTGGAGCCCTTAGGATCTTTGCTTGATTACCAGCGTTGTGATGGCAGTCACACTAGTGGGGGCTGGGTAATCTATAAGCACATCCTTATATAGGTCCCTAGTCACAGGACTATCGAGACAGGGCATCGATACTCCGGAGTAGACTAGCATATGCGCTTCTCATCCCAGTGTGGGAGATGGTCTGTCCCACAGCCATCAGTACGTCGTACTGGAGATAGTATACGGGTGCTCGTTGGGTTACGAGTACACTGGACAGGACTCGTCGGGAACTGACAGGTTGGTATTATACCTATCGTCAGTTATTAGTTCCCAGGTGACATGAGTACAGCTTAGTCCGCTGACTTGACACTGGCACTTTGCCTCGAGTGTGTTCCCACTGCACTTTGATCACTACCCTACCATGGCTCAAAGGAGTCGTGCAAACAGGTGGTGGTTGGGTGCAGTCCCGAAGCACTTGGAGGCAGTGACGGTTAGACATGATTCGTCTCTCCCGGTATTGGGGGTTGACATCGCGCTGCGTCTAGGAGAGCCATTACACGAGTAGTCCCTGGCCAGGGCAAGCGAGATATACTGGTAGGCTTCCAGTGTTATCTCAGGGTGTTTTGGGCTTCACTCCGACACGACTTGTACCGCTATTAGGGGACTGACGTTTTACCGCCCCTAGGCCCGCCATGCGATGTATCAGACGAACAGACCGGACTGTACGGAGACTGTCACATTCAGACTCAGTAGGAGTTCAGATGGGGTTCACCTCGTCAGCCTTCTTGTCGGCATCTACCTAGGGACCGTTACGCACAGCTAGTGCCGCTTGCGGTCTGTGGTTAAACCCACTGCCAGCGTAGTGTCGAGTCTTTAGAGTCCCACACAGAGGGTACTCGCCTCTGGGCAAAATAGAGTAGAGGTCGCATGGTTTTGCGACAGGGTTCGTTCTCATCCGCGCACTTGTGCACGTTTGGAGTCCGGACGGATATTACTGGCTGGCTCTGGTTTGAGTCAGACACTGGTATATGTTTTGGGGTTGCTTTTATCTCTCAGTATTCATGTTCCTCGGATTAAGAATGCAGGTGTGTATGCACAGTTATTTGAGGAGGAGGAAGAGGACTTTCATTAGGGTTTCGGAACGGGTGCGTATGCACAGTTGACAGTCGTCTTTTTCCAAACCCTAATGGATTTATGTTATATCAATTAATAATATTAATAAAATGAAATTGTGTCATGGTTGGTTTTTTTGTTGACTTGTTGACCATGGTTGACTTGTTGACCATGGTTGAAGTTTTGACCATCATCATTCCAAAAGAAAGATGCTCTTTGATTCTAGCAAATTCATTTAATGTTTGAAATGATAATGGTCATTCCTAAACCTTCCATCAACCTTTTCATTTTCATTATTATTATTAATTTGATAATTCTTTTGCTTTTTGTTATGGTTGCAAAAAGAAAAGAGCTCATTCTATCATTTAGCTTCTCTCTCCTCACTTCATCTTCTTCTTCCTCTAGCAAAAGGAGAACCCTTCTCATGTGTTGAGAATCCCTCTCCTTAAAAGAAAAGCACCCCTTAGACACTCTCTACTCACTCTAGGATCAAAGGTTTAGCAAGCCGAAGATTCTAGTTCTCTCCAAGTTCGAGAAAGAGCCCGAAGGTTGAACCCTCGGGTGGATCCATCTTCGACGGAAGAAGGCGACGAGAAGAGAACCATCAACCTCTACTAGGTTTCAAGAAGAAGGAGTTCAAGTTAGGTATAACCACTTTGTCGAGTACTTAACTCTCCTTTGCATGTTTGCTAGTTTAGTTTAGAAAAGATCCCGACTTTGTTAGTCCATGTTGCCCCATGCGCTAAAAATTTGATTTTTATACCGTTTCCGCCTCCCCGTAAGAACCGGGGGTCGCAACGTGGACTTACAGTGGTATCAGAGCCTAACTAAACTTAAACTAGCTTGGTAGTGAAGTGTAACGAAGTTCGGAACCGAAAAATCCAAAAACCAAACTTTTACAAAACCCTAGTTTCTGTTAAAAATTTTTTCTGGTCAAAACAAGATTTGTTATACACCTAAATTCGGCTCAGGGTTTTGTGTGAACACCCAAGAAAAACGATCGCATGATTCCCTTAAAGCGCCGCGGTTCCGCGGCAATAGGTGGCTTAGGCCGCGGAACCGCCGCCGTTTTGTTTCCTCTTGTGATCGTTTTTCGTGCAGTGTTTTTCTGGTAGGATTTTGGGATTTTTCAGATATATTATATGTGCCCAAATTTTCCAGAATAGAAATTTATTTTTTGGGGGCCTATAATTCCGTATTTTTTCCGAACTTCACTACACTTGGACTATGTTGGTTATATCTGTGATGTTTGTATGTATTGAACGTCGGCTAATCGCTATAAGTCGATTAGTCGGGGTTATACATCTCTGTGATCTGTGTTTGATATTGGAATGTGTATATGAATGTGTTGGACTGTCGCGGGTGAATAGCCGGGTTGGATGTGAGATGAGCTTTTGTTTTTCTTTCATTCATTGTAAATGTAAATTGATGTAATATTATTATTTGTTTGGCCGCACAACCGGGTCGGGGTTGTAGCCGTTATTGTATAATTCTTTTTACTGTTTTTTCTCCTAGGATAGACCCATGGAGGGGGTGCACAAAATGCCGAGTACTTGGCGGGTAGTTTGCCGCACCCGTAGGGGTCTTGGGTGGGGTATTGGCTATTCACCGCGACCGTGTAATCCGCTTTTCGTTGCAGGCTCGAACGGATTGCGGATTCCTAGTATATCCAATGTATTCATCTGTGATCTGCAATGTCTATCATTGCTATATTTATAACTATTTAGGCGTTGCTTATGTTTTACAGCCGCGCTAGCCCAGCCCCCGCTCTGTCGTTAGTTAAGTAACCTAACGGGTGATGACGGGGCCCTGTGGCGAATGCGAATGGCATAAGCGTACGTCATATTTTGGTTGTTTTCTGCAATGGTAGGATTTAAATGATGGGACGCATTAAAAGAACTAATGCAAGAATATCACGCATTAAAAGAACTAATGCAAGATAATAAACCAAGTTAAAATCGTTGGAACACTTTCGAAAAACCACTCGGTTCTTTTCAAAACTAACTTTTAAATGCGGAGCTTGAGCCACTCCTTTTAAAAGCTATCTCGTTCCATCGATTATATCAAGTTCACTACGTTCACGGTTTCGCCAAAACCATTCGTAGCCCTCCATCATTTCAGTTAAATGTACGGTAGTATTCAAGCTATGTATTTTGACCTCACGCCAAGGCATAGTGATTGGTAGCTACCGAATATTTATCTGTTGCATAGATAGAATGCGTTGGTTTGAGACAGTCGTACTGCCATTTTGGCCTACGTCAAGGGTAGGTACGGGTGGGTTCAAATTAACCAGGATAATGATAGGAAGAACTTGACATGTGACTTATGACATTTTGACCTCACGCCAAGGTCATAAGAGCATGGGGCAAAAATCTACATCGGGAGTTTCAGAAGTACTGAAACTTGCTAGATTTGCATACCATTTGGAGTGTGGTGATTCTGGTAGGATTCCTTCAGTTTCGTCACGCGATGATATTTGGATCCCGATCCTACTGTGAGTATATGCTACTCCTCGGGAAATTTCTCACTAAACGATCAATGCTATAAACCTAGTAGGTGCCTAGAAAGGTGTTAGCGAGGCTACGCCCCCAGGGAAAATAGGTTATTTAATTAAGGAACTTCGCGAAAGCGTTGGAAAACCTCCCTCGAAGTACCGACACTAGCCTGGCTGAACGGTTAAGCAAGTATTGTGCGGTGGGAATGATCCCGACTAATTCTTCCTTTATGGTTTGAGGAGGGATTCGAGAGACAGTGGGAGCCATCCTGTTTAGACAAATTAAAAACCATTCTAAACTTGCAAGAGCATCGTGCTAAAGTGTTTCTTCTCTCTCTCCTAATTGCAGCGACCAATCGACACGACTGGACTTAAGTTACTTCTAGATAAAAATATATTGACAGGGCCAAACTACAAAGATTGGCTCAGGAATGTCAAGATGGCAATCACTTACGACAAGCTGGGGTATCTTCTTACCACCAAAGCTCCCCCCGTCCCAAGTCCCACCTCCAGCGTCGCGGATAAGGAAATTCGTAAAACCTGGGAGATTGATAGCGCGAAGGCCAGGTGCCTCGTACTTGCCTCGATGGACAATGAACATCAGAGGAGGCACGAGAATATGGATTTGGAATCCATATTTTTTCATACAAAAGAACTGTATGGAGAGCAGTCTCGTATCGCAAGATACGAAGTGTCGAAGAAACTATTCTCGGCAAAGTTGGCCCTCGGATCATCGGTAGCGGACCACGTGCTTAAGATGATTGGCTATATTGAGGAGCTCACGGAACTTGGGACCACGTTGGAAAGTGAACTCTATACGGATTTAATTCTCCAGTCCCTTCCATCCACTTACGCCCAGTTTATACTGAACTTCAACTTATAAGAAAAGGAAGTTGAACTTTCAGAACTCCTCAACATGCTGAGGAGCGCAGAGGGCACCCTACAGAAAGGTAGGGAAACACCCGCTTTGTTTGTAGGAGGATCTTCTTCCTCTAGGTCCAAGGCGAAAGCCAAGGGAAAGAGGAAGAAAGCCCCCGCCAAACCAAGAGGCGGTGTTAGTAAAGTGGGTACGAAGGGAAAAGAAATGGCAACAAAGATAGCGGGGAAGCTTGTGGGAAAGGAAGAATGCTTCTATTGTCATAAAAGTGGACACTGGAAGAAAGATTGCAGGGCTTGGAAAGCCAGGACACAGGAACTGAAGCAGGTTGCGGCTTCAGCTTCAGGTGTGTATGTTATTGAAAACTGTCTTTCGATAAACTCTACTTCCTGGGTATTGGATACCGGATCAGGATCTCATATCTGTAATTCATTGCAGGCGTTGAGAAACCGTAGGGTTTTGAAGGCAGGTGACATGACCCTCAGAGTTGCAAACGGAGCTGGCATGGATGCTAAAGCCGTGGGGGACTATCACCTGGGAATGTCAGATGGGCATGTTTTGGTTTTGCGTAATTTCTTTTTTGTACCCAACGCAACTTGTAATATCATTTCTGTATCTTTAGTTTCTAAAGAAGGTTATGAATTTGCGTTTGTAAGTAATGTTATAAACATTCACCTTAATCAAGTTCTGATTGGGTCAGGTACACTGAGCAATGGTATATACGTGTTAAACCAACCACAGATTTTTAATGTCCAGAATACACACAAAAGAAAGTCTCCAGATATCAATCAGGCTTTCTTATGGCATTGTAGACTGGGTCACATCAATGAGAGAAGGTTGACTAAGTTACATACAGAAGGGTATTTGAATCCGTTCGAATATCAATCGTATGCCACTTGTCAATCCTGTCTCAAAGGAAAGATGACAAAGACTCCGTTCACTGGACACGGAGTAAGAGCGAGCGAGCTCTTGGGACTCGTACACAGCGATGTGTGCGGTCCAATGTCTACACTTGCGCGAAGCGGTTTTTCTTACTTCATTACTTTTACGGATGATTTTTCAAGGTTCGGACATGTCTTCTTGATGAAACATAAATCCGAAGCCTTTGGAAAATTCCAGGAATATAAGAATGAGGTAGAAAAACAAACCGGCAAAAGTATCAAGATTCTAAGATCGGATCGAGGTGGAGAATACTTGAGTGCCGAGTTCCTGAACTACTTAAAAGAGAATGGAATTCTCTCTCAGCTTACTCCTCCATACACTCCGCAACATAACGGTGTATTGGAGAGACGGAACCGCACCCTATTGGATATGGTACGGTCCATGATGAGTAACGCTGAGTTACCGCGATCATTCTGGGGGTATGCGCTAGAATCAGCTGCGTACCTTTTGAACCGAGTTCCCACTAAGACTGTGCCTACCACACCATATGAGTTATGGAGTGGGAAGAAACCCTATCTTCAATATCTGAAGATCTGGGGATGTCCGGCTTATGTCAAAAAGCAGCATACGGACAAGCTCAAGGCATGCTCAGTACTGTGCAAGTTTGTGGGATACCCAAAGAACTCCAGGGGGTATCTTTTCTATTACGCAGAGGAACAAAAAGTCCTTGTTTCTCGCAATGCCCATTTTCTGGAACATCAGTTCTTAGAAAAGGAAATAAGTGGGAGCGCAGTAGAACTGGAAGAAATTCCAGAACCACAGACTATTACTGAAAGCTTAGTGGAACCAGAGGGTTCAAATGAACAGGACATTCCTACGCCGCTCCGCAGGAGTAGTAGGCAGTCTCATCCGTCCGAGAGATACTACGGTTTTCTCATAGACGGGGATCGAGAGGATTGCATCATAGATTATGATGAGCCTACTAGCTTCCAGCAGGCCGTTCAGAGCGTTGACTCGGTAAAATGGCTGGATGCAATGCGGACCGAAATGGAGTCCATGTACACCAACAAAGTATGGATGTTGGACATTGCTCCAGACGGGGTAAAACCCGTAGGATGCAAGTGGATCTTCAAAAGGAAGATTGGTGTAGATGGACAGGTTGAGACCTATAAAGCTAGACTTGTAGCAAAGGGTTTCCGTCAAAGACCTGGCTTGGACTATGAAGAAACCTTTTCTCCAGTGGCTATGCTGAAATCCATTCGGATCCTTCTTGCCATTGCTGCCTTCCACGATTATGAGATTTGGCAGATGGACGTAAAGACCGCTTTTCTGAATGGAAATTTAGAGGAGTGTGTCTATATGGATCAGCCAGAGGGTTTCATTCAGAGTGGGAGCAGCGGAAAGGTGAGCAAGTAGCTTAAGTTCATCTATGGACTAAAGCAGGCATCGCGGAGTTGGAACATCTGTTTTGATGAGACGGTCAAGGAATTTGGCTTTATCAAAAATCCAGATGAACCATGCATCTATAGTAGATTTGTAGCGAGAACTGTAGTATTCCTCGTTTTATACGTGGATGACATTCTCTTAATAGGAAATGACATTCCTATGCTACAATCTGTCAAGGGGTTCTTGTCGCACAGGTTCTCCATGAAAGACCTGGGTGATGCCTCATACATCCTGGGGATCCGGATCCATCGTGATAGATCCAAGAGGATATTAGGACTTTCTCAGTCCAGGTACATCGACACCATAGTGAAGAGATTCAGTATGGAAGATTCCAAGCGCGGTAACCTACCGGCTTGTCACGGGATCACCCTCTCTAAAGAGATGTCTCCCAAGACTGATTTGGAGAGGGATCGCATGTCTATTATACCCTACGCTTCTGCGGTAGGCTCTATAATGTATGCGATGTTGTGTACCAGACTGGATGTAGCTTATGCACTGAGTGTGGTAAGCCGGTATCAGTCAAACCCTGGGGATAAACACTGGATAGCGGTAAAGAACATTCTCAAGTACCTGAGAAGGACTAAGGAGATGTTCTTGGTGTATGGCGGAAAAGACCTCCAGATCGAGGCCTTTGCTGACTCCAGCTTCCAGAGTGACAAGGATGATTCCAAGTCCATGTCGGGTTTTGTCTTTACCCTCAATGGAGGGGCGGTGTGTTGGAAGAGCTCCAAACAGGAAACCATTGCAGACTCGACTATGGAAGCGGAATATATCGCTGCATCTGATGCCGCAAAAGAAGCTGTCTGGATGAGGAAGTTCTTAAAAGAACTTCAGGTGGTTCCGTCCATTGTTGACCCAATACCTCTGTATTGCGACAACAACGGGGCTATAGCTTTAGCGAAGGAACCCAGGTCCCATCAGAGATCCAGGCACATCTTGAGGCGGTATCACCTGATCAGGGAGATCGTGGATCGCAAGGAGATCGAGGTTCGGAGGGTTGCTTCAGAAGAGAACACTGCAGATCCATTCACCAAGGCCTTACCCCAGACTCAGTTCGAGCGGCTGATCGAGATGATAGGTCTTCGATACGCCAGTTCATGGCCTTAGTGCAAGTGGGAGATTGTTAGTGTATATGCCCTAGAGGCCATTACTGTATCATACTAGTTTGTATATTACTTGATGGAAGCTTGGGATATTCACCTTGTATAAACAATCTTTCTCAATATAGTAGTATGCTACTTGGTTTGTTTCTACTTCAATGTGTACTTGTGTTTATTTCAGTATATCACTTATACGCATTAGTGGAGCCCTTAGGATCTTTGCTTGATTACCAGCGTTGTGATGGCAGTCACACTAGTGGGGGCTGGGTAATCTATAAGCACATCCTTATACAGGTCCCTAGTCGCAGGACTATCGAGACAGGGCATCGATACTCCGGAGTAGACTAGCGTATGCGCTTCTCATCCCAGTGTGGGAGATGGTCTGTCCCACAGCCATCAGTACGTCGTACTGGAGATAGTATACGGGTGCTCGTTGGGTTACGAGTACACTGGACAGGACTCGTCGGGAACTGACAGGTTGGTATTATACCTATCGTCAGTTATCAGTTCCCAGGTGACATGAGTACAGCTTAGTCCGCTGACTTGACACTGGCACTTCCCCTCAAGTGTGTTCCCACTGCACTTTGATCACTACCCTACCACGGCTCAAAGGAGTCGTGCAAACAGGTGGTGGTTGGGTGCAGTCCCGAAGCACTTGGAGGCAGTGACGGTTAGACAGGATTCGTCTCTCCCGGTATTGGGGGTTGACATCGCGCTGTGTCTAGGAGAGCCATTACACGAGTAGTCCCTGGCCAGGGCAAGCGAATATACTGGTAGGCTTCCAGTGTTATCTCAGGGTGTTTTGGGCTTCACTCCGACACGACTTTACCGCTATTAGGGGACTGACGTTTTACCGCCCCCTAGGCCCGCCATGCGATGTATCAGACGAACAGACCGGACTGTACGGAGACTGTCACATTCAGACTCAGTAGGAGTTCAGATGGGGTTCACCTCGTCAGCCTTCTTGTCGGCATCTACCTGGGGACCGTTACGCACAGCTAGTGCCGCTTGCGGTCTGTGGTTAAACCCACTGCCAGCGTAGTGTCGAGTCTTTAGAGTCCCACACAGAGGGTACTCGCCTCTGGGCAAAACAGAGTAGAGGTCACATGGTTTTGCGACAGGGTTCGTTCTCATCCGCGCACTTGTACACGTTTGGAGTCCGGACGGATATTACTGGCTGGCTCTGGTTTGAGTCAGACACTGGTATATGTTTTGGGGTTGCTTTTATCTCTCAGTATTCATGTTCCTCGGAACAAGAATGCAGGTGTGTATGCACAGTTATTTGAGGAGGAGGGAGAGGACTTTCATTAGGGTTTCGGAACGGGTGCGTATGCACAGTTGACAGTCGTCTTTTTCCAAACCCTAATGGATTTATGTTATATCAATTAATAATATTAATAAAATGAAATTGTGTCATGGTTGGTTTTTTTGATGACTTGTTGACCATGGTTGAAGTTTTGACCATCATCATTACAAAAGAAAGATGCTCTTTGATTCTAGCAAATTCATTTAATGTTTGAAATGATAATGGTCATTCCTAAACCTTCCATCAACCTTTTCATTTTCATTATTATTATTAATTTGATAATTCTTTTGCTTTTTGTTATGGTTGCAAAAAGAAAAGAGCTCATTCTATCATTTAGCTTCTCTCTCCTCACTTCATCTTCTTCTTCCTCTAGCAAAAGGTGAACCCTTCTCATGTGTTGAGAATCCCTCTCCTTAAAAGAAAAGCACCCCTTAGACACTCTCTACTCACTCTAGGATCAAAGGTTTAGCAAGCCGAAGATTCTAGTTCTCTCCAAGTTCGAGAAAGAGCCCGAAGGTTGAACCCTCAGGTGGATCCATCTTCGACGGAAGAAGGCGACGAGAAGAGAACCATCAACCTCTACTAGGTTTCAAGAAGAAGGAGTTCAAGTTAGGTATAACCACTTTGCCGAGTAGTTAACTCTCCTTTGCATGTTTGCAAGTTTAGTTTAGAAAAGATCCCGACTTTGTTAGTCCATGTTGCCCCATGCGCTAAAAATTTGATTTTTATACCGTTTCCGCCTCCCCGTAAGAACCGGGGGTCGCAACGTGGACTTACACATCTTGGTGGAACCAGGGTGGACACTGTACACCGATCGATGTGCCTCCTCAAGAATATCGTGTCGCAATCCCTCAGCATCTGGTACGCACAGTCTAGACCCAAATTGTAATATCCCCTGATCATCGATCACGAACTCAGAGAATCTGCCCTGTCCAATCTGTGTCACGATCTCTGAGCAACGGTCATCCCTGCGCTGTGCCTCATATATACGGTCAAGCAACTGTGGGCGTGCACGAACATGCGCAAGCTGTCCCCCGATCTGTGTGAACTCGAACTGCACTCGGCCGTCGCATAGTATCTGCCAATCTGCTGACGACTGCATCTGTACTGCACTCAAACACGATAGACTACCCTCGGGCCTCCTGCTCAATGCATCCGCTACTACATTAGCCTTGCCCGGGTGATACAAGATCTCGCAGTCGTAGTCCTTCACCAGTTCCATCCAACAGCGTTGTCGGAGATTCAGGTCTCGCTGCTGAAATATATACTTTAGGCTCTTGTGATCAGTGAATATCTGGCATGACTCGCCATAGAGGTAATGTCGCCAGATCTTAAGTGAAAAGACCACTGCGGCCATCTCCAAATCGTGAGTGGGGTAGTTCTGTTAATGTTTCTTCAATTGCCGGGAACCATATGCGATCACCTTGCCATGCTGCATCAATACGCATCCTAGCCCCACTCGTGAAGCGTCACAATAGACTACAAACCCGCCTGATCCTGAAGGCAATGATAACACTGGCGCCGTAGTTAAACAAGTCCGTAGCTGCTGGAAACTGTGCTCGCACTCCTCCGTCCAAACGAAAGGAACCCCTTTCCGGGTCAAACCGGTCAAAGGTGCAGCAATACGGGAGAAGTCCTGTACAAATCGCCTATAGTAGCCGGTCAGTCCTAGAAAGCTGCGTATCTCAGTAACGGATGTAGGTCTGGGCTAACTTCGAACGGCCTCGACCTTCCTCGGGTCTACATATATACCATCCCGTGTAATCACGTGACCCAAGAAGTCTACGCTGTCTAGCCAGAACGCGCACTTAGAGAATTTTGCATAAAGCCGGTGCTCCCTCAAAGTCGCAGTGTAATCCGCAGGTGCTGCTCGTGCTCCTCTCTGCTCCGGGAATACACCAATATATCGTCAATGAATACGATGATGAACAAGTCAAGATACGACCTGAATATGCGGTTCATCATGTCCATGAAAGATGCTGGCGCGTTGGTGAGTCCGAACGACATCACCAAAAACTCATAATGGACATAACGCGTACGGAAAGCCGTCTTCGGAATGTCCTCCGGTCGAACTCTCAGCTGATGATAGCCTGATCGCAAATCGATCCTCGAAAAATATCCTGCCCCCTGAAACTGGTCGAACAAGTCGTCGATGCGTGGCAACGGATATCTGTTCCGCACGGTCACCCGGTTCAGCTGCCGGTAGTCGATACACAGACGCAAACTGCCGTCCTTCTTCTTGACAAATTGGACCGGAGCACCCCAAGGAGAAACACTGGGTCGAATAGGTCCATTGTTCAGCAAATCTTGAAACTGACTCTTCAACTCACTAAGCTCCGCCGGGGCCATCCGATAAGGAGGTATAGAAATAGGCCCCGTGCCGGGAATCAAATCAATACAGAACACAACATCACGCTTAGGCGGTAGCCCAGAAAGCTCGTCAGGGAATACGTCAGGGAACTCACATACAATCGGAACCTGATCCAACGGAACATCCGTAGCTCTAATATCAGAAACATAGGGTAGGAATCCCTGACATCCCTTCCTCAAAAGCTGTCCAGCGCGAAGAGAAGAAATCAAAAGGTGAGGGGTGGCACCACGGTCACCCTGCACAACAAAAGACGACTCGCCGGGAAAACAAAACCTAATTGTCTTCTCGCGGCAGTCCACAGACGCATAGCACGTGGCCAACCAATCCATGCACAAAAGAACGTCGAAGTCCAACATCTCCAGAAGGATCAAGTCGACAGGCAAATCTCTTTCGCCAATACGGACAACACAGGATCGGAATACGTGCCTAGCAACAAACGACTCTCCCACGGGAGTGGTCACAACAAGCGGCTGATCAAGCAACCCAAACTCTCTACCTAAACTCGGCACAAAAAGTGTGGAAACGTACGGGTGCGTGGACCTGGGATCGAATAATATGTGTGCATCAATAGTACATACTGATAAGGTACCTGAGACCACCGCATTGGACGCCTGCGCGTCCTGATGCGTCAACGCGAAAACCCGTGCCTGTCCTCCACCTGTAACTAGCGGTCCCCTACTAGCAGCTGGCTGTACTCTGCCGGTGGCTGGCTGTCCTCTGCCTCGACCGCCTCGTCCTCTAGGAACAAACCCTCCGCGACCATGGCCTCTCTGTGCATGAGTCTGACGCAGAGCAACTGTGGGTACAACAGGTAACGCCCTCTGGGGTGGAGAAGGTGGAAGTGTGACATGCGGTACGGCTGGCTCCCTCTGGCGTGTCTCGGTACAATCTATGACGCGGTGATGAGGACTACCACATCCAAAGCATCCACGGGACGACTGCTGACCCTCCTGGGGGTATGAGCTAAACATCTGACCTCGCCCCGAGTCTCTGCCACCTGTATAACGTCTATCACGGCGTCTGAACGGATGTCTCTGAGCTGCTGCGTCAGTATGAACCCTCTTCGGCCCTGGAACTACCAAAGTCTCGGCAAGGCGCTCCTCGACAAATAGGGCTGCGTCTACAGTTGCGACATATGTCTCGTAATGCTGTGCGCTGATCGCAAGGAACAGTGGTGTAAGCAAGCCTCGGACAAATCTCTTGACTCGCAGTTCCTCAGTAGCCACTAGGTACGGAGCATAAACCGATAGCTCGGTGAACAACACATCGTACTCCGCCACGGTCATCTCTGGCGTCTGGCGTAAGGACTCAAATCTGCGTGCTCGGGCATCCCTGACACTCTGGGGAAGGAAGCGGGCTAGAAAGATCGTCACAAACTCTGTCCAGGTCATAGGAGGAAGACCTGCTGCTCTGCCCTTCTCGACCGATTCGCACCATTTCTGCGCAAGTCCTTCCAGGCGAAAGCTCGCGAACTCGACCCATCTCGTATCTGAGCATCTAAGGGAACGGCATATCCGGGCCATTCTATCAATGAAGGACTGCGGGTCCTCGGCTGCGTCGATGCCGGTGAAGACCGGAGGCTTCAGCCTCATGAATTCTGCTAATGATACTGTAATCACCTCCGTGGCTGCAGGGGCAACTGCTGGTGCTGTAGATACCATCATGGTCCCCATGACTAGTGGAGCTACCTCTGGTCGCTGCGCTCGGAGCGTCTCAACTAGCGACCCTATCATCTGACGCATCTCCTGCATGCTGGATCCCACCGTCTGGCGCATCTCCTGCATACCAGTGTGCCCCTCCGAAAGACGGCGCGACGCAGGGACGTCTCGCCTGAGATTCGGGGCAGATGCTAATTGGTGCTATCCGTCTACCTCTCCGAAGATGCCAAGTTGATTTATGGCTCCATGTATCGAAGGTTTAAACGGATGCGTCCGATGTAGCAGACTTCGTCAGATTCCCCCTCGCTTGAGGGGTTTTTGATTGTGGGGACGCTCTTCCCTGCAGGCGCAAGCCCCTGCAGTTAATTACGCTACCGCATTGCGGTAACTACTTTCTCCTTCTCCAGAAATTTCACTTCGTGTCGTGTGTTTTTATTTTGTGTTTGGTTGCCCGTGGATTGTATACGGAGACTGAGTTATGTCGTCGCCCGTAGGGCGTGGACTAGTCCAAATCCGTATTATCTTAGATTTGGGTTTGGGGGTTGGGTTTAAGGATACGTTAGCCTCATTTGAGACTAAGATCAACTTAAACGTTCGTTAAGGAAACGTTAATCTAAATTTAGACTAAGATCAACTTAACGGGATCGTTTTAGATCCAACAAGAGAGCAGTTTGAAGGGGAGGCCCTGTTGTTTAGTTTAGTGACATTGCGGTCAATAGGTAGTTTAAGGACATTACGGTCCATAGATAGTTTAAGGACATTATGGTCCAATGTTAGTTTTAAGACATTGCGGTCAAGGTTAAGGACGTCGTAGTCCGTGGATTTAAGGACTCCACAGTCCAATGTTAGTTTTAAGACATCACGGTCAAGGTTAAGGACGTCGTAGTCCGTGGATTTAAGGACTCCACACTCCAATGTTAGTTTTAAGACATCCCGGTCAAGGTTAAGGACGTCGTAGTCCATGGATTTAAGGACCCCACAGTCCGTCGTTAGTTTTAAGACATCCCGGTCAAGGTTAAGGACCTCATAGTCCATGAGTTTAAGGACCCCACAGTCCGTATCAATGTGTGGTCATCGGGACCCGTCACCTCTTTGAAGACGTTGAGGAATTACAACGCCAAGTATCAAAGGAGTGAAGAGATGTACCTTTAAACCGAGGTAGATTAAAGAGTCTTTGGCCCAATTTAGAACCAAGACCAATTAATCATATTATGAGCCCGTTGGCTCAGTTAAGTCTGAATTGAGGACTTATGGCCAGCTTGGGCTAAGTCCAATCATGCTTAGGATATGGGCCCTCTGTTGGTCCATTGAAGGAGAGGCTTTGCCTCTAGAAACTTAGCCAATTGGGCTAAAGCTAGTGTTAAACACTAGAGACCAACAGTGTTGAACACTGGGAATGAGATTGACAAACTGATGTTAAAAGCCAAAAGATAATCAGTGTCACATACTAGCAACAGGGCTTTCAAGTTAGTGTTAAACACTAAGGCAGGTCAATGTTAAACACTGGCCAGAGAGGTTTCAAGTTAGTGTCTAAACACTAAAGCAAATCAGTGTTAAACAATGGAAAGAGAGATTCCAAATTAATGGTAACCGAAATTTAATTTAGTGTTAAACACTAAGAAATTTAGTGTTAAACACTGCATAGAGAGTTTTTTTTAATTAGTGTTAAACACTAAAGCAAATCAGTGTTAAACACTGGATACAGAGGTTTCGATTTAGTGTTAAATACTAAGGCAAGAGGGGTCACGTGGTAGCACGTGAGAGCGCCCTCTCTTTATTTGTTCTGCCGAGAGTATTGAGTATTTTGGAGTGTCACGTGCTGTCACGTGATGGGCATTTAAGTGTTCGTCTGTTAGAGCTTCTGCTAGGGATCACGTGGGACACGTGAGGAGTTGTCTCAAAACCTTTCTCTGTAGACCTTTTCAGGGGTCACGTGGTAGCACGTGACCCTGTTTCTTTGCCTGTTTGAGGATGTGTTTATCTTTTTTAAGAATTAAATTCTTCATGGGGTTAAACCCTAGCAATAAACTTTAGAGGAATTAATTTCCTGTTTTCTTCTGAAGAATCATATTCTTAGATAGAGTTGAACTCTAACTTGTCTTCTGTGAGAATTGAATTCCCATACATGTGAGGAATTAGGTTCCTGTTATTTTAACAGATTTGAGTTCTTAACTAGGGTTAAACCCTGGTTCTATTCATTTGAAGGAATTAAATTCCTGTGACATAGGGTTAAACCCTAATTTTATTTTTAAAGGAATTAAATTCCTACGAGAATTAAATTCTCAAACTTCCATTCCCTCCCTATGCTTTGGATCTGCATGGCATGATCTCAACCCAATGAGAATTAAATTCTCAATTCAAGGGGAGATGTGCACTTTGCAGATCCTCCACTAAAGAGAGAACTAAGTTCTTCTTTTTAATATAAGAGTTAAACTCTTTCGAGAATTAAATTCTCTTTTTTCTTTAAAAGCTTTCCCTTTCTTACCTAGGGTTTTCTTTTGCAGAAGATCAAATTCTTCCAAAGTCTCAAGACTCACTTTCTTTTTTCTCTCTATCTCTCTGTATCGATCTCTCCATATATCTGTATCGATCTCTCTATCTATGGATCTCTGTATCGATCTCTCTATCTCTCTGTATCGATCTCTCTATCTTTTCCTCTGTCTCTCTTGGCTCCTATTTATAGGAGAAGGAGCAGAATCAATTAGTTTCGATGAATCATTCATTGAGGGATCTGATTTGTATTCATTAGAGATTTGATTTGCATTCATCATTTATTTGGACCTTTGGATTATTAGGTGAATTTTATTCACCATTGGATTTTAAATCCAAAGATATTCTTTTGTTGTTTCGGTTAGATTTTAAGGGGGAATCTTTCCAAGTTCAAGATTTTTCCATAGATAGGTGATATTTAATCACTTTTAAATCTTTAATCCAATCGGTTTCAAATAATCATTCCCCATTGGAAAGATTTGGATGCTGTTCAGAATTTAATTCTGTTAAATAGATGGGCTTTGAAAGCCGGTCACGTGTGGCCACGTGACCCCTAGTCACGTGTGGGCACGTGACCCCTTGGAGCGAACTTTCTTCTCCCTTCTGCGCTCTATCTTCTAGTCGCTATTCGACTGTCACGTGTGAGCACGTGACCCTTTTCTGGAGCCTTTTCTTTGATTTAATCAAGGAGCTGAGTCTGCCTTTGCCGCTGCTTTTAGTTGTCACGTGCCAACACGTGACTGCTAGTCATGTGGTAGCACGTAATGCCTCTTTCGTAACTTTTCTGATTTTCAATCAGGAAACAAATGCCCCCACAGCGTTGTTCTCACGTGTCTGCACGTGAGTGCAACGCTGTCACTTTTGTGACCGTTGGATTCCTCTAGGGATTTGGGGAGATGAAGCATCTCCATCACATCCTATAAATACCCATGTCCTTTCAGAAGAGCCTCCACTTTGCTCATCTTCTTCTCTTGCAAACTTTTCTGAGAATTTAATTCTCTTCTTCCAGAGCTTAGTTCTCTGCCTTGAAACCTTTCCAGAGTTTAAATTTGTTCAAAAAGACTCTTTTCCTCAGGTAATGTCCTTGAACAAACGATGAACTTTCACATTCCTCTGGATTTTAAATACAAAACAAGGGTTTTTACCCCTTTTTAACAAAGAACCCATTTTTCTTCAAGTTCTTTAATCACAATATGAGACCACTTAACCTTCAACAGTAGATCTCTTCGGGTTTAGATGATCTTTAGGGAAATAATGGTGGCGGTTAAAATCTATGGAATTTAATTCCATCCCAAAAAAAGTTTCTGGGAATTTAATTCCCTTTTCTTAATAAGGAATTTAATTCCTATGAAGAACTCGGTTTCTTCACATGGAGGCTTCCCAGGGTCTCTTTGCCTTGGGCTGTCCTTCTGTAATTAATGGAACAGAAGTTTGCAATGATATCTTCTGTGGGAATTTAATTCCCTTGATCCTGTTTGATTTGTTGTAGAATCCCAGATAGATTTGTCTTCTAGGGGGCATGTAGGGCCACCCGCAATCCACTTTTTATTTCATGAGGGTATCCCTTTTGTCTTATTACAACTGCCCGGTTTCATTATTAATGAGCCGTCATCTTGATTCTGTGGGGCCCATGTGTTTTGTAGCCAATGGTCCCAGAAAAATCTACTGTTGCTTTCTTTAACTAGTCTTCATGTTCATGCATGGATATATATCGCTGACTTTGCTTTTGACGGTCTTCTTCCATTCGATTTCAGATGCGATGGCTTCTGCTCCGTGTTTTCCCTTTACTCGTTCGGAGGCCGCTTTTCCTCAATCACCGTCCGATGAGGAAGCGATGGCGATGATCCGGGCTCATGACCCGAACTGTACCAACTTGCTTCTATGGGGGAATTGGTACAGCCATATTATCCAGGGTCGCCGGAGTTTCCTCTGCGCAATACCAACAGAGCCTACTTTCCCGTTTTTGCCGATCGACCCTCCGAGGACGGTCTTTGCTGTGGAGATGCCGAACTGGACTCCGACGGGGAGGCTCGAGCCTTCGACGACCGGTATCCCGAACCATCCGATCCCGGCTATAGACATTCTGGGGCGGCGCATTTGCCAGGGTGAGGCCCAACCATGGGGGCAAATCTACAAGATAGGGCTCACCCCTCGACATCCTACGGGGTACCTCCTTTAGGCTCGCTACATCATGTCTGCCCATCATGCGAGGCTGCAGAAGGTCGGGCTTTACCAGGCGATATATGCGTCGCTCTTTCACTACCAATCCCTGCATGTTTGGTGGGTTAAGGCATTCCTGAACCAGTGGAACCTTCCCACCAACACTTTCCTTTTAGGGGACCGCGAGGTCTCTATCTCTCTGGCAGAATTCTATGACATCTCGGGGTTGCTAATCAGGGGCAGTCTGTATGAGGAGTTGCTGCCCTCTGACGAGTACGTCTTTGAGCCCTAGCCTGCTCCGGTTGACGGCCTGTCTGCTGAGAATGCCGTCTGACACAAGCGTCCCAGTTTGATCAAGGCGCTAGGTATCTTCGACCGATTGTTCACCGAATCCGAAGAGCAGGGTGATACTTTCAAGAGCTTCATTGCTTGTTTCCTTCGCGAGGATGTCTTGTCGAAGACAGCTCCGAAGTTTGCCAACATTAGAGACCCCTTTGGGTTTGGTCCGAAGAAGCTGCCGACCACTGAATCGGATATACCACAGTACTACATCCCTATTATGTCACCGACGTCTTTTGAATCCATTGCTGCTCCTGGCATGGATGAGGAGACGTTCTTCGTGGGTTTTGTTAGTGTTTGGCTCAGTTGGTTTGTCATCCCCATGCATCGTCGCTTTATGAGAGCTTCGGTTATCTACCCGGCTTATTTTATCGCTGAGGGGACACGGTTGGTCATTGGCATCCCGGCTTTAGTGCACCTTTATCATGGATTGGGCACCGCAGCTAATACCTCTACTCCCGGCATGGATGTAGTAAACTTTTCGCTTCATTATTTCACGTCCTGGGTCGAAATGCATGTGCTGGGGGCTTTCGCTATGCATCAGAGGCCCGCATTTTACGACGCCTACCCCTTCCCGCGACTTATGCGATTGGTGGATGCTTCTGCCGCCGACCCGACTCAATTCGGGGCTATTCGGGTGCTGATTTCTCCTTACGCCGCAGCTGGCGGGCTGGTTTTTAATGATCGGGTCTTGTCTACTCCCTCAGGTCCAGTTCAACAACTCTGGGACGGGTCAAAAGACAATGCACCCTCTCTGAGGCCCCGGGAGGCCGTGTACTTATATACCATCAGACCAGGCTATTTGGTATTTCGCCAGGACAGTGCGGCACTTTTCATGCGGTACAATCCGCATCGCTTCGCTCGACAGCTTGGATATGACCAGGGCGTTCCCTTTGAGGCCTTCATAGTTGCGCCGGTCCCTTCACTTGATGCCGTTCGCGATGCCGCTCATCATTTCATGAGGTTGAACACTGGCTCCCACTTCATGATCCCTGAAGCTGAGCACATGCCCCGGTGCGTAGGATCGTTCACGGGTTGGTATCTGCATCGAGTCAGCCCGATTATTCTTGAGGAGAGAAGGGTGCTTCTTGGTCATGATGCCCCTCCTCAGGTTCCGGGAGCTAAGCTGCGACCGAGGGCTCCGGTTCGCTTTCCTCTGAGGGAGATTGGCACCGCGCTCATTCCGGGGGAGTCGGGGGTGGACCTTACTCCAACAGCTGGTATGCCGTTAGGTACCCGATCGCGGGGTAGACGGGCCCCAGTAGCAGCACTACCGCCTGCGGCAGCACTGCCTCCTGTTGCATCGACAATGGCGGTGTCATCCTCTGTTGTGGGACCAAGCGAGGGTAATAGGGACGATGTTGTTGAAGGCGACGTGGGTCGCCGCCGCACCAAAGCTCCGTGAGGAAAGAAACGGTCGTCTTCGGCGGTCGGTTCTGGATCTAAGAGGCGGAAGAAGGTGACCACCAACCTAATTGATTCTTTAACGGAGTCGGAGCCCATACTTCCCGATGAGTCGCTGGCCATGCAAGAGTCGGACGCTGGTCTTCTTTTCCCGGGTTCGGCTGCCGAGGAGGCCGCACAATTGGCTGAGGCTATAAGACGTTCCCAAGATGAGTCCCAGAACGTCAGGGTTCTGAAGAAGCCCTATCCTGCCGTAATCTTTTATGAAGACCCTTCATGGATTCGGCGGCGGTTCATTGGCCCTTTGGAGGAATGGGGAGAAAGGGCCCTGAAACAGGCCGCTTCGGAGGATGCCGCGGACGCGCTTTCCTTATGGACCGGTGGCTATGAGTCTACCCTCGAACCCCGGCGAGCACGCCTCCTTGAGAAGGAGCATCGGCTTGAAGAAGCCATACTGAAGGCTTCTCTGCGCATTGGTACGTTTTTATATTTCTCTGCAGTTCTTCAGATTGCTTATGCTTGTATATATGTATCCTTATTTTGTGCGACTTGTGCAGAGTCTTCGGCGATGGAAGAGATCCCCACTGGCTTGTTGCAGCTAGAGCCCGTTGACATTCCCAATGCAGTCTTACTCGATGCGGATGGGGCCGACAATGCCATTCCTCTCACAATAGAACCTTCGGTGGCGGCTCTTGATTCCAGGGTACTCGCTCCTTTGGGAGAGGTTCTCTCGGTGGTCGCCGTCCCAACGACTCTACCTGAAGGCGGCCCATAGGTTGAGATGGAGGTAGTTGGGACTACCTTCCCTTTGTTGGAGCCTGAGGTCACGAAAGAGGCCGTTGAAGCTGCTATCCCCCTGGCTCAGAATGGGAGGAGTGTTGAAGGTAACCTTCCATGTTTTGAGCTAGTAATCTTTCTGTTACCTGAACTCTTCTGTCTTTTCAGAATTGCGTGGACTGGCGGCTTCCATTGTCGATCTGTCTCCTCGGCAATCCTTCCAGCGTCTTTTGGAAATGGCCGCTCCGCAGGCGATATCTCCTCAACGCCTCGTCCTCTCATCTGGACAAGGTGAGTGTTTCATCATTTCTCATAGCATCGTTGTTATTTTGCGTATTGACATTGATGTTCTCTACAGCTTTGGAGGCCGATGATGAGGTCGAGGTTCTCGAAGGGCCAGGGGAACCCTCGGCTCCTACTTGCATGACCGTGGGTAGGTGACATTTCGGTATAGCCTCATTTGTTCCTTTGTTTAAGAGTCTTACTAATATTTTTCAATTCTGAACAGTCTTGCCAGCTCCAATAGCGTTGGACTCGCGCGTCGTCATGCTGCCTGGCCCTTATGCTTTGCGAGCTTCAGAACGCTTGGCCCAATTGAGCCTTGTCTCCCTGTCATCCTTGATCGAGGAGCTTCGTGCTGGCAGTGCAACCACAGCTGAAGCGTTTGCTGCCGAGGCTAACGGTTCTCTTCCTTTTCTTGCCACCTACCATAGCGAAGAGGTGGTGCGAGTCTGGGTGGAGTTCTGTCGGCAGGTGGAGGCTTTCTTGCATGCACTTGAGTGTTCCCGTCTTTCCTCGGAGGTCATGGCTGCAAAGGCGGACTTGCGGGGGCTGATAGCGCGGTGCGCGACAAACATGACATCGTACGAGAAGAGGCTCCGCCGTAAATTCTCGGAGAGGGAGCTGGCTTCTAAAGCGCTGAGCGAGCTTCAAGCGAGTCTTACTGCCAAGGCCAACAAAGTGTATGAACTCTGGCGGGTGCTTCAAGAGTCTATCAGGGAGGTGGTGACCCTTGATAAAGCTGCCACGTTCACTCGCGAGAGGGTCGAGGCTCACAAGGCCACCGAGAAAGAGCTTGAAGGTCGGCTCGCCTCGTACCAGGCCCAGTAGGCTCAGGCGGAGGCCCATCTTCTAGCGATCTTAAATCGTGAGGCCGTGGCCCAATAAAAGCAGGATGAGCTGACCAAATTGCTACATCACCCGCCGGCTTAAAGACTTGTATCTTTTCCTTTCTTTTTTGTACATACTCATGGATGAGAGTATTTTCTTTTTGTTCTTTCATGAATTGTACTTTGTATCCATTTTAGTTTATGAATAAAAGATACAATTTTCTTCTCAGTGGTGTGTCTCTTTTCATTGAATGTGTTCTGCGGATAGTCTACCTTGCTTTCTTTGTAGGGCAGCGATGGCTTAGGATTCAGGGTTAAGATCTGCCTCCTAAGACTTTTGGGCTTTATGAGCCGTGAGGGTCTCATAAAGAGTTTTTCTCCCTATGGGTCGAGAGGATCCCGTAGATGTAAGTTCTTCTTAAGAATCGTGAGGGTTCTTAAGCGGGTTTTCCCTTGAGAGTCGTAAGGATCTCACAAGAGAGTTTTTCTTCCTTACAGGTCGTGAGGACCCGCAAGTGCTGGATGCGATCACCCTTATCCGTGTTTTATGGGGTCAGGGGTTGCTCAAGGCATTGTAGTTTAAAGACGTCGTGGTCAAGGTTAAGGACATCATAGTCCGTGGATTTAAGGACTCCACAGTCCGATGTTAGTTTTAAGACATAACGGTCAAGGTTAAGGACCTCATAGTCCGTGGATTTAAGGGCTCCACAGTCCGAAGTTAGTTTTAAGACATCACGGTCAAGGTTAAGGACCTCATAGTCCGTGGATTAAAGGACTCCACAGTCCGATGTTAGTTTTAAGACATCACGGTCAAGGTTAAGGACCTCATAGTCCGTGGATTTAAGGACTCCACAGTCCGATATGTGGTTGCAGGGACCCGTCACTTCTTTGAAGACGTTGAGGAATTACAACGCCAGGTATCAAAGGAGTGAAGAGATGTACCCTTAAACCAAGGTAGAATCAGTACAGAATCAGGATGGTTGATCGTTAGTTTTAAGACATTATGGTCGAGGTTAAGGACATCATAGTCCGTGGATTTTAAGGACTCCACAGTCCGGTGTTTGCTCTGGATGCTTCACACGGGTTCACTGCCGTGCTTGGCGAGGACCAGGCTCCGCTCTGGATGCTTCACACGGGGTCAAAGAGTGACGTTATCTGTGTTCCACGTAACCAGGAATTTTGAACTAGATGATTCACACGGGTTCACTGCTGTGCTCGGCGAGGACTAGGCTCCGCTCTGGATGCTTCACACGGGTTCACTACCGTGCTCTGCAAGGACCAGGATCCGCTCTGGACGTTTTCCACGGGGTCAAAGAGTGACGTTATCCGCGTTCTACGTAACCAGGAATTTTGCACTAGATGCTTCACACGGGTTTACTGCCGTGCTCGGCGAGGACTAGGCTCCGCTCTGGGTGCTTCACACGGGTTCACTGCCGTGCTCTGCGAGGACCAGGATCCGCTCTGGATGTTTTCCACGGGGTCAAAGAGTGACGTTATCCGCGTTCCACGTAACCGGGAATTTTGCACTAGATGCTTCACACGGGTTCACTGCCGTGCTTGGCGAGGACTAGGCTCCGCTCTGGATGCTTCACACGGGTTCACTGCCGTGCTCTGCGAGGACCAGGATCCGCTCTGGATGCTTCACACGGGTTTACTGCCGTGCTCTGCGAGGCCCAGGATCCGCTCTGGATGTTTTCTGCGGGTCAAAGAGTGACGTTATCCGCGTTCCACGTAACCAGGAATTTTGCACTAGATGCTTCACACGGGTTCACTACCGTGCTCGGCGAGGACTAGGCTCCGCTCTGGACGCTTTCCACGGGGTCAAAGAGTGACGTTATCCGCGTTCCACGTAACCAGGAATTTTGCATTAGATACTTCACGGGTTCACTGCCGTGCTCTGCGAGGACTAGGCTCTGCTCTGGATGCTTCACACGGGTTCGCTGCCGTGCTCTGCGAGGACCAGGATCCGCTCTGGACGTTTTCCACGCGGTCAAAGAGTGACGTTATCCGCGTTCCACGTAACCAGGAATTTTGCACTAGATGCTTCACACGGGTTCACTGCCGTGCTTGGCGAGGACTAGGCTCTGCTCTGGATGCTTCACACGGGTTCACTACCGTGCTCTGCGAGGACCAGGATCCGCTCTGGACGTTTTCCACGGGGTCAAAGAGTGACGTTATCCGCGTTCCACGTAACCAGGAATTTGCTCTAGATGCTTCACACGGGTTCACTGCCGTGTTCGGCGAGGACTAGGCTCCGCTCTGGATGCTTCACACGGGTTCACTGCCGTGCTCTGCGAAGACCAGGATCCGCTGTGGACGTTTTCCACGGGGTCAAAGAGTGACGTTATCCGCGTTCCACGTAACCAGGAATTTTGCCGATTGTATCCGCATTTCACGGAATGAGGGTTTGAGTCTTGGTGATCTGTATATCGCCAAGCCATGGAACCGGGAGTTGTCGCTGTTCCGCTTTACTTGATGTTGTGTCTGCTGCCACGAGACGAACGTCGAGATGATCTCTAGGCTATCTGTGAACCGTCGGGATTTGGCTTCTTCTTATGATGAAACCTGGGGATGGAGTATGATCCCTTCTTTGTTTGCGCCCCTGGATTGTATACAGGGATAGATGTAACATCACCTGTAGGGCGTGGATTTCATTTTTATTTTATTTCTTTTTCCGCGATGCTCTATCATTTCAACTCTTATATCGCGAAGGTCACGATTGCCTCATCATTTCGGCTATTTTTCGCGGTGCCCAATCATTTCGGCTATTTGTTTTATTTTTACTCGCTGCTTTTTATTACGAGTTGCCCAATCATTTTGGCTATTTCTCACGCATACATTTTTACTTGCTGCTTTTTATTGCAAGTTGCCCCATCATTTCGGCTATTTCCTATGCATGTGTGGCTCGCTAGCTTTTTTGCTGCAAGCTTGGATTTTAGACACCGATTTCGGCATCAGCACCGCTACAACTGGGATATTGCCAGGAGCGAATCATCATTTGCCTCTGTCGATGTCGAACAAAGGTGGCTTAGCGAACAGGGTTAAGGTCCTGTCGACTAAGGCTTTTAACTTCATGAGCCGTAAGGGTCTCACAAAGGTATTTCTCCCTACAAGTCGTGAGGATCTCGTAGGTGTGTTTTCTTCTTAGGAATCGTGAGGATTCCTAAGTGTATGTTCCTCTGTAAGTCGTAAGGATCCTACAAGAGGGTTTTCTCCTTGTAAGTCGAGAGGACTTATAAGGGTTGTTCATCATGTGCATATATCCCCAATCATGGATGGGACCTGGTTAGGGAAATGTTTATTCGCGCCCGTGGATTGTATACAAGGGTCAGTATTGAGCCACTTGTAGGGCAATATCGAAGGTTGTGGGGGTTGCTTAAGCACAGGTTTAGGTCTCTGTAAATTAAGACTTTCAAATCTTATGAGCCGTGAGGGTCCCATAAGAGGGTTCTCCTTACGAGTCATGAGGATCTCGCAAGTGTAATTTCTCCTTAGGAATCGTAAGGATCCCTAAGTGTGTTGCTCCCTTGTGAGTCGTAAGGATCTCACGCGGGTGGTTTCTCCTTACAAGGTCGAGAGGACCCTGTAAGTGTCTTTTAACGAGGTTGCGTCTTTTCGGGTTTTCACAAACACTCGCCGGTAGCCCTGCTGTTTTTACTCACGGAGCCTTTTCGGGTTTTCATCCGTGCCCCTTTTGCTTACGGACATACCTTTTTTATTTTTTTTTATTTTTATATATCGGCTTTGAGGTATTGCAATCCACCGTAGTTTATTGACGTCTCGGTCAACGTCTAGTTTTAGAACATAGTGGTCCATTTTTAGTTTAAGGACGTTTCGGTCCGCCGTTAGTTTAAGAACGTTTCGGTCCGATGTTAGTTTAAGGACGTTTCGGTCCGCTGTTAGTTTAAGGACATTTCGGTCCGCTGTTAGTTTAAGGACATTTCGGTCCGTCGTTGAAGAAGGCCGGTTACTACTTAGAGTTCGGGCTTAGGAAGATAGCGAGCGGACATAGTCGTCGTCATCTATCATTGACCTAGGCCTTGACCCGTCAAGCGTAGTATTTCTTCAGGAAGCGACCGTTTATTGGTCTGAAAGGTCTCTCACCGTGCATATCCATGAGCAGATACGCTCCACCCTGGTAGACCTTATCAATTATGTACGGGCCTTCATAGTTTGGCTCGAATTTTCCCTGCTTGGCACGATTGGGGATTATAGGTCTTTTGACCACTAGCACGAGTTTGCCTTGGCGGAACGTCCTCGTCCTGGTCAATCTTTCGTATGAGCGCGTCATCTTTGCTTTGTAAGCCTTCAGATTTTGTTGTGCTATGAGCCGGGTCTCATCAAGGGCATCAAGCTCCTCAAGCCGGAGGTGAGCATTTTCTTCGTCCGTCAGCTCGTAGTGGACCGCCACTCGTAGAGAGGGTAACTCTATTTCGAGGGGGAGTACTGCTTCTATACCAAATACCAATGCGTACGGCTTTGTGTTCGTGGCCGTTTTGAACGTAGTTCGGTATGCCCAGAGAGCCTCCTGTATTTTCTCGTGCCAGTCCTTCTTATTTCGGGACACCGTTTTCTTTATGATTTTCGTCAAGGTCTTGTTGAAGGCCTCGGCGAGACCGTTAGCTCGTGGATTATAAACTGAGGAATACCTCCAGTCTATATTATGTTGTTGCGCGAAGCGACTGATCTTGTGGCTTCTGTATGCAGGCCCGTTATCGGAGATGATCTGTCGTGGAGTTCCAAACCGATATATGACGTGCGTCTTGAAGAAATGGAGGATATTCTCCATCTTCACTTCCCTCAATGGTACTGCTTCTGCCCATTTGGAGAATTAGTCAGTCGTTGCCAGGATGAAACGATGTCCCCTGGACGATGTTGGTTCGATAGGGCCGACTATGTCAGTCCCCCACATTTCGAACGGCCAGCTAGCCACCGTTGGATGTAGTGGATTCGGATGCTGGTGGATGAAGTCCCCATGGATTTGGCATGCGTGGCATTGTTTCGCATACTCAAGGCAGTCTTGGATCATCGTGGGCCAGTAGAAGCCCATCCGTTTGATCTTCAGCTTCATCTTTGGGCTTGCTTGGTGAGAACCGCAGAGTCCATCATGAACTTCCTGGACGACCCTTTTCGCTTCGACAGGTCCCAGGCATCTCAACCATAAAGAATCGAACGACCTTTTATACAGAGTATCGTTGACGAAGGCGAAAGACAGAGCTCGTTTCATGAGCTGATGTCTTGTGGACGCTTCTTCAGGCATTCGGTGGGACTTAAAGTAGTCTATGAAGACCTCCCTCCAGTCCTCAGCCTTCTCACGGTCTTTTATTTATAGGGTTGTCTGCTCAATTGCTCCCTTCTCTTCGGATGATTCCAGAGATATTTCTGCTGGGGCAAGCACCCGACGGCTTTGCACCACGATTTTAACGTCATCAAGGTTCTCGTCAGCCAGTTCTTTAGCGAGCTTGGCCAACGCGTCTGCTTTGCTGTTTTCCGCGCGTGGTATGCTTTCCAGAATATAGGAGGGGATTTGGGTCAACAGTTGTTGCACCTTTTCACCGTACTTCACCAACTCCGGTTTGCACGTTTGGTAGTCACCGTTTACTTGACTAACGACTAGTTGAGAATCCCCGTATATGAGGAGGTTTTCAATTCCCATGCCGATGGCGATCTCGAGGCCTGCTATCAAAGCTTCGTATTCGTCTTCATTGTTCGTTCTTGGTTCTGTTAAGGAGAAAGCGAAGCGCATCATCCCTCCCTGTGGAGTTATAAAGACGAGTCCTACTCCCGATTTAATTATAGGGGTACTTTGTTTGCGCTTCTTCACGGAAGATGCTCCATCGAAATAAAGCTCCCATTGGGTATTACCACCGTCGATCGCATCAAACGCACATTCGTCTAGTAAATCGCAATTCAGAGGAGAACCATCCTTAAAGTACTTCATACACTGATGCTGTGTAGAAGGGATGATGTTGTACTCGTGTAACCAAGGACGACCGAGCAAGGCGTTGTAGAAGGTCTTGGCGTCAATGACGTGAAACTTGATGTCCATGACGAGCAGTCCGAATCGTAATGTTAGTATTACAGATCCGAGAGTCCGTGATGACTGGGAGTCAAAACCGGAGATGGTAATTTTTTCACGAGCGAGGTGCTGCACGCTGATGCAGATTTCCTTCAACACCCGAATATTAAGGAGATTGACGGAGGATCCATTATCCACCAAGATCTTGCCTATCTTGATATCATGGCAGTATCCAGAGACATATAGGGGACGGTTGTGGTCACACGTCCCGAGAAGAAGGTCTTCGTCACCGAAAGTGATGTCGGCCGTGTGCACTTCTTCCAGTTCATCCTTCATCCTTTCTGCGGCGAGGAAGGCTTGGAATTGCTCGGGTTCTTGTAACGCCTTGATTAATGAATATCGCGCTTCTTTTGATAATAGGAGGGCATCGAGAATGCTGAGCTGAGAAGGTAGCTTCCTTAGGTGCGCTAGGATGTTGTAGTCCACCTTACCCTGCCTGGGAGGGTCCTTGGCAGTCAGCTCTTTCATGACTTGGTCATCTAAGGTGATATCCTCAGTGACCTTCTCCTTTCCCTTATCTTTTCTATTCGCGGGTCCGAGATTCTTTTCCGGGAGCGTGCGATTGCGTAGCTGGATGTTTTCGCAGGCCTCTGGTTCTTCCTCTTTCCCTAAAACAGATTCTTTAAAGAGAGGGCCCAGAGCCATTTCTTCATCCAAGTCGCTCCCAAAGGTGAGAACTTGTGATCTTCCGGCGTCGACCATGTAACAGCTGCCGGTAGTTCCTTTGTGCTTATCGGTTGTACTTCTTTGCTCTCGGCGAGTTTTGCATTTCATGCTCTTAAAATGTTGCCGGTGAGCAACATATCCCTGCCACCACATCTTAAAAGCGTCGCACTCCTCAGTGGGGTGTGAAATCTTACGATGATATGTGCAATAATTAGGGTGCCTCTCCGCCCCATCGAACGTGTTTTCTTCCGAGGGTAGCAGCTTCATTCCCATCGACATGGCTTTGACAAACCTTTTCCTCGTCTTCAACATGTTTTTATCCACATCGGGTGTCTTTTGATCTGGCGGGAGTGCTTTGACTCTTTCGTTTAGTCGTTTGCGTTTGGCTCCTTCCGATGCAGCCATCTCACGCTCCTGATCGGCTTTACTTTTCAAACGAATCTCGTCTAGAAAGGCGTCGATCATTTCATCTGTTGGCCATACAAGTTCTGGCTCAGGCTGTACCCCCAGTTTCTCAGTGCCAGGAATTTTCTCATCGTCCGTAGCCGAGTGGGAAACCACATGACAACTCGCCACATATCCCTCGGATTCATCCGATGAGCTTTATCCATCATCTTCCTCCTGAAAGACGTGGTTGAGGAACTCTTGTAGTATGACGGGAGTCCGTGCCTTTTGATAGTACTCCTCCAGCGCGTCGATCTGTTTCTGTAAATCCGTGCGCTTGTCTCCAGGCTTCACGGGCTTCTTAGATTTCTTCTTCTTTTTCTTCGAAGATTTTGACGGTTGGGTGTGAGTACTTGGGCCATCACCACCGCTCCTCGTAGTTGGACGCGGCTTCAGCATCTCTTTGATGATTTGAGGTTCAAGCGGGTTCTTCCATTCGACTGCTGAGCACGCATGAAGATCACTCAGCATTTTTCTGGTTTTAGCCGATAGCACGACTTCTCATGGAGCTTCCTCAATAAAAGAAAAGGTTGCCCCCGGTGTGTCTGCTTTCTTAGGAGTATGCGGTTGTGGCGGATTCACCTTCCATTTTTCGGACAGCGCAAACTTTCCCTGGAGGTATTGATCCTCAATCCATCCTTTGAAGACGAAGCAATCCTCAATCGGGTGGCTTACCGTTTGATGGTAAGGGCAATAATTGGGGTTATTCACCTCAGTGGGTTCTGGCGATCGCCTTGGATTTGGCAAGTTTATAAGTCTGTTGCGTACTGCCAGCTCGAATAACCGTTTTGTCTTATCCCGCGGGAACGAGTAGGGGCGCTTCATCTTCTCATTATAATACCGGCGTCTCTCTTCCAGTTGATCCGCCAGCTTTGGGGCACTAGGTTTCTACTGAGCATTCGCAACGAAGGTTGCCTTCCTTTTACCCTTGTCACTCCGAGGCTCCGGCTTCGGGGGAGATGGTCTGTGACCTATCTGGTCCATCTGGGCCAACTTGTCGATTAATGCCTGGAACGTGGTTGGCTTAAAGAACATCATAAACTGGTAGATAGTTGCATGAGGGTCTAGGGTTCCCACAAACATGCCCACCGCGGGCGCTTCCTCAATGCATTGTTCACATTTTGACCACAAATTTCGCCAGCGTATAGCATACTGGACCCACGTTTCGCCTGGTTTCACCCTGGCATTAATTAATGCTGTTATCGGAGTGCGTTCGCTGGCGCTTGCGAATCGCTGGGTGAATAGCAATTCCTTTTCAGCGAACGTCTTGATGGAATCGTTCGGGAGTTCCGAATACCATTCGAACGCTGTTTCTGATAAGCTGCCCACGAACTGGCGAAGCAGCAGTTTATCGTCACCGCTGGTGTTACCGTAAAGGGCCCTGAACTGGGAAACATGTTGGTGGGGATTGCCGGTCCCCTTATACACGTGGAATTTTGGTATTGTATAACCAGGCGGATATTTAATTTGGTCGTACCAGCTCGGATATGGTTGCCCCGTTTTTACGACTTGACCAGCTGCCTCAGTCGCCTGATGAACCCGGATTTGCTGGGCTATATAGTCGTCCAAGTCAGCCTTAGAGATTTCCTCCTCCTTGGCCGTTGAGAGAGCCGGTGGCGGATTTGACGTTTCTCCCTTGTCGTCTTCAAGGACGATCGGAGGATCCTCAGCAGGTGGGTCTTGTTGGATCATCATTCCCACCATGTCCTGGAATAAATAGGCTATTTGCTTTATATTGGCCGCTTGTTCTGTAGCCTCTCTATCTTTCTTTTCCAGTATCCTCCGGAGGAACTCGGCGTCGGTTTCCTGTTCTTGTTGCTGATCCGAGGACGCCTTGGGGCTTTCTTTCGGCCCAGTAAGCGCGGCCATTGCGATCATCATTTCCTGGAGCTTTTGCTGTTGCTCCTGAGCTTTGGTCACCGACCGTGTAAGCGGTCTATGACCTGCGGATGCGCGGCTATCATCTTTCCCCGACGCCATGTATACAGTGTGGACCATCCTGCCCCCAGCCTTAGGGCGTCTGGGCTCAGCGCTTTTAGCTTTCATTGCAGGCCCGGGGGTCCTCTCTGGCCTCTTCTTTTTATGAGCAGTGGAAGTTGAGGGGGCCGTTGAAGTGGGCACCCAGACAGCTTTTCGTGGCTTAGCCTGGTGACTGACTTCCTGTTGGATTTTCAGCTTCTTGTGCTGGCGGGAGAAATTTGGATCGATCACCGAGTCTCGGGTCTGCCGCCAGACTTTATAGATTTTGGAAGACAGCCGTTGAGGAGATTGGGGCTGTTTTGGCTTTATTTCCGCGGCCTTTTTCAGCGGAGGGGGTGGGGACCTTTTTAGCACCGCGGTAGGAGAATTCCTACGCACCTTATTTAGCATCTCAAAGCTGTTCCTAGTTGGAACAACAGCATTAACCTCTGTCGTCGGGGCTGGAGGAGTTAGCCCAGGAGGGGAGTTGCCTCTGGCCCTCCTCACTCGGCGCCAGTAACGACGTCGAGCTCATCGTGCTGATGGAACTGGCTTGGTGAGGGCGATAGTCTCGTCTTGCCCCCTGTGTAGGTGGGGGGTGGCTGCTGGTGTCAGCCTGTTAAAGACCGATATCCTTTGGGTAGCAGGAGCAGGAGCTGGAACAGCCAATCTTGTAAAGACCGACTCTTTGGTAGGAGAAGCCGCCTTGATGACTTCATGAGCAGGGATGGTTATCCTCTTCGGAATAATCTTCTCTGGGATTGCAAGCTTCATGGTAGGCCCAGAGGAGTTTTGGCCTAGTCTGGCGAAGACCGAGGAGCTGGACGACCTGCTGAGAGGGGCCGTGGGAGTAGCAAGTCGATCAAAGACCGACTTCTTTGACGCTTCCGGTACGGGCATTGGGATGTTAATGTTCACCGGCGGGAGCATGGTCCAAAGAATAGACCGGTGGTAGCTTGAGTCACTTGCTCCACAGGCATAGTGAATAGGGAAGCAGCCTGCGGTCCATATGCTACACCTCCAGGTGAGGCGGAGCGTCGGTTGCATTTGCGGTTGGGGCAGTTCGAGCAGTTGCCAGCCATTGATCCTTTTGCTTTCTGCAGCAAACGAAACGCCAAATCTTAGTACTTCGAAACCCAAGGGCAACCATTAGCGAACCGCGATTGGTTCGCGAATCACGACACACGAAGTGTGGAGTGGAAAGAGGAAAAGGTCCCACCGGGCGTGCCAGAATCTGTTCCCCTCCGAAAGACGGCGCGACGTAGGGACGTCTCGCCTGAGATTCGGGGCAGATGCTAATTGGTGCTATCCGTCTACCTCTCCGAAGATGCCAAGTTGATTTATGGCACCATGTATCGAAGGTTTAAACGGATGCGTCCGATGTAGCAGACTTCGTCAGATTCCCCCTCGCTTGAGGGGTTTTTGATTGTGGGGACGCTCTTCCCTGCAGGCGCAAGCCCCTGCAGTTAATTACGCTACCGCATTGCGGTAACCACTTTCTCCTTCTCCAGAAATTTAACTTCGTGTCGTGTGTTTTTATTTTGTGTTTGGTAGCCCGTGGATTGTATACGGAGACTGAGTTATGTCGTCGCCCGTAGGGCGTGGACTAGTCCAAATCCGTATTATCTTAGATTTGGGTTTGGGGGTTGGGTTTAAGGATACGTTAGCCTCATTTGAGACTAAGATCAACTTAAACGTTCGTTAAGGATACGTTAATCTAAATTTAGACTAAGATCAACTTAACGGGATCGTTTTAGATCCAACAAAAGAGCAGTTTGAAGGGTAGGCCCTGTTGTTTAGTTTAGTGACATTGCGGTCAATAGGTAGTTTAAGGACATTACGGTCCATAGATAGTTTAAGGACATCACGGTCCAATGTTAGTTTTAAGACATTGCGGTAAAGGTTAAGGACGTCGTAGTCCGTGGATTTAAGGACTCCACAGTCCAATGTTAGTTTTAAGACATCACGGTCAAGGTTAAGGACGTCGTAGTCCGTGGATTTAAGGACTCCACAGTCCAATGTTAGTTTTAAGACATCACGGTCAAGGTTAAGGACGTCGTAGTCCGTGGATTTAAGGACCCCACAGTCCGTCGTTAGTTTTAAGACATCCCGGTCAAGGTTAAGGACGTCGTAGTCCGTGGATTTAAGGACCCCACAGTCCGTCGTTAGTTTTAAGACATCCCGGTCAAGGTTAAGGACCTCATAGTCCATGAGTTTAAGGACCCCACAGTCTGTATCAATGTGTGGTCATCGGGACCCGTCACCTCTTTGAAGACGTTGAGGAATTACAACGCCAAGTATCAAAGGAGTGAAGAGATGTACCCTTAAACCGAGGTAGATTAAAGAGTCTTTGGCCCAATTTAGAACCAAGACCAATTAATCATATTATGAGCTCGTTGGCTCAGTTAAGTCTGAATTGAGGACTTATGGCCTGCTTGGGCTAAGTCCAATCATGCTTAGGATATGGGCCCTCTGTTGGTCCATTGAAGGAGAGGCTTTGCCTCTGGAAACTTAGCCAATTGGGCTAAAGCTAGTGTTAAACACTAGAGACCAACAGTGTTGAACACTGGGAATGAGATTGACAAACTGATGTTAAAAGCCAAAAGATAATCAGTGTCACATACTAGCAACAGGGCTTTCAAGTTAGTGTTAAACACTAAGGCAGGTCAATGTTAAACACTGGCCAGAGAGGTTTCAAGTTAGTGTCTAAACACTAAAGCAAATCAGTGTTAAACACTGGAAAGAGAGATTCCAAATTAATGGTAACCGAAATTTAATTTAGTGTTAAACACTATGAAATTTAATGTTAAACACTGCAAAGAGAGTTTTTTTTTAATTAGTGTTAAACACTAAAGCAAATCAGTGTTAAACACTGGATACAGAGGTTTCGATTTAGTGTTAAATACTAAGGCAAGAGGGGTCACGTGGTAGCATGTGAGAGCGCCCTCTCTTTATTTGTTCTGGCTGAGAGTATTGAGTATTTTAAAGCGTCACGTGCTGTCACGTGATGGGCATTTAAGTGTTCGTCTGTTAGAGCTTCTGCTAGGGATCACGTGGGGCACGTGAGGAGTTGTCTCAAAACCTTTCTCTGTGGACCTTTTCAGGGGTCACGTGGTAGCACGTGTCCCTGTTTCTTTGCCTGTTTGAGGATGCGTTTATCTTTTTTAAGAATTAAATTCTTCATGGGGTTAAACTCTAGCAATAAACTTTAGAGGAATTAATTTCCTGTTTTCTTCTGAAGAATCATATTCTTAGATAGAGTTGAACTCTAACTTGTCTTCTGTGAGAATTGAATTCCCATACATGTGAGGAATTAGGTTCCTGTTATTTTAACAGATTTGAGTTCTTAACTAGGGTTAAACCCTGGTTCTATTCATTTGAAGGAATTAAATTCCTGTGACATAGGGTTAAACCCTAATTTTATTTTTAAAGGAATTAAATTCCAACGAGAATTAAATTCTCAAACTTCCATTCCCTCCCTATGCTTTGGATCTGCATGGCAGGATCTCAACCCAATGAGAATGAAATTCTCAATTCAAAGGGAGATGTGCACTTTGCATATCCTCCACTAAAGAGAGAACTAAGTTCTTCTTTTTAATATAAGAGTTAAACTCTTTCGAGAATTAAATTCTCTTTTTTCTTTAAAAGCTTTCCCTTTCTTACCTAGGGTTTTCTTTTGCAGAAGATCAAATTCTTCCAAAGTCTCAAGACTCTCTTTCTTTTTCTCTCTATCTCTCTGTATCGATCTCTCCATATATCTGTATCGATCTCTCTATCTATGGATCTCTGTATCGATCTCTCTATCTCTCTGTATCGATCTCTCTATCTCTTCATCTGTCTCTCTTGGCTCCTATTTATAGGAGAAGGAGCAGAATCAATTAGTTTCGATGAATCATTCATTGAGGGATCTGATTTGTATTCATTAGAATTTTGATTTGCATTCATCATTTATTTGGACCTTTGGATTATTAGGTGAATTTTATTCACCATTGGATTTTAAATCCAAAGATATTCTTTTGTTGTTTCGGTTAGATTTTAAGGGGGAATCTTTCCAAGTTCAAGATTTTTCCATAGATAGGTGATATTTAATCACCTTTAAATCTTTAATCCAATCGGTTTCAAATAATCATTCCCCATTGGAAAGATTTGGATGCTGTTTAGAATTTAATTCTGTTAAATAGATGGGCTTTGAAAGCCGGTCACGTGTGGCCACGTGACCCCTGGTCACTTGTGGGCACGTGACCCCCTGGAGCAAACTTTCTTCTCCCTTCTGCGCTCTATCTTCTAGTCACTGTTCGACCGTCACGTGTCAACACGTGACCCCTGGTTACGTGTGAGCACGCGACCCTTTTCTGGAGCCTTTTCTTTGAGTTAATCAAGGAGCTGAGTCTGCCTTTGCCGCTGCTTTTAGCAGTCACGTGCCAACACGTGACTGCTGGTCACTGTAAGTGCACGGCGGCGCCCCGGCCTCCATCCCGAGGCCAAAAGCGGAAGCGATGGTTAACTTTAATTTTCTTGAACCGGCACCACCGCGCACTAAAACCCGGATCGGGCCATTAACTAGTCCTAGCTAACTACAAGATGGGGAAGAGAGATATACCGAGTGATCCGAGTCCTCCGGTCTTCTCGCCGTCGTCCCGATCTCCCTCGGAATGTCCGGTCTCCACCTCCTCGCCGGAAGGGCACCACGTCGCCTGCATCTTTTACGGGCTCCCACCTCTATACCGAGGCAACTCGGGCATGAAGTTGGCGAGCCGACGTGCCCAAGATTTGCTGTAGAATACGTGTAGAACCATGTCTCATTTTGGGGTTGTGGATGTTGCCTTTTGAGTGGAGGAAAGATACAAGCTTTTTGGAGGAGGAGCTTGTGGGATTTTACCAAGCCAAAAGAGCAAAAATCCCCCCACTAGAATTTTGGACAGCCCCATCAAAGAGCAAGGCCGGCCATAATCTTGGAGAGGAGAGAATGAGTGAGTGTGTGTCAAAATGGGGGAGAGTATCATTCTATTATCCAAAGGAGAGAGAGAAAAGGCTATCATGCAAAGTAATGATCACTAGCCTAAACCAACACTCCAACACAACTATCATCTCAAGCATGATGACTCCAAATGGTCAAGCCATCATCATCAAGCATGATGACTTCAAAAAGTCAAGCCATCATGAAGAAGTCAAGAAGTCAAGGTCATGGTTCAACCGTCATGACACCACAATGTGCAAAGACAACCCTCCAAAATGCTTATTTGCACAAATGCAAATAAGCCCTCCTCCACCAATATTCGGCCAATGAAAGATACAAATGAAAATGGCCGAAACGGAAATCAAACTGGAAACTCCAGAAAACTGGTCCCGTAATAAATTACAGGAAAACCCCGATACTGTGTATACACACCCGCATTTGTATTCCGACCGAAATACAAATGCAATGAGACAAAATCTACACTGTACTATACTAGGATCCGGCTTAAACCAAAGCCGGCTAGTAATATCCGTTCGATCCTGATCCGTGCAGTACCGCACATATCTGATCGAACCCTGCCATATTTCTATGCGGCCTCTAGTACAAACCGTCCGATCCTGATCCGTGCAATACCGCACGTATGAGATCGAACCGTGCCATATCTCCATACGGCCTCTACAACGTTTCGCCCGAAACTTGAGTAACTAAATGTGGGGGACTCTAAAGACTCGTCAACACCTTGGTTGTGGATTTAACCACTAGCACGTCAGAGGTATAAGCCAATACGTAACGGGCTACCAGGCATTGACCAAAAGGGACATCGATGAGCGAACTCATCCTGACACCCTACTGAGCCTGTCAGTGACAATATCCATACAGTCCGGTCCGTTCGTCTATAAGCATCGCATGGCGGGCCTATGGGGTTGGTAAAAGTCAGACCGCCAAAAGCGGTACAAGTCGTGTCAGAGTGTAGCCCAGAACACCCTGAGATACTACTGGAATACCTACCAGTAAATCTCCTGCCTCGGCCGAGGGCTTCATGTAATGGCTCTCCTAGACACAGCGCGACCTCACCCCCAATACCGGGAGAGACGAACCCCTGAAGATCCGCTCACTGCCTCCATGTGGCTCGGGACTGTACCCAACTAAAACCTGTTTGCACGTCTCCTTTGAGCGTGGTAGGGTAGTAATCAAAGTACAGTGGGAACTCACACGAGACAAATGACGATCCCCAGGTCGATGAACTAACCTGTACACATGTCACCAGGGAACTGCTATCTGACGTCAGGTATAAGACCAACTAGCATGTTCCCGGCGAGTCCTGTCCGGTGTACTCATAACCCAATGAGCACCTGTATACATCTTAGGTGAACCAACTGACACCAGTGGCTTGTGAGACCGGTCACCGCCCCTCGTCGGGGTCTCGACTGTATACACTAGTCTACTCTGGAGTATCGATGCCCAGTCTCGAAACTCCCACGACTAGGGACCTTTTAAGGATGTGCTTATAGACTACCAGCTCCCACGTATATGATCGCCCTCATACTGCTGGTGGTCTAGCAAGAATCCTAGGGGCTCTATCAACGTGCAATAGTGACCTGTAAGGTCACCTAAAGCAGTACACGATGATTAAGGTAAACCAGATAGCATACTATCATCTCGAGTAAGACTCTCCTCCTGGGATAGGTCCTCCCTCAATCATTGCAATCACGTGCCTGTGATCCAATAATTGACTCTGAGGGCACTATCTCCAACAATCTCCCACTTGCACTCAAGGCTAATTATTGCGATGTCGCATACTCACAGCCCGTGTGATACCGAACACCCAACTCCTCTACTAGTCAGTCTCACAAAGCTCGCTTGCGAAACTATTGCGTTCGAGGAATAGCCTCAATGAGTGGATCCGCTTTGATGTTTCTTTCTATGTCTCTCTATATCTCAAGTTCGCGGAGAAAGCCATCTCCCGAAATGAGCAATACCTGTCTTAGAATTTGTCTGGATGTCTGATGGGACCTAGCTCATAAATGAACTCAAAATCCAAACTTCTTAGACTGTATCGTCAACTGAACTTAATCAGTATCCTGCGCAATGCCTCCCTCAGTATTGCCTTGGACCACCTGTCCAAAATACTGCCCCTCGTCAGAAGGAAAAATATAACTCTGACAACCTCCTTGTCGTCCAGGTCACCTTGGAAGCCTGGAATGATAACTGTCTCCCGAATGAGGCTGTCGTGATCATATCCCTAGAACATCCACTTATGTTCTAAAACTGCTTCCGACTGTTTCTCCAGGATTGGATCAATGTCAACTTATTGCATCTAGTGCAAGAACAACATCTGGTGTGGTACTTGACATCTCATGATTGACTCAATTGCCTGAGCAAGTGATCTGCCAATCATGCACATCCCTCTCCTCTTTAGTCTGTAAGACACTTTAGAGAGGGTGACTCCATTATCTGCAGGTACACTACCGTACCAGGAGTCGTCCATTCTAAATACTCTTAGAATGCTGTCTAAGTACCCAGATTGGGAAACCACCCAAATCTAGATCTAAAACCATAGATCTAGTAACCAGAATGTCTGATATAATGTCCAAGTCCTATGTGGAGAAACACTGTGTGACGACCAAAGTGTAACCGATCGTAGTATAGGAATATCACTTCCTACTCTGTGTATGTCATCCAAATACCAGGACATCACACCCTACTACCTTCTCAACAGATCCATCCCCTATTCTGATGAAGTCAAACCTATGACTGTTACATCAGAAATTGATGATCTATCTCCGCTATATCTGCTTTAGTCTATAAATAGACATAAGCCACCTGTCCACCAATGCTTCCGCTGCTCCCACTGACTACGACAACCCTCTGGCAGAGTCATAAACACGTACACTTCTAAAGCTAGTTTAGAACGACGCTATACTCATCCTCCTGCCGGGTCTCGCAGCCTGGAACAACAGCAATGGCAAGTGTGGGTAAACAAGAACTTCCCTGTCACCGTCCTTGAGGCTACCGGAGTACCTCTCGGGTGCCTGAAGTTACCCACATTATCTGCGGAGTGGCCAATGGAATGTCAATCCAGATTGAATCTTTAGGTTCCTTATCAAATCTTCAGTAATCGTTTGTGGTTCTGGAATCACTTCCAGTTCTACCATACTCCCACTACCTTTTTCTGAAAAAATCCATTTTTAATAAAACTGTGGTGAGTCTAGAACAATATCGCTATTGATCTTCCAGATGGTAGAAATTCAACCCTCGTCATAGCCTGGGTCAACCCACAAACAGACATTACAGAAACATGCCTTGAGTTATCCAGAGTCTGGTTTTAAGCATAAGCCGGACAACTCCCCGTACCTTAACAATGTTAAGATATGAACTGTTCTATATCCAATATAGAACCAGAGGCACTGATTTAATTGAACCAGATTCAAATCATGCAGCCGTCTCCAGTGCATGTCAACTAAATGGAAGGAGGCCGATCAGCGTTACTCAGCTTAGGAATGCTTCCAATTATGAGTAACCTGAAAGAGAAGCAAGTTCTCTTAATCATCACTATCAACTGAATACCATACACAAGTATCTACATCTTCGATCACTTTGAAGAATCCCGATACTTGCAATACCTGGTTCTCTACTTTATTCAAATACCTATAACTTCTCAAAATTCGGACCCTGTGTTCCATGAAACACTTGTCTAAAAAATAGAGAAGTCATAAGTAAACCAAATATAGTACGAGGACCAACCCCTCTGTCCTGATGGACCCTGGACAACATACAATGCTCTGTATAAGTCCCTTGAGTCTGATAACTCATTCACTGTGTGTCGTAGGTTGAAAACTGTACTTATGGTTAAGAAGAATTACACCGCTGTTTAATGCTCCTTACCTAACCATCCACTGATGTAGGTAAATGTCATAGACATAATTTCAAAAAGATATATCTCACCCTATAAAAATAGACGTACAGATGTATCAATTTGAAATTGGTGCATAACAGCGGATATTCAAAACCAAATATTTGCCATCCGGCAACCAACCCAGGCGATTTCCTCAAATATCACTGATTACAAAGAATCCCGATATAATGAGTATGATCACCCAATTCCCAATAGCTTACTCCCACTCATCATTTGTAAGACCATACAAATGTGAGAATCATACCTGGTAAATACATACCCTGGAGCAAGATCTGATTGGGAAATCAGTTTTCTTTTAACAGTACACAGTGAAACTGAAACATTGATATGTTTCATGGGGTATCCCGGTATTCCTAGTAATGCCTCTTCCAGATTCACGACTGTAACCGTATAATTCTTTGCCACCTCTCCAAATCCCTTTATATGTCTTCAGTCATTACCTTCTGCACACCCCTTTAGGCCAAATGGTTTTCTTCCTTCCCTACCGTTTGGCACCAGCCTATGGTTTGGAAGAAGACTATCCAATAAGCATAATGGGTGTACTGTCCTAATCCTATGAACACTCGCAAAGCGAGAGAAGGTGAAGATAAAAGACAACCGAATAAACCTTATTCATATTTCTCCTGAACCAGAATCCATCCCCGAACTGGAACAAGTTCCTTTCGAGTTCGTATATAACCATACGATGGAGTATCCAATAAACTGTGGATCTTCGTAGTGATACGGAGTGTCCTGGAGAAATACAAAGGTGATTTAGGATTGGCGAAGAAATACTTGGTTTGGTCGTGAATAGCAGTCGCAGTTTACTTTTCCCTCTTACTAATCCCTTGCTTTGTCTTAACTTAATACCTTCTGTACACCATCGTTATGCTAATTGGTTTTCTTCATTCCCTACCGGTCGGCACCTGCCTATGGTTTGGAAGAAGACTATCCAATTTGCGTAATAGGTGTACTACTCCTAAACCAAGGAGTACTCGCAACCTGAGAGAAGATGAAAGGAAAAGACAACTGAATAGTCCTATCCGTTTCCTCCAGAACCTGAAACCATCCTCGAATAAATTCTTTCGAGTTCGTATCTAACCATACAATGGTTTTGTCCAATGGAAGTGGACGTTCGTAGCAATACGGGGTGTCCTGGAGAAAAAAGGGTAAAAGTAAGAGTGACAATGAGGTATGCAACTCTGACAATCCAAAAGCCAGTGTTTAAGAAGGTTCGGTCAACTTGGTCACTGAGTCATAGTCTTAGGGTCGGGTCAATGGTCGCTTCCAAAGAGAGAGAGAAAAGAAACACTCAGCGTGCTCTCTATCCTAGATCAGAATGGTTACCAATTTATCTAATCTGGAAACCTCCCACTGTAACCTCAAATTCTCCTTCAAACCTAAAAGAAGAATTAGTCGGGATCATCCGAGGAGTAAACTAACTCATCAGTGGGAATCGGGATCCAACTATCATCGCATGATAACGTGACGGAATCCGCTCACGTCATCACACTCCAGAAGGTATGCGCAAATCTGGCAAGTTTCAGTTTCTTTAGAAACTCCCGATGTGATTTTTACCCCATGCTCTTATGACCTTGGCGTGAGGTCAAAATATCATAAGTCATATGTCAAGTTCTACCCGTCATTGTCCAGGTTAATTTGAACCCACCCGTACATACCCTTGACGTAGGCTAAAATAGTAGTACGACTGTCCCAAACCAACGCATCTATCTATGCAACAGATAAATACCCGGCAGCTACCAATCACTATGCCTTGGCGTGAGGTCAAAATACATAGCTTGAATACTACCGAATATTTAACTGAAATGACGGAGGGCTACGAATGGTTTCTGGCGAAAACCTTTAACGTAAAGAACTTGATATCGTTGAAGGAACGGATAGCTTTTAAAAATATAGTGACGAAAACCTTTGCTAAAGAGGTCACTCCCGGTGAAGGGATCTCGGCTCTTTCCCCGTAGAATGAGGTGCAGGATATTCCAACTGAATACCACGGTGCAAAGAAAAAGTAATCGGCTATAGTGAAGTCATTGCCCTGACGCAAACTTTTTGTCCAAGGGGTCACTCCTGGTGAAGGGATCTCGGCCCTTTCCTCGTCGACTGAGGAGCAGGATATTCCAACTGAATACCACGATGCAAAACAAAAGTGAACGTCCTTGCAATAACAGCCTTTTGAAAAGTGTTCCAACAACATCAGATTAGGTTTGTTTTTAACTTGCATTGATCCGAATCAACGCAGTCCCATCAATTGATCACACCACAAAGAACGAAAATATACTGATGTACGTATATGCCATCCGCATTCGCCACTGGGTCCCGTCATTACCCGTTAGGTTAGCTAACTAACGACAGAACGGGGACTGGACTAGCGCGGATGCAAAACATATACAACATCTACTAATATATATACCAATATATTATATTTCGCTCAAGGCGTGATAAAAATGCAACATCACAGAAATGTACAGCATCACAGAACAATACAGATATCTGGGATCCCGGGTTTCACAGAGCCACTACTGAAACCCGACGTTCCCCTGGTCGTGTGGATAGCCTGTGCAATGAAATCCTAGACCCCTACGGGCGCGGAAAGTTACCCGCCAAAACCTGAAGCGAGGAAGCCCCCTTCACCACCGTGAATGGACCACCCAGCACTTCACGGAATCCGGTAACTTGGGCACCCCTCTTGGGTCAACCTGTACCCCCTACGAGTGCGGCAAATAGCCTGCCAATCCTAGAGTGAAGCCCCCTCCGTCTCAATGCCATGAGATGCGTGCCCGTTGCCCTCTAGAACCCGGCTATCCATGCACCCCACCTTGGGGTAATCCTAGTACAGAAAGTAAAATATACATACAACGGGTACACCGACCGCAACCTGGTCGTGCCCCAAAATAATAATACAATCAGGCAGTGACGGCAGTCCACATGTCGGACGCTCGCCCCGCAATATCAAATGTACATAATATAACAAACTCTGTACTAGCATTGCATCCAGGCTATCCCCCACGACCGATCCGCAACATCACAGCAATACACAGAACATCAACGTGAATGTCACGTTCGCAAATCCGTCTAACCGGGCTATAGCAGTTAGACAGGATCTACCGATCAAGTGACATTCACGGTCGCAGATATAATGTAAATACTGTGAACTAATGTGTTTAAAATACCCGATCGATCAAATTTTACTAAGTGGGCCCCCAAGTACTACTGTAGCACATCAAGAAATTCTGGGCCCAAAATTAATATTCCAAAACCCATATTTTCAACCCAGGAGCTTTCTGGAAAATTTTGGTACACCGATCAGTTCAAGTCGCGGCGGAACCGCGGCCCAAGCATGGGTTTGGCCGCGGTTCCGCGGTCGTTTAGACTGTTCACGAGACCAAATTTTCCCAGAACTCTTAGATTGTCCTACACATCATTCTGAAACAACCTGAAAAATTTTTGGACTTCAAAAAATTTCGACAGAAACTGATGTGAAGAAAAATACGGTTTTTTGAAAATTGTTCGATCGGAAATGTAAAACACATTAGACAAAGCTAGACTATGTTAATGGCGAGGCTCTGATACCACTGTAAGTGCACGGCGGCGCCCCGGCCTCCATCCCGAGGCCAAAAGCGGAAGCGATGGTTAACTTTAATTTTCTTGAACCGGCACCACCGCGCACTAAAACCCGGATCGGGCCATTAACTAGTCCTAGCTAACTACAAGATGGGGAAGAGAGATATACCAAGTGATCCGAGTCCTCCGGTCTTCTCGCCGTCGTCCCGATCTCCCGCGGAATGTCCGGTCTCCACCTCCTCGCCGGAAGGGCACCACGTCGCCTGCATCTTTTACGGGCTCCCACCTCTATACCGAGGCAACTCGGGCACGAAGTTGGCGAGCCGACGTGCCCAAGATTTGCTGTAGAATACGTGTAGAACCATGTCTCATTTTGGGGTTGTGGATGTTGCCTTTTGAGTGGAGGAAAGATACAAGCTTTTTGGAGGAGGAGCTTGTGGGATTTTACCAAGCCAAAAGAGCAAAAATCCCCCCACTAGAATTTTGGACAGCCCCATCAAAGAGCAAGGCCGGCCATAATCTTGGAGAGGAGAGAATGAGTGAGTGTGTGTCAAAATGGGGGAGAGTATCATTCTGTTAGTGTTTATGCCCTAGAGGCTATTACTGTATCATACTAGTATGTATATTACTTGATGGAAGCTTGGGATATTCACAGTTGTACAGACAATCTTGCTCAATATAGTAGTATGCTACTTGGTTTGTCTCTGCTTTAATGTGTACATGTGTGTTTATTTATTATATCACCTATACGCATTAGTAGAGCCCTTAGGATCCTTGCATGATTACCGGCGTTGTGATGGCGATCACACTCGTGGGGGCTGGATAATCTACAAGCACATCCTTATACACGTCCCTAGTCGTGGGAGTGTCGAGACAGGGCATCGATGCTCCGGAGTAGACTAGCGTATGCGCTTCTCATCCCAACACGGGAGACGGTCTGTCCCACAGCCGTCGGTACGTCGTACTTGAGATAGTATGCGGGTGCTCGTTAGGTTACGAGTACACTGGACAAGACTCGTCGGGAACTGATGGTTGGTATTATACCTATCGTCAGTTATCAGTTCCCAGGTGACATGAGTACAGCTTAGTCCGCTGACTTGACACTGTCACTTCGCCTCGAGTGTGTTCCCACTGTTCTTTGATTGCTACCCTACCACGGCTCTACTGAGTCGTGCAAACAGGTAGTAGTTGGGAGCAGTCCCGAAGCACTTGGAGGCAGTGACGGTTAGACAGGATTCGTCTCTCCCGGTATTGGGGGTTGACATCGCGCTGTGTCCAGGAGAGACATTACACAAGTAGTCCCTGGCCAGGGCAAGCGAGATGTACTGGTAGGTTCCAGTGTTATCTCAGGGTGTATTGGGCTTCACTCCGACACGACTTGGGGGCCTGACGTTTACCGCCCCCCTAGGCCCGCCATGCGATGTATCAGACGAACAGACCGGACTGTACGGAGATTGTCACATACAGACTCAGTAGGAGTTCGGATGGGTTTACCTCATCGGCCTTCTTATCGACATCTACCTGGGGACCGTTACGTACAGCTAGTGCCGCTTGCGTTCTGTGGTTAAACCCACTGCCAGCATAGTGTCGAGTCTTCAGAGTCCCACACAGAGAGTTTCCCTGCACTGAGCGAAACGTGTAGAGGCCGTATGGTTTTACGGCAGGGCTGCGATCACTTACGTACACTTGTGTCCGTATGGTGTTCGGGCAGGCAATACTAGTGGGCTTTGGTTTAAGCGGGATCCTAGTATTGCATGGATGGATTTGTTTTGTCTTCTGCGCATCCGCATTCTACGGAATACGGATGCAGGTGTGTATGCACAGTTTTCCGGAGCGATGAAGGAGGAGGTGCCTCATTAGGGTTTTGGCAGTTGGTTCGGCCAAAACCGCTATGTGGCAGGCTCATTAGGGTTTTGACAGTTGATTCGGTCAAAACCATTTTGAGGCGGACTCATTAGGGTTTCGACAGTTCGTTTGGTCAAAACCATTATGAGCCGGGGACATTATTTACTAATCCTTTAATTGATAATTTTGTTATGGCTAATTACATTGACCGTTTGACCATCTTGACTTTGTTGACCATTTGACCAAAGTTGACTTGGATCTTCTTAGAAGATCTAAAGTATTCTTTGATTTTCTTTTTCTTTTGTTATGATAATGGTCATGTCATTTGTAGCCATCACCTTTATCTTGATGGGATTAGTAATCATAATGTTTTGTGCATTGTTGCAACCATGGTTAGCTTTTCTCTTGGTTAAGCTTTTCATTTGCTTATTCTCATTCTCTCTCTTGAAATGAGAAGCTCCATGGTTGCTAGAAAATCTCCTTCTTCTTCCTCCTCTTGATTTCACCTTTGATCTCATGTGTTGAGAGAAAAAGGATTCTACTTGACAAACACATCCATACATCTTCTCTACACAACCTAGGGCTTCTAGATTATCAATCTCCTTACCCTAGTTACCTCGGCTTGAGGTGGAGCTCGGTGTACATCTCTCGGGTGGATCGTCTTCGACTCAAGGAGGCCGCGGAGGTGACCGAAGTCCGGATCAACCATTGAGCAAGCAATGAGAAGAACAACAAGAAGAGAAGAACATCAAAGAAGAACAACAACAAGAAGACAAGGAGTTCAAGTTGATGTATAACCCCTAACCGAGTAGATACATCTCATGTTAGGATGCTAGTATATTGTTTAGCAAAGATCCGGTTTTTACGGTCCATGTTACAAAGTTTAGAAAAATTTTGATTTACCGTTTCCGCAACCCCGAAAGTACCGGGAGAGGTAATGTGGACCTAACACATTCTATATCCAAAGGAGAGAGAGAAAAGGCTATCATGCAAAGTAATGATCACTAGCCTAAACCAACACTCCAACACAACCATCATCTCAAGCATGATGACTCCAAATGGTCAAGCCATCATCATCAAGCATGATTACTTCAAAAAGTCAAGCCATCATGAAGAAGTCAAGAAGTCAAGGTCATGGTTCAACCATCATGACACCACAATGTGCAAAGACAACCCTCCAAAATGCTTATTTGCACAAATGCAAATAAGCCCTCCTCCACCAATATTCGGCCAATGAAGGATACAAATGAAAATGTCCGAAACGGAAATCAAACTGGCAACTCCAGAAAACTGGTCCCGTAATAAATTACAGGAATACCCCGATACTGTGTATACACACCCTCATTTGTATTCCGACCGAAATACAAATGCAATGAGACAAAATCTACACTGTACTATACTAGGATCCGGCTTAAACCAAAGCCGGCTAGTAATAACCGTTCGATCCTGATCCGTGCAATACCGCACGTATCTGATCGAACCCTGCCATATTTCCATGTGGCCTCTAGTACAAACCGTCCGATCCTGATCCGTGCAATACCGCACGTATGTGATCGAACCGTGCCATATCTCCATACGGCCTCTACAGCGTTTCGCCCGAAACTTAAGTAACTGAATGTGGGGGACTCTAAAGACTCGTCAACACCTTGGTTGTGGATTTAACCACTAGCACGTCAGAGGTATAAGCCAATACGTAACGGGCTACCAGGCATTGACCAAAAGGGACATCGATGAGCGAACTCATCCCGACACCCTACTGAGCCTGTCAGTGACAATATCCGTACAGTCCAGTCCGTTCGTCTATGAGCATCGCATGGCGGGCCTAGGGGGTTGGTAAAAGTCAAACCCCTAAAAGCGGTACAAGTCGTGTCAGAGTGTAGCCCAGAACACCCTGAGATACTACTGGAATACCTACCAGTAAATCTCCTGCCTCGGCCGAGGGCTTCGTGTAATGGCTCTCCTAGACACAGCGCGACCTCACCCCCAATACCGGGAGAGACGAACCCCTGAAGATCCGCTCACTGCCTCCATGTGGCTCGGGATTGTACCCAACTAAAACCTGTTTGCACGTCTCCTTTGAGCGTGGTAGGGTAGTAATCAAAGTATAGTGGGAACTCACACGAGACAAATGACGATCCCCAGGTCGATGAACTAACCTGTACACATGTCACCAGGGAACTGCTATCTGACGTCAGGTATAAGACCAACTAGCATGTTCCCGGCGAGTCCTGTCCGGTGTACTCATAACCCAATGAGCACCTGTATACATCTTAGGTGAACCAACTGACACCAGTGGCTTGTGAGACCGGCCACCTCCCCTCGTCGGGGTCTCGACTGTATACACTAGTCTACTCTGGAGTATCGATGCCCAGTCTCGAAACTCCCACGACTAGGGACCTTTTAAGGATGTGCTTATAGACTACCAGCTCCCACATATATGATCGCCCTCATACTGCTGGTGGCCAAGCAAGAATCCTAGGGGCTCTATCAACGTGCAATAGTGACCTGTAAGGTCATCTAAAGCAGTACACGTTGATATAGGTAAACCAGATAGCATACTATCATCTCGAGTAAGACTGTCCTCCTGGGATAGGTCCTCCCTCAATCATTGCAATCACGTGCCTGTGATCCAATAATTGACTCTGAGGGCACTATCTCCAACAGTCATGTGGTAGCACGTGATGCCTCTTTCGTAACTTTTCTGATTTTAAATCAGGAAAAAACCAGCCCCTAGTGTGGCGATCTGATCTGTCATAGGAGGGATAGTCTGCTCGGGTGCAACAGGTGCACTGCCCGGATCAGTCCTCGTCTCGGACGAGTCAACACGAGCCTCGGCTCTCGCAGCCGCTCTCCGTGCCCTCGTAGTCCTTGGCGGCATAGTGGCTGAAAAGGAAGGTAGGATTCGATAAGGATACGAAAATCGAATCGCAAGAATGTATATAGTCATGAAGGAATTTCAATTAATAAGTCCTAAGGTCGCTTAGGCGGAGTACCGTGTCGTGAGTATGCCGCGGAACATACACACGCCATGCCACCCTGCTGCAGCTACCTACTCCATCATACCAGGGTCATCCTACACTCCGAAGGTAAAACCTACGCTCTGATACCAACTTTGTCACGACCCAAAGTTTGGGCCGTGACCGGCACTTAACCACGCAACGTCTACAGGCGTAACATGACTAAGTAAGCCAAACCCAGAAAACAAAACCATTAAAATTTGGAGTGTTAAAACATTTAGAAAACTTTAAGTTGTTTAGTAGCAATCCTTTTTGGTTCAAGTTATTATTTAAATAATTTTAACAACATTTCCTTTTCCAAAAAAATTGTCCCGAAATCGGGTAAAAGACGAGATATAAGTAAAAGTAACATGTGAAAAAATAGAGTATCTCAATGGGAGAATCGCGCCCAACGGCGGAGCAATCACCACAATAAAATATACGACGCCGAAGCGAAGAATGAGCAGTAAAGTGAAAACAAATATCATAAGAGGTAAGACTGCATAAATAAAGTCGGCTCATAACGAGCTCGACACCAGAATACAAATAACATACATCGTCCTCACAACTTCTCTAAGTCAATACATGAAAGTAGATGGAGAGTACTAGAAACATCAAGATGCAACTGAAAAGTAAACAGATACCGTACAAAACCCACCTAATAGCAAAAGGGCTAACACGCCTCAGCAATGTTATCTGTGTCAAAAGGTAAGGTAAACAGCCAGCCGCGACTACTCCCAAGGGAAACCGCAAGCACCGTGGCACAACGGGGGTGAGTTGCCAACTCGTGAATAGTAGATAACATATAAAGGTAATCGCGAGTATGCACGTGCTGCGATACTCTAACCTATGCCAACAGATAACATCTATACGATGAACTGAATGCTCACATTAGGAAACAAGTGCAATCTAAAAGTCTCTCCATATGATGTGCAAGATATGCAATAATCATGTCTGATATGGAATCTAACAACCCTATATAACATGAGTAGGGTGCGCAATAATCACGTAGCATGTATGCTATATCAAGTACAATAGGTACAGGATGAGATGTCAATACTAAATGCTGAGTATGGGAATAAATAGTGTCTACACGGAATATCAACGTGGAAAAATGACCTGTGTCCATCAATAAACCCAAATCCCAGTAAAACTCAGGCGCCGTCATCCACATCGGCCCTCAAATCCTGTGAATCTCATACAATCGTGAGTGCCCAACATCGGCACCCAAATCTCATAAAATCAGCCGTGTCCAGCATCGACATGCAAATCCTCCAGTATGGGGCGTCCGTCCATCGGATCTGCCCACGGGCTCCGTCTGCGGAATCGGCCCTCGGCCCCCGGCAGTACGCATCGTCCCGTATCCATCTATCGACTCTGGTCGGTATCCTTCGGATAATCTCCAGGTCTAACCAATCACCGGTAGGTAGTAGTCCCTCCGCCGGGCTCACCGTCTAACAATACGAGTCTTCTCGCCCTGGGGTACCATACAGGGTCCACCATGTACCCGCAATCAGTGCCTACCTCTCCTCGAATCGGGTATACTCACACAAGCTCTCTGGAACCGAGAAAACTCATGGTGGACGCACTAAAATATCATCTCAAGGGAAACCGGGTTTTTAAACAGTGCGTATTTTCTTAAATTAGTACTCCGGTTCCCAAATCCAGAAATCACATAATCAAATACAATGCGTAATCTATGCAACATGTCGTATGACGCTAAGAGTAAAAGAAAGGGAAAACCGCTCTTTTGAAAGATCTAGTTTTGAAAATATCGCCTGCGGTCCTTTAGTTTTAAATCAAGTCTATATCATCCATGTATGTAGCATATGAATATGTGTATCGGTATGGATGTGTGCATAGATAAGTATGCAAAGTGAATATAGCAATGTACATGTGCACAACTGTAGACATATGATGCATATGTGCCCAAGTAGGGATATATCAATGAAGGTACTCACGAAAGTGCGTATACAGTGTGTATGGTATGAATGTCCATATGATAGTATGCGACAATCATGACAACGTCAATAAAGCATAATCAAATATGCGGTTTATAGAAATCCTATAATGTGAGTGTCATGGCAATCACTAACGGTGTGAGTATAGCATATAAATCGTGCTCGTGCAACTTAGACCGTTAGTGACAGTGCAGTGTTCTATACTATCAGTATATCTATATATATAAGGAGGTATGCTACTCTAGTATGTCTACATGAACACATAAAACTAACATCCTATCACGCCCTGACGCTTAACGCCATACGGGCGATTTCCCCGTAGATGTTAAATCTACTCACCTGGTCCCGTGCTAAGTATAGCCGACCACCTGCTTCCTTTTCCTGGCGGCGTCTGACGTACCCGCCTGCGAACCTGGAATTTATACAAGGATCCCAATATATCAAAATCTCGTAAAACGTGATATCGGAACGAAACGAGAAACTCGCGTCGCGAATTAACGCGCGTGCGCGCGATACGCTGGAACGTGTGTGTGTGTTCAGAACTCAAACCGATACGCCGCGATACGCTGAATCACAGAATCCACTCGCGTATCGCGCAAACTAAAAATACCAGAAAACGACATACTGTCCCAGATTTTACCCAGGTTAGAATATTACAAAACTATATATACCATAGACCCACAAAATGTAGCAGACACCTGTACTAAAAACCCTAGCTCCTAACTCCCTGGTATGGCCAAAATTTGCGGCCAGAATGAATTTTTCGGCTGCCGTAGGTTGGAGTGGTGGGGTCAGGCTCTGGTGGTGGGGTCAGGGTGTCACCAGTAGGCTATGGTCCACTTAATTTTTTTCTGAACTTACAGGGGTAACAGCAGATCCCAAAATGCTAAGTTTTGCTCAAAAACGTCAAGTTTTGTACAATTTGAAAACTGAGGGTATTTTAGTGTAATCTGGGGTTATCCTAGGTTAACTTGGCCTTAATAACACTTACTTAGGCTAGTCTACCCAACACCATCACCACTTAAACACAATTTCACAAAAATCACCCAAACAAGCACAAAAACGTATAATTATCGCTAATCGAAGCTATTTCTACACAACTAAGCAAACAAGGAAGGAGTTTAGAAGTTATACCCCACTAGGAACCTCACAAACAAGGAGAAGAAGAGGGGATGGAGCTGCTGGGGTGCTGCTGTTGCTCCCTGGAGTTGCTGCTGCTGTTGTTAAAGGTTGAATTTGTTGTTTCAGCTGATGCTTGCTACTTCTCTTGTTGTTGTTGTATTTGTTGCTGTTGTGGAGGGTGTGTTGTGTGGTGTTGCTGCTGCTGCAGCTCCTGTTGTTGCTTGTGCAGCTGCTGGGTGTTGAAATGAGGTTAGGGGCTGTTTGTTAAGGGAGTGCTGCTGCTGATGCAGCTGATGCCGATGTTATTGTTTGCTGATGTGTTTGGGGCTGAGGTATAGCAGCAGCTACTGCTGTAGGGTTTAAGTGAGAGGGTGAGTGAGTGAGTTTGAGTGTATGTGTGAGTGAGAGATGTGAGGGATGTGAGTGAGAGGGAGAGTGTGGAGGCTATGAAAAAGTTTTGAAGTGAAATGGGTGTGACCCTTCCTTAAGCCACCATTCTCTCTCTCTATCAAAAGCTAACATGACACCCATCATGCCCTCTCTCTTCTCAACCCAAGTCAACCAAAAGAAATATTAATCCTTTTATTTTTTGAAAACCAAATTCTTAATTTAAAACTAATTAGCTTAACAAGAGGGGTTAGACCACCATGGTTGCCTAAACATGGTTTAACCCAATTTTAACCCTAGGTTACATGCACATGTTTGTGCAAGCTTAGGAAAATTCTAGAAATTTTTTTATTAATTTTGATAAAATATTTAAAAGTCAATTTGTTAAACTTTTATTAAAAATTTCACTTATTAAAATATAATTAGTTACTAATATATTCCCAGTTGTTACACCCTAAGGTTCAAAGGCTTTCACACGGTCATTAAGTCGAGTTAGGGTTTCATTCTTCTAGAGGGTCCATAGAATTGCCTGCATGTCTTTCCGAATACTTTAAACTTGGAATATGGGTTTCTGCCATTCGATCGCCTCTGTCGACACTCAACGTATCCGCGTGGAGTCGTCTCTAGCTGGAATCAATCTATCTGATGACCTCGCATCGGGTAAGCGAACGAACCACATGTCCTAGTCTTTCATCCTCGGGTGACTAGTGACCTTCTATCAAATCTCTAAGTACAACTCGTATGTCGTTAGTTTCAAACATCTGGGGCGATATCTCCTCATTCGCAACAACAACTGGCTCTTTCGTCTGCACGCTGAACAATGTCTCAATCATCAAAATGATCTGTGCTCTGACGGTCATCACAATCTGGCTGGCCTCTTGAAGTGGCCCAATCCTCTGGTGCCGATCAGCACATCCGAGTAACCTCATACAGCGATCCATCAAACGCTCGTGGCGTGAAAACACCATGAAACGACGCCTCCCTATGCAATCGTATGTCCCTGGAATCATGCCCTGGTCAGTCCTCGTCCATGACGAGCTCATGCTGACCGCAACTCTAGCCGTAGCTCTCCACGCCCGTACAACCGTGATAACAAACCATAACTGGTACCGATGAGGCTAGATCATAGGAATGAATATAATACTGAGCAAAGAAATGTACATCCTAAGGCTTCTTAAGTGGAGTAGCGTATCGTAAGTATGCCGCGGAACATACATACGGTATGTCACTCTACTTTAGTCACCTACTCCATCAACCAAGGGCCATCCAATGCTCCGAAGGTAAAACCTAACGCTTTGATACCAACTTTGTCACGTCCCGAAAGTACGGAACATGACAGGCACTTAAACTACGGAGCGTCTCGAGGCGTACGTAATCTAAGTAAACCGAAAACCCAGAAATCCAAACCAAGAGAAGTAGTAGAGTGAAGGAAAACCAATTTAAATCAAGTAGTTTTAATTGCATAAGCCGAATTATGCGTTTTTTAAAAAAACAACAAATATTTCCTTAAAATTTCGGCAGAGTCTCCTTTGTAAATACTGGCCCCCAAACGGGATACAACATGAATAGTATATAAAATCAATAAAAAGGCATCCCCAAGCGGGAGATAGCTCTTCGTCAATCGACGGTCATAACCACACAAGCAATATAATATACAACGCCAAGGGCGAGGATCAAAACTCAAAAGGAAACTCAAAACAACAAGAAATCTACAGAAATATAACGCGCGACTCTAAGGTCGAAAGAATAACATCACTGGTCTCTATCTCAAAAATAAATATATGTTTGGTTGATGGAACTTCTAGATACAACATAATAATAATATACAAGGTATAATGATGGGTACGAAACAAATAAACCCACCTAATAGCAAATCACCCGAAAGAAGCAGTGCCAGCAAAGCCGTAATGAAACCTGTAAGGCAAAACCTGCAAGAAACTGTGGCACAACGGGGATGAGTTGCCAACTCGTGAGTAGAAAAACATCTACGAACAGGAATAGCATGTATGACGCAATTCTAGGTCATACGATCATAATATATCCTCAAATAAAATAACCAGCAGCCTATAACAATGGCAAGGGTAAATATCTAACCCGAGTGTAATCCCATGTGCCCGTGTCAGTGCCTCATGTAGCAATGTATCATATGGATGATGTATGAATGCATGAAACAGAATGCATGTACTGAAGAAAACTGCTTTCATAAATTAGTGAGATTTATGTATTTTTAAAACGAGGTATCATAAATAAAATCAGCATAAACAGTACCTAGCATCGACACAAAACAAGTATCCAAATATCTCGATATCTCTGTGTTGCAATCTCTGTACCTTAATATCTCAAAATCTCAATGTCTCAATCACAATATCTAGGGCTCCGTCAGTCCAGACCGGCCCCTACCATCCATCTCAAGACCATGACAGTATCCTCCGGATATCCGACGCGTCGGGTAAAATCACCGGTCGGTGGTGCTCCCCTGCCAGGCTCAACGCCATCATCTGCGATCCTCTTGCCCCGGGGTATCGCACCGGGTCCACCATGTACCTGAAACGGTTCCTCCATCTCCTCGAATCGGGTCTCGAAATCCATCAGCAAACTCATGGTGGACGACTCATACATAATGGGAAAACCGCACTTTTTATTTAAAAAGAGAGAAAAGAAGTTTATATAAGTTTTGCGGTTTTCCCCCAAATCCAGAAAATCTCATGGAAATCCGAATCCAAATCATCAATAGCATGTAAAACCATTAATATAGGCATGAGAATCCATGAATGCGGCATAACAATGAATAATAGTATGCATGAAGTAGCAAGTAATAACTACAATGTCTAAGCTAGCATATAAGGCAAGTATACTAATATCATGTCTAAACTATTAGCTAACAACCTATGTCAAATGAAATAGTATTTTCTAAAGTTTTCGTGACATGGAAATTACCGATGAAGATGTGTGTGAGCCGGCAAGTAAGTGTATGTGGTACATACGCGTCATGGGTAATGGTGCGGGTGTCTTAACAGCATGATATCAACAATAGAATATGAAACATAATATAAGCATGCGATGCGGAGCGAACAACAATAATGAGCGGGAGCTAAATACTAGACACAAAGATAACAATCTATATTTAATGTAAATCTAGTCTAACAACTACACTAAACTAAAGGGCTAAGCTAACTGGCTACTGAAGGTAAGGAAACCGCCTAACACCTGAGTCGATACATATATATATATACATATACATATATATATATATATATATATATATATATATATACATAGATACACATAGATACATATACATAGATACACATAGATACATATACATAGATACACATAGATACATATATACATATATATATATACATATATATATATATATACATATATATACATATATATATACATATATATACATATATATATACATATATATATATATATATATATTAGTCGGTGATCCCGCCTCGATAATATCACATCCGATACCATATCTATAATCAAATATTCCCAAGTCAAGAGCGCGGATCAAACATCAATATATAGCTCGTACGTAAATCCGTCGTACGGCATCCCAAATCTGGGTACGGGTCAATATCACATTATTCATCTGGTATCCTCTTTATCAAAGATCATAATCCGGGTACTGACCTACGTCTAGTACGATACTAATATCATCAATATAGTCATGATCTGACTGCTGATCTACAGCCTCATACAAACCGATATCATCATCATATATCGTCATAAAGAGGTATACATCGCCTAATGCGACCTATTATGAATATCTTAATATATCTTATCTCATATCACGATCACATGTCAACCATTCAATGTATAATACTATTCACATGTAACGTCGTCCCAAGATCCGCTATAATATCAGGACGTATCTCAAGTACAAATCCTGCCATATCACCGTTCTCGCAGTCTCAATCAAATCTTATCGACTCATCTCAAATCCCAAATACTATCCTCAAATCCAGTATGTGAACACATAGTCCCATACCCATGTGAACACATAATAATATTGTTGGATATATGTATGCCCTAGAGGCCATTATGTGATAGTGGATGTATTTATACATGTATATATATATTCAGTATGCATTCTTGCTCGACATGATAGTATGCTATCTGGTTCTACTTTATCTGACATGTTGATTTGACCATGCTTTTATTCATTCATGCATGCTGATAAAGCCCTGAGGATATCAGCTTGACTACTCTGATTATGATGGAGATCATACTAGTGGGACATCTGTAGTCTATAAGCATATCCTGGAAAGTCCCTAGTCGTAGGTATATCGAGACGGGGCATTGATATACCAGTGTAGACTAGCGTATATGATACTAGACCCATACGATGGGCGATGGATGTTCCCACATTCATCGATGTTTGACATCAAGATCATATACGGGTGCTCAGTGCTGACTGGGTACACTGGACGGACTCACCGAGAACTCCTATATGGAATTATATCTATCGTCGGATAGCAGTTCTCAGGTGACACTGGTTCAGGTTAGTCTGTAGACCCGAGATCGTCATAGAGTCTTGTGTGTTCTCCCACTGTACTTTGATTGCCACCCTACCACGGCTCTACTGAGTCATGCAAACAGGTGGCCGTTGGGTACAGTCCCGAGACACACGAAGACGATGAGCGATAGGAGGGGTTTCGTCTCTCCCGGTATTGGGAGTTGATGCTGTGCCCGACTGGTTATAACAGCAAGTCCCTGGCCAGGGCTGCTGAGATCTGCTGATAAGTGTTATCAGTAGTTTCTCGATCTGTTATAGACCATTCACCGACACGACTTATTGAGTTATTAGGGTCGACGTGACCATCCCTAGGCTCGATATGCAGCATATCTGACGAAGAGACCGGACTGTACGGTAGTGTTTCCGGATGGCTCGACGGGAGTTGTAGCAGGTTCGCTTGTTGTCTTCTGATCGCTCAATACCCGGGTGGCCGTTACGTTTAGCTGACCGCTTGCGGCTTGAAGGTACCTGATATGATCATCACCCTCTGCCGGCGTATTGACGAGTCTTAGAGTCCTACAAAGGAGTTACCCAGTCCAGGCGAAACGTTGTGGTGCGCGTATGCGATATGCGCATGCACCCGATTGAAATGTGCGTATATGATACCGAACATTGATCGGGCGGCTTGCTTTTGGTGGGGTCATATGTGATATGGCCGGATTGATGAATCAAGTGTTGATTTATCATTTAACCATTAGTTTTCTTACTTGAAACCTTTCTAGTATGTGATGGATGTATGTAAGCATGCATGTGTTTCTTTCTTTCATTCTAGTTTCATGCACATGTGGATGTGCAAACATGCATACATACATACACCCATCCATCATGGTTGTTAGCATATGGAAATGGTGGCAATATAAGACTCACACCATGGATTAAATAATGGATTATTATTTGATTTTGGATTTAAAAGAAAATGAAAAGGAAAGGATAATCATTCTAGCTTCTACATTCTTCCTTTGACCTAACCATGCTCAACTACCACTAACTTAGGGTTATCCTTCTCTTTATCATTTAAAACCCAAGTTAAATTAACTATCCATCATTTAATCATGGTTGAAAGTGAGAAGGAATAAAATATAAAAGGTTATATTTCATTTCTTTTCACTTAAGGGTTATTTTTTCACCTCTAGTTAAAAAAATAGCCACCATCTTCATCCTCCTTCAACTTTTCCTCTCTAGTTTTTTCTAGTGAGTTAAACACAATTAAAGAAAGGTTTTTGAAGTGAGATCCATAGCCACAACATCATTCTACTCAAGTCTAGCCAACTTGATTAGAGTGTTCTCTTTGCTTTTCCAAAGTTGCAAGCTTGGACGGGAAACTTCGGGTGGATCGTCGTGGACGAAAGAGGACTACAAGTGGACCTTATTCCAACACCCTAGAGATCAAGGAGTCAAGCAAAAGGGGAGCTACAAAGGTTATAGCCTTCAAACCCTAATCTTTATTAGCTTAATAGTTTCGAAACCCTAATTTTCTAGGATCGATTCCTTTGCATGTTCGTTTAGCACCATAAAAATTTAAAGTTTTGGACATGTGATGCTTCAAAACTCTTCATAGGGTGCTACACAAACCTTTCATTGGTATCAGAGCCGACCTAGAACATTAGGCGACGTTTTTACGAAGTAAAAATCCCGATCGAAAAAAAAACGATTTTTTGGACCCTCTCTGGACAATTTTTAAAATCTGACATTTTTCAGAATTAAAAATACTTAAAAAATACAGCAGGGTAAACTAAGAATAATGGTGAAATACGATCAAGTGAACTGTTCATATGGCCGCGGAACCGCGGCAATTCCTTGCTTAGGCCGCGGATCCGTGGCCATACAGTGGCATCATGCTATGAAAATTACACCATAATTCCTAGGTCTGCTAGTATACTGTTTTAGGTATGTTTAATCTGAATATAGTAATGTTTGTTTCTGGAGATGGTTTTGGACGCGTCGATTCGATCGGGATTTTCATTTCGTAGCTTTTCCGGGTAAATTAGAAAGTATTGAAGTGTTTGAACGAGTATCATTTACTCACTATTCACGGGGTTTAAATACTTTGGAGATATGTGCAAGTCTTTTTGCGGTGGTCCCTCTAGAAGACAACAAAACTTAACTCGATTATGTGACCTTCTCGAACTGCCCTTTGAACCTTAGGGTTTGGGGCAGTACGGCGTGCCACATGTGAGGCGTTGGCTTGACCCTTCTACGGCTGGACCGCTACTACTGTGTCACACTCCGGATTTTTGAACCCTGCTCAAGTGTTGAGCTTTAGTGAATCTTGGGTACTTGATCGTTCGTTCGAAAACTTTAATACTGTCTGTTTGTCTGGAATGTGATACAATATGTGGAATTCATATAGTTTAGGCATGAAATACGAAATATGTGATATTTCGCATTTATGATGTCTAAAGAGAATCTGGATTCCAAATATTGTAGTTTTACACTTTCTTTTCTGTGACCGTAAGTGTAGTATGTTCGATATCGCCGGTTTCGTTGCTATACATCAACGACAATCGGGGTACGCATACTTACTTACGTTGTTGATATGTGATATTATGTGTTGCTGAGATATGATGTGCAGGATTGTCGCGATTGAATAGCCGGGGGGTTTTATGTGAGATGAGAGTTTTATATTTTCATTCATGTAAATTCAAATGTAATGTAATATTCTTTTATTTGGGGCACTTCCAGGTTGAGGTTGTGTCACCAGTGTTGTATATTATTTACTTTTCCGCATTAGGATGGACCCAAGGAGGGGAGCACAGGTGACCGGGTTCTGGGGTTCAGTGGGAGTCCATCTTGAGGAGTCGAGACCGGGTCTCCTAAACTCCAGAATGTTAGTGTATATGCCCTAGAGGCCATTACTGTATCATACTAGTATGTATATTACTTAATGGAAGCTTGGGATATTCACCTTGTATATACAATCTTGCTCAAAATAGTAGTATGCTACTTGGTTTATTTCTACTTCAATGTGTACATGTGTTTATCTTTGTATATTGCTTATACACATTAGTGGAGCCCTTAGGATCTTTGCTTGATTACCAGCGATGTGATGGCCGTCACACTAGTGGGGCTGGGTAATCTAGAAGCACATCCTTATGCAGGTCCCTGGTCGCAGGACTATCGAGACAGGGCATCGATACTCCGGAGTAGACCAGCGCATGCGCTTCTCATCCCAGTGTGGGAGACGGTCTGTCCCACAGCCGTCAGTACATCGTACTTGAGATAGTATGCGGGTGCCCGTTAGGTTACGGGTACACTGGACAGGACTCGTCGGGAACTGACCAGTTGGTATTATACCTATCGTCAGTTATCAGTTCCCAGGTGACATGAGTACAGCTTAGTCCGCTGACTTGACACTGTCACTTCGCCTCGGGTGTGTTCCCACTGTACTTTGATCACTACCCTACCACGGCTCAAAGGAGTCGTGCAAACAGGTGGTGGTTGGGTGCAGTCCCGAAGCACTTGGAGGCAGTGACGGTTAGACAGGATTCGTCTCTCCCGGTATTGGGGGTTGACATCGCGCTGTGTCTAGGAGAGCCATTACACGAGTAGTCCCTGGCCAGGGCAAACGAGATATACTGGTAGGTTTCCAGTGTTATCTCAGGGTGTTTTGGGCTTCGCTCCGGCACGACTTGTACCGCTATTGGGGGACTGACGTTTACCGCCCCCTAGGCCCGCCATGCGATGTATCAGACGAACAGACCGGACTGTACGGAGAATGTCACACTCAGGATCAGTAGGAGTTCAGATGGGTTTCGCCTCGTCGGTCTTCTTGTCGGCATTACCTGGGGACCGTTACGCACAGCTAGTGCCGCTTGCGGTCTGTGGTTAAACCCACTGCCAGCGTAGTGTCGAGTCTTTAGAGTCCCACACAGAAAGCTTTTCGCCTTTAGGCAAAAGAGTAGAGGTCGCATGGTATTGCGACAGGTCGCATGGTTTTGCGACAGGGTTCGGTCACATCCGTGCACTTGTGCACGTACAGTGTCCGGACAGTTTACACTAGCGGGCTTTGGTTTAAGCCAGATCCTAGTGTACCTTATGGGATTGGATTTATCCAGTTTGCATTCGTGTTCCTTGGAACGCGGATGCGGGTGTGTATGCACAGTTGACAGGGAGGCACAGACAGCGGATTCTCATTAGGGTTGTTGACAGTTGACCGTTGACTTTTTGACTTTTTGCTCAACCCTAATGAGAATTTGATATGTGATTAACTATTATATTAATTAAGTATTATGGTGACTTGGTTGTTGACTTTGTTGACTTGTTGACTTTTGTTGACTTGTTGACTTTGTTGACCGGTTGACTAGGCCTGACTAGTTGACCATCATGATAACCATGGCTATCATTTCATGCCAAAGACTTTTACTTGCTTGTTCATTTAAGTAAAATGAGTGCATGACATGATAAGCTTATGGTTGCTTCTACCATCACATAAGACTTTTGTTAATATGATGAGTTATGATTACTTTGGATTATGAGAGGGTGAGAGACAAAAGAGTTGCTCATTTCTTTCTTGCTCATTCTCTCTCTTGTTCTTGAGCTCTCCTCTTGCTCTCACCCTCAACCTCTTGCTCCCTCTCTTGATCTATGGTTCTCTTGTCTCATGAGTTGAGAATCAAGAACCATAGATAAAATCCCATTCTATTTCTTCTCTACTCATTCTAGTTCACTAGGTTTAGCAAACCAAGTGAACTAGTTTCTTCAAAGAACGAAGAAGGAGCTAAAGGTTGGAGCTTTCAAGTGGATCTATCTTCGGCGTACGGAGACGACGAGAAGGAGCCATCGGACCACCACCGGAGCTTGAAGAGAAGGAGTTCAAGACAAGTTTAGGTATAACCATCTTCATCCGAGTAGCTAAATCTCTTTAGCTTAGTATGCTAGTTTTAGTTTAGGTAAAGATCCCGACCTAGCTTAGTCCATGTTGCCTCTTGCGTTAAAATTTTGATTTTATACCGTTTCCGCCTCCCCGTAAGAACCGGGGGTCGCAACGTGGACTTACAGTGGTATCAGAGCCTAACTAAACTTAAACTAGCTTGGTAGCGAAGTGTAACGAAGTTCGGAACCGGAAAAATCCAAAAACCAAACTTTTACAAAAACTGAGTTTCTGTTGAAATTTTTTCTGGTCAAAATGAAAAACTTTATACTCCTAAATTCGGCTCAGGGTTTTGTTAGAACACCCATGAAAAACGGTTCACCAATTCATTCAAACCGCCGCGCTTCCGCCGCACGAGGTAGGCATGTGCCGCGGAAGCGCCGCGGTTTGTCGTCTTCAGTGCATCGTTTTTCGTGCAGTGTGTGTCTGTGTTGGTTTTGGGATTTTTGAGATATATTATATGTGCCCAGATTTTCCAGAAAAGAAATTTCCTTTTGGGGTCCTATAATTCCGTATTTTTTCCGAACTTCACTGCACTTTGACTATGATGGTTATATCTGTGATGTTTGCATGTATTGAACGTCGGCTAATCGCTATAAGTCGATTAGTCGGGGTTATACATGATCTGTAATGTGCTGGAATGTGTATATAAATATGTTGGATTGTCGCGGGTGAATAGCCGGGGGTTGTGAGACGAGAGTTTACTTTTCTTGCAATTCATGTAAATTTGTAAATTGATGTAATAATTATTTGTTTGGCCGCACAACCGGGTCGGGGTTGTAGCCGTCATTGTATAATTTCTTTTTACTGTTTTTGCTCTTAGGATAGACCCATGGAGGGGTGCACAAACTACCGGGTATGCCGAAGTGTCGAGTGGCCTACTCATGGAGATGAGGGAGGTTGCTACGCTTCGGGTACTTGGCGGGTAGTTTGCCGCACCCGTAGGGGTCTTGGGTGGGGTATTGGCTATTCACCGCGACCGTGTTATCTGTTTTTGTTACAGGCTCGTACAAATTACAGATTACTAGTATATCCAATGTATTTATCTGTGATCTGAAATGTTTATCATTGCAGTATATCTATATATGATATTATTTAGGCGTTGCTTATGTTTTACAGACGCGCTAGCCCAGCCCCCGCTCTGTCGTTAGTTAAGTAACCTAACGGGTAATGACGGGGCCCAGTGGCGAATGCGAATGGCATAAGCGTACGTCATATTTTGGTTGTTTTCTGCAATGGTAGGATTAATTGATGGGACGCATTAAAAGAACTAATGCAAGAATATCACGCATTAAAAGAACTAATGCAAGATAATAAACCAAGTCAAAGTCGTTGGAACATTTTCGAAAAACCACTCGGTTCTTTTCAAAAACAACTTTTAAAATACGGAGTTTGAGCCACTCCTTTTAAAAGCTATCTCGTTCCATCGACCAAATCAAGTTCACTACGTTCACGGTTTTGCCAAAACCATTCGTAGCCCTCCGTCGTTTCGTATGAATATTCAATAGTATTCAAACTGTGTTTGTTGACCTTCGTCAAGGCATAGTGATTGGTAGCTGTTGGGTATTCATATGTAGCATAGATAGATGCGTTGGTTTGGGACATTCGCATTACCTTGTTGACCTTCGTCAAGGGTATATACGGGTGGATTCAAATTAACCTGGATAATGACGGGCAGAACTTGACATGTGACTTATAATTTGTTGACCTTCGTCAAGGTCATAAGAGCATGGGGCAAAAATCCACATCGGGAGTTTCATAAGTACTGAAACTTGCTAGATTTGCATACCATTTGGAGTGTGGTGATTCTGGTAGGATTCCTTCAGTTTCGTCACGCGATGATATTTGGATCCCGATCCTACTGTGAGTATATGCTACTCCTCGGGAAATTTCTCGCTTAACGATCAATGCTATAAACCTAGTAGGTGCCTAGAAAGGTGTTAGCGGGGCTACGCCCCCAGGGAAAAGAGGTTCTCTAATTAAGGAACTTCGCGAAAGCGTTGGAAAACCTCCCTCGAAGTACCGACACCGGCCTGGCTGAACGGTTAAGCAAGTATTGTACGGTGGGATTGATCCTGACTAATTCTTCCTTTATGGTTTGAGGAGGGATTCGAGAAACAGTGGGAGCCATCCTGTTTAGACAAATTAAAAACCACTCTAAACTTGCAAGAGCATCATGCTGAGTGTTTTCCTCTTCTCTCCAAATTGCAGCGACCAATCAACATGACTGGACTTAAGTTACTCCTAGATAAAAACAAACTGACAGGGCCAAACTACAAAGATTGGCTCAGGAATGTCAAGATAGCAATCACTTATGACAAGCTGGGGTATCTTCTTACCACCAAAGCTCCCCCTGTCCCTGGTCCAACTTCCAGCGTCGCGGATAAGGAAATCCGCAAGACTTGGGAGATTGATAGCGCGAAGGCCAAGTGCCTCCTGCTTGCCTTGATGGACAACGAACATCAGAGGAGGCATGAGAATATGGACATGGAATCCATATTGCTCCATACAAAAGAACTGTATGGAGAGCAATCTCGTATCGCAAGATACGAAGCGTCGAAAAAGTTGTTTTCGACAAGAATGGCCGTCGGATCATCAGTAGCCGAGCACGCGCTAAAGATGATCGGCTACATTGAGGAGCTCGCTGACCTAGGGATCACATTGGAGAGTGAGCTATATACGGATATAGTTCTCCAGTCCCTTCCTTCCACTTACGCCCAGTTTATACTGAACTTCAACCTACAAGAAAAAGAGGTTGAACTTTCAGAGCTCCTCAACATGCTGAGGAGCGCAGAGGGCACCCTACAGAAAGGTAGGGAAACATCCACTTTGTTTGTAGGAGGATCATCTTCTTCTAGGTCCAAGGCGAAAGCCAAGGGAAAGAAGAAGAAGGCCCCCGCCAAACCAAGGGGCGGTGTTGGTAAAGTGGATACGAAGGGAAAAGGGAAAGCAACAAAGATAGCGGGGAAGCTTGTGGATAAGGAAGAATGCTTCTATTGTCATAAGAAAGGACACTGGAAGAATGATTGCAGGGCCTGGAAGGCCAGAACACAGGAATTGAAGCAGGTTGCAGCTTCAGCTTCAGGTGTGTATGTTATTGAAAACTGTCTTTCAATAAACTCTACTTCCTGGGTATTGGATACCGGATCAGGATCTCATATCTGTAATTCTTTGCAGGCATTGAGAAACCGTAGTGTTTTGAAGGAAGGTGACATGACCCTCAGAGTTGCGAACGGAGCTAGCATGGATGCTAAAGCCGTGGGGGACTATCACCTAGGAATGTCAGATGGACATCTTTTGGTTTTGCGTAATTGCTTTTTTGTACCCAACGCAACTTGTAATATCATTTCTGTATCTTTAGTTTCTAAAGAAGGTTATGAATTTGCGTTTGTAAGTAATGTTGTAAACATTCACCTTAATCAAGTTCTGATTGGGTCAGGTACATTGAGTAATGGTATATACGTATTGAACCAACCACAGATTTTTAATGTCCAGAATACACACAAAAGAAAGTCTCCAGAAATAAATCAGACTTTCTTATGGCATTGTAGATTGGGTCACATCAATGAGAGAAGGTTGACGAAGTTACATACAGAAGGGTATTTGAATGCGTTCGAATATCAGTCGTATGCCACTTGTCAATCCTGTCTCAAAGGAAAGATGACAAAGACTCCGTTTACTGGACATGGAGTAAGAGCGAGCGAGCTCTTGGGACTCGTACACAGTGACGTGTGCGGTCCAATGTCTACACATGCCCGAAGCGGACATTCTTACTTCATTACTTTTACGGATGACTTCTCAAGGTACGGTTATGTCTTCTTAATGAAACATAAGTCCGAGGCCTTTAGAAAATTCCAGGAGTATAAGAATGAAGTAGAGAAACAGACCGGCAAAAGTATTAAGATTCTAAGATCGGATCGAGGTGGAGAATACTTAAGTGCCGAATTCCTGAATTACTTAAAAGAGAATGGTATTCTCTCTCAGCTTACTCCTCCATACACTCCGCAACATAACGGTGTATCGGAGAGACGGAACCGAACCCTATTGGATATGGTTCGGTCCATGATGAGTAACGCTGAGTTACCGCGATCATTCTGGGGATATGCAATAGAAGCAGCTGCGTATCTCTTGAACAAGGCTCCTACCAAGACTGTGCCTACCACCCCATATGAGATGTGGACTGGGAAGAAACCCTGTCTTAAGTATCTTAAGGTATGGGGATGTCCAGCTTTTGTAAAAAAGCAGCATACGGACAAGCTTGAGGCACGTTCAGTACAGTGTAAGTTTGTGGGATACCCAAGGAACTCCAGGGGGTATCTTTTCTATTCCGCTGAGGAACAAAAGGTTTTTGTTTCTCAGCATGCCCGCTTCTTGGAAACTGAGTTTTTGGAAACCCAGATAAGTGGGAGCACAATAGAACTGGAAGAAGTTCCAGAACCACAGACTGTTACTGAAAGTTTGGTGGAACCAGAGGGTTCAACAGAACAGGACATTCCTACGCCGCTCCGCAGAAGTAGTAGGCAGTCTCATCCGCCCGAGAGATACTACGGTTTTCTCATAGACGGGGATAGAGAGGATTGCATCATAGATTATGATGAGCCTACTAGCTTCCAGCAGGCCGTTCAGAGCGTTGACTCAGTGAAATGGCTGGATGCAATGCGGACCGAAATGGAATCCATGTACACCAACAAGGTATGGACGTTGGACATTGCTCCAGACGGGGTAAAACCCGTAGGATGAAAGTGGATCTTCAAAAGGAAGATTGGTGTAGATGGACAGGTTGAGACCTATAAAGCTAGGCTGGTAGCAAAGGGTTTTCGTCAAAGACCTGGCTTGGACTATGACGAAACCTTTTCTCCAGTAGCCATGCTGAAATCCATTCGGATACTTCTTGCCATTGCTGCCTTCCACGATTATGAGATTTGGCAAATGGACGTAAAGACAGCTTTTCTAAATGGAAATTTAGAGGAGTGTGTCTATATGGACCAGCCAGAGGGTTTCATTCAGAGTGGGAGCAGCGGAAAGGTGTGCAAGTTGCTTAAGTCTATCTATGGACTAAAGCAGGCATCGCGGAGTTGGAACATCTGCTTTGATGAGACGGTCAAAGAATTTGGCTTTATCAAAAATCCAGATGAACCATGCATCTATAGTAGATTTGTAGCGAGAACTGCAGTATTCCTCGTTTTATACGTGGATGACATTCTCTTAATAGGAAATGACATTCCTATGCTACAATCTGTCAAGGGGTTCTTGTCACACAGGTTCTCCATGAAAGACCTGGGTGATGCCTCATACATTCTGGGTATCCGGATCTACCGTGACAGATCCAAGAGGATATTAGGACTTTCACAGTCCAGGTACATCGACACCATACTGAAGAGATTCAGTATGGAAGATTCCAAGCGCGGTAACCTACCGGCTTGTCACGGGATCACCCTCTCTAAAGAGATGTCTCCCAAGACTGATTTGGAGAGGGATCGCATGTCTATTATACCTTACGCTTCTGCGGTAGGCTCTATAATGTATGCGATGTTGTGTACCAGACCGGATGTAGCTTATGCACTGAGTGTGGTAAGCCGGTATCAGTCAAACCCTGGGGAGAAACATTGGATAGCGGTAAAGAACATTCTCAAGTACCTGAGAAGGACTAAGGAGATGTTCTTGGTGTATGACGGAAAGGACCTCCAGATCGAGGCCTTTGCTGACTCCAGCTTCCAGAGTGACAAGGATGATTCCAAGTCCATGTCGGGTTTTGTCTTTACCCTCAATGGAGGGGCGGTGTGTTGGAAGAGTTCCAAACAGGAAACCGTTGCAGACTCGACGATGGAAGCGGAATACATCGCTGCATCTGATGCCGCAAAAGAAGCTGTCTGGATAAGGAAGTTCTTGAAAGAACTTCAGGTGGTTCCGTCCATTGTTGATCCAATACCTTTGTATTGCGACAACAACGGGGCTATAGCTTTAGCGAAGGAACCCAGGTCCCATCAGAGATCCAGGCACATCTTGAGGCGGTATCACCTGATCAGGGAGATCGTGGATCGCCAGGAGATCGAGGTTCGAAGAGTCGCTTCGGAAGACAACACTGCAGATCCATTCACCAAGGCCCTACCCCAGACTCAGTTCGAGCGGCTGATCGAGATGATAGGTCTTCGATACGCCAGTACATGGCCTTAGTGCAAATGGGAGATTGTTAGTGTATATGCCCTAGAGGCCATTACTGTATCATACTAGTATGTATATTACTTAATGGAAGCTTGGGATATTCACCTTGTATATACAATCTTGCTCAAAATAGTAGTATGCTACTTGGTTTATTTCTACTTCAATGTGTACATGTGTTTATCTTTGTATATTGCTTATACACATTAGTGGAGCCCTTAGGATCTTTGCTTGATTACCAGCGATGTGATGGCCGTCACACTAGTGGGGCTGGGTAATTTAGAAGCACATCCTTATGCAGGTCCCTGGTCGCAGGACTATCGAGACAGGGCATCGATACTCCGGAGTAGACCAGCGCATGCGCTTCTCATCCCAGTGTGGGAGACGGTCTGTCCCACAGCCGTCAGTATATCGTACTTGAGATAGTATGCGGGTGCCCGTTAGGTTACGGGTACACTGGACAGGACTCGTCGGGAACTGACCAGTTGGTATTATACCTATCGTCAGTTATCAGTTCCCAGGTGACATGAGTACAGCTTAGTCCGCTGACTTGACACTGTCACTTCGCCTCGGGTGTGTTCCCACTGTACTTTGATCACTACCCTACCACGGCTCAAAGGAGTCGTGCAAACAGGTGGTGGTTGGGTGCAGTCCCGAAGCACTTGGAGGCAGTGACGGTTAGACAGGATTCGTCTCTCCCGGTATTGGGGGTTGACATCGCGCTGTGTCTAGGAAAGCCATTACACGAGTAGTCCCTGGCCAGGGCAAACGAGATATACTGGTAGGTTTCCAGTGTTATCTCAGGGTGTTTTGGGCTTCGCTCCGGCACGACTTGTACCGCTATTGGGGGACTGACGTTTACCGCCCCCTAGGCCCGCCATGCGATGTATCAGACGAACAGACCGGACTGTACGGAGAATGTCACACTCAGGCTCAGTAGGAGTTCAGATGGGTTTCGCCTCGTCGGTCTTCTTGTCGGCATTACCTGGGGACCGTTACGCACAGCTAGTGCCGCTTGCGGTCTGTGGTTAAACCCACTGCCAGCGTAGTGTCGAGTCTTTAGAGTCCCACACAGAAAGCTTTTCGCCTTTAGGCAAAAGAGTAGAGGTCGCATGGTATTGCGACAGGTCGCATGGTTTTGCGACAGGGTTCGGTCACATCCGTGCACTTGTGCACGTACAGTGTCCGGACAGTTTACACTAGCGGGCTTTGGTTTAAGCCAGATCCTAGTGTACCTTATGGGATTGGATTTATCCAGTTTGCATTCGTGTTCCTCGGAACGCGGATGCGGGTGTGTATGCACAGTTGACAGGGAGGCACAGACAGCGGATTCTCATTAGGGTTGTTGACAGTTGACCGTTGACTTTTTGACTTTTTGCTCAACCCTAATGAGAATTTGATATGTGATTAACTATTATATTAATTAAGTATTATGGTGACTTGGTTGTTGACTTTGTTGACTTGTTGACTTTTGTTGACTTGTTGACTTTGTTGACCGGTTGACTAGGCTTGACTAGTTGACCATCATGATAACCATGGCTATCATTTCATGCCAAAGAATTTTACTTGCTTGTTCATTTAAGTAAAATGAGTGCATGACATGATAAGCTTATGGTTGCTTCTACCATCACATAAGACTTTTGTTAATATGATGAGTTATGATTACTTTGGATTATGAGAGGGTGAGAGACAAAAGAGTTGCTCATTTCTTTCTTGCTCATTCTCTCTCTTGTTCTTGAGCTCTCCTCTTGCTCTCACCCTCAACCTCTTGCTCCCTCTCTTGATCTATGGTTCTCTTGTCTCATGAGTTGAGAATCAAGAACCATAGATAAAATCCCATTCTATTTCTTCTCTACTCATTCTAGTTCACTAGGTTTAGCAAACCAAGTGAACTAGTTTCTTCAAAGAACGAAGAAGGAGCTAAAGGTTGGAGCTTTCAAGTGGATCTATCTTCGGCGTACGGAGACGACGAGAAGGAGCCATCGGACCACCACCGGAGCTTGAAGAGAAGGAGTTCAAGACAAGTTTAGGTATAACCATCTTCATCCGAGTAGCTAAATCTCTTTAGCTTAGTATGCTAGTTTTAGTTTAGGTAAAGATCTCGACCTAGCTTAGTCCATGTTGCCTCTTGCGTTAAAATTTTGATTTTATACCGTTTCCGCCTCCCCGTAAGAACCGGGGGTCGCAACGTGGACTTACACAGAATTGGTAGGGTCACTTGCCGCTCTCGTAGGGGTCCAGGGTGTGGGCTTGGCTATTCATCGCGACCGTGGAATCCGTATTTTCTATTCTGGCTAAATACTAAATACAGACGTCCTAGGATATCCCACGTTATATCTATGTTTCTGCTGCCTGTGTTCTGTGATATCTGAGACGAATGGCATATTATATATATGATATATAGTAGACGTTGCTTATGTTTTACACCCGCGCTAGTCCCGTCCCGGTATGCCGTTAGTTAAGTAACCTAACGGTGCATAACGGAACATTGCGGCGAATGCGGATGGCATAAGCGTACGTGTTATTTTCGTTTCTTTTCTGTGATTGGCTTAAGGACTTAAATGATGGGATTACATTAATGTGATTAATGTAAAGAAAATAAACCTAAAAAGATGTTGTAGAATCGGATTTGAAAACTACTCGGCTATTTATGAAAAAGCTACATTTCAAAACTGCGGAGCTTAAGCCACTCCTTTTGAAAACCGTTTGATTCTACAACGATATCAAGTTCAAAGCGTTAAAGATTTTCTTAAAAATCATTCGCAACCCTCCGTCATTTTAGGAAGTAGAGTATTTAGTATTCGTGCTACGTTTGTTGACTTTAGTTAAGGCGTAGTGTACAGTAGCTAAGTGATGTCTTCCTACACTGCATATGATGCAGATTAATTAGGACATTCATGCGACTTTGTTGACCATAGTTAAGGGTCATATGGGTGGGTCTAATTGATCAAGAAATGACGGGTAGAACTTGACTGGTACTTATGATTTGTTGACCATAGTTAAGGTCATAAGTACTAGGGGTAAAAATTACATCGGGAATTTCAAGTGTTGAAATTTGCAATGAGATTGCATACCTTCCATGTGATGGTTGGATCCCGATCCCACTGTGGGCAATAGTTGCTCCTAGGAGAGTTTTACAGTTTACAATTAGCTAACTCATTAGGTGTCTAGAAAGGTGTTAACGGGGCTCCGCCTCTGGGAAAACGAGGTTTACTCTAATTAGGTCCGTGCGAAAGCACGGGGAACCTCCCTCAAAGTACCGACACTGGCCTGGCTGAACGGTTAGCGAAGTTGTAGACTGTAATTAATCCTGGCTAGTTTTTCTTTTTTAAGGTTTGAAAGAAAAACTCGATAAAAAGCAGTGGGAAACATCGATTAGACAAGATAGTAACCAATCTAATCTATGCAAGAGCTTTCGCTAAGTGTATTCTTTTCTCTCTCTTAATGGCAGATACCAATGACTGGACTTAAGCTTCTACTAGATAAAAACAAACTGAATGGGACCAACTATAAAGACTGGCTGAGGAATCTGAAAATCGCCTTGACTTATGATAAAGTATCATATGTCCTCACGGCTTCAGCCCCGCCCGTCCCAGGTCCAAAATCCTCAGTTGCGGACATTGAAGTCCGCAAGACATGGGACGCTGACTGTGCCACGGTAAAATGCCTCGCGCTTGCATCGATGGACAACACACATCAAAAGCAGCACGAGGACATGGACATTCACGGTATATTGCTCCATACAAAGGAGTTGTATGGGGAGCAATCCCGCGTATTACGATACGAAGCATCAAAGAAACTGTTTCAGATGCGAATGGCCCCTGGCACACCAGTAGGAGACCATGTTTTGAAGATGATAGCTCTTATAGAAGAGCTTGAGGACCTTGGATGGACAATGGACAATGAACAATATATAGATATTATTCTGCAGTCCCTCCCCTCCACCTTTGCTCAGTTCATAGTGAACTTTAACATGCATGGCATGGAAAAGGAACTCCCTGAACTCCTTAATATGTTAAGGAGTGCAGAGAGCACTGTGAAGTCAGCAAAAACTCCCGTTATGACTATTGGACAGTCTTCTTCTTCTCTCCCGAAAGCTAAGGCCAAGGGAAAGAAAAAGAAGAAACCCACTAATCCTAAGGGCGGAGTTAAAAAGGTGAAGGGAAAGGGAAAGTCCAAAGCTGGAGACCCGGGGAAAGGCGAGTGTTTTCATTGCCACAAGACAGGACATTGGAAGCGCAATTGCACGGAGTCCCTAAGTCTCAAGAAGAAGCATGGTGATGCTTCTGCTTCAGGTGCGTTTGTGACTGAAAACTGTTTTTCTATAAACTCTGCTTCCTGGGTATTGGATACCGGTTCAGGTTCTCACATTTGCAATTCTATGCAGGGGCTGAGAAATAGCAAGGTTTTGAGGACAGGTGACCATACTCTCCGCGTTGGAAATGGTTCCAATGTACATACAGTCGCAGTGGGAGAGTATCACTTGGGGTTGCCATCTGGATGTATTTTGATTTTGAATCCATGTTATTTTGTACCAAGTATGCTATGTAATATAATATCCGTTTCTTTGTTGGACAATGAAGGATATAATTTTGTATTGCAAAACAATGTTATGAACATTCACCTGAATCAAATGTTGGTTGGGTATGGTACGCTTAATAACGGAATATATGTCCTAAATCAACACACAGTTTTCAGTATACAACACACTAATAAAAGAAAACTTTCAGAATTAAATGAAGCTTTTCTTTGGCATTGTAGACTTGGTCATATTAACGAAATAAGACTAAACAAGTTACATAAAGATGGATATTTAAACTCTTTTGAATATAAATCTTATGCGACTTGCCAGTCTTGTATCAAGGGTAAAATGACCAAAACTCCGTTTACTGGACACGGAGAAAGAGCTACTCAGCTCCTGGGCCTCATACATAGTGATGTATGTGGGCCAATGTCTACACAGGCTAGAGACGGTTTTTCATACTTCATTACATTCACTGACGATTTCTCAAGATTCGGTCATGTATTTTTATTAAAGCACAAGTCCGACGCTTTCGAGAAATTCATTGAATATAAACAAGAAGTAGAAAAACAAACCGGCTTGAGTATTAAGATGCTTCGATCAGATCGAGGTGGAGAGTATCTCAGTACAGAATTTGCAAACTTCCTAAAAGAGAATGGGATTCTCTCTCAGCTCACTCCTCCTTACACACCACAGCACAACGGTGTGTCAGAACGACGGAATAGGACCCTATTAGATATGGTCCGGTCCATGATGAGTGACGCTGAGTTACCAGTCTCGTTTTGGGGGCATGCATTGGAGACTGCAGCGTTTCTGCTAAACAGGGTTCCAACCAAAGCCGTGTCTACCACGCCATATGAGATATGGAATGGGAAGAGACCATCTCTTAAGAGAATTAAGATTTGGGTTGCCCGGCCTATGTTAAAAAGCAGAATCCGGACAAACTCGAGACACGGTCAGTCATGTGTAACTTTGTGGGATATCCAAAGAATTCTTATGGATATCTGTTCTACCACAAAGAGGAACAAAAAGTGTTTGTTTCTCAGTATGCCACATTCTTGGAAAAAGAGTTTTTCACAGATAAAGATGATGGCAAGGTAGTAGATCTAGAAGAGGTTCTGGAGACACAAACTACAAATGACGATTTGGTTGAACCAGCTGTTGCAACAGAAACTGAAGAACCTCAGCCACTCTGTAGGTCTGGTAGGACTTCTCGCCCACCGGAGAGGTACTACGGTTTCCTTATTGATGGTGACGGAGAAGATTGCATCATGGATGATGATGATCCTACCAGTTTTCAGCAAGCTATCACGAGTGGTGACTCTGTGAAGTGGATGGATGCCATGAGATCCGAAATGGAGTCTATGTACACCAACAAAGTATGGACTTTGGACGTTGTACCCCCTGGGGTAAAACCTGTAGGGTGCAAATAGATCTTTAAAAGAAAGATTGGTGTGGATGGGCAGGTAGAGACCTATAAGGCAAGACTTGTGGCGAAAGGTTTTCGTCAAAGACTAGGTTTGGACTATGACGAAACTTTTTAGCCCGTAGCCATGCTTAAATCCATTCGGATCCTACTTGCTATTGCTGCTCACTACGACTATGAAATCTGGCAGATGGACGTTAAAACCGCGTTTCTAAATGGAAATTTAGAAGAATGCGTTTATATGGATCAGCCAGAGGGCTTCATTGACAGTGGGAGCAGCGGGAAAGCATGTAAATTGCTTAAATCCATATATGGGTTAAAGCAGGCGTCTCGGAGTTGGAACATCTGTTTCGATGATGTCATCAAAGAGTTTGATTTCATCAAAAATCCAGATGAACCTTGTGTTTATAAGAAGGCTGTAGGAAGAGCTGTCACATTCCTCGTATTGTACGTGGATGGCATTCTTCTGATAGGAAATGATATTCCTATGCTACAGTCGGTCAAATCATTCTTATCACTGAGGTTCTCCATGAAGGACCTGGGTGATGCCACATACATCCAGGGCATAAGGATCTATAGGGATAGATCCAAAAAGTTATTGGGATTGTCCCAAACCAGGTACATCAACACCATCCTAAAAAGGTTTAGTATGGAAGACTCCAAGCGGGGTGCCTTACCCGCTTGCCATGGAGTCACTCTCTCCAAGGATTCTTGTCCAAAGACCGATGAAGAGAGAGCTCGCATGAGCATTATACCTTATGCTTCGGCAGTAGGATCTATAATGTATGCGATGTTATGTACACGCCCAGATGTAGCTTATGCACTTAGTGTTGTAAGCAGGTATCAATCCAACCCAGGGAAGAACCACTGGACAGCTGTGAAGAACATTCTTAAGTACTTGCGAAGGACTAAAGAACTGTTCTTGGTGTATGGTAATACAGATCTCCAAATGGAGGCCTTTACCGATTCGAGCTTCCAGAGCGATAAGGATGACAGCAAATCTATCTCAGGGTTTGTATTTACCCTCAATGGAGGGGCGGTAAGTTGGAAGAGTTCCAAACAAGATACCATTGCAGACTCTACGATGGAAGCTGAGTACATTGCTGCAAATGATGCCGCCAAGGAAGCCGTCTGGATGAAGAAGTTCATCTCGGAGCTAGGAGTAGTTCCAACCATTATTGATCCAATAACTTTGTATTGTGACAATAATGGGGCTATGGCGTTAGCCAAGGAGCCCAGATCCCATCAGCGGTCCAGACACATCCTGAGGCGCTTTCATTTGATCCGGGAGATTATAGATCGCCGCGAGATCGAGATTAGGAGGGTAGACACAAAGAATAACGCCGCGGATCCATTCACCAAGGCCCTCCCTCAGCCGCAGTATGAGCGACTTTTTGAGATGTTGGGTATGAGATACGCCAATAACTGGCCTTAGTGCAAGTAGGAGATTGTTGGATATATGTATGCCCTAGAGGCCATTATGTGATAGTGGATGTATTTATACATGTATATATATATTCAGTATGCATTCTTGCTCGACATGATAGTATGCTATCTGGTTCTACTTTATCTGACATGTTGATTTGATCATGCTTTTATTCATTCATGCATGCTGATAAAGCCCTGAGGATATCGGCTTGACTACTCTGATTATGATGGAGATCATACTAGTGGGACATCTGTAGTCTATAAGCATATCCTGGAAAGTCCCTAGTCGTAGGTATATCGAGACGGGGCATTGATATACCAGTGTAGACTAGCGTATATGATACTAGACCCATACGATGGGCGATGGATGTTCCCACATTCATCGATGTTTAACATCAAGATCATATACGGGTGCTCAGTGCTGACTGGGTACACTGGACGGACTCACCGAGAACTCCTATATGGAATTATATCTATCGTCGGATAACAGTTCTCAGATGACACTGGTTCAGGTTAGTCTGTAGACCCGAGATCGTCATAGAGTCTTGTGTGTTCTCCCACTGTACTTTGATTGCCACCCTACCACGGCTCTACTGAGTCATGCAAACAGGTGGCCGTTGGGTACAGTCCCGAGACACACGAAGACGATGAGCGATAGGAGGGGTTTCGTCTCTCCCGGTATTGGGAGTTGATGCTGTGCTGTGCCCGACTGGTTATAACAGCAAGTCCCTGGCCAGGGCTGCTGAGATCTGCTGATAAGTGTTATCAGTAGTTTCTCGATCTGTTATAGACCATTCACCGGCACGACTTATTGAGTTATTAGGGTCGACGTGACCATCCCTAGGATCGATATGCAGCATATCTGACGAAGAGACCGGACTGTACGGTAGTGTTGCCGGATGGCTCGACGGGAGTTGTAGCAGGTTCGCTTGTTGTCTTCTGATCGCTCAATACCCGGGTGGCCGTTACGTTTAGCTGACCGCTTGCGGCTTGAGGGTACCTGATATGATCATCACCCTCTGCCGGCGTATTGACGAGTCTTAGAGTCCCACAAAGGAGTTACCCAGTCCAGGCGAAACGTTGTGGTGCGCGTATGCGATATGTGCATGCACCCGATTGAAATGTGCGTATATGATACCGAACATTGATCGGGCGGCTTGCTTTTGGTGGGGTCATATGTGATATGGCCGGATTGATGAATCAAGTGTTGATTTATCATTTAACTATTAGTTTTCTCACTTGAAACCTTTCTAGTATGTGATGGATGTATGTAAGCATGCATGTGTTTCTTTCTTTCATTCTAGTTTCATGCACATGTGGATGTGCATACATGCATACATACATACACCCATCCATCATGGTTGTTAGCATATGGAAATGGTGGCAATATAAGACTCACACCATGGATTAAATAATGGATTATTATTTGATTTTGGATTTAAAAGAAAATGAAAAGGAAAGGATAATCATTCTAGCTTCTACATTCTTCCTTTGACTTAACCATGCTCAACTACCACTAACCTAGGGTTATCCTTCTCTTTATCATTTAAAACCCAAGTTAAATTAACTATCCATCATTTAATCATGGTTGAAATTGAGAAGGAATAAAATATAAAAGGTTATATTTCATTTCTTTTCACTTCAGGGTTATTTTTTCACCTCTAGTTAAAAAAATAGCCACCATCTTCATCCTCCTTCACCTTTTCCTCTCTAGTTTTTTCTAGTGAGTTAAACACAATTAAAGAAAGGTTTTTGAAGTGATATCCATAGCCACAACATCATTCTACTCATGTCTAGCCAACTTGATTAGAGTGTTCTCTTTGCTTTTCCAAAGTTTCAAGCTTGGACGGGAAACTTCGGGTGGATCGTCGTGGACGAAAGAGGACTACAAGTGGACCTTATTCCAACACCCTAGAGATCAAGGAGTCAAGCAAAAGGGGAGCTACAAAGGTTGTAGCCTTCAAACCCTAATCTTTATTAGCTTAATAGTTTCGAAACCCTAATTTTCTAGGATCGATTCCTTTGCATGTTCGTTTAGCACCATAAAAATTTAAACTTTTGGACATGTGATGCTTCAAAACTCTTCATAGGGTGCTACACAAACCTTTCAAATATAACCCCATATAAGCATATATGAAAGAAGAATGTATGCAAGTATGGGTGTGTGTGTGTGTGTAAATGTGGTGCAACCTCTACTCTAGGGTCTCGCAACAATAAACATATCCAATCACACCTAAAATCTATCTTTATCATCAAGAAACTCAACAATATAATCAATATATATGTGTGTATACGTATTCGTATACATAACCACGAACTGCGGGGGTGCTATACGCCATCCACCCGACTTCTCCCCGTAGATATAAATCTACTCACCTGGTCCTCGCTCGCCGGTGCCAATGTCGCCACGCGCCTGCTTGTCGTCTCTAAGTCCTCGTGAGTGTACCTACGTATCATAACACATCTTATCGCATTAAAATCCGACCCATGACCAAAACGACACACGAATCTCACATAGGTCAAAACCTATGGTTTGCTCTCTCAAATCAACCCAAAAACCCTCGACATCGGTGTACACACGCCGATTGATCGAGAAAAATACCAAACGTACCAATCATTGTTTTATAAGTCACTAAAAATATATGAAATAGGATGCAAATCATCAAAACCAATAAATTGATCAAATCGGTTTATTTCCAAAAAAAAGCCCAGTAAAGGGGTCGTTAACCGTTTTACTACAAGTCTTGATGTTTTAGCAAACTAGTGGTCACAATACTCACTAATTATCTTAATTAGGCCACATAAACATTTACTAGATTTTTAATCTTGCTAAATTACATTAAACCAAAATCTAGTTAGCAAAAGTTACCATTTTAGTTCAAAACTTGGTGTTTTAACCAATCTAAATATTTTAACAATTCTAGTGGCTATAATGTTCATTAAACATCTTAATTATGTCATACCAATGTTAATTAGATTTTAAACTCACTCATTTCCATCAATTCTAAAAAACCTAGTTTGCAATATTTATACAATTATTACAATTTTAAACTAACAATTTGCAAACTAGCAATTAGATTAGTTTTTGCAAGCATTAACATGTTAATCTTCTCATTGCAATCTTAAGCAAGTATCAACCACTCTAATTGAATCTAAACCCTAACTTTTGAATCCAAAACCTTCTCTTGAAAATTCAAGTATTGAAATTGAATCCAAATTAAACCTTTCCTTAACCTAGTTTGAAGTAATAACAACAATTTAACAAAAGGTCAAGATTTATACCTCACCATTATCTTGAGATGTAACATGAATCTAGCCTCACAAACATGCTTCTTGCTCCAAGATTCATGCTAGCTTGGACAAAGAAATAATGGGTAGGGCTTGAATTTGGAGTTTGTGGGATTTTTGAAGTATTTTTGATGCAAATATGATGGATTTTGGAGGGGAAATGAGTTGAGAATTTTGGGGGCTGTTGTTGGAAGGGGGAGGCCGGCTAAAAGAGGGAAGGGGGAGAGAGAGATGTGTGTGTTTCAAAGTCAACACAATTCCATACCATAATTATCTAATTCCATACATTAATTCTTTATTGTTTTTCTTTTAAGTTTTCATTTTATTCTCAAATTGGAGTGTGAAGTGGGGGGGGGGGGCAGCATAGACTCATCCCAGCTGAGTTGGGGATGGAAGTGTGTGTTTGGGGAAAAAATTTCCAAGTAATGAAAGCCCAATTCAAGTCACAAGCCCATCTCACATCAATTTAACTTAATTTTCGCAAAATAAGCCTTTTTCTATCATATTTTCAAAAACCGTTTAACAACTTCATTTCATTTCAAAAACAACATGTTAAAATTTTGTTTAAGGTGTTATGATGCACAAAATTTGTTTCAACTCATTCCAATTTGTAATTTTCCCTAATTAAATGTATTAGTGACGGCTTAAAATAATATAAAAATAATTAATTTCGGAATTTTTTCCAGAAATTTAGAAATTTTACCAGCGGATCAATAAACACCAAATACTAGTAATTACATAGCTAGAATATGTATATTTAATTTTATATTAAAGATATTTACATTTTGACTTTTTACGGAAACTCCCCATATTTTACCGATTTTCCGAAATTTCACCGAAACGATTTTCAAAACGTTACAATTCCACCAGCCAATGGGGACAATTTTGAAATCAAACCACAATACATCAATCTTCTCCCAAAATATCACGGTCTCGAGTCAGAAGACGCATATGTCTTTATTACCAAATTTGAAAATGTATGCGCTATGATAGGTATCTCACAGCTTTCTGTGGATGCTATGAGATTACATTTTCTCCCATTCACTTTGTGCGATATAGCCGAGAAGTGGCTTTATAAAACAGCCGTACATTCTATCTCAAACTGGGGAGAATTCGTAACAACTTTCCTAAAGAAATTCTACCCCAATCATAAAACAGCTTGAGTCCATAGCAAAATAAATCAATTTACCCAGTTTCCAAATGAACCATTCTCGAAATGTTTTGAACGCTTCAAGGATCTGTTAATTCAATGTCCTCATCACGGAATCGCTAGATGGGATCTGTGCAGAATCATATATGAGGGCATTAATCCTACAACAAAACAGACCCTTGAATCCATATGTCAAGGCACCTTCATGAATAAAGATGATGGTAAAGCCTGGAGATTTTTAGAAGATTTCGCTAAAAAATCTTTATAGTGGGAGAGTATAAACCAGTCATCGTCTAGGGGTGGCATTCACCAAATTGATGTTTCCATAGGAGTTAGAGCAGAAATGGCAGCAATGCAAAAGAAACTCGAAGCTATGGAACATAAATTTTTAGCAGCCTCCCTAAATCAGATGTCACTCTCCAAAACTGTCCGTGGATGCTGTTCTGATCCATCACATCTTACGGAAGAATGTCCTTTAAATTCTCCGTTTCAAGGTCAAGAGCATACCAATGCTGCTTTCCAATAAAGACCTAGAAACGATCCGTATTCTTCCACTTATAATCAGAGTTGGAGGAATCACCCTAACTTTGCTTGGAACCAACAACAAAATCAAAACACGGTTCCAAACCAAGATAATTTCTAAAGGGTCCCTCCACAACAACAGCAACCACTTCAAATAAGTCAGCACCCCTACCAATCACAAAATTTTCAAAATCCGGTCAACACTTCTGCACCGTACAACAATTCTTTGCAAGTGACATGTACTGATAACTCCTCTCCACTCGAACAAACCATGAATTTGCTTCTGAAAAATTTCATGTAAGTTTCGGCTGAGATGAAGTCTTCCGTCGATAAAATCCAGAAAAACACTGACTCCCAAAGTGAGAGTATTAAATCGATGGAAGCACAAATTTCCCGTATAAATGCCGAATTGAGTGCTAGAGAGAAAGGGAAATTTCCAGCTCAACCTTTACCCAATCCTGGCTATTCACATCATGTGAATGCTACCACCACGTTGAGATATGGAAGAGTGATTGACAACCATGTCGGTGAAAAGATTGATAATAATGAAGAATCAATCGATGATACCCCGGCTGAGACCTTTCCTTTCACTTCTACCTCTACTTCTGACCCCAGTTCGTCTACCCCACCACCTTCTTGCGAGCCTATTCTCCATTTTCCCTAAGGCTCGACCCCTCAGCACACTTCTTCTAGTCCACCAAAGACGATCCCCACTCCTATTCTTGGATCGTTCCTACCCACACGATCTTCTCCAATGTGGGACCCAGCTCTTATTGCTAAAGCTCCTTATCCGAATCGGTTAAGGGGAAACAAACCAAGTCCGCAAATGAAGAAGATCACTGAAATCTTTAAGCAAGTTAACATCAACATCCCTCTTCTAGATGCTATACAACAAGTCCCGGCTTATGCGAAAATTCTCAAGGACTTGTGCACTAGGAAGAGCAAGACTCAAGTGCCAAAAAAGGTGTTCATGTCGAGTACTGTAGACATAGCTTTTCCTCAACAATTACCTAGAAAACGTAAGGACCCTGGTTGCCCTACAAGTTCTATTTCTATTGAGAGTAAACACATTAACCGCGCTCTACTTGATCTTGGCACAAGTGTTAACCTGCTTCCTTACTCGGTTTATGAGCAGTTAGGGATCAGAGAGTTGAAACCAGCTCACTGCACTCTCCAGATGGCCGACCGATCAATCACCAAACCTAGGGGTGAGCTGGAGGATGTGTTAATAAAAATCGGGGAATTTGTATTCCATGTAGACTTTATTGTTCTTGATACACAGCCTGTAGTGAACCCACGGAATCAAATTCCGGTGATTCTTGGTCGCTCCTTTTTGGCCACTTCCAATGCTATAATCAACCGTCGTAATGGCTCTATGACCCTATCCTTCAGGAAGATGTCAATTGAGCTGAACATTTACAGGTTGGGAAGTGTACCCTCCGAACCTTCTGCTCAGTTCTGTTATGTCAAATTAATGGACGTCGACAGCAGCGAATTTGATCAGCCTCATGATACTGTTAGTGTATATGCCCTAGAGGCCATTACTGTATCATACTAGTTTGTATATTACTTAATGGAAGCTTAGAATATTCACAGTTGTATAGACAATCTTGCTCAAAATGGTAGTATGCTACTTGGTTTGTTTCTACTTTAATGTGTGCATGTGTTTCTTTTAGCATATTGCCTATACACATTAGTGGAGCCCTTAGGATCTTTGCTTGATTACCAGCGTTGTGATGGCAGTCACACTACTGGGGGCTGGGTAATCTACAAGCACATTCTTATACAAGTCCCTAGTCGTAGGATTATCGAGACGGGGCATCGATACTCCGGAGTAGACTAGCGTATGCGCTTCTCATCCCAGCAGGGGAGATGGTCTGTCCCACAACCATTAGTACGTCGTACTTGAGATAGTATGCAGGTGCTCGTTAGGTTACGAGTACGCTGGACAGGACTCGTCGGGAACTGTTGGTTGGTACTATACCTATCGTCAGTTATCAGTTCCCAGGTGACATGAGTACAGCTTAGTCCGTTGACTTGACACTGTCACTTCGCCTCGAGTGTGTTCCCACTATTCTTAGATTGCTACCCTACCACGACTCAAATGAGTCGTGCAAACAGGTGTTAGTGTATATGCCCTAGGGGCCATTATTGTATCATACTAGCATGTATATTACTTAATGGAAGCTTTGGATATTCACAGTTGTATTGACAGTCTTGCTAAAAATGGTAGTATGCTACTTGGTTTGTGTCTACATTAATATGTGCATATGTTTCTTGTAACGTATCACTTATACATATTAGTAGAGCCCTTAGGATCTTTGCTTGATTACCAGCGTTGTGATGGCAGTCACACTAGTGGGGGCTGGGTAGTCTATAAGCAACATCCTATACTTGTCCCTAGTCGTAGGATTATCGAGACAGGGCATCGATACTCCGGAGTAGACTAGTGTGTACGCTTCTTATCCCAGTTGGGAGATGGTCTGTCCCACAACTATCAGTACGTCGTACTGGAGATAGTATACAGGTGCTCGTTGTGTTACGGGTACACCGGACATGACTCGCAGGAGAACTGACTGGATGGTATTATACCTAACGTCGGATAGCAGTTCTCAGGGGACATGTGTGCAGATAGTCTATTGACTTAAGGTCGTCATTTGTCTCGTGTGAGTTCCCACTGTGCTTTGATTACTACCCTACCACGGCTCAAAGGAGTCGTGCAAACAGGTTTTAGTTGGGTACAGTCCCAAGCCACATGGAGGCAGTGAGCGACTGTTAGGGATTCATCTCTCCCGGTATAGGGAGTTGATATCGCACTGTGATCGGTTGGTCATTACCATAAGTCCCTGGCCAGGGCTGATGGAGAATTACTGGTGGACTAATCAGTAGATTCTCGAATGGTCTTGAGCCATACCGGCACGACTTGTACGGTTATTAGGGGTCTGACGTTCTCCACCTCCCTAGACCATACATGCGATACTCTTAGAAGAATAGACCGGACTGCGCGGATATTTTCACGGACATGCTCAGTAGGAGTTCGGATGGGTTTCCTTATCGGCCTTCTTATCGACATCTACCTGGGGACCGTTACGTACAGCTAGTGCCGCTTGCGGTCTGTGGTTAAACCCACTGCCAGCGTAGTGTCGAGTCTTTAGAGTCCCTCACAGAGAGTTTCCCTGCTCCAGGCGAAACGATATAGAGGTCTTATGGTTTTACGACAAGGGTTCGAACGCATACGAGTTTAAACGTACGTACGACGTTCGGACAGTTTTTACTAGCCGGCTTTGGTTTAAGCCAGATTCTAGTATCGGGTTATTGGATTTATACAGTCTAAAGTTTTTTCGTGTTTTCACGGATTGGAGGGGCGTTCTCGTATCTTTCCGGGAAGCTTCGAGAAGTATGGTGACTTGGGGGTTAAGATGGCATAAGCATTTATTGCTTAATGACTCATTTGTGTGATTCATCCATGGAGTTAAATGATGCATTTATTAGCTAATGACTCATGAGATGAATCACACAAGGTGAATGAATCAACCATGATGATTAATCATTTGAATTATTTATTTGATAAATTTTTATGGTTGATATATTCAAATGAGTTTATTTTTCAATATGATTCTTATGCTCACCTTCTCTCTCCTCAAGCTCTCTCATTCTTGAAACCCTAATCCTCCCTTCTCATGTGTTGAGATCAAGGATTAGATAGACTAATTAATCCATAACCTCACTCTATATCACCTATGTCACTTTGATTAGCAACTAAAGAAACCTAGTTATCTCAAGTTAGAGATCAAGCTTGGAGTAGGAGCTCTCGGGTGGATCGTCTTTGACTCGAGGAGGCCGTTGAGGTGCCGATGTTCTAAGGAGCCTACGAGGAGTGGAGGACAGCGATGAAGACCCGAAGGACAAGTAACGTGAGGTATAACTTCGAATCCTAGTAGTTAAACCTCTCGTAGTTTGTTAGTAACGGTTTAGATACGATTCATGCGCTCAAGTCCGTGTTACGAAGCTTTGATAATCGTTTTTCATATATTCCGCCTCCCCGCAAGTTCGTGGGGTGCGTAACGACTTACAGTGGTATCAGAGCCAACTAAACCATTACTAGCTTGTTAGCAACTAATTAGAACTTCGATCGTCGGAAAAACGCGAAAACGAAACCCCAGAACCCTATCAGTTTCTGTTAATTTTAAACGTGTCGAAAAAAATATTTGATATGCCTTAAAATTCACAGCAGGGAATTATAAGAATACTGGGAAAATACGAGCACTCAACTCGACAAGACGACCGCGGATCCGCGGCCAAATGGTGCTTTTATCCCCAAATTCGCCGCGGAGTCAACCCCGAGTTGAGTCGGATTTGCTCTGTTATTCATGTTTTTTGGTGTTTTGTTTTCTAGTATATTCTGTTTCTACCCAGGTTACTTCTGTGCTGATTTTCTTTTGGGGTAGACACGGATAAAGGTAGTCGATCGATGTTCTAAGTTATTTGCTAATTAGGTTTTTATCTGTAATGTTTAATGTGTTTGTAAACCTCCCCTAACTGCTAGTATGTCGGTTGGCAGGGGGTTGCATATTTCTGTAATGTTTACTGTTTGTGTATATGGACTTGATTGGAATGTTGTGATGATTAGCCGGGGTTTGAGATGTGTTTTATATTCATTCATTCGATGCAATTGTAATATGATGTAATATTCTTTTGCGGGGCGCATCCAGGTTGCTGTTGTAGCCACCGTTGTATTATTTCATTTTTACTGTTTTTGCTCCTAGGATAGACCCAAGGTGGGGTGTACAAACTATCGGGTACTTTGAAGTGTTTAGTAGCCTACTCACGTTGTTGAGGGAGACCGCTTCACTTTGGGTACTTGGCGGGTAGTTTGCCGTACCCGTAGGGGTCTAGGGTGGGGTAATGGCTATCATCACAACTGTGTAATCCGTCTTTTGTTGCAGGCTCAAAGCAAACACAGATTGCTAGTATATCCAATAAAGTTCATCAGTGATCTGGAATGCTTATTATTGCGTCTGACGAATGTACAATATCTATATATGATAGCTATTAGACGTCACTTATGTTTTACACCCGCGCTAGCCCATCCCCCGCTCTGTCGTTAGTTAAGTAACCTAACGGGTGATGACGGGACCCCGTGGCGAATGCGGATGGCATAAGAGGACGTGGTATTTTTGTTGTTTTCTGCAATGATAGGATAAATGATGGGACACATTATAATAATGCAAAGAAAATAAACCAAAGTTCAATCGTTGGAAAAAATTTAAAAGAAACCACTCGGTTATTTTAAAAGAGCAGAATTTTTAATTGCGGAGCTTTAACCACTCATTTTAAAATGCTATCAGGTTCCTTCGATTATATCAAGTTCACTACGTTCATGGTTTTGCCAAAACCATTCATAGCCCTCCATCATTTCTTATGAATGGTCAGTAGTATTCAAGCAATGTTTGTTGGCCTACGTCAAGGCATAGTGTTTGGTAGCTGCTGGGGTATTCATTTATTACATAGATAGATGTGTTGGTTTGGAACAGTCGTATTACCTTGTTGGCTTTCGTCAAGGGTATGTACGGGTGGGTTCAAATTAACAAGATAATGATGGGCAGAACTTGACATGTGACTTATGATTTGTTGGCCTTCGTCAAGGTCATAAGAACATGGGGCAAAAATCCACATCGGGAGTTTCTAAAGAAACTGAAACTTGCTAGTATTGCATACCATTTGGAGTTTGATGAATGTTGGTAGGATTCCTTCAACATTATCATACGATGATATTTGGATCCCGATCCTACTTTGAGTATATACTACTTATCAGGAGATTCGTCACTTAACGATCAATGCTATAAACCAAGTAGGTGCCTAGAAAGGTGTCAGCGGGGTTACGCCCCTAGAGAAAAGAGGTTCTTCAATTAAGGAACTTCACGAAAGCGTTGGAAAACCTCCCTCGAAGTATCAACACTGGCCTGGCTGAATGGTTAAGCAAGTATTGTACGATGAGAATAGTCCTGGCTAATTCTTCTTTTATGGTTTAAGGAAGGATTCGAGAAACAGTGGGAGCCATCCTGTTTAGATAAATTAAAAACCACTCTAAACTTGCAAGAGCATCATGCTAAAAGTGTTTTCTTCTCTCTCTCTTAATTGCAGCGACCTTGTGACCACGACTAGGTTACATCTAGATAACAAATTGAATGAATCTGACTTATATGACTGGCAAAGGTCTTTCCAGATGTCCATTGCCTATGACAAGCTGGACCACCCTATTACTACTAAAGATCCCGCCGTCCCAGGTCCAGTTTCCACCATCACGGATATGGATATCCGTCAGACAAGGGAAAAAGATAAAGCGAAAGCCAAGTGCCTCGTGTTGGCTTCAGTTGATGGTGTATACCAGAAGCAGCATGAGAAGATGGACTTAGTTTCCATCTTTCTCCATAACAAAGATTTATATGGAGAGCAATCTCATATCACAAGATATGAGATCTCGAACGAATTAATTCAAGCGAGGTTGGCTGTCGGGTCATCTGTAGGGGACAACATCCTTACAATGACTAGCTATATTGAGAAGCTCAAGGACCTGAAGACCACGTTGGAGAACGGGTCAGATACTGACTTGATTCTACAGTCTCTACCTTCTAACCTGAAGGAAACCAGGGAAATAGAAGGAAAGGGAAGGGCAAAAGTTTCGGGACTGGATATAGTAAAAGAGGGACGTTCCTATTTTTATTGGATTGGGCATAGGCAGAAAGATTACAAGGCTTTGGAAGCCAGTAGCCAGGATACGAAGCATGTTGTGGCTTCAGCCTCAAGTGTGTTTGTAATTGAGAATTGTTTGTCAATTAACTCTACTTCCTGGATACTAGATACCGGAGCAGGATCTCATATCTGTAATTCATTACATGCTTTGAGAAACCGTAGAGTTATGAAGATAGGTGATTTGTCTCTCAGAGTTGCAAACGGAATGAGCGTGGACGCTGAATCCGTGGGAGAATATCGCCTAGGTTTGACAAGTGGGCAGATATTGATTTTACGTAACTGTCTGTATGTACCTAGTATGACTTGTAATATCACATCAGTGTCCTCACTTTCCAGAGAGGGATATGATTTTACATTCGTAAGCGATGTAGTTCACATCCACCTAATTCAAGTTTTGATTGGGTCCGGTACATTAGATAACGCCATATACGTATTGAGTCAAGCTCAGGTTTTCAATGTCCAGAACACACTTAAAAGAAAGTCTCCAGAATTAAATCAGGCTTTCTTATGGCATTGTAGACTAGGTCTTATCAATGAGAGAAGGTTGACTAAGTTACATAGAGAAGGATATTTGAATCCGTTCAAATATCAATCTTATGCTACTTATGAATCTTGTCTCATAGGAAAGATGACCAAGACTTCATTTACTGGACACGGAGTAAGATCAAGCGAGCTCTTGGGACTCATACACAGTGACGTGTGCGGTCCAATGTATACACATACGAGAGGTGGTTATTCCTACTTCATTACTTTTACGGATGATTTCTCTAGGTATGGACATGTCTTCTTGATGAAACATAAATCCGAGGCCTTTGAGAAATTCCAGGAATACAAGAATGAAGTGGAAAACCAAAAAGGCAAAAGTATCAAGACACTGAGATCTGATCGAGGTAGTGAATACTTAAGTGCCAAATTCCTGGGTTACTTAAAAGAGAATGGAATTCTCTCTCAGCTTACTCCTCCATACACACCACAACACAATGGTGTATCCAAAAGGAGGAATCGAACCCTATTGGATATGGTTCGTTCCATGATGAGTAAGGCTGAGTTACCGCGATCTTTCTGGGGTTATGCGCTAGAATCAGCTGCATATCTTTTGAAAAAAGTTCCAACCAAGACTGTGCCTACCACACCATATCATATGTGGAGTGGGAAGAAACCCTATCTTCAGTACTTGAAGACATGGGGATGTCCAGCTTTTGTAAAAAGGCAGCATGCGGACAAGCTCGAGGCACGTTCAGTACAGTGTAAGTTTGTGGGATATCCAAAGAACTCCAAAGGGTATTATTTCTATTGCGCAGAGGAACAAAAGGTTTTTGTTTCTCGTCATGCCCACTTCTTAGAAACTGAATTTTTAGAAAATCAGAAGAATGGGAGCGCAGTAGAACTGGATGAAATTCCAGAACCACAAGCTGTTACTGAAAGTATGGTAGAACCAGAGGTTTCTGAAGAAAGGAACATACCAACGCCTATCCGCAGAAGTAGTAGGCAGTCTCATCCGCCCGAGAGATACTACGGTTTTCTCATAGACGGGGATCGAGAAGATTGCATAATTGATAATGATGACCCTACTAGCTTCCAGCAAGCCATTCAGAGCGGTGACTCAATAAAATGGCTGGATGCAATGCGGACCAAAATGGAGTCCACGTACACTAATAAAGTATGGACTTTGGACATTGCTCCAGATGGGGTAAAACCCGTAGGATGCAAATGGATCTTCAGAAAGAAGATTGGTGTAGATGGACAGGTTGAAACCTATAAAGCTAGACTTGTTGCAAAGGGTTTCCATCAAAGACCTGGTTTGGACTATGACGAAACCTTTTCTCCAGTGGCTATGCTCAAATCCATTCGGGTCCTTCTTGCTATTGCTGCCTTCCACGACTATGAGATCTGGCAGATGGACGTAAAGACGGCCTTTCTAAATGGAAATTTAGAACAGAGCGTCTATATGGATCAGCCAGAGGGATTCATTCAGAATGGGAGCAGCGGTAAAGTATGCAAGTTGCTTAAGTCCATTTGTGGACTAAAGAAAGCATCTCGGAGTTGGAACATCTGTTTTGATGATACTGTCAAAGAATTTGACTTTATAAAAAATCCAGATGAACCATGCATATACAGAAAGATTGTAGGGAGAGCTGTAGTATTCCTCATCTTGTACGTGGATGACATTCTCCTAATAGGAAATGATATTCATATGTTACAGTCAGTCAAAAGATTCTTGTCACAGAAATTCTCCATGAAGGACCTGGGTGATGCCACCTACATTCTGGGGATCCAGATCTATCGTGATAGATCAAAAATGATGTTGGGACATTCACAGTCCAGGTACATAGACACCATATTGAAAAGATTCAGTATTGAAGATTCTAAGCGTTGTATGTAAGTGCACGGCGGCGCCCCGGCCTCCATCCCGAGGCCAAAATGCGGAAGCGGTGATAAACATTAAATTTTGCGAACTTAGCAAACCGGCACCACCGCGCACTAAACACCCGGATCGAACCATTAACTAGTCCTAGCTAACTACAAGATAGGAAATAGAGATATACCGACTGATCTGAGTCCTCCGGTCTTCTCGTCATCGTCCCGATCTCCTGTGGAAACTCCGGTCGTCGCCTCCTAGCCGGAAGGGCGCCACATCGTCTGCATCTTTTACGGGCTCCCACCTCAATACCGAGGCTACTCGGGCACGAAGCTGGCTAGTCGACATGCCCAAGATTTGCTGTAGAATATAGTGTGGATTACTATGTCTCATTTTGGGGTTGTAGGAGGTGCCATTTTGGTGGAGGGATGATACAAGAACTATGTGGAGGAACTTTGGGGATTTTGGAACATGAAATGAACAAAACTCCACACCCACAAAAATTGGGCAGCCTCCTCCTAATAAGGCCGGCCAAAAATGCAAGAGCAAGAGAGAGAAAAAGCCAAGGGGAGGGTATATCATAATGCAAGAGAGAGAGAGTGTGGAGTTATGATGTGTGGAAATGATTACTAGTAAAACCAACACACCAAAACCATCATCATAACCCATCAACAAAGTCAAGCAATCATGAACTCAAGAAAGGTCAAGGGATGGGCTCCATCATGAAACCATCATGATACAAATATATGCAAAGAACACCCTCCACAAATGCCTATTTGCAACAATGCAAATAAGCCCTCCTCCACTAATCTTCGGCCAATGAACGGAACAAAGGAAATCGGCCGAAACGGAAAGCAAACTGGCAACTCCAGAAAACTGGTCCCGTAATAAATTACAGGAAAACCCCGATACTGTGCATACACACCCGCATTTGTATTCCGACCGAAATACAAATGCAATGAGACAAAATTTACACTGTACTATACTAGGATCCGGCTTAAATCAAAGCCGGCTAGTAATATCCGTTCGATCCTGATTCGTGCAATACCGCACGTATCTGATCGAACCCTGCCATATACCTATACGGCCTCTAGTACAAACTGTCCGATCCTGATCCGTGCAATACCGCACGTATCTGATCGGATCTTGCCATATCTCCATACGGCCTCTACAGCTTTTTGCCCGAAAGCTGAGTAACTGAATGTGGGGGACTCTAAAGACTTGTCAACACCTTGGTTGTGGATTTAACCACTAGCACGTCAGAGGTATAAGCCAATACGTAACGGGCTAGCAGGTATTGACTAAAAGGGACGTCTGTGAGCGAACTCAGCCTGACAACCCTACTGAGCCTGTTAGTGACAATATCCGTACAGTCCGGTCTGTTCATCTATGAGCATCGCATGGCGGGCCTAGGGGGTTGGTAAAAGTCAGACCCCCAAAAGCGGTACAAGTCGTGTCGGAGTGTAGCCCAGAATACCCTGAGATACTACTGGAATACCTACCAGTAAATCTCCTTGCCTCGGCCGAGGGCTTCGTGTAATGGCTCTCCTAGACACAGCGCGACCTCACCCCCAATACCGGGAGAGACGAACCCCTGAAGATGCGCTCACTGCCTCCATGTGGCTCGGGACTGTACCCAACTAAAACCTGTTTGCACGACTCCTTTGAGCCGTGGTAGGGTAGTAATCAAAGTACAGTGGGAACTCACACGAGACAAATGACGATCCCCAGGTCGATGAACTAACCTGTACACATGTCACCAGGGAACTGCCATCTGACGTCTGGTATATGACCAACTAGCATGTTCCCGGCGAGTCCTGTCCAGTGTACTCATAACCCAATGAGCACCTATATACATCTTAGGTGAACGAACTGACACCAGTGGCTTGTGAGACCGGCCACCGCCCCTCGTCGGGGTCTCGAATGTACACACTAGTCTACTCTGGAGTATCGATGCCCTATCTCGAAACTCACACGACTAGGGACCATTTAAGGATGTGCTTATAGACTACCATCTCCCACGTATATGATCGCCCTCATACTGCTGGTGGTCAAGCAAGAATCCTAGGGGCTCTATCAACGTGCAATAGCGACGTGTCAGGTCACCTAAAGCAGTACACGATGATAAAGATAAACCAGATAGCATACTATCATCTCAAGTAAGACTGTCCTATCGGGATAGGTCCTCCATCAATCATTGTAATCACGTGCCTGTGATCGAATAATTGAATCTGAGTGCACTATCTCCAACATGGTAATCTACCGGCTTGTCACGGAATCACCCTCTTCAAAGAGATGTCTCCCAAGACTGATTTGGAAAGGGATAGCATGTCGATTATACCCTACGCTTCTGCAGTAGGCTCTATAATGTATGCGATGTTATGTACCAGACCAGATGTAGCATACACATTGAGCGTTGTAAGCCGGTATCAGGCAAACCCAGGGGAGAAGCACTAGATAGCCGTAAAGAACATTCTCAAGTACCTGAGGAGGACTAAGGAGATGTTCGTGTTGTATGGCGGAAAAGACCTCCAGATAGAGGCCTTTGCCGACTCCGGCTTCCAGAGTGACAAGGATGACTCCAAGTCCATGTCGGGTTATGTCTTTACCCTCAATGGAGGGGCGGTCTATTGGAAAAGTTCCAAGCAGGAGACCGTTGCTGACTCAAAAATGGAAGCGGAGTACATAGCTGCTTGCGATGCCGCAAAAGAAGATGTCTGGATGAAGAAGTTCCTCACAGAACTTCAGGTAGTTCCTACCAGTGTTGATCCAATACCTCTGTATTGTGACAACAACGGCGCTATAGCTTTAGAGAAGGAACCGAGGTCCCATCAGAAGTCCAGACACATCTTAAGGCGGTATCACCTGATCAGGGAGATCGTAGATCGCCGGGAGATCGAGGTGAAAAGAGTAGAGACGGAGAATAACATTGCTGATCCATTCACAAAGGCCATTCCTCAGACGCAGTTCGAGAGGCTATTCGAGATGACAGGTTTACGATATGCCAGCTCATGGCCCTAGTGCAAGTGTGAGATTGTTAGTGTATATGCCCTAGGGGCCATTATTGTATCATACTAGCATGTATATTACTTAATGGAAGCTTGGGCTATTCACAGTTGTATTGACAGTCTTGCTAAAAATGGTAGTATGCTACTTGGTTTGTGTCTACTTTAATATGTGCATATGTTTCTTATAACGTATCACTTATACATATTAGTAGATCCCTTAGGATCTTTTTTTGATTACCAGCGTTGTGATGGAAGTCACACTAGTGGGGGCTGGGTATTCTATAAGCAGCATCCTATACTTTTCCCTAGTCGTAGGATTATCGAGACAGGGCATCGATACTCCGGAGTAGACTAGTGTGTACGCTTCTCATCCCAGTTGGGAGATGGCCTGTCCCACAGCCATCAGTACGTCGTACTGGAGATAGTATACAGGTGCTCGTTGTGTTACGGGTACACCGGACAGGACTCGCAGGAGAACTGACTGGATGGTATTATACCTAACGTCAGATAGCAGTTCTCAGGTGACATGTGTGCAGATAGTCTGTTGACTTAAGGTCGTCTTTTGTCTCGTGTGAGTTCCCACTATGCTTTGATTACTACCCTACCACGGCTCAAAGGAGTCGTGCAAACAGGTTTTAGTTAGGTACAGTCCCGAGCCACATGGAGGCAGTGAGCGACTGTTAGGGATTCGTCTCTCCCGGTATAGGGAGTTGATATCGCACTGTGATCGGTTGGTCATTACCATAAGTCCCTGGCCAGGGCTGATGGAGAATTACTGGTGGACTAATCAGTAGATTCTCGAATGGTCTTGAGCCATACCGGCACGACTTGTACGGTTATTAGGGGTCTGACGTTCTCCACCTCCTTAGACCATACAAGCGATACTCTTAGACGAACATATCGGACTGCGCGGATATTGTCGCAGACAGGCTCAGTAGGAGTTCGGATGGGTTTCCTCATCGGCCTTCTTATCGACATCTACCCGGGGACCGTTACGTACAGCTAGTGCCGCTTGCGGTCTGTGGTTAAACCCACTGCCAGCGTAGTGTCGAGTCTTTAGAGTTCCACACAGAGAGTTTCCCTGCTCCAGGAGAAACGATATAGAGGTCGTATGGTTTTACGACAAGGGTTCGAACGCATATGTGTTTAAACGCACGTACGACGTTCGGACAGTTTTTACTAGCCGGCTTTGGTTTAAGCCAGATTCTAGTATCGGGTTATTGGATTTATACAGTCTAAAGTTTTTCCGTGTTTTCACGGACTGGAGGGGTGTTCTCGTAATTTTCTGGGAAGCTTCTAGAAGCATGGTGGCTTGGGGGTTAAGGTGGCATAAGCATTTATTGCTTAATGACTCATTTGTGTGATTCATCCATGGAGTTAAATGATGCATTTATTAGCTAATGACTCATGAGATGAATCACACAAGGTGAATGAATCAACCATGATGATTAATCATTTGAATTATTTATTTGATAAATTGTTATGGTTGATATATTCAATTGAGTTCATTTTTCAATATGATTCTTATGCTCACCTTCTCTCTCCTCAAGCTCTCTCATTCTTGAAACCTTAATCCTCCCCTCTCATGTGTTGAGATCAAGGATTAGATAGACTAATTAAACCATAACCTCACTCTATATCACCTAGGTCACTTTGATTAGCAACTAAAGAAACCTAGTTATCTCAAGTTAGAGATCAAGCTTGGAGTAGGAGCTCTCGGGTGGATCGTCTTTGACTCGAGGAGGCCGTTGAGGTGCCGATGTTCCAAGGATCCTACGAGGAGTGGAGGACAGCGATGAAGACCCGAAGGACAAGTAATGTGAGGTATAACTTCGAATCCTAGTAGTTAAACCTCTCGTAGTTTGTTAGTAACGGTTTAGATACGATTCATGCGCTCAAGTCCGTGTTACGAAGCTTTGATAATCGTTTTTCATATATTCCGCCTCCCTGCAATTTCGTGGGGTGCGTGACATGGACTTACAACAGGTAGCAGTTGGCTGCAGTCCCGAAGCACTTGGAGGCAGTGACGGTTAGACAGGATTCGTCTCTCCCGGTATTGGGGGTTGATATCGCGCTGTGTCTAGGAGAGCCATTACACAAAGTCCCTGGCCAGGGCAAGCGAGATATACTGGTAGCGTTTCCAGTGTTATCTCAGGGTGTTCTGGGCTATACTACGACACGACTTGTACCGCTATTAGGGGACTGACGTTTACCGCCCCCTAGGCCCTCCATGCGATACTCTTAGACGAACAGACCAGAATGTACGAAGATTGTCTCATTTAGGCTCAGTAGGAGTTCGGATGGGTTCACCTCATCAGTTTGTTAGTTATATGTATGCCCTAGAGGCCATTACTGTACATAGGATGTATATTGTAGTGGATGCTGGGACATATATAGGGAGGACTTTCTTGCTCGACATGATAGTATGCTATCTGGTTACACTTTACCTTAACGTGTATACTGTTTGTCTCTCTGTTACATGTTGGTAAAGCCCTTAGGATGTGTACTTGACTACCTGAACTATGATGCTGATCATACTAGTGGGGACATGGTAGTCTATAAGTACATCCTTCAAGGTCACTAGTCGTGGGTGTATCGAGACGGGGCATCGATATACCAGAGTAGACTAGCGTATACCTTCTCGACCCATACAGATGGGCGATGGATGATCCCATATCCATTGGTGTTTGACATCGGAGATGATATACGGGTGCTCAGTAGAGACTGGGTACACTGGACGGACTCGCCGAGAACTCCCAGATGGTATTATACCTCACGTCAGATGGCAGTTTTCTAGTGACACTGGTACAGGTTAGTCTGTAGACCCGAGATCGTCATAGAGTCTTGTGTGATTCCCACTGTGCTTTGATTTCCACCTTACCACGTCCAAGAGGGCATGCAAAACGGTGGCTTTTGGGTACAGTCCCGAATCACATGGAGGCAATGAGCAATAGGAGGGGATTCGTCTCTCCCGGTATAGGGAGTTGATGTTGCGCTGTGTTCGATTGGCTATAACCGGAAATCCCTGGCCAGGGTTGCTGAGATTTACTGGTAAGTGTTACCAGTAGTTTCTCGAACTGTTATAGACCTCATATCGACACGACTTATCGAGCTACTGGGGTCTGACGTTTACCACCCCTAGGCGAGATATGCGACATATCAGACGATCAGACCGGACTGTACGGTAAGTGTTACTGGTTGGATTCACAGGAGTGTGAGCGGGCTTGCTCGTCGATCTTCTGATCGCTCAATACCCGGGTGGCCGTTACGTTTAGCAGACCGCTTGCGGCTTGTAGGTGTTTGATATGATCATCACCTGCTGCCGGCGTATTGACGAGTCTTTAGAGTCCTACACAGAGGTTTCCTGGCTCAAGCGAAACGAAATAGGAGCGCATATGAGATATGTGCGGGACCGAGAATAATGCGTGTATGTGATACCGTATTTCATTCTCGCGATGAATGTTTCGATTGGTTGTATGCGATATAACCTAGTTATCGAATCGAAGATTGATTCGTTAAATCGATACATTGAATACTAGTCGGTTATGTGCGACATGACCGGATCATTGAATCAAGTGTTGATTTAATGATTTAATGTATAATTATATATTTGATATATTACTTTGCATTAACTAGTATTGGTTCATTTTAAAAGGATTTTCTCACTTGATGTGCACATTGTATATGTGATATATTTTTGTGTACACTTGATTGTATCATGTTTGATGATACATGTTAACTTGTGCATGTGTAAAGACTAAACCATGGTTATATGAATGGTTAGGGTTTTGTTTACTTGTTCATTTATTTATATTGATTATTTATTTTGGAAAAGAAAAGGTAAATGGTGGCTTTCTTTGGTTCTTTCATGAAGCTTCATGAAGAGTTGAAAAGGTTGACCATTTTGTTTTCTTCTCTTAACCTAACCATTCACCTAACCCTAGTTTGCTCTCTACACTTGACTATGGTTAGGATATGATAAGTATTCATATTGTTTTTCTTTTTAAAAAAAAAGACTTATCATAATCTATCTTCTTCTTCTACTTCATCTTCAAGAAAAAGCTTGCCACCATTAATGGCATCTTGAGGAAAAGAGTGAGAAATCCAATTCTAAAGTGAACCCACCTCCTATTTCTTCATCCTCTACCTCTTGCCAAGTAGTATAGGGTGTTTTCTTCACAAGTTTCATGACTTGGTGAAGTTAGAGCTTGTTCTTGTGTTGCCTCGATGTAGATCATCTTCGGCATCGTAACCGACGACTAGTCCGCTCATTTCTCCGATGAAGCCGATGCTAGAGTCCGAGATCCGACATGGACAGCGAGGGGACGTCTACGTGGAGCTAAGGAAGTGGAGAACCGGATCTACAAAGGTTGTAGCCTCTTTCCTTTTAGATAAAGTTATTTATTTGCATCGCATCACCTATATATCTAGTTAACGATCCGTATTAGGGTTTGTAGTCACTTGTAAAATTTTAATTAGGCATGTTTGATGCCTTGTGAGACTTCATTAGCGTGCCTAGGAACCCTACAGTGGTATCAGAGCCTAGCTAGAGCCTTAGGCGATGCGTAGACGGAGTTAGAAGTCCGATCGAACCGAAACCCTAACACAAACATGCTCTCTGGAAATTTTTCAAAAACTGGGGTTTTTCTATATTAAAAATATTTAGAAAAATCAGCAGGCATTTCTAAGAGTTACTGTGAAATTCGATGAACCAATTCCATCAAACCGCCGCGGTTCCGCGGCACGAGCATGGCTCGTGCGGCGGTTCCGCGGCCGTATGGTCTCTTTGCCCAATTTGTTTTGCACAGTAACTCCTATTTTCCTGGGAATTTTTAATCTGAACTCAAGAGTTGAGTTTTCTGGATTGTATTGGGGACTCGGTGTTTCGATCGGATTATCAAACTTTGTCTATGTGTTTTTCCGGGTAATTTTGGAATATGTTAAAAAGTTCGACCGGATATAAATACCCACTTTTTCCCCTGCCGGGAAATTTCCAATTGTTGGATATTTCTGTAGTTTAATCACGTTCTAAGTAGTGCAAGTAACGCGATGGTCCCTCTAGAAGACAACAAACCTTAACTCGATTATGTGACCGTCTTGAACCGCCCTTTGAACCTTAGGGTTTGGGGCAGTACGGCGTGCCACATGTGAGGCGTTGGCTTGACCCTTCTACGGCTGGACCGTTGGTACTGAGGCATGAACTGGACGTTTTTAAACTTATTTCATGTGTTGAGCTATTTCGGAAAAACTTGGGTGTTTGATTTTCGATCGGAAAGTTTAACATTTTCTATTTATCTGGAATGAGATACAATAATTGGAATTCACAAGTAGTTATGAGATAACTGAATGAATGTTATAAATCTAGCACTTTAGTCTCACTTGATCGGTTGCTACGGAATTTTGATGCGATCAAAAGTCCGTCGCAATCACGTAGCATACGCGGATACTCACCGGGTAAACTTAATAGACATCTACACCCCATAGCCCCGACCAAGTGACTGTAGGAGAACCCCGTCGCCGAAAGCATCCGTTCGAGTGCTAGCGGCAGCGGTGTTCCGCCTTGGTGCACTTCGTCGACGGCGTCGGGGGTGCGGCCGTCTACTAAAGTTTGCGACGAACATGCGATTAGTTTTTCGGGAATCTTGTTGAATTGCCCAACTTGATATTGAAAAGAGTTTTCGATAATGAGACTAAAATGCGGGGTTTATAATTGTTAGGCATGCGATGTCTAAGGAATTCATTTGATTAGGCATGCGATGTCTAAGGAGGTTGCGGATTCCAACTGTTGTAGTTTTACACTTTCTTTTCTGCGACCGTAAGTGTAATATGTGATATCGCCGGTTTCGTTACTATATGTCAACGACAATTGGGATGGGCATATTTACTTACGTTGATGACATGTGATGTTATGTGTTGCTGGATATGTTATATTGGATCGTCGTGTTTGAATAGCCCGGGGGTTTTTATGTGAGATGAGTGTTTTTCATTTTCATTCATGTAAAAACTTGTATGTAATATTCTTTTATTGGGGCACTTCCAGGTAGCGGAAGATGTCACCCTTTGTATATTATTTACTTTTCCGCACTAGGATAGACCCAAGGAGGAGAGCACGAGTAACCGGGTTCTGGAGTCCAGTGGGAGACCAACTCGAGGAGTCGAGTCCGGGTCTCCTAACTCTAGAATTGGTAGGGTTGCTTGCCGCTCTCGTAGGGGTCTAGGGGTGTGGGTTTGGCTATTCATCGCGACCGTGGAATCCGTATTTTATACTGGCTCGTATTAAAAACACGGACGTCCTAGTATATCAAATATTTCATATGTTTCTTCTGCTGCGATATCTATGATGTGATCATGTGATGTTCTGTGATAGATATAATATATAGTATATATGATATATTATATAGGCGTTACTTATGTTTTACACCCGCGCTAGCCCTGCCCTGCTCTGCCGTTAGTTACCTAACCTAACGGTGCACGAGGGGACATCGAGGCGAATGCGGATGGCATAAGTGTACGTCGTATTTATCTGTGATGTTTAGGTAATTTAAATGATGGGACTTCATTAATGTGATTAATGAAAGAAAAGAAACCTAAGATGTTGTGGAATCGAATTTCTAAAATAAAACAGGTAGCTACAGTTCTTGCTTTGCACAGCGGTATATATGATATATCCTGCACCTCATTCGATAAGGAAAGGACCGAGATCCCTTCACCGGGAGTGACTCCTTTAGCAATAACTGGCAGATGCTACACACTCGGTTAATCTTTTGATTGCTTTTAAGAGTTCTGCTTTGCACAGTGATATATATGATATATCCCGCACCTCATTCGACGAGGAAAGGACCGACGATCCCTTCACCGGGAGTGACTCCTTTAGCAAAACTAGAAAAGCCTAAAAAACACTCCATTTCAAAATTCATTCGATCCTACAACGATATCAAGTTCATTACGCAATAGGTTTTCAGAAAAACCTGTCGTAGCCCTCCGTCATTTCAGATAAGTACTAGTTAGTATTCGTGCTACGTTTGTTGACTATGTTAAGGCGTAGTGTGCGGTAGCTAATTAGTGCTTATCTGTATAAGCATATGATGCGATTGGATTAGGGTAGTCGTGCGACTTTGTTGACTATGTTAAGGGTCGTGCGGGTGGGTTTAATTCAATCAGGAAATGACGGGTTGAACTTGACTAGCACTTATGATTTGTTGACTATGTTAAGGTCATATAGCTGCTAGGGGCAAAATTATCGGGAATTTCAAGTGTTGAAATTTGCAATGAGATTGCATACCTTCTATGAGATAGTTGGATCCCGATACCCACTGCGAGTAATTGTTACTCCTGGGAGAGTTTTACACATTACAATTAGCCGATCAAGTAGGTGTCTAGAAAGGTGTCAACGGGGTTACACCTCTGGGAAAACGAGGTTTACAGTAATTAGGTTCGTGCGAAAGCACGGGGGACTTCCCTCAAAGTACCGACACTTGCCTGGCTGAAAGATTGGCGAACTTGTAGCGTGTAATTAATCCCGGCTAGTCTTTCCTTTTAGGGTTTGAAGGAAGATTTGATAAAAAGCAGTGGGAGCCAACCTGATTAGATAAAATAATAACCAATCTGATCATGCAAGAGCGCACGCTGAGTGTTTTCTTCTCTCTCTCTCTCCAGGTAGCGACCATATCACGCCTTAATCAAGATAATAATACGGATATATTGACCGAACCCGCTTGTTATAACTGAGCTGGGGAACGTTGGTCCCGCTCCAACTTATAAATGTTATAAGACAGAGCAGGAAATTGGGGAATACCGGATTTCCCGTGCCGCCCAAACGAGGAAAGTGCATATGATGCATCATCTTCGGGTGTGTTCGTTACAAAGAACTGTTTCTCAGTATCCTCTGCATCCTGAGTATTTGATACCAGATCAGGATCCCAGATATGTAATCTGTTACATAGGGCTACAAAAGGGTAGAAAACTGAGAACGGGTGATAAGTTTCATGAGACAGAAAACGGGGCAAGTGTTGCAGCCAAGTCTGTTGGTCACTGTCACCCTATATTACCAATGCATTGATTCTGAACAAATGCTATTAGATACCGAACCTGATATACAAAATCATATCAATCTCTTTATTAGTAAAGAAATGATAAAATTTTGTATTGTTGGATAATGTTTTGAACATTTCCTATATCAAAAGTTGATCGGTTCAGGCACGTTATCTAAAAGCATTGATGTTCTAAATCAAACTACAGTTCTTAGTATATAGAACACACACAAGAGGAAGAGTTCAGAAATGAACGGATCCTTCTTGAGGTATTGTAGACTAGGTCATATCAATGCGACCCGACTAGCTAAGTTACATTTAGATGCATATTTAAATCAGTTTGAATTTATATCTTGTGAAACTTGCCAGTCATGTCACAGAGATAAGATGACCATAGCTCTGTTTAATGGAAACAGAGAAAGAGTTAGTGAACTCTTGGGATGATACATGTTGATGTATGTAGGTCCCCAGTCTATACATGCCAAGACCGGTTCTTTGTACTTCATTACATTCTCTGATAATCTCTCGAGATTCAGACATATGTTCCTGTTGAAACACAAGTCCAAACCTTTTGAGATATTCACAGAATATAAGATAGAAGTAGAGAACCAAAATACGGGTATAAGTATTATGTCCTTTGATGTGATCGAGGAGGAGAATACTTGAGCACGGAAATCCTGGACTATTCTAAAGGAGAATGGGATTCTCTCTCAGAATTACTCCTCCGTATACACCATAGCACGATGGTATATCGGGGCGGAGCAGATACACCCTATATGATGAGGTGTGCTCTATGATGAGTACTACTGAGTTACCTATTTCCTTTTGGGAGTTATGCACTTAGGAAGTTGCATACCTATTGAATAGGGTTCCAATCAAATCAGCTGCCTACCGCTTCATATGTGATATAGAAAGGGAAGAGCCCATATCTTAAGTTAGTTAAGATTTGGGGTTGTCCGGCCTTTGTCTAAAAGCAAAATCCGAACAAGCTCGAGGCAAGGTCTGTTATGTAGAACTGGAAATGTTCCAGCTATACAAACTGCAGCAGATGATTTGATAGAACCAAAGGATTCAGTAGATTCCAACGAACCTCAGCCTCTCCGCCGATCTAGTAGGGTTCCTCACCCACCTGAGAGATACTTCGGTTTCTCTATGACAGTGGGAGCGAGGATTGCATCATGAGATGATGACCAAACTAGTTTCGAGCTGGCCATCAAGAGTAGGGACTCTGTAAGAATGGCTGGATGCTTAGCAATCTGAGATGGAATCCATGTACACCAGCAAAGTATGGACCTTGGCTGCTATATCTGAAGGGTTAAATCCCCATCAGGAGCAAGTATATCTTGAGAAGATTTCTTGGTGTAGATGGAAAAGTTGAGACTTTCAAAGCTAGACCTGTTAAAGGTTTTCGTCATCAACCAGGCGTGGATAATGATGAAACCTTTTTCCAGTAGCTATGCTTAAGTCTATCCAGATCCTACTTACCACGGCTACATACCATGACTACGATATCTGGCGGTTGGGTGCCATGACTGCTTTTCTAAATACTGATTTAGAAGAGAACGTCTATAAGTACACAGCCAGAGGGCCTCGTAGACAGTGGGAGCAGCGGAAACGTGTGCAAGATATTTTATGTGATAAAGCAGGCATCGCGGAGTTGGAACGTCTGTTTTGATGTGTCAGTCAAAGAGTTTGACATCATCAAAATGGTAGATGAACCTTGTATATACAAAAAGGTAGAAGGGAGTATGGTAGTGATCCTCGTAGAGTACGTGGATGACATACTCTTGATAGGGAAGGAGTTTCCTATGCTACGCTCGGTCGATCTCCGCTTATAACATGGATTCTCCATATAGGATCAAAGTGATACCTCCTAAATCCAGAGTCTTCATCTATGAGATAGATGTTATTTGGGTGTTAGAATACTCACTAGATGTAGTGAGATGGTATCAATAGATCCTGGGGAGAATCACTAGAAAGGTTCCAGGGTGATAAGGACGACTGAATGTCAGTCGCAGGCATTGTCTTTACCCTCTGTAAAGGGACGGTATGTTGGAAGAGTTCCAAGCTAGATACCGTGGCATACTAGATGATAAAGGCTGGATACATCGCTACTTAAGATGCTACCAAGGAGGAAGTCTGGGTGTATATTGGTTCATGAGATGAACTTCGTTCCTCCCATTGTGTGACAATGGAGTTGTGGCTTTGGCCCAGGAACCCCGGTCCCATCAGTGACTCAGACGTATTCTAAGGCGGCATCACCTGATCATGGAGATAGTTGATCTCCAGGGTGATCAAGGTTAGGAGAGCAGACTCAGAGGATAACACGACGGATCCACTCACGAAGGCCTATTCCCAGAGAGAGACTTTTATGGGATGGTTGAGTATGAGATACTACAACCACTGCTACAGATGGCCCTAGTGCAAGTGGGAGATTGTTAGTTATATGTATGCCCTAGAGGCCATTACTGTACATAGGATGTATATTGTAGTGGATGCTGAGACATATATAGGGAGGACTTTCTTGCTCGACATGATAGTATGCTATCTGGTTACACTTTACCTTAACGTGTATACTGTTTGTCTCTCTGTTACATGTTGGTAAAGCCCTTAGGATGTGTACTTGACTACCTGAACTATGATGCGGATCATACTAGTGGGGACATGGTAGTCTATAAGTACATCCTTCAAGGTCCCTAGTCGTGGGTGTATCGAGACGGGGCATCGATATACCAGAGTAGACTAGCGTATACCTTCTCGACCCATACAGATGGGCGATGGATGATCCCATATCCATTGGTGTTTGACATCGGAGATGATATACGGGTGCTCGGTAGAGACTGGGTACACTGGACGGACTCGCCGAGAACTCCCAGATGGTATTATACCTCACGTCAGATGGCAGTTCTCTAGTGACACTGGTACAGGTTAGTCTGTAGACCCGAGATCGTCATAGAGTCTTGTGTGATTCCCACTGTGCTTTGATTTCCACCTTACCACGTCCAAGAGGGCGTGCAAAACGGTGGCTTTTGGGTACAGTCCCGAATCACATGGAGGCAATGAGCAATAGGAGGGGATTCGTCTCTCCCGGTATAGGGAGTTGATGTTGCGCTGTGTTCGATTGGCTATAACCGGAAATCCCTGGCCAGGGTTGCTGAGATTTACTGGTAAGTGTTACCAGTAGTTTCTCGAACTGTTATAGACCTCATATCGACAAGACTTATCGAGCTACTGGGGTCTGACATTTACAACCCCCTAGGCGAGATATGCGACATATCAGACGATCAGACCGGACTGTACGGTAAGTGTTACTGGTTGGATTCACAGGAATGTGAGCGGGCTTGCTCGTCGATCTTCTGATCGCTCAATACCCGGGTGGCCGTTACGTTTAGCAGACCGCTTGCGGCTTGTGGATGTTTGATATGATCATCACCTGCTGCCGGCGTATTGACGAGTCTTTAGAGTCCTACACAGAGGTTTCCTGGCTCAAGCGAAACGAAATAGGAGCGCATATGAGATATGTGCGGGACCGAGAATAATGCGTGTATGTGATACCGTATTTCATTCTCGCGATGAATGTTTCGATTGGTTGTATGCGATATAACCTAGTTATCGAATCGAAGATTGATTCGATAAATCGATACATTGAATACTAGTCGGTTATGTGCGACATGACCGGATCATTGAATCAAGTGTTGATTTATTGATTTAATGTATAATTATATATTTGATATATTACTTTGCATTAACTAGTATTGGTTCATTTTAAAAGGATTTTCTCACTTGATGTGCACATTGTATATGTGATATATTTTTGTGTACACTTGATTGTATCATGTTTGATGATACATGTTAACTTGTGCATGTGTAAAGACTAAACCATGGTTATATGAATGGTTAGGGTTTTGTTTACTTGTTCATTTATTTATATTGATTATTTATTTTGGAAAAGAAAAGGTAAATGGTGGCTTTCTTTGGTTCTTTCATGAAGCTTCATGAAGAGTTGAAAAGGTTGACCATTTTGTTTTCTTCTCTTAACCTAACCATTCACCTAACCCTAGTTTGCTCTCTACACTTGACTATGGTTAGGATATGATAAGTATTCATATTGTTTTTCTTTTTAAAAAAAAAGACTTATCATAATCTATCTTCTTCTTCTACTTCATCTTCAAGAAAAAGCTTGCCACCATTAATGGCATCTTGAGGAAAAGAGTGAGAAATTCAATTCTAAAGTGAACCCACCTCCTATTTCTTCGTCCTCTACCTCTTGCCAAGTAGTATAGGGTGTTTTCTTCACAAGTTTCACGACTTGGTGAAGTTAGAGCTTGTTCTTGTGTTGCCTTGACGTAGATCATCTTCGGCATCGTAACCGACGACTAGTCCGCTCATTTCTCCGATGAAGCCGATGCTAGAGTCCGAGATCCGACATGGACAGCGAGGGAACGTCTACGTGGAGCTAAGGAAGTGGAGAACCGGATCTACAAAGGTTGTAGCCTCTTTCCTTTTAGATAAAGTTGTTTATTTGCATCGCATCACCTATACATCTAGTTAACGATCCGTATCAGGGTTTGTAGGCACTTGTAAAATTTTAATTGGGCATGTTTGATGCCTTGTGAGACTTCATTAGCGCGCCTAGGAACCCTACACAGTCTTCTTATCGGCATCTACCTGGGGACCGTTACGTACAGCTAGTACCGCTTGCGGCCTGTGGTTAAACCCACTGCCAGCGTAGTGTCGAGTCTTTAGAGTCCCACATAGAGGGTTATTCGCCTTTGGGCAAAACAGAGTAGAGGTCGCATGGTTTTGCGACGGGGTTCGTTCACATCCGCGCACTTGTGCACGTTTGGTGTCCGGGCAGTTATTACTAGTGGGCTTTGGTTTAAGCCAGATCCTAGTATTTGTTTTGGGATTGGTTTTGTCTCATTGCATTCGTGTTCCTCGGAACACGGATGCGCGTATGTATGCACAGTTGACAGAGGCAGAGGATTCTCATTAGGGTTGTTGACCGTTGACTTTTTCCAAACCCTAATGAGAATGATAGATATGATTAATGATATTAATTAAGGATAATTGTGCCATGGTTAGGTTGACCATTTGACTTTTGTTGACCTTTTGACTTTGGTTGACTGGTTGACTTTTGTTGACATTTTGACCATCATCATTTCATTTGAAAGATGCTTCTTGATTCTTGCAAATTTCATTTAATGTGAAATGATAATGGTCATTCCAAACTAACCATCATAATTTCTTTTAATTATTATTATTATTTCATAATTCTCTCATATGAGAGTATGGTTGTAAATTGATCCTCATTCTCTCTCGCTCTTTCTCTCTCATGTTTTAGCTCATCCTCTTTCTCTCTCAAAGCTCTCATCTCTCATGTGTTGAGAACCATGAGCTTGTGAGATAAAACCATCAAGACTTCACTCTACTCATTCTAGGGTTCTAGGTTTAGCAAGCCAAGCACTCTAGTTACTTCTTGGTTAAGGTAGGAGCTCAAGGTAGAGGCCTTCGGGTGGATCTTTTTTTGGCAAAGAGAAGACGACGAGGAGGAGCCGTCTACACCACTCCAAGGAGCAAGCAAGAAGGAGGACCACAAGAAGAAGAGAAGGAGTTCAAGACCTAGGTATAACCTTCTAACCGAGTAGCTAAACTTGAAGGTAGTTTGTTAGTTTTTGTTTAGCAAAGATCCTCTAGTTCTAGTCCATGTTACCTTGTGTTAAAAATCATTTTTTTTACCTATTCCGCCTCCCCGTAAGCACCGGGGTGGGTAACGTGGACTTATAGTGGTATCAGAGCTTAGCTAAACAACAACTAGCATGTTAGCAAAGTGTTTAGAATTTCGATCCGAAAAAAAATCGCAAAACACGTAAAAATCTCATACATTCTGCCGATTTTTAAAACAGCCCAAAAAATATTTCCACACACCTTAAAAATCCGTGCAGGGTATTTTAGGAACAACCAAGAAATACGAGCCCACGACTCGATCAATGCGCCGCGGAAGCGCGGCGAAACCACGCTTTTCGGCGCGGATCCGCGGCCTAGTTGACTCGGTCGCGACTCGGGTTTCCTGCAGTTTGTTTAGTATGATGTTTTGGGATTTTTGAGATATTTTTTTCTGCCCAGATTATCCAGAGAACAATGTTGTGTTTGGGGTAGTTATAAATTGGTATTTTGATCGAAGTTATACAAACTTTGGCTAGTTGGTTATATCTGTAATGTGATATATGCACTGAACGTCGACTAATCGCTATACGTCGATTAGTGGGGGTTGTGCATATCTGTGATCTGTAACGTTGGATTGTGTAAATGAACTTGTTGGATTGTCGCGGATGAATAGCCGGGGGTTTGTGAGATGAGAGTTTCTTTATCTTTCATTTGATGTAATATGTAAATTGATGTAATATGTAAATTGATGTAATATTATTTTTATGGCCGCACATCCGGGATGAGGTTGTAGCCGCCATTGTATATTATTTCTTTTACTGTTTTTGCTCCTAGGATAGACCCAAGGTGGGGTGCACAAACTACCGGGTACCTTGAAGTGCCGAGTGGCCTGCTCACGTTGTTGAGGGAGGTTGCTTCACTTCGGGTACTTGGAGGGTAGTTTGCCACACCCGTAGGGGTCTAGGGTGGGGTTTGGCTATTCATCGCGACCGTGTAATCTGTCTTTCGTTGCAGGCTCGAACGAAACGCGGATTCTTAGCATATCCAATATGTTCATCTATGATCTGGAATGGCTATCATTGCAACTGACGAATGTATATATCTATATATGATATCTAGTTGGCGTTGCTTATGTTTTGCATCCGCGCTAGTCCAGTCCCCGCTCTGTCGTTAGTTAAGTAACCTAACGGGTGATGACGGCCTCCCGTGGCGAATGCGGATGGCATAAGCATACGTCATATTTTCAATGTTTTCTGCAATGGTAGGATTAATTGATGGGACACATTAAATTAATGCAAGAAAATAAACCAAAGTTAAATCGTTGGAACAATTTCAAAACCACTCGGTTTCTTTTCAAAACAGAAAACTTTTAAAATGCGGAGCTTGAACCACTCCTTTTAAAAGCTATCGCGTTCCTTTGATTATATCAAGTTCACTACATTCACGGTTTTGCCAAAACCATTCGTAGCCCTCTGTCATTTCATATGGATAGTCAATAGTATTCAAGCTGTGTTTGTTGGCCAAAGTCAAGGCATAGTGATTGGTAGCTATTGGATATTCATATGTAGCATAGATAGATGCGTTGGTTTGGGACAGTCGTACTGCTTTGTTGGCCAAAGTCAAGGGTAGGTACGGGTGGGTTCAAATTAACCTGGAAAACGACGGGTAGAACTTGACATGTGACTTATGATTTGTTGGCCTAAGTCAAGGTCATAAGAGCATGGGGAAAAAATCCACATCGGAAGTTTCTAAAGAAACTGAAACTTGCTAATGCTGCATACCATTTAGAGTGTGATGATTTTGGTAGGATTCCTTTAGCTTTATCATACGATGATATTTGGATCCCGATCCTACTGTGAGTATATGCTACTCCTCGGGAAACATTCTCACTTAACGATCAATGCTATAAACCAAGTAGGTGTCTAGAAAGGTGTTAGCGGGGCTACGCCCACAGGGAAAAGAGGTTATTTAATTAAGGAACTTCGCGAAAGCGTCGTAAAACCTCCCTCGAAGTACCAACACTGGCGTGGATGAACGGTTAAGCAAGTATTGTATGGTGAGATTGACCCCGACTAATTCTTCTTTTATGGTTTGAGGAAGGATTCGAGAAACAGTGGGAGCCATCCTGTTTAGACAAACTAAAAACCACTCTAAACTTGCAAGAGCATCATGCTAAAGTGTTTCTTCTCTCTCTCCTAATTGCAGCGACCAAACATCATGATCGGCCTTAAGTTACTTCTAGATAAAAATATACTGACAGGGCCAAACTACAAAGATTGGCTCAGGAATGTCAAAATGGCAATCACTTATGACAAGTTGGGGTATCTCCTTACGACCAAAGCTCCCCCTGTCCCAGGTCCTCAATCCAGCGTCGCGGATAAGGAAATCCGTAAGACGTGGGAGATTGATTGCGCGAAGGCCAAGTGCCTCATGCTTGCCTCTATGGACAATGAACATCAGAGGAGGCACGAGGATATGGATCTTGAATCCATATTTCTCCACACAAAGGATCTGTATGGAGAACAATCCCGTATCGCCAGATACGAAGTCTCGAAAAAGTTGTTTTCGGCGAGATTGGCCGTCGGATCTTCTGTAGCGGAACACGTGCTTAAGATGATTGGCTACATTGAAGAGCTCGCGGATCTTAGGACCACGTTAGAGAACGAGCTCTACACTGACTTGATTCTCCAGTCCCTTCCTTCCACTTACACCCAGTTTATCCTCAACTTCAACATGCAAGGAAAAGAAGTTGAACTTCCAGAACTCCTCAACATGTTGGGAGTGCAGAGGGCACCCTACAGAAAATAAGGGAAACATCCACTTTGTCTGTTGGAGGACCTTCCTCTTCTAGGCCCAAGGCGAAAGCCAAGGGAAAGAAGAAGAAGACCCCCACCAAACCAAGTGGCGGTGTTAGTAAAGTGGAAGCCAAGGGAAAGGCAAAGGTAGCAAAGGTAGCGGGACAGCTTGTGGGGAAGGAAGAGTGTTTTTATTGTCATAAGAAAGGACACTGGAAGAAAGATTGCAGGGCTTGGAAGTCCAAGAACCAGGACCCGAAGCAAGTTGTGGCTTCAGCTTCAGGTGTGTATGTTATTGAAAACTGTCTATCAATAAACTCTACTTCCTGGGTATTGGATACCGGATCAGGATCTCATATCTGTAATTTTTTTCAGGCACTGAGAAAGCATAGGGTTTTGAAGGCAGGTGATATGACCCTCAGAGTTGCAAACGGAGCTGGCATGGATGCTGAGTCCGTGGGGGGACTATCACTTGGGATTGTCAGATGGACATGTTTTGGTTTTGCGTGATTGTTATTTTGTACCCAGTGCGACTTGTAATATCATATCTGTATCTTTAATGTCTAAAGAAGGTTATGATTTTGCATTGGTAAGCGATGTTGTAAACATTCACCTTAATCATGTTCTGATGGGGTCGGGTACATTAAGCAACGGTATATATGTATTGAACCAACCACAGATTTTCAATGTCCAGAATACACAAAAAAGAAAGTCTCCAGAAATAAATCATGCTTTCTTATGGCATTGTAGACTGGGTCACATCAATGAGACAAGGTTAACTAAGTTGCATAAAGAAGGATATTTGGATCCGTTCGAATATCAATCATATGTAACTTTTCAATCATGTCTCAAAGGAAAGATGACAAAGACTTCGTTCACTGGACACAGAGTAAGAGCGAGCGAGCTCTTGGGACTCGTACACAGCGATGTATGGGGTCCAATGTCTACACATGCGTGAAGTGGTTATTCTTACTTCATTACTTTCACGGATGATTTTTCGAGGTATGTATATGTCTTCTTAATGAAGCATAAATCTGAAGCCTTTGAAAAATTCCAGGAATACAAGAATGAAGTAGAAAAACAAACGGGCAAAAGTATCAAGATACTGAGATCTGATCGAGGTGGTGAATACTTAAGTACCGAGTTCCTGGAATACTTAAAAGTGAATGGAATTCTCTCTCAGCTTACTCCTCCATACACCCCACAACATAATGGTGTATCGGAGAAACGGAACCGAACCCAATTGGATATGGTACGTTCCATGATGAGTAACGCTGAGTTGCCGCGATCATTCTGGGGATATGCACTAGAATCAGCTGCATATCTTTTGAACCGAGTTCCAACTAAGACAGTGCCTACCACAACATATCAGATGCGGAGTGGGAAGAAACCCTATCTTAAGCACTTTAAGACATGGGGATGTCCATCTTTTGTCAAAAAGCAGCATGCGGACAAACTCGGGGCATGCTAAGTACAGTGTAAGTTTATGGGATATCCAAAGAACTCCAAGGGATACTTCTTCTATTACGCAGAGGAACAAAAGGTTTTTGTTTCTCGTCATGCCTACTTCTTAGAAACTGAATTTTTGGAAAATCAGATAAGTGAGAGCGCAATAGAACTGGAAGAAATTCCAGAACCACAAACTATTACTGAAAGCTTAGTAGAACTACATGGTTCGAAAGAACAGGACATTCCTGCGCCACTCCGCAGGAGTAGTAGGCAGTCTCATCCGCCCGAGAGATACTACGGTTTTCTCATAGATGGGGATAGAGAGGATTGCATCATTGATAATGATGAGCCGACTAGTTTCCAGCAGGCCATTCAGAGCACTGACTCGGTAAAATGGTTGGATGCAATGCGGACCGAAATGGAGTCCATGTACACCAACAAAGTATGGACTTTGGACGTTGCTCCAGATGGGGTAAAACCCGTAGGCTGCAAATGGATCTTCAAAAGGAAGATTGGTGTAGATGGACAGGTTGAGACCTATAAGGCTAGACTTGTTGTAAAGGGTTTTCGTTAAAGACCTGGTTTGGACTATGACGAAACCTTTTCTCCAGTGGCTATGCTCAAATCCATTTGGATCCTTTTTGCCATTGCTGCCTTCCACGATAATGAGATTTGGCAGATGGACGTAAAGACTGCTTTTCTATATGGAAATTTAGAGGAGTGTGTCTATATGGACCAGCCAGAGGGTTTCAGTCAGAGTGGGAGCATCGGGAAGGTGTGCAAGTTGCTTAAGTCCATTTATGGACTGAAGCATGCATCGCGGAGTTAGAACATCTGTTTTGATGAGACGGTCAAAGAATTTGGCTTTATCAAAAATCCATATGAACCTTGTATTTATAGTAAATTTGTAGCACGAATTGTCGTATTCCTCATTTTTTATGTGGATGACATTCTCTTGATAGGAAATGACATTCCTATGCTACAATCTGTCAAAGGGTTCTTGTCACACAGGTTCTCCATGAAAGACCTGGGTGATGCCTCTTACATTCTGGGGATCCGGATCCATCGTGATAGGTCCAAGAGGATATTAGGACTTTCACAGTCCAGGTACATCGACACCATATTGAAAAGATTCAGTATGGAAGATTCCAAGCTCGGTAATTTACCGGCTTGTCACGGGATCACCCTCTCTAAAGAGATGTCTCCCAAGACTGATTTGGAAAGGGATCGCATGCCTATTATACCCTACGCCTCTGCGGTAGGCTCTATAATATATGCGATGTTGTGTACCAGACCAGATGTAGCTTATGCACTGAGTATGGTAAGCCGGTATCAGTCAAACCCTGGGGAGAAGCACTGGATAGCGGTAAAGAACATTCTGAAGTACCTGAGAAGGACTAAGGATATGTTTTTGGTTTACGGCGGAAAACTCCTCCAGATGGAGGCCTTTGCTGACTCCTGCTTCCAGAGTGACAAGGATGACTCCAAATCCATGTCGGGTTATGTATTTACCCTCAATGGAGGGGCGATGTGTTGGAAGAGTTCCAAACAGGAAACCGTTGTTGACCCGACGATGGAAGCGGAATATATCGCAGCATCTGATGCCGCAAAAGAAGCCGTCTGGATGAGGAACTTCTTGACAGAACTTCAGATGGTTCCGTCCATTGTTGATCCAATACCTCTGTATTATGACAACAACGGGGCTATTGCTTTAGCGAAGGAACCCAGGTCCCATCAGAAGTCCAGACACATCTTGAGGCGGTATCACCTGATCAGGGAGATCATGGATCGCTAGGAGATCGAGGTTCGGAGGGTTGCTACAGAAGATAACACTGCAGATCCATTCACGAAGGCCATACCCCAGACTCAGTTCGAGCGGCTGATCGAGATGATAGGTCTTCGATACGCCAGTACATGGCCTTAGTGCAAGTGGGAGATTGTTAGTGTATATGCCCTAGAGGCCATTACTGTATCATACTAGTTTGTATATTACTTAATGGAAGCTTGGGATATTCACAGTTGTATAGACAATCTTGCTCAAAATGGTAGTATGCACTTGGTTTGTTTCCACTTTAATGTGTGCATGTGTTTCTTTTAGCATATCGCCTATACACATTAGTGGAGCCCTTAGGATCTTTGCTTGATTACCAGCGTTGTGATGGCAGTCATACTAGTGGGGGCTGGGTAATCTACAAGCACATCCTTATACAGGTCCCTAGTCGTAGGATTATCGAGACGGGGCATCGATACTCTGGAGTAGACTAGCGTATGCGCTTCTCATCCCAACAGGGGAGATGGTCTGTCCCACAGCCATTAGTACGTCGTACTTGAGATAGTATGCGGGTGCTCGTTAGGTTACGAGTATACTGGACATGACTCGTCGGGAACTGTTGGTTGGTACTATACCTTGTAAGTGCACGGCAGCGCCCCGGCCGTCCGAACGAGGCCAAAATGCGGGAACAAAAACTTTTCTTCAAACAAGAAACCGGCGCTACCGCGGACTATAAACCCGGATCGGACCATTAACCTACTACTACCAAACAAGAGAAAAGGTAGAAAGCTATACCGAGCGATCCGTGTCCTTCGTGTTAGTGTATATGCCCTAGGGGCCATTATTGTATCATACTAGTTTGTATATTACTTAATGGAAGCTTGGGATATTCACATGTATATAATAGTCTTGCTAAACATGGTAGTATGCTACTTGGTTTTTCTATCTTAATATGTGAGTATACGTATTGATAGAGCTCTTAGGATCTTGCTTGACTACCAGCGTTGTGATGGCAGTCACACTAGTGGGGGCTGGGTAGTCAACAAGCACATCCTTATTCAGGTCCCTAGTCGTAGGATTATTGAGACAAGGCATCGATACTCCGGAGTAGACTAGTGTGTACGCTTCTCATCCCAGTTGGGGAGATGGTATGTCCCACAGCCGTCAGTACGTCGTACTGGAGATAGTATGCAGGTGCTCGTTAGGTTACGGGTACACCGGACAAGACTCACAGGGAACTGTTGGTTGGTTTTATACCAGTCGTCAGTGAACAGTTCCCAGGTGACATGAGTACAGCATAGTCCGCAGAATTGACACTGCTACTTCGCCTCGAGTGTGTCCCACTGTTCTTAGATTGCTACCCTACCACGGCTCAAAGGAGTCGTGCAAACAGGTAGCTGTTCGGTGCAGTCCCGAGCACTTGGAGGCAGTGGCGGTTATACAGGTTTCGTCTCTCCCGGTATTGGGGGTTGATATCGCGCTGTGTCAGAGAGCCATTACGCAAAGTCCATGGCTAGGGCAAGCGAGATTTGCTAGTAGGTTCCAGTAGTTTCTCAGGGTGTAATGGGCTTCACTCCGACACGACTTATACCGCTATTAGGGGACTGACGCTTGCCACCCCCTAGGCCCGATATGGGAAAGTCTTAGACGAACAGACCGGACTGTACGGAGATTGTCACATCAGACTCAGTAGGAGTTCGGATGGGTTTCCTCATCGGCCTTCTTATCGACATCTACCTGGGGACCGTTACGTACAGCTAGTACCGCTTGCGGTCTGTGGTTAAACCCACTGCCAGCGTAGTAGTCGAGTCTCTAGAGTCCCACACAGAGAGTTTCCCTACTCCAGACGAAACAATATAGAGGTCGTATGGTTTTACGACAAGGGTTTGGACGCATACGTGTGTTTACGCACGTACGACATCTGGACAGTTTTTACTAGTCGGCTTTAGTTTAAGCCAGTTTCTAGTATCCGGTTATTGGATTTATACAGTCTAAAGTTTTTCTGTGTTTTCACGGATAGGAGGGGCGTTCTCGTAATTGCGCGAGAAGCTTCTAGAAATGGTGACTTGGGGGTTAAGGTGGCATATGCATTAAATGAGATTAGTGACTCATTTTAGTGATTCATCCATGTCATTAATGCATCATAAATGCTTAATGACTCATGGAGATGAATCACCCATTAGATATTTATGGAGCATGGTTGTTAAATCATTTATTTGATTTATCTTGTTATTATTTATGCTTCATATATATTATGAGAGATCATTATCTCATTCCATTCTCTTGCTCACTTTCTCTCTCCTCAAGCTCTCCCTCTTCAAACCCTAATCCTCCCCTCTCATGTGTTGAGTACAAGGATTAGATTAGACTACTTAATCCTTAACCATTCTCTATATCACCAAGGTTGCTTAGATTAGCGATTTAAGAAACCTAGTTACCTCTAGTTTGAGGTGAAGCTTGTAGTAAAGCTCTCGGGTGGATCTTCTACTACTTAGAGAAGGCCGGAGAGGACATGGAGAACGACCAGACGAAGGACTCGGTTCTACAGGTATAATCACTTTTCATAGTAGTTGTTAACTCCTATGTTTGTTGTTAGTTATTATTTATGCAAAGATTCTCGGTTAGTCGATGTTTACGCTTTAAACAAGATCGTTTTTCATTATTCCGCCTCCCCGCAAGTCGTGGGGTGTTGTACATCGACTTACAGTGGTATCAGAGCCTCGCTAAACAATAATTAACTCATTAGCAAAGTCGTAAGTATTTCGAATGCAAAAAGAACCGGAAAGATCATCGTTTTAACACAGTTTCTGTCGAATTTAAAACAGGCCCTAAAAATTTTTCACGGACCTGCAGAATAACAAGCATGAAATTATAGGGCTACTGAAGAAATTTGGACTCCCAACTCGGCTAACTCACCACGGAACCGCGGCGGATCCATGCGATCCGCCGCGGATCCGCGGCCGAGTTAGGGCTGAGAAGGCCCAAATTTTTCCAGTAACCCCTTTGTGTTAACAGTGATATTTCTGGATATTTTATTTTCTGCTAAGATCTCAGGTGCACAGAGAAGTTTTGTAGTAGAATCTAAAGTGTTTTGCTCGATCGAAATTTTACGATGTTTGCTAATATGATTATATCTGTGATTGTATAATGTGTTCATAAACCTCCCCTAACTGCTAGTATGTCGGTTGGCAGGGGGTTGCACATTTCTGTAATGGTTTTTACTGTTTGTGGTTGTGAACTGTATTGGACTGTTGTGATGATTAGCCGGGGTTTGAGATGGGTTGTTATATTCATTCATTCAATGTAATTTTAATATGTTGTAATATTATTTTGCGGGACGCATCCAGGTTGCGGATGTAGCCACCGTTGTATTATTTCATTTTACTGTTTTTGCTCCTAGGATAGACCTAAGATGGGGTGCACAAACTACCGGGTACTTTGAAGTGTTTAGTGGCCTACTCACTTTGTTGAGGGAGACCATTTCACTTCGGGTATTTGACGGGTAGTTTGCCGTACCCGTAGGGGTCTTGGGTGGGGTAATGGCTATTCATCACAACTGTGTAATCCGTCTTTTGTTGCAGGCTCTAAACAAATGCGGATTGCTTGCAAATCCAATAAAGTTCATATGAGATCTAGAATGCCTATTATTGCATCTGACGAATGTACAATATCTATATATGATAGCTATTTAGACGTCAATTATGTTTTACACCCGCGCTAGCCCAGCCCCCGCTCTGTCGTTAGTTAAGTAACCTAACGGGTGATGACGGGACCCAATGGCGAATGCGGATGGAATAAGAGGACGTTGTATTTTCGTTGTTTTCTGCAATGATAGGTTTGTAAGTCCACGTTACCTCTCCCGGTTCTTTCGGAATTGCGGAAATGGTGAAAAACGATTTTTAGGGTTTAGGTAACATGGACTACGAAAACGGATCTTTGCTAAACTATACACTAGCAACCTAACTAGAGAGTTGTCTACTCGGTTAGGGGTTATACCTCAACTTGAACTCCTTCTTCTAGACTCTTGATGGTGGTCGGATGATGCTTTCCTCGTTGCCTTCTCTTGTCGAAGATGGATCCACCTGAGGGTTTCTTCCTTGAGCTCCTTTCTCGAACTTTGAGAAAACTAAAGTCTCCGGCTTGCTAGACCTTTAACCTTAGGAAGAGTAGAGAGTGGCTTAGGGTGTTTTATCTCCAAGGAGATGTTTCTCAACACATGAGAATTGTTCTCCTTAAACTAGAGGACGAAGAAGAAGAAGAGAGGAGAGAGAATGGTTATGATAGAATGAGATGGTTTTTTACAACCATAACAAATATATGTGAATTAATCAATTAACAAAATTAATCTAAATGAAAAAGGTGATGGTATGTTGAAATGACCATTATCATTTCACATTAAATGAGTTTTGCAAAGATCAAAGAGCATCTTTGCTTGAAATGATGATGGTCAACCTTTCAACCTTGGTCAACAAGTTAACAACCCTAACCATGACACAATTTCATTTAATTAATATTATTAATTGATATTTCACATATTCATTAGGGTTTGGAAAAAGACAACTGTCAACTGTGCATACAAACCCGTTCCGAAACCCTAATGAAAATCCTCTTCCTCCGCCTCAATCAACTGTGCATACACACCCGCATTCGTGTTCCGAGAAACATGAATACAATGAGATAAAACTAACCCCAAAGCATATACTAGGATCTGGCTCAAACCAGAGCCCGCTAGTAATGTCTGTCCGGACGCCAAACGTGCACAAGTGCGCGGATGTGAACGAACCCTGTCGCAAAACCATGCGACCTCTACTCTGTTTTGCCCAAAGGCGAATAACCCTCTGTGTGGGACTCTAAAGACTCGACACTACGCTGGCAGTAGGTTTAACCACAGACCGCAAGCGGCACTAGCTGTACGTAACGGTCCCCAGGCAGATGCCGATAAGAAGAAGGACGAGGTGAAACCCATCTGAACTCCTACTGAGCCTTAACGTGACAATCTCCGTATAGTCCAGTCTGTTCGTCTGAGAACATCGCATGGAGGGCCTAGGGGGGCGGTAAAAGTCAGTCCTTTACTAGCTGTACAAGTCGTGTCGGAGTGTAGCCCAGAACACCTGAGATAACACTGGAAACCTACCAGTCTATCTCGCTTGGCCTGGCCAGGGACTTTGTGTAATGGCTCTCCTAGACACAGCGCGATATCAACCCCCAATACCGGGAGAGACGAATCCTGTCTAACCGTCACTGCCGCCAAGTGCTTCGGGACTGCACCCAAAAACTACCTGTTTGCACGACTCCTTTGAGCCGTGGTAGGGTAGTAATCAAAGTACAGTGGGAACACACTCGAGGCGAAGTGACAGTGTCAAGTCAACGGACTAAGCTGTACTCATGTCACCTGGGAACTGATAACTGACGATAGGTATAGTACCAACCAACAGTTCCCGACGAGTCCTGTCCAGTGTACTCGTAACCTAATGAGCACCCGCATACTATCTCAAGTACGGCATACTGACGGCTGTGGGACAGACCGTCTCCCAAGCTGTGATGAGAAGCGTATACGCTAGTCTACTCCGGAGTATCGATGCCTTGTCTCAATAGTCCTACGACTAGGGACCTGCATAAGAATGTGCTTGTGGATTACCCAACCCCTACGAGTGTGGCTGCCATCACAACGCTGGTAATCAAGCAAAGATCCTAAGGGCTCCACTAATGTGTAAAGGCGATATGCTAAAAGAAACACATGCACACATTAAAACAGAAACAAACCAAGTATCATACTACTATATTGAGCAAGATTGTCTATACAAGGTGAATATCCCAAGCTTCCATCAAGTAATATACAAACTAGTATGATACAGTAATGGGCTCTAGGGCATATACACTAACAATCTCCCACTTGCACTAAGGCCATGTACTGGCGTATCGAAGACCTATCATCTCGATCAGCCGCTCGAACTGAGTCTGGGGTAAGGCCTTTGTGAATGGATCAGCAGTGTTATCTTCCGCAGCAACTCCCCGAACCTCGATCTCCTGGCGACCCACGATCTCCCTGATCAGGTGATACCGCCTCAAGATGTGCATGGACTTCTGATGGGACCTGGGTTCCTTCGCTAAAGCTATAGCCCCGTTGTTGTCGCAATATAGAGGTACTGGATCAACAATGGACGGAACCACCTGAAGTTCTATCAAGAACTTCCTCATCCAGACGGCTTCTTTTGCGGCATCAGATGCAGCGATATATTCCGCTTCCATCGTCGAGTCAGCAACGGTTTCATGTTTGGAACTCTTCCAACACACCGCCCCTCCATTGAGGGTAAAGACATAACCCGACATGGACTTGGAATCATCCTTGTCACTCTGGAAGCTGGAGTCAGCAAAGGCCTCGATCTAGAGGTCTTTTCCGCCATACACCAAGAACATCTCCTTAGTCCTTCTCAGGTACTTGAGAATGTTCTTTACCACTATCCAGTGTTTCTCCCCAGGGTTTGATTGATACCTGCTTACCATGCTCAGTGCATAAGCTACATCTGGTCTAGTACACAACATCGCATACATTATAGAGCCTACCGCAGAAGTGTAGGGTATAATAGACATGCGATCCCTTTCCAAATCAGTCTTGGGAGACATCTCTTTGGAGAGGGTGATCCCATGATAAGCCGGTAGATTACCGCGCTTGGAATCTTCCATACTGAATCTTTTCAGTATGGTGTCGATGTACCTGGACTGTGAAAGTCCTAATATCCTCTTGGATCTATCACGATAGATCCGGATCCCCAGAATGTAAGAGGCATCACCCAGGTCTTTCATGGAGAACCTATGTGAAAAGAACCCTTTGACAGATTGTAGCATAGGAATGCCATTTCCTATCAAGAGAATGTCATCCACGTATAAAACGAGGAATACGACAGTTCTTTCTACAAATCTACTATAGATGCATGGTTCATCTGGATTTTTGATAAAGCCAAAATCTTTGACCGTCTCATCAAAACAGATGTTCCAACTCCGCGATGCCTGCTTTAGTCCATAGATGGACTTAAGCAACTTGCACACCTTCCCGCTGCTCCCACTCTGAATGAAACCCTCTGGCTGGTCCATATGGACACACTCCTCTAAATTTCCATTCAGAAAAGTGGTCTTTACGTCCATCTGCCAAATCTCATAATCGTGGAAGGCAGCAATGGCAAGAAGGATCCGAATGGATTTTAGCATAGCCACTGGAGAAAAGGTTTCTTCATAGTCCAACCCAGGTCTTTGATGGAAACCCTTTGCAACAAGTCTAGCTTTATAGGTCTCAACCTGTCCATCTACACCAATCTTCCTTTTGATGATCCACTTGCATCCTACGGGTTTTACCCCATCTGGAGCAACGTCCAATGTCCATACCTTGTTGGTGTACATGGACTCCATTTCGGTCCGCATTGCATCCAGCCATTTTACCGAGTCAACGCTCTGAATGGCCTGCTGGAAGCTAGTCGGCTCATCACTATCAATGATGCAATCCTCTCTATCCCCGTCTATGAGAAAACCGTATCTCTCGGGCGGATGAGACTGCCTACTACTCCTGCGGAGTGGTGTAGGAATGTCCTGATCTTTTGAACCCTCTGGTTCTACTAAGCTTTCAGTAATAGCTCATGGTTCTTGAATTTCTTCCAGTTCTATTGCGCTCCCACTTATCTGATTTTCCAAAAACTCAGTTTCCAAGAAGTGGGCATGACGTGAAACAAAAACCTTTTGTTCCTCTTCGCAATAGAAGAAATATCCCTTGGAGTTCTTTGGATATCCCACAAACTTGCACTGTACTGAGCGTGCCTCGAGTTTGTCCGCATGCTGCTTTTTGACAAAAGCTGGACATCCCCATGTCTTAATGTGCTTAAGATAGGGTTTCTTCCCACACCACATCTGATATGGTGTAGTAGGCAAAGTCTTAGTTGGAACTCGGTTCAAAAGCTATGCAGCTGATTCTAGTGCATATCCCCAGAATGACCGCGGTAACTCAGCGTTACTCATCATAGAACGTACCATATCCAATAGGGTCCGGTTCCGTCTCTCCGATACACCGTTATGTTGCGGAGTGTATGGAGGAGTAAGCTGAGAGAGAATTCCATTCTCTTTTAAGTAATCCAGGAACTCGGCACTTAAGTATTCACCACCTCGATCAGATCTTAGTGTCTTGATACTTTTGCCTGTTTGTTTTTCTACTTCATTCTTATATTCCTGGAATTTTCCAAAGGCTTCGGATTTATGTTTCATTAAGAAGACATAACCGTACCTTGAAAAGTCGTCCGTAAAAGTAATGAAGTAAGAATAACTGCTTCGTACAAGCGTAGACATTGGACCGCACACGTCGCTGTGTACGAGTCCCAAGAGCTCGCTCGCTCTTACTCCGTGTCTAGTGAACGGAGACTTTGTTATCTTTCCTTTGAGACAGGATTGACAAGTTGCATATGATTGATATTCGAACGGATCCAAATATCCTTCTGTATGTAACTTCGTCAACCTTCTCTCATTGATGTGACCCCGTCTACATGCCATAAGAAAGCCTGATTTGATTCCGGAGACTTTCTTTTGTGTGTATTCTGGACATTGAAAATCTGTGGTTGGTTTAATACGTATATTCCATTGTTTAATGTACCTGACCCAATCAGAACTTGATTAAGACGAATGTTTACAACATTACTTACAAATGCAAATAAATAACCTTCTTTAGAAACTAAAGATACAGAAATGATATTACAAGTTGCGTTGGGTATAAAATAACAATTACGCAAAACCAAAACGTGTCCATCTGACAACCCCAGGTGATAGTCCCCCACGGACTCAGTATCCATGCCAGCTCCGTTTGCAACTCTGAGGGTCATATCACCTGCCTTCAAAACCTTACGGTTTCTCAACGCCTGCAAAGAATTACAGATATGAGATCCTGATCCGGTATCCAATACCCAGGAAGTAGAGTTTATTGATAGACAGTTTTCAATAACATACACACCTGAAGCTGAAGCCGCAACACGCTTCAGATCCTGTGTTCTGGCCTTCTAAGCCGTGCAATCTTTCTTCCAGTGTCTACTCTTGTGACAGTAAAAGCATTCTTCCTTTCCCACAAGTTTTCCCGCTTCCTTTGTTGCTTTTGCCTTTCCCTTCGTATCCACCTTACTAACACCGCCCCTTGGTTTGGCGGGGGTTTTCTTCTTCTTTTCCTTGGCTTTCGCCTTGGACCTAGAAGATGAAGATCCTCCTACAAACAAAGTGGATGTTTCCCTACCTTTCTGTAGGGTGCCCTCTACACTCCTCAGCATGTTGAGGAGTTCTGAAAGTTCAACTTCCTTTTCCTGTAAGTTGAAGTTCAGGATGAACTGGGCGTAAGTGGAAGGAAGGGACTGGAGAATCAAGTCCGTATAGAGCCCATTCTCTAACGTGGTCCCAAGGTCCGCGAGCTCCTCAATGAAGCCAATCATCTTAAGCACGTGTTCCACTACCGGTGATCCGATGGCCAATCTCGCCGAAAACAGCTTTTTCGAGACTTCGTATCTGGCGATACGGGATTGCTCCCCATACAGTTCTTTTGTATGAAGAAATATGGATTCAAGGTCCATATTCTCGTGCCTCCTCTGGTGTTCATTGTCCATAGAGGTAAGCACGAGGCACTTGGCCTTCGCGCAATCAATCTACCAAGTCTTACGGATTTCTTTATCCGCGACGCTGGAGGTGGGACCTGGGGCAGGGGGAGCTTTGGTGGTAAGGAGATACCCCAACTTGTCGTAAGTGATTGCCATTTTGACATTCCTGAGCCAATCTTTGTAGTTTGGTCCTGTCAGTATGTTTTTATCTAGTAGTAACTTAAGTCCAGTCATGTTGTTTGGTTGCTGCAATTAGGAGAGAGAGAAGAAACACTTTAGCATGATGCTCTTGCAAGTTTAGAGTGGTTTTTAATTTTTCTAAACAGGATGGCTCCCACTGTCTCTCGAATCCCTCCTCAAACCAAAAAGGAAGAATTAGTCAGGATCAATCTCACCGTACAATACTTGCTTAACCGTTCAGCCAGGCTAGTGTCGGTACTTCGAGGGAGGTTTTCCAACGCTTTTGCGAAGTTCCTTAATTAAATAACCACTTTTCCCTGGGGGCGCAGCCCCGCTAACACCTTTCTAGACACCTACTAGGTTTATAGCATTGATCGTTAAGCGAGAATTTTCCCGAGGAGTAGCATATACTCACAGTAGGACCGGGATCCAAATATCATTGCGTGATAAAACTGAAGGAATCCTACCAGAATCATCACACTCCAAATGGTATGCAGTGCTAGCAAGTTTCAGTTCTTTTGAAACTCCCGATGTGGATTTTTGCCCCTTGCACTTATAACCTTGACTTTGGCCAACAAATCATAAGTCACATGTCAAGTTCTACCCGTCATTCTCTAGGTTAATTTGAACCCACCCGCACCTACCCTTGACTTTGGCCAACAAGGCAGTACGACTGTCCCAAACCAACACATCTATCTATGCTGCACATGAATACCCAATAGCTACCAATCACTATGCCTTGACTTTGGCCAACAAACATAGCTTGATTACTATTGACCATCCATGTGAAACGACGGAGGGCTACGAATAGTTTTGGCGAAACTGTGAACGTAGTGAACTTGATATAATCGATGGAACGAGATAGCTTTTAAAAGGAGTGGTTTAAGCTCCGCGTTTAAAAGTTATTTTTAGAAGAAACCGAGTGGTTTTTGAAAGTGTTCCAACGACTTTTACTTTGGTTTATTTTTCTTGCATTAATTTTAATGCGTCCCATCAATTAATCCTACCATTGCAGAAAACAACGAAAATATGACGTACGCTTATGCCATCCGCATTCGCCACGGGGTCCCGTCATCACCCGTTAGGTTACTTAACTAACGACAGAGGGGGGCTGGACTAGCGCGGATGCAAAACATAAGCAACGCCTAAATAGATATCGTATAGATATATATAAACATTCGTCACATGCAATGATAGCCATTCCAGATCACAGATGAATACATTAGATATACTAGGAATCCGCAATTTGTACGAGCCTGTAACGAAGAGCGGATTACACGGTCGCGATGAATAGCCAAACCCCACCCTAGACCCCTACGGGTGCGGCAAATTACCCGCCAAGTATCCGAAGTGAAGCAACCTCCCTCAACGACGTGAGTAGGCCACTCGGCACTTCGAGGTACCCGGTAGTTTGTGCACCCCACCTTGGGTCTATCCAAGGAGCAAAAACAGTAAAAAGAAATTATACAATGACGGCTACAACCCCGACCCGGTTGTGCGGCCATACAAAAAATATTACATCAATTTACATATTACAAGAATTGAAAGAAAAACAAAACTCTCATCTCACAATTCCCCCCGGCTATTCATCCGCGACAATCCAACGAATTCATATACACAAACCATCAACATTACAGATCACTGATATGTATAACCCCCACTAATAGACGTATAGCGATTAGCAGACGTTCAATACATGTATAACTATAGAGATATAACCCATTAGCCAAAGTCTACAGAAAATCGACCAAAATACGGATTTGTAACCACCCCAAAAACAAATTTGTGCTCTGGAAATTCTGGGCAGAAACAAACCATCTCAAAAATCACAAAATACTACCAGAAACAAACTGCAGGAGAAACGATCCACGGCCGAGTCAACTCGGCCGCAGATCCGTGGCAGAAGCAAGCTTCTGCCGCGGAACCGCGGTGAGTTGGTCGGTTCGCTGGATCGTTTTTCTTGCCTGTTCATTAAAAAGCCTGAGCCGATTTTTAAGACATGATTTATTATTTTAGGAGCAGAAATAAAAATCGGCAGAATCTAGGATTTTCCGGGGTGTTTCGCGGTTTTTTGTCCAGTCGAAATTGTAGATACTTTGCTAACATGCTAGGGTGTGTTTAGTTAGGCTCTGATACCACTGTAAGTCCACGTTACCTCTCCCGGTTCTTTCGGGCTTGCGGAAATGGTGAAAAACAATTTTTAGGGTTTAGGTAATATGGACTACGAAAATGGATCTTTGCTAAACTACACACTAGCAACTTAACTAGAGAGTTGTCTACTCGGTTAGTGGTTATACCTCAACTTGAACTCCTTCTTCTTGACTCTTGATGGTGGTCGGATGATGCTTTCCTCGTTGCCTTCTCTTGTCGAAGATGGATCCACCTGAGGGTTTCTTCCTTGAGCTCCTTTCTCGAACTTTGAGAAAACTAAAGTCTCCGGCTTGCTAGACCTTTAACATTAGGAAGAGTAGAGAGTGGCTTAGGGTGTTTTATCTCCAAGGAGATGTTTCTCAACACATGAGAATTGTTCTCCTTGAACTAGAGGAGGAAGAAGAAGAAGAGAAGAGAGAGAATGGTTATGATAGAATGAGATGGTTTTTTACAACCATAACAAATATATGTGAATTAATCAATTAACAAAATTAATCTAAATGAAAAAGGTGATGGTATGTTGAAATGACTATTATCATTTCACATTAAATGAGTTTTGCAAAGATCAAAGAGCATCTTTGCTTGAAATGATGATGGTCAACCTTTCAACCTTGGTCAACTAGTCAATCTTGGTCAACAAGTCAACAACCCTAACCATGAAACAATTTCATTTAATTAATATTATTAATTGATATTTCACATATTCATTAGGGTTTGGAAAAAGACAACTGTCAACTGTGCATACACACCCGTTCCGAAACCCTAATGAAAATTCTCTTCCTCCGCCTCAATCAACTGTGCATACACACCCACATTCATGTTCCGAGGAACATGAATAAAATGAGATAAAACTAACCACAAAGCATATACTAGGATCTGGCTCAAACCAGAGCCCGCTAGTAATGTCTGTCCGGACGCCAAACATCCACAAGTGCGCGGATGTGAACGGACCCTGTCGCAAAACCATGCGACCTTTACTCTGTTTTGCCGAAAGGCGAATAACCCTCTGTGTGGGACTCTAAAGACTCGACACTACGCTGGCAGTGGGTTTAACCACAGACCGCAAGCGGCACTAGCTGTACGTAACGGTCCCCAGGCAGATGCCGATAAGAAGACGGACGATGTGAAACCCATCTGAACTCCTACTGAGCCTGAATGTAACAATCTCCGTACAGTCCGGTCTGTTCGTCTGAGAACATCGCATGGCAGGCCTAGTGTAACGTTTTGAAAATCGTTTCGGTGAAATTTCGAAAAAAATCGGTAAAATAAGGGGGTTTTCTGTAAAAAGTCAAAATACAAATATCTTATTATAAAAATTAAATATACATATTCTAGCTATGTAATTGCAATTATTTGGTGTTTGTTGAGCCGCTGGTGAAATTTCAAATTTTCTGAAAAAAATATTATTTTATTATTATTTTAAGCCGTCACTAATACATTTAATTAAGGAAAATTACAAATTGGAATGAGTTGAAACAAATTTTTTGCATCATTAAACATTAAATAAAATTTTATCATGTGGTTTTTGGAACGAAATTATTTGCCAAAACGGTTTAGAAATTATTGAAAAAAAAAAGCTTTTTTTTAGCGTAAATGGATGTTTGGGGTATTGTATTTATCATTTTTCATCACCCCACACCCGTACCCACACCCACACACCCCCATTCACTTTTCCCCTTGGCTGAATTCAGCAGCCACCATCTTTTCCCCCACTTGAATTTCAAAGGAAAAGAAATGAAAGAAAAGAAAAGAAAATGGAGAAATGAGGTGGACCTTTGACCTTGAATTGACTTTGACTTCTCCCCCCACTTTCTCTACCTCCCTCTCTCTCCTCTCCCACTCCCATTCCAGCTGACCCCCCTCCTTCAGCAGCAGCAGCCCCCCCCATTTCCCTTCTCTTTTCTCTTCAAACTTCATAAAAAATTGCCTCAAATCCATCAAAAAAAATCCCAAAACCCAAATCCGACTCCTACCCATTTTAGCCTAGCCCGTATAGCATGGATCTTTGTGAAAAGAGAGCATTTTGGGAGGCCATGGATGCTTGTGGATCTTCAAATGTTTTTGGGGTATAATTCTAAAACATTTTGCTTAATTTGTTACAAATTTCTTAAAGCTAACTACTTAAGTGTTAATTAGGCTTAAGTTGCAAGTTTTGGAATTCAAGTTAGGAATTTGAATGCAAGTTAGGGTTTTATAAATTGATGTATGGTTGTGTGTTATATTTAGGCTTTTTGTCATGTTAATACAAGATTAGTAGCTTGTGCTAATGGTTAGTTTAAAAATTGTGTTAATTTGCTAATTTGCTTACTAGGTTTTTGAAATTGGTTAAATACTTAGGATTAAAAATGTGTTTAGGTTTTTCATGACTTCATCAACTTTATTAAGTGTGGTTTAATGCTTTAGATCATGCAAATCTAAGCTAGATTGTAGTTTGTGCATTTTTTGCTTTGAAATTGTTAAATTTTAGGTATTTTGTAAACTAGAATATTAGGGTTTTTGGAATTTAATGAGATTAAATTCCGGGAATTGTTTATATGACTTATTTAAGATATTTAATAAGTATATTTGCCGCTACATTCATTTCAACGTCATGTTTTGTACAACAACGGCGAATTGTGCTTGCTAGATTTTCGGAAAAATGACTTTTTAAGTGAAATTGGGGTTTTTGTGAGTTTTAACCTAGTTTATATTAAAATTAGGGTTCGTGAATGTGCAAATGAGTGTGATTGGATTTTTCTCGATGGTTTGACGTTTGTACATCGACATCGAGGGTTGGTTTGACTATTCTTGCATGCGTAGGCGATAGGTTTGGACCTATGCGTGATACGCGTGATGATTTGATTTTCGTATGCCGTTTCGATTTCGAATTTAGTTTTAATGAGATATGGTGCGTTATGATATGTAGGTAACCCCATGCGGACTTCGAGACGACAAGCAAGCGCGTGGCGACGTCGGCACCGGCGGGCGAGGACCAGGTGAGTAGATTTATATCTACGGGGAGAAGTCGGGTGGATGGCGTATAGCACCCCCGCAGTTCGTGGTGATGTATACGAATACGTATGCACACACACACACACACACACATATATATATATATATATATTGTTTCAGTATATTGATGATAATATGGATATTTGGTGTTCTTGGATGATTTAGTGTCCCCAAACCCTAGAGTAGTGGTCGCACTACACATGCACACACCAACCCATACTTCCATACTTTCTTCTTTCATTTATGCTTATACGGGATATATAGTTATGTGTTCACATGGCTATGGGACTATGGGTTCACATACGAATTTGAGGCTTGGGTTTGAGATGAGTCGATGAGATTTGTATTGAGGTTATGACTTCGGTGATATGGCAGGATTCGTATTTGAGATACGACATGACGTTGTAGTGGGTTCTTGACGTAGTGTTTCACACACGTCCATGCATATTTAGGCGGTATCAGTATTGTACTAGACGTAGATCAGTACCCCGATCATGATATTTGATAAAGAGGATACCAGGTGAATGGTATGATGAATGTGATATTGACCCGTACCCAGATTTGGAGATACCGTACGACGGATTTACGTACGAGCTATATTTTGATGATTGATCCGCACTCTTGACTTGGGATGTCTGGTTATGGATATGATATTATTGAGGCGGGATCACCGACTGTATATATACAGGTATGTATATGTATCGACTCAGATGATAGGCGGTTTCCTTACCTGTAGTTCAGTTTGTTAGTTCAGCCGTATAGTTTAGTGTAGTTGTTAGATTAGATTAGACTCCTACCTATTTCAAAACTAGCGGATCGTGGGTATTTTAAAAGACAGGTCAAGGGATCTACGGATATTTCAAAAGACGTATCCTTTCTTAAAAACCACCGTAGCCCTATTTTCAAAACCCCGCGGTTCGTGTTATTTCAAATGGCACCATTTGTAGGACTTATATTAGATTAATGCAGATTAGTTATAGTTGCGTCTAGTTTTTAGCTCCCGCTCATTTTGGTTGCTCGCTCCGCATCGCATATTTACATTGCTATTTCATATTGCATTGTTGACATTATGCTGTTAGGACACCAGCACCATTACCGATGATGCGTATGTACCACATACACTTACTTGCCGGCTCACACACATCTTCATCGGTAATTGCCATGTCACGTACACCTTAGAAAATATTGTTGCTTAACTTAGCTTGATAGCCAGTAGTTTGACATAATATTAGTGTACATACTTTATATGCCAGCTTTGATATTGTAGTTATTACTTGTCGCTTCATGCATACTGTTATTCATTCTCATGCTTATATTCATGGTTCTACATGCTATTGATGATTCGGATTTCCATGATATTTTCTAGATTTGGAGGAAAACCGCAAAACATATATAAACTGATTTCCCTCTTTTTAAATAAAAGTGCGGTTTTTCCCATGATGTATGAGTCGTCCACCATGAGTTTGCTGATGGATTTCGAGACCCGATTCGAGAGGACGGATGAACCGTTTCGGGTACATGGTGGACCCGGTAAGGTACCCCGGGGCAAGAAGCACATGATGATGACGATGTGAGCCTGGCAGGGGAGCACTACCTACCGGTGATATTACCCGACGCGTCGGATATCCGGAGGGTACCGTCGTGGTCTTGAGATGGATGGTAGGGGCCGGTCTGGACTGACGGCGCCCTAGATATTGTGATTGAGACATTGAGATTGAGACTTGAGGTACATAGATTGTGACACAGAGATATCGAGGTATTTGGACACTTGTTTTGTGTCGATGCTGGGCACTGTTTTATGCTGATTTCATATATGGTACCTCATTTCTTTTAAAATACAGAAATCTCACTGATTTATGAAACCAGCTTTATTCAGTACATGCATTCTGTTTCATGCATTCATACATCATCCATATGAGATATTGCTACCTGAGGCACTGACACGGGCACATGAGATTACACTCGGGTTAGATATTTACCCTAGCCTTGTTATAGGCTACGTGTTATTCATATATTTGAGGGTATATTATGATCATTGACCTAGGTTGCGTTATTTATGCGATTTCTGTGCGTAGATGTTTTTCTATTCATGAGTTGGCAACTCACCCCCGTTGTGCCCCAGTTTCTTGCAGGTTTGCCGTACAGGTTTCATTACGGCTTTGCGGGCTCAGTTTCATTCGGGTGACTTGCTAGTAGGTGGCTTTTTCTTGTATCGTACCCATCATATTACCTTGTATAATATTATTCCGTTGTATCTAGTAAATTCCATCAACCAAACATGTATTTATTGAGATAGAGACCAGTGTTGTTTATTCTTTCGACCGTAGAGTCGCTCGTTATATTTCTGGTGGTTTTGAGTTTCCTTTTGAGTTTTGATCCTCGCCGTTGGCGTTGTATATTATATTGCTTGTGTGGTTGTGACCGTCGATTGACAAAGAGCTAGCTCCCGCTTGGGGATGCCTTTTTCTTGATTTCGTATACTATTCATGTTGTATCCCGTTTGGGGGCCAGTATTTACAAAGGAGACTCTGCCGAAATTTTTAGTAATTTTTGATGTTTTAAAAACCGCATAATTCGGCTTATGCTATTGAAATTACTTGCTTTAAGTTGGTTTTTCCTGCACTCTACTACTTTTCTTGGTTTGGACTTCTGGGTTTTCGGTTTACTTAGATTACGTACGTCTCGAGACGTTCGTAGTTTAAGTGCTGGTCATGTTCCGTACTTTCGGGCCGTGACACCTAGGGGGCGGTAAAAGTCAGTCCCCTACTAGCGGTACAAGTCATGTCGGAGTGTAGCCCAGAACACCTGAGATAACACTGGAAACCTACCAGTCTATCTCGCTTTCCCTGGCCAGGGACTTTGGGTAATTGCTCTCCTAGACACAGCGCGATATCAACCCCCAATACCGGGAGAAACGAATCCTGTCTAACCTTCACTGCCTCCAAGTGCTTCGGGACTGCACCCAAAAACTACCTGTTTGCGCGACTCCTTTGAGCCGTGGTAAGGTAGTAATCAAAGTACAGTGGGAACACACCCGAGGCGAAGTGACAGTGTCAAGTCAACGGACTAAGCTGTACTCATGTTACCTGGGAACTGATAACTGACGATAGGTATAATACCAACCAATAGTTCCCGACGAGTCCTGTCCAGTGTACTCGTAACCTAACGAGCACCCGCATACTATCTCAAGTACGGCGTACTGACGGCTGTGGGACAGACCGTCTCCCAAGCTAGGATGAGAAGCATATACGCTAGTCTACTCCGGAGTATCGATGCCCTGTCTCGATAGTCCTACGACTAGGGACCTGCATAAGGATGTACTTGTGGATTACCCAGCCTCTACGAGTGTGACTGCCATCACAACGCTGGTAATCAAGCAAAAATCCTAAGGGCTCCACTAATGTGTAAAGGCGATATGCTAAAAGAAACACATGCACACATTAAAGCAGAAACAAACCAAGTAGCATACTACTATATTGAGAAATATTGTCTATACAAGGTGAATATCTCAAGCTTCCATCAAGTAATATACAAACTAGTATGATACAGTAATGGCCTCTAGGGCATATACACTAACAAGGTTAATGATGGGACGCATTATTTATAATGCAAAGAAAATAAACCAAAAGATGAATCGTTGGAACAATTTAAAAGAAACCACTAGGATATTTTAAACCAGATGATATTTTTAAATTGCGGAGCTTTAACCACTCCTTTTAAAAGCTATCATGTTCCTTCGGTCATATCAAGTTCACTACGTTCACGGTTTCGCCAAAACCATTCGTAGCCCTCCGTCATTTCATTTGGGTATTCAGTAGTATTCAAGCTATGTATTTTGACCTAACGCCAAGGCATAGTGTTTGGTAGCTGCTGGGTATTCATTTGTCGCATAGATAGATGAGTTAGTTTGAGACAGTCGTATTATCATTTTGGCCGAACGTCAAGGATATATACGGATGGGTTCAAATTAACAAGATAATGATGGGTAGAACTTGACATGTGACTTATGACATTTTGACCTAACGCCAAGGTCATAAGAGCATGGGGCAAAAATATATATCGGGAATTTCTAAAGAAACTGAAATTTAAAAAGAATTGCATACCATTTGGAGTTTGATGAATGTTGGTAGGATTCCTTCAACATTATCATACACTGATATTTGGATCCCGATCCTACTGTGAGTATATACTACTCATTAGGATATTCGTCACTTAACGATCAATGCTATAAACCAAGTAAGTGTCAAGAAAGGTGTCAGCGGGGTTACGCCCCCAGAGAAAAGAGGTTATTTAATTAAGGAACTTCGCGAAAGCGTTGGAAAACCTCCCTCGAAGTACCGACACCAGCCTGACTGAACGGTTAAGCAAGTATTGTACAGTGAGAATAGTCCTGGCTAATTCTTCTTTTATGGTTTGAGGAAGGATTCGAGAAACAGTGGGAGCCATCCAGTTTAGATAAATTAAAAACCATTCTAAACTTGTAAGAGCATCATGCTAAAGAGTTTTCTTCTCTCTCTCCTAATTGCAGCGACCCTGAAAATGACTGGACTTAAGTTACTTTTAGAGAAAAATATACTGACAGTGCCAAACTATAAAGATTGGCGGGGGAATGTCAAAATGGCCTTGACTTATGACAAATTGGGGTATGTCCTCACCACTAAGGCACCTGAAGTCCCAGGTCCCAAATCCAGTAATACGGATAAGGAAATCCGCAAAACCTGGAATTTAGATTGCGCGAAAGCCAAGTGCATCGTGCTTGCCTCGATGAACAATGAACATCAGAGGAGGCACGAGGATATGGATCTTGAATCCATATTTCTCCATACAAAAGATCTGTATGGGGAGCAATCTCGTATAGCAAGATACGAGACCTCAAAGAAGCTGTTTCAAGAGAGGTTGGCCGTCGGATCATCGGTAGGAGAATATGTCCTAAAGATGATTGGCTATATAGAAGAGCTCGCAGACCTTGGGACGACTTTGGATAATGAGCTCTATACAGACCTTATTCTCCAGTCCCTCCCTCCCACCTACGCCCAGTTTATTCTGAACTTCAACATTCAAAGAAAAGAAGTTGAACTTTCAGAACTCCTTAACATGTTGAGGAGTGCAGAGGGCACCTTGCAGAAGGCAAGGGAAACACCCGCTATGTTTGTTCGCGGTACTTCTTCTTCCGGGTCCAAGGCTAAATCCAAAGGAAGGAAGAATAAGGCCGCCAACAGACCTAGAGGAGGTGTTAGTAAGGTGGTAGGGAAGGGAAAGAAAAAGTTTACGGTACCGGTAGTGGCCCAGGATGAGTGCTTCCATTGTCACAGGAAAAGGGCACTGGAAAAAGGATTGCAAGGCATGGAACGCCAAGAACCAGGAACCGAAGCAAGCTGTAGCTTCGACTTCAGGTGTGTTTGTAATTAAGAATTGTCTGTCAATCAACTCTACTTCCTGGGTATTGAATACCGGATCAGGATCTCATATTTGCAATTCATTGCAGGCACTGAGAAACCGTAGAGTGCTGAAGGAAGGTGATATGACCCTGATGGTTGCTAACGGAGCTAGCGTGGGAGCTGTGTCCGTAGGGGATTATCACCTGGGATTGACAAGTGGACACATTTTGGTTTTACATAACTGTTTTTGTGTACCCAGCTTAACGTGTAATATCATATTTGTTTCCTTGTTATCAAATAAAGGTTATGATTTCACGTTTGGAAGTGGTGTTGTTAACATCCACCTTAATCATGGTTTGATTGGGTCCGGTACACTGGATAACGGTATATATGTGTTAAACCAACTCCAAATTTTCAATGTTCAGAACACACTAAAAAGAAAGTCTCCAGATTTAAATAAAGCTTTCATATGGCATTGGAGACTGGGTCACATCAATGAGAGAAGGTTGACTAAGTTACATAGAGAAGTATATTTGGACTCGTTCGAATATCAAACTTATGCCACTTGTCAATCTTGTCTCAAAGGAAAGATGACAAAGACTCCATTTACTGGACATGGAGTAAGAGCGAGCGAGCTCTTAGGACTCATACACAGCGATGTATGTGGTCCAATGTCTACACATGCAAGAGGTGGTTTTTCCTATTTCATTACTTTCACGGATGATTACTCAAGGTACGGATTCATTTATCTGATGAAACATAAATCCGAGGCTTTTGAGAAATTCCAAGAGTATAAGAATGAAGTAGAAAACCAAACCGGCAAAAGTATCAAGACACTAAGATCTGATCGAGGTGGTGAATACTTGAGTGCCGAGTTCCTAGGTTACCTAAAAGAGAAAAGAATTCTCTCTCAGCTAACTCCTCCATACACTCCACAGCATAACGGTGTATCGGAGAGACGGAATCGAACCCTATTGGATATGGTACGATCCATGATGAGTAATGCTGAGTTACCGCGACCTTTTTGGGGTTATGCGCTAGAATCAGCGGCATATCTTTTGAACATGGTACCTACCAAGACTGTGCCTACCACTCCATATCAGATGTGGACTGGGAAGAAACCCCATCTACAGTATATAAAGATTTGGGGATGTCCAGCTTTTGTTAAAAAGCAGCATGTGGACAAGATCGAGGCACGATCAGTAAAGTGTAAGTTTGTGGGATATCCAAAGAACTCCAAGGGATATCTATTCTATTACGTAGAGGAACAAAAGGTATATGTTTCTCGTAATGCCCATTTTCTAGAACATCAGTTTTTAGAAAAGGGATCAAGTGGGAGCGAAATAGAACTGGAAGAAATTCTAGAACCACAAACTAATACTGAAAGTTTGGTAGAACCGGTAGTTCAAGAAGAACAGGACATTACCGCACCCCTCCGCAGAGTAGTAGGCCGTCTCATCCGCCTGAGAGATACTACGGTTTTATCATAGATGGGGATAGAGAGGATTGCATCATAGATGATGATGAACCTACTGGCTTCCAGCAGGCCATCCAGAGCGGCGACTCGGTACGATGGCTAGATGCAATGCGGACCGAAATGGAGTCCTTGTACACCAACAAAGTATGGACTTTGGACTTTGCTCCAGATGGGGTAAAACCCAAAGGATGCAAATGGATCTTCAAGAAAAAGATTGGTGTAGATGGACAGGTGGAAACCTATAAAGCTAGACTTGTTGCAAAGGGTTTTCGTCAAAGACCTGGTTTGGACTATGACGAAACCTTTTCTCCAGTGGCTATGCTCAAATCCATTCGGGTCCTTCTTGCTATTGCTGCCTTCCACGATTATGAGATTTGGCAGATGGACGTAAAGACGGCCTTTCTAAATGGTAATTTAGAAGAGTGCGTCTATATGGATCAGCCAGAGGGTTTCAATCAGAGTGGGAGCAGCGGGAAAGTATGCAAGTTGCTTAAGTCCATTTATGGACTAAAGCAGGCATCGCGGAGTTGGAACATCTGTTTTGATGAAACGGTCAAAGAATATGACTTTATCAAAAATCCAGATGAACCGTGCATATATAGTAAAGTTGTAGCAAGAACTGTCATATTCTTCGTCTTGTACGTGGATGACATTCTATTGATAGGAAATGACATTCCTATGCTACAATCTGTCAAAGGATTCTTGTCACACAGGTTCTCCATGAAAGACCTGGGTGATGCCTCTTACATTCTGGGGATCCGGATCTATCATGATAGATCCAAGAGGATGTTGGGACTTTCGCAGTACAGGTATATCGACACTGTACTGAAAAGATTCAGTATGGAAGATTCTAAGCGCGGTAATCTACCGGCTTGTCACGGAATCAACCTATCCAAAGAAATGTCTCCCAAGACTGATTTGGAAAGGGAACGCATGTCTATTATACCCTACGCTTCTGCGGTAGGCTCTATAATGTATGCGATGTTGTGCACCAGACCGGATGTAGCTTACGCACTGAGCGTGGTAAGCCGGTATCAGTCGGACCCAGGGAAGAAGCACTGGATAGCAGTAAAGAACATTCTCAAGTATCTGAGGAGGACTAAGGAGATGTTCTTGGTTTATGGCGGAAAAGACCTCAGGATGGAGGCCTATGCTGATTCCGGCTTCCAGAGTGATAAGGACGATTCCAAGTCCATGTCAGGTTATGTCTTTACCCTCAATGGAGGGGCGGTGTGCTGGAAGAGCTCCAAGCAGGACACCGTTGCTGACTTGACGATAGAAGCGGAGTATATAGCTGCTTGCGATGCCGCAAAAGAAGCAGTCTGGATGAAGAAGTTCCTAACAGAACTTCAGGTGGTTCCTACCATTGTTGATCCAATACCTCTGTATTGCGACAACAATGGAGCTATAGCTTTAGCGAAGGAACCAAGGTCCCATCAGAAGTCCAGACACATCTTAAGGCGGTATCACCTGATCAGGGAGATCATTGATCGTCGGGAGATCGAGGTTCGGAGAGTTGCTACTGAAGAAAACATTGCTGATCCATTCACAAAGGCCCTACCTCAGATTCAGTTCGAGAGGCTACTCGAGATCATCGGTCTTCGATATGCCAGTACATGGCTCTAGTGCAAGTGGGAGATTGTTAGTGTATATGCCCAAGGGGCCATTATTGTATCATACTAGTTTGTATATTACTTAATGGAAGTTTGGGATATTCACATGTATATAACAGTCTTGCTAAACATGGTAGTATGCTACCTGGTTTTTCTATCTTAATATGTGAGTATACATATTGATAGAGCTCTTAGGATCTTGCTTGACTACCAGCGTTGTGATGGCAGTCACACTAGTGGGGGCTGCGTAGTCTACAAGCACATCCTTATTCAGTTCCCTAGTCGTAGGATTATCGAGACAGGGCATCGATACTCCGGAGTAGACTAGTGTGTACGCTTCTCATCCAAGTTGGGGAGATGGTCTGTCCCACAGCCGTCAGTACGTCGTACTGGAGATAGTATGCAGGTGCTCGTTAGGTTACGGGTACACCGGACAGGACTCACAGGGAACTGTTGGTTGGTTTTATACCAGTCGTCAGTGAACAGTTCCCAGGTGACATGAGTACAGCATAGTCCGCAGACTTGACACTGCTACTTCGCCTCGAGTGTGTCCCACTGTTCTTAGATTGCTACCCTACCACGGCTCAAAGGAGTCGTGCAAACAGGTAGCAGTTGGGTGCAGTCCCGAGCACTTGGAGGCAGTGGCGGTTAGACAGGATTCGTCTCTCCCGGTATTGGGGGTTGATATCGCGCTGTGTCAGAGAGCCATTACGCAAAGTCCCTGGCCAGGGCAAGCGAGATTTGCTGGTAGGTTCCAGTAGTTTCTCAGGGTGTAATGGGCTTCACTCCGACACGACTTATACCGCTATTAGAGGACTGACGCTTGCCACCCCCTAGGCCCGATATGCGATAGTCTTAGACGAACAGACCGGACTGTACGGAGATTGTCACATCAGACTCAGTAGGAGTTCGGATGGGTTTCCTCATTGGCCTTCTTATCGACATCTACCTGGGGACCGTTACGTACAGCTAGTGCCGCTTGCGATTTGTGGTTAAACCCACTTCCAGCGTAGTAGTCGAGTCTCTAGATTCCCACACAGAGAGTTTCCCTACTCCAGGCGAAACGATATAGAGGTCGTATGGTTTTACGACAAGGGTTCGGACACATACGTGTGTTTACGCACGTATGACATCCGGACAGTTTTTACTAGTCGGCTTTGGTTTAAGCCAGTTTCTAGTATCTGGTTATTGGATTTATACAGTCTTAAGTTTTTCTGTGTTTTCACGGATAGGAGGGACGTTCTCGTAATTGCGCGAGAAACTTCTAGAAGATGGTGACTTGGGGGTTAAGGTGGCATATGTATTAAATGAGATTAGTGACTCATTTTAGTGATTCATCCATGTCATTAATGCATCATAAATGCTTAATGACTCATGGAGAAGAATCACCCATTAGATATTTATGGAGCATGATTGTTAAATCATTTATTTGATTTATCTTGTTATTATTTAAGCTTCATATATATTATGAGAGATCATTATCTCATTCTATTCTCTTGCTCACTTTCTCTCTCCTCAAGCTCTCCCTCTTCAAACCCTAATCCTCCCCTCTCATGTGTTGAGTACAAGGATTAGATTAGACTACTTAATCATTAACCATTCTCTATATCACCTAGGTTGCTTAGATTAGCGATTTAAGAAACCTAGTTACCACTAGTTTGAGGTGAAGCTTGTAGCAAAACTCTCGGGTGGATCTTCTACTACTTAGAGAAGGCCGGAGAGGACGTGGAGAACGACCAGACGAAGGACTCAGTTCTACTGGTATAATCACTTTTCATAGTAGTTGTTAACTCCTATGTTGTTGTTAGTTATTGTTTATGAAAAGATTCTCGGTTAGTCGATGTTTACGCTTTAAACAAGATCGTTTTTCATTATTCCGCCTCCCCGCAAGTCGTGGGGTGTTGTACATCGACTTACACTTCGGTCTTCGGCCTCCATCCCGATCTCCTCACGGAATCTCCGTTCTTCATCTCCTCGTCGGAAAGGGCACCACATCGCCGAGTCTTTTTACGGGCTCCCACCTCTGGACCGAGGAAACTCGGGCACGAAGTTGGCAAGCCGACGTGTCCAAGATTGCTGCAGAATAGTGTAGAAAGGTTTGTCTCAAGGGGTTATATGAAGTTGCCATTTGGAGTGGAGAAGGAGATGTAAGCTTTTTGGATGAACTAAGGGATTTTTGTGGCAAGAAAATGAGAATGAATTCTGTTAGTTGTATGTATGCCCTAGAGGCCAGTATTGTACAGATGATGTATATTATATTGGATGCTTGGACATATATAGAGATGACTTTCTTGCTCAATATGATAGTATGCTATCTGGTTGCTCTTTATCTTAACATGTATGCTAGTCTCTTTAAACTGTCTTATAGTTACATGTTGATAAAGCCCTTAGGATGTGTACTTGACTAACTGGACTATGATGCAGATCATACTAGTGGGGACATGGTAGTCCATAAGTACATCCTTCACGGTCCCTAGTCGTGGGTGTATCGAGACGGGGCATCGATATACCAGTGTAGACTAGCGTATACGCTTCTCGACCTATGAGATGGGCAATGGATGATCCCATATCCATTGGTGTTTGACATCAGAGATGGTATACGGGTGCTCAGTGGAGACTGGGTACACTGGACGGACTCGCCGAGAACTCCCAGATGGTATTATACCTCACGTCAGATGGCAGTTCTCAGGTGACACTTGTGCAGGTTAGTCTGTAGACCCGAGATCGTCATAGAGTCTTATGTGATTCCCACTGTTCTTTGATCTCCACCTTATCGCGTCCATGAGGGCGTGAAAAAAGGTGGTTTTTGGGTACAGTCCCGAGTCACATGGAGGAAATGAGCGATAGGAGGGGTTTCGTCTCTCCCGGTATTGGGGGTTGATGTTGCGCTGTGCTCGATTGGCCGTAACAGGGAAGTCCCTGGCCAGGGCTGATCAGAGTTTTGCTGGTAAGTGTTACCAGTACTTTCTCGACCCGTTATGAGCCACACATCGGCACGACTTATCGGTTATTGGGGTCTGACGTTTACCACCCCTAGACTTGATATGCTACATATCAGACGAGGAGACCGGACTGTACGGGAAGTGTCGCCGATCGGCTCCACGGGAGTTGTAGCAGGTTCGCTTGTTCTCTTCTGATCGCTCAATACCCGGGTGGCCGTTACGTTTAGCTGACCGCTTGCGGCTTGGGGGTGCTTGATATGATCATCACCCACTGCCGGCGTATTGACGAGTCTCAGAGTCCCACAATGGAGTTTCCTAGCCCAGGCGAAACGTTGTGGTGCGCATATGCGATATGCGCATGGACCCGATTAAAATGCGCGTATAAGATTCCGTATATTGATCGGGCAGCTTGCTTTTGGTAGGGGTCATATGTGATATGGCCGGATTGGTAAATCAAGTGTTGATTTATAATTTAACCATTAGTTTCTCACTAGAAATCCTTTCTTGTGTTGGATGGATGTATGAATGCATGTATGTTTTTCTTTCATTCTAATTTCATGCACATATGGATGTGTATACATACATACATGCATACATACATTTATCATGGTTGGATGTATATGAAAATGGTGGCAATATAAGACTCACACCATGGTATTTTTAATGAATTATTATTTTATTTATACTAAAACATAAAAGGAAAGAAATGGTGCATTATTGATTTGTTCTACACACTTCTTTTGACCTAACCATTCTCACCCACCACTTAACCTTAGGTTAAGTTTCCTTTTGTGTTTTAACCCTAGTACAATAATGATTCAACCATGGTTTGAGATGATAGATTTAAAATATATATTGATATATTTTTCTTTTGCTTAGAATGAGAAAAACTTATCATCTTCTAATATTGCCATTATCTTCTTCCTCCTCCTTCATAGCTCTCTAGATTTTTGTAGTGAGCTATATAATCAACAAGTTAGGATTTTGAAGTGAGAAAGAGAACCACAACACCATTCTACACAAGCCTAGCCCACTTGTTTGGAGTGTTGACTCGATTTCGTTCACTTGATCGGAAGAAGTCGCAAGCTTGGAAAAAGCGGACTCCGGGTGGATCATCGGTGACGTCGAGGAGTTCAAGCGGAATTCTTTCAACCCCCAAGTAGCCGAGGAGTCAAGCGTAGGGAGCTACAAAGGTTGTACTCTCTAAATCCTAGCTTATCTTTCATATGTTGATATGGAAATTTTTTTGAAACCCTAATCGATTCTAGGAACGATTCTTTGTTCGTTAACTTAGCACCTTAAAATTCATTATTTGGTTCATGTGATGCTTCCAAACCCTTCATGTGGTGCTAGGCTGACCCAACATTGGTATCAGAGCCGACCTAGAACATTAGGTGACCTTTTTACGAAGTTAAAACTCCGATCAAATCGAAATACAGACTTTTAGCATGCTCTCTGGACTTTTTTCAAAAATTGACTTTTTTCATAATTAAAAATACGTAAAAAATACAGCAGGAAAATTTAAGAATTACTATGTAAAAATTATTCAATGAACAGTATGCTCCGCCGCGGAACCGCCGCAATTCCTGGCTTAGGCCGCGGTTCCGCGGCCGTACAGGGGCTTCATTGCATAAAACTTTCACTGTAATTCTTATAACTGCTTGTACAGTGTTTTAGGTATGTTTAATCTGAATTTTGCACTGAAAAAAATTCTGGAGATGATTTTGGACCCGTCGATTCGATCGGAATTTTCATTTCGTGACTTTTCCGGGTAAATTAGAAAGTAGTGAAGTGTTTGAACGAGTATCATTTTCTCACTTTTCACGGGGTTTAAATCCTTCGCAGGTTCGTGCAAGTTTGTTTGTGGTGGACCATCTAGAAGACAACAAACCTTAACTCGATTATGTGACCGTCTTGAACTGCCTTTTGAACCTTAGGGTTTGGGGCAGTACGGCGTGCCACATGTGAGGCGTTGGCTTGACCCTTCTACGGCTGGACCGCTACCACTGTGTCACACTCCAGGTTTTTGAACTCCGCTCAAGTGTTGAGCTTTAGTGAGTCTTGGGTATTTGATCGTTCGTTCGAAAACTTTAATACTGTCTAATTATCTGGATTGTGATGCAATGTGTGGAATTCATATTATAAGACATGAAATACGAGGTATGTGATATTTCGCATTTATGATGTCTAAGGATAATGTGGATTCCAGATATTGCAGTTTTACACTTTCTTTTCTGTGACCGTAAGTGTAGTATGTCGATATCGCCGGTTTCGTTGCTATACATCAACGACAATTGGGGTACGCATACTTACTTACGTGGATGATATGTGATATTATGTGTTGCTGAGATATGATGTGCAGGATTGTCGCGATTGAATAGCCGGGGGGTTTTATGTGAGAAGAGAGTTTTATATTTTCATTCATGTAAATTCAAATGTAATGTAATATTCTTTTATTTGGGGCACTTCCAGGTTGCGGAAGATGCCACCCTTTGTATATTATTTACTTTTCCGCATTAGGATGGGCCCAAGGAGGGGAGCACAGGTGACCGGGTTCTGGGGTTCAGTGGGAGGCCATCTCGAGGAGTCGAGACCGGGTCTACTAAACTCCAAAATTGGTAGGGTCGCTTGCCGCTCTTGTAAGGGTCCAGGGTGTGGGGCTTAGCTATTCATCGCGACTATGGAATCCGTATTTTCTATTTTGGCTAAATACTAAATACGGACGTCCTAGTATATCCCACATTATATCTATGTTTCTGCTGCGATATCTGTGATGTGATCATTTGATATGTTCTGATGGATACAGTATATAGTATATATGATATATTATATAGACGTTACTTATGTTTTACACTCGCACTAGCCCTGCCCTGCTCTGTCGTTAGTTACCTAACCTAACGATGCACGAGGGGACATCGAGGCGAATGCGGATGGCATAAGTGTACGTCGTATTTATCTGTGATGTTTAGGTATATAAATGATGGGACTTCATTAATGTGATTAATGAAAGAAAAGAAACCTAAGATGTTTTAGAATCAAATTTTAAACAAAACAGGTAGCTACAGTTCTTGCTTTGCATAGCGGTATATATGATATACCCTGCACCTTATTCGATGAGGAAAGGACCGAGATCCCTTCACCGGGAGTGACTCCTTTAGCAATAACTGGCAGATGCTACAACACTCGGTTTGTCTTTTGATTGCTTTTGAGAGTTTTTGCTTTACACAGTGATATATATGATATATCCCGCACCTCATTCGACGAGGAAAGGACTGACGATCCCTTCACCGGGAGTGACTCCTTTAGCAAAACTAGAAAAGCCTAAAAAACAATCCATTTCAAAATTCATTCGATCCTACAACGATATCAAGTTCATTACGCAATAGGTTTTCAGAAAAACCCGTCGTAGCCCTCCGTCATTTCAGATAAGTTGCATATAGTATTCGTGCTACATTTGTTGGCTTTCGTCAAGGTGTAGTGTGTGGTAGCTATGTGCTGCTTATCTGCTGCATATGATGCGACTGGATTAGGGTAGTCGTACGGCTTTGTTGGCTTTCGTCAAGGGTCGTGCGGGTGGGTTTAATTCAGTCAAGAAATGTACGGGTTGAACTTGACTAGCGGGCTGTGGTTTGTTGGTTTTCGTCAAGGTCATAGCACGCTAGGGGAAAAAGCATTATCGGGAGTTTCAAGTGTTGAAATTTGCAATGAGATTGCATACCTTCTATGAGATAGTTGGATCCCGATACCCACTGCGAGTAAGAGTTAATCCTGGGAGAGTTTTACACATTGCAATTAGCTAATCAAGTAGGTTTCTAGAAAGGTGTCAACGGGGTTACGCCTCTGGGAAAACGAGGTTTACATTAATTAGGTTCGTGCGAAAGCACGGGGTACCTCCCTCAAAGTACCGACACTGGCCTGGCTGAAAGATTGGCGAACTTGCAGTGTGTAATTAATCCCGGCTAGTCTTTCCTTTTAGGGTTTGAAGGAAGATTTAATAAAAACAATGGGAGCCATCCTGATTAGATAAGATAATAACCAATCTGATCTTGCATGAGCATACGCTAAAGTGTTTTCTTCTCTCTCTCTCCAGGTAGCGACCATGTCAGGCCCTAATCAAGATAATAATATGGATGTATTGACCGAACCCGCATGTTATACTGTGCTGGGGAACGTTGGTTCCGTTCTTTCCTATAAGAGTTATAGGACTGAACAGGATATAGGGGAATACCAGGATTCCCATGCCACCCAATTGAAGAAAGTTCATGTTGATGCATTTTCTTCGGGTGTGTTCGTTACAGAGAACTGTTTCTCCATTTGCTCTACGTCCTGGGTATTAGATACCGGGTCAGGATCCCATATATGTAATCAGTTACATGGGCTTAGGAAAGGTAGAGAACTTGGAGAAGGTGATAAAGACATTAGAGTTGGAAATGGTGCAATTGTTGCAGCTAAGACTGTAGGGGAATATCACCTTGTATTACCATCTGGTAATACATTGGTTCTGAACGAATGCTATTACATGCCGAACCTGATTTGCAACATTATATCGGTTTCTTTGTTGAGTAAAGAAGGATATAATTTTGTATTAGAGGATAATGTTATGAACATTTTCCGTAACCAAAAGTTGGTTGGATCAGGCACGTTGTGCAATGGCATTTATGTTCTAAATCAATCAACAGTTCTGAGCATAACTAACACACACAAGAGGAAGAGTTCAGAAATGAACGAATCCTTCTTGTGGCATTGTAGACTGGGTCACATCAATGCGACACGACTGGCTAAGTTACATAAAGATGGATATTTGAAACCATTCGAATTTTCATCTTATGACACTTGCCAGTCATGTCTCAAAGGAAAGATGACCAAAACACCGTTTACGGGACACGGAGAAAGAGTTACTGAACTCTTGGGACTGATACATAGTGATGTATGCGGTCCCATGACTACACATGCCAGGGATGGTTCTTCGTACTTCATTACATTCACTGACGATCTCTCAAGATACGGACATGTGTACTTGATAAGACACAAGTCTGAAGCTTTTGAGAAATTTAGAGAATATAAACAAGAAGTCGAGAACCAAACCGTAAAAAGTATTAAAATCCTTCGATCTGATCTAGGAGGTGAATACTTGAGCAATGAATTCCTGGACTTCCTAAAAGAGAATGGGATTCTCTCTCAGCTGACTCCTCCATATACACCACAGCACAATGGTGTATCAGAACGGAGGAACCGCACCCTATTAGATATGGTGCGCTCTATGATGAGCACAGCTGAGTTACCTATTTCCTTCTGGGGGTATGCGCTTGAGACAGCCATACATCTATTGAATATGGTCCCCACCAAATCTGTGCCTACCACTCCATATGAGATATGGAAAGGCAAGAGACCATGTCTTAACTATGTTAAGATATGGGGTTGTCCAGCCTATGTCAAACGACAAAATCCGGACAAACTCGAGGCACGGTCTGTTCTATGCAAATTTATAGGATATCCCAAGAATTCTCAAGGGTATATCTTCTACCACCCTGAGGAACAAAGAGTGTTTGTTTCTCGGCATGCCACCTTTTTAGAAAAGGAATTTCTTGAAAAAGAGATTAGTGGTCATGAGGTAGAACTGGAAGAGGTTCCAGCTACAAAAGCTACAACAGAAGATCTGGTGGAACCGGAGGATTCCGTAGTTCCCGATGAACCCCAGCCTCTCCGCCGATCTAGTAGGGTTTCTCGCCAACCTGAGAGATACTACGGTTTTCTCATGGATGGTGGGAGCGAGGATTGCATCATGGAGGATGATGACCCAACTAGCTTCGAGCAGGCCATCACGAGTAGGGACTCAGTGAAATGGCTGGATGCAATGCGGTCCGAGATGGAATCCATGTACACCAACAAAGTATGGACTTTGGAAGTTGCTCCTGAAGGGGTAAAACCCATTGGGAGCAAGTGGATCTTCAAGAAGAAACTTGGTGTAGATGGGAAGGTGGAGACTTTCAAAGCTAGACTTGTTGCAAAGGGTTTTCGTCAAAGACCAGGTGTGGACTATGACGAAACCTTTTCTCCAGTGGCTATGCTTAAATCCATCCGGATCATGCTTGCCATCGCTGCATATCATGATTACGAAATCTGGCAAATGGATGTTAAGACTGCCTTTCTAAATGGTGATTTAGAAGAGTGCGTGTACATGACTCAGCCAGAGGGCTTCATAGACAGTAGGAGCAGCGGGAAGGTGTGCAAGCTGCTTAAATCCATTTATGGATTAAAGCAAGCATCACGGAGTTGGAACATCTGTTTTGACGTCGTTATCAAAGAGTTTGATTTCGTCAAAACCCCAGATGAACCTTGTATCTACAAGAAGGTGGCAGAGAATAAGGTTGTCTTCCTCGTATTGTACGTAGACGACATACTCTTGATAGGAAATGATATTCCTATGCTGCAATCGGTCAAGCTCTTCTTATCACAAAGATTCTCAATGAAAGATCTTGGTGATGCCTCCTGCATATTGGGAATTAGGATCTATAGAGATAGATCCAAACGGATTTTGGGATTGTCCCAATCCAGGTACATTGACACCATACTAAAGAGGTTTAGTATGGAAGAATCCATGCGTAGGAACTTGCCCACGATTTCTGGAGTCACTCTCTCCAAAGAGATGTCTCCCAAGACTGATTTGGAGAGAGCTCGCATGCAAGGGATACCCTATGCTTCGGCTGTAGGCTCTATCATGTACGCGATGCTATGTACCAGACCCCGATGTTGCATACTCACTAAGTATAGTGAGCAGGTATCAAGCTGATCCTGGAGAGAGTCACTGGACAGCTGTGAAGAGCATTCTCAAGTACTTACGAAGGACTAAAGAGATGCTCTTGGTGTATGGTAACGGAGAACTCCAAGTGGAGTCCTTTACCGATTCGAGCTTCCAGAGTGATAAGGACGACTCTAAGTCGCAGTCGGGATTTGTCTTTACCCTTTACGGAGGGGCGGTTAGCTGGAAGAGTTCCAAGCAGGAAACAGTGGCAGACTCGACGATGGAGGCTGAATACATCGCTGCCAACGATGCTGCTAAAGAGGCTGTCTGGATCAAGAAGTTCATTACTGAACTTGGAGTGGTTCCATCCATTGAGCATCCAATACCTTTGTATTGCGATAACAATGGAGCGGTGGCTTTAGCCAAGGAACCCAGGTCCTATCAGCGATCCAGGCATATTCTGAGGCGGTATCACCTGATCCGGGAGATAGTTGATCGCCGGGAGATCGAGGTCAGGAGGGTTGACACGAAGAACAACACGGCGGATCCACTCACGAAGGCCATTCCCCAGATACAGTTTGAGAGACTCTTCGGGATGCTCGGTATGCGATACTACAGCAGCTGGCCCTAATGCAAGTGGGAGATTGTTAGTTGTATGTATGCCCTTGAGGCCAGTATTGTATAGATGATGTATATTATATTGGAGGCTTGGACATATATAGAGATGACTTTCTTACTCAATATGATAGTATGCTATCTGGTTGCTCTTTATCTTAACATGTATACTAGTCTCTTTAAACTGTCTTATAGTTACATGTTGATAAAGCCCTTAGGATGTGTACTTGACTACCTGGACTATGATGCAGATCATACTAGTGGGGACATGGTAGTCCATAAGTACATCCTTCACGGTCCCTAGTCGTGGGTGTATCGAGACGGGGCATCGATATACCAGTGTAGACTAGCGTATACGCTTCTCGACCCATGAGATGGGCAATGGATGATACCATATCCATTGGTGTTTGACATCAGAGATGGTATACGGGGGCTCAGTGGAGACTGGGTACACTGGACGGACTCGCCGAGAACTCCCAGATGGTATTATACCTCACGTCAGATGGCAGTTCTCAGGTGACACTTGTGCAGGTTAGTCTGTAGACCCGAGATCGTCATAGAGTCTTATGTGATTCCCACTGTGCTTTGATCTCCACCTTACCGCGTCCATGAGGGCGTGCAAAACGGTGGTTTTTGGGTACAGTCCCGAGTCACATGGAGGCAATGAGCGATAGGAGGGGTTTCGTCTCTCCCGGTATTGGGGGTTGATGTTGCGCTGTGCTCGATTGGCCGTAACAGGGAAGTCCCTGGCCAGGGCTGATCAGAGTTTTGCTGGTAAGTGTTACCAGTACTTTCTCGACCCGTTATGAGCCACACATCGGCACGACTTATCGGTTATTGGGGTCTGACGTTTACCACCCCTAGACTTGATATGCGACATATCAGACGAGGAGACCGGACTGTACGGGAAGTGTCGCCGATCGGCTCGACGGGAGTTGTAGCAGGTTCGCTTGTTCTCTTCTGATCGCTCAATACCCGGGTGGCCGTTACGTTTAGCTGACCGCTTGCGGCTTGGGGGTGCTTGATATGATCATCACCCACTGCCGGCGTATTGACGAGTCTCAGAGTCCCACAATGGAGTTTCCTAGTCCAGGCGAAACGTTGCGGTGTGCATATGCGATATGCGCATGGACCCGATTAAAATGCGTGTATAAGATACCGTATATTGATCGGGCAGCTTGCTTTTGGTAGGGGTCATATGTGATATGGCCGGATTGGTAAATCAAGTGTTGATTTATCATTTAACCATTAGTTTCTCACTAGAAATCCTTTCTTGTGTTGGATGGATGTATGAATGCATGTATGTTTTTCTTTCATTCTAATTTCATGCACATATGGATGTGTTTACATACATACATGCATACATACATTTATCATGGTTGGATGTATATGAAAATAGTGGCAATATAAGACTCACACCATGGTATTTTTAATGAATTATTATTGTATTTATACTAAAACATAAAAGGAAAGAAATGGTGCATTATTGATTTGTTCTACACACTTCTTTTGACCTAACCATTCTCACCCACCACTTAACCTTAGGTTAAGTTTCCTTTTGTGTTTTAACTAGTACAATAATGATTCAACCATGGTTTGAGATGATAGATTTAAAATATATATTGATATATTTTTCTTTTGCTTAGAATGAGAAAAACTTATCATCTTCTAATATTGCCATTATCTTCTTCCTCCCCCTTCATAGCTCTCTAGATTTTTGTAGTGAGCTATATAATCAACAAGTTAGGATTTTGAAGTGAGAAAGAGAACCACAACACCATTCTACACAAGCCTAGCCCACTTGTTTGGAGTGTTGACTCGATTTCGTTCACTTGATCGGAAGAAGTCGCAAGCTTGGACAAAGCGTACTCCGGGTGGATCATCGGTGACGTCGAGGAGTTCAAGCGGAGTTCTTTCAACCCCCAAGTAGCCGAGGAGTCAAGCGTAGGGAGCTACAAAGGTTGTACTCTCTAAATCCTAGCTTATCTTTCATATGTTGATATGGAAATTTTTTTGAAACCCTAATCGATTGTAGGAACGATTCTTTGTTCGTTAACTTAGCACCTTAAAATTCATTATTTGGTTCATGTGATGCTTCCAAACCCTTCATGTGGTGCTAGGCTGACCCAACAAATTCCCACACCAAAAATTGGATAGCCCTCATGCTAAGTAGCCGGCCATGCTCATGTCAAGGGGAGAGAGAGAAAAGTCAAGGGGGAAAGCCATAATGCAAGCAAGAGAAATGGGTGATGATTAGGAATAATCATCACCACAAAGTCTCACTCAAAAACCCATCACTCAACCCATCATAGCAAGCAATGATGAACAAACAAGTCAAATGATGGTTGAACCATCATGAAGCAACAACTTACAAAAACCACCCTCTACAATGCTAATTTGCACATTTGCAAATTATCCGCTCCACACAAATTTTCAGCCAAAGAAAGATAGAAAGAAAAATGGCCGAAACGGAAAGCAAACTAGCAACTTCAGAAAAACGATCCCGTAATAAATTATAGGAAAACCCCGCGACTGTATATACATACCCGTATTTGTATTGCGACCGAATACAAATGCAATGAGACAAAATCTACACTGTACAATACTAGGATCCGGCTTAAACCAAAGCCTGCTAGTATTATCCGTCCGATCATGATCCGTGCAATACTGCACGTATGTGATCGAACCCTGCCATATATCCATACGGCCTCTACAACGTTTCGCCCGAAACTTGAGAAACTGTCTGTGGGGGACCATAAAGACTCGTCAATACTTTGGCTGTGGATTTAACCACTAGCAAGTCAGAGGTATTAGCCATACGTAACGGGCTACCAGGTATTGACCAAAAGGGACGGCAATGAGAGAACTCATCCTGACACCCTACTGAGCCTGACAATGACAATATCCGTACAGTCCGGTCCGTTCGTCCATGAGCATCGCATGGCGGGCCTAGGGGGTTGGTAAAAGTCAGACCCCCAAAAGCGGTATAAGTCATGTCGGAGTGTAGCCCAGAACACCCTGAGATACTACTGTAATACGTACCAGTAAATCTCCTGCCTTGGCCTAGGACTTCGTGTAATGGCTCTCCTAGACACAACGCGACCTCACCCACAATACTGGGAAAGACGAACCCCTGCAGATCCACTCACTGCCTCCATGTGGCTCGGGACTGTACCCAACTAAAACCTGTTTGCACGACTCCTTTGAGCCGTGGTAGGGTAGTAATCAAAGTACAGTGGGAACTCACACGAGACAAATGACGATCTCAGGTCGATGAACTAACCTGTACACATGTCACCAGGGAACTGCTATCTGACGTCAGGTATAATACGAACTAGCATGTTCCCGGCGAGTCCTGTCCGGTGTACTCATAACCCAATGAGCACCTGTATACATATTAGGTGAACCAACTGACACCAGTGGCTTGTGAGACCGGCCACCGCCCTTCGTCGGGGTCTCGACTGTATACACTATTCTACTCCGGAGTATCGATGCCCTGTCTCGAAAACTCCCACGACTAGGGACCACTTTAAGGATGTGGTTATAGACCCTAGCTCCCACTTATATGATCGCCATCATACTGCAGTCCGTCAATAAAGAATCCTAAGGGCTCTACCAACGTGCAATAGTGATCTGTAATGTCACCTAAAGCAGTATACGATGATAAAGATAAACAGGATAGCATACTATCATCTTGAGTAAGACTGTCCTACCGGAATAGGTCCTCCCTCAATCATTGCAATCACGTGCCTGTGATCCAATAATTGACTCTGAGGGCACTATCTCCAACAATCTCCCACTTGAACTCAAGGCTAATTATTGCGATGTCGCGTACTCACAGCCCGTGTGATACCGAACACCTAACTCCTCTACTAGTCAGTCTCACAAAGCCCGTTTGCGAAACTATTGCGTTCGAAGAATAGCCTCAGTTAGTGGATCCGCTCTGATGTTTCTTTCTATGTCTCTCTTTATCTCAAGTTCGCGGAGAAAGCCATCTCCCGAAATGAGCAATACCTGTCTTAGAATATGTCTGGATATCTGATGGGACCTAGTTCATAAATGAACTCCAAATCCAAACTTCTTAGGCTGTATCGTCAACTGAACTTAATCAGTATCCTGCGTCATGCCTCCCTCAGTGTCCATTTAGATCAGCTGTCCAAAACACTGCCCCTCGTCAGAGGGAAAACTATAACTCTGACAACCACTCTGTCATCCAGGTCACCTTGGAAGCCTGGAATGATAACCGTCTCCTGAAGAAAGCTGCTGTTATCATATTCCTAGAACATTCACTTATGTTCTAAAACTGCTTCCGATCGTTTCTCCAGGATTGGATCAATATCAACATATAGCATCTACTGCAAGAACAACATCTGGTTTGGTACTTGACATCTCATGATCAACTCAATTGCCTAAGCAAGTGATCTGCCAATCATATACATCCCTCTCCCCTTTAGTCTGTAAGACATCTTTAGAGAGGGTGACTCCATCACCTGCAGGTACACCACCGTGCCAGGAGTCGTACATTCTAAAATACCTTTCGAATGCTGTCTAAGTACCCAGATTGGGAAACTACCCAAATCTAGATCTAAAACCATAGATCTAGTGACCAGAATATCTGATATAATATCCATATCCTATGTGGAGAAAGCACTGTGTGACAACCAAAGTATAACCGATCGTACTATAGGAATTTCACTTCTTACTCTGTGTATGCCATCCAAATACCAGGACATCACACCCTACTACCTTCTTAACAGATCCATCCCCTATTCTGATGAAGTCAAACCTATGATTGTCACATCAGAAATAGATGATCTATCTCCGCTATATCTGTTCTAGTCCATAAATAGACATAAGCCACCTGTCCATTATGCTTCCGCTGCTCCCACTGACTACGACAACCCTCTGGCAGAGTCATATACAATACGCTTCTAAAGCCAGTTCAGAACGACGCTATACTCATCCTCCTGCCGGGTCTCATAGTCTGGAACAACAGCAATGGCAAGTCTGGGTAAACAAGAACCTCCCTGTCACCTTCCTTGAGGCTACCAGAGCAGCTCTCGGGTGCCGGAGGTTATCCACCATATCTGTGGAGTGGCCAATGGAATGTCAAACCAGATTGAATCTTTAGGTTCTTATCAAATTTTCAGTAATCGTTTGCGGTTCTGGAATCACTTCCAGTTCTACCATACTCCCACTTCTGTGTTCTGAAAAAATCTATTTTACATAAAACTGTGGTGAGTCTAGAACAATATCACCATTGATCTTCCAGATGGTAGAAAGTCAACCCTCGTCATAGCCCGGGTCAACCCACAAATAGCCATTACAGAAATGTGCCTTGAGTCATCCAGAGTCTGGTTTTAAGCATAAGCCGAACAACTCCCCGTACCTTAACATCATTAGGATATGAACCATTCTATATCCAAAATAGAAACAGATGCACTAATTTAATTGGAACCAGATTCAAATCATGCAGCTTTCTCCAGTGCATGTCAACTAAATGGAGAGAGTCCGATCAGCATTACTCAACTTAGGAATCCTATCCAGATATGAGTAACCTGAAAGAGAAACAAGTTTCTCAAAATCATTGCTATCAACTGAATACCATACACAAGTATCTACATCTTCGATCACCTTAAAGAATCCTGATACTTGCAATACCTGGTTCTCTACTTTATTCATATACCTATAACTTCTCGAAACTTGGACCTTGTGTTTCTACGAAACACTTGTCTGAGAACTAGAGAAGTCATAAGTAAATAAAACATAGTACGAGGACCAACCCCTCTGTCCTAATGGACACTGGACAATATACAATACTCTGTATAAGTCCCCTGAGTCTAATAACTCATTCCCTGTGTGTCGTAGGTTGAAAACTGTACTTATGGTTAAGAAGAATTACACCGCTGTTCAATGCTCCTTACCTAACCATCCACTGATATAGGTAAATGCCATAGACATAATTTCAAAAAGTTATATCTCACTCTATAAAATTAGACGTACAGATATACCAATTTGAAATTGGTTCATAACAGCGGATATTCAAAACCAAATATTTGCCGTCGGGCAAACTACCCAGGTGATTTCCTCAAATATCACCAATTACAACGAATTCTGATATAATGAGGATGATCACCTAATTCCCAATAACTTACTCCCACTCATCATCTGCAAAACCATACAGATGTGAGAATCATACCTGGTAAATACATACCCGGAGTAGGGGCTAATTGGGAAATCAGTTTTCTTTTAACAGTACACAGTGAAACTGAAACATTGAAATGTTTCGTAGGGGTATCCGGGTATTCCTAGTAATGCCTCTTCCATTATCAGATTCACAACTATAACCGTATATTTCTTTGCCATCTCTCCAAATCCCTTTATATGTCTTTAGTCATTACCTTCTGTACACCCTCTTAGGCTGAATGGTTTTCTTCCTTCCCTACCGTTCGGCACCAGCCTATGGTTTGGAAGAAGACTATCCAATAAGCATAATGGGTGTACTGTCCTAATCCTAGGAGCACTCGTAACCCGAGAGAAGGTAAAGATAAAAGGCACCTGAATAAACCTTATTCCTATTTCTCCTGAACCAGAATCCATCCCCGAACTGGAAAAAATTCTTTCGAGTTCGTATATAACCATACGATGGAGTATCCAAATAACTGTGGATTTCGTAGTGATACGGAGTGTTCTGGAGAAATACAAAGGTGATGTAGGAGTGGTCATGAAATACTTGGTTTGGTCGTGAATAGCAGTCGCTTTTTACTTTGCCCTCTTTCTAATCCCTTTATTTGTCTTTACTTAATACCTTCTGTACACCGTTTAGGCTAAATGGTTTTCTTCATTCCCCACCGTTCGGCACCAGCCTAAGGTTTGGATGAAGACTATCCAATTAGCGTAATAGGTGTACCGTCCTAAACCAAGGAGCACTCGCAACCTGAGAGAAGGAAAAAGGAAAAGACAACTGAATAGTCCTATTCGTTTTCTCCAGAACCGGAAACCATCCTCGAATCTGGAACAAGTTCCTTCTAGTTCGTATATAACCATACGATGGTTTTATCCAATGGAAGTGGACGTTCGTAGTAATACGGGGTGTCCTGGAGAAAAAAGGTAAAAGTAGGAGTGGCAATGAGGTTTGCAACTCTGACAATCCAAAAGCCAGTGTTTTAGGAAGGTTCGGTTAATCTTGGTCACTGAGTCATAGTCAAGGGTCGGGTCATGGTCGCTGCCAAAGAGAGAGAGAAAAGAAACACTCTGCGTGCACTCTAACCTAGATCAGAATGGTTATCATTTTATCTAATCAGGAAACCTCCCACTGTATCCTCAAATTCTCCTCCAAACCTGAAAGAAGAATTAGTCGGGATCACCCGAGGAGTAAACCAACTTATCAGTGGGAATCGGGATCCAACTATCATCGCATGATAACGTGATGGAATCCACTCACGTTATCACACTCCAGAAGGTATGCGCATATCTGGCAAGTTTCAGTTTCTTTAGAAACTCCCGATGTGATTTCTACCCCATGCTCTTATGACCTTGACTTTGGCCAACAAATCATAAGTCACATGTCAAGTTCTACCCGTCATTATCCAGGTTAATTTGAATCCACCCGTACCTACCCTTGACTTTGGCCAACAAGGCAGTACGACTGTCCTAAACCAGCGCATCTATCTATGCAACAAAAAAGTAAGAAATAGCTACCATACACTATGCCTTGACTTTGGCCAACAAACATAGCATGAATACTAAGTGCTACCCGTCTGAAATGACGGAGGGCTACGAATGTTTTTTGGCGAAAAACCTTTAACGTAATGAACTTGATATCGTTGAAGGAACCAGATAGCTTTTTATAAAAATATAGTGACGAAAACCTTTGCTAAAGAGGTCATTCCCGGTGAAGGGATCTCGGCTCTTTCCCCGTAGAATGAGGTGCAGGATATTCCAACTGAATACCACTATGCAAAGCAAAAGGCAATCGGCTATAGTGAAGTTATTTCCCTGACGCAAACTTTTGTCCAAGGGGTCACTCCCGGTGAAGGGATCTCGGCCCTTGCCTCGTCGACTGAGGTGCTGGATATTCATAACCGAATACCACTATGCAAAACAAAAGAGAACGTCCTTGCAATAACAGCTTTTCGAAAAATTGTTCCAACAACATCAGAATAGGTATGTTTAGCTTGCATTGATCCGAATCAATGCAGTCCCATCAATTGATCACACCAATAAAGAACGAAAATACGATGTACGTATATGCCACCCGCATTCGCCACTGCGTCCCGTCATCACCCGTTAGGTTACTTAACTAACGACAGAGCGGGGACTGGACAAGCGCGGGTGCAAAAAATAATCGCTCACGGTGTGATAAAATGCAACATCACAGAAATGTAATAAGCATCACAGAACAATACAGATATCTGGGATTCCCGGGTTTCATAGAGCCGCTACTGAAACCCGACGTTCCCCTGTCGTGTGGATAGCCTGTGCAATGAAATTCTAGACCCCTACGGGCGCGGCAAGTTACCCGCTAAAACCTGAAGCCAGGCAGCCCCCTTCAGCAACGTGAATGGACCACCCAGCACTTCACGGAATCCGGTAACTTGAGCACCCCTCCTTGGGTCAACCTGTACCCCATACGAGTGAAGCGAATAGCCCGCCAATTCTAGAGTGAAGCCCCCTCCGTCTCAAAGCCATGAGATGCGGGCCCGTTGCCCTCTAGAACCCGGCTATCCGTGCACCCCAACTTGGGGTAATCCTAGTACAAAAAGTAAAATATACATACAGCGGGTACATTGACCTCAGCCCGGTCATGCCCCAAAAGAATAATATACAAACAGGCAGTGACGGAAGTCCACATGTCGGACGCTCGCCCCATAATATCAAATGTACATATACAACCACACTGTACTAACATTGCATCCAGGCTATCCACCAAGACAAATCCGCAACATCACAGCACAACACAGAACATCAACGTGAATGTCACGTTCGCAAATCCATCTAAAAGGGCTATAGCAGTTAGACAGGATTTACCGATCAAATGACATTCACGGTCGCAGATATAATGTAAATACTGTGAACTAACATGTTAAAAATTTTCGATCAACTAAATTTCCCGAAGTGGGCCCCAAGCACTACTGTAGCACTCAAAATAAATCTGGGCCCAAAAAGAATATACCAGAAACCCTATTTCCATGTCAGAAACCCACTGTAGAAATTTGGTGTGGTTTGGCCACAGTTCGGCGGCGGATCCGCGGACAAAACATGGTTTTGGCCGCTGATCCGCCGCTCTACAGTAATTTCAGCCGACCAAATTTTCACAGAATTCTTATAAAACCCTGCAAGTATTTTTGCAATGTACAAAATAATTTTTGGAGCACAGAAAAAATTCGATAGAAACCTAGACTTGAAAATGGGGTTTTTGGAAAATCCGTTCGATCGAACTTGTAAACAGTTAGAGCAAGCTAGACTAGGTTAATGGCGTGACTCTGATACCAATGTAAGTGCACGGCAGCGCCCCGGCCGTCCGAACGAGGCCAAAATGCGGAAACAAAAACTTTTCTTCAAACAAGAAACCGGCGCTACCACGGACTATAAACCCGGATCGGACCATTAACCTACTACAAGCAAACAAGAGAAAAGGTAGAATGCTATACCGAGCAATCCGTGTCCTTCGGTCTTCGGCCTCCATCCCGATCTCCTCGCGGAATCTTCGTTCGTCATCTCCTCGTCGGAAAGGGCACAACATCGCCGAGTCTTTTTACGGGCTCCCACCTCTGGACCGAGGCAACTCGGACACGAAGTTGGCAAGCCGACGTGTCCAAGATTGCAGCAGAATAGTGTAGAATGGTATGTCTCAAGGGGTTATGTGAAGTTTCCATTTGGAGTGGAGAAGGAGATGCAAGCTTTTTGGATGAACTGAGGGATTTTTGTGGCAAGCAAATGAGAATGAATTCCCCCACCAAAAATTGGACAGCCCTCATGCTAAGTGGCCGGTCATGCTCATGTCAAGGGGAGAGAGAGAAAAGTCATGGGGGGAAGCCATAATGCAAGCAAGAGAAAAGGGTGATGATTAGGAATAATCATCACCACAAAGTCTCACTAAAAAACCCATCATTCAACCCATCATAGCAAGCAATGATGAACAAAGAAGTCAAATGATGGTTGAACCATCATGAAGCAACAACTTACAAAAACCACCCTCCACAATGCTAATTTGCACATTTGCAAATAAGCCCCTCCACACCAATTTTCAGCCAAAGAAAGATAGAAAGAAAAATGGCCGAAACGGAAAGCAAACTAGCAACTTCAGAAAAACGATCCCGTAATAAATTACAGGAAAACCCCGCGACTGTATATACATACCCGCATTTGTATTGCGACCGAATACAAATGCAACGAGACAAAATCTACACTGTACAATACTAGGATCCGGCTTAAACCAAAGCCCGCTAGTATTATCCGTCCGATCATGATCGAACCCTGCCATATATCCATACGGCCTCTACAACGTTTCGCCCGAAACTTGAGAAACTGTCTTTGGGGGACTCTAAAGACTCGTCAATACTTTGGTTGTGGATTTAACCACTAGCACGTCAGAGGTATTAGCCATACGTAACGGGCTACCAGGTATTGACCAAAAGGGATGTCGATGAGCGAACTCATCCTGACACCCTACTGAGCCTGACAGTGACAATATCTGTACAGTCTGGTCCGTACGTCTATGAGTATCGCATGGCGGGCCTAGGGGGTTGGTAAAAGTCAGACCCCCAAAAGCGGCACAAGTCATGTCGGAGTGTAACCCAGAACACCCTGAGATACTACTAGAATACCTACCAGTAAATCTCCTGCCTTGGACAAGGACTTCGTGTAATGGCTCTCCTAGACATAGCGCGACCTCACCTCCAATACCGGGAGAGACGAACCCCTGCAGATCCGCTCACTGCCTCCATGTGGCTCGGGACTTTACCCAACTAAAACCTGTTTGCGCGACTCCTTTGAGCCATGGTAGGGTAGTAATCAAAGTACAGTGGGAACTCACACTAGACAAATGACAATCTCAGGTCGATGAACTAACCTGTACACATGTCACCAGGGAACTACTATCTGACGTCAGGTATAATACGAACTAGCATGTTCCCGGCGAGTCCTGTCCGGTGTACTCATAACCCAATGAGCACCTGTATACATCTTAGGTGAACCAACTGACACCAGTGGCTTGTGAGACCGGCCACCGCCCCTCGTCGGGGTCTCGACTGTATACACTAGTCTACTCCGGAGTATCGATGCCCTGTCTCGAAAACTCCCACGACTAGGGATCACTTTAAGGATGTGCTTATAGACCCCAGCTCCCACGTATATGATCGCCATCATACTGCTGGCCATCAAGAAAGAATTTTAAGGGCTCTACCAACGTGCAATAGTGATCTGTAATGTCACCTAAAGCAGTACACGATGATAAAGATAAACCGGATAGCATACTATCATCTTGAGTAAGACTGTCCTACCAGTATAGGTCCTCCCTCAATCATTGCAATCACGTGCCTGTGATCCAATAATTGACTCTGAGGGCACTATCTCCAACATACCTATCGTCAGTTATCAGTTCCCAGGTGACATGAGTATAGCTTAGTCCGTTGACTTGACACTGTCACTTCGCCTCGAGTGTGTTCCCACTGTTCTTAGATTGCTATCCTACCACGGCTCAAATGAGTCATGCAAACAGGTAGCAGTTGGGTGCAGTCCCGAAGCACTTGGAGGCAATGACGGTTAGACAGGATTCGTCTCTCCCAGTATTGGGGGTTGATATCGTGCTATGTCTAGGAGAGCCATTACACAAAGTCCCTGGCAAAGGCAAGCGAGATATACTGGTAGCGTTTCTAGTGTTATCTCAGGGTGTTCAGGGTTACACTCCGACACGACTTGTACCGCTATTAAGGGACTGACGTTTACCGCCCCCTAGGCCCGCCATGCGATACTCTCAGACAAACAGAACGGACTGTACGGAGATTTTCACATCCAGGCTCAGTAGGAGTTCGGATGGGTTCACCTCATCAGTCTTCTTATCGGCATCTACCTGGGGACCGTTACGTACAGCTAGTACTGCTTTCATCCTGTGGTTAAACCCACTACCAGCGTAGTGTCGAGTCTTTAGAGTTCCACACAGAGGGTTATTCGCCTTTGGGCAAAACAGAGTAGAGGTCGCATGGTTTTGCGACGGGGTTCATTCACATCCGCGCACTTGTGCACGTTTGGTGTCCGGGCAGTTATTACTAGCGGGCTTTGGTTTAAATCAGATCCTAGTATTTGTTTTGGGATTGGTTTTGTCTCATTGTATTCGTGTTCCTCGGAACACGGATGCGGGTGTGTATGCACATTTGACAGAGGCAGAGGATTCTCATTAGGGTTGTTGACCGTTGGCTTTTTCCAAACCCTAATGAGAATGAGAGATATGATTAATAATATTAATTAAGGATAATTGTGCCATGGTTAGGTTGACCATTTGACTTTTGTTGACCTTTTGACTTTGGTTGATCGGTTGACTTTTGTTGACATTTTGACCATCATCATTTCATTTGAAAGATGCTTCTTGATTATTGCAAATTTCATTTAATGTGAAATGATAATGGTCATTCCAAACTAACCATCACAATTTCTTTTAATTATTATTATTATTTCATAATTCTCTCATATAAGAGTATGGTTGTAAATTGATCCTCATTGTCTCTTGCTCTTTCTCTCTCTAGCTCATCCTCTTCCTCTTTCATGTTTTAGCTCATCCTCTCCCTCTCTCAAAGCTCTCATCTCTCATATGTTGAGAACCATGAGCTTGTGAGATAAAACCATCAAGACTTCACTCTACTCATTCTAGGGTTCTAGGTTTAGCAAGCCAAGCACTCTAGTTACTTCTTGGTTGAGGTAGGAACTCAAGATAGAGGCCTTCGGGTGGACCTTTCTTCGGCAAAGAGAAGACGACGAGGAGGAGCCGTCGACACCACTCCAAGGAGCAAGCAAGAAGGAGGACCACAAGAAGAAGAGAAGGAGTTCAAGACCTAGGTATAACCTTCTAACCGAGTAGCTAAACTTGTAGTTAGTTTGTTAGTTTTTGTTTAGCAAAGATCCTCTAGTTCTAGTCCATGTTACCTTGTGTTAAAAATCATTTTTTTACCTATTCCGCCTCCCCGTAAGCACCGGGGTGGGTAACGTGGACTTACAGTGGTATCAGAGCCAAGCTAAACAACAACTAGCATGTTAGCAAAGTGTTTAGAACTTCGATCCGAAAAAAAATCGCAAAACACGTCAAAATCTCATACTTTCTGCCGATTTTTAAAACAGCCCAAAAAATATTTCCACACCTTAAAAATCCGTGCAGGGTATTTTACGAACAACCAAGAAATACGAGCCCATAACTCTGTCAAAGCGCCGCGGAAGCGCGGCGAAACCACGCTTTTCACCGCGGATCCGCGGCCGAGTTGACTCGGGTGCGACTCGGATTTCCTGCAGTTTGTTCAGTATGATATTTTGGAATTTTTGAGATATTTTTTCTGCCCAAATTATCCAGAGAACAATGTTTTGTTTGGGGTAGTTACAAATTGGTATTTTGATCGAAGTTCTACAAACTTTGGCTAATTGGTTATATCTGTAATGTGATATATGCACTGAACGTCGACTAATCGCTATACGTCGATTAGTGGGGGTTGTGCATATCTGTGATCTGTAATGTTGGATTGTGTATATGAACTTGTTGGATTGTCGCGGATGAATAGCCGGGGATTTGTGAGATGAGAGTTTCTTTATCTTTCATTTGATGTAATATGTAAATTGATGTAATATCATTTTTATGGCCGCACATCCGGGATGAGGTTGTAGCCGCCAATGTATATTATTTCTTTTACTGTGTTTGCTCCTAGGATAGACCCAAGGTGGGGTGCACAAACTACCGGGTACCTTGAAGAGCCGAGTGGCCTGCTCACGTTGTTGAGGGAGGTTGCTTCAATTCGGGTACTTGGCGAGTAGTTTGCCGCACTCGTAGGGGTCTAGGGTGGGGTTTGGTTATTCATCGCGACCGTGTAATCCGTCTTTCATTGCAGGCTCGAACGAAACGCGGATTCCTAGCATATCCAATGTATTCATCTGTGATCTGGAATGGCTATCATTGCATCTGACGAATGTATATATCTATATATGATATCTAGTAGGCGTTGCTTATGTTTTGCATCCGCGCTAGTCCAGCCCCTACTCTGTCGTTAGTTAAGTAACCTAACGGGTGATGACGGGCCCCGTGGCGAATGCGGATGGTATAAGCGTACGCCATATTTTCGTTGTTTTCTGCAATGGTAGGATTAATTGATGGGACGCATTAAATTAATGCAAGAAAATAAACCAAAGTTAAATCGTTGGAACAATTTCAAAACCACTCGGTTTCTTTTCAAAACAGAAAACTTTTAAAACGCGGAGCTTGAACCACTCCTTTTAAAAGCTATCACGTTCCTTTGATTATATCAAGTTCACCACGTTCACGGTTTCGCCAAAACCATTCGTAGCCCTCCGTCATTTCATATGGATAGTCAATAGTATTGAAGCTGTGTTTGTTGGCTAAAGTCAAGGCATAGTGATTGGTAGCTATTGGATATTCATATGTAGCACGGATAGATGCGTTGGTTTGGGACAGTCGTACTGCCTTGTTGGCCAAAGTCAAGGATAGGTACGGGTGGGTTCAAATTACCCTGGAAAATGACGGGTAGAACATGATATGTGACTTATGATTTGTTGGCCAAAGTCAAGGTCATAAGAGTATGGAGCAAAAATCCACATTGGGAGTTTCTAATGAAACTAAAACTTGCTAGTGCTGCATACCATTTAGAGTGTGATGATTTTGGTAGGATTCCTTCAGCTTTATCACACGATGATATTTGGATCCCGATCCTATTGTGAGTATATGCTACTCCTCGGGAAACTTTCTCACTTAACGATCAATGTTATAAACCAAGTAGGTGTCTAGAAAGGTGTTAGCGGGGCTACACCCACAGGGAAAAGATGTTATTTAATTAAGGAACTTCGTGAAAGCGTCGTAAAACCTCCCTCGAATTACCAACACTGGCCTGGCTGAACGGTTAAGCAAGTGTTGTACGGTGAGATTGACCCCGACTAATTCTTCTTTTATGGTTTGAGGAAGGATTAGAGAAACAGTGGGAGCCATCCTGTTTAGACAAACTAAAAAGCACTCTAAACTTTCAAGAGCATCATGCTAAAGTGTTTCTTCTCTCTCTCCTAATTGCAGCGACCAAACATCATGACCGGCCTTAAGTTACTACTAGATAAAAATATACTGACAGGGCCAAACTACAAAGATTGGCTCAGGAATGTCAAAATGGCAATCACTTATGACAAGTTGGGGTATCTCCTTACCACCAAAGCTCCCCCTGTCCCACCAGCATCGCGGATAAGAAAATCCGTAAGACCTGGGAGATTGATTGCGCGAAGGCCAAGTGCCTCGTGCTTGCCTCTATAGACAATGAACATCAGAGGAGGCACGAGGATATAGATCTTGAATCCATATTTCTCCACACAAAGGATCTGTATGGGGAACAATCCCGTATCGCCAGATACGAAGTCTCGAAAAAGTTGTTTTCGGCGAGATTGGCCGTCGGATCATCTATAGCGGAACACGTGCTTAAGATGATTGGCTACATTGAAGAGCTTGCGGACCTCGGGACCACGTTAGAGAACGAGCTCTACACTGACTTGATTCTCCAGTCCCTTCCTTCCACTTACGCCCAGTTTATCCTGAACTTCAACATTCAAGGAAAAGAAGTTGAACTTCCGGAACTCCTCAACATGTTGAGGAGTGCAGAGGGCACCTTACAGAAAGTAAGGGAAACATCCACTTTGTCTGTTGGAGGACCTTCCTCTTCTAGGCCCAAGGCGAAAGCCAAGGGAAAGAAGAAGAAGACCCCCACCAAACCAAGGGGCGGTATTAGTAAAGTGGAAGCCAAGGGAAAGGCAAAGGTAGAAAAGGTAGCGGGACAGCTTGTGGGGAAGGAAGAGTGCTTTTATTGTCATAAGAAAGGACACTGGAAGAAAGATTGCAGGGCTTAGAAGGCCAAGAACCAGGACCCGAAGCAAGTTGTGGCTTCGGCTTCAGGTGTGTATGTTATTGAAAACTGTCTATCAATAAACTCTACTCCCTGGGTATTGGATACCGGATCAGGATCTCATATCTATAATTCTTTGCAGGCACTGAGAAAGCATAGGTTTTTGAAGGCAGGTGATATGACCCTCAGAGTTGCAAACGGAGCTGGCATGGATGCTGAGTCCGTGGGGGACTATCACTTGGGATTGTCAGATGGACATGTTTTGGTTTTGCGTGACTGTTATTTTGTACCCAGTGCGACTTGTAATATCATATATGTATCTTTAATGTCTAAAGAAGGTTATGATTTTGCATTTGTAAGCGATGTTGTAAACATTCACCTTAATCATGTTTTGATTGGGTCGGGTACATTAAGCAACGGTATATACGTATTGAACTAACCACAGTTTTTCAATGTCCAGAATACACACAAAAGAAAGTCTCCAGAAATAAATCATGCTTTCTTATGGCATTGTAGACTGGGTCACATCAATGAGATAAGGTTAACTAATTTGCATAAAGAAGGATATTTGGATCCGTTCGAATATCAATCATATGCAACTTGTCAATCATGTCTCAAAGGAAAGATGACAAAGACTCCGTTCACTGGACACGGAGTAAGAGCGAGCGAGCTCTTGAGACTCGTACACAGCGATGTATGCGGTCCAATGTCTACACATGCGCGAAGTTGTTATTCTTACTTCATTACTTTCATGGATGATTTTTCGAGGTATGGATATGTCTTCTTAATGAAGCATAAATCTGAAGCCTTTGAAAAATTCCAGGAATACAAGAATGAAGTAGAAAAACAAACGGGAAAAAGTATCAAGACACTGAGATCTGATCGAGGTGGTGAATACTTAAGTGCCGAGTTCCTCGATTACTTAAAAGAGAATGGAATTCTCTCTCAGCTTACTCCTCCATACACCCCACAACATAATGGTGTATCGGAGAAACGGAACCGAACCCTATTGGATATGGTACGTTCCATGATGAGTAACGCTGAGTTGCCGCGATCATTCTGGGGATATGCACTAGAATCAGCTACATATCTTTTGAACCGAGTTCCAACTAAGACAGTGCCTACCACACCATATCAGATGTGGAGTGGGAAGAAACCCTATCTTAAGCACATTAATACATGGGGATGTCCAGCTTTTGTCAAAAAGCAGCATGCGGACAAACTCGAGGCACGCTCAGTACAGTGCAAGTTTGTAGGATATCCAAAGAACTCCAAGGGATATTTCTTCTATTACGCAGAGGAACAAAAGGATTTTGTTTCTCGTCATGCCTACTTCTTGGAAACTGAATTTTTGGAAAATCAGATAAGTGGGAGCGGAATAGAACTGGAAGAAATTCCAGAACCATAAGCTATTACTGAAAGCGAACAGGACATTCCTGCGCCACTCCGCAGGAGTAGTAGGCAGTCTCATCCGCCCGAGAGATACTACGGTTTTCTCATAGACGGGGATAGAGAGGATTGCATCATTGATAATGATGAGCCGAATAGTTTCCAGCAGGCCATTCAGAGCACTGACTCGGTAAAATGGCTGGATGCAATGCGGACCGAAATGGAGTCCATGTACACCAACAAAGTATGGACTTTGGACGTTGCTCCAGAAGGGGTAAAACCCGTAGGCTGCAAATGGATCTTCAAAAGGAAGATTGGTGTAGATGGACAGGTTGAGACCAATAAGGCTAGACTTGTTGCAAAGGGTTTTCGTCAAAGACCTGGTTTGGACTATGACGAAACCTTTTCTCCAGTGGCTATGCTCAAATCCATTTGGATCCTTCTTGCCATTGATTCCTTCCACGATTATGAGATTTGGCAGATGGACGTAAAGACTGCTTTTCTAAATGGAAATTTAGAGTAGTGTGTCTATATGACCAGCCATAGGGTTTCATTCAGATTGGGAGCAGCGGGAAGGTGTGCAAGTTGCTTAAGTCCATTTATGGACTGATGCAGGCATCGCGGAGTTGGAACATCTGTTTTGATGAGACGGTCAAAAAATTTGGCTTTATCAAAAATCCAGATGAACCATGTATTTATAGTAAATTTGTAGCACGAATTGTCGTATTCCTCGTTTTATACGTGGATGACATTCTCTTGATAGGAAATGACATTTCTATGCTACAATCTGTCAAAGGGTTCTTGTCACACAGGTTCTCCATGATAGACCTGGGTGATGCCTCTTACATTTCGGGGATCCGGATCCGTCGTGATAGGTCTAAGAGGATATTAGGACTTTTACAGTCCAGGTAATGTTAGGTTTACCTAGCACCCTATGAAAGGTTTGGAAGCATCATATGTACCAAAGATTAGATTTTTATAGTGCTAAGTAAGCATACAAAGGATCTATCCTAGAAAAATTAGGGTTTCATAACTATACAAGTCACAAAGGCTGGGGTTTTGAGAGTACAACCTTTGTATCTCCCTATTCTTGACTCCTTAGCCACTTGAGAGTTGGAAAACTGTTGGCTTGAGGTCTTCTAGCGTCCACGATGATCCACCCGAAGCTCCTTTGTCCAAGCTTGCAACTTCACTTTGATCAAGAGAATGAAATGAAGCTAACACTCTAAACAAGTGGGCAAGACTTGTGTAGAATGGTGTTGTGGTTCTCTTTCTCACTTCAAAATCCTATCTTGTTGAGTATTTTGCTCACTTGAAAGATCTAGATAGCAAAAGGTGCAAGGTTGGAGAAGATGATGGCTTTTTAAGAAGAAGAGAAGATAAACTCTAATGAGAAAATGAAAGATATATGTATATATATTTTCCACTTCTCATCTCAAACCATGGTTAATGATAAAGATAGTATTGTATTTGAGTTTAAAACACCAAAGAAAAATTAACCAAGGGTTAATAAGTAGGTGAGCATGGTAAGATGAAGAAGAGTGTAGAAACAATCCATGAATTAACCCTTTTTTCTTTTCCTTTTTGTTTTAACACAAATGCAATAATAATCCATATAAAAACCCATGGTGTGAGTCTTATATTGCCACCATTTTCAATGTATATGCAACCGTGAAGGATGATGTATGTATGTATGTGTGCATGCACATCCATATGTGCATGAATCATGAAAGAATGCATACATGCATGCATACATCAAAAATACAAGAAAGGATTTCTAGTGAGAAAATAATGGTTAAATGATAAATCAACACTTGATTTATCAATCCGGCCATATCACATACGACCCAACCAAAAGCAAGCCGCCCGATTAATATACGGTATCTCATACGCGCATTTTAACCGGGTCCATGCGCATATCGCATACGCGCACCACAACGTTTCGCCTGGACTAGGTAACTCCTTTGTGGGACTCTAATACTCGTCAGTACGCCGGCAGTGGGTGATGATCATATCAAGCACCCCCAAGCCGCAAGCGGTCAGCTAAACGTAACGGCCACCCGGGTATTGAGTGATCAGAAGAAAACAAGCGAACCTGCTACAACTCCCGTCGAGCCAACAGGCAACACTACCGTACAGTCCGGTGTCTTCGTCAGATATGCTGCATATCGAGTCTAGGGATGGTAACGTCGACCCCAATAACTCAATAAGTCGTGCCGGTAAATGGTCTATAACAGATCGAGAAACTACTGATAACATTTATCAGTAGATCTCAGCAGCCCTGGCCAGGGACTTACTGATATAACCAGTCGAGCACAGCACAGCATCAACTCCCAATACCGGGAGAGACGTAACCCTTCTATCGCTCATCGCCTTCGTGTGTCTCGGGACTGTACCCAATGGCCACCTGTTTGCACGACTCAGTAGAGCCGTGGTAGGGTGGTAATCAAAGTACAGTGGGAGAGCACACAAGACTCTATGACGATCTCGGGTCTACAGACTAACCTGTACCGGTGTCACCTGAGAACTGCTATCCGACAATAGATATAATTCCATATAGTAGTTCTCGGTGAGTCCGTTCAGTGTACCTAGTCACCACTGAGCACCCGTATATGATCTTGATGCCAAACATCGATGAATGTGGGAACATCCATCGCCCATCACATGGGTCTAGTATCATATACGCTAGTCTACTCTGGTATATCGATGCCCCATCTCGATACACCTCCGACTAGGGACATTTCAGGATATGCTTATAAACTACAGATGTCCCACTAGTATTATCTCTATCATAATCACTGTAGTCAAGCCGATATCCTCATGGCTTTATCAGCATGTATGAATGAATAAAAGCATGATCAAATCAACATGTCAGATAAAATAGAACCAGATAGCATACTATCATGCCGAGCAAGAATGTAGATTGAATATATATATATACATGTACAGATACATCCACTATCATATAATGGCCTCTAAGGCATACATATATCCAACAATCTCCTACTTGCACTAAGGCCAGTTATTGGCGTATCTCATACCCAACATCTCAAAAAGTCGCTCATGCTGCGGCTGAGGGAGGGCCTTGGTGAGTGGATCCGCGGCATTATTCTTTGTGTCTACTCTCTTAATCTCGATCTCGCGGCGATCTACAATCTCCCGGATCAAATGAAAGCGCCTCAGGATGTGTCTGGACCGCTGATGGGACCTGGGCTCCTTGGCTAACGCCATAGCCCCATTATTATCACAATACAATGGTATTGGATCAATAATGGTTGGAACTACTCCTAGCTCCGAGACGGACTTCTTCATCCAGACGGCTTCCTTGGCGGCATCATTTGCAGCAATGTACTCAGCCCCCATCGTAGAGTCTGCAACGGTATCCTGTTTGGAACTCTTCCAACTTACCGCCCCTCCATTGAGGGTAAATACAAACCCTGAGATAGATTTGCTGTCGTCCTTATCACTCTGGAAGCTCGAATCGGTAAAGGCCTCCATTTGGAGATCTGCATTACCATACACCAAGAACAATTCTTTAGTCCTTCGTAAGTACTTAAGAATGTTCTTCACAGCTGTCCAGTGATTCTCCCCTGGGTTGGATTGATACCTGCTTACAACGCTAAGTGCATAAGCTACATCTGGGCGTGTACATAACATCGCATACATTATAGATCCTACTACCGAAGCATAGGGTATAATGCTCATGCGAGCTCTCTCTTCATTGGTCTTTGGACAAGAATCCATGGAGAGAGTGACTCCATGGCAAGCGGGTAAGGCACCCCGCTTGGAGTTTTCCATACTAAACCTTTTTAGGATGGTGTTGATGTACCTGGTTTAGGACAATCCCAATAACTTTTTGGATCTATCCCTATAGATCCTTATGCCCAAGATGTTTGTGGCATCACCCAGGTCCTTCATGGAGAACCTTAGTGATAAGAAAGATTTGACCGACTGTAGCATAGGAATATCATTTCCTATCAGAATAATGTCATCCACGTACAATACGAGGAATGCGACAGCTCTTCCTACAGCCTTCTTATAAACACAAGGTTCATCTGGATTTTTGATGAAATCAAACTCTTTGATAACATCATCGAAACAGATGTTCCAACTCCGAGATGCCTGCTTTAACCAATATATGGATTTAAGCAATCTACATGCTTTCCCGCTGCTCCCACTGTCAATGAAGCCCTCTAGCTGATCCATATAAACGCATTCTTCTAAATCTCTATTTAGAAATGCTGTTTTAACGTCCATCTGCCAGATTTCATAGTCGTAGTGAGCAGCAATAGCAAGTAGGATCCGAATGGATTTAAGCATGGCTACGGGCGAAAAAGTTTCATCATAGTCCAAACCTGGTCTTTGACAAAAACCTTTCGCCACAAGTCTTGCCTTATAGGTCTCAACCTGCCCATCTACACCAATCTTTCTTTTAAAGATCCATTTGCATCCCACAGGTTTTACCCCAGGGGGTACAATGTCCAAAGTCCATACTTTGTTGGTGTACATAGACTCCATTTCGGATCTCATGGCATCCAGCCACTTCACAGAGTCTCCACTCGTGATAGCTTGCTGAAAACTGGTAGGATCATCATCATCCATGATGCAGTCTTCTCCGTCACCATCAATAAGGAAACCGTAGTACCTCTCCGGTGGGCGAGAAGTCCTACCAGACCTTCGGAGTGGCCGAGGTTCCTCAGTTTCTATTGCAACAGCCGGTTCAACCAAATCGTCATTTGTAGTTTGTGTCTCTAGAATCTCTTCTAGATCCACCACTTTGCCATCATCTTTATCTGTGAAAAACTCTTTTTCCAAGAATGTGGCATGCTGAGAAACAAACACCTTTTGTTCCTCCTTGTGGTAGAATAGATATCCATATGAGTTCTTTGGATATCCCACAAAGTTACACATGACCGACCGTGTCTCGAGTTTGTCCGGATTCTGCTTTTTAACATAGGCCGGGCAACCCCAAATCTTAATTCTCTTAAGAGATGGTCTCTTCCCATGCCATATCTCATATGGCGTGGTAGACACGGTTTTGGTTGGAACCGTGTTCAGTAGAAACGCTGCAGTCTCCAATGCATGCCCCCAAAATGAGACGGGTAACTCAGCATCACTCATCATGGATCGGACCATATCTAATAGGGTCCTATTCCGCCGTTCAGACACACCGTTGTGCTGTGGTGTGTAAGGAGGAGTGAGCTGAGAGAGAATCCCATTCTCTTTTAGGAAGTTTGCAAATTCTGTAATAAGGTATTCCCCACCTCGATCTGATCGAAGCATCTTGATACTCAAGCCGGTTTGTTTTTCTACTTCTTGTTTATATTCAATGAATTTCTCGAAAGCTTCGGACTTGTGCTTTAATAAAAATACATGACCGAATCTTGAGAAATCGTCAGTGAACGTAATGAAGTATGAAAAACCGCCTCTAGCCTGTGTAGACATTGGACCACATACATCATTATGTATGAGTCCTAGGAGCTCGGTAGCTCTTTCTCCGTGTCCGGTAAATGGATTTTTGGTCATTTTACCCTCGATACAAGACTGGCAAGTCGCATAAGATTTATATTCAAAAGGGTTTAAATATCCATCTTTGTGTAACTTGTTTAGTCTTGTTTCGTTAATATGACTAAGTCTAGAGTGCCAAAGAAAAGCTTCATTTATTTCTGAAAGTTTTCTTTTCTTAGTGTGTTGTATACTGAAAACTGTGTGTTGATTTAGGACGTATATCCCGTTATTAAGTGTACCATACCCAACCAACATTTGATTTAGGTGAATGTTCATAACATTGTTCTGCAATACAAAATTATATCCTTCATTGTCTAACAAAGAAACAGATATTATATTACATAGCATACTTGGTACAAAATAACGTGGGTTCAAAACCAATATACACCCAGATGGCAACCCCAAGTGATACTCTCCCACTGCGACTGTATGTACATTGGAACCATTTCCAACGCGGAGAGTATGGTCACCTGTCTTCAAAACTTTGCTATTTCTCAGCCCCTGTATAGAATTGCAAATGTGAGAACCTGAACCGATATCTAATACCCAGGAAGCAGAGTTTATTGAAAAACAGTTTTCTGTCACAAACACACCTGAAGCGGAAGCATCCCCATGCTTCTTTTTGAGGTTCAAATACTCCGTACAGTTGCGCTTCCAATGTCCTGTCTTGTGGCAATGAAAACATTCACCTTTCCCCGAGTCTCCAGCTTTGGACATTTCCTTTCCCTTCACCTTTTTAACTCCACCCTTAGGATTGGTGGGCTTCTTCTTTTTCTTTCCCTTAGCCTTAGCCTTTGGCGAGAAGAGGAAGATTGTCCAATAGTCATAACGGGAGTTTTTACTGATTTCATAGTGCTCTCTGCACTCCTTAACATATTAAGGAGTTCAGGTAGCTCCTTCTCCATGCTGTGCATGTTGAAGTTAACTATGAACTGAGCAAAGGTGGAGGGGAGGGACTGCAGAATAATATCCGTATATTGTTCATTGTCCATTGTCCATCCTAGATCCTCAAGCTCTTCTATAAGAGCTATCATCTTCAGAACATGGTCTCCTACCGGTGTGCCAGGGGCCATTCGCATCTGAAACAATTTCTTTGATGCTTCGTATCGTAATACGCAGGATTGCTTTCCATACAACTCCTTTGTATGGAGGAATATGGTTTGAATGTCCATATTCTCGTGCTGCTTTTGATGTGTATTGTCCATCGATGCAAGCGCGAGGCATTTCCCCGTGGCACAGTCAGTATCACATGTCTTGCGGACTTCAATATCCGCAACTGAGGATTTTGGGCCTGGGACGGGCGGGGCTGGAGCCATGAGGACATATGATACTTTATCATAAGTCAAGGCTATTTTCAGATTCCTCAGCCAGTCTTTATAATTGGTCCCATTCTGTTTGTTTTTATCTAGTAGAAGCTTGAGTCCAGTCATTGGTATCTACCATTAAGAGAGAGAAAAGAATACACTCAGCGAAAGCTCTTGCATAGATCAGATTGGTTATTATCTTGTCTAATCGATGTCTCCCACTGCTTTAATCAAGTTTTTCTTTCAAACCTTAAAAAGAAAACTAGCCAGGATTAATTACAGTCTACAACTTCGCTAACCGTTCAGCCAGGCCAGTGTCGGTACTTGAGGGAGGTTCCCCGTGCTTTCGCACGGACCTAATTAAAGTAAACCTCGTTTTCCCAGAGGCATAGCCCCGTTAACACCTTTCTAGACACCTAATGAGTTAGCTAATTGTAAACTGCAAAACTCTCCTAGGAGCAACTATTGCCCACAGTGGGATCGGGATCCAACCATCATATGGAAGGTATGCAATCTCATTGCAAATCTCAACACTTGAAATTCCCGATATGATTTTTACCCCTAGTACCTATGACCTTGGCTATGGTCAACAAATCACAAGTACTAGTCAAGTTCAGCCCGTCATTTCTTGATTAATCATACCCGTTTACATGACCCTTGGCTAAAGTCAATAAAGTCATATACCCGTCCTAATTAATCTGCATCATATGCATTGTAGGAAGACATCACTTAGCTACCGTACACTACGCCTTGACTAAGGTCAACAAACGTAGCACGAATACTAAGTACTCTACTTCCTAAAATGAAGGAGGGTTGCGAATGATTTTTAAGAAAATCTTTAACGCTTTGAACTTGATACCGTCGTAGAATCAAATGGTTTTGAAAAGGAGTAGCTTGTGCTCCGCTGTTTTTGAAATACAGCTTTTTCATAAAGAGACGAGAGGTTTTCAAATCCGATTCTACAACATCTTTTTAGGTTTATTTTCTTTACATTAATCATATTAATGTAATCCCATCATTTAAGTCCTTAAGACAATCACAGAAAAGAAACGAAAATAACACGTACGCTTATGCTATCCGCATTCGCCGCAATGTTCCGTTATGTACCGTTAGGTTACTTAATTAACGGCATACCGGGACGGGACTAGCGCGGGTGTAAAACATAAGCAACGTTTACTATATATCTCATATATAATATATCATTCGTCTCAGATATCACAGAACACAGGAAGCAGAAACATATATATAATGTGGGATATACTAGGACGTCCGTATTTAGTATTTAGCCAATAATAGAATATACGGATTCCACAGTCGCGATGAATAGCCAAGCCCACACCCCTAGACCCCTACGAGAGCGGCAAGCGACCCTACCAATCCTGGAGTTTAGGAGACCCGGTCTCGACTCCTCGAGATGGCCTCCCACTGAACCCCAGAACCCGGTCACTTGTGCTCCCCTCCTTGGGTCTATCCTAATGCGGAAAAGTAAATAATATACAACACTGGTGACATCAACCTCAACCCGGAAGTGCCCCAAATAAAATAATATTACATTACATTTGAATTTACATGAATGAAAATATAAAACTCTCATCTCACATAAAAACCCCCGGCTATTCGATCGCGACAATCCTGCACATCATATCTCAACAACACATAATATCATATATCATCAACGTAAGTAAGTATGCGTACCCCAATTGTCGTTGATGTATAGCAACGAAACCGGCGATATCGAACATACTACACTTACGGTCACAGAAAAGAAAGTGTAAAACTACAATATTTGGAATCCACATTCTCTTTAGACATCATAAATGCGAAATATCACATACTTCGTATTTCATGCCTAAACTATATGAATTCCACATATTGTATCACATTCCAGATAAATAGACAGTATTAAAGTTTTCGACCGAATGTTCAAATACCCAAAATTCCCTAAAGCTCAACACTTGAGCGGAGTTCAAAAAATCCGGAGTGTGTCACAGTAGTAGCGGTCCAGCCGTAGAAGGGTCAAGCCAACGCCTCACATGTGGCACGCCGTACTGCCCCAAACCCTAATGTTCAAAGGGCAGTTCAAGATGGTCACATAATCGAGTTAAGGTTTGTTGTCTTCTAGAGGGTCCACCACAAAACTTGCACATATATCCGAAAAATTTAAACCCCGTGAAAAGTGAGCAAACGACACTCGTTCGTATAATTCAATACTTTCTAGTTATCCGGAACGACAAGAAGTTAAAATTCCGATCGAATCATTGAACTCAAAACCCCCCCCAGAACATTCAACAGTAGATTCAGATTAAACATACTAAAAATATATTCAAGCAGGTAGGGAAAAACACTGTACAAAAATTAGGGAATGGGCCATCTGTACGGCCGTGGAGCCGCGGCCTAAGCAAGCTTGGGCCGCGGTTCCGCGGTCAAGTGTACTGTTCATGGCTTCGAATTTTACTGTTTGTCTTAGATTTACCTGCTGTATTTTTTAAGTATTTTTAATTCTGAAAAATAACAGATTTTAAAAAATGTCCAGAGAGTGTCCCAAAATACCGTATTTCGGTTCGATCGGAGTTTTTACTTCGCTAAAGTATCGCCTAATGTTCTAGGTCGGCTCTGATACCAATGTTAGGTTTACCTAGCACCCTATGAAAGTTTTGGAAGCATCACATGTACCAAAGATTAGATTTTTATGGTGCTAAGTAAGCATACAAAGGATCTATCCTAGAAAAATTAGGGTTTCATAACTATACAAGTCACAAAGGCTGGGGTTTTGAGAGTACAACCTTTGTAGCTCCCTATTCTTGACTCCTTGGCCACTTAAGAGTTGGAAAACTGTTAGCTTGAGGTCTTCTAGCGTCCACGACGATCCACCCGAAGCTCCTTTGTCCAAGCTTGCAACTTCACTTTGATCAAGAGAATGAAATGAAGCTAACACTCTAAACAAGTGGGCAAGACTTGTGTAGAATGGTGTTGTGGTTCTCTTTCTCACTTCAAAATCCTATCTTGTTGAGTATTTTGCTTACTTGAATGATCTAGAGAGCAAAAGGTGCAAGGTTGAAGAAGATGATGGCTTTTTAAGAAGAAGAGAAGATAAACTCTAATGAGAAAATGAAAAATATAAGTATATATATTTTCCACTTCTCATCTCAAACCATGGTTAATGATAAAGATATTATTGTATTTGAGTTTAAAACACCAAAGAAAAATTAACCAAGGGTTAATAAGTAGGTGAGCATGGTAAGATGAAGAAGAGTGTAGAAACAATCCATGAATTAACCATTTTTCTTTTCCTTTTTGTTTTAACACAAATGCAATAATAATCCATATAAAAACCCATGGTGTAAGTCTTATATTGCCACCATTTTCAATGTATATGCAACCATGAAGGATGATGTATGTATGTATGTGTGTATGCGCATCCATATGTGCATGAATTATGAAAGAATGCATACATCAAAAATACAAGAAAGGATTTCTAGTGAGAAAATAATGGTTAAATGATAAATCAACACTTGATTTATCAATCCGGCCATATCACATACGACCCAACCAAAAGCAAGCCGCCCGATTAATATACGGTATCTCATACGCGCATTTTAACCGGGTCCATGCGCATATCGCATACGCGCACCACAACGTTTCGCCTGGACTAGGTAACTCCTTTGTGGGACTCTAAGACTCGTCAATACGCCGGCAGTGGGTAATGATCATATCAAGCACCCCCAAGCCGCAAGTGGCCAGCTAAACGTAACGGCCACCCGGGTATTGAGCGATCAGAAGAAAACAAGCGAACCTGCTACAACTCCCGTCGAACCAACCGGCAACACTACCATACAGTCCGGTCTCTTCGTCAGATATGCTGCATATCGAGTCTAGGGATGGTAACGTCGACCCCAATAACTCAATAAGTCGTGCCGGTGAATGGTCTATACCAGATCGAGAAACTACTGATAACACTTATCAGTAAATCTCAACAGCCCTGGCCAGGACTTACTGATATAACCAGTCGGGCACAGCACAACATCAACTCCCAATACCGGGAGAGACGAAACCCCTCCTATCGCTCATCGCCTTCGTGGGTCTCGGGACTGTACCCAACGGCCACCTGTTTGCATGACTCAGTAGAGTCGTGGTAGGGTGGTAATCAAAGTACAGTGGGAGAGCACACAACACTCTATGACGATCTCGGGTCTACAGACTAACCTGTACCAGTGTCACCTGAGAACTGCTATCCGACAATAGATATAATTCCATATAGGAGTTCTCGGTGAGTCCGTCCAGTGTACCCAGTCACCACTGAGCACCCGTATATGATCTTGATGTCAAACATCGATGAATGTGGGAACATCCATCGCCCATCACATGGGTCTAGTATCATATACGCTAGTCTACTCTGGTATATCGATGCCCCGTCTCGATACACCTCTAACTAGGGACATTTCAGGATATGCTTATAAACTACAGATGTCCCACTAGTATGATCTCTATCATAATCACTATAGTCAAGCCGATATCCTCAGGGCTTTATCAGCATATATGAATGAATAAAAGCATGATTAAATCAACATGTTAGATAAAATAGAACCAGATAGCATACTATCGTGTCGAGCAAGAATGTACACTGAATATATATATATACATGTACAGATACATCCACTATCATATAATGGCCTCTAGGGCATACATATATCCAACAATCTCCCACTTGCACTAAGGCCAGTTATTGGCGTATCTCATACCCAACATCTCAAAAAGTCGCTCATGCTGCGGCTGAGGGAGGGCCTTGGTAAGTGGATCCGCGGCATTATTCTTTGTGTCTACTCTCTTAATCTCGATCTCGCGGCGATCTACAATCTCCCGGATCAAATGAAAGCGCCCCCGGATGTGTCGGGACCGCTGATGGGACCTGGGCACCTTCGCTAACGCCATAGTCCCATTATTATCACAATACAATGGTATTGGATCAATAATGGTTGGAACTACTCCTCGCTCCGAGACGAACTTCTTCATCCTGACGGCTTCCTTAGCGGCATCATTTGCAGCAATGTACTCAGCCTCCATCGTAGAGTCTACAACGGTATCCTGTTTGGAACACTTCCAACTTACCGCCCCTCCATTGAGGGTAAATACAAACCCTGAGATAGATTTGCTGTCGTCCTTATCACTCTGGAAGCTCGAATCGGTAAAGGCCTCCATTTGGAGATTGCATTACCATACACCAAGAACAATTCTATAGTAATGGCCTCTAGGGCATACATATATCCAACAGGTACATCGACACCATACTGAAAAGATGTTAGTTATATGTATGCCCTAGAGGCCATTACTATACATACGATGTATATTGTAGTGGATGCTTGGACATATATAGGGAGGACTTTCTTGCTCGATATGATAGTACGCTATCTGGTTGCTCTTTATCTTGACATGTACTCTGATTGTCTCTATGTTACATGTTGATAAAGCCCTTAGGATATGTACTCGACTACTGGGACTATGATGAGATCATACTAGTGGGGCCACGGTAGTCGACGAGTACATCCTATAACTGTTCCTAGTCGAGGGTGTATCGAGAAAGGGCATCGATGGACCAAAGTAGACTAGCGTATATGCATCTTGACCCATATGATGGGCGATGGATGATCCCATATCCATCGGTGTTTGACATCAAGGATGATGTACGGGTGCTCAATGGAGACTGGGTACACTGGACGGACTCGCCGGGAACTCCCAGATGGTATTATACCCCGCGTCAGATGGCAGTTCTCCGGTGACACTGGTACAGAGTAGTCTGTTGACACGAGATCGTCATAGAGTCTTGTGTGATTCCCACTATGCTTTGATTTCCATCATACCACGTCCAAGAGGGCATGCAAAAAGGTGGCTTTTGGGTACAGTCCCGAATCACATGGAGGCAATGCGCGATAGGAGGGGATTCGTCTCTCCCGGTATAGGGAGTTGATGTTGTGCTGCGTTCGACTGGCTATAACCGGAAATCCCTGGCCAGGGTTGCTGAGATTTACTGGTAAGTGTTATTAGTAGTTTCTCGAACTGTTATAGACCTCATATCGACACAACTTATCAAGCTACTAGGGTCTGACGTTTACCACCCCTAGGCGAGATATGCGACATATCAGACGACGAGACCGGACTGTACGGGAGTATTGCTGATTGGATTCACAGGAGAATGTACAGGCTTGCTTGTTGATCTTCTGAGAGCTCAATACCTGGGTGGCTGTTACGTTTAGCTGACCGCTTGCAGCTTGTGGGTGTTTGATATGATCATCACCTACTGCCGGCGTATTGACGATTCTTTAGAGTTCTACACAGAGATTTCTTGACTCAGGCAAAACGGAGTAGGATCACATATATGATATGTGCGGGACCGAGGATAATGCGGTATGTGATACCGTATTGAATTCTCGCGATATGAGATATCGGCCGGGTATATGTGATATAGCCGGGTCATCGTATTAGTCGGTTATATGCGATATAGCCGGATTGTCGGATCAAGTGTTGATTCGATAATTTAATATATAATAATATATATGATATATTAAATTACATTAACTAATATTAGCTCACTAAAAGATTCATTTTCTCATGGGATAATACATTGATATATATGCGATATATGTTAATTGTATTATTTTCTATTGTTACAAAATATATTGTATATGTGATATATAATATTGTAACATGTTAGGGTTACAAATTTAATAATGGTTTAGGGTTTAAACTTGGTTAGGGTTTTTATTAGGGTTAGCTTTTGCATGAAGCTTCCATGAAGCTTTGACTTTGTTTTTAGCTAGATATTTTGTTAACCCAATCAAGACCATTAACTCTAGTCAATTCTCTACATGGGTTAACTCCTTCATGCTTAACCCTTGGTTAGATTTGTAACCACTACAATAATTCATTATTCATCACATAAGGATTTTTCATTCTTCTTCTTCCTTGAGTTCCTTCTTGAAAAAGCTTTCTAGTTTTGCTTTTGTGATGAAAGTGAGTGAGAAAAAGATTATAAATGAGAGCAAAAATCCTACTTCATCATCCTCATCTATCCTTGCCATTTAGATGAGGGTGTTCACATCATTTCATGAGTGATAGCTTGTGTTAACGAAACTTCAAGGTAGATCATCTATGTTATCGAAGATCGGAAGCAAGACTGCATCTTTCTCTTCGTGAAGCCTCTCGAGAGTCCGGAACACAATGATCGCAGCGAAGGGACCTCAACACAGAGCTTAAGAAGTGAAGGACCGGATCTACAAAGGTTGTAATCCCTCTCACTTAGTGTTAAAGTGTTTAACATGCTAGTTTTCACCTAAACTCTAGTATAAAGATCCGGCTTTTGGTTGTTCGGCACTGCTTAAATTTTAATCGGGCATGGTTGATGCCTTGTAGACCCTTGTGCGTGTGCTTAACAACCCTACAAAAGATTCAGTATGGAAGATTCCAAGTGCGGTAATTTACCGGCTTGTCACGGGATCACCTTCTCCAAAGAGATGTCTCCCAAGACCGATTTGGAAAGGGATCGCATGTCTATTATACCCTACGCCTCTACGGTAGGCTCTATAATGTATGCGATGTTGTGTACCAGACCAGATGTAGCTTATGCACTGAGTGTGGTAAGCCGGTATCAGTCAAACCCTGGGGAGAAGCACTGGATAGCAGTAAAGAAGATTCTGAAGTACCTGAGAAGGATTAAAGGATATGTTTTTGGTTTACGGTGGAAAAGACCTCTAGATGGAGGCCTTTGCTGACTCCATCTTCCAGAGTGACAAGGATGACTCCAAATCCATGTCGGGTTATGTCTTTACCTTCAATGGAGGGGCGGTGTGTTGGAAGAGTTCCAAACAGGAAACCGTTGCTGACTCGACGATGGAAGCGGAATATATCGCAGCATCTGATGCCGCAAAAGAAGCCGTCTATATGAGGAAGTTCTTGACAGAACTTCAGGTGGTTCCGTCCATTGTTGATCCAATACCTCTGTATTGTGACAACAACGGGGCTATAGCTTTAGCGAAGGAACCCAGGTCCCATCAGAAGTCTAAACACATCTTGAGGCGGTATCACCTGATCAGGGAGATCGTGGATCGCCGGGAGATCGAGGTTCGGAGGGTTGCTACAGAAGATAACACTGCAGATCCATTCATGAAGGCCATAACCCAGACTCAGTTCGAGCGGCTGATCGAGATGATAGGTCTTCGATATGCCAGTACATAGCCATAGCGCAAGTGGGAGATTGTTAGTGTATATGCCCTAGAGCCCATTACTGTATCATACTAGTTTGTATATTACTTAATAGAAGCTTGGGATATTCACAGTTGTATAGACAATCTTGCTCAAAATGGTAGTATGCGATTTGGTTTGTTTCTACTTTAATGTGTGCATGTGTTTCTTTTAGCATATCGCCTATACACATTAGTGGAGCCATTAGGATCTTTGCTTGATTACCAGCGTTGTGATGACAGTCACACAAGTGGGGGCTGGGTAATCTACAAGTACATCCTTATACAGGTCCCTAGTTGTAGGATTATCGAGACGGGGCATCGATACTCCGGAGTAGACTAGCGTATGCGCTTCTCATCCCAGCAGGGGAGATGGTCTGTCCCACAACCATTAGTACGTCATACTTGAGATAGTATGCTAGTGCTCGTTAGGTTATGAGTACACTGGACATGACTCATCAGGAACTATTGGTTGGTACTATACTTATCGTCAGTTATCAGTTCCCAGGTGACATGAGTACAGCTTAGTCCATTGACTTGACAATGTCACTTCGCCTCGAGTGTGTTCCCACTGTTCTTACATTGCTACCCTACCACGGCTCAAATGAGTCGTGCAAACAGGTAGCAGTTGGGTGCAGTCCCGAAGCACTTGGAGGCAGTGACGGTTAGACAGGATTCGTCTCTCCCGGTATTAGGGGTTGATATCGCGCTGTGTCTAGGAGAGCCATTACACAAAGTCCCTGGCCAGGGCAAGCGAGATATACTGGTAGCGTTTCCAGTGTTATCTCAGGGTGTTCTGGGCTACACTCCGACACGACTTGTACTGCTATTAGGGGACTGACGTTTACCGCCCCCTAGGCCCGCCATGCGATACTCTCAGACGAACAGACCAGACTGTACAGAGATTGTCACATTCAGGCTCAGTAGGAGTTCGGATGGGTTCACCTCATCAGTCTTCTTATTGGCATCCACCTGGGGACCGTTACGTACAGCTAGTACCGCTTGTGGCCTGTGGTTAAACCCACTGCCAGCGTAGTGTCGAGTCATTAGAGTCCCACACAGAGGGTTATTCTCCTTTGGGCAAAACAGAGCAGAGGTCGCATGGTTTTGCGACGGGGTTCGTTCACATCCGCGCACTTGTGCATGTTTGGTGTCCGGACAATTATTACTAGCGGGCTTTGGTTTAAGCCAGATCTTAGTATTTGTTTTGGGATTGGTTTTGTCTCATTGTATTCGTGTTCCTCGGAACACGGATACGGGTGTGTATGCACAGTTGACAGAGGCAGAGGATTCTCATTAGGGTTGTTGACCGTTGACTTTTTCCAAACCCTAATGAGAATGAGAGATATGATTAATGATATTAATTAAGGATAATTGTGCCATGGTTAGGTTGACCATTTGACTTTTGTTGAACTTTTGACTTTGGTTGACCGGTTGACTTTTGTTGACATTTTGACCATCATCATTTCATTTTAAAGATGCTTCTTGATTCTTGCAAATTTCATTTAATGTGAAATGATAATGGTCATTCCAAACTAACCATCACAATTTCTTTTAATTATTATTATTATTTCATAATTCTCTCATATAAGAGTACGGTTGTAAATTGATCCTCATTCTCTCTCATGTTTTAGCTCATCCTCTTCCTCTCTCAAAGCTCTCATCTTTCATGTGTTGAGAACCATGAGCTTGTGAGATAAAACCCTCAAGACTTCACTCTACTCATTCTAGGGTTCTAGGTTTTGCAAGCCAAGCACTCTAGTTACTTCTTGGTTGAGGTAGGAGCTCAAGGTAGAGGCCTTCGGGTGGATCTTTCTTTGGCAAAGAGAAGACGACGAGGAGGAGCCGTCTACACCACTCCAAGGAGCAAGCAAGAAGGAGGACCACAAGAAGAAGAGAAGGAGTTCAAGACCTAGGTATAACCTTCTAACCGAGTAGCTAAACTTGTAGTTAGTTTGTTAGTTTTTGTTTAGCAAAGATCCTCTAGTTCTAGTCCATGTTACCTTGTGTTAAAAATCATTTTTTTACCTATTCCGCCTCCCCGTAAGCACCGGGGTGGGTAACGTGGACTTACAGATACTGATTTAGACTCTTTTCATATGTTGTTGTTTGACCCAACTATGTATCATACACATATGGACTATTCCACCGAGTTGTCCGGGTTAACAGCTAACACTGATTATGAACCGTTTTTGGAGTCTGAAGATCACCCCGTGTTTTTTGATGACATTATTCTTTGGGTGATCGATGAGAGCTTTGAGGATATTTTCGCTGATGAACTCGTATTTTTAGCAAACACGGGTATTGAGATGAATCCACTTCAAAACAAAAAAATTGAACCTCCACCCCTTTTTCTGGACTATAAACAGAATGCGAGTAATCCATCACAATCATTGCGTCGTCTCTCCAAGTTGAGACACAAACCCTCTCCTTCACACCACTTAACTCTTCTGCACTTTTGCCTGGCTCCATATAACATGTTCTTCCACCAACCGGTGTACTACACTGATAAAATCTTTGAATGGTTGGTGTTGACTTTCGGTCTTTGCAAAACTTGGCATTGACCACTAATTTTGACCCCCTCTTGTGATTTTCAAAGATTAACATTGTTTAACTCAAGTTTGGGGGCGGGGGTATAATCTGGTTCTTGAAAATAAATTTTTACAATTTTTTTTGTGAGCCAAAGAACAAGTTTGGGCGAGAATTTTCATGATCATATTTATTGCCCCCATTAATAATGTCCTCCCAAGCTTACAGGTTTTTTTAGATTTAGCAGAAGACAACAGTGAGGACACTGTTAAAAACAAGTTTAGGGGAGGTTTGTGCTTATTTTCGCATCATACTTTGCATAACCACAAAACATATAAAAAAATTATAAAAAAAATTAATAAAAATATTTTTTAAAAAATAAAATAATAAAATAATTTTTTTTTGTACATAAATAAAATAATAAAAGCTTAGCTAGTGAAAAATTACATCCAAAAGATTAGAAAAATTTAAGAAAACCAAGAAAATTTGAAGTTTTCTTAAACGGAACTAGTAATAAGTAGTTATGAGCCGTTGTCCCACGTGTTAGTAAGATGAAGGATGTCACTAATCTGAGGATAAAAATAAGTCTGAAAAATAGTTTCTATTCTGAAAGCCAAACATTTGAATGTTGATACCCTACTATACGCACTTACACACGTTTTGAAACTCGGGATAGTAGAGGATACCTTAAAATGCTCTTGTCTAAAAGCCAAAATATGAAGGAAATATTAAATGAAGAAAATATAAAATAGTGAAGAAAAATGAACACTGGTTTTGTAATCACCAAGGCAACATAAAAAAATTTAGCGAGGGTGCTTCATCACCTAGTGCCTTAGACCAACTGGTTTGGGAGTCACTGCTAAGCCTTAGGTGGTGCAAGACGAGGAAAATACTAATACACCTAATTCGCAAGCACATGAGGAATCAGTCGGTTAGTACCTCAAGAAGTATTAATGGTCGCATGAAAAATGTGTGAGCAAATCCATCTAAATATTCACTGATCAAAAAGTACTGAGGTAGATAGACAAGAGTATGATAGCTTGAATTGAATTCTCCGAGTGTAAGGATGTCTTTTACACACACGTAGGGGTATATGATCGATGTTTGGAAGAAAGGTAGGAATGAAGAATAAAGACGATGTTTTATTGAGGGATGATGTGATTTCTAACATCTTTTCATGACTATTAAGATAGGGCTCATGGCAACCAAAAAGCTAGTATTAGTTGGAAACTCTAATTTTCAAAGTCTTTCTTTTATAATTCTTATCTTTAAATGTAACTTTCATGTTCTTCCTTTTATTATTGGATTTTTTGTGGGCAATCCGCTGAAAACCCTCAGGAGACAACACTCCTCTTACTAGGGACACCTAGAGGTTTAAAGGCTTGTTGCACGTGCTTAGTGCAATCGTGTTGCCTACGAAAGTGTGCTAGTTAGTATTTCATTTTCTTTATTTTCTCATTCTCTTGGATAAAACATGTTTTCTCGAGACGACCAAAATTAAGTTTGGGGGAATTTGATCAGTCGAAAATATTGCATTTTTAACACATCAATTTCCCTACTCTTTGTTATCATCGAAAGGTGTTTGGTATAAATATAGCACATATTAGCAATTCGTCTGCAAAATACCAAATAACATGGGTTATATATTATAACCAACATTATGAGGGAAATTGTGTGTTTATTATTTCATACATGATCTTTGTATATCAAACACTTGTCTCGAGATTGTGTGCAGGAAATTCCTGAGGTAAAAGAGCCGGAACTGCTAAAAGTGCTGATAAAATATGTCAAGTCAAAGACTTGAAATCTGACAGTAAACAAGAAAGTATAAAAATATTCCAGACATCAGGAAAGTGCCATAAAGCCAACACCAAAATATCCTGAAGATTACATGCAGAGATCACACCAAACGGCCGCGGATCCGCGGCCGAGTCAGGCCGATCCGCCGCGGATCCACGGCAGCGTTGACTCATTGGTGGCAGAAAACCTTTTCCGAGGTCTCCTTTCAATAGCAAAACTTCTTCAAGACGCTTTAGTTCTTAGATTTCTCCAGAAGCTTCCTTTCTAACAGCCAAGCTTCTTGTGCAAGCTTAATACCTACCAAGCTTCTCATGCAAGCTAGCTAACTATCTTAATCTAGAAACTTCCCTACAACTACCTAGCTTCCTATGAAAGCTTCATAACAACCAAGCTTCCAAGGGAAGCTAAACCTAGCTTCTAGGGGAAGCTTGAGTGGAAACTATAAAAAGGGACCTAGTGCTTCATTAAAATGTTGTTGAAGGTTGTTCATTAGTTGAATATTGAGCCAAAATTCCGCAAGTTGAGTGACACAACTTGCAACTTGAAACCCTAGCCCAAATCCAATTCCAAAGCCAAATCAAGATACATCGAGTACCAAATCAAGCAAGCATTCAACGAGCCTTTGACGCGAAGCCAATCTTCATCCGAGCAAGAGATCCACGACGATCCATGACTCAAGGAGATCGAGCGGAGCGAAATTCGACGGATCTAGTTACTTCTTCGAAAGGAGCGATCGAGAGCAACATCTTGTAACCTCGAATTGAGGGAATGTGTAATTAGTCGTCGATTTAATAAAGGTGAAAATTGAAATTCTTGTTTTCTTTACATTCTTGCATTGTCAAACTTCTTGATCTTTGATTCATTTATTTTCATGATGCTTGAGTAAATTCTCCGCTTTTGGAGGATTCGAGAGAATTGATAGATCTAATGATGATCAAATCTTAATACTAGTCTTAATTCTTATGAAATTTGTGAACCTTAGCAAAAAGAATCGTTGATGACCTAATTTGGAGCAAAATGACTTCTTGATTATTTCATTGCAAATTAGGGATCAAACGATTGATGATTTTCTTTGCTAGAGACTAGATCCGAATGATCTTGATTGAAAAGACAAGGGATAGAAGGAGAACCCTAGTTTCTTCAATAGATCCCTAATCTTCATCATAATCATCAATCTAGCTACAAATTATCAATATATAAGATTAGGAATTATTAGATTCATCATTAACTATTAATTCAATCGAATCCTACAAGCTTTTCTAAAAATCTTGATAACTAAATCGTTTGGGATCATTTCTTGATTCTTGATTTTAGATCTTTACTTTCTTTATGTTTTCTTAAAATCAAAACTCATAAATCTTAAATCAATTTTCTTTCAATTTCTTTTATCTTTTAATTTTCGACTCAACTAAAACAATAACGAGCAAATCACACTTTCTCAGTGGACGATCTGCATTCACAGACGAAACTACAATAGACACCGTCAATTGATTGCGTTATAAATTTCTTTGTTTGTGAAACATTTTACATACGACACGAAGATAAATGATCAATCAGGTATCCTTTGCATGCGAGCCCTTTCCAAATCAGTCTTGGGAGACATCTTTTTGGAGAGAGTGATTACTGAGCTGGCGGGTAAATTTCCCCGCTTGGAATCCTCCATACTAAACCTCTTTAGTATGGTGTTTATATACCTGGATTGGGACAATCCCAACATCCGTTTAGATCTATCTTTATAGATCTTTATCCCCAGGATGTAGGAGGCATCACCAAGATCTTTCATGGAGAACTTGTGTGATAAGAAGAGCTTGACTGAGTGTAGCATAGGAACAACATTTCCTATCAAGAGTAAGTCGACCACGTACAATATGAGGAAGACCACCTTACTCTCTACAACCTTCTTGTATATACAAGGTTCATCTACATTTTTGACGAAGTCAAACTCTTTGATAGCTTCGTCCAAACAGATGTTCCAACTCCTCAGTGCCTGCTTCAATCCGTAGATGGATTTAAGCAGCTTGCACAACTTTCCGCTGCTCCCACTGTCTACAAAGCCCTCTAGCTGTGTCATGTACACGTTCTCTTCTAAATCACCATTTAAAAAAGTGGTCTTGACGTCCATCTGACAGATTTCGTAGTCATGGTTTGCAGCAATGGCAAGTAGGATCCTGATGGATATAAGCATAGCGACAGGAGAAAAGGTTTCATCATAATCGACGCCAGGTCGTTGACGAAAACCTTTTGCTACAAGTCTAGCTTTGAAAGTCTCAACTTTTCCATCTACACCTATCTACTTTTTGAAGATCCACTTGCTCCCAATGGGTTTACCCCTTCATGAGCAACTTCCAAAGTCCATACTTTGTTGGTGTACATGGATTCCATCTCGGATCGTATAGCATCCAGCTATTTCACAGAGTCTCCACTTGTGATGGCCTGCTCAAAACTAGTAGGGTCATCATCTTCCATGATGCAATCCTTGCTCCCACCGTCTACGAGAAAACCGTAGTATCTCTCAGGTGGATGAGGAACCTTACTAGATCTGCGGGGTGGCTGGGGTTTGTTGGATACTATTGGATCCTCCAGTTCCACCAAATATCAGTTGTAGTCTGTGCTGCTGGAACTTCTTCCATTTCTACCTCATTGCCATTAATTTCTTTTATAAGAAATTCCTTTTCAAAAAAGGTGGCATATCGAGAAACAAACACCTTTTGTTCCTCGGAGTGGTAGAAGATATACCCTCGCGAATTTTTGGGTTATCCTATAAATTTGCACAGAATTGACCTTGCCTCGAGCTTGTCCGGATTTTGTGTTTTCACATAAGCCGTTGTTCAGTCGAAAATATTGTGCATTTCATATGACATTTCCTTACTATTTTTATATAATAAAAGGCGTTTGTTATAAATATGACACATATGAGGGTTTATCCGTAAAAATACTATTTTCATGTGTTTATATATTATAATTAACATTAAGAAGGAAAATGTAAGCATATAATATCTTTGTAATAATTGGTCCATTTAAATATGCTTACCTTATTAAATATCTTTGACCAATTCTATTAAAACTATAATATCATGTCAAATGGTTAAGATAATATCTCAATAAAAACAAATTCTACCAACATTATTTATTGAGATAATTGTGCAGAAATTATATCAGGACCAGAATCAAGAAAATCCGAGTTATCAAGATCAATCTGCCGAAAGCTTAAAGTAAATCGAAGAAATCAATTCTGGCAGAGAGTTATAGAAGATTTTCAGATTCCAAATATCAAAATAGTCTACATGTGTCACCAGAAGAGGCCACAAGATTTTTGAAGCAACGAACCCCCTAACCCACCGTGGATCCGCGGCCAAACCCATCAAATAGCCGCGGTTCCGCCGCAATATTGAGGAGTTAGGGCTCTGGATTTTCTGGTTGGGATCCTAAAAACTAGTTACCATATTAGGAAACTACGGTTCTGGCTCTGTTACTATAAATAAGGACCGAGAGTCTCTTGGAAAAATCATCAAACCAACGCGATCACGAAGTCCACAACGGCTCAAGAATCCTGGTTGATCATCGACAGTTCATCTACCTCCTTAAGAAGAGATCGAGAAGAAAACTAGGGTTTTGTAATCATTTTCTAAAGGAACAAAGTGTACTTGATTTTGTTGATTAATAAAGCTAGTTATTTTCTTATATCATTTTATTCTTATTGCATTTTATTTACATCATGATCTCTATCTCTTCTTTTATCTCCAACATGCGCGAGTAATTCTCCGCTTGTTAGGGTTCGTAAGATTATGGTAGATTAATGGATGATGAAGATCCTTAAACTCTTTTTACGTCCTATAAAGTTTATAAACTTTATCAAAAGATTAGTTAACATCCTAATTGGGCGCGCTATTAATTCATTGATATTTACAACCACGATTAGAGATTAGATTAATAATTGTTTTGGTAAAGGCTAGACATGAACGGAGATCCATGTCAATATAAGGGTTAAGAGTGGGAACCCTTTTCCCTCCAGAAACCCTAATCTACATGCATCACTGTCGATCTAGTTTTAAATCTATTAAAAGATAAAAAGAGTAATCTTTAATTAATCATCCATGACTACTAAATCTTAACGAACCCTACAAGCCCCCTTCTAATATAGAACCTACATTCGCAGTTAATCTAGATCTATATCCTGCATCCGTGTTTGATGTGGATCTAGAATCTGTAGGATTACCTACAATGGCAGCAAGGTTTTGGGAGGCATCGTCCATGCCAAATTCAAAAATTTTCCGTTTTAGCAAACCCGAACAATGAATCGTTAACTAGAAATCGACGGAAAAGAAAATGCAAACACTTTGCAATTCTAGTGAGCAAGGAATACAACCTTTGTAGACCGGTCCTTCACTTCAATAGCTCTGTGTAGTAGTCCCCTTCGCTGCGATCGTGAACTCCGGACTCTAGAGAGGGTCCCTTGAAGAAACGAACATGCTTGTTTCGAAGACTTCGAGGCCGAAGATGATCAACGTCGAGAAGACACTAACCCAAGCTATCTCTTCACTAATTACGGAATTAGTGAAGCAAACACCCTATACTAAATGGCAAGTAGTATAGGATGATGAAGTAGGAAGTGGGCTTGTAAGTCTACGGTAGCGCCCCGGCCGTCTGTCCGAGGCCAAAATGCGGAAACAAAAACTTTTCTAAAACTAGAAACCGGTGCTACCGCGGACTATAAACCCGGATCGGACCATTAACCTACTACTAGCTTACTAGAGAAAGGGTAGAGAGCTATACCGAGCGATCCGTGTCCTTCGGTCTTTTTCCACCATCCCGATCTCCCCGCGGCATCTCCGATCTCGATCTACTCATCGGAAGGGCACCAAATCACCGAGTCTTTTTACGGGCTCCCACCTCTGAACCGAGGCAACTTGGATACGAAGTTGGCAAGCCGACGTGTCCAAGATTGCTGTAGACTGAGTGTAGAACGGTTTGTCTCAAGGGGTTATAGAAGTTGCCATTTTTGGATGGAGGAATGAACTAAGGAGATGAGGTAAGAAATCTTTGTTGCAAGAAAATGAGAATGAGATTAAAAATCCTTACCACAAAAATCAATCCCCCCCTCCTCTCATGTGGCCGGCCATATCTTGGCCATGGAAAAATATGAAGGGGGTGAGCACAAGAAAAGGTATGAGGTGAGCATAAGAAAAATGGTGGGTGATCATGAGGAATAATGATCACAACAAAGTCTAAACAAAAACCCATCACCAATCCTATCTCAAAAACCAAGTAATGATGAACCATCATGAAGCAATCATGTACCACAAAAAGAAGTCAAAGGATGCTAGAACCATCATTAACCCTCCACCACAATTTTCAGCCAAAGAAAGATAGATAGGAAAATGGCCGAAACGGAATACAAACTGGCAACTTCAAAAAAACGATCTCGTAATAAATTACAGAAAACCCCACGACTGTATATACATACCCGCATTTGTATTCCGACCGAATACAAATGCAAAGAGACAAAATCTACACTGTATAATACTAGGATCCGGCTTAAACCAAAGCCCGCTAGTATTATCCGTCCGATCTTCATCCGTGCAATACCGCACGTATATGATCGAATCCTGCCATATATCCATACGGCCTCTACAGCGTTTCTTCCGAAACTTGAGAAACTGTCTGTAGGGGACTCTAAAGGCTCGTCAATACTTTGGCTGTGGATTTAACCACTAGCACGTTAGAGGTATTGTAAGTCCATGCTACCTCTCCCGGTACTTTCGGGAATGCGGAATTTGGTAAAAAACAATTTTTACGGAGGTGGTAACATGGACCTATAACCCGGATCTTGGTTAAACATCTATCTAACATCCTAACTATGAGTTTCTAGCTACTCGGTTAGGGGGTTATACCTAGCTTGTCTTGAACTCCTTCGTCTTCAAGCTCCGATGGTGGTCCGATAGGCTTCTTCTCGTCGTCTCCGTACGCCGAAGATAGATCCACCTGAAAGCTCCAACCTTTAGCTCCTTCTTCGTTCTTTGAAGAAACTAGTTCACTTGGTTTGCTAAAACTAGTGAACTAGAATGAGTAGAGAAGAACTAGAATGGGATTTTATCTATGGTTCTTGATTCTCAACTCATGAGAGATATGAACCATAGAGTCAAGAGAGGGAGCAAGAGGATGAGGGTGAGAGCAAAATGGAGAGCTCAAGAACAAGAGAGAGAATGAGCAAGAAAGAATGAGGCTCTCCTTTGTCTCTCACCCTCTCATAATCCAAAGCAATGATAACTCATCATATCAAAAAAGTCTTATGTGATGGTTGAAGCAACCATAACCATATCATATCATGCACTCATTTTACACAAATGAGCAAGCAAGTAAAAGTCTTTGGCATGAAATGATAGCCATGGTTATCATGATGGTCAACTAGTCAAGCCTAGTCAACCGGTCAACAAAGTCAATAAGTCAACAAAAGTCAACAAGTGAACAAAGTCAACAAAAGTCAACAACCAAGTCACCATAATACTTAATTAATATAATAGTTAATCACATATCATATTCTCATTAAGGTTGAGCAAAAAGTCAAATAGTCAACGGTCAACTGTCAACAACCCTAATGAGAATCCGCTGTCTGTGCCTCCTTGTCAACTGTGCATACACACCCGCATCCGCGTTCCGAGGAACACGAATGCAAACTGGATAAATCCAATCCCATAAGGTACACTAGATCTGGCTTAAACCAAAGCCCGCTAGTGTAAACTGTCCGGACACTGTACGTGCACAATTGCACGGATGTGACCGAACCCTGTCGCAAAACCATGCGACCTGTCGCAATACCATGCGACCTCTACTCTTTTGCCTAAAGGCGAAAAGCTTTCTGTGTGGGACTCTAAAGACTCGACACTACGCTGGCAGTGGGTTTAACCACAGACCGCAAGCGGCACTAGCTGTGCGTAACGGTCCCCAGGTAATACCGACAAGAAGACCGACGAGGCGAAACCCATCTGAACTCCTACTGAGCCTGAGTGTGACATTGTCCGTACAGTCCGGTCTGTTCGTCTGATACATCGCATGGCGGGCCTAGGGGAGGTAAACGTCGGTCCCCCAATAGCGGTACAAGTCGTGCCGGAGCGAAGCCCAAAACACCCTGAGATAACACTGGAAGCCTACCAGTATATCTCGTTTGCCCTGGCCAGGGACTACTCGTGTAATGGCTCTCCTAGACACAGCGCGATGTCAACCCCCAATACCGGGAGAGACGAATCCTGTCTAACCGTCACTGCCTCCAAGTGCTTCGGGACTGCACCCAACCACCACCTGTTTGCACGACTCCTTTGAGCCGTGGTAGGGTAGTGATCAAAGTACAGTGGGAACACACTCGAGGCGAAGTGACAGTGTCAAGTCAGCGGACTAAGCTGTACTCATGTCACCTGGGAACTGATAACTGACGATAGGCATAATACCAACTAGTCAGTTCCCGACGAGTCTTGTCCAGTGTACCCGTAACCTAACGAGCACCCGCATACTATCTCAAGTACGACGTACTGACGGCTGTGGGACAGACCGTCTCCCACACTGGGATGAGAAGCGCATGCGCTGGTCTACTCTGGATTATCGATGCCCTGTCTCGATAGTCCTGCGACCAGGGACCTGCATAAGGATATGCTTATAGATTACCCAGCCCTACTAGTGTGACGGCCATCACATCGCTGGTAATCAAGCAAAGATCCTAAGGGCTCCACTAATGTGTATAGGCGATATACAAAAATAAACACATGTACACATTGAAGTAGAAACAAACCAAATAGCATACTACTATTTTGAGCAAGATTGTATATACAAGGTGAATATCCCAAGCTTCCATTAAGTAATATACAAACTAGTATGATACAGTAATGGCCTCTAGGGCATATACACTAACAATCTCCCACTTGCACTAAGGCCATGTACTAGCGTATCGAAGACCTATCATCTCGAACAGCCGCTCGAACTGAGTCTGGGTCAGGGCCTTGGTGAATGGATCTGCAGTGTTATTTTCTGAAGCGACTCTCCGTACCTCGATCTCCTGGCGATCCACGATCTCCCTGATCAGGTGATACCGCCTCAAGATGTGCCTGGATCTCTGATGGGACCTGGGTTCCTTCGCTAAAGCTATAGCCCCGTTGTTGTCGCAATACAGAGGTATTGGATCAACAATGGACGGAACCACCTGAAGTTCTTTCAAGAACTTCCTCATCCAGATAGCTTCTTTTGCGGCATCAGATGCAGCGATGTATTCCGCTTCCATCGTCGAGTCTGCAACGGTTTCTTGTTTGGAACTCTTCCAACACACCGCCCCTCCATTGAGGGTAAAGACAAAACCCGACATGGACTTGGAATCATCCTTGTCACTCTGGAAGCTGGAGTCAGCAAAGGCCTCGATCTGGAGGTCTTTTCCGCTATACACCAAGAACATCTCCTTAGTCCTTCTCAGATACTTGAGAATGTTCTTTACCGCTATCCAGTGTTTCTCCCTAGGGTTTGACTGATACCGGCTTACCACACTCAGTGCATAAGCTACATCCGGTCTGGTACACAACATCGCATACATTATAGAGCCTACCACAGAAGCGTAGGGTATAATAGACATGCGATCCCTCTCCAAATCAGTCTTGGGAGACATCTCTTTAGAGAGGGTGATCCCGTGACAAGCCGGTAGGTTACCGCGCTTGGAATCTTCCATACTGAATCTCTTCAGTATGGTGTCGATGTACCTGGACTGTGAAAGTCCTAATATCCTCTTGGATCTGTCACGGTAGATCCGGATACCCAGAATGTAGGAGGCATCACCCAGGTCTTTCATGAAGAACCTGTGTGACAAGAACCCCTTGACAGATTGTAGCATAGGAATGTCATTTCCTATTAAGAGAATGTCATCCACGTATAAAATGAGGAATACTACAGTTCTCGCTACAAATCTACTATAGATGCACGGTTCATCTGGATTTTTGATAAAGCCAAATTCTTTGACCGTCTCATCAAAGCAGATGTTCCAACTCCGCGATGCCTGCTTTAGTCCATAGATGGACTTAAGCAACTTGCACACCTTTCCGCTGCTCCCACTCTGAATGAAACCCTCCGGCTGGTCCATATAGACACACTCCTCTAAATTTCCATTTAGAAAAGCTGTCTTAACTGTAAGTCGATGTAGTACACCCCAGTACTTGTGGGGAGGCGGAATTTTCAAAAACGATCATGTTTAAAGAACGAACATCGACTAACCGCTTGAATCGAAGCTAAACTATAAATAACCGTACACAAAGAGTTTCTTATCAATTGTGTTTAGGGATTATACCTAATGAAACCGGTCCTTCGTCTTTGTGTCCTCCTTTGTTCTCCTCGACCATCTCTAGGTAGTAGACGATCCACCCGAGAGCAAAACACCAAGCTACACCCCTAACTTGAGGTAACTAATCTACTTTGATTGCTAATCAAAGAAGAAAGGATGATATAGAGTGAAGGTAATGGATGTTTAAGTCTAACTAATCCTTTGATCTCAACACATGAGGATTAAGGATTAGGGTTTGAAGATGAGAGCTTGAGGAGAGAGAATGTGAGATGAGTGAATGAGATGAGATTGAGTGTATCATAATATATTATGAAGCATTCTTATTTTAGAATAATGAATAATAGAAATGAATAAGCATGCTTCATAAATGAAAAGAGGTGATTCATTAACATGAGTCATTAAGCATTTATGGTGCATTAATGACCATGATGAATCACCCTCATGACTCATTAATCTTATCCAAAGCTTATGTCACCTTAACCTCCTTAGTCACATCTTCTAGAAATTTCTCGTACAATTACGAGAACGCCCCTCCAATCCGCAAAAATACGGAAAAACTTTTAGACCATAAAAACCAATAACCGGATACCAGTAACTGGCTTAAACCAAAGCCGACTGGTAAAAACTGTCCGAAAGTCGTACATGCGTAAACGCACGTATGCATCCGAACCCTTTGTCGCAAAACCATGCGACCTCTATATCGTTTCGCCTGGAATAGGAAACTCTCTGTGTGGGACTCTAGAGACTCGACTACTACGCTGGCAGTGGGTTTAACCACAGACCGCAAGCGGCACTAGCTGTACGTAACGGTCCCCAGGTAGTTGTCGATAAGAAGGCTGATGAGAAAACCCATCCGAACTCCTACTGAGTCTGATGTGACAATCTCCATACAGTCCGGTCCGTTCGTCCAAGACTATCGCATATCGGGCCTAGGGGGGCGGCAAGCGTCAGTCCCCTAATAGCGGTATAAGTCGTGTCGGGGGGAAGCCCATTACACCCTGAGAAACTACTGGAACCTACCAGCAAATCTCGCTTGCCCTGGCCAGGGACTTTGCGTAATGGCTCTCTGACACAGCACGATATGTACTCCCAATACCGGGAGGGACGAATCCTGTCTAACCGCCACTGCCTCCAAGTGCTCGGGACTGCACCCAACTGCTACCTGTTTGCACGACTCCTTTGAGCCGTGGTAGGGTAGCAATCTAAGAACAGTGGGACACACTCGAGGCAAAGTAGCAGTGTCAAGTCTGCGGACTACGCTGTACTCATGTCACCTGGGAACTGTTCACTGACGACTGGTATCAAACCAACCAACAGTTCCATGTGAGTCCTGTCCGGTGTACCCGTAACCTAACGAGTACCTGTATACTATCTCTAGTACGACGTACTGATGGCTGTGGGACAGACCATCTCCCCAACTGGGATGAGAAGCGTACACACCAGTCTACTCCGGAGTATCGATGCTCTGTCTCGATAATCCAACGACCAGGGACCTGAATAAGGATGTGCTTGTAGACTACCCAGCCCCCACTAGTGTGACTGCCATCACAACGCTGGTAGACAAGCAAGATCCTAAGAGCTCTATCAATACGTACACTCACATATTAAGATAGAAAAACCAAGTAGCATACTACCATGTTTAGCAAGACTGTTATATACATGTGAATATCCCAAGCTTCCATTAAGTAATATACAAACTAGTATGATACAGTAATGGCCTTCTAGGGCATAAACACTAACAATCTCCCACTTGCACTAGGGCCATGTACTGGCATATCGTAGACCAATGATCTCGAGTAGCCTCTCGAACTGAATCTGAGGAAGGGCCTTTGTGAATGGATCAGCAATGTTCTCTTCTGTAGCAACTCTCCGAACCTCGATCTCCTGACGATCAATGATCTCCCTGATCAGGTGATACCGCCTCAAGATGTGTCTGGACTTCTGATGGGACCTTGGTTCCTTCGCTAAAGCTATAGCTCCGTTGTTGTCGCAATACAGAGGTATTGGATCAACTATGGTAGGAACCACCTGAAGTTCTGTTAGGAACTTCTTCATCCAGACTGCTTCTTTTGCGGCATCGCAAGCAGCTATATACTCCGCTTCCATCGTCGAGTCAGCAACGGTGTCCTGCTTGGAGCTCTTCCAGCACACCGCCCCTCCATTGAGGGTAAAGACATAACCCGACATGGACTTGGAATCGTCCTTATCACTCTGGAAGCCGGAATCAGCAAAGGCCTCCAACCTGAGGTCTTTTCCGCCGTAAACCAAGAACATCTCCTTAGTCCTCCTCAGGTACTTGAGAATGTTCTTTACTGCTATCCAGTGTTTCTCCCCTGGGTCTGAGATACCGGCTTACCACGCTTAGTGCGTAAGCTACATCTGGTCTGGTACACAACATCGCATACATTATAGAGCCTACCGCAGAAGCGTAGGGTATAATAGACATGCGTTCCCTTTCCAAATCAGTCTTGGGAGACATCTCTTTGGAGAGGGTGATTCCGTGACAAGCCGGTAGATTACCGAGCTTAGAATCTTCCATACTGAATCTTTTCAGTACAGTGTCGATATACCTGGACTGCGAAAGTCCCAACATCCTCTTGGATCTATCACGATAGATCCGGATCCCCAGAATGTAAGAGGCATCATCCAGGTCTTTCATGGAGAACCTGTGTGACAAGAATCCTTTGACAGATTGTAGCATAGGAATGTCATTTCCTATCAATAGAATGTCATCCACGTACAAGACGAGGAATACGACACTTCTGGCTACAACTTTACTATATATGCACGGCTCATCTGGATTTTTGATAAAGTCATATTCTTTGACTGTCTCATCAAAACAGATGTTCCAACTCCGCGATGCCTGCTTTAGTCCATAAATAGACTTAAGCAGCTTGCATACTTTCCCGCTTCTCCCACTCTGATTGAAACCCTCTGGTTGATCCATATAGACGCTCTCTTCTAAATTTCCATTCAGAAAAGCCGTCTTTACGTCCATCTGCCATATTTCATAATCATGGAAGGCAGCAATAGAAAGAAGGACCCGAATGGATTTGAGCATAGCCACTGGAGAAAAAGTTTCGTCATAGTCCAAACCAGGTCTTTGACGAAAACCCTTTGCAACAAGTCTAGCCTTAAAGGTTTCCGCCTGTCCATCTACACCAATCTTTTTCTTGAAGATCCATTTGCATCCTATGGGTTTTACCCCATCTGGAGCAAAGTCCAAAGTCCATACTTTGTTGGTGTACATGGACTCCATTTCGGTCCGCATTGCATCTAGCCATCGTACCGAGTCGCCGCTCTGGATGGCCTGCTGGAAGTCAGTAGGTTCATCATCTTCTATGATGCAATCCTCTCTATCCCCATCTATGAGAAAACCGTAGTATCTCTCAGGGGGATGAGACGGCCTACTACTCCTGCGGAGGGGTGCGGGAATGTCCTGTTCTTCCTGAACTTCCGGTTCTACCAAACTTTCAGTATTGGTTTGTGGTTCTGGAATTTCTTCCAGTTCTATTTCGCTCCCACTTGATTTCTTTTCTAAAAACTGATGTTCTAGAAAATGGGCATTACGAGAAACAAATACCTTTTGTTCCTCTGCGTAATAGAATAGATATCCCTTGGAGTGCTTTGGATATTCCACAAACAAACACTTTACTGATCGTGCCTCGAGCTTGTCCACATGCTGCTTTTTAACAAAAGCTGGACATCCCCAAATCTTTATATACTGTAGATGGGGTTTCTTCCCGCTCCACTTCTGATATGGAGTGGTAGGCACAGTCTTGGTAGGTACCATGTTCAAAAGATATGCCGCTGATTCTAGCGCATGACCCCAGAAAGATCGCGGTAACTCAGCATTACTCATCATGGATCGTACCATATCCAATAGGGTTCGATTCCGTCTCTCCGATACACTGTTATGCTGTGGAGTGTACGGAGGAGTAAGCTGAGAGAGGATTCCTTTCTCTTTTAGGTAACCTAGGAACTCGGCACTCAAGTATTCACCACCTCGATCAGATCTAAGTGTCTTTATACTTTTGCCGGTTTGGTTTTCTACTTCATTCTTATACTCTTGGAATTTCTCAAAAGCCTCGGATTTATGTTTCATCATATAAATGAATCCGTATCTTGAGTAATCATCCGTGAAAGTAATGAAGTAGGAAAAACCACCTCTCGCATGTGTAGACATTGGACCACATACATCGCTGTGTATGAGTCCTAAGAGCTCGCTCGCTCTTACTCCTTGTCCAGTGAATGGAGTCTTTGTCATCTTTCCTTTGAGACAAGATTGACAAGTGTCATAAGATTGATATTCGAACGAGTCCAAATATCCTTCTCTATGCAACTTAGTCAACCTTCTCTCATTGATGTGACCCAGTCTACAATGCCATAAGAAAGCTTTATTCATATCTGGAGACTTTCTTTTTAGTGTGTTCTGGACATTGAAAATTTGGAGTTGGTTTAAAACATATATTCCGTTATTTAGTGTACCTGACCCAATCAAACCATGATTAAGGTGGATGTTGACAACATCTCTTACAAACATGAAATCATAACCTTTATTTGATAACAAGGAAACTGATATGATATTACACGTTAAGCTTGGCACAAAATAACAGTTATGTAAAACCAAAATGTGTCCACTCGTCAATCCTAGGTGATAGTCCCCGACGGACGCAGCTCCCACGCTAGCTCCGTTAGCAACCTTTAGGGTCATAGCACCTTCTTTCAGCACTCTACGGTTTCTTAGTGCCTGCAATGAATTGCAAATATGAGATCCTGATCCGGTATCCAATACCCAGGAAGTAGAGTTGATCAACAGACAATTCTCAATTACAAACACACCTGAAGTCGAAGCCACAGCTTGCTTCGGTTCCTGGTTCTTGGCGTTCCACGCCTTGCAATCCTTCTTCCAGTGCCCTTTCCTGTGACAATGGAAGCACTCATCCTGGTCAACTATCGGTACTGCAGTCTTTTTCTTTCCCTTCCCTCCCACCTTACTAACACCTCCTCTAGGTCTGGGTGCGGCCTTCTTCTTCCTTCCTTTGGCCCTAGCCTTGGACCCGGAAGAAGATGTACCGCCAACAAACATAGCGGGTGTTTCCCTTGAATTCTTCAAGGTGCCCTCTGCACTCCTTAACATGTTCAGGAGTTCCGGAAGTTCAACTTCTTTTCTTTGAAGGTTGAAGTTCAGGATAAACTGGGCGTAGGTGTGAGGAAGGGACTGGAGAATAAGGTCTGTATAGAGCTCATTATCCAAAGTCGTCCCAAGGTCTGCGAGCTATTCAATGTAGCCGATCATCTTTAGGACATGTTCTCCTACCGATGACCCGACAGCCAACCTCGCTCGAAACAAGTTCTTAGAGGTCTCGTATCTTGCTATACGAGGTTGCTCCCCATAAAGTTCCTTTGTATGGAGAAATATGCCATCAAGGGACATATCCTCGTGCCTCCTCTGATGTTCATTGTTCATCGAGGCAAGCACGATGCACTTGGCTCTCGCGCAATCTGAATCCCAGGTTTTGCGGATTTCCTTATCCGCATTACTGGATTTGGGACCAGGGACAGCAGGTGCCGTAGCGGTGAGGACGTACCCCAGTTTGTCATAGGTCAAAGCCATTTTGACATTCCGCAGCCAATCTTTATAGTTTGGCCCCGTCAGTATATTTTTCTCTAAAAGTAACTTAAGTCCAGTCATTTTCAGGGTCGCTGCAATTAGGAGAGAGAGAAGAAAACTCTTTAGCATGATGCTCTTGCAAGTTTAGAGTGGTTTTTAGTTTATCTAAACTGGATGGCTCCCACTGTTTCTCGAATCCTTCCTCAAACCATAAAAGAAGAATTAGTCAAGACTATTCTCACCGTACAATACTTGCTTAACCGTTCAGCCAGGCTGGTGTCGGTACTTCGAGGGAGGTTTTCCAACGCTTTCGCGAAGTTCCTTAATTAAATAACCTCTTTTCTCTGGGGGCGTAACCCCGCTGACACTTTTCTGGACACCTACTAGGTTTATAGCATTGATCGTTAAGTGACGAATATCCTGATAAGTATCATATACTCACAGTAGGATCAGGATCCAAATATCATCGTCTGATAATGTTGTAGGAATGCTACCAACATTCATCAAACTCAAAATGGTATGCATCTCTTTGCAAATTTCAGTTTCTTTAGAAATTCCCGATATAAGTTTTTGCCCCATGCTCTTATGACCTTGGCGTTAGGTCAAAATGTCATAAGTCACATGTCAAGTTCTACCCATCATTATCTTGTCAATTTGAACCCATCCGTATATATCCTTGACGTTCGGCCAAAATGATAATACGACTGTCCCAAACTAACTCATCTATCTATGCAACAAATGAATATCCAGCAGCTACCAAACACTATGCCTTGGCGTTAGGTCAAAATACATAGCTTGAATACTACTGAATACCCAGATGAAATGACGGAGGGCTACGACTGGTTTTGGCGAAACCGTGAACGCAGTGAACTTGATATAACCGAAGGAACCTGATAGCTTCTAAAAGGAGTGGTTAAAGCTCCGCATTTAAAAATATCTGTTTTAAAAATTACCGAGTGGTTTCTTTTAAATTGTTCCAACGATTAAAACTTTGGTTTATTTTCCTTGCATTATAGATAATGCGTCCCATCATTAACCTCTCATTGCAGAAAACAACGAAAATACAACGTCCTCTTATGCCATCCGCATTCGCCACGGGGTCCCGTCATCACTCGTTAGGTTACTTAACTAACGACAGAGTGGGGGCTGGGCTAGCGCGGGTGCAAAACATAAGTGACGTCTAAATAGCTATCATATATATAGATATTTTACATTCGTCTGACGCAATGATATTCATTCCAGAACACAGATAAACAATATTGGATTTGCAAGCAATCTGTATTTCTTTTGAGCCTGCAAGAAAAGACAGATTACACAGTTGTGATGAATAGCCGTTACCCCACCCTCGACCCCTACGGGTACGGCAAACTACCCACCCGGTAGTTTGTGTACCCCACCTTGGGTCAGTCCTAGGAGCAAAAACAGTAAAATGAAATAATACAACGGTGGCTACAACCGCAACCTGGATGTGCCCCGCAAAAATAATATTACAACAAATTACATTTACAACAAATGAATTAAACAATAACCCATTGCTAAACCCCGGCTAAACACCACAACAGTCCAATACAGTTTATATGCACAAACAGATATAACCATTTCAGAAATGTACAACCCCCTGCCAACTGACATACTAGCAGTTAGGGGAGGTTTACGAACACATTAAACAATCACAGATATAATCCAACATGCAAATACTGTACAATTTCGATCGACTAAACATCTTTAATATTGCTCCAAAAACTGCTCTGTAAACTGGAGACCTGAGCAAAATTAAAAAATTCCAGAAAATCCCAAATTTCACAGAGAAGCAACAGAAGAAAACTGGGTTCCTGACTCGCCAACTCGGCGGCGGAAGCGCGGCGACTCAGTAGGCTGAGGCCGCGGTTCCGCGGCGAGTTAGGCGATTCAGGCGACTGTTTTTCTTGGGTGTTCTACTGTGGTCATTTCAAGCTTTCTGCACTCACCTGAAAAATTTTTGGACATCATTTTAAATTCGACAGAAACTGAATTTTTCGGGACTTTCCGGTTTCGTTTTTTCCGTTCGAAATTCGTACAAATTTCCAATTAAGTTATTTATTTGTTTAGCGAGGCTCTGATACCACTGTAAGTCGATGTAGTACACCCCAGTACTTGTGGGGAGGCGGAATTTTCAAAAACGATCATGTTTAAAGAACGAACATCGACTAACCGCTTGAATCGAAGCTAAACTATAAATAACCGTACACAAAGAGTTTCTTATCAATTGTGTTTAGGGATTATACCTAATGAAACCGGTCCTTCGTCTTTGTGTCCTCCTTTGTTCTCCTCGACCTTCTCTAGGTAGTAGACGATCCACCCGAGAGCAAAACACCAAGCTACACCTCTAACTTGAGGTAACTAATCTACTTTGATTGCTAATCAAAGAAGAAAGGATGATATAGAGTGAAGGTAATGGATGTTTAAGTCTAACTAATCCATTGATCTCAACACATGAGGATTAAGGATTAGGGTTTGAAGATGAGAGCTTGAGGAGAGAGAATGTGAGATGAGTGAATGAGATGAGATTGAGTGTATCATAATATATTATGAAGCATTCTTATTTTAGAATAATGAATAATAGAAATGAATAAGCATGCTTCATAAATGAAAAGAGGTGATTCATTAACATGAGTCATTAAGCATTTATGGTGCATTAATGACCATGATGAATCACCCTCATGACTCATTAATCTTATCCAAAGCTTATGTCACCTTAACCTCCTTAGTCACATCTTCTAGAAGCTTCTCGTACAATTACGAGAACGCCCCTCCAATCCGCAAAAATACGGAAAAACTTTTAGACTGTAAAAACCAATAACCGGATACCAGTAACTGGCTTAAACCAAAGCCGACTGGTAAAAACTGTCCGAAAGTCGTACATGCGTAAACGCACGTATGCGTCCGAACCCTTTGTCGCAAAACCATGCGACCTCTATATTGTTTCGCCTGGAATAGGAAACTCTCTGTGTGGGACTCTAGAGACTCGACTACTACGCTGGCAGTGGGTTTAACCACAGACCGCAAGCGGCACTAGCTGTACGTAACGGTCCCCAGGTAGTTGTCGATAAGAAGGCTGATGAGAAAACCCATCCGAACTCCTACTGAGTCTGATATGACAATCTCCATACAGTCCGGTCCGTTCATCCAAGACTATCGCATATCGGGCCTAGGGGGGCGGCAAGCGTCAGTCCCCTAATAGCGGTATAAGTCGTGTCGGAGGGAAGCCCATTACACCCTGAGAAACTACTGGAACCTACCAGCAAATCTCGCTTGCCCTGGCCAGGGACTTTGCGTAATGTCTCTCTGACACAGCACGATATCTACTCCCAATACCGGGAGGGACGAATCCTGTCTAACCGCCACTGCCTCCAAGTGCTCGGGACTGCACCCAACTGCTACCTGTTTGCACGACTCCTTTGAGCCGTGGTAGGGTAGCAATCTAAGAACAGTGGGACACACTCGAGGCGAAGTAGCAGTGTCAAGTCTGCGGACTACGCTGTACTCATGTCACCTGGGAACTGTTCACTGACGACTGGTATCAAACCAACCAACAGTTCCCTGTGAGTCCTGTCGGTGTACCCGTAACCTAACGAGCACCTGTATACTATCTCTAGTACGACGTACTGACGGCTGTGGGACAGACCATCTCCCCAACTGGGATGAGAAGCGTACACACCAGTCTACTCCGGAGTATCGATGCTCTGTCTCGATAATCCAACGACCAGGGACCTGAATAAGGATGTGCTTGTAGACTACCCAGCCCCCACTAGTATGACTGCCATCACAACGCTGGTAGACAAGCAAGATCCTAAGAGCTCTATCAATACGTACACTCACATATTAAGATAGAAAAACCAAGTAGCATACTACCATGTTTAGCAAGACTGTTATATACATGTGAATATCCCAAGCTTCCATTAAGTAATATACAAACTAGTATGATACAGTAATGGCCTTCTAGGGCATAAACACTAACAATACGTCCATCTGCCAGATCTCATAATCGTGGAAGGCAGCAATGGCAAGAAGGATCCGAATGGATTTCAGCATGGCTACTGGAGAGAAGGTTTCGTCATAGTCCAAGCCAGGTCTCTGACGAAAACCCTTTGCTACCAGCCTTGCTTTATAGGTCTCAACCTGTCCATCTACACCAATCTTCCTTTTGAAGATCCACTTGCATCCTACGGGTTTTACCCCGTCTGGAGCAATGTCCAACGTCCATACCTTGTTGGTGTACATGGACTCCATTTCGGTCCGCATTGCATCCAGCCATTTCACTGAGTCAACGCTCTGAACGGCCTGCTGGAAGCTAGTAGGCTCATTATAATCTATGATGCAATCCTCTCTATCCCCGTCTATGAGAAAATCGTAGTATCTCTCGGGCGGATGAGTCTGCCTACTACTCCTGCGGAGCGGCGTAGGAATGTCCTGTTCTGTTGAACCCTCTGGTTCCACTAAGCTTTCAGTAACAGTCTGTGGTTCTGGAACTTCTTCCAGTTCTATTGTGCTCCCACTTATCTAGGTTTCCAAAAACTCAGTTTCCAAGAAGTAGGCATGACGAGAAACAAGAACTTTTTGTTCCTCTTCACAGTAGAAAAAATATCCTTTTGAGTTCTTTGGATACCCCACAAACTTGCACTGTACTGAGCGTGCCTCAAGCTTGTCCGCATGCTGCTTTTTGACAAAAGCCGGACATTCCCATGTCTTAATGTGCTTAAGATAGGGTCTCTTCCCACACCACATTTCATATGGTGTGGAAGGCACAGTCTTAGTCGGAACTCGGTTCAAAAGGTACGCAGCTGATTCTAGCGCATACCCCCAGAATGATGTGATTATTGAGGGATGATGTGATTTCTAACATCTTTTCATGACTATTAAGATAGGGCTCATGGCAACCAAAAAGCTAGTATTAGTTGGAAACTCTAATTTTCAAAGTCTTTCTTTTATAATTCTTATCTTTAAATGTAACTTTCATGTTCTTCCTTTTATTATTGGATTTTTTGTGGGCAATCCGCTGAAAACCCTCAGGAGACAACACTCCTCTTACTAGGGACACCTAGAGGTTTAAAGGCTTGTTGCACGTGCTTAGTGCAATCGTGTTGCCTACGAAAGTGTGCTAGTTAGTATTTCATTTTCTTTATTTTCTCATTCTCTTGGATAAAACATGTTTTCTCGAGACGACCAAAATTAAGTTTGGGGGAATTTGATCAGTCGAAAATATTGCATTTTTAACACATCAATTTCCCTACTCTTTGTTATCATCGAAAGGTGTTTGGTATAAATATAGCACATATTAGCAATTCGTCTGCAAAATACCAAATAACATGGGTTATATATTATAACCAACATTATGAGGGAAATTGTGTGTTTATTATTTCATACATGATCTTTGTATATCAAACACTTGTCTCGAGATTGTGTGCAGGAAATTCCTGAGGTAAAAGAGCCGGAACTGCTAAAAGTGCTGATAAAATATGTCAAGTCAAAGACTTGAAATCTGACAGTAAACAAGAAAGTATAAAAATATTCCAGACATCAGGAAAGTGCCATAAAGCCAACACCAAAATATCCTGAAGATTACATGCAGAGATCACACCAAACGGCCGCGGATCCGCGGCCGAGTCAGGCCGATCCGCCGCGGATCCACGGCAGCGTTGACTCATTGGTGGCAGAAAACCTTTTCCGAGGTCTCCTTTCAATAGCAAAACTTCTTCAAGACGCTTTAGTTCTTAGATTTCTCCAGAAGCTTCCTTTCTAACAGCCAAGCTTCTTGTGCAAGCTTAATACCTACCAAGCTTCTCATGCAAGCTAGCTAACTATCTTAATCTAGAAACTTCCCTACAACTACCTAGCTTCCTATGAAAGCTTCATAACAACCAAGCTTCCAAGGGAAGCTAAACCTAGCTTCTAGGGGAAGCTTGAGTGGAAACTATAAAAAGGGACCTAGTGCTTCATTAAAATGTTGTTGAAGGTTGTTCATTAGTTGAATATTGAGCCAAAATTCCGCAAGTTGAGTGACACAACTTGCAACTTGAAACCCTAGCCCAAATCCAATTCCAAAGCCAAATCAAGATACATCGAGTACCAAATCAAGCAAGCATTCAACGAGCCTTTGACGCGAAGCCAATCTTCATCCGAGCAAGAGATCCACGACGATCCATGACTCAAGGAGATCGAGCGGAGCGAAATTCGACGGATCTAGTTACTTCTTCGAAAGGAGCGATCGAGAGCAACATCTTGAAACCTCGAATTGAGGGAATGTGTAATTAGTCGTCGATTTAATAAAGGTGAAAATTGAAATTCTTGTTTTCTTTATATTCTTGCATTGTCAAACTTCTTGATCTTTGATTCATTTATTTTCATGATGCTTGAGTAAATTCTCCGCTTTTGGAGGATTCGAGAGAATTGATAGATCTAATGATGATCAAATCTTAATACTAGTCTTAATTCTTATGAAATTTGTGAACCTTAGCAAAAAGAATCGTTGATGACCTAATTTGGAGCGAAATGACTTCTTGATTATTTCATTGCAAATTAGGGATCAAACGATTGATGATTTTCTTTGCTAGAGACTAGATCCGAATGATCTTGATTGAAAAGACAAGGGATAGAAGGAGAACCCTAGTTTCTTCAATAGATCCCTAATCTTCATCATAATCATCAATCTAGCTACAAATTATCAATATATAAGATTAGGAATTATTAGATTCATCATTAACTATTAATTCAATCGAATCCTACAAGCTTTTCTAAAAATCTTGATAACTAAATCGTTTGGGATCATTTCTTGATTCTTGATTTTAGATCTTTACTTTCTTTATGTTTTCTTAAAATCAAAACTCATAAATCTTAAATCAATTTTCTTTCAATTTCTTTTATCTTTTAATTTTCGACTCAACTAAAACAATAACGAGCAAATCACACTTTCTCAGTGGACGATCTGCATTCACAGACGAAACTACAATAGACACCGTCAATTGATTGCGTTATAAATTTCTTTGTTTGTGAAACATTTTACATACGACACGAAGATAAATGATCAATCAGGTATCCTTTGCATGCGAGCCCTTTCCAAATCAGTCTTGGGAGACATCTTTTTGGAGAGAGTGATTACTGAGCTGGCGGGTAAATTTCCCCGCTTGGAATCCTCCATACTAAACCTCTTTAGTATGGTGTTTATATACCTGGATTGGGACAATCCCAACATCCGTTTAAATCTATCTTTATAGATCTTTATCCCCAGGATGTAGGAGGCATCACCAAGATCTTTCATGGAGAACTTGTGTGATAAGAAGAGCTTGACTGAGTGTAGCATAGGAACAACATTTCCTATCAAGAGTAAGTCGACCACGTACAATATGAGGAAGACCACCTTACTCTCTACAACCTTCTTGTATATACAAGGTTCATCTACATTTTTGACGAAGTCAAACTCTTTGATAGCTTCGTCAAAACAGATGTTCCAACTCCTCAGTGCCTGCTTCAATCCGTAGATGGATTTAAGCAGCTTGCACAACTTTCCGCTGCTCCCACTGTCTACAAAGCCCTCTAGCTGTGTCATGTACACGTTCTCTTCTAAATCACCATTTAAAAAAGTGGTCTTGACGTCCATCTGACAGATTTCGTAGTCATGGTTTGCAGCAATGGCAAGTAGGATCCTGATGGATATAAGCATAGCGACAGGAGAAAAGGTTTCATCATAATCGACGCCAGGTCGTTGACGAAAACCTTTTGCTACAAGTCTAGCTTTGAAAGTCTCAACTTTTCCATCTACACCTATCTACTTTTTGAAGATCCACTTGCTCCCAATGGGTTTACCCCTTCATGAGCAACTTCCAAAGTCCATACTTTGTTGGTGTACATGGATTCCATCTCGGATCGTATAGCATCCAGCTATTTCACAGAGTCTCCACTTGTGATGGCCTGCTCAAAACTAGTAGGGTCATCATCTTCCATGATGCAATCCTTGCTCCCACCGTCTACGAGAAAACCGTAGTATCTCTCAGGTGGATGAGGAACCTTACTAGATCTGCGGGGTGGCTGGGGTTTGTTGGATACTATTGGATCCTCCAGTTCCACCAAATATCAGTTGTAGTCTGTGCTGCTGGAACTTCTTCCATTTCTACCTCATTGCCATTAATTTCTTTTATAAGAAATTCCTTTTCAAAAAAGGTGGCATGTCGAGAAACAAACACCTTTTGTTCCTCGGAGTGGTAGAAGATATACCCTCGCGAATTTTTGGGTTATCCTATAAATTTGCACAGAATTGACCTTGCCTCGAGCTTGTCCGGATTTTGTGTTTTCACATAAGCCGTTGTTCAGTCGAAAATATTGTGCATTTCATATGACATTTCCTTACTATTTTTATATAATAAAAGGCGTTTGTTATAAATATGACACATATGAGGGTTTATCCGTAAAAATACTATTTTCATGTGTTTATATATTATAATTAACATTAAGAAGGAAAATGTAAGCATATAATATCTTTGTAATAATTGGTCCATTTAAATATGCTTACCTTATTAAATATCTTTGACCAATTCTATTAAAACTATAATATCATGTCAAATGGTTAAGATAATATCTCAATAAAAACAAATTCTACCAACATTATTTATTGAGATAATTGTGCAGAAATTATATCAGGACCAGAATCAAGAAAATCCGAGTTATCAAGATCAATCTGCCGAAAGCTTAAAGTAAATCGAAGAAATCAATTCTGGCAGAGAGTTATAGAAGATTTTCAGATTCCAAATATCAAAATAGTCTACATGTGTCACCAGAAGAGGCCACAAGATTTTTGAAGCAACGAACCCCCTAACCCACCGTGGATCCGCGGCCAAACCCATCAAATAGCCGCGGTTCCGCCGCAATATTGAGGAGTTAGGGCTCTGGATTTTCTGGTTGGGATCCTAAAAACTAGTTACCATATTAGGAAACTACGGTTCTGGCTCTGTTACTATAAATAAGGACCGAGAGTCTCTTGGAAAAATCATCAAACCAACGCGATCACGAAGTCCACAACGGCTCAAGAATCCTGGTTGATCATCGACAGTTCATCTACCTCCTTAAGAAGAGATCGAGAAGAAAACTAGGGTTTTGTAATCATTTTCTAAAGGAACAAAGTGTACTTGATCTTGTTGATTAATAAAGCTAGTTATTTTCTTATATCATTTTATTCTTATTGCATTTTATTTACATCATGATCTCTATCTCTTCTTTTATCTCCAACATGCGCGAGTAATTCTCCGCTTGTTAGGGTTCGTAAGATTATGGTAGATTAATGGATGATGAAGATCCTTAAACTCTTTTTACGTCCTATAAAGTTTATAAACTTTATCAAAAGATTAGTTAACATCCTAATTGGGCGCGCTATTAATTCATTGATATTTACAACCACGATTAGAGATTAGATTAATAATTGTTTTGGTAAAGGCTAGACATGAACGGAGATCCATGTCAATATAAGGGTTAAGAGTGGGAACCCTTTTCCCTCCAGAAACCCTAATCTACATGCATCACTGTCGATCTAGTTTTAAATCTATTAAAAGATAAAAAGAGTAATCTTTAATTAATCATCTATGACTACTAAATCTTAACGAACCCTACAAGCCCCCTTCTAATATAGAACCTACATTCGCAGTTAATCTAGATCTATATCCTGCATCCGTGTTTGATGTGGATCTAGAATCTGTAGGATTACCTACAATGGCAGCAAGGTTTTGGGAGGCATCGTCCATGCCAAATTCAAAAATTTGCCGTTTTAGCAAACCCGAACAATGAATCGTTAACTAGAAATCGACGGAAAAGAAAATGCAAACACTTTGCAATTCTAGTGAGCAAGGAATACAACCTTTGTAGACCGGTCCTTCACTTCAATAGCTCTGTGTAGTAGTCCCCTTCGCTGCGATCGTGAACTCCGGACTCTAGAGAGGGTCCCTTGAAGAAACGAACATGCTTGTTTCGAAGACTTCGAGGCCGAAGATGATCAACGTCGAGAAGACACTAACCCAAGCTATCTCTTCACTAATTACGGAATTAGTGAAGCAAACACCCTATACTAAATGGCAAGTAGTATAGGATGATGAAGTAGGAAGTGGGCTTGTAAGTCTACGGTAGCGCCCCGGCCGTCTGTCCGAGGCCAAAATGCGGAAACAAAAACTTTTCTAAAACTAGAAACCGGTGCTACCGCGGACTATAAACCCGGATCGGACCATTAACCTACTACTAGCTTACTAGAGAAAGGGTAGAGAGCTATACCGAGCGATCCGTGTCCTTCGGTCTTTTTCCACCATCCCGATCTCCCCGCGGCATCTCCGATCTCGATCTACTCATCGGAAGGGCACCAAATCACCGAGTCTTTTTACGGGCTCCCACCTCTGAACCGAGGCAACTCGGATACGAAGTTGGCAAGCCGACGTGTCCAAGATTGCTGTAGACTGAGTGTAGAACGGTTTGTCTCAAGGGGTTATAGAAGTTGCCATTTTTGGATGGAGGAATGAACTAAGGAGATGAGGTAAGAAATCTTTGTTGCAAGAAAATGAGAATGAGATTAAAAATCCTTACCACAAAAATCAATCCCCCCCTCCTCTCATGTGGCCGGCCATATCTTGGCCATGGAAAAATATGAAGGGGGTGAGCACAAGAAAAGGTATGAGGTGAGCATAAGAAAAATGGTGGGTGATCATGAGGAATAATGATCACAACAAAGTCTAAAAAAAAACCCATCACCAATCCTATCTCAAAAACCAAGTAATGATGAACCATCATGAAGCAATCATGTACCACAAAAAGAAGTCAAAGGATGCTAGAACCATCATTAACCCTCCACCACAATTTTCAGCCAAAGAAAGATAGATAGGAAAATGGCCGAAACGGAATACAAACTGGCAACTTCAAAAAAACGATCTCGTAATAAATTACAGAAAACCCCACGACTGTATATACATACCCGCATTTGTATTCCGACCGAATACAAATGCAAAGAGACAAAATCTACACTGTATAATACTAGGATCCGGCTTAAACCAAAGCCCGCTAGTATTATCCGTCCGATCTTCATCCGTGCAATACCGCACGTATATGATCGAATCCTGCCATATATCCATACGGCCTCTACAGCGTTTCTTCCGAAACTTGAGAAACTGTCTGTAGGGGACTCTAAAGGCTCGTCAATACTTTGGCTGTGGATTTAACCACTAGCACGTTAGAGGTATTGTAAGTCCATGCTACCTCTCCCGGTACTTTCGGGAATGCGGAATTTGGTAAAAAACAATTTTTACGGAGGTGGTAACATGGACCTATAACCCGGATCTTGGTTAAACATCTATCTAACATCCTAACTATGAGTTTCTAGCTACTCGGTTAGGGGGTTATACCTAGCTTGTCTTGAACTCCTTCGTCTTCAAGCTCCGATGGTGATCCGATAGGCTTCTTCTCGTCGTCTCCGTACGCCGAAGATAGATCCACCTGAAAGCTCCAACCTTTAGCTCCTTCTTCGTTCTTTGAAGAAACTAGTTCACTTGGTTTGCTAAAACTAGTGAACTAGAATGAGCAGAGAAGAACTAGAATGGGATTTTATCTATGGTTCTTGATTCTCAACTCATAAGAGATATGAACCATAGAGTCAAGAGAGGGAGCAAGAGGATGAGGGTGAGAGCAAAATGGAGAGCTCAAGAACAAGAGAGAGAATGAGCAAGAAAGAATGAGGCTCTCCTTTGTCTCTCACCCTCTCATAATCCAAAGCAATGATAACTCATCATATCAAAAAAGTCTTATGTGATGGTTGAAGCAACCATAACCATATCATATCATGCACTCATTTTACACAAATGAGCAAGCAAGTAAAAGTCTTTGGCATGAAATGATAGCCATGGTTATCATGATGGTCAACTAGTCAAGCCTAGTCAACCGGTCAACAAAGTCAATAAGTCAACAAAAGTCAACAAGTGAACAAAGTCAACAAAAGTCAACAACCAAGTCACCATAATACTTAATTAATATAATAGTTAATCACATATCATATTCTCATTAAGGTTGAGCAAAAAGTCAAATAGTCAACGGTCAACTGTCAACAACCCTAATGAGAATCCGCTGTCTGTGCCTCCCTGTCAACTGTGCATACACACCCGCATCCGCGTTCCGAGGAACACGAATGCAAACTGGATAAATCCAATCCCATAAGGTACACTAGATCTGGCTTAAACCAAAGCCCGCTAGTGTAAACTGTCCGGACACTGTACGTGCACAATTGCACGGATGTGACCGAACCCTGTCGCAAAACCATGCGACCTGTCGCAATACCATGCGACCTCTACTCTTTTGCCTAAAGGCGAAAAGCTTTCTGTGTGGGACTCTAAAGACTCGACACTACGCTGGCAGTGGGTTTAACCACAGACCGCAAGCGGCACTAGCTGTGCGTAACGGTCCCCAGGTAATACTGACAAGAAGTCCGACGAGGCGAAACCCATCTGAACTCCTACTGAGCCTGAGTGTGACATTGTCCGTACAGTCCGGTCTGTTCGTCTGATACATCGCATGGCGGGCCTAGGGGGAGGTAAACGTCGGTCCCCCAATAGCGGTACAAGTCGTGCCGGAGCGAAGCCCAAAACACCCTGAGATAACACTGGAAGCCTACCGGTATATCTCGTTTGCCCTGGCCAGGGACTACTCGTGTAATGGCTCTCCTAGACACAGCGCGATGTCAACCCCCAATACCGGGAGAGACGAATCCTGTCTAACCGTCACTGCCTCCAAGTGCTTCGGGACTGCACCCAACCACCACCTGTTTGCACGACTCCTTTGAGCCGTGGTAGGGTAGTGATCAAAGTACAGTGGGAACACACTCGAGGCGAAGTGACAGTGTCAAGTCAGCGGACTAAGCTGTACTCATGTCACCTGGGAACTGATAACTGACGATAGGCATAATACCAACTAGTCAGTTCCCGACGAGTCTTGTCCAGTTTACCCGTAACCTAACGAGCACCCGCATACTATCTCAAGTACGACGTACTGACGGCTGTGGGACAGACCGTCTCCCACACTGGGATGAGAAGCGCATGCGCTGGTCTACTCTGGATTATCGATGCCCTGTCTCGATAGTCCTGCGACCAGGGACCTGCATAAGGATATGCTTATAGATTACCCAGCCCTACTAGTGTGACGGCCATCACATCGCTGGTAATCAAGCAAAGATCCTAAGGGCTCCACTAATGTGTATAGGCGATATACAAAAATAAACACATGTACACATTGAAGTAGAAACAAACCAAATAGCATACTACTATTTTGAGCAAGATTGTATATACAAGGTGAATATCCCAAGCTTCCATTAAGTAATATACAAACTAGTATGATACAGTAATGGCCTCTAGGGCATATACACTAACAATCTCCCACTTGCACTAAGGCCATGTACTAGCGTATCGAAGACCTATCATCTCGAACAGCCGCTCGAACTGAGTCTGGGTCAGGGCCTTGGTGAATGGATCTGCAGTGTTATTTTCTGAAGCGACTCTCCGTACCTCGATCTCCTGGCGATCCACGATCTCCCTGATCAGGTGATACCGCCTCAAGATGTGCCTGGATCTCTGATGGGACCTGGGTTCCTTCGCTAAAGCTATAGCCCCGTTGTTGTCGCAATACAGAGGTATTGGATCAACAATGGACGGAACCACCTGAAGTTCTTTCAAGAACTTCCTCATCCAGATAGCTTCTTTTGCGGCATCAGATGCAGCGATGTATTCCGCTTCCATCGTCGAGTCTGCAACGGTTTCTTGTTTGGAACTCTTCCAACACACCGCCCCTCCATTGAGGGTAAAGACAAAACCCGACATGGACTTGGAATCATCCTTGTCACTCTGGAAGCTGGAGTCAGCAAAGGCCTCGATCTGGAGGTCTTTTCCGCTATACACCAAGAACATCTCCTTAGTCCTTCTCAGATACTTGAGAATGTTCTTTACCGCTATCCAGTGTTTCTCCCTAGGGTTTGACTGATACCGGCTTACCACACTCAGTGCATAAGCTACATCCGGTCTGGTACACAACATCGCATACATTATAGAGCCTACCACAGAAGCGTAGGGTATAATAGACATGCGATCCCTCTCCAAATCAGTCTTGGGAGACATCTCTTTAGAGAGGGTGATCCCGTGACAAGCCGGTAGGTTACCGCGCTTGGAATCTTCCATACTGAATCTCTTCAGTATGGTGTCGATGTACCTGGACTGTGAAAGTCCTAATATCCTCTTGGATCTGTCACGGTAGATCCGGATACCCAGAATGTACGAGGCATCACCCAGGTCTTTCATGAAGAACCTGTGTGACAAGAACCCCTTGACAGATTGTAGCATAGGAATGTCATTTCCTATTAAGAGAATGTCATCCACGTATAAAACGAGGAATACTACAGTTCTCGCTACAAATCTACTATAGATGCACGGTTCATCTGGATTTTTGATAAAGCCAAATTCTTTGACCGTCTCATCAAAGCAGATGTTCCAACTCCGCGATGCCTGCTTTAGTCCATAGATGGACTTAAGCAACTTGCACACCTTTCCGCTGCTCCCACTCTGAATGAAACCCTCTGGCTGGTCCATATAGACACACTCCTCTAAATTTCCATTTAGAAAAGCTGTCTTAACTGTAAGTCGATGTAGTACACCCCAGTACTTGTGGGGAGGCGGAATTTTCAAAAATGATCATGTTTAAAGAACGAACATCGACTAACCGCTTGAGTCGAAGCTAAACTATAAATAACCGTACACAAAGAGTTTCTTATCAATTGTGTTTAGGGATTATACCTAATGAAACCGGTCCTTCGTCTTTGTGTCCTCCTTTGTTCTCCTCGACCTTCTCTAGGTAGTAGACGATCCACCCGAGAGCAAAACACCAAGCTACACCCCTAACTTGAGGTAACTAATCTACTTTGATTGCTAATCAAAGAAGAAAGGATGATATAGAGTGAAGGTAATGGATGTTTAAGTCTAACTAATCCTTTGATCTCAACACATGAGGATTAAGGATTAGGGTTTGAAGATGAGAGCTTGAGGAGAGAGAATGTGAGATGAGTGAATGAGATGAGATTGAGTGTATCATAATATATTATGAAGCATTCTTATTTTAGAATAATGAATAATAGAAATGAATAAGCATGCTTCATAAATGAAAAGAGGTGATTCATTAACATGAGTCATTAAGCATTTATGGTGCATTAATGACCATGATGAATCACCCTCATGACTCATTAATCTTATCCAAAGCTTATGTCACCTTAACCACCTTAGTCACATCTTCTAGAAGTTTCTCGTACAATTACGAGAACGCCCCTCCAATCCGCAAAAATACGGAAAAACTTTTAGACCATAAAAACCAATAACCGGATACCAGTAACTGGCTTAAACCAAAGCCGACTGGTAAAAACTGTCCGAAAGTCGTACATGCGTAAACGCACGTATGCATCCGAACCCTTTGTCGCAAAACCATGCGACCTCTATATCGTTTCGCCTGGAATAGGAAACTCTCTGTGTGGGACTCTAGAGACTCGACTACTACGCTGGCAGTGGGTTTAACCACAGACCGCAAGCGGCACTAGCTGTACATAACGGTCCCCAGGTAGTTGTCGATAAGAAGGCTGATGAGAAAACCCATCCGAACTCCTACTGAGTCTGATGTGACAATCTCCATACAGTCCGGTCCGTTCGTCCAAGACTATCGCATATCGGGCCTAGGGGGGCGGCAAGCGTCAGTCCCCTAATAGCGGTATAAGTCGTGTCGGGGGGAAGCCCATTACACCCTGAGAAACTACTGGAACCTACCAGCAAATCTCGCTTGCCCTGGCCAGGGACTTTGCGTAATGGCTCTCTGACACAGCACGATATGTACTCCCAATACCGGGAGGGACGAATCCTGTCTAACCGCCACTGCCTCCAAGTGCTCGGGACTGCACCCAACTGCTACCTGTTTGCACGACTCCTTTGAGCCGTGGTAGGGTAGCAATCTAAGAACAGTGGGACACACTCGAGGCAAAGTAGCAGTGTCAAGTCTGCGGACTACGCTGTACTCATGTCACCTGGGAACTGTTCACTGACGACTGGTATCAAACCAACCAACAGTTCCATGTGAGTCCTGTCCGGTGTACCCGTAACCTAACGAGTACCTGTATACTATCTCTAGTACGACGTACTGATGGCTGTGGGACAGACCATCTCCCCAACTGGGATGAGAAGCGTACACACCAGTCTACTCCGGAGTATCGATGCTCTGTCTCGATAATCCAACGACCAGGGACCTGAATAAGGATGTGCTTGTAGACTACCCAGCCCCCACTAGTGTGACTGCCATCACAACGCTGGTAGACAAGCAAGATCCTAAGAGCTCTATCAATACGTACACTCACATATTAAGATAGAAAAACCAAGTAGCATACTACCATGTTTAGCAAGACTGTTATATACATGTGAATATCCCAAGCTTCCATTAAGTAATATACAAACTAGTATGATACAGTAATGGCCTTCTAGGGCATAAACACTAACAATCTCCCACTTGCACTAGGGCCATGTACTGGCATATCGTAGACCAATGATCTCGAGTAGCCTCTCGAACTGAATCTGAGGAAGGGCCTTTGTGAATGGATCAGCAATGTTCTCTTCTGTAGCAACTCTCCGAACCTCGATCTCCTGACGATCAATGATCTCCCTGATCAGGTGATACCGCCTCAAGATGTGTCTGGACTTCTGATGGGACCTTGGTTCCTTCGCTAAAGCTATAGCTCCGTTGTTGTCGCAATACAGAGGTATTGGATCAACTATGGTAGGAACCACCTGAAGTTCTGTTAGGAACTTCTTCATCCAGACTGCTTCTTTTGCGGCATCGCAAGCAGCTATATACTCCACTTCCATCGTCGAGTCAGCAACGGAGTCCTGCTTGGAGCTCTTCCAGCACACCGCCCCTCCATTGAGGGTAAAGACATAACCCGACATGGACTTGGAATCGTCCTTATCACTCTGGAAGCCGGAATCAGCAAAGGCCTCCAACCTGAGGTCTTTTCCGCCGTAAACCAAGAACATCTCCTTAGTCCTCCTCAGGTACTTGAGAATGTTCTTTACTGCTATCCAGTGTTTCTCCCCTGGGTCTGAGATACTGGCTTACCACGCTTAGTGCGTAAGCTACATCTGGTCTGGTACACAACATCGCATACATTATAGAGCCTACCGCAGAAGCGTAGGGTATAATAGACATGCGTTCCCTTTCCAAATCAGTCTTGGGAGACATCTCTTTGGAGAGGGTGATTCCGTGACAAGCCGGTAGATTACCGAGCTTAGAATCTTCCATACTGAATCTTTTCAGTACAGTGTCGATATACCTGGACTGCGAAAGTCCCAACATCCTCTTGGATCTATCACGATAGATCCGGATCCCCAGAATGTAAGAGGCATCACCCAGGTCTTTCATGGAGAACCTGTGTGACAAGAATCCTTTGACAGATTGTAGCATAGGAATGTCATTTCCTATCAATAGAATGTCATCCACGTACAAGACGAGGAATACGACACTTCTGGCTACAACTTTACTATATATGCACGGCTCATCTGGATTTTTGATAAAGTCATATTCTTTGACTGTCTCATCAAAACAGATGTTCCAACTCCGCGATGCCTGCTTTAGTCCATAAATAGACTTAAGCAGCTTGCATACTTTCCCGCTGCTCCCACTCTGATTGAAACCCTCTGGTTGATCCATATAGACGCTCTCTTCTAAATTTCCATTCAGAAAAGCCGTCTTTACGTCCATCTGCCATATTTCATAATCATGGAAGGCAGCAATAGAAAGAAGGACCCGAATGGATTTGAGCATAGCCACTGGAGAAAAAGTTTCGTCATAGTCCAAACCAGGTCTTTGACGAAAACCCTTTGCAACAAGTCTAGCCTTAAAGGTTTCCGCCTGTCCATCTACACCAATCTTTTTCTTGAAGATCCATTTGCATCCTATGGGTTTTACCCCATCTGGAGCAAAGTCCAAAGTCCATACTTTGTTGGTGTACATGGACTCCATTTCGGTCCGCATTGCATCTAGCCATCGTACCGAGTCGCCGCTCTGGATGGCCTGCTGGAAGTCAGTAGGTTCATCATCTTCTATGATGCAATTCTCTCTATCCCCATCTATGAGAAAACCGTAGTATCTCTCAGGGGGATGAGACGGCCTACTACTCCTGCGGAGGGGTGCGGGAATGTCCTGTTCTTCCTGAACTTCCGGTTCTACCAAACTTTCAGTATTGGTTTGTGGTTCTGGAATTTCTTCCAGTTCTATTTCGCTCCCACTTGATTCCTTTTCTAAAAACTGATGTTCTAGAAAATGGGCATTACGAGAAACAAATACCTTTTGTTCCTCTGCGTAATAGAATAGATATCCCCTGGAGTGCTTTGGATATTCCACAAACAAACACTTTACTGATCGTGCCTCGAGCTTGTCCACATGCTGCTTTTTAACAAAAGCTGGACATCCCCAAATCTTTATATACTGTAGATGGGGTTTCTTCCCGCTCCACTTCTGATATGGAGTGGTAGGCACAGTCTTGGTAGGTACCATGTTCAAAAGATATGCCGCTGATTCTAGCGCATGACCCCAGAAAGATCGCGGTAACTCAGCATTACTCATCATGGATCGTACCATATCCAATAGGGTTCGATTCCGTCTCTCCGATACACTGTTATGCTGTGGAGTGTACGGAGGAGTAAGCTGAGAGAGGATTCCTTTCTCTTTTAGGTAACCTAGGAACTCGGCACTCAAGTATTCACCACCTCGATCAGATCTAAGTGTCTTTATACTTTTGCCGGTTTGGTTTTCTACTTCATTCTTATACTCTTGGAATTTCTCAAAAGCCTCGGATTTATGTTTCATCATATAAATGAATCCGTATCTTGAGTAATCATCCGTGAAAGTAATGAAGTAGGAAAAACCACCTCTCCCATGTGTAGACATTGGACCACATACATCGCTGTGTATGAGTCCTAAGAGCTCGCTCGCTCTTACTCCTTGTCCAGTGAATGGAGTCTTTGTCATCTTTCCTTTGAGACAAGATTGACAAGTGTCATAAGATTGATATTCGAACGAGTCCAAATATCCTTCTCTATGCAACTTAGTCAACCTTCTCTCATTGATGTGACCCAGTCTACAATGCCATAAGAAAGCTTTATTCATATCTGGAGACTTTCTTTTTAGTGTGTTCTGGACATTGAAAATTTGGAGTTGGTTTAAAACATATATTCCGTTATTTAGTGTACCTGACCCAATCAAACCATGATTAAGGTGGATGTTGACAACATCTCTTACAAACATGAAATCATAACCTTTATTTGATAACAAGGAAACTGATATGATATTACACGTTAAGCTTGGCACAAAATAACAGTTATGTAAAACCAAAATGTGTCCACTCGTCAATCCTAGGTGATAGTCCCCGACGGACGCAGCTCCCACGCTAGCTCCGTTAGCAACCTTTAGGGTCATATCACCTTCTTTCAGCACTCTACGGTTTCTCAGTGCCTGCAATGAATTGCAAATATGAGATCCTGATCCGGTATCTAATACCCAGGAAGTAGAGTTGATCAACAGACAATTCTCAATTACAAACACACCTGAAGTCGAAGCCACAGCTTGCTTCGGTTCCTGGTTCTTGGCGTTCCACGCCTTGCAATCCTTCTTCCAGTGCCCTTTCCTGTGACAATGGAAGCACTCATCCTGGTCAACTATCGGTACTGCAGTCTTTTTCTTTCCCTTCCCTCCCACCTTACTAACACCTCCTCTAGGTCTGGGTGCGGCCTTCTTCTTCCTTCCTTTGGCCCTAGCCTTGGACCCGGAAGAAGATGTACCGCCAACAAACATAGCGGGTGTTTCCCTTGAATTCTTCAAGGTGCCCTCTGCACTCCTTAACATGTTCAGGAGTTCCGGAAGTTCAACTTCTTTTCTTTGAAGGTTGAAGTTCAGGATAAACTGGGCGTAGGTGTGAGGAAGGGACTGGAGAATAAGGTCTGTATAGAGCTCATTATCCAAAGTCGTCCCAAGGTCTGCGAGCTCTTCAATGTAGCCGATCATCTTTAGGACATGTTCTCCTACCGATGACCCGACAGCCAACCTCGCTCGAAACAAGTTCTTAGAGGTCTCGTATCTTGCTATACGAGATTGCTCCCCATAAAGTTCCTTTGTATGGAGAAATATGCCATCAAGGGACATATCCTCGTGCCTCCTCTGATGTTCATTGTTCATCGAGGCAAGCACGATGCACTTGGCTCTCGCGCAATCTGAATCCCAGGTTTTGCGGATTTCCTTATCCGCATTACTGGATTTGGGACCAGGGACAGCAGGTGCCGTAGCGGTGAGGACGTACCCCAGTTTGTCATAGGTCAAAGCCATTTTGACATTCCGCAGCCAATCTTTATAGTTTGGCCCCGTCAGTATATTTTTCTCTAAAAGTAACTTAAGTCCAGTCATTTTCAGGGTCGCTGCAATTAGGAGAGAGAGAAGAAAACTCTTTAGCATGATGCTCTTGCAAGTTTAGAGTGGTTTTTAGTTTATCTAAACTGGATGGCTCCCACTGTTTCTCGAATCCTTCCTCAAACCATAAAAGAAGAATTAGTCAAGACTATTCTCACCGTACAATACTTGCTTAACCGTTCAGCCAGGCTGGTGTCGGTACTTCGAGGGAGGTTTTCCAACGCTTTCGCGAAGTTCCTTAATTAAATAACCTCTTTTCTCTGGGGGCGTAACCCCGCTGACACTTTTCTGGACACCTACTAGGTTTATAGCATTGATCGTTAAGTGACGAATATCCTGATAAGTATCATATACTCACAGTAGGATCAGGATCCAAATATCATCGTCTGATAATGTTGTAGGAATGCTACCAACATTCATCAAACTCAAAATGGTATGCATCTCTTTGCAAATTTCAGTTTCTTTAGAAATTCCCGATATAAGTTTTTGCCCCATGCTCTTATGACCTTGGCGTTAGGTCAAAATGTCATAAGTCACATGTCAAGTTCTACCCATCATTATCTTGTCAATTTGAACCCATCCGTATATATCCTTGACGTTCGGCCAAAATGATAATACGACTGTCCCAAACTAACTCATCTATCTATGCAACAAATGAATATCCAGCAGCTACCAAACACTATGCCTTGGCGTTAGGTCAAAATACATAGCTTGAATACTACTGAATACCCAGATGAAATGACGGAGGGCTACGACTGGTTTTGGCGAAACCGTGAACGCAGTGAACTTGATATAACCGAAGGAACCTGATAGCTTCTAAAAGGAGTGGTTAAAGCTCCGCATTTAAAAATATCTGTTTTAAAAATTACCGAGTGGTTTCTTTTAAATTGTTCCAACGATTAAAACTTTGGTTTATTTTCCTTGCATTATAGATAATGCGTCCCATCATTAACCTCTCATTGCAGAAAACAACGAAAATACAACGTCCTCTTATGCCATCCGCATTCGCCACGGGGTCCCGTCATCACTCGTTAGGTTACTTAACTAACGACAGAGTGGGGGCTGGGCTAGCGCGGGTGCAAAACATAAGTGACGTCTAAATAGCTATCATATATATAGATATTTTACATTCGTCTGACGCAATGATATTCATTCCAGAACACAGATAAACAATATTGGATTTGCAAGCAATCTGTATTTCTTTTGAGCCTGCAAGAAAAGACAGATTACACAGTTGTGATGAATAGCCGTTACCCCACCCTCGACCCCTACGGGTACGGCAAACTACCCACCCGGCAGTTTGTGTACCCCACCTTGGGTCAGTCCTAGGAGCAAAAACAGTAAAATGAAATAATACAACGGTGGCTACAACCGCAACCTGGATGTGCCCCGCAAAAATAATATTACAACAAATTACATTTACAACAAATGAATTAAACAATAACCCATTGCTAAACCCCGGCTAAACACCACAACAGTCCAATACAGTTTATATGCACAAACAGATATAACCATTTCAGAAATGTGCAACCCCCTGCCAACTGACATACTAGCAGTTAGGGGAGGTTTACGAACACATTAAACAATCACAGATATAATCCAACATGCAAATACTGTACAATTTCGATCGACTAAACATCTTTAATATTGCTCCAAAAACTGCTCTGTAAACTGGAGACCTGAGCAAAATTAAAAAATTCCAGAAAATCCCAAATTTCACAAAGAAGCAACAGAAGAAAACTGGGTTCCTGACTCGCCAACTCGGCGGCGGAAGCGCGGCGACTCAGTAGGCTGAGGCCGCGGTTCCGCGGCGAGTTAGGCGATTCAGGCGACTGTTTTTCTTGGGTGTTCTACTGTGGTCATTTCAAGCTTTCTGCACTCACCTGAAAAATTTTTGGACATCATTTTAAATTCGACAGAAACTGAATTTTTCGGGACTTTCCGGTTTCGTTTTTTCCGTTCGAAATTCGTACAAATTTCCAATTAAGTTATTTATTGTTTAGCGAGGCTCTGATACCACTGTAAGTCGATGTAGTACACCCCAGTACTTGTGGGGAGGCGGAATTTTCAAAAACGATCATGTTTAAAGAACGAACATCGACTAACCGCTTGAATCGAAGCTAAACTATAAATAACCGTACACAAAGAGTTTCTTATCAATTGTGTTTAGGGATTATACCTAATGAAACCGGTCCTTCGTCTTTGTGTCCTCCTTTGTTCTCCTCGACCTTCTCTAGGTAGTAGACGATCCACCCGAGAGCAAAACACCAAGCTACACCTCTAACTTGAGGTAACTAATCTACTTTGATTGCTAATCAAAGAAGAAAGGATGATATAGAGTGAAGGTAATGGATGTTTAAGTCTAACTAATCCATTGATCTCAACACATGAGGATTAAGGATTAGGGTTTGAAGATGAGAGCTTGAGGAGAGAGAATGTGAGATGAGTGAATGAGATGAGATTGAGTGTATCATAATATATTATGAAGCATTCTTATTTTAGAATAATGAATAATAGAAATGAATAAGCATGCTTCATAAATGAAAAGAGGTGATTCATTAACATGAGTCATTAAGCATTTATGGTGCATTAATGACCATGATGAATCACCCTCATGACTCATTAATCTTATCCAAAGCTTATGTCACCTTAACCTCCTTAGTCACATCTTCTAGAAGCTTCTCGTACAATTACGAGAACGCCCCTCCAATCCGCAAAAATACGGAAAAACTTTTAGACTGTAAAAACCAATAACCGGATACCAGTAACTGGCTTAAACCAAAGCCGACTGGTAAAAACTGTCCGAAAGTCGTACATGCGTAAACGCACGTATGCGTCCGAACCCTTTGTCGCAAAACCATGCGACCTCTATATTGTTTCGCCTGGAATAGGAAACTCTCTGTGTGGGACTCTAGAGACTCGACTACTACGCTGGCAGTGGGTTTAACCACAGACCGCAAGCGGCACTAGTTGTACGTAACGGTCCCCAGGTAGTTGTCGATAAGAAGGCTGATGAGAAAACCCATCCGAACTCCTACTGAGTCTGATATGACAATCTCCATACAGTCCGGTCCGTTCATCCAAGACTATCGCATATCGGGCCTAGGGGGGCGGCAAGCGTCAGTCTCCTAATAGCGGTATAAGTCGTGTCGGAGGGAAGCCCATTACACCCTGAGAAACTACTGGAACCTACCAGCAAATCTCGCTTGCCCTGGCCAGGGACTTTGCGTAATGTCTCTCTGACACAGCACGATATCTACTCCCAATACCGGGAGGGACGAATCCTGTCTAACCGCCACTGCCTCCAAGTGCTCGGGACTGCACCCAACTGCTACCTGTTTGCACGACTCCTTTGAGCCGTGGTAGGGTAGCAATCTAAGAACAGTGGGACACACTCGAGGCGAAGTAGCAGTGTCAAGTCTGCGGACTACGCTGTACTCATGTCACCTGGGAACTGTTCACTGACGACTGGTATCAAACCAACCAACAGTTCCCTGTGAGTCCTGTCGGTGTACCCGTAACCTAACGAGCACCTGTATACTATCTCTAGTACGACGTACTGACGGCTGTGGGACAGACCATCTCCCCAACTGGGATGAGAAGCATACACACCAGTCTACTCCGGAGTATCGATGCTCTGTCTCGATAATCCAACGACCAGGGACCTGAATAAGGATGTGCTTGTAGACTACCCAGCCCCCACTAGTATGACTGCCATCACAACGCTGGTAGACAAGCAAGATCCTAAGAGCTCTATCAATACGTACACTCACATATTAAGATAGAAAAACCAAGTAGCATACTACCATGTTTAGCAAGACTGTTATATACATGTGAATATCCCAAGCTTCCATTAAGTAATATACAAACTAGTATGATACAGTAATGGCCTTCTAGGGCATAAACACTAACAATACGTCCATCTGCCAGATCTCATAATCGTGGAAGGCAGCAATGGCAAGAAGGATCCGAATGGATTTCAGCATGGCTACTGGAGAGAAGGTTTCGTCATAGTCCAAGCCAGGTCTCTGACGAAAACCCTTTGCTACCAGCTTTGCTTTATAGGTCTCAACCTGTCCATCTACACCAATCTTCCTTTTGAAGATCCACTTGCATCCTACGGGTTTTACCCCGTCTGGAGCAATGTCCAACGTCCATACCTTGTTGGTGTACATGGACTCCATTTCGGTCCGCATTGCATCCAGCCATTTCACTGAGTCAACGCTCTGAACGGCCTGCTGGAAGCTAGTAGGCTCATTATAATCTATGATGCAATCCTCTCTATCCCCGTCTATGAGAAAATCGTAGTATCTCTCGGGCGGATGAGTCTGCCTACTACTCCTGCGGAGCGGCGTAGGAATGTCCTGTTCTGTTGAACCCTCTGGTTCCACTAAGCTTTCAGTAACAGTCTGTGGTTCTGGAACTTCTTCCAGTTCTATTGTGCTCCCACTTATCTAGGTTTCCAAAAACTCAGTTTCCAAGAAGTAGGCATGACGAGAAACAAGAACTTTTTGTTCCTCTTCACAGTAGAAAAAATATCCTTTTGAGTTCTTTGGATACCCCACAAACTTGCACTGTACTGAGCGTGCCTCAAGCTTGTCCGCATGCTGCTTTTTGACAAAAGCCGGACATTCCCATGTCTTAATGTGCTTAAGATAGGGTCTCTTCCCACACCACATTTCATATGGTGTGGAAGGCACAGTCTTAGTCGGAACTCGGTTCAAAAGGTACGCAGCTGATTCTAGCGCATACCCCCAGAATGATCGCGGTAACTCAGCGTTACCCATCATGGACCGCACCATATCCAATAGGGTGCGGTTCCGTCTCTCCGATACACCGTTATGTTGCGGGGTGTATGGAGGAGTAAGCTGAGAGAGAATTCCGTTCTCTTTTAAATAGTCCAGGAACTCGGCACTTAAGTATTCTCCACCTCGATCCGATCTTAGAATCTTAATACTTTTGCCGGTCTGTTTCTCTACTTCATTCTTATACTCCTGGAATTTTCCAAAGGCCTCGGACTTATGTTTCATTAAGAAGACATAACCGTACCTTGAGAAGTCATCCGTAAAAGTAATGAAGTAAGAATGTCCGCTTCGGGCATGTGTAGACATTGGACCGCACACGTCACTGTGCACGAGTCCCAAGAGCTCGCTCGCTCTTACTCCATGTCCAGTAAACGGAGTCTTTGTCATCTTTCCTTTGAGACAGGATTGACAAGTGGCATACGACTGATATTCGAACGCATTCAAATACCCTTTTGTATGTAACTTCGTCAACCTTCTCTCATTGATGTGACCCAATCTACAATGTCATAAGAAAGTCTGATTTATTTCTTGAGACTTTCTTTTGTGTGTATTCTGGACATTAAAAATCTGTGGTTGGTTTAACACGTATATACCATTACTCAATGTACCTGACCCAATCAAAACTTGATTAAGGTGAATGTTTACAACATTACTTACAAACGCAAATTTATAACCTTCTTTAGAAACTAAAGATACAGAAATGATATTACAAGTTGCGTTGGGTACAAAAAAGCAATCACGCAAAACCAAAACATGTCCATCTGACATTCCCAGGTGATAGTCCCCCACGGCTTTAGCATCCATGCTAGCTCCGTTCGCAACTCTGAGGGTCATGTCACCTGCTTTCAAAACACTACAGTTTCTCAACGCCTGCAAAGAATTACAGATATGAGATCCTGATCCGGTATCCAATACCCAGGAAGTAGAGTTTATTGAAAGACAGTTTTCAATAACATACACACCTGAAGCTGAAGCTGCAACCTGCTTCAATTCCTGTGTTCTGGCCTTCCAGGCCCTGCAATCATTCTTCCAGTGTCCTTTCTTATGACAATAGAAGCATTCTTCCTTATCCACAAGCTTCCCCGCTATCTTTGTTGCTTTACCTTTTCCCTTCGTATCCACCTTACTAACACCGCCCCTTGGTTTGGTGGGGGCCTTCTTCTTCTTTCCCTTGGCTTTCGCCTTGGACCTAGAAGAAGATGATCCTCCTACAAACAAAGTGGATGTATCCCTACCTTTCTGTAGGGTGCCCTCTGCGCTCCTCAGCATGTTGAGGAGCTCTGAAAGTTCAACCTCTTTTTCTTGTAAGTTGAAGTTCAGTATAAACTGGGCGTAAGTGGAAGGAAGGGACTGGAGAACTATATCCGTATATAGCTCACTCTCCAATGTGATCCCTAGGTCCGCGAGCTCCTCAATGTAGCCGATCATCTTTAGCACGTGCTCGGCTACTGATGATCCGACGGCCATTCTTGTCGAAAATAACTTTTTCGACGCTTCGTATCTTGCGATACGAGATTGCTCTCCATACAGTTCTTTTGTATGAAGCAATATGGATTCTAAGTCTATATTCTCGTGCCTCCTCTGATGTTCGTTGTACATCGAGGCAAGCACGAGGCACTTGGCCTTCGCGCTATCAATCTCCCAAGTCTTGCGGATTTCCTTATCCGCGACGCTGGAAGTTGGACCAGGGACAGGGGGAGCTTTGGTGGTAAGAAGATACCCCAGCTTGTCGTAAGTGATTGCTATCTTGACATTCCTGAGCCAATCTTTGTAGTTTGTCCCTGTCAGTTTGTTTTTATCTAGGAGTAACTTAAGTCCAGTCATGTTGATTGGTCGCTGCAATTTGGAAAGAAGAAGAAACACTCAGCATGATGCTCTTGCAAGTTTAGAGTGGTTTTTAGTTTGTCTAAACAGGATGGCTCCCACTGTTTCTCGAATCCCTCCTTAAAACCAAAAAGGAAGAATTAGTCGGGATCAATCCCACCGCACAATACTTGCTTAACCGTTCGGCCAGGCTGGTGTCGGTACTTCGAGGGAGGTTTTCCAACGCTTTCGCGAAGTTCCTTAATTCAAGAACCTCTTTTCCCTGGGGGCGTAGCCCCGCTAACACCTTTCTAGGCACCTACTAGGCTTATAGCATTGATCGATTAGTGAGAAATTTCCCGAGGAGTAGCTTATACTCACAGTAGGATCGGGATCCAAATATCATCGCGTGACGAAACCGAAGGAATCCTACCAGAATCATCACACTCCAAATGGTATGCAAATCTAGCAAGTTTCAGTACTTATGAAACTCCCGATGTGGATTTTTGCCCCATGCTCTTATGACCTTGACTTTGGCCAACAAATCATAAGTCACATGTCAAGTTCTACCCGTCGTTCTCCAGGTTAATTTGAATCCACCCGCACATACCCTTGACTTTGGCCAACAAGGCAGTACGACTGTTCCAAACCAACGCATCTATCTATGCTGCACATGAACACCCAATAGCTACCAATCACTATGCCTTGACTTTGGCCAACAAACACAGCTTGAATACTATTGACTATTCATGTGAAACGACGGAGGGCTACGAATGGTTTTGGCAAAACCGTGAACGCAGTGAACTTGATTTGGTCGATGGAACGAGATAGCTTTTAAAAGGAGTGGCTCAAGCTCCGTATTTAAAAGTTGGTTTTGAAAAGAACCGAGTGGTTTTTCGAAAGTGTTCCAACGACTTTAACTTGGTTTATTTTCTTGCATTAGTTCTTTTAATGCGTGATATTCTTGCATTAGTTCTTTTAATGCGTCCCATCATTTAATCCTACCATTGCAGAAAACAACCAAAATATGACGTACGCTTATGCCATTCGCATTCGCCACTGGGCCCCGTCATTACCCGTTAGGTTACTTAACTAACGACAGAGCGGGGGCTGGGCTAGCGCGTCTGTAAAACATAAGCAATGCCTAAATAATATCATATATAGATATACTGCAATGATAAACATTTCAGATCACAGATGAATACATTGGATATACTAGGAATCTGTAATTCGTACGAGCCTGTAACGAAAGACAGATTACACGGTCGCGGTGAATAGCCAATACCCCACCCAAGACCCCTACGGGTGCGGCAAACTACCCGTCAAGTACCCGAACCGTAGCAACCTCCCTCATCTCCATGAGTAGGCCACTCGACACTTCGGCATACCCGGTAGTTTGTGCACCCCTCCATGGGTCTATCCTAGGAGCAAAAACAGTAAAAAGAAATTATACAATGACGGCTACAACCCCGACCCGGTTGTGCGGCCATACAAATAATTATTACATCAATTTACAAATTTACATGAATTGAAAGAAAAGAAAACTCTTGTCTCACAACCCCCGGCTATTCACCCGCGACAATCCAACATATTTATATACACATTCCAGCACATTACAGATCACAGATTTGTATAACCCCCACTAATCGACATATAGCGATTAGTAGACGTTCAATACAAATATCACATTACAGAAAAACCCGTTAGCTTAAGTCTTTTAGAAGTTCGATCAAAAATACGGATTTTCGGGACCCCAAAATAAAATTTTCGTTCTGGAAAATCTGGGTTGAAAATACATGTACCAAAAATCCCAAAATACCCCCATAATAACACTGCACCAAAAATTGACCTCGGCCGAGTCAACTCGGCCGCGGATCCGCGGCGGGAGCGTGCTCCCGCCGCGTTTCCGCGGCGCTTTGACTCGAACGTTGGACCATTTTTGGTGGGTGCCCACAGAAAAGCCTGAGTCGATTTTTGGTGTGTTTCAAAAAACTTTTCCAGCACTTTTAAAATCGACAGAAAGTTTAAAATTCCGGGGTTCGTTTCGGGACTTTTTCGTTGATCGATCTTCTAGTTACTTGCTAACATGCTAGATAGAGTTTAACTAGGCACTGATACCACTGTAAGTCCATGCTACCTCTCCCGGTACTTTCGGGAATGCGGAATTTGGTAAAAAACAATTTTTACGGAGGTGGTAATATGGACCTATAACCCGGATCTTGGTTAAACATCTATCTAACATCCTAACTATGAGTTTCTAGCTACTCGGTTAGGGTGTTATACCTAGCTTGTCTTGAACTCCTTCGTCTTCAAGCTCCGATGGTGGTACGATAGGCTTCTTCTCGTCGTCTCCGTACGCCGAAGATAGATCCACCTGAAAGCTCCAACCTTTAGCTCCTTCTTCGTTCGTTGAAGAAACTAGTTCACTTGGTTTGCTAAACCTAGTGAACTAGAATGAGTAGAGAAGAACTAGAATGGGATTTTATCTATGGTTCTTGATTCTCAACTCATGAGAGATATGAACCATAGAGTCAAGAGAGGGAGCAAGAGGATGAGGGTGAGAGCAAAATGGAGAGCTCAAGAACAAGAGAGAGAATGAGCAAGAAAGAATGAGGCTCTTTTTTGTCTCTCACCCTCTCATAATCCAAAGCAATGATAACTCATCATATCAAAAAAGTCTTATGTGATGGTTGAAGCAACCATAACCATATCATATCATGCACTCATTTTACACAAATGAGCAAGCAAGTAAAAGTCTTTGGCATGAAATGATAGCTATGGTTATCATGATGGTCAACTAGTCAAGCCTAGTCAACCGGTCAACAAAGTCAACAAGTCAACAAAGTCAACAAAAGTCAACAACCAAGTCACCATAATACTTAATTAATATAATAGTTAATCACATATCATATTCTCATTAGGGTTGAGCAAAAAGTCAAATAGTCAACGGTCAACTGTCAACAACCCTAATGAGAATCTGCTGTCTGTGCCTCTCTGTCAACTGTGCATACACACCCGCATCCGCGTTCCGAGGAACACGAATGCAAACTGGATAAATCCAATCCCATAAGGTACACTAGATCTGGCTTAAACCAAAGCCCGCTAATGTAAACTGTCCGGACACTGTACGTGCACAAGTGCACGGATGTGACCGAACCCTGTCGCAAAACCATGCGACCTGTCGCAATACCATGCGACCTCTACTCTTTTGCCTAAAGGCGAAAAGCTTTCTGTGTGGGACTCTAAAGACTCGACACTACGCTGGCAGTGGGTTTAACCACAGACCACAAGCGGCACTAGCTGTGCGTAACGGTCCCCAGGTAATACCGACAAGAAGACCGACGAGGCGAAACCCATCTGAACTCCTACTGAGCCTGAGTGTGACATTGTCCGTACAGTCCGGTCTGTTAGTCTGATACATCGCATGGCGGGCCTAGGGGGCGGTAAACGTCAGTCCCCCAATAGCGGTACAAGTCGTGCCGGAGCGAAGCCCAAAACACCCTGAGATAACACTGGAAGCCTACCAGTATATCTCGTTTGCCCTGGCCAGGGACTACTCGTGTAATGGCTCTCCTAGACACAGCGCGATGTCAACCCCCAATACCGGGAGAGACGAATCCTGTCTAACCGTCACTGCCTCCAAGTGCTTCGGGACTGCACCCAACCACCACCTGTTTGCACGACTCCTTTGAGCCGTGGTAGGGTAGCGATCAAAGTACAGTGGGAACACACTCGAGGCGAAGTGACAGTGTCAAGTCAGCGGACTAAGCTGTACTCATGTCACCTGGGAACTGATAACTGACGATAGGCATAATACCAACTTGTCAGTTCCCGACGAGTCCTGTCCAGTGTACCCGTAACCTAACGAGCACCCGCATACTATCTCAAGTACGACGTACTGACGGCTGTGGGACAGATCGTCTCCCACACTGGGATGAGAAGCGCATGCGCTGGTCTACTCCGGAGTATCGATGCCCTGTCTCGATAGTCCTGCGACTAGGGACCTGCATAAGGATGTGCTTATAGATTACCCAGCCCCACTAGTGTGACGGCCATCACATCGCTGGTAATCAAGCAAAGATCCTAAGGGCTCCACTAATGTGTATAGGCGATATACAAAAATAAACACATGTACACATTGAAGTAGAAACAAACCAAGTAGCATACTACTATTTTGAGCAAGATTGTATATACAAGGTGAATATCCCAAGCTTCCATTAAGTAATATACAAACTAGTATGATACAGTAATGGCCTCTAGGGCATATACACTAACAGGTATTAGCCGTACGTAACGGGCTACCAGGTATTGACCACAAGGGAGGTCGATGAGCGAACTCATCCTGACACCCTACTGAGCCTGTTAGTGACAATATCCGTACAGTCCGGTCCGTTCGTCTATGAGCATCGCATGACGGGCTTAGGGGTTGGTAAAATTCAGACCCCCAAAAGCGGTACAAGTCGTGTCGGAGTGTAGCCCAGAACACCCTAAGCAAGTGATCTGCCAATCATGCACATCCCTCTCCCCTTTAGTCTGTAAGACACCTTTAGAGAGGGTGACTCCATCACCTGCAGGTACACTACCATGCCAGGAGTCGTCCATTCTAAATACCTTTAGAATGCTGTATAAGTATCCTGATTGGGACACTTCCCAAATCTAGATCCAAAACCATAGATCTAGTAACCAGAATATCTGATGTAATATCCATGTCCTTTGTGGAGAAACCACTGTGTGACGACCAAAGTATAACCGGTCGTAGTGCAGGAATATCACTTCCTACTATGTGTATGTCATCCACAAATCAAGACATCACACCCTACTACCTTCTTAACAAATCCATCCCCTATTCTGATGAAGTCAAACCTATGACTGTCATATCAGAAATAGATGATCTATCTTCGCTACATCTGCTTTAGTCTCTAAATAGACACAAGCTACTTATCCACTACGCATCCGCTGCTCCCACTGATTACGACAACCCTCTGGCAGAGTCATATACACGTGCATTTCTAAAGCCAGTTCAGAACGACGCTATATTTATCCTCCCGCCGGGTCTCACAGTCTGGAACAACAGTAGTGTCAAGTCTGGGTAAACAAGAACCTCCCTGTCACCGTCCTTGAGGCTACCGGAGTACCTCTCGGGTGCCTGAGGTTACCCACCATATCTGCGGAGTGGCCAATGGAACGTCAAGTCAGATTGAATATTTAGGTTCTTATCAAATTTTCAGTAATCGTTTGCGGTTCTGGAATCACTTATAATTCTACCATACTCCCACTTCTGTTTTCTGAAAAAATCCATTTTACTTAAAACTGTGGTGAGTCTAGAACAATATCACTATTGATCTTCCAGATGGTAGAAAATCAACCCTTGTCATAGCCTGGGTCAACCCACAAACAGCCATTACAGAAACGTGCCTTGAGTTTTCCAGAGTTTGGTTTTAAGCATAAGCCGGACAACTCCCCGTACCTTAAAAATGTTAAGATATGAACCGTTCTATATCCAATATAGAAACAGAGGTACAGATTTAATTGGAACCAGATTCAAATCATGCAACTGTCTCCAGTGCATGTCAACTAAATGGAGAGAGGCCGATCAGCATTACTCAACTTAGGATTACATCCAGATATGAGTAACCTGAAAGAGAAGCAAGTTCTCTTAGTCATTACTTTCAACTGAATACCATACACAAGTATCCACATCTTCGATCACCTTGAAGAATCCTGACACATGCAACACCTAGTTCTCTACTTTATTCATATACCTATAACTTCTCAAAACTTGGACCTTGCGTTTCTACGAAACACATGTCTAAGAACTAGAGAAGTCACAAGTAAACAGAATATAGTACGAGTACCAACCCCTCTGTCCTGATGGACACTGGACAACATACAATACTCTGTATAAGTCCCTTGAGTCTAATAACTCAATCCCTGTGTGTTGTAGGTTGAAAACTGTACTTATGGTTAAGAAGAATTACACCGCTGTTTAATGCTCCTTACCTAACCATCCACTGATATAGGTAAATGTCATGGACATAACTTCAAAAAGTTATATCTCACTCTATAAAAATAGACGTACAGATATATCAATTTGAAATTGGTGCATAGCAACGGATATTCAAAACCAAATATTTGCCGTCCGGCAAACAGCCCAGGAGATTTCATCAAATATCACCAATTACAACGAATTCCGATATAATGAGGATGATCACCTAATTCCCAATAACTTACTCCTACTCATTATCTGTAAAACCATACAGATGTGAGAATCATACCTGGTAAGTACATACCCTAGAGCAAGGTCTAATTGGGAAATCAGTTTTCTATTAACAGTACACAGTGAAACTGAAACATTGAAATGTTTCGTAGGGGTATCCGGGTATTCCTAGTAATGTCTCTTTCATTATCCAGATTCACAACTGTAACCGTATATTTCTTTGCCATCTCTCCAAATCCCTTTATATGTCTTTAGTCATTACCTTCTGTACACCCTCTTAGGCTTAAATGGTTTTCTTCCTTCCCTACCGTTCAGCACCAGCCTATGGTTTGGAAGAAGACTATCCGATAAGCGTAATAGGTGTACTGTCCTAATCCTAGGAGCACTCGCAATGCGAGAGAAGGTGAAGATAAAAGACAACTGAATAAACCTTATTCCTATTTCTCCTGAACCGGAATCCATCCCCGAACTGGAACAAGTTCCTTTCGAGTTCGTATATAACCATACGATGGAGCATCCAATAAACTGTGGATCTTCGTAGTGATACGGAGTGTTCTGGAGAAATACAAAGGTGATATAGGATTGGCGAAGAAATACTTGGTTTGGTCGTGAATAGCAGTCGCAGTTACTTTGCCCTCTTACTAATCCCTTTATATGTCTTTACTTAATACCTTCTGCACACCTTCGTTAGGCTAATTGGTTTTCTTCATTCCCTACCATTCGGCACCTGCCTATGGTTTGGAAGAAGACTATCCAATAAGCGTAATAGGTGTACTGTCTTAATCCAAGGAGCACTCGCAACCTGAGAGAAGGTAAAAGGAAAAGACAACTGAATAGTCCTATTCGTTTTCTCCAGAACCGGAAACCATCCTCGAAACTGGAACAAGTTCCTTCAAGTTCGTATATAACCATACGATGGTTTTATCCAATGGAGGTGGACGTTCGTAGTAATACAGGGTGTTCTGGAGAAAAGGGTAAAAGTAGGAGTGGCAATGAGGTATGCAACTCTGACAATCCAAAAGCCAGTGTTTAAGAAGGTTCGGTTAATTTTGGTCACTGAGTCATAGTCAAGGGTCGGGTCATGGTCGCTGCCAGAGAGAGAGAGAGAAAAGAAACACTCAGCGTGCACTCTAACCTAGATCAGAATGGTTACCAATTTATCTAATCAGGAAACCTCTCACTGTAACGTCAAATTCTCCTCCAAACCTGAAAGAAGAATTAGTCGGGATCACCCGAGGAGTAAACCAACTCATCAGTGGGAATCAGGATCCAACTTTCATCGCATGATAACAAGACGGAATCCACTCACGTTATCACACTCCAGAAGGTATGCGCATGCCTGGCAAGTTTCAGTTTCTTTAGAAACTCCCGATGTGATTTTTACCCTAAGCGGCTTATGACCTCGACTAGGTCAACAAACCATAAACCGCCAATCAATTTCAACCCGTCATTATTCTGGATTGCATTAAACCCACCCGTACGTGCCCTTGACTAGGTCAACAAAGCCGCACGACTGTCCTAACCAATCCCACTTATGCAACAAACAAGTACCACTTAGCTACCGAACACTACGTCTTGACTAGGTCAACAAACGCAGCACGAATACTAAATAATACCCGTAAGAAATGACGGAGGGCTACGGCTGGTTTTTGGCGAAAAACCTTTGACGTAATGAACATGATATCGTTGAAGGAACTGCATAGCTTTTTATAAATATATAGTGGCAAAAACCTTTACTAAAGAGGTCACTCCCGGTGAAGGGATCTCGGTTTTTCCCCCGTAGAATGAGGTGCAGGATATTCCAACTGAATACCACGATGCAAAGCAAAAGTAATCGGCTATAGTGAAGTTATTACCGTGACACAAACTTCTGTCCAAGGGGTCACTCCCGGTGAAGGGATCTCGGCCCTTGCCTCGCCGACTGAGGTGCTAGATATTCATAACCGAATACCATTGTGCAAAACAAAAGAGAACGTCCTTGCAATAAAAGCTTTTTGAAAATTGTTCCAACAACATCAGAATAGGTTTGTTTAGCTTGCATTGATCCGAATCAACGCAGTCCCATCAATTGATCACACCAATAAAGAACGAAAATACGATGTACGTATATGCCACCCGCATTCGCCACTGGGTCCCGTCATCACCCGTTAAGTTACTTAACTAACGACAGAGCGGGGACTGGACTAGCGCGGGTGCAAAACATATACAACATCTACTAGTATATATATCAATATATAATAATCGCTCAAGGCGTGATAAAATGCAATATCACAGAAATGTAATAAGCATCACAGAATAATACAGATATCTGGGATCCCCGGGTTTCATAGAGCCGCTACTGAAACCCAACGTTCCCCTGGTCGTGTGGATAGCCTGTGCAATGAAATCCTAGACCCCTACGGGCGCGGCAAGTTACCCGCCAAAACCTGAAGCGAGGCAGCCCCCTTCAACAACGTGAATGGACCACCCAACACTTCACGGAATCCGGTAACTTGGACACCCCTCCTGGGTCAACCTATACCCCCTACGAGTGCGGCGAATAGCCCGCCAATTCTAGAGTGAAGCCCCGTCTGTATCAAATCCATGAGATGCGGGCCTGTTGCCCTCTAGAACCAGGCTATCCGTGCACCCCACCGCGGGGTAATCCAAGTATAGAAAGTAAAATATATACAACGGGTACATTGACCTCAGCCCGGTCGTGCCCAAAAAGAATAATATACAAACAGGCAGTGACGGCAGTCCACATGTCGGACGCTCGCCCCGCAATATCAAATGTACATATACAACCAAACTGTACTATCATTACATCCAGGCTATCCACCACGACAAATCCGCAACATCACAGCACAACACAGAACATCAACGTGAATGTCACGTTCGCAAATCCGTCTAAAAGGGCTATAACAGTTAGATAAGATTTACCGATCAAATGACATTCACGGTTGCAGATATAATGTAAATACTGTGAACTAACATGTTTAAAATTTTCGATCGACAAAAATTCCCAAAGTGGGCCCCAAGCACAACTGTAGCACTCAAAATAAATCTGGGCCCAAACAGAATATACCAAAGACCCCAATTCCAAGTATAAAAATCACTGTAGAAAAATGGCATTGTGTTGACCCTTGACTGCGGCGGAACCGCGGCCGGAACATGGGTTTGGCCGCGGTTCCACGGTCTTCCTGTAGCAACACACTGCCAGAATTTTACAGAATTCTTAGAATCACCTGCATGAATTTCTGCAACACATAAAATAATTTTTCGAGCACAAATAAAATCGACAGAAACTGATGCTCTTGAAATCGCGATTTTGGAATATTTGTTCGATCGAAGTTCTAAACACGCTAGAGTAAGCTAGTAAGGGTTAATGACGTGGCTCTGATACCATGTAAGTCTATGGTAGCGTCCCGGCCGTCTGTCCGAGGCCAAAATGCGGAAACAAAAACTTTTCTAAAACTATAAACCGGCCCTACCGCGGACTATAAACCCGGATCGGACCATTAACCTACTACTAGCTAACTAAAGAAAGGGTAGAGAGCTATACCGAGCGAACCGTGTCCTTCGGTCTTCTGCCACCATCCCGATCTCCCAGCGGCATCTCCGATCTCGATCTCCTCATCGGAAGGGCACCACATCACCGAGTCTTTTTACGGGCTCCCACCTCTGAACCGAGGAAACTCAGACATGAAGTTGGCAAGCCGACGTGTCCAAGATTGCTGTAGACTGAGTGTAGAACGGTTTGTCTCAAGGGGTTATAGAAGTTGCCATTTTTGGATGGAGGAATGAACTATGGAGATGAGGTAAGAAATCTTTGTTGCAAGCAAATGAGAATGAGATCAAAAATCCTCACCACAAAAATCAATCCCCTCCTCCTCTCATGTGGCCGGCCATATCTTGGCCATGGAAAAATATGAAGGGGGTGGGCACAAGAAAAGGTATGAGGTGAGCATAAGAAAAATGGTGGGTGATCATGAGGAATAATGATCACAACAAAGTCTAAACAAAAACCCATCACCAATCCTATCATAAAAAGCAAGTAATGATGAACCATCATGAAGCAACCATGTGCCACAAAAAGAAGTCAAAGGATGCTAGAACCATCAATAACCCTCCACCACAATTTTCAGCCAAAGAAAGATACAAAGGAAAATGGCCGAAACGGAATACAAACTGGCAACTTCAAAAAAACGATCACGTAATAAATTACAGAAAACCCCGCGACTGTATATACATAACCGCATTTGTATTCCGACCGAATACAAATGCAAAGAGACAAAATCTACACTGTATAATACTAGGATCCGGCTTAAACCAAAGCCCGCTAGTATTATCCGTCCGATCTTGATCCGTGCAATACCGCACGTATATGATCGAATCCTGCCATATATCCATACGGCCTCTACAGCGTTTCGCCCGAAACTTGAGAAACTGTCTGTAGGGGACTCTAAAGACTCGTCAATACTTTGGCTGTGGATTTAACCACTAGCACGTCAGAGTTATTAGCCGTACGTAACGGGCTACCAGGTATTGACCACAAGGGAGGTCGATGAGCGAACTCATCCTGACACCCTACTGAGCCTGTCAGTGACAATATCCGTACAGTCCGGTCCGTTCGTCTATGAGCATCGCATGGCGGGCCTAGGGGTTGGAAAAATTCAGATCCCCAAAAGCGGTACAAGTCGTGTCGGAGTGTAGCCCAGAACACCCTGATATACTACTGGAATACCTACCAGTAAATCTCCTGCCTTGGCCAAGGACTTCGTTTAATGGCTCTCCTAGACACAACGCGACCTCACCCCCAATACCGGGAGAGACGAACCCCTGCAGATCCGCTCACTGCCTCCATGTGGCTTGGGACTGTAGCCAACTAAAACCTGTTTGCACGACTCCTTTGAGCCGTGGTAGGGTAGTAATCAAAACACAGTGGGAACTCACACGAGACAAATGACGATCTCAGGTCGATGGACTAACCTGTACACATGTCACCAGGGAACTGCTATCTGACGTCAGGTATAATACCAACTAGCATGTTCCCGGAGAGTCCTGTCCGGTGTACTCATAACCCAATGAGCGCCTGTATACATCTTATGTGAACCAACTGACACCAGTGGCTTGTGAGACTGGCCATCGCCCCTCGTCAGGGTCTCGACTGTATACACTAGTCTACTCTGGAGTATCGATGCCCTGTTTCGAAAACTCCCACGACTAGGGACCTTTTAAGTATGTGCTTATAGACCCTAGCTCCCACGTATATGATCGCCATCATACTGCTGGACGTCAACCAAGAATCCTAAGGGCTCTATCAATGCGCAATAGTGACATGTAAGGTCACCTAAAGCAGTACACGATGATAAAGATAAACCAGATAGCATACTATCATCTTGAGTAAGACTGTCCTACCAGCATAGGTCCTCCCTCAATCATTGCAATCACGTGCCTGTGATCCAATAATTGACTCTGAGGGCACTATCTCCAACAGGGCTCACTTTAGATTTCATTTTCTCACTCATTTTCTCACATCTCCATTGAAGCTAGAAAGCTTTGAGGAAGAAGAAGAAGAATGAAGAACTCATATGAAAAATAATAATCCAAATGTATTATTGCAACCATGGGTGAGTTAAGCCCTCATGCCTATCTCATGTAGAGAATTAACCAAGGGCTAAGGTTAAGGGTAGGGTTTATAAACATCTTAAGGCAAAACACAACTTGAAGACTTTAGTCAATGCAAATCCAAGCTTCCAAAAGCTTCTTGCCATGACAAAAGACTTTTGTTTTGAATTACTTAATCCATTAAAAACCCTAGGATTAAACCAAGCATGGTGTAAGTCATACACACACCCAAGTTGCATGTATCATCAAACATGACATAAAACATGTACACAAAAATATATCACATATATTCAATGTGCACAAAATGAGAAAAAGAAATCATAAGTGAGCTTATTATTAGTTTATGTAATGTAATATAAAAAATATATAATTATACATTAAATTATTAAATCAACTCTTGATTTAATAATCCGACTATATCATATATAACCGACTAATATCAAATGTATCAACTTATCGAATCAACACTTGATCCGATAACCCGGCTATATCACATATAACCGACCAATGTCATAAATCGCGAGAATAGAATACGGTATTTCATATCGTATTAATCTCGGTCATGCACATATCACATATGTGCTCTTACTCCGTTTCGCTTGAGCCAGGAAACCTCTGTGTAGGACTCTAAAGACTCGTCAATACGCCGGCATCAGGTGATGATCATATCAAACACCCACAAGCCGCAAGCGGTCTACTAAACGTAACGGCCACACGAGTATTGAGCGATCAGAAGATCAACAAGCAAGCCTGCTCGTACTCCTGCGAATCCAATCTGTAACACTACCGTACAATCCGTTCTCTTCCTCTGATATGCCGCATATCTCGTCTAGGAGTGGTAAACGTCAGACCCCAGTAACTCGATAAGTCGTGCCGATGTGAGCCTCATAACGGGTTGAGAAACAACTGATAACACATACCAGTATATCTTTGAAGCAGCCTTGGCCAAGGACTTCCTGTTATAGCCAATCGAGCACATCACAACATCAACTCCCAATACCCGGAGAGACGAAACCCCTCCTATCGCTCATTGCCTCCATGTGACTCGGGACTGTACCCAAAAGCCACCGTTTTGCACATTCTCTTGAACGTGGTATGATGGAAATCAAAGCACAGTGGGAATCACACAAGACTCTATGACTATCTCGGGACTACAGACTAACCTGTACCAGTGTCATCAGAGAACTGCCATCTGACGTTAGGTATAATACCATCTGGGAGTTCTCGGCGAGTCCATCCAGTGTACCCAGTCCCCACTGAGCACCCGTATACTGTCTCTGATGTCAAACACCAATGGATATGGGATCATCCATCACCCATCTACATGGGTCGAAAAGCTATACGCTAGTCTACTCTGGTATATCGATGCCCTGTCTCGATACACCCTCGATTTGGAACATTTGAAGGATGTACTTAGCGACTACACTGTCCCCACTAGTATGATCTGCATCATAATCCTGGTAGTCAAGTACTCATCTTAAGGGCTTTATCAACATGTAACATAGAGACAATCAGAGTACATGTTAAGATAAAGAGCAACCAGATAGCATACTATCATTTCGAGCAAGAAAGTCCTCACTATATATGTCCAAGCATCCAATACAATATACATCGTATGTACAGTAATGGCCTCTAGGGCATACCTATAACTAACAATCTCCCACTTGCACTAGGGCCATCTGTCGTAGTATCCCATACCCAACAATTAGTAGTGGTTGTAGTATCTCATACTCAACCATCCCATAAAAGTCTCTCCTGTGAATAGGCCTTTGTGAGTGGATCCGCCCTGTTCTCCTCTGTGTCTACTCTCCTTAACCTCGATCTCCCAGGAGATCAACCATCTCCATGATCAGGTGATACTGCCTAAGAATATGTCTGGATCTCTGATGGGACGGGGATTCCTGTTAGTTATATATATGCCATAGAGGCCATTACTGTACATACGATGTATATTGCAATGGATGCTTGGACATATATAGGGAGGAATTTCTTGCTCGACATGATAGTATGCTATCTGGTTGTACTTTATCTTAACATGTACTCTGATTGTCTTTATGTTACATGTTGATAAAGCCCTTAGGATATGTACTCGAGTACTGGGACTATGATGAGATCATACTAGTGGGGCCACGATAGTCGACGAGTACATCCTATAACTGTTCCTAGTCGAGGGTGTATCGAGACAGGGCATCGATGCACCGGAGTAGACTAGCGTATACGCATCTTGACCCATATGATGGGCGATGGATGATCCCATATCCATCGGTGTTTGACATCAAGGATGGTGTACGGGTGCTCAGTGGAGACTGGGTACACTGGACGGACTCGCCGAGAACTCCAAGATGGTATTATACCTCACGTCAGATGGCAGTTCTCCGGTGACACTGGTACAGAGTAGTCTGTTGACCCGAGATCGTCATAGAGTCTTGTGTGATTCCCACTATGCTTTGATTTCCATCATACCACGTCCAAGAGGGCGTGCAAAAATGAGGCTTTTGGGTACAGTCCCGAATCACATGGAGGCAATGAGCGATAGGAGGGGATTCGTCTCTCCCGGTATAGGGAGTTGATGTTGTGCTATGTTCGATTGGCTATAACCGGAAATCCCTGGCCAGGGTTGCTGAGATTTACTGGTAAGTGTTATCAGTAGTTTCTCGAACTGTTATAGACCTCATATCGACACGACTTATCAAGCTACTGCGGTCTGACGTTTACCACCCATAGGCGAGATATGCGACATATCAGACGACGAGACCGGACTGTACGGGAGTCTTACTGATTGGATTCACAAGAGAATGTACAGGCTTGCTTGTTGATCTTCTGAGCGCTCAATACCTGGGTGGCTGTTACGTTTAGCTGACCGCTTGCAGCTTGTGGGTGTTTGATATGATCATTACCTACTGCCGGCGTATTGACGATTCTTTAGAGTCCTACATAGAGGTTTCTTGGCTCAGGAAAAACGGAGTAGGAGCACATATGTGATACGTGCGGGACCGAGGATAATGCGGTATGTGATACCGTATTGGATTCTCGCGATATGAGATATCGCCCGGTTATATGTGATATACCCGGGTCATCGTATTAGTCGGTTATATGCGATATAGCCGGATTGTCGGATCAAGTGTTGATTCGATAATTTAATGTATAATAATATATGTGATATATTAAATTACATTAACTAATATTAGCTCACTAAAAGATTCTTTTTTTCACTCGGGTAATACATTGATATATATACGATATATGTTAATTGTATTATTTTAATATTGTTACAATAAATATTATATATGTGATATATAATATTGTAACATGATATGATAACTAATGCAATATGTTTAGTGGAGATTAAACATGGTTATGGTTTGTTTTGGGTTAGTTCCTTTTTGATGATTCCAGAAGGTTTCTTTTTGTTTTGTGCAAGATATTTTCAAATGACTCATGCTTTAACCCAACACAAACCATAACCCTAGTTAATTCTCTACATGGGTTTAGTTGACCATGGTTGCATTATTCACCATATTTATCTTTTCATTATTCATCAAAAAAGGATTCTAATTATTCTTCTTCTTCTTCTTCCTTCTTCTTTCTTTCATGGAAAAAGCTTTCTAGCTTTTTTCCAAGTGATGAAAATGAGTGAGAATATGAAAACAAATAAGAGCAAAAATCCTACTTCATCATTCTTATCTATCCTTGCCCTTTAGATGAGAGTGTTCACTTCATTTAGTGAGTGTTAGCTTGTGTTAATGAAACTTCAAGGTAGATCATCTTTGTTATCGAAGATCGGAAGCAAGACTGCATCTTTCTCTTCGTGAAGCCACTCGAGAGTCAGGAACACGATGATCACAGCGAAGGGACCTCAACACGGAGCATAAGAAGTGAAGGACCGGATCTACAAAGGTTGTAATCCCTCTCACTTAGTGTTAAACTGTTTAACATACTTGTTTTCGCCTAAACTCTAGTTTAAAGATCCGGCTTTGGGTTGTTCGGCACGGCTAAATTTTAAATCGGACATGGTTGATGCCTTATAGACCCTTGTGAGAGTGCCTAGTAACCCTGCAGTGGTATCAGAGCCAAGCTAGAGCTTTAGGCGAAGTCTGAGCGAAGTTTAAAGTCCGATCGAACCCAGAAACCCCGACACGAACCCTTCTCTGGACATTTTCCAAAAATGTGATTTTTTATGAATTAAAAATGCTCAGAAAAACAAGTAGGAAAAACTAAGAATTACTGTGAAGTATGGCCCACTAATTCGCTCATTCGGCCGCTGAACCTCCGCCAAACCCTTGGTTTGGCCGAGGTTCCGCGGCCAAAATTTTGAATTAGTCCCTGGAACTTCATATATTTATTCTTAGGTCCTTTCTTGTCATTTATTTCTGGTAATTTTTTAATTCCACTCAAGAGTTGAGTTTTCTAGGGTTGTATTGGGGACTCGTTGATTCGATCGGATAATTTAACTTTGTTTAGTTTGTCCGGATAATTTTTAGAAACTATTAAAAGGTTCGAACGGATATCAGTCACTCACTTTTTCCCCTGCCGGAAAATTTCCATGCGTTGGATTTTTCAGTAGTTTAAGAACGTTCTAAGTCGTGCAAGTAACACGGTGGAACCTCTAGAAGACAACAAACCTTAACTCGATTATGTGACCGTCTTGAACTGCCTCTAAACCTTAGGGTTTGCGGCAGTACGGCGTGCCACATGTGTGGCGTTGGCTTGACCCTTCTACGGCTGGACCATTTGTACTGTGGCATGTGATGGATGTTTTAAACTAATTTCAAGTGTTGAGAACTATTTGGGAAAACTTGGGTGTTTGATTATTCGTTCGGAAAGTTTAACATTGTCTATTTATCTGGAATGTGATACAATAATTGGAATCCACATGTAGTTATGAGATAACTAATTTGAATGTTATAAATCTAGTGGTTTAGTCTCAGATGATCGGTTACCACGGGATTTTGATGCGACCAAAAGTCCGTCGCAATCACGTAGCGTACGCGGATACTCGCCGGGTAAACTTAATAGACAGCCGCGCCCTATTGCCCCGACCAAGTGACTGTAGGAGAACCCTGTCGCCAAAAGCATCCGTTCGGGTGCTTGCGGCAGCGGTGTTCCGCCTTAGTGCACTTCGTCGACGGCATCCGGGGGTGCGGCCGTCAACTAAAGTTTGTGAAGAGCATTCGATCAGGATGTCGGGAATCTTGTTGAATTGCCCGACTTGATATTGAAAAGATTTTTCGATAATGAGACTAAAATGCGGGGTTTATAATTGTTAGGCAAGCGATGTCTAAGGAATTCATTTGGTTATGCATGCGATGTATAAGGAGGTTGCGGATTCCAATTGTTGTAGTTTTATACTTTCTTTTCTGTGACCGTAAGCGTAGTATGTGGTGTATCGCCGGCTTCGTTGCTATACATCAACGACAATCGGGATACGCATACTTCCTTACGTTGATGATATGAGATATTATGTGTTGCTGTGATATGTTATATTGGATCGTCGCGTTCTGAATAGTCGGTGGTTTTATGTGAGATGAGAGTTTTTTATTTTTCATTCATGTAAAATTCATTTGTATGTAATATTCTTTTATTGGGGCACTTCCGGGCTGAGGATGATGTCACCGTTGTATATTATTTACTTTTCTGCATTAGGTAGACCCAAGGCAGGGATCACAAGTAACCGGGTTCTAGGGTCCAGTGGGAGACCATCTCGAGGAGTCTAGATCGGGTCTCCTAACCCTAGAATTGGCAGTGTTGCTTGCCGCTCTCGTAGGGGTCTAGGGATGTGGGTTTGGCTATTCATCGCGACCGTGGAATTCGTGTTTTATACAGGCTCGTATTAAAACACGGACGTCCTAGTATATCCGATATTTCATATATGTTCTTCTGCTGCAATGTTCTGTGATGAGATCATATTACTGCCTGAGACGAATGTTTATATTATATATATATGAGATATATGTTATATTGAAGATTTCGTTTCAAATGCAATGCTTGTGAAGCATAATAAAATGGGACTTCATTAATGAGATTAATGAAACTAAAAGAAACCTAAAGATGTTGTAGAAACTTGTCTCAAAAACAGGTAGCTCTAGTTCTTGCTTTGCATAGCGGTGTTCCTTGTAGAACATCCAGCACCTTATTCGATAAGGAAAGAGCCGAGATTCTTTCACCGGGAGTGACCTCTTTAGTGAAACTAGCAGATGCTATAAACTCGGTTTGTCTTTTGATTGCTTCTATAGTTCTTGCTTTGCACAGCGATATTTGTGAAATATCCTGCACCTTATTCGATGAGGAAAGGGCCGACGATCCCTTCACCGGGAGTGACCCCTTTAGCAAAACTAGAAAAGCCTAAAAACACTCCATTTAAAATCACTCGATTCTACAACGATATCAAGTTCATTACGCAAAGGGTTTTCTTAAAAACCTGTCGTAGCCCTCCGTCATTTCAGATAAGTACTAGTTAGTATTCGTGCTACGTTTGTTGACTATGTTAAGGCGTAGTGTGCGGTAGCTGATTAGTGCTTATCTGTATAAGCATATGATGCGATTGGATTAGGGTAGTCGTGCGACTTTGTTGACTATGTTAAGGGTCGTGCGGGTGGGTTTAATTCAATCGGGAAATGGCGGGTTGAACTTGACTAGCACTTATGATTTGTTGACTATGTTAAGGTCATATAGCTGCTAGGGGTAAAATATTATTGGGAATTTCAAGTGTTGAAATTTGCAATGAGATTGCATACCTTCTATGAGATAGTTCGATCCCGATACCCGCTGCGAGTAAGAGTTACTCCTGGGAGAGTTTTACACATTACAATTAGCTGATCAAGTAGGTGTTTAGAAAGGTGTTAACGGGGTTACGCCCTTGGGAAAACGAGGTTTACTTTAATTAGGTCCATGCGAAAGCACGGGGAACCTCCCTCAAAGTACCGGCACCGGCCTGGCTGAAAGATTGGCGAACTTGTAGAGTGTAATTAATCCCAGCTAGTCTTTCCTCTTAGGGTTTGAAGGAAGATTTGACTAAAACAGTGGGAGACAACCTGATTAGATATATTAGATAACCAATCTAATCTTGCAAGAGCATACGCTGAGTGTTTTCTTCACTTTCTCTCCAGGTAGCGACCATATCACGCCTTAATCAAGATAATAATACGGATATATTGACCGAACCCGCTTGTTATACTGAGGTGGGGAACGTTGGTCCCGCTCCAACTTATAATTGTTATAAGACAGAGCAGGAAATTAGGGAATACCAGATTTCCCGTGCCGCCCAAACGAAGAAAGTGCATATTGATGCATCATCTTCGGGTGTGTTCATTACATATAACGGTTTCTCAGTATCCTTTACGTCCTGGGTATAAGATACCGGATCAGGATCCTGCATATGTAATCTGTTACATGGGCTACAGATAGGTAGAGAACTGAGAACGGGTGATAAGTTTCATGAGATAGAAACGGTGCAAGTGTTGCAGCCAAGTCTGTTGGTCACTATCACCATGTATTACCAGAATACATTGATTCTGAATGAATGTTATTAGATACCGAACCTGATATACAACATCATATCAATCTCTTTATTAGTAAAGAAGGATATAATTTTGTATTGTTGGATAATGTTTTGAACATTTCCTATATCAAGAGTTATTCGGTTCAGGTACATTATTTAAAAGCATAGACGTTCTAAATCAAACTATAGTTCTTAATGTACAAAACACACACAAGAGGAAGAGTTCAGAAATGAACGAATCCTACTTGAGGCATTGTAGACTAGGTCATATCAAATGCGACCCGACTAGCTGAAGTTACATATAGATGCATATTTAAATTAGTTTGAATTTACATCTTGTGAAACTTGCCGGTCATGTCACAGAGATAAGATGACCACAGCTCCGTTTATTGGAAACAGAAAAAGAGTTAGTGAACTCTTGGGATTGATACATGCTGATGTATGAAAGTGCCCTGTCTACACATGCCAAGACTAGTTCTTAGTACTTCATTATATTCACTGATGATCTCTCAAGATTCAGACATATGTTCCTGTTGAAACACAAGTCCGAAACTTTTGAGATAATCACAGAATATAAGTTAGAAGTAGAGAACCAAAAATGGGTATAAGTATTATGTCCTTTGATGAGATCAAGGAGGAGAATACTTGAGCACGGAGATCCTGGACTATTCTAAAAAAGAATGAGATTCTCTCTTAGCATTACTCCTCCATATACACCACAGCACGTCGGTGTATCGGGGCGGAGCAATCGCACCCTATGTGATATGGTGTACTCTATGATGAGTACTACTGAGTTTCCTATTTCCTTTTGGGAGTTATGCACTTGAGAAGCTGCATACCAATTGAATAGGGTTCAAATCAAATCAGTTGCCTACCACTTCATATGTGATATGGAAAGGGAAGAGCCCATATCTTAAGTTTGTTAAGATTTGGGGTTGTCCGGCCTATGTCTACAAAGAAAAATCCGGACAAGCTCGAGGCAAAGTCAGATCTGTGGAAGTTTGTTGGATATCCCAAGCATACGCAAGGGAATATCTTCTACCTAACCGAGGAACAAAATATGTTTTGTTTCTCAACATGCCACCTTTGTGAAAGGGAATTTCTTGTGAAGAAATTAGTGGTCATGAGGTAGAACTGGAAGGAGTTCCAGCTATACAAACTACAGCAGATGATTTGGTAGAACCAAAGAATTCAATAGTTACCAACGAACCTCAGCCTCTCCGTCGATCTAGTAGGGTTCCTCACCCACATGAGAGATACTTCAGTTTCTATATGACAGTGGGAGCGAGGATTGCATCATGAGATGATGAACCAACTAGTTTCGGGCTGGCCATCAGGAGTGGGACTCTGTAAGAATGGCTGGATGCTTAGCGATCTGAGATGGAATCCTTATACACCAACAAAGTATGGACTTTTGTTGCTTTATCTGAAGGGTTAAATCCCCATTAGGAGCAAGTATATCTTGAGAAGATTACTTGGTGTACATGGAAAAGTTGAGACTTTCAAAGCTATGCTTAAGTCCATCCAGATCCTACTTGCCACTGCTACTTACCACAACTACGATATCTGGTTGTTGGGTGTCATGACTGCTTTTCTAAATGATGTTTTAGAAGAGAGCGTCTATAAGTACACAGCTATAGGGCTTCGTAGACAGTGGGAGCAGCGGAAACGTGTGCATGATGCTTTATAGGATAAAGCAGGCATCGCGGAGCTGGAACGTCTGTTTTGATGTGGTAGTCAAAGAGTTTGACTACATCAAAATGGTAGATAAACCTTGTATATACAAAAAGGTAGTAGAGAGTATGGTGGTGATCCTCGTAGAGTACGTGGATGACATACTCTTGATAGGGAAGGAGTTTCCTATGCTACGCTCGGTCAATCTCCGCTTATCACAAGGATTCTCCATATAGGATCAAAGTGATACCTCCTAAATCCTGGGTTTTGGATCTATGAGATAGATCTAATTGGATGTTAGGATTCTCACTAGTTGTAGTGAGATGGTATCAATCGATCCTGGGGAGAATCACTGGAAAGGTTCCAGGGTGATAAGGACGATTGAATGTCAGTCGCATGCATTGTCTTTAACCTCAGTGGAGGGACGGTATGTTGGAAGTGTTCCAAGCTAGATACCGTGACTTACTAGACGATTAAAGGCAAGATACATCGTTACCAAGGATGCTACCAAAGAGGCAGTCTGGATATATATAAGTTCATGAGATGAACTTCGTTCCAACCATTGTGTGACAATGGAGTTATGGATTTGGCCAAGGAACCCCCCGTCCCATCAGAAATCCAGATATAATTCTTAGGCAGTATCACCTGATCATGGAGATGGTTGATCTCCAGGGAGATCAAGGTTATGAGAGTAGACACAGAGGACAACAGCACAGATCCACTCACAAAGGCCTTTTTCCCAGTAGAGACTTTAATAGGATGGTTGAGTATGAGATACTTCAACCACAGCTAATTGTTGGGTATGTGATACCACAACAGATGGCCCTAGTGCAAGTGGGAGATTGTTAGTTATATGTATGCCCTAGAGGCCATTACTGTACATACGATGTATATTGTAATGGATGCTTGGACATATATAGGGAGGACTTTCTTGCTCGACATGATAGTATGCTATCTGGTTGAACTTTATCTTAACATGTACTCTGATTGTCCCTATGTTACATGTTGATAAACCCTTTAGGATGTGTACTCGACTACTGGGACTATGATGAGATCATACTAGTGGGGCCACGGTAGTCGACGAGTACATCCTATAACTGTTCCTAGTCGAGGGTGTATCGAGACAGGGCATCGATGCACCAGAGTAGACTAGCGTATACGCATCTTGACCCATATGATGGGCGATAGATGATCCCATATCCATCGGTGTTTGACATCAAGGATAGTGTACGGGTGCTCAGTGGAGACCATGTACACTGGATGGACTCGCCGAGAACTCCCAGATGGTATTATACCTTACGTCAGATGGCAGTTCTCCGGTGACACTGGTACAGAGTAGTCTGTTGACCCGAGATCGTCATAGAGTCTTGTGTGATTCCCACTGTGCTTTGATTTCCATCATACCACGTCCAAGAGGGCGTGCCAAAAGGTGGCTTTTGGGTACAGTCCTGAATCACATGGAGGCAATGAGCGATAGGAGGGGATTCGTCTCTCCCGGTATAGGGAGTTGATGTTGTGCTGTGTTCGATTGGCTATAACCGGAAATCCCTGGCCAGGGTTGCTGAGATTTACTGGTAAGTGTTATCAGTAGTTTCTCGAACTGTTATAGACCTCATATCGACACGACTTATCAAGCTACTGGGGTCTGACGTTTACGACCCCTAGGCGAGATATGCGACATATCAGACGACGAGACCGGACTGTACGGGAGTGTTACTGATTGGATTCACAAGAGAATTTACAGGCTTGCTTGTTGATCTTCTGAGCGCTCAATACCTGGGTGGCTGTTACGTTTAGCTGACCGCTTGCAGCTTATTGGTGTTTGATATGATCATCACCTACTGCCGGCGTATTGACGATTCTTTAGAGTCCTACACAGAGGTTTCTTGGCTCAGGTAAAACGGAGTAGGAGCACATATGTGATACGTGTGGGACCGAGGATAATGCGGTATGTGATACCGTATTGGATTCTAGCGATATAAGATATCGCCCGGGTAAATGTGATATACCCGGGTCATCGTATTAGTCGGTTATATGCGTTATAGCCGGATTGTCGGATCAAGTGTTGATTCGATAATTTAATGTATAACAATATATGTGATATATTAAATTACATTAACTAATATTAGCTCACTAAAAGATTCTTTTTCTCACTCGGGTAATACATTGATATATATGCGATATATGTTAATTGTATTATTTTAATATTGTTACAATAAATATTATATATGTGATATATAATATTGTAACATGATATGATAACTAATGCAACATGTTTAGTGGAGATTAAACATGGTTAGGGTTTGTTTTGGGTTAGTTCCTTCTTGATGATTCTAGAAGGTTTCTTTTTGTTTTGTGCAAGATATTTTCAAATGACTCATGCTTTAACCCAACCCAAACCCTAACCCTAGTTAATTCTCTACATGGGTTTAGTTGACCATGGTTGCATTATTCATCATATTTATCTTTTCATTATTCATTACAAAAGGATTCTAATTATTCTTCTTCTTCTTCTTCCTTCTTCTTTCTTTCATGGAAAAAGCTTTCTAGCTTTTTTCCAAGTGATGAAAATGAGTGAGAATATGAAAACAAATGAGAGCAAAAATCCTATGTCATCATTCTCATATATCCTTGCCCTTTAGATTAGAGTGTTCACTTCATTTAGTGAGTGCTACCTTGTGTTAATGAAACTTCAAGGTAGATCATCTTTGTTATCGAAGATCGGAAGCAAGACTGCATCTTTCTCTTCGTGAAGCCTCTCGAGAGTCCAGAACACGATGATCGCAGCGAAGGGACCTCAACACGGAGCTTAAGAAGTGAAGGACCGGATCTACAAAGGTTGTAATCCCTCTCACTTAGTGTTAAACTGTTTAACATACTTGTTTTCGCCTAAACTCTAGTTTAAAGATCCGGCTTTGGGTTGTTCGGCACGGCTAAATTTTAAATCGGGTATGGTTGATGCCTCGTAGACCCTTGTACGCGTGCCTAGCAACCCTACAATTCCTAGGCATAAGCCAAAACTCCATTGTCACACAATGGTAGGAACGAAGTTCATCTCATGAACTTTTATACATCCAGACTACCTCTTTGGTAGTATCCTTGGTAGCAATGTATCCAGCCTTTATCGTCTAGTTTGCCACGGTATCTAGCTTGGAACTCTTCCAACATACCGTTCCTCAACTGAGGGTAAAGACAGTTCCTGTGACTCACATTCAGTCGACCTTACCACCCTGAAAGCTATCCAGTGATTCTGTTGGAGATAGTGCCCTCAGAGTCAATTATTGGATCACAGGCACGTGATTGCAATGATTGAGGGAGGACCTATCCCGGTAGGACAGTCTTACTCGAGATGATAGTATGCTATCTGGTTTATCATTATCATCGTGTACTGCTTTATGTGACCTGGCATATCGCTATTACATGTTGATAGAGCTCCTAGGATTCTTGTTTGACTACCAGCAGTATGATGGCGATCATATACGTGAGAGCTGGCGGTCTATAAGCACATCCTTAAAAGGTCCCTAGTCGTAGGAGTTTCGAGACAGGGCATCGATACTCCATTAGTAGACTAGTGTATACAGTCGAGACCCCGACGAGGGGTGGTGGCCGGTCTCATAAGACACTGGTGTCAGTTGGTTCACCTAAGATGTATACAGGTGCTCATTGGGTTATGAGTACACCGGACAGGACTCGCCGGGAACATGCTAGTTGGTCTTATACCCGACGTCAGATAGCAGTTCCCTGGTGACATGTGTTCAGGTTAGTTCATCGACCTGGGGATCGTCATTTGTCTTGTGTGAGTTCCCACTGTACTTTGATTACTACACTACCACGGCTCAAAGGAGTCGTGCAAACAGGTTTTAGTTGGGTACAGTCCCGAGCCACATGGAGGCAGTGAGCGGATCTTCAGGGGTTCGTCTCTCCCGGTATTGGGGGTGAGGTCGCGCTGTGTCTAGGAGAGCCATTACGCAAAGCCCTCGGCCGAGGCAAGAGATTTACTGGTAGGTATTCCAGTAGTATCTCAGGGCGTTCTGGGCTACACTCCGACACGACTTGTACCGCTTTTGGGGGTCTGACTTTTACCAACCCCCTAGGCCCGACATGCGATGCTCATAGACGAACGGACCGGACTGTACGGATATTGTCACTGACAGGCTCAGTAGTGTGTCAGGATGAGTTCGCTCATCGACGTCCCTTTTGGTCAATAGCTGGTGGCCCGTCACGTATAGGCTTATACCTCTGACGTGCTAGTGGTTAAATCCACAGCCATAGTATTGACGAGTCTTTAGAGTCCACCACACTTACAGTTACTCAAGCTTTCGGGCGAAACGCTGTAGAGGCCGTATGGAGATATGGCAGGGTCCGATCAGATACGTGCGGTATTGCACGGATCAGGATCGAACGGTTTGTACTAGTGGTCGTATGGATATATGGCAGGGTTCGATCAGATACGTGCGGTATTGCACGGATCAGGATCGGACGGATATTACTAGCCGGCTTTGGTTTAAGCCGGATCCTAGTTTAGTACAGTGTAGATTTTGTCTCTTTGCATTTGTATCCGGTAGGAATACAGATGCGGGTGTTATGCACAGTATCGGGGTTTTCCTGTAATTTATTACGGGACCAGTTTTCTGGAGTTGCCAGTTTGCATTCCGTTCCGGCCGGTTTTCCTTTGTTCTTTCCCGGCCGGACTTTTCCGATGGAGGGGGTAATTTGCAGTTTTGCAAATTACTTTTGGGGAGGGGGTTTCTTGCTTATTGGTAGCATCATGATAGTTCTTCTTGATGAGATGCTTTCTTAGTCTTTTCCTTGCTTTATGAGATTAGAAAGATTAGGATTGATTTGTGTTATGATGGGAGCTTTGCTTTATGATGTAGTCACCTTTTCTTTTCCTCCTACACTCACCTCCCTTCATGAGTTTTGTTTATCCCTCCACCATTCTCCATTTTTGTAGGGGGGCGGCCACATTTCCTATGGGAGAGGAGAGAAAAATGAGAGAGTATGGTTGTACTCATTTTGATCTATCGCATATTATTCATTCATGCAACAAAAGAGAAACCCTCTCCAAAGTTCTTCATTCCTCCATCAAGGCAACATAAATCCAAAGAGACAAGCATCATCTACACTACAATCTACAGCACATCTTGGGCACGTCGACTTTCCAGCTTCGTGCCCGAGTTGCCTCGGTATTGAGGTGGGAGCCCGTAAAAGACGCAGGCGATGTGGTGCCCTTCCGGCGAGGAGGCGACGACCGGAGTTTCCGTGGGAAATCGGGACGATGACGAGAAGACCGGAGGACTCGGATCACTCGGTATATCTCTCACCCTTTCTCTTATTAGCTAGTATCGGTTAATGGTTACGATCCGGGTATATTGTCCGCGGTAGCGCCAGTTTAAAAGATAAGAAAATTTTGATTCCGCATTTTGGTCTCGGATAGACGGCTGGGGCGCTGCCGTGGCGCAACATGGTATCAGAGCCATGCCATTAACCTTGTCTAGCTTGCTCTAACGTGTTTACAAGTTCGATCGATCGGATTTTCCAAAAACCACATTTCCATGTCGCACTTTCTGTCGATTTTTTCCTTGCTCTAAAAATTATTTGGTACATTGGAAAATTACGTGCAGGGTTTTTTATGAATTCTGTGAAAATTTGGTACGCTGATGTTACTGTAGCGCGGCGGTTTAGCGGCCAAAACCACGTTTTGGCCGCGTAACCGCCGCCGTTTTGTGGCCAAACCGTACCAAATTTCTACAGTGGTTTACTGACATGAAAATAGGGTTTCTGGTATATTCTTTTTGGGCCCAGATGTTTTTGAGTGCTACAGTTGTACTTGGGGCCCACTTCGGAAAATTCAGTCGATCGAAAATTTTAAACATGTTAGTTCACAGTATTTACATTATATCTGCGACCGTGAATGTCACTCGATCGGTAAATCCAGTCTATCTGCTATAGCCCTTTTTGACGGATTTGCGAACGTGATATTCACGTTGATGTTCTGTGTTGTGCTGTGATGTTGCGGATCTGTCGTGGTGGATAGCCTGGATGCAATGGTAGTACAGTTTGTTTTATATGTACATTTGATATTGCGGGGCGAGCGTCCGACATGTGGACTGCCGTCACTGCCCGTTTGTATTATTCTTTTGGGGCACGACCTGGTTGCGGTCGATGTACCCGGTGTATGTTTATTTTACTTTCTGTACTAGGATTACCCCGCGGTGGGGTGCACGGATAGCCGGGTTCTAGAGGGCAACGGGCCCGCATCTCATGGCATTGAGACGGAGGGGGCTTCACTCTAGGATTGGCGGGCTATTCGCCGCACTCGTAGGGGGTACAGGTTGACCCAGGAGGGGTGCCCAAGTTACCGGATTCCGTGAAGTGCTGGGTGGTCCATTCACGGTACTGAAGGGGGCTGCCTCGCTTCAGGTTTTGGCGGGTGACTTGCCGCGCCCGTAGGGGTCTAGGATTTCATTGCACATGCTATCCACACGACCAGGGGAACGTCGGGTTTCAGCAGCGGCTCTGTGAAACCCGGGGATCCCAGATATCTGTATTGTTCTGTGATGCTGTACATTTCTGTGTTGTTGCATTTTATCACGCCTTGAGCGAAAATTATATATTGGTATATATATTAGTAGATGTTGTATATGTTTTGCATCCGCGCTAGTCCAGTCCCCGCTCTGTCGTTAGTTAGCTAACCTAACGGGTAATGACGGGACCCAGTGGCGAATGCGGATGGCATATACGGACATCAGTATATTTTCGTTCTTTGTGGTGTGATCCATTGATGGGACTGCGTTGATTCAGATCAATGCAAGATAAACAAACCTATTCTGATGTTGTTGGAACACTTTTTCAAAAAGCTGTTATTGCAAGGACGTTCACTTTTGTTTTGCATCGTGGTATTCATTTGGAATATCCTGCTCCTCAGTCGACGAGGCAAGGGCCGAGATCCCTTCACCGGGAGTGACCCCTTGGACAGAAGTTTGCGTCAGGGCATTAACTTCACTATAGCCGATTACTTTTGCTTTGCATCGTGGTATTCAGTTGGAATATCCTGCACCTCATTCTACGGGGAAAGAGCCGAGATCCATTCACCGGGAGTGACCTCTTTAGCAAAGGTTTTCGTCACTATATTTTTATAAAAAGTTATCCGGTTCCTTCAACGATAGCAAGTTCATTACGTTAAAGGTTTTTCGCCAAAAACCAGTCGTAGCCCTCCGTCATTTCAGATTAGTATTGCTTAGTATTCGCGCTGCGTTTGTCGTTGCTTTTCGCCGAGGCGTAGTGTGCGGTAGCTTTGTTGTGCTATTCTGTCGCATGGATATGTGGATTGGTTAAGACAGTCGTACGACTTTGTTGATTATTCGTCAAGGGTCATGCGGGTGGGTTTAACGTAATCAAGATAATGACGGGATGAACTTGACTAGGACCTTTTGATTTGTTGATTATTCGTCAAGGTCACTTGGATCCTAGGGGTAAAAACGCACATCGGGAGTTTCAAAAGAACTGAAACTTGCCAGGCATGCGCATACCTTCTGGAGTGTGGTGACTTGAGTGGATTCCGTCAAGTTATCATGCGATGATAGTTGGATCCCGATTCCCACTGATGAGTTAGTTTACTCCTCGGGTGACCCCGACTAATTCTTCTTTAAGGTTTGGAGGAGAATTTGAGGTACAGTGGGAGGTTTCCAGATTAGACAAAGTGATAACCATTCTGATCTAGGTTAGAGTGCACGCTGAGTGTTTCTTTTCTCTCTCTCTGGCAGCGACCTTTGACCCGACCCTAAGACTATGACTCAGTGACCAAGATTAACCGAACCTTCTTACAAAACACTGGCTTTTGGATTGTCAGAGTTGCAGACCTCATTGCCACTCCTACATTTACCCTTTTCTCCAGGACACCCCGTATTACTACGAACGTCCACTTCCATTGGACAAAACCATCGTATGGTTATATACGAACTCGAAGGAATTCGAGGATGGTTTCCGGTTCTGGAGAAAACGAATAGGATTATTCAGTTGTCTTTTCCCTTTTACCTTCTCTCAAGTTGTGAGTACTCCTTGGTTTAGGAGATAGCACACCTATTACGCAAATTGGATAGTCTTCTTCCAGACCTTAGGCTGGTGCCGACCGGTAGGGAATGAAGAAAACCAATTAGCCTAAACGGTATGCAGAAGGTATTAAGATTAAGACAAAGCAAGGGATTAGTAAGAGGGCAAAGTAAATTGCGACTGCTATTCACGACCGAACCAAGTATTTCTTCACCAATCCTAAATCACCTTTGTATTTCTCCAGGACACTCCGTATCACTACGAAGATCCACAGTTTATTTGGATACTCCATCGTATGGTTATATACGAACTCGAAAGGAACTTGTTCCAGTTCGGGGATGGATTCTGGTTCAGGAGAAATAGGAATAAGGTTTATTCGGTTGTCTTTTATCTTCACCTTCTCTCGCTTTGCGAGTGTTCCTAGGATTAGGACAGTACACCTTTTATGCTTATTGGATAGTCTTCTTCCAAACCATAGGCTGGTGCCGAACGGTAGGGAAGGAAGAAAACCATTTGGCCTAAAGGGGTGTGCAGACGGTAATGATTAAAGACATATAAAGGGATTTGGACAGATGGCAAAGAGATATACGGTTACAGTTGTGAATCTGGATAATAGAAGAGGCATTACTAAGAATACCGGAATACCTCACCGAAACATTTCAATGTTTCAGTTTCACTGTGTAATGTTAAAAGAAAACTGATTTCCCGATTAGATACTTACTCCAGGGTATGTATTTACCAGGTATGATTCTCACATCTGTATGGTTTTACAGATGATGAGTGTGAGTAAGTTATTAGGAATTGGGCGATCATCCTCATTATATCGGGATTCGTTGTAATCGGTGATATTTGAGGAAGTCACCTGGGTTGTTTACCGGACGGCAATTATTTGGTTTTGAATATCCGCTATTATGCACCAATTTCAAATTAATATATCTGTACGTCTATTTTTATAGAGTGAGATATACCTTTCTGAAATTATGTCTACAACATTTACCTATATCAGTGGATGGTTAGGTAAGGAACATTAAACAGCGGTGTAATTCTTCTTAACCATAAGTACAGTTTTCAACCTACGACACACAGTGAATGAGTTATCAGACTCAAGGGACTTATACAGAGTATTGTATGTTGTCCACGGTCCATCAGGACAGAGGGGTAGGTCCTCGTACTATATTCGGTTTACTTATGACTTCTCTAGTTTTTAGACAGGTGTTTCGTGGAAACACAGGGTCCGAAGTTTGAGAAGTTATAGGTATTTGAATAAAGTAGAGAACCAGGTATTGCAAGTATCGGGATTCTTCAAAGTGATCGAAGATGTAGATACTTGTATATGGTATTCAGTTGATAGTAATGATTAAGAGAACTAGCTTCTCTTTCAGGTTACTCATAATTGGAAGCATTCCTAAGTTGAGTAACGCTGATCGGCCTTCTTCCATTTAGTTGACATGCACTGGTGACAGCTGCATGATTTGAATCTGGTTAAATTAAATCAGTGCCTCTGTTTCTATATTGGATATAGAACAGTTCATATCTTAACATTGTTAAGGTACGGGGAGTTGTCCGGCTTATGCTTAAAACCAGGCACTGGACAACTCGAGGCACGTTTCTGTAATGGCAGTTTGTGGGTTGACCCAGGCTATGACGAGGGTTGACTTTCTACCATCTGGAAGATCAATAGTGATATTGTTCTCGACTCGCCACAGTTTTAACAAAAATGGATTTTTTCAAAAAAACAGCAGTGGGAGTATGGTAGAACTGGAAGTAATTCCAGAACCACAAACGATTACTGAAGATTTGATAAGGAACCTAAAGATTCAATCTGGTTTGACATTCCATTGGCCACTCCGCAGATATGGTGGGTAACTTCAGGCACCCGAGAGGTACTCCGGTAGCCTCAAGGACGGTGGCAGGGAAGTTCTTGTTTACCCACACTTGCCATTGTTGTTGTTCCTGGCTGCGAGACCCGGCAGGAGGATGAGTATAGCGTCGTTCTAAACAAGCTTTAGAAGTGAACACCTATAAGACTCTGCCAGAGGGTTGTCGTAGTCAGTGGGAGCAGCGGAAGCATTGGTGGACATCAGGCTTATGTCTAATTATAGACTAAAGCAGATATAGCGGAGATAGATCATCTATTTCTGATGTGACAGTCATAGGTTTGACATCATCAGAATAGGGGATGGATCTGTTAAGAAGGTAGTAGGGTGTGATGTCCTGGTTTTGGATGACATACACAGAGTAGGAAAGGAAACTCCTATACTACGATCGGTTATACTTTGGTTGTCACACAGTGGTTTCTCCACACAGGACTTGGATATTATATCAGATATTCTGGTTACTAGATCTATGGTCTTAGATCTAGATTTGGGTGGTTTCCTAATCTGGGTACCTTGACAACATTCTATGAGTATTTAGAATGGACGACTCCTGGCACGGTAGTACACCTGCAGGTAATGGAGTCACCCTCTCTGAAGGTGTCTTACAGACTAAAGGGGAGAGGGATACGCATGATTGACAGATCACTTTCTTAGGCAATTGAGTCAATCATGAGATGTCAAGTACCACACCAGATGTTTTTCTTGCAGTAGATGCAATAAGTTGATATTAATCCAATCCTGGAGAACCAATCGGAAGCAGTTTTAGGACATAAGTGCGTGTCCTAGGGATGTGATAACGACGGCCTCTTTTAGGAGACGGTTATCACTCCTGGCTTCCAAGGTGACATGGATGGCAGAGTGGCTGTCAGAGTTATAGTTTCTCCTTCTGACGAGGGGCAGTATTTTGGACAGGTGGTCCAAGGCAATACTGAGGGAGGCATGGCGCTGGGTACTGATTAAGTTCAGTTATCGATACAGTCTAAGAAGTTTGGATTTAGAGTTCATTTATGAGCTAGGTCCCATCAGATATCCAGACATATTCTAAGACAGGTATTGCTCATCTCGGGAGATGGCTTTCTCCGCGAACATGAGATATAGAGAGACATAGAAAGAAACATCTGAGCGGATCCACTCACTGAGACTATTCCTCGAACGCAATAGTTTCGCAAACGGGTTTTGTGAGACTGACTAGTAGAGGAGTTGGGTGTTCGGTATCACACGGGCTGTGAGTATGCGACATCGCAATAATTAGCCTTGAGTGCAAGTGGGAGATTGTTGGAGATAGTGCCCTCAGAGTCAATTATTGGATCACAGGCACGTGATTGCAATGATTGAGGGAGGACCTATCCCGGAAGGACAGTCTTACTCGAGATGATAGTATGCTATCTGGTTTATCTTTATCATCGTGTACTGCTTTATGTGACCTGACATGTCGCTATTACACGTTGATAGAGCCCCTAGGATTCTTGCTTGACTACCAGCAGTATGATGGCGATCATATACGTGAGAGCTGGCGGTCTATAAGCACATCCTTAAAAGGTCCCTAGTCGTAGGAGTTTCGAGACAGGGCATCGAAACTCCATTAGTAGACTAGTGTATACAGTGGAGACCCCGACGAGGGGTGGTGGCCGGTCTCATAAGTCACTGGTGTCAGTTGGTTCACCTAAGATGTATACAGGTGCTCATTGGGTTATGAGTACACCGGACAGGACTCGCCGGGAACTTGCTAGTTGGTCTTATACCCGACGTCAGATAGCAGTTCCCTGGTGACATGTGTACAGGTTAGTTCATCGACCTGGGGATCGTCATTTGTCTTGTGTGAGTTCCCACTGTACTTTGATTACTACCCTACCACGGCTCAAAGGAGTCGTGCAAACAGGTTTTAGTTGGGTACAGTCCCGAGCCACATGGAGGCAGTGAGCGGATCTTCAGGGGTTCGTCTCTCCCGGTATTGGGGGTGAGGTCGCGCTGTGTCTAGGAGAGCCATTACGCAAAGCCCTCGGCCGAGGCAGGAGATTTACTGGTAGGTATTCCAGTAGTATCTCAGGGCGTTCTGGGCTACACTCCGACACGACTTGTACCGCTTTTGGGGGTCTGACTTTTACCAACCCCCTAGGCCCGACATGCGATGCTCATAGACGAACGGACCGGACTGTACGGATATTGTCACTGACAGGCTCAGTAGGGTGTCAGGATGAGTTCGCTCATCGACGTCCCTTTTGGTCAATAGCTGGTGGCCCGTCACGTATTGGCTTATACCTCTGACGTGCTAGTGGTTAAATCCACAGCCATAGTATTGACGAGTCTTTAGAGTCCACCACACTTACAGTTACTCAAGCTTTCGGGCGAAACGCAGTACAGGCCGTATGGAGATATGGCAGGGTCCGATCAGATACGTGCGGTATTGCACGGATCAGGATCGGACGGTTTGTACTAGTGGCCGTATGGATATATGGCAGGGTTCGATCAGATACGTGCGGTATTGCACGGATCAGGATCGGACGGATATTACTAGCCGGCTTTGGTTTAAGCCGGATCCTAGTTTAGTACAGTGTAGATTTTGTCTCTTTGCATTTGTATCCGGTAGGAATACAGATGCGGGTGTGTATGCACAGTATCGGGGCTTTCCTGTAATTTATTACGGGACCAGTTTTCTGGAGTTGCCAGTTTGCATTCCGTTCCGGCCGGTTTTCCTTTGTTCTTTCCCGGCCGGACTTTTCCGATGGAGGGGGTAATTTGCAGTTTTGCAAATTACTTTTGGGGAGGGGGTTTCTTGCTTATTTGTAGCATCATGATAGTTCTTCATGATGAGATGCTTTCTTAGTCTTTTCCTTGCTTTATGAGATTAGAAAGATTAGGATTGATTTGTGTTATGATGGGAGCTTTGCTTTATGATGTGGTCACCTTTTCTTTTCCTCCTACACTCACCACCCTTCATGAGTTTTGTTTATCCCTCCACCATTCTCCATTTTTGTAGGGGGCCGGCCACATTTCCTATGGGAGAGGAGAGAAAAATGAGAGAGTATGGCTGTTCTCATTTTGATCTATCTCATATTATTCATTCATGCAACAAAAGAGAAACCCTCTCCAAAGTTCTTCATTCCTCCATCAAGGCAACATAAACCCAAAGAGACAAGCATCATCTACACTACATTCTACAGCACATCTTGGGCACGTCGACTTGCCAGCTTCGTGCCCGAGTTGCCTCGGTATTGAGGTGGGAGCCCGCAAAAGACGTAGGCGATGTGGTGCCCTTCCGGCGAGGAGGCGACGACCGGAGTTTCCGCGGGAGATCGGGACGATGACGAGAAGACCGGAGAACTCGGATCACTCGGTATATCTCTCACCCTTTCTCTTATTAGCTAGTATCGGTTAATGGTTACGATCCGGGTATATTGTCCGCGGTAGCGCCAGTTTAAAAGATAAGAAAATTTTGATTCCGCATTTTGGCCTCGGATAGACGGCCGGGGCGCTGCCGTGGCGCAACAGATTCTCCCCAGGATCGATTGATACCATCTCACTACACCTAGTGAGAATCCTAACATCCACTTAGATCTATCACATAGACCTAAAACCCAGGATTACGGAGGTATCACCTTGATCCTATATGGAGAATCCTTGTAATAAGAGGAGATTGACCGAGTGTAGCATAGGAAACTCTTTCCCTATCAAGAGTATGTCATCCACGCACAATATGAGGATCACCACCATACTTCCTACTACCTTTTTGTATATACAAGTTTCATCTACTATTTTGATGAAGTCAGACGCTTTGACTATCACATCAAAACAGATGTTCCAATTCCACGATACCCGCTTTAACCCATAAAGAAACTTGCACACGTTTTCGCTGCTCCAACTGTCTACGAAGCCCTCTGGCTGTGTACTTATAGACGCTCTCTTCTAAATCACTATTTAGAAAAGCAGTCATGACACCCAACCGCCAGATATCGTAGTTATGGTATGTAGCAATGGCAAGTAGGATCCGGAAGGACTTAAGCATAGGCACTAGAAAAGGTTTCATCATTATCCACACCTGGTTGATAACGAGAACCTTTTGCATCAAGTCTTAGCTTTGAAAGTCTCAACTTTTCCATGTACACCAAGTAATCTTCTCAAGATATACATGCTCCTGATGGGGATTTAACTCTTCAGATAAAGCAACCAAAGTACATACTTTGTTGGTGTACATATATTCCATCTTAGATCGCATAGCATCCAGCCATTCTCATAGAGTCCCTACTCTTGATGTCCTGCTCGAAACTAGTTGAGTCATCATCTCATGATGCAATCCTCGCTCCTACTGTCATAGAGAAAACCGAAGTATCTCTCAGGTGGGTGAGGAACCCTACCAGATCGGCGCAGAGGCTGAGCTTCGTTGGGATCTATTGAATCCTTCGGTTTTACCAAATCATCAGCTGTAGTTTGTATAACCGGAACTCTTTCCAGTTCTACCTCATGACCACTAATTTCTTCCCAAGAAAATCCTTTCCAAAAGGTGGCATGCTGAGAAACAAAACACCTTTTTCTCTTCAGTGCGGTAAAAGATATTCCTGTAACATTGAAGAAAATATAAAATATTATTTTTGGAATTTAATATTAAAATAATATTTTTCCCGAAAACTGCCCGATTTGCTAAATTGGGGTTTTCGAAAAAGGGTATAAATGTATACCAATATTTGTTAAATAAATGAAAATTAAAATGATTTATTCATTTAATAATATATTTAAAGGATTTGGTATTTTTAAAATTTATTATATGCAGTTTTGATAAAAACCCGATTACTGCACTACTAATCGCGATTTAAGCCAAATCCGCGTTTCTACAGTTTTTCATGGCTAGTGCGCCATGACATGTTACATGTTATTTCATTGTGGTTTTATATGGGTGTATGTGTTTTTGGTGAGAAAAAAAAATAAAAGAAAAGTCAAAAGGGGACATATTGATTAGGGTAGGTGTACTTTGGTGAGAGAGAAAAGTGAGAAAAATAGAGTGAGAGAAAGGGGGGCTGCTGCCATGATTCATTTCCCCCATAATTTTCATCTCCCTCTTCATCTTCCTCAACTCCACAACCCTCCACTTCAAACCCTAGATCTATCTCCAAATAATCCCCTAAACCCTAAACCCCTTGAACAAAAATTAATCCCCATCTTTTCCTCTACACTTTGAACCGAACAAAGTGGGATTTTGATGACATTGGGAAGTTAGTGCTGCCTAGAGGGGACCAAATGAGGTATAACTTCTTCCTTTTAAGTTTAGTTTGTGCGATATCGTAATTTAAGTGTCGTTTTGCGATATCGATAACCTGCTGTGACCCCGAGTGTTCGCTGTAAAAAAAAACAGTGTGCTAGTGTTGTGTTCGAGACCTGGAGTGTTCACCTGAAACCCTATCCCTTTCCCATCGGTTTTGGCCGGAGGATAGTAAGGAAATTCCGGCGACCTCGGGTGGGTAGGAGAGCTAGGACTTGGGTTTTGTAGGGTAGTTACCTGATGGTGTTTAAGGGTGTTTGGTCCTACTAGATTTTTCTGTTGTGAAGAGAGGTGAAATCTGGGAACTGTTGTGAGTGTTTGTGTGACCATGGTGACATGTTTCCAGACCCAAGTCATAGATTTGAACCCGATGCACGAGCGTAGGAATTGTTCCGTATCAGTTTTGTGACTTTTAGTGTGCCTATAGGGTATCTGGAGCAAACCAGGGAATTTCTGAGACAACCAAACAATACCAGAGACCAATTTTAGACCAGAGGAGACCACCATGACAAAACGAGACCCAACTGAGCATGGGAGGCCGGTCTCGCCGGAATTTCTAGGGATCGGGCCGGCCACTTGGTTGTCTGGGGTGTTGGGGTTGGTTCAGTAGCTCAATTACACATTATACATCACCCTATACTTGTTTGCTTGGCTTTATTTGACCTGAGTCAAAATCTAGGAGCAGTTTAGTGTGACTTTAGCTATGTTTTCCGTATTTTGAAATGCTCATTCTTGATATTTGGTTTTATATTTGGTTGTTGAATGTTTGTACATCAACGGCTAGAGGTAATTTGTTGATTTTGTATGCGTATGCTATAGGTTCTAACCTACAAGCAAGGCGCGTGCCGTTTTGGATTTTAGAACTGGATGTTAATAGCATTGCGATATGTGTTGTTATTATAGGTATCTTCGTATGGATTTCGAGGCAACGGAGCGTGGCGTCAACGACTTCGGCAAGCGAAGACCAAGGTGAGTGGATCTATATCCACGGGGGAAGTCGGGTGGATGACGTATAGCACCCCCGCAAAGTTTTGGTGGAAACCGATTGTAGCTTATGGTTAAGAAAACCTAGATTTGGAAACTAGGGTTAGAATTAGATGATAGTTAGTAAAACCATATTAGAAACTAAGGATAGTTAGAAGTGATATAATACGGCTAATATATGATGACGGTATTTGAGGATGATATTTGACGATACTGTCGTTTAGGGTATTATAGGACTAGATAGTCGACGTAGATGTGTCATCCAAACCATACATATTTCCAAACTGAAGAATCGTATGCATCTTTTAAACAGTTACCATGAGGAACGTTACAGATTTTCAAACGATATATTTTCTTTAAAAACACCGTAACCCCTATTTTCAAAACTACGATTCACTTCTTTTAAAAATCTGCTTGTATGGTTCGGGTGTGTATGTTAGATTAGATACTTATACTTAGTAGAGATAAAATGTTTATGTAAACTCGACTTGATGTGAGATATGAATGCGATGAAAGAATATGAGACGGATATGATGATATGATGAGTTGATGGTATGATGGTATACGGATGCGAGTCAATTGAGATGAATTATACCCTGTCGGTCCCCTGATATGAGATTATTGCGGATGCGACCTGGGACATAGGTACATAGAGACATTTATATATGTTGTGAATCGTGAGTGATAGCCGTACGAGACGTTAGGTCCGTACCCTCCTTGTCTTATAGGATGATAGGATCCCTGATAGCTTAATGCCGCCGTACGATAATTTTCCGTGCGTGATGAGTTGACTTGATGATTGATCCTTACCCTTGACTAGAGGTTGACATATGATGGATTATACCGTACGCGATGTTGTTTCGGCTAGATGCCGATTGATAGATTCACCGACTCAGACATATGATAGTTACGTATACCTTATAGCTTTTAGCTGATGATCTACCTTATGCTGCATTTATGATATTACAATTGCATTGCATATACATGTGTTAGTACACTTACACCATTATCGATGATGCGTATGTTACACGTACACAGATTTGCCGGCTCACACACTTCATCATCGATAATTGACATGTCACTACACAGTAGAATTGCTGTATCATGATATGACTCTTTGCATAATTTACTTGCTATAGTTACCTGCACACTTTTATACGATGTTGCATTTGACTTTGGAGATATTGGGAACAGCAAGACATATTTTCAAAACTGGAATTATTTAAAGGAGCGGTTTTCCCTTAATATGATATATCACTGTTCCATGTTGTATGATATACAAATATGCTTACATTTCATCATATGTCGCATACATCATGCTTTATGATTTTACGCATTGAGATATGCTGTTTTCATGAGATTTCTGGATTTAAGAACCGTGGTCATTTTAAAAGAAAGTATGTATTGTTTTAAAAACCCGGTTTCTCTTGATATGATATTTCAGTGTGTCCACCATGTGTTTTCTCGGTTCTGAGAGCGACATGTGAAACCCGAGTCGAGGAGGCGGATGAGACCGATTGCGGGTACATGGTGGACCCGGTAAGGTACCCCGGGGCAAGAAGTTCGAGGTGTAGACGATGAGCCAGGCAGGGGAGTACTACTTACCGGTGATAGTATTTGGACTCGGCGGTTATCCGGAGGATACCGACCGGAGTAGCGAGATGGATATGAGGGCCGACCAGGGTGTGCGGCGCCTGAGGGCCGATCTGAGGATACGGCGCCTGAGATATATGAGGATTTACGTGCCGATGCTGGGCACGGTTTTCATGATGTTTTTGAGTGTCGATGCTAGGCACTCAGGTTCCATGATTTTGATGTGTCGTGAGGGACACCGTTGATTTATATCCTCATACTTTCATGAACACTCTTTTATGATATTTACGTGCATACAGACACTGATTATATGGGTGGACGAGATCCACATAGATACATACATTGATTTTACGGTTGGATGTTATCCACATGCTTATAGGCATTGACTACCTTGTTGGCACACATACAGACCCGGTCACCCTATATCATAGTATTACCTTTATGATATAGTTGACCTAGCAGTCGTTGTTTATTCGATTTCTATTTCTTGATATTTTTCTACTCACAAGTTGGCAACTCACCCCCGTTGTGCCACAGTTCTTGCAGGTTGACCGCTTAGATCTGTAGTGGCTTCGCTGGCACACAGTTGCATTCGGGTGTTTTGCATTGGTAGGTGGGACACTTGTATCGTACCCACTTTTATATTATATTTCATTTTGTATCTAGTAAACTCCATCAATCAAATTTAGTAAATTGTATAAGTAATGAGACTTAGTGGGATTGTGGTTGCGAGACTTAGAGCGATGGGTTTTTCGCTACTTGTGGTATTTATGTCTTGATTTCCTTTATCTTTTTTTGGTGAACTTCGCCGTTGAGCGTCGTATACTTATTTATACTGTATTGCGTGGTTGTAATCCGCCGTTTGGAGAAGAGCTAACTCCCGCTTGGGGATTCCTTTATCATTATTATGTATTTGTGGTTTTTGGATTAAAATATACAAAGGAGGTGTTGCCCAATTTTCAAAAAGACGAAACCTATTTTTTTAAACTTGCATAATCCACTTGTATTTTCATGTTCCTTTTCTTTGCATTAAGAAAACTTGATTTCATTATACCTTTATTTCAAAACTTCACCTCCTTTATATTTCTTAAAAGGTTTAGATTTCTGGATTTCAGCTTACTTGAATTACGTTACGCCTTTAGACGTTGCGTGATTTAAGTGCTGGTCACGAGCTAATATTTCGGGTCGTGACAATTCCCTTGCTAATGCTTGGGATATCCAACAAACTTCCACAGAACTGAACTTGCCTCGAGCTTGTCCGGATTTTGCTTTTAGACATAGGCCAGGAAACCTTAAATCTTATCATCCATAAGAGATGGGCTCTTCCCATACCATATCACATATGGAGTGGTAGGCACCTGATTTTATTGGAACCCTATTCAATAGGTATGCAGATTCTCAAGTGCATAACCCCCAAAAGGAAAAAGGTAACTCAGTAGTACTCATCATAGAGCACACCATATCACATAGGGTGCGATTGCTCCGCCCCGATACACCACCGTGTTGTTGTGTATATGGAGGAGTAATGCTGAGGGAGAATCTCATTCTCCTATAGAATAGTCCAGGATCTCCGTGCTCAAGTACTCTCCTCCCTGATCTGATCAAAGGACATAATACTTATACCGGTTTTGGTTCTCTACTTCTAACTTATATTCTTTGAATTTTTCAAAAGGTTCAGACTTGTGTTTCAACTGGAACATATGTCCGAATCTTGAGAGATAATCAGTGAATGTAATGAAGTATAAAGAACCGGTCCTAGCATGTGTAGACAGGGGACCTACATTCATCATCATGTATCAATCCCAAGAGTTCACTAACTCTTTCTCTGTTTCAAATAAACGGAGCTATGGTTATCTTATCTTTGTGACATGACTGGAAAGTTTCACAAGATGCATATTCAAACTGATTTAAATATGCATCTAAATGCAACTTAGCTAGTCGGGTCGCATTGATATGACCTAGTCTACAATGCCTCAAGAAGGATTCGTTCATTTCTGAATTCATCCCCTTGTGTGTGTTCGATACGTTTAAGAACTGTAGTTTGATTTAGAACGTATATGCTTTTAGATAATGTGCCTGAATCGATCAACTCTTGATATATGAAATGTTCAAAACATTATCCAACAATATAAAATTATATCCTTCTTTACTTAATAAAGAGACTGATATGATGTTGTATGTCAGGTTCGGTATCTAATAACAGTCGTTTCGAATCAACGTATTTCGTAATACAGGGTGATAACTGCCAACAGATTTGGCCGCAACACTTGCACCATTTCTAACTCTTGAAACTTATCACCCATTTTCAATTCTCTACCTATCTGTAGCCTATATAACAGATTACATGTATAGGATCCTGATCCGGTATCAGCATACCCAGGACGTAGGGATACTGAGAAACAGTTCTCTGTAATGAACACACCTGAAGAAGTTGCATCATCATACACTATCTTCGTTTGGGCGGCACGAAAATTCTGGTAATCCCCTATTTCCTGCTCGGTCATATAACAATTATAAGTTGGAGCGGGACCAGCGTTCCCCAGCTCAGTAAAACAAGCGGGTTCGGTCAATACATCCATATTATTATCTTGATTAAGGCATGACATGGTCGCTGCCTGGAGAGAGAGAGAGAGAAGAAAACACTCAGCGTATTCTCTTGCAAGATCAGATTGGTTATTAATTTATCTAATCAGGATGGCTCCCACTGTTTTAGTCAAATCTTCCTTCAAACCCTAAAAGGAAAGACTAGCCGGGATTAATTACACCCTACAAGTTCACCAATCTTTCGGCCAGGCCAGAGCTGGTACTTTGAGGGAGGTTCCCCGTGCTTTCGCACGGACCTAATTAAGATAAACCTCGTTTTCCCATAGGCGTAACCCCGTTAGCACCTTTCTAGACACCTACTTGATCAGCTAATTGTAATGTGTAAAACTCTCCCAGGAGTAACTCTTACTCGCAGTGGGTATTGGGATCCGACTATCTCATAGGAGGTATGCAATCTCATTGCAAATTTCAACCTTTGAAATTCCCGATAATATTTTACCCCTAACGTGCTATGACCTTGACGAATACCAAACAACCTATAGTCCGCTAGTCAAGTTCAACCCGTACATTTCCTGATTGAATTAAACCCACCCGTACGACCCTTGACGAATGCCAAACAACGCCGTACAAATACCCTAATCCAATCGCATCGTATGCAGCAGATAAGCACTAGTTAGCTACCGAACACAACGCCCTGACGAAAGCCAAACTACCGCATCACGAATACTAAGTAGTACTTATCTGAAATGACGGAGGGCTACGACAGGTTTTTAAGAAATCCTTTTGCGTAATGAACGTGATATCATTGTAGAATCAAATGATTTAAATGGAGAGTTTTTGAGGCCTTTGCTAGTTTTGCTAAAGTGGTCACTCCCGGTGAATGGATCGTCGGCTCTTTCCTTATCGAATAAGGTGCTGGATGTTCTACAAGGAACACCACTATGCAAAGCAAGAACTAGAAAAGCAATCAAAAGACAAAACCGAGTGTTGTAGCATCTGCTAGTTATTGCTAAAGAGATCACTCCCGGTGAAGGGATCTCGGCTCTTTCCTTATCGAATAAGGTCCTGGATGTTCTACAAGGAACACCTCTATGAAAAGCAACAACCAGATCTACCTGTTTTTGAAAATTCGATTCCACAACATCTTTAGGTTTATTTTATTTCATTAATCTCATTAATGAAGTCCCATCATTTTAAGTTACCTAAAAATCACAGATAAATACAACGTAAGCTTATGCCATCCGCATTCGTCTCGATGTCCCCTCGTGCACCGTTAGGTTAGGTAACTAACGGCAGAGCGGGGTAGGGCTAGCGCGGATGTAAAACATAAGCAACGTCTATATAATATCTCACATATACTATATCCTGTATTCATCTCATCAATATATCAAATGATCACATCATAGATATCGCGGCAGAACACAACATATGAAATATTGGATATACTAGGATTTCCGGATTTTATTTTAAGCCAGTATAAAATACGGATTCCACGGTCATGATGAATAGCCAATCCTACACCCCTAGACCCCTGCGAGAGCTGAAAGCAACCCTACCAATTCTAGAGCTAGGAGACCCGGTCTCGACTCCTCGAGATGGTCTCCCACTGGACCTTAGAATCCGGTTACTTGTGCTCCCCGCCTTGGGTCTATCCTAATGCGGAAAAGTAAATAATATACAATGGTGACATCATCCTTAATCCGGAAGTGCCCCAATAAAAGAATATTACATACAATGAATTTTACATGAATGAAAATGAAAAACCCCCATCTCACATAAAACCCCCGGCTATTCAATCACGACGATCCAATATAACATATCACAGCAACACATAACATCACATGTTATCAAAGTAAGTAAATATGCGTATCCCAATTGCCGTTGACATATAGCACCGAAATCGGAGTGAAAACTACAACAGTTGGAATCCGCAACCACCTTAGACATCATAAACCCGAAATATCTCATACTTTAGATTTCATGCCTAACCAAATGAATTCCTTAGACATCACATACCTAACAATTATAAACCCCGCATTTTAGTCTCGATACCGAAAACACTTTTCAATAACAAGTTGGGCAATTCAACAAGATTCCCGACATGCTGATCGAATGCTCGTCAGAAACATTAGTAGACGGCCGCACCCTCGATACCGTCGACGAAGTGCACTAAGGCGGAACACCGCTGCCGCGAGCACCCGAACGGATGCTTTTGGCGACAGGGTTCTCCTACAGTCACTTGGTCGGGGCTATGGGGCGTGGCTATCTATTAAGTTTACGCGGCGAGTATCCGTGTATGCTACGTGATTGCGACGGACTTTTGATCTCATCAAAATCCCGTGGCAACCGATCATCTGAGACTAAACTACTTGATTTATAACATTCAAACTAGTTATCTCATAACTACATTTGTGGATTCCAAATATTGTATCCCATCATATAATATCCGGACGATGTTAAACTTTTTGATCAATTCATCAAAGTCCCACAATTTCCCGACAGCTCAACACTTGAGCACAGTTTTAACAATACCCAGAATATGCGACAGTACCTATGCACTAGCCGTAGAAGGGCAAACCCAAGCCTCACTCATGTCGCCACGGAACTACGACAAACCCTAGGGTTTGACCTCGGTTCCGCGATCCAAAAAGTCGAGTTAGGGTTTCATTCTTCTAGAGGGTTCATAGGATCACTTGCATGTTTTTCCGAATACGTTAAACTTGGAAAAATGAATTTTTGACAATCGTTCGAATTTTCTAACTTAGTCTAGACAACATGAGAATAACCCGAAACAATATTAAAAGTTCGAATACGAAACACTTCAAATTGTTTATAGTGTAAGATTACATCACATGCAAAAGTAGCAAAAACAAACAACACCTGAAACATCAAAATCAAGTCACTGGAACACAAACAAAATTTCAGGGGGGTGCTCGGATTTGGCCGAGATGTGCATGGTGGTGGCCCGCCAAAAAGTTCCAGAATTGCATTAAATTTTGTCAGTGTTCATGTTATATCCCATATAGCACTTTGTACTTGTTTAAAAAAAATTTTGACAAATATTTAAAATCGACAGAAACATGATTTTCGCGTTTCAAGTTTCGGAGTATTTCGGTTTCGTAATCTTAACAAAATCCGTATTAATTTCTTGCTAGGCTCTGATACCATTGCAGGAGTACCTACAACGAAAACAAGGTTTCGGGAGGCATCATCCATGCCAAATTTAAAAATTTTCCGTTTTAGCTAACCCTAACAACGAATCGTTAACTAGAAATCGACGGAAAAGAAAATGCAAACACTTTGCAAGTCTAGCGAGAAAGGAATACAACCTTTGTAGACCGGTCCTTCACTTCAATAGCTCCATGTAGTAGTCCCCGTCGCTGCGATCGTGAACTCCGGACTCTAGAGAGGCACCTTTGAAGAAACGAACATGCTTGCTTAGAAGACTTCGAGGCCGAAGATGATCTATGTCGAGGAGACACTAACCCAAGCTATCTCTTCACTAATTACAGAATTAGTGAAGCAAACACCCTATACTAAATGGAAAGTAGTATAGGATGATGAAGTAGGAAGTGGGCTTGCATGGTTACTAGGCACTCTCACAAGGGTATATAAGGCATCAACCATGCCCGATTTAAAATTTAGACATGCCAAACAACCCTAACCAAGATCTTTAAACTAGAGATTAGGCGAAACAAAGCATGTTAAACACTTTAACACTAAGAGTTTAGGATTACAACCTTTGTAGTCCGGTCCTTCACTTCTAAAGCTCCGTGTTGAGGTCCCTTCGCTGCGATCATCGAGTACCCGGCCTCTAGAGAGGCTCCACGAAGAGAAAGATGCAAGCATGCTTCCGATCTTCGATAACTAAGATGATCTACCTTGAAGTTTCTTTAACACAAGCTCTTACTCACTAAATGAAGTGAACACCCTAATCTAAATGGCTAGGATAGATTAGGATGATGAAGTAGGATTTTAGCTCTCATTTATTTTCTTAATCTCACTCATAATCATCACAAGAGCAAAAGCTAGAAAGCTTTTCTCCAAGGAAGAAAAAGAAAAATAATCAAAACCATTTGTGATGAATAATGAATAACTCAAGTGTGGTTAGAAATGCAACCATGGGTTAAGTATGAAGACTTAACCTATGTAGAGAATGAACTATGGTTAAAGGGTTGGGTTGGGTTAAGGAAATATCTTGCAAAATATCACAAAATATCCAAGTCAAAGTCAAAGCTTCAAGAAGCTTCTTGAAAGCTTCATGAAAGCTTAACCCTAATCCAAACCCTAACCACATTTATTCTCCACAAACCATGTTGCATTTATAACCCTAACATGTTACAATATTATATATCACATATACAATATTTATTGTAACAAAATAAAATAATACAATTAACATATATCGCATATATATCAATGTATTACCCGAGTGAGAAAAAGAATCTTTTAGTGAGATTATATTAGTTAATGTAATTTAATAAATCAAATATATAATTATACATTAAATTATCGAATCAACACTTGATCCGATAATCCGGCTATTTCACAAATAACCGACTAATATAATCTGTATCAGTTCATCGAATCAACACTTGATCCGATGACCCGGCTATATCATATATACCCGGCCGATATCTCATATCGCGAGAATCTAACACGGTATCACATACACGTATTGTTCTCGGTCCCGCACATATCATTTATGTGCTCCTACTCCGTTTTTCCTGAGTCAAGAAACCTCTGTGTAGGACTCTAAAGAATCGTTAATACGCCGGCAGTTGGTGATGATCATATCAAACACCCACAAGCTGCAAACGGTCAGCTAAACGTAACAGCCATCCAGGTATTGAGCGATCAGAAGATCAACAAGCAAGCCTGTACATTCTCCTGCGAATCCAATCAGTAACACTCCCGTACAGTCCGGTCTCTTCGTCTGATATGTCGCATATCTCGCCTAGGGGTGGTAAACGTCAGACCCCAGTAGCTTGATAAGTCGTGTCGATATGATGTCCATAACAGTTTGAGAAACTACTTATAACACTTACCAGTAAATCTCAGCAACCCTGGCCAAGGATTTCCAGTTATAGCCAATCGAACACAGCGCAACATCAACTCCCTATACCGGGAGAGACGAATCCCCTCCTATCGCTCATTTCCTCCATGTGATTCGGGACTGTACCCAAAAGCCACCTTTTTGCACGCCCTCTTGGACGGGGTATGATGAAAATCAAAGCACAGTGGGAATCACACAAGACTCTATGACGATCTCGGGTCTACAGACTAACCTGTACCAGTGTCACCAGAGAACTGCTATCTGACGTGTGGTATAATACAATCTGGGAGTTCTCGGCGAGTCCGTCCAGTGTACCTAGTCTCCACTGAGCACCCGTATACCTTCTCTGATGTCAAACACCAATCGATATGAGATCATCCATCGCCTATCATATGGGTCAAAAAGCACATACACTAGTCTACTCTGGAGTATCGATGCCCTGTCTCGGTACTCCCACGACTAGGAACATTTGAAGGATGTACTTGGCGACTACACCGTCCTCACTAGTATGATATGCATCATAGTCCTAGTAGTCAAGTACTCATCCTAAGGGCTTTATCAACATGTAACATAGAGACAATCAGAGTACATGTTAAGATAAAGAGAAACCAGATAGCGTACTATCATGTCGAGCAAGAAAGTCCTCCCTATATATGTCCAAGCATCCACTACAATATACATCGTATGTACAGTAATGGCCTCTAGGGCATACATATAACTAACAATCTCCCACTTGCACTAGGGCCATCTGTTGTGGTATCGCATACCCAACAATAGGCTGTGGTTGAAGTATCTCATACTCAACCATCCCATAAAAGTCTCTACTGGATCCACGCTGTTTTCCTCTGTGTCTACTCTCCTAACCTCGATCTCCCTGGAGATCAACTATCGACATGATCAGGTGATACTGCCCAAGAATTATATCTGGATTTCTGATGGGACGGGGGTTCCTTGGCATAAGCTACAACTCCATTGTCACACAATGGTAGGAACGAAGTTCATCTCATGAACTTATATATATCCAGACTGCCTCTTTGGTAGCATCCTTGGTAACGACGTATCTTGTCTTTAATCGTCTAGTATGTCACGGTATCTAGCTTGGAACTCTTCCAACATACCCTCCCTTCACTGAGGGTAAAGACAATGCCTGCGACTGACATTCAGTCGTCCTTATCACCCCTGGAACCTTTCCAGTGATTCTCCCCAGGATAGATTGATACCATCTCACTACAACTAGTGAGAATACTAACATCCAATTAGATCTATCTCATAGATCCTTAACCCAGGATTTAGGAGGTATCACCTTGATCCTATATGGAGAATCATTGTGATAAGCGGAGATTGACCGAGCGTAGCATATGAAACTGCTTTCCTATCAAGAGTATGTCATCCACGTACTCTACGAGAATCACCACCATACTCTCTACTACTTTTTTGTATATACAAGGTTCATCTACCATTTTGATGAAGTCAAACTCTTTGACTACCACATCAAAACATATGTTTGAACTCCGCGATGCCTGATTTATCACATAAAACATCATGCTCATGTTTCCGCTACTCCCACTGTCTACGAAGCCCTCTGGCTGTGTACTTATAGACGCACTCTTCTAAATCATCATTTAGAAAAGCAGTCATGACACCCAACCGCCAGATATCGTAGTCATGGTATGTAGCCGTGGCAAGTAGGATCTGGATGAACTTAAGCACAGCTTTGAAAGTATCAACCTTTCCATGTATACCAAGTAATCTTCTCAAGATATACTTGCTCCTGATGGGGATTTAACCTTTCAGATAAAGCAACCAAAGTCCATACTTTGTTGGTGTATAAAGATTCCATCTCAGATCGCTAAGCATCCGGCCATTCTTACAGAGTCCCACTCCTGATGGCCAGCTCGAAACTAGTTGGGTCATCATCTCATGATGCATTCCTCGCTCCCACTGTCATAGAGAAAACCGAAGTATCTCTCAGGTGGGTGAGGAACCCTACTAGATCGGCGGAGAGGCTGAGGTTCGTTGGAAACTATTGTATCCTTTGGTTCTACCAAATCATTAGCTGCAGTTTGTATAGCTGGAACTGTTTCCAGTTCTACCTCATGACCACTAATTTCTTCACAATAAATTCCCTTTCACAAAGGTAGCATGTTGAGAAACAAAATATCTTTTGTTCCTCGGTTTGGTAGAAGATATTCCCTTGCGAATGCTTGGGATATCCAACAAACTTCCACAGAACTGACTTTGCCTCGAGCTTGTCCGGATTTTGCTTTTAGACATAGGCCGGACAACCCCAAATCTTAACTTACTTAAGATATGGGCTCTTCTCATACCATATCACATACGGAGTGGTAGGCAACTGATTTGATTGGAACCCTATTCAATAAGTATGCAGCTTCACAAGTGCATAACTTCCAAAAAGGAAAATAGGAAACTCAGTAGTACTCATCATAGAGCGCACCATATCTAATAGGGTGTGATTGCTCTGCCCCGATACACCGACGTGCTGTGGTTTATACGGAGGAGTAATGCTGAGAGAGAATCTCATTCTCCTTTAGAATAGTCCAGGAATTCCGTGCTCAAGTATTCTCCTCCTTGATCTCATCAAAGGACATAATACTTATACCCGTTTTTGGTTCTCTACTTCTAACTTATATTCATTGAATTTCTCAAAAGTTCCAGACTTGCGTTTCAACAGGAACATATGTCCGAATCTTGAGAGATAATCTGTGAATGTAATGAAGTACAAAGAACCGATCTTGGCATGTGTAGACAGGGGACCTTCATACATTAGCATGTATCAATCCCAAGAGTTCACTAACTCTTTCTCTGTTTCCAATAAACGGAGCTGTGGTCATCTTATCTCTGTGACATGACCGGCAAGTTTCACAAGATGTAAATTCAAACTAATTTAAATATGCATCTAAATGTAACTTCAGCTAGTCGGGTCGCATTGATATGACCTAGTCTACCATGACTCAAGAAGGATTCGTTCACTTCTGAACTCTTCCTCTTGTGTGTTCTGTATAGTAAGAACTGTAGTTTGATTTAGAACATTAATGCTTTTAGATAACGTGCCTGAACCGATCAACTCTTGATATAGTAAATGTTTAAAACATTATCCAACAATACAAAATTATATCCTTCTTTACTAATAAAAAGACTGATATGATATTGTATATCAGGTTCGGTATCTAATAACATTCTTTCAGAATCAATGTATTTTGGTAATACAGGGTGATAACTGCCAACAGACTTGGTTTCAACACTTGCACCGTTTCCAACTCTTGAAACTTATTACCCGTTCTCAGTTCTCTACCTATCTGTAGCCCATGTAACAAATTACATATGCGGGATCCTGATCCGGTATCTCATACCCAGGACGTAAAGGATACTGATAAACGGTTCTCTGTAATGAACACACCGGAAGAAGATGCATCAACATGCACTTTCTTCGTTTGGGCGGCACGGGAATTCTGGTAATCCCCTATTTCCTGCTCTGTCTTATAACAATTATAAGTTGGAGCGGGACCAACGTTCCTTAGCGCAGTATAACAAGCGGGTTTGGTCAATACATCCGTATTATTATCTTGATTAAGGCATTCCATAGTCATAACCAGGAGAGAGAGAGAGAAGAAAACACTCAGCGTGCACTTTTACAAGATTAGATTGGTTATCAATTTATCTAATCAGGATGGCTCCCACTGTTTTAGTCAAATCTTCCTTCAAACCCTAAAAGGAAAGTGTAACACCTGAGTTTGTGTTTAGTGGTAAGTGTGTCTTAATGTGGGGTTTTTGCTAAAAAGTTTACCAAAATGGCTTTTAAATATTTTATCTGGTTTTATGGATATTTTATCGGAATTTTATCTGGACTGCACACACTTGTGCATGTTAACTTGGGTTAAGTCTAGGGTTGCCATGTTTAGCCAACCATGATAGGTTAACCTTTTGGTTAAGTTAAGTGGGTTAATTAAGGGTTTAGATTTGTTAAAAAATTGGTTTAAGTGGGGGTTGACTTGTGGCTTGAGAGAGAGAGGGAGGTGGCTCCTAGGTAATGTCACAATCACCTTTTACTTCAAAACTTTTGCCTCTCACATCACTCCCTCTCACTCACTCACACTCGCATATCTCACACAACACCACACCATCATACTTCAACTTCACCCCACACTACACCAACCCCAAATACTTCTATTCCTGCACACAGCCACAAGAAAAAGAGAGAGAGCGTTGCAAGCAACAGCAACAGCAACAAACTACAAGCAAAAACAGCTTCAGCCCCAATTTCATCACATCAGTAGCTACATCAGCCACCACAACACCATAACTCCTGTAGCAGCCACAAAATCAACCCAACACCATAAACACACCAACACAATACAGCAGCTTCAACAACCCAAACACTACCACAACACCCAAAACAACAGCAACACACATTCAAGTGAAAAGAGCAGCATCAGCTGCAGTGGAAATAGCAGCATCAGCAGCAGCAACCATACACTTGAGGCTGCTACAGGGCACTTCAGCAGCAACACCCCTCCTCCTTCTTCCCTTCTCATTCATCCTAGGACCCCCTTGAGGTATAATCTCACAACCAGATTCCTATCTTGCCAAGTTCTGGTTATATAGCTGAAATTTAGTATTATTATGTGGTTTAGTGCTAGTTTAGGTAAATTTGAGTGAGATTTGGCCAAGGGAAGGTTGTGATGGTTGGTATAGCCCTATTAGGTGTATTTGAGACCAGTTTAACCAAGATTGCCCCAGATTTCCAGTTGGTTACCAGATTTATTCGACTTGGCGTAAATTAGCAATTTTGTCGACTTTGTGGCCTTTCTGGAAACTGCTATCAACACGGACCTCCTAAAATAATTTTGACTTGGCAGTAAGATGTGCAGGAAGATAGGAACCAACCCCCAAAGCCTTAGCCCCCAACTCCTATTTCAGGCCGTAGATAAAATCCTTCTGGCCACAATTTGCGGCCAGAGCAGGAGGAAACCCCCTCGTTTTTGGTGCCTAGCCTTTTTACCTGTAAACTTGACCCCTGGAATGTCCAATTTTGTCTGATTCCAAACAGGGTAGAATCTGGGTTGATTTTCTTCAGTTGGCGCTTGATTTATGACTTGTTTTCGTATGGGTTTTGGTATTTGGTGATTCGTTTCCGTCGGGTGGCGTTTGAACGCCAACGGCAGAGGGATATTGGCTCTGTTTGCATGCAAGGCTACAGGTTTTTTTTACCTATGGGCGTAGCGTGCAACACTTTGGTTTCTGACATGGTTTTCTTATGCTTTTAGCATTTGTGATATCCTTGTAGGTACCCCACGTGGCGTCGAGGCGTTGGAGATGCAAATGGCGACATCGGCATCGTCACAAATAAGCAAGGTGAGTAAATTTATATCTACGGGGAGAAGTCGGGTGGATGGCGTATAGCACCCCCGCAGTTCGTGGTGATGTATACGGATGCGTATACACACCAACAATTATTATATGATAATTGGGATTAATGATAATGTTAAGATGGATATTGGTGTGTTGGATTGGTGAAAGGTTACGAAACCCTAGGGTAGTGGGTGCACAACACATACATATACACACATACATACTTGCATACATCCTTATTTCATATGTGGTTATGGGATTCTATGTGTTCACGTGAGTATGAAATTATGTGTTCACATGCGGATTTGAGGATGATACTTGGGTTTGAGATGAGTCGATGATATTTGATCCGAGATTATGATATCAGTGATATGGTAAAATTCATATTTGAGATACGTCTTGATGCTTTAGCAGATTTTAGGATAATGATGCCATAAGAATATTGATATATATATATATAAAATGATCGACATGTGATTATGATACGATATTGGATATGATATGATATGAAAGATATTTATGATAGGCCGCCTTGGGTGTTGTTTACTCTTTGAGATGATATGTGCTGACGATATCGATTCATACGAGACTGTCGATCAGTAGTCAGATCATAATTATAGTGATGATATTAGCTTTGTACTAGACGTAAATCAGTACCCGGATTATGATCTTTGATAAAGAGGATACCAGATGTGTAATATAATGAATATGATTTTGACCCGTACCCAGATTTGGGGATGCCGTACGACGGATTCACGTACGAGCTATACTTTGATGTTTGATCCGCACTCTTGATTTAAGAATAACTGATTATAGATATATGGTATCGGATGTGATATTATCGAGGCGGGATCACCGACTATATATGAATATATATGTATCGACTCAGAGGTTAGGCGGTTTCCCTTACCTATTGTTAGCTTAGCTCAGCCTTATAGTGGTGTAGTTATATGACTCTTATGATATTAGATGCAGTTTAGCGATCATTGTGTTTAGTATTCAGCTCCCGCACATTATTGTTGTTGCTCCGCGTTGCATACTGTTGTGATTCATATTCCATTATTGATATCATGATGTTAAGACACCAGCACCATTACCGATGATGCGTATGTACCACGTACACTTATTTGCCGGCTCACACACATCTTCATCGGTAATTGCCATGTCGCTATACAGTAGTATTATTGCATCAGGATATGACCCTTGTATGTGCATACTATTATTCCATGTTGCATGATATACTGTTATACTTGCACTTCATTGATATGTCACCTACATCATACTTTCTGATTATGCGCATTGAGATATGTTGTTTCTGGATTTGGGAACCGTGGGTATTTCAAAGAGATTATGTAATTGTTTAAAAAACCCGGTTACCCCTGATATGATATTTCAGTGCGTCCACCATGTGTTTTCTCGGTGCTGAGAGTGACATGTGAGGCCCGATTCGAGGAGGCGGATGAACCATTTCGGGTACATGGTGGGCCCGGTGCGGTACCCCGGGGCAAGAAGATCGCAGGAGATGGCGTTGAGCCTGGCAGGGGAGCACTACCGACCGGTGATTTTACCCGACGCGTCGGATATCCGGAGGATACCGTCGTGGTCTTGAGATGGATGGTAGGGGCCGATCTGGACTAACGGCGCCCGAGATATTGTGATTGGGACATTGAGATTTGAGGTATTGAGGCACAGAGTTTACGACACAGAGATATCGAGACATTGGGATACTTGTTTTGTGTCGATGTTAGGCACTGTTTTATGCTCATTTCATTTATGATACCTCATTTTAGAAACACAAAACTCTCACTAAATTTATGAAAGCAGTTTTCTTCAGTACATGCATTCTGTTTCATGCATTCATACATCATCCATACATATTGCTACCTGAGGCACTGACACGGGCATATGGGGTTACACTTGGGTTAGATATTTACCCTAGCCATGGTTATAGATTGCTGGTTATATATTTAAGGATTATATATTCTGATCGTATGACCTAGGATTGCGTTATACATGCGATTTTCTGTTCGTAGATCTTTTTCTACCCACGAGTTGGCAACTCACCCCCGTTGTGCCCCAGTTTCTTGCAGGTGTTGCCGTACAGGTTTCATTACGGCTTTGCGGGCACTACTTCTTTCGGGGGACTTGCTAGTACGTGGGTTATTTGTATCGTACCCATCATTATACATTGTATATTATATTTCAGTTGTATCTAGAAGTTCCATCAACCAAAACATGTACTTATTTGAGATAGAGACCAGTGATGTCTATTCTTTCGACCGTAGAGTTGCGCGTTATATTCTATGGATTTCCTGCTGTTTGAGTTCCTTCTGGTGTGATCCTCGCCTTTAGGCGTTGTATATTATGTTGCAAACTGGTTGATTTTAAAATGGTTTTCCTACACTCTACTACTTTTCTTGGTTTGGATTTCTGGGTTTTCGGCTTACTTAGAATACGTACGCCTTGAGACGTTCATAGTCTAGGTGCCGATCATATTCCGTAAATTTCGGGACGTGACAAAGTTGGTATCAGAGCGTTGGGTTTTACCTTCGGAGCGTAGGATGACCCTTGGTTGATGGAATAGGTGACTAAAGTAGAGTGACGTGCCGTGGGTATGTTCCGCGGCATACTTACGATACGCTACTCCACTTAAGGAGCCTTAGGATAAACATTTCTTTACTCAGTATCATATTCATTCCTGATCTAGCCTCATCGGTACCAGTTATGGTTTTTCTGCCACGATTACGGGCAGGGAGAGCTACGGCTAGAGTTGTGGTCAACATGAGCTCGTCAAGAACGAGGACTGACCAGGGCATGATTCCGGCGACACACGATTGCAGAGAAGTGTCTTTTCATTGTGTTTTCACGCCACGAGCGTTGGGTGGATTGCTGTATGAGATTACTCGGACGTACCGATTTGCACTAGAGGATTGAGCCACTGATAGAAGCCAACCAGATTTTGATGACCGTTGATATATTGCCTATTCATGATGATTAAGGTACGGTTCAGCGTGCAGACGAGTGAGCCCGTTATTGCTGCGAACGACGAGATATCGCCCCAGATGTTGGAGCTATTGCTGTACGAGTTGTACGAAGAGATGACAGAAGGTCGCTAGTCACCGAGGATGAATGACTAGGACATGTGATTCGTTTGCTACCCCGATGCGAGGTCATCAGATAGATTGATTCCAGCTAGAGTCGACTTCACGCGGAGACGTTGAGAGTCGACAGAGACGATCGAATGTCAGAAACCTATTATTCCAAGTTTAAAGTATTCGAAAAGACATGCAGGCAATTCTATGGACCCTCTAGAAGAATGAAACCCTAACTCGACTTTATGACCGTGTGAAAGCCTTTGAACCTTAGGGTTTGCGGCAGTTCCGCGGCGCCATTAGTGAGGCTTGGGTTTTCCCTTCTACGGCTGGACCATCGATGCTGTGGTACGTACTCGATACTATTAAACTGTACCCAAGATGTTGAGCTCTTGGGGGATTATGAGGTTTTGACGAATCGATCGGATGGTTCGACTTCATTTGGATGCTAGGTGGTGAGATGCATTTCTTGGAAGACTCCAGATACGAGGATAGCCGTTGGAGCTCAGTCCATGCAGCCACGACGAGACGAGTCCGAAGCAGTCGACATTAAAGAAAGTGGAGTAAGAGGTTCGTACGAGATCTTGATGAGACGACGTTCCACTCCGTCGACATCAGAGATGCGATACGCATGCCGAGGCATTGTACTTGGATATACCTTCCAGAAGGAGTCGTGATGAGTATGCAGCCGTTCCGGAACGAGAATAGATCTAGTAAGGGAAGATGACTTCCGGACAGTTCGGCAGAGACGAGATTTGGGAGAGATTTCGACAGGACCTTTCTGGAATAAATTACGAGAAAAGACTAGATGAGTGCCAGAATGGAATCGTCCCCGTTAGCACACCTGACAGGGCCGATGAGCCGATGGATCGTGAGATTGGTAATCCACAGAGAAGACTTGGACCCCGGAGTGGTCATGTTATGCATACCAGCAGGCCAGAGTTCAGGATCGTCGACGAGGCATGCTATGAGTGATCACGACAGTTGGCCAGAGATTCTTAGAGGATGTGCTTGAGCGGGACTATTCCGCCATACTCGATTTCGATGTTTGGGCGATCTATTCGCATGACTGATTTGATGATCAGGGGATACGGTGATTTTGGACTAGACTGTGCGTACCAGGAGCCGAGGGACTGCAGCGTGAGATTCTTGAGGAGGCACGTCGATCGGTGTACAGTGTTCATCCGGGTTCCACCAAGATATACCATGATAGGAGAGATGTTTACTGGTAAGACGGAATGAAGGGGACATCGCAGATTTTGTGTCGAGATGCCTGACTTGTCAGCAAGTCAAGGCCGAGCACCAGAGACCAGCAGGTGAACTACAGCCGTTACCCATTCCGGAGTGGAAACAGGAACAGATTTCGATGGATATCATTGTGGGTCTACCTAGGACTAAGAAAGGGTATGACTCCATTTGGGTGATCGTGGATCGTTTGACGAAAGCGGCTCACTTCCTGCCAGTGAAGACGACTTTCGGATTTGCTCAGTACGCCCAGATTTACATCGACGAAATTGTACGACTGCATGGGGTCCCGACGTGTATCATGTCCGACAGAGGCACCCAGTTTACCGGCTGACTATGGCAGAGGCTTCAGGAGGCGTTGGGCACACGCTCGAGTTTCAGCATTGTATCCGCAGACCGATGGCCAGTCAGAGCAGACTATTCAGACTCTCGATGACATGCTCAGAGCGTGCGTTTTAGACTTTGGTGGTAGCTGGGATCATCATTTACCCTTGGTGGAGTTCACCTACAACAACAGCTTCCAGGACACTATTCAGATGGCACCTTTCGAGGCCTTGTAATGGGAGGAGATGCAGATCGCCCGTTTGTTGGGCAGAGCTCAGTGAGAGCAGTATTTTAGGGCCACAGATCGTACAGGAGACGACCGATAAGATACAGCTGATTCGAGACAGGGTGAGGACAGCTCAGGGCGGGCAGAAATCGTATGCTGACAGACCCCGCCGCAGATTAGAGTTTGCAGCTGGCGATCACGTTTTTCTGAAGATATCTCCAATGAAAGGAGTGATGAGGTTTGTATAGAAGGGGAAGCTTGGCCCAGATTTGTGGGTCCCTTCGAGATCCTCGAGCGTGCGGGCACAGTAGCATATCGTTTGGCTCTTCCACCCGACTTCCCAGATGTTCACCCCGTGTTCCATGTGTCGATGCTTCGCAGAAACCTACATGACCCTTCGCACATGATTCAGCATCAGACCATTCAGCCGGGCGCAATCTTACATTCACCGAACAGCCAGTCGTGATATTGGACCGACAAGTGAAGAAACATAGATCGAAGGTCTTGCCATCAGTAAGGATTCTTTGGCGCAGCTCGAATGGTGAAGAGGTCACTTGGGAGGCCAAGGGCGAGATGCGGGAGAAGTTCCCTCATCTTTTTGAAGGTATGCGTTGCTTTATATTTTAAATTCGGGGATGAATTTTCTTAAGGAGGGAAGACTGTAACACCTGAGTTTGTGTTTAGTGGTAAGTGTGTCTTAATATAGGGTTTTTGGTAAAAAGTTTACGAAAATGGCTTTTAAATATTTTATCTCGTTTTATGGATATTTTATCGGAATTTTATCTGGACTACACACACTTGTGCATGTTAACTTGGGTTAAGTCTAGGGTTGCCATGTTTAGCCAACCATGATGGGTTAACCTTTTGGTTAAGTTAAGTGGGTTAATTAAGGGTTTAGCTTTGTTAAAAAATTGGATTAAGTGGGGGTTGACTTGTGGCTTGAAAGAGAGAGAGAGGTGGCTCCTAGGTAATGTAACAATCACCTTTCACTTCAAAACTTTTGCCTCTCACATCTCTCCCTCTCACTCACTCACACTCACATATCTCACACAACACCACACCATCATACTTCAACTTCACCCCACACAACACCAACCCCCAACACTTCTACTGCTGCACACAGCCACAAGAAAAAGAGAGAGGGGGTTGCAAGCAACAGCAACAGCAACAAACTACAAGCAAAAACAGCTTCAGCCCCAATTTCATCACATCAGCAGCTACATCAGCCACCACAACACCATAACTCCTGCAGCAGCCACAAAAGCAACCCAACACCATAAACACACCAATACAATACAGCAGCTTCAACAACCCAAACACTACCACAACACCCAAAACAACAACAACACACATTCAAGTGAAAACAGCAGCATCAGCTGCAGTGGAAACAACAGCATCAGCAGCAGCAACCATACACTTGAGGCTGCTATAGGGCTCTTCAGCAGCAACACCCCTCCTCCTTCTTCCCTTCTCATTCATCCTAGGACCCCCTTGAGGTATAATTTCACAACCAAATTCCTATCTTGCCAAGTTCTGGTTATATAGCTGAAATTTAGTATTATTATGTGGTTTAGTGCTAGTTTAGGTAAATTTGAGTGAGATTTGGCCAAGGGAAGGTTTTGATGGCTGGTATAGCCCTATTAGGTGTATTTGAGACCAGTTTAACCAAGATTACCCCAGATTTCCAGTTGGTTACCATATTTATTCGACTTGGCGTAAATTAGCAATTTTGTCGACTTTGTGGCCATTCTGGAAACTGCTATCAACCCGGACCTCCTAAAATAATTTTAACTTGGCAGTAGGATGTGCAGGAAGATAGGAACTAACACCCAAAGCCTTAGCCCCAAACTCCCATTTCAGGCCGCAGATAAAATCCTTCTGGCTGCAATTTAGGGCCAGAGCAGGAGGAAACCCCCTCGTTTTTGGTGCCTAGCCCTTTTACCTGTAAACTTGACCCCTGGAATGTCCAATTTTGTCCGATTCCAAACAGGTTAAATCTGGGTTGATTTTCTTAAGTTGGCGCATGATTTATGACTAGTTTTCGTATGGGTTTTGGTATTTGGTGATTCTTTTCCGTCGGGTGGCGTTTGAACGCCAACGGCAGAAGGATATTGGCTGTGTTTGCACGCAAGGCTACAGGTTTTTTTGTACCTATGGGCGTAGCATGCACCACTTTGGTTTCCGACATGGTTTTCTTATGCTTTAGCGTTTGTGATATCCTTGTAGGTACCCCAGGTGGCGTCGAGGCGTTAGAGATGCAAATGGTGACATCGACATCGGCACAAATAAGCAAGGTGAGTAGATTTATATCTACGGGGAGTAGTCGGGTGGATGGCGTATAGCACCCCCGCAGTTCGTGGTGATGTATACGGATGCGTATACACACCAACAATTATTATATGTTAATTGGGATTAATGATACTGTAAGATGGATATTGGTGTGTTGGATTGGTTAAATTTTACGAAACCCTAGGGTAGTGGGTGCACTACACATACATATACACACATACATACTTGCATACATCCTTATTTCTTATGTGGTTATGGGATTCTATGTGTTCACGTGAGTATGGGACTATGTGTTCACATACGGATTTGAGGATGATACTTGGGTTTGAGATGAGTCGATGATATTTGATCCGAGATTATGATATCGGTGATATGGTAAAATTCATATTTGAGATACGTCTTGATTCTTTAGCGGATTTTAGGATAATGATGCCATAGGAATAGTGATATATATATAAAATGATCGACATGTGATTATGATACGAGATAGGATATGATATGATATGACAAGATATTTATGATAGGCCGCCTTGGGCGTTGTTTACTCCTTGAGATGATATGTGCTGATGATATCAATTCATACGAGACTGTCGATCAGTAGTCAGATCATAATTATAGTGATGATATTAGCTTTGTACTTGATGTAGGTCAGTACCCGGATTATGATCTTTGATAAAGAGGATACCAGATGAGTAATATAATGAATATGATTTTGACCCGTACCCAGATTTGGGGATGCCGTACGACGGATTCACGTACGAGCTATACTTTGATGTTTGATCCGCACTCTTGATTTGAGAATAACTGATTATAGAGATATGGTATCGGATGTGATATTATCGAGGCGGGATTACCGACTATATATGTATATATATGTATCGACTCAGAGGTTAGGCGGTTTCCCTTACCTATTGTTAGCTTAGCTCAGCCTTATAGTGGTGTAGTTATATGACTCTTATGACATTAGATGCAGTTTAGCGATCATTGTGTTTAGTATTCAGCTCCCGCACATTATTGTTGTTGCTCCGCATTGCATACTGTTGTGATTCATATTCCATTATTGATATCATGATGTTAAGACACCAGCACCATTACCGATGATGCGTATGTACCACGTACACTTATTTGCCGGCTCACACACATCTTCATCGGTAATTGCCATGTCACTATACAGTAGTATTATTGCATCAGGATATGACCCTTGTATGTGCATACTATTATTCCATGTTGCATGATATACTGTTATACTTGCACTTCATTGATATGTCACCTACATCATACTTTCTGATTATGCGCATTGAGATATGTTGTTTCTATGATATTTCTGGATTTGGGAACCTTGGGTATTTCAAAGAGATTATGTAATTGTTTTAAAAACCCGGTTACCCTTGATATGATATTTCAGTGCGTCCACCATGTGTTTTCTCGGTGCTGAGAGTGACATGTGAGGCCCGATTCGAGGAGGCAGATGAACCGTTTCGGGTACATGGTGGGCCCGGTGCGGTACCCCGGGGCAAGAAGATCGCAGGAGATGGCGTTAAGCCTGGCAGGGGAGCACTACCGACCGGTGATTTTACCCGACGCGTCGGATATCCGGAGGATATCGTCGTGGTCTTGAGATGTATGGTAGGGGCCGATCTGGACTGACGTCACCCGAGATATTGTGATTGAGACATTGAGATTTGAGTTATTGAGGCACAGAGTTTACGACACAGAGATATCGAGACATTGGGATACTTGTTTTGTGTCGATGTTAGGCACTGTTTTATGCTCATTTCATTTATGATACCTCATTTTAGAAATACAAAAATCTCACTAAATTTATGAAAGCAGTTTTCTTCAGTACATGCATTCTGTTTCATGCATTCATACATCATCCATACATATTGCTACCTGAGGCACTGACACGGGCACATAGGGTTACACTTGGGTTAGATATTTACCCTAGCCATGGTTATAGATTGCTGGTTATAAATTTGAGGATTATATATTCTGATCGTATGACCTAGGATTGCGTCATACATGCGATTTTCAGTTCGTTGATCTTTTTCTACTCACGAGTTGGCAACTCACCCCCGTTGTGCCCCAGTTTCTTGCAGGTGTTGGCGTATAGGTTTCATTACGGCTTTGCGGGCACTACTTCTTTCGGGGGACTTGCTAGTAGGTGGGTTATTTGTATCGTACCCATCATTATACATTGTATATTATATTTCAGTTGTATCTAGAAGTTCCATCAACCAAAACATGTACTTATTTGAGATAGAGACCAGTGATGTCTATTCTTTCGACCGTAGAGTTGCGCGTTATATTCTATGGATTTCCTGCTGTTTGAGTTCCTTCTGGTGTGATCCTCGCCTTGAGGCGTTGTATATTATGTTGCAAACTGGTTGATTTTAAAATGGTTTTCCTACACTCTGCTACTTTTCTTGGTTTGGATTTCTGGGTTTTCGGCTTACTTAGAATACGTACGCCTTGAGACGTTCGTAGTCTAGGTGCCGGTCATATTCCGTAAATTTCGGGACGTGACAGAAAGACTAGTCGGGATTAATTACACTCTACAAGTTCGCCAATCTTTCAGCCAGGCCAGTGCCGGTACTTTGAGGGTGGTTCCCCGTGCTTTCGCACGGACCTAATTAAAATAAACCTCGTTTTCACAGGGGCGTAACCCCATTAACACCTTTCTAGACATCTACTTGATCGGCTAATTGTAATATGTAAAACTCTCCCAGGAGTAACTCTTACTCGCAGCGGGTATCGGGATCCAACTATCTCATAGAAGGTATGCAATCTCATTGCAAATTTCAACTCTTGAAATTCCCAATAATATTTTACCCCTAGCAGCTATATGACCTTAACATGGTCAACAAATCATAAGTGCTAGTCAAGTTCAACCCGTCATTTCTCTATTGAATTAAACTCACCCGCACGACCCTTAACATGGTCAACAAAGTCGCACGACTACCCTAATCCAATTGCATCATATGCTTATACAGATAAGCACTAATCAGCTACCGCACACTACGCCTTAACATGGTCAACAAACGTAGCACGAATACTAACTAGTACTTGTCTGAAATGACGGAGGGCTACGACAGGTTTTTAAGAAAACCCTTTACGTAATGAACTTGATATCGTTGTAGAATCGAGTGATTTTAAAATGGAGTGTTTTTGAGGCTTTTCTAGTTTTGCTAAAGAGGTCACTCCCGGTGAAGGGATCGTCGGCTCTTTCCTCATCGAATAAGGTGCAGGATATTTCATAAATATCGCTGTGCGAAGCAAAAACTATAGAAGCAATCAAAAGAAAAACCGAGTATGCAGCATCTGCTAGTTTCGCTAAAGAGGTCACTCCCGTTGAAGGGATCTCGGCTCTTTCCTTTTCGAATAAGGTGCTAGATGTTCTACAAGGAACACCGCTATGCAAATCAAGAACTAGAGCTACCAGTTTTTAAACAAGTTTCTACAACATCTTTAGGTTTCTTTTATTTCATTAATCTCATTAATGAAGTCCCATTTTCATTATGCTTCACAAGCATCACTTTTGAAACGAAATCTGCAATATAACATATATCTCATATATATAATATAAACATTCGTCTCAGGCAGTAACATGATCTCATCAAAGAACATTGCAGCAGAAGAACACATATGAAATATTGGATATACTAGGAGGTCCATGTTTTTAATACGAGCCTGTATAAAACACGGATTCCACGGTTGCGATGAATAGCCAAACCTACATCCCTAGACCCCTACGAGAGCGGCAAGCAACACTGCCAATTCTAGGGTTAGGAGACCCGGTCTCGACTCCTCGAGATGGTCTCCCACTGGACCCCAGAACCCGGTTACTTGTGCTCCCCGCCTTGGGTCTACCTAATGCGGAAAAGTAAATAATATACAATGGTGACATCATCCTCAGCCCGGAAGTGCCCCAATAAAAGAATATTACATACAAATGAATTTTACATGAATGAAAAAGAAAAACTCTCATCTCACATAAAACCCCCGGCTATTCAGAACGCGACGATCCAATATAACATATCACAGCAACAGATAATATCACATATCATCAACGTAAGTAAATATGCGTATCCCAATTGTCATTGATGTATAGAAACGAAACCGGCGATACACCACATATTACACTTACGGTCGCAGAAAAGTAAGTGTAAAACTACAACAGTTGGAATCCGCAACCTCCTTAGACATCGCATGCCTAACCAAATGAATTCCTTAGACATCGCATGCCTAACAATTATAAACTCGCATTTTAGTCTCATTATCGAAAACTCTTTTCAATATCAAGTCGGGCAATTCAACAAGATTCCCGACATCCTGATCGAATGCTCGTCGCAAACTTTAGTAGACGGCCGCACCCCCGGATGTCGTCGACGAAGTGCACTAAGGCGGAACACCGCTGCCACGAGCACCCGAACGGATGCTTTTGGCGACGAGGTTCTCCTACAGTCACTTGGTCGGGGCTATGGGGCGTGGCTGTCTATTAAGTTTACCCGGCGAGTATCCGCGTACGCTACGTGATTGCGACGGACTTTTGATCACATCAAAATCCCGTGGCAACTGATCAAATGAGACTGAACTGCTAGATTTATATAATTCAAATTAGTTATCTCATAACTACTTGTGGATTCCAAATATTGTATCACGTTCCAGATAAATAGACAATGTTAAACATTCTGATTGAATAATCAAACACCCAAGTTTTCCTAAATAGCCCAACACTTGTGCGGAGTTTAAAAACATCTATAACATGCCACAGTACCAATGGTCCAGCCGTAGAAGGGTCAAGCCAACGCCTCACAGGTGGCAACGCCGTACTGCCACAAACCCTAAGGTTTAAAGGCGGTTCAGACGGTCACATAATCGAGTTAAGGTTTGTTGTCTGCTAGAGGGTCCACCGCGTTACTTGCACGAATTTCCGAAAGTTTCAAACTCGAGAAAAAATCCAACTTTTGAAAATTTTCCGACAGGGGAAAAAGTGAGTTATTGATATTCGTTCGAACTTTTTAACACCTTCTAACATTACCCAGAAAAATAATTAAACGAAGTTAAATTATCCGATCGAATCAACGAGTCCCCAATACATCCCAGAAAACTCAACACTTGAGTAAAATTAAAAATTCCTAGAAGCATTAGGAAATTCGTACGGAAGTTACTGTATAAAAATGAAACCATAATTCAACTATAGCGCCGCGGAACAGCCGCGCAAGGCATGTTCCCGCCGCGGTTCCGCGGCGCTTTAAGTGTATTAATGGCTCGTTTTTCACATAAATCCTTAGAATTCCCTGCTGAGTTTTTTGAGTATTTTTAATGCAGAAAAAATCACATTTTGAATTTTTTTCCAGAAACTAGGGTTTTACAGGTATTCAGAGTTCGATCGGACTTTAAACTTCGCCTTGACTTCGTCTAAAGCTCTAGCTTGGCTCTGATACCACTGCAGGGTTACTAGGCAATCTCATAAGGGTCTATAAGGTATCAACCATGCCCGATTTAAAATTTAGACGTGCCGAACAACCCTAACCAAGATCTTTAAACTAGATATTAGGCGAAACAAAGCATGTTAAACACTTTAACACTAAGAGTTTGGGATTACAACCTTTGTAGTCCGGTCCTTCACTTTTAAAGCTCCGTGTTGAGGTCCCTTCGCTGCGATCATCGAGTACCTGGACTCTAGAGAGGCTCCACGAAGAGAAAGATGCAAGCTTGCTTCCGATCTTCGATAACTAAGATGATCTACCTTGAAGTTTCTTTAACACAAGCTCTCACTCACTAAATGAAGTGAACACCCTAATATAAATGGCTAGGATAGATTAGTATGATGAAGTAGGATTTTAGCTCTCATTTGTTTTCTTAATCTCACTCATAATCATCACAAGAGCAAAAGCTAGAAAGATTTTCTCCAAGAGAAGAAGAAGAAAAATAATCAAAACCATTTGTGATGAATAATGAATAACTCAAGTGTGGTTAGAAATGCAACCATGGGTTAAGTATGAAGACTTAACCCATGTAGAGAACGAACTATGGTAAAAGGGTTGGGTTGGGTTAAGGAAATATCTTGCAAAATATCACAAAATATTCAAGTCAAAATCAAAGCTTCAAGAAGCTTCTTAAAAGCTTCATGAAAGCTTAACCCTAATCCAAACCCTAACCACATTTATTCTCCACAAACCATGTTGCATTTATAACCCTAACATGTTACAATATTATATATCACATATACAATATTTATTGTAACAAAATAAAATAATATAATTAACATATATCACATATATATCAATGTATTACCCGAGTGAGAAAAAGAATCTTTTAGTGAGCTTATATTAGTTAATGAAATTTAATATATCAAATATATAATTATACGTTAAATTATCGAATCAACACTTGATCCAATAATCCGGCTATTTCACAAATAACTGACTAATATAATCTGTATCAGTTCATCGAATCAACACTTGATCCGATGACCCGGCTATATCACATATACCCGGCCGATATCTCATATCGCGAGAATCTAACACGATATCACATACACGTATTGTTCTCGGTCCCGCACATATCATATATGTTCTCCTACTTCGTTTTGCCTGAGTCAAGAAACCTCTGTGTAGGACTCTAAAGAATCGTCAATACGCTGGCAGTAGGTGATGATCATATCAAACACCCACTAGCTGCAAGCGGTCAGCAAAACGTAACAGCCACCCAGGTATTGAACGATCAGAAGATCAACAAGCAAGCCTGTACATTCTCCTGCGAATCCAATCAGTAACAGTCCCGTACAGTCCGGTCTCTTCGTCTAATATGTCGCATATCTCTCCTAGGTGTGGTAAGCGTCAGACCTCAGTAGCTTGATAAGTCATGTCGATATGAGGTCCATAACAGTTCGAGAAACTACTGATAACACTTACCAGTAAATCTCAGCAACCCTGACCAGGGATTTCCAGTTATAGCCAATCGAACACAGCGCAACATCAACTCCCTATACCGGGAGAGACGAATCCTCTCCTATCGCTCATTGCCTCCTTGTGATTCGGGACTGTACCCAAAACCCACCTATTTTCACGCCCTCTTGGACGTGGTATGATGGAAATCAAAGCACAGTGGGAATCACACAAGACTCTATGACGATCTCGGGTCTACAGACTAACCTGTACCAGTGTCACCAGAGAACTGCCATCTGACGTGTGGTATAATACCATCTGGAAGTTCTCGGCGAGTCTGTCCAGTGTACCCAGTCTCCACTGAGCACCCATATACCTTCTCTGATATCAAACACCAATGGATATGAGATCATCCATCGCCCATCATATGGGTCAGAAGCGCATACGCTAGTGTACTCTGGAGTATCGATGCCCTGTCTCGGTACTCCCATAACTAGGAACATTTGAAGGATGTACTTGGCGACTATACTATCCTCACTAGTATGATCTGCATCATAGTCCTGGTTGTCAAGTACTCATCCTAAGGGCTTTATCAACATGTAACATAGAGACAATCAGAGTACATGTTAAGATAAAGAGAAACCAGATAGTGTACTATCTTGTCAAGCAAGAAAGTCCTCCCTATATATGTCAAAGCATCCACTACAATATACATCGTATATACAGTAATGTCCTCTAGGGCAAACATATAACTAACATGGCTCACTTTAATTTCATTTTTTCACTCATTTTCTCACATCTCCATTGAAGCTAGAAAGCTATGAGGAGGAAGAAGAAGAATGAAGAACTCATATGAAAAATAATAATCCAAATGAATTATTGCAACATGGGTGAGTTAAGCCCTCATGCCTAACTCATGTAGAGAATTAACCAAGGGCTAAGGTTAAGGGTAGGGATTATAAATATCTTAAGGCAAAACAAAACTTGAAGACTTTAGTCAATGCAAATCCAAGCTTCCAAAAGATTCTTGCCATGACCAAAGACTTTAGTTTCTAATTACTTAATCCATTAAAAACCCTAGGATTAAACCAAGCATGGTGTAAGTCATACACACACCCAAGTTGCATGTATCATCAAACATGACACAAAACATGTACACAAGAATATATCACATATATTCAATGTGCACAAAATGAGAAAAAGAAATCATAAGTGAGCTTATTATTAGTTAAGGTAATGTAATGTATCAAATATATAATTATACATTAAATTATTAAATCAACTCTTGATTTAATAATCCGGCTATATCACATATAACCGACTAATATCAAATGTAACAACTTATCGAATCAACACTTGATCCGATAACCCGGCTATATAACATATAACCGACCAATGTCACAAATCGTGAGAATAGAATACGGTATCTCATATCATATTAATCTCGGTCTCGCACATATCACATATGTGCTCCTGCTCCGTTTCGCTTGAGCTAGGAAACCTCTGTGTAAGACTCTAAAGACTCGTCAATACGCCAGCAGCAGGTGATGATCATATCAAACACCCACAAGCCGCAAGCGGTCTGCTAAATGTAACGGCCACCCGAGTATTTAGCGACCAGAAGATCAGCAAGCAAGCCTTCTCATACTCCTACGAATCCAATCAGTAACACTACTGTACAGTCCGGTCTCTTCATCTAATATGTTGCATATCTCGTCTAGGGGCGGTAAACGTTAGACCCCAGTAACTCGATAAGTCATGCCGATGTGAGCCTCATAATGGGTCGAGAAACTACTGATAACACTTACCAGTATATCTCTGAAGCGGCCTTGGCCAAGTACTTCCTGTTATAACCAATCGAGCACAATGCAACATCAACTCCCAATATCGGGAGAGACGAAACCCCTCCTATCGCTCATTGCCTCCATATGACTCGGGACTGTACCCAAAAGCCACCGTTTTGCACGTTCTCTTGAAAGTGGTATGGTGGAAATCAAAGCACAGTGGGAATCACACAAGACTCTATGACGATCTCGGGTCTACAGACTAACCTGTACCAGTGTCTGTAGGGTTCCTAGGCACTCATACAAGCATCTACCATGCCCGGATAAAAAATTAGACGTGCCGAACAACCCAAATCCGGGATCTTTGCTAGATTATTAGGGTTACACATGCAAGTAAACATCTTTACAACTAAGTGAATACGAAATACAACCTTTGTAGATCGCTCCTTCACTTCAGAGGCTCCTTGTTGTAGTCCCTTCGCTGCGATCATGGTCCTCTTGGGCTCTTGCATGGCTTCACGAGGCAGTAGGAGCGTCCTTGCTTGAAGTCTTTGAGGCCGAAGATAATCTACGTCGAGAGAATACGAACTCAAGCTTTATCTTCAATAACTAGAGAATTAGTGAAGCAAACACCCTAAACTAAAGTGCTAGTCTAGTTGAGGATGAGGAAATAGGAAGTGGGTACACCTTAGAATTATTTATCGCACATTTGTTTCTCACTTAATCAAAACCTAGAAAGCTTTTTAGCTCAAGGAAGAAGATGAAAAAATAATGAGATGAGGATAATGATCAAGTGAGTGAGCTAACCATGGGTGAGTGAGTATCTTATACTAACTCATGTAGAGACATAACCATGGCTAATCCAAATGGTTAGGTTAACAAAAATCTAAAGTAAAGACAAAGTTAGTGGACTTTGTCAAAGCAATGCAAGCTTCTACAAACTTCATGCTCTTTCCAAATCTCCACAAATTTTGTAATTACCTTAAATAATTATAACCCACCATAATAAATAGAATGGTGTATGTCTTACACACCAATGAATGATGTATCAACAACCATGATACAAAATGAAAACATATTTTAATATATATCACATATATATTAAAGTTGTGCACATGTGAGAAAAATCCTTAAGTGAACAAATGTTAGTTAATGTAAATTAGTATATCAAATATACAAGTATACACTAAATTATTTAATCAACACTTGACTTAATAATCCGGTTATATCTCATATAACCGACTAACATCCAATGTATCGACTTATCGAATCAACACTTGATTCGATAACCCGGCTATATCACATATAACCGACCAATGCAAAAAGTCGTGAGAATATAATACGGTATCACATACACGTATTATTCTCGGTCCCGCACATATCACATATGCGCTCCTATTTCGTTTTTCCTGAGCCAGTAAAACCTCTATGTAGGACTCTAAAAACTCGTCAATACGCCGGCAGTAGGTGATGATCACATCAAACACCCACAAGCCGTTAGCGGTACTAGCTGGACGTAACGGCTATCCGGGTATTGAGCGATCAGAAGATCAGCAAGCAAGCCCCCTCCAACTCCTGTAAAAGCCTAACGGTAACACTTTCCGTACAGTCCGGTCTCCTCGTCTAATATGTCGCATATCAGGTCTAGGGGTGGTAAACGTCAGACCCCAATAACCGATAAGTCGTGCCGATGTGAGGCTCATAACGGGTCGAGAAACTACTGGTAACACTTACCAGTAAATCTCTAAATCACACCTGGCCAGGGACTTCCCTGTTATGGCCAATCGAGCACAGTGCAACATCAACCCCCAATACCGGTAGAGACGAAACCCCTCCTATCGCTCATTGCCTCCATGCGACTCGGGACTGTACCCAAAAACCACCATTTTGCACGCCCTCTTGGACGTAGTAAGGTGGAAATCAAAGCACAGTGGGAATCACACAAGACTCTATGGCGATCTTGGGTCTACAGACTAACCTGCACAAGTGTCACCAGAGAACTGCCATCTGACGTGAGGTATAATACTATCTGGGAGTTCTCGGCAAGTCCGTCCAGTGTACCCAGTGTCCACTAAGCACCCGAATACCATCTCTGATGTCAAACACCAATGGATATGGGATCATCCATCTCCCATCTCATGGGTCGAGAAGCGTATACGCTAGTCCACTCTGGTATATCGATGCCCCGTCTCGATATACCCACGACAAGGGACATTAAAGGATGTACTTATGGACAACCATGGCCCCACTAGTATGATCTGCATCACATTCCTGGTAGTCAAGTACACATCCTAAGGGCTTTACCAACATGTAACTATAAGACAGTATCAAGAGACAAGTATACATGTTAAGATAAAGAGCAACCAGATAGCATATTATCATATTGAGCAAGAAAGTCCTCTCTATATATGTCTAAGCATCCAATATAATATACATCATCTGTACAATACTGGCCTCTAGGGCATACATCCAACTAACAATCTCCCACTTGCACTAGGGCCAGCCGCTGTAGTATCGCATACCAAGCATCCCGAAGAGTCTCTTAAACTGTATCTAGGGAATGGCCTTTGTGAGTGGATCCGCAGTTTTGTTCTTCGTGTCAACCCTCCTGACCTCGATCTCCCGACGATCTACTATCTCCCGGATCAGGTGATACCGCATCAGAATATGCCTGGATCGCTGATGGGACCTGGGTTCCTTGGCCAAAGCCACCGCTCCATTTTTATCTCAATACAAAGGTATTGGATGCTCAATGGATGGAACCACTCCAAGTTCAGTAATGAACTTCTTGATCCAGACAGCCTCCTTGGCAGCATCGTTGGCAGCGATGTATTCAGCCTCCATCGTCGAGTCTGCCACGGTTTCCTGCTTGGAACTCTTCCTGCTAACCGCCCCTCCGTAAAGGGTAAAGACAAATCCCGAGTGCGACTTAGAGTCGTCCTTATCACTCTGGAAGCTCGAATCGGTAAAGGACTCAACTTGGAGTTCTCCGTTACCATACACCAAGAGCATCTCTTTAGTCCTTCGCAAGTACTTGAGAATGCTCTTCACAGCTGTCCAGTGACTCTCTCCAGGATCAGCTTGATACCTACTCACTATACTTAGTGAGTGTGTTACATCGGGTCGGGTACATAGCATCACGTACATGATAGAGCCTACTGCCGAAGCATAGGGTATCCCTTGCATGCGAGCTCTCTCCAAATCAGTCTTGGGAGACATCTCTTTGGAGAGAGTGAGCCCTGAGATCGTGGGTAAAAACCCACGTTTGGACTCTTCCATACTAAACCGCTTTAGTATGGTGTCAATGTACCTGGATTGGGACAATCCCAGTATCCGTTTTGATCTATCTCTATAGATCTTAATCCCCAAGATGCAGGAGGCATCCCCTAGATCTTTCATTGAGAATCTTTGTGATAAGAAGAGCTTGACCGATTGCAGCATAGGAATGTCATTTCCTATCAAGAGTATGTCGTCTATGTACAATACGAGGAAGACAACCTTACTCTCTGCCACCTTCTTGTAGATACAAGGTTCATCTACGTTTTTGACGAAATCAAACTCTTTGATAACGACGTCAAAGCAGATGTTCCAACTCCGCAATGCTTGCTTTAATCCATAAATGGATTTAATCAGCTTGCACACCTTCCTGCTGCTCCCACTAGCTACGAAGCCCTCTGGCTGAGTCATGTATATGTTCTCTTCTAAATCACCATTTAGAAAGGTGGTCTTAACATCCATTTGCCAGATTTCGTAGTCATGATATGCAGCGATGGCAAGCATGATCCGGATGGATTTAAGCATAGCCACTGGAGATAAGGTTTCGTCATAGTCCATACCTGGTCTTTGACGAAAACCTTTTGCAACAAGTCTATCTTTGAAAGTCTCCCCTTTCCCATCTACACCAAGTTTTTTCTTGAAGATCCACTTGCTCCCAATGGGTTTTTCCCCTTCAGGAGCACCTTCCAAAGTCCATACATTGTTGGTGTACATGGATTCCATCTCGGATCGCATTGCATCCAGCCATTTCACTGAGTCAACACTCGTGATACATCCTGGTCATAAGGATCTATAGGGATAGATCCAAAAAGTTATTGGGATTGTCCCAAGGAGGGGAGCACAAGTGACCGGGTTATGGGGTTCAGTGGGAGGCCATCTCGAGGAGTCGAGACCGGGTCTCCTAAACTCCAGGATTGGTAGGGTCGCTTGCCTCTCTCGTAGGGGTCTAGGGGTGTGGGCTTGGCTATTCATCGCGACTGTGGAATCCGTATTTTCTATTATTGGCTAAATACTAAATACGGACGTCCTAGTATATCCCACATTATATATATGTTTCTGCTGCCTGTGTTCTGTGATATCTGAGACGAATGATATATTATATATGAGATATATAGTAGACGTTGCTTATGTTTTACACCCGTGCTAGTCCCATCGCGGTATGCCGTTAGTTAAGTAACCTAATGGTGCATAACGGAACATTGCGGCGAATGCGGATGGCATAAGCGTACGTGTTATTTTCGTTTCTTTTTTGTGATTGGCTTAAGGACTTAAATGATGGGTTACATTAATATGATTAATGTAAAGAAATAAACCTAAAAAAGATGTTGTAGAATCAGATTTGAAAACCACTCGGCTCTTTATGTAAAAGCTGTATTTCAAAAACTGCGGAGCACAAGCCACTCCTTTTTCAAAACCATTTGATTCTATGACGATATCAAGTTCAAAGCGTTAAAGATTTTCTTAAAAATCATCCGCAACCCTCCGTCATTTTAGGAAGTAGAGTACTTAGTATTCGTGCTACGTTTGTTAACTTTAGTTAAGGCGTAGTGTACGGTAGCTAAGTGATGTCTTCCTACACTGCATATGATGCAGATTAATTAGGACATTCATGCGACTTTGTTGACCATAGTTAAGGGTCATATGGGTGGGTCTAACTGATCAAGAAATGACGGGTAGAACTTGACTGATACTTATGATTTGTTGACTATAGTTAAGGTCATAAGTACTAGGGGTAAAAATCACATCGGGAATTTCAAGTGTTGAGATTTGCAATGAGATTGCATACCTTCCATATGATGGTTGGATCCCGATCCCACTGTGGGAAATAGTTGCTCCTAGGAGAGTTTTGCAGTTTACAATTAGCTAACTCATTAGGTGTCTAGAAAGGTGTTACCGTGGCTACGCCTCTGGGAAAACGAGGTTTACTTTAATTAGGTCCGTGCGAAAGCACGGGGAACCTCCCTTAAGTACCGACACTGGCCTGGCTGAACAGTTAGCGAAGTTGTAGACTGTAATTAATCCTGGCTAGTTTTCTTTTTAAGGTTTGAAAGAAAAACTTGATTAAAGCAGTGGGAGACATCGATTAGACAAGATAATAACCAATCTAATCTATGCAAGGGCTTTCGCTGAGTGTATTCTTTTCTCTCTCTTAATGGCAGATACCAATGACTGGACTCAAGCTTCTACTAGATAAAAACAAACTGAATGGGACCAATTATAAAGACTGGCTGAGGAATCTGAAAATAGCCTTGACTTATGATAAGGTATCATATGTCCTCACGGCTCCAGCCCCGCCCGTCCCAGGCCCAAAATCCTCAGTTGCGGATATTGAAGTCCGCAAGACATGGGATGCTGACTGTGCCACGGCCAAATGCCTCGCGCTTGCATCGATGGACAATACACATCAAAAGCAGCACGAGAATATGGACATTCAAACCATATTCCTCCATACAAAGGAGTTGTATGGAGAGCAATCCCGCGTATTACGATACGAAGTATCAAAGAAATTGTTTCAGATGCGAATGGCCCCTGGCACACCGGTAGGAGACCATGTTCTGAAGATGATAGCTCTTATAGAAGAGCTTGAGGACTTGGATGGACAATGGACAATGAACAATGTACGGATATTATTCTGCAGTCCCTCCCCTCCACCTTTGCTCAATTCATAGTTAACTTCAACATGCACGGCATGGAGAAGGAACTACCTGAACTCCTTAATATGTTAAGGAGTGCAGAGAGCACTATGAAATCAGTGAAAACTCCCGTTATGACTATTGGACAATCTTCCTCTTCTCGCCCAAAGGCTAAGGCCAAGGGAAAGAAAAAGAAGAAGCCCACCAATCCTAAGGGTGGAGTTAAAAAGGTGAAGGGAAAGGAAAAGTCGAAAGCTGGAGACTCGGGGAAAGGTGAATGTTTTCATTGCCACAAGACAGGACATTGGAAGCGCAACTGTACGGAGTACTTGAACCTCAAGAAGAAGCATGGGGATGCTTCCGCTTCTGGTGTGTTTATGACAGAAAACTGTTTTTCAATAAACTCTGCTTCCTGGGTATTAGATATAAGTTCAGGTTCTCACATTTACAATTCTATGCAGGGGCTGAGAAATAGCAATGTTTTGAAGACAGGTGACCATACTCTCCGCGTTGGAAATGGTTCCAATGTACATACAGTCGCAGTGGGAGAGTATCACTTCGGGTTGCCATCTGGGTGTATATTGGTTTTAAACCCATGTTATTTTGTACCAAGTATGCTATGTAATATAATATCAGTTTCTTTGTTAGACAATGAAGGATATAACTTTATATTGCAGAACAATGTTATGAACATTCACCTGAATCAAATGTTGGTTGGGTATGGTACACTTAATAACGGGATATACGTTCTAAATCAACACACAGTTTTCAGCATATAACACACTAATAAAAGAAAACTTTCAGAATTAAATGAAGCTTTTCTTTGGCACTGTAGACTTGGTCATATTAACGAAACAAGACTAAACAAGTTACACAAAGATGGATATTTAAACTCTTTTGAATATAAATCTTATGCGACCTGCCAGTCTTGTATCAAGGGTAAAATGACCAAAACTCCGTTTACTAGACACGGAGAAAGAGCTACTGCGCTCCTAGGACTCATACATAGTGATGTATGTGGTCCAATGTCTACACAGGCTAGAGGCGGTTTTTCATACTTCATTACGTTCTCTGAAGATTTCTCAAGATTCGGTCATGTATTTTTATTAAAGCACTAGTCCGAAGCTTTCGAGAAATTCATTGAATATAAATAAGAAGTAGAAAAACAAACCGGCTTGAGTATCAAGATGCTTCGATCAGATCGAGGTGGGGAATACCTTAGTACAGAATTTGCAAACTTCCTAAAAGAGAATGGGATTCTCTCTCAGCTCACTCCTCCTTACACACCACAACACAACGGTGTGTCAGAACGACGGAATCGGACCCTATTAGATATGGTCCGTTCCATGATGAGTGATGCTGAGTTACCCGTCTCATTTTGGGGGCATGCATTGGAGACTGCAGCGTTTCTACTGAACAGGGTTCCAACCAAAGCCGTGTCTACCACGCCATATGAGATATGGCACGGGAAGAGACCATCTCTTAAGAGAATTAAGATTTGGGGTTGCCCGGCCTATGTTAAAAAGCAGAATCCGGACAAACTCGAGACACGGTCAGTCATGTGTAATTTTGTGGGGTATCCAAAGAATTCTTATGGATATCTATTCTACCACAAAGAGGAGCAAAAGGTGTTTTTTCTCAGTATGCTACATTTTTGGAAAAAGAGTTTTTCACTGATAAAGATGATGGCAAGGTGGTGGATATAGAAGAGGTTCTAGAGACACAAACTACAAATGACGATTTGGTTGAACCGGCTGTTGCAATAGAAACTGAGGAACCTCGGCCACTCCGAAGGTCTGGTAGGACTTCTCGCCCACCGGAGAGGTACTACGGTTTCCTCATTGATGGTGACGGAGAAGACTGCATCATGGATGATGATGATCCTACCAGTTTTCAGCAAGCTATCGCGAGTGGAGACTCTGTGAAGTGGCTGGATGCTATGAGATCCGAAATGGAGTCTATATACACCAACAAAGTATGGACTTTGGACGTTGTACCCCCTGGGGTAAAACCTGTGGGATGCAAATGGATCTTTAAAAGAAAGATTGGTGTAGATGGGCAGGTAGAGACCTATAAGGCAAGACTTGTGGCGAAGGGTTTTTGTCAAAGACCAGGTTTGGACTATGACGAAACTTTTTCGCCCGTAGCCATGCTTAAATCCATTCGGATCCTACTTGCTATTGCTGCTCACTACGACTGTGAAATCTGGCAGATGGACGTTAAAACGGCATTTCTAAATGGGGATTTAGAAGAATGCGTTTATATGGATCAGCCAGAGGGCTTCATTGACAGTGGGAGCAGCAGGAAATCATGTAGATTGCTTAAATCCATATATGGTAAAGCAGGCATCTCGGAGTTGGAACATCTGTTTCGATGATGTCATCAAAGAGTTTGATTTCATTAAAAATCCAGATGAACCTTGTGTTTATAAGAAGGCTGTAGGGAGAGTTGTCACATTCCTCGTATTGTACGTGGACGACATTCTTCTGATAGGAAATGATATTCCTATGCTACAGTCGGTCAAATCTTTCTTATCACTAAGGTTCTCCATGAAGGACCTGGGTGATGCCACATACATCCTGGGCATAAGGATCTATGATTGTCCCAAACCAGGTACATCAACACCATCCTAAAAAGGTTTAGTATGGAAGACTCCAAGCGGGGTGCCTTACCCGCTTGCCATGGAGTCACTCTCTCCAAGGATTCTTTTCCAAAGACCGATGAAGAGAGAGCCAGCATGAGCATTATACCCTATGCTTCGGCAGTAGGATCTATAATGTATGCGATGTTATGTACACGCCCTGATGTAGCTTATGCACTTAGTGTTGTAAGCAGGTATCAATCCAACCCAGGGGAGAATCACTGGACAACTGTGAAGAACATTCTTAAGTACTTGCGAAGGACTAACGAATTGTTCTTGGTGTATGGTAATGGAGATCTCCAAATGGAGGCCTTTACCGATTCGAGCTTCCAGAGCGATAAGGACGATAACAAATCTATCTCAGGGTTTGTATTTACCCTCAATGGAGGGGAGGTAAGTTGGAAGAGTTCCAAACAGGATACCGTTGCAGACTCTACGATGGAGGCTGAGTACATTACTGCAAATGATGCCGCCAAGGAAGCCGTCTAGATGAAGAAGTTCGTCTCGGAGCTAGGAGTAGTTCCAACCATTATTGATCCAATACCATTGTATTATGATAATAATGGGGCTATGGCGTTAGCCAAGGAGCCCAGGTCCCATCAACGGTCCAGACACATCCTGAGGCGCTTTCATTTGATCCGGGAGATTGTAGATCGCCGCGAGATCGAGATTAAGAGAGTAGACACAAAGAATAACGCCGTGGATCCACTCACTATGGCCCTCCCTCAGCCGCAGCATGAGCGACTTTTTGAGATCTTGGGTATGAGATACGCCAATAACTGGCCTAAGTGCAAGTGGGAGATTATTGGATATATGTATGCCCTAGAGGCCATTATATGATAGTGGATGTATTTATACATGAATATATATATATATATTTATATATATATATATATTCAGTGTACATCCTTGCTCGACATCATAGTATGCTATCTGGTTCTTCTTTATCTGACATGTTGATTTGATCATGCTTTTACTCATTCATACATGTTGATAAAGCCCTGAGGATATTGCCTTAACTACAGTGATTATGATAGAGATCATACTAGTGGGACATCTGTAGTTTATAAGCATATCCTGAAATGTCCCTAGTCGTAGGTGTATCGAGACGGGGCATCGATATACCAGAGTAGACTAGCGTATATGATATTAGACCCATATGATGGGCGATGGATGTTCCCACATTCATCGATGTTTGACATCAAGATCATATACAGGTGCTCAGTGGTGACTGGGTACACTGGACGGACTCACCGAGAACTCCTATATGGAATTATATCTATCGTCGGATAGCAGTTCTAAGGTGACACTGGTACAGGTTAGTATGTAGACCTGAGATCGTCATAGAGTCTTGTGTGCTCTCCTGCTGTACTTTGATTACCACCCTACCACGGCTCTACTGAGGCGTGCAAACAGGTGGCCGTTGGGTACAGTCCCGAGACACACGAAGGCGATGAGCGATAGGAGGGGTTTCGTCTCTCCCGGTATTGGGAGTTGATGTTGTGCTGTGCTCGACTGGTTATATCAGTAATTCCTTGGCCAGGGCTGCTGAGATTTACTGATAAGTGTTATCAGTAGTTTCTCGATCTGTTATAGACCATTCACCGGCACGACTTATTAAGTTATCGGGGTCGATGTGACCATCCCTAAGCTCGATATGCAGCATATCTGACGAAGAGACTGGACTGTGCGGTAGTGTTGCCGGTTGGCTCGACGGGAGTTGTAGCAGATTCGCTTGTTTTCTTCTGATCGCTCAATACCCGGGTGGCCGTTACGTTTAGCTGACCGATTGCGGCTTAGGGTGCTTGATATGATCATCACCCACTGCCAGCGTATTGACGAGTCTTAGAGTCCCACAAAGGAGTTACCTAGTCCAGGCGAAATGTTGTGGTGCGTGTATGTGATATGCGCATGGACCCGGTTAAAATGCGCGTATGAGATACCGTATATTAATCGGGCGGCTTGCTTTTAGTTAGGTCGTATGTGATATGACCGGATTGATAAATCAAGTGTTGATTTATCATTTAACCATTAGTTTCTCACTAGAAATCCTTTCTTGTATTTTTGATGTATGTATGCATGTATGCATTCTTTCTTGATTCATGCACATATGGATGTGCATGCACACATACACACATACATCATCCTTCATGGTTGTTTATACAAAGAAAATGGTGGCAATATAAGACTCACACCTTGTTTATTCAAATGGATAATTATTTCTATTTGTGTTAAAATAAAATGAAAAAGGAAAGGATAATTCATGGTTTGTTTCTACACTCTTCTTTGACCCAACCATGCTCACCTACTTTTAACCATGGATTAAACTTTCCTTTTATGTTTTAACTCAAATTAAATAATATCTTTATCATTTAACCATGGTTTGAGATGAGAAGAGAAAAATATATATACATATATTTTCTATTTTTCTTTAATGAGATTATCTTTTCTCTTCTTCTTAAAAAGCCATTATCTTCTTCAACCTTGCTCTTTTGCTCTCTAGATCTTTCAAGTGAGCAAAATACTCAACAAGATAGGATTTTTAAGTGAGAAAAAGAACCACAACACCATTCTACACAAGTCTTGCCCACCTGTTTAGAGTGTTAGCTTCATTTCTTTCTCTTGATGAAGTGAAGTTGCAAGCTTGGACAAAGGAGCTTCGGGTGGATCGTCGTGGATGTTAGAAGACCTCAAGCTAATCGTTTTCCAACTCTCAAATAGCCAAGGAGTCTATAATAGGGAGCTACAAAGGTTGTACTCTCAAAACCCTAGCCTTTGTTACTTGTAATATTATGAAACCCTAATTTTGTAGGATTGATTCTTTGTGTGTTCACTTAGCACTCTAAAAACTTAATCTTTGTGACATGTGATGCTTCCAAACCTCTCATAGGGTGCTAGGTAAACCTAACAGTGATGGCCTGCTCGAAGCTAGTTGGGTCATCATCCTCCATGATGCAATCCTCGCTCCCACCATCCATGAGAAAACCGTAGTATCTCTCAGGTGGGTGAGGAACCCTACTAGAACGGCGGAGTGGCTGGGGTTCATCAGGAACTACCGAATCCTCTGGTTCCACCAGATCTTCTGTTGCAGCTTTTGCAGCTGGAACCTCTTCCAGTTCTACCTCATGACCACTAATCTCTTTTGCAAGAAATTCCTTTTCTAAAAACGTGGCATGCTGAGAAACAAACACCCTTTGTTCCTCTGTGTGGTAGAAGATATACCCTTGTGAATTCTTGGGATATCCTACAAGTTTGCATAGAACAGACCGTGCCTCGAGTTTGTCCGGATTTTGTCGTTTGACATAGGCTGGACAACCCCATATCTTAACATAATTAAGACTTGGTCTCTTCCCTTTCCATATCTCATATGGAGTGGTAGGCACAGATTTGGTGGGGGCCATATTCAATAGATGTATGGCTGTCTCTAGCGCATACCCCAAGAAGGAAATAGGTAACTCAGCTGTGCTCATCATAGAGCGCACCATATCTAATAGGGTGCGGTTCCTCCGTTCCGATACACCGTTGTGCTGTGGTGTATATGGAGGAGTCAGCTGAGAGAGAATCCCATTCTCTTTTAGGAAGTCCAGGAATTCATTGCTCAAGTATTCACCTCCTCGATCAGATCGAAGGATTTTAATACTTTTCCCGGTTTGGTTCTTGACTTCTTGTTTGTATTCTCTAAATATCTCAAAAGCTTCAGACTTGTGTTTTATCAAGAACACATGTCCGTATCTTGAGAGATCGTCGGTGAATGTAATGAAGTACGAAGAACCATCCCTGGCATGTGTAGACATGGAACCGCATACATCACTATGTATCAGTGCCAAGAGTTCAGTAACTCTTTCTCCGTGTCCCGTAAACGGAGTTTTGGTCATCTTGCCTTTGAGACATGACTGGCAAGTGTCATAAGATGAAAATTCGAACGGTTTGAAATATCCATCCTTATGCAACTTAGCTAGCTGTGTCGCATTTATATGACCAAGTCTACAACGCCACAAGAAGGATTCGTTCATTTCTGAACTCTTCCTATTTTGTATGTTTGTTATGCTCAGAACTGTTGACTGATTTAGAACATAAATGCCATTGCACAATGTGCCTGATCCAACCAACTTTTGGTTCAGGAAAATGTTCATAACATTATCCTGTAATACAAAATTATATCCCTCTTTACTCAATAATGAAACCGATATAATGTTGCATATCAGGTTCGTCATGTAATAGCATTTGTTCAGAACCAATGTATTACCAGTTGGTAATACAAGGTGATAATCCCCGACGGTTTTAGCTGCAACAATTGCACTATTTCCAACCCTTATGTCTTTATCACCTTCTCCAAGTTCTCTACCTTTCCTAAGCCCATGTAACTGATTACATATATGGGATCCTGACCCGGTATCTAATACCTAGGACGTAGAGCAAATGGAGAAACAGTTCTCTGTAACGAACACACCCGAAGAAAATGCATCAACATGTACTTTCTTCATTCGGGTGGCATGGGAATCCTGGTATTCCACTATATCCTGTTCAGTCCTATAACTCTTATAAGAATGAACGGAACCAACGTTCCCCAGCACAGTATAACATACGGGTTCGGTCAATACATCCATATTATTATCTTGATTAAGGCATGATATGGTCTCTACCTGGAGAGAGAGAAGACAACACTTTAGCGTATGCTCTTGTAAGATCAGATTGGTTATTATTTTATCTAATCAGGATGGCTCCCACTGTTTTTATCAAATCTTCCTTCAAATCCTAAAAGGAAAGACTAGCCGGGATTAATTACACCCTACAATTTCGCCAATCTTTCAGCCAGGCCAGTGTCGGTACTTTGAGGGAGGTTCCCCGTGCTTTCGCACGGACCAAATTAAAGTAAACCTCGTTTTCCCAGAGGCGTAACCCCTTTGACACCTTTCTAGACACCTACTTGATCGGCTAATTGTCCTGTGTAAAACTCTCCCAGGAGTAACAATTACTTGCAGTGGGTATCGGGATCCAACTATCTCATAGAAGGTATGCAATCTCATTGCAAATTTCAACGCTTGAAATTCCCGATAATATTTTTCCCCCTAACGTGCTATGACCTTTACGAAAGCCAACAAACCATAGCCCGCTAGTCAAGTTCAACCCGTACATTTCTTGACTGAATTAAACCCACCCGCACAACCCTTGACGAAAGCCAACAAAGCCGTACGACTACCCTAATCCAATCGCATCATATGCAATAGATAAGCAGCATATAGTTACCGCACACTACACCTTGACGAAAGCCAACAAATACAGCACGAATACTATATACAACTTATCTGAAATGACGGAGGGCTACGACAGTTTTTTCTGAAAACCTATTGCGTAATGAACTTGATATCGTTGTAGAATCGAGTGAATTTTGAAATAGAGTGATTTTGAGGCTTTCATTAGTTTTGCTAAAGAGGTCACTCCCGGGGAAGGGATATCGGCACTTTCCTTATGGAATAAGATGCAGGATATATCATATATATCGCTATGCAAAACAAAAACTCCAAAAGCAATTAAAAGACAAACCGAGTGTTGTAGCATCTTCCAGTTGTGCTAAAGAGGTCACTCCCGGTGAAGGGATCTCGGCTCATTCCTCATCGAATAAGGTGCAGGATATATCATATATATCGCTATGCAAAGCAAAAACTGTAGCTACCCTTTTTGAAAAATTTGATTCTACAACATCTTTTAGGTTTCTTTTCTTTCATTAATCATATTAATGAAGTCCCATCATTTAAGTCACCTAAACATCACAGATAAATACGACGTACACTTATGCCATCCGCATTCGCCTCGATGTCCCCTCGTGCACCGTTAGGGTAGGTAACTAACGGCAGAGCGGGGCAGGGCTAGCGCGAGTGTAAAACATAAGTAACGTCTATATAATATATCATATATACTATATACAGTATCCATCTCAACATACCAAATGATCACATCACAGCAGAAGAATCATATGAAATAATGGATATACTAGGAGGTCCGTGTTTTATTTTGAGCCTGTATAAAACACGGATTGCACGGTCGCGATGGATAGCCAAACCCACACCCCTAGACCCCTACGAGAGCGGCAAGCAACCCTTCCAATTCTAGAGTTAGAATACCCGGACTCGACTCCTCGAGTTGGTCTCCCACTGGACTCTAGAACCCGGTTACTTGTGCTCTCCTCCTTGGGTCTACCTAATGCAGAAAAGTAAATAATATACAATAGTGACATCATCCTCATCCCGGAAGTGCCCCAATAAAAGAATATTACATACAATGAATTTTACATTAATGAAAATAAAAACCCTCATCTCACATAAATCCCCCGGCTATTCAGAACACGAAGATCCAATATAACATATCACGGCAACACATAATTGTTGGAGATAGTGCCCTCAGAGTCAATTATTGGATCACAGGCACGTGATTGCAATTATTGAGGGAGGACCTGTCCCAGTAGGACAGTCTAACTCAAGATGATAGTGTGCTATCTGGTTTAACTTTATCATCGTGTACTGCTTTAGGTGACCTTAAAGGTCACTATAGCGCGTTGATAGAGCCCCTAGGATTCTTACTTGACTGCCAGCAGTATGAGGGCGATCATATACGTGGGAGCTGGTAGTCTATAAGCACATCCTTAAAAGGTCCCTAGTGGTGGGAGTTTCGAGATAGGGCATCGATACTCCAGAGTAGACTAGTGTATACAGTCGAGACCCCGACGAGGGGCGGTGGCCGGTCTCACAAGCTACCGGTGTCAGTTGGTTCACCTAAGATGTATACAGGTGCTCATTGGGTTATGAGTACACCGGACAGGACTCGCCGGGAACATGCTAGTTGGTCTTATACCTGACGTTAGATAGAAGTTTCCTGGTGACATGTGTACAGGTTAGTTCATCGACCTGAGATCGTCATTTGTCTCGTGTGAGTTCCCACTGTACTTTGATTACTACCCTACCACGCTTAAAGGAGAAGTGCAAACAGGTTTTAGTTGGATACAGTCCCAAGCCACATAGAGGAAGTGAGCGGATCTGCAGGGGTTCGTCTCTCCCGGTATTGTGGGTGAGGTTGCGCTGTGTCTAGGAGAGACATTACATGAAGTCCTTGGCCAAGGCAGGAGATTTACTGGTAGGTATTCCAGTAGTATCTCAGGGTGTTCTGGGCTACACTCCGACACGACTTGTACCGCTTTTGGGGGTCTGACATTTACCAACCCCCTAGGCCCGCCATGCGATGCTCATAGACGAACGGACCGGACTGTACGGATATTGTCACTGACTGGCTCAGTAGGGTATCAGGATGAGTTCGCTCATCGACGTCCCTTTTTGTCAATACCTGGTAGCCCGTTACGTATAGGCTAATACCTCTGACGTGCTAGTGGTTAAATCCACAACCAAAGTATTGATGAGAGTTTAGAGTCCCCCAAAGATCAGTTTCTCAAGTTTCGGGCGAAACACTGTAGAGGCCGTATGGAGTTATGGCAGGGTTCGATCAGATACGTGCGGTATTACACGGGTCATGATCGGACGTATAATACTAGCGGGCTTTGGTTTAAGCCGGATCCTAGTATTGTACAGTGTAGATTTTGTCTCATTGCATTTGTATTCGATCGGAATACAACTGCGGGTATGTATATACAGTAGCGGGGTTTCCCTGTAATTTATTACGGGATCAGTTTTTTCGAGTTGCCAGTTTGCTTTCCGGTTTCGGCCATTTTCCTTTGTATCTTTCCTTGGCTGAAAATTGGTGGAGGAGGGCTTATTTGCAATTGTGCAAATTAGCATTGTGGAGGGTGGTCTTCGCATATTGTTGCTTCATGATGGTTGCACCATCATTTGACTTCTTGACTTCATCATGGCTTGACTTTTGTGGGGACATGGTTTTCATGATTGTTGATGGAGTGTTGGATTTTCTTTGTGATGATTTCTTCTCATGATCACATATCATTCCCTCTTGCATTATTGTTCCTCTCTCTCACTCCTCTCATGCTCTCTTGGATGCATGGCCGGCCAAGACAAGGAGAGGGGCTGCCCATTTTTGTTGTGGGGATTTTGGTTCTCTTGATGCTTGAAAAAAATCCCAAAGTTCATCTCAAAATGCTATCATCTCTTTCCTCCACTAAAAGGGCAACTTCATACAAACCCAAAGAGACATAGAGTTCTTCAGTTAACCTACAGCATTCTTGGGCACATCGGCTCGCCAACTTCGTGCCCGAGTTGCCTCGGTCCAGAGGTAGGAGCCCGTAAAAGAACCCGGCGATGTGGTACCCTTCCGACGAGGAGTTGAAGACCGGAGATTCCGCGGGGGGATCGGGAAGACGACGAGAAGACCGAAGGACACGGATCGCTCGGTATATCTCTCTACCCCTTCTCTAGTTAGCTAGGACTATGTTAATGGCCCGATCCGGGTTTTATAGTGCACGGTGGTGCCCGTTTAAAAGTTAAAGTAAAGTATCGTTTCCGCATTTTGGCGTCGGATTGACGGCCGGGGCGCCGCCGTACACTTACATGGTATCAGAGCCACGCCATTAAGCTAGTCTAGCTTGATCTAACATGTTTACAAGTTCGATCGATCGGAATTTCCAAAAACCGCGTTTTCATTGCATCAGTTTTCTGTCGAATGTTTTTTAGCTCATAAATTTTTTCAGTACATTGCAGAAATACATGCAGGGAATTATAAGCCTTCTGTGAAAATTTGGTTGCATGTTCTCACTATTCCACCGCGGAACCGCGGCCAAACACATGCTTGGGCCGCGGTTCCGCCGCCACTTTGGATGTTCAATGCACCAATTTTTTACAGAGGCCTTCTGACTTGAATATGGGGTTTTTGGTATATTATTTTTTTGGGCCCAGATTTTCTATGAGTGCTGCAGTAGTGCTTGGGGCCCACTTGGGAAAATTTAATCGATTGAATATTTTAAACATGTTAGTTCACAGTATTTACATTATATCTGCGACCGTGAATGTCACTTGATCGGTAAATCCTGTCTAACTGCTATAACCCTTTTAGACGGATTTACGAACGTGACATTCACGTTGATGTTCTGTGTTGTGCTGTGATGTTGCGGATTGGTCGTGGGGGATAGCCTGGATGCAATGCTAGTACAGTTTGGTTTATTATGTACATTTGATATTGCGGGGCGAGCGTCCGACATGTGGACTGCCGTCTCTGCCCGTTTGTATATTATTGTAACACTTTGAATTTCTGTTTGATTGTCTGTCGTAATAATTAGTGATCGTACGTGTGATTTTAGATAAGGGTTCCTGGGGTTGTTAGTTATTTTTGGGTAATGTTAGCATATTGGGAAGTTTCTTGTGTTTTGTACACCGTGCACACTTAGACATTTTGAGACTTAGGATTTTGGTTGAATGTAACCATTTTTCTTGTGTTGCATGGTTGTTATGTTTCCCCCACCATTTTAGCCTAAGCATAACCCCATTTTTTATAATTACAATTCTATTAAACAATGAGGCATGGGGGGGGGGGGTAGGTAAAAGCTTGACTTTTGACCATTTCTTTCCTTCTCTTCTCTCTCTCTTTTCCCACTCCAGAATTCTGGAGAATTCCAGCAGCAAACCCTCCCATTTTCTTCATCTTTTCTTCTCCTCTTCATGTCTCTTTGATCTCTACACTTTTCCTTCACAAAAACAACACTTTTTCATCACTAAACCTTAAGAAAAGTGAACTTTTTAGGGTGTTTAAGCCAAATCTGCACACTAGAGGGGAAAGCTGGAAGTTTTGGTGTTCTACAAGATTCTTAGAAGGTATTAAACCATATTTGCACTTCTTTTCCATGGACTTGTTGTATTCCTTAGTAAAAATCTCATTTTTTGTGCATTTTTAGTGATATTAAGGGATAATTGTGATTCACATGTTAGATTAGGGTTTTGTTTGTTGTGTTAGCTCTATTAGGTGTTATTAGAGCTATTTTAACTAGGTTATACTTCAGGTTGCACAAAAATACCCTAAAGTTTGATTTTTAGTGCAAACGTGTGGATTTTAGCTAGAAATAAGGCTCTGTAGAATCTGCTACTACCCGAGACTTTTCAGAACAAAACTAGACATCACTGCAGCATGTTTGAGGGGTATAGAGTGCACACACCCAACCTGGGAGCCCAATTCCCATTTGGGGCCGCCGAATTTTGCATTCTGGCCGCAATTTGCGGCCAGATGGGGGATCCAAGGGTTGGGGTTTGGGGTGTGGGTGTCTGCTGCTATTTGGGTTGTCATGGTATATATACTTTTGCATTATCTTTCCTGTATCAAAATCTGGGGTAGAATACCTATTTTCCCGTATTTTCAACCTTTCGCGACACGCGTGATACGTGTGTGTGGGTTTTGGGTTTCTGCGTATCGCGACGCGTCGGGGTGCGTTCAGGCACGTAACCACACGTTTTAGCGTATCGCGCACACGCGAGTTTGGTTCACGACACGAGTTACTGGTTCGGCTTAAATGTCGTGTTTTTGTGATTTCAAGCTTACGTGTGATATATTGTGTAATTCTAGGTTCGCAGGCGAGTACAGCGGATGCCGCGCAGGAGGGGAAACAGGTTGTTGGCTATACCTAGTGGGAGGCTTCGGTGAGTAGATTTCACATCTACGGGGATATCGCCCGCATGGCATTCTACGTCAGGGCTGATAGGACTTATAGTGTTCCTTTTATATATATTGCATGTTCATGGGTACCATCTAGTGCATTGCATTGAAGCTCATTTTATATGTGACATGACTTGATATTCACACTTGATACCTATATCACATTGGATCATTGCATTGTAGCTCATTTTATATATGACATGACTTGATATTCACACTTGATACCTATATCACATTGGATCATTGCATTGTAGCTCATTTTATATGTGACATGACTTGATATTCATACTTGGTGCACATATCACATCACAATTACTTGTATTATTGGTTGAGATTTCATGTGATTTCTGGATTTGGGAACCGTGGCCTTTCAAATAAGTAATCATTTAAAAACCCGGTTCCCATGATATGATATTTTGGGGCGTCACCCCGTGTTTTCTCGGTGCTAGAGGCATGTAATGAGAAGGCTGACCCGGACTGACGGATGCCCGATGTATTGAGAGGGCTGACCCGGACTGACGGATGCCCGATGTATTGAGAGGGCTGACCCGGACTGACGGATGCCCGATGTATTGAGAGGGCTGACCCGGATTGACGGATGCCCGATGTATTGAGAGAGGGATGACCCGGACTGACGGATTCCCGATATATACTTCGAGAGAGGGCTGACCCGGATTGACGGATGCCCGATACAGGATGTTTTGCGTGTCGATGCTAGACACGAGTATTTCTGATATTTGGGTGCCGATGTTGGGCACTCGGGATTTTCAGAGATGTACAGGATTTGAGGGCCGAGGAAAGTGTCGGCGCATGAGCCATTTTCGGGAGATTTGGGTGCATTGAGAAACCGGTTATATATTCCACGTTGACATTCCGTGTAGATATTATATTGCCCCTGTTCAGCATTACTTTTATACCTCATCCTGTAGGTGTATTACTGATAGAGCATTTGTACCTCATCCGGTAGTACAGTACCCTATAGAGTACTTGCATAGTTATCGCACATACTGCTTATCACATATTGATTTCATCTGTTGGCATATGATAGAGTAGCGTAGTACGTGCATGCTCGCGATTACCTTTATATGTTATCTCTATTCACGAGTTGGCAACTCACCCCCGTTGTGCCACAGTGTTTGCAGGTTGCCCTTCGGAGTAGTCGCGGCAGGCTGCTTTGTATCTTTTGACACAGATACCCCCATAGTTGGTGTACTAGCTCTTTTGCTGATAGGTGGGTTTTGTGCGGTATCTGTTTATCTTTCAGTATGTACATTGTTGTATCTAGTATTCTCCATCTACCATGTATGTATTTGACTTAGAGACAGTGTGAGGACGATGTTGTATTATATTTGTTTCTGGGGTCGAGCTCGTTGTGAGCCGACTGTACTTGCAGTTTATCCTTTCTGTGATGTTCCCACTTGTGGATCTTGATCTTCGCTACGGCGTCGTATATTACTATCTTTATGCTTGCTTACTTAGATTTCTTATCATGTTCGTAAGTGTTTCCATTTAAAACTTTTAACACTCTATACTTTCACTGGTTTGATTTCTGGGTTTTCGGTTCACTTAGCTGCGTTACGCCTGTAGACGTTACGTGGTTAAGTGCCGGTCACGGTCCAAACTTCGGGTCGTGACAAAGTTGGTATCAGAGCGTAGGTTTTACCTTTCGGAGTGTAGGATGACCCTGGTATGATGGAGTAGGTAGCTGCGGCAGGGTAGCGTAGCGTGTGTATGTTCCGCGGCATACTCACGACACGGTACTCCGCCTACGCGACCTTAGGACTTGTTGATTTAAATTCCTCCTTGAGTATATACATTCTTGCGATTCGATTTCCGTATCCTTATCGAATCCTGTTGTTTCTGATAGCCAATATGCCGCCAAGGACTACGAGGGCGTAGAGAGCGGCCGTGAGAGCCAAGGTTCGAGTTGATTCATCTGAGACAAGGACTAATCCGAGTAGTACTCCTGTTGTATCAGGACAGATTGTTTCCCCTACGACAGCTCAGATCGCTAGACTAGTGGTAGAGATGCAGGGCTTACGCCAGGCGATGAGCTCATTGGTAGAGGTCGTTCGAGCGCAGCGACAGATGGTTGCCACCCCTGTTACCCAGTTGTTCCTTGCGATCAGCATGCAGTATTCCGTCCCCTACATAGCACCGGTGGAGGCAGCTCCCGTTTACGAGACACGTCTTCCAGAGACCGTGAGAATTCCGGAACAGTTGAGGAATCATACTGGTGTACCAGCCCAGAACAGAGGCTTAGGACGAGGACAGTCGTTTGGCTTCCATCCCCAGGCAGGACAACATTCAGTGCGTTGGTGTTTACGATGCGGAAGCCTTCAACATCTCATCAGGCAGTGTTTCTTCACAGCACGTCAGGGTCGTGTTCTGAGATGTCGTAAACGCGGAGGGTTTGCACAGAGGGGTCAGGCTAGTAGAGGAGGAGTTCGGTCAGTCGCAAATGAAGGACAGGCACAAGTTTTCGCTTCGACTCATCGGGACGCGCGGGTATCCGATGCTGTGGTTTCAGGTACTCTTTCAGTTTGTCCTTTGTTGCACACGTTTTGTTTGATCCGGATCCTTGTGCTCATATGTTTTCACGTACCCGTATGTATCCACACCTTGTGCCGAGTTTGGGTAGATAGTCCGGTTTGCTTGGTCAACCGCTAGTTGTGACTACTCCTGCGGGAGAGTCGTTTGTTGCTAGGCACGTGTTCCGATCCTGTACCGTCCGTATCGGCGAGAGAGAGTTGCCGGTCGATTTGATCCTTCATGAGATGTTGGACTTCGACGTTTTTTTGGGCATGGATTGGTTAGCCACGTGCTATGCTTCTGTTGACTGCCGCGAGAAGACAGTTTGATTTTGTTTTCCAGGCAAGTCGGTTGTTGTTGTGTTGGGGGACCGTAGTGCCACCCCTCACAGTGTGTTTTCTTCTGTTCGCGCTCGACAGCTTTTGCGGAAGGGATGTCAGGGATTTCTCGCATTTGTTTGCGATACTAGGGCCATAGAGGTTCCTTTGGATCAGGTTCCGGTTGTTCGCGAGTCCCCTGATGTGTTCCCTAACGAGCTTCCTGGGCTACCGCCCGAGCGTGATTTCTCCTTCTGTATTGACTTGGTTCCTGGCACGGGGCCTATTTCTGTACCGCCGTATCGGATGGCCCCGGCGGAACTTAGAGAGTTGAAGGGTCAGTTGCAAGACTTGCTGGATAAAGGACTTATTCGACCCAGTGTTTCTCCTTGGGGCGCTCCAGTCCTGTTCGTCAAGAAGAAGGACGGCAGTATGCGTTTGTGCATCGACTACCACCAGCTGAACAGGGTGACAGTGCGGAATCGATATCCTTTGCCACGCATCGACGATTTGTTCGACCAGCTTCTGGGGGGCAGGATACTTTTCGAGGATCGATTTGCGATCGGGCTACCATCAGCTGCGGGTTAGACAGGAGAACATTCCTAGGACAGCTTTCCGCACACGTTACGGCCATTATGAGTTTTTGATGAGGTCGTTCGGACTCACCAACGCGCCAGCAGCATTTATGGACATGATGAACCGTATTCTCCGGCCGTATCTTGGTATGTTCATTATAGTGTTTATTGACGATATCTTGGTGTATTCTCGGAGTAGAGAGGAGCATGAGCAGCACCTGCGGATTACGCTGCAGACCTTGAGGGAGCATCAGCTTTTCGCCAAATTCTCCAAGTGTGCCTTCTGGCTAGACAGCGTAGACTTCTTGGGGCACGCGATTACACGAGATGGTATATGTGTCGACCCGAGGAAGATCGAGGCAGTTCGGGGTTGGCCTAGACTCACGTCAGTGACGGAGATTCGCAGTTTTCTAGGGCTGGCAGGCTATTACCGGCGATTCGTGCAGGACTTCTCTCGCATTGCTACATCTTGACCGGGTTGACCCGGAAGGGAGTTCGCTTCGATTTGACGGATGAGTGTGAGCACAGTTTCCAGCGGCTACGGGCTCTACTGACTACGACACCAGTGCTATCATTGCCTTCGGGATCAGGCGGATTTGTGGTCTACTGCGATGCTTCATGAGTAGGGTTGAGGTGCGTTTTGATGCAGCATAACAGGGTGATTGCGTATGCTTCACGGCAATTAAAGAAACATGAACAGAATTACCCTACTCATGATCTGGAGATGGCTGCAGTGGTCTTTGCACTCAAGATCTGGCGACATTATCTGTATGGAGAGTCGTGCCAGATATTCACCGACCACAAGAGCTTAAAGTACATATTTCAGCAGCGAGACCTGAACCTTAGACAGCACCGATGGATGTAGTTAGTGAAGGACTACGATTGTGAGATCTTGCATCAACCGGGCAGGGCTAATGTAGTGGCGGATGCTTTGAGTAGGAGGCCCGGGGGTAGTCTATCTTGTTTGAGCGCAGTACAGAGGCAGCCGTCGGCAGATTGACAGATCTTATGCGACAGCCGGGTACAGTTCGAGTTTACGCCGATCGGAGGACAGATTGCGCATGTTCGTGCACGCCCACAGTTGCTTGACCGTATACAAGAGGCACAGCACAGTGATGACCGCTGTTCAGAGATCAGGACACAGATAGGACATGGCAGATTTTCCGAGTTCGTGATCGATGATCAGGGGATACTACAATTTAGAGCTAGACTGAGCGTACCAGATGCTGAGGGATTGCGGCGCGAGATTCTTGAGGATGCACATCGATCGGTATATAGTGTTCATCTCGATTCCACCAAGATGTACCATGACTTGAGAGATGTTTACTGGTGGGACGGTATGAAGAGGGACATTGCAGATTTTGTGTCGAGATGCCTGACTTGTCAGCAAGTCAAGGCTGAGCACCAGAGGCCCACGTGAGAGCTACAGCCGTTACCCATTCCGGAGTGGAAATGGGAACAGATATCTATGGATTTCATTGTGAGTCTACCCCGGGACTAGTCGAGGGTATGACTACATCTGGGTGATCGTGGATCGTCTGACGGAAGCGGCTCACTTCCTACCGGTGAAGACGCCTTTCGGATTTGCCCAGTATGCCCAGTTTTACATTGATGAGATTGTACGACTGCACGGAGTTCCGACATGCATCGTGTCCGATAGAGGCACCCAGTTTACCAGCCGGCTATGGCAGAGGCTTCAGGAGGCTTCGGCACTCGTTGAGTTTCAGCACAGCATTCCATCCGCAGACCGACGGGCAGTCAGAGCGGACTATTCGGACTCTCAAGGACATGCTCAGAGCATGCGTTGTAGACTTCGGAGGTAGCTGGGATCATCATTTGCCCTTAGTAGAGTTCTCCTACAACAACAGCTACTAGGAGACCATTCAGATGGCACCGTTTGAGGCTCTTTATGGGTGGAGATGCAGATCACCCACCTGTTGGACGGAGCTCAGTGAGAGCAGTGTCTTAGGACCACAGATTGTGGAGGAGACGACAGCGAAGATCCAGTTGATTCGCGATAGGATGAGAGCAGCCAGAGTAGGCAGAGATCTTATGCGGACCGTCGTCGGCGCAGACTTGAATTTTCTGTTGGTGACCACGTTTTCTTGATGGTCTCCCCAATGAAGGGCGTAATGAGGTTTGGAAAGAAGGGGAAGCTTAGTCCCAGATATGTGGGCCCCATTGGAGATCCTTGAGCTTATTGGTGCAGTTGTGTATCGATTAGCCCTTCCTCCCAGTTTTCCAGACGTGCATCCCGTATTTCACGTTACGATGTTTCGCAGATATCTTCATGATCCTTCGCATGCGATTCAGCACCCGACGACCCAGTTTGAGCGCGACCTTTCCTACGCAGAGCAGCCGGTGATGATCTTAGATCGACAAGTGAAGAAATTGAGGTCGAAGGAGATACCGTCCGTCAAGATACTTTGGCGTGGCCAGAGCGGCGAGGAAGTCACTTGGGAGACCGAGAGCGAGATGATGAAGAGGTATCCCCACCTTTTTGAAGGTGCGTATGGTTAGATTTTTAAATTCGGGGACCGAATTTCTTTAAGGGGGGTAGATTGTAACACTTTGAATTTCTGTTTGATTGTCTGTCGTAATAATTAGTGATCGTACGTGTGATTTTAGATAAGGGTTCCTGGGGTTGTTAGTTATTTTTGGGTAATGTTAGCATATTGGGAAGTTTCTTGTGTTTTGTACACCTTGCACACTTAGACATTTTGAGACTTAGGATTTTGGTTGCATGTAACCATTTTTCTTGGGTTGCATGGTTGTTATGTTTCCCCCACCATTTTAGCCTAAGCATAACCCCATTTTTTATAATTACAATTCTATTAAACAATGAGGCATGGGGGGGGTAGGTAAAAGCTTGACTTTTGACCATTTCTTTCCCTCTCTTCTCTCTCTCTTTTCCCACTCCAGAATTCTGGAGAATTCCAGCAGCAAACCCTCCCATTTTCTTCATCTTTTCTTCTCCTCTTCATGTCTCTTTGATCTCTACACTTTTCCTTCACAAAAACAACACTTTTTCATCACTAAACATTAAGAAAAGTGAACTTTTTAGGGTGTTTAAGGCAAATCTGCACACTAGAGGGGAAAGCTGGAAGTTTTGGTGTTCTACAAGATTCTTAGAAGGTATTAAACCATATTTGCACTTCTTTTCCATGGACTTGTTGTATTCCTTAGTAAAAATCTCATTTTTTGTGCATTTTTAGTGATATTAAGGGATAATTGTGATTCACATGTTAGATTAGGGTTTTGTTAGTTGTGTTAGCTCTATTAGGTGTTATTAGAGCTATTTTAACTAGGTTATACTTCAGGTTGCACAAAAATACCCTAATGTTTGATTTTTAGTGCAAACGTGTGGATTTTAGCTAGAAATAAGGCTCTGTAGAATCTGCTACTACCCGAGACTTTTCAGAACAAAACTAGACATCACTGCAGCATGTTTGAGGGGTATAGAGTGCACACACCCAACCTGGGAGCCCAATTCCCATTTGGGGCCGCCGAATTTTGCATTCTGGCCGCAATTTGCGGCCAGATGGGGGATCCAAGGGTTGGGGTTTGGGGTGTGGGTGTCTGCTGCTATTTGGGTTGTCATGGTATATATACTTTTGCATTATCTTTCCTGTATCAAAATCTGGGGTAGAATACCAATTTTCCCGTATTTTCAACCTTTCGCGACACGCGTGATACGTGTGTGTGGGTTTTAGGTTTCTGCGTATCGCGACGCGTCGGGGTGCGTTCAGGTGCGTAACCACACGTTTTAGCGTATCGCGCACACGCGAGTTTGGTTCACGACACGAGTTACTGGTTTGGCTTAAATGTCGCGTTTTTGTGATTTCAAGCTTACGTGTGATATATTGTGTAATTCTAGGTTCGCAGGCGAGTACAGCAGACGCCGCGCAGGAGGGGAAACAGGTTGTTGGCTATACCTAGTGGGAGGCTTCGGTGAGTAGATATCACATCTACGGGGATATCGCCCGCATGGCGTTCTACGTCAGGGCTGATAGGACCTTATAGTGTTCCTTTTATATATATTGCATGTTCATGGGTACCATCTAGTGCATTGCATTGTAGCTCATTTTATATGTGACATGACTTGATATTCACACTTGATACCTATATCACATTGGATCATTGCATTGTAGCTCATTTTATATGTGACATGACTTGATATTCACACTTGATACCTATATCACATTGGATCATTGCATTGTAGCTCATTTTATAAGTGACATGACTTGATATTCATACTTGGTGCACATATCACTTCACAATTACTTGTATTATTGGTTGAGATTTCATGTGATTTCTGGATTTGGGAACCGTGGCCTTTCAAATAAGTAATCATTTAAAAACCCGGTTCCCTTGATATGATATTTTGGGGCGTCACCCCGTATTTTCTCGGTGCTAGAGGCATGTATTGAGAAGGCTGACCCGGACTGACGGATGCCCGATGTATTGAGAGGGCTGACCCGGACTGACGGATGCCCGATGTATTGAGAGGGCTGACCCGGACTGACGGATGCCCGATGTATTGAGAGGGCTGACCCGGACTGACGGATGCCCGATGTATTGAGAGGGCTGACCCGGATTGACGGATGCCCGATATATTGAGAGAGGGATGACCCGGACTGACGGATTCCCGATATATACTTCGAGAGAGGGCTGACCCGGATTGACGGATGCCCGATACAGGATGTTTTGCGTGTCGATACTAGACACGAGTATTTCTGATATTTGGGTGCTGATGTTGGGCACTCGGGATTTTCAGAGATGTACAGGATTTGAGGGCCGAGGAGAGTGCCGGCGCATGAGCCATTTTCGGGAGATCTGGGTGCATTGAGAAACCGGTTATATATTCCACGTTGACATTCCGTGTAGATATTATATTGCCCCTGTTCAGCATTACTTTTATACCTCATCCTGTAGGTGTATTACTGATAGAGCATTTGTACCTCATCCGGTAGTACAGTACCCTATAGAGTACTTGCATAGTTATCGCACATACTGCTTATCACATATTGATTTCATCTGTTGGCATATGATAGAGTAGCGTAGTACGTGCATGCTCGCGATTACCTTTATATGTTATCTCTATTCACGAGTTGGCAACTCACCCCCGTTGTGCCACAGTGTTTGTAGGTTGCCCTTCGGAGTAGTCGCGGCAGGCTGCTTTGCATCTTTTGACACAGATACCCCCATAGTTGGTGTACTAGCTCTTTTGCTGATAGGTGGGTTTTGTGCGGTATCTGTTTATCTTTCAGTATGTACATTGTTGTATCTAGTATTCTCCATCTACCATGTATGTATTTGACTTAGAGACAGTGTGAGGACGATGTTGTATTATATTTGTTTCTGGGGTCGAGCTCGTTGTGAGCCGACTGTACTTGCAGTTTATCCTTTCTGTGATGTTCCCACTTGTGGATCTTGATCTTCGCTACGGCGTCGTATATTACTATCTTTGTGCTTGCTTACTTAGATTTCTTATCATGTTCGTAAGTGTTTCCATTTAAAACTTTTAACACTCTATACTTTCACTGGTTTGATTTCTGGGTTTTCGGTTGACTTAGCTGCGTTACGCCTGTAGACGTTACGTGGTTAAGTGCCGGTCACGGGCCAAACTTCGGGTCGTGACAATTATTCTTTTGCGGCACGACCGGGGTGAGGTCGATGTACCCGTTGTATGTATATTTTACTTTCTGTACTAGGATTACCCCGCGGTGGGTGCATGAATAGCCGGGTTCTAGAGGGCAACGGGCCCGCATCTCATGGCATTGAGACGGAGGGGGATTTACTCTAGAATTAGCGGGCTATTTGCCGCACTCGTAGGGGGTACAGGTTGACCCAGGAGGGGTGCCCAAGTTACCGGATTCTGTGAAGTGCTAGGTGGTCCATTCACGTTGCTGAAGGGGGCTGCCTCGCTTCAGGTTTTGGCGGGTAACTTGTCGCGCCCGTAGGGGTCTAGGATTTCATTGTACAGGCTATCCACACGACTAGGGGAACGTCGGGTTTCAGTAGCGGCTCTATGAAACCCGGGGATCCCAGATATCTGTATTGTTCTGTGATGCTTATTACATTTCTGTGATGTTGCATTTTATCACGCCTTGAGCGAATATTATATATTGATATTTATACTAGTAGATGTTGTATATGTTTTGCATCTGCGCTAGTCCAGTCCCCGCTCTGTCGTTAGTTAAGTAACCTAACGGGTAATGACGGGACCCGATGGCGAATGCGGATGGCATATACGTACATCATTATTTTCGTTCTTTATTGGTGTGATCAATTGATGGGACTGCATTGATTCGGATCAATGCAAGCTAAACAAACCTTTTCTGATGTTGTTGGAACACTTTTCAAAAAGCTGTTATTGCAAGGACGTTTACTTTTGCTTTGCATCGTGGTATTCAGTTGGAATATCCAGCACCTCAGTCGACGAGGCAAGGGCCGAGATCCTTTCTCCGGGAGTGACCCCTTGGACAGAAGTTTGCGTCAGGGCAATAACTTCACTATAGTCGTTTACTTTTTCTTTGCATCGTGGTATTCAGTTGGAATATCCTGCACCTCATTCTACGGGGAAAGAGCCGAGATCCCTTCACCAGGAGTGACCTCTGTAGCAATGGTTTTCGTCACTATATTTTTATAAAAAGCTATCTGGTTTCTTCAACGATATCAAGTTCATTACATTAAAGGTTTTTCGCCAAAAACCATTCGTAGCCCTCCGTCGTTTTAGACGGGTAGCACGTAGTATTCATGCTATGTTTGTTGACCTTCGTCATGGCATAGTGAATGGTAGCTGCTTGTTACCTTTCTGCAGGATAGATAGATGCGTTGGTTTGGGACAGTCGTATAGCCTTGTTGACCTTCGTCAAGGGCTTATACGGGTGGGTTCAAATTAACCTGGACAATGACGGGTAGAACTTGACATGTGACTTATGATTTGTTGACCTTCGTCAAGGTCATAAGAGCATGGGGTAAAAAAAATCACATCGGGTGTTTCTAAAGAAACTGAAACTTGCCAGATATGCGCATACCTTCTGGAGTGTGATAACGTGAGCGGATTCCGTCACATTATCATGCGATGATAGTTGGATCCCAATTCCCACTGATGAGTTGGTTTACTCCTCGGGTGATCCCGACTAATTCTTCTTTCAGGTTTGGAGGATAATTTGACGGTACAGTGGGAGGTTCCCTGATTAGATAAATTAGTAACCATTCGGATCTAGGTTAGAGTGCACGCTGAGTGTTTCTTTTCTCTCTCTCTTTGGCAGTTACCATGACCCGACCCTTGACTATGACTCAGTGACCAAGTTGACCGAACCTTCTTAAACACTGGCTTTTGGATTGTCAGAGTTGCAAATCTCATTGCCACTCTTACTTTTACCCTTTTCTCCATAGCACCCCGTATTACTACGAACGTCCACTTCCATTGGACAAAACCATCGTATGGTTATATACGAACTCGAAGGAATTTATTCGAGGATCGTTTCCGGTTCTGGAGAAAACGAATAGGACTATTCAGTTGTCTTTTCCTTTTACCTTCTCTCAGGTTGCGAGTACTCCTTGGTTTAGGAGATAGTACACCTATTACGCAAATTGGATAGTCTTCTTCCAAACCTTAGGCTGGTGCCGAACGGTGGGGAATGAAGAAAACCAATTAGCATAACGATGGTGTACAGAAGGTATTAAGTAAAGACATATCAAGGGATTAGTAAGAGGGCAAAGTAAATTGCGACTGCTATTCACGACCAAACCAAGTATTTCATTACCACTCCCACTTCACATTTGTATTTCTCCAGGACACTCCGTATCACTACGAAGATCCACAGTTTATTGGATACTCCATCGTATGGTTATATACGAACTCGAAAGGAACTTGTTCCAGTTCGGGGATGGATTCTGGTTCAGGAGAAATAGGAATAAGGTTTATTCAGGTGTTTTTTATCTTCACTTTCTCTCGCATTGCGAGTGCTCCTAGGATTAGGACAGTACACCCATTATGCTTATTGGATAGTCTTCTTCCAAACCATAGGCTGGTGCTGAACGGTAGGGAAGGAAGAAAACCATTTAGCCTAAGAGGGTGTACAGAAGGTAATGACTGAAGACATATAAAGGGATTTGGAGAAATGGCAAAGAATTATACGGTTACAGTTGTGAATCTGGAAAATGGAAGAGGCAATACTAGGAATACCGAGATACCCCATCGAAACATTTCAATGTTTCAGTTTCGCTGTGTACTGTTAAAAGAAAACTGATTTCCCAATCAGATCTTGCTCCAGGGTATGTATTTACCAGGTATGATTCTCACATCTGTATGGTTTTACAGATGATGAGTGGGAGTAAGTTATTGGGAATTAGGTGATGATCCTCATTATATCAGGATTCGTTGTAATCGGTGATATTTGAGGAAGTCACCTGGGTTGTTTGCCGGACGACAAATATTTGGTTTTGAATATCCGCTGTCATGCACCAATTTCAAATTGATATATCTGTACGTCTATTTTTATAGAGTGAGATATACCTTTTTGAAATTATGTCGATGAAATTTACCTATATCAGTGGATGGTTAGGTAAGGAGCATTAAACAGCGGTGTAATTCTTCTTAACACAGGTACAGTTTTCAACCTACGACATACAGGGATTGAGTTATCAGACTTAAGGGACTTATACAGAGTATTGTATGTTGTCCAGTGTCCATTAGGACAGAGGGGTTGGTCCTCGTACTATATTCGGTTTACTTATGACTTCTCTAGTTCTTAAACAAGTGTTTCGTAGAAACATAAGGTCTGAGTTTTGAGAAGTTATAGGTATATGAATAAAGTAGAGAACCAGGTGTTGCAAGTATCGGGATTCTTCAAGGTGATCGAAGATGTAGATACTTGTGTAGGGTATTCAGTTGATAGTAATGATTAAGAGAACTTACTTCTCTTTCAGATTACTCATAATTGGAAGCACTCCTAAGTTGAGTAATGCTGATCGGCCTCTTTCCATTTAGTTGACATGCACTGGAGACAGCTGCATTATTTGAATCCGGTTCAATTAAATCAGTGCCTCTGGTTCTATATTGGATATAGAACAGTTCATATCTTAACGATGTTAAGGTACGGGGAGTTGTCCGGCTTATGCTTAAAACCAGACTCTGGATAACTCATGGCGCGTTTTTGTAATGGCTGTTTATGGGTTGACCCAGGCTATGACGAGGGTTGACTTTCTACCATCTGGAAGATCAATAGTGATATTGTTCTAGACTCGCCACAGTTTTAACAAAAATGGATTTTTTCAGAAAACAGTAGTGGGAGTATGGTAGAACTGGAAGTGATTCCAGAACCACAAACGATTACTGAAGATTTGATTAGAACCTAAAGATTCAATCTGGTTTGACATTCCATTGGCCACTCCACAGATACGGTGGGTAACCTCAGGCACCCGAGGGGTACTCCGGTAGCCTCAAGGACGGTGAAAGGGAGGTTCTTGTTTACCCAGACTTGCCATTGCTATTGTTCTAGGCTGCGAGACCCGGCAGGAGGATGAGTATAGCATCGTTCTAAACTAGCTTTAGAAGTGTACGTGTATTTGACTTTGCCGGAGGGTGGTTGTAGTCAGTGGGAGCAGCGGAAGCATTGGTGGAAAAGTGGCTTATGTCTATTTATAGACTAAAGCACATATAGCGGAGATAGATCATCTATTTCTGATGTGACAGTCATAGATTTGACTTCATTAGAATAGGAGATGGATCTGTTAAGAGGGTAGTAGGGTGTGATGTCCTGGTATTTGGATGAGATACACAGAGTAGGAAGTGATATTCCTATACTACGATCGGTTATATTTTGGTTGTCACACAGCGGTTTCTCCACATGGGACTTGGATATAATATCAAGACATTCTGGTTACTGGATCTATGGTTTTAGATCTAGATTTGGGTAGTTTCCCAATCTGGGTACTTAGAAAACATTCTAAAAGTATTTAGAATGGACGGCTCCTAGCATGGTGGTGTACCTGCAGGTGATGGAGTCACCCTCTCTAAAGGTGTCTTACAGACTAAAGGGGAGAGGGTTGTGCATGATTGGCAGATCACTTGCTTAGGTAATTGAGTCAATCATGAGATGTCAAGTACCACACCAGATGTTTTTTTTGCAGTGGATGTAATAAATTGATATTGATCCAATCCTGGAGAAACGAACGGAAGCAGTTTTAGAACATAAGTGAATGTTCTAGGGATATGATAACAACTGTCTCTTTCGGGAGACAGTTATCATTCCAGGCTTCCAAGGTGACCTGGATGACAGATTGGTTGTCAGAGTTATAGTTTTCCTTCTGGCGAGGGGCAGTATTTTGCACAGGTGGTCAAAGGGGATACTGAGGGAGGCATGACGCAGGATACTGATTAAGTTCAGTTGACGATACAGTCTAAGAAGTTTGGATTTGGAGTTCATTTATGAGCTAGGTCCCATCAGACATCCAGACACATTCTAAGACAGGTATTGCTCATTTCGGGAGATGGCATTCTCCGCGAACTTGAGATATAGAGAGACATAGAAAGAAACATCAAGGCGGATCCACTCACTGAGGCTATTCCTCGAACGCAATAGTTTCACAAATGGGTTTTGTGAGACTGATTAGTAGAGGAGTTGGGTGTTCGGTATCACACAGGCTGTGAGTATGCGACATCACAATAATTAGCCTTGAGTGCAACTGGGAGATTGTTGGAGATAGTGTCCTCAGAGTCAATTATTGGATCACAGGCACGTGATTCCAATGATTGAGGGAGGACATGTCCCAGTAGGACAGTCTTACTCAAGATGATAGTGTGCTATCTGGTTTAACTTTATCATCGTGTACTGCTTTAGGTGAACTTACAGGTCACTATTGCGCGTTGATAGAGCCCCTAGGATTCTTGCTTGACTGACAGCAGTATGAGGGCGATCATATACGTGGGAGCTGGTAGTCTATAAGCACATCCTTAAAAGGTCCCTAGTCGTGGGAGTTTCGAGACAGGGCATCGATACTCTAGAGTAGACTAGTGTATACAGTCGAGACCCCGATGAGGGGCTGTGGCCGGTCTCACAAGCTACCGGTGTCAGTTGGTTCACCTAAGATGTATACAGGTGCTCATTGGGTTATGAGTACACCGGACAGGACTCGCCGGGAACATGCTAGTTGGTCTTATACCTGACGTCAGATAGCAGTTCCCTGGTGACATGTGTACAGGTTAGTTCAACGACCTGAGATCGTCATTTTTCTCGTGTGAGTTCCCACTATACTTTGATTACTACCCTACCATGCTCAAAGGAGACGTGCAAACAGGTTTTAGTTGGGTACAGTCCCGAGCCACATAGAGGCAGTGAGCGGATCTGCAGGGGTTCGTCTCTCCCGGTATTGGGGGTGAGGTCGCGCTGTGTCTAGGAGAGCCATTACACGAAGTCCTTGGCCAAGGCAGGAGATTTACTGTTAGGTATTCAGTAGTATCTCAGGGTGTTCTGGGCTACACTCCGACACGACTTATACCACTTTTGGGGGTCTGACTTTTACCAACCCCCTAGGCCCGCCATACGATGCTCATAGACGAACGGACCGGACTGTACGGATATTGTCACTGACTGGCTCAGTAGGGTGTCAGGATGAGTTCGCTCATCGACGCCCCTTTTTGTCAATACCTGGTAGCCCGTTACGTATAGGCTAATACCTCTAACGTGCTAGTGGTTAAATCCACAACCAAAGTATTGACGAGTCTTTTGAGTCCCCCAAAGACCAGTTTCTCAAGTTTCGGGCGAAACGCTGTGGAGGCCGTATGGAGATATGGCAGGGTTCGATCGGATACGTGCGGTATTGCACGGGTCATGATCGGACGGATAATACTAGCGGGCTTTGGTTTAAACCGGATCCTAGTATTGTCCAGTGTAGATTTTGTCTCATTGCATTTGTATTCGGTCGGAATACAAATGCGGGTATGTATATACAGTAGCGGGGTTTTCCTGTAATTTATTACGGGATCAGTTTTTTGGAGTTGCCAGTTTGCTCTCCGGTTTCGGCCATTTTCCTTTGTATCTTTCCTTGGCTTAAAATTGGTGGAGGAGGGCTTATTTGCAATTGTGCAAATTAGAATTGTGGAGGGTGGTCTTTGCATATTGTTGCTTCATGATGGTTGCACCATCATTTGACTTCTTGACTTCATCATGGCTTGACTTTTGTGGGGACATGGTTTTCATGATTGTTGATGGAGTGTTGGATTTTCTTTGTGATGATTTCTTCTCATGATCATATATCATTCCCTCTTGCATTATTGTTCCTCTCTCTCACTCCTCTCATGCTCTCTTGGATGCATGGCCGGCCAAGACAAGGAGAGGGGCTGCCCATTTTTGTTGTGGGGATTTTTGTTCTCTTGATGCTTGAAAAAATCCCCAAGTTCATCTTAAAATGCTATCATCTCATTCCTCCACTAAAAGGGAAACTTCATACAAACCCAAAGAGACATAGAGTTCTACAGTTAACCTACAGCATCCTTGGGCACGTCGGTTCTCCAACTTCGTGCCCGAGTTTCCTCGGTCCAGAGGTGGGAGCCCGTAAAAGAACCCGGCGATGTGGTGCCTTTCCGACGAGGTTTTGAAGACCGGAGATTCCGCGGGGAGATCGGGACGGCGACGGGAAGACCGAAGGACACGGATCGCTCGGTATATCTCTCTACCCCTTCTCTAGTTAGCTAGGACTATGTTAATGGCCCGATCCGGGTTTTATAGTGTGCGGTGGTGCCCGTTTAAAAGTTAAAGTAAAGTATCGTTTCCGTATTTTGGCCTCGGATTGACGGCCGGGGCGCCGCCGTGCACTTACAATTATATCTCATATTATCAACGTAAGCAAGCATGCGTATGCCGACTGTCGTTGATGTATAGCAACGAAGCCGGCGATACACCACATACTACGCTTAGGGTCACAGAAAAGTATGTGTAAAACTACAACATTTGGAATCCACAATCTCTTTAGACATCGTAAATCCGAAATATCACATACTTCTCATTTCATGCCTAACTATATGAATTCCACATATTGTATCACATTCCAGATAAATAGACAATATTAAACTTTCCGATCGAATAATCAAATACCCAAGATTTCCTTAATAGCTCAACACTTGAGCGGAGTTTAAAAATTCCAGAATACGTCACAGTACCAATGGTTCAGCCGTAGAAGGGTCAACCAACGCCTCACATGTGGCAACGCCGTACTGCCCCAAACCCTAAGGTTTAGAAGCGGTTCAGACGGTCACATAATCGAGTTAAGGTTTGTGTTCTTCTAGAGGGTTCATCGCGTTACTTGCACGTTTTTCCGAAAGATTTAAACTCAAGAAAAATTCAACACTTGAAAGTTTTTCGTGCCGGGAAAAAATAAGTTAATGATATCCGTTCGAACATTTTAACATTTTCTAAATTATCTGGAAAACAGAACGAAATTAAACTTTCCGATCGAATCAAAGAATTCAAAATATCCACAGAACACTCAACACTTGAGTCAGATTAAAAATACCCAGAAGAATGAAGGAATAGCTACGGATATTACTGTACCAACACGTGTCCCCTAGTCACTATTTTTGCCGCGGAACCGCCGCGGAAAGCATGTTCTTGTCGCGGTTCTGCGGCTCATTGAGAGCCTTGGGGGCACGTGTTTTAGGGTTATCTTTAGAATTCCCTGCTGATTTTTTAAGTATTTTTAATGCAGAAAAAATCATATTTTTACAAAATTTCCAGAGAGGGGGTCATTATCGATGTTTCGGGGTTCGATCGGAGTTTTAACTTCGTATACACGTCGCCTAATGCTCTAGCTAGGCTCTGATACCACAGTAGGGTTCCTAGGCACTCATACAAGGGTTTATAAAGCATCTACCATACCTAGATAAAAAATTAGACGTGCCGAACAACCCAAAGCCGGGATCTTTGCTAGATTATTAGGGTTAAACATGCAAATAAACATCTTTACAACTAAGTGAATACGAAATACAACCTTTGTAGATCGGTCCTTCACTTCAATGGCTCCTTGTTGTAGTCCTTTCGCTGCGATCATGGTCCTCCCGGGCTCTTGCATGGCTTCACGAGGCAGAAGGAGCGTCCTTGCTTGAAGTCTTCGAGGACGAAGATGATCTACGTCGAGGGAATACGAACTTAAGCTTCTTCTTCACTAACTAGAGAATTAGTGAAGCAAACACACTAAACTAAAGTGCTAGTCTAGTAGAGAATGAGGAAATAGGAAGTGGGTACACCTTAGAATTATTTATCTCACATTTATTTCCCACTTAATCAAAACCTAGAAAGCTTTTTAGCTCAAGGAAGAAGTTGAACAAATAATGAGATGAGGATAATGATCAAGTGAGTGAGCTAACCATGGGTGAGTGACTATCATATACTAACTCATGTAGAGACATAACCATGGCTAATCCAAATGGTTAGGTTAACAAAAATCTAAATTAAAGACAAAGTTAGTGGACTTTGTCAAAGCAAAGCAAGCTTCCACATGCTTCATGCTCTTTCCAAATCTCCACTAATTTTGTAATAGCTTAAATAATTATAACCCTCCATAATAAATAGAATGGTGTATGTCTTACACACCCATGAATGATGTATCAACAACTATGATACAAAATGAAAACACATTTTAATATATATCACATATATATTAAAGTTGTGCACATGTGAGAAAAATTCTTAAGTGAACAAATGTTAGTTAATGTAAATTAGTATATCAAATATACAAGTATACACTAAATTATTAAATCAACACTTAACTTAATAATCCGGTTTTATCTCATATAACCGACTAACATCCAATGTATCGACTTATCGAATCAACACTTGATTCGATAACCCGGCTATACCACATATAACCGACCGATGCAAAAAGTCACGAGAATATAATACGGTATCACATACACGTATTATTCTCGGTCCCGCACATATCGCATATGCGCTCCTATTTCGTTTTGCCTGAGCCAGTAAAACCTCTATGTAGGACTCTAAAGACTCGTCAATTGAAAGGTTTCTAGGCACTCTAGTAAGGTCTCACAAGGCATCGGACATGCCAATTTAAAATTTTTGGTGCCGAGAAACCCTAGACTACGGATCTTTAGACTAGATGTTTTAGGCGAAACGGAAAACTAGTTAACTATTTAACTATAGGTTAGATGCTACAACCTTTGTAGATCCGGATTTCCACCTCCTTAGCTCCACGTGATCATGCCCTCGCTGTCCATCACGAACCCTCGACTCATTCGTCGGCTTCATCGGAATAATGTGCGGAATAGGTCGTCGGCTTTGTGTCAAAGACGATCTACGTCGAGGTTGCACTAGTTCAAGCTCCGACTTCACAAACTTGTGAAACTTGTGAAGTAAACACCCAAAACAACTTGGCAAGAGGTAGAGAGTGAAGAAATAGGAGGTGGGTACACTTTAGATTTGGATTTCACTCACTTTTGCTCATGTTGCCATTGATGGCAACTAGTTTTCTCTCTTGAAGAAGAAGGAGATCAAGAAGAAAGAATATGATAAGTATTATCAAAAAGAATAATAAAAACAAATACTTATCATGTTCTAACCTAGGTTAAGTGTAGAGAATAAACCATGGTCACTTAAGAGGGTTAGGGTTAAGCATGAAGATAAGGATGGTTACAAAAGTCAAAGCTTCATGAAGCTTCAACTTAAAACAAAAAGAGCCACCATTCTCATCATAATTCTTTTCAAACAAATAAATAAATAAATAGATGAAAATGCAAAACCCTAATCAACTTTTAACCATGGTTTAATTCTTTATACTTAACAACAAGATCATGTATCATCAAACATGATACAAAAATGTGTACAAAAGTATATCACATATACAATGTGCATCAAGTGAGAAAAATCCGTTTAAAGTGAACCAATACTAGTTAATGCAAAGTAATATATCAAATATATAATTATACATTAAATCATTAAATCAACACTTGATTCAATGATCCGGTCATGTCGCACATAACCGACTAGTATTAAATGCATCGATTTATCGAATCAATGATTCGATAACTAGGTCATATCGAATATAACCAATCGAAACATATATCGCGAGAATGAAATGCGGTATCACATACACACATCATTCTCGGTCCTGCACATATCTCATATGCGCTCCTATTTCGTTTCGCTTGAGCTAGGAAACCTCTGTGTAGGACTCTAAAGACTCGTCAATACGCCGGTAGCAGATGATGATCATATCAAGCACCCACAAGCCGCAAGCGGTCTGCTAAACGTAACGGCCATCCGGGTATTGAGCGATCAGAAGATCGACGAGCTAGCCCGCTCACACTCCTGCGAATCCGACCAGTAACACTTAACGTACAGTCCGGTCTCTTCTTCTGATATATCGCATATCAAGTCTACGGGTGGTAAACGTCAGACCCCAATAACCCGATAAGTCATGCCGATGTGAGGCTCGTAACGGGTCGAGAAACTACTGGTAACACTTACCAGCAAATCTCTGATCAGCCCTGGCCAGGGACTTCCCTGTTACGGCCAATCGAGCACAGCGCAACATCAACCCCCAATACCGGGAGAGACGAAACCCCTCCTATCGCTCATTGCCTCCATGTGACTCGGGACTGTACCCAAAGACCACCATTTTGCACGCCCTCATAGACGTGGTAAGGTGGAGATCAAAGCACAGTGGGAATCACACAAGACTCTATGACGATCTCGGGTCTACAGACTAAGCTGTACAAGTGTCACCTGAGAACTGCCATCTGACGTGAGGTATAATACCATCTGGGAGTTCTCGGCGAGTCCGTCCAGTGTACCCAGTCTCCACTGAGCACCCGTATACCATCTCTGATGTCAAACATCAATGGATATGGGATCATCCATCGCCCATCACATGGGTCGAGAAGCGTATACGCTAGTCTACTCTGGTATATCGATGCCCTGTCTCAATACACCCACGACTAGGGACCTTGAAGGATGTACTTATGGACTACCATGTCCCCACTAGTATGATCTGCATCATAGTCCAGGTAGTCAAGTACATATCCTAAGGGCTTTACCAACATGTAACTATAAGACAGTATAAAGAGACTAGTGTACATGTTAAGATAAAGAGCAACCAGATAGCATATTATCATATCGAGCAAGAAAGCCATCTCTATATATGTCCAAGCATCCAATATAATATACATCATCTGTACAATACTGGCCTCTAGGGCATACATACAACTAACAATCTCCCACTTGCACTAGGGCCAGCTGTTGTAGTATCGCATACCGAGCATCCCGAAGAGTCTCTCAAACTGTATCTGGGGAATGGCCTTCGTGAGTGGATCCGCCGTGTTGCTCTTCGTGTCAACTCTCCTGACCTCGATCTCCCGGCGATCAACTATCTCCCGGATCAGGTGATACCGCCTCAGAATATGCCTGGATCGCTGATGGGACCTGGGTTCCTTGGCCAAAGCCACCGCTCCATTGTTATCGCAATACAAAGGTATTGGATGCTCAATGGATGGAACCACTCCAAGTTCAGTAATGAACTTCTTGATCCAGACAGCCTCTTTGGCAGCATCGTTGGCAGCGATGTATTCAGCCTCCATCGTCGAGTCTGCCACGGTTTCTTGCTTGGAACTCTTCCAGCTAACCGCCCCTCCGTAAAGGGTAAAGACAAAGCCCGACTGCGACTTGGAGTCATCCTTATCACTCTGGAAGATCGAATCGGTAAAGGACTCCACTTGAAGCTCTCCGTTACCATACACCAAGAACATATCTCTAGTCCTTCGTAAGTACTTGAGAATGCTCTTCACAGCTGTCCAGTGACTCTCTCCAGGATCAGCTTGATACCTGCTCACTATACTTAGTGAGTATGCTACATCGGGTCTGGTACATAGCATCGCATACATGATAGAGCCTACTGCCGAAGCATAGGGTATCCCTTGCATGCGAGCTCTCTCCAAATCAGTCTTAGGAGACATCTCTTTGGAGAGAGTGACTCCAGAGATCGTGGGCAAGTTCCCACGCTTGGACTCTTCCATACTAAACCTCTTTAGGATGGTGTCAATGTACCTGGATTGGGACAATCCCAAAATCCGTTTGGATCTATCTCTATAGATCCTTATTCCCAATATGCAGGAGGCATCACCAAGATCTTTCATTGAGAATCTTTGTGATAAGAAGAGCTTGACCGATTGCAGCATAGGAATATCATTTCCTATCAAGAGTATGTCGTCCACGTACAATACGAGGAAGACAACCTTACTCTCTGCTACCTTCTTGTAGATACAAGGTTCATCTGGATTTTTGACGAAATCAAACTCTTTGATAACGACGTCAAAGCAGATGTTCCAACTCCGCGATGCTTGCTTTAATCCATAAATGGATTTAAGCAGCTTGCACACCTTCCCGCTGCTCCCACTGTCTACGAAGCCCTCTGGCTGAGTCATGTACACGCACTCTTCTAAATCACCGTTTAGAAAGGCGGTCTTAACATCCATTTGCCAGATTTCGTAGTCATGATATGCAGCGATGGCAAGCATGATCCGGATGGATTTAAGCATAGCCACTGGAGAAAAGGTCTCATCATAGTCCACACCTGGTCTTTGACGAAAACCCTTTGCTACAAGTCTAGCTTTGAAAGTCTCCACTTTCCCATCTACACCAAGTTTCTTCTTGAAGATCCACTTGCTCCCAATGGGTTTTACCCCTTCAGGAGCAACTTCCAAAGTCCATACTTTGTTGGTGTACATGGAATCCATCTCAGACCGCATTGCATCCAGCCATTTCACTGAGTCCCCACTCGTGATGGCCTGCTCGAAGCTAGTTGGGTCATCATCCTCCATGATGCAATCCTCGCTCCCACCGTCCATGAGAAAACCGTAGTATCTCTCAGGTTGGCAAGGAACCCTACTAGATCGGCGGAGTGGCTGGGGTTCATCGGGAACTACGGAATCCTCTGGTTCAACCAAATCTTCTGTTGTAGTCTGTGTCGCTGGAACCTCTTCCAGTTCTACCTCAATGCCACTTATCTGTTTCATAAGAAAACTTTTTTCTAAGAAAGTGGCATGTCGAGAAACAAACACCTTTTGTTTCTCGGGGTGGTAGAAGATATACCCTTGTGAATTTTTGGGATATCCTACAAACTTACATAAGACAGATCTTGCCTCGAGTTTGTCCGGATTTTGTCTTTTGACATAGGCTGGACAACCCCATATCTTAATATAATTAAGATATGGTCTCTTCCCTTTCCATATCTCATATGGAGTGGTAGGCACTGATTTGGTAGGAACTCTATTCAATAGGTCCATGGCTGTCTCAAGCGCATGTCCCCAGAAGGAAATAGGTAACTCAGCTGTACTCATCATTGAGCGCACCATATCTAATAGGGTGCGGTTTCTCCGTTCAGATACACCGTTGTGCTATGGTGTATATGGAGGAGTCAGCTGAGAGAGAATCCCATTCTCTTTTAGGAAGTCCAGGAATTCATTGCTCAAGTATTCCCCTCCTCGATCAGATCGTAGGATTTTAATACTTTTTCCGGTTTCGTTCTCAACTTCTTGTTTATATTCCCTAAATTTCTCAAAAGCTTCTGATTTGTGTTTCATCAGGAACACATACCCGAACCTAGAGAGATCGTCATTGAATGTAATGAAGTATGATGAACCATCCCTGGCATGTGTAGACATGGGACCACATACATCACTATGTATAAGTCCCAAGAGTTTGGTAACTCTTTCTCCGTGTCCCGTAAACGGAGTCTTGGTCATCTTGCCTTTGAGACATGACTGGCAAGTGTCATAAGATGAAAATTCAAACGGATTTAAATATCCATCTTTATGCAACTTAGCTAGTCGTGTCGCATTGATGTGACCCAGTCTATAATGCCACAAGAAGGATTCGTTGAGTTCAGAACTCTTCCTCTTGTGTGTGTTTGTTATGCTCAGAACCGTTGATTGATTTAGAACATAAATGCCATTGCACAACGTGCCTGATCCAACCAACTTTTGGTTACGGAAAATGTTCATAACATTGTCCTGTAATACAAAATTATATCCCTCTTTACTTAATAAAGAAACCGATATAATGTTGCATATCAGGTTCGGCATGTAATAGCATTCGTTCAGAACCAATGTATTACCAGTTGGTAATACAAGGTGATATTCCCCGACAGTCTTAGCTGCAACAATTGCACCATTTCCAACTCTAATGTCTTTATCACCTTCTCCAAGTTCTCTACCTTTCCTAAGCCCATGTAACTGATTACATATATGGGATCCTGACCCGGTATCCAATACCCAGGACGTAGAGCAAATGGAGAAACAGTTATCAGTAACGAACACACCCGAAGAAAATGCATCAACATGTACTTTCTTCATTCGGGTGGCATGGGAATCCTGGCATTCCCCTATTTCCTGTTCATTCCTATAACTCTTATAAGAAAGAACGGAACCAACGTTCCCCAGCACAGTATAACATGCGGGTTCGGTCAATACATCCATATTATTATCTTGATTAAGGCATGAACTGGTCGCTACCTGGAGAGAGAGAGAAGAAAACACTTTAGCGTATGCTCGTGCAAGATCAGATTGGTTATTATCTTATCTAATCAGGATGGCTCCCACTGCTTTTTATCAAATCTTCCTCCAAACCCTAAAAGGAAAGACTAGCCGGGATTAATTACACACTACAAGTTCGCCAATCTTTCAGCCAGGCCAGCGTCGGTACTTTGAGGGAGGTCCCCCGTGCTTTCGCACGAACCTAATTAATGTAAACCTCGTTTTCCCAGAGGCGTAACCTCGTTAACACCTTTCTAGACACCTACTTGATCGGCTAATTGCAATGTGTAAAACTCTCCCAGGAGTAACTCTTACTCGCAGTGGGTATCGGGATCCAACTATCTCATAGAAGGTATGCAATCTCATTGCAAATTTCAACACTTGAAATTCCCGATAATCTTTTTCCCCTAGCGTGCTATGACCTTGACGCATGCTAAACAACCCATAGTCCGCTAGTCAAGTTCAACCCGTCATTTCCTGATTGAATTAAACCCACCCGCACGACCCTTGACGCATGCCAAACAACGCCGTGCGAATACCCTAATCCAATCTGCATCATATGCATAAGCAGATAAATACTAGTTAGCTACCGTACACTACGCCTTGACGCATGCCAAACAACCGCAGCACGAATACTAAATAGTACTTATCTGAAATGACGGAGGGCTACGCCAGGTTTTTCTGAAAACCATGAGCGTAATGAACTTGATATCGTTGTAGAATCAAATGAAGTTTTGAAATGGAGTGAATTTGAGGCTTTTCTAGTTTTGCTAAAGGAGTCACTCCCGGTGAAGGGATCTCGGTCCTTTCCTCGTCGAATGAGGTGCGGGATATATCATATATATCGCTGTGCAAAGCAAAAACCCAAAAGCAGTCAAAAGCAAACCGAGTGCGTAGCATCAGCCAGTTTATTGCTAAAGGAGTCACTCCCGGTGAAGGGATCTCGGTCCTTTCCTCATCGAATAAGGTGCAGGATATATCATATATACCGCTATGCAAAGCAAGAACTGTAGCTACCTGTTTTATTTAAAATCTGATTCTACAACATCTTAGGTTTCTTATCTTTCATTAATCACATTAATGAAGTCCCATCATTTAAATACCTAAACATCACAGATAGATATGACGTACACTTATGTCATCCGCATTCGCCTCGATGTCCCCTCGTGCACCGTTAGGTTAGGTAACTAACGACAGAGCAGGGCAGGGCTAGCGCGGGTGTAAAACATAAGTAACGTCTATATAATATATCATATATATCATATACTAAATCCATCACAGAATCGCATCACAGATATCGCAGCAGAATAAACATATGAAATATTGGATATACTAGGACGTCCGTGATTTCAATACGAGCCAGTATAAAACACGGATTCCACGGTCGTGATGAATAGCCAATCCCACACCCCTAGACCCCTACGAGAGCGGCAAGAAACCCTGCCAATTCTAGGGTTAGGAGACCCGGACTCGACTCCTCGAGTTGGTCTCCCACTGGACCCCATAACCCGGTTACTTGTGCTCCCCTCCTTGGGTCTATCCTAATGCGGAAAAGTAAATAATATACAAAGGGTGACATCTTCCTCTACCTGGAAGTGCCCCAAATAAAAGAATATTACATACAAGTTTTTACATGAATGAAAATGAAAAACACTCATCTCACATAAAAACCCCCCGGCTATTCGAATACGACGATCCAATATAACATATCCAGCAACACATAACATCACATGTCATCAACGTTAGTAAGTATGCATACCCCAATTGTCGTTGACGTATAGCAACGAAACCGGCGATATGAACATACTACACTTACGGTCACAGAAAAGAAAGTGTAAAACTACAACAATTGGAATCCGCAACTCCTTTAGACATCGCATGCCTAACAGATATAAATCCCGCATTTTAGTCTCATTATCGAAAACTCTTTTCAATATCATATAGGACTAAACTGCTAAATTTATAACATTCATCCAGTTATCTCATAACTGTTTGTGAATTCCAATTATTGTATCACATTCCAGATAAACAGATAATGCTAAACTTTCCGATCAAACAGTCGAATACCCAAGTTTTCCCGATACAGTCCTACACATGAAATAAGTCTAGCAACATTCAGTTCGTGCCTCAGTACCAACGGTCCAGCCGTAGATGGGTCAAGCCAACGCCTCACATGTGGCACGCCGTACTGCCCCAAACCCGAAGGTTCAAAGGGCAGTTCAAGACGGTCACATAATCGAGTTAAGGTTTGTTGTCTTCTAGAAGGTCCATCGCGTTACTTGCACTACTTAGAACGTCGTTAAACTACGGAAAAATCCAACACTTGGAAATTTCCCGACAGGGGAAAATTTGGGTATTTATATCCGATCGAACTTTTTAACATATTCTAAAATTTATCCGGAAAACCAAAAAGACGAAATTTGATACCCCGATCGAAACACCGAATCCCCAAAGCAACCCCAGAAAATTCAACTCTTGAATAAATATTAAAAATTCCCAGAAAATCCAGCATAATTAAATATGAGTTACTGTGCAAACATTTTTGCGCAATATGAATAGTCGGCGGCGGAAGCGCGGCAGAAGGCATGCTTCTGCCGCGTTTCGACGCCTGTTTAGATGAATCAAGGGATCGTGTTTCACCAGAACTCTTATATTTTCCTGCTGAATTTTTTAGGCACTTTTAATCTGGAAAAATACTACTTTTCGGAAAATGTCCAGAGAGCAAGATAAGTTTGGGGTTTCGGGTTCGTTCGGGCTTCAAATCGCGTCTAGACTTCGCCTGAGGCTCTAGCTAGGCTCTGATACCAGTGAAAGGTTCCTAGGCACTCTAGTAAGGTCTCACAAGGTATCGGACATGCCAATTTAAAATTTTTGGTGCCGAGAAACCCTAGACTATGGATCTTTAGACTAGATGTTTTTGGCGAAACGGAAAACTAGTTAACTATTTAACTATAGGTTAGATGCTACAACCTTTGTAGATCCGGATTTCCACCTCCTTAGCTCCACGTGATCATGCCCTCGCTGTCCATCACGAACCCTCGACTCATTCGTCGGCTTCATCGGAATAATGTGCGGAATAGGTCGTCGGCTTTGTGTCAAAGACGATCTACGTCGAGGTTGCACTAGTTCAAGCTCCGACTTCACAAACTTGTGAAACTTGTGAAGTAAACACCCAAAACAACTTGGCAAGAGGTAGAGGGTGAAGAAATAGGAGGTGGGTACACTTTAGATTTGGATTTCACTCACTTTTGCTCATGTTGCCATTGATGGCAACTAGTTTTCTCTCTTTAAGAAGAAGGAGATCAAGAAGAAAGAATATGATAAGTATTATCAAAAAGAATAATAAAAACAAATACTTATCATGTTCTAACCTAGGTTAAGTGTAGAGAATAAACCATGGTCACTTAAGAGGGTTAGGGTTAAGCATGAAGATAAGGATGGTTACAAAAGTCAAAGCTTCATGAAGCTTCAACTTAAAACAAAAAGAGCCACCATTCTCATCATAATTCTTTTCAAACAAATAAATAAATAAATAGATGAAAATGCAAAACCCTAATCAACTTTTAACCATGGTTTAATTCTTTATACTTAACAACAAGATCATGTATCATCAAACATGATACAAAAATGTGTACAAAAGTATATCACATATACAATGTGCATCAAGTGAGAAAAATCCGTTTAAAGTGAACCAATACTAGTTAATGCAAAGTAATATATCAAATATATAATTATACATTAAATCATTAAATCAACACTTGATTCAATGATCCGGTCATGTCGCACATAACCGACTAGTATTAAATGCATCGATTTATCGAATCAATGATTCGATAACTAGGTCATATCGAATATAACCAATCGAAACATATATCGCGAGAATGAAATGCGGCATCACATACACACATCATTCTCGGTCCTGCACATATCTCATATGCGCTCCTATTTCGTTTCGCTTGAGCTAGGAAACCTCTGTGTAGGACTCTAAAGACTCGTCAATACGCCGGTAGCAGATGATGATCATATCAAGCACCCACAAGCCGCAAGCGGTCTACTAAACGTAACGGCCATCCGGGTATTGAGCGATCAGAAGATCGACGAGCTAGCCCGCTCACACTCCTGCGAATCCGACCAGTAACACTTAACGTACAGTCCGGTCTCTTCGTCTGATATATCGCATATCAAGTCTAGGGGTGGTAAACGTCAGACCCCAATAACCCGATAAGTCGTGCCGATGTGAGGCTCGTAACGGGTCGAGAAACTACTGGTAACACTTACCAACAAATCTCTGATCAGCCCTGGCCAGGGACTTCCCTGTTACGGCCAATCGAGCACAGCGCAACATCAACCCCCAATACCGGGAGAGACGAAACCCCTCCTATCGCTCATTGCCTCCATGTGACTCGGGACTGTACCCAAAGACCACCGTTTTGCACGCCCTCATAGACGTGGTAAGGTGGAGATCAAAGCACAGTGGGAATCACACAAGACTCTATGACGATCTCGGGTCTACAGACTAATCTGTACAAGTGTCACCTGAGAACTGCCATCTGACGTGAGGTATAATACCATCTGGGAGTTCTCGGCGAGTCCGTCCAGTGTACCCAGTCTCCACTGAGCACCCGTATACCATCTCTGATGTCAAACATCAATGGATATGGGATCATCCATCGCCCATCACATGGGTCGAGAAGCGTATACGCTAGTCTACTCTGGTATATCGATGCCCTGTCTCAATACACCCACGACTAAGGACCTTGAAGGATGTACTTATGGACTACCATGTCCCCACTAGTATGATCTGCATCATAGTCCAGATAGTCAAGTACATATCCTAAGGGCTTTACCAACATGTAACTATAAGACAGTATAAAGAGACTAGTGTACATGTTAAGATAAAGAGTAACCAGATAGCATACTATCATATCGAGCAAGAAAGTCATCTCTATATATGTCCAAGCATCCAATATAATATACATCATCTGTAAAATACTGGCTTCTAGGGCATACATACAACTAACATCAATACGCCGGCAGTAGGTGATGATTGCATCAAGCACCCACAAGCCGTCAGCGGTACTAGCTGGACCTAACGGTTACCCGGGTATTGAGCGATCAGAAGATCAGCAAGCAAGCCCGCTCCAACTCCTGTAAAAGCCTAACGGTAACACTTGTCGTACAGTTCGGTCTCCTCGTCTGATATGTTGCATATCAGGTCTAGGGGTGGTAAACGTCAGACCCCAATAACCGATAAGTTGTGCCGATGTGAGGCCCATAACGGGTCGAGAAACTACTGGTAACACTTACCAGTAAATCTCTAAATCATCCCTGGCCGGGGACTTCCCTGTTATGGCCAATCGAGCACAGCGCAATATCAACCCCCAATACCGGGAGAGATGAAACCCTTCCTATCGCTCATTGCCTCCATGTGACTCGTGACTGTACCTAAAAACCACTGTTTTGCATGCCCTCTTGGACGTGGTAAGGTGGAAATCAAAGTACAGTAGGAATCACACAAGACTCTATGACGATCTCGGGTCTACAGAAAAACCTGCACAAGTGTCACCAGAGAACTGCCATCTGAGATGAGGTATAATACCATCTGGGAGTTCTCGGCGAGTCCGTCCAGTGTCCACTGAGCACCCGAATACCATCTCTGATGTCAAACACCAATGGATATGGGATCATCCATCGCCCATCTCATGGGTAGAGAAGCGTATATGCTAGTCTACTATGTTATATCGATGCCCCGTCTCGATATACCCATGACTAGGGACATTAAAGGATGTACTTATGGACTACCATGGCCCCACTAGTATGATCTGCATCACAGTCCTGGTAGTCAAGTACACATCCTAAGGGCTTTACCAACAAGTAACTATAAGACAGTATCAAGAGACAAGTATACATGTTAAGATAAAGAGCAACCAGATAGCTTACTATCATATCGAGAAAGAAAGTCCTCTCTTTATATGTCCAAGAATCCAATATAATATACATCATCTGTACAATACTGGCCTCTAGGGCATACATACAACTAACAGTGTCACTAGAGAACTGCCATCTTACGTTAGGTATAATACCATCTGGGAGTTCTCGACGAGTCCGTCCAGTGTACCCAGTCCCCACTTAGCACCCGTATACTGTCTCTTATGTCAAAAACTAATGGATATGGGATCATCCATCGTCCATCTACATGGGTCGAGAAGCTATACGCTAGTCTACTCTGGTATATCGATGCCCTGTCTCGATACACCCTCGACTAGGAACATTTGAAGGATGTACTTAGCGACTACACTGTCCCCACTAGTATGATCTGCATCATAATCCTGGTAGTCAAGTACTCATCATAAGGGCATTATCAATATGTAACATAGAGACAATCAGAGTACATGTTATGATAAAGAGCAACGAGATAGCATATTATCACGTCGAGCTAGAAAGTCCTCACTATATATGTCCATGCATCCACTACAATATACATCATATGTACAGTAATGGACTCTAGGACATACATATAACTAACAGAATCTACAACCATTCTTCACCATTCTTTATTCTTCCCCCTTTCCTAATCAACACGCCTAAAGTAAGATTAAAAGATTCAACGTTTCCCTGAGGACGACCCGTACTCATCTCGGTATAGCTACACGCGACACCGTTATTGATTGCAGTTATTCTACAAACACATTTTTCACATTAATCAAATGGCGCCGTTGCCGGGGATACGTGCGTAATTTTTTTTATGCTTGCTATTTGTGTTGAATTCTTATTTGATCAATATCATAAATAAAACAAAACTGCAAATTGTATATTTAACGATTGTTGTGTGAATTTTGCAAGGGGATCTAGAGTCACAGACTTGAGGAAACAGAGAGCCAGTGACATTCATCAAGATCCAGAGGAGCATGGGAGGACAAGTAGTAAAACTCATCACTAGATCCCTAAACTTAGCGGCGGAAACACGGCAAGAAGGCCTATTCGGCGGCGGAACCGCGGCATAGTTGGTGAATTAGGGTTCCAAACTTCTCTGGTAAATTTCTCAACTCCTTCTCTCTCCTCTGAAATCCAATAAAATATCTTTTCTATAGGATTCTTTGCAAAATATTGTCGCTCAAAAATATGTTTGAAAAGTTTTGTTATTGGTTTGTTGTTGCATATTTTAATACGAACATTAAGTGGTAAAGACCAAATTCAGATTTGTTGGGGATTTTATCACCCTTCCTAGGCCTCACAAATCACAAAACGATAATCCGCATTACCCTACATTAATTTAAAAAATATCTAGACAATACTCTAAGGACTGTCGCGCTCAATAAGGACATAGGAAGGTCGTGGGTAATCTATTGCTTATCCGCATTACTTTTGTTGTGCCTAGGAAAGTGTGTCTAAGGCAAGTGGTTATTTAATTAGGCCCACTATTTTCGGTGATTCGTATAGCGGATACCTTCCACTTACCTGGCCACAAGAGTAGTAAGAGGTGGTAGAGGATTGACCCTGCAGCTTGTCATTAGGAAGTCTTGGAGCGGTCCAGAGACTTGACCTAGGTAACCTTAGTTCTAGGGTTGTTTGTGTATTTTTTGTGTGATTTGTCTTGAGTCCCACTTTTTAAAAAAAAGCAAACCAATTTTAAATCACACACATGCTACCACTTGCGATAAAACCGTTTAGTGCATGCTCAGCTGGACACGGGATTCTAGTGCCCGTCTTGTCCGCGTTTCGGCTATCGACTCCGAAGTCGGTACTTCTTCATTTTTTCCCCACCACTCACCACATCGACCGAGATGGATGTTACTCCTACAGATTATAACACCACCCTGCTACCGCCCGTAGGTGCGCAGAATCCACCGCGTATTTCTCTCCAAGAGAGATGCTATCCTATACGCGGACCCCTTCCTACCTGTTTATCTATTCTACCAGCCAATGGGGATAATTTTGAAATTAAACCCCACTACAACAACCTATTGCCCAAATTTCACGGGCTCGAGTCTGAAGACGCATACGTTTTTATCACCAAATTCGAAAATGTATGCGCAATGATGGGTACTTCACAACTATCCGTGGATGCTATGCGATTACGTCTTCTCTCGTTCACTTTGTGCGACTTAGCAGAAAAATGGCACTTGCCTAGGCACCACAAAAGTAATGAAGAGGTGGTAGAGGATTGATCCTGCGTCTTGTCCTTCGGAAGTCTATGAGCGGTTTAAAGACTTGACCTAGGTAACCTTAGTTCTAGGGTTGTTTGTGAATTTTTTGTGTGATTTGTCTTGAATCCCACTTTTTTAAAAAAACAAACCAATTTTAAATCACACACACGCTGCCACTTGCGCTAAAACCGTTTAATGCATGCTCGGCTGGACACGGGATTCTACTGCCCGTCTTGTCCGCGTTTCGGCTATCGACTCCGAAGTCGGTACTTCATTTTCTTTTCCCCACCACCCACCACATCGACCGAGATGGACTGTACTCCATCAGATTATAACACCACCCTGCCACCACCCGTAGGTGCGCAGAATCCACCGCGCATTTCTCTCCAAGAGAGATGCTATCCTATACGCGGTCCCCTTCCTACCTGTTTATCTATTCCACCAGCCAATGGGGATAATTTTGAAATTAAACCCTACTACATCAACTTATTGTCCAAATTTCACGGGCTCGAGTCTGAAGACGCATACGTTTTTATCACCAAATTCGAAAACGTATGCGCAATGATGGGTACTTCACAACTGTCCGTGGATGCTATGCGATTACTTCTTCTCCCGTTCACTTTGTGCGACTTGGAAGAAAAATGGCTTTATAACACTGCCGCACACTCCATTACCAATTGGTACGGATTCGTAATAGCATTCCTTAAGAAATTTTACCCAAATCATATGACCGCCCGTGTTAGGACCGAAATCAACCAGTTTACCCAGCTTCCCAATGAACCATTTTGGAAGTGCTTTGAGCGTTTCAAGGATCTGCTTGTCCAATGTCCTCATCATGGAATACATAGATGGGATCTGTGCCGAATTATATATGAAGGCATTAATCCAGCGACAAAGCTGATGCTTGAAACCATGTGTCAATGCAATTTCATATTCAAAGACGATGGTGAAGCCTAGAAATATCTGGAAGATCTCATATAAAACACTTTGCAGTGGGAAAGCGTTAGACCACCGTCATCTAGGGGAGGTATTCATCAGCTCGATGTTTCCATCACAGTAAAAGCCGAAATGGCAGCGATGCAAAAGAAACTCGACGCTATTGAGAACAAATTCTCATCTGTCTCCCTAAACCGGGTAACGCTCCCCAAGACCGTGTGTGGTTGCTGTTCCGATCCATCACACTTGACGGAAGAATGTCCTATGAATGCACCGTTTCAAGGTCACGAGCAAACTAATGCTACTTTTCAGCAGCAACCTAGAAACGATCCTTATTCTTCCACGTACAATCAGGGATGGAGGAATCATCCTAACTTTGCTTGGAACCAAAACCAAAACCAAAATAAAAACCAGTTCCAAAGCAATTACCAAAGACCTCCTCCACAGCAACAGCAACCGCCTAAACAGACTCAGCACCCCTTTCAGTCACAAAATTTTCAAAATCTGGTCAACAATTCTGTACCTTCTAATAATTTTTTCCAAACGACCGATACCGATAACTCCTCCTCACTCGTACAAACTTTGGATTTGTTTATAAAACATTCCATTCAAATGTCGGCTGATATGAGGTCTTCTATTTGTTAGTTATATGTATGCCCTAGAGTCTATTACTGTACATACGTTGTATATTGTTGTGGATGCTTGGACATATATAGGGAGGACTTTCTTGGTCGACATGATAGTATGCTATCTGGTTACTCTTTATCTTAACATGTACTCTGATTGTCTCTATGTCACATGTTGATAAAGTCCTTAGGATGAGTACTTGACTACCAGGACTATGATGCAGATCATACTAGTGGGGACAGTGTAGTCGCCAAGTACATCCTTCAAATGTTCCTAGTCATGGGAGTACCGAGACAGGGCATTGATACTCCAGAGCAGACTAGCGTATCCATTGGTGTTTGACATCAGAGAAGGCATACGGGTGCTCAGTGGAGACTGGGTATACTGGACGGACTTGCCGAGAACTCCCAGATGGTATTATACCTCACGTCAGATGGCAGTTCTCTGGTGACACTGGTACAAGTTAGTCTGTAGACCCTAGATCGTCATAGAGTCTTGTGTGATTCCCACTGTGCTTTGATTTCCATCATACCACGTCCAAGAGGGCGTGCAAAAAGGTGGCTTTGAGGTACAGTCCCGAATCGCATGGAGGAAATGAGTGATAGAAGGGGTTTCGTCTCTCCCGGTATAGGGAGTTGATGTTGCGCTGTGTTCGATTGGCTATAACTGGAAATCGCTAGCCAGGGTTGCTGAGATTTACTGGTAAGTGTTATCAGTAGTATCTCGAACTATTATGGACGTCATATCAACACGACTTATCAAGCTGCTGGGGTCTGAAGTTTACCACCCCTAGGCGAGATATGCGACATATCAGACGAAGAGACCGGACTGTACGGGAGTGTTACTGTAACATTTCAAAAAGATAAAATATTAATTTTGGAAAATTCTAAAATAGTGTAAATTAGAGAATTATTCCATTTCTAAGTTTAATTGATTAGTTATATGCTAAATTAGTGCTAATCGCGATTAAAAATCGCTAATCGGTTTTTAGCATTTTTGTGCAAAACATGCACATATCACTTTTTCACACTTGTGTTACATTTTTATTGCCATGGATTGTTTTGGGGTTACTATTTGAGTGAGAAGGGGTTTAAGGAAAAAGAAAAGAAAAGAGAAAAGAATTGAGTAGTAGGTGAGAGAGAGAGAGAGCTATGGTCTCACTTTGACTTAGCCATCCCTTCATTCTTCTTTCATTTTTCCCTCTCCCTCTTCCCCTCCTCCTGCTGCTCCTCCTCCCTCACTTCCCTCCCCTCTTCAAAGACCTCTAAACACATCCAAAACAACTCCAAAACCCCAATCTCATTTCATTAATTGTGTGCACAAGCTCTTGATCTACACATTGGACCAAGAAAGCAAGGATTTTGGCCACTAGGGGCAACTCAAGAATATTCTTGAGTTGCCAAATGAGGTGTTTTCTGAATCATTAACTTAGTTTTAGCATTTCCTTTACCCCCGTGTTATGATTGAACCGATATTGTGTGATTTGGTGACTTGAGGTAAAACCTAGTTAGGGTTGTGAAGAATTATGAGTTGTAATGTGAAATTGAGTTCAAGAGAGGCTACACCAACACCCTAGTGTATGAATTGAGACCCTAACCTGAAGCCTAAACCCAGAATACGGATTTTAGAAACCGATATCGGAGAAATTGTGGAATCTGTGAAGGGTATATTGAATCTGCTATCACCCGAGACACCCTAAATTAAAATTGATTGGACAGTGACATATGCAGGCACCCAGGAAGCTACCACCAAGACCCCAGCCCCTACTTCCTTTTCCCGGCCGCAAATTTAACCCATTTGGCCGCAATTTGCGGCCTGGACCCCACCAAATTGTCTCGTTTTTGTTTTGGTGCCCCCTTACCTGTAGATTAGACCCCTGGTATGTATAGATTTGTCTAGTCTGACCTAGGGTGAAATCTGGAACATATTTCCTAAGTTGCTGTTTTGGATTCGTGTTTCCGTATTCCGTATTTTTAAGTCTGAATTTGTGTCTTGTGTTTTACCTTGACTATTTGGCGTTTATACGACGATATAGAGGATTTATTGATGGTTTTGAAGGCGTGCCATAGGCTCTAACCTATAGGCCTCTTATCGTATCGTTTTGGGTTTCGTGTGCCATGTTAGCTTTGATTTGGTTTTAATGCGCATATATGACACTTTGATGTGTAGGTACTCCATGAAGACTACGGGACGACAGGCAAACGCGTGGTGACATCGAAAGATGGAGACACAAGGTGAGTAGATTATATCTACAGGGGGAAGTCGGGTGGATGGCGTATAGCACCCCCGCAGTCCGTAGTTGTTATATTATATATGATAGTTAGGTGTACTATGTACAGTGTAGGGTTAGAAGTAACTAGTGTAGTTCATAGTCGCGAACCCTAGAATATATTTACACCTACACGCACATCCTTGCATATTCATTATACTTGCACTGTGTTTGATGATATTGGATGACATTGGAGATGAGTCGATGATGTTGGGCCTTGTGCCGCGAGATTGGTGATTTGATGTGATTCGTATTTGGGATACGATACGTGATCTTTAGCGGGCCTTGGGACGTGTGCTTGCACACGCAGTATATTGATGGTATCAGTTGTACTAGACTTAGATCAGTACCCCAGATTATGTGATATGATGTTAGTGATACCTGAGATGTGATGAGATAGTGTGATATTGACCCGTACCCAGCTATTGGGATGTCGTACGATGATTTACCGTACGAGCCTATATTGATGATAGATCCGCGCTCATGACTCGAGGATGTCTTACGATATACTGTATCGTACGCGATATTATTGAGGCGGGATCACCGACTAGTATATCTATATATATCGACTCAGATTTAGGTGGTTTCCATACCCCTCCTGATTGACCTGATACTTAGATCTGTAGTTTGCATAGTAGATTCTTCACTGTGGTGTTGATTATTTGATTTCCGCATATTTATGCTATTCGCATTGCTTGCATATGTTTATTGCTATATTATTATAATGCTGTTAGGACACCAGCACCATTATCGATGATGCGTATGTTCCACGTACACTATTGCCGGCTCGCACACTTCATCATCGATAATTGCCATGCCACTACACTGTAGTACTGTTGCATCAGGACATGATTCTTGCATGGCATATTGTACACTTATACCTGTACACAATCATAGAGGATTCTGACTGATTAGGGATTTGGGAACCGCAAGATGTTTATATGCGCATACTATTATTCCTTGCTGCAGGATATATTGTTACTTGCATTTCACTTATATTGTCACATGCATCTTGCTTTCTGATTTGCGCATTGAGATAGGTTGTTTCTATGACATTTCTGGTTTTGAGAGAGGGCTGACCCGGACTGACGGATGCCCGATATATTGTGAGAGGGCTGGCCCGGACTGACGGATGCCCGAAATATTGAGAGAGGGCTGACCCGGACTGACGGATGCCCGATATATTGAGAGAGGGCTGACCCGGACTGACGGATGCCCGATATATTGAGAGAGGGCTGACCCGGACTGACGAATGCCCGATATATTGAGAGAGTGGGCTGACCCGGACTGACGGATGCCCGGTATGTGAGGATTTACGTGCCGATGCTAGGCACAGGTTTTCATGATGTTTTCGAGTGTCGATGCTAGGCACTCAGGTTCCATGCTTTTGGTTATATCCTCATATTTTCCATGCATATGCTTTATGACATTTACATGCATGGGGCTTATTGTCATTGGGTGACGGGTGGACGGGTTCCACGTTTTTACAGACTTGATCACTTACAGACTGGATTTACATTGATCATACTTCATTTGTATATATAACAGGGTATGAGGGCGCTGTTATATATACCCTTACACCAATATTAGTGGTATGGGGCGCTAATATATGTGTATTGATATTCTTTTGATACTTCATCATATTTACTCCATGCAGACATACCTTATACTGATGACATGTTATTACCTGAGTACTTGGCACTACATACGTGCTTAGATGTTACGTTGCCACTTTATCATGCTTCAGACGTACTCTTGTGGTTTATATTACTGATTGTTGACCTAGGTTTATGTCTTGCATTCGATTTCTGCTTGTAGATATTTCTATTCACGAGTTGGTAACTCACCCCCGTTGTGCCACAGTTCTTGCAGGTTTTGCCGTACAGGTTTCGTAGCGGCATTTCTAGCACATTGCTTCTTTAAGGGTGACTTGCTTGGGTAGGTGGGTTCTTTTGCATCAAGAGCCACCATTGTACTTGTATTATTCATGTATCTAGAAATTCCATCAACCAAACTTGTATATTGTTTCAGACTTAGACTTTAGTGTTGTATTATTCGACCTTAGAGTCGCGCTTAGTAGTATTGCGGTTTTCTTGCTTATTGAGTTCTTTGGGTTTGACCCTCGCCGTTCGGCATTGTATATTATTATAGCTTGTGTGGTTGTGACCGTCGTTTGACGAAGAGCTAGCTCCCGCTTGGGGATGCCTTTTATCATTGTATATATGTTGTACTTGTTGTACCCCGTTCGGGGCCAGTATTTACAAAAGAAACTCTGCCGAAATTTTTAGAAAAGACTTTACCTTTTAAAAATGCACATTCAGCTTAGTTATTTAAAACCTTCACTTCTTTAAAACAGTTTCTTTATTTACTCTTAAAATGGTTTTAGATTTCTGGGCTTTTGGCTTACTTGGATCAGATGGGGTCCTATAGACTTCATATGGTTCTAGGGCCAGTCACGTGCTCTTTCGGGTCGTGACAGTTATTGGTTAGATTCGCAGGAGAAAGTACAGGCTTGCTTGTTGATCTTCTGATCGCTCAATACCTGGGTGGCTGTTACATTTTGCTGACCGCTTGCAGCTTGTGGGTGTTTGATATGATCATCACCTACTGCCGGCGTATTGACGATTCTTTAGAGTCCTACACAGAGGTTTCTAGGCTCAGGAAAAACGGAGTAGGAGCACATATATGATATGTGCGGGACCGAGAACAATACGTGTATGTGATACCGTATTAGATTCTCGCGATATGAGTTATCGACCGGGTATATGAGATATAGCCGGGTCATCGGATCAAGTGTTGATTCGATGAACTGATACAGAATATATTTGTCGGTTATTTATGAAATAGCCGGATTATTGGATCAAGTGTTGATTCGATAATTTAATGTATAATTATATATTTGATATATTAAATTACATTAACTAATATAAGCTCACTAAAAGATTCTTTTTCTCACTCGGATAATACATTGATATACATGCGATATATGTTAATTGTATTATTTTATTTTGTTACAATAAATATTATATATGTGATATATAATATTGTAACATGTTATGGTTATAAATGCAACATGATTAGTGGAGATTAAACATGGTTAGGGTTTGATTTGGGTTAATCTTTTCTAGAAGTTTCTAGAAGATTTTATTTTGTTTTCTTGCAAAGATATTTGTGTTGATATTTTGTGAGATATTTTTTAACCCATCCCAAACCCATAACCCTAGTAAACTCTCTACAATGGTTAGCCTCTTCATCTTTAACCATGGTTGCATTTGTAATTATAACACACTTTCATTATTCATCATAAAAGGATTAGGTCTTCTTTTTCCTTCTTCTTCCTTGCATGAAAAGCTTTCTAGCTTTTTGTGTAGTGATGAAAATGAGTGAGAAATAGAAAATAAACGAGAGCAAAATTCCTACTTCATCATCCTCATCTATTCTAGCCACTTAGATTAGGGTGTTTGCTTTGCTAATACTTGATTAGCAAAGCAAGAGCTTGGGTTTGAGTTTCTTCAAAGTAGATCATCTTTGTTATCGAAGATCGGAAGAAAGCTTGCATCTTTCTTTTGTGGAGCCTCTCTAGAGTCCGGATACTCGATGATCACAGTGAAGGGACCTCAACACGGAGCTTAGAAGTGAAGGACCGGACTAAAAAGGTTGTAATCCCAAACTCTTAGAAGTAAAGTTGTTTACTTGCTTTGTTTCGTCTAATCTCTAATCTAAGATCTTGGTTAGGGTTGTTCGACACGTCTAAATTTTAAATCGGGCATGGTTGATGCCTTATAGACCCTTATGAGAGTGCCTAGTAACCCTACAGTGGTATCAGAGCTAGGCTAGAGCTTTAGACGAAGTCTAGGCGAAATTTAAAGTCCGATCGAACTCCGAATACCCGTTAAATTCTAGTTTCTGGAAATTTTTTCAAAAGTTGACATTTTTCTTATTAAAAATACTCAGAAAATTAAGCAGGGAAATATAAGAATTACTGTGAAGTACGGACCACCAACTCCCTCACGAGACCGCGGAACCACGGCTAAACCACGCGTTTGGCGGCGGTTCCGCCGCCAAAAATTGGAGTTGGGGCCCACTACTTCAGGTATTTATTCTTAGGTCCTTTTTCATAATTCTAGGAATTTTTAATTCTACTCAAGTGTTGAGCCTTCTGGCAATTATTGGGAACTCGTTGATTCGATCGGAAAGTTTAACTTCGTTTAATTTTTCCGGGTAATTTAGAACGTGTTAAAAAGTTCGAACGGATATCAATAACTCACTTTTTCCCGTGCCGGAAAATTTCCAAGTGTTGGATTTTTCCGTAGTTTAAGAACGTTCTTAGTCGTGCAAGTAACGCGATGGACCCTCTAGAAGAAAACAAACCTTAACTCGATTATGTGACCGTCTGAACCGCCTCTAAACCTTAGGGTTTGGGGCAGTACGACGTTGTCACATGTGAGGCGTTGGTTTGACCCTTCTACGGCTAGACCATTGGTACTGTGGCATGTGATGGATACTTTTTGAACTCCGCTCAAGTGTAGAGCTATTTGGGAAAACTTGGGTGTTTGTTTATTCGATCGGAAAGTTTAACATTGTCTATTTATCTGGAGGTGATACAATATTTGGAATCCACAAGTAGTTATGAGATAACTAATTTGAATGTTATAAATCTAGCAGTTTAGTCTCATTTGATCGGTTGCCACGGGATTTTGATGAGATTTTTATTTTCATTCATGTAAAATTCATTGTATGTAATATTCTTTTATTGGGGCACTTCCGGGATGAGAATGATGTCACCATTGTATATTATTTACTTTTCCGCATTAGGTAGACCCAAGGCGGGGAGCACAAGTAACCGGGTTCTAGGGTCCAGTGGGAGACCATCTCGAGGAGACGAGACCGTGCCTCCTAACCCTAGAATTGGCAGTGTTGCTTGCCGCTCTCGTGGGGTCTAGGGATGTGGGTTTGGCTATTCATCGCGACCGTGGAATCCGTGTTTTATACAGGCTCGCAGAAAACACGGAAATCCTAGTATATCCAATATTTCATATGTTATCATCTGCTGCAATGTTCTGTGATGAGATCATGTTACTGCCTGAGATGAATGTTTATATTATATATATGAGATATATGTTATATTGCTGATTTCGTTTCAAATATGATGCTTGTGAAGCATAATAAAATGGGACTTCATTAATGAGATTAATGAAACTAAAAGAAACCTAAAGATGTTGTAGAAACTTGTCTCAAAAATAGGTAGATCTAGTTCTTGCTTTGCATAGCGGTGTTCCTTGTAGAACATCCAGCACCTTATTCGATAAGGAAAGAGCCGAGATCCCTTCACCGGGAGTGACCTCTTTAGCGAAACTAGCAGATGCTACAAACTCGGTTTGTCTTTTGATTGTTTCTATAGTTTTTGCTTTGCATAGTGATATTTGTGAAATATCCTGCATCTTATTCGATAAGGAAAGAGCCGACGATCCCTTCACCGGGAGTGATCTCTTTAGCAAAACTAAAAAAGGCCTCAAAAACATTCCTATTAAAATTACTCGATTCTACAACGATATCAAGTTCATTACGCAAAGCGTTTTCTTAAAAACCTGTCGTAGCCCTCTGTTATTTCAGATAAGTACTAGTTAGTATTTGTGCTACGTTTGTTGACTATGTTAAGGCGTAGTGTGCGGTAGCTGATTAATGCTTATCTGTATAACCATATGATGCGATTGGATTAGGGTAGTCGTGCGACGTTGTTGACTATGTTAAGGGTCATGCGGGTGGGTTTAATTCAATCGGGAAATGACGGGTTGAACTTGACTAGCACTTATGATTTGTTGACTATGTTAAGGTCATATAGCTGCTAGGGGTAAAATATTATTGGGAATTTTAAGAGTTGAAATTTGCAATGAGATTGCATACCTTCTATGAGATAGTTGGATCCCGATACCCGCTGCGAGTAAGAGTTACTCCTTGGAGAGTTTTACACATTTCAATTAGCCGATCAAGTAGGTGTCTAGAAAGATCTCAACGGGGTTATGCCTCTGGGAAAACGAGGTTTACTTTAATTAGGTCCGTGCGAAAGCACGGGGAACCTCCCTCAAAGTACCGGTACTGGCCTGGCTGAAAGATTGGCGAACTTATAAGGTGTAATTAATCCCGGCTAGTCATTTCTTTTAGGGTTTGAAGGAAGATTTGACTAAAACAGTGGGAGACATCCTGATTAGATAAATTGATAACCAATATAATCTTGTAAAAGCGCACGATGAGTGTTTTCTTCTCTCTCTCTCCAAGTAGCGACCATGTAACACCTTAATCAAGATAATAATATGGATGTATTGACCGAAACCGCTTGTTATACTGCGCTAGGGAACGTTGGTTCCGCTCCAACTTATAACTGTTATAAGACAGAGCAGGAAATAAGGGATTACCAGAATTCCCGTGCCGCCCTAACGAAGAATGTGCATGTTGATGCATCATCTTCGGGTATCTTCATTACCGAGAACTGTTTCACAGTATCCTTTACGTCCTTGGTATGAGATACCGGATCAGGATCCTGCAAATGTAATTTGTTACATGAGCTACAGATAGGTAGAGAACTGAGAACGGGTGATAAGTTTCAAGAATTGGAAATGATGCAAGTGTTGCAGCCAAGTCTGTTGGCAGTTATCACCCTGTATTACAAGAATACATTGATTCTAAACGAATGTTATTAGATACCGAACCTGATATACAACATCATATATGTCTCTTTATTAGTAAAGAAGGATATAATTTTGTATTGTTGGATAATGTTTTGAACATTTCCTATATCAAGAGTTGATCGATTCAGGCATGTTATCTAAAAGCTTAGACGTTTAAATCAAATCACAGTTCTTAACATACAGAACACACACAAGAGGAAGAGTTCAGAAATGAACGAATCCTTCTTGAGTCATTGTAGACTAGGCCATATCAATGCGACCAGACTAGATGAAGTTACATAAAGATGCATATTTAAATTAGTTTGGATTTACCTCTTGTAAAACTTGCCAGTCATGTCACAAAGATAAGATGACCACAGCTCCGTTTATTGGAAACAGAGAAAGAGTTAGTGAACTCTTGGGATTGATACATGCTGATGTATGATGGTCCCATGTCTACATATGCCAGGACCGGTTCTTTGTACTTCATTACATTCACTGATTATCTCTCAAGATCCGGACATATGTTCCTGTTGAAACACAAGTCTGGAACTTTTGAGAAATTCAATGAATATAAGTTAGAAGTATTGAACCAAAAACGGGTATAAGTATTATGTCCTTTGATGAGATCAAGGAGGAGAATACTTGAGCACGGAATTCCTGGACTATTCTAAAGAAGAAAGAGATTCTCTCTCAGTATTACTCCTCCGAATACACCACAGCACGTCGACGTATCGGGGCGGAGCAATCACACTCTATGAGATATGGTGTGCTCTATGATGAGTACTACCGAGTTGCCTATTTTCTTTTAGGGTTATACACTTGAGAAGTTGCATACTTTTTGAATAGGGTTCCAACCAAATCAGATGCCTACCACTCCATATGTGATATGGTATGGGAAGAGCCCATCTCTTAAAGATGTTAAGATTTTGGGTTGTCCGGCCTATGTCAAAAGCAAAATCCGGACAAGCTCGAGGCATGGTCAGTTCTGTGGAAGTTTGTTGGATATCCCAAGCATTCGCAAGGGAATATCTTCTACCAAACTGGAGAACAAAAGGTGTTTTTGTTTCTCAGCATGCCGCCTTTGTGAAAGGGAATTTCTTGTGAAGGAATTAGTGGTCATGAGGTAGAACTGGAAGGAGTTCCAGCTATACAAACTGCAGCTGATGATTTGGTAAACCTGGAGGATTCAATAGTTTCCAACGAACCTCAGCCTCTCCGCCGATCTGGTAGGGTTCCTCATCCACCTAAGAGATACTTCGGTTTCTCTATGACAGTGGGAGCAAGGATTTCATCATGAGATGATGACCCAACTAGTTTCGAGCAGGCCATCTGGAGTGAGGACTCTGTGAGAATGGCTGGATGCTTAGCGATCTGATATGGAATCCTTACACACCAACAAAGTATGGACTTTGGTTGCTTTATCTGAAGGGTTAAATCCCCATCAGGAGCAAGTATATCTTGAGAAGATTACTTGGTGTACATGGAAAAGTTGAGACTTTCAAAGCTATGCTTAAGTCCATCCAGATCCTACTTGCCACTGCTACATACCATGACTACGACATCTGGCGGTTGGGTGTTATGACTGTTTTTCTAAATGATGATTTGGAAGAGAGCGTCAATAAGTACATAGACAGAGGGCTTTGTAGATAGTGGGAGCAGCGGAAACGTGTGCAAGTTGTTTTATGTGATAAATCAGGCATCGCGGAGTTGGAACGTCTGTTTTGATGTCGTAGTCAAAGAGTTTGACTTCATCAAAATGATAGATGAACCTTGTATATACAAAAAGGTAGTAGAGAGTATGGTGGTAATCTTCATAGAGTACGTGGATGACATACTCTTGATAGGGAATGGGTTTCCTATGCTACGCTCGGTCAATCGCCTCTTATCACAATGATTCTCCATATAGGATCAAGGTGATACCTCCTAAATCCTGAGTTATGGATCTATGAGATAGATTTAATTGGATGTTAGGATTCTCACTAGCTGTAGTGAGATGGTATCAATCGATCCTGCGGAGAATCACTGGAAAGGTTCCAGGGTGATAAGGACGACTGAATGTCAGTCCCAGGCATTGTCTTTACCCTCAGTGGGGGGACGGTATGTTGGAAGAGTTCCAAGCTAGATACCGTGACTTACTAGACGATTAAAAGCAAGATACATCATTACCAAGGATGCTACCAAAGAGACCGTCTGGATATATTTTAGTTCATGATATGAACTTCGTTCCTGCCATTGTGTGACAATGGAGTAGTGGCTTATGCCAAGGAACCCCCGTCCCATCTGTGATCCAGATATATTCTTAGGCAGTATCACCTGATCTTGGAGATGGTTGATCTCTAGGTAGATCGAGGTTAGGAGAGTAAACACAGAGGACAACAGCACGGATCCACTCACAAAGGCCTATTTCCCAGTAGAGACTTTTATGGGATGGTTGAGTATGAGATACTTCAACCACATCTTATTGTTGGTTATGTGATACCACAACAGATGGCCCTAGTGCAAGTGGGAGATTGTTAGTTATATGTATGCCCTAGAGGCCATTACCGTACATACGTTGTATATTGTAGTGGATGCTTGGACATATATAGGGAGGACTTTCTTGCTCGACATGATAGTATGCTATCTTGTTACTCTTTATCTTGACATGTACTCTGATTGTCTCTATGCCACATGTTGATAAAGTCCTTAGGATGAGTACTTGATTATCAGGACTATGATGCAGATCATACTAGTGGGGACAGTGTAGTCGCCAAGTACATCCTTCAAATGTTCCTAGTCGTGGGAGTACCGAGACATAGCATTGATACTCCAGAGTAGACTAGCGTATGCGCTTCTTGACCCATATCATGGGCGATGGATGATCCCATATCCATTGGTGTTTGGCATCAGAGAAGGTATACGGGTGCTCAGTGGAGACTGGGTACACTGGACGGACTCGCCGTGAAATCCTAGATGGTATTATACATCATGTCAGATGGCAGTTCTCTGGTGACACTGGTTCAGGTTAGTCTGTAGACCCAAGATCGTCATAGAGTCTTGTGTGATTGCCACTGTGCTTTGATTTCCATCATACCATGTCCAAGAGGGCGTGCAAAAGGGTGGCTTTTGGGTACAGTCCTGAATCGTATGGAGGCAATAAGAGATAGGAGGGGTTTCGTCTCTCCCGGTATAGGGAGTTGATGTTGCACTGTGTTCGATTGGCTATAACTGGAAATCCCTGGCCAGGGTTGCCGGGATTTACTGGTAAGTGTTATCAGTAGTTTCTTGAACTGTTATGGACCTCATATCAACACCACTTATCAAGCTGCTAGGGTCTGACGTTTACCACCCCTAGGCGAGATATGCGACATATCAGACGAAGAGACCGGACTGTACGGGAGTGTTACTGGTTGGATTCGCAGGAGAAAGTACAGGCTTGCTTGTTGATCTTCTGATCGCTCAATACCTAGGTGGCTGTTACGTTTAGCTGACCGCTTGCAGCTTGTGGGTGTTTGATATGATCATCACCTACTGCCGGCGTATTGACGATTCTTTAGAGTCCTACACAGAGGTTTCCAGGCTCAGGAAAAACGGAGTAGGAGCACATATATGATATGTGCGGGACCGAGAACAATACGTGTATGTGATACCGTATTAGATTCTCGCGATATGAGTTATCGGCCGGGTATATGAGATATAGCCGGGTAATCGGATCAAGTGTTGATTCGATGAACTGATACAGAATATATTTGTCGGTTATTTATGAAATAGCCGGATTATTGGATCAAGTGTTGATTCGATAATTTAATGTATAATTATATATTTGATATATTAAATTACATTAACTAATATAAGCTCACTAAAAGATTCTTTTTCTCACTCGGGTAATACATTGATATATATGCGATATATGTTAATTGTATTATTTTATTTTGTTACAATAAATATTATATATGTGATATATAATATTGTAACATGTTATGGTTATAAATGCAACATGATTAGTGGAGATTAAACATGGTTAGGGTTTGATTTGGGTTAATCTTTTCTAGAAGCTTCTAGAAGCTTTTGTTTTGTTTTCTTGCAAAGATATTTGTGTTGATATTTTGGGAGATATTCTTTAACCCAACCCAAACCCTTAACCCTAGTAAACTCTCTACAATGGTTAGCCTCTTCATCTTTAACCATGGTTGCATTTGTAATTATAACACACTTTCATTATTCATCACAAAAGGATTAGATCTTCTTCTTCCTTCTTCTTCCTTGCATGAAAAGCTTTCTAGCTTTTTGTGTAGTGATGAAAATGAGTGAGAAATAGAAAATAAATGAGTGCAAAATTCCTACTTCATCATCCTCATCTATTCTAGCCACTTAGATTAGGGTGTTTGCTTTGCTAATACTTGATTAGCAAAGCAAGAGCTTGGGTTTGAATTTCTTCAAGGTAGATCATATTTGTTATCGAAGATCGGAAGCAAGCTTGCATCTTTCTTTTGTGGAGCCTCTCTAGAGTCTGGATACTCGATGATCGCAGTGAAGGGACCTCAACACGGAGCTTTAGAAGTGAAGGACCGCACTACAAAAGTTGTAATCCCAAACTCTTAGAAGTAAAGTTGTTTACTTGCTTTGTTTCGCCTAATCTCTAGTCTAAGATCTTGGTTAGGGTTGTTCGGCACGTCTAAATTTTAAATCGGGCATGGTTGATGCATTATAGACCCTTGTGAGAGTGCATAGTAACCCTGCACTATTGATACCATAAAGAAAGACTCCGCCTCCTACGGTGAGAGTATTAAATCTATAGAAGCCCAAATTGCACAGTTAATTGCCGCGATGAGTGCGAGAGAAAAAGGGAAGCTCCCATCTCAACCCCTACCAAATCGTGGCCACTCACAAAATCATAATGTGAGTGCCGTTACTACGTTGAGATCGGGAAGAGTGCTGGATAACTGAGTGGGTGAATAAGTTGATGACGTTAGTGATACCAATGATACCCCGGCTGCCACTTCTTCCCCTAATTCGTTAAGTCTCCCGCCTTCTTCCGAGCCCATTCTCCATTTTCCCTATGGCTCGAACAATTCGCCCACTTCCTCGAATCTACCTAAAACAATCCCCACTCCAATTCTGGGATCGATTCCATCCCCACAAACTTCTCCACAAATGTTGGACCCAAAACTTATTGATAAAGCTTCATTTCCAAACAGGTTGAGGGCCAACAAACCTAATGCATAAATGGAGAAGGTTGTGGAAATGTTTAAGAAAGTTAACATAAATATCCCCTTCCTAGATGCTATTCAACAAGTACCCTCTTATGCAAGAATCCTTAAAGACTTGTTCTATAGGAAGAGAAAAACTCAAGTGCCGAAAAAAGTTTTCATGACGAGTAATATTAGCACAGCTTTTACCCAGCAATTACCAAAGAAACATACGGACCATGGCTGTCTTACAATCTCTATTTCTATTGGGGGTAAAAATATCAATCATGCTCTACTTGACCTCGGCGCTAGTGTTAACTTTCTTCCATATTCCGTCTATGAGCAGCTAGGTATAGGAGAGTTGAAACCTGCCCACTGCACTCTACATATGGCAGACTGATCTATCGCCCAACCTAGTGGTGAACTAGAGGATGTGTTAATCAAAGTCAGGGAATTCATATTCCCTGTGGACTTTATTGTTTTGGATACACAACCTGTAGCGAACCCACGCAACCAAATCCCGGTGATACTCGGTCGACCTTTCCTAGCAACTTCCAACGCTGTCATTAATTGTCGTAACGGTTCTATAAACTTATCTTTCGGGAAGATGACAATTGAGCTTAATATTTACAAGCTAGGAAGTCAACCATCTGAACCGTCTGCTCATTTAATCGATGTCTGTTCCATCAACGAGATAGCTTCCGACAGCTGTGATGCCGAAGTACTTTGCTATGATGATCTCCACAACACTAGTAAGACATTGTTTGATCTGGCAAATAATTATAGTAAGGATATCTTTGATGAGTCCATCCCTGAGTTTGAATCCGTTGACTCGTTGCAAAAGTCAGTAGCACTTTCCGAGTCAATATCCTACGTAAGTTATGAACCTCTTAGGGATTCTGAGTATCATTCCCTCACCCCACCTTCTATCGTCTCTCCGCTGACACTAGATCTCAAACCACTACCTTCTCATCTTAAATATGTGTATTTAGGTGAGAATGAGTCTTTGCCCGTGTTCATATCCGCTTCTCTAGCTTTAGAGCAAGAGAACGCACTTTTGGCGGTATTGAGATCAAATCGGCAAGCATTTGGTTGGACAATGGCTGACATCAAAGGGATTAGTCCCTTAATTGTTGAACATTATATACATATGATGGATGAAGCCAAACCAAGACCCACAAAGACGGTTAAATCCCGTTATGAAGGAAGCGGTAAAGAAAGAAATCGTCAAGTGCCTTGATAGTGGTATAATTTACCCGATATCTGATAGCCAATGGGTAAGTCCTATTCACGTGGTCCCTAAAAAGTCCGGCATCACGGTCATAACTAATGTGGCTAATGAGTTGATCCAAACACGCACCCAAACTGGATGGCGCGTATGTTTTGATTATAGGAAACTCAATGCCGCAACGAGGAAAGATCACTTCTCTCTACCTTTCATTGACCAGATGTTGGAACGATTAGCTGGACACGAATACTATTGTTTCTTGGACGGATACTCTGGCCATAACAAGGTCCCCATCGCCGAAAAGGATCAAGATAAAACCATATTTACTTGTCCTTTCGGTACGTTTGCTTATAGACGCATGCTCTTTGGGTTATGCAATGCTCCCGCTACATTTCAGCGGTGTATGATAGGGATATTCTCAGACATGGTTGAGAATTTTCTGGAGATATTTATGGACGATTTCTCCATATTTGGGGACTCCTTTGAGGACTGTCTTCATCATCTTGACGCGGTTCTTACCCGCTGTAATGATAAGAACTTAACTTTGAATTGGGAAAAATGCCATTTTATGGCCCAAGAAGGTATTGTCCTTGGACATATAATTTCACGAAAAGGCATTGAGGTAGACAGAGCTAAAATAGATGTCATCCATAACCTCCCTCGTCCCAAATGCGTCAAAGATATTCGATCTTTCCTTGGTCATGCAGGATTTTATAGGAGATTCATTAAGGACTTTAGCAAAATTGATAGACCCTTAACTCTTCTCTTGGCCAAGGATACAACATTTCACTTCGATTCGGATTGTGAGGCTGCTTTTGAATCGCTTAAAAGATCTCTCACTACAGCCTCCATTCTATCATCTCCGGATTGGAACCACCCGTTCGAGCTTATGTGTGATGCATCAGATTTTTCTATTGCTGCGGTCTTAGGACAACACATTGATAAGATGCCACATGTAATTTACTATGCATGTAGGTCCTTGAACGATACACAAATTAACTACACAACTACCGAAAAAGAACTCTTGGCAGTTGTATTTGCATTAGAAAAGTTCAGGCCCTACTTGATTGGCTCTCCAATAGTGGTTTACACTGATCACTCCACCCTACGACACCTATTATCGAAGAAGGATGCTAAGGCCAGGCTAATACGTTGGATCCTGTTGTTGCAAGAGTTTGATGTTGTCATCCGAGACAAGAGTGGATGTGAAAACGTAGTAGCCGACCATCTTTCACGCATCTGTTCTTCACCAACGTTGACCGTACCGATCAATGACTTCTTTCCTGACGAACAACTCTTGACCGTATCCTGCGAACCTTGGTTCGTGGATATTGTGAATTATCTCGCTACATGACTTATTTCTAGCAATTGGTCGAAACAAGACAATCTTCGATTTCTATCCCAAGTAAAACACTTTTACTGGGATGAACCTTATTTGTTTAAGTATTGTTCCGATCAAATAATTCACAGATGTGTCCCTAACGATGAATTCAAGTGTGTGTTGTCATTTTATCATGATCAGGCATGCGGCGTGTTGGTGTATATGCCCTAGAGGCCATTACTGTATCATACTAGTATGTATATTACTTGATGGAAGCTTGGGATATTCACAGTTGTACAGACAATCTTGCTCAATATAGTAGTATGCTACTTGGTTTGTCTCTGCTTTAATGTGTACATGTGTGTTTATTTATTATATCACCTATACGCATTAGTAGAGCCCTTAGGATCTTTGCTTGATTACCGGCGTTGTGATGGCGATCACACTCGTGGGGGCTGGGTAATCTACAAGCACATCCTTATACACGTCCCTAGTCGTGGGAGTACCGAGATAGGGCATCGATACTCCGGAGTAGACTAGCGTATGCGCTTCTCATCGCAGCACGGGAGACGGTCTGTCCCACAGCCGTCGGTACGTCGTACTTGAGATAGTATGCGGATGCTCGTTAGGTTACGAGTACACTGGACAGGACTCGTCGGGAACTGATGGTTGGTATTATACCTATCGTCAGTTATCAGTTCCCAGGTGACATGAGTACAGCTTAGTTCGCTGACTTGACACTGTCACTTCGCCTCGAGTGTGTTCCCACTGTTCTTTGATTACTACCCTACCACGGCTCTACTGAGTCGTGCAAACAGGTAGTAGTTGGGAGCAGTCCCGAAGCACTTGGAGGCAGTGACGGTTAGACAGGATTCGTCTCTCCCGGTATTGGGGGTTGACATCGCGCTGTGTCTAGGAGAGCCATTACACGAGTAGTCCCTGGCCAGGGCAAGCGAGATATACTGGTAGGTTCCAGTGTTATCTCAGGGTGTTCTGGGCTTCACTCCGACACGACTTGTACCGCTATTAGGGGTCTGAAGCTTGCCGCCCCCTAGGCCCGACATGCGATGTATCAGACGAACAGACCGGACTGTACGGAGATTGTCACATACAGACTCAGTAGGAGTTCGGTTGGGTTTACCTCATCGGCCTTCTTATCGACATCTACCTGGGGACCGTTACGTACAGCTAGTGCCGCTTGCGGTCTGTGGTTAAACCCACTGCCAGCGTAGTGTCGAGTCTTTAGAGTCCCACACAGAGAGTTTCCCTGCACTGAGCGAAACGTGTAGAGGCCGTATGGTTTTACGGCAGGGCTGCGATCACTTACGTACACTTGTGTGCGTATGATGTTCGGGCAGGCAGTACTAGTGGGCTTTGGTTTAAGCCAGATCCTAGTATTGCACGGATGGATCTGTTTTGTCTTCTGCGCATCCGCATTCTATAGAATACGGATGCAGGTGTGTATGCACAGTTTTCTGGAGCGAAGAAGGAGGAGGTGCCTCATTAGGGTTTTGGCAGTTGGTTCGGCCAAAACCACTATGTGGCAGGCTCATTAGGGTTTTGACAGTTGATTCAGTCAAAACCATTTTGAGGCGGACTCATTAGGGTTTCGACAGTTCGTTTGGTCAAAACCATAATGAGCCGGGGACATTATTTACTAATCCTTTCATTGATAATTTTGTTATGGCTAATTACATTGACCATTTGACCATCTTGACTTTGTTGACCTTTTGACCAAAGTTGACTTGGACCTTCTTAGAAGATCTAAAGTATTCTTTGGTTTTCTTTTTATTTAGTTATGATAATGGTCATGTCATTTGTAGCCATCACCTTTATCTTGATTGGATTTGTAATGATGATGTTTATGCATTATTGCAACCATGGTTAGCTTTTCTCTTGGTAAAGCTTTTCATTTGCTTATTCTCATTCTCTCTCTTGAAATGAGAAGCTCCATGGTTGCTAGAAAATCTCCTTCTTCTTACTCCTCTTGATTTCTCCTTTGATCTCATGTGTTGAGAGAAAAAGGATTCTACTTGACAAACACATCCATACATCCTCTCTACACTACCTAGGGCTTCTAGATTAGCAATCTCCTTGCCCTAGTTACCTCGGCTTGAGGTGGAGCTCGGTGTACATCTCTCGGGTGGATCGTCTTCGACTCAAGGAGGCCGCGGAGGTGACCGAAGTCCGGATCAACCATTGAGCAAGCAATGAGAAGAACAAAAAGAAGAGAAAAACATCAAAGAAGAACAACCACTAGAAGTGAAGGAGTTCAAGTTGAGGTATAACCACTTTGCCGAGTAGTTAACTCTTCTTTGCAAGTATGCTAGTTTAGTTTAGCAAAGATCCGGCTTTTATGGTCCATGTTACAAAGTTTAGAAAAATTTTGATTTACCGTTTCCGCAACCCCGTAAGTACCGGGAGAGGTAACGTGGACCTAACAGTGGTATCAGAGCCAGGTTAAACTTAAACTAGCTTGGTAGTGAAGTGTAACGAAGTTCGGAACCGAAAAAAATCCAAAATCCAAACTTTTTCAAAATCCAAGTTTCTGTTAAAATTTTTTCGGGTCAAAACAAGATTTGTTATACACCTAAATTCGGCTCAGGGTTTTGTGTGAACACCCAAGAAAAACGATGCACTAATTCATTCAAACCGTCGCGCTTCCGCCGCACGAGGTAGGCATGTGCCGCGGAAGCGCCGCAGTTTGTCGTCTTCTCTGCATCGTTTTTCGTGCAGTGTGTGTCTGTGTTGGTTTTGGGATTTTTAAAATATATTATATGTGCCCAGATTTTCCAGAACAGAAGTTTACTTTTGGGGTCCTATAATTCCGTATTTTTCCGAACTTCACTGCACTTTGGCTATGTTGGTTATATCTGTGATGTTTGCATGTATTGAACGTCGGCTAATTGCTATAAGTCGATTGGTCGGGGTTATACATGATCTGTGATTGTTATTTGTTTGTGTATATGAATGTGTTGGACTGTCGCGGGTGAATAGCCGGGGTGGATGTGAGATGAGCTTTTGTTTTTCTTTCATTCATTGTAAATGTAAATTGATGTAATATTATTATTTGTTTGGCCGCACAACCGGGTCGGGGTTGTAGCCGTCATTGTATAATTCTTTTTACTGTTTTTTCTCCTAGGATAGACCCATGGAGGGGGTGCACAAACTACCGGGTAGCTCGAAGTGCCGAGCGGCCTACTCATGGCATTGAGGGAGGTTGCTTCACTTCGGGTACTTGGCGGGTTGTTTTCCGCACCCGTAGGGGTCTTGGGTGGGGTATTTGGCTATTCATCGCGACCGTGTAATCCGCTTTTCGTTGCAGGCTCGAAAGGATTGCGGATTGCTAGTATATCCAATGTATTCATCTGTGATCTGTAATGTCTATCATTGCTTTCTATTTAGGCGTTGCTTATGTTTTACAGCCGCGCTAGCCCAGCCCCCGCTCTGTCGTTAGTTAAGTAACCTAACGGGTGATGACGGGGCCCCGTGGCGAATGCATATGGCATAAGCGTACGTCATATTTTGGTTGTTTTCTGCAATGGTAGGATTAAAATGATGGGACGCATTAAAAGTACTAATGCAAGAATATCACGCATTAAAAGAACTAATGCAAGAAAATAAACCTAAAAGACGTTGTTGGAACAATTTTTCAAAAAGCTGTTATTGCAAGGACGTTCATTTTTGTTTTGCATAGCGGTATTCGGTTGTGAATGCCCAGCACCTCAGTCGACGAGGCAAGGGCCGAGATCCCTTCATCGGGAGTGACCCCTTGGACAAAAGTTTGCGTCAGGGTAATAACTTCACTATAGTCGATTATTCTTGCTTTGCATCGAGGTATTCAATTTGGAATATCCTGCACCTCATTCGACGAGGAAAGAGCCGAGATCCCTTCATAGGGAGTGACCTCTTTAGCAAAAAGTTTTCGCCACTATATTTTTAAAAAGGGTATCACGTTCCTTCAACAATATCAAGTTCATTACGTTAACGGGTTTTCGCCAAAACCCAGTCGTAGCCCTCCGTCGTTTCGGATTAATATTGCTTAGTATTCGTGCTACGTATTTCGTGCTCAGCCGAGGCGTAGTGAACGGTAGCTATGTAATGTTTTTCCGTAGGATACAAAGTGATTGGTTAGGACAGTCGTGCGGTCATTTTGGCTCAGTCAAGGACTCGTACGGGTGGGTCTAATGCAGTCAAGATAATGACGGGTTGAACTTGACTAGGATCTTTTGATATGTTGGCTCAGTCAAGGTCACTTGGATCCTAGGGGCAAAAACCATATCGGGAGTTTCAAAAGAACTGAAACTTGCAGATTTAGCATACCTTCTGGAGTGTGGTGACTAGAGTGGATTCCATCTAGGTTATCACACAATGACAGTTGGATCCCGATCCCACTGATGAGTTGGTTTACTCTCGGAAGATTATTTCACTTAACGATCAATGCTATAAACCTAGTAGGTGTCTAGAAAGGTGTTAGCGGGGTTACGCCCCCAGGGAAAAGAGGTTCTTTAATTAAGGAACTTCGCGAAAGCGTTGGAAAACCTCCCTCGAAATACCGACACTAGCCTGGCTGAAAGGTTAAGCAAGTATTGTGACGTGAATTAAAACCCGGCTAGTTCTTCTTTTAAAAGGTTTTAAGAAGAATTTGAGGAAACAGTGGGAGACATCCTGGTTAGATAAATTAATAAACCAATCTAATCTTGCAAGAGCATACGCTGAGTGTTTCTTTTCTCTCTCTCCAGGCAGCAACCTTTTCACGCCCTAATCAAGATAATAAAATGTATCGCTTGACCGAACCGAATTCTTATTCGGGACTGGGGAAAGTTGGTTCAGCTCTAACTTGTGACAACAGTCATGAGTATGAGAATGGGAAAGAGGAAAGTATGGATTTCCAGGATACCCAGTTGAAGAAGAAGCATGGTTTTGCATCTACTTCAGGTGTTCTTGTAATTGAGAACTGTTTTACGGTCAGCCCTACCTCCTGGGTACTTGATACCGGATCAGGATCTCATATCTGTAATTTATTGCAAGGACTGAGAAAAAGTAGGAAAGTTGCACCGGGTGATATGTCGCTCAGAGTAGCGAACGGAGCACAAGTTAATGCGGCAGCCGTCGGTGAATATCACCTAGTATTGCCAAATGGCAAAACTATGATTTTGAACGATTGTTACTATGTACCCTCCATGGTTTGCAACATCATATCAGTTTCTTTACTCGATAAAGATAGATATAAGTTTGTTCTTGAAAAGAATATCATGAACATTTACCTTGATAAGGTACTGGTTGCAGAGGGTACACTGTTTAATGGTATCTACGTTCTAAATCAGAATACAGTTCTCAATATACAAAACACACGCAAGAGGAAGAATTCAGATACGAATGAATCCTACTTGTGGCATTATAGACTTGGTCATATCGGAGAGAAAAGACTGAGTAAGTTGCATAAAGATGGACTCTTGAATACGTTCGAGTTTTCATCTTATGAAACTTGTCAGTCCTGTCTCAAAGGGAAGATGACCAAATCTCCGTTCACCGGACTGGAGAAAGGGCAGCAGAGCTCTTGGGACTCATACACAGTGATGTATGCGGTCCGATGTCTATACATGCAAGGGGTGGGTTCTCGTACTTCATCACATTCACTGACGATCTCTCTAGGTTCGGATATGTGTATCTGATGAAACACAAATCTGAAGCTTTTGAGAAATTCAAGGAATTCAGAAACGAAGTAGAGAACCAGACAGGCAAAAGTATCAAGATCCTCCGGTCTGACAGGGGAGGGGAGTACTTAAGCACGGAGTTCCTAGACTACTTAAAAGAGAATGGTATTCTCTCTCAGCTTACTCCTCCTTATACACCACAGCACAACGGTGTATCGGAGAGGAGGAATCGTACCCTTCTGGATATGGTTCGCTCCATGATGAGTAATGCCGAGTTGCCTCTTTCATTTTGGGGACATGCGTTGTTGACAGCTGCATATCTATTGAACGATGTTCCGTCTAAATCTGTTCCTAAGACACCGTTCGAGATATGGAATTGTAAGAAGCCGTATCTTAAAGGCATTAAGATATGGGGTTGCCCGGCCTATGTAAAAGTACAAAATCCGGACAAACTTAAGGCACGTTCAGTTCTATGTAAATTTGTGGGATATCCTAAGAACTCTGCAGGATATCTGTTCTACCACACCGAGGAACAGAAGGTGTTTGTATCTCGCCACGCCACCTTTTTAGAGTGGCAATTTCTTGCAAAAGAAACAAGTGGGAGTTCGGTAGAACTGGAAGAAATTCAGCGACCACAAAATGAAACTGAAAACTTGACAGAACCTCAGAATTCAATGACCCCAGAAGAACCTCAGCCACTCCGCAGATCTGGTAGGATTTCTCATCCGCCCGAGAGATACTACGGTTTTCTCATAGACGGGGATCGAGAGGATTGCATCTTGGAAGAAGATGACCCTACCAGTTTCAGGCAGGCCATTATCAGTAGGGACTCTGATAAGTGGCAGGAAGCAATGCAATCCGAAATGGAGTCCATGTACGCCAATAAAGTGTGGACCTTGGATATTGCTCCACCTGGGGTAAAACCCGTTGGATGCAAATGGATCTACAAAAGGAAACTTGGTGTAGATGGGCAGGTGGAAACCTATAAAGCTAGACTCGTTGCAAAAGGTTTTCGTCAAAGACCTGGTTTGGACTATGACGAGACTTTTTCTCCGGTGGCTATGCTCAAATCTATTCGGATCCTACTTGCCATTGCTGCCTTCCATGACTATGAAATCTGGCAGATGGATGTTAAGACGGCTTTCCTAAACGGTTGTTTGGAAGAGTGCGTTTACATGGATCAACCAGAAGGTTTCGTAGACAGTGGGAGCAGCGGAAAGGTGTGCAAGTTGCTTAAATCCATTTATGGATTAAAGCAGGCATCGCGGAGCTGGAACATCTGTTTTGATGAGGCAATCAAGGAATTTGATTTCATCAAGAACGAAGATGAACCCTGTGTATATAAGAAGATTGTAGGACGAACTATCGTATTCCTAGTCTTGTACGTGGACGACATTCTTTTGATAGGAAATGATATTCCTATGCTACAATCGGTCAAGCTATTTTTGTCACAAAGGTTCTCCATGAAGGACCTGGGTGATGCCTCGTACATTCTGGGGATCAAGATCTATAGAGATAGATCCAAGAGACTATTGGGACTTTCGCAGTCCAGGTACATAGAGACCGTACTAAAGAGATTTAGTATGGAGGGTTCCAAGCGCGGTAACATACCCGCATTGGACGGAATTACCCTCTCCAAGAAGATGTCTCCTAAGACTGACGAGGAGAGAGTTCGCATGAGCACTATACCCTACGCTTCGGCGGTAGGATCTATAATGTATGCGATGCTATGTACAAGACCAGATGTAGCTTACGCGTTGAGCGCGGTAAGCCGGTATCAGTCAGACCCAGGGGAGGACCACTGGACAGCAGTGAAGAACATTCTCAAGTACCTGAGAAGGACTAAAGAGATGTTCCTGGTTTACGGTAATGGAGACCTCAGGGTCGAGTCCTTTACCGATTCAAGCTTCCAGAGTGACAAAGATGACAGCAAGTCTGTCTCGGGTTTTGTGTTTACCCTCAACGGAGGGGCGGTATGTTGGAGGAGTTCCAAGCAGGATACCGTCGCAGACTCGACGATGGAGGCTGAATACATTGCTGCAAGCGATGCCGCAAAAGAGGCGGTCTGGATAAAGAAGTTCATTAGTGAACTTCAGGTGGTTCCGTCCATTGTTGACCCAATACCTTTGTATTGCGATAACAATGGGGCTATAGCTTTAGCGAAAGAACCAAGGTCCCATCAGAAATCCAGGCACATCTTAAGGCGGTATCACCTGATCAGGGAGATCATTGATCGACAGGAGATCGAGGTGCGGAGAGTGGACACAAAGGACAACACTGCGGACCCATTCACAAAGGCTTTACCCCAGACTCAGTTCGAGCGGCTGATCGAGATGATAGGTCTTCGATACGCCAGTACATGGCCTTAGTGCAAGTGGGAGATTGTTGGTGTATATGCCCTAGAGGCCATTACTGTATCATACTAGTATGTATATTACTTGATGGAAGCTTGGGATATTCACAGTTGTACAGACAATCTTGCTCAATATAGTAGTATGCTACTTGGTTTGTCTCTGCTTTAATGTGTACATGTGTGTTTATTTATTATATCACCTATACGCATTAGTAGAGCCCTTAGGATCTTTGCTTGATTACCGGCGTTGTGATGGCGATCACACTCGTGGGGGCTGGGTAATCTACAAGCACATCCTTATACACGTCCCTAGTCATGGGAGTACCGAGATAGGGCATCGATACTACGGAGTAGACTAGCGTATGCGCTTCTCATCCCAGCACGGGAGACGGTCTGTCCCACAGCCGTCGGTACGTCGTACTTGAGATAGTATGCGGGTGCTCGTTAGGTTACGAGTACACTGGACAGGACTCGTCGGGAACTGATGGTTGGTATTATACCTATCGTCAGTTATCAGTTCCCAGGTGACATGAGTACAGCTTAGTCCGCTGACTTGACACTGTCACTTCGCCTCGAGTGTGTTCCCACTGTTCTTTGATTACTACCCTACCACGGCTCTACTGAGTCGTGCAAACAGGTAGTAGTTGGGAGCAGTCCCGAAGCACTTGGAGGCAGTGACGGTTAGACAGGATACGTCTCTCCCGGTATTGGGGGTTGACATCGCGCTGTGTCTAGGAGAGCCATTACACGAGTAGTCCCTGGCCAGGGCAAGCGAGATATACTGGTAGGTTCCAGTGTTATCTCAGGGTGTTCTGGGCTTCACTCCGACACGACTTGTACCGCTATTAGGGGTCTGACGCTTGCCGCCCCCCTAGGCCCGACATGCGATGTATCAGACGAACAGACCGGACTGTACGGAGATTGTCACATACAGACTCGGTAGGAGTTCGGTTGGGTTTACCTCATCGGCCTTCTTATCGACATCTACCTGGGGACCGTTACGTACAGCTAGTGCCGCTTGCGGTCTGTGGTTAAACCCACTGCCAGCGTAGTGTCGAGTCTTTAGAGTCCCACACAGAGAGTTTCCCTGCACTGAGCGAAACGTGTAGAGGCCGTATGGTTTTACGGCAGGGATGCGATCACTTACGTACACTTGTGTGCGTATGATGTTCGGGCAGGCAGTACTAGTGGGCTTTGGTTTAAGCCAGATCCTAGTATTGCACGGATGGATCTGTTTTGTCTTCTGCGCATCAGCATTCTATGGAATACGGATGCAAGTGTGTATGCACAGTTTTCTGGAGCGAAGAAGGAGGAGGTGCCTCATTAGGGTTTTGGCAGTTGGTTCGGCCAAAACCACTATGTGGCAGGCTCATTAGGGTTTTGACAGTTGATTCGGTCAAAACCATTTTGAGGCGGACTCATTAGGGTTTCGACAGTTCGTTTGGTCAAAACCATAATAAGCCGGGGACATTATTTACTAATCCTTTCATTGATAATTTTGTTATGGCTAATTACATTGACCATTTGACCATCTTGACTTTGTTGACCTTTTGACCAAAGTTGACTTGGACCTTCTTAGAAGATCTAAAGTATTCTTTGGTTTTCTTTTTATTTAGTTATGATAATGGTCATGTCATTTGTAGCCATCACCTTTATCTTGATTGGATTTGTAATGATGATGTTTATGCATTATTGCAACCATGGTTAGCTTTTCTCTTGGTAAAGCTTTTCATTTGCTTATTCTCATTCTCTCTCTTGAAATGAGAAGCTCCATGGTTGCTAGAAAATCTCCTTCTTTTTCCTCCTCTTGATTTCTCCTTTGATCTCATGTGTTGAGAGAAAAAGGATTCTACTTGACAAACACATCCATACATCCTCTCTACACTACCTAGGGCTTCTAGATTAGCAATCTCCTTGCCCTAGTTACCTCGGCTTGAGGTGGAGCTCGGTGTACATCTCTCGGGTGGATCGTCTTCGACTCAAGGAGGCCGCGGAGGTGACCGAAGTCCGGATCAACCATTGAGCAAGCAATGAGAAGAACAACAAGAAGAGAAAAATATCAAAGAAGAACAACCACTAGAAGTGAAGGAGTTCAAGTTGAGGTATAACCACTTTGCCGAGTAGTTAACTCTTCTTTGCAAGTATGCTAGTTTAGTTTAGCAAAGATCCGGCTTTTATGGTCCATGTTACAAAGTTTAGAAAAATTTTGATTTACCGTTTCCGCAACCCCGTAAGTACCGGGAGAGGTAACGTGGACCTAACACGGCGGTCATTTTGTCATCGGAAAATGGCGGAGAAAATTTTGCAATGTAGCTTTTATTGTCCAACACTATTTAAAGAAGCTTATGATCATTGTAAAACTTGCCCGCAGTGTCAACACATAGGTAGGATATCACGTAGAAATGAGATGCCACTCTAACCTATCTTGGTTATGGAAATATTCGATGTTTGGGGTATTGATTTTATGGGCCCTTTTCCCAATTCTTTTGGGAATTTATATATCTTGTTCGCGGTTGATTACGTCTCAAAATGGGTAGAAGAAATACCGTGTCGCACTAATGACAACAAGGTTGTTATTAAGTTTCTTAAAGAAAATATCTTCTCACGATTCGGACACCCTCGTGCTATAATTAGCGACAACGGGACGTATTTCTGTAATCGGTCTTTCGAGGCTTTGATGCGGAAATATGCAATCAACCACAAACTTTCTACGTCCTATCATTCCCAAACAAGCAGCCAAGCTGGGATCTAAAATAGGCAAATCAAACAAATTTTGGAGAAGACGGTTTCTAAAAACCGAAAAGATTGGTCAACCAAATTGACGGATGCTCTTTGGGCATTTCACACCGCTTATAAGACCGATCTTGGTATGTCTCCTTACCGCCTTGTGTTTTGGAAGGCATGCCACCTTCCTGTCGAGATCGAACATTAGGCAATTTGGGCTATTAAAGAGATTAACTTCGATCTTGATCAAGCTTGCAGCTATCGGAAGCTGCAATTGAATGAGCTAAGCGAACTCCGCGATGGAGCTTATGATAATGCGGTGATAGTGACTAAAGTTTTCCACGATAAAAAACTTTTTAGAAAAACTTTCATACCGGGACAACAAGTCCTTCTTTACGATTCCTGTCTCCATATTCATCCGGGTAAGCTTAAATCTCGCTGGAAATGACCTTTTGTGGTGCGATATGTATATCCGCATGGGGCAGTAGAAGTTGAAAATATAAAAAACGGTTCACTTTTTAAAGTGAACGGGCATCGATTAAATCCGTACTTTTTGTTGGGTTCCTAGGCACACTCAAGAGGTTCCACAAGGCATCAACCATGCCAAAATCAAATTTTTCTTGTGCCGAGAAACCCTAATCCTAGATCGTTAACTAGAGGTAAGGCGAAAATCATACAATTAAACAACTTTACTAGAAAGTGAAAGTGACTACAACCTTTGTAGATCCGGTCCTCCACTTCTCTAGCTCCGTGTTGACGTCCCTCCGCTGCGATCATCGGAATCCCGGACTCTATTGTCGGTTTCATCGGAGAAATGGGCGGGCTAGGTCGATGACTTCGATGCCGAAGATGATCTACGTCGAGGCAACTCTAACTCAAGCTCCATCTTCACTTGGTCATGAAACTTGTGAAGATAACACTCTCTACTACATGGCAAGTGGTAGAGGATGAAGAAATAGGAAGTGGGTTCACTTTGGAATTGGATTTCTCACTTGGGTTCATCACTTGGAAATTTTCAAGAATGCTTTCTTCTCTTCATGAAGAAGAAGAAGAAGGAGAAAAGAAAATGAATAATGAATTCTTGAAAATAATAAATCAAGTGATTCTTATCATATAGCAACCATGGGTTAGTTTACTTTTGTAGAGAATAAACTAGGGTTTAGTTAAATGGTTAGGTTAAGCATAAAACAAAATGGTAGACTTTTTCAAAGATGCATGAAGCATCAAGAAGATTATTGCATAAAACAAAAGCAACCATTTAGTTTTATCTTTTTAACCAAAATAAATAAAGTAAATAAAACCCTAACCATGTAGCTAAACATGGTGTATAGCATACACACACCCAAGTTTCCATGTATCATCAAACATGATACAAACTAGTGCACAAAAAATATATCACATATACAACTTGTGCAAATCAAGTGAGAAAATCCATCTTAAGTGAACAATGCTAGTTAATGTAAAGTAATATATCAAATATATAATTATACATTAAATCAATAAATCAACACTTGATTTAATGATCCGGTCATACTGCATATAACCGACTAATATCAAGTGTATCAATATATCGAATCAACACTTGATTCGGTAACCCGGCTATATCTTATATAACCGTCCGATGATACAAATCGCGAGAATAGAATCCAGTATCACATACTGGTATTATTCTCGGTCCCGCACATATCTCATATGCGCTCCTATTTCGTTTCGCTTGAGCCAGGAAACCTCTGTGTAGGACTCTAAAGACTCGTCAATACGCCGGCAGCAGGTGATGATCATATCAAACACCCACAAGCCGCAAGCGGTCTGCTAAACGTAACGGCCACCCGGGTATTGAGCGATCAGAAGATCAACGAGCAAGCCCGCTCACACTCCTGTGAATCCAACCAGCAACACTTACCGTACAGTCCGGTCTGTTCGTCTGATATGTCGCATATCTCGCCTAGGGGTTGTAAACGTCAGACCCCAGTAGCTCGATAAGTCATGCCGATATAAGGTCCATAACAAGCATGAAACTACTGATAACAGTTACCAGTAAATCAGTGCAACTCTGGCCAGGGATTTCCAGTTATGGCCAGTCGAGCATAGCGCAACATCAACCCCCAATACCGGGAGAGACGAATCCCCTCCTATCGCTCATTGCCTCCATGTGAATCGGGACTGTACCCAAAAACCACCTGTTTGCACGCCTCAATAGAACCGTGGTAGGGTGGAAATCAAAGCACAATGGGAGACACACAAGACTCTATGACAATCTCGGGTCAACAGACTAAGCTGTACCAGTGTCACCAGAGAACTGCCATCTGACGTGAGGTATAATACCATCTGAGAGTTCTCGGCGAGTCCGTTCAGTGTACCCAGTCATCACTGAGCACCCGCATACCATCTCTGATGTCAAACACCAATGTATATAGGATCATCCATCTCCTATCACATGGATCGAGAAGATATACGCTGGTCTACTCTGGAATATCGATGCCCCGTCTCGATATTCCCACGACTAGGAACATTGAAGGATGTACTCATTGACTACCCAGGCCCCACTAGTATGATCTTCATCATAGTCCTGGAAGTCGAGTACACATCCTAAGGGCTTTATCAACATGTAATAGAGAGACAATAAGTATACATGTTAAGATAAAGAGCAACCAGATAGCGTACTATCATGTCGAGCAAGAAAGTCTTACCTATATATGTCCCAGCATCCACTACAATATAAATCCTATGTACAGTAATGGCCTCTAGGGCATATATATAACTAACAATTTTCTACTGACCCAGCGGAGGAGCTCCTGTTTTTAGAGGAGCCACTTTATCATAACTAAATTTCCTCGTCCTCACCTCCATGTTTCGGTAACATTGTCTCATTTTAAGAATGGAGGTGAGTGAAAAAAGGACTTCATTGGATATCCGTGCGTGCCATAGTACAAGTTTGGGGGTGGTTTTCATTTAACTATTATTTTACCCCTATTATTGTCTCCCCCCTAGTCTATAGGTCTATGCTCTCAAAGGACAACATCATTGAAGACACTGCTGAAAACAGGTTTGGGGGGAAGGTTTGTATTCACTGAATTATCTTTGGCCCTAGGCATTAAAAAAATATTATTTTTATAATAAAAGAGTAGAAAGTGAAAAATTATATATGAAAGATATGAATAGTTTGAGAAAAGCAAGAAAGTTAGATGTTTTCTTAAACGAAACCAGTAATAAGTAGTTATGAGCCGTTGTCCAGTAAGATGAAGGAAATTACTAATCTGAGGATAAAAATAAGTCTGAAAAATAGTCCCTATTCTTAAGGCCAAACATCTGAATGTTGATACCCTACTATACGCACTTACACACGTCTTGAAACTTGGGATAGTAGAGGATACCTTGAAATGCTCTTGTCTAAAAGCCATAGTATGAAGGAAACTAAAATAAAATATAAGTGGTGAAGAAAAATGAACACCAGTTTTGTAATTACAAAAGTAGCATAAAAAAAATATAGCGAGGGTGTTTTATCACCTAGTGCCTTAGACCAACCGGTTTGGGAGCCACTGCTAAGCCTTAGGTGTTGCAAAATGAGAAATTACACCTTAATACGCAAGAAGATTTTGTAATCGGTCGGTTAGTACCTCAAGAAGTATTAACGGTCGCATGAATGATGTATGAGCAATTTCATAAAAAAATTCACCGACTAAAAAGTACTTTAGAAGATGGACATGAGTATGATAGCTTGAATTGAATTCTCTAAGTGTAGGGATGTCTTTTACACACACGTAGGGGTATATGATCAATGTTGGAAGAAAGACAGAGAGGAAGACTAAAGGCTATGTTTTATTGTGGGATTCTGTGATTTCTAACATTTTTTCATGATCATTAAGATAGGGCTCATGGCAACTGAAAAACTGATGTAGTTGAAAACTCTTACTTTCAAGTTCTTTCTTTCATAATTCTTATCTTTGTATTTAACTTTCACTATCTTTCTTTTATTATAGGATTTTGTGGGTGTAATCCGCTGAATACGCTCAGGAGACAACACTCCTCCTACTAGGGACACCTAGAGGTTTAACGGCTTGTTGGACGTGCTCAGTGCAATCGTGTTGCATACGAAAGTGTGCTACTTAGGTTTTTCTTTTTCTTTTTCTCCTTCTCTTGAATAATTAGTTTGCTCGGGACGATCAAAGTTAAGTTTGAGGGTATTTGTTCAGTCGAAAATATTGTGCATTTGATATGACATTTTCCTTACTATTTTTATATAATAAAAGGTGTTTATTATAAATATGACACATATGAGGGTTTATCCGTAAAAATACTATTTTCATGTGTTTATATATTATAATTAACATTATAAAGGAAAATGTAAGCATATAATATCTTTGTAATATTTGGTCCATTTAAATATGCTTACCTTATTAAATATCTTTGACCAATATCATGTCAAATGGTTAAGATAATATCTCAATAAAAACAAATTCTACTAACTTTATTTATTGAGATAATTGTGTAGAAATTATATCAGGACTGGAATCAAGGAAATCCGAGTTATCAAGATCAAATTTGCCGAAATCTTAAGATAAATCGAAGCAATCAATTCTGGAAGAGACTTAGAGAAGATTTTCAGGTTCCAGATATGAAAATACTCTACATATGTCACCAGAAGAGGCCACAAGATTTTTAAAGAAACGAACCCCCTAACCCACCGTGGATCCACGAACAAACCCACCAAATGGCCGCGGTTCCGCCGCAATATTGAGGAGTTAGGGCTCTGGATTTTCTGGTTGGGATCCTAACAACTAGTTACCATATTAGGAAACTAGGGTTCTGGCTCTGTGACTATAAATAAGGACCGAGAGCCTCTTGGAAAAATCATCAAACCGACGCGATCACGAAGTCCACGATGGCTCAAGAATCCTGGTTGATCATCGACATTTCATATACCTCCTTAAGAATAGATCGAGAAGCAAACTAGAATTTTGTAATCATTTTCTAAAGGAACAAAGTGTACTTGATCTTGTTGATTAATAAAGGTAGTTGTTTTCTTATATCATTTTATTCTTATTGCATTTTATTTATATCATGATCTCTATCTCTTCTTTTATCTCCAACATGTGCGAGTAATTCTCCGCTTGTTAGGGTTCGTAGGATTAGGATAGATTAATGGATGATGAAGATCCTTAAACTCTTTTTAGGTCCTATAAAGTTTATAAACTTTATCAAAAGAATAGTTAACATCCTAATCGGGCACGCTATCAATCCATTGATATACACGACCATGATTAGAGATTAGATTAACAATTGTTTTGGTGAAGGCTAGACGTGAACGGAGATCCATGTCAAGATAGGGGTTAAGAGTGGGAACCCTTTTCCCTTTAGAAACCCTAATCTACATGCATCACTGTCGATCTAGTTTTAAATCTATTAAAGGATAAAATGAGTAATCTTTAATTAATCATCCACGACTACTAAATCTTAACGAACCCTACAAACCCCCCTTCTAATATAAAACCTACATCCGTAGTTAATCTAGATCTATATCCTGCATCCGTGTTTGACATGGATCTAGAATCTACATCTATTCTTCACCATTCTTTATTCTTCCTCCTTTCCTAATCAACACACCTAAAGTAAGATTAAAAGATTCAGCGTTTCCCTAAGGATGACCCGTACTCATCTCGGTCTAGCTACACGCGACACCGTTATTGATTGCGGTTATTCTACAAACACCTTTTTCACATCAATCAGCCGGACAACCCCATATCTTAACCATATTAAGAGATGGTCTCTTCCTTTTTTATATCGCATATGGAGTGGTAGGTACAGATTTGGTGGAAACCATATTCAGTAGGTACAGATTTGTGTCAAGCGCATAACCCCAGAAGGAAATAGGTAACTCAGCAGTACTCATCATAGAGCGCACCATATCTAATAGGGTGCGATTCCTTCGCTCTGATAGTCCGTTATGCTGTGGTGTATACGGAGGAGTAAGCTGAGAGAGAATCCCATTCTTTTTTAAATAGTCCTGGAATTCCCCGCTCAAGTATTCTCCTCCCCGATCAGATCGAAGGATTTTAATACCTTTACCCGTCTGGTTTTCTACTTCATTCTTAAGTTCCTTGAATTTCTCAAAATCTTCAGATTTGTGTTTCATCAAGAACACATATCCAAATCTTGAGAGATTATCGGTGAATGTAATGAAGTATGAGAAACAATTTCTGGCGTTTGTAGACATTGGGCCACATAAATCATCACTATGTTTCAGTCTCAAGAGTCCAGTAGCTCTTTCTCCGAGTCCAGTAAACGGAGTCTTGGTCATATTACCTTTGAGACAGGACTGGCAAGTGTCATAAGATGTAAATTCGAACTGATTCAGATATGCATCTTTATGCAACTTAGCTAGCCTTGTCGCATTTATATGACCTAGTCTACAGTGCCACAAGAAGGCTTTGTTCATTTCTGAACCTTTTCTCTTGTTTGTGTTCTGTATGTTAAGAACTGTACTTTGATTAAGAATGTATATACCGTTACATAACGTACAAAATCCAATCAACACTTGATTTTCGAAAATGCTCATAACATTATCCTCTAATGTGAGATTATATCCTTCTTTAGTTAGCAAAGAAACCGATATAATGTTACACACCATTTTTTGTACATAGTAACATTCGTTCAGAATCAATGTATTACCAGTTGGTAATACAAGGTGATAGTCGCTAACTGCCTTGGATGCAATAATTGCACCATTCCCTACTGTTAGGGATTTATCACCCTTTCCCAGTTCTCTATCTTTCTTTATCCCATGTAACAAATTACATACGTGGGATCCTGATTCGGTATCCAATACCCAGGACGTAGAACAAACTCAGAAACAGTTCTCGGTAACGAACACACCCGAAGAAGATGCATCAACATGTTGTTTCTTCATACGGGTGGCGCGGGAATCCTGATGTTCCCCTATTCATAAGGAACCAACGTTCCCCAGCTTAGTACAATAAGCAGGTTCGGTCAATACATCCATATTATTATCTTGATTAAGGCGTGACATTGGTTGCTGCCTGGAGATAGAGAGAGAAGGAAACGCATTAGCGTGCGCTCTTTACAAGATTAGATTCGTTATTAACTTATCTAATAAGGATGGCTCCCACTATTTTTATCAAATCATCCTTCAAACCATAAAAGGTAAGACTAGCCGGGATTAATTACACTCTACAAGTTCGCCAATTGTTCGGCCAGGCCAGTGTCGGTACTTTGAGGGAGGTTCCCCTTGCTTTCGCACAGACCTAATTAAAATAAACCTTTTTTTCCCAGAGGTATGACCCCATTGACACCTTTCTAGATACCTACTTGATCGGCTAATTGTAAAGTGTAAAACTCTCCCAGGAGTAACTCTTACTCACAGTGGGTATTGGGATCCAACTATCTTATATTAGGTATGCAATCTCATTGCAAATTTCAATACTTTAAATTCCCGATAATGGTTATTACCCCTAGCTTCCTATGACCTTGACGTTGGCCAACAAATCATAAGCCACTGGTCAAGTTCAACCCGTTTATTTCTTGATTAAATTAAACCCACACGCACGACCCTTGACGCTGGCCAACAAAGTCGTACGACTACTGTTCATACCAGAATATTGCATTTTATACCGCCCATTCTTACGCTCGTTTGGTTATAGGCAGGTGCTTTTAATCAGTGTTTGCTACATATTTACAGGATACTGGTTCTCATCTCTAGACAGTGAAATTCATAGAAAAGTACGTCAAATTCCGGATTACTGCCAACAACAGATAAAACACGGGTCTCCGCTCTCTATCCGTATGTTCCCACACACCAGTTTAAGGGACAAAATGGAATATGGATGTCATTTTCGTGCACAAAGCTCAATGTCAACACAAGATCCAATATATCTACGCGGAGCTCGAGGAAATCCTGGCAAAAGATTCACATCACATCACCTTTTGATCTACTGAAATTCTGGAAGAAATGGGAAGAGTTTCTGAGAAAAAGTCATATACCACACTGAAGAGTACTAAAAACTAGGGAAAACCACCAAATTTCATGGCCTAACTCCTCTAAACGGCCGCGGTTCCGCGGCATAAGCACGCTTAGACCGCGGTTCCACAGCCTTATAGGCTCCTCACTTGGTCAAATTTCAGGGGCAGTTTTGAAATTTCATATACTATCAGAATGTTGCCCTATGTTCTCTGTTTCCAGCGTATAAATACCCCGGTTTTGTTCCAAGCCAAGTCTCCTTCATGTCTTGATTTCCATTCTCTCTTTAGTGTAGTTTAGTTTAGTTTCTTCTTCTTCTTCATTCTTTCCTCCATGAAAATTGTAGTGAGAGCTTTTTGAGTGGATGATGAAATGAAGATGAGGGTGTTTGTATCATTCTTTTGTTTTAGCTTCCCCTTGAGATCCTTGCTTTCTCTTGATCTTTCAACCTCTTCATTGAGCTTGAAAGTTTAAGGGTTTGTTATTGATTTCAAGGGTTGTATCTTCTTATGGAATTAGTGCTTCATTTCACATGAGTTCTTTACCCTTCTCTTGATCTTGCAACCTCTTGATTGAGCTTGCAAGTTTAAGGGTTGGCTATTGATCCCATGCTTGTCTTGAGTTCTATGTTCTTGTAATTACTTTCTTGCTTATTTCTTTCTTGCTTTTTATTACTTGCTTTACATTCATGCTTTACTTTCTTGCACTTAAATTCCATGCACTTACTTACTTGTAATCTTTTCTTTTCTTTTGCTCTTTTTGGTTCGTTTTTGTGAATGGCTGTAATTATCGTTGGTAAGAATAAATACGGTATTGTAAGTTAATATTTCTTTGCTCATTTCCTTTTCCCGTTATTTTCCATTGAACTCCGCCCAAACGTTACGCAAGCGCTCCGTTAGGCACCCTACCATACCAAGGTAACGGTGATTCCTAACCGCGACCGGTTGCGTTTGGTTTGGCCGGAGGCGAAAGCAAGAGACAAGAACGGAAGGACAAGGGTAAATAAGACGGATTCTACGAATACCGTGCTTCAATCCCCTAATCCACGTAGTTGCCGATTGATCTAGCTTCAATTGGTCAAGACTCGGCTCAAAGGTTTTGAGTGCGGATTTCTTTAGCTTACAATTTCGTATCTTTTTCTTAACAACTTTATACTTGCATATAACACATAGGTTAGAATCGAACAAACATATACAAATTCTTTATTGACTCGTCTAAAACAAGAACGGACATACAACCATCTCCCTGTGGATCGACCCGTGCTCAACCGGCTAGCTGCATAGCGACACCGTCCTGATCGCGGTAAACTTTAGAACTTTGAACATCCGACACGCCAAAAGCGTTCGATCAAATGGCGCCGTTGCCGGGGAAAAGGTAACGTATTTTCTTTCTTGTTATTCGGGTTAATATTCTTTTTGTATATATATAAAAAATAATTTTAAAAAAAAATCTTTTTGTTTTTTTTTTATAATTTTTGTGACCAAGTGTGCAGGCTAATCTGGAGCAAGTACAGTAATCAAAAAAAAAAGAAAACAGAGCATTTTATTTTGGAGTAGAGATCAAGGGGAGTGCAGGGAACCAAAGTCGAGGCTCCAAGTCCACTGTTTGACCGCGGAACCGCGGTCAAAGGGGGGCTTTAACCGCGGTTCCGCGGCCGTATTGAGGCCTCAGTGCCCCAATTTTTTTTCCTGCCCTGTCTCTGTTCTTTTATCATCTCTGTAAATTCCACTATACTGTATTTTCTGCAGATTTTTGCGGATTTGCAAACGGCGATTGTGGGGAGCAAAGTGTACGTTCAAGGCTAAGGTGTTTGCAAAGTATAGTGCCAAAGATCAGGGTAGATTGACCCGCGCAAGCGAAATTTTCAAGCTTACCGGATTTGATTCAACGGGGGTTTCCTAACCCAAAAACTTAACGGTACGTACTTTACTAACACCTTCTTCTCAAATCCGACGCATCGAATATACTATTCTTTGCAGGATTCTTTGCAAGTTCGCTAGCAAACGCTAAAAATTGACTAACCCGTATTTGTTGCAGTGCCGTGCTTAAACTAAAAAAATGATTGTTTGATTCTTTATATAATTTTTATTGAATTGTGCATTGCATACATTAATACGGACTTAAGGGCAAGCGAACCCCACAACATACGGTAAAGGAATTCATCACCTTTTCCGTGGCCCACAAATCACGAACTTGAGCATAACGTTTACCCGCACAAAATTTAAAAGAAACTAGACTTTAAGCTTTAAGGACTTCGCACTCACTAGGAGAAGTTAACTGTGTTTAGAACCTCGCTTAACGGTATATTGTTTACGGGGTGTCTAGGAAAGTGTTAATGGCGAAACCGCCAAAGGAGAAAGGGTTATTTAATTAAGGAACTTCGCGAAAGCGTTGGAAAACCTCCCCTTATCTCTGCACTTACCTGGCCTCGTGATCAGTGTATCTTGAGCCCGTTTCTCGACACACTTTTACTTCGACAATCAAGTTCTGGAGCAGGTCTAGTTGACCTAGGTGAACCCTAGAACGATTAGGTGTGTGGTATTTTTGTGTCGTGATTGTTTTTGTCCAGATTCTTTTTTTGTGTATATTTCATTCTTTTGTTAAAAACAAAAAACCTAAAAAAAAATATCATATTCTTTTTCCCCTCCTTTTCTCTGCCTTTCTTTCTTTCTCTCTTCATATCATGGGTACACCACCTCGCAAAACTCTTGCCGAACTTTGGTACCCACAACCAGACATTACTTCTTACGGTTCTTGCTTTGGCCGAACGTCGAACGATCCCTCCGTGCCCAAAATCTCTTTGAAAGATCGGATAGACGCGTCTAGGACAAACACTTGCCCTCCGCAATCCACTTTGTATCAACCTTTTCAACCTCCCCCACCCTCTTATGTTGATACCCCTTTTGCAAGTCGTCCTTTGTCCATCGCTGAACATATTGAACAATCCTGTAGCCGATCTTTCACTCCTTTCACCACTACAGATTCTTGGGATCAACAATTCCATTCACCTTCTTATCCAAATGTTGATCCTGTTCCTGTCCAGCCATTCAATTCCTACCAGTCCTACCCGACTTTTGCACCTTCCCTAGACATTGCTTCTGAACCGCCATTTGGGAATTTTCAGTATCCAAACAACTTTGAATCTTTTACTGAAACCCCTTCACAACCCATGTCTAGTCTGGAACAGTCTTTGGAAGACTTTAGGGTAGCGTCATGCCAACAGATGATGGATTTGAATGCGTCCATGGCCACCCTCATACAACCTACTGACCCGGTAGCTAGTTTCCAACTAGCTCCTAATACTCCAATGTATGATGAGGCGGTTGGACAGGTTAAGAATTTGAGTGGAGAGAGTGAGATGTACCCCGTTCCGAATCAAGCCTACCCATTTCAACTTGAATCCCACGACTCAAGTTTTGAATATCTATCTAGTGTTCCAAACGATTCATTGATTAAAGATAGAACTGATAATGAGTTGTGTGACCTTGTAGTGTTTGATTTGCCCGATTGTGAAGGGTCCCTTTCGAGTGAAACCACACCCAATCCTTTTGACCTCTACACCTCCACTCTAGAACCTGAATTGATTAATATCCATGCTTTTGTTGAGGTGTCTGAGAATATTCATTTTCACTTGATTGAGGATATTGACGCCGGGAATATTTTGGATGATGAACCTATAGATTTGGCAGAGTTTTTCTCTCCGATTCATCATCCTAAGTCATTAACTGTTTTTCCCGAACCCCATATGCGTCTTGATTTTGAGGATAAATGCATAGATGTGCTTAACTTTGAGGAGAATTTTGAGGATATGTTTGAGGATGAACCAGTTGTAATTGATGAGTCGGATTTTCCAATTCATCCTGTTCCTTTCATTGACTGTGTACACCCTCCTGAACCTTTAGCCGATAACCTTCCTCAATTACCAACCTCCATCCTTTCCATCATTCCGACCTGGCAAGACACCGTATCATTTTCACTTCCTGTGTCTGGTTTACCAAGTTCGGCTTATCCATGGTTTCTCACGAATCTTGAGGGATTTGACCCCATTGCTCGCCATATTGATAGATTAGTACAATCCATCTTTTCACATCGATCATCGCAGATTGTACTAATTTATTCAATCCATTTCCACCCTCAAGTTCGTATTCCACTTCTTTCTCCCTTCCGCCATTTTCTTCTCATATACCGAGACCGTATCCCGCTTCTATCTCATTACGGTCTCACGTATTCACCATTTCTTACCTTTCCACATTCTTTCACCAACCAGCACAATATAGTGATAAAATCTTTGAATGGTTGGTGCTCACTTTTGGCCTGTGTAAAGCCTTGATACTGTTCTTTCCCCCTAATCCTGAACCTCAACGCTTAACAGTGGAAACACTGTTTTACATAAGTTTGGGGGGACATTTTTTTTGTATATATTTTTTGTTTTCCTTTTTTTTGTATATAATTTGTTTCTAGGGAGAGCGCCGACAATTTTGACCCTCTTGGTGTAGCCTGACAGTGAGGGCACTGTCAAGTTTAAGTTTGGGGGTGTGCTCGGTAAGCTTTCATCCTTCGCATTCATTTGTATATTTTGCATTTGCATACCTTATTAAAAACCCACAAAAATTGAAAATTTTCCAAAAAAATATAAAAACTTTGTCAAGTTAGCTAGTGGGAGAACTCAGATTTAACATTTCGACGGTTTTGTTTGATAAGATAAGAATAACTAAATCTTATTTTTAGATTTTGAAAACCTGAAAGATAACTCTCCTTTGAAGTTAACTATAGCTGATATGCGTCTTTACATCACACTACACGTGTCGTGAGTTTTGGAAATTATATGACAAGTCTTTTATGTCTAAAAACTTTTAAATGGATAAATGATTTTCTGAGGATCAAATAGGTTTGTTCTGAAATAAGTAATATCAAGAATAGTTTATGAAGTGAAGTGAATATGAAGGGATATTATTGATGCCTTAATTTGAACTAATTCTGAAAAATAACCCATCTGGAACTTGATTGGAATGATTACACACCAAACCCACTAAACACGTCTTTTATCCAAAAAAATAAATGAACTGCCGGTTATATCTCCGTTCGTATTGAATCATCATGATTTTCACGCCAAATCGTCTTTTGTTTTTGGACCTAGGTAACTTGAGTAATTAAGTCCGCTGGGGTGTTTCTACACCTAATGCCCTAAAGCCAACTGGTTTGGGTGCATTGGCCCAAAGCTCGTTAAAAAGCCTAGAAAGTCCAGTTTAAAACAAAGTCAAGCAAGTGTTCTCTCCGAGTTAAAATTCCTAACGGTTCTTTGTGTGAGAATAGTCTTGACAAAAGACAGGTTTTATAAAAAATATTTCTAGCGGAGATATGAAGGTTTTACTCTATGATAAAGACTATTGCACGTTCACAGAGGTGTGTATGAAATGAAAACAAGAAAAAGGTGGAGTGAAAAATAAGACCTAGTTTCCTGTTAGGGAAGATAGTAATTCTGAAGTTGAAACTTTACTGGAAAACGAAACTTGAAAAATACTTAACTCTTTATAAAACTTATGTGATCCTTTTAAAAATTTTATTGTGTGACATAATGACTTTAATCGATCCTTCCGTAACTTAACGACACTATTTGCACTGCACGTAAAGACATATAAAATCTTTAGTTAAATAGATAGGAGGTGTGAAAATAAGGGTTGGATATTTCTAACTTAGGATGATAGAATTTCTAACGTAAATACTAAACTGTAGGAGTAGAATCGACGTTAACTTATGACACTAGCTTGACGGGATTTTGTGGGTGTAATCGGGTGAAAACCCTCAGGAGACAACACTCCTCCTACTAGGGACACCTAGAGGTTTAACAGCTTGTTGCACGTGCTCAGTGCAATCGCGTTCCCTGCGAAAGTGCGGTTAGGACTTTTTTGTGAATAATTGGTTTTGCTCCGGACGAGCAAAAGTTAAGTTTGGGGGTATTTGTTCATACCAGAATATTGCATTTTATACCGCCCATTCATACGCTCGTTTGGTTATAGGCAGGTTCTTTTAATCAGTGTTTGCTACATATTTCCAGGATACTGGTTCTCATCTCTAGATAGTGAAATTCATAGAAAAGTACGTCAAATTCCGGATTACTGCCAACAACAGATAAAACACGGGTCTCCGCTCTCTATCCGTATGTTGCCACACATCAGTTTAAGGGACAAAATGGCAAATCGATGTCATTTTCATGCACAAAGCTCAATGTCAACACAAGATCCAACATATCTACGCGGAGCTCGAGGAAATCTTGGCAAAAGATCCACATCACATCACCTTTTGTCTACTGAAATTCTGGAAGAAATGGGAAGAGTTTCTGAGAAAAAGTCATATACCACACTGAAGAGTACTAAAAACTAGGGAAAAACACCAAATTTCATGGCCTAACTCCTCTAAACGGCCGCGGTTCCGCGGCATAAGCACGCTTAGGCCGCGGTTCCACGGCCTTATAGGCTCCTCACTTGGTCAAATTTCAGGGGCAGTTTTGGAATTTCATATACTATCAGAATGTTGCCCTAGGTTCTCTGTTTCCAGCGTATAAATACCCCGGTTTTGTTCCAAGCCAAGTCTCCTTCATGTCTTGATTTCCATTCTCTCTTTAGTGTAGTTTAGTTTAGTTTCTTCTTCTTCTTCATTCTTTCCTTCATGAAAATTGTAGTGAGAGCTTTTTGAGTGGATGATGAAATGAAGATGAGGGTGTTTGTATCATTCTTTTGTTTTAGCTTCCCCTTGAGATCCTTGCTTTCTCTTGATCTTTCAACCTCTTCATTGAGCTTGAAAGTTTAAGGGTTTGTTATTGATTTCAAGGGTTGTATCTTCTTATGGAATTAGTGCTTCATTTCACATGAGTTCTTTACCCTTCTCTTGATCTTGCAACCTCTTGATTGAGCTTGCAAGTTTAAGGGTTGGCTATTGATCCCATACTTGTCTTGAGTTCTATGTTCATGTAATTACTTTCTTGCTTGTTTCTTTCTTGCTTTTTATTACTTGCTTTACATTCATGCTTTACTTTCTTGCACTTAAATTCCATGCACTTACTTACTTGTAATCTTTTCTTTTCTTTTGCTCTTTTTGGTTCGTTTTTGTGAATGGTTGTAATTACGTTGTTAAGAATAAATACGGTATTGTAAGTTAATATTTCTTTGCTCATTTCCATTTCCTGTTATTTTCCATTGAACTCCGCCAAAACGTTATGCAAGCGCTCCGTTAGGCACCCTACCCTACCAAGGTAACGGTGATTCCTAACCGCGACCGGTTGCGTTCGGTTTGGCCGGAGGCGAAAGCAAGAGACAAGAACGGAAGGACAAGGGTAAATAAGCCGGATTCCACGAATACCGTGCTTAAATTCCCTAATCCACGTTGTTGCCGATTGCTCTAGCTTCAATTGGTCAAGACTCGGCTCAAAGGTTTTGAGTGCGGATTTCTTTAGCTTACAATTTCGTATCTTTTTCTTAACAACTTTATACTTGCATATAACACATTGGTTAGAATCGAACAAACATATACAAATTCTTTATTGACTCGTCTAAAACAAGAACGGACATACAACCATCTCCCTGTGGATCGACCCGTGCTCAACCGGCTAGCTGCATAGCGACACCGTCCTGATCGCGGTAAACTTTAGAACTTTGAACATCTGACACGCCAAGAGCGTTCGATCAACTACCCTAATCCAATCGCATCTCATGCCGCAGATAAGTACTAATCAGCTACCGTACACCACGCCTTGACGCTGGCCAACAAACGTAGCTCGAATACTAAATAGTACTTATCTGAAACGACGGAGGGCTATGCAGGTTTTTAAGAAAACCATGAGCATAATGAACTTGATATCGTTGTAAAATCTAATGATTTTGAAAAGGAATGTTTTTAGGCTTTTCTAGCTTCGCTAAAGAGGCCACTCACGGTGAAGGGATCTCGACTCTTTCCTTATCAAATGAGGTGCAGAATATTCAGTAATACCACTATGCAAAGCAAGAACTAGAGATGATATCAAAAAACAAAACCGAATGAGTTGTAGCATTTGCTAGTTTCGCTAAAGTGGTCACTCCCGGTGAAGGGATCTCGACTCTTTCCTCATCGAATGAGGTGCTGGATATTTTTCAAGAAATACCACTATGTAATGCAAGAACTAGAGCTACCCTTTTTGAAAATTTGATTCTACAACATCTTTAGGTTTCTTTCTTTTCATTAATCTCATTAATGAAGTCCCATCATTTAATGTTTCCTAAACATCATAGAAAAATGAAACGAAAATAGAACGTACGCTTATGCCAACCGCATTCGCCACTGGGCCACATCATGCACCGTTAGGTTACTTAACTACCAGCAGAGCGGGCACGGGTGCAAAACTTAAGCAACGTTTATTATATATCATATATATAATATAACATTCGTCTCACGCAGTTATATGATCAACATCACAGAACCAAGCAGTGGAAGCAATATATGAAATATTGGATATAGTAGGATTTCCGTGTTTTAAATTTAGCCTGTAATGTAAAACATGGATTCTACGGTCGTGATGAATAGCCAAACCCATATATCTAGACCCCTACGAGAGTGGCAAGTAACCCTGCCAATTCTAGAGTTAGGAGACCCGGTCTCAACTCCTCGAGATGGTCTACCACTGGACTCTAGAACCCCGTTACATGTGCTCCTTGTCTTGGGTCTATCATAATGCGGGAAAATAAATAATATACAACAGTGGTGACATCATCCTCAACCCGGAAGTGCCCCAATAAAAGAATATTACATATATATTTTACATGAATGAAAATAAAAAAATCTCATCTCACATAAAACCCCCGGCTATTCTTTCACGACTATCCAATAAATCATACACTACTACAAATAAGGGTTGCCCCTACAGATTTAGCCGTAGGGGCAAACCACTGCCCCTACGGATATAGCCGCAGGGACAAGAAGATACCCTATAGGTACAAACGCCTTAGGTGCAAGTCGAAGCCTTGAACTTGCCCCTACGGACAAAAATTTTCCCCTACGGAGTTCTCTATAGGTCCCGTTTACCCTACGGAATAGTCTGTAGGGGCAAAAAAATTATTTTATTTACGGTTTTTTAAAATAGTTTACGTGTACCTACGGATGAATCCGTAGGGCCAAGTAATAGCCCCTACGGATACATGCGTAGGTATATATCCGTAGGGGCAAAATATCAGGATTCCTGATATTTTGCCCCTACGGATAACTGGGTAGGTGCATTTGTTTATCCCTACAGATATATCCGTAGGGGAAATCTCAACCCCTGATACTGAGATCACAGGGGAAAATATCAGTTATCCTGATATTTTGCCCCTACGGTTTAATCAGTAATATTATCAGTTTTTTTAAAGAAGGGCTGCCTATTTTTTTCTCGCCCTGTGCACAATAATATATATATATCGATCAAATATAAAATTAATCATCACACAACATATATCGCAGTATTCATAATCACATCTCACGCATATAATATACAAAAGAAACCAAAAAAACAGAATATGATATAAATATAAACACCGTAGGACCACCAATATCAATATCGTCCAAAATGTATTACAATATGTATCATATAAATAATACATGTTTCAAAAAATAAAAATCAAAAAACTACCCTAGCTCGGTCCAGCTCCACTGATTGATATGAAATGATTCGAGACTGTGTAAATCACATCAAATGATTCCCGATAACGGTTTCATTTGATCGATAAGAGTTTCACGTGTCGGTATTTAGAAAATTGAATAAAAATCACAATCAAAGAATTATATTTGACCGCAATCAATTACGGTGTCGGTTGTAGATCGTAAGCGAGTGCGGATCGTCCAAAGGGATTGTGCGATTCGTATTTATATTTGATTTGTTTGAATTGAAAAGTTAATCGAAAAGAAAACAAAACATGATTCAAAATTTTATCGATTGATTCAAGTGTCACTAATCTAATAAAGAATCAAGAAAATGATAAACAATCGAGAATCGGGTTTCGACTATATTTCCAACCAAATGTCAAGAATCTAAATGAGACTCGTAGGAATCGATCGGATCTATAGATGTGATATAATCTCAAGATTTCGTGTTCTTGTCCTTCGAACAATTGATACTAGATCGATGATGATCGACGAGAGTTAGGGCTTCCTCGTGAAACTAGGGTTTCATCAATTAACCCTTGTTCTTTCGTCGATATCATTCACATTCTAGCCTCTAGCAATTTCAAGAAACGATCGTAACTCCCCAATTTCGAGCGATATCAATCAAGAAAGCATCGCAACGAAATAGGTCGTCGGTTCTTGAACTTGCTAGGGTTTACAAAACTCGTAGGATTCAAGAATCGATTTAAGATATGTTACATCATCATTCTATTGATCGTCTCGACTCCTCTACGAGCGGAGTATTACTTAAACATCACAACAAGAACTACAACTAGAAATTGAGATCGACTCATGATGCAAGAATTTAAAGAAAACAAGATAAAAGAATATCACCTTTTATTTATATCAACAATTTGATTACAGTCGCTCAAGAACTATAAGAGGAAGAACTAAATTGTCGATTTGGAGTCGCTCGGCTCCGTGAGTCGCGGGTCGGCTTGGACCACTTGCTCTGTTGAAGGTCAGCTCCGCTCATAAAAGGTTGCAAGGCTTCTTGCTTGATAGGGTACTCGGGATCTTAGCTTTTGATTGGAATTAGGGTTAGGGTTTCACACAAGCCTTGTCACTAGACTTGTGGATGAAGATGAAGAAAGAGGATGGATCTAGATTGATACTAAAATTTGGGATCCTTTTACAAGTGAGCTTAGGGTCTTATTTATAGATCTCCCAAACCCTAGGTCTAGGTTTGAAATTACAATTCCCTCCAAAAGTTTGTTGAGGCTTCTAGAAGATAGTTTGTTAGGATTAGCTTAGGGTTTAAGCTAGGGTTTAAGGAGAAGTTTCTAGAATACAAGGCTAGTTTAGTGTATATTCAAGGGTTTGCTGATCTGGCAGAAGCTTCTGGGGCTTTCTGGAAATTGTTGTATCTTTCTGAAGTCTGTAAGCTTGCATAGGAGTTTTGGTGCAAAGAAATAGGGCTGAGGTGGCAAGTTGACCGCGGAACCGCGGCGCAAGCCGGCTTAGGCCGCGGTTCCGCTGCCATTTGGGCTCTTTGAGGCCTCAAACTTCATGTGCTGCCTTTTACTGTATTCTTTAGTATTCTCTGATATGTTTAATCTCTGCATGCACTTTACATTAATAACAGATTCCAAATCCTTGAGTTGACGTATCTTTTAGCAGTGTTGTCCTGTAAATTTTTACCTATCTTCTGATTTTCCTGCACGGACTTCGAAACACGGGTTGCGATATATAGAAATGATGCCATGCTATGAAATGCAGTCAATTTCCCTAGAAATGCCGGTTTTAAAGTCTAACACATGTAATCTGATATTTTGCGACAGATTTGCTAATATGTGAAATATGAATGCCGAACACTTCTATATGAATGCAAATGATGAGGAAATTGCCGGCTAAAAGATGCAATATTTTCGACTAATCAAATTCCTCCAAACTTAATTTCGATCGTCTCGAGCGAACTTTTATTAAAAAGAGAAGGATAAAATAAAGAAAGAGAAAAAACTAACTAGCACACTTTCGTAGGCAACACGATTGCACTGAGCACGTGCAACAAGCCTTTAAACCTCTAGGTGTCCCTAGTAGGAGGAGTGTTATCTCCTGAGGGTTTTCAGCGGGTTGCACCCACAAAATCCAATAATAAAAGAAAGATCATGAACATTACATTTAAAGAAGAGAATTGTAAAAGAAAAGCCTTGAAAATTAGGGTTTCCAACTAAGCTTGCTTTTCGGTTGTCATGAGCCCTATCTTAATGGTCATGAAAAGATGTTAGAAATCACGTCCTCCCTCAATAAAACATCGTCTTATTCTTCATTTCTATCTTTCTTCCAAACATCGATCATATAACCCTGCGTGTGTGTAAAGACATCCCTACACCCGGAGAATTCAATTCAAGCTATCATACTCTTGCCCATCAGCCTCATCAGTACTTTTTAATTAATGAATATTTAGATGAGATTGCTCACACACTTTCATGCGACCGTTAATACTTCTTGAGGTACTAACCGACCGATTACTCCTGTGCTTGCTTACTTGGTGTATTTTCCTCGTCTTGCACCACCTTAGGCATAGCAGTGACTCCCAGACCAGTTGGCCTTAGGGCACTAGGTGAAGAGGCACCCTCGCTATACATTTTTTTATTGCCCTTGGTGATAACAAAACCAGTGTCCATTTTTCTCACCACTTTATATTTTCTTAATATTTTTTTTTATTTCCTTCATACATCGGCTTTAAGACAAGAGCATTTCAAGGTATCCTCTACTATCCCAGGCTTCAAGACGTGTGTAAGTGCGAATAGCAAGGTATCAACGTTCAAAATGTTTGGCTTCCAGAATAGAAACTATTTTTCAGACTTATTTTTATCCTCAGATTAGTGACGTCCTTCATCTTACTAACCCTTGGGACAACGGCTCATAACTACTTATTACTAGTTCGTATAAGAAAATTTCTAATTTTCTTGGTTTTCTTAAATTTTTTCTAATCTCATGGATGTAATTTTTTTCATTATCTAAACATTCATTATCTTATTTATATACAAAAAGGTGTAAATATTAAAATTATTTTTATAGTTGAAAATTTTTAAATTTTTATAGATTTTTAAAAGAAATATTTTGTGCTTATGCAAATGATATGCAAATGATGCAAAAATAAGCACAAACCTCCCCCAAACTTGTTTTCAACAGTGTCCTCACTGTTGCCAGCAGCAATATCTACGAAACCTGTAAGTCTGGGAGGAATTATTAGTGGGGGCAAAATATATAAGTGAAGAACTTCCTCCAAACTTACTCTTTTCACTCACCTCCATTCAAAAGATGATGCAATGATATACATGATATGAAGGTGAGATGGAGGAATTTTAATCCAAATAAACTGGCTCCTGTAAGAACATGAGCTCCTCCGTGGGGTCAGTGGAAAAATACGGCTTTAGTCTATGTCCATTCACTTTGAAAAAGGTGCCGTTTTTAACATTTTCTACTTCTACTGTACCGTACGGGTATACAGACCGCACAACAAAAGGTCCCTTCCACCGAGATCGGAGCTTACCCACGTGAAGGTGTAATCTTGAATCATAAAGAAGGACTTGTTGACCTTGTGTAAATGTTTTCCTCAAAATGTTTTTATCGTGAAAAACCTTGGTCCTATTCTTTATGATCACAGCGTTATCATAAGCTTCATCGCGGAGTTCGCTTAGCTCATTAAGTTGCAGCTTCTGAAAGTTGCAAGCTAAGTTTAGATCAAAATTTATTTCCTTAATAGCCCACAATGCTTTATGCTCTATCTCGACGGGTAAATGACATGCTTTTCCAAAAACTATCCTATATGGAGACATCCCTAGGTCGGTTTTAAATGCAGTTCGGAATGCCCAAAGAGCATCCGTCAGTTTGGTCGACCAGTCTTTTCTATTTTTAGCAACAGTTTTCTCCAGGATGAGTTTGATTTGTCTGTTTGAGATTTCAGCCTGCCCGCTTGTTTGGGGATGATAGGGTGTAGAAAGTCGGTGGTTGATTGAGTATTTCCGCATCAAAGTCTCGAAAGACCTGTTGCAGAAATGTGTCCCATTATCGCTAATGATAGCGCGTGGGTGTCCAAATCGCGAGAAGATATTCTCTTTTAAGAACTTAATGACAACTTTCTTGTCATTAGTGCGACATGGAATGGCTTCTACCCACTTTGAGACATAATCAACCGCCAGCAGTATGTACAAATTCCCAAAGGAGCTGGGAAAAGGACCCATAAAATCAATGCCCCAAACATCGAATATTTCAACAACCAAGATGGGTTGCTGAGGCATTTCATTCCTCTGGGAGATTCTACCCGTGTACTGACATTGTGTACAGGTTTTGCAATGCCCAAATGCGTCCTTGAATAAGGTCGGCCAATAAAATCCACATTGTAAAACCTTCTCCGCCGTCTTTTTAGGACCGAAGTGACCCCCACAGGTCTGATCATGACAAAAAGAAAGAACACTCTTGAACTCTTCTTGCGGTACACATCGGCGAATGATCTGATCAGAACAATACTTAAATAAGTATGGATCGTCCCAGTAAAAGTGTTTTACTTGGGATAAAAAGCGGTATTTGTCCTGTTTTGACCAATCGCTCGGTATAAGTCCCGTGACAAGATAGTTCACAATATCCCTGAACCATGGTTCATTGGATACGCTCAAGAGTTGTTCGTCAGGGAACGAATCATTGATCGGCAGGGTCACAGGGGAAGAAGAGATGCGTGAAAGATGGTCAGCTACTACATTTTCACATCCTTTCTTATCTTTGATAACAAGATCAAATTCTTGTAACAGAAGGATCCAACGTATTAGTCGACCTTTTGCATCTTTCTTTGCCAGAAGATGTTTTAAGGCGGAATGGTCCGTGTACACAACTATAGGTGAGCCAATTAAGTAAGGCCTGAATTTTTCTAATGCAAATACAACCGCTAAAAGTTCCTTTTCGGTGGTTGTATAATTGATTTGAGCATCATTCAGGGTCTTACTTGCATAGTATATCACGTGTGGCATCTTTTCGATGTGCTGTCCTAAGACTGCACCTACTACAAAGTCGGATGCGTCACACATCAGCTCAAAGGGGTAGTCCCAGTTTGGTGATGATAAAACGGGGGCTGAAGTGAGTGAGTGTTTAAGTGAGTCGAAAGCTGTCTCGCAGTCCGAGTCAAAATGGAAGGTCGTATCCTTGGCAAGGAGAAGAGTTAAAGGTCTAGCAATTTTTCTAAAATCCTTAATGAATCTTCTATAAAAGCCCGCATGGCCAAGGAAAGATCGAATATCTTTGACGCTTTTGGGATGAGGGAGGTTTTGAATGACATCTATCTTAGCTCTGTCAACCTCAATGCCTTTCTGTGAAATAACATGTCCAAGAACAATTCCTTCCTGGACCATAAAATGGCATTTTTCCCAGTTCAAAGTCAAGTTCTTCTCTTTGCAACGAGTAAGAACAGCGCCAAGATTCGCTAGGCAATCAGAAAAAGAGTCTCCAAAAATCGAGAAGTCGTCCATAAAGATCTCCAGAAAATTATCTACCATATCAGAGAATATCCCCATCATACACCGCTGAAAGGTAGCGGGAGCATTGCATAGCCCAAAGGGCATGCGACTGTAAGAAAAGGTACCAAAAGGACAAGTAAAAGTGGTTTTATCTTGATCCATTTTGGCGATGGGGACCTGATTATAGCCTGAGTATCCGTCCATAAAACAATAATACTCTCGTCCCGCTAAACGTTCCAGCATTTGATCAATGAATGGTAGAGGAAAGTGGTCTTTCCTCGTGGCAGCATTGAGTTTTCTATAATCGATACATACATGCCACCCAGTTTGGGTGCGTGTCTGAATCAACTCATTTGCCTCATTGGTTATAACAGTGATGCCGGATTTCTTAGGAACGACATGTATAGGACTTACCCATTGGCTATCGGAGATGGGGTATATAATACCATTATCTAACCATTTGACGATCTCTTTCATTACTGCTTCCTTCATGACGGGATTCAACCGTCTCTGTGGTTCTCGGGTTGGTCTGGCATCATCAATCACATGTATATGATGTTCAACTATCAAGGGACTAATCCCTTTGATGTCCGCCATACTCCAACCAAACGCCTCTTTGTTAGATCTCAATACCGATAAAAGTGCATTCTCTTGCTCTAATGCTAGAGAAGCGGAAATTATAACCGGTAAAGACTCCTTCTCACCTAAATAAGCATATTTCAGATGAGACGGTAAAATTTGGAGATCTAATTCAGGCGGAGAAATGATAGAAGGAGGGATCAATAAGTGATTTTTGGATTTACAAAGAAGCTCAGAGCCTGTGAAAGATACAGACTCGGGTGGAGAAAAATCAGAAGTGCAGGACTCAAGTGTAGGTAAAGTGTCCTCACTAAGATCATGTGTAAAGTCAAACAGAGATGTGGTAATGTCATCGAGATCAGTAAAGCAAAGTTCCTCAGCTCCACAACTATCATGAGCGATCTCGTGGACAGAGCACACATCTAAAATATGAGCAGAGGGTTCTGATGGATGACTTACAACTTTGTAGATATTTAGTTCAATGGTCATATTTCCAAATGATAAGTTCATTGAACCGTTTCTACAGTTTATAACAGCGTTGAAAGTGGCAAGGAAAGGACGACCCAGAATCACCGGAATTTGGCCCCGGGGGTTTGCTACAAGCTGTGTGTCGAGCACAATGAAGTCTACAGGGAAAACAAATTCCCCGACCTTAATCAACACATCCTCTAGTTCACCCCTTGGTTTGGTGATTGAACGGTCTGCCATTTGGAGAGTGCAGTGAGCAGGTTTCAGCTCTCCAATCCCTAATTGCTCATATACAGAATATGGAAGTAGGTTAACACTTGCGCCAAGGTCTAAAAGAGCATGATTTATGTTTTTACCCCCGATAGAAATCGATATTGTAGGACATCTTGGGTCCTTTCGTTTCTTAGGTAGCTGGGGAATAAAAGCAGTGCTGCTATTATTAGACATAAAGACCTTCTTTGGCACTTGAGTCTTGCTCTTCCTAGTGCACAAGTCCTTAAGAATTTTCGCATAAGCGGGGACTTGTTGAATCGCATCTAAGAGAGGGATATTGATGTTAACCTGTTTGAACATTTCTATAATTTTCTCCATATGAGGACTCGTTCTATTACCCCTTAACCGGTTCGGGTAAGGAGCTTTCTCAATAAGCGTCGGGTCCATCATAGGAGAAGGAAGAGGGGGTAGACGAGGTCCCAAAAGAGGTGTGGGGACCGTCTGTGGAGAACTATAAGGGTTGGGTTGAGGTGTCGAGCCTAGTGGGAAATGGAGAATAGGCTCTCGAGAAAGAGGTGTGGTAGAAGAAAAGGATCAGAATTAGAAGTGTGTGTGTGAGGAAGGGTCTCAGCTGGGGTATTGATATGATTTCCAATATCATCAATACCTTCCCCGACATGATTGTTCAGCACTCTTCCCGATCTCAACATTGTGATGGCATTAACATTGTAATGCCCAGGATTCTGTAGGGTTTGAGAGGGAAGTTTCCCTTTTTCTCTCGCACTCATTTCGGCTTTAAGGCGTGCTATTTCAGCTTCCATCGATCTGATACTCTCAGCTTGAGACGCTGAGTTTTTCTTTATCTCACTGACGGAAGATCTAACCTCAGTCGAAACCTCTATGAAATTTGATAAAAGTGATTTCATGGTTTGAGTGAATTGAGAGAATTCGTCGGAACAGGACAACTGCATAGGATTAGACTGTGCAGGATTGTTGACCTGATTTTGGAAGTTTTGTGATTGGTAGGTGATTGTTATAGATTCTGTGTGTTCAAGTTTAGTTAATTACCGCAATCAAGACGGTTTCGCTTGTAGCTAGCCGGTTGAGTACGGGTCGTCCGCAGGGAGATGGGAATCTTTTTCTATGTGCTTTAACGAGTTAAGTCCAGTTTTTCAGATTTTGTTATGATTAATTAAGTGGTAAATTGATATGTAAAGAGAGCTTGTTAGGGTTAGGATTAGGTTAGTTTGAGTTAGGAGTCTCCCACATCTTTAGTAGCCCCTCTTAATATCGGTGTTACGGTAATCGGCAATAACGGGGATTAGCACGACTAGGAAGGAACTTGCGAGTATAAGCTAGGCTTTCCAACGCATAAGTTCTTCCTTTTGGTGCTTGTCCGTCTGTTCTTGGCTCTTAGCCACAACCTCCGGTTAATTCAACCACAACCGGTCTCACTACGGAATCACCGCTATCATGTAGGATAGGGTGCCGTAAGGAGCGGATTGTGGTTCAATTAACGGGAGTCGAATTAAGCTGTTGGGCAAGGAAAGAGTGAGAGAGATTTCCTTCTCTCAAACTTCCCTTATCCTACCCTAACAAGTATGAAACTACTCACACATCATGATACGGAAAAATAAAACAAAACAAAAGAGGAAGATAGAAAGAAAGGGATTAGAAGATAACAACTAGCTATTTGCGACCTCACCTTGGCAAGGATCAAGCGTAAGCATCATGGTTGTGTTAAGGATAAAGAAAAAGAGAGAAGAAAGAAACAACAAGAAATAACAACAACTAGTTAACAAATGAAAATTACAACAATTAACAAGATAATAAGACAAGCAAAATAATAAACGGTTCTTCTTTATTCTTCATTCTTCACTCACAAGCTCACTACAAGTTTTAATGGAGAAGAGATGAGAAGAGGAAGAAGAAACACAACTAAACCTAGAAAAGAAAATACAATATTATGGACCCTTTCCTTCACAAAGTTCTGGGCTATTTATAGGCTGAAAAATGAAAACCTAGGGCAACCACCAGAACACAAATAAAAAGACCAAAACACCCCTGGAAAAGTTTTGTCTGCCGCCACCATACGGCCGCGGATCAGCAGCCTAAGCCTCCTTATGCCGCGGATCCGCCGCACTCTGGTGGAGTCAGGGCATGGGGTTCTTGGTACTTCCCTGGTCTGCTGTCCCCTCTTGTCTGGTACATGTATTTTCTGAAAATACTTCCACATTTCTTCCAGAATTTCTGTTGAGGGAAAGGAGGACTTTGGACATGGATTTTCTTGAGCTCCGCGTAGATTTCTTGGTCTTGGTGTTGCCATTGTGCTTTGTGCATGAAGGTGACAATTGATTTGTCATTTTGTCTTCTAAACTGGTGTGTGGCAACAGACGGATAAACAGCGGAGACCCGTGTTTTATCTGTGGTTGGCAGGAACTCGGATTTTGTCGTATTTTTCCATGGATATCACCGTTTAGAGCCGAGAACCTGTATCCTGCAATTGACTAGCAAACACGGCTCAAGAGTACCTACCGATATGCAATGTGATAAAAATTGGGCGGTATAAAAATGAAAAAATCTGGTATGAACAGTAGGGGTGCTGAGTGATTTGAAGTGGTTGTTGTTGTGGTGGAGGAAGAGCCTTTTGAAAATTATTCGTGTTTGGAACCGTGTTTTGAGATTGGTTTTGGTTCCAAGCGAAATTCGGGTGATTCCTCCAACCCTGATTGTACGTGGAAGAATATGGATCGTTTCTAGGTTTTTGAAATGCGGCATTAGTATGCTCATGACCTTGAAATGGACATTCTTCTGTCAAGTGAGATGGATCAGAACAACAGCCACATACAGTTTTGGGGAGCGGCATTGGGCTTAGGGAGGCTGCAGAAAATTTGTGTTCCATAGCATCGAGCTTCTTTCGCATTGCTGCCATCTCAGCTCGAACACCTATGGATACATCTATTTGGTGTACGCCACCCCTATTCAATGGTTGGGTTCCACTCTCCCACTGTAGTGATTTTTCAGCGAACTCTTCTAAATACTTCCACGCTTCCCCATCATCCTTAGTCATAAAAGTACCTTGACACATGTTTTCAAGGCTCTGTTTAGTGTTTGGGTTAATACCCTCATAAATGATTCGGCACAATTCCCATCTCGGGATGCCGTGATGAGGACACTGAACCAAAAGATCCTTGAAACGTTCAAAGCATTTAGAGAATGGTTCAGTAGGGAGCTGGGCAAATTGATTCAGTTCGCTACGGATTCGAGCTGTCTTTTGTACTGGGTAAAATTTCTTAAAGAATGCAGCGACGAATTCTTCCCAATTCGTAATAGAGTGTGCGGTAGTGTTATATAGCCACTTCTCGGCTCTATCGCACAATGTAAATGGAAGAAGTCGTAGACGCATCGCATCCACTGAAAGTTGTGACGTACCCATCATTGCGCATACGTTTTCAAATTTGGTGATGAAAATGTAAGCGTCCTCAGTCTCGAGTCCGTGGAATTTGGGTAAAAGATTGATGTATTGGGGTTTAATCTCAAAGTTATCCCCATTGGCTGGTGGTGTGGATAAGCAGGTCGAAAGAGGACCTCGCAGTGGATAGCACCTCTCCTGGAGAGAGATGCGGGGTGGATTCTGCGCACAACCGGACGGCGGCAGATTAGGGTTAAAGAAGTTCGATGGGGGTGGATCCATCGATGTGGGTGTGGTAGTGGGTAAAGAAGAAGTAAATGGAGAAATATCGACTTCGGAGTCGATAAAAGGTACGCGGACTAAACGGGCACTAGAATCCCGTGTCCAGCCTATCTTGTACTAAAAAGGGTTAGTACAAGTGACAGTGTTGGCTTATAATTAGGGGTAAATGAATGAATGCGGTGTTTGCTTTGAAAAAGGGATGGATTTTTGAAAAAAATGATGCGACACAACAAATGCAACACACAAAACCCTAGAATCTAGTAGTCACCAAGGTCCGGCTCTAGACCGCTCCTAACTGCCAAAAGACAAGTTGCAGCATAGAATCCTTCACTGCCTCTTTGTTTCCCTGTGACCAGGTAAGTGCCAGGTAAGTGGGAAGGTACTCCACTACGTAAGTAGTGGGCCTAATTAATAACCACTAGCCTTCGACACACTTGCCTAGACACCACAAGAAAACGAGGATAAGCAATGAATTACCCACGGCCTTCTTCTGTCCTAAGTGAGCGCGACGGTCCTTAGAGTCATCTCTAGATCTTTTTTAGTTAATGAGGGTAAATGCGGATGCAAGTTTTGCGGTTTTCGGGGCCTAGAAAGGGTAATGAACTCCCCACCTAATTTGGATTTGGCCGTGCCCCTTAATATCCGTATTTAGAATGCAAACAACCAAGAAACAAAATCACACACAAATTTAATTTTTGCAATTTGCGAGCTACGATTATTTGCAAAGAATCCTGCAGAAAATTATTAGTTGGAGCTAAAAAGAGGAGATAGGAGAAGGTAAGAAACCACCCGAGACAAAAATTTCACAGAGATCACTCAAGGCTGCCGCGGTTCCGCCGCAATTGCCTCTTAATGCCGCCCTTCCGCGGTCGTAAGAAAAGAACACTGCACAAAATTTTCAGGGAATGTTCCTGTTCACTTCCCCTGTCCTCTGGTATTTTCCAAAAAAATTTTCCAATTTCCAGCAAGCTCCAGATTTCCTTGCAATGAACCACAACAAATCGTTTAGGGTTTGCACGAATTTTGATTACAAAAATTATAATGGAATAAATCCTTTAATTCAAACTTTAATATGAAACGAATTAGCGCGTAATCCCCGGCAATGTCGCCATTTGATTGATATGAAATGATTCGAGACTGTGTAAATCACATCAAATGATTCCCGATAACGGTTTCATTTGATCGATAAGAGTTTCATGTGTCGGTATTTAGAAAATTGAATAAAAATCACAATCAAAGAATTATATTTGACCGCAATCAATTACGGTGTCGGTTGTAGATCGTAAGCGAGTGCGGATCGTCCACAGGGATTATGCGATTCGTTTTTATATTTGATTTGTTTGAATTGAAAAGTTAATCGAAAAGAAAACAAAACATGATTCAAGATTTTATCGATTGATTCAAGTGTCACTAATCTAATAAAGAATCAAGAAAATGATAAACAATCGAGAATCGGGTTTCGACTATATTTCCAACCAAATGTCAAGAATCTAAATGAGGCTCGTAGGAATCGATCGGATCTATAGATGTGATATAATCTCAAGATTTCGTGTTCTTGTCCTTCGAAGAATTGATACTAGATCGATGATGATCGACGAGAGTTAGGGCTTCCTCATGAAACTAGGTTCATCATTTAACCCTTGTTCTTTCGTCGATATCATTCACATTCTAGCCTCTAGCAATTTCAAGAAACGATCGTAACTCCCCAATTTGGAGCGATATCAATCAAGAAAGCATCGCAACAAAATGGGTCGTCGGTTCTTGAACTTGCTAGGGTTTACAAAACTCGTAGGATTCAAGAATCGATTTAAGATATGTTACATCATCATTCTATTGATCGTCTCGACTCCTCGACGAGCGGAGTATTACTCAAACATCACAACAAGAACTACAACTAGAAATTGAGATCGACTCATGATGCAAGAATTTAAAGAAAACAAGATAAAAGAATATCACCTTTTATTTATATCAACAATTTGATTACAGTCGCTCAAGAACTACAAGAGGAAGAACTAAATTGTCGATTTGGCGTCGCTCGGCTCCGTGAGTCGCGGGTCGGCTTGGACCACTTGCTCTATTGAAGGTCGGCTCCGCTCATAAAAGGTTGCAAGGCTTCTTGCTTGATGGGGTACTCGGGATCTTGGCTTTTGATTGGAATTAGGGTTAGGGTTTCATACAAGCCTTGTCACTAGACTTGTGGAAGAAGATGAAGAAAGAGGATGGATCTAGATTGATACTAAAATTTGGGATCCTTTTACAAGTGAGCCTAGGGTCTTATTTATAGATCTCCCAAACCCTAGGTCTAGGTTTGAAATTATAATTCCCTCCAAAAGTTTGTTGAGGCTTCTAGAAGATAGTTTGTTAGGATTAGCTTAGGGTTTAAACTAGGGTTTAAGGAGAAGTTTCTAGAATACAAGGCTAGTTTAGTGTAGAATCAAGGGTTTACTGATCTGGCAGAAGCTTCTGGGGCTTTCTGGAAATTGTTTTATCTTTCTGAAGTCTGTAAATTTGCATAGGAGTTATAGTGCAAAGAAATAGGGTTGAGGTGGCAAGTTGACCGTGGAACCGCGGCGCAAGCCGGCTTAGGCCGCGGTTCCGCGGCCATTTGGGCTCCTTGAGGCTTCAAACTTCATGTGCTGCCTTTTACTGTATTCTTTAGTATTCTCTGATATGTTTAATCTCTGCATGCACTTTAGATTAATACCAGATTCCAAATCCTTGAGTTGACGTATCTTTTAGCAGTGTAGTCCTGGAAATTTTTACCGATCTTCTGATTTTCCTGCACGGACTTCGAAACACGGGTTGCGATATATAGAAATGATGCCATGCTATGAAATGCAGTCAATTTCCCTAGAAATGCCGGTTTTAAAGTCTAACACATGTAATCTGATATTTTGCGACAGATTTGCTAATATGTGAAATATGAATGCCGAACACTTCTGTATGAATGCAAATGATGAGGAAATTGCCGGCTAAAAGATGCAATATTTTCGACTAATCATCCACTTCTGATAAACGCTTGAATCTGGCGCGCCTGCTCCTCGGTCAATAAATCATGCAATGCGGAGCGTGCGGGAGTCTGAGCGGGCTGTGGAGCTGGCGATGTGGTCTGCGCAGCCGCCGTCGAGGTAGTGGCTTGCAGAGCCGCGGCTGCGGGAGTCTGAGCGGGCGATGGTGCTATAGGAGCTGTCTGTGGAACAGCAGCCGATGTAGTGGCTTGCGGAGCCGCAGCCGAAGGAGATGCATGTGGAGGCTCGGCCGATGTACCCTGTCGCGTCTGGACCTAACGTGTGTAATAAGCATGTAAGAACTGTGTATTATTCAAATTCATATCATTATCAAGTTATTTCGAAACCTCATTTGGATATCTAGTTTGGAAAACCGTAGTTTATTTTAATTAGATATGTATGTATGATTAATCAAAGCTAAGTCTATAACATAATAAGCTCAGGCTACGTACTAATTTGGATATGTTGATATCTATAATATGACATGATATTTTACTATTAAGTAGTATACATACCAGCATCTCCTTCAACTCCTGAACGGTGGCCTTCAAGCTCTCCAGTTCCTGCTGGACATGTCGCTCACTGGAGACGGAGGAAGTAACCACCGGGGTAGAGTCCAACCTCATATGGGCCCTGCTAGGGACCAGTCCCCGGCCTCTCTCCCAACCTCCGTGGTGCCCTCCGTGTGCGGCATCCTGGACTGGGGTCAGCAGCCTCGAATCGCTCTGTCCGGTAAAATCGATCCTCGATGCCTCGGCCTGCTCAACCACCCGCTCCTACACCCACATTAAGAAGTAAAGTATAAGTATAAAATTTAAATTTGAACCTTCCAAAACTAAAATTTCAAATAGGGTTTGAATAAATATTAACACTTACGCAATATTCCTGGGTAGCGACGTCAGGATATCGAAGCTCGCCCGTGGCGGGATCTGTCGAGGTGCCGTGGACGGCAAGATATGCGGACAGCACGCTCGGTGTACCACCTTGCGCCAGGGTCTGAGCTGTCTGCAATATTAGAAAATAACTCTTAATTTTAGATATATTAGAAAATAACTCTTAATATTGAATTATATCATGGCTCGAGTAATATTCCTCGAGCCACCTGTATAAGTGGGGCGACCCCTCTTCACCGACTTCCTATTTTCTATATTATGAGTGGCCTGTTTCTGCACAATGCATTCACATTTAGTTTTCTAATTAAGGAACACAAAAAAGTAAATTATATCCTAAAAAATGAATTACATTTAAAATACATACCTGTTTGCATTGAGAGTCGAAATATTCGCACAATAGAGGCCATGTCTCTACGTCGACTCTCGCAAAGGCCGGAGTAGATAGGAGGGCCGCTCTCTCTGCCTCGGGGGTCGCCATCCACAGGGAGTAGCAGTCGGCCTTCAGCTCATTCATGTTGTATCGGACCTTGGTCTGCATGTTCTTCAAAAGGCCATTGTACAGAGCATGAAGGTCGAGCACCCTCCCAGGGCGATCAGGGTCGGGTACAGGCTGAAAATCGTAATCCAACTGAAAATACAAAAAAACATTGTTATTAGATTGCAAGTTTTAATAATAAATATATTGGATAAATCAAATGAAAATATATATTAATACCCGAGCCTGATCAAAGAAGAGGCCGAATGAGCGTCGTTGCTGCTCGCCCCACTCAACGTGAAGTGGATAGTTCTTCATGAGCCGGCTCTCATCCCTCATATACCGGCCCAACCTCTCGGCATGAGGACCGGTATAGCGATAATCAAGAGTAAAAAAGCGGGGGAATGCTGCCTCCCCCCTAGCTCTGTCAGGCCTCAGCCTATGGGACTGATTCGGGCCTCGAGTCCCCCTCTGCGAATGGGGAGGCCCTGCGTCTGCAAGAAATATCAAGACAATCAATATTAAGACAAAGTTGTATTAAGAAATCAAGGTTAAACGAAAATAGAAGTGTGATATATACCTCTGGTGACTAAAGCATGAGCCAGGGCCCGGGCAGCAGCACGAGCGGGACGATAGTTCCTCCGTTGTGGAACAGCCGGTGTCCCGGATGCGGACGCATCCCTTCCAACTAGAAAATATGTAAGTGCACAGCAGTTCCCCGGCCGTCTGAACGAGGCCAAAATGTGGAAACGATACTTTTCTTTAACTTTTAAAACTGGCGCTACCGCGTACTAAAAACCCGGATCGGGCCATTAACCTAATACTAGCTAACTAGAGAAGGGGTAGAGAGATATACCGAGTGATCCGTGTCCTTCGGTCTTCTCGTCGTCATCCCGATCTCCCCGGGGAATCTCCGGTCTTCATCTCCTCGTTGGAAGGGCACCACATCGCCGGGTTCTTTTACGGGCTCCCACCTCTGGACCGAGGCAACTCGGGTACGAAGTTGGCGAGTCGACGTGTCCAAGAATGCTGTAGGCTAGTGTAGTACTCTTTGTCTCAAAGGGTTGTGAAGTTGCCATTTTGGTGGAGGTGAAGATATGAACTTTTGTGGTTGCTTAGGGAATTTTGTAGCAAGCAAAATGAAAACAAAAAACCCATCCAAAATTTTGGCAGCCCCATCACTAGAATGGCCGGCCACTTGTGGTGAAGGGAGAGAGGGAATCATCCAAGAGAGAGAAAGGGTTATCATGATAAATAATGATCACTACTAAGTCTCCACTCCATCACCTAATCATATCCCAAAAGTCAAGCAATCATTAACAATCATGAAGTCAAAAGATGGTGGAACCATCATGAAGCTATCATGTGCCAAAAAAGTCTTCTCCATTGTTAATACCACAATTGCAAATACCCCCCTCCACCAATTTTCAGCCAAAGAATGAAACAAAGGAAAATGGCCGAAACGGAAAGCAAACTGGAAACTTTAGAAAAACGATCCCGTAATAAATTACAGGAGAACCCCACGACTGTATATACATACCCGCATTTGTATTCCGACCGAATACAAATGCAATAAGACAAAATCTACAATATACTATACTAGGATCCGACTTAAACAAAAGCTTGCTAGTATTATCCGTCTGATCATGATCCGTGCAATACCGCACGTATATGATCGAACTCTGCTATATCTCCATACGGCCTCTACAGCGTTTCGTCCGAAACTTGAGAAACGGTCTGTGGGGGACTCTAAAGATTCGTCAATACTTTGGCTGTGGATTTAACCACTAGCACGTCAGAGGTATTAGCCATACGTAACGGGCTACAAGGTATTGACCAAAAGGGAGGTCGATAAGAGAACTCATCCTGACACCCTACTGAGCCTGTCAGTGACAATATCCGTACAGTCCGGTCCGTTCGTCTATGAGCATCGCATGGCGGGCCTAGGGGGTTGGTAAAAGTCAGACCCCTAAAAGCGGTACAAGTCGTGTCGGAGTGTAGCCCAGAACACCCTGAGATACTACTGGAATACCTACCAGTAAATCTCCTGCCTTGGCCAAGGACTTCGTGTAATGGCACTCCTAGACACATCGCGACTTCACCCCCAATACCGGGAGAGACGAACCCCTGCAGATCTGCTCACAGCCTCCATGTGGCTCGGGACTGTACCCAACTAAAACCTGTTTGCACGACTCCTTTGAGCCGTGGTAGGTAGTAATCAGAGTACAGTGGGAACTCACACGAGACAAATGACAATCTCAGGTCGATGAACTAACCTGTACACATATCACTAGGGAACTTCCATCTGACGTCAGGTATAAGACCAACTAGCATGTTCCCGGCGAGTCCTGTCCAGTGTACTCATAACCCAATGAGCACCTGTATACATCTTAGGTGAATCAACTGACACCAGTGGCTTGTGAGACCGGCCACTGCCCCTCGTCGGGGTCTCGACTGTATACCCTAGTCTACTGTGGAGTATCGATGCCCTGTTTCGAAAACTCCCATGACTAGGGACCTTTTAAGGATGTGCTTATAGACCCCAGCTCCTACGTATATGATCGCCCTCATACTGCTGGCAGTCAAGAAAGAATCCCAGGGGCTCTATCAACGTGCAATAGTATCAGTAATGTCACCTAAAGCAGTACACGATGATAAAGATAAACCAGATAGCATACTATCATCCTGAGTAAGACTATCCTACCGGCATAGGTCCTCCCTCAATCATTGTAATCACGTGCCTGTGATCCAATAATTGACTCTGAAGGCACTATATCCAACAATCTCCCACTTGCACTCAAGGCTAATTATTGCGATGTCGCATACTCACAGCCCGTGTGATACCGAACACCCAACCCCTCTACTAATCAGTCTCACAAAACCTGTTTGCGAAACTATTGCGTTCGAGGAATATCCTCAGTGAGTGGATCCGCTTTGATGTTTCTTTTTATGTCTCTCTTTATCTCAAGTTCGCGGAGAAAGCCATCTCCCGAAATGAGCAATACCTGTCTTAGAATATGTCTGGATATCTGATGGGACCTAGCTCATAAATGAACTCCAAATCCAAACTTCTTAGATTGTATCGTCAACTGAACTTAATCAGTATCATGCGTCATGCCTCCCTCAGTATCCCCTTGGACCACCTTTCGAAAATACTGCCCCTCGTCAGAAGGAAAACTATAACTCTGACAACCTCTCTGTCATCCAGGTCACCTTGGAAGCCTGGAATGATAACTGTCTCCCGAAGGAGGATGCCATTATCATATCCCTAGAACATCCACTTATGTTCTAAAACTGCTTCCGATCGTTTCTCCAGGATTGGATCAATATCAACATATTGTATCTCGTGCAAAAACAATATATGGTGTGGTACTTGACATCTCATGATCAACTCAATTGCCTAAGCAAGTGATCTGCCAATCATGCACATCCCTCTACCCTTTAGTTTGGAAGACACCTTTAGAGAGGGTGACTCCATCACCTGCAGGTACACTACCATGCCAGGAGTCCTCCATTCTAAAACACTTTTAGAATACTGTTTAAGTACCCAGATAAGGAAACTATCCAAATCTAGATCTAAAACCATAGATCTAGTAACCAGAATATCTGGTAAAAATATTTATATCCTTATGTGGAGAAACCACTGTGTGACAACCAAAGTATAACCGACCGTAGTATAGGAATTTCACTTCCTACTCTGTGTATGTCATCCAAATACCAGGACATCACACCCTACTACCTTCTTAACAGATCCATCCCCTATTCTGATGAAGTCAAACCTAAGACTGTCACATCAGAAATAGATGATCTATCTCCGCTACATCTGCTTTAGTCAATAAATAGACATAAGCCACTTGTCCACTATGCTTCCGTTGCTTCCACTAACTACGACAACCCTCTGGCAGAGTCATATACACGTACGCTTCTAAAGCCTGTTTAGAACGACGCTATACTCATCCTTCTGCCGGATCTCATAGCCTATAACAATAGTAGTGTCAAGTTTGGGTAAACAAGAACCTCTCTGTCACCGTCTTTGAGCATACCGAAGTACCTCTCGAGTGCCTGAGGTTACCCACCATTTCTGCGGAGTGGCCAATGGAATGTCAAACCAGATTGAATCTTTAGGTTCTTATCAAATTTTCAGTAATCGTTTGCGGTTCTGGAATCACTTCCAGTTCTACCATACACCCACTTCTGTTTTCTGAAAAATCCATTTTACTTAAAACTGTGGTGAGTCTAGAACAATATCACTATTGATCTTCCAGATGGTAGAAAGTCAACCCTCATCATAGCCTGGGTCAACCCACAAACAGCCATTACGGAAACGTGCCTTGAGTTATCAAGAGTATGGTTTTAAGCATATACCGGACAACTCCCCGTACCTTAACATCGTTAAGATATGAACCGTTCTATATCCAATATAGAAACAGAGGCACTGATTTAATTGAACCAGATTCAAATCATGCAGCTGTCTCCAGTGCATGTCAATGAAATGGAAGGAGGCCTATCAGCGTTACTCAACTTAGGAATGCATCCAGATATGAGTAACCTGAAAGAGAAGCAAGTTCTCTTAATCATTACTATCAACTGAATACCATACACAAGTATCTACATCTTCGATCACCTTGAAGAATCCTGATACTTGCAACATCTGGTTCTCTACTTTACTCTTATACCTATAACTTCTCAAAACTTGGACCTTGTATTTCTATGAAACACATGTCTAAGAACTAGAGAAGTCACAAGTAAACCGAATATAGTACGAGGACTAACCCCTCTGTCCTAATGGACACTGGACAACATACAATACTCTGTATAAGTCCCTTGACTCTAACAACTCATTCGCTGTGTGTCGTAGGTTGAAACCTGTACTTATGGTTAAGAAGAATTACACCGCTGTATTAATGCTCCTTACCTAACCATCCACTGATATAGGTAAATGTCATAGACATAATTTCAAAAAGGTATATCTTACTCTATAAAAATAGAAGTACAGATGTATCAATTTGAAATTGGTGCATAACAGCGGATATTCAAAACCAAATATTTGCCGTCCGGCAAACAAGCCAGGCGATTTCCTCAAATATCACCAATTACAACGAATTCCGATATAATGACGATGATCACCTAATTCCCAATAACTTACTCGTACTCATCATCTGTAAAACCATACAGATGTGAGAATCATACCTGGTAAATACATACCCTGGAGCAAGGTTTAATTGGGAAATTAGTTTTCTATTAACAGTACACAGCGAAACTGAAACATTGAAATATTTCGATGGGGTATCCGGGTATTCCTAGTAATGCCTCTTCCATTATCAGATTCACAACTGAAACCATATATTTCTTTTCCATCTTTCCAAATCCTTTCATATGTCTTTAGTCATTACCTTCTGTACACCCCTTTAGGCCAAATGGTTTTCTTCCTTCCCTACCGCTCGGTACCAGCCTATGGTTTGGAAGAAGACTATCCAATAAGCATAAAAGGTGTACTGTCCTAATTGTAGGAGCACTCGCAATGCGAGAGAAGGTGAACATAAAAGACAACCGAATAAACCTTATTTCTATTTCTCCCGAACCAGAATCCATCCCCGAACTGGAACAAGTTCCTTTCGAGTTCGTATATAACCATACGATGGAGTATCCAAATAACCGTGGATCTTCGTAGTGATACGGAGTGTTCTGGAGAAAAACAAAGGTGAAATGGGAGTGGTAATGAAATACTTGGTTTGGTTGTGAAAAGCAGTCGCAATTTACTTTGCCCTCCTTCTAATCCCTTTATTTGTCTTAACTTAATACCTTCTGCACACCATCGTTAGGCTAATTGGTTTTCTTCATTCCCACCGTTCGGCACCTGCCTATGGTTTGGAAGAAGACTATCCAATTTGCGTAATAGGTGTACTGTCCTAATCTAAGGAACACTCGTAACCTGAGAGAAGGTAAGAGGAAAAGACAACTGAATAGTCCTATTCGTTTTCTCCAGAACCGGAAACCATCCTCGAATAAATTACTTCGAGTTCGTATATAACCATACGATGGTTTTATCCAATGGAAGTGGACGTTCGTAGTAATACGGGGTGTTCTGGAGAAAAAGGGTAAAAGCAGGAGTGGCAATAAGGTATGCAACTCTGACAATCCAAAAGCCAGTGTTTAAGAAGGTTCGGTTAATTTTGGTCACTGAGTCATAGTCAAGGGTCGGGTCAAGGTCACTGCCAGAGAGAGAGAAAAGAAACACTCAGCATGCACTCTACCCTAGATCAGAATGGTTATCACTTTATCTAATCAAACCTCCCACTGTAACGTCAAATTCTCCTCCAAACCTGAAAGGAGAATTAGTCGGGATCACCCGAGGAGTAAACCAACTCATCAGTGAGAATCGGGATCCAACTATCAATGCATGATAACGTGATGGAATCTGCTCACGTTATCACACTCCAGAAGGTATGCGCATATCTGGCAAGTTTCAGTTTCTTTAGAAACTCCCGATGTGATTTTTACCCCATGCCCTTATGACCTTGACGAAGGCCAACATATCATAAGTCACATGTCAAGTTCTACCTGTCATTATCCAGGTTAATTTGAACCCACCCGTACATACCCTTGACGAAGGCCAAAATAGTAGTACGACTGTCCCAAACCAACGCATCTATCTATGCAGCAGAAAAGTAACAAATAGCTACCATACACTATGCCTTGACGAAGGCAAACATACAGAGCATGAATACTAAGTGCTACCTTTCTGAAATGACGGATGGCTACGAATGGTTTTGGCGAAAAACCTTTAACGTAATGAACTTGATATCGTTGAAGGAACCGGATAGCTTTTTATAAAAATATAGTGGCGAAAAGCTTTGCTAAAGAGGTCACTCCCGGTGAAGGGATCTCGGCTCTTCCCCGTAGAATGAGGTGCAGGATATTCCAACTGAATACCACGATGCAAAGCAAAAGGCAATCGGCTATAGTGAAGTTATTACCCTGACGCAAACTTCTGTCCAAGGGGTCACTCCCGGTGAAGGGATCTCGGCCCTTGCCTCGTCGACTGAGGTGCTGGATATTCATAACCGAATACCACTGTGCAAAACAAAAGAGAATGTCCTTGCAATAAAAGCTTTTTGAAAAATTGTTCCAACAACATCAGAATAGGTTTGTTCAGCTTGCATTGATCCGAATCAACGCAGTCCCATCAATTGATCACACCAATAAAGAACGAAAATACGATGTACGTATATGCCATCCGCATTCTCCACTGGGTCCCGTCATTACCCGTTAGGTTACTTAACTAACGACAGAGCGGGGACTGGACTAGCGCGGATGCAAAACATATACAACATCTACTAGTATATATATCAATATATAATATTCACTCAAGGCGTGATAAAATGCAGCATCACAAAAATGTAACCAGCATCACAGAACAATACAGATATCTGGGAACCCGGGTTTCATAGAGCCGCTACTGGAACCCGACGTTCCCCTGGTCGTGTGGATAGCATGTGCAATGAAATCCTAGACCCCTACGAGCACGGCAAGTTACCCGCCAAAACCTGAAGCGAGGCAGCCCCCTTCAACAACGTTAATGGACCACCCAGCACTTCACGGAATACGGTAACTTGAGCACCCCTCCTTGGGTCAACCTGTACCCCCTATGAGTGCGGCGAATAGCCCGCCAATTCTAGAGTGAAGCCCCCTCTGTCTCAAAGCCATGAGATACGGGCCCGTTGCCCTCTAGAACCCGGCTATCCATGCACCCTACCTTAGGGTAATCCTAGTACAGAAAGTAAAATATACATACAACGGGTACATCGACCTCAGCCCGGTCGTGCCCCAAAAGAATAATATACAAACAGGCAGTGACGGCAGTCCACATGTCGGACGCTCGCCCCGCAATATCAAATGTACATAAATAACCAAACTACTAACATTGCTCCCAGGCTATCCACCACGACAAATCCGCAACATCACAGCACAACACAGAACATCAACGTGAATGTCACGTTCACAAATCCGTCTAAAAGGGCTATAGCAGTTAGACAGGATTTACCGATCAAGTAACATTCACGGTCGCAGATATAATGTAAATACTGTGAACTAACATGTTTAAAATTTTCGATCGACTAAATTTTCCGGAGTGGGCCCCAAGCACTACTGTAGCACTCAAAGAAAATCTGGGCCCAAACAGAACAAACCAAAACCCCTATTTCCATGTCAGAAGCTCACTGTAAAAATTTGGTGCAGTTTGGACACAAAATGGAGGCGGATCCACGGCCCAAACATGGTTTTGGCCGCTGATCCGCCGCGCTACAGTAATATCAGCCGACCAAATTTTCACAGAATTCTCAAAAAACCCTGCACGTTATTTTCCAATGTACCAAAAAAAATTTTGACTGCTGGAAAACTTCGACAGAAACTGATGCATGGAAAATGTGGTTTTTGGAAATTCGTTCGATAGAACTTGTAAACACGTTTGAGTAAGCTAGACAAGGTTAATGGCGTAGCTCTGATACCAGTGTAAGTGCAGAGCAGCGCACCGGCCGTCTGAACGAGGCCAAAATGCAGAAACAATACTTTTCTTTAACTTTTAAAACTGGCGCTACCGCGTACTAAAAACCCGGATCGGGCTATTAACCTAATACTAGCTAACTAGAGAAGGGGTAGAGGGATATACCGAGCGATCCATGTCCTTCGGTCTTCTCGTCGTCATCCCGATCTCTCCGCGGAATCTCCGGTCTTCATCTCCTCGTCGGAAGGGCACCACATCGCCGGGTTCTTTTACGGGCTCCCACCTCTGGACTGAGACAACTCGGGCACGAAGTTGGCGAGTCGACGTGTCCAAGAATGTTGTAGGCTAGTGTAGTACTCTTTATCTCAAAGGGTTGTGAAGTTGCCATTTTGGTGGAGGTGAAGATATGAACTTTTGTGGTGACTTAGGGAATTTTGTAGCAAGCAAAATGAAAACAAAAAACCCCTCCAAAATTTTGGCAGCCCCATCACTACAATGGCCGGCCACTTGTGGTGAAGGGAGAGAGGGAATCATCCAAGAGAGAGAAAGGGTTATCATGATAAATAATGATCACTACTAAGTCTCCACTCCATCACCTAATCGTATCCCAAAAGACAAGCAAGCATGAACAATCATGAAGTCAAAAGATGGTGGAACCATCAAGAAGCTATCATGTGCCAAAAAAGTCTTCTCCATTGTTAATACCACAATTGCAAATACACCCCTCCACCAATTTTCAGCCAAAGAAAGAAACAAAGGAAAATGGCCGAAACGGAAAGCAAACTGGCAACTTTAGAAAAATGATCCCGTAATAAATTACAGGAAAACCCCGCGACTGTATATAGATACCCACATTTGTATTCCGACCGAATACAAATGCAATGAGACAAAATCTACACTATACTATACTAGGATTCGGCTTAAACCGAAGCCAGTTAATATTATCCGTCCGATCATGATCCTTGCAATACCGCACGTATATGATCGAACCCTGCTATATCTCCATACGGGCTCTACAGCGTTTCGCCCGAAACTTGAGAAACGGTCTGTGGGGGACTCTAAAGACTCGTCAATACTTTGGCTGTGGATTTAACCACTAACACGTCAGAGGTATTAGCCATACATAACGGGCTACAAGGTATTGACCAAAAGGGAGGTTGATGAGCGAACTCATCCTGACACCCTACTGAGCCTGTCAGTGACAATATCCGTACAGTCCGGTCCGTTCTTCTATGAGCATCGCACGGCGGGCCTAGGGGGTTGGTAAAAGTCTGACCCCCAAAAGCGGTACAAGTCGTGTCGGAGTGTAGCCCAGAAAACCCTGAGATACTACTGGAATACCTAACAGTAAATCTCCTGCCTTGGGGACTTCGTGTAATGGTTCTCCTAGACACAGCGCGACCTCACCCCCAATACCGGGAGAGACGAACCCCTGCAGATCCGCTCACTGCCACCATGTGGCTCGGGACTGTACCCAACTAAAACCTGTTTGCACGACTCCTTTGAGTCGTGGTAAGGTAGTAATCAAAGTACAGTGGGAACACACACGAGACAAATGACGATTTCAGGTCGATGAACTAACCTGTACACATGTCACCAGGGAACTGCCATCTGACGTCAGGTATAAGACCAACTGGCATGTTCCCGGCGAGTCCTGTCCGGTGTACTCATAACCCAATGAGCACCTGTATACATCTTAGGTGAACCAACTGACACCAGTGGCTTGTGAGACCGGCCATCGCCCCTCGTCGGGGTCTCGACTGTATACACTAGTCTACTGTGGAGTATTGATGCCCTGTCTCGAATACTCCCACGACTAGGGACCTTTTAAGGATGTGCTTATAGACCCCAGCTCCCACATATATGATCGCTCTCATACTGCTGGCAGTCAAGCAAGAATCCTAGGGGCTCTATCAACTTGCAATAGTGATCAGTAATGTCACCTAAAGCAGTACACGATGATAAAGATAAACCAGATAGCATACTATCATCTTGAGTAAGACTGTCCTACCGTCATAGGTCCTCCCTCAATCATTGTAATCACGTGCCTGTGATCCAATAATTGACTCTGAGGGCACTATATCCAACAAAATAAACATTGACGCTAAATTTCCATGAAGTTCATATTTATTCTATAAAGCATATGTAAAATGAATAAATATTTTATACTTATTCATACTAACCTACAGTCGATGCGGAGGGTACGGAAGTGGAAGGAGTGGCCCCTGCGTCAGATGTAAACGCACCACCTATAATTAGACAATTAAAAATAGATTGTATAAGTAATTGCAAAAAGAATGTGTAGATCAATAATATAACATTCTAAATCAATATGCATGCACTATAGGATATATAAACATACCCGCAGGTGCGGTGGTGTCACCATCTACAGCTAGACAATAATAAAAATTACTATCTAAGTAAGAGCAAAATGAATGTGTGTATATTTATGATATAGCATTCTAAATCAATATATATGCACTATATGATATATAAACATACCTGGAGTATCATATATTGGTTTTAACTTGAACATCTTGAATCACTCTCTAATTATGCGTTTGTTGTGTATTTTTATTGTATGTGTGTGTTCCGGCTGTCGGGGGTAAGGCTTCTATCCCATTAAGAATGTATAGAGCAAACACCCATTCGCTTGTGCTTTCAACCGTTTCGAGTAAATTTCGGCAGCACCTCCCCGCTGTTCTCCGAGTACACTGTAATAGAATAGATAATCATTTCAAAGCTGTGAAATAACGTTGAAATGAACATCTAATCTATCTTTGTACACGGAGAACCAGCGGAAAGGTACCGACGAAATATCTCGAAACTGATGAAAACACAAGTGAATGAAGGTGTTTGCTTTATACATTCCTAACTTGTCCACACGGGACAAATCTATCGGTTACCATACAATTGAATCTTCTCGTCACATAGACTATACGACGGTTGTTAGTATCGAGCTATACTGTCCGATATTTAACAACCTTCGTATAGTTCTATGTCACGACGAACATCGCACATATGTTAACCGATAGACGGGGACTAAGTGGCGCTTTTAGTTTCATATATGAGTATCGATAAGAATATGAAGGTTTCATATTATCATCGAGTATCATATATTGGTTTTAACTTGAACATCTTGAATCACTCTCTAATTATGCGTTTGTTGTGTATTCTTATTGTATGTGTGTGTTCCGGCTGTCGGGGTTATGGCTTCTATCCCATTAAGAATGTATAGAGCGAACACCCATTCACTTGTGCTTTCAACCGTTTCGAGTAAATTTCGGCAGCACCTCCCCGCTGTTCTCCAAGTACACTGTAATAGAATAGATAATCATTTCAAAGCTGTGAAACAACGTTGAAATGAACATCTAATCTATCTTTGTACATGGAGAACGAGCGGAAAGGTACCGAAGAAATATCTCGAAACGGAAGAAAACACAAGTGAATGAAGGTGTTTGCTTTATACATTCTTAACTTGTCCACACGGGACAAATCTATCGGTTACCATACGATTGAATCTTCTCGTCGCATAGACTATACGATGGATGTTAGTATCGAGCTATGCCGTCCGATATTTAACAACATTCGTATAATTCTATGTCACGACGAACATCACACGTATGTTAACCGATAGACGGGGACTAAGTGGAGCTTTTAGTTTCATATATGAGTATCGATGAGAATATGAAGGTTTCATATTATCATCGAGTATCATATATTGGTTTTAACTTGAACATCATGAATCACTCTCTAATTATGCGTTTGTTGTGTATTCTTGTTTTATGTGTGTGTTCCGGCTGTCGGAGGTAAGGCTTCTATCCCATTTAGAATGTATAGAGCGAACACCCATTCACTTGCGCTTTCAACCGTTTCGAGTAAATTTCGGCAGCACCTCCCCGCTGTTCTCCGAGTACACTGTAATAGAATAGATAATCATTTCAAAGCTGTGAAACAACGTTGAAATGAACATCTAATCTATCATTGTACACGGAGAACCAGCGGAAAGGTACCGACGAAATATCTCGAAACGGATGAAAACACAAGTGAATGAAGGTGTTTGTTTTATACATTCCTAACTTGTCCACACGGGACAAATCTATCGGTTACCTTACGATTGAATCTTCTCGTCGCATAGACTATACGATGGATGTTAATATCGAGATATACCGTCTGATATTTAAAAACATTCGTATAGTTCTATGTCACGACGAACATCGCACGTATGTTAACCGATAGACGGGGACTAAGTGGCGCTTTTAGTTTCATATATGAGTATCGATGAGAATATGAAGGTTTCATATTATCATCGACTATCATATATTGGTTTTAACTTGAACATCTTGAATCACTCTCTAATTATGCGTTTGTTGTGTATTCTTGTTGTATGTGTGTGTTCCGGCTGTCGGGGGTAAGGCTTCTATCCTATTAAGAATGTATAGAGCGAACACCCATTCACTTGTTCTTTCAACCGTTTCGAGTAAATTTCGGCAGCACCTCCCCGCTGTTCTCCGAGTACACTGTAACAGAATAGATAATCATTTCAAAGCTGTGAAACAACGTTGAAATGAACATCTAATCTATCTTTGTACACGGAGAACCAGCGGAAAGGTATCGACGAAATATCTCGAAACGGATGAAAACAAAAGTGAATGAAGGTGTTTGCTTTATTCATTCCTAACTTGTCCACACGGGACAAATCTATCGGTTACCAAACGATTGAATCTTCTCGTCGCATAGACTATACGATGGATGTTAGTATCGAGCTATACCGTCCGATATTTAACAACCTTCGTATAGTTCTATGTCACGATGAACATCGCACGTATGTTAACCGATAGACGGGGACTAAGTGGTGCTTTTAGTTTCATATATGAGTATCGATGACAATATGAAGGTTTCATATTATCATCGAGTATCATATATTGGTTTTGACTTGAACATCTTGAATCACTCTCTAATTAAGCGTTTGTTGTGTATTCTTGTTGTATGTGTGTGTTCCAGCTGTCGGTGGTAAGGCTTCTATCCCATTAAGAATGTATAGAGCGAACACCCATTCACTTGTGCTTTCAACCGTTTCGAATAAATTTCGGCAGCACCTCCCCGCTGTTCTCCGAGTACACTGTAATAGAATAGATAATCATTTCAAAGCTGTGAAACAACGTTGAAATGAACATCTAATCTATCTTTGTACACGGAGAACCAGCGGAAAGGTACCGACGAAATATCTCAAAACGGATGAAAACACAAGTGAATGAAGGTGTTTGCTTTATACATTCCTAACTTGTCCACACGGGACATATCTATCGGTTACCTTACGATTGAATCTTCTCGTCGCATAGACTATACGATGGATGTTAGTATCGAGATATATTGTCCGATATTTAACAACATTCGTATAGTTCTATGTCACGACGAACATCGCACGTATGTTAACCGATAGACGGGGACTAAGTGGCGCTTTTAGTTTCATAAATGAGTATCGATGAGAATATGAAGGTTTCATATTATCATCGACTATCATATATTGGTTTTAACTTGAACATCTTGAATCACTCTCTAATTATGCGTTTATTGTGTATTCTTGTTGTATGTGTGTGTTGCAGCTGTCGGGGGTAAGGCTTCTATCCCATTAAGAATGTATAGAGCGAACACCCATTCACTTGTGCTTTCAACCGTTTCGAGTAAATTTCGGCAGCACCTCCCCGCTGTTCTCCGAGTACACTTTAATAGAATAGATAATCATTTCAAAGCTGTGAAACAACGTTGAAATGAACATCTAATCTATCTTTGTACACGGAGAACCAGCGGAAAGGTACCGACGAAATATCTCGAAACGGATGAAAACACAAGTGAATGAAGGTGTTTGCTTTATACATTCCTAACTTGTCCACATGGGACAAATCTATCGGTTACCATACGATTGAATCTTCTCGTCGCATAGACTATACGATGGATGTTAGTATCGAGCTATACCGTCCGATATTTGACAACATTCGTATAGTTCTATGTCACGATGAACATCGCACGTATGTTAACCGATATACGGGGACTAAGTGGCGCTTTTAGTTTCATATATGAGTATCGATGAGAATATGAAGGTTTCATATTATCATCGAGTATCATATATTGGTTTTAACTTGAACATCTTGAATCACTCTCTAATTATGCGTTTGTTGTGTATTCTTGTTTTATGTGTGTGTTCCGGCTGTCGGGGGTAAGGCTTCTATCCCATTTAGAATGTATAGAGCGAACACCCATTCACTTGTGCTTTCAACCGTTTCGAGTAAATTTCGGCAGCACCTCCCCGCTGTTCTCCTAGTACACTGTAATAGAATAGATAATCATTTCAAAGCTGTGAAACAACGTTGAAATGAACATCTAATCTATCTTTGTACACGGAGAACCAGCGGAAAGGTACCGACGAAATATCTCGAAACGGATGAAAACACAAGTGAATGAAGCTGTTTGCTTTATACATTCCTAACTTGTCCACACGGGACAAATCTATCGGTTACCTTACGATTGAATCTTCTCGTCGCGTAGACTATACGATGGATGTTAGTATTGAGATATACCGTCCGATATTTAACAACATTCGTATAGTTCTATGTCACGACGAACATCGCACGTATGTTAACCGATAGACGGGGACTAAGTGGCGCTTTTAGTTTCATATATGAGTATCGATGAGAATATGAAGGTTTCATATTATCATCGACTATCATATATTGGTTTTAACTTGAAAATCTTGAATCACACTCTACTGATGCGTTTGTTGTGCATTCATGTTGTATGTGCAACATGATTTTAAACTATTGCGATCAAGATTGGTAGAACTGATCATCTACAAAGTGATTAAGGATTGACTTTTGACAGCCATATGAAGGAAAATTTTCTCCTACGACAACCTAATAATATACCTTTATCCTCATATATACATATAGGCAGGCAGGCATGGATACATACGTGCAAATATTTGAAAAATTAATATATCAACCAAAAACTATTATTGCTGTAAGTGCACGGCGGCGCCCCGGCCGTCAATCCGAGGACAAATTGCGGAAACGATAATTTAATTTAACTTTTGAACCGGCCCCACCGCGCACAAAAATCCTGGATCGGGCCATTAACATAGTCCTAGCTAACAAGAGAAGAGGTAGAGAGATATACCAAGCGATCCGTGTCCGTCGGTCTTCTCGTCGTCGTCCCAATCTCCCCGCGGAATCTCCGGTCTTCAACTCCTCGTCGGAAGGGCACCACATCGCCGGGTTCTTTTATGGGCTTCCACCTCTGGACTGAGGCAACTCGGGCATGAAGTTGGCGAGCCGACGTGCCCAAGAATTTCTGTAGAATCTGTGTATTGCTCTTTGTCTGATGGGGTTTGAGGAAGTTGCCTTCGGTGGAGGAATCAGATGATAGCAATTTTGAGATGAAATTTGGGATTTTTGCAAGCATGAAGAGAACCAAAAATCCCCTCCCAAAAATTGGGCAGCCCCTCCCTCTTTCTTGGCCGGCCAAAGTAGAGGAGAGAATGAGAGGAGAGTGAGAGGCCAAATGAATATGTGTGAGCTCAATAATGAAGAGAGAGAAAAGGGTTATGGTGAGGAAAAATCATTACTACAACAACCATCACTCTTCTCATCATCAACAACCATGATTGCTCCAAAAGTCAAGCAATCATGAACTTATGAAGTCAATGGTGGTAGAACCATCATGACACAACAATATGCAAAGACCACCCTCTACAATGCTTATTTGCACATTTGCAAATAAGCCCTCCTCCACCAATTTTCAGCCAAGGAAAGATACATAGGAAAATGGCCGAAACGGAAAGCAAACTGGCAACTTCATAAAACTGATCCCGTAATAAATTACAGCAAAACCCCGCTAGTATATATACATACCCGCATTTGTATTGCGACCGAATACAAATGCAAAGAGACAAAATCTACACTGTACAATACTAGGATCCGGCTTAAACCAAAGCCCGCTAGTATTATCCGTCCGATCATGATCCGTGCAATACCGCACATATCTGATCGAACCCTTCCATATCTCCATACGGCCTCTACAGCGTTTCGCCCGAAACTTGAGAATACAGTCTGTGGGGGACTCTAAAGACTCGTCAATACTTTGGCTGTGGATTTAACCACTAGCACGTCAGAGGTATTAGCCATACGTAACGGGCTACCAGGTATTGAACAAAAAGGACGTTGATGAGCGAACTCATCCTGACACCCTACTGAGCCTGTCAGTGACAATATCCGTACAGTCCGGTCCGTTCGTCTATGAGCATCGCATGGCGGGCTTAGGGGGTTGGTAAAAGTCAGACCCCCAAAAGCGGTACAAGTCGTGTCGGAGTGTAGCCCAGAACACCCTAAGATACTACTGGAATACCTACCAGTAAATCTCCTGCCTTGGCCAAGGACTTCGTGTAATGGCTCTCCTAGACACAGCGCGACCTCACCCCCAATACCGGGAGAGACGAACCCCTGCAGATCCGCTCACTACCTCCATGTGGCTCGGGACTGTACCCAACTAAAACCTGTTTGCACGTCTCCTTTGAGCGTGGTAGGGTAGTAATCAAAGTACAGTGGGAACTCACACGAGACAAATGACGATCTCAGGTCGATGAACTAACATGTACACATGTCACCAGGGAACTGCTATCTGACGTCAGGTATAAGACCAACTAGCATGTTCCCGGCGAGTCCTGTCCTGTGTACTCATAACCCAATGAGCACCTGTATACATCTTAGGTGATCCAACTGACACCAATGGCTTGTGAGACCGGCCACCGCCCCTCGTCGGGGTCTCGACTGTATACACTAGTCTACTCTGGAGTATCGATGCCCTGTCTCGAAACTCCCACGACTAGGGACCATTTAAGGATGTGCTTATAGATTACCAGCTCCCACGTATATGATCGCCCTCATACTGCTGGCAGTAAAGCAAGAATCCTAGGGGCTCTATCAACGCGCAATAGTGACTTGTAAGGTCACCTAAAGCAGTACACGATGATAAAGATAAACCAGATAGCATACTATCATCTCGAGTAAGACTGTCTTGTCCGGATTGGTCCTCCATCAATCATTGCAATCACGTGCCTGTGTTCCAATAATTGACTCTGAGGGCACTATCTCCAACAATCTCCCACTTGCACTCAAGGATAATTATTGCGATGTCGCATACTCACAGCCCGTATGATACCGAACACCCAACTCTTCTACTAATCAGTCTCACAAAACCCGTTTGCGAAACTATTGCGTTCGAGGAATAGCCTCAGTGAGTGGATTCGCCTTGATGTTTCTTTCTATGTCTGTCTATATCTCAAGTTCGCGGAGAATGCCATCTCCCGAAATGAGCAATACCCGTCTTAGAATATGTCTGGATATCTGATGGGACCTAGCTCATAAATGAACTCCAAATCCAAACTTCTTAGACTGTATCGTCAACTGAACTTAATCAGTATCCTGCGTCATGCCTCCCTCAGTATCCCCTTGGACCACCTGTCCAAAATACTGCCCCTCGTCAGAAGGAAAACTATAACTCTGACAACCAATCTGTCATCCATGTCACCTTGGAAGCCTGGAATGATAACTGTCTCCCGAATGAGGCTGTCGTTATCATATCCCTAGAACATCCACTTATATTCTAAAACTGCTCCCGATCGTTTCTCTAGGATTGGATCAATATCGGCTTATTGCATCTACTGCAAAAACAACATCTGGTGTGGTACTTGATATCTCATGATTGACTCAATTGCCTAAGCAAGTGATCTGCCAATCATGCACATCCCTCTCCACTTTAGTCTGTAAGATACCTTTAGAAAGGGTGACTCCATCACCTGCAGGTACACTACCGTGCCAGGAGTCGTCCATTCTAAAACACCTTTAGAATGCTGTCTAAGTACCCTGATTGGGACACTTCCCAAATCTAGATCTAAAACCATAAATCTAGTAACCAGAATGTCTGATATAATATCCATATCTAATGTGGAGAAACCACTGTGTGACAACCAAAGTATAACCGACCGTAGTATAGGAATTTCACTTCCTACTCTGTGTATGTCATCCAAGTACATGGACATCACACCCTACTACCTTCTAAACAGTTCCATCCCCAATTCTGATGAAGTCAAACCTCTGACTGTCACATCAGAAATAGATTATCTATCTCCGCTACATCTGCTTTAGTCTATAAATAGACATAAGCCATTTATCCACCAATGCTTCCGCTGCTCCCACTGACTACGACAAACCTCTTGCAGAGTCATATACACGTACACTCCTAAAGCTAGTTTAGAACGACGCTATACTCATCCTCCTGCCGGGTCTCGCAGCCTGGAACAACAGCAATGGCAAGTCTGGGTAAACAAGAACCTCCCTGTCACCGTCCTTGAGGCTACTGGAGTACCCCTCGGGTGCCTGAGGTTACCCACCGTATCTGCGGAGTGGCTAATGGAATGTCAAACCAGATTGAATCTTGAGTTTCTTATCAAATTTTCAGTAATCGTCTGCGGTTCTGGAATCACTTCCAGTTCTACCATACTCCCACTACTGTTTTCTGAAAAAATCCATTTTACTTAAAACTGTGGCGAGTCTAGAACAATATCACTATTGATCTTCCAGATGGTAGAAAATCAACCCTCGTCATAGCCTGGGTCAACCCACAAACAGCCATTACAGAAACGTGCCTTGAGTTATCCAGAGTCTGGTTTTAAGCATAAGCCGGACAACTCCCCGTACCTTAATATCGTTAAGATATGAACTGTTCTATATCCAATATAGAACCAGAGGCACTGATTTAATTAAACCAGATTCAGATCATGCAGCCGTCTCCAGTGCATGTTAACTAAATGGAGAGAGGCCGATCAGCATTACTCAATTTAGGAGTACTTACAATTATGAGTAACCTGAAAGAGAAGCAAGTTCTCTTAATCATTACTATCAACTGAATACCCTACACAAGTATCTACATCTTCGATCACCTTGAAGAATCCCGATACTTGCAACACCTGGTTCTCTACTTTATTCATATACCTATAACTTCTCAAAACTCAGACCTTGTGTTTCTACGAAACACTTGTCTAAGAACTAGAGAAGTCATAAGTAAACCGAATATAGTACGAGGATCAACCCCTCTGTCCTAATGGACACTGGACAACATACAATACTCTGTATAAGTTCTTTGAGTCTAATAACTCAAACCTTGTGTCGTAGGTTGAAAACTGTACTTATGTTTAAGAAGAATTACACCGCTGTTTAATGCTCCTGACCTAACCATCCACTAATATAGGTAAATGTCTTAGACATAATTTCAAAAAAGTATATCTCACTCTATAAAATTAGACGTACAGATATATCAATTTGAAATTGGTGCATGACAGCGGATATTCAAAACGAAATATTTGCCGTCCGGCAAACAACCCAGGTGACTTCCTCAAATATCACCGATTATAAAGAATCCCGATATAATGAGGATGATCACCTAATTCCCAATAACTTACTCCCACTCATCATCTGTAAAACCATACAGATGTGAGAATCATACCTGGTAAATACATACCCTGGAGCAATTGTCAAATTGGGAAATCAGTTTTCTTTTAACAGTACACAGTGAAACTGAAACATTGAAATGTTTCGATGGGGTATCCTGGTATTCCTAGTAATGCCTCTTCCATTATCAGATTTACAACTGTAACCGTATATTTCTATACCATCTCTTCGCATCCCTTCATATGTCTTTAGTCATTACCTTCTGTACACCCCTTTAGGCCAAATGGTTTTCTTCCTTCCCTACCGCTCGGCACCAGCCTATGGTTTGGAATAAGACCATCCAATAACCATAATGGGTGTACTGTCCTAATCGTAGGAGCACTCGAATTAAGAGAGAAGGTGAAGATAAAAGACACCTGAATAAACCTTATTCCTATTTCTTCTTAACCAGAATCCATCCCCGAACTGGAAGTTCCTTTCGAGTTCGTATATAACCATACGATTGAGTATCCAATAAACTGTGGATCTTCGTAGTGATACGGAGTGTCCTGGAGAAATACAAAGGTGAAGTGGGAGTGGTAATGAAATACTTGGTTTGGTCGTGAATAGCAGTCGCAGTTTACTTTGCCCTCTTACTAATCCCTTGATATGTCTTTACTTAATACCTTCTGTACACCATCATTATGCTAATTGGTTTTCTTCATTCCCCACTGTTCGGCACCAGCCTAAGGTTTGGAAGAAGACTATCAAATTTGCGTAATAGGTGTACTATCTCCTAAACCAAGGAGTACTCGCAACCTGAGAGAAGGTAAAAGAAAAAGACAACTGAATAGTCCTATTCGTTTTCTCCAGAACAGGAAACCATCCTCGAATAAATTCCTTCGATTTCGTATTTAACCATACGATGGTTTTATCCAATGGAAGTGGACGTTCGTAGTAATACGGGGTGTCCTGGAGAAAAGGGTAAAAGTAGGAGTGGCGATGAGGTATGCAACTCTGACAATCCAAAAGCCAGTGTTTTAGAAGGTTCGGTTAATATTGGTCACTGAGTCATAGTCTAGGGTAGGGTCAATGGTCGCTGCCGAAGAGAGAGAGAAAAGAAACACTCAGCGTGCACTCTAACCAAGATCAGAATGGTTATCACTTTATCTAATCAGGAAACCTCCTACTGTAACGTCAAATCTTCCCCAAACCTGAAAGAAGAATTAGTCGGGATCACCCGAGGAGTAAACCAACTCATCAGTGGGAATCGGGATCCAACTATAATCGCATGATAACGTGACGGAATCCGCTCACGTTATCACACTCCAAAAGGTATGCGCATATCTGGCAAGTTTCAGTTTCTTTAGAAACTCCCGATGTGATTTTTGCCCCATGCTTCTATGACCTTGACGAAGGTCAACAAATCATAAGTCACATGTCAAGTTCTACCCGTCATTGTCCAGGTTAATTTGAACCCACCCGTACAAGCCCTTGACAAAGTTCAACTAGGCTATACGACTGTCCCAAACCAACGCATCTATCTATGCAGCAGAAAGGTAACAAGCAGCTACCATACACTATGCCTTGACGAAGGTCAACAAACATAGCATGAATACTACGTGCTACCCATCTGAAACGACGGAGGGCTACGAATGGTTTCTGGCGAAAAACCTTTAACGTAATGAACTTGATATCGTTGAAGGAACTGGATAGCTTTATAAAAATATAGTGGCGAAAACCTTTGCTAAAGAGGTCACTCCCGGTGAAGAGATCTCGGCTCTTTCCCCGTAGAATGAGGTGCAGGATATTCCAACTGAATACCACGATGCAAAGCAAAAGTAATCGGCTATAGTGAAGTTATTACGCTGACGTAAACTTCTGTCCAAGGGGTCACTCCCGGTGAAGGGATCTCGGCCCTTGTGTAACATGATTTTAAACCATTGCTATCAAGATTGATAGAACTGATCATCTACAAAGTGATTAAGGATTGACTTTTGACAGCCATATGAAGGAAAATTTTCTCCTACGGCAACCTAATAATATACATTTATCCTCATATATACATATATTCAGGCAGGCATGGATACATACATGCAAATATTTGAAAAATTAATATTTCAACCAAAAACTATTATTGCTGTAAGTGCACGGCGGCGCCCCGGCCGTCAATCCGAGGCCAAATTGCGGAAACAAAAATTTACTTTAACTTTTGAACCGGTACCACCGCGCACAAAAATCCCAGATCGGGCCATTAACATAGTCCTAGCTAAAAAGAGAAGGGGTAGAGAGATATACCGAGCGATCCGTGTCCTTCGGTCTTCTCGTCGTTGTCCCGATCTCCCCGCGGAATCTCCGGTCTTCAACTCCTCGTCGGAAGGGCACCACATCGCCGGGTTCTTTTACGGGCTCCCACCTCTGGACTGAGGCAACTCGGGCACGAAGTTGGCGAGCCGACGTGCCCAAGAATTGCTGTAGAATCTGTGTACTGCTCTTTGTCTCATGGGGTTTGAGGAAGTTGCCTTTGGTGGAGGAATCAGATGATAGCATTTTTGAGATGAAATTTGGGATTTTTGCAAGCATGAAGAGAACCAAAAATCCCCACCCAAAAATTGGGCAGCCCCTCCCTCTTGCTTGGCCGGCCAAAGTAGAGGAGAGAATGCGAGGAGAGTCAGAGGCCAAATGAATATGAGTGAGCTCAATAATCAAGAGAGAGAAAAAGGTTATGATGAGGAAAAATCATTACTACAACAACCATCACTCTTCTTATCATCAACAACCATGATTAATCCAAAAAGTCAAGCAATCATGAACTTATGAAGTCAATGGTGGTAGAACCATCATGACACAACAATATGCAAAGACCACCCTCCACAATGATTATTTGCACATTTGCAAATAAGCCCTCCTCCACCAATTTTCTGCCAAGGAAAGATTCATAGGAAAATGACCGAAACGGAAAGCAAACTGGCAACTTCATAAAACTGATCCCGTAATAAATTACAGGAAAACCCCGCTACTGTATATACATACCCACATTTGTATTGCGACCGAATACAAATGCAAAGAGACAAAATCTACACTGTACAATACTAGGATCCGGCTTAAACCAAAGGCCGCTAGTATTATCCGTCCGATCATGATTCGTGCAATACCGCACGTATCTGATCGAACCCTTCCATATCTCCATACGGCTTCTACAGCGTTTCGCCCGAAACTTGAGAAAACGGTCTGTGGGGGACTCTAAAGACTCGTCAATACTTTGGCTGTGGATTTAACCACTAGCACGTCAGAGGTATTAGCCATACGTAACGGGCTACCAGGTATTGACCAAAAGGGACGTCGATGAGTGAACTCATCCTGACACCCTACTGAGCCTGTCAGTGACAATATCCGTACAGTCCGGTCCGTTCGTCTATTAGCATCGCATGGCGGGCCTAGGGGGTTGGTAAAAGTCAGACCCCCAAAAGCGGTACAAGTCGTGTCAGAGTGTAGCCCAGAACACCCTGAGATACTACTGGAATACCTACCTATAAATCTCCAGCCTTGGCCAAGGACTTCGTGTAATGGCTCTCCTAGACACAGCGCGACCTCACCCTCAATACCGGGAGAGACGAACCCCTGCAGATCCGCTCACTACCTCCATGTGGCTCGGGACTGTACCCAACTAAAACCTGTTTGCACGTCTCCTTTAAGCGTGGTAGGATAGTAATCAAAGTACAGTGGGAACTCACACGAGACAAATGACGATCTCAGGTCGATGAACTAACCTGTGCACATGTCACCAGGGAACTGCTATCTGACGTCAGGTATAAGACCAACTAGCATGTTCCCGGCGAGTCCTGTCCGGTGTACTCATAATCCAATGAGCACCTGTATACATCTTAGGTGATCCAACTGACACCAATGGCTTGTGAGACCGGCCACCGCCCCTCGTCGGGGTCTCGACTGTATACACTAGTCTACTCTGGAGTATCTATGCCCTATCTCGAAACTCCCACGACTAGGGACCATTTAAGGATGTGTTTATAGACTACCAGCTCCCACGTATATGATCGCCCTCATACTGCTAGCAGTAAAGCAAGAATCCTAGGGGCTCTATCAACGCGCAATAGTGACCTGTAAGGTCACCTAAAGCAGTACACGATGATAAAGATAAACAAGATAGCATACTATCATCTCGAGTAAGACTGTCCTATCCGGATAGGTCCTCCATCAATCATTGCAATCACGTGCCTGTGATCCAATAATTGACTCTGAGGGCACTATCTCCAACAATTGCAATGGCATTCATCTATAACAATCAACAATTAAAACTACAAATGTAGGATACTGATATCATAAAGCGTTATACGCAACATATGAATTCACATGACTGAAACATGCATCAAAAAACCATGTTCATCCAAAAGAAAGGCCACTGTCAACAAATATAGACAAATACGTCAGAAAAACAGTAACTAATTAACAAGTTGATTAGCATCTGGATCAAGAAAATGATAGGAAAAAAATAACTATGATCTATAATGACAAGTCTATTACCATGACTCTCGACTAACAAATGTGACTTTTCGTCCTCGGTAGCTTGATAATTGGGATTTCATGGCGAATAAAAATATGCATATGCCGTTTGACCGGGAACTTCAATAGGAAACTCAATGAGGTCGGGTATACTGAAGTACGCTTTGTATTTCGCTATAACAGGTGATGAAGCCCAAGCCCTAGTTAGCCCTACCCCAACCGAACCCTAGCCCCAGCCCCAGCCCTTGCCCCAACCCCAACCGAACCCTAGCCCCAGCCCCAGCCTAGCCCCAGCCCCAACCCTAACCCCAACCCCAACCGAACCCCAGAACCGAACCCTAACCCTAACCGAACCCGATGCCAAACCCTCACCCCTACCCGAACCTGGCCTGAACCCTAGACCTAACATCATCAAAATTAAAAATAATTTGTGATTTAATTACTAACCGGGCGCGCGGTGGAGGAGACGACAGAAATCGGTGGTCGACGACGATCGGCGAAGGTGGCGACGAGGCGTGGGAAGTCGACGAAGGTGTGGGAACGACCGACGAAGGTGGCGACGAGGCACGGGAATAGGCGATATGAGGCGCGGGAGTGAGAGAGAGAAATTTTGGGAACGGTGAATGACTTTTCTGTGCTTTTTTTTATTAATAACCTATTTATATGCCCCTACGGACATAACCGTAGGTCCACCGTTTGCGGCTCCGTAGGGCCAAACAAAAAATTAGACCGTAAGGCACCGTAGGGACAACGATGTGGCCCTACGGATAAATCCGTAAGGGAAAGAAATATTTGCCCCTACGGATTCCTGAGTCCGTAGGGGCAACCCCATATTGTAGTAGTGATATCAACATCAACACATGGTATCACATATCATCAACGTAAGCAAATATGCGTATCCTTAAAACTCGTTGACATATAGCAACGAGATTAGGATACCCCACATATTACACTTACGGTAGCAGAACAGAAAACAGAAAACTACAATAATTAGAATCCGTAATATCCTTAGACATCATAAACCCGGAATATCTTATATTACGGATTTCATGCTTAACTTATAAAACTTGCATTTTAGTCTCAAATTGAAAACTCTTTTCAATAAACTGTCGGATAATTCAACAACATTCCTAACTAAGTGATTGCGTACTATACGCAATTGCGACGGAGTTTTGATCCGAATCAAAATTCCATGGCAATCGATCAAACGAGAGTAAACGGCTAGATTTATAATACTAACTGGTTTTTACAAAACTAATTAAACGTGGATTACAACTGCTGCCTCCATATTAAACTTAAACCCAAAACGACGTAACAATTACGACTACGAAACACTCCGTATTAGCCCCAACGGAACTGTTAACATCACATGAAAACTGGGCTAATCAAACAATACCTGAAACCCCAAAATCAACAGACCAGAACAATAAAGAAAAACAAGGCATTTTGGAGAACGGGGGACCGGCCATGCCGGCCAAAATTGGGGTTTTCACCGGGTCAAAATCGGTGGAATAGCCTCGAATTTCTCCAGTGTTCTTAGTACATCAAATACAAGTTTCTGCAGCTGTTTAAAAAATTTTCAGAGGCCATTTAAAACTTGACAGAAACTGGTGATCTTGGATTTCGTTGTTTCGGAGTTTTTCGGTTTCGTGATTCTAATTATAAGGTCTACCCTAGCACCACCATGAGGTCCAAGTGACATTAAGCATGCCAAATTTAAATTTTATAGGTGCTAAGCTAGAATAAACAAGATCTTTAACTAGTTGATTAGGGTTTGAAGTTTGATATCATTAAACTATGAGAAGTGAAAGAAGGTTATACCCTTGTAGATCAAATCCTTCTCTTCTCTAGCTCCGGGTTGTGTTCCACGCGACTCCACTCGGCTCCTCTTCAAGATGAAAGAACCTTCTTCGTGATCTTCGTGCCAAAGACGATCCACCCGAAGTCCACTAGCTCAAGCTAACCCTTCAATAATCTCATTAGTGAAGGCAACACACCATATCAAATGGATAATCTAATGTGAGATAATGAAGTAGGGGTTTGATTTTCTCACTACGGTTCTTACAAGTTCAATGATTCACATCACATGTGAGAGTTTGAACTTGAAGGCGAGGTGAAGAAAATTGTGGAGAGCAAGAGGGAGCAACGGCTCAACTCTAGAAAATATCACAAGTGTAGAATGAAGTGTTGTCAATGGCAAGCCTTGACCCCCACTCATTCAAGCATGGAATTATTGCAATATAAAAGTGCAACCATGCTTGAATAGTGAGTCAAGATAAATAAACAAACAATACAAACAATAAAAGCCCATGCCTCACCATGCTTCACAAAGTCTCATCATTTTCCACCTCATTTCTATTTTTCACAAAAATAAAATCATATGCAATGCTTCATATATTATATATATATATACATTAATATATATACATTTTAATAAAGAAATTAGTGAGCTAATTATATTAGTTAATATATAATCATATTAAATATAATTTATATCAAATTATTAAATTAATACTTGATCTAATAATCCGGTTATATCACATATGACAGACTAATATCATTTACCTGTTTATCACATTATCAAATCAACACTTAATTCGATAATCTGGTTATATCACATATAACCTAACCGACAACAGATAACTGCCAGATTAGAATACGGTATCACATACTCGTATTTAATCAGGCCCACGCACATATCAACATATATGCCCTACTTCATTTTGCTTGAACTAAGAAACTTTTTTGTGCGACTCTAAAGACTCGTCAATATGCCAGCAGTAGGCATCAGCCATCTACAAGCCTTCAGCGGTACTAGCTGGACGTAACGGCTACCCGGGTATTGAGCGATATGAAGATCAACAAGCAAGCTCGTCCATACTCTCCATGAAGCCTATCGGTAACACTACCGTACAGTCCGGTCTTTTCGTCTGATATGTCGCATATAAAGTTTAGGGGTGGTGAACGTCAGACCCCATTAACTTGATAACTCATACCAATGTTTGGCTCATAACAGTTTGAGAAACTACTGATAACTCTTATCAGTAAATCTGTAACATTTCAAAATAATAAAATATTATTTTTCGGAATTTTTATAATTTAATATTATTTTATGGAATATTTTAATAATTCGGTATAATTAAATACAAATAAATGGGGGGGGAAATTTTGGAAAATTATGGAAAATTCTAAAATAGGGTAAATTAGAGAATTATGCCATTTCTAAGTTTTTATGATTAGTTATATGATAATTTAGTGCTAATCGCGATTAAAAATCGCTAATCGGCTTTTAAGCAATTTTGTGCAAAACATGCACATATCTTTTTTCTACACTTGTGCATTTTTCCACCATGTTTCTTTTGGGGTTACTATTCTAGTGAGAAGGTTTTTAGAGAGAAAATATAAGGAAAAAGAAAAGAAAAGAAAATGGAAAAGGATTATTATATGAGGTATGGTTTGAGAGAGAGAGAGGTATGGGCTTCTTTGACTAAAGACTTAGCCATTTCCTCTTCAACCTTCACTCATTTCTCTCCCTCTCCTTCTTGTTGCTGCTGCTGTTCCTGCTCCTCACCTCCCTCCCCTCTTCAACTCCTCAAATCACCATGAAAACAACTCCAAAACCCCACTCTCATTTCACAAAAAGTGTGCTTAAGCTCAAGATTTACACATTGGACCAAGGAAGCAAGGATTTTGGCCACTAGGGGCAACTCAAGAAAATTCTTGAGTTGCCAAATGAGGTAATTACTGAACCCTTAGCTTAGTTTTAGTATTACTTATACCCCATGTTTAGATTGAACCGATATTGTTTGATTTTGTGTACTTGAGGAAAACCTAGTTAGGGTTTGAGGAAATTTTGTGTTGTAATATGAAATTGAGCTCAGTAGAAGTTATATAAATACCCTAGTGCATGAATTGAGACCCAAACCTGAGACTTAAGGCCCGTAATACGGATTTAGAAACCGATATCGTAAAGTTTGTGGAATCTGTGATGGATATTTGAAATCTGCTATCAACCCGAGACTCTGAAAATTATTTTGAATGGACAGTGACATGTGCAGGCACCCAGGAAGCTAACCCCAAGACCCTAGCCCCAAACTCCTAGACCCGGCCGCAGATTTTTCCTATTTGGCCGCAATTTGCGGCCAGACCTGCCCCATTTTGGTTCGTCTTGGTTTTGGTGTTCCCTCATCAGTAGATTAGGCCCCTGGTATGTGTAGATTTGTCTAGTTTGACCTAGGGTGAAATCTGGAGCCTATTTCCTTAGTTGCTGTTTTGGATTCGTGTTTCCGTATTCCGTATTTTTAGTTATGAAATTGTGTATTGTGTTTTACCTCGATCATTTGGCATTTATACGACGATATCGAGGATTTGTTGATGGTTTTGAAGGCGTGCCCATAGGATCTAACCTATAGGCCCCTTATCGCATCATTTTGGGTTTCGTGTGCCGTTTTAGCTTTGATTTGGTTTTAATCTGCATTTACGATACTTTGAAGTATAGGTACCCCATGAAGACGGGATGACAAGCAAGCACGTGGCGACGTCGACAAATGAAGACGCAAGGTGAGTAGTTATATCTACTGGGGGAAGTCGGGTGGATGGCGTATAGCACCCCCGCAGTCTGTAGTTGATACTATATATTATGTTTGATAGTTATAGTGTGTCATGGATATGGTGTTAGGTGTAAGTGCACGGCGGCGCCCCGGCCGTCAATCCGACGGCCAAATGCGGAAGCGGTGATAAACTTTAATTTTCTTAAACTGGCAAACCGCAGCACACTAATACCCGGATCGAACCACTAACTAGTCCTAGCTATCTACAAGAAAGGGAAGAGAGATATACCGACAGATCCGAGTCCTCCGGTCTTCTCGTCGTCGTCCCGATCTCCTGCGGAATGTCCCGTCTCCTCCTCGTCGCCGGAAGTGCACCACATCGCCTACTTCTTTTACGGGCTCCCACCTCAATGCCGAGGCAACTCGGGCACGAAGATGGCTAGTCGACGTGCCCAAGATATGCTGTAGAATATCTAGTGAGCAAGTCTCATTTGGGGTTCATGGAGGTGCCATTTTAGTGGAGGGATGATACAAGAATTATGTGGAGGAACTTTGGGGACTTTGGAACATGAAAAGAACAAAACCCCACACCCAATGAAATTGGGCAGCCCCCTCCCAATATAGCCGGCCAATGTAGGGAAGGAAGAGAGAGAGAGTGGAGGGTGTGTGGCTTTTTAAAATGCAAGAGGAAAAACAAATGTTATCATGAAAAGGCAATGATCACAAAATAATTCCTACACTCAACCAACAACCATCACTCATCATCAACCATCATGTCCACAAAAGTCATGCCATCATGACAAGAAGTCAAGTCAAAAGGTCAAGGTATGGGGCAACCATGATGAAGTCAAAAAGTCAAGTGATCATGACATGGCAATTTGCAAAAGACCCCCTCCACAAATGCCTATTTGCAACAATGCAAATAAGCCCTCCTCCACCAAACTTCGACCAATGAACGATACAAGGAAAATTGGCCGAAACGAAAAGCAAACTGGCAACTCCAGAAAACTGGTCCCGTAATAAATTACAGGAAAACCCCGCTACTGTGCATACACACCCGCATCTGTATTTCGACCGAAATACAAAGGCAATGAGACAAAATCTACACTGTACTATACTAGGACCGGCTTAAACCAAAGCCGGCTAGTAATATCCGTTCGATCCTGATCCGTGCAATACTGCACGTATCTGATCGAACCCTGCCAAATATCCATACGGCCTATAGTACAAACTGTTCGATCCTGATCCGTGCAATACCGCACGTATCTGATCGGACCTTGCCATATCTCCATACGGCCTCTACAACCTTTCGCCCGAAAGCTGAGTAACTGAATGTGGGGGACTCTAAAGACTCGTCAACACCTTGGTTGTGGATTTAACCACTAGCACGTCAGAGGTATAAGCCAATACGTAACGGGCTACCAGGTATTGACTAAAAGGGACGTCTGTGAGCGAACTCAGCCTGACAACCCTACTGAGCCTGTCAGTGACAATATCCGTACAGTCCGGTCCGTTCGTCTATGAGCATCGCATGGCGGGCCTAGGGGGTTGGTAAAAGTCAGACCCCCAAAAGCGGTACAAGTCGTGTCGGAGTGTAGCCCAGAACACCCTGAGATACTACTGGAATACCTACCAGTAAATCTCCTTGCCTCGGCCGAGGGCTTCGTGTAATGGCTCTCCTAGACACAGCATGACCTCACCCCCAATACCGGGAGAGACGAACCCCTGAAGATACGCTCACTGCCTCCATGTGGCTCGGGACTGTACCCAACTAAAACCTGTTTGCACGACTCCTTTGAGACGTGGTAGGGTAGTAATCAAAGTACAGTGGGAACTCACACAAGACAAATGACGATCCCCAGGTCGATGAACTAACCTGTACACATGTCACCAGGGAACTGCCATCTGACGTCTGGTATATGACCAACTAGCATGTTCCCGGCGAGTCCTGTCCGATGTACTCATAACCCAATGAGCACCTGTATACATCTTAGGTGAACCAACTGACACCAGTGGCTTGTGAGACCGGCCACCGCCCCTCGTCGGGGTCTCGACTGTATACACTAGTCTACTCTGGAGTATCGATGCCCTGTCTCGAAACTCACACGACTAGGGACCATTTAAGGATATGCTTATAGACTACCAGCTCCCACTTATATGATCGCCCTCATACTGCTGGTGGTCAAGCAAGAATCCTAGGGGTTCTACCAACGTGTAATAGCGACTTGTCAGGTCACTTAAAGCAGTACACGATGATAAAGGTAAACCAGATAGCATACTATCATCTCGAGTAAGACTGTCCTATCGGGAAAGGTCCTCCATCAACCATTGTAATCACGTGCCTGTGATCGAATAATTGAATCTGAGGGCACTATTTCCAACAATCTCCAACTTGCACTCAAGGCTAATTATTGCGATGTCGCATACTCACAGCACGTGTGATACCGAACACCCAACTCCTCTACTAGTCAGTCTCACAAAGCTCGCTTGCGAAACTATTGCGTTCGAGGATTAGCCTTAGTGAGTGGATCCGCCTTGATGTTTCTTTCTATGTCTCTCTATATCTCAAGTTCGCGGAGAAAGCCATCTCCCGAAATGAGTAATACCTGTCTTAGAATGTTTCTGGATGTCTGATGGGACCTAGCTCATAAATGAACTCTAAATCCAAACTTCTTAAACTGTGTCGTCAACTGAACTTAATCAGTATCCTGCGCCATGCCTCCCTCAGTATTGCCTTGGATCACCTATCCAAAATACTGCCCCTCATCAGAAGGAAAACTATAACTCTGACAACCTCCTTGTCGTCCGGGTCACCTTGGAAGCCTGGAATGATAACTGTCTCCCGAATGAGGCTGTCGTTATCATATCCCTAGAACATCTACTTATGTTCTAAAGCTGCTCCCGACTGTTTCTCCAGGATTGGATCAATGTCAACTTATTGCATCTAGTGCAAGAACAACATCTGGTGTGGTACTTGACATCTCATGATTGACTTAATTGCCTAAGCAAGTGATCTGTCAATCATGCACATCCCTCTCTACTTTAGTCTGTAAGACACTTTTAGAGAGGGTGACTCCATCACCTGCAGGTACACCACCGTGCCAGGAGTCGTCCATTCTAAATACTCTTAGAATGCTGTCTAAGTACCCAGATTGGGAAACCACCCAAATCTAGATCTAAAACCATAGATCTAGTAACCAGTATGTCTGATATAATATCCAAGTCCTGTGTGGAGAAACCGCTGTGTGACGACCAAAGTATAACCGATTGTAGTGCAGGAATATCACTTCCTACTCTGTGTATGTCATCCAAATACCATGACATCACACCCTACTACCTTCTCAACAGATCCATCCCCTATTCTGATGAAGTCAAACCTATGACTGTCACATCAGAAATTGGTGATCTATCTCCGCTATATCTGCTTTAGTCTATAAATAGACATAAGCTACCTGTCCACCAATGCTTCCGCTGCTCCCACTGACTACGACAACCCTCTGGCAGAGTCATATACACGTACACTTCTGAAGCCAGTTCAGAACGACGCTATACTCATCCTCCTGCCGGGTCTCGCAGCCTGGAACAGCAGCAATGGCAAGTGTGGGTAAACAAGAACCTCCCTGCCACCGTCCTTGAGGCTACCGGAGTACCTCTCGGGTGCCTGAGGTTACCCACCTTATCTGCGGAGTGGCCAATGGAATGTCAAGCCAGATTGAATCTTAAGGTTCCTATCAAATCTTCAGTAATCGTTTGTGGTTCTGGAATCACTTCCAGTTCTACCATACTCCCACTACTGTTTTCTGAAAAAATCCATTTTTAATAAAACTGTGGCGAGTCTAGAACAATATCGCTATTGATCTTCCAGATGGTAGAAAGTCAACCCTCGTCATAGCCTGGGTCAACCCACAAACAACCATTACAGAAACGTGCCATGAGTTATCCAGAGTCTGGTTTTAAGCATAGGCCGGACAACTCCCCGTACCTTAACATCGTTAAGATATGAACTGTTCTATATCCAATATAGAACCAGAGGCACTGATTTATTTGAACCAGATTCAAATCATGCAGCTGTCTCCAGTGCATGTTAACTAAATGGAAGGAGGCCGATCAGCGTTACTCAACTTAGGAATGCTTCCAATTATGAGTAACCTGAAAGAGAAGCAAGTTCTCTTAATCATTACTATCAACTGAATACCATACTCAAGTATCTACATCTTCGATCACTTTGAAGAATCCCGATACTTGCAATACTTGGTTCTCTACTTTATTAAAATACTTACAACTTCTCAAAATTCGGACCCTGTGTTTCAAAGAAACACCTGTCTAAAAACTAGAGAAGTCATAAGTAAACCGAATATAGTACGAGGACCAACCCCTCTGTCCTGATGGACCCTGGACAACATACAATACTCTGTATAAGTCCCTTGAGTCTGATAACTCATTCACTGTGTGTCGTAGGTTGAAAACTGTACTTATGGTTAAGAAGAATTACACCGCTGTTTAATGCTCCTTACCTAACCATCCACTGATATAGGTAAATGTCACAGACATAATTTCAAAAAGGTATATCTCACTCTATGAAAATAGACGTACAGATATATCGATTTGAAATTGGTGCATAACATCGGATATTCAAAACCAAATATTTGCCGACCGGCAAGCAGCCCAGGTGATTTCCTCAAATATCACCGATTACAACGAATCCCGATATAATGAGGATAATCACCTAATTCCCAATAACTTACTCCCACTCATCATCTGTAAAACTATACAGATGTGAGAATCATACTTGGTAAATACATACCCTGGAGCAAGTGTCTAACTGGGAAATCAGTTTTCGTTTAACAGTACACAGTGAAACTGAAACATTGAAATGTTTCGATGGGGTATCCCGGTATTCCTAGTAATGCCTCTTCCAAATTCACGACTATAACCGTATAATTCTTTGCCACCTCTCCAAATCCCTTCATATGTCTTTAGTCATTACCTTCTGCACACCCTTTTAGGCCAAAAGGTTTTCTTCCTTCCCTACCGTTCGGCACCAGCCTATGGTTTGGAAGAAGAATATCCAATAAGCATAATGGGTGTACTGTCCTAATCCCAGGAGCACTCGCAATGCGAGAGAAGGTGAAGATAAAAGACAACTGAATAAACCTTATTCCTATTTCTCCTGGACCAGAATCCATCCCCGAACTGGAACAAGTTCCTTTCGAGTTCGTATATAACCATACGATGGATTATCCAATAAACTGTGGATCTTCGTAGTGATACGGAGTGTCCTGGAGAAATACAAAGGTGATTTAGGATTGGCGAAGAAATACTTGGTTTGGTCATGAATAGCAGTCGCAATTTACTTTGCCCTCTTACTAATCCCTTGCTTTGTCTTAACTTAATACCTTCTGTACACCATCGTTAGGCTAATTGGTTTTCTTCATTCCCTACCGGTCGGCACCAGCCTAAGATTTGGAAGAAGACTATCCAATTTGCGTAATAGGCGTACTACTCCTAAACCAAGGAGTACTCGCAACCTGAGAGAAGGTAAAAGGAAAAGACAACTGAATAGTCCTATCCGTTTTCTCCAGAACCGGAAACCATCCTCGAATAAATTCCTTCGAGTTCGTATATAACCATACGATGGTTTTGTCCAATGGAAGTGGACGTTCGTAGTATTACGGGGTGTCCTGGAGAAAAGGGTAAAAGTAGTAGTGGCAATGAAGTTTGCAACTCTGACAATCCAAAAGCCAGTGTTTAAGAAGGTTCGGTCAACTTGGTCACTGAGTCATAGTCTTAAGGTCGGGTCAATGGTCGCTGCCAAAGAGAGAGAGAAAAGAAACACTCAGCGTGCACTCTAACATAGATCAGAATGGTTACCAATTTATCTAATCTGGAAACCTCCCACTGTACCTCAAATTCTCCTCCAAACCTGAAAGAAGAATTAGTCGGGGTCACCCGAGGAGTAAACTAACTCATCAGTGGGAATCGGGATCCAACTATCATCGCATGATAACGTGACGGAATCCGCTCACATCATCACACTCCAGAAGGTATGCGCATATCTGGCAAGTTTCGGTTCTTTTGAAACTCCCGATGTGATTTCTGCCCCATGCTCTTATGACCTTGACTTTGGCCAACAAATCATAAGTCACATGTCAAGTTCTACCCGTCATTCTCCAGGTTGATTCGAATCCACCCGCACAAGCCCTTGACTTTGGCCAACAAGGCTATACGACTGTTCCAAACCAACGCATCTATCTATGCTGCATATGAATAACCAACAACTACCAAACACTGTGCCTTGACTTTGGCCAACAAACACAGCTTGAATACTATTGACTACCCATATGAAACGACGGAGGGCTACGAATGGTTTCTGGCGAAAACCTTTAACGTAAAGAACTTGATATCGTTGAAGGAACTGATAGCTTTTAAAAATATAGTGACGAAAACTTTTGCTAAAGAGGTCACTCCCGGTGAAGGGATCTCGGCTCTTTCCTCGTAGAATGGGGTGCAGGATATTCCAAATGAATACCACGATGCAAAGCAAAAGTAATCGGCTATAGTGAAGTTAATGCCCTAAAGCAAACATCTGTCCAAGGGGTCACTCCCGGTGAAGGGATCTCGGCCCTTGCCTCGTCGACTGAGGAGCAGGATATTCCAACTGAATACCACGATGCAAAACAAAAGTGAACGTCCTTGCAATAACAGCTTTTTGAAAAGTGTTCCAACAACATCAGATTAGGTTTGTTTTTAACTTGCATTGATCCGAATCAACGCAGTCCCAATAATTGATCACACCAAAAAGAACGAAAATATACTGATGTACGTATATGCCATCAGCATTCGCCACTGGGTCCCGTCATTACCCGTTAGGTTAGCTAACTAACGACAGAGCGGGGACTGGACTAGCGCGGATGTAAAACATATACAACATCTACTAATATATATACCAATATATTATATTCGCTCAAGGCGTGATAGAAATGCAACATCACAGAAAATGAACAGCATCACAGAAACAATACAGATATCTGGGATCCCCGGGTCTCACAGAGCCACTACTGAAACCCGACGTTCCCCTGGTCGTGTGGATAGCCTGTGCAATGAAATCCTAGACCCCTACGGGCGCGGCAAGTCACCCGCCAAAACCTGAAGCGAGGCAGCCCCCTTCAGCACCGTGAATGGACCACCCAGCACTTCACGGAATCCGGTAACTTGGGCACCCCTCCTGGGTCAACCTGTACCCCCTACGAGTGCGGCTAATAGCCCGCCAATCCTAGAATGAAGCCCCCTCCGTCTCAATGCCATGAGATGCGGGCTTGTTGCCCTCTAGAACCCGGCTACCCGTGCACCCCTCCGCGGGGTAATCCTAGTACATAAAGTAAAATATATATACAACGGGTACATCGACCGCAACCAGGTCGTGCCCCAAAAGAATAATACAATCAGGCAGTGACGGCAGTCCACATGTCGGACGCTCGCCCCGCAATATCAAATGTACAAAATACAACCACAACTGTACTAGCATTGCATCCAGGCTATCCCCCACGACCGATCCTCAACATCACAGCAGTACATAGAACATCAACGTGAAAGTCACGTTCGCAAATCCGTCTAACCGGGCTATAGCAGTTAGTCCGGATTTACCGATCAAGTGACATTCACGGTCGCAGATATAATGTAAATACTGTAAAATAATGTGTTTAAAATATCCGATCGATCAAATTTTAACAAGTGGGCCCCCAAGCATTACTGTAGCAGATCAAGAAATTCTGGGCCCAATGTTATTATTCCAAAACCCCAATTTTAACCCAAGAAAGATACTGTAGAAATTTGGTACAGGGATCCCCACAGTGTGCGGCGGAACCGCGGCCCAAAGGGGGTTCTGGCCGCGGTTCCGCGCCTCCACTGTGGATTCACCTTGTCGAATTTCTACAGTAGCTTAGTAGTCTCCAGTACATTAATTTTATACAACCTGAAAAAATTTTGGATACTAAAAAATTTCAACAGAAAACTGTCGCTAGCAAAAATGTAGATTTTGGAATTTTGGTCGATCGGAAATGGAAAACACATTAAACAAAGCTAGACTAAGTTAATGGCGAGGCTCTGATACCACTGTAAGTGCACGGCGGCGCCCCGGCCGTCAATCCGATGGCCAAATGCGGAAGCGGTGATAAACTATCATTTTCTTAAACTGGCAAACCGCCGCGCACTAATACCCGGATCGAACCACTAACTAGTCCTAGCTATCTACAAGAAAGGGAAGAGAGATATACCGACAGATCAGAGACTCCGGTCTTCTCGTCGTCGTCCCGATCTCCTGCGGAATGTCCCGTCTCCTCCTCGTCGCCGGAAGTGCACCACATCGCCTACTTCTTTTACGGGCTCCCACCTCAATGCCGAGGCACTCGGGCACGAAGCTGGCTAGTCGACGTGCCCAAGATATGCTGTAGAATATCTAGTGAGCAAGTCTCATTTGGAGTTCATGGAGGTGCCATTTTAGTGGAGGGATGATACAAGAATTGTGTGGAGGAACTTTGGGGACTTTGGAACATGAAAAGAACAAAACCCCACACCCAATGAAATTGGGCAGCCCCCTCCCAATATGGCCGGCCAATGTAGGGAAGGAAGAGAGAGTGGAGGGTGTGTGGCTTTTTAAAATGCAAGAGGAAAAACAAATGTTATCATGAAAAGGTAATGATCACAAAATAATTCCTACACTCAACCAACAACCATCACTCATCATCAACCATCATGTCCACAAAAGTCATGCCATCATGACAAGAAGTCAAGTCAAAAGGTCAAGGTATGGGGCAACCATGATGAAGTCAAAAAGTCAAGTGATCATGACATGGCAATATGCAAAAGACCCCCTCCACAAATGCCTATTTGCAACAATGCAAATAAGCCCTCCTCCACCAAACTTCGGCCAATGAACGATACAAGGAAAATTGGCCGAAACGAAAAGCAAACTGGCAACTCCAGAAAACTGGTCCCGGAATAAATTACAGGAAAACCCCGCTACTGTGCATACACACCCGCATCTGTATTTCGACCGAAATACAAATGCAATGAGACAAAATCTACACTGTACTATACTAGGATCCGGCTTAAACCAAAGCCGGCTAGTAATATCCGTTCGATCCTGATCCATGCAATACCGCACGTATCTGATCGAACCCTGCCATATATCCATACGGCCTATAGTACAAACTGTCCGATCCTGATCCGTCCAATACCGCACGTATCTGATCGGACCTTGCCATATCTCCATACGGCCTCTACAACCTTTCGCCCGAAAGCTGAGTAACTGAATGTGGGGGACTCTAAAGACTCGTCAACACCTTGGTTGTGGATTTAACCACTAGCACGTCAGAGGTATAAGCCAATACGTAACGGGCTACCAGGTATTGACTAAAAGGGACGTCTGTGAGCGAACTCATCCTGACAACCCTACTGAGCTTGTCAGTGACAATATCCGTACAGTCCGGTCCATTCGTCTATGAGCATCGCATGGCGGGCCTAGGGGGTTGGTAAAAGTCAGACCCCCAAAAGCGGTACAAGTCGTGTCGGAGTGTAGCCCAGAACACCCTGAGATACTACTGGAATACCTACCAGTAAATCTCCTTGCCTCGGCCGAGGGCTTCGTGTAATGGCTCTCCTAGACACAGCACGACCTCACCCCTAATACCGGGAGAGACGAACCCCTGAAGATACGCTCACTGCCTCCATGTGGCTCGGGACTATACCCAACTAAAACCTGTTTGCACGACTCCTTAGAGCCGTGGTAGGGTAGTAATCAAAGTACAATGGGAACTCACACAAGACAAATGACGATCCCCAGGTCGATGAACTAACCTGTACACATGTCACCAGGGAACTGCCATCTGACGTCTGGTATATGACCAACTAGCATGTTCCCGGTGAGTCCTGTCCGGTGTACTCATAACCCAATGAGCACCTGTATACATCTTAGGTGAACCAACTGACACCAGTGGCTTGTGAGACCGGCCACCGCCCCTCGTCGGGGTCTCGACTGTATACACTAGTCTACTCTGGAGTATCGATGCCCTGTCTCGAAACTCACACGACTAGGGACCATTTAAGGATATGCTTATAGACTACCAGCTCCCACTTATATGATCGCCCTCATACTGCTGGTGGTCAAGCAAGAATCCTAGGGGCTCTACCAACGTGTAATAGCGACTTGTCAGGTCACTTAAAGCAGTACACGATGATAAAGGTAAACCAGATAGCATACTAACATCTCGAGTAAGACTGTCCTATCGGGATAGGTCCTCCATCAACCATTGTAATCACGTGCCTGTGATCGAATAATTGAATCTGAGGGCACTATCTCCAACATTAGGTGTATTATGGATAGCTTAGGGTTAGAAGTAAACTAGTATAGTTCATAGTCGCGAACCCTAGAATAGGTTTATACCCACACGCGCACCCTTGCTTATTCACTATACTTACACTGTGTTGATGATGATATTGGATGACATTGGAGATGAGTCGATGATTTTGGGCATTGTGCCGTGAGATCGGTGATGTGATGTGATTGGTACTTGCGATACGACATGTGATCTTAGCGGGCCGTTGGGCATGTGTTTTACTCCCGCTTTCATACTTATATAGATGGTATTGATTTGTACTAGACTTAGATCTGTACCCCATATTATGTGATATGATGATAAGGATACCTGATATTTGATGAGAGCAATGTGATACTGACCCGTACCCAGCTATTGGGATGTCGTACGACGATTTACCGTACGAGCTTTATATTGATGATAGATCTGCACTCATGGCTTGAGGATGTCATATGATATACTGTATCGTACGCGATACTATTGAGGCGGGATCGCCGACTATTATATCTATATATCGACACAGATTTAGGTGGTTTCCATACCCCTCCCGTTTGACTTGATACTTAGATCTGTAGTTTGCATAGTAGATGTTAGACTAGACACGAGTCATACCTATTTCAAAACTACGAATCGGGAATGTCTTAAAAACACCGTGGCCCTTATTGTTAGTAAAAATCATGATTCGTCTTATTTCAAATGGCATAACTGCATGACATATACATATGGGTTTAGATTCTTTACTGTTGCGTTGATTATTCTATTCCCGCATATTCATGCTATTCACATTGCTTTGCATATGTTTATTGCTATATTACTATCATGTTGCTAGGGCACCAGCACCCTTATCGATGATGCGTATGTTCCACGTACACTTGCTTGTCGGCTCACACACTTCATCATCGATAATTGCCATGTCACTACACAGTAGCATTATTGCATTAGGATATGACCTTGTATGTGCATACTATTATTTCCATGTTGCATGATATACTGTTATACTTAAATTTAAGTTATATGTCACATACCCATACTTGTACACATACATAATATAATTTATACCTGCGCACATGCACACTGTATATTCATACCAGTGCACACATATATTGATATCTTCATACCTGCGCACATGCACACTGTATACTCATACCAGTGCACACATATATTGATATCTTCATACCTGCGCACATGCACACCGTATATTCATACCAGTGCACACATACATTGATATCTTCATACTTGCTTAGATTACGCATTGAGATATGTTGTTTCCATGTTAATTCTGGATTTGGGGAACCGTGGATATTTTAAAGAGAATAGTTAATTATTTAAAAACCCGGTTTCCCTTGATATGATATTTCGGTGCGTCCACCATGTGTTTTCTCGGTGCTAGAGTGATATATGTGAACCCGAATCGAGGAGTTGGATGTGGCCGATTACGGGTACATGGTGGACCCGGTATGGTACCCCGGGGCGAGAACGGTTTCGCTGTGTAGTAGACGGTGAGCCTGGCAGAGGGACTACTACCTACCGGTGATTGGTTGGACCTGGCGGTTATCCGGTGGATACTGACCAGAGTTGATAGATGGATATGGGCGTACTGCCGGGGCCGAGGGCCGATTCCGCAGACAGAGCCCATGGGCTGATCCGGACTGACGGAGCCCGATAGATGAGGATTTACGTGTCGATGCTATGCACGGGTTTTATGATGATCTCAATGGTTTTGATTATATCCTCATATTTGCATGTATGATGCTTATTGACATTGGGTGACAGGTGGACGAGATTCAACTATACATACAGACATTGATTACATACAGACTTGACTACATTGATCACACTTTATTTGTATATATAACAGGGTACGAGGGCGCTGTTATATATACCCTTACACCAATATTAGTGGAATGGGACGCTAATATATGTGTATTGATCTCCACTGATACTTCATCATGTTTACTTCATGCAGACATACCTTACATTATGACATGTTATTATCTGAGGCACTGGCACGAGTACTTGGCACTACCAACATGATTAGATGTTACACTGCCACATTTTCATGCTTCAGACTTACTTGAGGGTTGTATTATATACTGATCGTATTGACCTAGGATTATATCTTGCAATCGATTTCTGCTTGTAGATATTTTCTATTCACGAGTTGGCAACTCACCCCCGTTGTGCCACAGTTCTTGCAGGGTTTTTCCGTACAGGTTCCGTAGCGGCATTCCTGGCACACTGCTTCCATATGGGGGACTTGCTTGGGTAGGTGGGTTCTTTTGTATCAGGACCACCCTTGATGATGTATTATTCTTTTGTATCTAGAAATTCCATCAACCAAAACTTTTTTATTGTTTCAGACTCAGACATTAGTGATGTATTATTTCGACCTTAGTGTCGCGCTTAGTAGTGTTACAGTTTTCATGCTTATCTGGGTTTCTTTTGAATTTTGATCCTCGCCTTTCGGCGTTGTATAGTATATTGCTTGTTTGTTTATTTATCCTTAATATGGTTTTAGATTTCTGGGCTTTTGGCTTACTTGGATCAGATGGAGTCCTATAGACTTCATATGGTTCAAGGGCCAGTCACGTGCTCTTTCGGGTCGTGACAAAGTTGGTATCAGAGCGCTAGGTTAACCTTGGTTCGAGTCTAAGTTTGACTATGTGGAGCCTAGGGCGTCTATATATACACGGAACTTAGGCTTGACCTTACGGAACTTAGACTTAGTCGAGGGGGTATTAGACCCGAACTTTTGTCGCGTAGGATGACCCTTGATTGATGGAATTGGTGACTAAAGTAGAGTGACGTACCGTGGGTATGTTCCGCGGCATACTTACGACACGCCACTCCGCTTAAGGAACCTTAGGATGTACATATTTTTGAGATCAGTGATTCTCTTCATATCTATGATTAAATATCCATTTGAGATCCTCGATTCTATTAGTTTCATGATCATACCTTCATTGATGTTGTTCCTTCTTATGATCATGTATCCACTCTAGATCTGTTGTTCTCTTTCTTGCCATTGATCTGCTCTTTTCGATACTCGATTGAGGTTCCTGTCGCCATGTCTGAGCGCAGTTTGGACTGCTGCTAGGGTTACGGTCAGTGCGAGCTCGTCTGGTACGAGGGCCGACCATTGTGTTTTCTGGTGGCATAAGAACGTCTCGAGTTAGTATTGGTGATTGTAACCTCTAGTGGAGGCGAGTGCTTGGTTTTGCACCGGATGATCGGGCCATTGCTAGAGCTACCAGTTGAGAGAGGACTGTTGATGTACAACATACCTTAGAAATTATGATGTCGCCTACCGTGCAGACAGATGGTCCAGCTGTTGCTGAGATTGACAGGATGTCGCTTCCGGAGCTTACGAGCTGTGATCGCCGGAGCTTCCAAGAGGATATGAGACAGATGATAGCTAGTCTACCCGATTTGAGAGACGAAGGTGATTCGTCCGATTTATGCGCCGGAGCAGGTCCAGTTGAATTGAAGATTTCCAGTGTGGAGAGTCTTACTCAGATCTAGAGCAGACCGATTTAGAGATGACCGCCAATGTATCGCCTTTCCTGTAGGATTGAGGCGTTGTTCAGCGTACAGACGAATGAGCCAGTTGTTGCTGAAAATGACGAGATATCGCCCAGATGATTGGAGCTACTGCAGCATAAGTATATACTTAGAGATATGATGGACAGTTGCTAGTCACCGAGGGTGAATGACTAGGACATGTGATTCATTCACTTACCCAGATGAGAGGTCATCGGATAGATTGCTTCCAGCTAGAGACGACTTTATACGGAGACGTTGAGAGTCGACAGAGACGATCGAATGTCAGAAAACTGCTATTCCAAGTTTAAAGTATTCAGAAAGACATGCAGGTAATTCTATGGACCCTCTAGAAGAATGAAACCCTAACTCGACATAATGACCGTGTGAAAGCCTTTGAACCTTAGGGTTTGCGGCAGTTCTATGGCGCCATTAGTGAGGCTTGGGTTTGCCCTTCTACGGCTGGACCATTGATGCTGTGGTATCTACTCGATGCTGTTAAACTGTACCCAAGATGTTGAGCTCTTGGGGGATTATGAAGTTTTGACGAATCGATCGAATGGTTCGACTTCCTTCGGATGCTAGGTGGTGAGATGCATTTCTTGGGAGACTCCAGATACGAGGATAGCCGTTGGAGCGCAGTCCGTGCAGCCACGATGAGACGAGTCCGAAGCAATTGACATTGAAGCAGAGTGAAGTAAAGAGTTCGCAAGAGATTTCGACGAGATGACGTCCCACTCCGCTGACATCAGAGATGCGATACGCATGCAGAGGCGTTGTATATCGATATATCTTCCAGAAAGAGGCGCGATAAGTATGCAGCCGTTCCGGAATAAGAATTAGCTTCAGCAATGGATGATGACTTCCGGGCAATTTGGCAGGAATGAGATTTGAGAGAGAGACCTCGACAGGAACTTTCTAGAATACGATACGAGAAGACCTAGACCCCGGAGTGGTCATATTGCGCACACCCAGCAGGCCAGAGTTCGGCATCGTCGACGAGGTAGTTGACCAGGTTCGGATAAAGGACCTTACCCAGATGCGTTGCGAATTGATCAAGGACGGACAAGTATTGAGTATTCCTCCGATGGTTGGGACGCGTTCCCGAGAACCTGTTCGGCCAGACATCTTCTATAGAATGGTGAAGCTACAGAGTACGCGATTTCGAGTCCGTGCGAGAGACTTCGGATTGACCGTGGCCGAGAACAGTGCAGTGCGTAGATAGCATGGCGTGACGTTATAGTGGACGACGATAGAGATAAGTGGAACCAGAGGTTCGTGCGTGACGCTGACGAGCTGTCATTACTTCCCGTCGAGGCTAGAGACCTGATATGCTTACAGAGGCGTTAGGATGCGACAAATTTGCGAGAAAATGTTGTGCTGAGGACACAGATGTCCATCGAGCGAGAAGAGATTATGCAAGAGAGCCAGCCTCCGTACAGTTCGGCATAGGCAAGAGCGGAAGAGACCTTGAGCAGGATTCCTTCTAGGACATTGCTGCAATGATGTTTGCACCCAGGATCAGATGTGTGATGTGCATTCATAGAGCCAGAGGCCGACGCCAGTGACATGCTGCTTTACGAGTGGTCATGAGGATTGACGGAGAGATGACCAGAGAAGTGCCAGAACGGAATCGTCCCCGTTAGCACACCTGACAGGGCCTATGAGCCGATCGATTGTGAGATTGGTAATTCACAGAAAAGATGAGGATCCGGAGACAGAGGACGCCAGACCGTGAGCAAGGGACAAGTAGACATCTTGCGCTGCTAGCATTGGATGCACCGACATCTTCTCGACTTTGAAGGAGGGACTACCGACGACGGTATTGACGATTGTTGATTTTGTGATTCGATTATCACATATCCGACAACTTGGATTTTGACCGAATGTTTTTTTAGTTGGGGGTTTAAATTTAAATTCGGGGACCGAATTTATTTAAGGGGAGTAGATTGTAACATTTCTAAATAATAAAAAATTATTTTTGGGAATTTTTTTAATTTAATATTATTTTATGGAATATTTTAATAATTCGGTATAATCAAATACAAATAAATAGGGGGAAATTTTGGAAAATTATGGAAAATTCTAAAATTGGGTAAATTAGAGAATTATGCCATTTCTAAGTTTTTATGATTAGTTATATGATAATTTAGTGCTAATCGCGCTTAAAAACCGCTAATCGGCTTTTAAGCAATTTTGTGCAAAACATGCACATATCTTTTTTCTACACTTGTGCATTTTTCCACCATGTTTCTTTTGGGGTTACTGTTCTAGTGAGATGGTTTTTAGAGAGAAAAGATAAGGAAAAAGAAAAGAAAAGAAAATGGAAAAGGATTATTATATGAGGTATGGTGTGAGAGAGAGAGAGAGGTATGGGCTTCTTTGACTAAAGACTTAGCCATTTCCTCTTCAACCTTCACTCATTTCTCTCCCTCTCCCTCTTGTTGCTGCTGCTGCTCCTGCTCCTCACCTCCCTCCCCTCTTCAACTCCTCAAATCACCATGAAAACAATTCCAAAACCTCACTCTCATTTCACAAAAAGTGTGCTTAAGCTCAAGATCTACACATTGGACCAAGGAAGCAAGGATTTTGGCCACTAGGGGCAACTCAAGATAATTTTTGAATTGCCAAATGAGGTAATTACTGAACCCTTAGCTTAGTTTTAGTATTACTTATACCCCATGTTTAGATTGAACCGATATTGTTTGATTTTGTGGACTTGAGGAAAACCTAGTTAAGGTTTGAGGAAATTTTGTGTTGTAATATGAAATTGAGCTCAGTAGAGGTTATATAAATACCCTAGTGCATGAATTGAGACCCAAACCTGAGACTTAAGGCCCGGAATACGGATTTAGAAACCGATATCGGAAAGTTTGTGGAATCTGTGAAGGTTATTTGAGATCTGCTATCAACCCGAGACTCTGAAAATTATTTTGAATGGACAGTGACATGTGCAGGCACCCAAGAAGCTAACCCTAAGACCATAGCCCCTAACTCCTAGACCCGACCGCAGATTTATCCTGTTTGGCCGCAATTTGCGGCCAGACCTTCCCCATTTTGGTTCATCTTGGTTTTGGTGTTCCCTCATCAGTAGATTAGGCCCCTTGTATGTGTAGATTTATCTAGTTTGACCTAGGGTGAAATCTGGAGCCTATTTCCTTAGTTGCTGTTTTGGATTCGTGTTTCCGTATTCCGTATTTTTAGTTCTGAAATTGTGTATTGTGTTTTACCTCGACCATTTGGCGTTTATACGACGATATCGAAGATTTGTTGATGGTTTTGAAGGCGTGCCCATAAGTTCTAACCTATAGGCCCCTTATCATATCGTTTTGGGTTTCGTGTGCCGTTTTAGCTTTGATTTGGTTTTAATCCGCATTTACGATACTTTGAAGTATAGGTACCCCATGAAGACTTCGGGATGACAAGCAAGCGCGTGGCGACGTCGAAAAATGAAGACGCAAGGTGAGTAGATTATATCTACTGGGGGAAGTCGGGTGGATGGCGTATAGCACCCCCGCAGTTCATAGTTGATACTATATATTATGTTTGATAGTTATAGTGTGTCATGGATATGGTGTTAGGTGTATTATGGATAGCTTAGGGTTAGAAGTAAACTAGTATAGTTCATAGTCGCGAACCCTAGAATAGGTTTACACGCGCACCCTTGCATATTCACTATACTTACACTGTGTTGATGATGATATTAGATGACATTGGAGATGAGTCGATGATTTGGGGCATTGTGCCGTGAGATCGGTGATGTGATGTGATTCGTACTTGCGATACGACATGTGATCTTAGCGGGCCGTTGGGCATATGTTTTACTCCCACTTTCATACTTATATAGATGATATTGATTTGTACTAGACTTAGATCTCTACCCCAGATTATGTGATATGATGATAAGGATACCTGATATTTGATGAGAGGAATGTGATACTGACACGTACCCAGCTATTGGGATGTCGTACGACGATTTACCGTACGAGCTTTATATTGATGATAGATCCGCACTCATGGCTTGAGGATGTCATATGATATACTGTATCATACGCGATACTATTGAGGCGGGATCGCCGACTATTATATCTATATATCGACACAGATTTAGGTGGTTCCATACCCCTCCCTTTTGACTTGATACTTAGATCTGTAGTTTGCATAGTAGATGTTAGACTAGACACGAGTCATACCTATTTCAAAACTACGAATCGGGAATGTCTTAAAAACACCGTAGCCCTTATTGTTAGTAAAAATCATGATTCGTCTTATTTCAAATGGCATAACTGCATGACATATACATATGGGTGTAGATTCTTTATTGTTGCATTGATTATTCTATTCCCGCATATTCATGCTATTTACATTGCTTTGCATATGTTTATTACTATATTACTATCATGTTGCTAGGGCACCAGCACCATTATCAATGATGCGTATGTTCCACGTACACTTGCTTGCCGGCTCACACACTTTATCATTGATAATTGCCATGTCAGTACACAGTAGCATTATTGCATCAGGACATGACCTTGTATGTGCAAACTATTATTTCCATGTTTCATGATATACTGTTATACTTGCATTTCATTTATATGTCACATACCCATACTTGTACACATACATCATATAATTTATACCTGCGCACATGCACACTGTATAGTCATACCAGTGCACACATATATTGATATCTTCATACCTGCGCACATGCACACATATATTGATATCTTCATACCTGCGCACATGCACACCGTATATTCATACCAGTGCACACATACATTGATATCTTCATACTTGCTTAGATTACGCATTGAGATATGTTGTTTCCATGTTAATTCTGGATTTGGGGAACCGTGGATATTTCAAAGAGAATAGTTAATTAGTTAAAAACTCGGTTTCCCTTGATATGATATTTCGGTGAGTTCACCATGTGTTTTCTCGGTGCTAGAGTGATATATGTGAACCTGAATCGAGGAGTTGAATGAGGCCGATTACGGGTACATTGTGGACCCGGTATGGTACCCCGGGGCGAGAACGGTTTCGCTGTGTAGTAGACGGTAAGCCTGGCAGAGAGACTGTAGGGTTCCTAGGCACGCTCAAGGGGTCTCACAAGGCATCAACCATGCCAATTTCAAACTTTACGGTGCCGAGAAACCCTAGACTAGATCGTTAACTAGAATTTTAGGCGAAACTTGAAACTAGTTAACAACTTAACTAAGTGAACGGAAAATACAGCCTTTGTAGATCCGGTTCTCCACCTCCATGGCTCCGCGATGAAGTCTCCTCGCTGCGATCATCAGATCCCGGGCAATAGCGTCGTCTTCATCGGAGAAATGGGCGGTCTATGTCGTCGACTTCGACGCCGAAGATGATCTACGTCGAGGCAACACAAGATCAAGGTCCAACTTCACCAAGTCATGAAACTTGTGAAGAAAACATCATATACTACTTGGCAAGTGGTAGATGATGAAGAAATAGGAAGTGGGTTCACTTTAGAATTGGATTTCTCACTCTTTTTCTCAAGATGCCATTGTTGGTTGCAAGCTTCTTCATCTTGATGAAGAAGAAGAAGAAGAAGAAGAAGAAGAAAAGATGATAAGTTAATGAGGAAAAAGAAAATAGATCATACTTATCATAATTGCAACCATGGTAGTGTGTAGAGAATGAACTATGGTTAAAGCAAATGGTTAGGGTTAAGGAAAGAAACAAAAATGGTCAAAGCTTTTCTAAGCTTCAAGAAGCTTCAAGATAAATCCAAAAAGCCACCATTTTCTTTTCTTTCCTAAATGAACAAATAATTAAATGAATAAGTAAATGAAGCATATGAAACCCTAACCATTGACCAACCATGGTTTAAACCAAACACACATACTTTCATGTATCATCAAACATGATACAATCAAATGTACAAAAGTATATCACATATACAATGTGCACATCAAGTGAGAAAATCCTTTTAAAGTGAACAAATATTAGTTAATGTAAAGTAATATATCAAATATATAATTATACATTAAATCATTAAATCAACACTTGATTTACCGATCCGGTCATATCGCATATAACCGACTAATATCAATAGTAACAACTTATCGAATCAACACTTGATCCGATAACCCGGCTATATCGAATATAACCGATCAATGTCACAAATCATGAGAATCGAATACAGTATCACATACTGGTATAATTCTCGGTCCCGCACATATCTCATATGCGCTCCTATTTCGATTCGCTTGAGCCAGGAAACCTCTGTGTAGGACTCTAAAGACTCGTCAATACGCCGGCAGCAGGTGATGATCATATCAAGCACCCACAAGCCGCAAGCGGTCTGCTAAACGTAACGGCCACCCGGGTATTGAGCGATCAGAAGATCGACGAGCAAGCCCGCTCACACTCCTGTGAATCCAACCAGTAACACTTACCGTACAGTCCGGTCTGTTCGTCTGATATGTCGCATATCTCGCCTAGGGGTGGTAAACGTCAGACCCCAATAGCTCGATAAGTCGTGTCGATGTGAGGTCTATAACAGTTCAAGAAACTACTGGTAACACTTACCAGTAAATCTCAGCAACCCTGGCCAGGGATTTCCGGTTATAGCCAATCGAACACAGTGCAACATCAACTCCCTATACCGGGAGAGACGAATCCCCTCCTATCGCTCATTACCTCCATGTGATTCGGGACTGTACCCAAAAGCCACCGTTTTGCACGCCCTCTTGGACGTAGTAAGGTGGAAATCAAAGCACAGTGGGAATCACACAAGACTCTATGACGATCTCGGGTCTACAGACTAACCTGTACCAGTGTCACCAGAGAACTGTCATCTGACGTGAGGTATAATACCATCTGGGAGTTCTCGGCGAGTCCGTCCAGTGTACCCAGTCTCCACTGAGCACCTGTATATCATCTCCGATGTCAAACACCAATGGATATGGGATCATCCATCGCCCATCTGTATGGGTCGAGAAGGTATACGCTAGTCTACTCTGGTATATCGATGCCCCGTCTCGATACACCCACGACTAGGGACTTTGAAGGATGTACTTATGGACTACCATGTCCCCACTAGTATGATCCGCATCATAGTCCAGGTAGTCAAGTACACATCCTAAGGGCTTTACCAACATGTAACAGAGAGACAATCAGTATACACGTTAAGGTAAAGAGTAACCAGATAGCATACTATCATGTCGAGCAAGAAAGTCCTCCCTATATATGTCCGAGCATCCACTACAATATACATCCTATGTACTGTAATGGTCTCTAGGGCATACATATAACTAACAATCTCCCACTTGCACTAGGGCCATCTGTAGAAGTGGTTGCAGTATCTCATACTCAACCATCCCATAAAAGTCTCTCTCTGGGAATAGGCCTTTGTGAGTTGATCCGCCGTGTTGTCCTCTGAGTCTGCTCTCCTAACCTCGATCAGCCTGGAGATCAACCATCTCCATGATCAGGTGATACTGCCTTAGAATATGTCTGGACACTGATGGGACGGACGTTCCTCGGCATAAGCCACAACTCCATTGTCACACAGTGGGAGGAACTAAGTTCATCTCATGAACAAATATACATCCAGACTGCCTCTTTGGTAGCATCTTAAGTAGCGATGTATCCAGCCTATATCGTCTAGTATGCCACGGTATCTAGCTTGGAACTCATCCAACATACCGTCCCTTTACTGAGGGTAAAGACAATGCCCGCGACTGACATTCAGTCGTCCTTATCAGCCTGGAACCTTTCCAGTGATTCTCCCCAGGATCGATTGATACCATCTCACTACAACTAGTGAGTATCCTAATATCCAATTAGATCTATCTCATAGATGAAAACTCAGGATTTAGGAGGTATCACTCTGATCCTATATGGAAAATCCATGTGATAAGCGGAGATTGACCGAGCGTAGCATAGGAAACTGCTTTCTTATCAAGAGTATGCCATCCACGTACTCTACGAGGATCGTCACCATACTCCCTACTACCTTTTTGTTTACACAAGGTTCATCTATCATTTTGATGATGCCAAACTCTTTGACTAATCCATGAAAACAGATGTTCCAACTCCGCGATGCCTGCTTTATCCTATAAAGCAACTTGTACACGTTTCCGCTGCTCCCACTGTCTACGAAGCCCTCTGGCTGTGTACTTATAGACGTTCTCTTCTAAATCATTATTTAGAAAAGCAGTCATGGCACCCAACCACCAGATATCGTAGTCATGGTATGTAGCCGTGGCAAGTAGGATCTGGATAGACTTAAGCATAGCCACTGGAAAAAGGTTTCATCATTATCCACGCCTGGTCGATGACGAAAACCTTTAACAAGTCTAGCTTTGAAAGTCTCAACTTTTCCATCTACACCAAGTAATCTTCTCAAGATATACTTGCTCCTGATGGGGATTTTACCCTTCAGATATAGCAACTAAAGTCCATACTTTGTTGGTGTATAAGGATTCTATCTCAGATCGCTAAGCATCCAGCCATTCTTACAGAGTCCCACTCCTGATGGCCAGCTCGAAACTAGTTAGGTCATCATCTCATGATGCAATCCTCGCTCCCACTGTCAAAGAGAAACCGAAGTAACTCTCAGGTGGGTGAGGAACCTTAATAGATCGGTGGAGAGGCTGAGGTTCGTTGGAATCTACTGAATCCTTTGGTTCTGTCAAATCATCAGCTGCAGTTTGTATAGCTGGAACATTTCCAGTTCTACATAACAGACGTTGCCTCGAGCTTGTCCGGATTTTGCTTTTAGACATTGGCCGGACAACCCCAAATCTTAACTAACTTAAGATATGGGCTCTTCCCTTTCCATATCACATATGAAGTGGTAGGCAATTGATTTGATCGAAACCCTATTCAATAGGTATGCAACTTCATAAGTGCATAACTCCCTAAAGGAAATAGGTAACCTAGTAGTACTCATCATAGAGCACACCTTATCATATAGGGTGTGATTGCTCCGTCCCGATATACCATCATGCTATGGTGTATACGGAGGAGTGATGCTGAGAGAGAATCTCATTCTCCATTAGAATAGTCCAGGAATTCCATGCACAAGTATTTTCCTCCTCGATCACATCAAAGGACATAATACTTATACCCGTATTTTGGTTCTCTACTTCTAACTTATATTCTGTGAATATCTCAAAAGGTTCGGACTTGTGTTTCAACAGGAACAAATGTCTGAATCTCGAGAGATTATTGGAGAATGTAATGAAGTACAAAGAACCGGTCTTGGCATGTGTAGACTGGGGACCTACATACATCAACATGTATCATCCCAAGAGTTCACTAACTCTTTCTCTGTTTCCAGTAAACAGAGCTATGGTCATCTTATCTCTGTGACATGACTGGCAAGTTTCACAAGATGTAAATTCAAACTGATTTAAATATGCATCTAAATGTAACTTAGCTAGTCGGGTCGCATTGATATGACCTAGTCTACAATACCACAAGAAGGATCCGTTCATTTCTGAACTCTTCCTCTTGTGTGTGCTCTATATACTAAGAACTGTAGTTTTGTAAGTGCACGGCGGCGTCCCGGCCGTCAATCCGACGGCCAAATGCGGAAGCGGTGATAAACTTTAATTTTTACTTGAACTGGAAAACCGCCGCGCACAAATACCCGGATCGAACCACTAACAAGTCCTAGCTATCTACAAGAAAGGGAAGAGAGATATACCGGCAGATCCGAGTCCTCCGGTCTTCTCGTCGTCGTCCCGATCTCCTGCGGAATGTCCCGTCTCCTCCTCGTCGCCGGAAGTGCACCACATCGCCTACTTCTTTTACGGGCTCCCACCTCAATGCCGAGGCCACTCGGGCACGAAGCTGGCCAGTCGACGTGCCCAAGATTTGCTGTAGAATATAATGTGGATTACATGTCTCATTTGGGATTATGGAGTTGCCTTTTTGTGGAGGAATTGAAGTGAACTTTTGGAGAGGGAGTTGTAGGGATTTCTCAAAGCTCAAGATACAAAAATCACCTCAAAAGAAATGAATCCCCTTCCATTCTTTAGGAATGGCCGGCCCCCCCATGTGTGATTGGAGAGAGAGAGAAAGGTCAAGGGGGTGGGTGGAATGCAATGATGCAAGCAAGTGATGATGAAAGAATCCAATGATCACAACCATAACCCACACTCCAAAACAAGTAATCAACAACCATGATTGCTACAAAAAGTCAAGCAATCATGAAGCATGGAAGGTCAATGGATGGGCTCTATCATGAAACCATCATGATACAACAAAAATGCAAAGACCCCCTCCACAACCACTTATTTGCAACAATGCAAATAAGCCCTCCTCCACCAAACTTCGGCTAATGAACGATACAAAGGAAATTGGCTGAAACGGAAAGCAAACTGGCAACTCCAGAAAACCGGTCCCGTAATAAATTACAGGAAAACCCCGATACTGTGCATACACACCCGCATCTGTATTCCGACCGAAATACAAATGCAATGAGACAAAATCTACACAGTACTATACTAGGATCCGGCTTATACCAAAGCCGGCTAGTAATATCCGTTCGATCCTGATCCGTGCAATACCGCACGTATCTGATCGAACCCTGCCATATAACCATACGGCCTATAGTACAAACTGTCCGATCCTGATCCGTGCAATACCGCACGTATCTGATCGGACCTTGCCATATCTCCATACGGCCTCTACAACCTTTCGCCTGAAAGCTGAGTAACTGAATGTGGGGGACTCTAAAGACTCGTCAACACCTTGGTTGTGGATTTAACCACTAGCACGTCAGAGGTATAAGCCAATACGTAACGGGCTAATAGGTATTGACTAAAAGGGACGTCTGTGAGCGAACTCAGCCTGACAACCCTACTGAGCCTGTCAGTGACAATATCCGTACAGTCCGGTCCGTTCGTCTATGAGTATCGCATGGCGGGCCTAGGGGGTTGGTAAAAGTCAGACCCCCAAAAGCGGTACAAGTCGTGTCGGAGTGTAGCCCAGAACACCCTGAGATACTACTGGAATACCTACCAGTAGATCTCCTTGCCTTGGCCAAGGACTTCGTGTAATGGCTCTCCTAGACACAGCACGACCTCACCCCCAATACCGGGAGAGACAAACCCCTGAAGATACGCTCACTGCCTCCATGTGGCTCGGGACTGTACCCAACTAAAACCTGTTTGCACGACTCCTTTGAGCCGTGGTAGGGTAGTAATCAAAGTACAGTGGGAACTCACACGAGACAAATGACGATCCCCAGGTCGATGAACTAACCTGCACACATGTCACCAGGAAACTGCCATCTGACGTCTGGTATATGACCAACTAGCATGTTCCCGGCGATTCCTGTCCGGTGTACTCATAACCCAATGAGCACCTGTATACATCTTAGGTGATCCAACTGACACCAGTGGCTTGTGAGACCGGCCACCGCCCCTCGTCGGGGTCTCGACTGTATACACTAGTCTACTCTGGAGTATCGATGCCCTGTCTCGAAACTCACACGACTAGGGACCATTTCAGGATATGCTTATAGACCCCAGCTCCCACTTATATGATTGCCCTCATACTGCTGGTGGTCAAGCAAGAATCCTAGGGGCTCTATCAACGTGTAATAGCGACTTGTCAGGTCACCTAAAGCAGTACACGATGATAAAGGTAAACCAGATAGCATACTATCATCTCGAGTAAGATTGTCCTATCGGGATAGGTCCTCCATCAATCATTGTAATCACGTGCCTGTGATCGAATAATTGAATCTGAGGGCACTACCTCCAACAATCTCCCACTTGCACTCAAGGCTAATTATTGCGATGTCGCATACTCACAGCACGTGTGATACCGAACACCCAACTCCTCTACTAGTCAGTCTCACAAAGCTCGCTTGCGAAACTATTGCGTTCGAGGAATAGCCTTAGTGAGTGGATCCGCCTTGAAGTCTCTTTCTATGTCTCTCTATATCTCAAGTTCGCGGAGAAACCCATCTCCCGAAATTTGCAATACCTGTCTTAGAATGTGTCTGGATGTCTGATGGGACATAGCTCATAAATGAACTCCAAATCCAAACTTCTTAGACTATATCGTCGACTGAACTTAATCAGTATCCTGCGCCATGCCACCCTCAGTATTGCCTTGGACCACCTGTCCAAAATACTGCCCCTCGTCAGAAGGAAAACTATAACTCTGACAACCTCCTTGTCGTCCATGTCACCTTGGAAGCCTGGAATGATAACTGTCTCCTGAATGAGGCTGTCGTTATCATATCCCTAGAACATCCACTTATGTTCTAAACTTGCTTCCGACGGTTTCTCCAGGATTGGATCAATGTCAACTTATTGCATCTAGTGCAAGAACAACATCTGGTGTGGTACTTGACATCTCATGATTGACTCAATTGCCTGAGCAAGTGATCTGCCAATCATGCACATCCCTCTCTACTTTAGTCTATAAGACACCTTTAGAGAGGGTGACTCCATCACCTGCAGGTACACCACCGTGCATGGAGTCGTCCATTCTAAATACTCTTAGAATGCTGTCAAAGTACCCTGATTGGGAAACCACCCAAATCTAGATCTAAAACCATAGATCTAGTAACCAGTATATCTGATATAAAATCCATTTCCTTTGTGGACAAACCACTGTGTGACGACCAAAGTATAACCGATTGTAGTATAGGAGTTTCTTTTCCTACTCTGTGTATGTCATCCAAATACCATGACATCACACCCTACTACCTTCTCAACAGATCCATCCCCTATTCTGATGAAGTCAAACCCATGACTGTCACGTCAGAAATAGATGATCTATCTCCGCTACTGGTGCTTTAGTCTATAAATAGACATAATCTACCTATCCACCAATGCTTCCGCTGCTCCCACTGACTACGACAACCCTCTGGCAGAGTCATACAGACGTACACTTCTGAAGCCTGTTCAGAACGACGCTATACTCATCCTCCTGCCGGGTCTCGCAGCCTGGAATAGCAGCAATGGCAAGTGTGGGCAAACAAGAACTTCCCTGTCACCGTTCTTGAGGCTACCGTAGTACCTCTCGGGTGCCTGAAGTTACCCACCGTATCTGCGGAGGGGCCAATGGAATGTCAATCCAGATTGAATCTTTAGGTTCCTTAACAAATCTTCAGTAATCGTTTGTGGTTCTGGAATCACTTCCAGTTCTACCATACTCCCACTACTGTTTTCTGAAAAAATCCATTTTTTAATAAAACTGTGGCGAGTCTAGAACAATATTGCTATTGTTCATCCAGATGGTAGAAAGTCAACCCTCGTCATAGCCTGGGTCAACCCACAAACAGCCATTACAGAAACGTGCCTTGAGTTGTCCAGTGTCTGGTTTTAAGCATAAACCGGACAACACCCCGTACCTTAACATCTTTAAGATACGAACTGTTCTATATCCCATATAGGACCAGAGGCACTGATTTAATTGAACCAGATTCAAATCATGCAGCTGTCTCCAGTGCATGTCAACTAAATGGAAGGAGGCCTGATCAGCGTTACTCAACTTTGGAAAGCTTCCAATTATGAGTAACCTGAAAGAGAAGCAAGTTCTCTTAACCATTACTATCAACTGAATACCATACACAAGTGTCTACATCTTCGATTGCTTTGAAGAATCCCGATACTTGCTACACCTGGTTCTCTACTCTATTCAAATACCTATAACTTCTCAAAATTCGGACCCTGTGTTTCCACGAAACACCTGTCTAAAAACTAGAGAAGTCATAAGTAAACCGAATTTGTACGAGGACCAACCCCTCTGTCCTGATGGACCCTGGACAACTTACAATACTCTGTATAAGTCCCTTGATTCTGATAACTCATTCACTGTGTGTCGTAGGTTGAAAACTGTACTTATGGTTAAGAAGAATTACACCGATGTTTAATGCTCCTTACCTAACCATCCACTGATATAGGTAAATGTCGTAGACATAATTTCAGAAAGGTATATCTCACTCTATGAAAATAGACGTACAGATATATCAATTTGAAATTGGTGCATAACAGCGGATATTCAAAACCAAATATTTGCCGACCGGCAAACAGCTCAGGTGATTTCCTCAAATATCACTGATTGCAACGAATCCCGATATAATGAGGATAGTCACCCAATTCCCAACAACTTAATCCTACTCATCATCTGTAAAACCATACAGATGTGAGAATCATACCTGGTAAATACATACCCTGGAGTAAGTATCTAGTCGGGAAATCAGCTTTCCTTTAACAGTACACAGTGAGACTGAAACATTGAAATGTTTCATAGGGGTATTCTGGTATTCCTAGTAATGCCTCTTCCATTATCTAGATTCACAACTGTAACCGTGTAATTCCTTGCCACCTCTCCAAATCCCTTCATATGTCTTTAGTCATTACCTTCTGCACACCCCTTTAGGCCAAATGGTTTTCTTCCTTCCCTACCGTTCGGCACCAGCCTATGGTTTGGAAGAAGACTATCCAATAAGCATAATGGGTGTACTGTCCCAATCCTAGGAACACTCGCAAAGCGAGAGAAGGTGAAGATAAAAGACAACCGAATAAACCTTATTCCTATTTCTCCTGAACCAGAATCAATCCCCGAACTGGAACAAGTTCCTTTCGAGTTCGTATATAAACATACGATGGAGTATCCAATAAACTGTGGATCTTCGTAGTGATACGGAGTGTCCTGGAGAAATACAAAGGTGATTTAGGATTGGCGAAGGAATACTTGGTTTGGTCGTGAAAATCTGTTGCAATTTACTTTGCCCTCTTACTAATCCCTTGCTTTGTCTTAACTTAATACCTTCTGCACACCATCGTTATGCTAATTGGTTTTCTTCATTCCCTACCGGTCGGCACCAGCCTATGGTTTGGAAGAAGACTATCCAATTTGCGTAATAGGTGTACTATCTCCTAAACCAAGGAGCACTCGCAACCTGAGAGAAGGTAAAAGGAAAAGAAAACTGAATAGTGCTATTCGTTTTCTCCAGAACCGGAAACCACCCTCGAATAAATCCCTTCGAGTTCGTATCTAACCATACGATGGTTTTGTCCAATGGAAGTGGACGTTCGTAGTAGTACGGGGTGTCCTGGAGAAAAGGGTAAAAGTAGGAGTGGCAATGAGGTTTGCAACTCTGACAATCCAAAAACCAGTGTTAAGAAGGTTCGGTCAACTTGGTCACTGAGTCAATGTCTTAGGGTCGGGTCAATGGTCGCTTCCAAAGAGAGAGAGAAAAGAAACACTCAGCGTGCACTCTAACCTAGATCAGAATGGTCACCAATTTATCTAATCTGGAAACCTCCCACTGTACCGTCAAATTCTCCTCCAAACCTGAAAGAAGAATTAGTCGGGAACACCCGAGGAGTATACCAACTCATCAGTGGGAATCGGGATCCAACTATCATCGAATGATAACGTGACGGAATCCGCTCACGCTATCACACTCTAGAAGGTATGCGCATATCTGGCAAGTTTCAGTTCTTTTGAAACTCCCGATGTGATTTCTGCCCCATGCTCTTATGACCTTGACTTTGGCCAACAAATCATAAGTCACATGTCAAGTTCTACCCGTCATTCTCCAGGTTGATTTGAATCCACCCGCACAAGCCCTTGACTTTGGCCAACAAGGCTATACGACTGACCCAAACCAACGCATCTATCTATGCTGCATATGAATAACCAACAGCTACCAAACACTGTGCCTTGACTTTGGCCAACAAACACAGCTTGAATACTATTGACTACCCATATGAAACGACGGAGGGCTACAAATGGTTTCTGGCGAAAACCTTTAACGTAAAGAACTTGATATCGTTGAAGGAACTGATAGCTTTTAAAAATAAAGTGACGAAAACCTTCGCTAAAGAGGTCACTCCCGGTGAAGGGATCTCGGCTCTTTCCCCGTAGAATGGGGTGCAGGATATTCCAAATGAATACCACGATGCAAAGCAAATGTAATCGGCTATAGTGAAGTTAATGCCCTGACGCAAACTTCTGTCCAAGGGGTCACTCCCGGTGAAGGGATCTCGGCCCTTGCCTCGTCGACTGAGGAGCAGGATATTCCAACTGAATATCACGATGCAAAACAAAAGTGAACGTCCTTGCAATAACAGCTTTTTGAAAAGTGTTCCAACAACATCAGATTAGGTTTGTTTTTAACTTGCATTGATCCGAATCAACGCAGTCCCATCAATTGATCACACCACAAAGAACGAAAATAATATGACGTACGTATATGCCATCTGCATTCGCCACTGGGTCCCGTCATTACCCGTTAGGTTAGCTAACTAACGACAGAGCGGGGACTGGACTAGCGCGGATGTAAAACATATACAACATCTACTAATATATATACCAATATATTATATTTCGCTCAAGGCGTGAAAGAAATGCAACAGCACAGAAATGTACAGCATCACAGAACAATACAGATATCTAGGATCCCCGGGTTTCACAGAGCCACTACTGAAACCCGACGTTCCCCTGGTCGTGTGGATAGCCTGTGCAATGAAATCCTAGACCCCTACGGGCACGGCAAGTCACCCGCCAAAACCTGAAGCGAGGCAGCCCCCTTCAGTGCCGTGAATGGACCACCCAACACTTCACGGAATCCGGCAACTTGGGCACCCCTCCTGGGTCAACCTGTACCCCCTACGAGTGCGGCGAATAGCCCGCCAATCCTAGAGTGAAGCCCCCTCCGTCTCAATGCCATGAGATGCGGGCTTGTTGCCCTCCAGAACCCGGCTATCCGTGCACCCCTCCGCGGGGTAATCCTAGTACAGAAAGTAAAATATACATACAACGGGTACATCGACCGCAACCAGGTCGTGCCCCAAAAGAATAATACAATCAGGCAGTGACGGCAGTCCACATGTCGGACGCTCGCCCCGCAATATCAAATGTACATAATACAATCACAACTGTACTAGCATTGCATCCAGGCTATCCCCCACGACCGATCCGCAACATCACAGCAAAAACAGAACATCAACGTGAAAGTCACGTTCGCAAATCCGTCTAACCGGGCTATAGCAGTTAGACCGGATTTACCGATCAAGTGACATTGACGGTCGCAGATATAATGTAAATACTGTGAAATAATGTGTTTAAAATATCCGAACAATCAAATTTTAACAAGTGGGCCCCCAAGAATTACTGTAGCAGATCAGGAAATTCTGGGCCCAATATTAATATTCCAAAACCCCAATTTTAAGCCCACAAGCCCACTGGAAAAAAATGGTGAACTGAACCCAACTACCTGCGGCGGTACCGCGGCCAACAAGGGGTTAGGGCCGCGGTTCCGCGGTCGTACGGAGGGTTCAGGGAACCAAAATTTTCCAGTGGTCTTAGGATACTCTGTACATCATTCTGCAATCACCTGAAAAATTTTTGGACTTAAAAAAAATTCGACAGAAAACTGATGCAAGAAAAAATGCAGCTTTGGAACTTTTTGATCGATCGGAAATGCAAACACATTAAACCAAGCTAGACTAAGTTAATGGCGAGTCTCTGATACCACTATAAGTGCACGGCGGCGCCCGGGCCGTCAATCCGACGGCCAAATGCGGAAGCGGTGATAAACTTTAATTTTTACTTGAACTGGCAAACCGCCGCGCACAAATACCCGGATCGAACCACTAACAAGTCCTAGCTATCTACAAGAAAGGGAAGAGAGATATACCGGCAGATCCGAGTCCTCCGGTCTTCTCGTCGTCGTCCCGATCTCCTGCGGAATGTCCCGTCTCCTCCTCGTCGCCGGAAGTGCACCACATCGCCTACTTCTTTTACGGGCTCCCACCTCAATGCCGAGGCAACTCGGGCACGAAGCTGGCTAGTCGACGTGCCCAAGATTTGCTGTAGAATATAATGTGGATTACATGTCTCATTTGGGATTATGGAGTTGCCTTTTTGTGGAGGAATTGAAGTGAACTTTTGGAGAGGGAGTTGTAGGGATTTCTCAAAGCTCAAGATACAAAAATCACCTCAAAAGAAATGAATCCCCTTCCATTCTTTAGGAATGGCCGGCCCCCCCATGTGTGATTGGAAAGAGAGAGAAAGGTCAAGGGGGTGGGTGGAATGCAATGATGCAAGCAAGTGATGATGAAAGAATCCAATGATCACAACCATAACCCACACTCCAAAACAAGTAATCAACAACCATGATTGCTACAAAAAGTCAAGCAATCATGAAGCATGGAAGGTCAAGGGATGGGCTCTATCATGAAACCATCATGATACAACAAAAATGCAAAGACCCCCTCCACAACCACTTATTTGCAATAATGCAAATAAGCCCTCCTTCACCAAACTTCGGCCAATGAACGATACAAAGGAAATTGGCCGAAACGGAAAGCAAACTGGCAACTCCAGAAAACTGGTCCCGTAATAAATTACAGGAAAACCCCGATACTGTGCATACACACCCGCATCTGTATTCCGACCGAAATACAAATGCAATGAGACAAAATCTACACAGTACTATACTAGGATCCGGCTTATACCAAAGCCGGCTAGTAATATCCGTTCGATCCTGATCCGTGCAATACCGCACGTATCTGATCGAACCCTGCCATATAACCATACGGCCTATAGTACAAACTGTCCGATCCTGATCCGTGCAATACCGCACGTATCTGATCGGACCTTGCCATATCTCTATACGGCCTCTACAACCTTTCGCTCGAAAGCTGAGTAACTGAATGTGGGGGACTCTAAAGACTCGTCAACACCTTGGTTGTGGATTTAACCACTAGCACGTCAGAGATATAAGCCAATACGTAACGGGCTACCAGGTATTGACTAAAAGGGACGTCTGTGAGCGAACTTAGCCTGACAACCCTACTGAACCTGTCAGTGACAATATCCGTACAGTCCGGTCCGTTCGTCTATGAGTATCGCATGGCGGGCCTAGGGGGTTGGTAAAAGTCAGACCCCCAAAAGCGGTACAAGTCGTGTCGGAGTGTAGCCCAGAACACCCTGAGATACTACTGGAATACCTACCAGTAAATCTCCTTGCCTTGGCCAAGGACTTCGTGTAATGGCTCTCCTAGACACAGCACGACCTCACCCCCAATACCGGGAGAGACGAACCCCTGAAGATACGCTCACTGCCTCCATGTGGCTCGGGACTGTACCCAACTAAAACCTGTTTGCACGACTCCTTTGAGCCGTGGTAGGGTAGTAATCAAAATACAGTGGGAACTCACACGAGACAAATGACGATCCCCAGGTCGATGAACTAACCTGCACACATGTCACCAGGGAACTGCCATCTGACGTCTGGTATATGACCAACTAGCATGTTCCCGGCGAGTCCTGTCCGGTGTACTCATAACCTAATGAGCACCTGTATACATCTTAGGTGATCCAACTGACACCAGTGGCTTGTGAGACCGGCCACCGCCCCTCATCGGGGTCTCGACTGTATACACTAGTCTACTCTGGAGTATCGATGCCCTGTCTCGAAACTCACACGACTAGGGACCATTTCAGGATATGCTTATAGACCCCAGCTCCCACTTATATGATCGCCCTCATACTGCTGGTGGTCAAGCAAGAATCCTAGGGGCTCTATCAACGTGTAATTGCGACTTGTCAGGTCACCTAAAGCAGTACACGATGATAAAGGTAAACCAGATAGCATACTATCATCTCGAGTAAGATTGTCCTATCGGGATAGGTCCTCCATCAATCATTGTAATCACGTGCCTATGATCGAATAATTGAATCTGAGGGCACTACCTCCAACAAGTTTGATTTAGAACATCAATGCTTTTAGATAACATGCCTGAACCGATCAACTTTTGATATAGGAAATGTTCAAAACATTATCCAACAATACAAAATTTTATCATTTCTTTACTAATAAAGAGACTGATATGATTTTATATATCAGGTTCTGTATCTAAAAACATTCGTTCAGAATCAATGTATTGGTAATACAGGGTGACAGTGACCGACAGACTTGGCTGCAACTCTTGCCCCGTTTTCTGCCTCATGAAACTTATCACCCGTTCTCAGTTCTTTACCTATCTGTAGCCCATGTAACATATTACATATGCGGGATCATGATCCGGTATCATATACCCAGGACGTAAAGGATAGAGAGAAACAGTTCTTTGTACTGAACAAACCCGAAGATGATGCATCATATGCACTTTCTTCGTTTGGGCGGCACGGGAATTCTGGTATTCCCCAATTTCCTGCTCTGTCTTATAACAATTATAAGTTGGAGCGGGACCAACGTTCCCCAGCTCAGTAAAACAAGCGGGTTCGGTCAAAATTCCGTATTATTATCTTGATTAAGGCGTGATATGGTCACTACCTGGAGAGAGAGAGAAGAAAACACTCAGTGTGCGCTCTTGCAAGAATAGATTGGTTATTATTTTATCTAATCAGGATGGCTCCCACTGTTTTTATCAAATCTTCCTTCAAACACTAAAAGGAAAGACTAGCCTGGATGAATTACACACTACAAGTTCGCCAATCTTTCAGCCAGGCCAGTGTCGGTACTTTGAGGGAGGTGCCCCGTGCTTTCGCACGGACCTAATTAATGTAAACCTCGTTTTCCCAGAGGCGTAACCTCATTAACACCTTTCTAGACACCTACTTAATCGGCTAATTGTAATGTGTAAAACTCTCCTAAGAGTAACTCTTACTCGCAGCGGGTATCGGGATCCAACTATCTCATAGAAGGTATGCAATCTCATTGCAAATTTCAACACTTGAAATTCCCGATAATATTTTGCCCCTAACCTCCTATGACATTGACAAAGGCCAACAAACCATAGGATGCTAGTCAAGTTCAACCCGTCATTTCCTGATTGAATTAAACCCACCCGCACGACCCTTGACAAAGGCCAACAAGGTCGCACGACTACCCTAACCCAATCTTCATGATATGCATAAGCAGATAAGCACCAGTTAGCTACCGCACACTACGCCTTGACAAAGGCCAACAAACGCAGCACGAATACTAACTACTACTTATCTGAAATGACGGAGGGCTATGACAGGTTTTTCTGAAAACCTATTGCGTAATGAACTTGATATCGTTGTAGGATCGAATGATTTTAAAATGGAGTGTTTCTGAGGCTTTTCTAGTTTTTGCTAAAGGAGTCACTCCCGGTGAAGGGATCGTCGGTCTTTTCCTCGTCGAATGAGGTGCGGGATATATCATATATATCACTGTGCAAAGAAGAAACTATAGAAGCTATCAAAAGATAAACCGAGTTTGTAGCATCTGCCAGTTATTGCTAAAGGAGTCACTCCCGGTGAAAGGATCTCGGTCCTTTCCTTATCGAATAAGGTGCAGGATGTTCTACAAGGAACACCGCGATGCAAAGCAAGAACTGTAGCTACCTGTTTTAATTTTGAAATTCGATTCCACAACATCTTTAGGTTTCTTTTTTTTCATTAATCACATTAATGAGTCCCATCATTTAAGCTACCTAAACATCACAGATAAATACGACGTACACTTATGCCATCCGCATTCGCCTCGATGTCCCCTCGTGCACCGTTAGGTTAGGTAACTAACGGCAGAGCGGGGCAGGGCTAGCGCGGGTGTAAAACATAAGTAACGCCTATATAATATATCATATATACTATATAAAGTATCCATCATAGAATATATCACATGATCACATCACATATATCGCAGCAGAAAGTATCATATGAAATATTGGATATACTAGGATGTCGGTGTTTTCAATACGAGCCAGTATAAAACACGGATTCCACGGTTGTGATGAATAGCCAATCCCACACCCCTAGACCCCTACGAGAGCGGCAAGCAACCCTACCAATTCTAGGGTTAGGAGACCCGGACTTGACTCCTCGAGATGGTCTCCCACTGGACCCTAGAACCCGGTTACTTGTGCTCCCCTACTTGGGTCTATCCTAATGCGGAAAAGTAAATAATATACAAAAGGTGACAACTTCCGCAACCTGGAAGTGCCCCAATAAAAGAATATTACATACAAGTTTTTACATGAATGAAAATGAAAAACACTCATCTCACATAAAAAAAACCCCGGCTATTCAAACACGACGATCCAATATAACATATCCAGCAACACATAATATCACATGTCATCAACGTAAGTAAATATGCGCATCCCAATTGTCGTTGACATATAGCAACGAAACCGGCGATATCACATATTACACTTACGGTCGCAGAAAAGAAAGTGTAAAACAACAACAGTTGGAATCCGCAACTTGCATAGACATCGCATGCCTAATCAAATGAATTCCTTAGACATCGCATGCCTAACAATTATAAACCCCGCATTTTAGTCTCATTATCGAAAACTTCTTTCAATATCAAGTCGGGCAATTCAACAAGATTCCCGAAAATCTGATCGAATGCTCGTCGCAAACTTTAGTAGGCAGCCGCACCCCCGATACCGTCGACGAAGTGCACCAAGACGGAACACCGCTGCCGCGAGCACCCGAACGGATGCTTTCGGTGACGGGGTTCTCCTACAGTCACTTGGTCGGGGCTATAGGATGTAGCTGTCTATTAAGTTTATCCGGCGAGTATCCGCGTACGCTACGTGATTGCGACGGACTTTTGATCACATCAAAATTCCGTGGAAACCGATCAAGTGAGACTAAACTGCTATGTTTATAACATTCATTCAGTTATCTCATAACTAATTGTGAATTCCAATTATTGTATCACATTCCGGATAAATAGAAAAATGTTAAACTTTCCGATCGAACAATCGAACACCCAAGTTTTCCCGATACAGCTCAACACATGAAATAAGTCTAAAAACATTCAGTTCATGCCTCAGTACCAACGGTTCAGCCGTAGAAGGGTCAAGCCAACGCCTCACTTGTGGCACGCCGTACTGCCCCAAACCCGAAGGTTCAAAGAGCAGTTCAAGACGGTCACATAATCGAGTTAAGGTTTTTTGTCTTCTAGAGGGACCATCGCGTTACTTGCACAACTTAGAACGTCGTTAAACTACGGAAAGATCCAACACTTGGAAATTTCCCGGCAGGGGAAAAAGTGGGTATTTATATCCGGTCGAACTTTTTAACATATTCAAAAATTATCCGGAAAAGACATAGACAAAATTAGACAATCCGATCGAATAATCGAATCCCCAAAACAACCCCAGAAAAACTCAACTGTTGAGTAAAATATAAAAATTTCCAGAAGACTCAGCACTTCCAGACAAGAATTACTGTGCGAGCCACGTGGTCTAACTCACCAAAATGGCCGCGGAACCGCCGCGCAACCCAGGGTGGGGCCGCGGTTCCGCGGCTCGTTGGTCGAGTTAGACACACGTGCTTCACAGTAACTCATAGAATTGCCTGCTGAATTTTTTGGCAATTTTTAATTCACAAAAATCCAAATTTTCAGAAAATTTCCAGAGAGCATGAAAAAATAGGGTTTCGATGTTCGTTCGGATTTGAAACGCCGTCTAGACTTCGCCTAAGGCTCTAGCTAGGCTCTGATACCACTGTAGGGTTCCTATGCACGCTCAAGGGGTCTCACAAGGCATCAACCATGCCAATTTCAAACTTTACGGTGCCGAGAAACCCTAAACTAGATCGTTAACTAGAATTTTAGGCGAAACTTGAAACTAGTTAACAACTTAACTAAGTGAACGGAAAATACAACCTTTGTAGATCCGGTTCTCCACCTCTATGGATCCGCGATGAAGTCTCCTCGTTGCGATCATCGGATCCCAGGCTCTAGCGTCGGCTTCATCGTAGAAATAGGCGGGCTATGTCGTCGACTTCGACGCCGAAGATGATCTACGTCGAGGCAACACAAGATCAAGCTCCAACTTCACCAAGTCATGAAACTTGTGAAGAAAACACCCTATACTACTTGGCAAGTGGTAGATGATGAAGAAATAGGAAGTGGGTTCACTTTAGAATTGGATTTCTCACTCTTTTTCTCAAGATGCCATTGTTGGTTGCAAGCTTCTTCATCTTGATGAAGAAGAAGAAGAAGAAGAAAAGAAGATGATAAGTTAAAGAGGAAAAAGAAAATAGATCATACTTATCATAATTGCAACCATGGTAGTGTGTAGAGAATGAACTATGGTTAAAGCAAATGGTTAGGGTTAAGGAAAGAAACAAAAATGGTCAAAGCTTTTCTAAGCTTCAAGAAGCTTCAAGATAAATCCAAAAAGCCACCATTTTCTTTTCTTTCCTAAATGAACAAATAAATAAATGAATAAGTAAATGAAGCATATGAAACCCTAACCATTGACCAACCATGGTTTAAACCAAACACACATACTTTCATGTATCATCAAACATGATACAATCAAATGTACAAAAGTATATCACATATACAATGTGCACATCAAGTGAGAAAATCCTTTTAAAGTGAACAAATATTAGTTAATGTAAAGTAATATATCAAATATATAATTATACATTAAATCATTAAATCAACACTTGATTTATCGATCCGGTCATATCGCATATAACCGACTAATATCAATAATAACAACTTATCGAATCAACACTTGATCCGATAACCCGGCTATATCGCATATAACCGATCAATGTCACAAATCGCGAGAATCGAATACAGTATCACATACTGGTTTAATTCTCGGTCCCGCACATATCTCATATGCGCTCCTATTTCGTTTCGCTTGAGCCAGGAAAGCTCTGTGTAGGACTCTAAAGACTCGTCAATACGCCGGCAGCAGGTGATGATCATATCAAGCACCCACAAGCCGCAAACGGTCTGCTAAACGTAACGGCCACCCGGGTATTGAGCGATCAGAAGATCGACGAGCAAGCCCGCTCACACTCCTGTGAATCCAACCAGTAACACTTACCGTACAGTCCGGTCTGTTCGTCTGATATGTCGCATATCTCGCCTAGGGGTGGTAAACGTCAGACCTCAATAGCTCGATAAGTCGTGTCGATGTGAGCTCTATAACAGTTCGAGAAACTACTGGTAACACTTACCAGTAAATCTCAGCAACCCTGGCCAGGGATTTCCGGTTATAGCCAATCGAACACAGCGCAACATCAACTCCCTATACCGGGAGAGACGAATCCCCTCCTATCGCTCATTGCCTCCATGTGATTCAGGACTGTACCCAAAAGCCACCGTTTTGCACGCCCTCTTGGACGTGGTAAGGTGGAAATCAAAGCACAGTGGGAATCACACAAGACTCTATGACGATCTCAGGTCTACAGACTAACCTGTACCAGTGTCACCAGAGAACTGCCATCTGACGTGAGGTATAATACCATCTGGGAGTTCTCGGCGAGTCCGTCCAGTGTACCCAGTCTCCACTGAGCACCCGTATATCATCTCCGATGTCAAACACCAATGGATATGGGATCATCCATCGCCTATCTGTATGGGTCGAGAAGGTATACGCTAGTCTACTCTGGTATATCGATGCCCCATCTCGATACACCCACGACTAGGGACTTTGAAGGATGTACTTATGGACTACCATGTCCCCACTAGTATGATCCGCATCATAGTCCAGGTAGTCAAGTACACATCCTAAGGGCTTTACCAACATGTAACAGAGAGACAATCAGTATACACGTTAAGGTAAAGAGTAACCGGATAGCATACTATCATGTCGAGCAAGAAAGTCCTCCCTATATATGTCTGAGCATCCACTACAATATATATCCTATGTACAGTAATGGCCTCTAGGGCATACATATAACTAACAGAGACTACTACCTACCGTTGATTGGTTGGACCTGGCGGTTATCAGTAGGATACTGACCAGAGTCGATAGATGGATATGGGCGTACTGCCGGGGCCGAGGGCCGATTCCGCAGACAGAGCCCGTGGGCTGATCCGGACTGACGGAGCCCGATAGATGAGGATTTACGTGTCGATGCTATGCACGGGTTTCATGATGATCTCCATGATTTTGATTATATCCTCATATTTGAATGTATGATGGTTATTGACATTGGGTGACAGGTGGACGGGATTCACCTATACATACAAACATTGATTACATACAGACATTGATTACATACAGACTTGACTACATTGATCACACTCATTTGTATATATAACAGGGTACGAAGGCGCTGTTATATATTCACTTACACCAATATTAGTAGATTGGGACGCTAATATATGTGTATTGATATCCATTGATACTTCATCATGTTTACTTCATGCAGACATACCTTACATTATGACATGTTATTATCTGAGGCACTGGCACGAGTACTTGGCACTACCTACATGATTAGATGTTACACTGCCACATTTTCATGCTTCAGACTTACTCTTGAGGGTTATATTATATACTGATCGTTTTGACCTAGGATTATGTCTTGCATTCGATTTCTGCTTGTAGATATTCTCTATTCACGAGTTGGCAACTCACCCCCATTGTGCCACAGTTCTTGCAGGGTTTTGCCATACAGGTTCTGTAGCAGCATTTCTGGCACACTGCTTCAATATGGGGGACTTACTTGGGTAGGTGGGATCTGTTGTATCAGGACCACCCTTGATGATGTATTATTCTTTTGTATCTAGAAATTCCATCAACCAAAACTTGTTTATTGTTTCAGACTCAGACACTAGTGATGTATTATTTCGACCTTAGAGTCGCGCTTAGTAGTGTTACAGTTTTCATGCTTATCTGGGTTTCTTTTGAATTTTGATCCTCGCCTTTCGGCGTTGTATAGTATATTGCTTGTTTGTTTATTTATCCTTAGTATGGTTTTAGATTTTTGGGCTTTTGGCTTACTTGGATCAGATGGAGTCCTATAGACTTTATATGGTTCAAGGGCCAGTCATGTGCTCTTTCGGGTCGTGACAAAATCTTAGCAACCCTGGCCAGGGATTTCCAGTTATAGCCAATCGAGCATAGCGCAATATCAACCCCCAATACCGGGAGAGACGAAACCCCTCCTATCGCTCATTGCCACCATGCGACTCGGGACTGTGCCCAAAATCCACCTGTTTGCACATCTCCTTTGAGCGTGGTAGGGAGGAAATCAAAGCACGGTGGGAGCCACACAAGACTCTATGACGATCTCGGGTCTACAGACTAACCTGTAGTAGTGTCACCAGAGGACTGCTATTTGACGATAGGTATACTACCAACTAAGAGTCCTCCGGGAGTCCTGTTCGGTGTTCCCATTCTCCAATGAGAACATGTGTAAAATCTTTGATGTCACACACCAATGGTTGTGGGATCAACCATCGCTCTCTAAGGGACAAAAAACGTACGCACTAGTCTACTCTGGAATATCGATGCCCTAATCTCGATATTCCCCCGACTTGGAACTAATTAAAGGATGTACTTTTGGACCACCCTGGCCCCACTAGTATGATCTCAACATAATCTTGGTAGTCAAGTACATATCCTAAGGACTTTATCAACATGTGAGAGCAATACAGTAAAGAATACCAGTCAACATGTTAAGATAAAGAGTAACCAGATAGCATACTATCATGTCGAGCAAGAAAGTCATCTCTCTATATATGTCCAAGCATCCACTATAATATACATCACATGTATAATAATGGCTTCTAGGGCATACATATTCATAACATAAATCACGTGACATCTAAAGACGTCGACGCAATCCAAGTAAGCCAAAACCCGGAATCTATACTTTTTTACGAAAATATTGGAGGTGAAGTTTAAAAATAATCATTAGATGGAATTAGTTTTAGAAATAGTTGTTCAAGTCTAATTAAGTGTGTTTGAAAAGCATCTATGACGTTTTAAAAAAATCGGCAGCACCTCCTTTGTAAATTTTGAATAAAACCTGATACAAGCAAAATAATATATAAAGAATTCCAAGGGGAGCTAGATTCCACGCCCAAATAGCGGAGCGACCACGAAGATAATATACGACGCCCAATGGTGAAGAAAAGAAAAACGAAACGAAACCAAGAAGTATAAAAAGTCGACTGCAACGAGTGCGACGTCCACAAACACATAAACGGTAAGTCTCGCTTCTAAGTCCATAAATATACAAGTTCTGAGTTAATGGAGTTTTTAACTAGATACAAAAGAATATATATATATATATATATATATATATACACACACACAAGTGTGGGTACGATACAATAGTAACCCATCTACCGAAGTAATCACCGAAGAAAATAGTGTGCCGCAAGCCGCTAATGATCTAAGTGGTATATCCTGCAAGAAACTGGGGCACAACAGGGGTGAGTTGCCAACTCAGTGAATAAAAGTATATCACAAGGTAGTAATTGAAATACATAACGATATACCTAGGTCATAAAGTATAATACTATCATATCCTGTACTAATATATATAAATAATGCATAAGTACAATAAATGCATTACTATTAATCGTGTAAACCCGATAATATATCATCTCATATGTATATAACATGCATCCAGGTATAAGCCTATAAGTTAGCCGAAATATGTATGTAAGACCCCTTTTTAAAATAGCCGCGGGATACGTATGTCACGGCATAAGAAGCAGACGTAATAGTATGAAATATTATATGTATTTTACTTAAGATATACGTCTCGCTTTTAGTAATGAGTTTTTAAGAGGTTTACAGTTTAAAAGATCCTTGTGTCATCTTAGACACATCAAAATAATGAGACTATAGCTCGTTTAGAAACCCTTTTATATGTATCAACAAGTAAAATAGTATTCAGGTACTGTCCCCCGGATCAGTCCTGATCGGTTACTATATCGCATAAACTATAACGACGTATCTGTAATGATCCTACAACATCAATATATGAGTGTCCAGCATCGACACCCTAAATCATCATATCTCTCGTGTCCATCACCGACATGCAAAAATTATCAAATCTCTCGTGTCCACCATCGACACGCAAATCCAGATATCGTCGACAACGTCTCATCAATATCCCTAGCCCTGGTCATTTTTTGGGGTTCCTTGAGCCATGCCCGTCGACCGCGGCCGTTGCGCAACGAAAAATTTTGGTATTTAAAAAACTTGGCGCTAGAAACAACTACTTAGAATCGAAATCGAACATGAAACTAGCAAGCAAAAAGAGGTTCTAGCTACTGTGATAGAAGTATTTTACCGAACGATCCGTGTCCTTCGGTCTTTGATTGAGAGCGAAAAAACTGCGATATGTGTTATGATATGCGTTCTACTTTGTTATCTACTTACCGTAATTAGCTAGCCCGTTGAGTACGAGTCGTCCACTGAGAGATGGTTCGTATTTGAGTTCTTGTTTTAGACAAGTTAATGAAAGAATGTATATGTGTATTCAAATCTATCCTATGTGTTCGTATTTTATGTTCAATTAAACTTATTAGGGTTAAGCTTGGTTAGTACAGTTAGGATTAGTCTTGTCCTTGTCTTTTGCCATTCTTAAAATGATGTTGGGATAATAGAAAGTAGCAGGGATTAGGAGGACATAGGAATGTGATTTGTGAGTTTAAGCAAGCTTTCCAATGCTAAATCCATTAATAGTGGCCCTTATCCTTCTGCTACGTGCGCTTATTTCCAACCCTCGGCCAAGCATCCACAACCATGTATCTAATTAAGTCACAACTACATGTCACGTTGCAGTGCGCCCAAAGGACTTCTAGACTTAGGTCACGGCTATATGTCACGTATAGCGTGCCTAATTGAGGGGTTGTGCTTGTTTGGTCTAGGTTCGTTTTAGGATGTTTGGCGAAAAGAAGCACAAGAGATTTTTCTGTCACTCATACTAACCTTCCTTAGCCCCTAACAAGTGTGGAAATTATTCACGCATTTAAAAGAAAAATAAAACAAGAAGTAATAAAAGAAAGAAATGAAAATACGGTTTTACAAATGGTAGCAAGTAACTACTTGGGCCCTTATGTAGCGTCTTGAAAAGTCGTTTTGGTGTTTTCCTGAAAATCGGTGAAAATTCGGTATTTTTCCGTAAACCGTCTTTTTTGTTATTTTGCAGTTTAGGACTAATTATACCTAAATTGGATAGGTAATTGTTTGTTTTTAGTAGCTAATGAGTTACTTATTAATTTTTGGTCATTTAAAAATTTTTCCCTATTTTTCAATTTTTTTATATTATTTTAAGACGGTAAGAAAATACATTAAATTAGCGATAAATACAAATTTCTTTGGGCTAATTTTAATCTTTAAAATCATGTTAATTAAAATCTAGTTGTAATAAAAAAATTTAGTATTTTATTTCAAGTTTTAACCAATTTTTATTATGGAAAATGAAATTTATTGAATTTAAGCTAAAACTTGCAATTTTGGACTTGTAGGGGGTCTTTTTGCATAAAATTTCTTTTGTAAAACCCCATTCACTCTTCTCTCACCCGTAGGCCGGCCCACTTCAGCAGCACAAGGAAAAATTTGCTTGCCTCCTTTGACTTTTTATTATGTGTGGAAATGATGTATTTTGAAAAGGGTTTTGAATTTTTAATTGGGTATGGGTCTTTAGTTGATTGGTATGGGTTGACCATGACTTTTCCATCACCACCCACACCATTCCCCTTCCCTCTTCTGGTCGAATTTCAGCAGCCCTCCCCCTTCATCATTTTTCTTTTCATTTCCCTCAAATATTCATCAAGATTGCTCCAAAATTCCAATTTAAACCTCACAAATTAATCCCCATCCTTCATCCCATTCTCCTTAGCCTCTCTTGCTTGGATCATGGTGCTATGAAGCCATCATTGGAGGCAAATTCTTATTGCTAGATCTCTAGATTTTGAGGTATAATTTCTACCCATTTAAGTTCTTATGGTTAGAATTCTTTAATTGAGTTGTTTTAGTGTTAATATTAGTGCTAATTTCATTCTAGGATTTTAAAGTTAATGGTTTGAGTTTAACTAGGGTTTTAGAAACCATTATTTAGTTAATTAAATCTATTTTGCTATCTAGTTGTTTACTAACCCAATCTATGAGGTTACTTTGCTTAAGTGGCTTCATATTATGCTAATATAAGTTAATCTTGTGTGAAATTTTCATTGTAATTGCTAATTACAAAAATCAAGAAAGGGGTTTGTGTATGGAAATAGATTGAAGCATGATTGTTGTGTTGGAATTATGGTTTGATGCTTTGTAAATGGTTTAAAATTAGTGTAGTGGCTATCTAGTGGGTTAGTTTAGATGTTTGTGTTGGATTGTGTTAACTTTATCGCTAATTTTCGATGTTTGCACCAAATTGCAAATTTCTGGCTCACTAGGTTTTTATAAAAATATTGTGATGAATTATTTGCGATATCTTGATGATATTTTTGGCATATCCTATGACTTTCAGGATGTGTGAGTGCGGATTTTTGAGTGATCGGGTTTTAGCTTTGCCGGGCGATCAAATCGACGATTTTAGTTAGTTTTTGCGATTTTCGCGTGTGTCCCGCGCACCTTGTGTACGCTGTACCTAGCTTGTGAACGTTAGTATTTTCGTTTGGGATTTGCGTCGTTCTTGATATGTAACCTATGTTTGGTATTGATGTAAATTCCAGGTTCGGTCGCGGAGACGTAGACGCGGCACGAAAGGGGAAAGCGGTGATTGGACGTGACTAGCTAGGGATTCCGGTGAATAGATTTAACATCTACGGGGGACTGTCGTTTGGATGGCGCAAGTCTCCCGATAGTTTAAGTAGTTAAGTTTTTAGTGATATTAGTAACTACATCCATGCCTTATTTGACCTACATATGCGAACCCATTCTATAGGACACCTGCACCATTGCCAGGGTTTTTATATGCAGCACGAGCACTATTCATGCTTACACACACGCCCTGGTAATTGCCATGCCACCACACTAGATAACCTATAATTTGAAACCTTTTACTATAATTGATGCTTAAACCTGTGCTATTGCCTTTAATTCCTTAAAATGAAATCATAAGATTGCTAATCATGTGCATGTACTTCATCATGTTATTTGTTCATGCCTAGTCTATCAATCATACATCGCAACTTGATTATTGACACCACATGCATTCATTATCATTGGCATATGCATTTATGAGGATTTCTTGAGATTTTGTGATATTTCTGGATTTCGGGGGAAAGCCGCAAAATTTCTAAACTTATTATATTTTTAAAATATGTAAATTGCGGTTTTCTAGTGATGTAAGTGTCGTCCACCATGAGTTTGCTGTGGTTTTCGAGACCCGTTTCGAGGAGTTGGATGAACCGTCTCGGGTACATGGTGGGTCCGGTAAGGTACCCCGGGGCAAGAAGCTCGTGTTGCTGACGATGAGCCTGGCAGGGGACGGATTACCTACCGGTGACTGTTTGGCACGGCGGATATCCAGAAGATACCGACCGTGGCAGCGAGATGATGAGATGTGATATTGAGATGGGTGAGCCGGATGGCTGAGGCCAAAGATACTATGACATGGATATATGAGATTTGGGATAGTTTTGAGGTGTCGTTGCTGGACACAGGTTCTTGTTGATTCTATTGGTATTGTGCTGGTATTTCAAAAGAGATTCCTAAAGGAAAAACATGATTCTTATACTTACACATTCAGATCATGAGTTGATTCACATTGCATTCATACCTGCTATTATGTCCTGCCTTACCTGTATTTTAGATGCTAGGATGCTTGTGTGCATGCATACGATAGCCTTTGTAGATGTTATTTTTTACTCACGAGTTGGCAACTCACCCCCGTTGTGCCACAGCCTTTTTCAGGTCCGCTCCGTCAGTACAGTAGCGGCGGGCGCACTTGCTTCTTTTGCCTCTTTTGCCTGGACTCGAGGTTTTGCTCTTAGGTGGGTTATATTATTATTTTTGTACCACCTTGTATATTCTTTGTATCTAGTGTACTCTATCTACTGTATCTACCAGTATTGTTGTATATTGACCTAGAGATGAGACTGTGAGATTTGTGGACTTTTTATGCTGTATTTTGGGGTCGAGCTCACTTGAGTCGATATGCTGTTTTTCTCATGTTTCTTTATGATTATTTTGCATGTTGTTGTTTTATATTGCGTGGGATTTGTGACCGCCTTGTGGCGAAGAGCTAGCTCCCGCTTGGGGATACCTTATTTGTTGGATTCATATATATTCTTGTTGTACCCATTTTGGGGTCCAGTATTTACAAAGGAGACTCTGCCGAAATTTTCGGAAAAAATTGATGTTGTTTTTAAAATGGTTTTATATGACTTATTTGATAAACTCGCTTTCAATTGATTGGTTCTTCTTCACTCTTTTGCTTATTTGGTTTTGGGTTCTGGGCTTTGGCTTACTTAATTTACGGACGTCTTGAGACGTTTCGTAAACTTAAGTGCCAGTCACGTTCCGTACCCTGCAGGTCGTGACAAAGTTGGTATCAGAGCGATAGGTTTTACCTTTTTGAGTGTAGGATGACCCTTGGTAGATGGAGTAAGTGACTTAAGCAGGGTAACGTAGCCTGCGTATGTCCGCGGCATACTTGCGATACGGTACTCCGCCTAAGTGACTTTAGGATATACTTGCTTGAAAATTCTTTCTTCAATTCCGTGTATCCTATGATCCTATTGCACTATTCTTATTATCCTTTTTCTTGTACCAGCCACTATGCCGCCGAAGGCTAAGAGGGCACAGAAGGCTGCCGCCCGAGACGAGATTCGAGCTGGCTCGTCCGAGACTAGGACTGAGCAGGGTGGTATGCCTACGCCGCAGGGACAGACCGATCTACCTTCCCCAGGCCGTATGGATAGGCTTGAGACTGGTATGGAGGAGTTGCGACAAATGATGGGGAGTATGCAGGAGCTACGTCAGATGGTAGGATCCCTAATTGTAGCCAGTCGTACACCGAGGCCGGATGACGCACCTACTACATCCCGGACTACTATTATGCCTGCTCCTACTACTACCGCCGTGACCAACCCGGTTTCACTGCAGGATTTCATGAGGCTGAGACCTCCAGTATTCACCGGCACCGAGGCAGCGGAGGACCCACAGACGTTCCTTGACAGTTTAGCCAGGATCTGCCGTTCGCTGAGATGTTCGGATGATCGATGGGTGGAGCTTGCGAGTTTCCGTCTAGAGGGTCTCGCGCAGATATGGTGGGAGTCAGTCTTGAGAGGTCGAGCTGCAGGTCTACCGTCTATGACTTGGGCCGAGTTTACAACGGTCTTTCTACTTCGTTTCCTCCCAGAGAGCGCTCGTGACACCAGAGCCCGTAGCTTCGAGGCCTTGGTCAAGACACCTGGGATGACGGTGTCTGAGTATGACGTTCAGTTTACACAGTTGTCCCGATATGCCCCGTACCTGGTAGATACCGAAGCGAAGAAGGTGAAGAGGTTCGTACAGGGACTTGATGCCCAACTATATCTTGCCATTGGCGCCCAGCACTACGACACTTATTCAGCTGCTTTGGATACGGCATTACAGATGGAGGCACGCATATCGCAGACTTCGGCCATTTCTGGGCCGAAGAGGATTCGCACCGAGGTGCCGTCTCAGAGGCAGCGTGCCAGATTCTTTCTGAGGGATAGGCCCGGCAGAGGATTTGGACGGGGTCAGTTATTTGGTTAATATCCCCAGGGACAGCAGCCGTCGCCAGGGTGTTTTGGGTGCGGGAGTCCGCACCATCTTATCAGAGACTGTCCGGCGAGACGACAGGGAGCGGCGACAGTTCCGCATGTGACCCTACCACCATCACCACCCCCTCCTCAGAGAGCCCTACTTCCTACCATAGGTGATGCTCCACGCCAGTTAGGTGCACCCAGAGGCCGTGGATGCGGCGGTCTTGTTCAGAGAGGACGAGGAGGCAGAGGCCGAGGTCGAGGTCAGCCCGCTATCGGTGGAGGACAGGCCCGAGTATTTTCTTTGACACCGCAGGATGCGCAGGCATCCAATGCCGTTGTGAAAGGTACCTTTCCAGTTTTCTCTTTCGACGTACGGGTATTATTCGACCCAGGTTCCACACATTCGTACGTCTCTACACACTTTGCACCGATGTTGGGCCATGAGTCATCGTCGTTAGATCATCATCTTGTTGTTATTACTCCGGTAGGCGAGTCGTTTGTCGCTCGTTTTGTATTTCGATTGTGTTCCGTTCGTATCGGGGAGAGGGATTCATCGGTTGATTTGATTCTCCTCGATATGTTGGACTTTGTTGTGCTTCTGGGCATGGACTGGCTGGCCACTTGTTATGCTTCGGTGGACTGCCGTGAGAAGGCAGTCAGATTTAGCTTTCCGGGAGAGCCAGTCCTTGTTATTCAGGGAGACCGCAGCGTCACCCTTCCCAGCTTGATTTCGTCTCTTCGCGCTGGTCAGCTCTTGCGGAAGGGATGTTAAGGATTCTTAGCGTATATTTATGATACTCGAGCTGCAGAAGTTCCGTTGGACCGCGTCCCGGTTGTTTGTGAGTTCCCTGATGTTTTCCCTGATGAGCTACCTGGGCTACCACCTGAGCGCGATGTTGAGTTCTGCATTGATTTGATTCCCGGCTCGGGGCCTATTTTTATACCGCCTTATCGGATGGCCCCGGCAGAGCTTAGAGAGCTGAAGGATCAGTTGCAGGATTTGTTAGATAAAGGGCTTATTTGACCTAGTGTTTCTCCGTGGGCTGCTCCGGTCCTGTTTGTCAAGAAGAAGGATGGAAGTTTGCGCTTATGTATCGACTACCGCCAGCTGAACAAGGTTACCGTGCGGAACAGATATCCGTTGCCACCCATTGATGATTTGTTCGACCAACTTCAAGGTGCGGGGTATTTTTCGAGGATCGACTTGCGATCAGGATACCATCAGCTGCGAGTTCGACAGGAGGATATACCGAGGACAGCTTTCCGCAGGCGCTACGGCCATTATGAGTTTTTGGTGATGTCGTTCGGACTCACCAACGCCCCAGCAGCATTCATGGATTTGATGAACCGTACTTTCAGGCCGTATCTTGACTTGTTCATCATCGTGTTTATCGACGATATCTTGGTGTACTCCCGGAGCAGAGAGGAGCACGAGCAGCACTTGCGGATTACGTTACAGACTCTGAGGGAGCACCAGCTGTTCGCAAAGTTCTCCAAGTGTGCATTCTGGCTGGACTGCGTCGGATTCTTGGGTCACGTGATTATGAGAGACGACATATGTGTGGACCCGAAGAAGATTGAGGCTGTTCAGCAGTGGCCCCGACCTACATCGGTTACTGAGATCCGTAGTTTTCTAGGCCTGGCAGGCTACTATAGGAGTTTTGTTCAGGACTTCTCCCGTATAGCTGCACCTTTGACCGGTCTGACCCAGAAAGGAGTTCCTTTCGTTTGGACAGAGGAGTGCGAGCGCAGTTTTCAGCATCTACGGACTTGTTTGACTACGGCGCCGGTATTATCCTTGCCTTCGGGATCAGGCGGATTTGTGGTCTACTGTGATGCTTCGCGAGTGGGGTTAGGATGCGTATTGATGCAGCATGGCCGGGTGATCGCATATGCTTCTCGGCAGTTGAAGAAGCATGAACAGAACCACCCTACTCACGATTTGGAGATGGCTACAGTGGTCTTTGCACTGAAGATTTGGCGACATTACCTATATGGCGAGTCGTGCCAAATATTCACAGACCACAAGAGCTTAAAATACATATTTCAGCAGCGAGACCTGAACCTCAGACAGCGTCGTTGGATGGAGTTGGTGAAAGACTATGACTGCGAGATCTTATATCACCCAGGCAAGGCGAATGTAGTGGCAGATGCTTTGAGCAGGAGGCCCGGGGGTAGTCTATCCTATTTGCGCGCAGTGCAGTGGCAGTCGTCAGCAGATTGGCAGAATTTATGCGACAGCCGAGTTGAGTTCGAGTTCACCCAGACAGGGGGACAGCTCGCGCATGTTCGTGCACGCCCACAGTTGCTTGACCGTATATATGAGGCACAGCACAGAGACGACCGTTGCTCAGAGATCATGGCACAGATGGGACAGGGCAGATTTTCCGAGTTCGTGATTGATGATCAGGGGATTTTACGATATGGATCTAGACTGTGCGTACCTGATGCTGATGGATTGCGGCGCGACATTCTTGAGGAGGCACACCGATCAGTGTATAGTGTCCACCCCGGTTCCACCAAGATGTACCATGATATGAGAGAGACCAATTGGTGGGACGGAATGAAGAGGGACATCGCAGAGTTCGTATCGAGATGCCTGACTTGTCAGCAAGTCAAGGCCGAGCACCAGAGGCCCGCAGGAGAGCTACAGCCGTTACCCATTCCAAAGTGGAAATGGGAGCAGATTTTGATGGATTTCGTTGTGGGTCTACCCAGGACCAGTCGAGGGTATGACTCCATCAGGGTGATCGTAGATCGATTGACGAAAGCGGCTCACTTCCTGCCAGTGAAGACCACTTTTAGCTTCGCTCAGTATGCCCAGCTTTACATCGACGAGATCGTGCGGTTGCATGGCGTACCGACTTGTATCGTGTCCGAAAGAGGCACCCAGTTTACCAGCCGACTATGGCAACGACTTCAGGAGGCATTGGGCACCCGTTTGAGTTTTAGCACAGCATTTCATCCGCAGACCGATGGCCAGTCAGAGCGGACTATTCAGACTCTCGAGGACATGCTCCGAGCGTGCGTTTTGGACTTTGGTGGTAGCTGGGATCGTCATTTACCGTTAGTGGAGTTCTCCTACAACAACAGCTTCCAGGATACTATTCAGATGGCACCTTTCGAGGCATTGTATGGGAGGAGATGCAGATCGCCAGTCTGTTGGACAGAGCTCAGCGAGAGCAGTATATTGGGGCCGCAGCTTGTCGAGGAGACGACAGCGAAGATACAGTTGATTCGAGACCGGATGAGAGAAGCTCAGAGCAGGCAGAAATCATATGCAGACAGGCGCCGTCGCAGGCTAGAGTTCGCAGTTGGCGATCATGTTTTTCTGAGGGTCTCTCTGATGAAGGGCGTGATGCGATTTGGGAGAAAAGGAAAGCTTAGTCCCAGATTTGTGGGTCCCTTCGAGATTCTCGAGCCTGTCGGCGCAGTTGCATATCGTTTGGCTCTTACACCCAGCTTTCCCGATATTCACCCCGTCTTCCATGTTTCGATGCTCCGCAAGTACCTTCACGACCCTTCGCATGCGATTCAGCACCCGACAGTCCAGCTAGAGCGCGACCTTTCTTTTGCAGAGCAGCCGGTGGCCATCCTGGATCGGCAGGTGAAGAAGTTAAGATCGAAAGTTATACCGACCGTCAAGGTCCTTTGGCGTGGCCCGAGCAGCGAGGAGGTCACCTGGGAGACAGAGGGCGAAATGAGGAAGAAATATCCCCATCTCTTTGAAGGTACGCGTAGCTATATTTTTAAATTCGGGGACCGAATTTCTTTAAGGGGGGAAGATTGTAGCGCCTTGAAAAGTCGTTTTGGTGTTTTCCTGAAAATCGGTGAAAATTCGGTATTTTTCCGTAAACCGTCTTTTTTGTTATTTTGAAGTTTAGGACTAATTATACCTAAATTGGATAGGTAATTGCTTGATTTTAGTAGCTAATGAGTTACTTATTAATTTTTGCTCATTTAAAATTTTTTCCCTTTTTATCAATTTTTTTATATTATATTAAGCCGGTAAGAAAATACATTAAATTAGCGATAAATACAAATTTCTTTGGGCTAATTTTAATCTTTAAAATCATGTTAATTAAAATCTAGTTGTAATACAAATTTTTAGTATTTTATTTCAAGTTTTAACTAATTTTTATTATGGAAAATGAAATTTATTGAATTTAAGCTAAAACTTGCAATTTTGGACTTGTAGGGGGTCTTTTTGAATAAAATTTCTTTTGTAAAACCCCATTCACTCTCCCCTCACCCCTAGGCCGGCCCACTTCAGCAGCACAAGGAAAAATTTGCTTGCCTCCTCTGACTTTTTATTATGTGTGGAAATGATGTATTTTGAAAAGGGTTTTGAATTTTTAATTGGGTATGGGTTGACCATGACTTTTCCATCACCACCCACACCATTCCCCTTCCCTCTTCTGGATAAATTTCAGCAGCCCTCCCCCTTCATCATTTTTCTTTTCATTTCCTTCAAAAATTCAACAAGATTGCTTCGAAATTCCAATTTAAACCTCACAAATTAATCCCCATCCTTCATCCCATTCTCCTTAGCCTCTCTTGCTTGGATCATGGTGCTATGAAGCCATCATTGGAGGCAAATTCTTCTTGCTAGATCTCTAGATTTTAAGGTATAATTTCTACCCATTTAAGTTCTTATGGTTAGAATTTTTTAATTGAGTTGTTTTAGTGTTAATATTAGTGCTAATTTCATTCTAGGTTTTAAAGTTAATGGTTTGAGTTTAACTAGGGTTTTAGAAGCCATTAGTTAATTAAATCTATTTTGCTATCTAGTTGTATACTAACCCAATCTATGAGGTTACTTTGCTTAAGTGGCTTCATATTATGCTAATCTAAGTTAATCTTGTATGAAATTTTCATTGTAATTGCTAATTACAAAAATCAAGAAAGGGGTTTGTGTATGGAAATAGATTGAAGCATGATTGTTGTGTTGGAATTATGGTTTGATGCTTTGTAAATGGTTTAAAATTAGTGTAGTGGCTATCTAGTGGGTTAGTTTCGATGTTTGTGTTGGATTGTGTTAACTTTATCGCTAATTTTCGATGTTTGCACCAAATTGCAAATTTCCGACTCACTAGGTTTTTATAAAAATATTGTGATGAATTATTTGCGATATCTTGATGATATTTTTGGCATATCCTATGACTTTTAGGATGTGTGAGTGCGGATTTTTGAGTGATCGGGTTTTAGCTTTGTCGGGCGATCAAATCGACGATTTTAGTTAGTTTTTGCGATTTTCGCGTGTGTCCCGCGCACCTTGTGCACGTTGTACCTAGCTTGTGAACGTTAGTATTTTCGTTTGGGATTTGCGTCGTTCTTGATATGTAACCTATGTTTGGTATTGATGTAAATTCTAGGTTCGGTCGCGGAGACGTCAGACGCGGCACGAAAGGGGAAAGCGGTGATTGGACGTGACTAGCTAGGGATTCCGGTGAGTAGATTTAACATCTACGGGGGACTATCGTTTGGATGGCGCAAGTCTCCCGATAGTTTAAGTAGTTAAGTTTTTAGTGATATTAGTAACTACATCCATGCCTTATTTGACCTACATATGCGAACCCATTCTATAGGACACCTGCACCATTGCCAGGGTTTTTATATGCAGCACGAGCACTATTCATGCTTACACACACGCCCTGGTAATTGCCATGCCACCACACTAGATAACCTATAATTTGAAACCTTTTACTATAATTGATGCTTAAACCTGTGCTATTGCCTTTAATTCCTTAAAATGAAATCATAAGATTGCTAATCATGTGCATGTACCTCATCATGTTATTTGTTCATGCCTAGTCTATCAATCATACATCGCAACTTGATTATTGACACCACATGCATTCATTATCATTGGCATATGCATTTATGAGGATTTCTTGAGATTTTGTGATATTTTTGGATTTCGGGGGAAAGCCGCAAAATTTCTAAACTTATTATATTTTTAAAATATGTAAATTGCGGTTTTCTAGTGATGTAAGTTTCATCCACCATGAGTTTGCTGTGGTTTTCGAGACCCGTTTCGAGGAGTTGGTTGAACCGTCTCGGGTACATGGTGGGCCCGGTAAGGTACCCCGGGGCAAGAAGCTCGTGTTGATGACGATGAGCCTGGCAGGGGACGGATTACCTACAGGTGACTGTTTGGCACGGCGGAAATCCAGAGGATACCGACCGTGGCCGCGAGATGATGAGATAGTGATATTGAGATGGGTCAGCCGGATGGCTGAGGCCAGAGATACTATGACATGGATATATGAGATTTGGGATAGTTTTGAGGTGTCGTTGCTGGACACGGGTTCTTGTTGATTCTATTGGTATTGTGCTGGTATTTCAAAAGAGATTCCTAAAGGAAAAACATGATTCTTATACTTACACATTCAGATCATGAGTTGATTCACATTGCATTCATACCTGCTATTATGTCCTGCCTTACCTGTATTTTAGATGCTAGGATGCTTGTGTGCATGCATACGATAGCCTTTGTAGATGTTATTTATTACTCACGAGTTGGCAACTCACCCCCGTTGTGCCACAGCCTTTTTCAGGTCCGCTCCGTCAGTACAGTAGCGGCGGGCGCACTTGCTTCTTTTGCCTCTTTTGCCTGGACTCGAGGTTTTGCTCTTAGGTGGGTTATATTATTATTTTTGTACCACCTTGTATATTCTTTGTATCTAGTGTACTCCATCTACTGTATCTACCAGTATTGTTGTATATTGTCCTAGAGATGAGACTGTGAGATTTGTGGACTTTTTATGCTGTATTTTGGGGTCGAGCTCACTTGAGTCGACATTCTGTTTTTCTCATGTTTCTTTATGATTATTTTGCATGTTGTTGTTTTATATTGCGTGGGATTTGTGACCGCCTTGTGGTGAAGAGCTAGCTCCCGCTTGGGGATGCCTTATTTGTTGGATTCATATATATTCTTGTTGTACCCATTTTGGGGGCCAGTATTTACAAATGAGACTTTGCCGAAATTTTCGGAAAAATTGATATTGTTTTTAAAAAGGTTTTATTTGACTTATTTGATAAACTCGCTTTCAATTGATTGGTTTTTCTTTACTCTTTTGCTTATTTGGTTTTGGGTTCTGGGCTTGGCTTACTTATTTTACGGACGTCTTGAGACGTTTCGTAAACGTAAGTACCTGTCACGTTCCGTACCCTGCGGGTCGTGACACCTTACCTAAGTAAGGGACTCCATCGAGTATCATGGCTTGAAAAATACAGATAAGAAGAAAAGGAAAACAAAAAAAAGAAATAACAACTACTTAACAATAACAAATAAAATTACACCAGGAATTAAAATTACAATACAATAAAAGAAAGATACAAGTTAATAGAAACCCTCATCTTCATTGAACTTCCACTCAAGAGCTCTAACTACAATTTCATGGAGGAAAGATGAAGAAGAAGAAGAAATACAAACTAAACTACACTAAATCCTAATAAATAAAAGGAATCCTAGCTTGGCACAAAACTGGAGTATTTATAGGAAGAGAGTAGAAAACCCTAGAGACATATTCTGAGTCTCTACAATATTACTAGACTACCCCTAAAAGACGGTCTAAAGATTCCACGTGGAGGCCGCGGAACCGCCGCACAATCCGCGGTTCCGCCGCGGTTTTGGGGAATTGGCACTTCATCTTTTCCGTGCTTCCTCATGTTGCTCTTATCTTCTGTTTTACAGGCCCCAAATTGCAAAATGGTTCAAAAACATGTTCAGATTTTCAATAGTCCAACATGGCTTCACTTTTAATTAATTTGACATTTATCTCTCTCAAGCTCCGCACACCCATTGAATTTTGTGTTGCCATTCTCGTGCTCTGTGCTTGACCGAGACACGAATGACCACTGTTATTTCTCTTGTCTCTTGAACGGGTAAGCGGCACTGGACGGATGCGGATAACCGGAACCCGGATTTTATCTGTTTGTGACATATGTTCTGGATTTTGGCATAACTGTGAAGATTTTGTATGATTTGTGTTATTTTTGATTGGGAACCTGTAACCTGTAAATATGTAGCAAACACGAATCAAAAGCACCTGCTTATAAACAAACGAGCAGAAGAATGGGCAGTATTATATGTAATATTCTGGTCTGAACAGTCATCTACTCTCTTCTTTGGCTCCTTGAGGTCTCCTCGATCGAGTTTGGCCGCCGGTCCTCCTCCGTCGAAAATGATCCACCTGAGGAATGTAGATCATGGCTCTAGCTCCATACTAAGAATCTAGTGAAGCAACTAGGGACTCTAGATTGCTAATCTAGGGTGTCTAGTGTTAGATATGTATGCCCTAGAGGCCATTATTGTATAGTACTAGTTTGTATAATACATTTTGGAGGCTTGGGATATATATACGGGTTTACGACAGTCTTGCTCGATATAGTAGTATGCTACTTGGTTTGTTTCTATCTTAATATGTGTATATGTTTCTTTTAATATATCGCTAATACATATTGATGGAGCCCTTAGGATTTTTGCTTGACTACCGGCGTTGTGATCGCGATCACACTAGTGGGGGCTGGATAGTCTATAAGCACATCCTTATTTTGGTCCCTAGTCGTGGGATTATCGAGACAGGGCATCGATACTCCAGAGTAGACTGGTGCATACGCTTCTCTTCCCAGCAGGGGAAATGGTCTGTCCCACAACCATCAGTACGTCGTACTGGAGATAGTATGCAGTTGCTCGTTAGGTTATTAGTACACTGGACAGGACTCGTCGGGAACTGTTGGTTGGTATTATACGTATCGTCAGTTAACAGTTCCTAGATGACATGAGTACAGCTTACTCCGCTGACTTGACACTGTCACTTCGCCTCGAGTGTATTCCCACTGTTCTTAGATTACTACCTTACAACGGCTCTACTGAGTCGTGCAAATAGGTAGTAGTCGGGTGCAGTCCCGAAGCACTTGGAGGCAGTGACGGTTAGACATGATTCGTCTCTCCCGGTATTGGTAGTTGATATCGCGCTGTGTCTAGGAGAGCCATTACACATTGTCTTCCTTGGCCAGGGCAAGCGAGAATTGCTGGTAGGTTTTCCAGTAGATTCTCAGGGTGTTTTGGGCTACACTCCGACACGACTTGTACGGCTATTAGGGGACTGACGTTTACCTCCCCCCTAGGCCCGCCATGCGATATTCTCAGACGAACAGACCGGACTGTACGTAGATTGTCATATTCAGGCTCAGTAGGTTCGATGGGTTCACCTCATCAGTCTTCTTATCGGCATCTACCTGGGGACCGTTACGTACAGCTAGTACCGCTTGCGGCCTGTGGTTAAACCCACTGCCAGCGTAGTGCCGAGCCTTTAGAGTCCCACACAGAGGGTTACTCGCCTTTGGGCAAAAAAGAGTAGAGGTTGCATGGTTTTGCGACGGGGTTCGTTCACATCCGCGCACTTATGCACGTTTGGTGTCCGGATAGTAGTTACTAGCGGGCTTTGGTTTAAGCCAGATCCTAGTAATTGTTTTGGGATTGGTTTTGTCTCGGTGTATTAGTGTTCCTTGGAGCACGGATGCGGGTGTGTATGCACAGTTGACAGAGGCAGAGGCAGAGGATTCTCATTAGGGTTGTTGACCATTTGGCTTTGGTTGACTTGTTGACTGTTGACTTTTCCCTAAACCCTAATGAGAATATGATATATGACTAATAATAATAATTAAGTATTATTGTGCCATGGTTGAGTTGAAAATTTGACTTTTGTTGACTTGTTGACTTTGTTGACCGGTTGACCATTTTGGACTTGTTGACCATCATCATTTCATGGCTATCATTTCATGGGTATGACTTTTGCTTGCTTGTTGTTTACAAAATGAAATAATTGCATGAAATGATAATGGTCATTGAAACTAACCATCACCATACTTAATTATTATTATTATTATCATTATTCTCACTTTTGTGAGGATGGTTGGATTATGAGAGCTCATTTTATCATCTTCTTTCTCTCTCATGAAAAAAGCTCTCCCTCTTCCTCTCTTATGTTCAAGTGTTCCATGAGTTGGAAATCATGAACCTTTGAGACAAAACCACCATCACTCTTCTCTACTCAATCTAAGGTATTAGGTTTGGCAAACCAAACACCTTAGTCATCTCTAGGTTGAGATTGGAGCTCAATTTCGAGACCCTCGGGTGGATCCATCTATGGCAAAAAGGAGAAACAAGGAGGATCCGTTCAAGCAAATACAAGGAGCAAGAAATAGGAAGAACCACAACAAGAAGAGAAGGAGTTCAAGACCAAGGTATAACCATTCTACATGGTAGTTATAACTTGTAGAATATTTGTTAGTTCTTGTTTAGCAACGATCCTTCTTGTACGGTCCATGTTACCTAGTCAGGAAAAATTTTCGTTTTACCTATTCCGCCTCCCCGAAAGGACAGGGGTGGGTAACGTGGATCTAACAGTGGTATCAGAGCCTAGCTAAGCAACAACTAACGGTTAGCAAAGTTTTTAGAATCTCGATTCGGAAAAAATCCCGAAAACAAACCGAAAAATGTATTTTCTGTCGATTTTCAAAACAGGCCTAAAATATTTTGTATGACATGAAAAATACAGGCAGGTTTTTTTGGGAATTTACAAGAAATTTGAGACCCCGACTCGGCCAACTCTCAGCGGAAGCGCGACGGAACCATGCGTTCCGCCGCGGATCCGCGGCCGAGTTGACTCGGCTGCGGCTCAAATTTGTTGCAGATTCCTCTGTTTGCTGTTTTGGGATTTTTGAGATATTTTGTTTCTGCCCAGATTTTCCAAAGAAAAATATTAATTTTAGGGGTAGTTACAAATTTGTATTTTGATTGGAATTCTACAAACTTTGGCTAAATGATTATATCTGTAATGTGATATATGCACTGAACGTCGGCTAATCGCTATACGTCGATTAGTGGGGGTTGTGCATATTTGTGATCTGTAATGTTGTTGGATTGTTTATATGAACTTGTTGGATTGTCGCGGATGAATAGCCGGGGTTTTGTGAGATGAGAGTTTTTTTTATCTTTCATTTGATGTAAATATGTAATTGATGTAATATTATTTGTATAGACGCACATCCGGGATGAGGTTGTAGCCGCCATTGTATATTATTTCTTTTACTGTTTTTGCTCCTAGGATAGACCCAAGGTGGGGTGCTCAAACTACCGGGTACGTTGAAGTGCTGAGTGGCCTACTCACGGTGTTGAGGGAGGCTGCTTCACTTTGGGTATTTGGCGGGTAGTTTGCCGCACCCGTAGGGGTCTAGGGTGGGGTTTTTGGCTATTCATCGCGACCGTGTAATCCGTCTTTCGTTGCAGGCTCGAACGAAACGCGGATTCCTAGTATATCCAATGTGTTCATCTGTGATCTGGAATGACTATCATTGCATCTGACGAATGTGTATATATCTATATGATATCTATTTAGACGTTGCTTATGTTTTGCATCCGCGCTAGTCCAGCCACCACTCTGTCGTTAGTTAAGTAACCTAACGGGTAATGACGGGGCCCCGTGGCGAATGCGGATGGCACAAGCGTACGTCATATTTTCGTTGTTTTCTGCAATGGTTGGATTAATTGATGGGACGCATTAAATTAATGCAAGAAAACAAACCTAAAAAGAACGTTGTTGGAATAATTTTTCAAAAAGCTGTTATTGCAAGGACGCTCTCTTTTGTTTTGCACAGAGGTATTCGGTTATGAATGCCCAGCACCTCATTCAATGAGGCAAGGGCCGAGATCCCTTCATCGGGAGTGACCCCTTGGACCAAAAGTTTGCGTCAGGGTAATAACTTCACTATAGTCGATTATTCTTGCTTTGCATCGAGGTATTCAGTTTGGAATATCCTGCACCTCATTCGACGAGGAAAGAGCCGAGATCCCTTCACGCGGAGTGACCTCTTTATCAAAAGTTTTCGCCAGTATATTTTCAAAAAGGCAATCATGTTCGTTCAACTATATCAAGTTCATTACGTTAACGGGTTTCTCGCAAAAACCCAGCCGTAGCCCTCCGTAATTTCGGATTGGTATTGCTTAGTATTCGTGCTACGTATTTCGTGCTCAGCCGAGGCGTAGTGAACGGTAGCTATGTAATATTTTTCTGTAGCATATAATGTGATTGGTTGGGACAGTCGTGCGGTCATTTTGGCTCAGTCAAGGACTCGTACGGGTGGGTCTAATGCAATCAAGAAAATGACGGGTTGAACTTGACTAGGATCCTGTTGGATATATGTATGCCCTAGAGGCCATTATATGATAGTGGATGTATGTGTGTGCGTGTGTGTGTGTGTGTATATATATATATATATATATATATTCAGTGTACATTCTTGCTCGACATGATAGTATGCTATCTGGTTCTTCTTTATCTGACATGTTTATTTGATCATGCTTTTATTCATTCATACATGTTGATAAAGCCCTGAGGATATAGGCTTGACTACTGTGATTATGATGGAGATCATACTAGTGGGACATCTGTAGTTCATAAGTATATCCTGGAATGTCCCTAGTCGTAGGTGTATCGAGACGGGGCATCGATATACCAGAGTAGACTAGCGTATATGATACTAGACCCATATGATGGACGATGGATGTTCCCACATTCATCGATGTTTGACATCGAGATCGTATACGGGTGCTCAGTGGTGACTGGGTACACTGGACGGACTCGCCAAGAACTCCTATATGGAATTATATCTATCGTCGGATAGCAGTTCTCAGATAACACTGGCGCAGGTTAGTCTGTAGACCCGAGATCGTCATAGCGTCTTGTCTATTCTCCTACTGTACTTTGATTACCACCCTACCACGGCTCTACTGAGTCGTGCAAACAGGTGGCCGTTGGGTACAGTCCCGAGACACACGAAGGCGATGAGCGATAGGAGGGGTTTCGTCTCTCCCGGTATTGGGAGTTGATGATGTGCTGTGCTCGACTGGCTATACAGTAAGTCCCTGGCCAGGGCTGTTGGGATTTGCTGATAAGTGTTATTAGTAGTTTCTCGATCTGTTATAGACCATTCATCGGCATGACTTATTGAGTTATTGGGGTCGACGTTACGAACCCTAGACTCGATATGCAGCATATCTGACGAAGAGACCGGACTGTGTGGTAGTGTTGCCGGTTGGCTCGATAGGAGTTGTAGCAGGTTCGCTTGTTTTCTTCTGATCGCTCAATACCCGGGTGGCCGTTACGTTTAGCTGACCGCTTGCGGCTTGGGGGTGCTTGATATGATCATCACCCACTACCGGCGTATTGACGAGTCTTAGAGTCCCACAATGGAGTTACCTAATCCAGGCAAAAAGTTGTGGTGCGCATATGCGATATGCGCCTGGACCCGGTTAAAATGCGCGTATGAGATACCGTATATTAATCGGGCGGCTTGCTTTTGGTCGGGTCGTATGTGATATGACCGGGTTGCTAAATCAAGTGTTGATTTATCATTTAACCATTAGTTTCTCACTAGAAATCCTTTTCTTGTCTTTTTGGGTGTATGCATGCATGTATGCATTCATTCTTGTTCATGCACATATGGATGTGCATGCACACATACATGCATACATCATTCTATCATGGTTGTATATATAGAAGATGGTGGCAATATAAGACTTACACCTAATGATTATATATGGATATATATTTGTATTTGTTTTAAAAGAAAAGAAAAGAAAAAGATTAATCCATAGTTATCTTCTACACTCTTATTTGAACTAACCATTGTTCACCCACTTTTTAACCATGTGTTAATCTTCCTTTTGTCTTTTAACTCAAGTACAATAATATCTTCATTATGTAACCATGGTTTGAGATGAAGAGTAGAAAATATATATACTTATATTTTCTATTTTTCATATTAAGCTTATCATTATCTTTGAGCTTAGAAAGCCATCATCTTCTTCCTCCTTTCTCTCTTGCTCTCTAGTTCTTTCAAGTAAGCAAAAGAGTAAACAAGTTAGGATTTTGAAGTGAGAAAACCAACCACAACACCATTCTACACTAGTCTTGCCCACTTGTGAAGAGTGTTAGCTTCCATTTCTTCTCTTGATCTTGTGAAGTTTCAAGCTTGGACAAAGAGGACTCCGGGTGGATCATCGTGAACCTAGAGGTTCTCAAGCGGACGTTTTCAAACCCTCAAGTAGCCAAGGAGTCTAGCGTAGGGAGCTACAAAGGTTGTACTCTCAAAACCCTAGTTTTTCTTACTTGTATTGTTATCAATGTTTCGAAACCCTAAAATTCTAGTGATGATTCTTTGTATGTTCACTTAGAACATAAAAAATTTAATTTTGAGACATGTGATGCTTCCAAACCCTTTATGAGGTGCTATGTAAACCTAACATTGGTATCAGAGCCGACCTAGAAATTTAGGCGACACTTTAGCGAAGTTAAAACTCCAATCGAACAAAAAAAATACGGATTTTAAACCCCTCTATGGACAATTTTTTAAACTGACTTATTTTCAGAATTAAAAATCCTTAAAAAATTCAGCAGGGAAATCTAAGCACTACTGTAAAAAACGTAGCCATGAACAGTGCATTCCACCGCGGAACCGCGGCCAGAGCTTGCTTGGGCCGCGGCTCCGCGGCCGTACGGAGGCAATATTTTATTGTTTTTATACAGTAATGCTTATAACTGCTTTTATATATTTTTGGGAATTTTTAATCTGATTCAAGTGTTGAATGTTCTGGGGATGGTTTTGGATTCGGTGATTCAATCTGAATTTTAATTTCGTGCCTTTTTCGGATAATTTAGAAAGTATTAAAAAGTTCGAACGGATATCATTAACTCACTTTTTCCCGGCACGAAAATTTTGTAAGTCTATTTTACCCTTCCCCGGTACTTACGGGGTTGCGGAAGTGGTGAAAAACGATTTTCAAGAGGGTGGTAACATGGACTCATAATACGGATCTTTGTTAAACAACTAACTAACAACCAAACTTGAGTTTTACCTACTCGGTTGGGGGGCTATACCTTTCTTGAACTCCTTCGTCTTCAACTCCTCCCGGTGTACGGATCGGCCTCACCTCGTCGTCTCCTTGCGCCGAAGATGGATCCACCCGAAAGCTTCTACCTTTGGCTTCTTCTTCGAACTTTGAAGAAACTAGAACACTTGGCTTGCTAGGCCTTGTGAAGTAGAATGAGTAGAGGATTGTTTTGGTGTCTTTTTATCTCTAAGGCAATGAGTCTCAACACATGAGAATGGTTTGCCTTGAGCTAGAGAGAGCAAGAGGAAGAGGGAGAGCTTGAGCAAGTGATGGCAAGAGAGAGAAATGAAATGAGAGAATGAGTAACTCTTTTGCCATCCTTGCTCTCATAATCCAAAGCCATCATAACAAAAATAGTAATCAAGTATTGTCTGATGGTTTAAGTCAAAATGGCTATATCATTTCATGCACGCATTTTGCATAAATAAACAAGCAAGCAAATGTCTTTGCCATGGAATGATAGCCATTGTCATGATGATGGTCAACTAGTCCAACCTAGTCAACCGGTCAACAAAGTCAACAAGTCAACAAAGTCAACCCCTCAACAACCATGTCACTATAATACTTAAGTAATATTAATGTTAATTATATATATATCTTATTCTCATTAGGGTTTAGTCAAAAGTCAACAGTCAACAGTCAACAACCCCAATGAGAATCCTCTGCCTCTGTCTCTCTATCAACTGTGCATACACACCCGCATCCGCGTTCCGAGGAACACGAATACAAACGAGATAAAACCAATCCCAAAATGTACACTAGGATCTGGCTTAAACCAAAGCCCGCTAGTGTTAACTGTCCGGACACCAAACGTGCACAAGTGCACGGATGTGACCGAACCCTGTCGCAAAACCATGCGACATGTCGCAAAACCATGCGACATGTCGCAAAACCATGCGACTACTACTCTTTTGCCTAAAGGCGAATAGCTTTCTGTGTAGGACTCTAAAGACTTGACACTACGCTGGCAGTGGATTTAACCACAGACCGCAAGCGGCACTAGCTGTGCGTAACGATCCCCAGGTAGATGCCGACAAGAAGACTGACGAGGTGAAACCCATCTGAACTCCTACTGATCCTGAATGCGACAATCTCTATACAGTCCGATCTGTTCGTGTGATACATCGCATGGCGGGCCTAGGGGGCGGTAAACGTCAGTCCCCTAATAGCGGTACAAGTCGTGTCGGAGTGAAGCCCAGAACACCCTGAGATAACACTGGAAACCTACCAGTATATCTCGCTTGCCCTTGCCAGGGACTACTCGTGTAATGGCTCTCCTAGACACAGCGCGATGTCAACCCCGAAAATCGGGAGAGACGAATCCTGTCTAACCGTCACTGCCTCCATGTGCTTCGGGACTGCACCCAAAAACTACCTGTTTGCACGACTCCTTTGAGCCGTGGAAGGGTAGTAATCAAAGTACAGTTGGAACACACTCGAGGCGAAGTGACAGTGTCAAGTCTGCGGACTAAGCTGTACTCATGTCACCTGGGAACTGATAACTGACGATAGGTATAGTACCAACCAGCAGTTCCCGACGAGTCCTGTCCAGTGTACTCGTAACCCAACGAGCACCCGCATACTATCTCAAGTACGACGTACTTACGGCTATGCGACAGACCGTCTCCCACACTGGGATGAGAAGCGCATACGCTAGTCTACTCCGGAGTATCGATGCCCTGTCTCGATAGTCCTGCGACTAGGGACCTGCATAAGGATGTGCTTATAGATTACCCAGCCCCCACTAGTGTGACTGCCATCACAACGCTGGTAATCAAGCAAAGATCCTAAGGGCTCCACTAATATGTATAGGTGATATACTAAAATAAACACATGTACACATTGAAGTAGAAACAAACCAAGTAGCATACTACTATATTTGAGCAAGATTGTCTATACAAGGTGAATATCCCAAGCTTCCATTAAGTAATATACAAACTAGTATGATACAATAATGGCCTCTAGGGCATATACACTAACAATCTCCCACTTGAACTAAGGCCATGCACTGGCGTAACGAAGACCTATCATCTCGATCAGCCGCTCGAACTGAGTCTGGGGTAAGGCCTTTGTGAGTGGATCAGCAGTGTTATCTTCCGTAGAAACTCTCCGAACCTCGATCTCCTGGCGACCCACGATCTCCCTGATCAGGTGATACCGCCTCAAGATGTTTCTGGACTTCTGATGGGATCTGGGTTCCTTCGCTAAAGCTATATCCCCGTTGTTGTCGCAATACAGCGGTATTGGATCAACAATGGACGGAACCACCTGAAGTTCAGTTAAGAACTTCCTTATCCAGACGGCTTCTTTTGCGGCATCTGCAGTAGCGATATATTCCGCTTCCATCGTCGAGTCAGCAACGGTTTCCTGTTTGGAACTCTTCCAACACACCGCCCCTCCATTGATGGTAAAGACATAACCCGACATGGACTTGGAATCATCCTTGTCACTCTGGAAGCTGGAGTCAACAAAGGCCTCGATCTGGAGGTCTTTTCCGCCATACACCAAGAACATCTCCTTAGTCCTTCTCAGGTACTTGAGAATGTTCTTTACCGCTATCCAGTGTTTCTCCCTAGGGTTTGACTGATACCGGCTTACCACACTCAGTGCATAAGCTATATCTGGTCTGGTACACAACATCGCATACATTATAGAGCCTACCGCAGAAGCGTAGGATATAATAGACATGCGATCCCTTTCCAAATCAGTCTTGGGAGACATCTCTTTGGAAAGGGTGATCCCGTGACAAGCCGGTAGATTACCGCGCTTGGAATCTTCCATACTGAATCTTTTCAGTATGGTGTCGATGTACCAGGATTGTGAGAGTCCCAGTATCCTCTTGGATCTGTCACGATAGATCCGGATTCCCAGAATGTATGAGACATCACCCAGGTCTTTCATGGAGAACCTGTGTGACAAGAACCCTTTGACAGATTGTAGCATAGGAATGTCATTTCCTCTTAAGAGAATGTCATCCACATATAAAACGAGGAATACTACAGTTCTCGCTACAAATCTACTATAGATGCATGGTTCATCTGGATTTTTGATAAAGCCAAATTCTTTGACCGTCTCATCAAAACAGATGTTCCAACTCCGCGATGCCTGCTTTAGTCCATAGATGGACTTAAGCAACTTGCACACCTTTCCGCTGCTCCCACTCTGAATGAAACCCTCTGGCTGGTCCATATAAACACACTCCTTTAAATTTCCATTTAGAAAAGCGGTCTTTACGTCCATCTGCCAAATCTCATAATCGTGGAAGGCAGCAATGGCAAGAAGGATCCGAATGGATCTCAGCATAGCTACTGGAGAAAAGGTCTCGTCATAGTCCAAACCAGGTCTTTGACGAAAACCCTTTGCAACCAGTCTAGCTTTATAGGTCTCAATCTGTCCATCTACACCAATCTTCCTTTTGAAGATCCACTTGCATCCTACGGGTTTTACCCCATCTGGAGCAACGTCCAACGTCCATACTTTGTTGGTGTACATGGACTCCATTTCGGTCCGCATTGCATCCAGCCATTTTACCGAGTCAACGCTCTGAATGGCCTGCTGGAAGCTAGTCGGCTCATCATAATCTATGATGCAATCCTCTCTATCCCCGTCTATGAGAAAACCGTAGTATCACTCGGGCGGATGAGACTGCCTACTACTCCTGCGGAGCGGCGTAGGAATGTCATGATCTTTCAAACCCTCTGGTTCTACTAAGCTTTCAGTAATAGCTCGTGGCTCTGGAATTTCTTCCAGTTCTATTGCGCTCCCACTTATCTCATTCTCCAAAAACTGAGTTTCCAAGAAGTGGGCATGCCGAGAAACAAAAACCCTTTTGTTCCTTCTCGCAATAGAAGAAATACCCCTTGGAGTTCTTTGGATATCCCACAAACTTGCACTGTACTGAGCGTGCCTCGAGCTTGTCTGCATGCTGCTTTTTGACAAAAGCTGGACTTCCCCATGTCTTAATGTGATTAAGATAGGGTCTCTTCCCACACCACATCTGATATGGTGTAGTAGGCACAGTCTTAGTTGGAACTCGGTTCAAAAGGTATGCAGCTGATTCTAGTGCATATCCCCAGAATGATCGCGGTAACTCAGCGTTACTCATCATGGACCGTACCATATCCAATAGGGTCCGGTTCCATCTCTCCGATACACCGTTATGTTGCGGAGTGTATGGAGGAGTAAGCTGAGAGAGAATTCCATTCTCTTTTAAATAATCCAGGAACTCGGCACTCAAGCATTCACCACCTCGATCAGATCTTAGTGTCTTGATAGTTTTGCCGGTTTGTTTTTCTACTTCATTCTTATATTCCTGGAATTTTCCAAAGGCTTCGGATTTATGTTTCATTAAGAAGACATAACCGTACCTTGAAAAGTCATCCGTAAAAGTAATGAAGTAAGAATAACCGCTTCTCGCATGTGTAGACATTGGACCGCACACGTCGCTATGTACGAGTCCCAAGAGCTCGCTCGCTCTTACTCCGTGTCCAGTGAACGGAGTCTTTGTCATCTTTCCTTTGAGACAGGATTGACAAGTGGCATACGATTGATATTCGAACGGATTCAAATATCCTTCTGTATGTAACTTCGTCAACCTTCTCTCATTGATGTGACCCAGTCTACAATGCCATAAGAAAGTCTGATTTATTTCCGGAGACTTTCTTTTGTGTTTATTTTTGACATTGAAAATCTGTGGTTGGTTTAATACGTATATACCATTGCTTAATGTACCTGACCCAATCAGAACTTGATTAAGGTGAATGTTTACAACATTACTTACAAACGCAAATTCATAACCTTCATTAGAAATCAAAGATACAGAAATGATATTACAAGTTGTGTTGGGTACAAAAAAGCAATTACGTAAAACCAAAACATGTCCATCTGACATTCCCAGGTGATTGTCCCCCACGGCCTTAGCATCCATGCTAGCTCCGTTTGCAACTTTGAGGGTCATGTCACCTGCCTTCAAAACCCTACGGTTTCTCAACGCCTTCAAAGAATTAGAGATATAAGATCCTGCTCCGGTATCCAATACCCAGGAAGTAGAGTTTATTGATAGACAGTTTTCAATAACATACACACCTGAAGCTGAAGCCGCAACATGCTTCAGATCCTGTGTTCTGGATTTCTAAGCCCTACAATCTTTCTTCCAGTGTCCACTCTTGTGACAGTAAAAGCATTCTTCCTTATCCACAAGCTTTCCCGCTACCTTTGTTGCTTTTGTCTTTCCCTTCGTATCCACTTTACTAACACCGCCCCTTGGTTTGGCGGGGGCTTTCTTCTTCTTTCCCTTGGCTTTCGCCTTGGATCTAGAAGAGGAAGATCCTCCTACAAACAAAGTGGATGTTTCCCTACCTTTCTGTAGGGTGCCCTCTGCACTCCTCAGCATGTTGAGGAGTTCTGAAAGTTCAACTTCTTTTTCTTGTAAGTTGAAGTCCAGGATAAACTGGGCGTAAGTGAAAGGAAGGGACTGGAGAATCAAGTCCGTATAGAGCTCGTTCTCTAACGTGGTCCAAAGGTCCGCGAGCTCCTCAATGAAGCCAATCATCTGAAGCACGTATTCCGCTACCGATGATCCAATGGCCAACCTTGCCGAAAATAACTTCTTCGACACTTCGTATCTTGCGATACGAGATTGCTTTCCATACATTTCTTTTGTATGGAGAAATATGGATTCAAGGTCCATATTCTCGTGCCTCCTCTGATGTTCGTTGTCCATAGAGGCAAGCACGAGGCACCTGGCCTTCGCGCAATCGATCTCCCAAGTCTTACGGATTTCCTTATCCGTGATGCTGGAGGCGGGACCTGGGACAGGGGGAGCTATGGTGGTAAGGAGATACCCCATCTTGTCATAAGTGATTGCCATTTTGATATTCCTGAGCCAATCTTTGTAGTTTAGCCCTGTCAGTATGTTTTTATCTAGTAATAACTTAAGTCCAGTCATGTTGATTGGTCGCTGCAATTAGGAGAGAGAGAAGAAACACTTTACCATGATGCCCTTACAAGTTTAGAGTGGTTTTTAATTTGTCTAAACAGGATGGCTCCCACTGTCTGTCGAATCCCTTCTCAAACCAAAAAGGAAGAATTAGTCAGGATCAATCTCACCGTACAATACTTGCTTAAACGTTTGGCCAGGCTGGTGTCGGTACTTCGAGGGAGGTGTTCATATCAGATTTTTGCATTTTCATACCGCCCAATTTTTGTCACATTGCATATCGGTAGATACTCTTGAGCCGTGTTTGCTAGTCAATTGCAGGATACAGGTTCTCGGTTCTAAAATGGTGAAATTCATGGAAAACACAATAAAATCCGGGTTCCTGCCAACCACTGAGAAAACACGGTCTCCGCTCGTCATCCGTATGTTGCCAGATACCAGTTTAGGAAGACAAAATGTCAAATCAATATCACCTTCATGCACAAGGCTCAATGGCAACAACAAGTTCCAAGAAATCTACGCGGAGCTCGAGGCAATCATGACAAAAACATCCACAAAAAGTCCACCTTTCCTCAACAGAAATTCTGGAACAAATGTGAAAGTATTTTCAGAAAATACATATACCAGACAAGAGGGGACAGAAGACCAGGGAAGTACACAGAAGCCGACACTCCAACTCACCCATAGGGCCGCGGATCCGCGGCCAAAGGGTGGTCTAGGCCGCGGATCCGCGGCCGTTTAGGCGCCAAATCTGCAGAGCTTTGGGGGGTAATTTTGTCTTTTTGTTTGGGTTCTGGTGGTTGCCCTAGGTTTTCATTTTTTGGCCTATAAATAGCCCAGAACTTTGTGAAGGAAAGGGTCGATTCTTGTATTTTCATTTTGCTAGGTTTAGTTGTGTTTCTTCTTCCTCTTCTCACCTCTTCTCCATTGAAACTTGTAGTGAGCTTATGAGTGAAGAGTGATGAATAAAGAAGAACCATTTATTATCATGCTTGTCTCTTTATCTTTATAATTGTTGTAATTTTAATTCGTTAAGTAGTTGTTGTTATTTTCTTGTTGTTTCTTTCTTCTCTCTTTTTCTTTATCTTTTATACGACAATGACGCTTACGTTCGATCCTCGCCAAGGTGAGGTCGCAAATTGCTAGTCGTATTCTTCTAATCTCCTTCTTTCTATCTTCCTCTTTTGTTTTGTTTTATTTTTCCGTATCATGATGTGTGAGTAGTTCATACTTGTTAGGGTAGGATAAGGAAAGTTTGAGAGAAGGAAATCTCTCTCACTCTTTCCTTGCCCAACAGCTTAAATCGACTCCCGTTTATTGAACCACAATCCGCTCCTCACGGCACCCTATCCTACATGATAGAGGTGATTCCGTAGTGAGACCGGTTGTGGTTGAATTAACCGGAGGTTATGGCTAAGAGCCAAGAACGGACGGACAAGCACCAAAAGGAAGGACTTATGCGTTGGAAAGCCTAGCTTATACTCGCAAGTTCCTTCCTAGTCGTGCTAATCACCGTTGTTGCCGATTACCATAACACCGATATTAAGAGGGGCAACGAATGATGTGGAGACTCCTAACTCAAACTAACCTAATCCTAACCCTAACAAGCTCTCTTTAAATATCAACTCAACACTTAGATAATCACAACAAAATCTGAACTCTCGGACTTAACTCGTTAAAACACATTGAAAAAGACTCCCATCTCCCTGCGGACGACCCGTACTCAACCGGCTAGCTACAAGCGAAACCGTCTTGATTGCGGTATTTAAACTAAAACTTGAACACGCAGAACCTCTAACAATCAAATGGCGCCGTTGCCGGGGAGACGGTAGTTTATTTCCTTGTGTAATTTCGGGTTAACTTGTGAATATAACCAAAAAACAAAACAAAAAAATATACTTTGTAAAAAAAGACCATCTTGTTGTTTTTTTTTTGATTAGCTTTTGTGCAAGTGTGCAGGAATATACGAAGTTCAAGATCGACGCCAAAGACGTCGGATAAGACGGAGTTCAAGTACAGTGCCAAAGACGTGGGAAGATAGACCCACATTTCGCGGCTGCACCGCGACGGATCAAAATGAAGCAAACGGTCTACTGAAAAATCTGGAGCAGATACAGTGAGCAAATCAGAATTCCACATATCCAGACAAGCAGAGGACACCCAACAGAGAACACCCAAATTTTTTCAGAGTCCCAATTCCTCTACACAGCCGCGGAACCGCGGCCTAAGGTGGTGTTTGGCCGCGGATCCGCGGCCAATTGGTGCCCTTAGTGTGCCAAAATCTCTCTGTAAGTCCCTGTTCTCGTCTCCACTCCTCTGGACTCCACTGAATTGTGTTTTCTGCAGATTTCTTTGCGCAAACTCTTCTCCCCCTTCCAATAAACTGTTCTTGTGCAGGATTCTTTGCGCCGCAAATAAAAATTGTTTGCAGTTGATTTGTTATCGCTTTGCATTCATTAATACGGACTTAAGGGGCTTGAAACCAATTCAGATTGGGTGGGGATTTCATCACCCTTCCCAGGACCCCAAAAATCACAAAAAGCATATGCATTGACCATTGTAAAAATTAAAAAATACTAGACTTCAGACCTAAGGACTTCGCGCTCATTAGGACAGAGGACTAGTTACAGGCATCGACCGTTTATCCTATCTGACTTTTGCGGTGCCTAGGCAAGTGTGACGAAGGAAAGTGGTTATTTAATTAAGGAACTTCGCGAAAGCGTTGGATAACCTACCACTTACCTGGCACTTATCTGGCCGCATTAGACGGAGAAGAGGCGGTTTGAGGTCTTTTTTCTAGCCCTCTGGAACAGTTAGGAGCAGGTCTAGTTGACCTAGGCGACCGTAGATCTAGGTGAGATTGTGCATATCTTGTTTGTGATTACTTAAAGCCGTAAGTCCGTACATATTTCTGTAAATCTCTTTCTAAAAACAAAAAAAAAGAAAAAAAATACTTTTATAAAAACTTGCCCTTTGTCGCCAAATCCATTTTTCACCCACCACCCATCGCCTTTCTCCATTGACGTTTTCTTACCCTCACCTTCTCCGCTTTGACTATACTAAACTCATTTAGTGTATGTCCGCTTGGACTCGGGACACTAGCGCCCGTCTAGTCCGCGTTACGTTAGTCGCTACCGACTACGCGATCGACTCCGAAGTCGATACTCCATCCACTCCTCTTTCACCCCTTCCTTTGCCGGCCAACTCCGACGTTGACCGGAATTCTGTTCATACATCTTCACCTTCACCTTCACCAACCTCTTCTTCCGCGATGTCGGGATTTAATCCGAACATCTCTTTGACCACCGCTGAATTGGCTCCACCTCCTACGGAGACCAATCTCCCACCACCTCCGCCTGTTGTAGCGCCGCAGCGAATCGCGCTACAGGATCGTTTCTACCCCACCCGTTCTACACTTCCCACCTGCCTTTCTCTTCCTCCGGCCAATGGGGAAAACTTTGAAATTAAGCCCCATTTCATCAACATGCTTCCACATTTTCATGGGCTTGAATCTAAAGATGCCTATATCTTCATCAACAAATTTCAAAACGTCTGTGCCATGATGAAAACTACCCAACTGTCGGACGATGCTATACGTCTACGGGTCATTCCGTTCACTTTATGCGATCTCGCTGAAAAATGGCTGTATAGCACCGCTTCCCACTCCATAACCAGTTAGGACGAGTTTGTAAAAGCGTTTCTAAAAAAATTCTATCCGAATCATAAGACCGCAAGGATTCGAAATGAAATCAACCAATTCTCTCAGCTTCCTTCTGAACCCTTCTGGAAGTTCTTTGACCGATACAAAGACCTTCTTGTTCAGTGTCCTCACCACGGTATAGAGAAATGGCAACTTTGCCGAACCTTATACGAGGGCCTGAACCCAGCAACGAAGCAGTTGTTGGAAACCATCTGTCAGGGCCACTTCCTAACGAAATCTGACGAGGAAGCGTGGCAGTTCTTTGACGACCTTACGGAGCAAACGCTACAGTGGGAGAGCACCAGACCGACTTCTTCTTCTTCTACCTCCACTTCTACCGGTCAGTCTAGGGTAGGAATTCACCAGCTTGATGTCTCTATTGCGATGAAAGCTGAAATGGCTACAATAACAAGAAAGCTTGAAGCGATAGAGAGCAAATTTTCTTCTCCTGCTCCTGCCCCTGTTCTCCCCCTTCGTACCATCTGCGCTTGTTGTTCCGATCCTTCTCACTTGACCGAAGAGTGTCCTTACAATCCACCCTCGCAAGGACAGGATCAGGTTAATGCTGCCTTCCAGCAAAGACCGAGGAATGATCCATACTCTTCCACCTAAGATCCCGGTTGGAGGAACCACCCCAATTTCGCCTGGAATCAGAATCAGAATCAATTCCAAGGCAACAATTTCCAAAGGGCCCCTCCACCGCAACAACAAGAGCAACAACAAACTCAGTATCAGCAGCCCTTCCAACCCCAACCTTTCCAAAATCAGACGAACAACTTTCCACCCAACAATTTTTTTCCACCAAACAACTTTGTTCCGTCAAACAACGATAAGGTTTCCTCGCTCGAACGAAGTCTAGAGGCGTTTGTTAAACAATCGACTCAATCCACCGCCAACATCCAGTCTTCCATTCAATCTCTAGTGCAACACACTGCCGCACACGGGCAAAGCATCAAGACCATCGAGGCCCAGATTGCACAGCTGAACGCGGCCTTAAGCGAGCGAGAGAAGGGGAAGCTCCCGTCCCAGCCACTTCCAAATCCCGGTCACCCACATAATGCACATGTTGCTCTTGAACAACAGAACCATAATGTGAGTGCCGTGACCACACTGAGATCGGGAAGGACGCTGCAAAACAACATTGGCAAACGAATCAACGATGACACCCCGGCCGCTGCTTCTTCTTCTTCTTCTTCTTCTTCTTCTTCTTCTTCGTCTTCCGAGCCTATTCTCCGTTCTTCAACAGGCTCTCCTTCCTCTTCTTCTGCTCTGAACGGACCCACTTCTCACTCCACGAAAACACCTATTCTGGGATCCGTTCCAACTCCACAATCTCCTCCTCCAGCATTAGACTCAACCAATTTTCAAAATGTTCAATTTCCAAACCGGTTGAGGTCTAATAAATAAAATCCTCAAATTGAGAAGATTCTGGAGTTATTCAAGCAGGTTAACATTAACATTCCTCTTTTAGATGCTGTCCAACAAGTCCCGTCCTACGCAAAAATCTTAAAGGACTTATGCACGAAAAAGAGGAAGTCTCAGGTACCCAAGAAAGTTTTCTTGGCTAGTGCTGTGAGTGATGCCCTTACCCAATCTTTACATCAAAAACGGAAGGACCCTGGCTGTCCTACGATTTCAATTACCATTGGGGATAAGAACATCAACCGCGCACTATTAGATCTTGGTGCCAGTGTTAACCTGCTTCCGTATTCAGTATACGAGCAATTAGGCGTCGGAGAGCTGAAACACACGCACTGCACTCTCCAAATATCCGACCGATCGATCACCCATCCTAGTGGTGAGCTAGAAGATGTGTTAATAAAAGTCGGGGACTTCATATTCCCCGTTGACTTCATTGTATTAGATACACAGCCTGTAGCTAACCCCCGGAATCAAATTCCGGTGATACTCGGTCGCCTATTTCTCGCAACCTCAAATGCTGTGATCAATTGTCGCAACGGTTCGATGAACCTCTCTTTTGGAAATATGACGATTGAACTCAACATTTTTAGGTTGGGGAATCAGCCCGCCGAACCTAATGCTCATATACTGGACGTCTGCTCGATCCAGGAGATCACCCCTGAAGAGTGTGAATTCGAGGAGTTTCTGTTCGAACACGATAATCTTGATGCCACTAGTGCGTTCCTCCTCGAACCTGCTGCTATTTCTGCGCCCGATAACGACTACGAGTGTTTTACGTTCTCGAACGATCTTAACCGCGCACAACCCGAGTTTGAATCTTTCGAATTTTCGGATGAGTTACCTGAACCATCCGACTCGGTCGCCTACACTCGCTTTGAACTTTTGCTGGAGTCCTTTGAGTTCGAGACCTCTGCACCAATCTTGGCTTCCATCGTTTCACCTCCAACGCTCGAACTCAAGCCTTTGCCGTCTCACCTTAAGTATGCTTACTTAGGTGAGAACGAGACCCTCCTTGTCATCATTTCGGCTTTTCTAGCTCCAGAGCAAGAAAAAGCCCTTCTCGCGGTCTTGCACAGCAACAGGCAAGCTTTTGGCTGGTCCATGGCGGACATCAAGGGGATTAGTCCCCTTATCGTTGAGCATCATATTCATCTGATGGATGATGCCAAACCAGCCCGGGATCCACAAAGACGTCTCAATCCAGTCATGAAAGAGGCTGTGAAGAAGGAGATCGTAAAATGTCTAGATAGTGGTATCATTTACCCTATCTCTGATAGCCAGTGGGTTAGCCCCATTCATGTTGTCCCCAAGAAGTCGGGCATCACGGTCATAACCAACGAGGCGAACGAGTTAATCCCTACTCGCACCCAAACTGGGTGGCGTGTATGCATTGATTACAGAAAACTCAACGCGGTAACGCGGAAAGACCACTTTCCGCTACCCTTCATTGACCAGATGCTTGAACGATTGGCCGGACATTAGTACTATTGCTTTCTTGATGGCTACTCTGGCTATAATCAAATTCCCATCGCCGAAAAAGACCAGGACAAGACCACTTTCACTTGTCCTTTCGGCACGTTTGCATATCGATGCATGCCATTTGGGTTATGCAATGCGCCCGCTACCTTCCAGCGGTGTATGATGGGAATCTTCTCAGACATGGTGGAAAAATTTCTGGAGATTTTCATGGATGACTTCTCCATCTTCGGCGATTCCTTCAACGAGTGTTTGCTGCATCTTGACGCTGTCCTTACCCGATGTAAGGACAAGAATCTCACTTTGAACTGGGAGAAATGCCACTTCATGGTGCGCGAAGGTATTGTCTTAGGACATATCATCTCGCAAAATGGCATAGAGGTTGACAAAGCAAAGATTGAGGTCATTTCCAATCTGCCTCCTCCCCGATGCGTCAGAGATATCCGAGCCTTCCTTGGCCATGCCGGTTTTTATAGACGGTTTATCAAGGACTTTAGCAAGATTGCTAGGCCGTTGACTCTTTTGCTGGCCAAGGACACGCCATTCGACTTCAACTCGAGCTGTGTGACTGCATTCGAGTCACTGAAACGCTCACTCACTTCTGCTCCCGTTCTTTCTTCACCTGACTGGACGCACCCATTTGAGATTATGTGCGATGCATCCGACTTTGCAATTGGTGCTGTCCTTGGACAACACATCAACAAAATGCCGCACGTAATCTATTACGCAAGCCGAACCCTGAACGACGCCCAACTCAACTATACAACAACTGAGAAGGAATTCTTAGCTGTTGTATTTGCTATAGAAAAGTTCAGGCCCTACCTCATCGGCTCTCCAGTCATTGTCTACACAGACCATTCATCTCTGCGCCATCTTTTTGCGAAGAAAGATGCAAAGTCTCGGTTAATACGTTGGATCCTCTTGCTTCAAGAGTTTGACCTTGTCATTAAGGACAAACGAGGATGTGAAAACGTAGTTGCCGACCATCTCTCACGACTTCCTTCTTCGCCTTCGCTTCCAATTCCGATCAACGACGTTTTCCCGGATGAACAGCTCTTGACAGTATCGTGCGAACCCTGGTTCGCAGATATTGTGAACTATTTGGCCACGGGATTACTACCGACCGAATGGTCAAGTCAGGACAGACTTCGCTTCTTATCCCAAGTAAAACACTTTTACTGGGACGAACCCTACTTGTTCAAGTACTGTCCCGACCAGATTATTCGTCGGTGTGTCCCTGATGAGGAATTCAAGAGTGCGCTGTCATTTTGCCACGATCAAGCGTGTGGCGGGCATTTTGGGCCCAGAAAGACAGCTGAGAAGATCTTGCAATGTGGTTTCTACTGGCCACAACTCTTCAAAGACGCTCATGACTATTGCAAGACTTGCTCCCGGTGCCAACACATGGGCCGGATATCCCGGAGGAACGAGATGCCGCTCCAACCGATCTTGGTTGTGGAGATTTTCGATGTTTGGGGGATAGATTTCATGGGGCCGTTTCCCAGCTCTTTTGGGAACTTGTACATCCTTCTAGCTGTTGATTACATCTCTAAATGGGTCGAGGCTGTGCCCAGCCGGACTAACGACAACAAGGTTGTCGTTAGGTTCCTTAAAGAAAACATTTTCTCCCGGTTTGGGCACCCCCGAGCGATCATTAGAGACAATGGAAGTCATTTCTGCAATAAAACTTTCGAAGCCTTGATGCGGAAATACTCCATTAATCATAAGCTCTCTACGCCTTACCATCCCCAAACCTGCGGGAAGGCCGAAGTTTCAAATCGGCAAATCAAGCAGATACTGGAGAAGACGGTTTCCAAGAACCGTAAGGATTGGTCGCAGAAACTCACTGATGCCCTTTGGGCATTTAGAACCGCTTATAAGACCGACCTTGGCATGTCTCCCTATCGGCTTGTGTACGGAAAAGCCTGCCACCTTCCTGTCGAAATAGAGCATCGTGCATTTTGGGCGATAAAGGAGCTGGATCTGTCTCTTGAGGATGCGGGCAGCCATCGGAAGCTGCAATTGAACGAACTGAACGAGCTTAGGGATGAGGCTTACGATAACGCGGTTGTCGTTAAGAATCGAACGAAGGTGTTTCACGATAAACACCTTTTGCGCAAAACCTTCGTACCTGGTCAGCAGGTACTGCTTTACGACACCCGACTTCACTTCCATCCAGGACAGCTCCGATCTCGCTGGAAAGGGCCGTATTTTGTGCGGAATGTGTATCCGCAGGGCGCTGTGGATTTGGAGAATCCAAAGGACGGTTCAGTTTTCAAAGTGAACGGACACCGATGCAAACCGTACCTTAGCGCTGAACCAACAGAGGAGCTCCGGTTCTTACAGGAGCCGGTTTACCCTGAATGATCTTCCTCTGCCTACCTCCAAACTTCGGTTATCCAGCCAAGAACAGTGGACACTATTCCAAATAAGTTTGGGGGTATGTATAAACCATTTTGTATATATTTGTGTATATTCTTTTTCTTTTCTTTAAAAACAAAAACAAATAAAAATTTGTGTATCGCTAACCGACAATTTTAACCCTTCAAATAATCTCTTCATGCAATGACAGTGAGGACACTGTCCAGTTTAAGTTTGGGGGTACGCTCGGTACGCATTTCTTACCTTCGCATTCATATGTATATTTTGCATCTGCATATTAATATCCATAAAAATCCATAAAAATCTGAAAATTTTCTGAAAACATAAAAACTTTTTTGTCAAGTTAGCTTGTGGAAGAACTCTGATTCAACATTCGACGGTTTTTGTTTGAAAAAATAGGAATAACTAGATCTTATGTTTGGATTTTGAAAACCTGAAAGATAACTCTCCTTTGAAGTTAACTATAGCTGATATACGTCTTTAAATCACACTACACGTGTCGTGAGTTTTTGGGAATTAGATGACAAGTCTTTTATGCTGAAAAACTTTTAAACAGATAAATGATTTTCTGAGGATCAAATAGGTTTGTTCTGAAATAAGTAATGTCAAGAATAGTTTATGAAGTAAAGAGAATATGAAGGAATGTTATTGATGCCGAAATTGGAGCTAAGTCTGAAAAATAACCCATGTGAAACTTGATTGGAATGATTACACACCAAACCCACCAAACACGTCTTTTATCCAAAAAAATAATTGAACTGCCGGTTATATCTCCGTTCGTATTAAATCATCTGATTTTCACGCCAAACTGTCTTTTGTTTTTAGACCTAGGTAACTTGAGTAATTAAGTCCGCTGGGGTGTTTCTACACCTAATGCCCTAAAACCAACTGGTTTGGGTGCATTGGCCCAAAGCTCGCTAAGAAGCCTAGAAAGTCCAGTTTAAAACAAAGTCAAGCAAGTGTTCTCTCCGAGTTAAAATTCCTAACGGTTCTTTGTGTGAGAATAATCTTGATAAAAGACAGGCTTTTATAAAAATTTTAACGGAGATATGAAGGTTTTATTCTATGATAAAGACTATTGCACGTTCACAGAGGTGTGTATGAAATGAAAACAATAAAAAGGTGGAGTGAAAAATACGACTTAGTTTCCTGTTATGGAAGATAGAAATTCTGAAGTTGAAACCTTACTGGAAAACGAAACTTGAAAAATGCTTAACTCTTTATAAAACTTATGTGATCCTTTTAAAATTGTTATCTGGGCTTTATTGTGCGACATGATGACTTTATTCGACCTTTCGGGAACTTAACGACACTATTTGCACTGCACGTAAATACATATAAAATCTGTAGTTAAATAAGAAGCGAGGTGTGAAAAATAAAGGTTCGATGGTCTAGACTTAGGATTATAGAATTATTATTTTCTAAAACAAAACTTTAGGGTTTGAATCTTAGTTATTTTACGAAACCAACTTGACCGGATTTTGTGGGTAGTATCCGCTGAAAACCCTCAGGAGACAACACTCCTCCTACTAAGGACACCTAGAGGTTTAACGGCTTGTTGCACATGCTCAGTGCAATCGCGTTCCCTGCGAAAGTGAGGTTAGGAAATTTTTTGTGAATAAATGGGCTTTGCTCGGGACGAGCAAATGATAAGTTTGGGGGTATTTGTTCATATCAGATTTTTGCATTTTCATACCGCCCAATTTTTGTCACATTGCATATCGGTAGATACTCTTGAGCCGTGTTTGCTAGTCAATTGCAGGATACAGGTTCTCGGTTCTAAAACGGTGAAATTCATGGAAAACACAATAAAATCCGGGTTCCTGCCAACCACAGAGAAAACACGGTCTCCGCTCGTCATCCGTATGTTGCCAGATACCAGTTTAGGAAGACAAAATGTCAAATCAATGTCACCTTCATGCACAAGGCTGAATGGCAACAATAAGTTCCAAGAAATCTACGCGGAGCTCGAGGCAATCATGACAAAAACATCCACAAAAAGTCCACCTTTCCTCAACAGAAATTCTGGAAGAAATGTGAAAGTATTTTCAGAAAATACATATACCAGACAAGAGGGGACAGAAGACCAGGGAAGTACACAGAAGCCGACACCCCAACTCACCCAGAGGGCCGCGGATCCGCGGCCAAAGGGGGGTCTAGGCCGCGGATCCGCGGCCGTTTAGGAGCCAAATCTGCAGAGCTTTGGGGGGTAATTTGTTCTTTTTGTTTGGGTTCGGTTCTGGTGGTTGCCCTAGGTTTTCATTTTTTGGCCTATAAATAGCCCAGAACTTTGTGAAGGAAAGGGTCGATTCTTGTATTTTCATTTTGCTAGGTTTAGTTGTGTTTCTTCTTCCTCTTCTCACCTCTTCTCCATTGAAACTTGTAGTGAGCTTATGAGTGAAGAGTGATGAATAAAGAAGAACCATTTATTATCATGCTTGTCTCTTTATCTTTATAATTGTTGTAATTTTAATTCGTTAAGTAGTTGTTGTTATTTTCTTGTTGTTTCTTTCTTCTCTCTTTTTCTTTATCTTTTATACGACAATGACGCTTACGCTCGATCCTCGCCAAGGTGAGGTCGCAAATAGCTAGTCGTATTCTTCTAATCTCCTTCTTTCTGTCTTCCTCTTTTGTTTTGTTTTATTTTTCCGTATCATGATGTGTGAGTAGTTCATACTTGTTAGGGTAGGATAAGGAAAGTTTGAGAGAAGGAAATCTCTCTCACTCTTTCCTTCCCCAACAGCTTAAATCGACTCCCGTTAATTGAACCATAATCCGCTCCTCACGGCACCCTATCCTACATGATAGCGGTGATTCCGTAGTGAGACTGGTTGTGGTTGAATTAACCGGAGGTTATGGCTAAGAGACAAGAACGGACGGACAAGCACCAAAAGGAAGGACTTATGCGTTGGAAAGCCTAGCTTATACTCGCAAGTTCCTTCCTAGTCGTGCTAATCCCCGTTGTTGCCGATTACCAGAACATCGATATTAAGAGGGGCAACGAAAGATGTGGAGACTCCTAACTCAAACTAACCTAATCCTAACCCTAACAAGCTCTCTTTAAATATCAACTCAACACTTAGATAATCACAACATAATCTGAACTCTCGGACTTGACTCGTTAAAACACATTGAAAAAGACTCCCATCTCCCTGCGGACGACCCGTACTCAACCGGCTAGCTACAAGCGAAACCGTCTTGATTGCGGTATTTAAACTAAAACTTGAACACGCAGAACCTCTAACAATCAGGAGGTTTTCCAACGCTTTCGCGATGTTCCTTAATTAAATAACCTCTTTTCCCTGGGGGCGTAGCCCCGCTAACACCTTTCTAGACACCTACTTGGTTTATAGCATTGATCGTTAAGTGAGAAATTTCCCGAGGAGTAGCATATACTCACAGTAGGATCGGGATCCAAATATCATTGCGTGACAAAACTGAAGGAATCCTACCAGAATCATCACACTCCAAATGGTATGCAGCGCTAGCAAGTTTCAGTTCTTTTGAAAATCCCGATGTGGATTTTTGCCCCATGCTCTTATGACCTTGACTTTGGCCAAAATATCATAAGTCACATGTCAAGTTCTACCCGTCATTCTCCAGGTTAATTTGAGCCCATCCGCACATACCCTTGACTTTGGCCAAAATGGTAGAACGACTGCCCCAAACCAACACATCTATCTATGCTGCACATGAATACCCAATAGCTACCAATCACTATGCCTTGACTTTGGCCAACAAACTTAGCTTGAATACTATTGACCATCCATGTGAAACAACGGAGGGCTACGAATGGTTTTGGCGAAACCATGAACGTAGTGAACTTGATATAATCGAAGGAACGAGATAGCTTTTAAAAGGAGTGGCTTAAGCTCCGCGTTTAAAAGTTATTTTTGAAAAGAAACCGAGTGGTTTTGAAAGTGTTCCAACGACTTTTACTTGGTTTATTTTTCTTGCATTAATTCCAATGCGTCCCATCATTTAATCCTACCATTGCAGAAAACAACAAAAATATGACGTACGCTTATGCCATTCGCATTCGCCACGAGGCCCCGTCATTACCCGTTAGGTTACTTAACTAACGACTGAGTGGGGGCTGGGCTAGCGCGGCTGCAAAACATAAGCAACGCCTAAATAATATCATATATAGATATATTACAATGATAGCCATTTCAGATTACAGATGAACACATTGGATATACGAGGAATCCGCAATTCGTACGAGCCTGTAACAAAAGGCGGATTACACGGTCGCGAGGAATAGCTAATACCCCACCCTAGACCCCTACGGGTGCGGCAAACTACCCGCCAAATATCCGAAGTGGAGCAACCTCCCTCAACGACGTGAGTAGGCCACTCGGCACTTCGAGATACCCGGTAGTTTGTGCACCCCACCTTAGGTCTATCCTAGGAGCAAAAACAGTAAAAAGAAATTATACAATGACGGCTACAACCCCGACCCGGTTGTGCGGCCAAAAATAATATTACATCAATTTACATATTACATGAATTGAAAGATAAAAGGAAAAACTCTCATCTCACAACCCCCGGCTATTCATCCGCGACAATCCAATGAATTCATATACACATACCATCAACATTACAGATCACAGATATGTATAACCCCCACTAATCGACGTATAGCGATTAGCAGACGTTCAATACATATAACACATCACAGATATATTCCCGTCAGCTTAAGTCTTTAGAAGTTCGATCAAAATACGGATTTTCAAGCCCCAAAAACTAATTTTTCTTTCTGAAAAATCTGGGCTGAAAAGACATATTGTAAAAATCCCAAAACAACCCCAGAAATACACTGCAACAAAATTGTGCCACGGCCGAGTCAACTCGGTCGCGGAACCGCGGCGGGAGCATGCTCCCGCCGCGTTTCCGCGGCGGCTTGATCGGTTCGTTGGACCAATTTTCTTGTGTGTTTTGTAAAAAGCCTAAATCGATTTTTGATGTAAGATTTTTCAATTTTTGAACAGAATACAGAATCGACAGAAACTTGATTTTTCGGGTTCGTTTCGTGACTTTTTCTCCGATCGAATTTCTAGTTACTTTGCTAACATGTTAGATAGTGTTTAACTAGGCTCTGATACCACTGTAAGTCCATGCTACCCTTCCCCGGTACTTACGGGGTTGCGGAAGTGGTGAAAAACAATTTTCAAGAGGGTGGTAACATGGACTCATAATACGGATCTTTGTTAAACAACTAACTAACAACCTAACATGAGTTTTACCTACTCGGTTAGGGGGCTATACCTTTCTTGAACTCCTTCGTCTTCAACTCTTTCCGGTGTACGGATCGGCCTCACCTCGTCGTCTCCTTGCGCTGAAGATGGATCCACCCGAAAGCTTCTACCTTTGGCTTCTTCTTCGAACTTTGAAGAAACTAGAACACTTGGCTTGCTAGGCCTTGTGAACTAGAATGAGTAGAGGATTGTTTTGGTGTCTTTTTATCTCTAAGGCAATGAGTCTCAACACATTAGAATGGTTTGCCTTGAGCTAGAGAGAGCAAGAGGAAGAGGGAGAGCTTGAGCAAGTGATGGCAAGAGAGAGAAATGAAATGTGAGAATGAGTAACTCTTTTGCCATCCTTGCTCTCATAATTCAAAGCCATCATAACAAAAATAGTAATCATGTATTGTGTGATGGTTTAAGTCAAAATGGCTATATCATTTCATGCACTCATTTTGCATAAATAAACAAGCAAGCAAAAGTCTTTGCCATGGAATGATAGCCATTGTCATGATGATGGTCAACTTGTCCAACCTAGTAAACCGGTCAACAAAGTCAACCCCTCAACAACCATGTCACTATAATACTTAATTAATATTAATGTTAATTATATATATATCTTATTCTCATTAGGGTTTAGTCAAAAGTCAATAGTCAACAGTCAACAGTCAACAACCCCAATGAGAATCCCCTGCCTCTGTCTCTTTGTCAACTGTGCATACACACCCGCATCCGCGTGCTGAGGAACACAAATACAAACGAGATAAAACCAATCCCAAATTGTACACTAGGATCTGGCTTAAACCAAAGCCCGCTAGTGTTAATAGTCCGGACACCAAACGTGCAAAAGTGCACGTATGTGACCGAACCCTGTCGCAAAACCATGCGACCTGTCGCAAAACCATGCGACCACTACTCTTTTGCCTAAAGGAGAATAGCTTTCTGTGTGGGACTCTAAAGACTCGACACTACGCTGGCAGTGGGTTTAACCACAGACCGCAAGCGGCACTAGCTGTGCGTAACGGTCCCCAGGTAGATGCCGACAAGAAGACCGACGAGGTGAAACCCATCTGAACTCCTACTGAGCCTGAATGTGACAATCTCTATACAGTCCGGTCTGTTCGTCTGATACATCGAATGGCGGGCCTAGGGGGCGGTAAACGTCAGTCCCCTAATAGCGGTACAAGTCGTGTCGGAGTGAAGCCCAGAACACCCTGAGATAACACTGGAAACCTACCAGTATATCTCGCTTGCCCTGGCCAGGGACTACTCGTGTAATGGCTCTCCTAGACACAGCGCGATGTCAACCCCCAATACCGGGAGAGACGAATCCTGTCTAACCGTCACTGTCTCCAAGTGCTTCGGGACTGCACCCAAAAACTACCTGTTTGCACGACTCCTTTGAGCCGTGGTGGGGTAGTAATCAAAGTACTGTGGGAACACACTCGAAGCGAAGTGACAGTGTCAAGTCAGCGGACTAAGCTGTACTCATGTCACCTGGGAACTGATAACTGACGATAGGCATAATACCAACCAGCAGTTCACGACGAGTCCTGTCCAGTGCACTCGTAACCCAACGAGCACCCGCATACTATCTTAAGTACGACGTACTGACGGCTGTGGGACAGACCGTCTCCCAAACTGGGATGAGAAGCGCATATGCTAGTTTACTCCGGAGTATTGATGCCCTGTCTCGATAGTCCTGCGACTAGGGACCTGCATAAGGATGTGCTTATAGATTACGCAGCCCCCACTAGTGTGACTGCCATCACACCGCTGGTAATCAAGCAAAGATCCTAAGGGCTCCACTAATGTGTATAGGTGATATACTAAAATAAACACATGTACACATTGAAGTAGAAATAAACCAACGCTGGTAATCAAGCAAGATTTGTCTCAAAAACTATCTATTACTGCAATCAAGAACGGCGTCGCTTGTAGCTAGCCGGTGAGTACGGGTCGGTCCACAGGGATGTTGTGAATTTCCTATTCGCTCAAACGAGTTAATTCCGATGGGAGCCGGATTGATTATTAAATCTAAAAACTGAATTAATGTATATCTAAATCTTGCTAGGATTAGGTCTAGGTTAAGTTTGGAAAGACAATAAATCTCACCGCTTTCTATACCCATATGAAGATCTAATTAGGTGTTATGGTAATTATTAATAAAAGGGATTAGAACCATTTGGAAAGTTATTTCTTCCTCTAGGTTCTTGTCCTTTCTTTAGAAATCCTTACCCTAACCTTCATGGAAAACCATCACAACCGGGCCTTTATACTACGGTATCACCGCTACCTCGTGGGATAGGGTGCCGTAGGGAGCGGTATGTGCATGTATGCATAGAGTCCTATGAAAATATATGACGGGCAAGAAAGGGGATGAGAGATCTTCGTCTCTCAAACCTTCCCCAGATCTAACCCTAACAAGCGAGGAGACTACTCACTCATTAGGGAATTGAAGAACATTTATCTAGGGCAGAGAATAAAAGATTAACTAGGGCAAGAATAGAAAATTAACCTAGGGCAGAAAATAAAGAACTTACAACTTGATTCTCTCCAAAAGAATTCTGAAATTTATTAATTAAGGGAGGCATAGGGAGGCATGAAAAGAATACAATGATTTGGGCTTCTATTTATAGGAGATAGAAACCCTAGGTTTACATTATGATTCGCACATCTTCATTTACAAAAATACCCTGTAAGAAAAGACCAAGTCAAAGATCCGCGCCTCCTCTGCATTATGGTAAATTTTCTCGAACTCCGTGCTTTAGAAGATCGCGGAACCGCGGCCCGAGGCCTGTTTTGGTCGCGGTTCCGCGGTCAAAAGAAAGAATTGGGCTCTGCAACTTCTGGGCTGGGTTCTTGTCATCTTGGGCTACTTAATGCTTTAGTTCTATTCTCAAATTAGCTTCTGGTTTTCTTCCAGATTTTCCAGTGAATACTTGTCGTGGACTTCTATCCGTTCGCTTTGAGTAAATGTCTTGAATCTTGCTTTGTGAATTGTTTCTTATGTAGGCTTGATCAAGAGTCTTCTGTTTGTTGGTAAAAGTCCACTTTTGCATCGTCTTTTCATCGTTTTCACTGTTTTCTGTCATAGAACCTGTAACCTGTAACATGTAGCAGACATGTGTCAAAAGCACCTGTTTTCATTGTAAAATGCATAAGAATGGGGAATATAAAATACATTATTATGGTGTGAACAAATACCCCCAAACTTATCTTTTGCTCGTCCTTGAGCAAACTTATTTTTTATTCTCGATAAAAATCTAACCTAGCCGCACTTTCGCAGGGAAACGCGATTGCACTGAGCTCGTGCAACAAGTCGTTAAACCTCTAGGTGTCCCTAGTAGGAAGAGTGTTGTCTCCTGAGGGTTTTAAGTGGATACTACCCACAAAATCCTATCAACTCGGCTTTTCGACTTTTGTTCTCCAATTAGGTTTTCTAACAAGGAATTCTATTATCGTCAACCCGTAAGTTATCCACCCATATTCTTCACACTTCCTCATCATTTAACTTAAGATTATATATATTCTGTAGACTTACTTAGCTTTCGGCATCTCTTAAGTTTTCCTTCTAGGGTTCCATCTCCACTTAGGAATTTTTATCAACTCTATTAAAGATACAAGTTCTAATCTTCACTCCATTCTTTCATCTAAACTCCAATCACATATCCCCACGTGTGTGTATAAATCACCCTTACACTTGGAAATTCAAATCAAGCAATCATACCCTTGTCCGTTGTCCAAAGTACTTATTAGTAGGTGAATTTTGCTTACACATCCTTCATGCGACCGTTAATACTTCTTGAGGTACCAACGACCGATTACAAGATGTGTTTGTACATTAAAGCGTACTTCCTAGTCTTGCAACACCCAAGGCTTTTTAGCAGTGACTCCCAAACCAGTTGGTCTAAGGCACTAGGTGATGAAGCACCCTCGCTAAATATTTTTCTATTTTTGCAGCCTTACGTAATCGCAAAAACCAGTGTTCATTTCTTTCTATTCACACTTGTATATTTTTTTATTTTTATCATACTAAGGACTTTAGACAAGAGCATTTCAAGGTCTCTTCTATTATTCCAAGTTTCAAGGTGCGTGATTGTGCAAATTGTAGGGTATACATTTTCAGAATCTAGACTTAAGCTAGGAATTATTTTTCAAACTTATACTCTAATAAAAATATCAATACTTTTCCTTTGTTTTAACTTAGCCCAAGAAGTGAACCCAAAATTTGCCTATTTCTAAATAAACTACAAAGACATATACTTTCTACCATTAAATTTTAAGGAAGGTTATTTTTAGTTTTTAATTCACTAAGTCTAAGATCTAGTTGTTCCTAGCCAGTTAACTTATTTGTCAAACTCAAGTCAAATAAGCCAAAATTGAATACAATAATTTTTATAATTTTTCAATTTTTTATGGGTTTTCAAATAAGTATGCAAATGCAAAAATATGTACAAATGAATGCGAAGGAAGAAGACGTACCGAGCATACCCCCAAATTTGAACTTGACAGTGTCCTCACTGTCATGCTAAACCAAGAGGGTCAAAATACCGGCACTCCCCTGTTTATTTATTTATAATTTTTTTTATTTTATTGTTTTGAAATTTTTTTGTTATTTTTTTATAGAAAAAGAAAACAAAAAATATATATACATATATACAAAGGTTCCCCCCAAACTTAAGCTTGGCCTTACACAAGCCAAAGGTTAACACCAACCATTCAAAAATCTTATCGTGGTAATGGTCGAGTTGGTGAAAAAATGGAGTGGAAAGAAAAGAGATGAGAAGCACACGAGACCGTGTGGAGGTAGAAATGGTATACGGTCTTGGTGGAGGAGAAGAGGGGCGGAAAAGAGAAAGAAGGATAGCACGATCTTGAGGGTGTAAATTGAGTGAATAAATTAGCACAATTTGTGATGACCGATGTGTTAAAAGCGATTGTGCTAACCTATCAACCCGTCGAGAAATGGGGTCAAATCCCTCAAGATTCGCAAGAAAATATAGGTCCGCCGAACTTGGTATAGGAGATGAAAGCGTAACGGTCACTTGCACGGTCGGAACAATAGGAAGGACGGAAGGAAGTGAGTGAGGAAGGGTATCAGTTAAGGATTTAGGAGGGTGTATTGGAAAATTCGACACATGAAACAAAAATGGTTCAACCTCAATATTATCCTCAGTACTATCCTCATAATTCTCCTCAATATCTTCCTTAAAAATTTGCTTATCCATGCCAATATCATCAAAATCAAGACGCATATGAAGTTCGGGAGAAACATTTAATGACTCGGGATGATGAATTGGACATAAAATTTCAATTAAATCGACGGGTTCGTCATCCGAAATATTCCCGACGTCTATATCCTCAATCAAGTGAAAATCAATTTTTTCTGACTCCTCATCAAAAGCATGGATATTTATCGATTTAGGTTCTAGAGTGGAGGTGTAAAGATCGAAAGGATTAAGTGTGGTTTCACTTGAAAGGGGTTCTTCACAATATGGCAAATCAAGAACTACAAATTCACACAACTCGTTTTTATTTTCAACTGGTGAACTATTTTGGACAATCGATGGAAAACCGGAGTTGTGGGCTGGAATTGGGTATGGGTAGGTTTGATTTGGAAATCCTCTCAAATTCACACTCTGTCCAACCGCCTCCTCATACCTTGAAAAATTTGGGGCTAGCGGGAAACTAGCTACCGGTTCATCAGGTTGCATAAGGGCGGCCACAGACGCTTCCACATTCCTAACCATTTTGTTTGTTGCTGCGATATACGCCTCCAACGCCTCTTCCAAGCTAGACTTAGGTGGTAAGGGGGTTTCGGTAAAAGATTCGAAATCGTGTGGATATGCAAAACTCCCAACAGGCTGTGTAGAAACATTGTCTAGTGAAGGTGGAAAAGTCGGGTAGGACTGGTAGGAAGTGGGTGATTGGACAGGGGTAGGGTCAACATATGGATAAAAAGGTGATAGTCATGCGGATCCCTAGAACTAGATGAGTGGAGAGGGGTGAAAGATCGGTTGCGAGATTGAGCAATATGCACAGCAATGGACATTGGTCTAGGAGTGACAGAAGGACTTGAAAAAGTGGTATCAACATATGGAGGTGGTAAAGATTGACTTGGTTGACACAAAGTGGGTTGAAAAGTCGAATTGTTTCTCCTAGACGCCTCTATTTGATCTTTCAAAGATATTTTAGGCATGGAAGGATCGTCTTTAAATTGAACGAACAAATTGCCGAACGACGCAAAATTAGGTTCGGGATACCAAAGTTCGGCAAGTGATTTATTATGTGGGGTACCCATGTTAGAAGAAAGGGTGAAAGAAAGAAAGTTGGGTGGTCGTGCAAGGATTTTTTTGCGGCAAAAATTTGCAAGTTCTCTAATAAAAATTTTCCTTTTTCTTTTTCTTTATTTGAAAATTGTTGCAAAAATAATTTTAATAAAAGATATGCAACAGAAAAAATATTACTTGCAATCAGTTATTATTTTAAGCATATCACAAGAATCTTTATTTGGAAAAAATTGTTGCAAAAAGATATTCGAGAAAAGATATGCAACAAAAAAGATTACTTGCAATCACTTTCTATTTTAAACGAGGCGCACAAATCCTGCACAAGATTGTTATTTGGAAGGGGAAATATTTTTATAGCGCACAGAATCCTGCAGGAATTTTCAGAAAAGATATTTCAAAAATTACAGAGAAGAAACAGAGGGGCTTACAGAAGATTTTTCACGAGCTGTAGACACTAGATAGCCGCGTTTCCGCGGTATAATGTGGGGTTACACCGCGGTTTCGCGGTCAGGTAGTCGGCGCGAGACCCTAGAATTTTTCTGACGCTCTGATCTGACAAGAAGGCCGCGTTTCCGCGGTCTAAGATGGGTATGCGCGGCGGAATCGCGGCGTGGTGGAGGCTTCAGGGTGCGGGAAAAATTCCACTGTTCTGTTTTGAAAATCCTTCTCTGTTCTGATCTCCTGATTTCTGTTTCGCTTTCGGGAAATTTCCAGATCTGATTTTGTATATCCTGCAAATTTCAAACAACAAAGTATCCCTTCCAAAAATAACAGATGAAATATTTTTTATATTTTTCTTTTTTTTCAGATTTTCATGATTTTTTTTAATTTTAGATTAACCCGAAATTGCAAAAAGGAAATTTCTACGCCATCCCCGGCAACGGCGCCATTTGATTTGTCTCAAAAACTATCTATTACCGCAATCAAGAACGGCATCGCTTGTAGCTAGCCGGTGAGTACGGGTCGGTCCACAGGGATGTTGTGAATTTCCTATTCGCTCAAACGAGTTATTTCCGATGGGAGCCGGATTGATTATTAAATCTAAAAACTGAATTAATGTATATCTAAATCTTGCTAGGGTTAGCTCTAGGTTAAGTTTGGAAAGTCAATAAATCTCACCGCTTTCTATACCCATATGAAGATCTAATTAGGTGTTATGGTAATTATTAATAAAAGGGATTAGAATCATTTGGAAAGATATTTCTTCCTCTAGGTTCTTGTCCTTCCTTTAGAAATCCATACCCTAACCTCCATGGAAAACCATCACAACTGGGCCTTTATACTACGGTATCACCGCTACCTCGTGGGATAGGGTGCCGTAGGGAGCGGTATGTGCATGTATGCATAGAGTCTTATGAAAATATATGACGGGAAAGAAAGGGGATGCGATATCTTCGTCTCTCAAACCTTCCCCAGATCTAACCCTAACAAGCGAGGAGACTACTCACTCATTAAGGAATTGAAGAACATTTATCTAGGGCAGAGAATAAAAGATTAACTAGGGCAAGAATAGAAAATTAACCTAGGGCAGAAAATAAAGAACTTACAACTTGATGCTCTCCAAAAGAATTCTGAAATTTATTAATTAAGGGAGGCATAGGGAGGCATGAAAAGAATACAATGATTTGGGCTTCTATTTATAGGAGATAGAAACCCTAGGTTTACATTATGATTCGCACATCTGCATTTACAAAAATGCCCTCTAAGAAAAGACCAAGTCAAAGATCCGCGCCGCCTCTGCATTATGGTAAATTTTCTCGAACTCCGTTCTTTAGAAGACCGCGGAACCGCGGCCCGAGGCCTGGTTTGGCCGCGGTTCCGCGGTCAAAAGAAAGAATTGGGCTCTGCAACTTCTGGGCTGGGTTCTTGTCATCTTAGGCTACTTAATGCTTTAGTTCTTTTCTCAAATTAGCTTCTAGTTTTCTTCCAGATTTTCTAGTGAATACTTGTCGTGGACTTCTACCCGTTCGCTTTGAGTCAATGTCTTGAATCTTGCTTTGTGAATTTTTCCTTATGTAGGCTTGATCAAGAGTCTTCTGTTTGTTGGTCAAAGTCCACTTTTGCATCGTCTTTTCATCGTTTTCACTGTTTTCTGTCCAAGAACCTGTAACCTGTAACATGTAGCAGACATGGGTCAAAAGCACCTGTTTTCATTGTAAAATGCATAAGAATGGGGAATATAAAATACAATATTATGGTGTGAACAATTACCCAGCCCCCACTAGTGTGACTGCCATCACAACGCTGGTAATCAAGCAAAGATCCTAAGGGCTCCACTAATGTGTATAGGTGGTATACTAAATAAAACACATGTACACATTGAAGTAGAAACAAACCAAGTAGCATACTACTATATTTGAGCAAGATTGTCTATACAAGGTGAATATCCCAAGCTTCCATTAAGTAATATACAAACTAGTATGATACAGTAATGGCCTCTAGGGCATATACACTAACAAATTTTTCAAATGTTGAATCTTTTCTCGAGTTTAAATCTTTCGGAAATGCGTGCAAGTTTTGTGGTGGACCCTCTAGAAGACAACAAACCTTAAATCGATTATGTGACCGTCTTGAACTGCCTTTTGAACCCTAGGGTTTGAGGCAGTACGGCGTGCCACATGTGAGGCGTTGGCTTGACCCATCTACGGCTGGACCGGTACTACTGTGACACATTCCGGGTTTTTTGAACTCCGCTCAAGCGTTGAGCTTTAGGAAATTTTGGGTATTTGATTATTCGATCGAAATGTTTAATACTGTCTATTTATCTGGAATGTGATACAATATGTGGAATTCATATAGTTAGGCATGAAATCCGAAGTATGTGATATTTCGGATTTACGATGTCTAAAGAGAATGCGGATTCCAAATATTGTAGTTTTACACTTTCTTTTCTGTGACCGTAAGTGTAGTATGTCGCATATCGCCGGTTTCGTTGCTATAAATCAACGACAATCGGGGTACGCATACTCACTTACGTTGATGATATATGATATTATGTGTTGCTGAGATATGATGTGCAGGATTGTCGCGATTGAATAGCCGGGGTTTTTATGTGAGATGAGAGTTTTATTTTTCATTCATGTAAAATTCAAATGTAATGTAATATTCTTTTGTTTGGGGCACTTCCGGGTTGAGGTTGCTGTCACCAGTGTTGTATATTATTTAATTTTCCCCATTAGGATAGACCCAAGGAGGGGAGCATAAGTGACCGGGTTCTGGGGTTCAGTGGGAGGCCATCTCGAGGAGTCAAGACCGGGTCTCCTAAACTCCAGGATTGGTAGGGTCGCTTGCCGCTCTCGTAGGGGTCTAGGGGTGTGGGCTTGGCTATTCATCGAGACTGTGGAATCCGTATTTTCTATTGTTGGCTAAATACTAAATACGGACGTCCTAGTATTTCCCACATTATATATATGTTTCTGCTGCCTGTGTTCTGTGATATCTGAGACAAATGATATATTTTATATGAGATATATAGTAGACGTTGCTTATGTTTTACACCCGCACTAGTCCCGTCCTGGTATGCCGTTAGTTAAGTAACCTAACGGTGTATAACGGAACATTGCGGCGAATGCGGATGGCATAAGCGTACGTTGTATTTTCGTTTCTTTTCTGTGATTGGCTTAAGGACTTGAATGATGGGACTACATTAATATGATTAATGTAAAGAAAATAAACCTAAAAAGATGTTGTAGAATCGGATTTAAAAACCACTCGGCTCTTTATGGAAAAGCTATATTTCAAAACTGCGGAGCACAAGCCACTCCTTTTGAAAACCATTTGATTCTACGAGGATATCAAGTTCAAAGCGTTAAAGATTTTCTTAAAAATCATCCGCAACCCTCCGTCATTTTAGGAAGTAGAGTACTTAGTATTCGTGCTACGTTTGTTGACTTTAGTTAAGGTGTAGTGTACGGTAGCTAAGTGATGTCTTCCTACACTGCATATGATGCAGATTAATTAGGACATTCATGCGACTTTGTTGACCATAGTTAAGGGTCATATGGGTGGGTCTAATTAATCAAGAAATGACGGGTAGAACTTGACTGGAGCTTATGATTTGTTGACCATAGTTAAGGTCATAAGTACTAGGGGTAAAAATCACATCTGGAATTTCAAGTGTTGAGATTTGCAATGAGATTGCATACCTTCCATATGATGGTTGGATCCCGATCCCACTGTGGGCAATAGTTGCTCCTAGAAGAGTTTTGCAGTTTACAATTAGCTAACTCATTAAGTGTCTAGAAAGGTGTTAACGGGGCTACGCCGATGGGAAAACGAGGTTTACTTTAATTAGGTCAGTGCGAAAGCACGGGGAACCTCCCTCAAGTACTGACACTGGCCTGGCTGAATGGTTAGCGAAGTTGTAGACTGTAATTAATCCTGGCTAGTTTTCTTTTTAAGGTTTGAAAGAAAAACTTGATTAAAGCAGTGGGAGACATCGATTAGACAAGATAATAACCAATCTGATCTTTGCAAGAGCTTTCGCTGAGTGTATTCTTTTCTCTCTCTTAATGGCAGATACCAATGACTGGATTCAAGCTTCTACTAGATAAAAATAAACCGAATGGGACCAATTATAAAGACTGGCTGAGGAATCTGAAAATAGCCTTGACTTATGATAAAGTATCATATGTCCTCACGGCTTCAGCCCCGCCCGTCCCAGGTCCAAAATCCCCAGTTGCGGACAAAGAAGTCCGCAAGACATGGGACGCTGACTGTGCCACGGCCAAATGCCTCGCGCTCGCATCGATGGACAACACACATCAAAAGCAGCACGAGAATATGGACATTCAAGCCATATTTCTCCATACAAAGGAGTTGTATGGAGAGCAATCCCGTGTATTACGATACGAAGCATTAAAGAAATTGTTTCAGATGCGAATGGCCCCTGGCACATCAGTAGAAGACCATGTTCTGAAGATGATAGCTCTCATAGAAATGCTTGAGGACCTTGGATGGACAATGGACAATGAACAATATACGGATATTATTCTGCAGTCCCTCCCCTCCACCTTTGCTCAGTTTATAGTTAGCTTCAACATGTACAACATGGAGAGGGAACTACTTGAACTCCTTAATATGTTAAGGAGTGCAGAGAGCACACTGAAATCAGTGAAAACTCCCGTTATGACTGTTGGACAATCTTCCTCTTCTCGCCCAAAGGCTAAGGCCAAGGGAAAGAAAAAGAAGAAGCCCAGCAATCTAAGGGTGGAGTTAAAAAGGTCAAGGGGAAGGAAAAGTCCAAAGCTGGAGAGTCGGGGAAAGGTGAATGTTTTCATTGCCACAAAACAGGACATTGGAAGCGCAACTGTACGGAGTACTTGAATCTCAAGAAGAAGCATGGGGATGCTTCCGCTTCAGGTGTGTTTGTGACAGAAAACTGTTTTTCAATAAACTCTGCTTCCTGGATATTAGATACCGGTTCAGGTTCTCACATTTGCAATTCTATGCAGGGGCTGAGAAATAGCAAGGTTTTGAAGACAGGTGACCATACTCTCCGCGTTGGAAATGGTTCCAATGTACATACAGTCGCAGTGGGAGAGTATCACTTGGGGTTGCCATTTGGGTGTATATTGGTTTTGAACCCATGTTATTTTGTACCAAGTATGCTTTGTAATATAATATCTGTTTCATTGTTAGACAATGAAGGATATAATTTCTTATTACAGAACAATGTTATGAACATTCACCTGAATCAAATGTTGGTTGGGTATGGTACACTTAATAACGGGATATACGTCCTAAATCAACACACAGTTTTCAGCATACAACACACTAATAAAAGAAAACTTTCAGAAATAAATGAAGCTTTTCTTTGGCACTATAGACTTGATCATATTAACGAAACAAGACTAAACAAGTTACACAAAGATGGACATTTAAACCCTTTTGAATATAAATCTTATACGACTTGCCAGTCTTGAATCAAGGGTAAAATGACCAAAACTCCGTTTACCGGACACGAAGAAAGAGCTACCGAGCTCCAAGGACTCATACATAGTGATGTATGTGGGCCAATGTCTACACAGGGTAGAGGCGGTTTTTCTTACTTCATTACTTTCACTGACGATTTATCAAGATTAGGTCATGTATTTTTATTAAAGCAAAAATCCGAAGATTTCGAGAAATTCACTGAATATAAACAAGAAGTAGAAAAACAAACCGGCTTGAGTATCAAGATGCTTCGATCAGATCGAGGTGGAGAGTACCACAGTACAGAATTTGCAAACTTCCTAAAAGAGAATGAGATTCTCTTTCAACTCACTCCTCCTTACACACCACAGCACAACGGTGTGTCTGAACGACGGAATATGACCCTATTAGATATGGTCCGATCCATGATGAGTGATGCTGAGTTACCTGTCTCATTTTGGGGGCATGCACTGGAGACTGCAGCGTTTCTGCCGAACAGGGTTCCAACCAAAAACGTGTCTACCACGCCATATGAGATATGGCATGGGAAGAGACCATCTCTTAAGATAATTAAGATTTGGGGTTGCCTGGCCTATGTTAAAAAACAGAATCCGGACAAACTCGAGACACGGTCAGTCATGTGTAACTTTGTGGGATATCCAAGGAACTCTTATGGATATCTATTCTACCACAAGGAGGAATAAAAGGTGTTTGTTTCTCAGTATGCCACATTCTTAGAAAAAGAGTTTTTCACAGATAAAGATGATGGCAATGTGGTGGATCTAGAAGAGGTTCTAGAGACACAAACTACAAATGACGACTTAGTTGAACCGGCTGTTGCAATAGAAACTGAGGAACCTCGACCACTCCGAAGGTCTTGTAGGACTTCTCGCCAACCGGAGAGGTACTACGGTTTCCTCATTGATGGTGACAGAGAAGACTGCATCATAGAGGATGATGATGTAAGTCCACGTTACCTCTCCCGGTACTTACGGGCTTGCGAAAATGATGAAAAACGATTTTTCAAGAGGTGGTAACATGGACTCAAAATACGGATCTTTGTTAAACAACTACCTAACAACCTAACTTGAGTTTTACCTACTCGGTTAGGAGGCTATACCTTTCTTGAACTCCTTCGTCTTCAAATCTTTCCGGTGTACGGATCAGCCTCACCTCGTCGTCTTGCCGAAGATGGATCCACCTGAAAGCTTCTACCTTTGGCTTCTTCTTCGAACTTTAAGAAACTAGAACACTTGGTTTGCCAAAGCTTGTGAACTAGGATGAGTAAAGAAGTGATATGGGTTTTCTTTTATCTCTAAGGCAATGTTTCTCAACTCATGAGAGGGTGTTGCCTTGAGCTAGAGAGAGCAAGAGGAAGAGCAAGAGGGAGAGCTCAAGCAAGAGAGAGAAATGAAATGAGAGAATGGGTAACTCTTTTGCCATCCAATCTCTCATAATCCAAAACCATGATTACTCATAATAGTAATTGAGTATTATGTGTTGGTTCAAGTCAAAATGGCCATATCATTTCATGCACTCATTTTGCAAAAACAAACAAGCAAGCAAAAGTCTCTGCCATGAAATAATAGCCATTGCAATGATGATGGTCAACTAGTCCAACCTAGTCAACCGGTCAACAAAGTCAACAAGTCAACAAAGTCAACCCCTCATCTCAACCATGACACAATAATACTTAATTAATATTATCATTAATCATATTTCTTATTCTCATTAGGGTTTAGCAAAAGTCAATGGTCAATAGTGAACAGTCAACAGTCAATAACCCCAATAAGAATCCTCTGCCTCTGTCTCTCTGTCAACTGTGCATAAACACCCGCATCCGCGTTCCGAGGAACACGAATACAAACGAGATAAAACCAATCCCAAAATGTACACTAGGATCTGGCTTAAAACAAAGCCCGCTAGTGTTAACTGTCCGGACACCAAACGTGCACAAATGCACGGATGTGACTGAACCTTGTCGCAAAACCATGAGACCTGTCGCAAAACCATGCGACCTCTACTCTTTTGCCTAAAGGCGAATAGCTTTCTGTGTGGGACTCTAAAGACTCGACACTATGCTGGCAGTGGGTTTAACCACAGACCGCAAGCGGCATTAGCTGTGCGTAACGGTCCCCAGATAGATACCGACAAGAAGACGGACAAGGTGAAACCCATCTGAACTCCTACTGAGCCTGAATGTGACAATCTCTGTACTGTCCGGTCTGTTCGTCTGATACATCGCATGGCGGGCCTAGGGGGCGGTAAACGTCAGTCCCCTACTAGCGGTACAAGTCGTGTCGGAGTGTAGCCCAGAACACCCTGAGATAACACTGGAAATCTACCAGTATATCTCGCTTGCCCTGGCCAGGGACTACTCGTGTAATAGCTCTCCTAGACACAGCGCGATGTCAACCCCCAATACCGGGAAAGACGAATCCTGTCTAACCATCACTGCCTCCAAGTGCTTCGGGACTGCACCCAACTACTACCTGTTTGCACGACTCCTTTGAGCCGTGGTAGGGTAGTAATCTAAGTACAGTGGGAACACACTCGAGGGGAAGTGACAGTGTCAAGTCAGCGGACTAAGCTGTACTCATGTCACCTGGGAACTGATAACTGATAATAGGTATAGTACCAACCAACAGTTCCCGACGAGTCCTGTCCAGTGTACTCGTAACCTAACGAGCACCCGCATACTATCTCAAGTACGACGTACTGACGGCTGTGGGACAGACCGTCTCCCACACTGGGATGAGTAGCGCATACGCTAGTCTACTCCGGAGTATCGATGCCCTATCTCAATAGTCCTACGACTAGGGACCTGCATAAGGATGTGCTTGTGGATTACCCAGCCCCCACTAGTGTGACTGCCATCACAACGCTGGTAATCAAGCAAAGATCCTAAGGGCTCCACTAATGTGTATAGGTGATATACTAAAATAAACACATGTACACATTAAAGTAGAAACAAACCAAGTAGCATACTACTATATTGAGCAAGATTGTCTATACAAGGTGAATATCCCAAGCTTCCATTAAGTAATATACAAACTAGTATGATACAGTAATGGCCTCCAGGGCATATACACTAACAGATGATCCTACCTGTTTTAAGCAAGCTATCACGAGTGGAGACTCAGTGAAGTGGATGGATGCCATGAGATCCGAAATGGAGTCTATGTACACCAACAAAGTATTGACTTTGGATGTTGTACCCACTGGGGTAAAACCTGTGGGATGCAAATGGATCTTTAAAAGAAAGATTGGTGTAGATGGGCAGGTAGAGACCTATAAGGCAAGACTTGTGGCGAAGGGTTTTCGTCAAAGACCAGGTTTGGACTATGACGAGACTTTTTCGCCCGTAGCCATGCTTAAATCCATTCGGATCCTACTTGCTATTGCTGCTCACTACGACTATGAAATCTTGTAGATGAACGTTAAAACGGCATTTCTAAATGGAGATTTAGAAGAATGCGTTTATATGGATCAGCCGGAGGGCTTCATTGACAGTGGGAGCAGCGGATAGCATGTAGATTGCTTAAATCCATATATGGGTTAAAGTAGGCATCACGGAGTTGGAACATCTGTTTCGATGATGTTATCAAAGAGTTTGATTTCATCAAAAATCCAGATGAACCTTGTGTTTATAAGAAGGTTGTAGGAAGAGCTGTCACATTCCTCGTATTGTACGTGGATGACATTCTTCTGATAGAAAATGATATTCCTGTAAGTCCATGCTACCTCTCCCGGTACTTTCGGGAATGCGGAATTTGATAAAAAACGATTTTCTTAGAGGTGGTAACATGGACTTAAAACCCGGATCTTTGTTAAACATCTAACTAACAACCTAACTTCGAGTTGCTAACTACTCGGTTAGGGGGTTATACCTTTCTTTTTCTCGAACTCCTTCGTCTTCAAGCTTCGATGGTCGTCCGAATCGGCTTCTCCCTGTCGTCTCCTTGCTCCGAAGATAGATCCACCTGAAAGCCTCAACCTTTGGCTCCTTCTTCGAACTTTGAAGAAACTAGTTCACTCGGTTTGCTAAACCTTGTGAACTAGAGTGAGTAGAGAAGAGTTTGTATGGGATTTTATCTATGGTTCTTGGTTCTCAACTCATGAGACAAGTGAACCATAGAGTCAAGAGAGGGAGAGCAAGAGGAGGAGATGAGAGCTCAAGAACAAGAGAGAGAATGAGCATGAAAGAATGAGAGAAGACTTTTCTCATTTGGCTCTCATAATCCAAAACAATCATAACACATCATATCAATCAAGTATTATGTGATGGTTTAAGCAACAAAGTCAACAAGTCAACAAAAGTCAACAAGTCAACAAAGTCAACAACTCAACAACCATATCACCATAATACCTAATTAATATAATTGTTAATCACATATCATATTCTCATTAGGGTTGAGCAAAAAGTCAATAGTCAACTGTCAACGGTCAACAACCCTAATGAGAATCCTCCGCCTCTGTCTCTCCATCAACTGTGCATACACACCTGCATCCGCATTCCGAGGAACACGAATACAAACTGGATAAATCCAATCCAAAAAGGTACACTAGGATCTGGCTTAAACCAAAGCCCGCTAGTGTAAACTGTCCGGACACTGTACGTGCACAAGTGCACGGATGTGACCGAACCCTGTCGCAAAACCATGCGACCTGTCGCAAAACCATGCGACCTCTACTCTTTTGCCTAAAGGAGAATAGCTTTCTGTGTGGGACTCTAAAGACTCGACACTACGCTGGCAGTGGGTTTAACCACAGACCGCAAGCGGCACTAGCTGTGCGTAACGGTCTCCAGGTAGATGCCGACAAGAAGACTGACGAGGTGAAACCCATCTGAACTCCTACTGAGCCTGAATGTGACAATCTCGGTACAGTCCTGTCTGTTCGTCTGATACATCGCATGGCGGGCCTAGGGGGCGGTCAACGTCAGTCCCCCAATAGCGGTACAAGTCGTGTCAGAGTGAAGCCCAAAACACCCTGAGATAACACTGGAAGCCTACCAGTATATCTCGTTTGCCCTGGCCAGGGACTACTCGTGTAATGGCTCTCCTAGACACAGCGCGATGTCAACCCCCAATACCGGGAGAGACGAATCCTGTCTAACCGTCACTGCCTCCAAGTGCTTCGGGACTGCACCCAACTACCACCTGTTTGCACGACTCCTTTGAGCCGTGGTAGGGTAGTAATCAAAGTACAGTGGGAACACACTCGAGGCGAAGTGACAGTGTCAAGTCAGCGGACTAAGCTGTACTCTTGTCACCTGGGAACTGATAACTGACGATAGGCATAATACGAACTAGTCAGTTCCCGACGAGTCCTGTCCATTGTACTCGTAACCCAACGAGCACCCGCATACTCTCTCAAGTACGACGTACTGATGGCTGTGGGACAGACCATCTCCTACACTGGGATGAGAAGCGCACACGCTAGTCTACTTCGGAGTATCGATGCCCTGTCTCGATAGTCCTGCGACCAGGGACCTGCATAAGGATGTGCTTATAGATTACCCAGCCCCACTAGTGTGACTGCCATCACAACGCAGGTAATCAAGCAAAGATCCTAAGAGCTCCACTAATGTGTATAGGCGATATACTAAAATAAACACATGTACACATTGAAGTAGAAACAAACCAAGTAGCATACTACTATTTTGAGCAAGATTGTATATACAAGGTGAATATCCCAAGCTTCCATTAAGTAATATACAAACTAGTATGATACAGTAATGGCCTCTAGGGCATATACACTAACAATCTCCCATTTGCACTAAGGCCATGTACTGGCCTATCGAAGACCTATCATCTCGATCAGCCGCTCGAATTGAGTCTGGGGCAGGGCCTTGGTGAATGGATCTGCAGTGTTATCTTCTGAAGCGACTCTCCGAACCTCGATCTCCTAGCGATCTACGATCTCCCTGATCAGGTGATACCGCCTCAAGATGTGTCTGGATCTCTGATGGGACCTGGGTTCCTTCGCTAAAGCTATAGCCCCGTTGTTGTCACAATACAGAGGTATTGGATCAACAATGGACGGAACCACCTGAAGTTCTTTCAAGAACTTCCTTATCCAGACAGCTTCTTTTGCGGCATCAGATGCAGCGATGTATTCCGCTTCCATCGTCGAGTCTGCAACGGTTTCCTGTTTGGAACTCTTCCAACACACCGCCCCTCCATTGAGGGTAAAGAAAAAACCCGACACGGACTTGGAATCATCCTTGTCACTCTGGAAGCTGGAGTCAGCAAAGGCCTCGATATGGAGGTCTTTTCCGCCATACACCAAGAACATCTCCTTAGTTCTTCTCAGGTACTTGAGAATGTTCTTTACCGCTATCCAGTGTTTCTCCCCAGGGTTTGACTGATACCGGCTTACCACACTCAGTGCGTAAGCTACATCCGGTCTGGTACACAACATCACATACATTACAGAGCCTACCGCAGAAGCGTAGGGTATAATAGACATGCGATCCCTCTCCAAATCAGTATTGGGAGACATCTCTTTAGAGAGGGTGATCCCGTGACAAGACGGTAGGTTACCGCGCTTGGAATCTTCCATACTGAATCTCTTCAGTATGGTGTCGATGTACATGGACTGTGAAAGTCCTAAAATCCTCTTGGATCTATCACGATGGATCCGGATCCCCAGGATGTATGAGGCATCACCCAGGTCTTTCATGGAGAACCTGTGTGACAAGAACCCCTTGACAGATTGTAGCATAGGAATGTCATTTCCTATTAAGAGAATGTCATCCACGTATAAAACGAGGAATACTACAGTTCTCGCTACAAATCTACTATAGATGCATGGTTCATCTGGATTTTTGATAAAACCAAATTCCTTGACCGTCTCATCAAAACAGATGTTCCAACTCCGCGATGCCTGCTTTAGTCCGTAAATGGACTTAAGCAACTTGCACACCTTTCCGCTGCTCCCACTCTGAATGAAACCTTCTGGCTGGTCCATATAGACACACTCCTCTAAATTTCCATTTAGAAAAGTTGTCTTTACGTCCATTTGCCAAATCTCATACTCGTGGAAGACAGCAATGGCAAGAAGGATCCGAATGGATTTCAGCATAGCTACTGGAGAAAATGTCTCGTCATAGTCCAAACCAGGTCTTTGACGAAAACCCTTTGCAACCAGTCTAGCTTTATAGGTCTCAACCTGTCCATCTACACCAATCTTCCTTTTGAAGATCCACTTGCATCCTACGGGTTTTACCCCTTCTGGAGCAATGTCCAACGTCCATACTTTGTTGGTGTACAAGGACTCCATTTCAGTCCGCATTGCATCCAGCCATTTTACTGAGTCAACGCTCTGAACGGCCTGCTGGAAGCTAGTAGGCTCATCATAATCTATGATGCAATCCTCTCTATCCCCGTCTATGAGAAAACCGTAGTATCTCTCGGGCGGATGAGACTGCCTACTACTCCTGCGGAACGGCGTAGGAATGTCCTGTACTTTTGAACCCTCTGGTTCCACTAAGCTTTCAGTAATAGCTCGTGGTTCTGGAATTTCTTCCAGTTCTACTGTGCTCCCACTTATCTGGGTTTCCAAAAACTCAGTTTCCAAGAAGTTGGCATGACGAGAAACAAGAACTTTTTGTTCCTCTTCGCAGTAGAAGAAATATCCCTTGGAGTTCTTTGGATATCCCACGAACTTACACTGTACTGAGCGTGCCTCGAGCTTGTCCGCATGCTGCTTTTTGACAAAAGCTGGACATCCCCATGTCTTAATGTGCTTAAGATAGGGTCTCTTCCCACACCACATCTCATATGGTGTAGTAGGCACAGTCTTAGTAGGAACTCGGTTCAAAAGGTATGCAGCTGATTCTAGCGCATACCCCCAGAATGATCACGGTAACTCAGCGTTACTCATCATGGACCGTACCATATCCAATAGGGTTCGGTTCCGTCTCTCCGATACACCGTTATGTTGCGGAGTGTATGGAGGAGTAAGCTGAGAGAGAATTCCGTTCTCTTTTAAATAGTCCAGGAACTCGGTACTTAAGTATTCTCCACCTCGATCCGATCATAGAATCTTGATACTTTTGCCGGTTTGTTTTTCTACTTCATTCTTATATTCCTGGAACTTTCCAAAGGCTTCGGACTTATGTTTCATTAAGAAGACATAACCGTACCTCGAAAAGTCATCCGTAAAAGTAATGAAGTAAGAATAACCGCTTCGCGCATGTGTAGACATTGGACCGCACACGTCGCTGTGTACGAGTCCCAAGAGCTCGCTCGCTCTTACTCCGTGTCCAGTGAACGGAGTCTTTGTCATCTTTCCTTTGAGACAGGATTGACAAGTGGCATACGATTGATATTCGAACTGATTCAAATATCCTTCTGTATGTAACTTCGTCAACCTTCTCTCATTGATGTGACCCAGTCCACAATGCCATAAGAAAGTCTGATTTATTTCCGGAGACTTTCTTTTGTGTGTATTCTGGACATTGAAAATCTGTGGTTGGTTTAATACGTATATACCATTGCTCAATGTACCTGACCCAATCAAAACTTGATTAAGGTGAATGTTTACAACATTACTCACAAACGCAAATTCATAACCTTCTTTAGAAACTAAAGATACAGAAATGATATTACAAGTTGCGTTGGGTACAAAAAAGCAATTACGCAAAACCAAAACATGTCCATCTGACATTCCTAGGTGATAGTCCCCCACGGCTTTAGCATCCATGCTAGCTCCGTTCGCAACTCTGAGGGTCATGTCACCTGCTTTCAAAACACTACGGTTTCTCAACGCCTGCAAAGAATTATAGATATGAGATCCTGATTCGGTATCCAATACCCAGGAAGTAGAGTTTATTGAAACACAGTTTTCAATAACATACACACCTGAAGCTGAAGCTGCAACCTGCTTCAATTCCTGTGTTCTGGCCTTCCAGGCCCTGCAATCATTCTTCCAGTGTCCTTTCTTATGACAATAGAAGCATTCTTCCTTATCCACAAGCTTTCCCGCTATCTTTGTTGCTTTAGCTTTTCCCTTCGTATCCACTTTACTAACACCGCCTCTTGGTTTGGCGGGGGCTTTCTTCTTCTTTCCCTTGGCTTTCGCCTTGGACCTAGAAGAAGATGATCCTCCTACAAACAAAGTGGATGTTTCCCTACCTTTCTGTAGGGTGCCCTCTGCGCTCCTCAGCATGTTGAGGAGCTCTGAAAGTTCAACTTCTTTTTCTTTTAAGTTGAAGTTCAGTATAAACTGGGCGTAAGTGGAAGGAAGGGACTGGAGAACTAAGTCTGTATAGAGCTCACTCTCCAATGTGGTCCCTAGGTCCGCGAGCTCCTCAATGTAGCCGATCATCTTAAGCACGTGTTCTGCTACTGATGATCCGACGGCCATCCTTGCCGAAAATAACTTTTTCGACGCTTCGTATCTTGCGATAGGAGATTGCTCTCCATACAGTTCTTTTGTATGAAGAAATATAGATTCCAAGTCCATATTCTCGTGCCTCCTCTGATGTTCATTGTCCATAGAGGCAAGTACGAGGCACTTGGCCTTCGCGCTATCAATCTCCCAAGTCTTACGGATTTCTTTATCCGCGACGCTGGAAGTGGGACCAGGGACAGGGGGAGCTTTGGTGGTAAGAAGATACCCCAGCTTGTTGTAAGTGATTGCCATCTTGACATTCCTGAGCCAATCTTTGTAGTTTGGCCCTGTCAGTATGTTTTCATCTAGAAGTAACTTAAGTCCAGTCATTTCGATTGGTCGCTGCAATTAGGAGAGAGAAGAAGAAACACTTAGCATGATGCTCTTGCAAGTTTAGAGTGGTTTTTAGTTTGTCTAAACAGGATGGCTCCCACTGTTTCTCGAATCCCTCCTTAAAACCAAAAAGGAAGAATTAGTCAGGATCAATCTTACCGTACAATACTTGCTTAACCGTTCAGCCAGGCCAGTGTCGGTACTTCGAGGGAGGTTTTCCAACGCTTTCGCGAAGTTCCTTAATTTAAGAACCTCTTTTCCCTGGGAGCGTAGCCCCGCTAACACCTTTCTAGACACCTACTTGGTTTATAGCATTGATCGTTAAGTAAGAAATTTCCCGAGGAGTAGCATATACTCACAGTAGGATCGGGATCCAAATATCATCGCGTGACGAAACTGAAGGAATCCTACCAGAATCATCACACTCCAAATGGTATGCAACACTAGCAAGTTTCAGTTCTTTTGAAACACCCGATGTGGATTTTTGCCCCATGCTCTTATGACCTTGACTTTGGCCATCAAATCATAAGTCACATGTCAAGTTCTACCCGTCATTCTCCAGGTTAATTTGAATCCACCCGCACCTACCCTTGACTTTGGCCAACAAGGCAGTATGACTGTTCCAAACCAACACATCTATCTATGCTGCACATGAATACCCAATAGCTACCAATCACTATGCCTTGACTTTGGCCAACAAACACAGCTTGAATACTATTGACTATTCATGTGAAACGACGGAGGGCTACGAATGGTTTTGGCGAAACCGTGAACGTAGTGAACTTGATTTAGTCGATGGAACGAGATAGCTTTTAAATGGAGTGGCTCAAACTCCGCATTTTAAAAGTTTGTTTTGAAAAGAACCGAGTGGTTTTTCGAAAGTGTTCCAACGAATTTTACTTGGTTTATTTTCTTGCATTAGTTCTTTTAATGCGTGATATTCTTGCATTAGTTCTTTTAATGCTTCCCATCATTTAATCCTACCATTGCAGAAAACAACCAAAATATGACCTACGCTTATGCCATTCGCATTCGCCATGGGGCCCCGTCATTATCCGTTAGGTTACTTAACTAACGACAGAGCGGGGGCTGGGCTAGCGCGGCTGTAAAACATAAGCAACGCCTAAATAATATCATATATAGATATATTGCAATGATAGACATTTCAGATCACAGATGAACACATTGGATATACTAGGAACCTGCAATTCGTACGAGCCTGTAACGAAAAGCAGATTACACGGTCGCGGTGAATAGCCAAAACCCCACCCAAGACCCCTACGGGTGCGGCAAACTACCCGCCAAGTACCCGAAGCGAAGCAACCTCCCTCATCCCCGTGAGTAGGCCACTCGGCACTTTGGCATACCCGGTAGTTTGTGCACCCCCTCCATGGGTCTATCCTAGGAGCAAAAACAGTAAAAAGAAATTATACAATGACGGCTACAACCCCGACCCGGTTGTGCGGCCATACAAATAATTATTACATCAATTTACAATTTTACATGAATTGAAAGATAAGAAAACTCTCGTCTCACAAACCCCGGCTATTCACCCGCGACAATCCAATGAATTCATATACACATTCCAATAACATTACAGATCACAGATTTGTATAACCCCCACTAATCGACATATAGCGATTAGTAGACATTCAATACAAATATCACATCACAGAAAAACCCGTCAGCTAAAGTCTTTTAAAGTTTGATCAAAAATACGGATTTTTAGGCCCCAAACACAAAATTTTCGTTCTGGAAAATCTGGGCTAAAAAGACATATTCCAAAAATCCCAAAATACCCCTACGAGCAAACTGCAAAGAAGAAACCCCATGACCGAGTCATCTCGGCCGCGGTTCCGCGGCGGGAGCAAGCTCCCGCCGCGGAACCGCGGCGCTTTGATCGAGTTAGGGGGTCAAATTTTTGCAGTTCTTCAGAAAACCCTGAGTCGATTTTTGGTGTATTTCAAAAAGTTTTCCAGCACTTTTAAAATCGACAGAAAGTTTAAAAACGGGGTTCGTTTTGCGACTTTTCCTTTTGATCGATCTTCTAGCTACTTTGCTAACATGTTAGATAGAGTTTAACCTGGCTCTGATACCACTGTAAGTCCATGCTACCTCTCCCGGTACTATCGGGCATGCGGAATTTGATAAAAAACGATTTTCTTAGAGGTGGTAACATGGACTTAAAACCCGGATCTTTGTTAAACATCTAACTAACAACCTAACTTCGAGTTGCTAACTACTCGGTTAGGGGGTTATACCTTTCTTTTTCTCGAACTCCTTCGTCTTCAAGCTTCGATGGTCGTCCGAATCGGCTTCTCCCCGTCGTCTCCTTGCGCCGAAGATAGATCCACCTGAAAGCCTCAACCTTTGGCTCCTTCTTTGAACTTTGAAGAAACTAGTTCACTCGGTTTGCTAAACCTTGTGAACTAGAGTGAGTAGAGAAGAGTTTGTATGGGATTTTATCTATGGTTCTTGGTTCTCAACTCATGAGACAAGTGAACCATAGAGTCAAGAGAGGGAGAGCAAGAGGAGGAGATGAGAGCTCAAGAACAAGAGAGAGAATGAGCATGAAAGAATGAGAGAAGACTTTTCTCATTTGGCTCTCATAATCCAAAACAATCATAACACATCATATCAATCAAGTATTATGTGATGGTTTAAGCAACCATAGCCATATCATTTCATGCACTCATTTTGCACAAAAGAGCAAGCAAGCATAAGTCTTTGCCATGAAATGATAGCTATAGTTATCATGATGGTCAACTAGTCAAGCCTAGTCAACCGGTCAACAAAGTCAACAAGTCAACAAAAGTCAACAAGTCAACAATTCAACAACCATGTCACCATAATACCTAATTAATATAATTGTTAATCACATATCATATTCTCATTAGGGTTGAGCAAAAAGTCAATAGTCAACTGTCAACGGTCAACAACCCTAATGAGAATCCTCCGCCTCTGTCTCTCCGTCAACTGTGCATACACACCCGCATCCGCGTTCCGAGGAACACGAATACAAATTGGATAAATCCAATCCCAAAAGGTACACTAGGATCTGGCTTAAACCAAAGCCCGCTAGTGTAAACTGTCCGGACACTGTACGTGCACAAGTGCACGGATGTGACCGAACACTGTCGCAAAACCATGCGACCTGTCGCAAAACCATGCGACCACTACTCTTTTGCCTAAAGGCGAATAGCTTTCTGTGTGGGACTCTAAAGACTCGACACTACGCTGGCAGTGGGTTTAACCAAAGACCGCAAGCGGCACTAGCTGTGCGTAACGGTCCCCAGGTAGATGCCGACAAGAAGACTGACGAGGTGAAACCCATCTGAACTCCTACTGAGCCTGAATGTGACAATCTCGGTACAGTCCGATCTGTTCGTCTGATACATCGCATGGCGGGCCTAGGGGGCGGTAAATGTCAGTCCCCCAATAGCGGTACAAGTCGTGTCGGAGTGAAGCCCAAAACACCCTGAGATAACACTGGAAGCCTACCAGTATATCTCGTTTGCCCTGGCCAGGGACTACTCGTGTAATGGCTCTCCTAGACACAGCGCGATGTCAACCCCCAATACCGGGAGAGACGAATCCTGTCTAACCGTCACTGCCTCCATGTGCTTTGGGACTGCACCCAACTACCACCTGTTTGCACGACTCTTTTGAGCCATGGTAGTGTAGTAATCAAAGTACAGTGGGAACAAACTCGAGGCGAAGTGACAGTGTCAAGTCAGCGGACTAAGCTGTACTCATGTCACCTGGGAACTGATAACCGACGATAGGCATAATACCAACTAGTCAGTTCCCGACGAGTCCTGTCCAGTGTACTCGTAACCCAACGAGCACCCGCATACTCTCTCAAGTACGCCGTACTGATGGCTGTGGGACAGACCATCTCCTACACTGGGATGAGAAGCGCACACGCTAGTCTACTTCGGAGTATCGATGCCCTGTCTCGATAGTCCTGCGACCAGGGACCTGCATAAGGATGTGCTTATAGATTACCCAGCCTCACTAGTGTGACTGCCATCACAACACTGGTAACAAGCAAAGATCCTAAGAGCTCCACTAATGTGTATAGGCGATATACTAAAATAAACACATGTACACATTGAAGTAGAAACAAACCAAGTAGCATACTACTATTTCGAGCAAGATTGTATATACAAGGTGAATATCCCAAGCTTCCATTAATTAATATACAAACTAGTATGATACAGTAATGGCCTCTAGGGCATATACACTAACAATTCCTATGCTACAGTCGGTCAAATCTTTCTTATCACTAAGGTTCTCCATGAAGGACCTGGGTGATGCCACTTACATTCTGGGCATAAGGATCTATAGGGATAGATCCAAGAAGTTATTGGGATTGTCCCAAACCAAGTACATCAACACCATCCTAAAAAGGTTTAGTATGGAAGACTCCAAGCGGGGTGCCTTACCCGCTTGCCATGGGGTCACTCTCTCCAAGGATTCTTGTCCAAAGGCCGATGAAGAGAGAGCTCGCATGAGCATTATACCCTGTGCTTCGGCAGTAGGATCTATAATGTACGCGATGTTATGTACACACCCAGATGTAGCTTATGAACTTAGTGTTGTATGCAGGTATCAATCCAACCCATGGGAGAATCACTGGATAGCTGTGAAGAACATTCTTAAGTACTTGCGAAGGACTAAAGAATTGTTCTTGGTGTATGGTAATGGAGATCTCCAAATGAAGGACTTTACCGATTCGAGCTTCCAGAGCGATAAGGACGACAGCAAATCTATCTCAGGATTTGTATTTACCCTCAATGGAGGGGCGGTAAGTTGGAAGAGTTCCAAACAGGATACCGTTGCAGACTCTACGATGGAGGCTGAGTACATTGCTATGAATGATGCCGCCAAGGAAGCCGTCTGGATGAGAAAGTTCTTCTTGGAGCTAGGAGTAGTTCCAACCATTATTGATCCAATACCATTGTATTGTGATAATAATGGGGCGATGGCGTTAGCCAAGGAGCCCAGGTCCCATCAGCGGTCCAGACACATCCTGAGGCGCTTTCCTTTGATCCGGGGGATTGTAGATCGCCGCGAGATCGAGATTAAGAGAGTAGACACAAAGAATAACGCCGCGGATCCACTCACCAAGGCCCTCCCTCAGCCGCAGCATGAGCGACTTTTTTAGATGCTGGGTATGAGATACGCCAATAACTGGCCTTAGTGCAAGTGGGAGATTGTTGGATATATGTATGCCCTAGAGTCCATTATATGATAGTGGATATATTTATACATGTATATATATATATATATATATTCAGTGTACATTCTTGCTCGACATGATAGTATGTTATCTGGTTCTTCTTTATATGACTTGTTGATTTGATCATGCTTTTATTCATTTATACATGTTGATAAAGCCCTGAGGATATATGCTTGACTACTGTGATTATGATGGAGATCATACTAGTGGGACATCTGTACTTCATAAGCATATCCTGGAATGTCCCTATTCGTAGGTGTATCGAGACGAGGCATCGATATACTAGAGTAGACTAGCGTATATGATACTAGACCCATATGATGGGCGATGGATGTTCCCACATTCATCGATGTTTGACATCGAGATCGTATACGGGTGCTCAGTGGTGACTGGGTACATTGGACGGACTCGCCGAGAACTCCTATATGGAATTATATCTATCGTCGGATAGCAGTTCTCAGGTAACACTAGTGCAGGTTAGTCTGTAGACCCGAGATCGTCATAGAGTCTTTTGTGTTCTCCCACTATACTTTGATTACCACCCTACCACGGCTCTACTGAGTCGTGCAAACAGGTGGCCGTTGGGTACAGTCCCGAGACACACGAAGGCGATGAGAGATAGGAGGGGTTTCGTTTCTCCCGGTATTGGGAGTTGATGCTGTGTTGTTCTCGACTGGCTATATCAGTAAGTCCCTGTCCAGGGCTGTTGGGATTTGCTGATAAGTGTTATCAGTAGTTTCTCGATCTGTTATAGACCATTCATCGACATGACTTATTGAGTTATTTGGGTCGACGTTACCATACCTAGACTCGATGTGCAGCATATCTGACGAAGAGACCGGACTGTGTGGTAGTGTTGCCGGTTGGCTCGATGGAAGTTGTAGCAGGTTCGCTTGTTTTCTTCTGATTGCTCAATACCCGGGTGGCCGTTACGTTTAGCTGACCGCTTGCGGCATGGGGGTGCTTGATATGATCATCACCCACTACCGGCGTATTGACGAGTCTTAGAGTCTCACAATGGAGTTACCTAGTCCAGGCAAAAAGTTGTGGTGCGCATATGTGATATGCGCATGGACCCGGTTAAAATGCGCGTATGAGATACCGTATATTTATCGGGTGGCTTGCTTTTGGTCGGGTCGTATGTGATATGACCGGGTTGCTAAATCAATTGTTGATTTATCATTTAACCATTAGTTTCTCACTAGAAATCCTTTTCTTGTCTTTTTGGGTGTATGCATGCATGTATGCATTCATTCTTGTTCATGCACATATGGATGTGCATGCACACATACATGCATACATCATTCTATCATGGTTGTATATATAGAAGATGGTGGCAATATAAGACTCACACCTAATGATTATATATGGATATATATTTGTATTTGTTTTAAAAGAAAAGAAAAGAAAAAGATTAAACCATGGTTATCTTCTACACTCTTCTTTGAACTAACCATTGTTCACCCACTTTTTAACCATGTGTTAATCTTTCTTTTGTCTTTTAACTCAAGTACAATAATATCTTCATTTTGTAACCATGGTTTGAGATGAAGAGTAGAAAATATATATACTTATATTTTCTATTTTTCATATTAAGCTTATCATTATCTTTGAGCTTAGAAAGCCATCATCTTCTTCCTCCTTTCTCTCTTGCTCTCTAGTTCTTTCAAGTAAGCAAAAGAGTAAACAAGTTAGGATTTTGAAGTGAGAAAACCAACCATAACACCATTCTACACTAGTCTTTCCCACTTGTGAAGAGTGTTAGCTTCCATTTCTTCTCTTGATCTTGCGAAGTTTCAAGCTTGGACAAAGAGGACTCCGGGTCGATCATCGTGGACCTAGAGGTTCTCAAGCGGACGTTTTCCAACCCTCAAGTAGCCAAGGAGTCTAGCGTAGGGAGCTACAAAGGTTGTACTCTCAAAACCCTAGTTTTTCTTACTTGTATTGTTATCAATGTTTTGAAACCCTAAAATTCTAGTGATGATTCTTTGTATGTTTACTTAGCACCTAAAAAATTTAATTTTGAGACATGTGATGCTTCCAAACCCTTTATGAGGTGTTATGTAAACCTAACAGATCCTTTGATATGTTGTCTCAGTCAAGGTCACTTGGGTCCTAGGGGTAAAACCACATCGAGAGTTTCTAAAGAAACTGAAACTTGTAGATTTAGCATACCTTCTGGAGTGTAGTGACTAGAGTGGATTCCATCTAGGTCATTACACGATGATAGTTGGATCCCGATCCCACTGATGAGTTGGATTACTCTCGGGAGATTATTTCACTTAACAATCAATGCTATAAACCAAGTAGGTGTCTAGAACGGTGTTAGCGGGGCTACGTCTCCAGGGAAAAGAGGTTGTTTAATTAAGGAACTTGGCGAAAGCGTTGGAAAACCTCCCTCGAAGTACCGACACTAGCCTGGCTGAAAAGTTAAGCAAGTATTGTGACGTGCAATTAATCCTGACTAGTTCTTCTTTTAAAGGTTTGAAGAAGAATTTGAGGAAACAGTGGGAGCCATCCTGATTAGATAAATTAATAAACCAATCTAATTTTGCAAGAGTGCATGCTGAGTGTTTCTTTTCTCTCTCTCCAGGTAGCAACCATTTCGCGCCAGAATCAAGATAATAAAATGAATCGCTTGACCGATCCGAATTCTTATTCGGGGCTGGGGAACGTTGGTTTGGCTCTAACTTGTGAAAACAGTCATAAGTATGAGCAAGGGAAAGAGAATTTTATGGATTCCAAGGATACCCAGTTGAAGAAGAAGCATGGTTTTGCATCTACTTCAGGTGTTCTTGTAATTGAGAACTGCTTTACGGTCAGACCTACCTCCTGGGTACTTGATACCGGATCAGGATCTCATATCTGTAATATATTGCAGGGACTGAGAAAAAGTAGGAGAGTTGCACCTGGTGATATGTCGCTCAGGGTAGCGAACGGAGCACAAGTTAATGCTGCAGCCGTCGGTGAATATCACCTAATGTTGCCAAATGGCAATACTATGATTTTGAACGATTGCTACTATATACCTTCCATGGTTTGCAACATCATATCAGTTTCTTTACTCGATAAAGATGGATATAACTTTGTTCTTGATAGAAATATCATGAACATCTACCTTCATAAGGTACTGGTTGCAGAAGGTACACTGTGTAATGGTATCTACGTTCTAAATCAGAATACAGTTCTTAATATACAAAACACATGTAAGAGAAAGAGTTCAGATACGAACGAATCTAACTTATGGCATTGTTGACTTGGTCATATCGGAGAGAAAAGACTAAGTAAGTTGCATAAAGATAGACTCTTGGATACGTTCGAGTTTTCATCTTATGAAACTTGTCGGTCTTGTCTCAAAGGAAAGATGACCAAATCTCCGTTCACCGGACATGGAGAAAGGGCAACAGAGCTCTTAGGACTCATACACAGTGATGTATGTGGTCCAATGTCTATACATGCAAGGGGTGGGTTCTCGTACTTCATCACATTCACTGACGATCTCTCCTGGTTCGGATATGTGTATCCGATGAGACACAAATCTGAAGCTTTTGAGAAATTTAATGAATTCAGAAACGAAGTAGAGAACCAGACTGGCAGAAGTATCAAGATCCTCCGATCGGATAGGGGAGGGGAGTACTTAAGCAAGGAATTCCTAGATTACTTAAAAGAGAATGGTATTCTCTCTCAGCTTACTCCTCCTTATACACCACAGCACAACGGTGTATCGGAACGGACGAATCGTACACTATTGGATATGGTTCATGATGAGTAGTGCTGAGTTGCCTCTTTCATTTTGGGGACATGCGCTTTTAACAGCAGCATATCTATTGAATGATGTTCCATCTAAATCAGTGCCTAAGACACCATTTGAGATATGGAATGGTAAAAGGCCGTATCTTAAACGTATTAAGATATGGGGTTGTCCGGCCTATGTAAAAGTTCAAAATCCGGACAAACTGCAGGCACGTTCGGTTCTATGTAAATTTGTGGGATATCCTAAAACTCTACTGGATATCTGTTCTACCACACCGAGGAACAGAAGGTGTTTGTATCTCGCCACGCCACCTTTTTAGAGTGGCAATTTCTTGCAAAAGAAACAAGTGGGAGTTCGGTAGAACTGGAAGAAATTCAGCGACCACAAAATGAAACTGAAAATTTGACAGAACCTCAGGATTCAATAACCCCAGATGATCCTCAGCCACTCCGCAGATCTGGTAGGATTTCTCGTCCGCCCGAGAGATATTACGGTTTTCTCTTAGACGGGGATCGAGAGGATTGCATCTTAGAAGAAGATGACCCTGCCAGTTTCAAGCAGGCTATTATCAGTAGGGACTCTGATAAGTGGCTGGAAACTATGCAATCCGAAATGGAGTCCATGTACACCAATAAAGTGTGGACCTTGGATATTGCTCCACCTGGGGTAAAACCCGTTGGATGCAAATGGATCTACAAAAGGAAACTTGGTGTAGATGGGCAGGTGGAAACCTATAAGGCTAGACTCGTTGCAAAAGGTTTTCGTTAAAGACCTGGTGTGGACTATGACGAAACTTTTTCTCCAGTGCCTATGCTCAAATCCATTCGGATCCTACTTGCCATTGCTGCCTTCCATGACTATGAAATCTGGCAGATGGACGTTAAAATGGCTTTTCTAAACGGCTATTTAGAAAAGTGCGTTTACATGGATCAGCCAGAAGGTTTCATAGACAGTGGGAGCAGCGGGAAGTTGTGCAAGTTGCTTAAATCCATTTATGGATTAAAGCAGGCATCGCGGAGCTGGAACATCTGTTTTGATGAGGCAATCAAGGAATTTGATTTCATCAAGAACGAAGATGAACCTTGTGTTTATAAGAAGATTGTAGGACGAACTGTCGTGTTCCTAGTCTTGTACGTGGACGACATTCTTTTGATAGGAAATGACATTCCTATGCTACAATCGGTCAAGTTATTCTTGTCACAACGGTTCTCCATGAAGGACCTGGGTGATGCCTCGTACATTCTGGGGATCAAAATCTACAGAGATAGATCCAAGAGACTACTGGGACTTTCAAAGTCCAGGTACATAGAGACCGTACTAAAGAGGATTAGTATGGAAGATTCCAAGCGCGGTAATATACCCGGATTGTACGGAATCACCCTCTCCAAGAAGATGTCTCCTAAGACTGACGAGGAGAGGGTTCGCATGAGCATTATACCCTACGCTTCGGCGGTAGGATCTATAATGTATGCGATGCGATGTACAAGACCAGATGTAGCTTACGCACTGAGCGTGGTGAGCCGGTATCGGTCAGACCCAGGTGATGGCCTCTGGACAGCAGTGAAGAACATTCTCAAGTATCTGAGAAGGACTAAGGAGATGTTCCTGGTTTACGGTAATGGAGACCTCAGGGTCAAGTCCTTTACCGATTCAAGCTTCCAGAGCGACAAGGATGACAGCAAGTCTGTCTCGGGTTTTGTGTTTACCCTCAACGGAGGGGCGGTATGTTGGAGGAGTTCCAAACAGGATACCGTCGCAGACTCGACGATGGAGGCTGAATACATTGCTGCAAGCGATGCCCCAAAAGAGGCGGTCTGGATGAAGAAATTCATTAGTGAACTTCAGGTGGTTCCATCCATTGTTGACCCAATACCTTTGTATTGCGATAACAATGGGGTTATAGCTTCAGCAAAGGAACCGGGTCCCATCAGAAATCCAGACACATCTTAAGGCGGTATCACCTGATCAGGGAGATCATTGATCGCCAGGAGATCGAGGTATGTGTAAGTCCACGGTAGCGCCCCGGCCGTCTAACAGACGCCAAATGCGGAACAAAAACTTTTTAACTGGCTGGCGCTATCGGGTACTATAACCCAGATCTGCCATTAAAGCTAAACTAACAAACTAAAAAGTGGGTAGAAATGTTATACCGAACGATCCGAGTCCTTCGGTTTTCAACCATCATCCCACGCTTTGTTGCGGCTGCTCCGATCTCTTGAATCTCCAGTCTTCTCGTCCAGGTGGCACCACGTCGACGGATCTTTAAATGGGCTCCCGCCTCTGAACCGAGGCAACTCGATCATCAAGTTTGCTAAAAGAGATGACCAAGATTGATGTAGATAATGAGTAGAACACATTGTCTCGTTACGTCCAAAGCTATGGACGAGCGGTTAATGAAGTTGCCTTTATCGATTGGAATGAAATGAGAAATGTTTCTATCTAATTTCCATGAATCCCAAAGCTATCATAAATCTTTTTCCAAGCAACCATATCAATTCAAGAGAGGGGGGGCCGGCCATTTTAATGAGGAGGGAGGTGAGTGTAGGAGGGGGAAGGTGACCACAAGCATTAATTGATTAATGAGTCATAACAACACCTTGCATCTCATTAATGCATACAATGAATCAAATAAACCTAGTCATCAACTCATTTAATGACCAATTAATGCACTAAGCCACCTCACCATCCTAGTCACCATCTAGAACCTTCTAAAAACACGACTCACCCAAGAAAAGATAAATCCGTCTTTAACCGAATGTTAAAGACGGGTGATAGAAAGCTGGAAACTGGCAACTTCCAAAAGCGATCCTGAAACGAATTTCAGGATAACCCCATAACAGTATAAACATACCCGCATTTGTATTACGACCGAAAACAAATGGAACTGAGACAAAGATATTATATCTACACAGTATAATACTCGGATCCAGCTTAAACCAAAGCCCACCAGTATTATCTGCCCGAAATATAACACGTGCGTAAACGCACGTGCTTTTTCCGAATCCTGCCATAAAACCATACGGCCTCTACAACGTTTCGCCCGAACTTAGGAAACTGTCTGTGGGGGACTCTAATGACTCATCAACACACTGGCACTGGGTATAACCACTAGCACGTCAGAGGAACAAGCTGTACGTAACGGTTGCCTATGTATTGATTGGAAAGAAAGCTGACGAGCGAACTCATCCAGAAACCCTACTGAGCCTGACAGTGACAATATCCGTACAGTCCGGTCCGTTCGTCTAAGAGTATCGCATATCGATTCTAGTTGGGTGGATAAAGTCAGACCCCTAATAACGCGATAATTCATGTCGGTATGAAGCCCATCACCACCTGAGAAACTACTGATCGGAATCAGTAATTCTCCACTACCTCGGCCGAGGATTTCTAGTGATGGCCACCCGTGCACTGTGCGACATCAACCCCCAATACCGCGAGAGACGAATCCCCGACGATCAGCTCACTGCCTCCATGTGGCTCGGGACTGTACCCAACTAAAACCTGTTTGCACGTCTCCTTTGAGCGTGGTAGGGTAGTAATCAAAGCATAGTGGGAACTCACATGAGGAAAATGACGATCTCAGGTCGACAAACTAACCTGTACACATGTCACCAGGGAACTGCTATCTGACGATATATATAATACCAACTAGCATGTTCCCGGCGAGTCTTGTCCGGTGTACTCATAACCCAATGAGCACCTGTATACATCTTAGGTGAACCAACTGACACCATTGGCTTGTGAGACCGGCCACCGCCCCTCGTCGGGGTCTCGACTGTATACACTAGTCTACTCTGGAGTATCGATGCCCTGTCTCGAAACTCCCACGACTTGGGACACTTTAAGGATGTGCTTACTGACCCCAGCTCCCACGTATATGATCGCCATCACACTGCTTGCAGTTAAGCAAGAATACTATGGGCTTTATCAACATGCAATAGCAAACTAAAGCATGTATACGGTGATAAAGACAAACCGGATAGCGTAATATCATCTCGAGTAAGACAGTCATGTCGGTATAGGTCCTCCCTCAATCATTGCAATCACGTACCTGTGATCCAATAATTGACTTAGAGGGCACTATATCCAACAATCTCCCACTTGCACTTAAGGCTATTATTGCGATGTCGCATACTCATAGCATCAGTTAGTGGATCCGCCCTGATGTTTCTTTCTATGTCTCTCTTAATCTTCAAGTTCGCGGAGAAAGTCATCTCCCGAATCGAGTAATACCTGTCTTAGAATATGTCTGGATATCTGATGGGACCTAGTTCATAAATGAACTCTAAATCCAAACTTCTTAGACTGTAGTGATCACTGAAACTAATCAGTATCCAGCACCATGCCTCCCACAGTATCTTCTTGGACCACCTGTCCATAATACTGTCCCTCGTCAGAGCGAAAACTATAACTCTGACAATCACTTTGTCATCCAGGTCACCTTGGAAGCCTGGAATTATAACCATCTCCACAAGGAGGCTGCCATTATCAAAATCATAGAACATCCATTCATGTTCTAAAACTGCTTCCTAATGTTTCTCCAGGATTGGATTTATATAAACTTATCGCATCTAGTGCAAAAATAACATCTGGTGTGGTACTTGACATCTCACGATTGACTCAATTGCCTAAGCAAGTGACCTGCCAATCATGCACATCCCTCTCTCCTTTAGTCTATAAGACACCTTTAGAGAGGGTGACTCCATCAACTGCAGGTACACCACAATGCCAGGAGTCATCTATTCTAAATCCCTTTAGAATACTGTCAGAGTACCCTAATTGGGAAACTACCCAAATCTAGATCTAAAACCATAAATCTAGAAACCAGAATGTCTGATATTATATCCATATCCTTTGTGGAGAAACAACTGTGTGACGACTAAAGTACAACCGATTGTAGTATAGGAATTTTACTTCCTACTCTATGTATATCATCCAAATACCAGGACATCACACCCTACTACCTCTTTAACAGATCCATCCCCTATTCTGATGAAGTCAAACCCATGACTGTTACATCAAAAATAGATGATCTATCTCCACTATATGTGCTCTAGTCTATAAATAGACATAAGCTACTTTCCCACTATGCATCCGCTGCTCCCACTGACTACGACAACCAACTGGCAGAATAATATTTACGTACACATCTAAAGCTAGTTTAGAACGACGTTATACTTATCCTCTTGCTTGGTCTCATTGTCTGGAGCAACAGTAGTGTCAAGTCTGGGTAAACAAGAACCTCCCTGTCACCGTCCTTAAGGCTACCGGAGTACCTCTCGGGTGTCTGAGGTTACCCACCATATCTGCGGAGTGGCTAATGGAATGTCAAACCTGATTGAATATATAGGTCCGATTAATTTTCCGTAACCGTTTGCAGTTCTGGAATCACTTCCAGTTCTACCATACTCCCACTACTGTTTTCTGAAAAAATCCATTTTGCTAAAACTGTGGTGATTCTATAACAATATCACTATTGATCTTCCAAATGGTAGAAAATCATCCCTCGTCAAAGCCAGGGTCAACCCACAAACTGCCATTACAGAAACGTGCCTTGAGTTATCCAGTGTCTGCTTTTAAGCATAAGCTGGACAACTCATCGTACCTTAACATCGTTAAGATATGAACCATTCTATATTCAATATAGAAAGTTTGGCACTTATTTAATTGGAACCAGATTCTAATCCTGCAACTGTCTCCAGTGCATTTCAACTTAATGGAGAGAGGCTAATCATCATTACTCAACTTAGGAATACATCCAATTATGAGTAACGTGAAAGAGAAACAAGTTTCTCAAAACCATTACCATCTTCTGAATACCAATCACAAGAATCTACATCTTCGATCTCTTTGAAGAATCCCGATACTTGTGACACCTGGTTCTCTACTTTATTCTTATACCAACAACTTCTCAAAACTTAGACCTTGTAATTTCTATGAAACACTTGTCTAAAAAACTAGAGAAGTCATAAGTAAACATAACATAGTACGAGGACCAACCCCTTTGTCCTGACGGACTCTGGACATCATACAATACTCTGTATAAGTCCGCTGAGTTGAATAACTCAAAAACCTGCGCATCGTAGTTTGAAAACTGTACTTATGGTTTAAGAACTACTCCGTTGTTTAATGCTCCTTACCCAATCGTCAACTGATATAGGTAAATGTCACGGACATAATTTTAAAAAGTTATATCTCACTTTATAAAAAGTAAACGTACAGATATATCATTTTGAAATTGGTGCACAACAACGGATACTCAAAACCAAATACATGCCGTCCAGCAAAAACTCAGGCGACTTCCTAAAATATCACCAATTACAACGAATTACGATATAATGAGGTTGATCGCCTAATTCCCAATAACTTACTCCCACTCATCATCTGTAAAACCATACAGATGTGAGAATCATACTTGGTAAATACATACCCTAGAGTAAGTATCTAATCGGGAAATCAGTTTTCCTTTAACAATGCACTCAAACATGAAAATGTTTCGTAGCGGTATCCTGGTATTCCCAGCAATGCCTCTTCCATAATCCAATTCATGACTTTAACCGTATATCTCTTTGCCATCTCTCCAAATCCCTTTATTTGTCTTTATTCATTACCTTCTGTACACCATCATTAGGCTAAATGGTTTTCTTCCTTCCCTACCATTCGGCACCAGCCTATGGTTTGGAAGAAGACTATCCAGTAAGCATAATAGGTGTACCCTCCTAATCCTAGTAGTACCCGAAACTTGAGAGAAGGTGATGATAAAAGACAACTGAATAATACCTTATTGAATTTCTCCCGAACTGGGAAAAAAGCAAAGGTGAAATAGGAGTGGCGATGAAATACGCGGTTTGGTCGTGAATGATAACAGTCGCAATTTACTTTGCCCTCTTTCTAATCCCTTTATTTTGTCTTTAGTTATTACCTTCTGCCCACCTTCGTAAGGCTGATTGGTTTTCTTCATTCCCTACCCTTCGGCACCTGCCTATGGTTTCGAATAAGACTATCCAATAAGCGTAATAGGTGTACTCTCCTAAACTAAGGATCCCTCGCAACCTGAGAGAAGGTGATAAAAAAGACAACTGAATAAACTAATTCTATTTCTCCTGAATCTGGATCCATCCTCGAAGAAGTTCCTTCGAGTTCATATATAACCATACGATAGATCTTTCCAATGGAAGTGAATGTCCGTAGTAATACGAGGTGTTCAGAGAAATACAAAGGGTAAAAGAAGGAGTGGCAATGACTTATGCAACTTTAGACAATCCAAAAGCCAGTATTTTAAGAAGGTTCGGTCAACTTAGTCACCGAGTCATAGTCTAGGGTCGGTCAAAGGTCGCTGTCAAAGAGAGAGAGAAAAAAGAAACACTCTCCGTGCACTCTAACCTAGATCAGAATGAATATCACTTTATCTAATCAGGAAACCTCCGACTGTTATATCAAATTCTCCTCCAAACCTGAAAGAAGAATTAGTCGGGATCACCCGAAGAGTAAACCAACTCCTCAGTGGGAATCGGGATCCAACTCTCATCGGATGATAACTTGATGGAAGCCACTCAAGTTATCACACTCCAGAAGGTATGCGCATGCCTGGCAAGTTTCCTGTATGTTTGAAACTCCCGATGTGATTTTTTCCCCATGCTCTTATGACCTTGACGAAAGCCAACAAATCATAAGTTACATGTCAAGTTCTACCCGTCATTATCCAGGTTAATTTGAACTCACCCGTACATACCCTTGACGAAAGCCAACAAGGTAATACGACTGTCCCAAACCAACACATCTATCTATGCTACAAATGAATACCCCAGCAGCTACCAAACACTATGCCTTGACGAAAGCCAACAAACATAGCTTGAATATTACTGACCACCATAAGATACGACGGAGGGCTACAGCTGGTTTTTGGCGAAAAACCTTTAACGTAATGAATTTGATCTCGTTGAAGGAACCTGATAGCTTTTTATAAAAATATAGTAACGAATAACCTTTGCTAAAGAGGTCACTCCCGGTGAAAGGATCTCGGCTCTTTCCTCGTGGAATGAGGTGCAGGATATTCAAACTGAATACCGCGATGCAAAGCAACTTGTAATCGACTATAGTGAAGTTATTACCCTGACGCAAACTTCTGCCCAAGGGGTCACTCCCGGTGAAGGGATCTCGGCCCTTGCCTCGTCGATTGAGGTGCAGGATATTCTAACTGAATATCACTGTGCAAAACAAAAGGAAACGTTTTTGTAATAACACTTTTTAAAATTTTTCCAACAACATCAAATATAGGTTTGTTTTATCCTTGCATTGATAAGTATCAACGCAGTCCCATCATTTAATCACACCAGACAAGAACGAAAATAAAATGTACGTATATGCCATCCGCATTCGTCACTGGGTCCTGTCATCACTCATTAGGTTACTTAACTAACGACAGAGCAGGGACTGGACTAGCGCGGGTGTAAAACATGTACAACATCTAATAGTATATATACCAATATACAATAATCGATCCAGACGTGATAATATGCAACATTACAGAAAAGTAATAAGCATCACAGAACAATACAGATAATCTGGGATCCCCGGGTTTCACAGAGCCGCTACTGAAACCCGACGTTCGCCTGGTCATGTGGATAGCCTGTGCAATGAAACCTAGACCCCTACGGGTGCGGCAAGTTACCCGCCAAAACCTGAAGCGAGGCAGCCCCCTACAGCAAAGTGAATGGACCACCCGGCACTTCACGGAATCCGGTAACTTGAGCACCCCTCCTTGGGTCAACCTGTACCCCCTACGAGTGCGGCGAATAGTCTGCCAATTCTAGAGTGAGGCCCCTCTGCCTCTCAAAGCCATGTGATACGGACCCGTTGCCCTCCAGAACCCGGCTATCCGTGCACTCTGTCGCGGGGTAAACCTAATACAGAAATAAAAATATGTACAACGGGTACGTCGACCTCATCCCGGTCGTGCCCCAAAAGAATATTATACAAACAGGCAGTGACGGCAGTCCGCATGTTGGACGCTCGCCCCGCAATATCAAATGTACAAATAAATTCAAACAGCACTACCATTGCACACTGCTATCCACCACGACATATCCGCAACATTATAGCACAACACAGAACATCATCGCGATTGTCACGTTCGCAAATCCGTCGTAAAGAACTATAGCAATTAGACGCAATTTACCGCTCGAATGACATTCCCAGTCGGAGATATAATGTAATTACTGCATACTAACAAGTTTAAAATTTCGATCGACAAAATTTCCCAAAGTGGACCCCTCGTATATCTGGTGTACAGTAATAAAATCTGGGCCCAAAAGAACAGTACCAAAAACTACAATTCACTGTGTAAAGCTCATTGGAAAAATTTAGTGCACTGTTCCCACATATTGGTCACGGTTCCGCGGTCAAAACATAGCTTTGACCGCAGATCCGCGGTGGTACTGTGGGATCATGTGCCCAATTTTTCCTAGAATGCTTTAAAAAGCCTGCTCTGTTTTCTGTGATATGTAAAATAATTTTTATACCCTTTTAAAAATCGACAGAAACTTTTGTGCTGAAAATTGCGATTTTTGAAATTCGGTTCGATCGATATTTTAAACGCGTTAGCACAAGTTAGTATAGCTTAATGGTGAGGCTCTGATACCACTGTAAGTACACGGTAGCGCCCCGGCCGTCTAACAGACGCCAAATGCGGAACAAAAACTTTTTAACTGGCTGGCGCTATCGCGTACTATAACCCGGATCTGCCATTAAAACTAAACTAAAAAACTACAAAGTGGGTAGAAATGTTATACCGAACGATCCGAGTCCTACGGTCTTCAACCATCATCCCACGCTTTGTTGCGGCTGCTCCGATCTCCTGAATCTCCAGTCTTCTCGTCCAGGTGGCACCACGTCGACGGATCTTTAAACGGGCTCCCGCCTCTGAACCGAGGCAACTCGATCATCAAGTTTGCTAAAAGAGATGACCAAGATTGATGTAGATAATGAGTAGAACATGTTGTCTCGTTACGTCCAAAGCTATGGACGAACGGTTAATGAAGTTGCCTTTTTGGATTGGAATGAAATGAGAAATGTTTCTATCTAATTTCCATGAATCCCAAAGCTATCATAAATCTTTTTCCAAGCAACCATATCAATTCAAGAGAGGGGGGCCCGGCCATTTTAAGGAGGAGGGAGGTGAGTGTAGGAGGGGGAAGGTGACCACAAGCATTAATTGATGAATGAGTCATAACAACTCCTTGCATCTCATTAATGCATACAATGAATCAAATAAACATAGTCATCAATTCATTTAATGACCAATTAATGCACTAAGCCACCTCACCATCCTAGTCACCATCTAGAACCTTCTAGAAACACGACTCACAAAAGAAAAGATAAATCCGTCTTTAACCGAATGTTAAAGACGGGTGATAGAAAGCTGGAAACTGGCATCTTCAAAAAGCGATCCTGAAACGAATTTCAGGATAACCCCAAAATAGTATAAACATACCCGCATTTGTATTACGACCGAATACAAATGCAACTGAGACAAAGATATTATATCTACACAGTATAATACTCGGATCTGGCTTAAATCAAAGCCCACCAGTATTATATGCCCGAAATATGACACGTGCGTAAACGCACGTGCATTTTCCGAACCCTGCCATAAAACCATACGGCCTCTACAACGTTTCGCCCGAACTTGGTAAACTTTCTGTGGGGGACTCTAATGACTCATCAACACACTGGCACTGGGTATAACCAATAGCACGTCAGAGGTACAAGCTGTACGTAACAGTTGCCTATGTATTGATTGGAAGGGAAGCTGATGAGCGAACTCATCCAGAAACCCTACTGAGCCTGACAGTGATAATATCCGTACAGTCCGGTCCGTTCTTCTAAGAGTATCGCATATCGAGTCTAGTGGGGTGGATAAAGTCAGACCCCTAATAACGCGATAATTCATGTCGGTATGAAGCCCATCACCACCTGAGAAACTGTCACGCCCCGCTTCCCAAAATACGGAATACGAGGGGTAGACAAGGCCAGCCATGCTCCTACGGTCAAGGAAAACTCCTGCCGTAGTCACACTTCGGCTTCTAGTTTATCATGGTAAACAGTAAACGATGCGCAGGTAATGAGAAATGCAGTAACTGAAAGATACAATAATATAAACTGACCTGAAGTGGAACAAACGAAAGTAACTCGGAGTAGGAAGTCAAGAAATCTGCGATGCACGTCTAGTTCTGATCCAGGCTAAATCTTCTCCTCTCACTGAGCATGCATACTCAGGTCGTCAGAGCGACACAATAGCAATATATTATTTATGAAATCAAGTGACAGTTCTAACAGTGGTAATAAGTATGAATAACGGTAAAACAGCATGAATATGAATGTGCAGTAAACAATGCAGCGGAGCAGTAAAGCAGTATAACGATATGTCATGTATGTCAACACAGTACATAAGGAATGTAAATGACAGTAACCCTATCAGTCTCTAAGTCTCACTGCACAGGTCAATAAGCCTATCGCCAGTCCAAGTGTGAGAGTCAACCACTCGCGAGTGTCCTCCACCCAAGGGTAGAACCCAAGGGCAAGGGACCACGGGCCCAACATGTAACGAATGTATCACGGTGTCTATAGCACATACCCTGTAAATCTCCATATAACTCCCTAAATATATAAGCCGGCATGGGACTCCCGAGATTCTGTTGAATTCACACTTGAACTACCCCACACCCCGAAGTCTACATCAAACGCTAACCATCACCCTAAATACTAATCGATCCGTGACAAGTCTGCGCGAGAACTGGAGGCAGGACCTCCATTAAGCACGTCCCGACTAATACCTAAGATAAATGGCAGTGTCGGATGCCTTATCTGTGACACCCGTGCAAGCGCTTCCATAAGTGTCCCATACTACTTATAGTCACACGTACACGCATCCTACAGACGTCGACAATGCAATAGAATAAAAGGGACACTGATTGTGCACAAGTACGTATCATTTTCACTTAATCACGAATACACGAACACTGACGTACTTGCCACAATCAACACTAAAATCTAACACTGGGTAAATGCACGATGTCACTAGGTTATCAATACAAGGACATGGGTATGATATGATGCGTGAACAAGTATATAAACATGGTGAGGATGTTATAAAACCGCATTCTTTCACTTGCACGATTTATCATGAAACATATGTACATAATTTAGAGAAATGATAAACAGGTAGTAATTAATATGTTCAGTTAGCTATCCATAGAATTTTGTTTCAAGTCAATCGGGTTCCAGGATCATTAGTTATGATTATTACCTTTTAAGCGCACGCGGCTGGAAATCCAATTTCAGAATCAGAAGTCCGTTTCGCAACGCATTTTAACCCCAGTTGGGATCAGGATTTAGCGACGCTACAGTTCGATGAATTCTAGGGTTTTCAGTGAAGTTTTCAACTCAACAAACGGATCTTCAATCGCGTGTGTACGTTAGGAGTTGTAATCTGTTTAATATCAACATGTCAATTCTGATTCAGCTGGGACTGTTATGCGTCCCGATCTTTTAAATTACAGATTAAATAGTAAATGATAACGAAACAGGATGAAACTAATTGTGTTCTCTAGCTAACAGATTTATCTAATATGAACAGTGGAGTTCCGCAACCTACGAGTTAAGGAAATCCTATGGTATCCGTTACGGAACAGTAAGCAATGATTTGAGTCGCTCTGGACTGCAGTCCAGAGTCGCACTCCAAACCAAAAATCATCACGGTTTAAGTACAGAAATGCCTGGAAACTAGTACAGGATTAAAGTTTGTCGAGTCGGCTTCGATTTGAGCCCTCGAACGCACCATTCTAGTATGTATATGATTTATGGTGAATTTAACGGTTTTCAGGTGCGCAAGAATTTCAGTTTTACGATCAAACTTTGGGATAGTTGTTTTAGTCGTTATCGATCACATCATCCAACAAAAATCACACACTATGTTCACAGCCCTACGGGCCAACCTACACCATTGAGTTCCGTCAAGTTTGATAATGTTTTTCTATGGGAACAAACATCGAACAGTTTTGTGACAATATTTAGCATCAAGCAAAACATGGAATATATCTACGATTCTGATTTGTAATATATATACAGAATAGCATGAAAGCAAGTAAGAACTTGCCTGGGGGTGCGCGGCAGCGAGGTACAGTACGGGCGCGCGACGAACTGGCACGACGACGGCAGCGGGTGAGCTCGGGCAGTGAGGCTCGTCGGCGTCATCGGGGTGTCTGCGGTGATCGAAGCTTTTGATGGTGGAGCTGCTGTGAATTCAGGTGACCAGTGATGTACGGAGGAGCTGAAGGTCGCCGGTGTAGCTCAGGCGGTGGCACGTCGGATGTGGCAGCGAGTGCCCGTCAGCGTTAATGGTGGGGTTGTCGGTGTGGTGAGTTTGGGAGAGAATGAATGGTATGCTGCTGAGATACTTAGAGGAGAGGAGGGAGTAGTGTAAGTGGGTGAGAGAGGGAAAGAATGAGAGAGAGAGAGAGAGTGTTCGAGAGAGAGATAGAGTTGAGACAGAGAGAGAGAGGGAGTGATCGGGAGAGAGAGAGAGAGTGAGAAGGAGAGGCAAATAGAGAGGAGCTAGAGGGAAAGAGAGAGAGAGAGAGTTAGAGAGAACTGTGAGTGAGGGAGATGCAGAGTTAGAGAGAGAGAGAGAAATGTAGAGATGCAGAGAACGAGGGAGAGAGAAGTGAAAAGGGAAGAGAGAGAGAGCTGGGAATTGGAGAGAGAGAGACAGAGGAAGGAAGAGAGGGAGGAAGCACAGAGAGAGCGAGCGAGATGATGACGACGACGATGGTGCGGTCGTCAAGGGCCACAGGTGCTCGCCGACGAGAGCAGGGGGTTCGCTGCTCGGTGAGCAGGGGAGTGGGAGAGAGGAAGTGGGTGCTCGTGATCGAGGGTGGAGGTGTGGGGGTGAGGTGACGACGTTGAGGTGCTGAAGGAAAGGGGAAACGGTTGTCGTCGCCGTCGGCAAAAAAAAATGGGTGTAGCGGAGTTTGAGGAGGAAGGCGAGAACGGAGGAGAGAGCGAGCGAGGGAAAGAGTAGTGGGTAGAGGGGAGAGGGTCGTGGGGTGAAGCCGCGCGCGTCGTGGGGAGTTATTGTGCATGCGCGAGCGAGGGCGAGGGCGAAGGGAATGGGTCGGGGAGTCAATGGCGTGGGCGGGAGAAAGGGGAGCCGTTGGAGAAGAATAGGGGGGCGGGTCGGGTCGAGGAACGGGTGGGCTTGGAGGACAGTGGGCCGGGCCTTGAGGATTAAGAATAAATAAAAAGGAAGGGGGGTCGGGATTTAAAGAAAATATGGAGTGGGCCGGGAAAAATCTGGGCTGGGCTAGGGAAGAAAGATAATAATTGGTGAAAGGGAAAAATGTGGGCTGGGCCAGGATTTATTAGGAATTTTAATGGGAAATTTAAAAAGGAGTGGGCCGGGCCAGAGTTAAATGAAATAAAGGGAATTAAAAGAATGTGGCTGGAAGGAATTTGGGCCGAGGGATTTTCAAAGAAAAGAATGGGTTTCTATTAAAGACGGATATTGGGTTTCTTTTATACCAGAGATTGGGTTCATATAATAGGGTCTGGGTTTTGAAAATATAAATAATAAGTTTATAAAATAAAAGGTAAATAATTCATAATTAAGAAATAAATAGAATTAAAGGTACAAATTTTGGTATAAAAGCGCTGGGTATTACATCATACCACCCTTATAAAAATTTCGTCCTCGAAATTAAAAAAATAAGTCATAGAAACATAAACGGAAGCTATCATAATTGCAAACTAACATATAAGGATTTATTTGGAATTCGTGGACAAAGAAACTAGAAGGTATAAGCATGTAAGAGCAGCATACAAAAAGATAAGTCTAAAAGATATAAGGTAGAAATAACTATAAGAGTAAATACATGTATACGAGAATATAGGTATCAATAACGAACAATAATAATCAAAGTGTGTTCGATAAAAGTCGAAACCATAAATGTGCACATTTAAGTTTATTAAAACAAGCAGAAAAAGTATAAGGCTCAACTATTTATATAGTAAACATAAGTACAAACCCTAAAATAAAATAACGACAATAATGTAGTGAAAACTAGTCAGTAGGTTAAAACATGTTAGGATAAGGTATCGATAAAATAGGTTTTAGAACATTTTTAGAAAACCGGGATAGTGAAATCAAGAAGCATAGACCAAATGTATGCGCGGTGTAGGGTTGCGCTACTAAAATGAGAATAATAATGATGTATTTAAAATACATAAAACGGGGTGATCAATAACACTTACCCTTTGACAAATGCAAAATACTAAACTACATTTTAAAATAATAGTGCCCCTAAATATAGTCGGGGTAACAGGGAAAAGCACAAGTATGTCTAGGTCGAGGTAGGGTAGGGATTACAATGGGATGTGGCCGATACAAAAGGTCGGAGGGTGACGGCTTAGGCTGAAGATCAGGGAGATTGGGATAGGATCAGCACAGGATGTAGGGGCGAACAACAAATGACTACAAGGGAAGAAGTATGGGTAGGATAGTGGTCGGTACAACATATGAATCAAGATGTGAAGGTTTAGCGAACTCGGAAATTTCTCCAAAATTTTCTCCTCCCAAAAGGATTACAAGCGAGGCACAGGCGAAGAATGAAGGTTGGAGTGAGGCAGCTTTAGGCTGAAGATCAAGAAGATTGGGATCGGGTTAGCACAGAAAGTAATGGTGAGCAACAGAAGGACTACAAAGTAAAAATGTGGGGGAGACTAACGATCGGTAAATCCTATGAATTAAGAATTTGCAAAGTTAATGAACTCGATAAGTCACAAGGAAGGTCCTCCTCCCAGAAGGATCTCAATCGAGACACAGACGAAAGATGAATGGCGGCTCATTCCAAGGATCAGGGTGCGGTACTTTCGAATTGAAACGAGGGTGAAAACTTTACAACAATTAGGGGTGGACAGTCAGAGATCTCAGCAGAAAGATAAATGGATGTGGGTAATAAACAAGTATCAGGCGAAACAAAAATCAAAAGGTTTACGAATCCAGAAGGTTTACTTTAGACAAGACATTCTCAAGGACGAAAAGTGGCCCTAAACTATACACAATTTATTTGGCCAGAAAGACAACATCAAAAGAAATTCCGTCAGTCGCGGTTGTGGAGATTCAGTAGGTTGCGGTAGGCTCGCGCACTCAGATAGGGGCGTCCATTTCCATATCGCCTCGCAGGTATCGCTAAAGAAAGTTCTCCCATGGCAGGGTCTTGATCTTCTGGTCCTTCATCCTCGGGTAGTACTTCTTCATCGAGATCCGATTCCATGTGATCCTCTACTTTTGGGTTTTCTTCCATAGGGTCTTCCTCCACTGGATTTTCTTCTATTGGATCTCCCTCGGGATCTTCCTCTATCGGGTCTTCTTCTATAGGGTTCTCTTCCGGATCTCCTTCTTCTTCGTCAGAATCGGCTATCATGTCGAATTCTGGGGCGGCTGCTGCTTCGTCCTCTGGATCATTGTTTTCGAAGTTGACCTGGGGACCATTGACTTCATCGTCGGAACTCGTCAGTGTGTGATTTAAGGAAACGCATGACTGCGCATCCTCGTCTAGATGCGGCGCTGCTCCAGGGTGGCGCATGGTTTGAAAGAAAGAGAGTCATGATTAGACAGTAGAATATATCAAGGAAAACTCGGGGTACGCAATATAGGAAAAATATGCGGCTGCAGGAACTGAAAGATCAGAATGAAAATACTGTGATAATGAATAGAATTTGACATAAAGGAAGCATGAGAATGATACATATATATGATTCAAATTTCATTGCATTCAACTAAAAGTTCAAGGGATACAAGATTTCAAACAGAAAGAAATATTCATAAAGGATGACACATTATTATTACTGAAAGTAGATAACATGAAAATTATTCTTCGACTACTACAACATTGCATTCTCGTCGCGTGAGTTGAATCCTGCGTTTGATCCGCCTTATCGTCGAAGTCCGAACTACGCGGCAATCCTCACTTGGCAGAAGTGGGGAGAGTGGACAAGTTTCTTCCTTGCAGTTCTTTCCTTTCTGGGCAACCGTTGATGATGTGTTCACTGGATCCACAGATTAGACATTTTCCTTGGGCGCGGCGACAATCCCTCTGAAGATGTCCTGGCCTCTTACAATATCCACAGCAAAGGTTCTTCTGATGCTTCTGTTGACGCTTCATCTTCTTCTCCTTTCCTCGTCCAATAGGGATCCCTTTATGATAGGAGACTCCCGCTGGTGCCTGATTCACCTGTCTTCTTAGTCCTTCAGCCAACAAGTCGTTTGTTCGCTCCTGGGCTTCCTTTAGACCTCGCAGTACACTAAGGAACTCAACAGTCTGACTCTGGGGAGCGGATAAAGACGAAGAGTCGTTGGAAGACATGATCCTGAAACAACAATTTCGAGAATGATATGATTCACACGTTAAATGAATCAAAATATGATATGGATAGAACAAGGATTCAAGAATATCAGAGATGATGGATATCATTACAAGTGGAGAATCAACTGTGTCACTTTAAGTCACTTGATTAGAGTACGGTAGTGCAATTGTCACCACGTACCCTTGTCAGGTCACCCAAAACCATAGTGAAAGGATAGCTGAACACACAATGTGAATATGGATCAAGGATATCATGTTTACAATCTAGACTGAGGGATGTCATAGATTGCCAGACTATACACGGAAAACTGCAATCCCAATCGATGCAAAACCTGGGCTCTGATACCAACTAAACCATGTCACGCCCCGCTTCCCAAAATACGGAATACGAGGGGTAGACAAGGCCAGCCATGCTCCTACGGTCAAGGAAAAGTCCTGCCGTAGTCACACTTCGGCTTCTAGTTTATCATGGTAAACAGTAAACGATGCGCAGGTAATGAGAAATGCAGTAACTGAAAGATACAATAATATAAACTGACCTGAAGTGGAACAAACGAAAGTAACTCGGAGTATCAAGTCAAGAAATCTGCGATGCACGTCTAGTTCTGATCCAGGCTAAATCTTCTCCTCTCACTGAGCATGCATACTCAGGTCGTCAGAGCGACACAATAGCAATATATTATTTATGAAATCAAGTGACAGTTCTAACAGTGGTAATAGGTATGAATAACGGTAAAACAGCATGAATATGAATGTGCAGTAAACAATGCAGCGGAGCAGTAAAGCAGTATAACGATATGTCATGTATGTCAACACAGTACATAAGGAATGTAAATGACAGTAACCCTATCAGTCTCTAAGTCTCACTGCACAGGTCAATAAGCCTATCGCCAGTCCAAGTGTGAGAGTCAACCACTCGCGAGTGTCCTCCACCCAAGGGTAGAACCCAAGGGCAAGGGACCACGGGCCCAACATGTAACGAATGTATCACGGTGTCTATAGCACATACCCTGTAAATCTCCATATAACTCCCTAAATATATAAGCCGGCATGGGACTCCCGAGATTCTGTTGAATTCACACTTGAACTACCCCACACCCCGAAGTCTACATCAAACGCTAACCATCACCCTAAATACTAATCGATCCGTGACAAGTCTGCGCGAGAACTGGAGGCAGGACCTCCATCAAGCACGTCCCGACTAATACCTAAGATAAATGGCAGTGTCGGATGCCTTATCTGTGACACCCGTGCAAGCGCTTCCATAAGTGTCCCATACCACTTATAGTCACACGTACACGCATCCCACAGACGTCGACAATGCAATAGAATAAAAGGGACACTGATTGTGCACAAGTACGTATCACTTTCACTTAATCACGAATACACGAACACTGACGTACTTGCCACAATCAACACTAAAATCTAACACTGGGTAAATGCACGATGTCACTAGGTTATCAATACAAGGACATGGGTATGATATGATGCGTGAACAAGAATATAAACATGGTGAGGATGTTATAAAACCGCATTCTTTCACTTGTACGATTTATCATGAAACATATGTACATAATTTAGCGAAATGATAAACAGGTAGTAATTAATATGTTCAGTTAGCTATCCATAGAATTATGTTTCAAGTCAATCGGGTTCCAGGAACATTAGTTATGATTATTACCTTTTAAGCGCACGCGGCTGGAAATCCAATTTCAGAATCAGAAGTCCGTTTTGCAACGCATTTTAACCCCAGTTGGGATCAGGATTTAGCGACGCTACAGTTGGATGAATTCTAGGGTTTTCAGTAAAGTTTTCAACGCAACAAACGGATCTTCAATCGCGTATGTACGTTAGGAGTTGTAATCTGTTTAATATCAACATGTCAATTCTGATTCTGCTGGGACTGTTATGCGTCCCGATCTTTTAAATTACAGATTAAATAGTAAATGATAACGAAACAGGATGAAACTAATTGTGTTCTCTAGCTAACAGATTTATCTAATATGAACAGTGGAGTTCCGCAACCTACGAGTTAAGGAAATCCTATGGTATCCGTTACGGAACAGTAAGCAATGATTTGAGTCGCTCTGGACTGCAGTCCAGAGTCGCACTCCAAACCAAAAATCATCACGGTTTAAGTACAGAAATGCCTGGAAACTAGTACAGGATTAAAGTTTGTCGAGTCGGCTTCGATTTGAGCCCTTGAACGCACCATTCTAGTATGTATATGATTTATGGTGAATTTAACGGTTTTCAGGTGCGCAAGAATTTCAGTTTTACGATCAAACTTTGGGATAGTTGTTTTAGTCGTTATCGATCACATCATCCAACAAAAATCACACACTATGTTCACAGCCCTACGGGCCAACCTACACCATTGAGTTCCGTCAAGTTTGATAATGTTTTTCTATGGGAACAAACATCGAACAGTTTTGTGACAATATTTAGCATCAAGCAAAACATGGAATATATCTACGATTCTGATTTGTAATATATATACAGAATAGCATGAAAGCAAGTAAGAACTTGCCTGGGGGTGCGCGGCAGCGAGGTACAGTACGGGCGCGCGACGAACTGGCACGACGACGGCAGCGGGTGAGCTCGGGCAGTGAGGCTCGTCGGCGTCATCGGGGTGTCTGCGGTGATCGAAGCTTTTGATGGTGGAGCTGCTGTGAATTCAGGTGACCAGTGATGTACGGAGGAGCTGAAGGTCGCCGGTGTAGCTCAGGCGGTGGCACGTCGGATGTGGCAGCGAGTGCCCGTCAGCGTTAATGGTGGGGTTGTCGGTGTGGTGAGTTTGGGAGAGAATGAATGGTGTGCTGCTGAGATACTTAGAGGAGAGGAGGGAGTAGTGTAAGTGGGTGAGAGAGGGAAAGAATGAGAGAGAGAGAGAGTGTTCGAGAGAGAGATAGAGTTGAGACAGAGAGAGAGAGGGAGTGATCGGGAGAGAGAGAGAGTGAGAAGGAGAGGCACATAGAGAGGAGCTAGAGGGAAAGAGAGAGAGAGAGAGTTAGAGAGAACTGTGAGTGAGGGAGATGCAGAGTTAGAGAGAGAGAGAGAAATGTAGAGATGCAGAGAACGAGGGAGAGAGAAGTGAAAAGGGAAGAGAGAGAGAGCTGGGAATTGGAGAGAGAGAGACAGAGGAAGGAAGAGAGGGAGGAAGCACAGAGAGAGCGAGAGAGATGATGACGACGACGATGGTGCGGTCGTCAAGGGCCACAGGTGCTCGCCGACGAGAGCAGGGGGTTCGCTGCTCGGTGAGCAGGGGAGTGGGAGAGAGGAAGTGGGTGCTCGTGATCGAGGGTGGAGGTGTGGGGGTGAGGTGACGACGTTGAGGTGCTGAAGGAAAGGGGAAACGGTTGTCGTCGCCGTCGGCAAAAAAAAATGGGTGTAGCGGAGTTTGAGGAGGAAGGCGAGAACGGGGGAGAGAGCGAGCGAGGGAAAGAGTAGTGGGTAGAGGGGAGAGGGTCGTGGGGTGAAGCCGCGCGCGTCGTGGGGAGTTATTGTGCATGCGCGAGCGAGGGCGAGGGCGAAGGGAATGGGTCGGGGAGTCAATGGCGTGGGCGGGAGAAAGGGGAGCCGTTGGAGAAGAATAGGGGGGCGGGTCGGGTCGAGGAACGGGTGGGCTTGGAGGACAGTGGGCCGGGCCTTGAGGATTAAGAATAAATAAAAAGGAAGGGGGGCCGGGATTTAATGAAAATATGGAGTGGGCCGGGAAAAATCTGGGCTGGGCTAGGGAAGAAAGATAATAATTGGTGAAAGGGAAAAATGTGGGCTGGGCCAGGATTTATTAGGAATTTTAATGGGAAATTTAAAAAGGAGTGGGCCGGGCCAGAGTTAAATGAAATAAAGGGAATTAAAAGAATGTGGCTGGAAGGAATTTGGGCCGAGGGATTTTCAAAGAAAAGAATGGGTTTCTATTAAAGACGGATATTGGGTTTCTTTTATACCAGAGATTGGGTTTATATAATAGGGTCTGGGTTTTGAAAATATAAATAATAAGTTTATAAAATAAAAGGTAAATAATTCATAATTAAGAAATAAATAGAATTAAAGGTACAAATTTTGGTATAAAAGCGCTGGGTATTACAGAAACTACTGATCGGAATCAGTAATTCTCCACTATCTCGGCCGAGGATTTCTAGTGATGGCCACCTGTGCACTGTGCGACATCAACCCATAATACCGGGAGAGACGAATCCCCGACGATCCGCTCACTGCCTCCATATGGCTCGGGACTGTACCCAACTAAAACCTGTTTGCACGTCTCCTTTGAGCATGGTATGGTAGTAATCAAAGCACAGTGGGAACTCACACGAGACAAATGACGATCTCAGGTCGACAAACTAACCTGTACACATGTCACCAGGGAACTGCTATCTGACGATATATATAATACCAACTAGCATGTTCCCGGCGAGTCCTGTCCGGTGTACTCATAACCCAATGAGCACCTGTATACATCTTAGGTGAACCAACTGACACCAATGGCTTGTGAGACCGGCTACCGCCCCTCGTCGGGGTCTCGACTGTATACACTAGTCTACTCTGGAGTATCGAAGCCCTGTCTCGAAACTCTCACGACTAGGGACACTTTAAGGATGTGCTTACAGACCCCAGCTCCCACGTATATGATCGCCATCATACTGCTGGCAGTTAAGCAAGAATCCTATGGGCTCTATCAACATGCAATAGCGAACTAAAGCATGTATACGGTGAAAAAGACAAACCAGATAGCATACTATCATCTCGATTAAGACAGTCATGTCGGTATAGGTTCTCCCTCAATCATTGCAATCACGTACCCGCGATCCAATAATTGACTTAGAGGGCACTATATCCAACAGTCTCCCACTTGCACTTAAGGCAATTATTGCGATGTCGCATACTCATAGCCTCAGTGAGTGGATCCGCCCTGATGTTTCTTTCTATGTCTCTCTTAATCTTCAAGTTCGCGGAGAAAGTCATCTCCCGAATCGAGTAATACCTGTCTTAGAATATGTCTGGATATCTGATGGGACCTAGTTCATAAATGAACTCTAAATCCAAACTTCTTAGACTGTAGTGATCACTGAAACTAATCAGTATCCAGCACCATGCCTCCCACAGTATCTTCTTGGACCACCTGTCCATAATACTGTCCCTCGTCAGAGGGAAAACTATAACTCTGACAATCACTTTGTAATCCAGGTCACCTTGGAAGCCTGGAATTATAACCGTCTCCACAAGGAGGCTGCCATTATCAAAACCATAGAACATCCATTCATGTTCTAAAACTGCTTCCTAATGTTTCTCCAGGATTGGATTAATATAAACTTATCGCATCTAGTGCAAAAACAATATCTGGTGTGGTACTTGACATCTCACGATTGACTCAATTGCCTAAGCAAGTGATCTGCCAATCATGCACATCCCTCTCTCCTTTAGTCTATAAGACACCTTTAGAGAGGGTGACTCCATCAACTGCAGGTACACCACAATGCCAGGAGTCATCTATTCTAAATACTTTTAGAATACAGTCAAGTACCCAAATTGGGAAACTACCCAAATCTAGATCTAAAATCATAAATCTAGAAACCAGAATGTCTTATATTATATTCATATCCTTTATGGAGCAACAACTGTGTGACGACCAAAGTACAACCGATGCGCTGTCTCGAAACTCCCACGACTAGGGACACTTTAAGGATGTGCTTACAGACCCCAGCTCCCACGTATATGATCGCCATCATACTGCTGGCAGTCAAGCAAGAATCCTATGGGCTCTATCAACATGCAATAGCGAACTAAAGCATGCATACAGTGATAAAGACAAACCAGATAGCATACTATCATCTCGAGTAAGACAGTCATGTCGGTATAGGTCATCCCTCAATCATTGCAATCACGTACCTGCGATCCAATAATTGACTCAGAAGGCACTATATCCAACAGTATGGAGAGTGGACATAAAAGACAACACGGCGGATCCATTCACAAAGACCCTCCCTCAAACACAGTTCGAGCGACTTTTTGAGCTATTGGGTATGCGGTACGCCAGCAGCTGGCCTTAGAGCAGAAGTTGGGTATGCGGTACACCAATTACTGGCCTTTAGTGCAAGTGGGAGATTGTTAGATATGTATGCCCTAGAGGCCATTATTGTATAGTACTAGTTTGCATAATACATTTTGGAGGCTTGGGATATATATACGGGTTTACGACAGTCTTGCTCGATATAGTGGTATGCTACTTTGTTTGTTTCTATCTTAATATGTGTATATGTTTCTTTTAACAAATCGCTAATACATATTGATGGAGCCCTTAGGATTTTTGCTTGACTACCGGCATTGTGATGGCGATCATACTAGTGGGGGTTGGGTAGTCTATAAGCACATCCTTATTTTGGTCCCTAGTCGTGGGATTATCGAGACAGGGCATCGATACTCCAGAGTAGACTGGTGCATACGCTTCTCTTCCCAGCAGGGGAGATGGTCTGTCCCACAGCCATCAGTACGTCATACTGGAGATAGTATGCAGGTGCTCATTAGGTTACGAGTACACTGGACAGGACTCGTCGGGAACTGTTGGTTGGTATTATACCTATCGTCAGGTAACAGTTCCCAGGTGACATGAGTACAGCTTAGTCTGATGACTTGACCCTGTCACTTCACCTCGAGTGTATTCCCATTGTTCTTAGATTACTACCCTAGCACGGCTCTACTGAGTCGTGCAAACAGGTAGTAGTTGGGTGCAGTCCCGAAGCACTTGGAGGCAGTGACGGTTAGACAGGATTCGTCTCTCCCGGTATTGGGAGTTGATATCGTGCTGTGTCTAGGAGAGCCATTACACATTGTCGTCCCTGGCCAGGGCAAGCGAGAATTGCTGGTAGGTTTTCCAGTAGATTCTCGGGGTGTTTTGGGCTACACTCCGACACGACTTGTACCGCTATTAGGGGACTAACGTTTACCGCCCCCTAGGCCCGCCATGCGATATTCTCAGACGAACAGACCGGACTTTAAGGAGATTATCACATTCAGGCTCAGTAGGAGTTCGATGGGTTCACCTCATCAGTCTTCTTATCGGCATCTATCTGGGGACCGTTACGTACAGCTAGTACAGCTTGCGGCCTGTGGTTAAACCCACTGCCAGCGTTGTGTCGAGCCTTTAGAGTCCCACACAGAGGGTTACTCGCCTTTGGGCAAAAAAGAGTAGAGGTTGCATTGTTTAGCGACGGGGTTCATTCACATCCGTGCACTTGTGCACGTTTGGTGTCCGGACAGTAGTTACTAGCGGGCTTTGGTTTAAGCCAGATCCTAGTAATTGTTTTGGGATTGGTTTTGTCTCAGTGTATTCGTGTTCCTTGGAGCACGGATGCGGGTGTGTATGCACAGTTGACATAGGCAGAGACAGAGGATTCTCATTAGGGTTGTTGACCATTTGGCTTTGGTTGACTTGTTGACCGTTGACTTTTCCCTAAACCCTAATGAGAATATGATATATGACTAATAATATTAATTAAGTATTATTGAGCCATGGTTGAGTTGAAAGTTTGACTTTTGTTGACTTGTTGATTTTGTTGACCGGTTGACCATTTTGGACTTGTTGACCATCATCATTTCATGGCTATCATTTCATGGGTATGACTTTTTCTTGCTTGTTGTTTACAAAATGAAATAATTGCATGAAATGATAATGGTCATTGAAACTAACCATCACCATACTTAATTATTATTATAATTATCATTATTCTCACTTTTGTGAGGATGGTTGGATTATGATAGCTCATTCTATCATCTTCTTTCTCTCTCATGAAAAAAGCTCTCCCTCTTCCTCTCTCAAGGTTCAAGTGTTCCATGAGTTGGAAATCATGAACCTTTGAGACAAAACTACCATCACTCTTCTCTACTCAATCTAAGGTATTAGGTTTGGCAAACCAAACACCTTAGTCATCTCTAGGTTGAGATTGGAGCTCAATTTCGAGACCCTCGGGTAGATCCATCTATGGCAAAGAGGAGACGACAAGGAGGATCCGTTCAAGCAACTACAAGGAGCAAGCAAGAGGAAGAACCACAACAAGAAGAGAAGGAGTTCAAGACCAAGGTATAACTATTCTACATAGTAGTTAGAACTTGTAGTATATTTGTTAGTTCTTGTTTAGCAACGATCCTTCTTGTACGGTCCATGTTACCTAGTTAGGAAAAATTTTCGTTTTACCTATTCCGCCTCCCCGAAAGGACCGGGGTGGGTAACATGGACCTAACATCTAGGGATGTAGTGAGTTGCTCTAAGTGTGTATCTATCTCTCTTCCACCCTTGATTCTCAACACATGAGATGGTAGGGTAGAAGATGAAGAAGAAGGAGGAGGAGCTCAAGAAAGTTAGTGAAGAGAGAGGAAGCAAAATGGTGAGAGTCTTTTTCAAAACCAACCATGCAAAAACCACAAGTGAAAAACTCAAGTGGAAGAACTCAAGTGAGAAAAAACTAGAAAGAGAAAAACCTCAAGCATGGTTTTGTAAAACTCAATTTCCAAATATAAAATTGCATTCATACTTGAATAGTTTGCATAAATGAATTAACAATTCATTTGTCAACACTATTCAAGCTTGTTCGTCACCATTCTCTTCATCAACTTTACACCTCATTTCCATTTAATTTAATAAATGGATAAACTAAAATGAGGTGTCCACATTCTAGAATGTTTTCCGTATAAATACGGATTACACTTACATACCTATATTCATACCAAAATACGAATACCCAAAGAGATAGAATAACACAAAGAACATAATACTAGAATATACATATCGAAATATATATACGTAAATTATTAAATCAATACCTGATTTAATAATCTGGATTAAATCCGAGCCGACTAGTATTATCAACCGTCCGATCGAAAGTCCGGGTAACTAGTACAATCATTCGATCAGAACCCTGCACGTATCAAAATACGGCTACTACATCATTTCGCCTAAACTACGGAAACCCTCTGCGTGGGACTCTAAAGACTCATCAATACACTGGCAGTGGGTTTAACCACAAGCACGTCAGTGGTACTAGCTGTACGTAACGGCTACCCAGGTATTGAGAGAAAGGAAGGCCGACAAGCAAACTCATCCGAAACCCTACCGAGCCTGTCTGTGACAATCTACATACAGTCCGGTCTGTTCATCTAAGATTATGGCATATCGGGTCTACGGGGGTGGATAAAGTCAGACCCTTAAAAATGCGATATTTCGTGTCGGTGTGAATCCTATCACCCACTGAGAAACTACTGATCCAAATGATTAATTCTCGTCTACCATGGCCAAGAATTTCTGGCCATCTGTGCACTGCGCGACATCAACCCCCAATATCAGGAGAGACGAATCCCCGACGATTCGCACACAGCCAATCAAAGCACAGTGGGAACTCATACGAGAAAAATGACGATCTCAGGTCGACAGACTAACCTGTACTCAGGTCATATGAGAACTGCTATCTGACAATAGGTAAAATACCATCTAGCATGTTCCCGGTGAGTCCGTCCAGTGTAACTCATAACCCAATGAGCACCTGTATACTATCTTAGGTGACTAACTGAAACCAATGGCTTATGAGACCGGCCACCGCCCCTCGTCGGGGTCTCGAAAAGTATACACTAGTCTACTCCAGAGTACCAATGCCCAGTCTCGATACTCTCTCGACTAGGGACATTTAAGGATGTGCTTATAGACCACCCAGCTCCCACGTATATGATCACCATCATAATTCTGGTAGTCAAGCAAGAATTCTATGGGCTCTATCAACATGTAATAGTGATCTGTAATACCACAAAATGCATGTACATGATGATAGAGACAAACCAGATAGCATACTATCATCTCCAATATGACTGTTCTACCCGTATAGGTCCTCCCTCAATCATCACAATCGCATGCCTGCGATTACAATAATTGACTTGAGGGCACTAAAGCCAACAATCTCCCACTTGCACTTAAGGCTAATTATTGCGTTATCGCATACTCACAGCCCGTGTGATACCGAACACCCAAATTCTCTACTAATCAATCTCGCAAAGTTTGTTTGCGAAACTATCGCGTTCGAGAAATTGCTTCAGTGAGTGGATCGACACCAATGTTTCTATCTTTATCACTCTATATCCCAACTTCACGGAGAGAGACTATCTCCCGAAATGAGCGATACATGTCTTAGAATTTGTCTGGATATCTTATGGGACCCAGTTCACAAATGAACTCCAAATCCAACAAACTTCTTAGACCGTATCTTCCACTGAATTTAATCAGTATCCTGCGCCATGCCTTCCTCAGTATCCGCTTTGTAGGGTTACTAGGCACTCTAACAAGGGTCTACAAGGCATCAACCATGCCCGATTAAAATTTTAGCCGTGCCGAACAACCCTAAACAAGATCTTTGCTAGATAATTAGGGTTACACATGCAAGTAAATAACATTTACTACTAAGGGAATACGAAATACAACCTTTGTAGATCGGTCCTTCACTTCTAAAGCTCCTTGTCGTAGTCCCTTCGCTACGATCATGGTTCTCCCGGGCTCTTGCATGGCTTCACGAGGTGAAAGAAATTTCCTTGCTTGAAGTCTTCGAGGCCGAAGATGATCTACGTCGAAGGAATACCAACTCAAGATACCACTTCACTAACCTAGAGAATTAGTGAAGAAAACACCCTAAACTAAAGTGTTAGTCTAATAGAGGATGGAGAAATAGGAAGTGGGTTCTCTTTAGAATTTGATTTCTCATAATTTTTCACTCTATTTTTAAAACCCTAGCAAGCTTTTCTTTTGCTCAAAGAAGAAGAAGAAGATGAACAAAAGAAAAGATGAGGATAATGATCAAGTCAAGTGAGCTAACCATGGTTGAGTGAGTATCATATACTAACTCATGTAGAGACATAACCATGGCTAATCAAAAATGGTTAGGTTAATAAAAATCTAAAGTAAAACAAAGTTAGTGGACTTTGTCAAAGCATCCACAAGCTTCTACAAGCTTCATGCTTGTGACAAAAACTCCACTAATTTGTAATTATTTTAAATAATTATAAACCACCATTTAAAATAGAATGGTGTATGTCTTGCACACCCATGTATGATGTATCAACAACCATGATACAAAAAGAAAACACATTTTAATATATATATCACATATATATTAAAGTTGTGCACATGTGAGAAAAATTCTTAAGTGAACAAATGTTAGTTAATGTAAATTAGTATATCAAATATACAATTATACATTAAATTATTAAATCAACACTTGACTTAATAATCTGGTTATATCTCATATAACTGACTAACATCCAATGTAACGACTTATCGAATCAACCATTGATTCGATAACCCGGCTATATCACATATAACCGACCGATACAAAAAGTCACGAGAATAGAATACGGTATCACATACACGCATTATTCTCGGTCCCACACATATCACATATGCGCTCCTATTTCGTTTTGCCTGAGCCAGTAAAACCTCTATGTAGGACTCTAAAGACTCGTCAATACGCCGGCAGTAGGTGATGATCATATCATGCAACCACAAGCCGTCAACGGTACTAGCTGGACGTAACGACTACCCGGATATTGAGCGATCAGAAGATCAGCAAGCAATCCCGCTCCAACTCCTGTAAAAGTCTGACGGTAACACTTCCCGTATAGTCCAGTCTCCTCGTCTGATATGTCGTATATCAAGTCTAGGGGTGGTAAACGTCAGACCCCAATAACCGATAAGTCATGCCGATCTGAGGCTCATAACGGGTCGAGAAACTACTGGTAACACTTACCAGTAAATCTTTAAATCAGCCCTGGTCAGGGACTTCCCTGTAATGGCCAATCGAGCACAGCACAACATCAACCCCCAATACCGGGAGAGACGAAACCCCTCCTATCGCTCATTGCCTCCATGTGACTCGGGAATGTACCCAAAAACCACCGTTTTGCATGCCCTCTTGGACATGGTAAGGTGGAAATCAAAGCACAGTAGGAATCACACAAGACTCTATGACGATCTCGGGTCTACAGACTAACCTGCACAAGTGTCACCAGAGAACTACCATCTGACGTGAGGTATAATACCATCCGGAAGTTCCCGGCGAGTCCGTCCAGTGTACCCAGTCTCCACTGAGCACCCGTATACCATCTCTGATGTCAAACACCAATGGATATGGGATCATCTATCGCCCATCTCATGGGTCGAGAAGCGTATACGCTAGTCTACTCTGGTATATCGATGCCCTGTCTCGATACATCCACGACTAGGAATATGGACTACCATGGCCCCACTAGTATGATCTACATCATAGTCCTGGTAGTCAAGTAAACATCCTAAAGGCTTTACCAACATGTAACTATAAGACAGTTGTCACGCCCCGCTTTCCAGAGTACGCAAGATTGGGAACGTGACATAGCCAACCATGCTACCTGTGGATAGAAGTATCCATCCACAGTCACATTACGGTTGTAAGGATATCAAGAACAAGATAATAACTAATCTAACACATGTCCAAATCCATAATAACAAGAGTCAATAAACAATAAGTGCGGAAGCAAATGATCCAATACAATAAATAAACAGTACGTCCCATAATGCGGGCTCACATCTGGAAATGAAATAGATAAACTAATCACTAAGGAACTCACAGATCAGCCTGCTGGCTGAAGTACTCCTGCTCGGTCGTCGATAGTGGAAAGGAATCTGGGCCATGCAAAACCCAGACGTCAGCGCGTCATGTCAACCAAATAATATAATATAAACATGGTAATAAGCAATGCAGGTATGAACATGAATAACGCAGTACTATGAAATAACAGTGCAGGGTAATGTGCAGCGGTAACTAAACTGTCCTATCAGGTTTCTACCCTAAAGTCTTTGAAATCAATTGGTGACTCGTCGATGTAACTCAATAGTATCCCGTGCATGCCCGGGACCACGGTCAAGACCCTCGGGGCTGAATCCGAGACGTGCCGCTAGGCAGTAAACAGGTAGCAGGATGGAAGAGTGATGTCAGCATCATCACTCCCGGACTGGCCAAGCCCGTAAGACTGATCAGAACAAGTATCGAACTGTTTAGTTACAAGTCGGTTTCACCTTTGATTTCCCCATACCCCCAAGTTATGTATGTCAGGTCAGGTATTTAGTAATCAGGGACTAATGCCAACACAGGATCAGGTAAAAGCAGGTCTGTCTGGATAGACAACAGGAATGGTCCATGAGGACCCCAAGTCAGGTTTGTCGGCATTAGGCATGAGATCATGTAATAAGTCAGGTCATAGTACAATAGGTTGAGTCGGTATGTACAGGGTGTCATGTCCGGTGCATCAGTATGTAAATATATGTCAGGTGTAGCAGGGTCGGGTCAATATGTAATGCAATCGAGTATGTGCTCTCAACAGGTATACAATCGAATAAGTAACAGCAGCAAGAATTTAAAGTAAACAGCACTAATAGTCATTTAATCACAATGGTACATGATTATGATGCAGTTGTATTATACTAACAGGTTCGAGCACCCTTGGGGTGCAATAATCACAGGGTAGCGCAATATTAATAACAGCAGGTAATGAAGATATAAGTGTACGACTATCATCTTCTAAAATAACAAAAGGATTAACAAGTAGTTGTTATTAAGGTTATGGTGGAAAGGTACGATTTAGATGGCAGTATTATGATGCATATCACATTTCATCCAATGAGACAAGTAACCATACTTAGTTAATATAGCAGGTTTTATGAGTCAAATACTTAATTAGTTTAACGTAGCATGTAGCAAGAAATCTTGCCTCGACGGTTTCGCAAACAGGAAAACACGAATGCAACGTCGGCGGAAAACACAAGACGGATGCACGGGCCACGGATCGAGTCCAAACAGCGAACAGTGGGACCATACGGACCAGAGTACTTCGCTGGAGAGTCGGGTCCAAACGACGGCACGGCCGGAATCCGGCGAAATGTCAAAACGGTGACTAATTAGTAAAAAAATACGACACACGGACACCAAGACCAGCGGGGGGGTTAACACGAATGGAAAGGTAGAGATGTGCTTAAAGGGAAGAACCAGGGCAACCACGACGGGTTCCACGGCGATGGGGCGCCGGCGAGGCAGTGAAGGCTGGAAAATTTCTGGGTTCGCTGGAAAGGGGTGGTGCGGTGAGTAGAGGGGGTGCTGGTCTGCTCTGGTGTTCAGGGGGAGAAGGAGGTGGTCGGAGGTGGCTCTGGCAACGACGGCGAGGATCGACGGTAAGTTTCCCGGCGACTAGGGTTGGTGTTAGGGTCGGCTCTGTTGCAGTTGCAACGCCGGCGAGGGAAGGAGGCGGAAGACGAGGAGGTCGGGACGAGGGTGAAGGGAGGAAGATTCTGGTGTCGGCGGCGATGAGAGGCGGCGGCGACGGCGAGCACTGCGTGCTGGTGGTGGCGTCAGGGGTTGGGTTGCAGGCTCTGGAAGGAGGGAGGAGAGGAGGAAGGGTGCTGTTGAGGCCGAGGAGGCGAGGACGGTGACGGCGAGGTCGTGGGGAGGTCGACGGCGAGGGCACGAGGAAGCTAGGGTTTCTCGCGGGGGGTTCGTCGATGGGTTCTCGTGAAGACGAGAACGAGGGACGTGGGTATATATAAAAGATAGAGAGAGAGAGGGATTGTTAAAGAGAGAGAGAGAAAAAGATTAGATAGAGAGAGAGATTGTTAGAGAGAGAGATAGAGAGAGATTGAGAAACGGAGAGAGAGAGTGGGTCGGTGGGGCCCACGAGGGATTTAATCCCTCGTGATTGGCTGGGAGTTTTAAAAGGAAAATTTTAAAAGATTTTTAAAGGATTTGAACCGTTAATTAGGAACAGTAATATATATTTTATAACGTTTTAGATTATTTAATTAAATGGGCTTTTCGGCGCTAAATGAAACATTTCCAAATCGCGCCCGGGTTGCGCCCAAATGTTTCAAATTCAAATAATAGGATTTTAAGCGAGTTCCAAATTTTGAAATGAGGTGTTTTATGATTAAAATGCATGCCCCCAAGTCGGACACTTGCACGCGCGCGTAGCCGTCCAAACTTCCCGTTTAGCCGAACGGGAAGAAATCTCGACACGCGGACGCTACCACGCGACTAGTGGCGACGAGTAGGCCAACATGGATATTTTTAATTTCATTTTAGGTGTTAAAATTTGTTATGTGCCAAAATGACCTAACCGGTTAAAATTTAGCAATAAGCACCAAACAATCAGGATAATTGAAATGAGCAATGTATAACACTCAACTAGTAATAGAAATAGTATTATTGGGCTTGGGTGTTACATCATACCCAACTACAAAAAGAATTTCGTCCTCGAAATTCAAAGAATACAAGATAGCTGACTACAGGAAAAGGTGATGAAATTTCTGCCGGATCTCGTCTTCTCGCTCCCAAGTGGATTCTCCATGCGATCGATCACCCCAAGAAACTAGCACAAGAGGGATAACCTTGTTCTTAAGAACCTTTTCTCTTCGATCCTTGATTTCAACCGGTCGCTCCTCAAAAGTTAGGTCCTCCCGTACGGTCAACTCCGAATGATCCAAGACGTGAGTTTCATCGCGAACATACCTCCGTAGTTGAGACACATGAAACACGTCGTGCACTCTTGCCAATGACTGTGGTAACGCCAAACGGTACGCTACCTCCCCAACACGCTCCAATATCTCGAAGGGTCCAACGAATCGAGGACTAAGCTTTCCCCGACTCCCAAAGCGAATCACTCCACTAGTCGGTGATATCTTAAGGAATACCAAATCACCCACGGCGAACTCTAGAGGTCTTCTTGACGTGTCAACCCTACTTTTCTGTCTGTCTTGAGCTGCCTTCATGTGCTTCCTGATTGTATTCACTTTCTCGACTGTCTGTACCACCAAATCTGGTCCTAGTAACCTTCGTTCACCAACGTCATCCCAATAAACAGGCGAACGACACTTACGACCATACAACGCTTCAAACGGAGCCATCTGAATAGTCGCTTGGAAACTATTGTTGTACGAAAACTCCACCAGGTGTAGATGATCCTCCCAAGAACCTTTGAAGTCCAACATGCACGCCCTCAACATATCTTCAAGGGTCTGGATCGTTCTCTCCGATTGTCCATCAGTTTGAGGATGATAAGCTGTGCTAAACTTCAATCGAGTCCCCAAACTTTCTTGTAAACTCCTCCAGAAGTGCGACAAGAACCGAGTGTCCCGATCGGACACGATGCTTACCGGTACTCCATGCAATCTTACAATCTCCTGCATGTACCGCTCTGCCAACGTCTCCGTCGATTGACCAACCCGAAAAGGAATAAAGTGAGCTGCCTTGGTCAACCGATCGATAATCACCCATACTGCATTGTTGTCCTTTGGACTCCGCGGTAAAGCCGTCACGAAATCCATGGTTATATGTTCCCACTTCCACTGAGGAATCAGAAGTGGTTGCCACAAACCAGCAACCCTTTGGTGTTCAGCCTTGACTTGCTGACACACCAAGCACTTAGCCACGAAGCGAGCAATCTCCCGCTTCATACCTTCCTACCAGAAGTGCTGTCGAATATCTCGGTACATCTTTGTCCCTCCTGGATGTACAGAGTAAGCTGAACTGTGTGCCTCCTTCATAAGCTCTTCACGCACATCCCCTTTAGGCACACACACACGGCTACCATATCTCAACGAACCATCTTCGTGGATCAGTAAATCGGTTCGCATTCCGGCTTCAACCTGCTCTCGAAACTTTTGCAGTCTAGGATCCTGCGATTGTGCCGCTTTAATCTTCTCAACTAAGGACGACTGTACTTTCAACTGCATCAACTGTCCCATAGCATGTGGTAGCACGATCTCCAAGTCAAATCTCCGAAAATCCGCAATGATCTCCCTTTGTGCGGTCAATACCTGAATTGCTGGTAACCGACTTAGCGCATCCGGCACGACGTTAACTTTTCCCGGATGGTTCTTAAGATCAAGGTCATAGTCGGCCATCAGCTCCAACCATCTGCGTTGCCTCATGTTCAACTCCTTCTGAGTGAACACATACTTCAAACTCTTGTGATCTGTAAAGACCTCGACTCTCTCGCCCAAAAGGTAGTGTCTCCAAATCTTCAAGGCGAAGATCACGGCTGCAAGCTCCAAGTCATGAGTCGGATAATTCTTCTCATGAGTCTTCAGTTGTCTCGATGCGTAAGCCACGACCTTCCCATTCTGCATCAAAACACATCCCAATCCTTTTCCAGATGCGTCGTTGTGAATCACCAGTCCTCCTGAATTATCTGGTACGGTCAGGATCGGGGCGGTTATCAACTTCTGCTTCAACGTCTCGAAGGCCAATGCACATCCATCCGTCCAAACAAACGGTACCACCTTGCGCGTAAGCTTGGTTAACGGCTCTGCCAAACGAGCGAAGTCCTCCACAAATCTCCTGTAGTATCCGGCGAGTCCAAGAAAACTTCTTATTTCCGCAACATTCCTTGGATTTGGCCAATCTCGAACTGCTGCAATCTTCTCGGGATCAACGGCGATTCCATCGCCCGACACGACATGTCCCAGAAATTTCACTTCTTCCATCCAGAATTCGCACTCTTCATCTTCGCATAAAGCTTCTCCTGTCTCAACATCTGCAGGACCTAATGATATCCGGATCGCAAATCCAGTTTCGAGAATACTCTCGCGCCACTAAGCTGCTCAAAAGTCCTCCAATGCGAGGGATCGGGTACTTGTTCTTAATAGTCACCCGGTTCAATTCTCGATAATCAATGCACATCCTTCTTGTGCCATCTTTCTTCTTGACTAGAAGAACCGGAGTTCCCTAAGGTGAGTTACGGCTGCGAATCCAACCCTTCTCAAGTAATTCAGTAACCTGCTTCTTGACTTCTACCAATTCCATTGGTGCCATCGGATAATAAGATTTTGATACTGGCGCTGCACCAGGAATAAGGTCAATCGCGAACTCCACATCTCGCTTCGGCGGTAAGCCTGATATATCTGCAAATACATCCATAAAGTCGCGAACAACTGCCGGCTCTTCATTACTATCAACTTCCATTGCTGAAAGAACACTGCGTGTCGGTCTAGCCCTGAACTCGACTGGCCCGACAGAACTGCTTCCTTACCGCAACTGCTGTCTGCATCGTTGGCCACGAACGGTCCAGCGAGACTACTGAGTCTCGTCCATTCTGCTACATGCACGTCCACGGTTGCTCCATTCTGCCTTAGTCCGATGAACTTCTCTTCCATTTCCTCCCGTGCAGTCCGCGGAAAGAACTTCTCCAGGAAACTCTTAGAGAAATCCGCCTAACTACTTGGCTTGGGCAAACGGTTCTCCTCCACAACCCACCACTCTCGGCGTAATCCACTAGTTGAATGCGCCCCACATGAACTCCTTTGTCCTCTGGAATCTGTGCCGCAATCAGCAAATTCTCCGTGCTGACTAGCCACTGCTCGGCTGGCACGGCTCCTCCAAACCAGTGAAAGTAGTAGGACCCACACGTCTGAAATCTGCCACGGTCCCTACTCGGTCAACTGGTCTAGTTCCAATCTCGTTCACAGACTGCTGAACGATCTGCAAACCTTCCTGAAACGAGTCCGCTTGCTGCTGGATCAGCTCGGGCTGTTTCTTTGATTTCCAGCATTCCTCTTATCACTCCAAGCATGGCGGCTTCGTTCACACGCCTCTGGTACGTCTTCAACTTCTTACCTGTCAAAATCCTGAACTCAAAACACCCAATATTAGCATGATGATAGATTCTGAATATGGATCAAGGCTAGAACTCCAAGATACTTAAATAGAGTACCGCATTGTAGCTATGCCGCGGTATCATAGCCGCAATTACTTAACTCCACCCAAGTCGCCCAAGTCCTAGGGATAACAAGAAATCAGGTTTTCGAGTCGACATGCAAAGTAAGTTTGCACGTCGTAAAAGATATAATCGAGAAGAATGTGATTAAAGAATGGTAAAACGGTCAAGGTGGCAGGACATGTTTTCCTAAGCACGGGTATCCTGATTCGTGTATTGGGTACAATACCCAACTACAAAAGAATCAACCCAACTAACCTATGGCTCTGATACCAAAAGAACCATGTCACGCCCCGCTTCCCAGAGTACGCAAGATTGGGCACGTGACATAGCCAACCATGCTACCTGTGGATAGGAAGTATCCATCCACAGTCACATTACGGTTGTAAGGATATCAAGAACAAGATAATAACTAATCTAACACATGTCCAAATCCATAATAACAAGAGTCAATAAACAATAAATGCGGAAACAAATGATCCAATACAATAAATAAACAGTACGTCCCATAATGCGGGCTCACATCTGGAAATGAAATAGATAAACTAATCACTAAGGAACTCACAGATCAGCCTGCTGGCTGAAGTACTCCTGCTCGGTCGTCGATAGTGGTAAGGAATCTGGGCCATGCAAAACCCAGACGTCAGCGCGTCATGTCAACCAAATAATATAATATAAACATGGTAATAAGCAATGCAGGTATGAACATGAATAACGCAGTACTATGAAATAACAGTGCAGGGTAATGTGCAGCGGTAACTAAACTGTCCTATCAGGTTTCTACCCTAAAGTCTTTGAAATCAATTGGTGACTCGTCGATGTAACTCAATAGTATCCCGTGCATGCCCGGGACCACGGTCAAGACCCTCGGGGCTGAATCCGAGACGTGCCGCTAGGCAGTAAACAGGTAGCAGGATGGACGAGTGATGTTAGCATCATCACTCCCGGACTGGCCAAGCCCGTAAGACTGATCAGAACAAGTATCGAACTGTTGAGTTACAAGTCGGTTTCACCTTTGATTTCCCCATACCCCCAAGTTATGTATGTCAGGTCAGGTATTCAGTAATCAGGGACTAATGCCAACACAGGATCAGGTAAAAGCAGGTCTGTCTGGATAGGCAACAGGAATGGTCCATGAGGACCCCAAGTCAGGTTTGTCGGCATTAGGCATGAGATCATGTAATAAGTCAGGTCGTAGTACAATAGGTTGAGTCGGTATGTACAGGGTGTCATGTCCGGTGCATCAGTATGTAAATATATGTCAGGTGTAGCAGGGTCGGGTCAATATGTAATGCAATCGAGTATGTGCTCTCAACAGGTATACAATCGAATAAGTAACAGCAGCAAGAATTTAAAGTAAACAACACTAATAGTCATTTAATCACAATGGTACATGATTATGATGCAGTTGTATTATACTAACAGGTTCGAGCACCCTTGGGGTGCAATAATCACAGGGTAGCGCAATATTAATAACAGCAGGTAATGAAGATATAAGTGTACGACTATCATCTTCTAAAATAACAAAAGTATTAACAAGTAGTTGTTATTAAGGTTATGGTGGCAAGGTACGATTTAGATGGCAGTATTATGATGCATATCACATTTCGTCCAATGAGACAAGTAACCATACTTAGTTAATATAGCAGGTTTTATGAGTCAAATACTTAATTAGTTTAACGTAGCATGTAGCAAGAAATCTTGCCTCGAGGTTTCGCAAACCGGAAAACACGAATGCAACGTCGGCGGAAAACACAAGACGGATGCACGGGCCACGGATCGAGTCCAAACAGCGAACAGCGGGACCATACGGACCAGAGTACTTCGCTGGAGAGTCGGGTCCAAACGACGGCACGGCCGGAATCCGGCGAAATGTCAAAACGGCGACTAATTAGTAAAAAAATACGACACACGGACACCAAGACCAGCGGGGGGGGGGGGGGTTAACACAAATGGAAAGGTAGAGATGTGCTTACAGGGAAGAACCAGGGCAACCACGACGGGTTCGACGGCGATGGGGCGCCGGCGAGGCAACGACGGCGGCAGCGAAGGCTGGAAAATTTCTGGGTTCGCTGGAAAGGGGTGGTGCGGTGAGTAGAGGGGGTGCTGGCCTGCTCTGGTGTTCAGGGGGAGAAGGAGGTGGTCGGAGGTGGCTCTGGCAACGACGACGAGGATCGACGGCAAGTTTCCCGGCGACAAGGGTTGTTGTTAGGGTCGGCTCTGTTGCAGTTGCAACGCCGGCGAGGGAAGGAGGAGGAAGACGAGGAGGTCGGGACGACGGTGAAGGGAGGAAGATTCTGGTGTCGGCGGCGATGAGAGGCGGCGGCGACGGCGAGCACTGCGTGCTGGTGGTGGCGTCGAGGGTTGGGTTGCAGGCTCTAGAAGGAGGGAGGAGATGAGGAAGGGTGCTGTCGAGGCCGAGGAGGCGAGGACGGTGACGGCGAGGTCGCGGGGAGGTCGACGGCGAGGGCACGAGGAAGCTAGGGTTTCTCGCGGGGGGTTCGTCGATGGGTTCTCGTGAAGACGAGAACGAGGGACGTGGGTATATATAAAAGATAGAGAGTGAGAGGGATTGTTAAAGAGAGAGAGAGAGAAAAAGATTGATAGAGAGAGAGATTGTTAGAGAGAGAGATAGAGAGAGATTGAGAAACGGAGAGAGAGAGAGTGGGTTGGTGGGGCCCACGAGGGATTTAATCCCTCGTGATTGGCTGGGAGTTTTAAAAGGAAAATTTTAAAAGATTTTTAAAGGATTTGAACCGTTAATTAGGAACAGTAATATATATTTTATATCGTTTTAGATTATTTAATTAAATGGGCTTTTCGGCGCTAAATGAAACATTTCTAAATCACGCCCGGGTTGCGCCCAAATGTTTCAAATTCAAATAAAAGGATTTTAAGCGAGTTCCAAATTTTGAAATGAGGTGTTTTATGAATAAAATGCATGCCCCCAAGTCGGACACTTGCACGCGCGCGTAGCCGTCCAAACTTGCCCGTTTAGCCGAACGGGAGGAAATCTCGACACGCGGACGCTACCACGCGACTAGTGGCGACGAGTAGGCCAACATGGATATTTTTAATTTTATTTTAGGTGTTAAAATTTGTTATGTGCCAAAATGACCTAACCGGTTAAAATTTAGCAATAAGCACCAAACAATCAGAATAATTGAAATAAGCAATATATAACACTCAACTAGTAATAGAAATAATATTATTGGGCTCGGGTGTTACAACAGTATCAAGAGACAAGTATGCATGTTAAGATAAAGAGCAACCATATAGCATACTATCATATCGAGCAAGAAAGTCCTCTCTATATATGTCCAAGCATTCAATAAAATATACATCATCTGTACAATACTGGCCTCTAGGGCATAATACAACTAACAATCTCCCACTTGCACTAGGGCCAGCTGCTGTAGTATCGCATACCAAGCATCCCGAAGAGTCTCTCAAACTGTATCTGGGGAATGGCCTTCGTGAGTAGATCCGCAGTGTTGTTCTTCGTATCAACCCTCCTGACCTCGATCTCCCGGCGATCAACTATCTCCCGGATCAGGTGATACCGCCTCAGAATATGCCTGGATCGCTAATGGGACCTGGGTTCCTTGGCCAAAGCCACCGCTCCATTGTTATCACAATACAAAGGTATTGGATGCTCAATGGATGGAACCACTCCAAGTTCAGTAATAAACTTCTTGATCCAGACAGCCTCTTTGGCAGCATCGTTGGCAGCGATGTATTCAGCCTCCATCGTCGAGTCTGCCACGGTTTCCTTCTTGGAACTCTTCCAGCTAACCGCCCCTTCGTAAAGGGTAAAGACAAATCTCGAGTGCGACTTAGAGTCTTCCTTATCACTCTGGAAGCTCGAATCGGTAAAGGACTCCACTTGGAGTTCTCCGTTACCATACACCAAGAGCATCTCTTTAGTCCTTTGTAAGTACTTGAGAATGCTCTTCACAGCTGTCCAGTGACTCTCTCCAGGATCAGCTTGATACCTACTCACTACACATAGTGAGTGTGCTACATCGGGTCTGGTACATAGCATAGCGTACATGATAGAGCCTACAGCCGAAACATATGGTATCCCTTGCTTGCGAGCTCTCTCCAAATCAGTCTTGAGAGACATCTCTTTGGAGAGAGTGAGTCCAGAGATCGTGGGTAAGTTCCCACGCTTGGATTCTTCCATACTAAACCTCTTTAGTATGGTGTCAATGTACCTGGATTGGGACAATCCCAATATCCTTTTAGATCTATCTCTATAGATCATAATTCCCAGTATGCAGGAGGCATCACCTAGATCATTCATTGAGAATCTTTGTGATAAGAAGAGCTTGACTGATTGCAGCATAGGAATGTCATTTCCTATCAAGAGTATGTCGTCCACGTACAATACGAGGAAGAAAACCTTACTCTCTGCCACCTTCTTTTAGATACAAGGTTCATCTACGTTTTTGACGAAATCAAACTCTTTGATAACGACGTCAAAGCAGATGTTCCAACTCCGCGATACTTGCTTTAATCCATAAATGGATTTAAGCAGCTTGCACACCTTCCCGCTGCTCCCATTAGCTACGAAGCTCTTTGGCTGAGTCATGTACACGCTCTCTTCTAAATCACCGTTTAGAAAGGCGGTCTTAACATCCATTTGCAGTATTTCGTAGTCATGATATGCAGCGATGGAAAGCATGATCCGGATGGATTTAAGCATAGCCACTGGAGAAAAGGTTTCGTCATAATCCACACCTGGTCTTTGACGAAAACCCTTTGCAACAAGTCTAGCTTTGAAAGTCTCTACTTTCCCATTTACACCAACTTTTTTCTTGAAGATCCACTTGCTCCCAATGGGTTTTACCCCTTCAGGAGCATCTTCCAAAGTCCATACTTTGTTGGTGTACATGGATTCCATCTCGGACCGCATTGCATCCAGCCATTTCACTGAGTCCCCACTCGTGATGGCCTGCTCGAAGCTAGTTGGGTCATCATCCTCCATGACGCAATCCTCACTCCCACCATCCATAAGAAAACCGTAGTATCTCTCAGGTGGGTGAGGAACCCTACTAGATCGGCGGAGTGGCTGGGGTTCATCGGGAACTACCGAATCCTCTGCTTCCACCAGATCTTCTGTTACAGCTTTTGTAGCTGGAACCTCTTCCAGTTCTACCTCATGACCACTAATTTCTTTTGCAAGAAATTCCTTTTCTAAAAAGGTGGCATGCCGAAAAACAAACACCCTTTGTTCCTCAGTGTGGTAGAAGATATACCGTTGTGAATTCTTGGGATATCCTACAAATTTGCATAGAACAGACCGTGCCTCGAGTTTGTCCGGATTTTGTCGTTTGACATAGGCTGGACAACCCCATATCTTAACATAGTTAAGACATGGTCTCTTCCCTTTCCATATCTCATATGGAGTGGTAGGCACAGATTTAGTGGGGGCCATATTCAATAGATGTATGGCTGTCGCTAGCGCATACCCCTAAAAGGAAATAGGTAACTCAGCTGCGCTCAACATAGAGCGCACCATATCTAATATGGTGTGGTTCCTCCAATCTGATACACCGTTGTGCTGTGGTGTATATGGAGGAGTCAGCTGAGAGAGAATCCCATTCTCTTTTAGGAAGTCCAGGAATTCATTGCTCAAGTATTCACCTCCTCGAACAGATCAAAGGATTTTAATACTTTTCCCGGTTTGGTTCTCGACTTCTTGTTTATGTTCTCTAAATTTCTCAAAAGCTTCAGACTTGTGTTTTATGAAGAACACATGTCCGTATCTTGAGAGATCGTCAGTGAATGTAATGAAGTACAAAGAACAGTCCCTGGCATGTGTAGACATGGGACCACATACATCGCTATGTATCAGTCCCAAGAGTTCAGTAACTCTTTCTCCGTGTCCCGTAAATGGAGTTTTGGTCATCTTGCCTTTGAGACATGATTGGCAAGTGTCATAATATGAAAATTCGAACGGTTTCAAATATCCATCCTTATGCAACTTAGCTAGCCGTGTCGCATTTATATGACCAAGTCTACAATGACACAAGAAGGATTCGCTCATTTCTAAACACTTACTCTTGTGTGTGTTTTGTATATTAAGGACTGTAGTTTGATTGAGAACGTATATGCCATTAAATAACTAACCTGATCCAATCAACTTTTGATTCAGGAATATGTTCATAACATCATCCTGTACTACAAAATTATATCCTTCTTTGCTCAATAAAGAAACTGATATAAGATTGCATATCACGGTCGGAATGTAATAGCATTCATTCAGAACCAATGTATTACTATTTGGTAACACTAGGTGATATTCGCCAACTTCTTTGTCAGCAACATTTGCACCATTCCCTACTCTTACGGAATGATCACCCTCTCCCAGTTCCCTACCTTTACGTAGCCCATGTAACATATTACATATATGGGATCCCGATCCGGTATCTAATACCCAGGACGTAGAGTGAACTGAGATACAGTTCTCTGTAACGAACACACCCGAAGAAAATGGATCAACATGCACTTTCTTCATTCGGGTGGCATGGGAATCCTGGTATTCCCCTATATCCTGTTCATTCCTATAACTCTTATAAGAAAGAACGGAACCAACGTTCCCCAGCACAGTATAACATGCGGGTTCGGTCAATACATCAATATTATTATCTTGATTAAGGCATGATATGGTCGCTACCTGGAGAGAGAGAGAAGAAAAACACTTTAGCGTATGCTCTTGCAAGATCAGATTGGTTATTATTTTATCTAATCAGGATGGCTCCCACCGTTTTTATCAAACCTTCCTTCAAACCCTAAAAGGAAAGACTAGCCGGGATTAATTACACCCTACAATTTCGCCAATCTTTCAGCCAGGCTAGTGTCGGTACCTTGAGGGGGGTTCCCCGTGCTTTCATACGGATCTAATTAAAGTAAACCTCATTTTCCCAAAGGTGTAACCCCGTTGACACCTTTCTAGACACCTACTTGATCGGCTAATTGTCCTGTGTAAAACTCTTCCAGGAGTAACAATTACTCGCAGTGGGTATCGGGATCCAACTATCTCATAGAAAGTATGCAATCTCATTGCAAATTTCAATACATGAAATTCCCGATAATATTTTGCCCCTAACGTGCTATGACCTTGACGAAAGCCAACAAACCATAGCCCGCTAGTCAAGTTCAACCCGTACATTTCTTGACTGAATTAAACCCACCTGCACGACCCTTGACGAAAGCCAACAAAGCCGTACGACTACCCTAATCCAGTCGCATCATATGCAGCAGATAAGTAGCATATAGCTACCGCACACTACACCTTGACGAATGCCAACAAATGCAGCACGAATACTATATACAACTTATCTGAAATGACGGAGGGCTACGACAGGTTTTTCTGAAAAACCTATTGCGTAATGAACTTGATATCGTTGTAGAATCGAGTGAATTTTTGAAATGGAGTGATTTTGAGGCTTTTATTAGTTTTTCTAAAGAGGTCACTCCCGGTGAAGGGATCTCGGCTCTTTCCTCATCGAATAAGGTACAGGATATATCATATATATCGCTATGCAAAGCAAAAATTCCAAAAGCAATCGAAAACAAACCGAGTGTTGTAGCATCTGCCAGTTTTGCTAAAGAGGTCACTCCCGGTGAAGGGATCTCGGCTCTTTCCTCATTGAATAAGGTGCAGGATATATCATATATATCGCTATACAAAGCAAAAACTGTAGCTACCCTTTTTGAAAATTTAATTCTACAACATCTTTTTGGTTTCTTTTCTTTCATTAATCATATTAATGAAGTCCCATCATTTAAGTCACCTAAACATCACAGATAAATACGACGTACACTTATGCCAGCCGTATTCGCCTCGATGTCCCCTCGTGCACCGTTAGGTTAGGTAACTTACGGCAGAGCGGGGCAGGGCTAGCGCGGGTGTAAAACATAATTAACATCTATATAATATATCATATATACTATATACAGTATCTATCACAACATATCAAATGATCACATCACAGATATCGCAGCAGAAGAAACATATGAAATAATGGATATACTAGGAGGTCCGTGTTTTATTTTGAGCCTCTATAAAACACGGATTCCACGGTCGTGAAGAATAGCCTAACCCACACCCTAGACCCCTACGAAAGTGGCAAGCAACCCTGCCAATTCTAGAGTTAGGAGACCCGGACTCGGCTCCTCGAGTTGGTCTCCAACTGGACTCTAGAACCCGGTTACTTGTGCTCTCCTCCTTGGGACTATCCTAGTACGGAAAAGTAAATAATATACAATTGGTGACATCAACCTCATCCCGGAAGAGCCCCAATAAAAGAATATTACATACATTTAATTTTACATGAATGAAAAATAAAAGCCCTCATCTCACATAAAACCCCCGGCTATTCAAAAACGCGACGATCCAATATAATATATCCAGCAACACATAACATCACATGTCATCAACGTAAGTAAATATGCGCATCCAAATTGTCGTTGACATATAGCAACGAAACCGGCGATATCACATATTACACTTACGGTCGCAGAAAAGAAAGTATAAAGCTACAACATTTGGAATCCACAATCTCTTTAGATATCGTAAATCCGAAATATCACATACTTCACATTTCATGCCTAACTATATATGAATTCCACATATTGTATCACATTCCAGATAAATAGACAGTATTAAACTTTCCGATCGAATAATCAAATACCCAAAATTTCCTAAATTGCTCAACACTTGAGCGGAGTTCAAAAATTCCAGAATACGTCACAGTACCAACGGTCCAGCCGTAGAAGGGTCAAGCCAACGCCTCACATGTGGCACGTCGTACTGCCACAAACCCTAAGGTTTAGAGGCGGTTCAGACGGTCATATAATCGAGTTAAGGTTTGTGTTCTTCTAGAGGGTCCATCGCGTTACATGCATGTTTTTCCGAAAGATTTAAACTCAAGAAAAATTCAACACTTGAAAGTTTTTCGTGTCGGGAAAAAGCGAGTTAATGATATCCGTTCGAACATTTTTATACTTTCTAAATTATCCGGAAAACAGAACGAAATTAAAATTTCCGATCGAATCAACGAGTACCAAAAGATCCCCAGAAAACTCAATACTTGAGTCAGATTAAAAATACCCATAATATTGTACCAGCACCTACAAATATTACTTTGCCAAAACGAGTCAATAAGTCTTCTATACGGCCGCGGATCCGCGGCACAAGCAAGGTATTGCCACGGTTCCGTGGCGGTCCGTACGACTTACTGTCTCGTTTTCCACAGTAATACTTAAATTTCCCTGCTGATTTATTTAGGTATTTTTAATACAGAAAAAATCGCATTTTAAAAATTTGTCCAGAGAGGGGGTCGTTTTGACGTTACGGGGTTCGATCGGAGTTTTAACTTCGTAAACACTTCGCCAAATGCTCTAGCTAGGCTTTGATACCACTGTAGGGTTACTAGGCACTCTAACAAGGGTCTACAAGGCAACAACCATGCCCGATTAAAATTTTAGCTGTGCCGAACAACCCTAAACAAGATCTTTGCTAGATTGTAACACCTTAGAATGTGTTTTGTGGATAATTATACTTTGATATATAGTTTTTAATAAAAAGTTTACCAAATTGGTTTTCAATTATTTTATCATATTTAATGAATATTTTATTAGATTTTTCCTATGCTTGCACGCACTTGTGCATGTTAACTAGGGTGTTAATTTAGGGTTTAACCATTTCTTAATCTAGTTTTATTAATTTATTTAAGTGTTTTGGGTTTGGTTGTTTTTAAAATAAAATGAAAATAAAAAGGGGTTTTAAATGGGTTGAATTGTTGACTTTGTGTGAGAGAGAGGGCATGGGGAGCATGGGGTGAACCATGCCTCATTAATGAGGAAAGAGAAAGAGAAGGGAGGGGTTTAGTGTTGCTCTCATTTCTCCCTCTCATTTTCACTTCTCTCATTCTTTCACTCTCATACACACACACACACTCTGGTGGCAGCAACAGCAGCTCCAGCATCAACAACAACAACAGAAACATCAGCAGCTCCATCAGCAACAGCAGCATCAGCAAACAGCAGCAGCAACAACAGCAGGCAGCAACAGCAGCAACAAGAGCTCCAGCTACTTGCAGCAGCTCTTACTCCTCCATTCACTTCTTCTCTTGCTTCCTGGGGTTCATTAGGGTATATTTCTTGAACCCCATTTCATGGTTTGCTTAAGTTGTGTGTGGTTTAGTGTCGATTAGTGTTAAATAGTGAGTTTAGTGCTAATTATGGTGATTGGTGTGAGATATTGTCTAAGTGATGATTGTGTTAGTTAACCTAGCTTATTTTAGTGTTGTTAGGGTCATCTTAACTGAGAGTAACCCTGGATTTCACTAAAATACCATAGGGTTTGTGTTTTGGGCAAAATTGGTGTTTTATTGCGATATTTTGGCAATCTGTGATCTGCTATTGACCCGGACCCTTCATAGTAAAATTGAGAAGACTGGAGCATGGACACTAGGTCTAGAGTACACCACCAGAACACGAGACCCTAACTCCTTTTTGAGGCCGCAGATTTAATCATATTGGCCGCAAATTGCGGCCATGAGGGGGTGTTAGGTCTTGGGGTTTTGGGTAGGGTACTCTGCAGTGTACTGTAGTGTTTTGGCTTGTATAGTTTCGTAAGATTTGACCTGTAGGAAAATCTTGGATCAAATATCGTATTTCATGTGCGTTGTGTTTGCGTGATACGCACGATACGTGAGTGGGTTCTTCAATCCAGCGTGTCGCGGTAGTTTTAGACGCGTATACACACGTTCTAGCGTATCGTGCACACGCGCGTTTATTTCGCGACGCGAGTTTCTCGTTTGGGTTCGATATCGCGTTTTGCGAGATGTTTGTCTTATATATGATTTCCATGTCTAATTTGTAGGTTTGCAGGCAGGGACTACGGATACTGCTACAGGGGGGAGCAGATGGTAGGATTCACCTAGCGTGGAGCGTAGGTGAGTAGATTTAACATATACAGGGGAATCACCCGCATGGCGTTATGCGTCTGGGCTAGAATTCTAATACTTGTCGCATATTCTACGTCTTTGCTAGAATTGCGTCTTTACCCTATTTCTTAGATGTAGTTGTACTGTGACTAGCAGACGTAGGACACTGCACATATTATTGACGGTTCATGTTGCAAGAGCACGGATTGTATGCTACACACACACCGTCAATAATTGCCATATCACACACCAACCCATTATAGATACTATATTGCTTGGTTAGGGACCTTGTGACATTGATTCGTATTGTTTATCACACATGACATCTAGCGTGTCGGTATACCTATAGTGTATCATACCATTAGTGATAGGTACATATACACCTTACGATACAGCTACATGTATACCTTGCTCATATTTTACTTATACCCAAGGGGTATACGACATCAATTGCTTATAGGTAGACACCTATACTTAGTTGTACCTTGTTGATTCCGCATATATCTGGTTTCAGCTACATATTTTCCTTTATATGCTCGCATTTTCGATATATCGTACATATTTATTCCTGGATTTGCGCATTGTTATTTGGATTTTACATGATGTTTTCTGGATTTGGGAACCGTGGGAGTTCATGAAATTATGCATACATTGAAAAACCCGGTTTCCTTGATATGATATTTGCGCATCCACCATGAGCTTTATCGGTTCTGATTTATATATACCCCTACGAGGAGGCGTCGAGGCCGTAGAGGGTAAATGGTAGGGCCCGGTATGGTTCCCCTCGGCAAGAAGATCGATGGATTTTGCCGATTGAGCCTGGAGGCTGGCTAGTACCTACCGGTGACAGTACTAATGACTCGGCGGGGATCATGGAGATACCGTTGGGAGTCATGCACGTATGCATACGTCGAAAGGTGATGGTCAGAGCTAGGCACTCTTGCTTTCGGGATAGCGTATGATACGTACCAATCAGGATGCTAGTCTTGGTGACGGTATCTGATAGATCCGGATTTCTGTATCGATGCTTGGCACATTGTTTTCCTGATATTTTTTTAAACACCTTTGTATATATAACAGGGGATTTAGCCGTTGTTATATATACCCTTACACCAATATTAGTAGAATGGGACGCTAATATATGTGTATTGACCCCATCATATTTATCTCTGCATATATATATATATATATATATATATATATTTAGGATGTTAGAATTTCACTTGAGTTTGATTTGGGATATTAGGTGAATCATTGAGATTGGATACCATATGAGATTACTGATTTGTACATTCGGGATATAGGAGATTACTCGATATTGTACATTTGGGAGAAATGAGACTTATATGATTCGAGAGCCCAACGTGGGGGCTGATTTGGGGAATTGGGATTTGAGTGTCTTGATGGATTGTGATCCAACCACGATGACAGGATTCCGTGGGATGACATATTTCACTCCATACTTCATACCTTTTCACTTATGCACTGTTCCATGTATTAGGAGTACCTGTTAGTGTACCCTTCATGATTGTTTCATATCTACATTCTCATATTCCTATCGCATGATTATTGCATACTATTGTCATATCACTATTGCTTCATATATTGATTGTACCTGCTAGTGTACTTTCCATTATTCTGCATTCACATGACCTGTTATTGCTGTAAATTGTATATCTTAGATTCATGCTGTACGTACATTCCTGCGATTACCTGCATATGTTATCTACTATTCACAAGTTGGCAACTCACCCTCCCGTTGTGCCACAGTTGTTTTGCAGGGTGTTTCCCCAGAGTAGTCGAGGCAGGCTATTCAGCTATTCATCTATCATCTTTTGCTACAGATACCGCATCGGCTCACAGTATACTATTTTTCTTAGGTGGGTTGGATGATTATCTGTATTTCATATTGTACATTCGTTGTATCTTGTACTCTCCATATACTATTATGTTGTTGACTTAGAGATTTGGTGAGGACAATATTGTATATTATTTGTGGATTTATTGTCTTTTATACAACTTTGTCTCTATTGTCTCTTATTTCTTCGCTACGGCGTCCTATATTTGTGATCTGATTTTTTTTCCGTTTTTGGGCTATCTTTTACAAAAGGGGTGTTGCCAAAATTTTAAAGAAAGAAAGTGGGACTTTTAAAGAATTTGGGTTGTGATTTCAAATGTTTCAAAATAATTTTATTATCTTTTCCGTATTTTCATTGTTTAGATTTCTGGGTTTGGTTTTCTTTTACTGCGTTACGTCTTTAGGCGTTGCTTAGTATTTGGGCCGTCACGTGCCAATTTCGGGTCATGACAAAGTTGGTATCCGAGCGCTAGGTTTTACCTTTCGGAGTGCAGGATGACCTTAGTATGATGGAGTAGGTAGCTTACGCAAAGTAACGTAGTGTGTGTATGTCTGCAGCATACCCACGATGCGGTACTTCATCTTAAGTGACCTAAGTACAATTTGCTTAAAATTCCTTCCTTGATGATTCATATCCTTGTGATTCGATTTCCTTATCCTTATCGAATCTTATATCTATTTATAGCCTTGCTGCCGATGACTATGGGGACTCAGAGTGATGCAGCGAGGGCCGAGGCCAGAGTTGGCTCGGGTGAGACGAGTACTGACCAGGATGGCACTCTAGTTTCATAGGTGCAGACGAATCAACCTACGACATATACTATCGATATGCTTGTGGCAGAGATGCATGACTTCCGCCAGACGATGAGTTCATTGGTTGATGTCGTTCGGGAGCTACGACATGAGGTTGTCACCCCTGTTACTCAGTTGTCACTTACGATCAGCATGCAGCAGTCCGTCACCTACATAGCACCAGTGGTTGCAGCTCTAGTTGACGAGGCGCATATTCCAGAGACGCTGAGAGTTCCAGGACAGTGGAGGACTCGTACCAGTGTACCAGCCCAGAGACAGAGGTTTGGTCATCGAGATAGATTTCGTGGCGGTCACGGGAGTAGCAGAGGCTTAGGACGAGGACAGTCGTTCAGCTCTCATCCGCAGGATGGTCTGCAGTCAACGCGTGGATGTTTTTGATGCGAAAGCCTTCAGCACTTCATCAGGGATTGTTCCTCAGCACTGCGTCAGGATCGTACTCAGAGAGGCCATGGACATAGAAGGTTCGCTCAGTGGGTTCAGTCTACCAGAGGAGTTCAGCCAGTTGCGGGTAGAGGGCAGACACGGGAGTTTGCTTCTACTCATCGGGACGCGCAGGCGTCCAATGTGGAGTTTTCAGGTATCCTTAATTCGCATGTTCTTTTGATGTACTCGTTTTCTTTTCACACTTGTACCGTGGTTGGGTAGATTAGTCGTAGTTTGTGCTAACTTCTGTCAGCGATTCTTTTGTTGCGCGACACGTATTTCAGTTGTGTGCCAATCGAATAGGAGATAGAGATTTGTCCATTGTTTCGATCCTTCTAGAGATGTTGGACTTGACGTTCTCCTGGTCACGGACTGGTTAGCTACGTGCTAGGAGTCTGTGGACTACCGTGAGGAAACAGTCAGGTTTTTTTTATCCGGCAGGTCCGTTCTTGTTGTGCAGGTGGATAGTTGTGCCACCTCTCACAGCTTGAATTCAGCCTTTTTCGCTAGTCGGCTACTGAGGAGATGTCGTGGATTCTTGGCGTTCATTCATGATACCGTAGCCACAAAGGGTTTGTTGGACCGGGTTCCTTTCGTGCGAGAGTTTTCCGACGTTGTTCCAGATGAGCCGGCGAAGCTTAGGGAGCTTAAGGATCAGCTGCAGAGTTGTTGTTTGGGGAGTTTTGTGCGTCTGAGTGTTTCGCATTAAGAATCTCCTAGTTCTGTTTGTCAAGGAGAAAGACGGCAGTTTAGAGTTGCGTATCGACAGATCGTTAATTGAACCGGCTTACGGTGCGGATAGGTATCCTTCACCTCGCATTGACGATTTCTTCGATCAACTCCAGAGTGCGAGACATTTTCTAAGTTTTTTGGGATCAGGTCATCATTATTGCGGATTCGGAGTGATGGCATTCCGAAGACTGCCATATGCGTGCTACGGGCTTTGTATGTATTAGTAAGTCGTTGGATTCACTGATGCCATAGCAGCATTCGTAGATGTGATGAACCGGATTTCTTCAGGCCGTTCCTCGACCAGTTGTTGTTGGGTTATTTACGACATTCTAGTATATTTAATGTGTCTTGAGGGATAGGAGTAGCACTAGAGGATTTGTTATGCAGATAGTGGGAGAGCACCAGCAGTTTGCTAGATTCTTGGAGTGTTTCTTCAGGCTTGTTTGTGTTGACTCCTAGGTCTTGTTATCACGGGAGACGGTTTTGTATGGTTCCGAGGGAGATCGTGGCCGTACAGCTTAGGTCCAGACTTGTGTGCAGGACGGAGGTCCGCAGATTTTGGGCTTAGCAGGTTCTTGCCGCCGCTTCATGTAGGATTGCTAGAGTAGTGCTGCACCGTCGACTGAATAGACCGGAAGGGAGGTTTCTTTTCTTTGGATTGAGGCATGTGTGCGGAGTTTTCGGCAGTTGAAGATTCAGTTAACAACTGCATCGGTCCTTTTTCTTTGCTTTCTGGTTCGGGCGACCTTGTTGTTTAAAAGTAATGTTTCTTGAGTGGGCTCGAGTGTGTACTGAGGTGACACTATAGAGTTATCGCTTTTGCTTCCCTACATTTGGAGGAAGTACGAGAAGGATATTCCACTCATGATCTGGAGATGGCCGCGGTGGTTTTGCGTTGGAGATTTAGAAACACTACTTGTTCGAGAGTCGTGTCAGATTTTCACGGACCACCAGAGCTTAATGTATATCTTCCTGCAACGGATTTTGATTGTTGTGATAGTCTTCTGCAGATTTACAGTTCTTGTGCGATCGTTGAGTACAGCTTAAGTTCTTCTCTACTAAGGGGACAGCTTGCTAATGTCCGCGCCCGTCCACTTTTCTTAAATCGCTTTCGCGAGACACTGCCCGCCGATTCTCGTTCGTCAGTGATACTTGAGCATACTCGGCTGGGAAATGACTCGGAGTCCGTGATTTGTGACAATGGTGTGCTAAGTTAGGAACGCGTTTGTGTACCTGATATTATCAGGTAGAGACGTGCAATCCTTGAGCAGGCACATCTGTCAACTCTCTTTATTCATTCAAGAACATTGACGTGACTTGTGAGATAGTTACAGGTGGACAGGAATGTAAAGAGAAGTTTCATGGTTCGTTTCAAGAAGTCTGTCTTGTTGTGTGCTTGGGTCGAGCATCTGAGGCCGGTTGGAGTGTTGCATCCTTTTACCGTTCCGAAGTAGGAGTGGGAGCAGATCTCTACGAATTTCGTTATGGTTTCTACCCAAGTTTAGTCAGGGTGTGACTCCATTCGGATTCTTGTCGTCCGGTTATACTCAGTTTACTCAGTTGTTTCTTGTTAAGTTGTGTGTTGTATTGATTGTTGTCAGCGGTTGGGGATCATCACCCGCCATCGTTAGGGTTCTCCTTCGATAGCTGTTATCAGGAGACACTCCAGTTAGCAACCTTTAGGTTTAGGGGTTAGGTCGTGTCGATCACCAGTCTGTTCTTTTGACTCTGCGTAAGTAGGATTTTGGACCCCAGCTATGTCTAGAGACTTCGGAGATGATCCAATTGATTCAGGTCAGGATGAGAATTGTAGCCAGTGCAAACAGAGGTCTTTTACCGACCGTGTTGGTCATAGACTTAAGAGCGCAGTGGTAGATCATGTATTCCTACGGATTTTTCCGATAAAAGACGTGTTGGATTTTGGGAAGCTTATCCCAGGATTTAGGTCCTTCTGAGATCCTATAAGCGGGTTAGTTTCGTTGCCTTTAATTTGGCACTTCCGCCCGGATTATTGAGTTTTCACCCCGTTTTCCTTATATTAATACTTTACGATTACCTTCATGACCTTTATTACATGATTGGCATCATACCATTTAGCTCAGACGCGATCTTTCGTTCGCCAGCAGCCAATTGTGTTAATGGCTCGGCAGGCATAGAAACGTCGGTCAAAGGTCTTGCCATCTGTGAAGGGTTTTTCTTGGGCGTAGCCGTATAGTGAGGTAATCACTTGGGAGGCTGCGAGCGAGATTTGAGAGTTGTAATCTTCTCTTTGAAGGTACGCGTAGCAGTATATTTTTAAATTCGGGGATGAATTTCTTTTAAAGGGGGGGTGGGAGATTGTAACACCTTAGAATGTGTTTTGTGGATAATTATATTTTAATATATGGTTTTTAATAAAAAGTTTACCAAATTGGTTTTCAATTATTTTATCCTATTTAATGAATATTTCATTAGATTTTTCCTAGGCTTGCACGCACTTGTGCATGTTAACTAGGGTGTTAATTTGGGGTTTAACCATTTCTTAATCTAGTTTTATAAATTTATTTAAGTGTTTTGGGTATGGTTATTTTTAAAATAAAATGAAAATAAAATGGGTTTTTAAATGGGTTAAATTGTTGACTTTGTGTGAGAGAGAGGGCATGGGGAGCATGGGGTGAACCATGCCTCATTAATGAGGAAGGAGAAAGAGAAGGGAAGGGTTTAGTGTTGCTCTCATTTCTCCCTCTCATTTTCACTTCACTCATTCTCTCACTCTCATACACACACACACACCCTGGTGGCAGTAGCAGCAGCTCCAGTATCAACAACAACAACAGAAACATCAGCAGCTCCATCAGCAAACAGCAGCAGCAGCAACAGCAGGCAGCAACAGGAGCTCCAGCTACTTGCAGCAGCTCTTCCTCCTCCATTCACTTCTTCTCTTGCTTCCTGGGGTTCATTAGGGTATATTTCTTGAACCCCATTTCATGGTTTGCTTAAGTTGTGTGTGGTTTAGTGTCGATTAGTGTTAAATAGTGAGTTTAGTGCTAATTATGGTGATTGGTGTGAGATATTGTCTAAGTGATAATTGTGTTAGTTAACCTAGCTCATTTTAGTGTTGTTAGGGTCACCTTAACTGAGAGTAACCCTGGATTTCACTAAAATACCATAGGGTTTGTGTTTTGTGCAAAATTGGTGTTTTATTGCGATATTTTGGCAATCTGTGATCTGCTATTGACCCGGACCCTTCAGAGTAAAATTGAGAAGACTGGAGCTTGCATACTAGGTCTAGATTACACCACCAGAACACGAGACCCTAACTCCTATTTGAGGCTGCAGGTTTAATCATATGGGCCGCAAATTGCAGCCATGAGGGGGTGTTAGGTCTTGGGGTTTTGGGTAGGGTACTCTGCAGTGTATTTAGTGTTTTGGAATGTATAGTTTTGTAAGATTTGACCTATAGGAAAATCTGGGATCAAATATCGTATTTCATGTCCGTTGTGTTTGCACGATACGCGCGATACGTGAGTGGGTTCTGCGATCCAGCGTGTCGCGGTAGTTTTAGACGTGTATACACACGTTTTAGCATATCGTGCACGCGCGCGTTTAGTTCGCGACACGAGTTTCTCGTTTGGGTTCGATATCGTATTTTGCGAGATGTTTGGCTTATATATGATTTCCATGTCTAATTTGCAGGTTTGCAGGCAGGGACTACGGACACTGCTACAGGGGGAGCAGATGGCAGGATTCACCTAGCGTGGAGCGTAGGTGAGTAGATTTAACATCTACAGGGGAATCGCCAGCATGTCGTTATGCGTCTGGGCTAGGATTCTAATACGTGTCGCATATTCTACGTCATTGCTAGAATTGCGTCTTTACCCTATTTCTTAGATGTAGTTGTACTATGACTAGCAGACGTAGGACACTGCACATATTATTGACGGTTCAAGATGCACGAGCACGGATTGTTTGCTACACACACCGTCAATAATTGCTATGTCACACACCAACCCCTTATAGATACTATATTGCTTGGTTAGGGACCTTGTGACATTGATTCGTATTGTTTATCACACATGACATCTAGCTTGTCGATATACCTATAGTGTATCATACCATTAGTGATAGGTACATATACACCTTACGATACAGCTACAGGTATACCTTGCTCATATTTTACTTATACCCATGGGGTATACGACATCAATTGCTTATAGGTAGACATCTATACTTAGCAGTACCTTATTGATTCCGCATACATCTGGCTTCAGCTACATATTTTCCTTTATATGCTCGCATTTCAGATATATCATACATATTTATTCCGGGATTTGCGCATTGTTATTTGGATTTTACATGGAGTTTTCTGGATTTGGGAACCGTGGGAGTTCATGAAATTATGCATACATTGAAAAACCCGGTTTCCTTGATATGATATTTGCGCATCCACCATGAGCTTTATCTGTTCTTATTTATATATACCCCTACGAGGAGGCGTCGAGGCCGTAGAGGGTACATGGTAGGGCCCGGTATGGTTCCCCTCGGTAAGAAGATCGATGGATTTTGCCGATTGAGCTTGGAGGCGGGCTAGTACCTACAGGTGACAGTACCAATGACTCGGCGGGGATCATGGAGATACCGTTGGGAGTCATGCACGTATGCATACGTCGAAAGGCGAGGGTCAAAGCTAGGCACTCGTGCTTTCGGGATAGCCTATGATACGTACCTATCAGGATGCTAGTCTTGGTGACGGTATCTGATAGATCCGGATTTCTGTATCGATACTTGGCACATTGTTTTCATGATATTTCTTTCAACACCTTTGTATTATAACAGGGGATTTAGCCGTTGTTATATATACCCTTACACTAATATTAGTGGAATGTGACGCTAATATATGTGTATTGACCCCATCATTTTTATCTCTGCATATATATATATATATATATATATATATATATATATTTAGGATGTTAGAATTTCACTTGAGTTTGATTTGGGATATTAGGTGATTCGTTGAGATTGGATACCATATGAGATTACTGATTTGTACATTCGGGATATAGGAGATTACTCGATATTGTACTTTTGGGAGACGTGAGACTTATATGATTCAAGAGCCCAACATGGGGGCTGATTTGGGGAATTGAGATTTGAGTGTCTTGATGGATTGTGATCCTACCACGATGACAGAATTCCGTGGGAGGACATATTTCACTCCATACCTCATACCTTTTCACTTATGCACTGTTCCATGTATTAGGAGTACCTGTTAGTGTACCCTTCATGATTGTTGCATATCTACATTCTCATATCCCTATCGCATGATTATTGCATACTATTATCATAACACTATTGCTTCATATATTGATTGTACCTGCTAGTGTACTTTCCATTATTCTGCATTCACATGACCTGTTATTGCTGTAAATTGTATATCTTAGATTCATGCTGTACGTACATTCCTGCGATTACCTGCATATGTTATCTACTATTCACAAGTTGGCAACTCACCCCCGTTGTGCCACAGTTGTTTTGCAGGGTGTTTCCCCAGAGTAGTCGAGGCAGGCTATTCAGCTATCACCTATCATCTTTTGCTACAGATACCGCATCGGCTCACAGTATACTATTTTGCTTAGGTGGGTTGGATGATTATCTGTATTTCATATTGTACATTCGTTGTATCTTGTACTCTCCATCTACTGTTATGTTGTTGACTTAGAGACTTGGTGAGAACGATATTGTATATTATTTGTGGATTTATTGTCTTTTATACAGCTTTATCTCTATTGTCTCTTATTTCTTCGCTACGGCGTCGTATATTTGTGATGTGAATGTTTTTCATTTTTGGGCTAACTTTTACAATTGGGGTGTTGCCAAAATTTTAAAGAAAGAAAGTGGGACTTCTAAAGAATTTGGGTTGTGATTTCAAATGTTTCGAAATACTTTTATTATCTTTTCCGTATTTTCATGGTTTAGATTTCTGGATTTGGCTTTCTTTTACTGCATTACGTCTTAAGGCGTTGCTTAGTATTAGGGCAGTCACGTGCCAATTTTGGGTCGTGAAAAAGTTGGTATCAGAGCGCTAGGTTTTACCATTCGGAGTGTAGGATGACCTTAGTATGATGGAGTAGGTAGCTTAAGCAAAGTAACGTAGTGTGTGTATGTCTGCAGCATACCCACGATGCGGTACTTTATCTTAACTGACCTAAGTACAATTTGCTTGAAATTCCTTCCTTGATGATTCATATCATTGTGATTCGATTTCTTTATCCTTATATCTATTTATAGCCTTGACGCCGATGACTATGGGGACTCAGAGTGATGCAGCGAGGGCCGAGGTCAGAGTTGGCTCGGGTGAGACGAGTACTGACCAGGATGGCACACTAGTTGCACAGGTGCAGACGGATCAGCCTACGACATATACTATCGATAGGCTTGTGGCAGAGATGCATGACTTCCGCCAGACGATGAGTTCATTGGTTGATGTCGTTCGGGAGCTACGACAGGAGGTTGTCACCCTATTACTCAGTTGTCACTTACGATCAGCATGCAGCAGTCCGTCACCTACATAGCACCAGTGGTTGCATCTCCAGTTGACAAGGCGCATATTCTAGAGACGCTGAGAGTTCCAGGACAGTGGAGGACTCATACCAGTGTACCAGCCTAGAGACAGAGGTTTGGTCATCGAGACAGATTTCGTGGCCGTTACGGGAGTAGCAGAGGCTTTGGACGAGGACAGTCGTTCAGCTCTCATCCCCAGGATGGTCAGCAGTCAGCGCGTGGATGTTTTCGATGCGGTTGCCTTCTACACTTCGTCAGGGAATGTTCCTCAGCACGGCGTCAGGATCGTACTCAGAGAGGCCGTGGAGATGGAAGGTTCGCTCAGAGGGTTCAGTCTACCAGAGGAGTTCAGCCAGTTGCGGGTAGAGGGCAGACAGAGGAGTTTGCTTCTACTCATCGGGACGCGCAGGCGTCCAATGTGGAGTTTTCAGGTATCATTAATTCGCATGTTCTTTTGATGTACTCGTTTGCTTTTCACACTTGTACCGTGGTTGGGTAGATTAGCCGTAGTTTGTGATAACTTCTGTCAGCGATTCTTTTGTTGCGCGACACGTATTTCAGTTGTGTGCCAATTGGATAGGAGATGGAGATTTGTCCGTCGTTTCGATCCTTCTAGAGATGTTGGACTTGACATTCTCCTAGGCACGGACTGGTTAGCTACGTGCTAGGCGTCTGTGGACTACCGTGAGGAAACAGTCAGGTTTGTTTTCCATGGCAGGTCAGTTCTTGTTGTGCAGGTGGATAGTTGTGCCACCTCTCACGGCTTGAATTCATCCTTTTTCGCTAGTCGGCTACTGAGGAGATGTCGTGGATTCTTGGCGTTCATTCGTGATACCGTAGCCACAGAGGGTTTGTTGGACCGGGTTCCTTTCGTGCGAGAGTTTTCCGACATTGTTCCAGATGAGCCGGCGAAGCTTAGGGAGCTTAAGGATCAGCTGCAGAGTTGTTGTTTAGGGAGTTTTGTGCGTCTGAGTGTTTCGCATTAGGAAGCTCCTAGTTTTGTTTGTCAAAGAGAAAGACGGCAGTTTAGGGTTGCGTATCGACGGATCGTTCATTGAACCGGCTTACGGTGCGGATAGGTATCCTTCACCTCGCATTGACGATTTCTTCGATCAGCTCCAGAGTGCGAGACATTTTCTAAGTTGTTTGGGATCAGGTCATCATTATTGCGGATTCGGAGTGATGGCATTCCGAAGACTGCCTTATGCGTGCTACGGGCATTGTGTGTATTAGTGAGTCGTTGGATTCACTGATGCCCTAGCAGCATTCGTAGATGTGATGAACCGGATTTCTTCAGGCCGTTCCTCGACCAGTTGTTGTTGGGTTATTTACGACATTCTGGTCTATTTAATGTGTCTTGAGGGATAGGAGTAGCACTTGAGGATTTGTTATGCAGATACTGGGAGAGCACCAGCAGTTTGCTAGATTCTTGGAGTGTTTCTTCAGGCTTGTTTGTGTTGACTCCTAGGTCTTTTTGTCACGGGAGACGGTTTTGTATGGTTTCGAGGGAGATCGTGGCCGTACAGCTTAGGTCCAGACTTGTGTGCAGGACGGAGGTCCGCAGATTTTAGGCTTAGCGGGTTCTTACCGCCGCTTCGTGCAGGATTGCTAGAGTTGTGCTGCACCGTCGACTGAATAGACCGGAAGGGAGGTTTCTTTTCTTTGGACTGAGGCATGTGTGCGGAGTTTTCGGCAGTTGAAAATTCAGTTAACAACTGCATCGGTTCTTTCTTTGCTTTCTGTTTCGGGCGACCTTGTTGTTTAAAAGTAATGTTTCTTGAGTGGGCTCGAGTGTGTACTGAGGTGACACTATAGTGTTATCGCTTTTGCTTCCCTACATTTGGAGGAAGTACGAGATGGATATTCCACTCATGATCTGGAGATGGCCGCGGTGGTTTTGCGTTGGAGATTTAGAAACACTACTTGTTCGAGAGTCGTGTCAGATTTTCACGGACCACCAGAGCTTAATGTACATCTTCCTGCAGCGGATTTTGATTGTTGTGATAGTCTTCTGCAGATTTACAGTTCTTGTACGATCGTTGAGTACAGCTTAAGTTCGTCTCTACTAAGGGGACAGCTTGCTCATGTCCGTGCCCGACCACTTTTCTTAAATCGCTTTCGCGAGACACTGCCCGCCGATGCTCGTTCGTCAGTGATACTTGAGCATACTCGGCTGGGAAATGACTCGGAGTCCGTGATTTGTGACAATGGTGTGCTAAGTTAGGAACGCATTTGTGTACCTAATATTATCAGGTAGAGACGTGCAATCCTAGAGCAGGCACATCTGTCAACTCTCTATATTCATTCAAGAACATTGACGTGACTTGTGAGATAGTTAAGGGTGGACAGGAATGTAAAGAGAAGTTTCATGGTTTGTTTCAAGGTGTCTGTCTAGTTGTGTGCTTGGGTCGAGCATCTGAGGCCGGTTGGAGAGTTGCAACCTTTTACCGTTCCGAAGTAGGAGTGGGAGCAGATCTCCACGAATTTCGTTATGGTTTCTACCCAAGTTTAGTCAGGGTGTGACTCCTTTCGGATTCTTGTCGTCCGGTTATACTCAGTTTGCTCAGTTGTTTCTTGTTAAGTTGTGTGTTGTATTGATTGTTGTCAGCGGTTGGGGATCGTCACTCGCCATCGTTAGGGTTCTCCTTCGATAGCTGTTATCAGGAGACACTCCAATTGGCAACCTTTAGGTTTAGGGGTTAGGTCGTGTCGATCACCAGTCTGTTCTTCTGACTCTGCATAAGTAGGATTTTGGACCCCAGCTATGTCTAGAGACTTCGGAGATGATCCAATTGATTCAGGTCAGGATAAGAATTGCAGCCAGTGCAAACAGATGTCTTTTACCAACCGTGTTGGTCATAGACTTAAGAGCGCAGTGGTAGATCATGTATTCCTGCAGATTTTCCGATAAAAGACGTGTTGGATTTTGGGAAGCTTATCCCAGGATTTAGGTCCTTCTGAGATCCTATAAGCGGGTTAGTTTCGTTGTCTTTAATTTGGCACTTCCGCCCAGATTATTGAGTTTTCACCACGTTTTCCTTATATTAATACTTTACCATTACCTTCATGACCTTTCTTACATGATTGGCATCAGACCATTTAGCTTAGACGCGATCTTTCGTTCGCCAGCAGGCAATTGTGTTAATGGCTCGGCAGGCATAGAAACGTCGGTCAAGGGTCTTGCCATCTGTGAAGGGTTTTTCTTAGGCGTAGCCGTATAGTGAGGTAATCACTTGTGAGGCTGCGAGCGAGATTTGAGAGTTGTAATCTTCTCTTTGAAGGTACGCGTAGCAGTATATTTTTAAATTCGGGGACGAATTTCTTTTAAGGGGGGGAGATTGTAACACCTTAGAATGTGTTTTGTGGATAATTATATTTTAATATATGGTTTTTAATAAAAAGTTTACCAAATTGGTTTTCAATTATTTTATCCTATTTAATGAATATTTTATTAGATTTTTCCTAGGCTTGCACGTACTTGTGCATGTTAACTAGGGTGTTAATTTGGGGTTTAACCATTTCTTAATCTAGTTTTATAAATTTATTTAAGTGTTTTGGGTATGGTTGTTTTTAAAATAAAATGAAAATAAAAAGGGTTTTTAAATGGGTTGAATTGTTGACTTTGTGTGAGAGAGGGGGCATGGGGAGCATGGGGTGAACCATTCCTCATTAATGATGAAAGAGAAAGAGATGGGAGGGGTTTAGTGTTGCTCTCATTTCTCCCTCTCATTTTCACTACTCTCATTCTCTCACTCTCATAAACACACACACCCTGGTGGCAGTAGCAGCAGCTCCAACATTAACAACAACAACAGAAACATCAGCAGCTCCATCAGCAACAGCAGCATCAGCAAACAGCAACAGCAGGCAGCAACAGCAGCAACAGGAGCTCCAGCTACTTGGAGCAGCTCTTCCTCCTCCATTCACTTCTTCGTTTTCTTCCTGGGGTTCATTAGGGTATATTTCTTGAACCCCATTTCATGGTTTGCTTAAGTTGTGTGTGGTTTATTGTCGATTAGTGTTAAATAGTGAGTTTAGTGCTAATTATGGTGATTGGTGTAAGATATTGTCTAAGTGATGATTCTGTTAGTTAACCTAGCTTATTTTAGTGTTATCAGGGTCACCTTAACTGAGAGTAACCCTCGATTTCACTAAAATACCATAGGGTTTGTGTTTTATGCAAAATTGGAGTTTTATTGCGATATTTTGGCAATCTGTGATCTGCTATTGACCCGGATCCTTCAGAGTAAAATTGAGAAGACTGGAGCATGCATACTAGGTCTAGATTACTCCACCAGAACACGAGACCCTAACTCCTATTTGAGGCCGCGGATTTAATCATATTGGCCGCAAATTGCGGCCATGAGGGGGTGTTAGGTCTTGGGGTTTTGGGTAGGGTACTCTGCAGTGTATTGTAGTGTTTTGGAATGTATAGTTTCGTAAGATTTGACCTATAAGAAAATCTGGGATCAAATATCGTATTTCATGTCCGTTGTGTTTGCGCGATACGCGCGATACGTGAGTGGGTTCTACGATCCAGCGTGTCGCGGTAGTTTTAGACGCTTATACACACGTTTTAGCGTATCATGCACACGCCCGTTTAGTTCGCGACGCGAGTTTCTCATTTGGGTTCGATATCGCGTTTTGCGAGATGTTTGTCTTATATATGATTTCCATGTCTAATTTGCAGGTTTGCAGGCAGGGACTACGGACACTGCTACAGGGGGGAGCAGATGGTAGGATTCACCTAGCGTGTAGCGTAGGTGAGTATATTTAAAATCTACAGGGGAATCGCCCGCATGGCGTTATGCGTCTGGGCTAGGATTCTAATACTTGTCGCATATTCTACGTCATTGCTAGAATTGCGTCTTTACCCTATTTCTTAGATGTAGTTGTACTGTGACTAGCAGACGTAGGACACTGCACATATTATTGACGGTTCATGTTGCACGAGCACGGATTGTATGCTACACACACACCGTCAATAATTGCCATGTCACACACCAACCCCTTATCGATACTATATTGCTTGGTTAGGGACCTTGTGACATTGATTCATATTGTTTATCACACATGACATCTAACTTGTCGGTATACCTATAGTGTATCATACCATTAGTGATAGGTACATATACACCTTACGATACAGCTACAAGTATACCTTGCTCATATTTTACTTATACCCTAGGGGTATACGACATCAATTGCTTATAGGTAGACATATATACTTAGCTGTACCTTATTGATTCCGCATACATCTGGTTTCAGCTACATATTTTCCTTTATATGCTCGCATTTCAGATATCGTACATATTTGTTCCTGGATTTGCGCATTGTTTTTTGGATTTTACATGATGTTTTCTGGATTTGGGAACCGTGGGAGTTCATGAAAATATGCATACATTGAAAAACCCGGCTTTCTTGACATGATATTTGCACATCCACCATGAGCTTTATCGGTTCTGATTTATATATACCCCTACGAGGAGGCGTCGAGGCCATAGAGGATACATGGTGGGGCCCGGTATGGTTCCCCTCGGCAGAAAAATCGATGGATTTTGCCGATTAAGCATGGAGGCAGGCTAGTACCTACCGGTGACAGTACTAATGACTCGGCGGGGATCATGGAGATACCGTTGGGTGTCATGCACGTATGCATACGTCGAAAGGAGAGGGTCAGAGCTAGGCACTCATGCTTTTGGGATAGCGTATGATATGAACCAATCAGGAAGCTAGTCTTGGTGACGGTATCTGACAGATCCGGATTTCAGTGTTGATGCTTGGCACATTGTTTTCATGATATTTCTTTCAACACCTTTGTATATATAACAGGGATTTAGCCGTTGTTATATATACCCTTACACCAATATTAGTGGAATGGGACGCTAATATATGTGTATTGACCCCATCATATTTATCTCTATATATATATATATATATATATATATATTTAGGATGTTAGAATTTCACTTGAGTTTGATTTGGGATATTAGGTGATTCATTGAGATTGGATACCATATGAGATTACTGATTTGTACATTCGGGATATAGGAGATTACTCGATATTATAAATTTGGGAGACGTGAGAGTTATATGATTCGAGAGCCCAACGTGGGGGCTGATTTGGGGAATTGGGATTTGAGTGTCTTGATGGATTGTGATCCTACCACGATGACGGGATTCCGTGGGATGACATATTTCACTCCATACCTCATACCTTTTCACTTATGCACTGTTCCATGTATTAGGAGTACCTGTTAGTGTACCCTTCATGATTGTTGCATATCTACATTCTCATATCCCTATCGCATGATTATTGCATACTATTGTCATATCACTATTGCTTCATATATTGATTGTACCTGCTGGTGTACTTTTCATTATTCTGCATTCACATGACCTGTTATTGCTGTAAATTGTATATCTTAGATTCATGTTGTACGTACATTCCTGCGATTACCTGCATATGTTGTCTACTATTCACGAGTTGGCAACTCACCCCCGTTGTGCCACAGTAGTTTTGCAGGGTGTTTCCCCACAGTAGTCGAGGCAGGCTATTCAGCTATTCACCTATCATCTTTTCCTACAGATACTGCATCGGCTGACAGTATACTATTTTGCTTAGGTGGGTTGGATGATTATCTGTATTTCATATTGTACATTCGTTGTATCTTGTACTCTCCATCTATTATTATGTTGTTCACTAAGAGACTTGGTGAGGACGATATTGTATATTATTTATGGATTTATTGTCTTTTATACAGCTTTATCTCTATTGTCTCTTATTTCTTCGCTACGGCGTCGTATATTTGTGATGTGATTGTTTTCCGTTTTTGGGCTAGCTTTTACAAAAGGGGTGTTGCCAAAATTTTAAAGAAAGAAAGTGGGACTTTTAAAGAATTTGGGTTGTGATTTCAAATGTTTCAAAATACTTTTATTATCTTTTCCGTATTTTCATGGTTTAGATTTCTGGGTTTGGCTTTCTTTTACTGCGTTACGTCTTAAGGCGTTGCGTAGTATTAGGGCCGTCACGTGCCAATTTCGGGTCGTGACATAGATAATTAGGGTTACACATGCAAGTAAATAACATTTACTACTAAGTGAATACGAAATACAACCTTTGTAGATCGGTCCTTCACTTCTAAAGCTCCTTGTCGTAGTCCCTTCGCTGCGATCATGGTTCTCCCGGGCTCTTGCATTGCTTCACGAAGCGAAAGAAACGTCCTTGCTTGAAGTCTTCGAGGCCGAAGATGATCTACGTCGAGGGAATACCAACTCAAGCTACTACTTCACTAACCTAGAGAATTAGTGAAGCAAACACCCTAAACTAAAGTGCTAGTCTAGTAGAGGATGGAAAAATAGGAAGTGGGTTCTCTTTTGAATTTGATTTCTCACAATCTTTCAGTCTCTTTTTAAAACCCTAGCAAGGTTTTCTTTTGCTCAAAGAAGAAGAAGAAGATGAACAAAAGAAAAGATGAGGATAATGATCAAGTCAATTGAGCTAACCATGGGTGAGTGAGTATCATATACTAACTCATGTAGAGACATGGCTAATCAAAAATGGTTAGGTTAATAAAAATATAAAGTAAAACAAAGTTAGTGGACTTTGTCAAAGCATCCACAAGCTTCATGCTTGTGACAAAAGCTCCACTAATTTGTAATTACCTTAAATAATTATAAACCACCATTTAAAATAGAATGGTGTATGTCTTGCACACCCATGTATGATGTATTAAAAACCATGATACAAAAAGAAAACACATTTTAATATATATATCACATATATATTAAAGTTGTGCACATGTGAGAAAAATCCTTAAGTGAACAAATGTAAGTTAATGTAAATTAGTAAATAAAATATACAATTATACATTAAATTATTAAATAAACACTTAACTTAATAATCCGGTTATATCTCATATAACTGACTAACATCCAATGTAACGACTTATCGAATCAACCCTTGATTCGATAACCCGGCTATATCACATATAACCGACCGATACAAAAAGTCGCGAGAATAGAATACGGTATCACATACACGCATTATTTTCGGTCCCGCACATATCACATATGCGCTCCTATTTCGTTTTTCCTGAGCCAGTAAAACCTCTATGTAGGACTCTAAAGACTCGTCAATACGCCGGCAGTAGGTGATGATCATATCAAGCACCCACAAGCCGTCAGCGGTACTAGCTGGACGTAACGGCTATCCGGGTATTGAGCGATCAGAAGATCAACAAGCAAGCCCGCTCTAACTCCTATAAAATCATGACGGTAACACTTCCCGTATAGTCCGGTCTCCTCGTCTGATATGTCGCATATCAAGTCTAGGGGTGGTAAACGTCAGACCCCAATAACCGATAAGTCGTGCCGATATGAGGCTCATAACGGGTCGAGAAACTACTGGTAACACTTACCAGTAAATCTCTAAATCATCCCTGGCCAGGGACTTCCCTGTTATGGCCAATCGAGCACAGCGCACCATCAACCCCCAATACCGGGAGAGACGAAACCCCTCCTATCGCTCATTGCCTCCATGTGACTCGGGACTGTACCCAAAACCACCGTTTTGCACTCCCTCTTCGACGTGTTAAGGTGGAAATCAAAGCACAGTGGGAATCACAAAAGACTCTATGACGATCTCGGGTCTACAGACTAACCAGCACAAGTGTCAGCAGAGAACAGCCATCTGATGTGAGGTATAATACCATCTGGGAGTTCTCGGCGAGTCCGTCCAGTGTACCCAGTCACCACTGAGCACCCGTATACCATCTCTGATGTCAAACACCAATGGATATGGGATCATCCATCGCCCGTCTCATAGGTCGAGAAGCGTATACGCTAGTCTACTCTGGTATATTGATGCCCTGTCTCGATACACCCACGACTAGGAACATTAAAGGATGAACTTATGGACTACCATGGCCCCACTAGTATGATCTACATCATAGTCCTGGTAGTCAAGTACACATCCTAAGGGCTTTACCAACATGTAACTATAAGACAGTATCAAGAGACAAGTATACATGTTAAGATAAAGAGCAACCAGATAGCATACTATAATATCGAGCAAGAAAGTCCTCTCTATATATGTCCAAGCATCCAATATAATATACATCATCTGTACAATACTGGCCTCTAGGGCATACATAAAACTAACACGCTTGGACCAACCGTCCAACATACTACCCCTTAAAAGAGGGAAAACTATAACTCTGACAGTCACTCTGTCATACAAGTCACCTTGGAAGCCTGAAATGATAACCGCCTCCTGAAGGAGGCTGCCGTTACCATATAAAAAGAACATCCACTTATGTTCATAACTACTTCCCAATATTTCTCCATGATTGGATTAATATATATGCTTATTGCATCCAGTGCAAAAGCAATATCTGGTGTGGTACTTGAAATTTCATGATTGACTCAATTGCTTAAGCAAGTGATATGCCAATCATGCAAATCCCTCTCCTCATCAGTCTAGAAGACATCTCTTTAGAGAGGGTGACTCAATCACCTGCGGGTACACCACCATGCCAAGAGTCGTCCATTCTAAAAATACTTTATAATAGTATCAAAGTACCCAAATTGGGATACTTCCCAAATCTAGATCTAGTGACCAGAATCCCCGATATTTTATCCAGATCATATATGGAGAAACACCTTATGACAACCACAATATAATCGATCGTAGTATAGGAATATCACTTCCTATCTAGAGCATGTCATCTAAATACCAGGACATCACTCCCTACTACCTTCTTGCCAGGTCCATCTCTTATTCTGATGAAGTCAAACTCTATGACTGTCACATCAAAAATAGATGATCTATATCCGCTATACTTGCTTTAGTCTATGAATAGACATAAGCTGCTTGCCCACCATGCTTCCGCTGCTCCCACTGACTACAACAACCCTCTGGCAGAGTCATATACAAGTGCACTTCTAAAGCTAACTTAGAACGACGTTATACTCATCCACCTGCTAGATCTCATAGTCAAGAACAACACTAGTGGCAAGCTTGGGTCTTCAAAACCTCCCTGTCACCATCCTTGAGGAGACCGAAGTACCTCTCGGGTGGCTGAAGTTACCCACCAAATTTACGGAGTGGCTAATGGATTATCGAATCCAATTGAATCTTTAGGTCCTACTAAATTTTCAGTAATCGTTTGTAGTTCTGGAATAACTTCCAGTTCTACCATACTTCTAATAATGTTTTCTGAAAAGAATTCATTTTACTAAAACGGGTGGCGAGTCAAGAATAATATAACTATTGATCTTCTAAATGGTAGAATGTTAACCCTCGTCAAAGCCCGGGAAAACCCACAAACTATCATTACTGAAACGTGCCTAGAGTTTATCCGGATTCTGTTTTTAAGCATAAGCCGGAAAAATTCATATACCTTAACATCGTTAAGATATGAATCCAATATAGAAACAAAGGCAAAAATTTAATTGGAACAAAGCAGCTGTTTCCAGTGCATATCGACTAAATGGAAGAAGGCCAAGCAGCATTACTCATCAAGAAGCGTATTCACGGATGAGTAACCTAAGAGAGAAACAAGTTCTCAGATATAATACTTACAACGGAATACGTAGAATAAGTATCTACATCATCGATCACCTCGAAGAATCCTGATACTTGCAATATGTGGTTCTCTACTTTATTCTTATACCTATAACTTCTCAAAATTTGGACCTTGTATTTCAACGAAATGCGTGTTTAAAACCATTGAAGATATAAGTAAACGGAATATAGTACGAGTACCAAACCCTTTGTCCTAATAGGCATCAGACAACATACAATACTTTGTATAAGTCCACTGAGTTTAATGACTAAAACCCCGTGCGTCGTAGGTTGAAGGTTGAAAACTGTGTTATGGTTAAGAAGAACTACACCGATGTTGAATGCACCTTACCTAACCATCAACTAATAAAGGTAAACGTCATAAACAAAATTTCAAAAAAAATTATCTCACTTTATAAAATAAACGTATAGATATATCACTTTGAAATTGGTGCACAACAACGGATATTCAAAACCAAGTATTTGCCGTTAAGCAAAATCCAGGCGATTTCTTCAAATATCACCAATTACAAAGAATACTGATATATTGAGGATCTAATCACCCAATTCCTAATATTATACTCCCACTAAGCAGCCGTAACGCCACACATATGTGAGAATCAAGTCTGGTAAATATATACCCTGGAGTCAAAATCTTATTTGGAAAACAGTTTTCAATTAACACCGCACAGTTAAACTGAAACAAGAAAATGTTTCGAAAGGGTTGCCGGGTATTCCTAGTAATGCCTCTTCCACTATCCACATTTATGACTGTAACCATATATTTCCTTGCCCTCAATCCAATCCCTTTATATGACTTTACTTTTTACCTTCTGTACACCATACTTAGTCTAATTGGTTTTCTTCCTTCCCTACCTTTCGGCGCCAGCCTAAGGTTTGGAAGAAAACTATCCAATAAGCGTAATAGGTGTACTCTCCTAATACTAGGAGCTCTCGCAACCTGAGAGAAGGGAAAACGAAAAGACAACCGAATAATCTTATTCAATTTCTCCACAACCGAAACCATCCTCGAACTGAAATAAGTTTCTTCGAGTTCGTATGTAACTATACGATGGCATACCCAAGCAATATGGATCTTCATAGTGATACGGAGTGTTCTGGATAAATGCAAAGGGGAAGTAGGAGTGACAGGGATATATACGGCTTCGTCGTGAATGATAGTAGTCGCAATTTCCTTTACCCTCACTCTAATCCCTTTATATGTCTTTACTTATTACTTTCTGTACACCATATTTAGGCTAATTGGTTTTCTTCCTTCCCTCCATTTCAGCACCAGCCTATGGTTTGGAAGAAGACTATCCAATAAGCATAATAGGTGTACTCTTTTAATATCAGGAGCCCTTGCAACCTGAGAAAAGGTAAAGAGAAAAGAAAACCGAATAATCCTATTCAATTTCTCCAGAACCGGAATCCATCCTCGAACATAAACAAGTTTCTTTGAGTTCGTATGTAACTATACGATGGAATAGCCAAGCAATATGGATCTTCGTAGTGATACGTAGTGTTCTAGAGAAATGCAAAGGGTAAGTAGGAACGGCAGGGATATATGCGACTTTATCATGAATCATGACAATCCAAAAGCCAAAGTGTTTAAGAAGATTCGGTTAACTTGGTTTATGAGTTTTAGTTTAAGGTGGTCGCTGCCAGAGAGAGAGAGAGAGAGAGAAAAGAAACACTCAGCGTGCACTCTAACCTAGAATAGATTGGTTAATCATTTTATCTAATCAGGATGGCTCCCACTGTTTCCTTGAATTCTCCTTCAAACCCTAAAAGGAGAATTAGCCCGGATCATCTGAAAATCACCCGAGGAGTAACACCTACTCATCAGTGGGAATCGGGACCCAACTATCATCACATGATAACTTGATGGATGCCAATCAAGTCACCACACTCCAGAAGGTATGCGCATGCCTGGCAGGTTTCCTGTATATTTGAAACTCCCGATGTGGTTTTTTCCCCGGGCGCTTATAATCTTGACGAAGGTCAAAACATCATAAGTTGCAAGTCAAGTTCAACCCGTTATTATCCAGATTAATCTAGACCCATTCATACAAGCCCTTGGCGAAATTCAAAACAGCTCTACGCCTGTCCTTAATGCATCTATCTATGCTACAGATAAGCACCTACTAGCTACCAAACACTATGCCTTGGCGAAGGTCAAAACGCATAGCATGAATACTGGTAGATACCTATCTGAAATGACGGAGGGCTACGACTGGTTTTTGGCGAAAAACTTTTAACGTAATTAACTTGATATCGTTGAAGGAACCGAATAGCTTTGAAAAGGAATGGTTTAGGCTCCGCTTTTAAAAACTAGTGGTTTTGAAGAAAACTGAGTAATCTGCAGTATCATAAACTTTTGCTCAAGAGGTCACTCCCCATGAAGGGATCTAGGCTCTTGCCTCCTAGAATGAGGTGCTGGATGTTCCTGAATGTCACGACCCGGAAAAGGCACGTGATTGGCACTTAAATCATGTGAAGTCTAAAGGACCCCACCTAATTCAAGTAAGCCAAAAGCCTAGAAATCTAAACCTTTAGGGGAAAAATAGTGGTGGTGCAATTCTGAAATGAGGTATTACTGAAATCAAGTTCTTTCTTTAAAACATAGATAATAGTATACGAAAAACACAATGTTTGTATTTAATTTGAAAACATTTTCGTCATTGAAAATTTGGGCAGCACCTCCTTTGTATAATTTAACCCAAAAACGAATACAATCAATAATAATATGCATCCCCAAGCGGGAGCTAGCTCTTCGCCAATTGGCGGAAATAACCACGCAAGTAATGCAAATATATAACGCCGAAGGCGAGGTTCAAAACTCAGAAGAAAGTAAAGAAAACATGCATCATCAAGAAAACCAGAATACAATAATATATACATGAGCGTAACCCTAAGGCCGAAAGAATATACAATAATGGTTTCTAAGTCTACTAAAAATACAAGTCTGGTTGATGGAGCCTTTAACTAGATACAACTGAAATAATATACAAATAAATACTGGTGGTCACGAAGCAATGTATCCAACCTATCAAGAAATCACCCAGAAGGAAGGTAGTGTGCCAGCAAGCCGTTACGGACCCTGTACGGCTAAACCTGCACGAAACTGTGGCACTCGTGAGTAGAAGACATCACCGAATAGAAATCGCATGTATGACGATATCCTAGGTCATACATTACTATAATATTAGAATAATAATGATACGGTAACATCGAGTAGCAGTAAAGGTAGTACTATGAGCATATGTGAAATGCCAGAACTCGTGTCCGTGTCACAAGGTAACTATATGTCATGTATAGTATGTATGAAAGCATCATCAAATGGGTGTGTCCAGCATCGACATACAAAGTCATCAGAAAATCTGAGTGCCTAACATCGACACTCGATATATCATGAAAACCGTGTCCATCAGCGACACATCGTCCTCGTATCTCAGGCTCTGTCGGTCCGGATCGACCCATATCATCTGATCACGCGACTACGGTCGGTATCCTCTGGATCTCCACCGTGTCAAATATCACCGGTAGGTAGTTCTCCCCGGCCAAGCCCATCGTCTACATCTCGAACTTCTCGCCCTGGGGTACCTAACCGGGTCCACCATGTACCCACAGACGAATCATCCTACTCCTCAAATCGGGTTTCAAAAACCAACTCAGAACCGAGAAAACATCATGGTTGTTGCTACTCATCATATCAAGGAAAACCGCATCTTTCTATTTAAAATAATCATAAGTTTATAAAATTCACATGCAGTTTCCCAAATCCAGAAATCTCATGAAGGATCCGAAATCTCAAAATCATGAGTCAATGAACAGTGAATATTGGCATAAATCCCCACAACAGTATATAACCGAATGAATATGAATGCAACGGGTATCTAAGTAAGGAATGCAATATCTAAACTAGCATATGAGAGCAAGCATACTAATAATATGTTTAAACTACCAGTTAGCAAGTTATGCCAATGAAGTGACATTTTCTAAAGTGTACGTGACATGGCAATTACCGATGATGATATGTGTGAGCCGGCAAGCAAGTGTACGTGCAACATACGCATCATCGATAATGGTGCTGGTGCCCTAGCAGACGAGATCATAATAGCTAAAGGAAAACACATGTATATATGCAATGGAATGAGAACAACAGAATATAATAGAATATGAATAGTAAACCCAACATTATAGAATATACATATATGTATATGAGTCATACAGTTTTAATGTTTGAAATAGTACGAATCGTGGTGTTTAGAAGAGTAGGGGCTATGGTGTTTTTGAGAAAAGATATTTCATTTGAAAATCCGTAGCATACCTCGGATTGTCTTTTGAAAATACTCACGATTCATTAGTTTGAAAATAGGTATGACACGTGCCTAGTCTAGCACCTACCTAAACAACTAAAAAACTAAACTAAGAACCTAGTCGGAGTGATAAGAAAATCTAAACATATTCCGAGTCGATATATCTAATAGTCGGCGATCCAGCCTTATAGAATCACGTACGGTATAATACATCGTACAACATCCTCGAGTGAAGAGTGCGGATCAATTATCATATATACCTCGTACGGTAATATCTATCGTACGGCATCCCCAAAATCGAGGGTACGGATCAAATTTCATATATACATTATCATTCGTATGGTATCATCCATCGTACTATATCAATATCACGGGTATGGATCTATGGTCTCGTACAATCTATTATACATCTAGCCACATGTTATCGCATGTTTGCATATATCGCCCAACGATCTTTTAATATACCATATCGTGTATGGTGTCTCGACTCAATCACATATCAACCTCACGGCATCATGCCCGATCATATCGACTCATCCTTACAACATGTACTATTCTCATCTCACGTGTATATGTATATATATATATATATATAACATACATACACACATATATATACACACACACATATACACCCAATCACCAAGTGCAAGTGTGTGCGTGTGTGCGGGTGCGAAACAACACATAACCTATAATTCACGACTACGGTAATAACACTAAGGGCAGGTCTTCCTGTAATTACGCCTAATATAACCTAAGGTCTCCTAGAAACCCTAATTGTTAGGTATTCATATATTACATCAACATATATAAGTAATATAGGATATCCTATTCTACGGTTGTGGGGGTGCTACACGCCATCCACCTGACTTCCCCCATAGATATACATCTACCCACCTTGATCCTCGCTAGCCAAAGTCGATGACGCCATGCTCTCCCTTGTCATACGAAGTCCACGCGAAGGTACCTACATTTCAAGGAATATCATATCGTAAACAAGAATCAAATACGAGAAATCCGATACGGCATACAAAGTGTACATAGGTTAGAACCTACGGAGTATTCATGCATGAATAGCCAAACAAATCCTCGATGTTGAAGTACAAATGTCAAACCATCGATTCAAAACCCAAATACCAAAATCCAAGTCTTAAAAAGTGGCAAAACCAAAACAGCAACTCAAGAAAACACCTCCAGATTTTTCCTCGGGTCAAATTGGGGCATTTTACAAGTGAGGAGGGTCTAATTAGAGGATATATAAGCCATGGACCAAGAACAAGCACAAATGCTCGTACCCAGGATGCAATTTGCGGCCCAAAGTGGGAAATCTGTGGCCTGGGGTTGGGTATTGGGGCTCAAGTTTCTATGGTTTCTTCCTAGGTGTCTGCTCGTCTCTAGGTGTTTGCTAAATATGTTTCAAGGTCTCCGGGTCATAAAAGATTCCAAAAACACATCTCAAATTCTCAAAAAACCTGATATCAGCAAATCTAAAGTTCAAGTCTTGGGGTTAAGTCTCTTTTTTTGACCATAATACTAACATTACATGGGTTGTAGTCACTAAAAACACTTCACTTGCACCATCAAAACCCATAAAGTCCCCTAAACCTCAACCTAGAATCTTCAAAGACCACTAAACCACACTTGTTCAACTCTAATGCACTAATGAAGGGTAGGGAAGTTAATTACGTGGCTAAAGTTTAAGATATACCTAATGGAGCACCTAAGGAAAAACCCTAGATGATCTCAAGTGCTCAAAGTCCAATCTTGATTCCACCATGTGGTTTGTAGTGAGGTTTGGAGTGATTTTGTGAAGGGAGTATGAGATTTTAATTGAATTTTTGGGGTGTCTGTAAGTGCTATAGGAGGTGGAGGGTGGTGGAAAATAAGATGAAGAAGAATGAAGAAGGAGATGAAGGAAGGGATATGATGACCCATGGTTTGTGTAGAAGCTTCCCCCCTCTCTCTCTCACTAGCCATGCTCACTTGTCCCCACCTCACTTATGAAATTCTTTTCTTCTTTTTTTCCCTTTATCTTTTAAAACCAAACCAAAGCAAAGAACTTAAGGATATTTCAAATCCATGGTTCAAAACAAAGAATGTAACAAGTAGTTTGCAACATGATTTGTTGCATGTCATACACCTAAACCGGGTTAATGCATAATTAGCAAAATATTAATCACGTTTTAACATAATTTGCATATAATTAATTGTATAATATTTTATAAAATATCCAAATCGCATAATTTCGTTCAAAAGCAATAATTCTTATTAATTTTCTAAATATTTTCAAAACTATCGGTATATAATTATACCATTTCATTTACAACCAATCTCTATACTTTTAAAATATCCATAATGTTTGTTATTTAATTATTTAAATTCCCAAATATAATATTTTATTTTCTGAAATGTTACACTGAACGAACAGCATTATGCAAAGCAAAAGAATACAACTATAGAGATGTTATTACAAAAACGCAAAATTTTGCCTAAGAGGTCACTCCCTATAAAGGGATCTCGGCTCTTGCCTCGTAGAATGAGGTGCAGGATGTTCTTGATGTTAGTAATATGTATGTCGTAGAGGCCATTACTGTACATACGATGTATATTGTAGTGGATGCTTGGACATATATAGGGAGGACTTTCTTGCTCGACATAATAGTATACTATCTGGTTGCTCTTTATCTTAACATGTACACTTATTGTCTCTCTATTACATGTTGATAAAGCCCTTAGGATGAGTACTTGACTACCAAGATTATGATGCAGATCATACTAGCAGGGATAGGGTAGTCGGTAAGTACATCCTTCAATTGTTCCTAGTCATGGGAGTATCGAGACAGGGCATCGATATTCGAGAGTAGACAAGCGTATACGCTTCTTGACCCATATGATGGGCGATGGATGATCCCACATCCATTGGTGTTTGACATCAGAGAAGGTATACGTGTGCTCCGTGGAGACTGGGTACACTGAACGGACTCGCCGAGAACTCCTATATGGTATTATACCTCACGTCAGATGGCAGTTCTCTGGTGACACTGGTACAGGTTAGTCTTGTTAGGTTTACCTAGCACCTCATGAAGGGTTTGGAAGCATCACATGTTTCAAAATCAAATTTTTAAGGTGCTAAGTGAACATACAAAGAATCAGCGCTAGAAATTTAGGGTTTCATTACATGTACATCATCACAAGTAGAAAAGGCTAGGGTTTTGAAAGTACAACCTTTGTAGCTCCCTACGCTAGACTCCTTGGCTACTTAAGGGTTGGAAAAAGGTTCGCTTGAGATCTTCTAGGTCCACGACGATCCACCCGAAGCTCCTTTGCCCAAAGCTCCTTGCTTTACTCGATATGTGAATGAAGTAGAGCAAACACCCTATGCAAATGGGCTAGATGTGTGTAGTATGATGATGTGGTTTGTATTCTATAATCAAAACTCTTTCTTTTTATCAACCTCACTCAAGAAAATTAACAAGAGAGGAAGAAGAAGATGGTGGCTAAGCTTTCTCACAAAAGAAAAGTTATGAGAGTGAATAATTATTGAAGTGAGAAAAGAATAATCTATATTAATCCTTTCTCACCTCAACCATGGTTAGAATCATCTAGATTTTTATCAAATGGGTTAAAGAAAAAAGGATAATTAACTCAAGGTTAAAAGGTGGTTGAAGCATGGTCAAAGATGATAAGTATAAGCCTTGTGTGAATTATCCTTTCTCTTTTTCTAAATGATAAATAAATGGATAATTCTACAATATAAGTCTTGCATTGCCACCAAACATGTATCAACAACCATGATACTATGTATGTATGTATGTATCCATGCACATCATCATGTGCATACATGCATGCATACAAAAATAGAAAAAGAGTTTGATTAAAGAATTAATCTAAAAGTCATTTGTTAAATCAACACTTGATTTTGCAAACCGGTCATATCACATACGACCCGACCAATAGAAAATGCCCGATTAATATACGGTATCATAAATCCGTATTTAATCGGGTCCCCGCGCATATCTCATATGCACACCACATCTTTTCGCCTGAGCTAGGAAACTTCATTGTGGGACTCTAAGACTCGTCAATACGCCGGCAGTAGGTAATGATCATATCAAATACCTACAAGCCGCAAGCGGTCAGCTAAACGTAACGGCCACCCGGGTATTGAGCGATCAGAAGAAAACAAGCGAACCCGTCACAACTCTCGTCGAGCCAACCGGCAACACTACCGTACAGTCCGGTCTCTTCGTCAGATATGCTGCATATCGAGTCTAGGGATGGAAACGTCGACCCCAATAACTCAATAAGTCATGCCGATGAATGGTCTATAACAGATCGAGAAACTACTGATAACACTTATCAGCAAATCTCAACAGCCCTGGCCAGGGACTTACTGATATAGCCAGTCGAGCACAGCACAGCATCAACTCCCAATACCGGGAGAGACGAAACCCCTCCTATCGCTCATCGCCTTCGTGTGTCTCAGGACTGTACCCAACGGCCACCTGTTTGCACGACTCAGTAGAGCCGTGGTAGGGTGGTAATCAAAGTACAGTGGGAGAACACACAAGACTCTATGACGATCTCGGGTATACAGACTAACCTGCACCAGTGGCACCTGAGAACTGCTGTCCGATGATAGATATAATTCCATATAGGAGTTCTAAGTGAGTCCGTCCAGTGTACCCAGTCACCACTGAGCACCCGTATACGATCTCGATGTCAAACATCGATGAATGTGGGAACATCCGTCGCCCATCATATGGGTCTAGTATCATATACGCTAGTCTACTCTGGTATATCGATGCCCCGTCTCGATATACCTGCTACTAGGGACATTTCTGGATATGCTTATAAACTACAGATGTCCCACTAGTATGATCTCCATCATAATCACAGTAGTCAAGCCTATATCCTCAGGGCTTTATCAACATGTATGAATGAATAAAAGCATGATCAAATCAACATGTCAGATAAAGAAGAACCAGATAGCATACTATCATATCGAGCAAGAATGTACACTGAATATATATATATATATATATACATGTATAAATACATCATCTATCATATAATGGCCTCTAGGGCATACATATATCCAACAATCTCCCACTTGCACTAAGGCCAGTTATTGGCGTATCTCATACCCAACATCTCAAAAAGTCGCTCATGCTGCGGCTGAGGGAGGGCCTTGGTGAGTGGATCCGTGGCGTTATTCTTTATGTCTACTCTCCTAATCTCGATCTCACGGCGATCTACAATCTCCTGGATCAAATGAAAGCGTCTCAGGATGTGTCTGGACCGCTGATGAGACCTGGGCTCCTTGGCTAACGCCATAGCCCTATTATTATCACAATACAATGGTATTGGATCAATAATGGTTAGAACTACTCCTAGCTCCGAGACGAACTTCCTCATCCAGACGGCATCCTTGGCGGCATCATTCGGAGCAATGTACTCAGCCTCCATCGTAGAGTCTGCAACGGTATCCTGTTTGGAACTCTTCCAACCTACCGCCCCTCCATTGAGGGTAAATACAAACCCTGAGATAAATTTGTTGTCGTCCTTATCGCTCTGGAAGCTCGAATCGGTAAAGGCCTCCATTTGGAGATCTCCATTACCATACACCAAGAACAATTCTTTAGTCTTTCGTAAGTACTTAAGAATGTTCTTCACAGCTATCCAGTGATTCTCCCCTGGGTTGCATTGATACCTGCTTACAACACTAAGTGCATAAGCTACATCTGGGCGTGTACATAACATCGCATACATTATAGATCCTACTGCCGAAGCATAGGGTATAATGCTCATGCGAGCACTCTCTTCATCGGTCTTTGGGCAAGAGTCCTTGGAGAGAGTGACCCTATGGCAAGCAGGTAAGGCACCCCGCTTGGAGTCTACCATACTAAACCTTTTTAGGATGGTGTTGATGTACCTGGTTTGGGACAATCCCATTAACCTCTTGGATCTATCCCTATAGATCCTTATGCCCAGAATGTATCTGGTATCACCCAGGTCCTTCATGGAGAACCTTAGTGATAAGAAAGATTTGACCGACTGTAGCATAGGAATGTCATTTCCTATCAGAAGAATGTCATCCACGTACAATACGAGGAATGTGACAGCTCTCCCTACAGCCTTTTTATAAGCACAAGGTTCATCTGGATTTTTGATGAAATAAAACTCTTTGATAACATCATCGAAACAGATGTTCCAACTCCGTGATGCCTGCTTTAACCCATATATGGATTTAAGCAATCTACATGCTTTCCCGCTGCTCCCACTGTCAATGAAGCCCTCTGGCTGATCCATATAAACGCATTCTTCTAAATCTCCATTTAGAAATGCCGTTTTAACGTCCATCTGCCAGATTTCATAGTCATAGTGAGCAGCAATAGCAGGTAGGATCCGAATGGATTTAAGCATGGCTACGGGCGAAAAAGTCTCGTCATAGTCCAAACCTGGTCTTTGACGAAAACCTTTCGCCACAAGTCTTGCCTTATAGGTCTCTACCTGCCTATCTACACCAATCTTTCTTTTAAAGATCCATTTGCACCCCACAGGTTTTACCCCAGGGGGTACAACGTCCAAAGTCCATACTTTGTTGGTGTACATAGACTCCATTTCGGATCTCATTGCATCCAGCCACTTCACAGAGTCCCCACTCGTGATAGCTTGCTGAAAAATGGTAGGATCATCCTCCTCCATAATGCAGTCTTCTCTGTCACCATCAATAAGGAAACCGTAGTACCTCTCCGATGGGCGCGAAGTCTTACCAGACCTACGGAGTGGCCGAGGTTCCTCAGTTTCTATTGCAACAGCCGGTTCAACCAAGTCGTCATTTGTAGTTTGTGTCTCTAGAACCTCTTCTAGATCCACCACTTTTCCATCATCTTTATCTGTGAAAAACTCTTTTTCTAAGAATGTGGCATACTGAGAAACAAACACCTTTTGTTCCTCCTTGTGGTAGAATAGATATCCATAAGAGTTCCTTGGATATCCCACAAAGTTACACATGACTGACCGTGTCTCGAGTTTGTCCGGATTCTTCTTTTTAACATAGGCCGGGCAACCCCAAATCTTAATTCTCTTAAGAGATGGTCTCTTCCCATGCCATATCTCATATGGCGTGGTAGACACGGTTTTGGTTGGAACTCTGTTCAGTAGAAACGCTGCAGTCTCCAATGCATGCCCCCAAAATGAGACAGGTAACTCAGCATCACTCATCATGGAACGAACCATATCTAATAGGGTCCGGTTCCGTCGTTCAGACACACCGTTGTGCTGTCGTGTGTAAGGAGGAGTGAGCTGAGAGAGAATCCCATTCTCTTTTGGGAAGTTTGCAAATTCTGTACTGAGGTACTCCCCACCTCGATCTGATCGAAGCATTTTGATACTCAAGCCGGTTTGTTTTTCTACTTCGAGTTTATATTCAGTGAATTTCTCGAAAGCTTCGGATTTGTGCTTTAATAAAAATACATGACCGAATCTTGAGAAATCGTCAGTGAAAGTAATGAAGTAAGAAAAACCGCCTCTAGCCTGTGTAGACATTGGCCCACATACATCACTATGTATGAGTCCTAGGAGCTCGGTAGCTCTTTCTCTGTGTCCGGTAAACGGAGTTTTGGTCAATTTACCCTTGATACAAGACTGGCAAGTCGCATAAGATTTATATTCAAAAGGGTTTAAATATCCGTCTTTGTGTAACTTGTTTAGTCTTGTTTCGTTAATATGACCAAGTCTACAGTGCCAAAGAAAAGCTTCATTTATTTCTGAAAGTTTTCTTTTATTAGTGTGTTGTATGCTGAAAACTTTGTGTTGATTAAGGACGTATATCCCGTTATTAAGCGTACCATACCCAACCAACATTTGATTCAGGTGAATGTTCATAACATTGTTCTACAATACAAAATTATATCCTTCATTGTCTAAAAAAGAAACAGATATTATATTATAAAGCATACTTGGTACAAAATAACATGGGTTCAAAACCAATTTACACCCAGATGGCAACCCCAAGTGATACTCTCTCACTGCGACTGTATGTACATTGGAACCATTTCCAACGCGGAGAGTATGGTCACATGTCTTCAAAACATTGCTATTTCTCAGCCCCTGCATTGAATTGCAAATGTGAGAACCTGAACCGGTATCTAATACCCAGGAAGCAGAGTTCATTGAAAAACAGTTTTCTGTCACAAACACACCTGAAGCGGAAGCATCCCCATGCTTCTTCTTGAGATTTAAGTACTCGGTACAGTTGCGCTTCTAATGTCCTGTTTTATGGCAATGAAAACATTCCCCTTTCCCCGATTCTCCAGCTTTGGACTTGTCCTTCCCCTTAACCTTTTTAACTCTACCCCTAGGCTTGGTGGGCTTCTTCTTGAGCTTTCCCTTGGCCTTAGCCTTTGGGCGAGAAGAAGAAGATTGCCCAATAATCAAAACGGGACTTTTCACTGATTTCAGTGTGCTCTCTGCACTCCTTAACATATTAAGGAGTTCAGGTAGTTCCTTCTCCATGTTGTGCATGTTGAAGTTAACTATGAATTGAGCAAAGGTGGAAGGGAGTGACTGCAGAATAATATCCGTATATTGTTCATTGTCCATCGTCCATCCAAGGTCCTCAAGCTCTTCTATGAGAGCTATCATCATCAGAACATGGTCTCCTACTGGTGTGCCAGGGGCCATTCGCATCTGAAATAATTTCTTTGATGCTTCGTATCGTAATACGCGGGATTGCACTCCATACAACTCCTTTGTATGGAGGAATATGGCGTGAACGTCCATATTCTAGTGCTGCTTTTGATGTGTGTTGTCCATCGATGCAAGCGCGAGGCATTTGGCTGTGGCACAGTCAGCGTCCCATGTCTTGCGGACTTCTTTGTCCGCAACTGAGGATTTTGGACCTGGGACGGGCGGGGCTGAAGTCGTGAGGACATATGATACTTTATCATAAGTCAAGGCTATTTTCAGATTCCTCAGCCAGTCTTTATAATTGGTCCCATTCAGTTTATTTTTATATAGTAGAAGCTTGAGTCCAGTCATTGGTATCTGCCATTAAGAGAGAGAAAAGAATACACTCAGCGAAAGCTCTTGCAAAGATCAGATTGATTATTATCTTGTCTAATCGATGTCTCCCACTGCTTTAATCAAGTTTTTCTTTCAGACCTTAAAAAGAAAACTAGCCAGGATTAATTACAGTCTACAACTTCGCTAACCGTTCAGCCAGGCCAGTGTCGGTACTTGAGGGAGGTTCCCCGTGCTTTCGCACGGACCTAATTAAAGTAAACCTCGTTTTCCCACAGGCGTAGCCCCGTTAACACCTTTCTAGACACCTAATGAGTTAGCTAATTGTAAACTGCAAAACTCTCCTGGGAGCAACTATTGCCCACAGTAGGATCGGGATCCAACCATCATATGGAAGGTATGCAATCTCATTGCAAATCTCAACACTTGAAATTCCCGATGCGGTTTTTACCCCTAGTACCTATGAACTTAACTATGGTCAACAAATCATAAGTACCAGTCAAGTTCTACCCGTCATTTCTTGATTAATTAGACCCACTCATATAACCCTTAACTATGGTCAACAAAGTCGCATGAATGTCCTAATTAATCTGCATCATATGCAGTGTAGGAAGACATCACTTAGCTACCGTACACTACGCCTTAACTATAGTCAACAAACGTAGCACGAATACTAAGTACTCTACTCCTAAAATGACGGAGGGTTGCGGATGATTTTTAAGAAAATCTTTAACGCTTTGAACTTGATATCGTCGTAGAATCAAATGGTTTTCAAAAGGAGTGGCTTGAGCTCCGCAGTTTTGAAATATAGCTTTTTCATAAAGAGCCGAGTGGTTTTTAAATCCGATTCTACAACATCTTTTTAGGTTTATTTTCTTTACATTAATCATATTAATGTAGTCCCATCATTAAAGTCCTTAAGCCAATCACAGAAAAGAAACGAAAATACAACCTACGCTTATACCATCCGCATTCGCCGCAATGTTCCGTTATGCACCGTTAGGTTACTTAACTAACGGCATACCGGGACGGGACTAGCGCGGGTGTAAAACATAAGCAACGTCTACTACATATCTCATATATAATATATCATTCGTCTCAGATATCACAGAACACAGGCAGCAGAAACACAGATATAATGTGGGATATACTAGGAAGTCCGTATTTAGTATTTAGCCAACAATAGAAAATACGGATTCCACAGTTGCGATGAATAGCCAAGCCCACACCCCTAGACCCCTACGAGAGCGGCAAGCGACCCTACCAATCCTAGATTTTAGGAGACCCGGTCTCGACTCCTCGAGATGGCCTCCCACTGAACCCCAGAACCCGGTCACTTGTGCTCCCCTCCTTGGGTCTATTCTAATGAGGAAAAGTAAATAATATACAACACTGGTGACATCAAGCACAACCCGGAAGTGCTCCAAATAAAAGAATATTACATTACATTTGAATTTTACTTGAATGAAAATAAAACTCTCATCTCACATAAAAACCCCCCGGCTATTCAATCGCGACAATCCTGCACATCATATCTCAGCAACACATAATATCATATATCATCAACGTAAGTAAGTATGCGTACCACGATTGTCGTTGATGTATAGAAACGAAACCGACGATAAGCGACATCCTACACTTACGGTCACAGAAAAGAAAGTGTAAAACTACAACATTTGGAATTCACATTCTCTTTAGACGTCGTAAATCCGAAATATCACATACTTCGCATTTCATGCCTAACTATATGAATTCCACATATTGTATCACATTCCAGATAAATAGACAGTATTAAACTTTTCGATCGAATAATCAAATACCCAAAATTTCCTAAAGCTCAACACTTGAGCGGAGTTCAGAAAAAACCCGGAATGTGTCACAGTAGCAGCGGTCCAGCCGTAGAAGGGTCAAGCCAACGCCTCACATGTGGCACGCCGTACTGCCCTAAACCCTAAGGTTTAGAGGCAGTTCAGACGGTCACATAATCGAGTTAAGGTTTGTGTTCTTCTTGAGGGTCCACCACAAAAATTGCCCGTATTTCCGAAAGATTTAAACTCGAGAAAAAATTCAACACTTGAAAATTTTTCGTGCCGGGAAAAAGTGAGTTAATGATATCCGTTCGAACTTTTTAATACTTTCTAAATTATCCGAAAAAGGCACGAAATTAAAATTCCGATCGAATCACCGAAACCAAAACAATCCCCAGAACATTCAACACTTGAATCAGATTAAAAATACCCAAAAATATATACATGTAGTTCTAGACATTATTATATAAAAAACATAGAATATTGCTTCAGTACGGCCGCGGATCCGCGGCCCAAGCAGGGTATGGCCGCGGTTCCGCGGCGGCTTGTACGGAATATGGTATCGTTTTTTACAGAAATTCTTTGAGTTTCCTGCTGCATTTTTTACGTATTTTTAATACTGGAAAAACACAGTTTTAAAAAATTGTCCAGAAAATGGTTAAAAATCCGTATTTTAGGTTCGATCGAAGTTTTAACTTCGCTAAAGTGTCGCCTAAAGCTCTAGCTAGGCTCTGATACCAATGTTAGGTTTACCTAGCACCTCATGAAGGGTTTGGAAGCATCACATGTCTCAAAATCAAATTTTTAAGGTGCTAAGTGAACATACAAAGAATCATCACTAGAAATTTAGAGTTTCATTACATGTACATCATCACAAGTAGAAAAAGCTAGGGTTTTGAGAGTACAACCATTGTAGCTCCCTACGCTGGACTCCTTGGCTACTTGAGGGTTGGAAAAAGGTTCGCTTGAGATCTTCTAGGTCCACGACAATCCACCCGAAGCTCCTTTGCCCAAAGCTTCTTGTTTTACTCGATATTTTAATGAAGTAGAGAAAACACCCTACACAAATGAGCTAGATGTGTGTAGTATGATGATGTGGTTTGTATTTTATAATCAAAACTCTTTCTTTTTATCAACCTCACTCAAGAAAATTAACAAGAGAGGAAGAAGAAGATGGTGGCTAAGCTTTCTCACAAAAGAAAAGTTATGAGAGTGAATAATTATTGAAGTGAGAAAAGAATAATCTATATTAATCCTTTCTCACCTCAACCATGGTTAGAATCATCTAGATTTTTATCAAATGGGTTAAATAAAAAAGAATAATTAACTCAAGGTTAAAAGGTGGTTGAAGAATGGTCAAAGATGATAAGTATAAACCTTGTGTGAATTATCCTTTCTCTTTTTCTAAATGATAAATAAATAGATAATTCTACAATATAATTCTTGCATTGCCATCAAACATGTATCAACAACCATGATACTATGTATGTATGTATGTATCCATGCACATCATCATGTGCATACATGCATTCCTACAAAAATAGAAAAAGAGTTTGATTAAAGAATTAATCTAAAAGTCATTTGTTAAATCAACACTTGATTTTGAAAACCGGCCATATCACATACGACCCAACCAATAGAAAATGCCCGATTAATATACGGTATCACATATCCGTATTTAATCGGGTCCCCGCGCATATTCATATGCACACCACATCTTTTCGCCTGAGCCAGGAAGCTTCATTATGGGACTCTAAGACTCTTCATTACGCCGGCAGTAGGTAATAATCATATCAAATACCTACAAGCTGCAAGCGGTCAGCTAAACGTAACGGCCACCCGGGTATTGAGCGATCAGAAGAAAACAAGCGAACCTGTCACAACTCCCGTCGAGCCAACCTGCAACATTACCGTACAGTCCGGTCTCTTCGTCAGATATGCTGCATATCGAGTCTAGGGATGGTAACGTCGACCCAAATAACTCAATAAGTCGTGCCGATGAATGGTCTATAACAGATCGAGAAACTACTGATAACACTTATCAGCAAATCTCAACTGCCCTGGCCAGGGACTTACTGATATAGCCAGTCGAGCACAACACAGCATCAACTCCCAATACCGGGAGAGACGAAACCCCTCCTATCGCTCATCGCCTTCGTGTGTCTCGGGACTGTACCCAACGGCCACCTGTTTGCACGACTCAGTAGAGCTGTGGTAAGGTGGTAATCAAAGTACAGTGGGAGAACACACAAGACTCTATGACGATCTCGGGTCTACAGACTAACCTGCACCAGTGTCACCTGAGAACTGCTATCCGACGATAGATATAATTCCATATAGGAGTTCTCGGTGAGTCCGTCTAGTGTACCCAGTCACCATTGAGCACCCGTATACGATCTCGATGTCAAAGATCGATGAATGTGGGAACATCCATCGCCCATCATATGGGTCTAGTATCATATACGCTAGTCTACTCTGGTATATCGATGCCCCGTCTCGATATACCTGCGACTAGGGACATTTCAGGATATGCTTATAAACTACATATGCCCCACTAGTATGATCTCCATCATAATCACAGTAGTCAAGCCTATATCCTCAGGGCTTTATCAACATGTGTGAATGAATAAAAGAATGATCAAATCAACATGTCAGATAAAGAAGAACCATATAGCAGACTATCATGTCGAGCAAGAATGTACAATGAATATATATATATATATATATATATATACATGTATAAATACATCCACTATCATATAATGGACTCTAGGGCATACATATATCCAACAAGTCTGTCGACACGAGATCGTCATAGAGTCTTGTGTGTCTCCCACTGTGCTTTGATTTCCACCCCACCACGGCTCTACTGAGTCATGCAAAACGGTGGTTTTTGGGTACAGTCCTGAGTCACATGGAAGCAATGAGCGACAGGAGGGGATTCGTCTTTCCCGGTATTGGTGGTTAATGTGGTGCTATGCTTGATTGGCCATAACCGGAAATCCCAGGCCAGGGTTGCTGAGATTTACTGGTAAGTATTATCAGTAGTTTCTCGAACTGTTATGGACCTATTATCGGCATGACTTATCAGGCTATTGGGGTTTGACGTTATACCACCCCCAGGCTGCGATATGCAACATATCTGACGAAGAGACCGGACTGTAGGGTTGTGTTACTTGATTGGATTCACAGGAGTATGAGCAGGCTGTTAGTTATATGTATGCCCTAGAGGCCATTACTATACATAGGATGTATATTGTAGTGTATGCTTGGACATATATAGGGATGACTTTCTTGCTCGATATGATAGTATGCTATCTGGTTACTCTTTACCTTAACGTGTACACTGATTGTCTCTCTGTTACATGTTGGTAAAACCCTTAGGATGTGTACTTGACTACCTGGACTATGATGCAGATCATACTAGTGGGGACGTGGTAGTCCATAAGTACATCCTTCAAAGTCCCTAGTCTTGGGTGTATCGAGACGGGGCATCGATATACCAGAGTAGACTAGCGTGTACTTTCTTGACCCATATAGATGGGCGATGGATGATCCCATATCCATTGGTGTTTGACATCAGAGATGATATACGGGTGCTCAGTGTAGACTGGGTACACTGGATGGACTCGCCGAGAACTCCCAGATGGTATTATACCTCACGTCAGATGGCAGTTCTCTGGTGACGGTACAGCTTAGTCTGTAGAACCGAGATCATCATTGTGTCTTGTGTGATTCCCACTGTGCTTTGATTTCCATCATACCACGTGCAAGAGGGCGTGCAAAAAGGTGGCTTTTGGGTACAGTCCCGAATCACATGGAGGCAATGAGCGATAGGAGGGGTTTCGTCTCTCCCGGTATAGGGACTTGATGTTGCGCTGTGCTCGATTGGCTATAACAGGAAGTCCTTGGCCAAGGCTGTTTTAGGGATTTACTGGTAAGTGTTACCAGTAGTTTCTCGACCCTTTATGAGCCTCATATCGACACGACTTATCGAGTTATAGGGGTCTGACGTTTACCACCCCTAGACGAGATATGCGACATATCAGACGAAGAGACCGGACTGCATGATAGTGTTACTGATTGGATTCACAGGAGTGTGAGCAGGCTAGCTTGTTGATATTCTGATCGCTCAATACCCGGGTGGCCGTTACGTTTAGCTGACCGCTTGCGGCTTGTGGGTGTTTGATATGATCATCACCTACTGCCGGCGTATTGACGAGTCTTTAGAGTCCTACACAGAGGTTTCCTGGCTCAAGCGAAACGAAATAGGAGCGCATATGAGATATGTGCGGGACCGAGAATAATACCAGTATGTGATACTGAATTCTATTCTCGCGATTTGTATCATCGGTCGGTTATATGTGATATAGTCGGGTTACCGAATCAAGTGTTGATTCGATATATTGATACACTTTATATTAGTCGGTTATATGCAATATGACCGGATCGTTAAATCAAGTATCGATTTAATGATTTAATGTATAATTATATATTTGATATATTACTTTACATTAACTAGTATTGGTTCACTTAAGATTGATTTTCTCACTTGATGTGCACAAGTTGTATATGTGATATATTTTTGTGCACTAGATTGTATCATGTTTGATGATACATGCAAACTTGGGTGTGTGTATGACTTACACCATGTTTAGTTAATGGTTTAGGGTTTTTGTTTATTTTTGTGAAATAAAATGGTGGCTCTCATTGTTTTTACTTGAAGCTTCATGAAGCTTTCAAGCATCGTTGACAAAGTCCACCATTTTGTTTTGCATGACACTTTTACTAACCTAACCATTAACTTAAACTAGGTTTTAGTCTCTACAAAGGTTAAAACTCACCCATGGTTGCAATATGATAGACTTCACATGAATTTTCTTTGGAGATAATTCATTTTCTTTTCTTCTTCTTCTTCTTCTTCATGTAGTGAAGAAAGCTTGCTAGAAAATTTCAAGTGTTGAAATCAAGTGAGAAATCCAAATCCAAAGTGAACCCACTTCCTATTTCTTCATCCTCTACCACTTGCCATGTTGTATAGGGTGTTTTCTTCACAAGGTTCATGACCAAGTGAAGATGGAGCTTGAGTTTGAGTCGCCTCGACGTAGATCATCTTCAGCACCGAAGTCAACGACCTAGCCCGATTATTTCTCCGACGAAACAATCACTAGTGTCCGGGATTCCGATGATCGCAGCGGAGGGACGTCAACACGGAGCTAAAGAAGTGGAGGACCGGATCTACAAAGGTTGTAATCCCTTTCACTTGTTAGTAAAGTTGTTTGCTAGCTTATAGTTTCTCCTATCCTCTAGTTAACGATCTATATTAGGGTTTCTCGGCACCTAAATTTTTGAATTTGGCATGGTTGATGCCTTGTGGAAGCTCTTGAGTGTGCTTAGTAACCTTACAGTGGTATCAAAGCCAAGCTAGAGCTTTAGGCGAAGTGTAGACGATGTTAGAAATCCGATCGAGTCCCGAAACCCTAACTAAAACCCTTCTCTGTACATTTCTGGAATTGTGGATTTTTCCAAATTAAAAATATTCAAAAAAATACAGCAGGGTTTTATAAGAGTTACTGTGAAGCACGTGACCCTAAGTCGACTAATGAGTCGCGAAACCGCGGCGCCACCCAGGCTTGTGCGGCGGTTCCGCGGCCATAAAGGTGACTCTTGTCACGTGCTCTGCACAGTAATGTCCAACTTAATTTCCTGTGTTTTCTGGGAATTTTTAAATTACACTCAAGAGTTGAGTTATCTAGGGTGTATTGGGGATTCGATGATTCGATCGGAAACTTTAACTGCGTCTATGTGTTTTTCCGGGTATTTTAGAACATGTTAAAAAGTTCGACCGGATATATATACCCAATTTTTCCCCTGAGGGAAAATTTCCAAGTGTTAGATTTTTTCCGTAATTTAAGAACGTTCTAAGTAGTGCAAGTAACGCGATGGACCCTCTAGAAGACAACAAACCTTAACTTGATTATGTGACCGTCTTGAACTGCCCTTTGAACCTTAGGGTTTGGAGAAGTACGGCGTGCCACATGTGAGGCGTTGGCTTGACCCTTCTATGGCTGGACCGTTGGTACTGTGGCATGAAATGGATGTTTTTAAACCCCCCTCAAGTGTTGAGAACCATTAGGGAAAACTTGGGTGTTTGATCATTCGATCGGAAAGTTTAACATTGTCTATTTATCTGGAATGTGATACAATATTTGGAATCCACAAGTAGTTATGAGATAACTAATTTGAATGTTATAAATCTAGCACTTTAGTCTCACTTGATCGGTTGCCACGGAATTTTGATGTGATCAAAAGTCCATCGCAATCACGTAGCGTACGCGGATACTCGCCGGATAAACTTAATAGATAGCCACACCCCAAAGCCCCGACCAAGTGACTGTAGGAGAACCCCATCGCCAAAAGCATCCGTTTGGGTGCTCGCGGCAGCGGTGTTCCGCCTTAGTGCACTTCGTCGACGGCATCCGGGTGTGCGGCCGTCTACTAAAGTTTGCGACGAGCATTCGATCAGTTTATCGGGAATCTTGTTGAATTGCCCGACTAGATATTGAAAAGTGTTTTCGATATAGGGACTAAAATGCGGAGTTTATAATTGTTAGGCATGCGATGTCTAAGGAGGTTGCGGATTCCAACTGTTGTAGTTTTATACTTTCTTTTCTGCGACCGTAAGTGTAATATGTGATATCGCCAGTTTCGTTGCTATATGTCAACGACAATTTGGATGCGCACATTTACTTACGTTGATGACATGTGATGTTATGTGTTGCTGGATATGTTATATTGGATCGTCGCGTTTTGAATAGCCGGAGGTTTTATGTGAGATGAGAGTTTTTATTTTCATTCATGTAAAATTTGTTGTATGTAATATTCTTTTATTGGGGCACTTCCGGGTTGAGGTTGATGTCACCATTTGTATATTATTTAGTTTTCCGCACTAGGATAGACCCAAGGAGGAGAGCACAAGTAACCGGGTTCTAGAGTCCAGTGGGAGACCAACTTGAGGAGTCGAGTCCGGGTCCCCTAACTCTAGAATTGGTAGGGTTGCTTGTCGCTCTCATAGGGGTCTAGGGGTGTGGGTTTGGCTATTCATCGCGACCGTGGAATCCGTGTTTTATACAGGCTCGTATTGAAAACACGGACGTCCTAGTATATCCAATGTTTCATATGTTTCTTCTGCTGCGATATCTGTGATGTGATCATTTGATATGTTGTGATAGATACTGTATATAGTATATATGATATATTATATAGACGTTACTTATGTTTTACACCCGCACTAGCCCTGCCCCGCTCTGTCGTTAGTTACCTAACCTAACGGTGCACGAGAGGACATCGAGGCGAATGCGGATGGCATAAGTGTACGTCGTATTTATCTGTGATGTTTAGGTGATTTAAATGATGGGACTTCATTAATATGATTAATGAAATAAAAGAAACCTAAAAGATGTTGTGGAATCGAATTTTCAAAAATAGGTAGCTACAGTTCTTGCTTTGCATCATGGTGTTCCTTGTAGAACATCCTGCACCTTATTCGATAAGGAAAGGGCTAAGATCCCTTCACCGAGAGTGACCCCTTTAGCAATGACTGGCAGATGCTACAACCCTCGGTTTGTCTTTTGATTGCTCCTATAGTTCTTGCTTTGCACAGCGGTATATATGATATATCCTGCACCTTATTCGATGAGGAAAGGGCCGACGATCCCTTCACCGGGAGTGACCCCTTTAGCAAAATTAGAAAAGCCTAAAAAACACTCAATTTTAAAATCATTTGATTCTACGACGATATCAAGTTCATTAAGCAATAGGTTTTCAGAAAAACATGTCGTAGCCCTCCGTCATTTCAGATAAGTTGTTTATAGTATTCGTGCTACATTTGTTGGCTTTCGTCAAGGTGTAGTGTGCGGTAGCTATATGCTGCTTATCTGTTGCATACGATGTGATTGGATTAGGGTAGTCGTACGGCTTTGTTGGCTTTCGTCAAGGGTCGTGCGGGTGGGTTTAATTCAGTCAAGAAATGTACGGGTTGAACTTGACTAGCGCGCTATGGTTTGTTGGATTTCGTCAAGGTTATAGCACGTTAGGGGAAAAATTATCGGGAATTTCAAGTGTTGAAATTTGCAATGAGATTGCATACCTTCTATGAGATAGTTGGATCCCGATACCCACTGCGAGTAATTGTTACTCCTGGGAGAGTTTTACACATTACAATTAGCCGATCAAGTAGGTATCTAGAAAGGTGTCAACGGGGTTACGCCTCTGGGAAAACGAGGTTTACTTTAATTAGGTCCATGCGAAACCATGGGGAACCTCCCTCAAAGTACCGACACTGGCCTGGCTGAAAGATTGGCGAACTTATAGCATGTAATTAATCCCGGCTAGTCTATCCTTTTAAGGTTTGAAAGAAGATTTGATAAAAACAGTGGGAGCCATCTTGATTAGATAAAATAATAACCAATCTGATCTTGCAAGAGCGCACGCAGAGTGTTTTCTTCTCTCTCTCTCCAGTTAGCGACCATGTCACGCCTTAATCAAGATAATAAAACGGATGTATTGACCGAACCCGCTTGTTATACCGAGCTGGGGAACGTTGGTCCCGCTCCAACATATAAATGTTATAAGACAGAGCAGGATTTAGGGGATTACCAGAATTCCCGTGCCACCCAAACGAAGAAAGTGCATGCTGATGCATCATCTTCGGGTGCATTCATTACCGAGAACTGTTTCTCAGTGTCCTTTACGTCAAGGGTATTTGATACCGGATCAGGATCCCACATATGTTATATATTACATGGGCTACAGAAAGGTAGAGAACTGAGAACGGGTGATAAGTTTCATGAGGCAGAAAACGGTGCAAGTGTTGCAGCCAAGTCTGTTGGTCACTGTCACCCTGTATTACCAGAATACATTGATTCTGAATGAATGTTATTAGATACTGAACCTGATATACAAAATCATATCAGTCTCTTTATTAGATAGAGAAGGATATAATTTTGTAATGTTGGATAATGTTTTGAACATTTCCTATATCAAGAGTTGATCGATTCAGGCACGTTATCTAAAAGCATTGACGTTCTAAATCAAACTACAGTTCTTAGTATACAGAACACACACAAGAGGAAGAGTTCAGAAATGAACAAATCCTTCTTGAGGTATTGTAGACTAGGTCATATCAAAGCGACCCGACTAGCTCAAGTTACATTAAGATGCATATTTAAATCAGTTTGAATTTACATCTTGTGAAACTTGCCAGTCATGTCACAGAGACAAGATGACCATAGCTCCGTTTACTGGAAACAAAGAAAGAGTTAGTGAACTCTTGGGATGATACATGATGATGTATGAAGGTCCCCTGTCTACAAATGCCAAGACCGGTTCTTTCTACTTCATTAAATTCTCTGATGATCTCTCGAGATTCAGACATATGTTCCTGTTGAAATACAAGTCTGAAGCTTTTGAGAAATTCACAGAATATAATAAAAAGTATAGAACCAACAACGGGTATAAGTATTATGTACTTTGATGAGATCAAGGAGGAGAATACTTGAGCACGGAATTCCTAGATTATTCTAAAGGAAAATGAGATTCTCTCTCAGCATTACTCCTCCGGATACACCACACCACCTCGGTGTATCGGGGCGGATCAATCACACCCTATTAGATATGGTGTGCTCTATGATGAGTACTACTGAGTTTCCTATTTCCTTTTAGGGAGTTATGCACTTATGAAGTTGCATACCTATTGAATAGGGTTCCGATCAAATCAGTTGCCTACCACTTCATATGTGATATAGAAAGGGAAGAGCCCATATCTTAAGTTTGTTAAGATTTGGGGTTGTCCGGCCTATGTCTGAAAAGAAAAATCAAGACAAGCTCGAGGCTAAGTCAGATCTGTGGAAGTTTGTTGGATATCACAAGCATATGCAAGGGAATATCTTCTACCTAACCGAGGAACAAAAATGTTTTGTTTCTCAGCATGCCACCTTTGTGAAAGGGAATTTCATGTGAAGAAATTATTGGTCATGAGGTAGAACTGGAAATAGTTCCAGCTATACAAACTGCAGCTGATGATTTGGTAGAACCATAGGATTCAATAGCAACCAACGAACCTCAGCCTCTCTGCCGATCTAGTAGGGTTTCTCACCCACCTGAGAGATACTTTGGTTTCTCTATGACAGTGGGAGCAAGGATTGCATCATGAGATGATGATCCAACTAGTTTCGAGCTGACCATCAGGAGTAGGACTCTGTAAGAATGGCTGGATGCTTATCGATCTGAGATGGAATCCTTATACACCAACAAAGTATGGACTTTGGTTGCTTTATCTGAAGGGTTAAATCCCCATCAGGAGCAAGTATATCTTGAGAAGATTACTTGGTGTACATGGAAAAGTTGAGACTTTCAAAGCTAAACTTGTTAAAGGTTTGCATCATTGACCAGGTATGGATTATAATGAAACCTTTTCTAAGTAACTATGCTTAAGTCCATCCAGATCCTACTTGCCACGGCTACATACCATGACTACGATATCTGGCGGTTGGGTGTCATGACTGCTTTTCTAAATGATGTTTTAGAAAAGAGAGTCTGTAAGTACACAGTCAGAGGGCTTCGTTGACAGTGGGAGCAGCGGAAACGTGTGCAAGATGTTTTATGTGATAAAGCAGGCATCGCGGAGTTGGAACATCTGTTTTGATGAGTTATTCAAAGAGTTTGACATCATCAAAAATGGTAGATGAACCTTGTATATACAAAAAGGTAGTAGGGAGTATGGTGGTGATCCTAGTAGAGTACATGGATGACATACTCTTGATAGGGAAGGAGTTTCCTATGCTACGCTCGGTCAATCTCCGCTTATCACAAGGATTCTCCATATAGGATCAAAGTGATACCTACTAAATCTTGGGTTTTGGATCTATGAGATGTAAGTCTACGGTAGCGCCCCGGCCGTCTACAGACGCCAAATGCGGAACAAAAACTTTTTAACTGGCGCTATCGTATAATATAACCCGGATCTGCCATTATTGCTAAACTAACAAACTGTAAAGAGAGTAGAAAGGTTATACCGAACGATCCGAGTCCTTCGTTCTTTAACCATCATCCCACGCTCCGTTGCGGCTGTTCCGATCTCTTCGATCTCCGATCTGCTCGTCCAGGTGGCACCACGTCAACGATTCTTTAAACGGGCTCCTGCCTCTGACCCGAGGCAACTCGGCCGTCAAGTTTGCTAAAAGAGACGACCAAGATTGATGTAGAGAATGAGTAGAATACTTTGTCTCGCTTCGTCCAAAGCCATGGACGAACGGTTTATGAAGTTGCCAATTAATTCGGGTGATGGAATGAAATAAGCTATGAAATTTCCATACACCCCAAAACTATCATAATCTTTTCACAAAAATGAATCAATCAAGAGTATGTGAGAGAGGAGGGGGCCGGCCACATATAATGAGGTGGGGGGTGAGTGTAGGAGAGGGGGAGGTGACAATAAGATAAATATCTAGTGTGAACACAAAGTATGAACACAATAAATGCACCATTAAAGCACCATTAATGAACAAGTGAGTCACAAGCCTAATCATCTCTTCTAGAACCTTCTAGAAGCATCCACACTTATCTAAAGAAAAGATAAATCCGTCTTTAACCGAATGTTAAAAGACGGCTGATAGAAAACTGGAAACTGGCAACTTCCATAAGTGATCCTGAAACGAATTTCAGGATAACCCGATAACTGTATAAATATACCCGCATTTGTATTACAACCGAATACAAATGCAACTGAGACAAAGATATTATATCTACTCAATATAATACTCGGATCCGGCTTAAACCAAAGCCCACCAGTATTATCTGCCCGAAATATGACACGTGCGTAAACGCACGTGCATTTTCCGAACCCTGCCATAAAACCATACGGCCTCTACAACGTTTCGCCCGAACTTGAGAAACTGTCTGTGAGGGACTCTAATGACTCGTCAGTACCCTGGCAGTGGGTTTAACCACAAGCCATCAGCGGCACTAGCTATGCGTAACGGCTTCCCATGGACTGACCTCAAGGGAGGCCGATGAGCGAACTCATCCGGAAACCCTACTGAGCCTAACAGTGACAATGTATATACAGTCCGGTCCGTTCGTCTGTGGGTATCGCATATCTGCTTAGGGGGCTAGTAACGTCAGACCCCCAATAGCAGTATAAGTCGTATCGGAGTGTAGCCCAAAAACACCCTGAGATACTACTGGAGTACCTACCAGTAAATCTCCTGCCACGGCCGTGGGCTTTGTGTAATGGCTCTCCTAGACACAACACGATCTCACCCCCAATACCGGGAGAGACGAATCCCCTGCCGATCCGCTCACGTGCCTCCATGTGGCTCGGGACTGTACCTAAAAGCTACATGTTTGCATGACTCCATTGAGCCGTGGTAGGGTAGAAATCAAAGCACAGTGGGAACTCACACGAGACAAATGACGATCTCAGGTCGATGAACTAACCTGTACACATGTCACCAGGGAACTGCTATCTGACGATAGGTATAGTACCAATTAGCAGATTCCCGGCGAGTCATGTCCGGTGTACTCAAAACCCAATGAGCACCTGTATACATCTTAGGTGATCCAACTGACACCAGTGGCTTGTGAGACCGGCCACCACCCCTCGTCGGGGTCTCGACTGTATACACTAGTCTACTCCGGAGTATCGATGCCCTGTCTCAAAACTCTCACGTATATGATCGCCATCATACTGTTGGTAGTAAAGCAAGATCCTAAGGGCTCTATCAAAGTGTAACAGTGATCAGTCACCTGAACCTGTACACAACTGATAAATGAAAACCAGATAGCATACTATCATCTCGAGTAAGACTGTACTACCGGTATAGGTCATCCGCAATCATTGCAATCAGGTGCCTGCGATCCAATAATTGACTCTGAGGGCACTATCTCCAACAATCTCCCACTTGCACTCAAGGCTAATTATTGCGATGTCGACTACTCACAGCCCGTGTGAAACCGAACATCCAACTCCTCTACTAATCAGTTTCACAATGCCCGTTTGTAAAACTATTGTGTTCGAGAAATAGCCTCAGTGAGTGGTTCCGCCTAGATGTTTCTTTCTATATCTCTCTAAATCTCAAGTTCGCGAAGAAAGCCATCTCCCGAATTGAGTAATACCTGTCTTAGAATATTTCTGGATATCTGATGGGACCTAGTTCATAAATGGACTTCAAATCCAAACTTCTTAGACTGTATCGATCACTGAACCTAATCAGTATCCGGCACCATGCCTCCCACAGTATCCTCTTGGACCACCTGTCCATAATACTGTCCCTCGTCAGAGGGAAAACTATAATACTGATAATCACTCTGTCATCCATGTCACCTTTGAAGCTTGGAATGATAACCGTCTCCCGAAGGAGGCTGCCGTCATCAAATCCGTAGAACATGCACTTATGTTCTAAAACTGCTTCCTTATGTTTCTTCAGGATTGAATTAATACAAACTTATTGCATTTAGTGCAAAAACAACATCTGGTGTGGTACTTGACATCTCACGATTGACTCAATTACCTAAGCAAATGATCCGCCAATCATGCACATCCCTCTCCCCTTTAGTCTGTAAGACACCTTTAGAGAGGGTGACTCCATCACCTGCAGGTACACCACCATGCCAGGAGTCATGTATTCCAAATACCATTAGAATACAGTCAAAGTACCCACATTGGGAAGCTACCCAAATCCAGATCTAAAACCATAGATCTAGAAACCAGAATGTCTGATATTATATCCATATCCTGTCTGGAGAAACAACTGTGTGACGACCACAGTACAACCGATCATAGTATAAGAATTTTACTTCCTACTCTGTGTATGTCATCCAAACACCATGACATTACACCCTACTACTTTCTTAACAGATCCATCCACTATTCTGATTGAAGTCAAACCTATGACTGTCACATCAAAACTAGATGATCTATCTCCGCTATAACTGCCCAAGTCTATAAATAGACATAAGCATCTTGCCCACTATGCTTCCGCTGCTCCCACTGACTACGACAACCCTCTGGCAGAATAAAATATACATGCACTTCTAAAGCTAGTTTCGAACGACGCTATACTTAACCTCCTGCCGGGACTCACAGCCTGGAACAACAGTAGTGTCAAGTCTGGGTAAACAAGAACCTCCCTGTCACCGTCCTTGAGGCTACCGGAGTACCTCTCGGGTGTCTGAGGTTACCCATCATATCTGCGGAGTGGCTAATGGAATGTCAAACCTGATTGAATCTTTAGGTCCTATTAAATTTTCCGTAATCGTTTGCGGTTGAGGAATCACTTCTAGTTCTACCATACTCCCACAACTGTTTTCTGAAAAAATCCATTTTACTAAAACTGTGGCGAGTCAAGAACAATATCACTATTGATCTTCCAAATGGTAGAAAATCAACTCTCGTCATAGCCAGGGTCAACCCATAAACAGCCATTACAGAAACGTGCCATGAGTTATCCAGAGTCTGGTTTTAATCATAAGCTGGACAACTCCCCGTACCTTTAACATCGTTAAGGTATGAACCATTCTATATCCAATATAGAAACTTTAGCACATATTTAATTAGAACCAGATTCAAATCATGCAGCTGTCTCCAGTGCATATCAACTTAATGGAAAGAGGCTAATCAGCATTACTCAACCTAGGACTCCATCCAATTATGAGTAACCTAGAAGAGAAACACGTTTCTTAAAACCTTACTATTATATGAACACCAATCACAAGAATCTACATCTTCGATCTCTTTGAAGAATCCCAATACTTCCGACATCTGGTTCTCTACTTTATTCTTATACCCACAACTTCTCAAAACTTAGACCTTGTATTTCTACGAAACACTTGTATAAAAACTAGAGAAGTCATAAGTAAACAGAACATAGTACGAGGACCTACCCCTTTGTCCTGATGGACACTTGGACAACATACAATACTCTGTATAAGTCCGCTGAGTTGAACAACTCAAAAACTTGTGTGTCGTAGGTTGAAAACTGTACCCTGGCGATTTCCTCAAATATCACCAATTACAACGAATTCCGATATAATGAGGATAATCACCTAATTCCCAATAACTTACTCCCACTCATCATCTGTAAAATCATACAGATAAGAGAATGAAACCTGGTAAATACATACTCTTGAAGTAAGTATCTAATCGGGAAAACAGTTTTCTTTTAACAATGCACTGAAACATGAAAATGTTTCGTAGGGGTATCTTGGTATTCCTAGTAATGCCTCTTCCATAATCCAATTCATGACTTCTACCGTATATTTTATTTCCATCTCTCCAAATCCCTTTATTTTGTCTTTAGTCATTACCTTCTGTACACCATTGTTAGGCTAAATGGTTTTCTTCCTTCCCTACCGTTCGGCACCAGCCTATGGTTTGGAAGAAGACTATCCAGTAAGCATAATAGGTATACCCTCCTAAACCAAGGAGTACTCGCATCTTGAGAAAAGGTGATCATAAAAGACAACTGAATAATACATTATTCTTTTAAAGGTGAAATAGGAGTGGCGATGAAGTACGCGGTTTGGTCGCGAATGATAACAGTCGCAATTTACTTTGCCCTCTTTCTAATCCCTTTATTTTGTCTTTACATATTACCTTCTGCACACCCTACTTAGGCTAATTGGTTTTCTTCATTCCCTACCTTTCGGCACCTGCCTATGGTTTGGAATAAGACTATCCAAGAAGCGTAATAGGTGTACTCTCCTAAACCAAGGAGCCCTCGCAACCTGAGAGAAGGTGATAATAAAAGACAACTGAATAAACCAATTCTATTTCTCCTGAACCTGGATCCATCCTCGAAGAAGTCACTTTGAGTTCGTATATTACCATACGATGGATCTATCCAATGGAAGTGGATGTCCGTAGCAATACGGGGTGTTCTGAGAAATTCAAAGGGTAAAAGAAGGAGTGGCAATGACTTATGCAACATAGACAATCCAAAAGCCAATATTTTAAGAAGGTTCGGTCAACTTGGTCACTGAGTCATAGTCTAGGGTCGGTCAAAGGTCGCTGCCAAAGAGAGAGAGAGAAAAGAAACACTCTGCGTGCACTCTAACCTAGATCAGAATTGTTATCACTTTATCTAATCAGGAAACCTCCCACTGTCCTGTCAAATTCTCCTCCAAACTTGAAAGAAGAATCAATCGGGATCACCCGAAGAGTAAACCAACTCATCAGTGGGAATCGGGATCTAACTCTCATCGCATGATAACGTGACGGAATGCATCCACGTTACTCACACTCCAGAAGGTATGCACATACTTGGCAAGTTTCAGTTTCTTTAGAAACTCCCGATATGATTTTTGCCCCATGCTCTTATGACCTTGGCGTTAGGTCAAAATGTCATAAGTCACATGCCAAGTTCTACCCGTCACTATCTTCTTAATTTGAACCCACCCGCACATGCCCTTGGCGTTAGGTCAAAATGGCAGAACGGCTGTCCCAAACCAACTCATCTATTTATGCAACAATTGAATACCCAGCAGCTACCAAACACTATGCCTTGGCGTTAGGTCAAAATACATAGCTTGAATACTACTGAATAGCCAAAAGAAATGACGGAGGGCTACGGCTGGTTTTTGGCGAAAAACCTTTAACGTAGTGAACTTGATATCGCTGAAGGAACCTGCTAGCTTTTTAAAAAAATATAGTGGCGAAAACCTTTGCTAAAGAGGTCACTCCCGGTGAAGGGATCTCGGCTCTTTCCGCGTGGAATGAGGTGCAGGATATTCCACTGAATACCGCGATGCAAAGCAACATGTAATCGGCTATAGTAATGATATTACCCTGACGCAAACTTCTGCCCAAGGGGTCAGTCCCGGTGAAGGGATATCGGCCCTTGCCCCATCGAATGAGGTGCAAGATATTCCAACCGAATATCACTATGCAAAACAAAAGGAAATATCTTTGTAATAACACTTTTTAAATTTGTTCCAACAACTGCCAAATAGGTTTGCTTTCCTTTGCATTGATCAGAATCAACGCAGTCCCATCAATCAATCACACCAGAAAAGAACGAAAATAAAATGTACGTATATGCCATCCGCATTCGTCACTGGGTCCCGTCATCACCCGTTAGGTTACTTAACTAACGACAGAGCGGGGACTGGACTAGCGCGGGTGAAAAACATATACAACATCTAATAGTATATATACCAATATACGATAATTGCTCCAGGCGTGATAATATGCAACATTACAGAAAAGTAATAAGCATCACAGAACAAAACAGATAATCTGGGATCCCCTGGTTTCACAGAGCCGCTGCGGAAACCCGACGTTCCCCTGGTCGTGTGGATAGCCTGTGCATTGAAACCTAGACCCCTATGGGTGGGGCATGTTACCCGCCAAAACCTGAAGCGAGGCAGCCCCCTACAGCAAAGTGAATGGACCACCCTGCACTTCACGGAATCCGGTAGCTTGAGCACCCCTCCTTGGGTCAACCTGTACCCCCTACGAGTGCGGCGAATTGTCTGCCAATTTAGAGTAAGGCCCCTCTGCCTCTCAAAGCCATGAGATGCGGACCCTTTGCCCTCCAGAACCCGGCTATCCGTGCACTCCGTCGCGGGGTAAAACCTAGTACAGAAATGAAAAATATATACAACGGGTACATCGACCTCAACCCGGTCGTGCCCCAAAAGAATATTATACAACTGGCAGTGACGGTAGTCCACATGTTGGACGCTCGCCCCGCAATATCAAATATACAAATAAATCCAGACTGTACTACCATTGCACACTGCTATCCACCATGACAAATCCGCAACATCACAGCACAGCACAGAACATCAACGCGAATGTCACGTTCGCAAACCCGTCTAAAAGAACTATAGCAATCAGACGCAGTTTACCGATCAAATGACATTCACGGTTGGAGATATAATGTAAGTACTGTAAACTAACATGTTTAAATTTCGATCGACTAAATATCACAAAGTAGGCCCCACGTACAACTGTTGTACAGTAACAAAATCTGGGCCCAAAAGATATATACCAAAAATCACAATTTCCACTCAAGAAGTCACTTTGCAAATTTGGAGCACAGATCTCACAGAATGGCCGCGGATGCGTAGTCAAACCCTAGGTTTGACCGCGATTCCGCGGCGGTCTAGTAAGGTCACATGACCAAATTTGTACGGTGTGCTTAGAAAACCCTGCTGAATTTTCTGTGATATGTAAAATTATTTTTAGAACCCTTTTAAAATCGACAGAAACTCAGAATTGGGAATTTGTTGTTTTTGATATTCGGTCCGATCGATATTTTAAACGCGTTAGCACAAGTTAGTAAAGCAAAATGGTGAGGCTCTGATACCACTGTAAGTCTACGGTAGCGCCCTGGCCGTCTACAGACGCCAAATGCGGAACAAAAACATTTTAACTGGCGCTATCGTATACTATAACCCGGATCTGCCATTATTGCTAAACTAACAAACTGTAAAAAGAGTAGAAAGGTTATACCGAACGATCCGAGTCCTTCGTTCTTTAACCATCATCCCACGCTCCGTTGCGGCTGCTCCGATCTCTTCGATCTCCGATCTGCTCGTCCAGGTGGCACCACGTCAACGATTCTTTAAACGGGCTCCCGCCTCTGACCCGAGGCAACTCGGTCGTCAAGTTTGCTAAAAGAGACGACCAAGATTGATGTAGAGAATGAGTAGAATACTTTGTCTCGCTTCGTCCAAAGCCATGGACGAACGGTTGATGAAGTTGCCAATTAATTCGGGTGATGGAATGAAATAAGCTATGAAATTTCTATACACCCCAAAACTATCATAATCTTTTCACCAAAATGAATCAATCAAGCGTATGTGAGAGAGGAGGGGGCCGGCCACATATAAGGAGGTGGGGGTGAGTGTAGGAGAGGGGGAGGTGACAATAAGAGAAATATCTAGTGTGAACACAAAGTATGAACACAATAAATGCACCATTAAAGCACCATTAATGAACAAGTGAGTCACAAGCCTAATCATCTCTTCTAGAACCTTATAGAAGCATCCACACTTATCCAAAGAAAAGATAAATCCTTCTTTAACCGAATGTTAAAAGACGGCTGATAGAAAACTGGAAACTGGCAACTTCCATAAGTGATCCTGAAACGAATTTCAGGATAACCCGATAACTGTATAAATATACCCGCATTTGTATTACAACCGAATACAAATGCAACTGAGACAAAGATATTATATCTACTCAATATAATACTCGGATCCGGCTTAAACCAAAGCCAACCAGTATTATCTGCCCGAAATATGACACGTGCGTAAACGCACGTGCATTTTCCGAACCCTGCCATAAAACCATACGGCCTCTACAACGTTTCGCCCGAACTTGGGAAACTGTCTGTGGGGGACTCTAATGACTCGTCAGTACCCTGGCAGTGGGTTTAACCACAAGCCGTCAGCGGCACTAGCTATGCGTAACGGCTGCCCATGGACTGACCCCAAGGGAGGACGATGAGCGAACTCATCCGGAAACCCTACTAAGCCTAACAGTGACAATGTATATACAGTCCGGTCTGTTCGTCTGTGAGTATCGCATATCTACCTAGGGAGCTAGTAACGTCAGACCCCCAATAGCAGTATAAGTCGTGTCGGAGTGTAGCCCAAAAACACCCTGAGATACTACTGGAGTACCTACCAGTAAATCTCCTGCCACGGCCATGGGCTTTGTGTAATGGCTCTCCTAGACACAACACGATCTCACCCCCAATACCGGGAGAGACGAATCCCCTGCCGATCCGCTCATGTGCCTCCATATGGCTCGGAACTGTACCCAAAAGCAACCAGTTTGCATGACTCCTTTGAGCCGTGGTAGGGTAGAAATCAAAGCACAGTGGGAACTCACACGAGACAAATGACGAGCTCAGGTCGATGAACTAACCTGTACACATGTCACCAGGAAACTGCTATCTGACGATAGGTATAGTACCAACTAGCAGATTCCCGGCGAGTCCTGTCCGGTGTACTCATAACCCAATGAGCACCTGTATACATCTTAGGTGATCCAACTGACTCCAGTGGCTTGTGAGACCGGCCACTGCCCCTCGTCGGGGTCTCGACTGTATACACTAGTCTACTCCGGAGTATCGATGCCCTGTCTCGAAACTCCCTCGACTAGGGACCACAATTAAGGATATGCTTATAAACCACCCAACTCTCACGTATATGATCGCCATCATACTGTTGGTAGTAAAGCAAGATCCTAAGGGCTCTATCAAAGTGTAACAGTGATCAGTCACCTGAACCTATACACAACTGATAAAGGCAAACCAGATAGAATACTATCATCTCGAGTAAGACTGTCCTACCGGTATAGGTCCTCCGCAATCATTGCAATCACGTGCCTGCGATCCAATAATTGACACTGAGGGCACTATCTCTAACATGAGATAGATCTAATTGGATGTTAGAATACTCATTAGTTGTAGTGAGATGGTATCAATCGATCCTGGGGAGAATCACAAAAAAGGTTCCAGAGTGATAAGGATGACTGAATTTCAGTCACAGGCATTGTCTTTACCCTCAGTAAAGGGACGGTATGTTGGAAGAGTTCCCAGCTAGATACCGTGGCATACTAGACGATTAAAGGTAAGATACATCGTTACCAAAGATGCTACCAAAGAGGCAGTCTGGGTGTATATTAGTTCATGAGATGAACTTCGTTCCTCCCATTATGTGACAATGGAGTTATGGCTTATGCCTAGGAACGCCCGTCCCATCAGTGATCCAGACATATTCTTAGGCAGTATCACCTGATCGTGGAGATGGTTGATCTCCAGGGGATCGAGGTTAGGAGAGTAGACTCAGAGGACAACACGACGGATCCACTCACAAAGGCCTTTTCCCAGAGAGAGACTTTTATGGGATGGTTGAGTATGAGATACTACAACCACTGCTATCAGATGGCCCTAGTGCAAGTGGGAGATTGTTAGTTATATGTATGCCCTAGAGGCCATTACTATACATAGGATGTATATTGTAGTGGATGCTTGGACATATATAGGGATGACTTTCTTGCTCGATAGGATAGTATGCTATCTGGTTACTCTTTACCTTAACGTGTATACTGATTGTCTCTCTGTTACATGTTGGTAAAGCCCTTAGGATGTGTACTTGACTACCTGGACTATGATGCGGATCATACTAGTGGGGACGTGGTAGTCCATAAGTACATCCTTCAAAGTCCCTAGTCGTGGGTGTATCGAGACGGGGTATCGATATACCAGAGTAGACTAGCGTGTACCTTCTCGACCCATATAGAAGGGCGATGGATGATCCCATATCCATTGGTGTTTGACATCAGAGATGATATACGGGTGCTCAGTGTAGACTGGGTACACTGGACGGACTCGCCGAGAACTCCTAGATGGTATTATACCTCACGTCAGATGGAAGTTCTCTGGTGACACTGGTACAGGTTAGTCTGTAGACCCGAGATCGTCATAGAGTCTTGTGTGATTCCCACTGTGCTTTGATTTCCATCATACCACGTCCAAGAGGGCGTGCAAAAAGGTGGCTTTTGGGTACAGTCCCGAATCACATGGAGGAAATGAGCGATAGGAGGGGTTTCGTCTCTCCCGGTATAGGGAGTTGATGTTGCGCTGTGCTCGATTGGCTATAACAGGAAGTCCTTGGCCAAGGCTGTTTTAGGGATTTACTGGTAAGTGTTACCAGTAGATTCTCGACCCGTTATGAGCCTCATATCGACACGACTTATCGAGTTATTGGGGTCTGACGTTTACCACCCCTAGACGAGATATGCGACATATCAGACGAAGAGACCGGACTGTACGGTAGTGTTACTGATTGGATTCACAGGAGTGTGAGCAGGCTAGCTTGTTGATCTTCTGATCGCTCAATACCCGGGTGGTCGTTATGTTTAGCAGACCGCTTGCGGCTTGTGGGTGTTTGATATGATCATCACCTACTGCCGGCGTATTGACGAGTCTTTAGAGTCCTACACAGAGGTTTCATGGCTCAAGCGAAACGAAATAAGAGCGCATATGAGATATGTGCGGGACCGAGAATAATACCAGTATGTGATACTGAATTCTATTCTCGCGATTTGTATCATCGGTCGGTTATATGTGATATAGCCGGGTTACCGAATCAAGTGTTGATTCGATATATTCGTACACTTTATATTACTCGGTTATATGCGATATGACCGGATCGTTAAATCAAGTATCGATTTAATGATTTAATGTATAATTATATATTTGATATATTACTTTACATTAATTAGTATTGGTTCACTTAAGATTGATTTTCTCACTTGATGTGCACAAGTTGTCTATGTGATATATTTTTGTGCACTAGATTGTATCATGTTTGATGATACATGCAAACTTGGGTGTGTGTATGACTTACACCATGTTTAGTTAATGGTTTAGGGTTTTTGTTTATTTTTGTGAAATAAAATGGTGGCTCTCATTGTCTTTACTTGAAGCTTCATGAAGCTTTCAAGCATCTTTGACAAAGTCCACCATTTTGTTTTGCATGACACTTTTACTAACCTAACCATTAACTTAAACTAGGGTTTAGTCTCTACAAAGGTTAAAACTCACCCATGGTTGCAATATGATAGACTTCACTTGAATTTTCTTTGGAGATAATTCATTTTCTTTTTTTCTTCTTCTTCTTCTTCTTCTTCTTCTTCAAGAAGTGAAGAAAGCTTGCTAGAAAATTTCAAGTGTTGAAATCAAGTGAGAAATCCAAATCTAAAGTGAACCCACTTCCTATTTCTTCATCCTCTACCACTTGCCATGTTGTATAGGGTGTTTTCTTCACAAGGTTCATGACCAAGTGAAGATGGAGCTTGAGTTTGAGTCGCCTCGACGTAGATCATCTTCGGCACCGAAGTCAACGACCTAGCCCGATTATTTCTCCGACGAAACCATCACTAGAGTCCGGGATTCCGATGATCGCACCGGAGGGACGTCAACACGGAACTAAAGAAGTGGAGGACCGGATCTACAAAGGTTATAATCCCTTTCACTTGTTAGTAAAGTTGTTTGCTATCTTATAGTTTCTCCTATTCTCTAGTTAACGATCTATATTAGGGTTTCTCGGCACCTAAATTTTTGAATTTGGCATGGTTGATGCCTTGTGGAACCTCTTGAGTGTGCCTAGTAACCCTACACAGGCTTGCTTGTTGATCTTCTGATCTCTCAATACCCGTGTGGCCGTTACGTTTAGCAGACCACTTACGGCTTGTGGGTGACTGATATGATCACCACCTACTGCCGGCGTATTGACGTCTTTAGAGTCCTAAACAGAGGTTTCCTGGCTCAAACGAAACGAAGTAAGAGCACATATGTGATATGTGCGGGACTAAGATTAATACATGTATGTGATGCCGTATTCTATTATCATGATATGTGATATCGGCCGGTTATATGTGATATAGCCGGGCTGTCGAATCAAGTGTTGATTCGATAAAATTGATACATTTGATATTAGTCGGTTGTATGTGATATAGCCGGATTATTAAATCAAATGTTGATTTAATAATTTAATGTATAATTATATATTCGATATATTATCTTACATTAAATAATATTAGCTCACTTAGATTTCTTTTTCTTACTTGTGTAAATTTGGTATATATGTGATATATATTAATGTACATCTTTTGTGTCATGCTAGATACCACATGCTACATGGGCGTATGAGACTCACACCATGCTTATAATAATGTGAGTGTTTTGTTTATTTAAAGTAAATCAAATTAGTTGGAAATTGTCACATGGTTGAAGCTTGTGGAACCATTGACCAAGTCCACTCATTTTGTTTTACTTGAAGATATTTATTAACCCAACCATTATTGTTTAGCCATGGTTTATTCTCTACATGAGTTAGTGTATGACACTAACTCACCTATGGTTTCTATTCTCACTCATTATTCCATTCACACTTCATCTTCTTCTTTCTCAAAAGAAAGCTTTCTAGCTTTTCAAAAGGTGAAGAAATATTGTGAGAAAAATAAATCTAAAGTAAGCAAAATTCATACTTCATCATCCTTTACTATACTAGTCATTTAGTTTAGGGTGTTTGCTTCACTAATTACAAATTAGTGAAGAGGTAGAATGAGTTGGTGTCTTCTCGACGTAGATCATCTTCGGCCTCGAAGACTTCAAGCAAGCTTATTCCGTTCATCTTGTGGAGCTTTTCTAGAGTCCGGGAGTTCACTACTTGGAGCGAAGGGACTACTACATGGAGCTAATGAAATGAAGGACCGGTCTACAAAGGTTGTATTCCTTGTTCTATTAGATATAAAGATGTTTACATGTTGTTTCATCTAATTCTCTAATTTAGATTCAAGCGTTAGGGTTCATTAGCGCGCTAATTTTTTAAAAAAACGGCATGGTCGATGCCTCCCGAAACCCAGCGGCCGCCTATGGAACTCAACAGTAGTATCAGAGCCATGCTAGAGAATTAGATGATATTTGTTAGATTACGAAACCGAAACTACTCCGAAAAACAATGAAATCTAGTTTCTGTCGATTTTTAAATGGCCACTAAATTTTTTTTAAGCAACTGCAGAATATTATATGAGATGTAACATGAACACAGTAGAAAATTCAACACCCCTCGCCGGATTTTGGCTGGCCACATTGCTATTAAAACCTTCCTGCTCGGTTTGTAGTGGAGTTCTGGGTTGAATTTTTTAGGGTGTTCCAGTCTCTGGGTTTTGGTATTTCAGGTGTTGCTTGTTTTTGCTAAATTTGCATGTGATGTTATCTTTGTGCAAAGGAAATTCGGAGTGTTTCGTAGTCATAATTCTAACATCTATTCGGGTTATTAAGACGATGTTAAAAAGTTCGAACGGATATCAATAACCTAATATTTCTCTCGCTGGAAATTTTCCAAGAGTTGGATTTTTTCCAAGTTTAAAATCTTCAGAAAATAATGCAGGTGTTTTCTATGGACCCTCTAGAAGAACGAAACCTAACTCGATTCTGTGACCGATGGAACCGCTATCAAACCCTAGGGTTTGTGATAGTTCCGCGACACCATAGGTGAGGCAAGGGTTGACCCTTCTATGGTTGGTCCATAAGTGCCGTGGCATGTTTTGGGTACTTTTTGAACTCCGCTCAAGTGTTGAGCTCTTTGGGAAATTTTGGGTGTTTGTTTATTCGATCAAAAAGTTTAACATCGCCTAGCTATCTGTGATTATGATACGATATTTCGAATCAACAATAATTAGTTATTTGATAACTAGTTTGAATTTTATAAGTCTAGCAATTTAGTCTCATTTGATCGGTTGCCACGGAATTTTGATGTGGATCAAATGTCTATCGCAATTACGTAGTGTACGCGGATACTCGTCCGGTAACGTTACTAGATAGCCATGCCCCATGGCCCCGACCAAGTGACTGTAGGAGAAGTGTTTTCAATATCGAGACTAAAATACGGGGTTTATAATTTTAGGCATGTGATGTCTAAAGAATTCATTTGGTTAGGCATGAAATCCAAAGTATATGATACATTGGGTTTATGATGTCTAAGGTGGTTTCAAATTCCAATTGTTGTAGTTTTTCACTTTCTTTTCTGCGACCGTAAGTGTAATATGTGGTGTATCGCCAGTTTCATTGATATATGCCAACGACAATTTGGATACGCATAATTACTTACGTTGATGACATGTAATGTTATGTGTTGCTGTGATATGTTATATTGGATCATTGTGTTTTGAATATCTGGGGTTTTTATGTGAGATGAGAGTTTTTCATTTTCATTCATGTAAAAGCTTGTATGTAATATTGTTTTATTGGGGCACTTCCGGGTTGAGGATGATGTCACCATTGATTTATATTATTTACTTTTCCGCATTAGGATAGACCCAAGAAGGGGATCACAAGTAACCGGGTTCTAGGGTCCAACGGGAGACCATCTCGAGGAGTCGAGACCGGGTCTCCTAACTCTAGAATTGGTAGGGTTGCTTGCCGCTCTCGTAGGGGTCTAGGGATGTGGGTTTGGCTATCCATCGCGACCGTGGAATCCGTGTTTTATACTAGCTTAATTTAAAACACGGAATTCCTAGTATATCCAATATTTCATATGTGTTCTTCTGCTGCTGATATTCTGTGATGTGATCACTTGTTTTTCTGAGATGAATGCTTATATTATATATATGATATAAAATAAATATCGTTGTTTTCATTTCTAATGTGATGCTTGGGAAGCATAATTTGATGGGACATCATTAATGAGATTAATGAAATAAAAGAAACCTAAAGATGTTGTAGAAACTTGTTTTAAAAACTGGTAGCTCTAGTTCTTGCTTTGCATAGCGGTATTCCTTGTAGAATATCCGACACTTTATTCGGTAAGGAAAGAGACGAGATCCCTTCACGGGAGCGACCTCTTTAGCGAAACTGGAAGATGCTACAACCCACTCGGTGTTGTCTTTTGATTGCTTTTTTAGTTCATGCTTTGCATAGTGGTATTCCTTGTAGAATATCCAGCACCTCATTGATGAGGAAAGAGCCGAGATCCCTTCATCGGGAGTGACCTCTTTAGCAAAACTAGTAAAAGCCTAAAAAACACTCCGTTTCAAAATCACTCGATTCTACAACGATATCAAGTTCAAAGCATTAAAAGTTTTCATAAAAAACATTCGCAACCCTCCGTCATTTTAAGAAGTAGAGTACTTAGTATTCATGCTGCGTATGTTGACTATAGTTAAGACGCAGTGTGCGTTAGCTAAGTGATGTCTTCCTACACAGCATATGATGCGATTAGTTAGGACATTCATATGATTATGTTGACTATAGTTAAGGGTCATGTGAGTGGGTCTAATTAATCACGAAATGACGGGTAGAACCTGACTAGTGCTTATGATATGTTTACCATAGTTATGGTCATAAATGCTAGGGGTAAAAACCATTATCGGGAATTTCAAGTGTTGAAATTTGCAATGAGATTGCATACCTTCTATGAGATAGTTGGATCCCGATACCCACTGCGAGTAATTGTTACTCCTGGGAGAGTTTTACACATTACAATTAGCCGATCGAGTAGGTGTCTAGAAAGGTGTTAACGGGGTTACGCTCCTGGGAAAACGATGTTTATTTTAATTAGGTCCGTGCGAAAGCACGAGGAACCTCCCTCAAACTACCGACACTAGCTTGACCGAAAGATTGGCAAACTTGTAAGGTGTAATTAATCCTAGCTAGTCTTACCTTTTAAGGTTTGAAGGAAGATTTGAGAAAAGCAGTGGGAGCCATCCTGATTAGATAAAATAATAACCAATCTAATCTTGCAAGAGAGCACGCAGAGTGTTTTCTTCTCTCTCTCTCCTGGTAGCGACCATATCATGCCTTAATCAAGATAATAATATGGATGTATTGACCGAACCTGCTTATTATATTGTGCTGGGGAATGTTGGTTCCATTCTTTCTTATAATTGTTATAAGTCTGAACAGGAAATAGTGGAATATCTAGATTCCTATGCTACCCAATTGAAAAAAGTGCATGTTGATGCATCTTTTTCGAGTGTGTTCATTACCAAAAACTGTTTCTCAGTATCCTCTGCGTCCTGGGTATGTGATACCGGAACAGGATCCCGCATATGTAATATGTTACATGGGCTACAGAAGGTAGAGAATTGGGAATGGGTGATATGTCTCTAAGTGTAGAGAATGGTGCAATTGTTGCAGCCAAATCAGTTGGCAGATATCACCTTGTATTAAATACATTGATTCTGAACGAATATTATTACATACCGAACCTGATATACAACATTACATCGGTTTTTTTAATAAGTTAAAGAAGGATATAATTTTGTACCGATGGATAATGTTGTGAACATTTTCCCGAATCAAGAGTTGATTGTATCAGGCACGTTATATAATGACATATACGTTCTAAATAAAACCACAGTTCAAAGTATAATGAACACACACAAGAGGAGTAGTTCAGAAATGAATGAATCCCTCTTATGGCATTGTAGACTAGGTCATATCAGTGCGACACGACTAGCTAAGTTACATAAGGATGAATATGAGAATATGTTCGAATTTTCATCTTATGATACTTTCCAGTCTTGTCACAAACGTAAAGTGACCAATACTCCATTTGCTAGAAATAGAGAAAGAGTTACCAAACTCATGGGACAGATACATGATGATGTATACGGTCCTATGTCTGCAAATGCCAGGGCTGGTTCCTCGTACTTCATTATATTCACTGAACATCTCTCAAGATTCGGACATATGTTCTTGTTGAAACACAAGTCTGAAACTTTTAAGAAATTCAAGGAATATAAGCTTGAAGTTGGGAACCAGACGGGTAGAAGTATTAAGTCTTTCGATGTGATCGAGGATGAAAATACTTGGGCATGGTGTTCCTGGAGTTTCTAAAAGGAAAACGTGATTCTCTTTCAGATTACTCCTTCGAGTACACCATAGCACAAATGGTCTATCGGGGCGGAGGTATCGCGCCCTATTGTTGGCTATAGTGCCCTCAAGTCGATTATTGGATCACAGGCACGTGATTGCAATGATTGAGGGAGGACCTATACCGGTAGAACAGTCTTACTTGAGATGACAGTATTCTATCTGGTTTGTCTTTATCATCGTGTGCAGGCTTCAGGTGACATTACAGATCACTATTATAAGTTGATAGAGCCCATATAATTCTTGCTTGACTACCAGCAATATGATGGCGATCATATACGTGAGAGTTGGGTGGTCTATAAGAACATCCTTAAAGTGTCCCTAGTCGTAGGAGTTTCGAGACTGGGCTTAGATACTTCGATAGTAGACTAGTGTATATGGATCGAGACCCTGACAAGGGGTGGTGGCCGGTCTCACAAGCTATTGGTGTCAGTTGGTTCACCTAAGATGTATACAGGTGCTCATTGGGTTATGAGTACACCGGACGGACTCGCCGGGAACATGCTAGTTGGTATTATACCAATTGTCAGATAGCAGTGTAGGGTTCCCTAGCACGACGGCAAGGTTTCGAGAGGCATCTTCCATACCATTTTCTAAAAATTGTCATGCTAAACAACCCTAATCCTAGAATCTTAAACTAGTGATTTAGACAATACCAAATGTAAACTACTTTACATCTAAAGAACAAGAATACAACCTTTGTAGACGGTCTTTCTCTTCACTTGCTCCGTGTAGTAGTCCCGCGACTCTACTAGGATTCTCTTTAGACTTTGAACGAGCTTCCTCCGATGACCTTCGTGCCGAAGATGATCCACGCGAAGTCCCTCCAAATCAAGCTATCTTTACATTAAACTCTTTAGCGTATGAAACATGCTACACTTGATCGCTAGTCAAGTGTAGGATGGTGATGTAAGGGATGTAAGGAGCTCACATGTTTGTGTTCAAACTTCATGATTCACATCACATGTGAGGGTTGAAGCTTTAGCTATGACAAGAGGAGGAGGAAGAAGCTAAAGAGCAACCATGGGAGCAACACAAGAATCTTGGCTAAGTGTTGAGAATGAGCTAGAATCAATGCCAACTCTTGACCCCTCACTCATTCAAGAATGGAATTATGCAATATAAAATTGCAACCATGCTTGAATAGTGAGTCAAGATGAATAAATAAAAGTAAATCCCATGCTTTCACTATCCACCTCATTTCTATTTTTACAAAATAGAATTCAAATGCCATGCTTCATTATTATTATTATTATTATTATATATATATATATTAATATATATATATAATGAAGAATAATTAGTGAGCTAATGATATTAGTTAAGATATAATTATATCACATATAATATATACCACATTATTAAATCAACACTTGATCTAATAATCCGGTTATAACACATATGACCGACTAATATCATCTTTCTGTTTATCACATTATCGAATCAACACTTGATTCGACAATCTGGTTATATCACATATAACCGAACCGATAACAGATGACTGCCAGATTACAATACGGTATCACATACTCGTATTTAATTAGGCCCACACACATATCACATATGTGTCCTACTTCGTTTTGCTTGAACCAGGGAACTTTTGTGTGGGACTCTAAAAACTCGTCAATACGCCAGCAGTAGGTGATGATCACATCAGTCACCTGCAAGCCGTCAACGATACTAGCTGGACGTAATGGCTACCTGGGTATTGAGCAATATGAAGATCAACAAGCAAGCCTGTCCATATTCTCCATGAAGCCTATCAACATCACTACCGTACAGTCCGGTCTCTTCGTCTGATATGTCGAATATCATGTCTAGGGGTGGAAATCGTCAGACCCCAGTAACGTGATAAGTCATGCCGATGTCTGGCCTATAACGGTTCGAGAAACTACTGATAACACTTATCAGTAAATCTCAGCAGCAGCCCTGGCCAGGGACTTCCAGTTATAGCCAATCGAGCATAGCGCAACATCAACCCCCAATACCGGGAGAGACGAAACCCCTCCTATCGCTCATTGCCTCCATACGTCTCGGGACTGTACCCAAAATCCACCTGTTTGCATGTCTCCTTTGAGCGTGGTAGGGAGGAAATCAAAGCATAGTGGGAGCCGCACAAGACTCTATGACGATCTCGAGTCTACAGACTAACTCGTACCAGTGTCACCAGAGGAATGCTATCTGACGATAGGAGTCCTCGGCGATTCCTGTTCAGTGTACCCAGTCTCCACTGAGAACCCGTATACCATCTCTGATGTCAAACACCAATGGATGTGGGATCATCCATCGCCCATCATATGGGTCAAGAAGCGTATACGCTAGTCTTCTCAGGAATATCGATGCCCTGTCTTGATAATCCCTCGTCTAGGAACAATTAAAGGACGTACTTGTGAACTACCCTGGCCCCACTAGTATGATCTCCATCATAGTCCGGTAGTCAAGTACATATCCTAAGGGATTTATCAACATGTGATAGCAAGAGAGTATAAATACCAGTCTACATGTTAAGATAAAAGTAACCAGATAGCATACTATCATGTCGAGCAAGAAAGTACTCTCTATATATGTCCAAACATCCACTATAATATACATCATGTGTACAATAATGGCCTCTAGGGCATACATATAACTAACAATCTCCCACTTGCACTAAGGCCAGTTGTTGTAGTATCTTATACCCAACGTCCCAAAAGTCTCTCGAATAGCATCTTGGGAATTTCCTCGGTGAGTGGATCCGCTGTGTTATCCTCTGTGTCAACTCTCCTGACCTCGATCTCCTGGAGATCAACTATCTCCCTGATTAGATGATACTGTCTAAGAGTATGTTTGGATCGCTGGCGGGACCAGGGTTCCTAGGCCAAATCCACAGCTCCATTGTCATCCTAATACACAGGTATTGGATGCCCAATGGTAGGAACCAGGTTCATCATATGAACCCTATTCATCCAGACAACCTCTTTGGTAGCATCGTTGGTATCGATATAATTGGCCTATATCGTCTAGTATGTCACGATATCTAGCTTGGAACTCTTCCAACATATCGTCCCTCCACTGAGGGTAAAGACAATGTCTATGACTGACTTTCAGTCGACCTTATCACTCTGGAAGCTCGAACCAAGAACATTCTTTTAGTGATTCTTAAGTACTTAAGAATGTCCTCCTCAACTGTCCAGTGATTCTGCCAAGATCCGATTGATTCCAGATCACTACTCCTAGTGAGTCAGCTACATCTAGTCTGGTACATAACATCGTATACATGATAGAGCCTACCTCCGAAGAATAAGGTATCCTTTGCACACGAGCTCTCTTCAAATATGTCCCGGGAGACATATTTTTGGAAAGAGTGATTCCTGAGTAAGTGGGCGAACCACCACTCTTAGAATCCTCCATACTAAACCCTTTAAGCATGGTGTTAATGTACCTGGATTTGGGACACTCCTAACATCCACTATGATCTATCACCATAGATCATGATCCATAAGATGTAGTAGGTATCATCCAGATCTTCTATAGAGAATCATCGTGATAAGAGGAGCTTGACCGAGTGCTGCATAGGAAACCATTTCCTATCAAGAGTATGTCATCTATGTACAATACGTGGAAGACCGCCTTACTCTCTGCAACCTTCTTGTGTATACAAAGTTCCTCTACCATTTTGATGAAGTCAAACTCTTTGATTGCCACATCAAAACAGATGTTCCAGCTCCGCGATGCTTGCATTGATCTTGATGGACTTAAGCATAGCTTTGAAAGTCTCAACTTTTCCATTTACACCAAGAATCTTCTCAAGATCTATTTGTTCCCAATGGGTTTTACCCCTTCAGGTGCAACATTCAAAATCATACTTTGTTGGTGTACATGGATTCCATCTTTGATCGCATAGCATCCAGCCATTTCACAAAGTCTCCACTTGTGATGGCCTGTATGAACCTAGTTGGGCCATCATCTACCATGATGCAATCCTTGCTCTTACTGTCACCGAGAAGACCGTAGTATCTCTTAAGTGGATGAGGAACCCTGCCAGATTCGCGGAGAGGCTAAAGTTCGTTTGAGACTATTGAATCCTTTGGTTTCACCAAATCATCAGCTGTTAGTTTGTCTAGTTGGAACTCCTTCTAGTTCTACCTCATTACCACTAATTTCTTCATAAGAAATTGCTTTTCTAAAAAGGTGTCATGCTGAGAAACAAAAACTCATTTTTCTCCTCACTGTGGTAGAAAATATTCCCTTGCGAATGTTCGGGATATCCAACAAACATATACAGAACTGAACTTGCCTCGAGCTTGTCCGGATTCTGCCTTTCAACATAGGCTGGACAACCCCATATCTTAACTCGTTTAAGACATAGTCTCTACCTATTCCATATCTCATATGGAGTGGTAGGCACTAATTTGGATGGAACCCCATTCAATAGGTATGCAGCTTCTCAAGTGCATAACACAAAAAAGGAAATAGGTAACACAGCAATACTCATCATAGAGCGCGCCATATCTCATAGGTTGCGATACCTCCGCCGCGATACACCGTTGTGTTGTGGTATATTCGAAAGAGTAAGCTGAGAGAGAATCCCATTCTCTTCTTAGAAACTCCACGAACTCCATGCACAAGTATTCTCCTCCTTGATCACATCGAAGGACTTAATACTTATACCCGTATGGTTCTTAACTTCAAACTTATATTCCTTGTATTTTGTCACGCCCCACTCCCAATACAGAAAGTATTTTCCGCTCTGGCCGAAACCACACGGTTTTTTCCTTCGGAGCGAACCGGACCCGACCAGGGGCCACATCCCAGGAGGTCACCCATCCCAGGACTTCCCTTGCCCGAGCATGCTTAACTACGGAGTTCTCAAACTCCTATAGTGCCAGTTCACTTAAAAGGCGCCTCTGTATTGAAGAGTGGTATCATTCGAAAGAGTAAGCTGAGAGAGAATCCCATTCTCTTCTTAGAAACTCCAGGAACTCCATGCACAAGTATTCTCCTCCTTGATCACATCGAAGGACTTAATACTTATACCCCTATGGTTCTTAACTTCAAACTTATATTCCTTGTATTTTGTCACGCCCCACCCCCAATACAGAAAGTATTGTCCGCTCTGGCCGAAACCACACGGTTTTTTCCTTCGGAGCGAACCGGACCCGACCAGGGGCCACTTCCCAGGAGGTCACCCATCCCAGAACTTCCCTTGCCCGAGCATTCTTAACTACGGAGTTCTCAAACTCCTGTAGTGCCAGTTCACTTAAATGGCGCCTCTGTATTGAAGAGTGGTATCATTCCATTTATAGTACAGATCTTTCCTCTTTCAGAATATATTCCGAAGATTCCCTATTGTTTTATAGTGGGTCCCCATGCTTATTTGGTATATATGGGTATATCGTATAATACCTGGGGTATTACATTCTCCCCCACCTAGAACAATGGTTCGTCCTCGAAGCACAGACCTACTATTGAGGAAACAGCTCTGATACCATTCTGTCATACCCCACCCCAATACAGAGAGTATTTTCCGCTCTGGCCGAAACCGCACAGTTTTGTCCTTCGGAGCAAACCGGTCCCGACCAGGGGCCACTTCCCAGGAGGTCACCCATCCCAGAACTTCCCTGGCCCGAGCACGCTTAACTACGGAGTTCTCAAACTCATGTAGTGCCAGTTCACTTAAAAGGCGCCTCTGTTTTGAAGTGTGGTATCATTCCATTTATAGTACAGATCTGTTCTCTTTCGGAATGTATTCCGAAGATTCCCCATTGTTTTATAGTGGGTCTCCATGCTTATCTGGTATATATGGGTATATCGGATAATACCTGGGGTATTACATATTTCTCAAAATTTTCAGACTTGTGTTTGAACAGGAACATATGTCCGAATCCTGAGAGAAGATCAGTAGATATAATGAAGTACGAAAAACCAACCTTGGCATTTGTAGACATAGGACCGTATACATCATCATGTATCCGTCCTAAGAGTTCAATAACTTTTTCTCTGTTTTCAGTAAACGGAGTATTGGTCATTTTACCTTTAAGACAAGACTGGCAAGTATCATAAGATGAAAATTCGAACAGATTTCTCATATTCATCCTTATGTAACTTAGCTAGTCGTGTCGCATTGATATGACCTAGTCTACAATGCCACAAGAAGGATTCGTTCATTTCTAAACTACTCCTCTTGTGTGTGTTCTATGTACTTTGAACTGTGATTTGATTTAGAACTTATATGTTATTACAAAACGTGCCTGATCTAATCAACTTTTGATTAGAGAAAATGTCACGACCCAAAATTTGGCACATGACGGCCCTTAAACTACGCAACGTCTACAAGCGTAACACAATTTAAGTAAGCCGAAAACCCAGAAATCTAAATCATCAAAAGTAGTAAGTGATAATAACATTGTTAAACTTTTGAAATCTCAAGTAAAAATCTTTATAGTCCAAATTTACTTCGTTTAATATTTGGCAGCACCTCCTATGTAAAACAATCCCCCAAAACGGGTACAACATAAATATATAAGCAAAGCATCGCTAATGGGAGCAAATCCACGCCCAAAGGTGGAAAACAACCACCACAAGCAAAAATACGACGCCGTAGCGAAAAAAAAGCGATATAAAGTGAAACTGCATAAAATTCCTCCAAGTCACAAATAATATACAATATCGTCCTCACAACTCGTCTCTAAGTCAATACATGAAAGTAGTAGATGGAGAGTAATGGATACAACGAATATACACTGAGAAACATCGGATAACCGCAAAACCCACCTATAACAAAACTTCACCCAGTCAGCCGTAGCGGTATCCTCTACAAAAGATGATACGATAGATGAAAGCCCTGCCGCGACAGCCCTGAGGGACTACCTGCAAAACACTGTGGCACAACGGGGGTAAGTTGCCAACTTGTGAATAGTAAATAATATATGCAGGTAATCGCAAGTATGCACGTACCGCGATTGTCTATCACATGCAAGCTGATAGCAATAAATGGAAATATGTAATGCAACAGTCATGAAAGTTACTCTATCAGGTACTACTAATACATGAAGCAATGCATATCAAATAAATGCGGAGTACGGAATAAAACACATCCTGTAAGTCTCATGGAACCTGAGTGTCTAACATCGACACCCAAAAACATCATGAAAACTAGTGTATAGTATCGACACATAAATACTCATCTATCAGGTGTCGTCACCACGAATGGCCCTTATAGGTATGTATCATACGCTATCTCGAAACCCGAGTGCCCAGCTTCGACAGTCGAAATTCCCCGTATCCATACATACATAACTTCGGTCGGTATCACCACGATAACCGCCGAGTCTAAAATACTATCACCGGTAGGTACTTGCCCGCCTGCCAGGCTCATCGGCTAAATCATCGACATACCTTTCTTTCCCCGGGAAACCATACCGGGCTCCACCATGTAACCGCACACGGCCCACTCCACTCCTCGCATCGGGTATATATCACAAATCTCAGAACTGAGAAATCTCATGGTGGACGCATCGAAATATCATATTAAAAGAAACCGGGTTTTTAAAATAATGCATAATTTCATGAAACTACCACGGTCCTCAAATCTAGAAAACATCAAGTAATGAATAAGAATATTTGCATAGATCATTATAATGATATATATTATATAGGTGTACATATATAACTGTTAGTGTATATGCCCTAGAGGCCATTACTGTATCATACTAGTTTGTATATTACTTAATGGAAGCTTGGGATATTCACCTTGTATTGACATTCTTGCTCAAAATGGTAGTATGCTACTTGGTTTGTTTCTGCTTTAATGTGTGCATGTGTTTCTTTTAGCATATTGCCTTTACACATTAGTGGAGCCCTTAGGATTTTTGCTTGATTACCAGCGTTGTGATGGAAGTCACACTCGTGGGGGCTGGGTAATCTACAAGCACATCCTTATGCAGGTCCCTAGTCGCAGGACTATCGAGACAGGGCATCGATACTCCGGAGTAGACTAGCGTATGCGCTTCTTATCCCAGCTTGGGAGATGGTCTGTCCCACAGCCGTCAGTACGTCGTACTTGAGATAGTATGCGGGTGCTCGTTAGGTTACGAGTACACTGGACAGGACTCGTCGGGAACTGTTGGTTGGTATTATACCTATCGTCAGTTATCAGTTCCCAGGTGACATGAGTACAGCTTAGTCCGTTGACTTGACACTGTCACTTCGCCTCGAGTGTGTTCCCACTGTACTTTGATTACTACCTTACCACGGCTCAAAGGAGTTGTACAAACAGGTAGTTTTTGGGTGCAGTCCCGAAGCACTTGGAGGTAGTGACGGTTAGACAGAATTCGTCTCTTCCAGTATTGTGGGTTGATATCACGCTGTGTCTAGGAGAGCCATTACACAAAGTCCCTGGTCAGGGCAAGCGAGATAGACTGGTAGGTTTCCAATGTTATCTCAGGTGTTCTGGGCTACACTCCGTCACGACTTGTACCACTAGTAGTGGACTGACGTTTACCGCCCCCATAGGCCCGCCATGCGATGTTCTTAGACGAACAGACCGGACTGTACAGAGACTGTCACATTCAGGCTCAGTAGGAGTTCAGATGGGTTTACCTCGTCAGTCTTCTTATCGACATCTACCTGGGGACCGTTACCTACATCTAGTGCCTCTTGCGGTCTGTGGTTAAACCCACTTCCAGCGTAGTGTCGAGTCTTTAGAGTCCCACACAGAGGGTTATTCGCCTTTCAGGCAAAATGAGTAGAGGTCGTATGGTTTTGCGACAGGGTTCGTTCACATCCGCGCACTTGTGCACGTTTGGTGTCCGGACAGCTTATACTAGCGGGCTTTGGTTTAAGCCGGATACTAGTATATGATTTGGGATTGGTTTTATTTCATTGTATTCGTGTTCCTCGGAACACGGATACGTGTGTGTATGCACAGTTGACTGAGACAGAGGCAGAGGACTTTCATTAGGGTTGATGACCATTGTCATTTTCTTAACCCTAATGTTTATGTGTGAATTATGTTTTATTGATATTAGTTAATTATAATTGTGCATGGTTAGGGTTGTTGACCATTTGACTATACTTGACTTGTTGACCTAAGTTGACAAGTTGACCATCATCATTCCATATGAAAGATGCTCTTTGATCCTTGCAAAAGCATTTAATGTGAAATGATAATGGTCATTTCTTGATTAACCATGACAATTATCTTTAGCTAATTATCTATTTTTCATAAATCACATATATGTGAGAAGGTTGCATTATTCTTCTCACTTGATCATTTTCATTCTCTCTCCTCCTCTTCCTCTCTCTCTAGCTCTCCCCTCTCATGAGTTGAGAACTATTTGAGCTTGAGATAATCCCTTAAAAAATACTCTCTACTCTTTCTAAGGTCCTAGGTTTAGCACACCAAGCACCTTAGTTACTTCTAGTTTGAAGTTGGAGCTAAAGGTTGAGGCAATCAGGTGGATCTTTCTTCGGCAAGAGAAAACGACCAGACGATCCGTTCTTTGACTCCAAGGAGCAAGAAGATAAGGACTTGAAGACCTAGGTATAACCCTTTTTCCGAGTAGCTAAACACTTTTAGCTTGTTGTTACTTTTTATTTAGCAAAGATCCCTCCTTTACATAGTCCATGTTGCCTAGTGTTGTAAAAATCAGATTTTTCATAACGTTTCCGCCTCCCCGCAAGCACCGGGGTAGGCAACGTGGACTTACAGTGGTATCAGAGCCTAGTTAAACACAAACTAACTAGTTAGCAAAGTATCTAGAACTTCGATCGGAAAAAATTACAAATTTTTTTTCTAAAACCCTAAGTTTCTGCCGATTTTTATTTCTGTTCTAAAAATAATAAATCATACATGAAAAATCGACTCAGGGTTTTCTAAAGACACACACCAAAAGCGATCCACGGAACCGGTCAAAGCGCCGCGGTTCCGCGGCAAGAACATGCTTCTTGCCGCGGATCCGCGGCCGAGTTGACTCGGCCGTGGACCGAGTTTGGTGCAGTGTACTTAGTTGCAGGTTTTGGGATTTTTAATATAGTTTGTTTCTACCCAGATTTTCCAGAGAACAAGTTAGTTTTTGGGGTGGTCACAAATCTGTATTTTGATCGAATTTCTTTACACTTTGGCTAATGGGTTATATCTGTGATGTGATATATGTATTGAACGTCTGCTAATCGCTATACGTCGATTAGTGGGGGTTATACATATCTGTGATCTGTAATGATTGATGGTTTGTGTATATGAATTCGTTGGATTGTCGCGAATGAATAGCCGGGGGTTGTGAGATGAGAGTTTTCTTTTTCTTTCATTTTTTGTAATATGTAATATTATTTGTATGGCCGCACAACCGGGTCGGGGTTGTAGCCGTCATTGTATAATTTCTTTTTACTGTTTTTGCTCCTAGGATAGACCCAAGGTGGGGTGCACAAACTACCGGGTATCTCGAAGTGCCGAGTGGCCTACTCACTGTGTTGAGGGAGGTTGCTTCGCTTCGGGTACTTGGTGGGTAGTTTGCCGCACCCGTAGGGGTTTAGGGTGGGGTTTGGCTATTCATAGCGACCGTGTAATCCGTTCTTCGTTACAGGCTCATACGAATTGCGGATTCCTAGTATATCCAATGTATTCATCTATGATCTGGAATGGCTATCATTGCATGGGACGAATGTTTATATATATCTATATGATATCTATTTAGGCTTTGCTTATGTTTTGCATCCGCGCTAGTCCAGCCCCCGCTCTGTCGTTAGTTAAGTAACCTAACGGGTGATGACGGGACCCCGTGGCGAATGCGGATGGCATAAGGGTACGTCATATTTTCGTTGTTTTTTGCAATGGTAGGATTAAATGATGGGACGCATTGGAATTAATGCAAGAAAAAATAAACCAAGTAAAAGTCGTTGGAACACTTTGAAAACTACTCGGTTCCTTTCAAAACCAAACTTTTAAATGCGGAGCTTGAACAACTCCTTTTGAAAGCTATCTCGTTCCTTCGATTATATCAAGTTCACTACGTTCACGGTTTCGCCAAAACCATTCGTAGCCCTCCGTCGTTTCGTATGAATATTCAATAGTATTCAAGCTATGTTTGTTGACCTTCGTCAAGACATAGTGATTGGTAGCTGTTGGGTGTTCATATGTAGCATAGATAGATGCGTTGGTTTGGGACAGTCGTATTACCTTTTTGACCTTCGTCAAGGGTATATACGGGTGGGTTCAAATTAACCTGGATAATGACGGGTAGAACTTGACATATGACTTATGATTTGTTGACCTTCGTCAAGGTCATAAGAGCATGGGGCAAAAATCCACATCGGGAGTTTCAAAATAACTGAAACTTGCTAACGCTGCATACCATTTGGAGTGTGATGATTCTGGTAGGATTCCTTCAGTTTTGTAACGCAATGATATTTGGATCCCGATCCTACTGTGAGTATATGCTACTCCTCCGGAACTTTCTCACTTAACGATCAATGCTATAAACCAAGTAGGTGTCTAGAAAGGTGTTAGCGGGGCTACGCCCACAGGGAAAAGAGGTTACTTAATTAAGGAACTCCACGAAAGCGTTGGAAAACCTCCCTCGAAGTACCGAAACTGGCATGGCTGAACGGTTAAGCAAGTATTATACGGTGAGATTGATCCCGACTAATTCTTCCTTTATGGTTTAAGGAGGGATTCGAGAGACAGTGGGAGCCATCCTGTTTAGATAAATTAAAAACCAATCTAAACTTGCAAGAGCATCATGCTAAAGTGTTTTCTTCTCTCTCTCTTAATTGCAGCGACCCAGTGACCAGACATAGGTTACATCTAGATAATAAAATGACTGAATCTGACTGTTACGACTGGCAAAGGTCTTTCCAGATGTCCATTGCCCATGACAAGTTGGGACACCTCTTGACTGATCTAACCCCTGCCGTCTCAGGTCCAGTTCCCCCTGTCACGGATATTCATATCCACAAGACATCGGAAAAAGACTGTGCGAAAGCCAAGTGCCTCGTGTTAGCCTCAGAAGATGGTGCATACCAGAGGCAGCACGAGAAGATGGACTTAGTTTCTATCTTCCTCCATAACAAAGATTTATATGGAGAGCAATCTCGTATCGCAAAATATAAGAGCTCGAACAAATTGCTTCCAGCGAGGTTGGCTATCGGGTCATATGTAAGGGGCAACGTCCTTACAGAGACCAGCTATTCTAAGCTCACGGACCTGAAGACCACGTTGAAGAACGGGTCAGATGCTGACTTGGTTCTACAGTCTCTACCTTCTACCCTGAAGGAAACCAGGGAAGTAGGAGGACAGGGAATGGCAGAAGTTTCGGGACTGGATGTAGCAAAAGAGGGACGCTCCTATCGTTATGGGAATGAACATTGGAAGATAGATTGCAGGGCTTGTAAGGCCAGTAGCCAGGATTCGAAGCATGTTGTGGCTTCGGCTTCGGGTGTGTTTATGATTGAGAACTGTATGTCAGTTAACCCTACCTCCTGGGTATTGGATACCGGATCAGGATCTCATATCTGTAATTCGTTACAGGCTCTGAGAAACCATAGGGTTATCAAGATAGGTGATATGACTCTCAGGGTTGCTAACGGAATGAGCATTTACGCTGAATCCATAGGGGAATATCATCTTCGACTGACAACTGGGCAGATATTGATTATGCGTAACTGTTTTTATGTACCAGGTGCGACTTGTAATATCATATCTGTATCCTTACTTTCTAAGGAAGGATATGATTTTACTTTTGTAAGCGATGTGGTACACATCCACCTAAATCAATTTCTGATTGGGTCAGGTACATTAGAATACGGTATATACGTATTAAATCAAGCTCAGATTTTCAGTGTCCAGAACACACTTACAAGAAAGTCTCCGGGATCAAATCAGGCTTTCTTATGGCATTGTAGACTGAGTCACATTAATGAGACACGGTTAACAAAGTTACATAAAGAGGGATACTTAAATCCGTTCGAGTATCAGTCTTATGCCACTTGTGAATCTTGTCTCATGGGAAAGATGACAAAGACTCCGTTCACTGGACACGGAGAAAGAGCAAGCGAGCTCTTGGGACTCATACACAGTGATGTGTGTGGTCCAATGTCTACACATGCGCGAAGTGGTTATTCATACTTCATTACTTTCAGAGATGATTTCTCTAGGTATGGACATGTCTTCTTAATGAAGCATAAATCCGAGGCCTTTGAGAAATTTCGGGAATAGAAGAATGAAGTTGAAAAACAAATAGGCAAAAGTATCAAGACACTGAGATCTGATCGAGGTACTGAATACTTGAGTGCCGAGTTTCTGGGATACTTAAAAGAGAAAGGAATTCTCTTTCAGCTTACTCCTCCATACACACCACAACACAACGGTGTATCGGAAAGGCGGAATCGAACCCTATTGGATATGGTTCGTTCCATGATGAGTAAGGCTGAGTTGCCGCGATCTTTCTGGGGTTATGCACTAGAGACAGCTGCATATCTCTTGAACAAGGCTCCAACCAAGACTGTGCCTACCACCCCATATCAGATGTGGGGTGGGAAGAAACCCTGTCTTAAGTATCTTAAGACATGGGGATGTCCAGCTTTTGTAAAGAAGCAGCATGCGGACAAGCTCGAGGCACGCTCAGTACTGTGTAAGTTTGTGGGATACCCAAAGAACTCCAGGGGGTATCTTTTCTATTCCGCAGAGGAACAAAAGGTTTTTGTTTCTCAGCATGCCCACTTCTTGGAAACTGAATTTTTAGAAAATCAGATAAGTGGGAGCGCAATAGAACTGGAAGAAATTCCAGAACCACAAGCTATTGCTGAAACCTTGGTAGAACCAAAAGGTTCAGGAGAACCGGACATCCCAGCGCCACCCCGCAGGAGTAGTAGGCAGTCTCATCCGCCCGAGAGATACTACGGTTTTCTCATAGACGGGGATAGAGAAGATTGCACCATTGACTATGGTGAGCCTACTAGCTTCCAGCAAGTCATTCAGAGCGGTGACTTGGTAAAATGGCTGGATGCAATGCGGACCGAGATGGAGTCCATGTACACCAACAAAGTTTGGACTTTGGAATTTGCTCCAGAAGGGGTAAAACCCATAGGCTGCAAATGGATCTTCAGAAAGAAGATTGGTGTAGATGGGCAGGTTGAAACCTATAAAGCTAAACTTGTAGCAAAGGGTTTTCGTCAAAGACCTTGTTTGGACTATGACGAGACCTTTTCTCCAGTGGCTATGCTCAAATCCATTCGGATCCTTCTTGTCATTGTTGCCTTCCATGATTATGAGATCTGGCAGATCGACATAAAGACGGCTTTCCTAAATGGAAATTTAGAAGAGTGCGTCTATATGGATCAGCCGGAGGGATTCATTCAAAGTGGGAGCAGCGGTAAAGTGTGCAAGTTGCTCAAGTCCATCTATGGACTGAAGCAGGCATCGCGGAGTTGGAACATCTGCTTCGATGATAATGTCAAAGAATTCGACTTTATCAAAAACCCAGATGAACCATGCATTTACAGCAAGATTGTAGGGAGAACTATGGTATTCCTCGTCTTGTACGTGGATGCCATTCTCCTAATAGGAAATGATATTCCTATGCTACAGTCAGTCAAAGGATTCTTGTCACAGAGGTTCTCCATGAAGGACCTAGGCGATGCCAACTACATTCTGGGGATCCAGATCTATCGTGATAGATCTAAGAGGATGTTGGGACTTTCACAGTCGAGATACATAGACACCATACTAAAACGATTCAGTATGGAAGATTCCAAGCGCGGTAATCTACCGGCTTGTCACGGAATCACCCGCTCCAAAGAGATGTCTCCCAAGACTGATTTGGAAAGGGCTCGCATGTCATTTATACCCTACGCATCTGCGGTAGGCTCTATAATGTATGCGACGTTATGTACCAGACCAGATGTAGCATACGCATTGAGCATTGTAAGCCGATATCAGTCGGACCCAGGGGAGAAACACTGGATAGCAGTTAAGAACTTTCTCAAGTACCTGAGAAGGACTAAGGAGTTGTTCTTGGTGTATGGCGGAAAAGACCTCCAGATCGAGGCCTTTGCTGACTCCAGCTTCCAGAGTGACAAGGATGACTCCAAGTCCATGTCGGGTTATATCTTTACCCTCAATGGAGGGGCGGTTTGCTGGAAGAGTTCCAAGCAGGAAACCGTTGCTGACTCAACTATGGAAGCGGAGTACATAGCTGCTTGCGATGCCGCAAAGGAAGCTGTCTGGATGAAGAAGTTCCTCGTGGAGCTTCAGGTGGTTCCTACCATTGTTGATTCAATACCGCTGTATTGTGACAACAACGGAGCTATAGCTTTAGCGAAGGAACCCAGGTCCCATCAGAAGTCCAGGCACATTTTGAGGCGGTACCACCTGATCAGGGAGATCGCAGATCGCCAGGAGATCGAAGTGAAGAGAGTAAATTCGGAAGATAACACTGCAGATCCATTCACGAAGGCCATACCCCAGACTCAGTTCGAGCGGCTGATCGAGATGATAGGTCTTCGATACGCCAGTACATGGCCCTAGTACAAGTGGGAGATTGTTAGTGTATATGCCCTAGAGGCCATTACTGTATCATACTAGTTTGTATATTACTTAATGGAAGCTTGGGATATTCACCTTGTATTGACATTCTTGCTCAAAATGGTAGTATGCTACTTGGTTTGTTTCTGCTTTAATGTGTGCATGTGTTTCTTTTAGCATATTGCCTTTACACATTAGTGGAGCCCTTAGGATCTTTACTTGATTACCAGCATTGTGATGGCAGTCACACTCGTAGGGGCTGGGTAATCTACAAGCACATCCTTATGCAGGTCCCTAGTTGCAGGACTATCGAGACAGGGCATCGATACTCCGGAGTAGACTAGCGTATGCACTTCTTATCCCAGCTTGGGAGACGGCCTGTCCCACAGCCGTCAGTACGTTGTACTTGAGATAGTATGCGGGTGCTCGTTAGGTTACGAGTACACTGGACAGGACTCGTCAGGAACTGTTGGTTGGTATTATACCTATCGTCAGTTATCAGTTCCCAGGTGACATGAGTACAGCTTAGTCCGTTGACTTGACACTGTCACTTCGCCTCGAGTGTGTTCCCACTGTACTTTGATTACTACCCTACCATGGCTCAAAGGAGTTGTGCAAATAGGTAGTTTTTGGGTGCAGTCCCGAAGCACTTGGAGGCAGTGACGGTTAGACACGATTCGTTTCTCCCGGTATTGGGGGTTGATATCGCGCTGTGTCTAGGAGAGCCATTACACAAAGTCCCTGGCCAGGGCAAGCGAGATAGACTGGTAGGTTTCAAGTATTATCTCAGGTGTTCTGGGCTACACTCCGACACGACTTGTACCGCTAGTAGGGGACTGACGTTTACTGCCCCCTAGGCCCGCCATGCGATGTTCTTAGACGAACAGACCGGACTGTAAGGAGACTGTCACATTCAGGCTCAGTAGGAGCTCAGATGGGTTTACCTCGTCAGTCTTCTTATCGACATCTACCTGGGGATCGTTACCTACATCTAGTGCCTCTTGCGGTCTGTGGTTAAACCCACTTCCAGCGTAGTGTCGAGTCTTTAGAGTCCCACACAGAGGGTTATTCGCCTTTCAGGCAAAATGAGTAGAGGTCGTATGGTTTTGCGACAGGGTTCGTTCACATCCGCGCACTTGTGCACGTTTGGTGTCCGGACAGCTTATACTAGCGGGCTTTGGTTTAAGCCGGATACTAGTATATGATTTGGGATTGGTTTTATTTCATTGTATTCGTGTTCCTCGGAACACGGATACGTGTGTGTATGCACAGTTGACTGAGACAGAGGCAGAGGACTTTCATTAGGGTTGATGACCATTGTCATTTTCTTAACCCTAATGTTTATGTGTGAATTATGTTTTATTGATATTTGTTAATTATAATTGTGCATGGTTAGGGTTGTTGACCATTTGACTATACTTGACTTGTTGACCTAGGTTGACAAGTTGACCATCATCATTCCATATGAAAGATGCTCTTTGATCCTTGCAAAAGCATTTAATGTGAAATGATAATGGTCATTTCTTGATTAACCATGACAATTATCTTTAGCTAATTATCTATTTTTCATAAATCACATATATGTGAGAAGGTTGCATTATTCTTCTCACTTGATCATTTTCATTCTCTCTCCTCCTCTTCCTCTTTCTCTAGCTCTCCCCTCTCATGAGTTGAGAACCATTTGAGCTTGAGATAATCCCTTCAAAAATACTCTCTACTCTTTCTAAGGTCATAGGTTTAGCACACTAAGCACCTTAGTTACTTCTAGTTTGAAGTTGGAGCCAAAGGTAGAGGCCCTCGGGTGGATCTTTCTTTAGCAAGAGAAGGCGACGAGACGATCCGTTCTTTCATTCTAAGGAGCAAGAAGAGAAGGACTTGAAGACCTAGGTATAACCCCTTTTCCGAGTAGCTAAACTCTTTTAGCTTGTTGTTAGTTTTTGTTTAGCAAAGATCCCTCCTTTACATAGTCCATGTTGCCTAGTGTTGTAAAAATCAGATTTTTTATAACGTTTCCGCCTCCCCGCAAGCACCGAGGTGGGCAATGTGGACTTACAATAACAACGTCTCATACCACTGATATATATATACATGTATATATATCAGCGTCCCATACCACTGAAATATATAACCAGGAGTAAAACATCCAGAAAACAACATATGAAATCCATATATCAATGCGAAATCCATGAAATATAATATATGCAACATGAAATAGGAATATGAGCATATAAAGAAAAAACCTCTATTTAACTGCAACAAGTTATTAACTATATCACGTGGTTCCTAATTTCTCCAAAATCCATACAACATCATATAAAGGTGAACATGTAGCTATAACCAGGTATGCGTAACCATGTCGGTATAGCAAGATATGCGTATCTATATGTAAGCATGTATGTATGATGCATCTCTTATGCGCAATAGCATTAGAATCAATGTCTCCATGTTGGTGAAAAAACAATACCACATAGGGGTATATGTAGCTCTAGTCAGGTAAATGGGTGTACATGTAAGTATGTGTGCAAGATGTACATGTAGCTGTAGCCAGGTATGTGTCTATACCTGTCAATAATAATGTATTACCATATGGGTGTATGTAAGTATGTATGCAAGATGTACATGTAGCTAAGTCTCATATGTATATATACCTATCACTAATGGTGCAATACTGTATGGGTATAGGGGTAGCTAGCATGTAGGCATGTCAAGGTATATGTGCAAGCATGTAGGTATACAGGAATGCTATATGTCATATGCACAAAGGAATATGAATCAATGTCTCAATGTCCCCAACCAATACTATATCACGTATGTATAAGTGTCAACTATATCTCGTATGTATCTGGGTTGTGCGTGTCATGGCAATTATCGACGGAGTGTGTGTAGCATGCAATTAGTGCACATGTAACACGAACCGTTAATAATGGTGTTGTGTCTCATCAATACTATATGCATATGTAAATAGGAAAATGAGGTATGCAACAAAGGTACACATGCACAATCAATGTCCATATACTAAATATCAAGAATCCTATTGTTTAATCTAGCAAGACGCATAACGCCATGCGGGTGATTCCTTTGTAGATGTTAAATCTACTCACAGATGATCTTGGGCTATGTAAAGCCAACCAATCGCTTTCCCTTCTTCGCAGCGTCCGAAGTCCCCGCCTGCGATCCTAAAATCATATAACAATGTAACAAGTTCACATTAGCCAACGACCAATAATTCGTACAAATTACGTTTGACCGACGCATCAACTCCAAAAATACTCTCAAGTTTTCGTCTAGGGTCTAACGTGCGTAGCGACACTATGAGACCAACCCAAGTGTCAAAGCTTCATGAGGTACACGTACTATGTCGGATAACGTAACGCGTATAGTCGTAACACTAGAAACAAGCAAAGTGATCCAAGATTTTGTATACAGTCATAACTCAAAAATCAAATAGTACCAAACATACTAAAATAGATGCAGACAGCTACCCTAGAAAAACCAAGCCCAAACTCCATTAAACAGCCGAGGTCGCCGGAATTTTCCTTCTTGTCGCCGGCCAAATCCGAGCTCCAGGGGTTCGTGCTTCAGGTGATGGCTTAGGGTCTCAGGTACAACACAACTACACTGCTAAATTTTCTAGTACACACTCTGGGTCACAGCAGATCACAGATATCATAATATTACACTAAAAGTACGATATGTGCACGAAACTAAACTTTACGTGTTCTAAACTAAAACTAACAAGATACACAACACTATAACATCTATTTAACAGTTTAGAGATCATTACCTAACCACTAAAGCTCAATGATCCTTGCTTTTCAAGCTCCAAGGGATCCTAGAGGCAAAAAAAGGTTTAGGATGTTATTTGGTGAAGATTTTGTGAAGTTTGTGAAGGTTTTATGATGGAAATGATAAGGTTTCAGTTGAGGCTTAGAGGGGATGAAGAAATAATGAGAAAGAGATAAGTGAACTGAGAAGGAGAGAGGGTGATAAGAAAAGAGAGAGGTGAGTGTATGGTGAGTGCACCTCCACTATTAATGCAAGCATTAATGCTCACCAAGAGTCACCATGCCACCTCCTCTCCAAAACAAAACACAAAGGAAAAATCTCATACAAACAAATATCAAAGGTTAAGGTTAAAGCAAAGCAAAGGATTAGGATTAGGTTAAGTTGTCATGGTCACTAAACTTGATTAACACAAGCACACTCTCACAATAACAAGCACAAGTGTGTGCAAGACATAACAAATAACAATAAATTATTAATTAAATGTTATAAAATGTGAGGAAACCGATTTGGTAAACATTTTTACAGAAAACCCACATTATCGTCTAATTAACACTAATCGAAATCCTAAGGTGTTACAATCTCCCCCCTTAAAGAAAATTCGTCCCCGAATTAAAATTCTAACTATCCATACCTTCAAAGAGATGAGTGCAAAACTTCCACATCTCACTCGCAGCCTCCCAACTGATCACCTCACTAGACGGCTACGCCAAAGAATACTTCCACAGATGGCAAGACCCTTGACCGAAGTTTCTCCACCTGCTGATCCACTAACACTGTCGGCTGCCGGTGAACGAAAAGATCACGTCCAAGCTAAATGGTCTGATGCTGAATCATGTGAGAAAGGTCATGAAGGTATTTGCAAAGTATCGACACAAGGAATACGGGATGAATACTCAAAAATCTGGGTAGAAGTGCCAAATTATAAGAAACGGTACTAACTCGCTTCAAGGATCCCAAAAGGACTTACAATTCTGGGACTAAGCTTCCCAAAACTCAACACGCCATTCATCGGAAAATCCATAGGAATACATGATCTCCCACCGCGAACTCAAGTCTACGATCACCACGGTCGGCATAAGACTTCTGTCTACACTGGGCTGCTCTCATCCTGACCTGAATCAACTGGATCTTCTCCGAAGTCTCTGGACTAGCTGGGTTCCAAAAATCCTGCTCTCACGGAGTCAGTAAAACTGACTGGCGATCGACACAACCAACCACACAAGGCCTGAAGGTTTCCAATTGAAATGTCTCCTGATAACTGTTATCGTAGGAGAACTCCATCAATGGCAAGTGACGATCCCAACTACCAACAAACATTTAGTACGTACGCACAAGCATTTTAAGTCCATGTCACGCACCCCACGAACTTGCGGGGAGGAGAAATATATGAAAAATGATCATCAAAGGTTCGTAACACGGACTTGAGCGCATGAATCGTATCTAAACCGTTACTAGCAAACTACGAAAGGTTTAACTACTCTGATTCGAAGTTATACCTCACGTTTCTTGTCCTTAGGGTCTTCATCACTATCCTCCACTCCTGAGGCTCTTTGGAACGTCGGCACCTCAACGGCCTCCTCGAGTCAAAGACGATCCACCCGAGAGCTCCTACTCCAAGCTTAACCTCTAACTTGAGGTAACTAGGTTACTCAAAGTGCTAATCTAAGCAACCTAGGTGATATAGAGTTGGATTATGGAAGTATTAGTCTAGCTAACCCATGATCTCAACACATGAGAGCTTAGGGTTAGGGTTTGAAGAGAGAGAGCTTGAGGAGAGAGAAGGTGAGAGTGAGAATCCTTTTGGATGAATAGATCATGTGTGTATATATGAAACATATCATATATATTAAATGAATAACAAATAATGATATATCATCATGTTTCATTAATACACTAAGTGATTCATCACATGAGTTATATAAATCATAATTTATTCATTAACTCCATGTATGAATCACACCATGACTCACTTATCCAATTAATGCAAATGCCACCTTAACCCCCAAGTCACCATGCTTCAAGAAGCTTCCCGAAAAATTACGAGAACGCCCCTCCTATCCGTAAAAACACGGAAAAACATTAGACTGTATAAATCCAATAATCCGATACTAGAATCTGGCTTAAACCAAAGCCGACTAGTAAAAACTGTCCGAACATCGTACGTGCGTAAAAACATGTATGCGTCGGAACCCTGTCGTAAAACCATACGACCTCTATATCGTTTCTCCCGAAGCAGGGAAACTCTCTGTGTGGGACTCTAAAGACTCGACACTACGCTGGCAGTGGGTTTAACCACAGACCGCAAGCGACACTAGCTGTACGTAACGGTCCCCAGGTAGATGTCGATAAGAAGGCCGATGAGTAAACCCATCCGAACTCCGACTGAGCCTGCTGTGACAATCTCCGTACAGTCCGGTCTATTCATCTAAGACTATCCCATATCGGGCCTAGGGGGCGGCAAGCGTCAGTCCCCTAAAAGCGGTATAAGTCATGTCGGAGCGTAGCCCATTACACCTTGAGAAACTACTGGAAAACCTACCAGTAAATCTCGCTTGCCCTGGCCAGGGACTTTGCGTAATGGCTCTCTGACACAGCGCGATATCAACTCCCAATACCGGGAGAGACAAATCCTGTCTAACCGCCACTGCCTCCAAGTGCTCGGGACTGCACCCAACTGCTACCTGTTTGCACGACTCCTTTGAGCCGTGGTAGGGTAGTAATCTAAGAACAGTGGGACACACTCGAGGCAAAGTAGCAGTGTCTAGTCTGCGGACTATGCTGTACTCATGTCACCTGGGAACTGTTAACTGACGACTGGTATAAAACCAACCAACAGTTCCCTGTGAGTCCTGTCCGGTATACCCGTAACCTAACGAGCACCTGTATAGTATCTCCAGTACTATATACTGACGGCTGTGGGACAGACCATCTCCCTAACTGGGATGAGAAGCGTACACACTAGTCTACTCCGGAGTATCGATGCCCTGTCTCGATAATCCTACGACTAGGGACCTGAATAAGGATGTGCTTGTAGACTACCCCGCCCCCACTAGTGTGACTGCCATCACAACGCTGGTAGTCAAGCAAGATCCTAAGAGCTCTATCAATACGTATACTCACATATTAAGATAGAAAAAACCAAGTAGCATACTACTATGTTTAGCAAGACTGTTATATAATTGTGAAAATCCCAAGCTTCCATTAAGTAATATACAAACTAGGTATGATACAGTAATGGCCTTCTACGGCATAAACACTAACCATCTCCCACTTGCACTAGGGCCATGTACTGGCGTATCACAGACCTATCATCTCGAATAGCCTCTCGAACTGCGTCTGAGGAATGGCCTTTATGAATGGATCAGCAGTGTTATTCTCTGTATCTACTCTCTTTACCTCGATCTTCCGGCGATCGACGATCTCCCTGATCAGGTGATACCGCCTTAAGATGTGTCTGGACTTCTGATGGGACCTGGGTTCCTTCGTTAAAGCTATAGCGCCGTTGTTGTCGCAATACATAGGTATTGGACCAACACTGGTAGGAACCACCTGAAGTTCTGTGAGGAACTTCTTCATCCAGACAGCTTCTTTTGCGGCATCGCAAGCAGCTATGTACTCCGCTTCCATCGTTGAGTCAGCAAGAACTCTTCCAACAGACCGCCCTTCCATTGAGGGTAAAGACATAACCCGACATGGACTTGGAGTCATCCTTTTCACTCTGGAAGCTAGAGTCGGCAAAGGCCTCGATCTGGAGGTCTTTTCCGCCGTACACCAAGAACATCTCCTTAGTCCTTCTCAGGTACTTGAGAATGTTCTTTACTGCTATCCAGTGCTTCTCCCCTGGGTTTTCCTGATACCGGCTTACAACGCTCAATGCGTATGCTACATCTGGTCTGGTACATAACATCGCATATATTATAGAGCCTACCGCAGATGCGTAGGGTATAATCGACATGCGATCCCTTTCCAAATCAGTCTTGGGAGACATCTCTTAGGAGAGGGTGATTCCGTGACAAGCCAGTAGGTTACCGCGCTTAGAATCATCCATACTGAAACTTTTCAATATGGTGTCTATGTACCTGGACTGCGAAAGTCCCAACATCCTCTTTGATCTATCACGATAGATCTGGATCCCCAGAATGTAGGTGGCATCACCCAGGTCTTTCATGGAGAACTTCTATGAAAAGAATCTTTTGACTGACTGTAGCATAGGAATATCATTTCCTATTAGGAGAATGTCATCCACGTACAAGATGAGGAATACAACAATTCTCCCTACAATCTTACTGTATATGCATGGTTCATCTGGATTTTTGATAAAGTCGAATTCTTTGACAATATCATCAAAACAGATGTTCCAACTCCGAGATGCCTGCTTTAGTCCATAAATGGATTTAAGCAGCTTGCATACTTTACCGCTGCTCCCACTCTGAATGAATCCCTCTGGCTGATCCATATAGACGCTCTCTTCCAAATTACCATTTAGAAAGGCCGTCTTTACGTCCATCTGCCAGATCTCATAATCATGGAAGGCAGCAATAGCAAGAAGGACCCGAATGGATTTGAGCATAGCCACTGGAGAAAAGGTTTCGTCATAGTCCAAACCAGGTCTTTGACGGAAACCCTTTGCAACAAGTCTAGCCTTATAGGTTTCAACCTGTCCATCTACACCAATCTTCTTTCTGAAGATCCACTTGCATCCTACGGGTTTTACCCCATCTGGAGCAGTGTCCAAAGTCCATACTTTGTTAGTGTACATGGACTCCATTTCGGTCCGCATTGCATCCAGCCATTTTACAGAGTCGCCGCTCTGAGTGGCTTGCTGGAAGCTAATAGGGTCGTCATTATCAATGACGCAATCTTCTTGATCCCCGTCTATGAGAAAACCGTAGTATCTCTCGGGCGGATGAGACTGCCTACTACTTCTGCGGATAGGCACTGATATGTCCCTTTCTTCTGAAACCTCTTGTTCTACCAAACTTTCAATAACAGCTTGTGGTTCTGGAATTTCTTCCAGTTCTACTGCGCTCCCACTCTTCTGATTTTATAAAAATTCAGTTTCTAAGAAGCGGGAATGACGAGAAACAAAAACCTTTTGTTCCTCTGCGTAATAGAACCAATATCCCATGGAGTTCTTTGGATATCCCACAAACTTACACTCTACTGAGCGTGCCTCGAGCTTGTCCGGATGCTGCTTTTTTACAAAAGCTGGACACCACCATGTCTTCAGGTACTGAAGATAGGGTTTCTTCCCACTCCACATCTGATATAGTGTGGTAGGCACTGTTTTGGTTGGAACCTTGTTCAAAAGATATGCCGCTGATTCTAGCGCATAACCCCAGAATGATCGCGGTAACTCAGCCTTACTCATCATGGAACGAACCATATCCAATAGGGTTCGATTCCCCCTCTCCGATACACCGTTGTGTTGTGGTGTGTATGGAGGAGTAAGCTGAGAGAGAATTCCATTCTCTTTTAAGTAACCCAAGAACTCGGCACTTAAGTATTCACCACCTCGATCAGATCTCAGTTTCTTAATACATTTGCCTGTTTGGTTTTCCACTTCATTCTTGTATTCCTGGAATTTCTCAAAGGCCTCGGATTTATGCTTCATCAAGAAGATATGTCCATACCTAGAGAAATCATCCGTAAAAGTAATGAAGTAGGAATAACCACCTCGCGCATGTGTAGACATTAGACCGCACATGCCACTGTGTACGAGTCCTAAGAGCTCGCTCGCTCTTACTCCGTGTCCAGTAAACGGAGTCTTTGTCATCTTTCCCATGAGACAAGATTCACAAGTGGCATAAGATTGATATTCGAACGGATTCAAATATCCTTCTCTATGTAACTTCGTTAATCTTATTTCATTGATGTGACCTAGTCTACAATGCCATAAGAAAGCCTGATTCATTTCTGGAGACTTTCTTTTAAGTGTGTTATGGACATTGAAAACCTGAGCTTGACTCAATACGTATATACCGTCATCTAATATACCGGACCCAATCAAAACTTGATTTAGGTGGATGTGAACTACATCGCTTACGAATGTAAAATCATATCCCTCTTTTGAAAGTAAGGAACACTAATATGATATTACAAGTCAAACTAGGTACATACAGACAGTTACGTAGAATCAATATCTGCCCACTTGTCAAACCTAGGCGATATTCTCCCACGGATTCAGCGTCCACGCTCATTCCGTTTGCAACTCTGAGAGACAAATCACCTATCCTTATATCTCTACGGTTTCTCAAAGCATGTAATGAATTACAGATATGAGATCCTGCTCCGGTATCTAGTACCCAGGAAGTAGAGTTAATTGACAAACAGTTCTCAATTACAAACACACTAGAGGCTGAAGCCACAACATTCTTCGTATCCTGGCTACAGGCTTCCAAAGCCCTGCAATCCTTCTGCCAATGCCTGTTCCCATAACAATAGGAACATCCCTCCTTACCTACACCAAGTCCCGAAACTTTTGCTCTTCCCTTTCCTCCTACTTTACCGACACCGTATATCGGCTTTGTAGAGGTCTTCTTCTATCACGACCGGAAAGTACGGAACATGACCGGCACTTAAACTACGAACGTCTCGAGGCGTACGTAATCTAAGTAAACCGAAAACCCAGAAATCCAAACCAAGAAAAGATGTAGAGTGCAGGAAAAACCAACTTAAAGCAAGTAGTTTCAATAGCATAAGCCGAATTATGCGGTTTTTAAAAACATCAAAAATTTCCTGAAAATTTCGGCAGAGTCACCTTTGTAAATACTGGCCCCCAAACGGGATACAACATGAATAGTATACGAAATCAATAAAAAGGCATCCCCAAGCGGGAGCTAGCTCTTCGTCAATCGACGGTCACAACCACACAAGCAATATAATATACAACGCCAAGGGCGAGGATCAAAAACTCAAAAGGAAACTCAAAACCACAAGAAATCCACAGAAATATAACGCGCGACTCTAAGGTCGAAAGAATAACATCACTGGTCTCTATCTCAAAATAAGTACATGTTTGGTTGATGGAACTTCTAGATACAACAGAATAATGATATACAAGATATATAATGGGGGTACGATACAAGTAAACCCACCTAATAGCAAATCACCCGAAGGAAACTATGCCCGCAAAGCCGTAATGAAACATGTACGGCAATCCTGCAAGAAACTGGGGCACAACGGGGGTGAGTTACCAACTCGTGAATAGAAAAACATCTACGAAAAGAAATCGCATAAATAACGCAACCTAGGTCAAAAATCAAATATATCCTCAATTATATATATAACATGCAACCTATAACAAGGCTAGGGTAAATATCTAACCCGAGTGTAATCTCATGTGCCCGTGCCAGTGCCTCAGGTAGCAATATAACATATGAATGAGGTATGAATGCATGGAAACAGAATACATGTAAATGAAGAACTGTTTTCATAATTTAGTGAGATTTTCTTTGTATTTTTAAAATGAGGTATCATAATGAAATCAGCATAAAACAGTGCCTAGCATCGGCACAAAACGTAATCCCAATATCTCGATATCTCTGTATCACAGTCTCTGTAACTCAATATCTCGAAATCTCAATATCTCAATCACAATATCTAGAGCGCCGTCAGTCCAGACCGGCCCCTACCATCCATCTCAAGCCCACGACGGTATCCTCCGGATATCCGACGCGTCGGGTAAAATCACCGGTAGGTAGTGCTCCCCTGCCAGGCTCACATCGTCATCATCACGCGCTTCTTACCCCTGGGTACCTTACCGGGTCCACCATGTACCCGAAACGGTTCATCCGTCTCCTCGAATCGGGTCTCGAAATCCATCAGCAAACTCATGCTGGACGACTCATACATCATGGGAAAACCACACTTTTTATTTTAAAAGAGAGAAAAGGTTGATTTATGTTTTTGCGGTTTTCCTCCAAATCCAGAAAATCTCATGGAAATCCGAATCCAAAACCTCAATAACACGTAAAATAGTGAATATATGCATAAGAATCCATGAATGCGGCATAACAATGAATAACAGTATGCATGAAGTAGCAGGTAATAACTACAATGTCTAAACTAACATATGAGGCATGTACACTAATATCATGTCTAAACTATTAGCTAACAGGCTATGTCAAGCAATAATATTTTCTAAGGTGTACGTGACATGGCAATTACCGATGAAGATGTGTGTGAGCCGGCAAGTAAGTGTACGTGGTACATACGCATCATCGGTAATGGTGCTGGTGTCCTAACAGCATGATATCAATAATGGAGTATGAAACATAATATAAGCATGCGATGCGAAGCGAACCACAAAAATGAGCGGGAGTTGAATACTAGACGCAACTATAACTAATCTGCATTAATCTAATATATGTCCTACAAATGGTGCCTTTTGAAATAACACGAATCATGGGGTTTTGAAAATAGGGGCTACGGTGTTTTTATGAAAAGATACGTCTTTTGAAATATCCGTAGGATCCCTTGGGCTATCTTTTAAAATATCCACGATTCGTTAGTTTTTGAAATAGGTAAGAATCGAATCTAATCTAACAACTACACTAAACTATACGGCTGAACTAACAAGCTGAACTACAGGTAAGGAAACCGCCTAATATCTGAGTCGATACATATACATACATGTATATAAATTAGTCGGTGAACCCACCTCAATAATATCATATCCGATACCATATCAATAATCAGACACCCCAAGTCAAGAGTGCGGATCAATCATCAAAATATAGCTTGTACGTAAATCCGTCGTACGGCATCCCCAAATCTGTGTACGGGTTAATATCATATTCATCACACTATTCATCTGGTATCCTCTTTATCAAATATCATGATCGGGGTACTGATCTGCATCTAGTACAATACCGATACCGCCTAAGTATGCATAGACGTGTGTGAAACACTACGTCAAGGACCCGGTACAACGTCATGTCGTATCTCAAATACGAACCCTGCTATATCACCGAATTCACAACCTCAATACAAATCTCATCGACTCATCTCAAACCCAAGTATCATCCTCAAATCCGTATGTGAACACATAGTCCCATACCCGTGTGAACACATAACTATATATTCCCGTATAAGCACAAATGAAAGATGAAAGTATGCAAGTATGGGTTGGTGTGTGCATGTGTAGTGCGACCACTACTCTAGGGTTTCGCGACACTAAATCATCCAAGAACACCAAATATCCATATTATCATCAATATACTCAAACAATATATATATGTGTGTATATGTATTCGTATACATCACCACGAACTGCGGGGGTGCTATACGCCATCCACCCGACTTCTCCCCGTAGATATAAATCTACTCACCTGGTCCTCGCTAGCCGGTGCCGACGTCGCCACGCGCTTGCTTGTCTTCTTGAAGTCCACATGGGGGTACCTACATATCATAACGCACCGCATCGCATTAAAATCCGACTCATGACCAAAACGACACACGAATCCCACATAGGTCAAAACCTATGGTTGCTTCCACAAATCAACCCAAAACCCTCGACATCGGCGTACAAACGCCAGACTATCGAGAAAAACTCAATACACTCATTTGCACATTCACAAACACTAATTTTAATATAAAATAGGTTAAAACTCACAAAAACCCCAAATTCACTTTAAAAGCCGTTTTTTTCGGAAAAACTAGCAAGCAAAATTTCCCGTTTTAGTACAAAACTCGACGTTTAAACAATTCTAGCGGCCATAATACTTATTAAATAACTTAAATAAGTCATATAACCCATAACCACAATTTAATCTCATCAAACTATATACGTTCAAAAAAACTAGTTTGCAATTTTACCCAAATTTCAACCATTTTAGCAAAAATGCATAAACAACAATTTAGTTTGGATTTGCATGATCTAAAATATTAAAATACAATTTAAAATGTTAATAATACCATGGATACCCTAATTAGATTTTTATCCCAATTGATTAATTAAATTCCCAGAACCTAGTTAACCGAATTAGTGTAATTATCACAATTTTTAAACTAACAATTAACAACTAGCAACTAACTTGTTTTAACATGTCATAAGAGCTTAAATACATTACACAACCATACACCAATTTCACAAAACCCTAACTTTCATTCAAGTTCTTTTCTTGAATTTTCATCACACAAACCACAACAACCAATTTAACACTTATAAACAAAATCATATAAGCAACTAATCAACAAACAACCATGGGGCACAAAATTTATACCTCACAAATCCATGATCAAACATGAAATCTAGACCTCCAAAATGAAATCCTTGCACCAAGATCCATGCATCTAAGGCTACACTAAAATGGGTAAGAACTAGATTTAGATTTTGGGATTTTTTGATGGGTATTTGATGATTTTTTTGAAGCAAAAGAGATGGAACAATGGGGGGGAGAAAGAGGGCTGTTGGTGCAGGAATTTTGGCCAGCAAGGGAGTGGGGGCGAGGAGAGAGAGGGAGGTGGAGAAAAATGGGGAGAAAAAGACAAAGTCTACACCCCCTTTTGATTTTCTTTCATTTCCCTTTTTCTTTTCTTTTCTTTTCTTTTGAAAGGTGAGCTAATTGGAGAGAGAGAGTGGGGGAGCTGTCAAGGTGGGGCCGGCCATGTGGGGAGGGGGAGAGAGGGTGAGGTGTGGGTGTGTGGGTTAGGGAAAAAGATGAATGTATTACCCCAATTCCCATTAACACTAATTTTACCGAAAGAAGCATTTTTCTTCAATATTTTCTAAACCGTTTTAGCAAACGATTTCATTTCAAAAACCACATGATAAAATTTTATTTAATGTTTTATGATGCACAAAATTTGTTTCAAGTCATTCCAATTTGTAATTTTCCCTAATTAAATGTATTAGTAACGGCTTAAAATAATAATAAAAATTTTTTTTTTCAGAAAATTTGAAATTTCACTAGTTGCTCAATAAACACCAAATACTAGCAATTACATAGCTAGAATATGTATATTTAATTTTATAATAAAGATATTTGCATTTTAACTTTTTACAGAAAACCCCCTTATTTTACCGTTTTTTCGAAATTTCACCGAAACGATTTTCAAAACGCTACAATCTTCCCCCTTAAAAAAATTCAGTCCCCGAATTTAAAGTAAAACTCCCCCCAAATACAAAAACATCTAAGCAAAATCATCAAGTCGTCGGGGCTCCGAAACCATAAGTACATAATACGCACCATAGCGCAATGCATGCGCATGAGCAATGAGCATATAACTCAAATCAAAACTCCGTCAAGCATCCCGCAATCATCGGAGTCATGGGGAAGACATCAATGCCAAATCCAATACAAAACCAATATGATATAACTCGAAACTATACACGTAAATATCAAACCTATATATGTAAATATCTGAAGGAAATGAATGCCAAATATATTCAGGTACTGTCCTCTGACTAGTCCTGCCCAGTACGAAAACACATAGCAAATATCATAAAAACGTACTGCTCTATAGGAAAAATCAATCCTAAATACGCGTATGAGTACTATGTGCATCTGGTGCGCACGGAAATCAAAATCCAAATATGTGCCATACATATGCACAGAAACAACATCCAAGTGCATCGGGTGTGCACGAAACATCTGTCGTAGGCAACATGTGTGCCTGACAGCAAAATCAGGTGCATCTGACATGCACAAAAAATCTCGATTTAATGCATATGGTGTGCACCAAAATCACATCTCAAAACATGCGCCCAACATGTGCGAAAATCTAAGGCAGGTGCATCCATCATGCACGAAATCATGAAATCCAATATCAAGCTCCGAACATGCGCAAAATCAAATCAGGTGCACAAGGTGCACAAAACAAATATCGAGTATCACAATTGAAATCGAAGTCCATTGCATCTAAGTGCACAAAAGGCGTATCACTGCACTGCAAGCATATATAAACTATACAGAGTGCAGGAACCAAATCGTGTGCGTGCATACGCACAAAATCAACTCAAATGTCTAAAACCGTAAAATCACAAACATGTGAAACCAAATCATGAAAACGATATCAAGTGCAACACTGTGCAAAGATCGTAAATCTTCAATCATCAAAATCAAATCATGCGAATAAATCACCCAAAACATCGAAATCAATAATGGCGGAATAGTACCGCTCAAGCACATCCTCTAAGAATCTTGGGCCAACTGTCGCGGTCACTAGTGGGACGTCTCGTCGATGATCATGAACTCTGGCCTGCTGGTGTGCGTAACAATGACCACTCTTGGGTCAAGGTCTTCACTGTGAATTACCAATCTCTCGGTCCATCGGCTCATCGGCCATGTCAGGTGTGCTAACGGGGATGATCCCGTTCTGGCACTTCTCTGGTCATCTCTCGGTCAATCATCGCAACCACTCGTAAGACAACATATCACTGGCGTCGGCCTCTGGCTCTCTGAATGTACGTGACACATCTGATCTTGGGTGCAAGTATCATTGCAGCAGTGTCCTGGAAGGAATCCTGCTCACGGTCTCTTCCATGTCTCGTTTCTGCCAACTGTCCGGAAGTCATCGTCCTTTCCTATATCTACATCTTGCTCTGGAACGGCTGCATACCCATCGCGACTCCTTCTGGAAGGTATATCCAGTACTCTGCCTCGGCATGCGCATCGCATCTCTGATGTCAGCGAAGTGGAACGTCATCTCATCTAGATCTGGTACGAACCTCTTACTTCACTTTTCTCTAATGTCATCTGCTTTGGACTCGTCTCGTCGCGGCTGCATGGACTGAGCTCCAACGGCTATCCTCGTATCGGGAGTCTCCCAAGAAATGCATCTCCCCACCTAGCATACGAATTAAGTCGAGCCATTTGATCGAGTCGTCAAAACCTCATAATCCCCCAAGAGCTCACCATCTTGGGCACAGTTTAATAGTATCGAGTACATACCACAGCATCGGTGGTCCAGCCGTAGAAGGGCAAACCCAAGCCTCACTAATGGCGCCGTAGAACTTCCGCAAACCCGAAGGTTCAATGGCTTTCACACGATCATTAAGTCTTGTTAGGGTTTCATTCTTCTAGAGGGACCATAGAATTGCCTGCATGTCTTTCCGACTACTTTAAACTTGGAATAATAGGTTTCTGACATTCGATCGTCTCTGTCAACTCTCAACGTCTCCACGTGAAGTCGTCTCAAGCTGGAATCAATCTATCTGATGACCTCGTATCGGGGTAGGCGAATGATCCACATGTCCTAGTCATTCATCCTCGATGACTAGCGACCTTCTATCATCTCTTAGTACAACTCGTACTGCATTAGCTCCAGCATCTGGGGCAATATCTCGTCGTTCGCAGCAATAACTGGCTCGCTCGTCTGCACGCTGAACAGTGCCTCGACCATCATGAATAAGCAACACACCAACGGTCATCAAAATCTGGCTGGCCTCTGTCAGTGGCCCAATCCTCTGATACGGATCGGCACGTCCGAGAAATCTCATAAAGGCGATCCGCCAAACGCTCGTGGCACGGAAACACAGTAAGAAGACACATCTCCGCAATCGTGTGTCGCCGGAATTTCGCCCTGGTCAGTCCTCGTTCGTGACAAGCTCGTGCTGACCGTAACTCTAGCTGTAGCTCTCCTTGCCCGAAATCGTGGCAACAAACCCATAACTGGTACTGATGAGGCTAGATCGGAATGAATATAATACTGAGCAAAGAAATGTACATCCTAAGGCTTCTTAAGTGGAGTAGCGTATCGTAAATATGCCGCGGAACATACCTATGGTACGTCACTCTACTTTAGTCACCTATTCCATCAACCAAGGGTCATCCTACGCTCCGAAGGTAAAACCTAACTCTCTGATACCAACTTTGTCATGACCCGAAAGTACGGAACATGACCGGCACTTAAACTACGAACGTCTCGAGGCGTACGTAATCGAAGTAAACCGAAAACCCAGAAATCCAAACCAAGAAAACATGAGTGCAGGAAAAACCAACTTAAAGCAACTAGTTTCAATAGCATAAGCCGAATTATGCGGTTTTTAAAAACATCAAAAATTTCCTGAAAATTTCGGCAGAGTCTCCTTTGTAAATACTGGCCCCCAAACGGGATACAACATGAATAGTATACGAAATCAATAAAAAGGCATCCCCAAGCGGGAGCTAGCTCTTTGTCAATCGACGGTCACAACCACACAAGCAATATAATATACAACGCCAAGGGCGAGGATCAAAAACTCAAAAGGAAACTCAAAACCACAAGAAATCCACAGAAATATAACGCGCGACTCTAAGGTCGAAAGAATAACACCACTGGTCTCTATCTCAAAATAAATACATGTTTGGTTGATGGAACTTCTAGATACAACAGAATAATGATATACAAGATATATAATGGGGGTACGATACAAGTAAACCCACCTACTAGCAAATCACCCGAAGGAAACTATGCCCGCAAAGCCGTAATGAAACCTGTACGGCAATCCTGCAAGAAACTGGGGCACAACGGGGGTGAGTTGCCAACTCGTGAATAGAAAAATATCTACGAAAAGAAATCGCATAAATAACGCAACCTAGGTCAAAGATCAAATATATCCTCAATTATATATATAACATGCAACCTATAACAAGGCTAGGATAAATATCTAACCCGAGTGTAATCTCATGTGCCCGTGCCAGTGCCTCAGGTAGCAATATAACATATGAATGAGGTATGAATGCATGGAAACAGAATACATGTAAATGAAGAACTGTTTTCATAGCTTAGTGAGATTTCCTTTGAATTTTTAAAATGAGGTATCATAATGAAATCAGCATAAAACAGTGCCTAGCATCGGCACAAAACGTAATCCCAATATCTCGATATCTCTGTATCACAGTCTCTGTAACTCAATATCTCGAAATCTCAATGTCTCAATCACAATATCTAGGGCGCCGTCAGTCCAGACCGGCCCCTACCATCCATCTCAAGACCACGACGGTATCCTCCGGATATCCGACGCGTCGGGTAAAATCACCGGTAGGTAGTGCTCCCCTGCCAGGCTCACATCGTCATCATCACGCGCTTCTTGCCCCTGGGTACCTTACCGGGTCCACCATGTACCCGAAACGGTTCATCCGTCTCCTCGAATCGGGTCTCGAAATCCATCAGCAAACTCATGGTGGACGACTCATACATCATGGGAAAACCGCACTTTTTATTTTAAAAGAGAGAAAAGGTTTATTTACGTTTTTGCGGTTTTCCTCCAAATCCAGAAAATCACATGGAAATCCGAATCCAAAAGCTCAATAACACGTAAAATAGTGAATATATGCATGAGAATCCATGAATGCGGCATAACAATGAATAACGGTATGCAAGAAGTAGCAGGTAATAACTACAATGTCTAAACTAACATATGAGGCAAGTACACTAATATCATGTCTAAACTATTAGCTAACAGGCTATGTCAAGCAATAATATTTTCTAAGGTGTACGTGACATGGCAATTACCGATGAAGATGTGTGTGAGCCGGCAAGTAAGTGTACGTGGTACATACGCATCATCGGTAATGGTGCTGGTGTCCTAACAGCATGATATCAATAATGGAGTATGAAACATAATATAAGCATGCGATGCGAAGCGAACCACAATAATGAGCGGGAGCTGAATACTAGACGCAACTATAACTAATCTGCATTAATCTAATATATATCCTACAAATGGTGCCTTTTGAAATAACACGAATCATGGGGTTTTGAAAATAGGGGCTACGGTGTTTTTATGAAAAGATACGTCTTTTGAAATATCCGTAGGATCCCTTGGGCTATCTTTTAAAATATCCACGATTCGTTAGTTTTTGAAATAGGTAAGAATCGAATCTAATCTAACAACTACACTAAACTATACGGCTGAACTAACAAGCTGAACTACAGGTAAGGAAACCGCCTAACATCTGAGTCGATACATATACATACCTGTATATATATTAGTCGGTGATCCTGCCTCAATAATATCATATCCGATACCATATCAATAATCAGACACCCCAAGTCAAGAGTGCGGATCAGTCATCAAAATATAGCTCGTACGTAAATCTGTCGTACAGCATCCCCAAATTTGGGTACTGGTTAATATCATATTCATCACACTATTCATCTGGTATCCTCTTTATCAAATATCATGATCGGGGTACTGATCTGCATCTAGTACAATACTGATACCGCCTAAGTATTCATGGACGTGTGTGAAACACTACGTCATGGACCTGCTACAACGTCATGTCGTATCTCAAATACGAACCCTGCTATTTCACCGAATTCACAACCTCAATACAAATCTCATCGACTCATCTCAAACCCAAGTATCATCCTCAAATCCGTATGTCAACACATAGTCCCATACCCATGTGAACAGATAACTATATATTCTCGTATAAGCACAAATGAAAGAAGAAAGTATGCAAGTTTGGGTTGGTGTGTGCATGTGTAGTGCGACCACTACTCTACGGTTTCGCGACACTAAATCATCTAAGAACACCAAATATCCATATTATCATCAATATACTCAAACAATATATATATATGTGTGTATACGTATTCGTATACATCACCACGAACTGCGGGGGTGCTATACGCCATCCACCCGACTTCTCCCCGTAGATATAAATCTACTCACCTGGTCCTCGCTAGCCGGTGCCGACGTCGCCGCGCGCTTGCTTTTCGTCTCGAAGTCCACATGGGGGTTCCTACATATCATAACGCACCGCATCGCATTAAAATCCGACTCATGACCAAAACGACACACGAATCCCACATAGGTCAAAACCTATGGTTGCTTCCACAAATCAACCCAAAAACCCTCGACATCGCGTACAAACGCTAGACTATCGAGAAAAACTCAATACACTCATTTGCACATTCACGAACACTAATTTTAATATAAAATAGGTTAAAACTCACAAAAACCCCAAATTCACTTTTAAAAGCCGTTTTTCCGAAAAACTAGCAAGCAAAATTTCCCGTTTTAGTACAAAACTCGACGTTTAAACAATTCTAGCGGCCATAATACTTATTAAATAACTTAAATAAGTCGTATAACCCATAACCACAATTTAATCTCATCAAACTATATACGTTCAAAAAAACTAGTTTGCAATTTTACCCAAATTTCAACCATTTTAGCAAAAATGCATAAACAACAATTTAGTTTGGATTTGCATGATCTAAAATATTAAAATACAATTTAAAATGTTAATAATACCATGGATACCCTAATTAGATTTTTATCCCAATTGATTAATTAAATTCCCAAAACCTATTTAACTGAATTAGTGTAATTATCACAATTTTTAAACTAACAATTAACAACTAGCTACTAACTTGTTTTAACATGTCATAAGAGCTTAAATACATTACACAACCATACACCAATTTCATAAAACCCTAACTTGCATTCAAGTTCTTTTCTTGAATTTTCATCACACAAACCACAACAACCAATTTAACACTTATAAACAAAATCATATAAGCAACTAATCAACAAACAACCATGGGGCACAAAATTTATACCTCACAAATCCATGATCAAACATGAAATCTAGACCTCCAAAATGAAATCCTTGCACCAAGATCCATGCATCTAAGGCTACACTAAAATGGTTAAGAACTAGATTTAGATTTTGGGATTTTTTTGATGGGTATTTGATGAATTTTTTGAAGCAAAAGAGATGGAACAATGGGGGGGAGAAATAGGGCTCTTGGTGCAGGAATTTCAGCCAGCAAGGGAGTGGGGGGGAGGAGAGAGAGCGAGGTGGAGAAAAATGGGGAGAAAAAGACAAAGTCTACACCCCATTTTGACTTTCTTTCATTTCCCTTTTTCTTTTCTTTTCTTTTCTTTTCTTTTGAAAGGTGAGCTAATTGGAGAGAGAGAGAGGGGGGCTGTCAAGGTGGGGCTGACCATGTGGGGAGGGGAAGAGAGGGTGAGGTGTGGGTGTGTGGGTTAGGGAAAAAGATGAATGTATTACCCCAATTCCCATTAACACTAATTTCACCGAAAAAAGCCTTTTTCTTCGATATTTTCTAAACCGTTTTATCAAACGATTTCATTTCAAAAACCACATGATAAAATTTTATTTAATGTTTTATAATGCACAAAATTTGTTTCAACTCATTCCAATTTGTAATTTTCCCTAATTAAATGTATTAGTGACGGCTTAAAATAATAATAAAATAATTTTTTTTCAGAAAATTTGAAATTTCACCAGTGGCTCAATAAACACCAAATACTAGCAATTACATAGCTAGAATATATATATATTTAATTTTATAATAAAGATATTTGCATTTTAACTTTTTACAGAAAACCCCCTTATTTTACCGATTTTTCGAAATTTCACCGAAACGATTTTCGAAACGCTACATCTTCTTTTCACCCTTTGCTTTCGCCCTGGATGTAGAAGAAGAAGGTCCCCCATTAAGCAGAGCTTGTGTCTCCCTGGTTTCTTTCAGGGTGTAAGTAGAAGGTAGGGACTGTGGAAATAAGTCAGCGTATGACCTGTTTCCCAACGTGGTCTCCAGGTCCTTGAGCTCATCAACAGAGCTAGTCATTGTAAGGACGTTGTCCCCTACAGATGACCCAATAGCCAACCTCGCTTGAAATAAATCGTTCGAGGTCTCATATCTTGCGATATGAGTTTGCTCTCCATATAAATCTTTGTTATGGAGAAAGATGGAAAATAAGTCCATCTTCTCGTGTTGCTTCTGGTATACACCATCAACTGAAACCAATACGAGGCACTCAGCTTTTGCTTTATCCTTTTCCCTTGTCTGACGGATATCCCTATCCGCGATGGTGGAAACTGGACCTGGGACGGCGGGATCTTGAGTAGTAATAGGGTGGTCCAGCTTGTCATAGGCAATGGACATCTGGACGGACCTTTGCCAGTCATATAAGTTAGATTCAGTCAACTTGTTATCTAGATGTAACCTAGTCATGGTCACAAGGTCGCTGCAATGAGAGAGAGAAGAAAACACTTTAGCATGATGTTCTTGCAAGTTTAGATTGGTTTTTAATTTATCTAAACTGGATGGCTCCCACTGTTTCTCGAATCCTTCCTCAAACCATAAAAGAAGAATTAGCCAGGACTATTCTCACTGTACAATTCTTGCTTAACCGTTCAGTCAGGCTAGTGTCGGTACTTCGAGGGAGGTTTTGCAACGCTTTCGTGAAGTCCCTTAATTAAATAACCTCTTTTCTCTGGGGGCGTAGCCCCGCTGACACCATTCTTGACACCTACTTGGTTTATAGCCTTGATTGTTAAGTGACGAATCTCCTGATAAGTAGCATATACTAACAGTAGGATCGGGATCAAAATATCATCCTATGATAATGTTGAAGGAATCCTACCAACATTCATCAAACTCCAAATGGTATGCTACACTAGCAAATTTCAGTTTCTTTAGAAACTCCGGATGTTGATTTTTGCCCCATGTTCTTATGACCATGACGAAAGCCAACAAATCATAAAACACATGTCAAGTTCTGCCCATCATTATCTTGTTAATTTGAACCCACCCGTATGTACCCTTGACGAAAGCCAACAAGGTTATACGACTGTCCCAAACCAACGCATCTATCTATGCAACAAATGAATACCCCAGCAGCTACCAAACACTATGTCTTGACGAAAGCCAACAAACATAGCTTGAATACTACTGACCATCCATAAGAAATGACGGAGGGCTACGACTGGTTTTGGCGAAACCGTGAACGTGGTGAACTTGATATAATCGAAGGAACCTGATAGCTTTTTAAAAGGAGTGGTTAAAGCTCCGCAATTAAAAATTCTGCTCTTTTAAAATAACCGAGTGGTTTCTTTTAAATTTGTTCCAACGATTCAACTTTGGTTTATTTTCTTTGCATTAAAATAATGTGTCCCATCATTTAACCTATCATTGCAGATAATTGGGAAATCAGTTTTCCTTTAACAGTACACAGTGAACCTGAAACATTGAAATGTTTCGATGGGGTATCCCGGTATTCCTAGTAATGCCTCTTCCATTATCCAGATTCACAACTGTAACCGTATAATTCTTTGCCATCTCTCCAAATCCCTTTATATGTCTTTAGTCATTACCTTCTGCACACCTCTTTAGGCCAAATGGTTTTCTTCCTTCCCTACCGTTCGGCACCAGCCTATGGTTTGGAAGAAGACTATCCAATAAGCATAATGGGTGTACTGTCCTAATCCTAGGAGCACTCGCAATGCGAGAGAAGGTGAAGATAAAAGACAACCGAATAAACCTTATTCCTATTTCTCCTGAACCAGGATCCATCCTTGAACTGGAACAAGTTCCTTTCGAGTTCGTATATAACAATACGATGGATTATCCAATAAACTGGGATCTTCGTAGTGATACGGAGTGTCCTGGAGAAATACAAAGGTGATTTAGGATTGGCGAAGAAATACTTGGTTTGGTCGTGAATAGCAGTCGCAATTTACTTTGCCCTCTTACTAATCCCTTTCTTTGTCTTAACTTAATACCTTCTGTACACTATTTAGGCTAATTGGTTTTCTTCATTCCCTACCGGTCGGCACCTGCCTATGGTTTGGAAGAAGACTATCCAATTTGCGTAATAGGTGTACTATCTCCTAAACTAAGGAGTACTCGCAACCTGAGAGAAGGAAAAAGGAAAAGACAACTGAATAATCCTATTCTTTTTCTCCAGAACCAGAAACCATCCTCGAATTCCTTCGAGTTCGTATATAACCATATGGTGGTTTTGTCCAATGGAAGTGGACGTTCGTAGTAATACGGGGTGTCCCGGAAAAAAAGGGTAAAAATAGGAGTGGCAATGAGGTCTGCAACTCTGACAATCCAAAAGCCCGTGTTAAGAAGGTTCGGTCAACTTGGTCACTGAGTCATAGTCTAGGGTCGGGTCAATGGTCGCTGCCAAAGAGAGAGAGAAAAGAAACACTCAGCGTGCACTCTAACCTAGATCAGAATGGTTATCATTTTATCCAATCTGGAAACCTCCCACTGTAACGTCAAATTCTTCCCCAAACCTGAAAGAAGAATTAGCCGGGATCACCCGAGGAGTAAACCAACTCATCTGTGGGAATCGGGATCCAACTATCATCGCATGATAACGTGACGAAATCCGCTCACGTTATCACACTCCAGAAGGTATGCGCATATCTGGCAAGTTTCAGTTCTTTTGAAACTCCCGATGTGGATTTTTGCCCCATGCTCTTATGACCTTGACTTTGGCCAACATATCATAAGTCACATGTCAAGTTCTACCCGTCATTGTCCAGGTTAATTTGAACCCACCCGTACATACCCTTGACTTTGGCCAAAATGGCAGTACGACTGTCCCAAACCAACGCATCTATCTATGCTGCATATGAATACCCAACAGCTACCAAACACTGTGCCTTGAATTTGGCCAACATACACAGCTTGAATACTATTGACTATCCATATGAAACGACGGAGGGCTACGAATGGTTTCTGGCGAAAACCTTTAACGTAATGAACTTGATATCGTTGAAGGAACTGATAGCTTTTAAAAAATATAGTGACGAAAACCTTTGCTAAAGAGGTCACTCCCGGTGAAGGGATATCGGCTCTTTCCCCGTAGAATGAGGTGCAGGATATTCCAACTGAATACCATGATGCAAAGAAAAAGTAATCGGCTATAGTGAAGTTATTGCCCTGACGCAAACTTCTGTCCCAGGGGTCACTCCCGGTGAAGGGATCTCGTCCCTTGCCTCGTCGACTGAGGAGCAGGATATTCCAACTGAATACCACAATGCAAAACAAAAGAGAACGCCCTTGCAATAACAGCTTTTTGAAAAGTGTTCCAACAACATCAGAATAGGTTTGTTTATCTTGCATTGATCCGGATCAACGCAGTCCCATCAATTGATCACACCACAAAAGAACGAAAATAATGATGTACGTATATGCCATCCGCATTCGCCACTGGGTCCCGTCATCACCCGTTAGGTTACTTAACTAACGACAGAGCGGGGACTGGACTAGCGCGGTTGCAAAACATATACAACATCTACTAGTATATATATAATATATAATTTTCGCTCAAGGCGTGATAAAATGCAACATCACAGAAATGTACAGCATCACAGAATAATACAGATATCTGGGATCCCCGGGTTTCATAGAGCCGCTACTGAAACCCGACGTTCCCCTGGTCGTATGGATAGCCTGTGCAATGAAAATCCTAGACCCCTACGGGCGCGGCAAGTTACCCGCCAAAACCTGAAGCGAGGCAGCCCCCTTCAGCAACGTGAATGGACCACCCAGCACTTCACGGAATCCGGTAACTTGGGCACCCCTCCTTGGGTCAACCTTTACCCACTACGAGTGCGGCGAACAGCCCGCCAATTCTAGAGTAAAGCCCCCTCTGTCTCAAAGCCATGAGATGCGGTTTTGTTGCCCTCTAGAACCCGTCTATCCGTGCACCCCTCCGCGGGGTAATCCTAGTACAGAAAGTAAAATATACATACAACGGGTACATCGACCGCAACCTGGTCGTGCCCCAAAATACTAATACAAACTGGCAGTGACGGCAGTCCACATGTCGGATGCTCGCCCCGCAATATCAAATGTACATATAAAACAAAACAGTACTAACATTGCATCCAGGCTATCCCCCACAACCGATCCGCAACATCACAGCACAACACAGAACATCAACGTGAATGTCACGTTCGCAAATCCTTCTAACCGGGCTATAGCAGTTAGACAGGATTTACCGATCAAGTGACATTCACGGTCGCAGATATAATGTAAATACTGTGAACTAGCATGTTTAAAATATCCGATCGACCAAATTTTATCAAGTGGGCCCCAAGCAGTACTGTAGCACTTACAGAAAATCTGGGCCTAAAAAGAATATACCAAAACCCCTATTTCCAACCCAAAAGCCTACTGTTAAAATTTGGTGCGATGAATAGTAAAAAGCGCGGTGGAACCGCGGCCCAAGCATGGGTTTGGCGGCGGTTTGGAGAGATCTCGCGACCAAATTTTCACAGATTTCTTAGATTTTCATGCACAGCATTCTGAAACAACCTGAAAAATTTTTGGAGCTAAAAAAATTCGACAGAGAATAGTGCACTGAAAATACGGTTTTTGCGATTTTTGTTCGATCGGGTTTTAAACATACTAGAGCAAGCTAGGCATGGTTAATGGCGTGGCTCTGATACCAATGTAAGTCCGCGGCGGCGCCCCGGCCGTCGATCCGACGCCGGAAATGCGGAAACGAAAACTTTGCAAACTAGCAAACCGGCACCACCGCGCACTTTTCACCCGGATCGGGCCATTAACCTAGCTACTAGCAAACTAAAATACGGGTAGAGAAGTATACCAAGCGATCCGTGTCCTTCGGTCTTCGTCTCCACTCCGATCTCCCGCGGAATCTCCGTCCGTCACGCCCTCGTCGGAAAGGGCACCACGTAGCCGGATGCTTTTACGGGCTCCCACCTCTGGACCGAGGCAACTCGGGCGCGAAGTTGGCTAGCCGACGCGTCCAAGGTTTGCTGTAGGCTAGTGTAGAATGCTATATCCCTTTAGGGTAGTGAAGTTGCCATTGATGGAGGTATAGAATAGAAATCAACTTTCAAGTGGAGCTTGGGAATTTTGTGTAAGCTAAAAGAGAATCATGAATTATTTCCCCAGTCCAAAAATGAACCTCTCATCTCACTCAAAATGTGGCCGGCCAAAAAGGAGAAGGGCATCCAAATAAGGGAGGTGAGTGTAGGAACTAAAGTGGTGACCACATCAAAAGCAAGCCTCATATCAAAGACAAATCAACTCTAATCTCATTAATGCATGTAATGATGTATGAAAAGAAAAGATGCCATCATAATCTATGCAAATGCAAGAAACCCCTCCACAATGTGCTATTTGCAAACTTGCAAATAACACCCTCCATCACAAAAGTCCGGCCGTGAAGGAACAAAGAAAAATCGGCCGGAACGGAAAGCAAACTGGCAACTCCAGAAAACCGATCCCGTAATAAATTACAGGAAAACCCCGCTACTGCATATACATGCCTGCATTTGTATTCCCACTGAACACAAATGCAAAGAGACAAAACTACACTATCTAATACTAGGATCCGGCTTAAGCCAAAGCCGGCTAGTAAAAACCGTCCGATCACGATCCGTGCAATACCGCACGTATCTGATCGAACCCTGCCATATCTCCATATGGCCTCTACAGCGTTTCGCCCGAAACCTGAGTAACTGTGTGTGGTAGACTCAAAAGACTCGTCAATACTATGGCTGTGGATTTAACCACTAGCACGTCAGAGGTATTAGCCATACGTGACAGGCCACCAGCTATTGACCAAAAGGGACGTCGATGAGCGAACTCATCCTGACACCCTACTGAGCCTGTCAGTGACAATATCCGTACAGTCCGGTCCGTTCGTCTACGAGCATCGCATGGCGGGCCAAGGGGGTTGGTAAAAGTCAGACCCCCAAAAGCGGTACAAGTCGTGTCGGAGTGCAGCGCAGAACACCCTGAGATACTACTGGAATACCTACCGGTAAATCTACTGCCTTGGCCAAGTGCTTTTCATGTACTGGCTCTCCTAGACACAGTGCGACCTCACCCCTAATACCGGGAGAGACGAACCCCTGCAGATCCGCTCACTGCCTCCATGTGGCTCGGGACTATACCCAACTAAAACCTGTTTGCATGACTCCTTTGAGCCGTGGTAGGGTAGTAATCAAAGCACAGTGGGAACTCACACGAGAAAAATGACGATCTCAGGTCGATGAACTAACCTGTACACATGTCACCAGGGAACTGCTATCTGACATCAGGTATAATCCCAACTTGCAGGTTCCCGGCGAGTCCTGTCCGGTGTACTCATAACCCAATGAGCACCTGTATACATCTTAGGTGAACCAACTGACACCAGTGGCTTGTGAGACCGGCCACCGCCCCTCGTCGGGGTCTCGACTGTATACACTAGTCTACTCTGGAGAATCGATGCCCTGTCTCGAAACTCCCATGACTAGGGACCTTTTAAGGATGTGCTTATAGACTCCAGCTCTCACTTATATGATCGCCCTCATACTGCTGGTAGTCAAGCAAGAATCCTAGGGGCTCTATCAACGTGTAATAGCAACTCGTAAGGTCACCTAAAGCAGTACACGATGATAAAGATAAACCGGATAGCATACTATCATCTCGAGTAAGACTGTCCTACCGGCATAGGTCCTCCCTCAATCATTGCAATCACGTGCCTGCGATCCAATAATTGACTATGAGGGCACTATATCCAACAGTTTTCATAATTCTGGCTCGGTTTCTGGACTTTCCTGCACAATTTCACCGAGACAAAAGTTGCGCAATACAAGGATGATGCGATGCCATGAAATGCAGTCAATTTCCTTTATAGTGCCGGTTTTAGAGTCTAACACATGCAATCTGATTTTAACGACTGATTTGCTAATATGTGCTATATGAATGCCGAACACTTCTAGATGAGTGCAAATGATAGGGAAATTTCCGTGTTAAAAATACATTATTTTCGACTGATCAAGTTTCTAATTGAGATAATTTCTGCACCATTGGTATTTTTTTCAGTCACCTTTGCTTCTATTGTGAGTTAGAACCGATATATCGATGTGTAGTGAACTTAGAAAATTCCTATTGAGGGTTTTGAAAATTTTTGAATCGTAAAGTGTAATTGAGATTAGTAGAGACCTTATCACCCTTGTAAGGATTGTATCTTGGACTGAAACCATAGAATAAACCCGGAATACGAATTTAGAAACCCCGACATCGGAAAAAATGTGAAATTTTGATGGTATTTGGAAATCTGCTAACACACGGGGACCTGAAAAATTATTTAGCAAGGACGGTGATGCATGCAGGCAACCTAGGACACCCACTAAAACCCTAGCCCCTACCTCCCCAACCTGGCTGCAGATTTAACTCAGAAGCCCGCAATTTGCAGCCTGGGTCCCACCATTTTTGTTCGTGCTTCGTCTGTGGCTCCAGTATCTGTAATCTAAACCCTCCACATATGCAAAATTGGATAATTTGGCGTAGGGAAAAATCTGGAACTAGTTTCTGTAAGTGCACGGCGGCGCCCCGGCCGTCAATCCGACGGCCAAATGCGGAAGCGGTGATAAACTTTAAATTTACTTAAACTGGCAAACCGCCGCGCACTAATACCTGGATCGAACCATTAATTAGTCCTAGCTAACTACAAGATGGGAAGAGAGATATACCGACTGATCCAAGTCTCCGGTCTTCTCATCGTCGTCCCGATCTCCTGCGGAAGCTCCGGTCTCCACCTCGTCGCCGGAAGTGCACCACATCGCCTACTTCTTTTACGGGCTCCCACCTCAATGCCGAGGCAACTCGGGCACGAAGCTGGCTAGTCGACGTGCCCAAGATTTGCTGTAGAATATTGTGTAAAACTTGTGTCTCAATTTGGGGTAGTAGATGTTGCCTTTTGAAATGGTGGAGGAATTGATTTTTGAGATGAACTAGAGAGCTTTTCTTAGCACTCTTAGAAAGCCAAAATGCCACACCAAAGAAATGAATCCCCTTCCCTCCCAAGGAATGGCCGGCCCCCCTTGTGTGATTGGAGAGAGAGAGCAAAGACAAGGGGGTAGGTGGAAAGTGAGTGATGATGAGGAAAAATCAAATGATCACAACAATTCCAACACTCAACCAACAACCATGAGCAAAAGTCAAGCCATAACAACTAAAGAAAGTCAAGGTATGGTGCAATAAGCATGATGTCACAAAGTGCAAAGACCCCCTCCACAAATGCTTATTTGCAACAATGCAAATAAGCCCTCCTCCACCAATCTTCGGCCAATGAACGATACAAAGGAAATTGGCCGAAACGGAAAGCAAACTGGCAACTCCAGAAAACTGGTCCCGTAATAAATTACAGGAAAACCCCGATACTGTGCATACACACCCGCATTTGTATTTCGACCGAAATACAAAATGCAATGAGACAAAATCTACACTGTACTATACTAGGATCCGGCTTAAACCAAAGCCGGCTAGTAATATCCGTTCGATCCTGATCCGTGCAATACCGCACGTATCTGATCGAACCCTGCCATATATCCATATGGCCTATGGTACAAACTGTCCGATCCTGATCCATGTAATACCGCACGTATCTGATCGGAACTTGCCATATCTCCATACGGCCTCTACAACTTTTCGCCCGAAAGCTGAGTAACTGAATGTGGGGGACTCTAAAGACTCGTCAACACCTTGGTTGTGGATTTAACCACTAGCACGTCAGAGGTATAAGCCAATACGTAACGGGCTACCAGGTACTGACTAAAAGGGACGTCTGTGAGCGAACTCAGCCTGACAACCCTACTGAGCCTGTCAGTGACAATATCCGTACAGTCCGGTCCGTTTGTCTATGAGTATCGCATGGCGGGCCTAGGGGGTTGGTAAAAGTCATACCCCCAAAAGCGGTACAAGTCGTGTCGGAGTGTAGCCCAGAACACCCTGAGATACTACTGGAATACCTACCAGTAAATCTCCTTGCCTCGGCCGAGGGCTTCGTGTAATGGCTCTCCTAGACACAGCACGACCTCACCCCCAATACCGGGAGAGACGAACCCCTGAAGATACGCTCACTGCCTCCATGTGGCTCGGGACTGTACCCAACTAAAACCTGTTTGCACGACTCCTTTGAGCCGTGGTAGGGTAGTAATCAAAGTACAGTGGGAACTCACACAAGACAAATGACGATCCCCAGGTCGATGAACTAACCTGCACACATGTCACCTGGGAACTGCCATCTGACGTCTGGTATATGACTAACTGGCATGTTCCCGGCGAGTCCTTTCCGGTGTACTCATAACCCAATGAGCACCTGTATACATCTTAGGTGATCCAACTGACACCAGTGGCTTGTGAGACCGGCCACCGCCCCTCGTCGGGGTCTCGACTGTATACACTAGTCTACTCTGGAGTATCGATGCCCTGTCTCAAAACTCTCACGACTAGGGACTATTTAAGGATATGCTTATAGACTGCCAGCTCCCACGTATATGATCGCCCTCATACTGCTGGTGGTCAAGCAAGAATCCTAGGGGCTCTACCAACGTGTAATAGCGACTTGTCAGGTCACCTAAAGCAGTACACGATGATAAAGGTAAACCAGATAGCATACTATCATCTCGAGTAAGACTGTCCTATCGGGATAGGTCCTCCATCAATCATTGTAATCACGTGCCTGTGATCGAATAATTGAATCTGAGGGCACTATCTCCAACAATCTCCCACTTGCACTCAAGGCTAATTATTGCGATGTCGCATACTCACAGCACGTGTGATACCGAACACCCAACTCCTCTACTAGTCAGTCTCACAAAGCTCGCTTGCGAAACTATTGCTTCGAGTAATAGCCTTAGTGAGTGGATCCGCTTTGTTGTTTCTTTCTATGTCTCTCTATATCTCAAGTTCGCGGAGAAACCCATCTCCCGAAAAGAGTAATACCTGTCTTAGAATGTGTCTGGATGTCTGATGGGACATAGCTCATAAATGAACTCCAAATCCAAACTTCTTAGACTGTATCGTCAACTGAACTTAATCAGTATCCCGCGCCATGCCACCCTCAGTATTGCCTTGGACCACCTGTCAAAAATACTACCCCTCGTCAGAAGGAAAAACTATAACTCTGACAACCTCCTTGTCGTCCATGTCACCTTGGAAGCCTGGAATGATAACTGTCTCCCGAATGAGGCTGTCGTTATCATATCCCTAGAACATCCACTTATGTTCTAAAACTGCTTCCGACGGTTTCTCCAGGATTGGATCAATGTCAACTTATTGCAGCTAGTGCAAGAACAACATCTGGTGTGGTACTTGACATCTTATGATTGACTAAATTGCCTAAGCAAGTGATCTGCCAATCATGCACATCCCTCTCTACTTTAGTCTATAAGACACCTTTAGAGAGGGTGACTCTATCACCTGCAGGTACACCACCATGCCAGGAGTCGTCCATTCTAAATACTCTTAGAATGCTGTCTAAGTACCCTGATTGGGAAACCACCCAAATCTAGATCTAAAATCATAAATCTAGTAACCAGTATGTCTAATACAAAATCCCTTTCCCATATGGAGAAAACACTTTGTGACGACCAAAGTATAACCGATTGTAGTATAGGAGTTTCCTTTCCTATTCTGTGTATGTCATCCAAATACCAGGATATCACACCCTACTACCTTCTCAACAGATCCATCCCCTATTCTGATGAAGTCAAACCCATGACTGTCACGTCAGAAATAGATGATCTATCTCCGCTACAGCTGCTTTAGTCTATAAATAGACATAAGCTGCTTGTCCACCAATGCTTCCGCTGCTCCCACTGACTACGACAACCCTCTGGCAGAGTCATATATACGTAAACTTCTAAAACTAGTTTAGAATGACGCTATACTCATCCTCCCGCCGGGTCTCGCAGCCTGGAACAACAGCAATGGTAATTGTGGGTAAACAAGAACTTCCCTGCCACCGTCCTTGAGGCTACCGGAGTACCTCTCGGGTGCCTGAAGTTACCCACCTTATCTGCGGAGTGGCCAATGGAATGTCAATCCAGATTGAATCTTTAGGTTCCTTATCAAATCTTCAGTAATCGTTTGTGGTTCTGGAATCACTTCCAGTTCTACCATACTCCCACTACTGTTTTCTGAGAAAAATCCATTTTTAATAAAACTGTGGCGAGTCTAGAACAATATTGCTATTGTTCATCCAGATGGTAGAAAGTCAACCCTCGTCATAGCCTGGGTCAACCCATAAACAGCCATTACAGAAACGTGCCTTGAGTTTTCCAGTGTCTGGTTTTAGTCATAAGCCGGACAACTCCCCGTACCTTAACACCGTTAAGATACGAACTGTTCTATGTCCAATATAGAACCAGAGGCACTGATTTAATTGAACCAGATTCAAATCATGCAGCTGTCTCCAGTGCATGTCTACTAAATGGAAAAAGTCCTATCAGCGTTACTCAACTTAGGAATGCTTCCAATTATGAGTAACCTGAAAGAGAAGCAAGATATCTTTATCATCACTATCAACTGAATACCATACACAAGTATCTACATCTTCGATCACTTTGAAGAATCCCGATACTTGCTACACCTGGTTCTCTACTCTATTCAAATACCTATAACTTCTCAAAATTCGGACCCTGTGTTTTCCACGAAACACCTGTCTAAAAACTAGAGAAGTCATAAGTAAACCGAATATAGTACGAGGACCAACCCCTCTGTCCTGAGGGACCCTGGACAACATACAATACTCTGTATAAGTCCCTTGAGTCTGATAACTCATTCACTGTGTGTCGTAGGTTGAGAACTGTACTTATGGTTAAGAAGAATTACACCGCTATTTAATGCTCCTTACCTAACCATCCACTGATATAGGTAAATGTCGTAGACACAATTTCAGAAAGGTATATCTCACTCTATGAAAATAGACGTACAGATATATCAATTTGAAATTGGTGCATAACAGCGGATATTCAAAACCAAATATTTGCCGACCGGCAAACAGCCCAGGTGATTTCCTCAAATATCACCGATTACAACGAATCCCGATATAATGAGGATGATCACCCAATTCCCAATACCTTACTCCCACTCATCATCTGTAAAACCATACAGATGTGAGAATCAAACCTGGTAAATACATACCCTGGAGTAAGTATCTAATCGGGAAATCATCTTTCTTTTAACATTACACAGTGAAACTGAAACATCGAAATGTTTCGATGGGGTATCCTGGTATTCCTAATAATGCCTCTTCCAGATTCACGACTGTAACCGTATAATACTTTGCCACCTCTCCAAATCCCTTCATATGTCTTTAGTCTTTACCTTCTGCACACCCCTTTAGGCCAAATGGTTTTCCTCCTTCCCTACCGTTCGGCACCAGCCTATGGTTTGGAAGAAGACTATCCAATAAGCATAATGGGTGTACTGTCCTAATCCTAGGAGCACTCGCAATGCGAGAGAAGGTGAGGATAAAAGACAACCGAATAAACCTTATTCGTATTTCTCCTGAACCAGAATCCATCCCCGAACTGGAACAAGTTCCTTTCGAGTTCGTATATAACCATACGATGGAGTATCCAATAAACTGTGGATCTTCGTAGTGATACGGAGTGTCCTGGAGAAATACAAAGGTGATTTAGGATTGGCGAAGAAATACTTGGTTTGGTCGTGAATAGCAGTCGCAATTTACTTTGCCCTCTTACTAATCCCTTGCTTTGTCTTAACTCAATACCTTCTGTACACCATCGTTAGGCTAATTGGTTTTCTTCATTCCCTACCGGTCGGCACCAGCCTATGGTTTGGAAGAAGACTATCCAATTTGCGTAATAGGTGTACTACTCCTAAACCAAGGAGTACTCGCAACCTGAGAGAAGGTAAAAGGAAAAGACAACTGAATAATCCTATCCGTTTTCTCCAGAACCGGAAACCATCCTCGAATAAATTCCTTCGAGTTCGTATCTAACCATACGATGGTTTTGTCCAATGGAAGTGGACGTTCGTAGTAATACTGGGTGTCCTGGAGAAAAGGGTAAAAGTAGGAGTGGCAATGAGGTTTGCAACTCTGACAATCCAAAAGCCAGTGTTTAGAAGGTTCGGTCAACTTGGTCACTGAGTCATTGTCTTAGGGTCGGGTCAATGGTCGCTGCCAAAGAGAGAGAGAAAAGAAACACTCAGCGTGCACTCTAACCTAGATCAGAATGGTTACCAATTTATCTAATCTGGAAACCTCCCACTATACCGTCAAATTCTCCTCCAAACCTGAAAGAAGAATTAGTCGGGGTCACCCGAGGAGTAAACCAACTCATCAGTGGGAATCGGGATCCAACTATCATCGCATGATAACGTGACGGAATCCCCTCACGGTATCACACTCCAGAAGGTATGCGCATATCTGGCAAGTTTCAGTTCTTTTGAAACTCCCGATGTGATTTCTGCCCCATGCTCTTATGACCTTGACTTTGGCCAACAAATCATAAGTCACATGTCAAGTTCTACCCGTCATTCTCCAGGTTGATTTGAATCCACCCGCACAAGCCCTTGACTTTGGCCAACAAGGCTATACGACTGTTCCAAACCAACGCATCTATCTATGCTGCATATGAATAACCAACATCTACCAAACACTGTGCCTTGACTTTGGCCAACAAACACAGCTTGAATACTATTGACTACCCATATGAAACGACGGAGGGCTACGAATGGTTTCTGGCGAAAACCTTTAACGTAAAGAACTTGATATCGTTAAAGGAACTGATAGCTTTTTTTAAAAATATAGTGACGAAAACCTTCGCTAAAGAGGTCACTCCCGGTGAAGGGATCTCGGCTCTTTCCCCGTAGAATGGGGTGCAGGATATTCAAACTGAATACCACGGTGCAAAGCAAAAGTAATCGGCTATAGTGAAGTCATTGCCCTGACGCAAACTTTTTGTCCAAGGGGTCATTCCCGGTGAAGGGATCTCGGCCCTTGCCTCGTCGACTGAGGAGCAGGATATCCCAACTGAATATCACGATGCAAAACAAAAGTGAACGTCCTTGTAATAACAGCTTTTTGAAAAGTGTTCCAACAACATCAGATTAGGTTTGTTTTTAACTTGCATTGATCCGAATCAACGCAGTCCCATCAATAGATCACACCACAAAGAACGAAAATATACTGATGTACGTATATGCCATCCGCATTCGCCACTGGGTCCCGTCATTACCCGTTAGGTTAGCTAACTAACGACAGAGCGGGGACTGGACTAGCGCGGATGTTAAACATATACAACATCTACTAATATATATACCAGTATATTATATTTCGCTCAAGGCGTGATAAGAAATGCAACATCACAGTAATGTACAGCATCACAGAACAATACAGATATCTGGGATCCCCGGGTTTCACAGAGCTACTGCTGAAACCCGACGTTCCCCTGGTCGTGTGGATAGCCTGTGCAATGAAATCCTAGACCCCTACGGGCGCGGCAAGTCACCCGCCAAAACCTGAAGCGAGGCAACCCCTTTCAGTACCGTGAATGGACCACCCAGCACTTCACGGAATCCGGCAACTTGGGCACCCCTCCTGGGTCAACCTGTACCCCCTACGAGTGCGGCGAATAGCCCGCCAATCCTAGAGTGAAGCCCCATCCGTCTCAATGCCATGAGATGCGGGCTTGTTGCCCTCCAGAACCCGGCTATCCGTGCACCCCTCCGCGGGGTAATCCTAGTACAGAAAGTAAAATATACATACAACGGGTACATCGACCGCAACCTGGTCGTGCCCCAAAATAATAATACAATCAGGCAGTGAAGGCAGTCCACATGTCGGACGCTCTCCCCGCAATATGAAATGTACATAATACAACAAACTCTGTACTAGCATTGCATCCAGGCTATCCCCACGACCGATCCGCAACATCACAGCAAAAACAGAACATCGACGTGAAAATCACGTTCGCAAATCCGTCTAACCGGGCTATAGCAGTTAGACCGGATTTACCGATCAAGTGACATTCACGGTCACAGATATAATGTAAATACTATGAAATAATGTGTTTAAAATATCCGATCAATCAAATTTTAACAAGTGGGCCCCAAGCATTACTGTAGCAGATTAAGAAATTCTGGGCCCAATGTTATTATTCCAAAACCCCATTTTTAGCCCCAGAAAGATACTGTAGAAATTTGGTGCAGGGAACCCAACAGTGTGCGGCGGAACCACGGCCCAAAGGGGGTTTGGCCGCGGTTCCGCGCTCCTACTGTAGAGTTGTTGCATCGAATTTTCACAGAACTCTTATCTTTTGTAGTAGATCACTTTTCTGTAACCTGAAAAATTTTTGGACACCAAAAAATTTTAACAGAAAACTGATGCGAACAAAAATATAGATTTTGGAATTTTGGTCGATCGGAAATGCAAAACACATTAAACCAAGCTAGACTAAGTTAATGGCGAGGCTCTGATACCACTGTAAGTGCACGGCGGCGCCCCGGCCGTCAATCCGAAGGCCAAATGCGGAAGCGGTGATAAACTATAAATTTACTTAAACTGGCAAACCGCCGCGCACTAATACCCGGATCGAACCATTAATTAGTCCTAGCTAACTACAAGATGGGAAGAGAGATATACCGACTGATCCAAGTCTCCGGTCTTCTCATCGTCGTCCCGATCTCCTGCGGAAGCTCCGGTCTCCACCTCGTCGCCGGAAGTGCACCACATCGCCTACTTCTTTTACGGGCTCCCACCTCAATGCCGAGGCAACTCGGGCACGAAGCTGGCTAGTCGACGTGCCCAAGATTTGCTGTAGAATATTGTGTAAAACTTGTGTCTCAATTTGGGGTAGTGGATGTTGCCTTTTGAGATGGTGGAGGAATTGATTTTTGAGATGAACTAGAGAGCTTTTCTTAGCACTCTTAGAAAGCCAAAATGCCACACCAAAGAAATGAATCCCCTTCCCTCCCAAGGAATGGCCGGCCCCCCTTGTATGATTGGAGAGAGAGAGCAAAGACAAGGGGGTGGGTGGAAAGTGAGTGATGATGAGGAAAAATCAAATGATCACAACAATTCCAACACTCAACCAACAACCATGAGCAAAAGTCAAGCCATGAACAACTAAAGAAAGTCAAGGTATGGTGCAATAAGCATGATGTCACAAAGTGCAAAGACCCCCTCCACAAATGCTTATTTGCAACAATGCAAATAAGCCCTCCTCCACCAATCTTCGGCCAATGAACGATACAAAGGAAATTGGCCGAAACGGAAAGCAAACTGGCAACTCCAGAAAACTGGTCCCGTAATAAATTACAGGAAAACCCCGATATTGTGCATACACACCCGCATTTGTATTTCGACTGAAATACAAAATGCAATGAGACAAAATCTACACTGTACTATACTAGGATCCGGCTTAAACCAAAGCCGGCTAGTAATATCCGTTCGATCCTGATCCGTGCAATACCGCACGTATCTGATCGAACCCTGCCATATATCCATACGGCCTATAGTACAAACTGTCCGATCCTGATCCGTGTAATACCGCACGTATCTGATCGGACCTTGCCATATCTCCATACGGCCTCTAAAACTTTTCGCCCGAAAGCTGAGTAACTGAATGTGGGGGACTCTAAAGACTCGTCAACACCTTGGTTGTGGATTTAACCACTAGCACGTCAGAGGTATAAGCCAATACGTAACGGGCTACCAGGTACTGACTAAAAGGGACGTCTGTGAGCGAATTCAGCCTGACAACCCTACTGAGCCTGTCAGTGACAATATCCGTACAGTCCGGTCCGTTCGTCTATAAGTATCGCATGGCGGGCCTAGGGGGTTGGTAAAAGTCATACCCCCAAAAGCGGTACAAGTCGTGTCGGAGTGTAGCCCAGAACACCCTGAGATACTACTGGAATACCTACCAGTAAATCTCCATGCCTCGGCCGAGGGCTTCGTGTAATGGCTCTCCTAGACACTGCACGACCTCACCTCCAATACCAGGAGAGACGAACCCCTGAAGATACGCTCACTGCCTCCATGTGGCTCGGGACTGTACCCAACTAAAACCTGTTTGCACGACTCCTTTGAGCCGTGGTAGGGTAGTAATCAAAGTACAGTGGGAACTCACACAAGACAAATGACGATCCCCAGGTCGATGAACTAACCTGCACACATGTCACCTGGGAACTGCCATCTGACGTCTGGTATATGACCAACTAGCATGTTCCCGGTGAGTCCTGTCCGGTGTACTCATAACCCAATGAGCCTGTATACATCTTAGGTGATCCAACTGACACCAGTGGCTTGTGAGACCGGCCACCGCCCCTCATCGGGGTCTCGACTGTATACACTAGTCTACTCTGGAGTATCGATGCCCTGTCTCGAAACTTTCACGACTAGGGACCATTTAAGGATATGCTTATAGACTGCCAGCTCCCACATATATGATCGCCCTCATACTGCTGGTGGTCAAGCAAGAATCCTAGGGGCTCTACCAACGTGTAATAGCGACTTGTCAGGTCACCTAAAGCAGTACACGATGATAAAGGTAAACCAGATAGCATACTATCATCTCGAGTAAGACTGTCCTATCGGGATAGGTCCTCCATCAATCATTGTAATCACGTGCCTGTGATCGAATAATTGAATCTGAGGGCACTATCTCCAACAGTTTCATGAGTTGTTGTTTTATTTCGGGGTTTTGTTTTGTGCATTTTGAATTCTGGATTTTAGGAATTTGGTTTTAACTCGATCGTTTGACGTTTGTACGACGATATCGAGAGTTGTTTGGTGGTTTTGAAGGCGCAGTCCGTAGGTTCTAACCTATGGGCTATTAGAGTGTCGTTTTGGTTTAGAATTGGGTTTTAATGTGGCACGATACCTTATGATGTGTAGGTACCCCCATGTGGACTTCGAGATGACAAGCAAGCGCGTGGCGTCATCGGCATCGGCAAGTGAAGATCAAGGTGAGTAGATTTATATCTACGGGGAGATGTCGGGTGGATGGCGTATAACACCCTCGCAAAGATGTAAGAAATGATGTGATATGTTATAGATATGCATTTATATGTTATGGAGAGATTGAACACTTAGCAAGGGGAGCTTTAGGAGATCACGGTTTTAGTGTTAGCAAGAATTGAAGAAAGGACTTTAGGCGATTTCTTAGTCATGAAACCCTAGAGTAAAGATTTTCATACACGCACATACATATACTCGCATACATTTACTTTCTTGGGCGTATTGGGGACACACACACACACACACACATATTGGTATTCATACGTTTGGATGATGAGAATGTTATATGATACTTGGGAATGAGTCGATACGATCGGGCGTGATGCCGTGAGATATTTAATGTGTGACGGAGATACGTCATGATGTTATAGCGGTTCGTTGGAAGACGATACTATGTGGATGATGATATATATATAATAGTTGACATATGATCGAGATATGAGATGCGATATGTTAAGATATTTATAATTGATCTCTTGGGCAATGTATACTTCTTTATGATAATATGTGTTGATGACATCGGATTGTATGAGGCTTTAGATCAGTAGCCAGATCATGATATTGTTGATGATATTAATATTGTACTAGACTTAGATCAGTACCCCTGTCACGATATATGATGATAAGGAAATCAGATGACTAATGAGATGAATATGATATTTGACCCATACCCAGATTTGGGATGCCGTACGATAGATTTATCGTACGAGATATGATTATGATGTTAGATCCGCACTCTTGACTCGAGGATGTCACATATATATATGGTATCATACGTGATACTGTTGAGGCGAGATCACCGACTACTAGGTATATATGTATAGATCGACTCAGACTTAGGCGGATTCCGTTACCCTTTTGACAGGGCTCGAGTCATACTCTTTTTCAAAAGTGGGGAGTCGTGAGCTTGTTTTTAAACCAAACTGTATAACTCGTAGATTGGGTAGGTATATTTTCAGTGTTGCTGTTACTACATCACTTTCTGTACATTTCATGATGCTTCATCGCATTGCATGCTTATACATATGTTATCTGTAATCATCATGAAACCCTGTTGTCAGGACACCAACACCATTATCGATGATGCGTATGCTCCACATACACTTGCTTTCCGGCTCACACACATCACCATCGGTAATTGTCATGTCACGTACAGTTTAGAAAATACTATTCCTTGACATAGCTTGCTAAGTTCATAGTTGCAATATGTTATAGCTTTCAAGTGCTAGTTTAACTTTTGCATTCATTGCATGATATCTGATGTATTCATGTATTCATTGGTTATGCCGTATTATGGAGATTTGTTCCGGTTTTTATTGTTATTGACATGGTGACTTGATGATTTCGGATAATTCTTGATATTTTCTGGATTTGGAAACCGCATGTGAAAGTTTTGTAAAACTGATGAATTATTTTAAAGAGAAAAATGCGGTTTTCCTTGATATGTTGAGTATTGTCCACCCTGATGTTTTCAAGGTTCTGAGATGTTTTCGAGACCCGATTCGAGGAGTTGGATGAACCGTCTTGGATATATGGTGGATCCGGTAAGGTACCCCGGGGCAAGAAGCTCGAGGTGTAGACGATGAGCCCGGCAGGGGCAGACTGCCTACCGGTGATTTTACCTAGCTTGGCGGATATCCGGAGGATACCGTTCATGGTCGTATGATTGATGATATGGGCCGATCCGGACTAACGGAGCCCGAGGTATTGATATATTGAGACTTGAGATATTGAGATTTGATGATACATGCCAGTCCGGATAGTCGGAGCCTGAGGTATTGAGATACTGAGATTTATGTTTTGTGTCGATGTTGGACACTGTTTTATCTGTCGATTTCATTGATGATACGCGATTTATATACCTACAGAAATCTCATTAAAATAAAGAAAATAGTTGTCTCATTCATGATGTATTCTTTTTCACTTGTAATGCATTCATACATCATATATCTGATATGTTTCTATCTGGGGTACTGACACGAGCATATAGTATTACACTTATGCATAGATGGACCAGGATATTTATTTGAGGGCATTACTTGATATGAACTAGGATAGCGTCATGCATGTGATTTCTACTCGTAGATGTTTTCTACTCACGAGTTGGCAACTCACCCCCGTTGTGCCTCAGTTTCTTGCAGGTTTTGCCGCACAGGTTTCGTTGCGGTTTTGTTGGCACACTGTCCCTTCCGGGTGATTGCTTTGGTAGGTGGGTTCTTTTGCATCAGAACCACCATTGTATATTTGTTATTTCAGTTGTATTTAGTAAAACTCCATCAACCAGACTTGTATTATTTGATAGACATAGAAGACCAGTGTATATTCTTTCGACCTTAGAGTCGCGCGCTGTATTATATGGTTTTCCTCTTGTTTTCTTGATGATGTTGGATTTTTATCCTGAGTTTGATCCTCGCCCTTCGGCGTTGTATATTATATTCCTTGCGTGGTTGTGACCGTCAATTGATGAAGAGATAGCTCCCGCTTGGGGGATGCCTTTATTCATTATATATGTTTTATCAGGTTTGTACCCGTTTGGGGTCAGTTTTTACAAAGAAAACTCTACCGAAATTTTTAGAAAAGACTTGATATTTTAAAAAATGCATATTTCGGCTTATGTTGTTAAACTTCTTACTTTTAAATTGGTTTTCCTTCACTCTAATGTTTTACTTGGTTTCGATTTCTGGGTTTTGTCATACTTAGATTACGTACGCCTCGAGACGTTTCGTAATTTAAGTGTCGGTCATGTTCCGTACCTATCGGAGCGTGACAGATTGCCATCTTGACATTCCTGAATCAATCTTTATAGTTTGGCCCTGTCAAAATATTTTTATCTAATAATAACTTAAGGCCCGTCATGTTCTTGGTCGCTGCAATTTAGGAGAGAGAGAAGAAAACACATTAGCATGATACTCTTGCAAGTTTAGAGTGGTTTTTAATTTATCTAAACAGGATGGCTCCCACTGTTTCTCGAATCCTTCCTCAAACCATAAAAGAAGAACTAGTCAGGACTATTCTCACCGTACAATACTTCCTTAATCGTTCAGCCAGGCCAGTGTCGGTACTTCGGGGAAGGTTTTACGACGCTTTCATGAAGTTCCTTAATTAAATAACCTCTTTTCCCTGGGGAGTAACCCCGCTGACACCTTTCTCGACACCTACTTGGTTTATAGCATTGATCGTTAAGTGAAAGAATCTCCTGATGAGTAGCATATACTCATAATAGGATCGGGATCCAAATATCATTGTGTGATAAAGCTGAAGGTATCCTACCAAAATTATCACACTCCAAATGGTATGCAACTCTAGCAAGTTTCAGTTTCTTTAGAAACTCCCGATGGGGATTTTTGCCCCATGCTCTTATGACCTTGACGTTGGCTAAAATGTCAAAGGTCACATGTCAAGTTCTACCCATCATTATCTTGTTAATTTGAACCCACCCGTACATACCCCTGATGTTGATCAAATGGCAGTACGACTGTCCCAAACCAACTCATCTATCTATGCAACAGATGAATACCCAGCAGCTACCAAACACTATGCCTTGGCGTTGGTCAAAATACATAGCTTGAATACTACTGAATACCTAAATGAAATGAGGGAGGGCTACGAATGGTTTTGGCGAAACCATGAACGTAGTGAACTTGATATAATCGAAGGAACCTGATAGGTTTTAAAATGTGTGGTTTAAGCTCCGCAATTAAAAATCTGTTGTTTTAAAATAACCGAGTGGTCTCTTTTAAACTGTTACAACGATTCAACTTTGGTTTATTTTCTTTTCATTAATATAATGCGTCCTATCAATTAACCCATCATTGCAGAAAACAACGAAAATACGACGTCCGCTTATGCCAACCGCATTCGCCACTGGGCCCCGTCATTCACCCGTTATGTTACTTAACTAACAACAGAGCGGGGGCTGGGCTAGCGCGGATGCAAAACATAAGCAACGCCTATTAGATATCATATATAGATATTCTACATTCTTCAAACGCAATAATAGGCATTCCAGATCACAGATGAACATATTGGATATTCTAGGAATACGCATTTCCTTTGAGCCTGCAATGAAAGACGGATTACATAGACGTGATGAATAGTCAACCCCACCCTAGACTCCTGTGGGTACGACAAACTACCCGTCAAGTACCCGAAGTGAAGTGGTCTCCCTCAACGACGTGAGTAGGCCACTAAGCACTTCAAAGTACCCAGTAGTTTGTGCACCCCACCTTGGGTCTATCCTAGTAGCAGAAAATAGTAAATGAAATAATACAACGTTGGCTACAATCTCAACCCGGATGTACCCCGCAAAAGAATATTACAACAAATTACAATTTACATTTGAATAAAAGAAACACTCGTCTCACATCCGCGGCTATCCATTCACGACAATCCAACAAGTTCATATCCATAAACATAAAGTAACCATTACAGAAATATGCAACCCCCTGCTAACCGACATACTAGAAATTAGGGGAGGTTTATCAACACATTAATCACAACAAAGATATAATCCAGTTAGCCAAAGTTCTTAGAATTTCGATCAAGAACCATATATGAATTTACTCCAAGTAATTTTCTGTGCACATAAAACCTAAGCAGAAACAAAACATCCCAGAAAACCCAACATCAACACAGAAGAATAACTGAGCAAATTTGGGTTGACTCGGTGCCAACTCGGCCGCGGATCCGCGGTGGATCGCTTGGATCGGCCACGGTTCCGCGGCAGTTTGGACGAGTCACGATCCTAAATTTCTTTATAATTCTTAAAAAACCCTGCTTGTATTTTTAGACCCCAATTTAAAATCGGCAGAAACTTGGTAAAAATGTCGGTTTCTCGGGATTAAATTGCGATCGAATTTCTAAAGACTTTGCTAATATGTTAGTTATTGTTTAGCTAGGCTCTGATACCACTGTAAGTCAACGTTACACACCCCATAAGATGCCGGGAGGCGGAATAGGCAAAACAATCATTTTCTTCAAAGTAACATCGACTATCAAACGGATCTTTGCTAAAGCCTAACTAACAAACTATCTAGAAGTAGTTAACTACTATGATAGAAGATTATACCTCAAGATACTGGTCCTTCTTGTTCTTGTTGTTCACCTCCTCGTTGGCCTCCTCGATGTGATAGAAGGTCCACCCGAGAGTTCCTTCTCTAAGCTTTAACCTCTAACTTGAGGTAACTAAGTGGCTAGGATTGCTAATCCAAGTGACCTAGAGGATATAGAGATTGATTAAGGATCTATTAGTCTTGCTAACCCTATGTTTATCAACTCATGAGAGGATTAGGGTTAGGATGAAGAAGATGAGAGCTTGAGGAGAGAGAATGTATTTGTGATAAATCAATTGAATCTTAAGTCATTTGGATAAATAATGAAGCATGAAAATATCTAAGCAATAATATTTTAAATCAACAACCATGCTTCTTTAATTACTTTGTGATGAATCACCTCATGACTCAAGGTGCAATTAATGAAAATTACACATCACCACTCCACCTCATTAAGTTTAATTCAGAAATGAATTAAAACTAAATGAGTCACCTTTCTTATAGAAGCTTCTCGACTAATTACAAGAATGCCCCTCCCATCCGTATTTACGAAAAACACGGATATACTGAGACTGAATAAATCCAATAATCCAATACTAGAATCTGGCTTAAACCAAATCCTGCTAGTAAAATCTGTCTGAACATCATACGTGCACAAGTACACGTATATGTCCGAACCCTGTCGTAAAACCATACGACCTCAATATCATTTCGCCTGAAGCAGGGAAACCTTCTGTGTGGGACTCTAAAGACTCGACACTACGCTGGCAGTGGGTTTAACCACAGGCCGCAAGCGGTACTAGCTGTATGTAACGGTCCCCAGGTAGATGTCGATAAGAAGCCCGATGTGGAAACCCATCCGAACTCCTACCGAGCCTGATGTGACAATCTTCATAAAGTCCGCTTTGTTCGTCTAAGACTATCGCATATCGTGCATAGGGGGCGGCAAGCGTCAGTCCCCTAAAAGCGGTATAAGTCGTGTCGGAGTGAAGCCCATTACACCTTGAGAAACTACTGGAACACCTACCAGTAAATCTCGCTTGCCCTGGCCAGGGTCCTTGCGTAATGGCTCACCAAACACAGCGCGGTATCAACCCCCAATACCGAGAGAGATGAATTCTATCTAACCGCCACTGCCTCCAAGTGCTTCGGGACTGCACCCAACTGCTACCTGTTTTCACGAATCCTTTGAGCCATGGTAGGGTAGCAATCTAAGAACAATGGAAACACACTCGAGACTAAGCAGCAGTGTCAAGTCAACGACTGTGCTGTACTCATGTCACCTGGGAACTGTTAATTGACGACGGGTATAATACCTGTTGGAGATAGTGCCCTCATAGTCAATTATTGGATCGCAGGTACGTGATTGCAATGATTGCGGAGGACCTATCCCGGTAGGACAGTCTTACTCGAGATGATAGTATGCTATCTGGTTTGCCTTTATCAGTCGTGTACATGTTCAGGTGACTGATTGCATGTTACACTTTGATAGAGCCCTTAGGATCTTGCTTTACTACCAACAGTATGAGGGCGATCATATACGTGAGAGTTGGGTAGTTTATATGCATATCCTTAATTGTGGTCCCTAGTCGTGGGAGTTTCGAGACAGGGCATCGATACTCCGGAGTAGACTAGTGTATACAGTCGAGACCCCGAAGAGGGGCGGTGGCCGGTCTCACAAGCCACTGGTGTCAGTTGGATCACCTAAGATGTATACAGGTGCTCATTGGGTTATGAGTACACCGGACAGGACTCGCCGGGAATCTGCTAGTTAGTACTATACCTATCGTCAGATAGCAGTTCCCTGGTGACATGTGTACAGGTTAGTTCATCGACCTGAGGTCGTCATTTGTCTCGTGTGAGTTCCCACTGTGCTTTGATTTCTACCCTACCACGGCTCAAAGGAGTCGTGCAAACAGGTAGCTTTTGGGTACAGTCCCGAGCCATATGGAGGCACGTGAGCGGATCGGCAGGGGATTCGTCTCTCCCGGTATTGGGGGCGAGATCGTGCTGTGTCTAGGAGAGCCATTACGCAAAGCCCTCGGCCGAGGCAGGAGATTTACTGGTAGGTATTCCAGTAGTATCTCAGGGCGTTCTGGGCTACACTCCGACACGACTTATACTGCTAATGGGGGTCTGACGTTACTAGCCCCCTAAGCGGATATACGATACTCATTGACGAACGGACCGGACTGTATATACATTGTCACTGTTAGGCTCAGTAGGGTTTTCGGAGGAGTTCGCTCATCGGTCTCCCTTGAGTTCGCTCCTCGGCCACCCTTGACGTCAGTCCATGGGCAGCCGTTACGCATAGCTAGTGCCGCTGACGGTTTGTGGTTAAACCCACTGCCAGGGTGCTGACGAGTCATTAGAGTCCCCCACAGACAGTTTCCCAAGTTCGGGCGAAACGTTGTAGAGGCCGTATGGTTTTATGGCAGGGTTCGGAAAATGCACGTGCGTTTACGCACGTGCTATTTTTCGGGCAGATAATACTGGTCGGCTTTGGTTTAAGCCGGATCCGAGTATTATATTGAGTAGGTATAATATCTTTGTCTCAGTTGCATTTGTATTCGGTCTTAATACAAATGCGGGTATATTTATACTGTTTCGGGGTTATCCTGAAAGTTGTTTCAGGATCACTTTTGGAAGTTGCCGGTTTCCAGTTTTCTATCAGCCGTCTTTTAACATTCGGTTAAAGACAGATTTATCTTTTCTTCAGATATGGTGAGTCAGTGCTTCTTGAAGTTTCTAGAAGGTTCTAGATGATGACTAGGCTTCATGACTCATTAGTGCATTAATGGTTTTTTGATGACTAGCCTAATGACTCATGCTTTGTGATTAATTCCTTTTGGATTGCTTAAGATATTTTGAAGTGAGAAGCTTTTAGCTTAAGGTCACCCCCTTCTCCTACGGTCACCTCCCTCTTGCTATATATGGCTTGCCCTCTCTCTCTCCTCATACTCACTCTCACTTGAGGTTTCATTTCGGTTAGAAAAGATATGATAGTTTTGGGGTGTATGGAATTCACAGTTCATTTCATTCCATCACCCGATTTCCACGGCAACTTCATTAACCGATCGTCCACGGATTTGGACGAAGTGAGACAAAGTCATCTACTCATTCTCTACATCAATCTTGGTCGTCTCTTTTAGCAAACTTGACGATCGAGTTGCCTCGAGTCAGAGGCGGGAGCCCGTTTAAAGAACCGATCATGTGGTGCCACTTCTACGAGGACATCGGAGATCGACGAGATCGGAGCAGCCGCAACGGAGCGTGGGATGATGGTTGAAGAACGAAGGACTCGGATCGTTCGGTATAACCATTCTACACTCTTTACAGTTTGTTAGTTTAGCAATAATGGCAGATCCGGGTTAAAGTATACGATAGCGCCAGTTTAAAAGTTTTTGTTCCGCATTATGGCGTCTGTAGACTGCCGGGGCGCTAGCGTAGACTAACAGTGGTATCAGAGCCTAACCATTTTGCTATACTAACTTGTGCTAACGCGTTTAAAACATCGATCCAACCGAAAAACCAAAATTGCAAAATTTCAACCCGACAGTTTCTGTTAATTTTAAACGGTGTCAAAATTGATTTCTGTATATCTTAAAAATCAGTGCAGGGTTTTCTAAGACATCTGAGAAAAAACGGTCACGTGATCCCACTAAAGCGCCGCGCTTCCGCGGTCAAACCTAGGGTTTGACCGCGGAACCGCCGCGCTTCAGAGGGAACAGTGCACCAATTTTTCTCAGTTGGATTTATTTGGGATTTTGTGATTTTTGGTATATATCATTTGCGCCCAGGTTTTGTTATTGTTCACCAGTAAGCCGTGGGGCCCACTTTTTGATATTTGGTCTTTGGTCGATCGTAATTTAAACACGTTAGTTTACAGTGCTTACATTATATCTCCGACCGGGAATGTCATTTGATCGGTAAACTGCGTCTGATTGCTATAGTTCTTTTAGACGGGTTTGCGAACGTGACATTCGCGTTGATGTTCTGTGTTGTGCTGTGATGTTGCGGATTTGTCGTGGTGGATAGCAGTGTGCAATGGTAGTACAGTTTGAGTTTATTTGTACATTTGATATTGCGGGGTGAGCGTCCAACTTGTGGACTGCCGTCACTGCCTGTTGTATAATATTCTTTTTGGGGCACGACCAGGTTGCGGTCGATGTACCTATTGTACTATTTTTCATTACTGTACTAGGTTTTACCCCGAGACGGAGTGCACGGATAGCCGGGTTCAGGAAAGCAACGGGTCCGCATCTCATGGCTTTGAGAGGCAGAGGGGCCCCACTTCAGAATTGGCAGACTATTCGCCGCACTCGTAAGGGGTACAGGTTGACCCAAGGAGGGGTGCTCAATTTACCGGATTCCGTGAAGTGCCGGGTGTTCCATTCACTATGCTGTGGGGACTGCCTCGCTTCAGGTTTTGGCGGGTAACTTGCCGCACCCGTAGGGGTCTAGGTTTCATTGCACAGGCTATCCACACGACAGGGGAACGTCGAGTTTCAGCAGCGGCTCTGTGAAACTCGGGGATCCCAGATATCTGTATTGTTCTGTGATGCTTATTACTTTTCTGTAATGTTGCATATTATCACGCCTGGAGCGATTATGTATATTGGTTTATATACTATTAGATGTTGTATATGTTTTACACCCGCGCTAGTCCAGTCCCCGCTCTGTCGTTAGTTAAGTAACCTAACGGGTGATGACGGGACCCAGTGACGAATGCGGATGGCATATACGTACATTTTATTTTCGTTCTTTTTGGTGTGATTGATTGATGGGACTGTGTTGATTCTGATCAACGCAAAGTAAAACAAACCTGTTTGAGTTGTTGGAACAAATTTAAAAAGTGTTATTGCAAAGACGTTTCCTTTTGTTATGCATAGCGGTATTCAGTGGAATATCCTGCACCTCATTCGACGGGGCAAGGGCCGATATCCCTTTACCGGGACCGACCCCTTGGACAGAAGTTTGCGTCAGGGTAATAACTTTACTATAGTCGATTACAAGTTGCTTTGCATAGCGGTATTCAGTGGAATATCCTGCACCTCATTCCACGAGGAAAGAGCCGAGATCCCTTTACCGGGAGTGACCTCTTTAGCAAAAGGTTTTCGCCACTATATTTTAAAAAAAAAAAAAAGCTATCAGGTTCCTTCAGCGATATCAAGTTCACTACGCTAAAGGTTTTTTCGCCAAAAACCAGCCGTAGCCCTCCGTCACTTCTTTTGGGTATTTAGTAGTATTCAAGCTATGCATTTTAGCCAAAGTTAAGGCATAGTGTTTGGTAGCTGCTGGGTATTCAATTGTTGCATAGATAGATGAGTTAGTTTGGGACAGTCGTTCTGCCGATTGGCCAAAGTCAGGGGCATGTGCGGATGGGTTCAAATTGACAAGATAATGACGGGTAGAACTTGGCATGTGACTTATGACACTTTGACCAAAGCCAAGGTTATAAGAGCATGGGGCAAAAATCATATCAGGAGTTTCTAAAGAAACTGAAACTTGCCGAGTATGCGCATACCTTCTGGAGTATGAGTAACGTGGATGCATTCCATCACGTTATCATGCGATGAGAGTTGGATCCTGATTCCCACTGATGAGTTGGTTTACTCTTCGGGTGATCCCGATTGATTCTTCTTTAGGTTTGGAGGAGAATTTGACAGGACAGTGGGAGGTTTCCGGATTAGATAAAATGATGACCATTCTGATCTAGGTTAGAGTGCACGCAGAGTGTTTCTTTTCTCTCTCTCTCTTTGGCAGCGACCTTTGACCGACCCTAGACTATGACTCAGTGACCAGGTTGACCGAACCTTCTTAAAATACTGGCTTTTGGATTGTCTGAGTTGCATAAGTCATTGCCACTCCTTCTTTTACCCTTTGCATTTCTCAGAACACCCGTATTACTACGGATATCCACTTCCATTGGATAGATCCATCGTATGGTTATATACGAACTCGAAGGGACTTCTTCGGGGATGGATCCAGGTTCAGGAGAAATAGAATTGGTTTATTCAGTTGTCTTTTATTATCACCTTCTCTCAGGTTGCGAGAGCTCCTTGGTTTAGGAGAGTACACCTATTACGCCTATTGGATAGTCTTATTCCAAACCATAGGCTGGTGCCGAAAGGTAGGGAATGAAGAAAACCAATTAGCCTAAGTAGGGTGTGCAGAAGGTAATATGTAAAGACAAAATAAAGGGATTAGAAAGAGGGCAAAGTAAATTGCGACTGATATCATTCACGACCAAAACCGCGTACTTCATCGCCGCTCCTATTTCACCTTTAAAAAGAATAAGGTATTATTCAGTTGTCTTTTATCGTCACCTTCTCTCGAGATGCGAGTACTCCTTGGTTTAGGAGGGTACACCTATTATGCTTACTGGATAGTCTTCTTCCAAACCATAGGCTGGTGCCGAACGGTAGGGAAGGAAGAAAACCAGTTAGCCTAACGATGGTGTACAGAAGGTAACGACTAAAGACAAATAAAGGGATTTGGAGAGATGGCAATAAAATATACGGTTGAAGTCATGAATTGGATTATGGAAGAGGCATTGCTATGAATACCAGGATACCCCTACGAAACATTTTCATGTTTCAGTGCATTGTTAAAGAAAAACTGTTTTCCCGATTAGACACTTACTCCAAGGGTATGTATTTACCAGGTTTCATTTTCATATCTGTATGGTTTTACAGATGATGAGTGGGAGTAAGATATTGGGAATTAGGTGATCATCCTCATTATATCGGAATTCGTTGCAATTGGTGATATTTGAGGAAATCGCCAGGGTACAGTTTTCTACCTACGACGCACAAGTTTTGAGTTGTTTAACTCAGCGGACTTATACAGAGTATTGTATGTTGTCCAAGTGTCCATCAGGACAAAGGGGTAGGTCCTCGTACTATGTTCTGTTTACTTATAACTTCTCTAGTATTTAGACAAGTGTTTCGTAGAAATACAAGGTCTAAGTTTTGAGAAGTTATGGGTATAAGAATAAAGTAGAGAACCAGGTATCACAAGTATCGGGATTCTTCAAAGAGATCGAAGATGTAGATTCTTGTGAATGGTATTCAGATGATAGTGATGGTTTTGAGAAACGTATTTCTCTTTCAGGTTACTCATAATTGGATGGATTCCTAAGTTGAGTAATGCTGATTAGCCTCTTTCCATTAAGTTGATATGCACTGGAGACAGATGCATGGATTTGAATATGATTCCAAATTAAATTAGTGCCAAAGTTTCTATATTGGATATAGAATAGTTCATACCTTAAAAGAAATTAAGGTACGGGGAGTTGTCCAGCTTATGATTAAAACCAGACACTGGATAACTCAGGGCACGTTTCTGTAATGGCTGTTTGTGGGTTGACCCTGGCTATGACGAGGGTTGATATTCTACCATTTAGAAGATCAATAGTGATATTGTTCTTGACTCGCCACAGTTTTAGTAAAAATGGATCTTTTTCAGAAAACAGTAGTAGGAGTATGGTAGAACTGGAAGTGATTCCAGAACCGCGAACGATTACGGAAAAATTTAATAGGACCTATACATTCAATCAGGTTTGACATTCCAATAGCCACTCCGCAGGTATGGTAGGTAACCTCAGACACCCGAGAGGTACTTCGGTAGCCTCAAGGACGGTGACAGGGAGGTTCTTATCTACCCAGACTTGACACTACTGTTGTTCCAGGATATGAGACCCGGTAGGAGGGTTGTCGTAGTCAGTGGGAGCAACGGAAGCATGGTGGGCAAGTAGCTTATGTCTATTTATAGACTTGAGCAGTTATAGCGGAGATAGATCATCTAATTTTGATGTGACAGTCATGGGTCTGACTTCAATCAGAATAGGGGATGGATCAGTTAAGAAGGTAGTAGGGTGTGATGTCATGGTATCTGGATGACATACACAGAGTGGGAAGTAAAATTCCTATACTACGATCGGTTGTACTGTGGTAGTCACACAGTTGTTTCTCCAGACAGGATATGGATATAATATTTGACATTCTGGTCTCTAGATCTATGGTTTTAGATCTGGATTTGGGTAGTTTCCCAATGTGGGTACTTTGACAATATTCTAATGGTTTTTGGAATAGTTGACTCCTAGCATGGTGGTGTACCTGCAGGTGATGGAGTCACCCTCTCTAAAGATGTCGTATAGACTAAAGGGGAGAGGGATGTGCATGATTGGCAGATCACTTGCTTAGGCAATTGAGTCAATCATGAGATATCAAGTACCACACCAAATGTTGGTTTTGCACTAGATGCAATAAGTTTGTATTAATCCAATCCTGGAGAAACATAAGGAAGCAGTTATAGAACAAAAGTACATGTTCTACGGATTTGATGACGGCAGCCTCCTTCGGGAGACGATTATCATTCCAGACTTCAAAGGTGACGTGGATGACAGAGTGACTGTCAGAGTTTTAGTTTTTCCCTCTGACGAAGAGGGACAGTATTGTGGACAGGTGGTCCAATAGGATACTGTGGGAAGCAAGGTGCCCGATACTGATTAGGTTCAGTGATCGATTCAGTCTAAGAAGTTTGGATATGGAGTTCATTTATGAACTAAGGTCCCATCAGATATCCAGACATGTTCTAAGACAGGTACTACTCAATTCGGGAGATGGCTTTCTCCGCGAACTTGAGATTAAGAGAGATACAGAAAGAAACTTCTAGGCGGATCCACTCACCGAGGCTATTTCTCGAACACAATAGTTTTACAAACGGGCTTTGTGAAACTGATTAGTAGAGGAGTTGGATGTTCGGTTTCACACGGGCTGTGAGTAGTCGACATCGCAATATTAGCCTTGAGTGCAAGTGGGAGATTGTTGGAGATAGTGCCCTCATAGTCAATTATTGGATCGCAGGTACGTGATTGCAATGATTGCGGAGGACCTATCCCGGTTGGACAGTCTTACTCGAGATGATAGTATGCTATCTGGTTTGCCTTTATCAGTCGTGTACATGTTCAGGTGACTGATTGCATGTTACACTTTGATAGAGCCCTTAGGATCTTGCTTTACTACCAACAGTATGAGGGCGATCATATACGTGAGAGTTGGGTAGTTTATATGCATATCCTTAATTGTGGTCCCTAGTCGTGGGAGTTTCGAGACAGGGCATCGATACTCCGGAGTAGACTAGTGTATACAGTCGAGACCCCGACGAGGGGCGGTGGCCGGTCTCACAAGCCACTGGTGTCAGTTGGATCACCTAAGATGTATACAGGTGCTCATTGGGTTATGAGTACACCGGACAGGACTCGCCGGGAATCTGCTAGTTAGTACTATACCTATCGTCAGATAGCAGTTCCCTGGTGACATGTGTACAGGTTAGTTCATCGACCTGAGGTCGTCATTTGTCTCGTGTGAGTTCCCACTGTGCTTTGATTTCTACCCTACCACGGCTCAAAGGAGTCGTGCAAACAGGTAGCTTTTGGGTACAGTCCCGAGCCATATGGAGGCACGTGAGCGGATCGGCAGGGGATTCGTCTCTCCCGGTATTGGGGGGGAGATCGTGCTGTGTCTAGGAGAGCCATTACGCAAAGCCCTCGGCCGAGGCAGGAGATTTACTGGTAGGTATTCCAGTAGTATCTCAGGGCGTTCTGGGCTACACTCCGACACGACTTATACTGCTAATGGGGGTCTGACGTTACTAGCCCCCTAAGCGGATATACGATACTCATTGACGAACGGACCGGACTGTATATACATTGTCACTGTTAGGCTCAGTAGGGTTTTCGGAGGAGTTCGCTCATCGGTCTCCCTTGAGTTCGCTCCTCGGCCACCCTTGACGTCAGTCCATGGGCAGCCGTTACGCATAGCTAGTGCCGCTGACGGTTTGTGGTTAAACCCACTGCCAGGGTGCTGACGAGTCATTAGAGTCCCCCACAGACAGTTTCCCAAGTTCGGGCGAAACGTTGTAGAGGCCGTATGGTTTTATGGCAGGGTTCGGAAAATGCACGTGCGTTTACGCACGTGCTATTTTTCGGGCAGATAATACTGGTCGGCTTTGGTTTAAGCCGGATCCGAGTATTATATTGAGTAGGTATAATATCTTTGTCTCAGTTGCATTTGTATTCGGTCTTAATACAAATGCGGGTATATTTATACTGTTTCGGGGTTATCCTGAAAGTTGTTTCAGGATCACTTTTGGAAGTTGCCGGTTTCCAGTTTTCTATCAGCCGTCTTTTAACATTCGGTTAAAGACAGATTTATCTTTTCTTCAGATATGGTGAGTCAGTGCTTCTTGAAGTTTCTAGAAGGTTCTAGATGATGACTAGGCTTCATGACTCATTAGTGCATTAATGGTTTTTTGATGACTAGCCTAATGACTCATGCTTTGTGATTAATTCCTTTTGGATTGCTTAAGATATTTTGAAGTGAGAAGCTTTTAGCTTAAGGTCACCCCCTTCTCCTACGGTCACCTCCCTCTTGCTATATATGGCTTGCCCTCTCTCTCTCCTCATACTCACTCTCACTTAAGGTTTCATTTCGGTTAGAAAAGATATGATAGTTTTGGGGTGTATGGAATTCACAGTTCATTTCATTCCATCACCCGATTTCCACGGCAACTTCATTAACCGATCGTCCACGGATTTGGACGAAGTGAGACAAAGTCATCTACTCATTCTCTACATCAATCTTGGTCGTCTCTTTTAGCAAACTTGACGATCGAGTTGCCTCGAGTCAGAGGCGGGAGCCCGTTTAAAGAACCGATCATGTGGTGCCACTTCTACGAGGACATCGGAGATCGACGAGATCGGAGCAGCCGCAACGGAGCGTGGGATGATGGTTGAAGAACGAAGGACTCGGATCGTTCGGTATAACCATTCTACACTCTTTACAGTTTGTTAGTTTAGCAATAATGGCAGATCCGGGTTAAAGTATACGATAGCGCCAGTTTAAAAGTTTTTGTTCCGCATTATGGCGTCTGTAGACTGCCGGGGCGCTAGCGTAGACTAACAATACCAACCAACAGTTCCCTGCAAGTCCTGTCCGGTGTACCCGTAACCCGACGAGCACCTGCATACTATATCCAGTACAACGTACTAATGGCTGTGGGACAGACCATTTCCCCTGCTGGGACGAGAAGCGTACACACCAGTCTACTCCGTAGTATCGATGCCCTGTCTCGATAATCCTATGACTAGGGAACTGAAAAAGGATGTGTTTGGAAACTACCCAGCCCCCACAAGTGTGACTGCCATTACAACGCTGGTACTCAAGCAAGATCCTATGGGCTCTATCGATATGTATTCGTGATATGCTAAAAGAAACATATACACAAATTAAGATAGATATAAACTAAGTAGCATACTACTATGATGAGCAAGACTGTTAATACAACTGTGAATACCCTAAGCTTCCATTAAGTAATATACAATCTAGTATGATACAATAATGGCCCCAGGGCATATACACTAACAAACAGGTCCATATCTCATGGCGTTGAGAAAGAGGGGGCCTCACTCTAGAATTAGCGGGCTATTCGCCGCACTCGTAGGGGGTACAGGTCGACCCAAGGATGGGTGCTTGAGTTACCGGATTCCATCAAGTTTCGGATGGCCCAGTCACTTTGATGAAGGGGGCCGCCTCACTTCTGGTTTTGGCGGGTAACTTGCCGCACTCGTAGGGGTTTAGGTTTTCATTGCACAGGCTATCTATATGACCAGGGTAACGTCGGGTTTCAGTTGCGGCTCAAAGGAAACCCGGGGCTCCCAGATTATCGGTATTGTTCTGTGATGCTTATTGCTTATCTGTGATGTTGCATTTATCATGCCTGGAGCGATTATTGTATATTGCTATATATATATTATTAGATGTTGTATATGTTTTACACCCGCGCTAGTCCAATCCCCGCTCTGTCGTTAGTTAAGTAACCTAACGGGTGATGACGGGACCCAGCGGCGAATACGGATGGCATATACGTACGTCATATTTTCGTTCTTTTGTGGTGTGATTAATTGATGGGACTACGTTGATTCAGATCAATGCAAGGAGAACAGACCAATTCGATGTTGTTGGAACAATTTTCAAAAAGTTGTTATTACATGGAAGTTTTTCTTTTCTTTCGCACAGTGGTATTCAGTTATGAATATCCAGCACCTCATTCGATGAGGCAAGGGCCGAGATACCTTCATCGGGAGTGATCCCTTGGGCAGAAATTTGCATCAGGGTAATAACTTCACTATAGTCGATTACTTTGCTTTGCATTGCGGTATTCAGTGGGACTACCCTACACCTCATTCGACGAGGAAAGAGCCGAGATCCTTTCACCAGGAGTGACCTCTTTAGCAAAGGTTTTCACTCTATATATATTTGTAAAAAGCTATCCGGTTCCTTCAACGATATCAAGTTCACTACGTTCAAGGTTTTTTCGGCAAAAACCATTCGTAACCCTCCATCATTTCAGACGGGTAGCATTTAATATTCATGCTATGTTTGCTGGCCTTAGTCATGGCATAGTGTATGGTAGCCATTTGTTACTTTTCTGTTGCTTTGATAGATTCGTTGGTTTGGGACAGTCGTACAACCTTGTTGGCCCTAGTCAAGGACGAGTACGGGTGGGTTCAAATTAACCTGCACAATGACGGGTAGAACTTGACACGTGACTTATGATTTGTTGGCCTTAGTCAAGTTCATAAGAGCATGGGGTAAAAATCACATCGGGAGTTTCAAACATACAGGAAACTTGCCAGGCATGCGCATACCTTCTGGAGTGTGATAACTTGAGTGGATTCTATCAGGTTATCATGCGATGATAGTTGGATCCCGAAATCCACTGATGAGTTGGTTTACTCCTCGGGTGATTTTAGATGATCTTGACTAATTCTTCTTTCAGGTTTGAGGAGAATTTTAGGATTCAGTGGGAGATATCCTGATTAGATAAAGTGATTATGTTAGTTATATGTATGCCCTAGAGGCCATTATTATACATATGATGTATATTATAGTGGATGCTTGGACATATATAGGGAGGACTTTCTTGCTCGACATGATAATATGCTATCTGGTTACTCTTTATCTTAACATGTACACTGATTGTCTCTCTGTTACATGTTGATAAAGCCCTTAGGATGTGTACTTGACTACCTGGATTATGATGCTGATCATACTAGTGGGACAAAGGTAGTCCGTGAGTAGATCCCTTAATGTCCCTAGTCGTGGGTGTATCGATACAGGGCATCGATATACCAGAATAGACTAGCGTATAGCTTCTCGAACCATGTAGATGGGCGATGGATGATCCTATATCCATTCGTGTTTGACATCAGAGATGGCAGACGGGTGCTCAGTGGAGACTGGATACACTGGACGGACTCGCCGAGAACTCCTAGATGGTATTATACCACACGTCAGATGGCAGTTCTCTTGTGACACTGGTACATATTAGTCTGTCAACTCTAGATCGTTATAGAGTCTTGTGTGATTCCCACTGTACTTTGATTTCCACTTTACCACGTTCAAGAGAACGTGCAAAATGGTGGTTTTTGGGTACAGTCCCGAGTCTCATGGTGGCAATGAGCGATAGGAGGGGATTTCGTTTCTCCCGGTATTAGGGGTTGATGTTGCGCTGTGCTCGATTGGCTATAATAGAAAGTCCCTGGCCTGGGCTGTTTCTGAGATTTACTGGTAGGTGTTATCAGTAGTTTCTCAACCCGTTATGAGCCTTATATCGGCATGACTTATCAAGCTATTAGGTTCTCACGTTTACTACCCCCAAGGAGAGATATGCGACATATCAGACGAAGAGACCGGACTGTATGGTAGTGTTACTGATTGGTTTCGCAGGAGTATGAGCGGGCTTGCTTGTTGATCTTCTGATCGCTCAATACCCGCGTGGCCGTTACGTTTAGCAGACCGCTTGCGTCTTGTGGGTGTTTGATATGATCATCACCAACTGCCGGCGTATTGACGAGTCTTTAGAGTCCTACAGAGAGGTTTTTGGTTCATGCGAAACGAAGTAGGAGTACATATGTGATATGTGTGGGACCGAGATTAATGCGTGTATGTGATACCGCGTTCTATTCTTGCGATATATGATATCGGTCGGTTATATGTGATATAGCCGGGTTATCGGATCAAGTGCTGATTCGATAGATTGTTACATTTGATATTAGTCGGTTGTATGTGATATAGCCGGATTATTAAATCAAATGTTGATTTAACAATTTAATGTATAATTATATATTTGATATATTAACTTACATTAATTAATATTGGCTCACTTAAGAATTTTTTTCTCACTAGTGTATACTTGGTATATATGTGATATATATTGATGTACATCTTTTGTGTCATGCTAGATGCCACATGCTACATGGGTGTATGAGACTTACACCATGCTTATAATATTGGAATGGTTTTATTTATTTAAAGTTAATCAAAATTAGTTGGTAATTAGTCACATGGTTCAAGCTTGTAGAAGCTTGTGGAACCATTGACCAAGTCCACTAATTTTGTTTTACTTGTAGATATTTATTAACTTAACCATTATTTGTTAGCCATGGTTTATTCTCTACATGGGTTAGTGTATGACACTAACTCACCCATGGTTGCTATTCTCACCTCATGAGTTCATTCTCTCATCTTCATTCTTGATCTTCTTCTTCATTGAGAAAGCTTGCTAGCTTTTCTCAAGATGAGAAAATATTTTAAGAAAAACAAATCTAAAGTGAGCTCATTTCTTACTTCACCATCCTCTACTATTAGCCATTTAGTTTAGGGTGTTTGCTTCACTAATATACCATTAGTGAAGAGGTAGCATGAGCTTGAGTCTCCTCGACATAGATCATCTTCGACCTCGACGACTTCGAGCAAGCTTGTTCATTTCTTCAAGTGAACCCTTTCTAGAGTTCGGTTGTTCATGACTTGCAGCAAAGGGACTACCCCACGGAGCATTAGAAGTGAAGGACCGATCTACAAAGGTTGTATTCCTCATTCATTTATATGTAAAGATATTTATATATGTTTTCGTCGGATTTTCTAGTAAAGATTCTAGGGTTAGGGTTGGCTAGAACGATAAATTTTTGAAAACGGCATGGACGATGACTCCCAAAACCTTGCTGCCGCACTACGTAACCCTGCAGTGGTATCAGATCCATGCTAGAAAATTAGACGATGTTTGTTAGATTACGAAACCGAAACGACTCCGAAACTTGAAACCATAAGACCCAGTTTCTGTCGATTTTCAAAAGGGCTCTAAAATTTTTTTAAACAAGGACAGAATGGTGTATGAGATTCAACATGAATACTACCAAAATTTGGTCCAATTTCACCCTGAAGTGGCTAGCTACATCACCCAAAAATCCGAGCTCCTCTGGTCAATTTTGGCTTTTTGGCTTCAAATTTTGTGGTGTTCCAGACTCTGGGTTTTAGGGTTTCAGGTGTTGTTTGTTTTTGCTAAATTTGCATGTGATGTTAACTTTCTACAAAGACAATTCAGAGTGTTTCGCAGTCGTAATTCTAACATCTATTTGGGTTATTTTGACGATGTTAAAAAGTTTGAACGGATATCAATAGCCCATATTTTCCCTCATTGAAATTTTCCAAGAGTTGGATTTTTCCGAGTTTAAAATTTTCAGAAAATGATGCAAGCGATTCTGTAGACCCTCTAGAAGAACGATACCCAAACTCGACTTTTTGGATCGTTGAACCGCGGTCATAACCTTGGGTTTTCCGCCGTTCTGTGGTGACATGAGTGAGGCATGGGTCAACCCTTCTACGGATGGTTCATAGGAGATGTGGCAGTTTCTGGGAACTTTTTGAACCCCGCTCAAGTGTTGAGCTTGTTGGGAAATTTTGGGTGCTTTCTTATTCGATCGAAAAGTTTAACTTCGTCTAGCTATCTGTGATTGTGATATAATAATTGGAATTTATTTAGTTTCGTGCAAGTTTAACATTTCGGTCTCGGGTGAAATCGGGAATCTTGTTGAATTACCCGACTTCTTTTGAAATGTGTTTTCATAGTTGAGACTTAAATGTAAGTTTTGCATTGTTAGGCATGAAATCCAGAATATGTGATATTCCGGGTTTATGATGTCTAAGGGAAGTGACGATTCCAATTGTTGCAGTTTTTCACTTTCTTTTCTGCGACCGTAAGTGTAATATGTGGTGTATCGCTGGTTTCGTTGCTATATGTCAACGACAATTGGAATATGCATATTTACTTACGTTGATGACATGAGATGTTATGTGTTGCTGTGATATATTATATTGGGTCGTCGTTTCTGAATAGCTGGGTTTTTTTTATGTGAGATGAGAGTTTTTCATTTTCATTCATGTAAAAACTTCTATGTAATATTCTTTTATTTGGGAACTTCTGGGTTCATGAAGATGTAACCGTTGATGTATATTATATACTTTTCCGCATTAGGATAGACCCAAGGAGGGGAGCACAAGTAACCGGGTTCTAGAGTCCAGTGGGAGGCCATCTCGAGGAGTCGAGTCTGGGTCTCCTAACTCTAGAATTGGAAGGGTTTCTTACCACTCTCGTAGGGGTCTAGGGATGTGGGTTTGGCTATTCATCAAGACCGTAGAATCCGCGTTTTATACAGGCTTAATTTAAAACCCGGAAATCCTAGTATATCCAATATTTCATATGTTGATTTCTGCTGCGATATTCTGTGATGTGATCACTTTATATGATAAGATAGATACTGTATATAATATATGTGATATATTATATAGACGTTGCTTATTTTTTACACCCGCGCTAGCCCCGCTCTGCCGTTAGTTATCTAACCTACCGGTGCATAACGGGACATCGAGGCGAATGCGGGTGGCATAAGCGTACGTTGTATTTATCTGTGATGCTTAGGTAACTTAAATGATGGGATTTCATTAATCAGATTAATGAAACAAAATAAACCTAAAGATGTTGTGGAATCGAATTTTCAAAAACAGATAGCTCTAGTTGTTGTTTTGCATAGCGGTATTCCTTGTAGAATATCCAGCACCTTATTCGATAAGGAAAGAGCCGAGATCCTTTCACCGGGAGTGACCTCTTTAGCAATAACTGGCAGATGCTATAACCTTCGGTTTCGACTTTTGATTGCTTTTCTAGTTCTTGTTTTGCATAGTGGTATTGTGAATATCCTGCACCTCAATCGACGGGGAAAGAGCCGAGATCCCTTCACCGAAAGTGACCTCTTTAGCAAAACTAGCAAAAGCCTAAAAAACACACCATTTTAAATCATTTGATTCTACAATGATATCAAGTTCATTATGCAAAAGTGTTTCTTAAAAACCTGTCGTAGCCCTCCGTCATTTCTGATAAGGACTATTTAGTATTCGTGCTGCGTTTGTTGGCCTTTGTCAAGGCGTAGTGTGCGTAGCTGATTAGTGCTTATCTGCTTAAGCATATGATGCGATTGGATTAGGGTAGTGTTCATATCAGATTTTTGCATTTTCATACTGCCCAATTTTTGTCACATTGCATATCGGTAGATACTCTTGAGCCGTGTTTGCTAGTCAATTGCAGGATACAGGTTCTCGGTTCTAAAACGGTGAAATTCATGGAAAACACGACAAAATCTGGGTTCCTGCCAACCACAGATAAAACACGGTCTCCGCTCTTCATCCGTATGTTGCCAGATACCAGTTTAGGAAGACAAAATGGCAAATCGATTGTCACCTTCATGCACAAGGCTCAATGGCAACAACAAGTTCCAAGAAATCTACGCGGAGCTCAAGAAAATCTTGACAAAAGTCCACCTTTCCCTCAACGGAAATTCTGAAAAAATCGTGAAGACAAATTGAGAAAATACATATACCAGAATTAAGTACAGTGAAGACCAGGGAAGCACAAAAAAACTGAGCATCCAATTCATCGATATGGCCGCGGAAACGCGGCCTAAGCATGCTTAGGCCGCGGATCCGCGGCCTTACTGGCGCCGCACCTTGTCATCTTTCAGGGGCAGTTTTGTCTTTGTACATATGTTCTGGTGGTTGCCCTAGATTTCCATTCTCCAGCCTATAAATAGCCCAGAACTTTGAGAAAGAAAGGGTCCATAATCTTGTATTCTTTTTCTTGGTTTTAGATTACATGTTCTTCTTCTTCTCATCTCTTCTCCATTAAACTTGTAGTGAGCTTTGTGAGTGAAGAATGGTGAATAAAGAAGATCATTTTATTATCATGCTTGTCTTGCTTTTTCTATAATTGTTGTAATTTTAATTCGTTAACTAGTTGTTGTTATTTCTTGTTGTTTCTTTCTTCTCTCTTTTTCTTTATCCTTAATACGACCATGATGCTTACGCTCGATCCTCGCCAAGGTGAGGTCGCAAATAGCTAGTCGTTATCTTCTAATCTCTTTCTTTCTATCTTCCTCTTTTGTTTTGTTTTATTTTTCCGTATCATGATGTGTGAGTAGTTCATACTTGTTAGGGTAGGATAAGGGAAGTTTGAGAGAAGGAAATCTCTCTCACTCTTTCCTTGCCCAACAGCTTAATTCGACTCCCGTTAATTGAACCACAATCCGCTCCTTACGGCACCCTATCCTACATGATAGCGGTGATTCCATAGTGAGACCGGTTGTGGTTGAATTAACCGGAGATTATGGCTAAGAGCCAAGAACGGACGGACAAGCACCAAAAGGAAGAACTTATGCGTTGAAAGGCCTAGCTTATACTCGCAAGTTCCTTCCTAGTCGTGCTAATCCCCATTGTTGCCGATTACCGTAACACCGATATTAAGAGGGGCAACGAAAGATGTGGAGACTCCTAACTCAAACTAACCTAATCCTAACCCTAACAAGCTCTCTTTAAATATCAACTTAACACTTAGATAATCATAAACAAATCTGAACTCTCGGACATAACTCGTTAAAGCACATAGAAAAAGATTCCCATCTCCCTGCGGACGACCCGTACTCAACCGGCTAGCTACAAGCGAAACCGTCTTGATTGCGGTATTTAAACTAAAACTTGAACACGCAGAATCTCTAACAATCAAATGGCGCCGTTGCCGGGGAGACGGTAGTTTATTTCCTTGTGTAATCTCGGGTTAACTTGTGAATATAACCAAAAAACAAAACAAAAAAAATATACATTGTAAAAAACCATCTTGTTGTTTTTTGATTAGCTTTTGTGCAAGTGTGCAGGAAAATATGAAGTTCAAGATCGACGCCAAAGACGTCGGATAATACGGAGTTCAAGTACAGTGCCAAAGACGTGGGAAGATAGACCCACATTTCGCGGCTACACCGCGACGGAAAAAACGAAGCATCCGGTCTACTGTAAAAATCTGGAGCAGATACAGTGAGCAAATCAGAATTCCACACATCCAGAAAAGCAGAGGACACCCAACAGAACCCACACAACAAAACTGAAGCCCCAACTCCACAAGATAGCCGCGTAACCTCGGCATAAGCAAGCTTAGGCCGCGGATCCGCTGCCATTTGGAGTCTTCAGGGTGCAAATTTTTTTCTGGTGAGTCTCTCTCTTCTCTCCACTCCTCTGGACTCCACTGAATTGTGTTTTCTGCAGCCTTCTTTGCGCAAATTCTTCTCCCCCTTCCAATAAACTGTTCTTGTGCAGTATTCTTTGCGCCGCAAATAAAAAAATTGTTTGCAGTTGATTTGTTACTGTTTTGCATTTCTTTAATACGGACTTAAGGGGCTTGAAACCAATCCAGATTGGGTGGGGATTTCATCACCCTTCCCAGGACCCCAAAAATCACTAAAGCATATGCATTGTCCATTGTAAATTAAAAAATACTAGACTTCAGCCCTAAGGAACTTCGCGAAAGCGTTGGACAACCTCCCTTTATCTCTGCACTTACCTGGCCTCGTGATCAGTGTATTTTTAAGCCCGTTTCTCGACACTGTTTAACTTCGACAATCAAGTTCAGGAGCAGGTCTAGTAGACCTAGGTTACTCTAGATCTAGGTGTGATTGTGCATATCTTGTTTGTGATTGCTTAAGCCGTATATCCGTACATATTTCTGTAAAAATCTTTCTAAAAAAAAAAAACCAAAAACTTCTATAAAAACTAGCCCTTTGTCGCCAAATCCATTTTTCACCCACCACCCATCACCTTTCTCCATTGACGTTTTCTTACCCTCACCTTCTCCGCTTTGACTATACTGAACTCGTTTAGTGTATGTCCGCTTGGACTCGGGACACTAGTGCCCGTCTAGTCCGCGTTACGTTAGTCGCTACCGACTACGCGATCGACTCAGACGTCGATACTCCGTCCACTCCTCTTTCACCCCTTCCTTTGCCGGCCAACTCCAACGTTGACCGGAATTCTATTCATACATCTTCATCTTCACCTTCACCAACCTCTTCTTCCGCGATGTCGGGATTTAATCCGAACATCTCTTTGACCACCGCTGGATTGGCTCCACCTCCTACGGAGACCAATCTCCCACCACCACCGCCTGTTGTAGCGCCGCAGCGAATCGCTCTCCAGGATCGTTTCTATCCCACCCGTTCTGCACTTCCCACCTGCCTTTCTCTTCCTCCGGCCAATGGGGATAATTTTGAAATTAAGCCCCACTTCATCAACATGCTCCCACGATTTCATGGGCTTGAATCTGAAGATGCCTATATCTTCATCAATAAATTTCAAAACGTTTGTGCCATGATGAAAACCACCCAACTGTCGGACGATGCTATACGTCTACGGGTCATTCCGTTCACTTTATGCGATCTTGCTGAAAAATGGCTGTATAGCACCGCTTCCCACTCCATAACCAGTTGGGACGAGTTTGTAAAAGCGTTTCTGAAGAAATTTTATCCGAATCATAAAACCGCAAGGATTCGAAATGAAATCAACCAATTCTCTCAGCTTCCTTCTGAACCCTTCTGGAAGTGCTTTGACCGGTACAAAGACCTTCTCGTTCAGTGTCCTCACTACGGTATAGAGAAATGGCAACTTTGCCAAACCTTATACGAGGGCCTGAACCCAGCAACGAAGCAGTTGTTGGAAACCATCTGTCAGGGCCACTTCCTATCGAAATCTGACGAGGAAGCGTGGCAGTTCTTTGACGACCTTGCGGAGCAAACGCTACAGTGGGAGAGCACCAGACCGACTTCTTCTTCTTCTACCTCCACTTCTACCGGTCAGTCTAGGGTAGGACTCCACCAACTTGATGTCTCTATTGCGATGAAAGCTGAAATGGCTGCAATAACAAGAAAGCTTGAAGCGATAGAGAGCAAATTTTCTGCTCCTGCTCCTGCCCCTGTTCTCCCCCTTCCTACCATCTGCGCTTGTTGTTCCGATCCTTCTCACTTGACCGAAGAGTGTCCTTACAATCCACCCTCGCAAGGACAGGATCAGGTTAATGCTGCATTCCAGCAAAGACCGAGGAATGATCCATACTCTTCCACCTACAATCCCGGTTGGAGGAACCACCCCAATTTCGCCTGGAATCAGAATCAGAATCAATTCCAGGGCAACAATTTCCAAAGGGCCCCTCCACCGCAACAACAAGTGCAACAACAAACTCAACATCAATATCAGCTGCCCTTCCAACCCCAACCTTTCCAAAATCAGACGAACAACTTTGCACCCAACAATTCTTTTCCACCAAACAACTTTGTTCCGTCAAACAACGATAAGGTTTCCTCGCTCGAACGAAGTCTGGAGGCGTTTGTTAAGCAATCGACTCAATCCACCGCCAACATCCAGTCTTCTATTCAATCCTTAGTGCAACACACTGCCGCACACGGGCAAAGCATCAAGACCATCGAGGCCCAGATTGCACAGCTGAACGCGGCATTAAGCGAGCGAGAGAAGGGGAAGCTCCCATCCCAGCCACTCCCAAATCCCGGTCACCCACATAATGCACATGTTGCTCTTGAACAACAGAAACATAATGTGAGTGCCGTGACCACACTGAGATCGGGAAGGATGTTGCAAAACAACATTGGCAAACGGATCAACGATGACACCCCGGCCGCTGCTTCTTCTTCTTCTTCTTCTTCTTCGTCTTCTGAGCCTATTCTCCGTTCTTCAAAAGGCTCACCTTCCTCTTCTTCTGCTCTGAACGGACCCACTTCTCACTCCACGAAAACACCTATTCTGGGATCCGTTCCAACTCCACAATCTCCTCCTCCAGCATTAGACTCAACCAATTTTCAAAATGTTCCATTTCCAAACCGGTTGAGGTCTAATAAACAAAATCCTCAAATGGAGAAGATTCTGGAGTTATTTAAGCAGGTTAACATTAACATTCCTCTTTTAGATGTTGTCTAACAAGTCCCGTCCTACGCGAAAATCTTAAAGGACTTGTGCACGAAAAAGAGGAAGTCTCAGGTACCCAAGAAAGTTTTCTTGGCTAGTGCTGTGAGTGATGCCCTTACCCAATCTTTACCACAAAAACGGAAGGACCCTGGCTGTCCTACGATTTCAATTACCATTGGAGATAAGAACATCAACCGCGCACTATTAGATCTTGGTGCCAGTGTTAACCTGCTTCCGTATTCAGTATACGAGCAATTAGGCGTCGGAGAGTTGAAACCCACGCACTGCACTCTCCAAATGGCCGACCGATCGATCACCCATCCTAGGGGTGAGCTAGAGGATGTGTTAATAAAAGTCGGGGACTTCATATTCCCCGTTGACTTCATTGTATTAGATACACAGCCTGTAGCTAACCCCCGGAATCAAATTCCGGTGATACTCGGTCGCCCATTTCTCGCAACCTCAAATGCTGTGATCAATTGTCGCAATGGTTCGATGAACCTCTCTTTTGGAAATATGACGATTGAACTCAACAATTTTAGGTTGGGGAATCAGCCCGCCGAACCTAATGCTCATATACTGGACGTCTGCTCGATCCAGGAGATCACCCCAGAAGAGTGTGAATTCGAGGAGTTTCTGTTTGATCACGATAATCTTGACGCCACTAGTGCGTTTCTCTTCTAACCTGCTGCTGTTTCTGCGCCCGACAACGAATACGAGTGTTTCACGTTCTCGAACGATCTTAGCCGCGCACAACCCGAGTTTGAATCCTTCGACTTTCCGGATGAGTTACCTGAACCATCCAACTCGGTTGCTTACACTCGCTTTGAACCTTTGCTGGAGTCCTTTGAGTTCGAGACCTTTGCACCAATCTTGCCTTCCATCGTTTCACCTCCAACGCTCGAACTCAAGCCTTTGCCGTCTCACCTTAAGTACGCTTACTTAGGTGAGAACGAGACCCTCCCTGTCATCATCTCGGCTTCTCTAGCTCCCGAGCAAGAGAAAGCCCTTCTCACGGTCTTGCACAGCAACAGGCAAGCTTTTGGCTGGTCCATGGCGGACATCAAGGGGATTAGTCCCCTGCTCGTTGAGCATCACATTCATCTGATGGATGATGCCAAACCATCCCGGGATCCACAAAGACGTCTCAATCCAGTCATGAAAGAGGTTGTGAAGAAGGAGATCATAAAATGTCTAGATAGTGGTATCATTTACCCTATCTCTGATAGCCAGTGGGTTAGCCCCATTCATGTCGTCCCCAAGAAGTCGGGCATCACGGTCATCACTAAAGAGGCGAACGAGTTAATCCCTACTCGCACCCAAACTGGGTGGCGAGTTTGTATTGATTATAGAAAACTCAACGCCGCAACGCGGAAAGACCACTTTCCGCTACCTTTTATTGACCAGATGCTTGAACGATTGGCCGGACACGAGTACTACTGCTTTCTCGATGGTTACTCCGGCTACAATCAGATTCACATCGCCGAAAAAGACCAGGACAAGACCATATTCACTTGTCCTTTCAGCACGTTCGCATATCGTCGCATGCCTTTTGGGTTATGCAATGCACCCGCTACCTTCCAGCGGTGTATGATGGGAATCTTCTCAGACATGGTGGAAAAATTTCTGGAGATTTTCATGGATGATTTCTCCATCTTCGGCGATTCCTTCAACGAGTGTTTGCTGCATCTTGACGCTGTCCTTACCCGATGTAAGGACAAGAATCTCACTTTGAACTGGGAGAAATGCCACTTCATGGTGCGCGAAGGTATTGTCTTAGGACATATCATCTCGCAAAATGACATAGAGGTTGACAAAGCAAAGATTGAGGTCATTTCCAATCTGCCTCCTCCCCGATGCGTCCGAGATATCCGAGCCTTCCTTGGCCATGCCGGTTTCTATAGATGGTTCATCAAGGACTTTAGCAAGATTGCTAGGCCCTTGACTCTTTTGCTGGCCAAGGACACGCCATTCGACTTCAACTCGAGCTGTGTGACTGCATTCGAGTCACTGAAACGCTCACTCACTTCTGCTCCCGTTCTTTCTTCACCTGACTGGACGCACCCATTCGAGATTATGTGCGATGCATCCGACTTTGCCATCGGTGCTGTCCTTGGACAACACATCAACAAGATGCCGCACGTAATCTATTATGCGAGCCGAACCCTGAACGACGCCCGTCTCAATTATACAACAACTGAGAAGGAATTCTTAGCTGTTGTATTTGCTCTAGAAAAGTTCAGGCCCTACCTCATCGGCTCTCCAGTCATTGTCTACACTGACCATTCTGGTCTGCGCCATCTTTTTACGAAGAAAGATGCTAAATCTCGGTTAATACGTTGGATCCTCTTGCTTCAAGAGTTTGACCTTGTCATTAAGGAAAAATGAGGATGTGAAAACGTAGTTGCCGACCATCTCTCACAGCTTCCTTCTTCGCCTTCGCTTCCAATTCCAATCAACGACGTTTTCCCGGATGAACAGCTATTGACAGTATCGTGCGAACCCTGGTTCGCAGATATTGTGAACTATTTGGCCACGGGATTACTACCGACCGAATGTGTCACGACCCGAAAGTACGGAACATGACCGGCACTTAAACTACGAACGTCTCGAGGCGTACGTAATCTAAGTAAACCGAAAACCCAGAAATCCAAACCAAGAAAAGTAGTAGAGTGCAGGAAAAACCAACTTAAAGCAAGTAGTTTCAATAGCATAAGCCGAATTATGCGGTTTTTAAAACATCGAAAAAAAATTCTGAAAATTTCGGCAGAGTCTCCTTTGTAAATACTGGCCCCCAAACAGGATACAACATGAATAGTATACGAAATCAAGAAAAAGGCATCCCCAAGCGGGAGCTAGCTCTTCGTCAATCGACGGTCACAACCACACAAGCAATATAATATACAACGCCAACGGCGAGGATCAAAACTCAAAAGGAAACTCAAAACCACCAGAAATATAACGAGCGACTCTAGGGTCGAAAGAATAAACACCACTGGTCTCTATCTCAATAAATACATGTTTGGTTGATGGAACTTCTAGATACAACAGAATAATATTATACAAGGTAATAAGATGGGTACGATACAAGAAAAACCCACCTACTAGCAAGTCACCCGAATGAAACTGAGCCCGCAAAGCCGTAATGAAACCTGTACGGCAAACCTGCAAGAAACTAGGGCACAACGGGGGTGAGTTGCCAACTCGTGAATAGAAAAACATCTACGCACAGAAATCGCATAAATAACGCAATTCTAGGTCAATGATCATAATATATCCTCAAAAATGTATATAACATGCAGCCTATAACAATGGCTAGGGTAAATATCTAACCCGAGTGAAAACTCATGTGCCCGTGTCAGTGCCTCAGGTAGCAATATAACATATGAGTGAGGTATGAATGCATGAAAACAGAATACATGTAAATGAAGAAGCTGTTTTCATAAATCAGTGAGATTTCCTTCGTATTTTTAAACTGCGGTATCATAAATGAAATCAGTATCAACAGTGTCTAGCATCGACACAAAACATAAATCTCAATGTCTCGAAATATCAATGTCTCAATCTCAATATCTAGGGCGCCGTCAGTCCAGACCGGCCCCTACCATCCATCTCAAGACCACGACGGTATCCTCCGGATATCCGACGCGTCGGGTAATATCACCGGTAGGTAGTGCTCCCCAGCCAGGCTCAACGTCAACACCACATTCATCTTGCCCCGGGGTACCATACCGGGCCCACCATGTACCCGAAACGGTTCCTCCACTCCTCGAATCGGGTCTCAAAATCCATCAGCAAACTCATGGTGGACGACTCATACATCATGGGAAAACCGCACTTTTATTTTAAAAGGGAGAACAGGTTTATTCATGTTTTTGCGGTTTTCCTCCAAATCCAAGAAATCTCATGAAATCCGAATCCAAGTCATCAATAGCATGTAAATAGTGAATATAGGCATGAGAATCCATGAATGCGACGAAACAGTGAATAATAACATGCATGAAGTAGTAGGCAATAACTACAATGTCTAACTAGCATATAAGGCAAGTACACTAATATCATGTCTAAACTATTAGCTAACAACCTATGTCAAATGAAATAGTATTTTCTAAAGTGTTCGTGACATGTCAATTACCGATGAAGATGTGTGTGAGCCGGCAAATAAGTGTACGTGGTACATACGCGTCATCGGTAATGGTGCTGGTGTCCTAACAACATGATATTAATAATGCAATAAGAAATTATAATATAAGTATGCGATGTGGAGCGAACAGTAAAAATGAGCGGGAGCTGAATACTAGACGCAACTATAACTAATCTGCACTAATCTACTATAAGTCCTACAAATGGTGCCTTTTGAAATAACACGAATCATGGGTTTTGAAAATAGGGGCTACGGTGTTTTTAAGAAAAGATACGTTTTTGAAATATCCGTAGAATCCCTTGACCTATCTTTTAAAATACGCATGATTCGTAAGCTTTGAAATAGTTAAGAATCGAATCTAATCTAACAACTAAACTAAACTAAAGGGCTAAGCTAACAAGCTGGACTACAGGTAAGGAATCCGCCTAACGTCTGAGTCGATACATATACATACCTGTATATATATTAGTCGGTGATCCCGCCTCAATAATATCATATCCGATACCATATCTATAATCAGACATCCCAAGTCAAGAGTGCGGATCAATCATCAAGATATAGCTCGTACGTAAATCCGTCGTACGGCATCCCCCAATTCTGGGTATGGGTCAAAATCACATTCATCATACTATTCACCTGGTATCCTCTTTATCAATATCATGATCTGGTACAGATCTACGTCTAGTACAATACTGATATCGCCTAAGTATGCATGCACGTGTGTAAAAACTACGTCAAGGACACGCTACAACGTCATGTCGTATTTAAGATACGAACCCTGCTATATCACCGATCTCACAGCCTCAAATCAAATCTCATCGATTCAGCTCAATCCCAAGTATCATCCTCAAATATGTATGTGAACACATAGTCCCATACACATGTGAACACATAACTATAAAGAATCCCATGAGCACATAACAATAGGAAAGTATGCAAGTATGTATGTGTGTATGTGTAGTGCAACACTACCCTAGGGTTCGCAACACTAAAGTAATCCAACACACCAATATCCATCCTAAGCATCGTTATTAATCCCAAATAACATATAATAATTGTTGGTGTGTATACGCATCCGTATACACCACCACGGACTGCAGGGGTGCTATACGCCATCCACCCGACTTCTCCCCGTAGATATAAATCTACTCACCTGGTCCTCGCTAGCCGGTGCTGACGTCGCCACGCGCTTGCTTGTCGTCTCGAAGTCCACATGGGGGTACCTATATATCATAACGCACTATATCGCATAAAAACTAAATTCGAAATCGAAACGGCATACGAAAATCACATCGGCACGCGTATCACGCATAGGTCCAAACCTATCGCCTACGCATGCAAGAATAGTCAAACCAACCCTCGATGTCGATGTACAAACGTCAAACCATCGAGAAAAATCCAATCACACTCATTTGCATATTCACGAACACTAATTTTAATATAGACTAGGTTAAAACTCACAAAAACCCCAATTTCACTTAAAAAGTCATTTTTCCGAAAATCTAGCAGGCACAATTTGCCGTTTTTGTACAAAACATGACGTTTAAATGAATGTAGCGGCCAATATACTTATTAAATATCTTAAATAAGTCATAGAAACAATTTCCAGAATTTAATCTCATTAAATTCCAAAAACCCTAATATTCCAGTTTACAAAATACCCTTTTTACAATTTCATAGCAAAAATGCACAAACTACAATTTAGGTTGGATTTCCATGAACTAAAGTATTAAACTACACTTAATAAAGTTAATAATATGATAAAAACCCTAACCATATTTTAATTCTCAATTTAACACAATATTTACAAAAAAACTAGTTTGCAATATATATACTTATCACAAATTTAAATTAACAAAAATGCAACTAGCAACTAGATTTGATTTTTGCAAGCAATTATATGTTAATCTACCCATCACAATCCTAATCAAATGCTCAAACCCTAATCTTCATTCAAAACCATATACTTGAAATTTCAAACTTCAATTCAAAACCTTTTTCTTTCTTAAACACCTAATTAAACACTTAATTAACTTAGCTTTAAGAAATTAGTAACAAATTAAGCAAAAATGTTTAGAATTATACCCAAAAACATTTGAAGATCTATAAGCATCCATGGCCTCCCAAAATGCTCTCTTTTCACAAAGATCCATGCTATACGGGCTAAGCTAAAATGGGTAGGAGTCGGATTTTGATTTGGATTTTTGCTTGATTTTTAGTGGATTTTTCTTTGGATTTTCTTTGATGGAACAAAGAGAGGAGAAGAGGAAAAATGGGCTGTTGGGGGGGGGTTGCTGGTTTCGGCCAGAAATGTGGGGGGTTGGGTGAGGGAGGAGAGAGAGTGAGGTGGAGAAAGTTAGTTCAAGTCAAAGTCAACTCAAATTTTATCATGTGGTTTTTGAAACGAAATCATTTGCCAAAACGGTTTAGAAATTATCGAAGAAAAAAGGCTTTTTTTAGCGTAAATGGATGTTTGGGGTATTGTATTTATCATTTTTCATCACCCCACACCCGTACCCACTCCCACACACCCCCATTCACTTCTCCCCTTGGCTGAATTCAGCAGCCCCCTCTCTTGTCCCACTTAGTTTGCAAAAGAAAGAAAAGAAAAAAAAAGAGTAGAAAATGATATAATTTGAGTTGATTTTGACTTGAACTAACTTTCTCCACCTCACTCTCTCTCCTCCCTCACCCAACCCCCCACATTTCTGGCCGAAACCAGCAACCCCCCCAACAGCCCATTTTTCCTCTTCTCCTCTCTTTGTTCCATCAGAGAAAATCCAAAGAAAAATCCACTAAAAATCAAGCAAAAATCCAAATCAAAATCCGACTCCTACCCATTTTAGCTTAGCCCGTATAGCATGGATCTTTGTGAAAAGAGAGCATTTTGGGAGGCCATGGATGCTTGTGGATCTTCAAATGTTTTTGGGTATAATTCTAAACATTTTTGCTTGATTTGTTACTAATTTCTTAAAGCTAAGTTAATTAATTGTTTAATTAGGTGTTTAAGAAAGGAAAAAGGTTTTGAATTGAAGTTTGAAATTTCAAGTGTATGGTTTTGAATGAAGATTAGGGTTTGAGCATTTGATTAGGATTGTGATGGGTAGATTAACATATAATTGCTTGCAAAAATCAAATCTAGTTGCTAGTTGCATTTTTGTTAATTTAAATTTGTGATAAGTATATATATTGCAAACTAGTTTTTTTGTAAATATTGTGTTAAATTGAGAATTAAAATATGGTTAGGGTTTTTATCATATTATTAACTTTATTAAGTGTAGTTTAACACTTTAGTTCATGGAATCCAACCTAAATTGTAGTTTGTGCATTTTTGCTATGAAATTGTAAAAAGGGTATTTTGTAAACTAGAATATTATGGTTTTTGGAATTTAATGAGATTAAATTCTGGAAATTGTTTCTATGACTTATTTAAGATATTTAATAAGTATATTGGCCGCTACATTCATTTAAACGTCATGTTTTGTACAAAAACGGCAAATTGTGCTTGCTAGATTTTCGGAAAAATGACTTTTTAAGTGAAATTGGGGTTTTTGTGAGTTTTAACCTAGTCTATATTAAAATTAGTGTTCGTGAATGTGCAAATGAGTGTGATTGGATTTTTCTCGATGGTTTGACGTTTGTACATCGACATCGAGGGTTGGTTTGACTATTCTTGCATGCGTAGGCGATAGGTTTGGACCTATGCGTGATACGCGTGCCGATGTGATTTTCGTATGCCGTTTCGATTTCGAATTTAGTTTTAATGCGATATGGTGCGTTATGATATATATGTACCCCCATGTGGACTTCGAGACGACAAGCAAGCATGTGGCGACGTCAGCACCGGCTAGCGAGGACCAGGTGAGTAGATTTATATCTACGGGGAGAAGTCGGGTGGATGGCGTATAGCACCCTCGCAGTCCGTGGTGGTGTATACGGATGCGTATACACACCAACAATTATTATATGTTATTTGGGATTAATAACGATGCTTAGGATGGATATTGGTGTGTTGGATTACTTTAGTGTTGCGAACCATAGGGTAGTGTTGCACTACACATACACACATACATACTTGCAAACTTTCCTATTGTTATGTGCTCATGGGATTCTTTATAGTTATGTGTTCACATGTGTATGGGACTATGTGTTCACATACAGATTTGAGGATGATACTTGGGATTGAGCTGAATCGATGAGATTTGATTTGAGGCTGTGAGATCGGTGATATAGCAGGGTTCGTATCTTAGATACGACATGACGTTGTAGCGGGTCCTTGACGTAGTTTTTACACACGTGCATGCATACTTAGGCGATATCAGTATTGTACTAGACGTAGATCTGTACCAGATCATGATATTGATAAAGAGGATACCTGGTGAATAGTATGATGAATGTGATTTTGACCCATACCCAGAATTGGGGGATGCCGTACGACGGATTTACGTACGAGCTATATCTTGATGATTGATCCGCACTCTTGACTTGGGATGTCTGATTATAGATATGGTATCGGATATGATATTATTGAGGCGGGATCACCGACTAATATATATACAGGTATGTATATGTATCGACTCAGACGTTAGGCGGATTCCTTACCTGTAGTCCAGCTTGTTAGCTTAGCCCTTTAGTTTAGTTTAGTTGTTAGATTAGATTCGATTCTTACCTATTTCAAAGCTTACGAATCATGCATATTTTAAAAGATAGGTCAAGGGATTCTACGGATATTTCAAAAACGTATCTTTTCTTAAAAACACCGTAGCCCCTATTTTCAAAACCCATGATTCGTGTTATTTCAAAAGGCACCATTTGTAGGACTTATAGTAGATTAGTGCAGATTAGTTATAGTTGCGTCTAGTATTCAGCTCCCGCTCATTTTTACTGTTCGCTCCGCATCGTATACTTATATTATAATTTCTTATTGCATTATTAATATCATGCTGTTAAGACACCAACACCATTACCGATGACGCGTATGTACCACGTACACTTATTTGCCGGCTCACACACATCTTCATCGGTAATTGACATGTCACGAACACTTTAGAAAATACTATTTCATTTGACATAGGTTATTAGCTAATAGTTTAGACATGATATTAGTGTACTTGCCTTATATGCTAGTTAGACATTGTAGTTATTGCCTACTACTTCATGCATGTTATTATTCACTGTTGTGTCGCATTCATGGATTCTCATGCCTATATTCACTATTTACATGCTATTGATGACTTGGATTCGGATTTCATGAGATTTCTTGGATTTGGAGGAAAACCGCAAAAACATGAATAAACCTGTTCTCCCTTTTAAAATAAAAGTGCGGTTTTCCCATGATGTATGAGTCGTCCACCATGAGTTTGCTGATGGATTTTGAGACCCGATTCGAGCAGTGGAGGAACCGTTTCAGGTACATGGTGGGCCCGGTATGGTACCCCGGGGCAAGAGGAATGTGGTGTTGACGTTGAGCCTGGCTGGGGAGCACTACCTACCGGTGATATTACCCGACGCGTCGGATATCCGGAGGATACCGTCGTGGTCTTGAGATGGATGGTAGGGGCCGGTCTGGACTGACGGTGCCCTAGATATTGAGATTGAGACATTGATATTTCGAGACATTGAGATTTATGTTTTGTGTCGATACTAGACACTGTTGATACTGATTTCATTTATGATACCTCAGTTTAAAAATACGAAGGAAATCTCACTGATTTATGAAAACAGCTTCTTCATTTACATGTATTCTGTTTTCATGCATTCATACCTCACTCATATGTTATATTGCTACCTGAGGCACTGACACGGGCACATGAGTTTTCACTCGGGTTAGATATTTACCCTAGCCATTGTTATAGGCTGCATGTTATATACATTTTTGAGGATATATTATGATCATTGACCTAGGATTGCGTTATTTATGCGATTTCTGTGCGTAGATGTTTTTCTATTCACGAGTTGGCAACTCACCCCCGTTGTGCCCTAGTTTCTTGCAGGTTTGCCGTACAGGTTTCATTACGGCTTTGCGGGCTCAGTTTCATTCGGGTGACTTGCTAGTAGGTGGGTTTTTCTTGTATCGTACCCATCTTATTACCTTGTATAATATTATTCTGTTGTATCTAGAAGTTCCATCAACCAAACATATATTTATTGAGATAGAGACCAGTGGTGTTTATTCTTTCGACCCTAGAGTCGCTCGTTATATTTCTGGTGGTTTTGAGTTTCCTTTTGAGTTTTGATCCTCGCCGTTGGCGTTGTATATAATATTGCTTGTGTGGTTGTGACCGTCGATTGACGAAGAGCTAGCTCCCGCTTGGGGATGCCTTTTTCTTGATTTCGTATACTATTCATGTTGTATCCTGTTTGGGGGCCAGTATTTACAAAGGAGACTCTGCCGAAATTTTCAGAAATTTTTTTTGATGTTTTAAAAACCGCATAATTCGGCTTATGCTATTGAAACTACTTGCTTTAAGTTGGTTTTTCCTGCACTCTACTACTTTTCTTGGTTTGGATTTCTGGGTTTTCGGTTTACTTAGATTACGTACGCCTCGAGACGTTCGTAGTTTAAGTGCCGGTCATGTTCCGTACTTTCGGGTCGTGACAAAGTTGGTATCAGAGCGTTAGGTTTTACCTTCGGAGCGTAGGATGACCCTTGGTTGATGGAATAGGTGACTAAAGTAGAGTGACGTACCGTTGGTATGTTCCGCGGCATATTTACGATACGCCACTCCACTTAAGAAGCCTTAGGATGTAAATTTCTTTGTTCAGTATTATATTCATTCCTGATCTAGCCTCATCGGTACCAGTTATGGTTTTGCTGCCACGATTACGGGCAGGGAGAGCTACGGCTAGAGTTGCGGTCAGCACGAGCTCGTTACGAACGAGGACAGACCAGGGCGTAATTCCGGCGACACACGATTGCAGAGATGTGTCTTTTTATTGTGTTTTCACGCCACGAGAGTTTGGATGGATCGTTGTACGAGATTTCTCGGACGTGCCGATCAGTACCGGAGGATCGAGCCAATGATAGAGATCAACCAGATTTCGATGACCGTTGGTGTATTGCTTATTCATGATGTTTGAGGCACTGTTCAGCGTGCAGACGAGTGAGCTAGTTATAGCTGCGAACGATGAGATATCGCCCCAGATGTTGGAGCTATTGCAGTACGAGTTGTATTAAGAGATGATAGAAGGTCGCTAGTCACCAAGGATGAATGACTAGGACATGTGGTTCGTTCGCTAACCCAATGCGAGGTCATCCGATAGATTGATTCCAGCTAGAGACGACTTCACGCGGAGACGTTGAGAGTCGACAGAGACGATCGAATATCAGAAACCTATTATTCCAAGTTTAAAGTTGTCGGAAAGACATGCATGCAATTCTATGGTCCCTCTAGAAGAATGAAACCCTAACTCGACTTAATGACCGTGTGAAAGCCTTTGAACCTTCGGGTTTGCGGCAGTTCTACGGCGCCATTAGTGAGGCTTGGGTTTGCCCTTATACGGCTGGACCACCGATGCTGTGGTATGTACTCGATACTATTAAACCGTGCCCAAGAGGTTGAGCTCTTGGGGGATTATGAGGTTTGACGACTTGATCGGATGGCTCGACTTAATTCGGATGCTAGGTGGTGAGATGCATTTCTTGGGAGACTCCAGATACGAGGATAGCCGTTGGAGCTCAGTCCATGCAGCCACGACGAGACGAGTCCGGAGCAGTCGACATTAGTGAAAAGTGGAGTAAGAGGTTCGTACGAGATCTTAATGAGACGACGTTCCACTCAGCCGACATCAGAGATGCGGTACGCATGCCGATGCATTGTACTTGGATATACCTTCCAGAAGGAGTCGCGATGAGTATTTAGCCGTTCAGGAACGAGAATAGATCTTGTAAGGGACGATGACTCCCGGACAGTTCGGTAGAGACGAGATTTGGGAGAGATCTCGATAGGACCTTTCTGGAATAAATTACGAGAAGACTTGGACCCAGTAGTGGTCATGTTATGCACACCGGCAGGCCAGAGTTCAGGATCGTCGACGAGACATGCTATGAGTGACCACGACAGTTGGCCAGAGATTCTTGAGTATGTGCTTGAGCGGGACTATTCCGCCATACTTGATTTTGGGTATTTTGGGCGATCTATTCGCATGATTGATTTTGATGATTGAGTTTCACGATATTTGTTTTCATGGACCATGGTTGCACCTACTGAGTATTTACGATTTTGCACAGTTGTTGCACTTGACATCGTTTTCGTGCCTTGGTTTCTCATGTTTATGATTTTATGGGTTTCATACAGTTGAGTTGATTTTGTGCATGATGGATGCACCAGATTTGGATTTTTAGCGCATGTTGGGCGCCTGTTATGAGATGCGATTTGGTGCACACCAGATGCACTGAATCGGGATTTTTCGTGCATGTCAGATGCACCTGATTTTGCTGTCAGGCATACACGTTGCCTATAAATGATGTTGTGTGCACACCCGTTGCACCTAGATGTTGTTTCTGTGCACATGTATGGCACATTTATAGATTTTGATTTCCGTGCGCACCTGACGCACGTAGTATTCATATATATATTTGTGATTGATTTCTTATGGAGCAGTACGTTTTTTATGATATTGCCATGTGTTTTCGTACTGAGCAAGACTAGTCAGAGGACAGTACCTGAATATATTTTGCATGCATTGATAGTTATTGAAGGGATTTCCAAAAAGCGAGCTATAGCCTCAGTATTTACCTACGTGTCTGATATGACACGAAATGTTTAAGACAAGAAGACCCTTCTAAATTGTTTCCAAAACGGCGGAACGTACATTTCAAACAAAGGTATATATGTATATAGTTATTTTCTTATGATAGACGTCCGCCACTGTGCAGTGTTATACGCGTTGCACAACGACTTAAAGAGATTTGGCATACATTTCCTTCAGATACTTACAGATATAGATTCGATATTTACATGTATAGTTTCGAGTTATATCATATTGGTTTTGATTTGGATTTGGCATTGATGTCTTCTCCATGACTCCGATGATTGCAGGATACTTGACGGAATTTTGATTTGAGTTATATACTCATTTTTCAAGCGCAAGCGCTGCGCTACGAATTGTCTTATGTATTTACGATTTCGGAACCCCGACGACTTGATGGTTTTTCTTAGATGTTTTAGTATTTGGGGGAGTTTGAATTTAAATTCGTGGACCGAATTTCTTTAAGGGGGGAAGATTGTAACGTTTTGAAAATCGTTTCGGTGAAATTTCGAAAAAATCGGTAAAATAAGGGGATTTTCTGTAAAAAGTCAAAATACAAATATCTTATTATAAAAATTAAATATACATATTCTAGCTATGTAATTGCTATTATTTGGTGTTTATTGAGCCGCTGGTGAAATTTCAAATTTTCTGAAAAAAATATTATTTTATTATTATTTTAAGCCGACACTAATACATTTAATTAGGGAAAATTACAAATTGGAATGAGTTGAAACAAATTTTGTGCATCATAAAACATTAAATAAAATTTTATTTTTTTCAGAAAATTTGAAATTTCACCAGCGGCTCAATAAACACCAAATAATAGCAATTACATAGCTAGAATATGTATATTTAATTTTTATAATAAGATATTTGTATTTTGACTTTTTACAGAAAACACCCTTATTTTACCAATTTTTTCGAAATTTCACCGAAACGATTTTCAAAACGTTACAGAATGGTCAAGTCAGGACAGACTTCGCTTCTTATCCCAAGTAAAACACTTTTACTGGGACGAACCCTACTTGTTCAAGTACTGTCCCGACCAGATTATTCGTCGGTGTGTACCTGATGAGGAATTCAAGAGTGTGCTGTCATTTTGCCACGATCAAGCGTGTGGCGGGCATTTTGGGCCCAGAAAGACAGCTGAGAAGATCTTGCAATGTGGTTTCTACTGGCCACAACTTTTCAAAGACGCTCATGACTATTGCAAGACTTGCTCCCGGTGCCAACACATGGGCTGGATATCCCGGAGGAACGAGATGCCGCTCCAACCGATCTTGGTTGTGGAGATTTTCGATGTTTGGGGGATAGACTTTATGGGGCCGTTTCCCAGCTCTTTCGGGAACTTATACATCCTTCTCGCTGTTGATTACGTCTCTAAATGGGTCGAGGCTGTGCCCAGCCGAACTAACGACAACAAGGTTGTCGTTAGGTTCCTTAAAGAAAACATTTTCTCCCGGTTTGGGCACCCCCGAGCGATCATTAGCGACAATGGAAGTCATTTCTGCAACAAAACCTTCGAGGCCTTGATGCGGAAATATTCCATTAATCATAAGCTTTCTATGCCCTACCACCCCCAAACCTGCGGGCAGGCCAAAGTTTCAAATCGGCAAATCAAGCAGATACTGGAGAAGACGGTTTCCAAGAACCGTTAGGATTGGTCGCTAAAACTCACTGATGCCCTTTGGGCATTTCGAACCGCTTATAAGACCGACCTTGGCATGTCTCCCTATCGGCTTGTGTACGGAAAAGCCTGCCACCTACCTGTCGAAATAGAGCATCGCGCATTTTGGACGATAAAAGAGTTGAATCTGTCTCTCGAAGATGCGGGCAGCCATCGGAAGCTGCAGTTGAATGAACTGAGCTAGCTTAGGGATGAGGCTTACGATAATGCGGTTGTCGTTAAGAATCGAACGAAGGTGTTTCACGATAAACACCTTTTGCGTAAAACCTTCGTACCTGGTCAGCAGGTACTGCTTTACGACACCCGACTTCACTTCCATCCAGGAAAGCTCAGATCTCGCTGGAAAGGGCCGTATTTTGTGCGGAATGTGTATCCGCTGGGCGCTGTGGATTTGGAGAATCCGAAGGACGGTTCATTTTTCAAAGTGAACGGACACCGATGCAAACCGTACCTTAGCGCCGAACCAACAGAGGAGCTCCTGGTCTTACAGGAGCCGGTTTACCCTGCCTAATCTTCCTCTGCCTACCTCCAAACTTCGGTTATCCAGCCAAGAACAGTCGACACTGTTCCAAATAAGTTTGGGGGTATGTATAAACCATTTTGTATATATTTGTGTATATTCTTTTTCTTTTTTTTTTTTAAAAAAAACGAAACAAAAAACACATAAAAATTTGTGTATCGCTAACCGACAATTTTGACCCTTCAAATGATCTCTTCATGCAACGACAGTGAGGACACTGTCCAGTTTAAGTTTGGGGGTACGCTCGGTACGCATTTCTTACCTTCGCATTCATATGTATATTTTGCATCTGCATATTAAATCCATAAAAATCTGAAAATTTTCTAAAAATATAAAAACTTTTTTGTCAAGTTAGCTTGTGGAAGAACTCTGATTCAACATTCGACGGTTTTTGTTTGAAAAAATAGGAATAACTAAATCTTATGTTTGGATTTTGAAAACCTGAAAGATAACTCTCCTTTGAAGTTAACTATAGCTGATATACGTCTTTACATCACACTACACGTGTCGTGAATTTTGGGAATTAGATGACAAGTCTTTCATGTTTAAACTTTTAAACAGATAAATGATTTTCTGAGGATCAAATAGGTTTGTTCTGAAATAAGTAATGTCAAGAATAGTTTATGAAGTAAAGCGAATATGAAGGATTGTTATTGATGCCGTAATTGGAACTAAGTCTGAAAAATAACCCATCTGAAACTTGATTGGAATGATTACACACCGAACACACTAAACACGTCTTTTATCCAAAAAATAATTGAACTGCCGGTTATATCTCCGTTCGTATTAAATCAACTGATTTTCACGCCAAACTGTCTTTTGTTTTTGGACCTAGGTAACTTGAGTAATTAAGTCCGCTGGGGTGTTTCTACACCTAATGCCCTAAAATCAACTGGTTTCGGTGCATTGGCCCAAAGCTCGCTAAGAAGCCTAGAAAGTCCAGTTTTAAAACAAAGTCAAGCAAGTGTTCTCTCCGAGTTAAAATTCCTAACGGTTCTTTGTGTGAGAATAATCTTGATAAAAGACAGGCTTTTATAAAAAATTTAGCGGAGATATGAAGGTTTTATTCTATGATAAAGACTATTGCACATTCACAGAGGTGTGTATGAAATGAAAACAAGAAAAAGGTGGAGTGAAAAATACGACTTAGTTTCCTATTAAGGAAGATTGAAATTCTGAAGTTGAAACCTTACTGGAAAACGAAACTTGAAAAATGCTTAACTCTTTATAAAACTTATGTGATCTTTTTAAAATTGTTATCTGGGCTTTATTGTGCGACATGATGACTTTAATCGATCCTTCTGGAACTTAACGACACTATTTGCACTGCACGTAAAGACATATATAATCTGTAGTTAAATAAGAAGCGAGGTGTGAAAAATAAAGGTTCGATGGTCTAGACTTAGGATTATAGAATTGTTATTTTCTGAAACAAAACTTTAGGGTTTGAATCTTAGTTATTTTACAAAACCAACCTGACCGGATTTTGTGGGTAGTATCCGCTGAAAACCCTCAGGAGACAACACTCCTCCTACTAGGGACACCTAGAGGTTTAACGGCTTGTTGCACATGCCCAGTGCAATCGCGTTCCCTGCGAAAGTGAGGTTAGGAAATTTTTTGTGAATAAGTTGGCTTTGCTCGGGACGAGCAAATGATAAGTTTGGGGGTATTTGTTCATATCAGATTTTTGCATTTTCATACCGCCCAATTTTTGTCACATTGCATATCGGTAGATACTCTTGAGCCGTGTTTGCTAGTCAATTGCAGGATACAGGTTCTCGGTTCTAAAACGGTGAAATTCATGGAAAACACGACAAAATCCGGGTTCCTGCCAACCACAGATAAAACACGGTCTCCGCTCTTCATCCGTATGTTGCCAGATACCAGTTTAGGAAGACAAAATGGCAAATCGATTGTCACCTTCATGCACAAGGCTCAATGGCAACAACAAGTTCCAAAAAATCTACGCGGAGCTTAAGAAAATCTTGACAAAAGTCCACCATTCCCTCAACAGAAATTCTGGAAAAATCGTGAAGACAAATTGAGAAAATACATATACCAGAATTAAGTACAGTGAAGACCAGGGAAGCACAAAAAAACTGAGCATCAAATTCATCGATATGGCCGCGGAAACGCGGCCTAAGCATGCTTAGGCCGCGGATACGCGGCCTTACTGGCGCCGCACCTTGTCATCTTTCAGGGGCAGTTTTGTCTTTGTACATATGTTCTGGTGGTTGCCCTAGATTTCAATTCTCCAGCATATAAATAGCCCAGAACTTTGAGAAGGAAAGGGTCCATAATCTTGTATTCTTTTTCTAGGTTTTAGATTACATGTTCTTCTTCTTCTCATCTCTTCTCCATTAAACTTGTAGTGAGCTTTGTGAGTGAAGAATAGTGAATAAAGAAGATCATTTTATTATCATGCTTGTCTTGCTTTTTCTATAATTGTTGTAATTTTAATTCGTTAACTAGTTGTTGTTATTTCTTGTTGTTTCTTTCTTCTCTCTTTTTCTTTATCCTTAATACGACCATGATGCTTACGCTCGATCCTCGCCAAGGTGAGGTCGCAAATAGCTAGTCGTTATCTTCTAATCTCTTTCTTTCTATCTTCCTCTTTTGTTTTGTTTTATTTTTCCGTATCATGATGTGTGAGTAGTTCATACTTGTTAGGGTAGGATAAGGGAAGTTTGAGAGAAGGAAATCTCTCTCACTCTTTCCCTGCCCAACAGCTTAATTCGACTCCCGTTAATTGAACCACAATCCGCTCCTTACGGCACCCTATCCTACATGATAGCGGTGATTCCGTAGTGAGACCGGTTGTGGTTGAATTAACCGGAGGTTATGGCTAAGACCTAAAATATTAGCTTGTGACCAGCACTTAAATCACGCAACGTCTAGAGGCGTAATGTAATTCAGGTAAGCTGAAACCCAGAAATCTAAACCCTTTTAAAGAAAATAAAGGAGGTGAAGTTTTGAATTCACGGTATAATGAAATCATGTTTTCTTAATGCATAGAATAGGAACATGAAAATGCAAGTGGATTATGCAAGTTTAAAAACATGTTTCGTCTTTTTGAAAATTTGGGCAGCACCTCCTTTGTATATTTTGATCCAAAACTACATATACAAGATAATAATAATGGCATCCACAAGCGGGAGCAAGTTTTTCGCCAAACGGAGGATCACAACCACGCAAGACAGTATAAATAAGTATACGACGCCCAACGGCGAAGTTCTCCACAAAAGATAAATAAATAAGAAAGACATCAAACCACAAGTAGCAGAAAACCCCTCATGCTAAGTCTCGCAACCACAATCTCACTAAGTCTCATTACTTACACAATTTACTAATTTTGATTTTCTGTAGTTAGTTACGGTTTTCAGAGTATCGAGCTAGTGAACAGTTTGATAGACTAGAGACCTGGGATCTGGTTGCCGCTTTATGGGTCTCAGCTTTCTGACGAAAGTTTTGCTCCCTCAGGATATGAGCTCACTCATGGCTAAATCACCATTTGCTTCGAAAGGTGTCCGCAGGTACGCAGAGCTGGAGCCCGGCATGTTCTCCCGCTGGGCCGAGTGTTCGCCTACTTCAGAGCCTTCGCCTTTAGAGAAAAAAACCCTGCTTCAAAACGAAACGTCGTCGAAGAGCCTTCGTTTGCTGGTCGCCAAAGAGTCCGTTGCTTGGTCTACCGCAGAACGGCTTTCGCGCTAGGCGCTCACTCCGTTGCTTATCGCTATCCTGTAGCGAGTCGAACAATGCGAAATATGAATTCTCACGGCTGGGTAGAACAGAGCAAGGTGTTCCTTTTGATCGAGTTAACTAGATACAATATGAAATATAGATACAAGAGTGGGAACGATACAAATGTCCCACCTACCAATGCAAAACACCCGAATACAACTGTGTGCCAGCGAAGCCACTACTGATCCAAGCGGTCAACCTGGAAGAACTGTGGCACAACGGGGGTGAGTTGCCAACTCGTGAGTAGAAAAATATCAACAGATAGAAATCGAATAAACAACGACTCCTAGGTCAATTATATCATAAAGGTAATACTATGATATCTAGGGTGACCGGGTCATCATATATGCCAACAATGTAATCAATGTATGTATGCATGTGGATCTCGTCCAACCATATAATCAATTTCTGTATGCACGTAAATATCATAAAAGAGTGCGTATGAAAGTATGAGGATATAAATCAAAGGTGTCCCTCGCGACACATCAAAATCATGGAACCTGGGTGTCCAACACCGACACCCGAAAACATCATGAAACCCATGTCCAGCATCGACATGTAAATCCTCATATCTCGGGCTCCGTCAGTCCAGATCGGCCCACGGGCTCCGTCAGTCCGGATCGGCCCATATCATCTCTCGACTTCGGTCGGTATCCTCCGGATATCCGCCGAGCCTAAATACTATCATCGATAGGTAGTAGTCCCTCTGCCAGGCTCAACGTCATCCACACGAAATATCTCTCTCGCCCCGGGGTACCATACCAGGTCCACCATGTACCCGCAAACGGAATCATCCGCCTCCTCGAATCAGGTTTCAAATGTCACTCTCAGAACCGAGAAAACACATGGTGGACGCACTGAAATATCATATCAAGAGAAACCGGGTTTTTAAAATAGTACATACTTTCTTCTGAAATAGCCATGGTTCTCAAATCCTGAGATCTCATGAAAACAGCATATCTCATTACATAAAATCATAAAGCATGATGTATGCGACATATGATAGAAATGTAAGCATATCCGTATCTCATGCAACATGGAACAGTAATATGACATATTAAGGGAAAACCGCTCTTTTTAAAATGATTCCAGTTTTTAAATATATCCTGCTGTTCCCAATTTCTCCAAAGTCAAATGCAACATCGTCTATGTGTGTGCAATAAGTATGTATGTAGGCATGGATGCACAAAGATATATGTACGCAAGTATGAGTGTACAATACGTATGTCATGATGTACCAACCCTACTGTGTAGTGACATGGAAATTATCGACGATGAAGTGCGTGAGCCGGCAAATCTGTGTACGTGTAACATACGCATCATTGATAATGGTGCAGGTGTACTAGCACATGTATAAGCAATGCAATGAGAATAATATGAATGCAGCATAAGGTAAACCATATGCAAATGCTGAGGGGTATACGCATCTAACATGACCGAGTCGGTGAATCTATAAATTGGCACCTAGCCAAACAATGTCACGTACGGTATAATCCATCATACGACATCCTCAAGTCAAGGGCATGGATCAATCAACAAGTCAAACTCATCACGCATGGAAAAAATCATCGTACGACGGAATTAAAACATTTAGGATCCTATCATCCTATAAGACGAGGAGGGTACGGACCTAACGTCTCGTACGGTTATCACTCACGATTCACAACATATATAAATATCACTATATACCTATGTCCCAGGTCACATCCGCAATAATCTCATATCAGGGGACCGGCAGGGTATAAATCATCACAATCGACTCGCATCCGTATACCGACATATCACAAAGTCATCATATCGTATCGTACATTCTATTCATCACATTTATCTCTCACATTGAATCAATTCTACATAACCATTCTATCTTACTATAAGTATAAGTATATAATCTAACATACACACCCGAACCATACAAACAGTTTTTGAAAGATGTGAATCGTAGTTCTGAAAGTAGGAGCTACGGAGTTTTTAAAGAAAAGATATCATTTGAAAATCCGTAACGTCTCTCAAGGTATCTATTTAAAAGATGCATACGATTCTTCAGTTTGGAAATAGGTATGGTTCGGATTGACACATCTACGTCGACTATCTTGTCCTATAGTACCCTAAACGACAATATCATCAAATCTCATCCTCAAGTCCCGTCATCACATATAAGCCACATCATATCACTTCCAACAATCCTTAGTTTTCTAATATGGTCCTCTAATTACCTTTTTACTCTATGTATAGTTTTCTATTTATGGTTTCATTAACCATAAACTATATATAAATCGGTTTCCATCAAGTGTGCGGGGGTGCTATACGCCATCCACCCGACTTCCCCCATAGATATAGATCTACTCACCTGCTCTTGCTTGCCGATGTCGATGTTGCTATCCTCTTCTTCATTATCTCGAAATCCTCGTGGGGTTCCTACATATCATAACACATCGCAAAAGCGTATTAAAATCAAGTTGGAAACGAAAACGGCAAACGTCTCGCTCATAGGTCAAAACCTATAGCTTATGCCTGCAAAACACAACCAGTAACCCTATTCGTTGGCATTCAAACGCCACACGACGGAATACAATGACAAATACCAAAACTTAAATTCGAAAACATCGCGAAATACAAGGCAGCAACTCAAGAAAATGGTCCCAGATTTTACCCTAGGTAAAATTATTCAATTCTGCACATATGGAGGGTCTAATTTACTGGAGATAAAGCCCTACAACCAACATGGACCAAATCCACAATACTCTGGCCGTAAATTGCGGCCTGAATGATTAAATATGTGGTCATTGGGTGGAGTTGGAGTCTCGGGTCTCTGTGGTAGCTTCCTTGGTGCCTACATATGTCACTGTGTTCGCTAAATAATTTTCCTGGTCCCCGAGTATTAGCAGATTCCAAAATACCCTCACAATTCACACATTTATCCAATGTCGGGGTATCTAAGTCCGTGTTTTAGGTTCCATCCTCTGTTCTAGGTCAGTAAAATCACCACTCAAGCTTTGTTAACAGCTACTAGGCATTACCCAATCAACACAACACTCAAACCCTTCACTAGAAATTTTCTAACATCACTAATCAGTACCCATTTAACACTAAACTACTATGGGGTGTTATTAGACTTCAAATTAAACTAGTTGGAAGAATTCATACCTCATTTGTGCAACTCAAGAAAAACCCTAGTTGTCCCAAGTCTTCGAAATCAAATATTGATGGGTCCAAAGTGTAGAGGGTGAAGAGGGGATTAATTTTAATGAAAGGGGTTTAGGGTTTTGATGAAGCTTTTTAGATGATCTCTACGGGTGAAGGTGGAGGGAAGCTTAAGGAAGGAGGAGATGCAAAGAAATAATGGGGAAGGAATTGTGGCTGCCCCTCTCTCTCTCTTCTCTTATTCTAACCCTCTCTCTCAACTATTTACCCTTCTACCCTTTCTCATTTTCTTTTCTTTTAAACCTTAAAACAAAAATACAAAATACCCATAAAACAACACAAATGCGATAACATGCAACCAAATGCAACATGACGTGGTGCACTATCCACGGAAAACTGTAAAAATAAGGATTTGGCTTAATCGCGATTAGCAGTGCACTAATCGGGGTTTTATCCAAACTACATATAATAAAATTTAAAAATGTCAAATCCTTTAAATATATTATTAAATGAATAAATCATTTTAATTTTTAATTATTTCATAATTATTTGTATATATTTATACCCTTTTTCGAAAACTCCAATTTCGCAAATCGGGCAGTTTTTGGGAAATATATTATTTTAATATTAAATTCCAAAAATAATATTTTATATTTTCTGAAATGTTACAATCTTCCCCCCTTAAATAAATTCGGTCCCCGAAATTAAATTTAACCCTGAAAAGCTAAAAAATTTCAATAATCAACTCAAATTAAAGGGGCTCCGAAATCACGGAAGATAATGAAATATCATAGCCCGTCAAGTGCGCATGAAAACGAGTACGAAACTCAAAATCGAACTCCGTCAAGTGTCACGCAAATTCTTGGATTTGCACGCATATCCTCGGAGAAATGCACTACAAAAATCCAATGTACACTAGTGAAGTACTATAAAACGTATATGATACACATCCTTGGAAAACTCCAAAATTTGAATAAAATACATGAAAAATCCTTTCTGAATCGCTGTGTGATGCGTAACTCACGGCATAAGTGACGTACGCTCAATTGTTAAATAGTAAATATAGTTTCATATATATTTTTCTCAAATATACGTTCCGTCATTTTTGAAATATTCCAGCAAGGTTTTCCTTTATAAACGTTTGTGTCGCTCACGGATACATAGGAAATAGCGAGACTATAGCATCTTTTGAAAACCTTTTGGTAAACATTTTAATGCATGGAAAGTACTCAGGTATTGTCCTCAGATAGGTCCAGTTCAGAAACTACATAACATAGTGCTTAACATGAAAACAAGGTGCCCAAAAACAAAATCAGCCTCAAAAAGCGTATCCAACAATCACGTGCGTCTGGTGCGCACAAAAATTAAATCTAGATACAAGAGCTACGAATGTGCAAAAAACCAAAACTAAGTGCAACGGGTGTGCACGAAAGTATCTGTCCAGTGCAACGGGTGTGCACGACAAAAAAATAAAGTGCATCTAGCGTGCATCCGGTGCAACTAACATGCACGAACAAAAATCCCAATTGAGTGCATCCGGTGTGCAAAAAACCACATCTCATATCATGCGCCCAACATGAGCGAAAATCCAAATCAAGTGCATCCATCACGCACAAAAGAAATCTAAATCAAGAGTATCCAACATGCACGAGTAAAATCTTACACAAGTGGATCCGATGCGCACAAAAATCCAAAATCAAGCGCCTAATATGCGCAAAAATCTAACCAAAGCGCGCCGGGTCCGTAAAAGCATATAGTGCAGTAGCATGCACGAAAACGAACGGCAAGTGCCAACGCGCACGAAAATACAAATCTGGTAAAACGAATGCTCAAGGACATAAATCGGGTGCAACCAAGGTACGGAGTATATCCAGTGCGACAAATGCATAAATACCCGTCCGGTGCAACAAATGCAAGAAATGCAAATTTAGTGCAACTAATGTCCGAAATACGAATCTGGTGCAGCAAATGCACAAAATATAAATCTGGTGCGACAATTGCACGAAATGAAAACCAAGTGCAACAAATGCACGATGTACAAATAGGGTGCATCCAGTGCACGAAATTCAAATACAATGCATCCAGTGTACGAAATACAAATACAGTGCATCCAGTGCAAGAAATAAAATTACGGTGCATCCTATGCACGAAATACAAATATAGTGCGATAACTATGCCCAAAAATGTAAATACCAAGCAGGTGCAGCCATGGTGCACGAAAACACTATCATGAAACTCAATCATCAAAACTCAATTCCAAGCAATATAAGCGTGATAATCGGATCACAAACGCAAATCGCAACAAATGATATTGAGGTACACCTCCTATAATGTCGAAAAATAAATCGGTGCGCCTAAAACCTACAGAACTGTAAGTCGATGTGCAACACCCCACGAGTTGCGGGGAGGCGGAAATATGAAAAACGATCTTGTTCTTGAAGAATACATCGACTAACCGAAGATCTTTGCTAAACGATAATTAACAACTACCATAGAAGTTCTAAACTACTATGTAAAGAGATTATACCTAGTGATACGTGTCCTTCGTCTTTACGATCTCTTCGTCCTCCTCCAAGTGATAGATGATCCACCCGAGAACCCTAATCCAAGCTTCACCTCAAGACTTGAGGTAACTAAGTTTCTCTAGTTGCTAACCAAAAGGACTTAGGTCATATAGAGTTAGGTTATGGGATGTTTAGTCTTTTCTAACCCTTGTACTAAACTCATGAGTAGTACGATTAGAGCTTGAAGAAAGAGAGAGCTTGAGGAGAGAGAATATGAACTAGCATAATGTAATGAAATTGCTTCTCACTTAATATATCAAGCATAATGAAATATCAATAAAATGAATAATAAAAGATTATTCATCATGCTTCATAAATATATACGAGTGATTCACTATGTGAGTCATTAAGCATTTAATAATGCATTAATGAAATAGTGAATCATACATAATGAGTCACAATTACATTAATGACAATGCCACCTAAACCCCTCAAGTCACCATGCTTCTATAAGCTTCCCGGAAATTACGAGAACGCCCCTCTCCCCTCTCATCCATGAAAACACGGAAAAACTTTAGACTGTATAAATCCAATAACCTGATACTAGAATCTGGCTTAAACCAAAGCCGTCTAGTAAAAACTGTCCGAATGTCGTACGTGCGTTTAAACACGTATTCGTCCGAACCCTTGTCGTAAAACCGTACGACCTCTACATGGTTTCGCCTGGAGTTGGGAAAACTCTGTGTGGAACTCTAAAGACTCGACTACTACGCTGGCAGTAGGTTTAACCACAGACCGCAAGTGGCACTAGCTGTACGTAACGATCCCCAGGTAGATGTCGACAAGAAGGCCGATGAGGATACCCATTCGAACTCCTACTGAGCTTGTGCGTGAAAATATCCGTGCAGTCCGGTCTATTTGTCTAAGAGTATCGCATGTATGGTCTAGGGAGGAGGTAAACGTCAGACCCCTAATAACCGTACAAGTCGTGTCGGCATGGATCTATCACCATCCGAGAATCTACTGATCAATCTATCAGTAATTCTCAATCAGCCCTGGCCAGGGACTTATGGTAATGACCAACCGATCACTGTGCGATATCAACTCCCTATACCGGGAGAGACGAATCCATAACAGTTACTCACTGCCTCCACGTGGCTCGGGACTGTGCCCAACTAAAACCTGTTTGCACGACTCCTTTGAACCGTGGTAGGGTAGTAATCAAAGCACAGTGGGAACTCACATGAGACAAATGACGACCTCAAGTCAACGGACTATCTGCACACATGTCACCTGAGAACTGCTATCTGACGTTAGGTATAAATACCATCCAGTCAGTTCTCGGCGTGTCATGTCCGGTGTACTCACACCCAGTGAGCATCTGTATACAATCTTAGGTGCACTCCACCAATGGCTGCGGGACCAATCCATCGCCCATCCTCAGGGTCTAGATATGAATACACCAGTCTACTCCGGAGTATCGATGCCCAGTCTCGATACTCCTGCGACCAGGGACATCTAAGGATGTGCCTATTGACTATCCAGCTCCCACTAGTATGACTGCCATCACAACGCCGGTAGTCAGGCAAACACCCTATGGGCTTTATCAACATGTATATGTATATGAATACTACGCAAAATATATCATATGTTAAGATAAAGACAAACCAAATAGCGTACTATTATATTAAGCAAGACTGTCATGTACATACATATCCCTAGCATCCTATACAATGAAGGCCTCTAAGGCATATATATCCAACAATCTCCCACTTGCACTAGGGCCTATAATTGGCGCAATGAGTACCCACTGTCTTCACTAGATCCAGTTGCTGGAGTACCTCATGCCCAACATCTCAAACAGCCTCTCGAACTGAACTTGAGGGTTGGCCTTTGTGAAAGGATCTGTCGTGTTGTCTTTTGTATCCACTCTCCGAACCTCGATCTCCCGACGATCAACGATCTCCCTGATCAGGTGAAAACTCCTTAAGATATGCCTGGATTTCTGATGGGACCTGGGTTCCTTCGCCAATGCTACGGCTCCATTGTTATCACAATACAAAGTTATTGGATTGGCAATGGACGGAACCACCTGAAGTTCAGAGATGAACTTGCTCATCCAGGCAGCCTCTTTTGCGGCTTCACTAGCAGCTATATACTCAGCCTCCATAGTTGAGTCTGCGACGGTATCCTGTTTGGAACTCTTCTAACATACCGCCCCTCTATTGAGGGTAAACACAAAACCCGAAATGGATTTAGAATCATCTTTGTCACTTTGGAAGCCGGAGTCGGTAAAAGCCTCTACCTGGAGGTCCCCATTACCGTAAATTAAGAACATCTCCTTAGTCCTTCTCAAGTACTTTAGAATGTTCTTTACCGCTATCCAATGCTTCTCACCTGGGTCAGACTGATACCTGCTTACCACACCAAGTGCGTAAGCTACATCAGGTCTTGTACATAACATCGTATACATTATAGATCCTACCGCCGAAGCGTAGGGTATAATGCCCATGCGATCCCTCTCTTCATCAGTCTTTGGAGACATCTCTTTGGAGAGGGTGATCCCATGACAAGCGGGCATATTACCGCGCTTGGAATCTTCCATACTAAATCTCTTTAGTATAGTGTCAATATACCTGGACTGTGAAAGTCCCAACATTCTATTAGATCTATCACGATAGATCTTAATGCCCAAAATGTAGGTTTCATCACCCAAGTCCTTCATGGAGAATTTCTGTGACAAGAAGAGCTTTACTGATTGTAGCATAGGGACATCATTCCCTATCAGTAGTATGTCGTCGATGTACAAAACGAGGAAGACTACTGCTCCTTCTACAATCTTCCTATAAATACATGGTTCATCTACATTTTTGATAAAGTCAAACTCTTTGACTGTCTCATCAAAGCAGATGTTCCAACTTCGCGATGCTTGCTTTAATCCATAAATGGATTTAAGCAACCTGCACACTCTTCCGCTGCTCCCACTGTCTAAGAAACCTTCTGGTTGATCCATGTAAACACTCTTTTCTAAATGTCCATTTAGAAAAGCTGTTTTTACATCCATTTGCCAGATTTCATAGTCATGGAAGGCAGCAATGGCAAGCAGGATCCGAATGGATTTAAGCATAGCTACAGGTGAAAAGGTTTCATCATAGTCCAATCCTGGTCTTTGACGAAAACCTTTTGCAACGAGTCTAGATTTGTAGGTTTCCACTTGTCCAAGTGCACCAATCTTCTTTTTGAAGATTCATTTGCATCCAACTGGTTTTACCCCAGGAGGAGCAACTTCTAAAGTCCATACTTTATTGGTGTACATGGATTCCATTTCGGATCTCATAGAATCCAGCCATTTCATCGAGTCAATACTCGTGATAGCCTGTTGAAAACTAGTAGGCTCATCATCATCGATGATGCAATCCTCTCGATCCCCATCCAGAAGAAAACCATAGTATCTCTCAGGAGGATGAGAAAGCCTACTAGATCTGCGGAGTTGCGTAGGTTCGTCATGTTCTATTGAAATTTGAGGTTCTTCCAAGTCCTCGGTTGCAGTTTGAGGTTCTGGAATTTCTTCCAGCTCTACCGCGCTCCCACTAATTTCTTTTGCAAGAAATTCGCTTTCTAAGAAGACAATGTGGCGAGCGACAAACACCTTTTGTTCTTCAGAGTGGTAGACCATGTACCCCCTTGAATGTTTGGGGTATCCTATAAACTTGCACAAAACCGATCGTGCATCGAGCTTGTCCGGTTTATGCTTTTTAACATATGCCGGACACCCCCATATCTTGATATACTTGAGATATGGTCTCTTCCCGCTCCACATTTCATATGGAGTGGTAGGCACAGACTTAGTTGGAACTCTATTCAATAAGTATGCTGCTGATTCTAGAGCAAATCCCCAGAAGGAAAGTGGCAACTCAGCACTACTCATCATTGAACGCACCATATCTAATAGCGTGCGATTCCTCCTTTCTGATACACCATTATGCTGAGGTGTATAAGGCAGAGCAAGCTGAGAGAGAATTCCATTCTCTTTTAAGCATTCAAGGAAACTGGTACTTAAGTATTCTCCACCTCGATCAGATCGAAGTGTCTTGATGCTTTTACCATTTTGTTTCTCTACTTCATTTTTATACTTCTTAAACTTCTCAAAGGCCTCGGATTTATGTTTTATTAAGAACACATGTCCATACCTAGAGAAGTCATCAGTAAAAGTGATGAAATAGGAGTGACCGCTTCTCGCATGCGTAGACATTGGACCACATACATCACTGTGTACTAGTCCCAAGAGTTCTGTAGCACTTGCTCCGTATCCGGTGAACGGAGATTTGGTCATTTTTCCTTTGATACATGATTGATAAGTTGCATATGTTGAATATTCAAACGGATCTAGATATCCATCTTTATGTAACTTAGTCAACCTTGTTTCGTTTATATGACCAAGTCTACAATGCCATAGGAAGGCTTGATTTGAATCTGGAGCCTTTCTTTTAAGTGTGTTTTGAATATTGAAAATTCGAGGTTGATTAAGTATGTATATGCCATTTTCCAGTGTGCCATACCCAATCAGTTCTTGATTTAGGAGAATGTTCATGACATTTCTTTTAAGCGCAAAATTATATCCTTTATTAGACAACAAAGATACTGATATAATATTACACAGCATACTGGGAATACAAAAACAGCTGTACAACACCAAAACGTGTCCACTAGTCAACCCTAGGTGATACTCCCCTATTGCAATAGCATCTACATGCATTCCATTGCCGATCCGGAGAGTCATATCACCTGCCCCTAGTACTCTACTATATCTCAGATCCTGCAATGAATTACAGATGTGAGAACCAGAACCGATATCAAGTACCCATGATGTAGAGTTTACTGAAAGACAATTTTCGATTATGAACACACCTGAAGCAGAAGCAACCGCTTGCTTCGTGTCCTTTGCCTTGAAGGCCATACAGTCCTTCTTCCAGTGCCCTTGCTTGTGACAATAATGGCATTCGTTTATGTCCGCTTTCACCCTTCCTGCCTTGTTCTTTCCCTGCACCTTCTTGACCCCACCCTTCGGTTTGGTGGCTTTCATCTTCTTCTTCCCTTTAGCTTTCGCTTTAGATTTAGAAGAGGATGATTGACCAACATACAGAATGGGGGTCTTCTCCTTTTTCAAGGAGGTCTCTGCTACCCTCAACATGTTGAGGAGCTTTGGAAGATCAGCTTCCATTTCGTGCATGTTGAAGTTAAGCACGAACTGAGAGAAGGTGTGGGGAAGGGACTGCAAAATCAAGTCGATATACAAATCGTTCTCTAGCACGCATCCCAGGTTTGCGAGTTCCTCAATGAGGCTGATCATTTTGAGGACGTGCTCTCCTACAGGCGATCCTGGAGCTAACCTCATCTGGAATAGTTTCCTTGAGGTCTCCTACCTCGCGATAAGGGAGTGCTCTCCATATAATTCCTTAACATGGAGAAAGATGGATACAATATCCATACTCTCGTGCTGTTTTTGGAGTTCATTGTTCATGGACGCCAGCACGATACACTTAGCTCGCTCACAATCTAGATCCCAGGTTTTGCGAACTTCCTTGTCCACAACTGAGGAATCTGGTCCTGGGATAAGGGGAGGAACAACGGTGGTAACATATGCTACTTTGTCATAAGTCAGTGCAATGTTGACGTTCCTTAGCCAATCTTTATAGTTCTGCCTGGTCAGTATATTTTTTTCAAGTAATAGTTTTAGTCCTGTCATGGTAGCTGCTAGAGAGAGAGAAAAGAAAACACTCAGCATATGCTTCTTGCAAGTTTAGATTGGTTATTAGTTTATCTAAACAGGATGGCTCCCACTGTTCCCTCAAATCCTTCTTCAAAACCGAAAAGACGAACTAGTCAGGATTTAATCACACGTCACAATACTTGCTTAACCTTTCAGCCAGGCTGGTTTTGGTACTTCGAGGGAGGTTTTCCAACGCTTTCGCGAAGTTCCTTAATTAAATAACCTCTTTTCCCTGGAGGCGTAGCCCTTCTAACACCTTTCTGGATACCTACTTGGTTTATAGCATTGATTGTTAAGTGAGAAAGTTTCCTGAGAGTAATCCTACCTATCAGTGGGATCGGGATCCAACTATCATTGCATGATGTACTAGATGGAAGCCACTCTAGTCACCACACTCCAGAAGGTATGCTGAATCTGCAAGTTTCCTTTATGTTTGAAAACTCCCGATGTGATTTTTACCCCAAGCTCTTATTGACCTTGACGTAGGCCAACAAGTCATAAGACGCAAGTAAAGTTCTACCCGTCATTGTCCTGATTAATTTAGGTACATCGTACATGCCCTTGACGTAGGCCAACAAGGCTGTACGTCTTTCCTATACTAATGCATCTATCTACGTAACAAATAAGCAGACCACACTGCTACCATCCACTATGCCTTGACGTAGGCCAACAAGCATAGCATGAATACGATGTGTTGTCTATTTGAAACGACGGAGGGTTATGGCTGGTTTTTTGGCAAAAAACCGTTAACGTAGTGAACTTGATTTGATCGAAGAAACCAAGATAGCTTTTATTCAAAGGAGTGGTTTAAGCTCCGCATTTAAAACTTGCTTTTTCAAGAAAACCGAGTGGTTTTTAGATATTGTTCCAACGATTCAGTTTAGGTTTTATTTTTCATTGCATTAAAAATAATGCGTCCCATCTTTTAACCTATCATTACAGATAACAACGAAAATACAATGTCCTCTTATGCCGTCTGCATTCGCCACGAGGTCCCGTCATCACCCGTTAGGTTACTTAACTAATGGCAGAGCGGGGCCTGGGCTAGTGCGGGTGTAAAATATAAGTGACGTCTAAATAGCTATCATATATAGATATTGTACATTCGTCAGATGCAATAATAGGGATTCCAGATCACAGATAAACTTTATTGGATATGCAAGCAATCCGCGTTTCTTTTGAGCCTGTAAGAAAAGACGGATTACACAGTGTGATGAATAGCCATTACCCCACCCTAGACCCCTACGGGTACGGCAAACTACCCGTCAAATACCTGAAGTGAAGCGGTCTCCCTCAACAACGTGAGTAGGCCACTAAGCACTTCGAAATACCCGGTAGTTTGTGCACCCCAACTTGGGTCTATCCTAGGAGCAAAAACAGTAAAAAGAAATAATACAACGGTGGCTACAACCGCAACCTGGATGTGCCCCAAAAAATAATATTACTACTTATTACAATTACATCAAATGAATTAATACAATAACCCATCACAAAACCCCGGCTAATCATCACAACAGTCCAATAGAGTTCATAATCACAAACAGTTAAAACATTACAGATATGTGCAACCCCCTGCCAACCGACATACTAGCAGTTAGGGGATGTTTACGAACACATAATACAGTTCACAGATATAATCAAACAAGCAAACATCGTATAATTTCGATCGATCAAACCCATTAGATTCTACTCCAATACTTCTTTGTAAACCTGAGACCTGAGCAAAAAATAAACCACACCAGAAAATACAACATATCACAGAAGATGCACAGAGAAAAATTGGGCTGAATCGGCCCCAACTCTGCCGCGGATCTGCGGCGGATCGGTGGGATCGGCCGCGGATCCGCGGCGGATCGTTGGGATCGACCGCGGTTCCGCGGCTCTGTTGCCAATTCAGGAGCCCATTTTTTCTGTGTGTTCTTATAATTTCATGTAGGGTGTTCTGGAGGAACCTGAAAAATTTTAGGACCTCATTTTAAAAGCGACAGAAACTATGTGATATCGGGGTATTTTCCGGTTCGTTTTGCGTTCGAAATTCATACGACTTTGCAAGTGAGTTAATTATTGTTTAGTGAGGCTCTGATACCACTATAAGTCGATGTGCAACACCCCACGAGTTGCGGGGAGGCGGAAATATGAAAAACGATCTTGTTCTTGAAGAATACATCGACTAACCGAAGATCTTTGCTAAACGATAATTAACAACTACCATAGAAGTTCTAAACTACTATGTAAAGAGATTATACCTAGTGATACGCGTCCTTCGTCTTTACGATCTCTTCGTCCTCCTCGGCCTCCTCCAAGTGATAGATGATCCACCCGAGAACCCTAATCCAAGCTTCACCTCAAGACTTGAGGTAACTAAGTTTCTCTAGTTGCTAACCAAAGGGACTTAGGTCATATAGAGTTAGGTTATGGGATGTTTAGTCTTTTCTAACCCTTGTACTCAACTCATGAGTGGTATGATTAGAGCTTGAAGAAAGAGAGAGCTTGAGGAGAGAGAAGATGAACTAGCATAATGAAATGAAATTGCTTCTCACTTAATATATCAAGCATAATGAAATATCAATAAAATGAATAATAAATGATTATCCATCATGCTTCATAAATATATATGAGTGATTCACTATGTGAATCATTAAGCATTTAATAATGCATTCATGACATAGTGAATCATACATAATTAGTCACAATTACATTAATGACAATGCCACCTAAACCCCTCAAGTCACCATGCTTCTAGAAGCTTCCCGGAAATTACGAGAACGCCCCTCTCATCCGTGAAAACACGGAAAAACTTTAGACTGTATAAATCCAATAACCTGATACTAGAATCTAGCTTAAACCAAAGCCGTCTAGCAAAAACTGTTTGAATGTCGTACGTGCGTTTAAACGCGTATTCGTCCGAACCCTTGTCGTAAAACCGTACGACCTCTATATGGTTTCGCCTGGAGTTGGGAAAACTATATGTGGGACTCTAAAGAATCGACAACTACGCTGGCAGTGGGTTTAGCCACAGACCGCAAGCGGCACTAGCTGTACGTAACGGTCCCCGGGTAGATGTCGATAAGAAGGCCGATGAGGATACCCAACCGAACTCCTACTGAGCCTATGCGTGATAATATCCGTGCAGTCCGGTCTGTTCGTCTAAGAGTATCGCATGTATGCTCTTGGGAGGTGGTAAACGTCAGACCCCTAATAACCATACAAGTCGTGTCGGTATGGCTCTATCACCATCCGAGAATCTACTGATCAATCTATCAGTAATTCTCAATCAGCCCTGTCCAGGGACTTATGTTAATGACCAACCGATCACTGTGCGATATCAACTCCCTATACCGGGAGAGACGAATCCCTAACAGTCACTCACTGCCCCCACGTGGCTCGGGACTGTGCCCAACTAAAACCTGTTTTCACGACTCCTTTGAACCGTGGTAGGGTAGTAATCAAAGCACAGTGGGAACTCACACGAGACAAATGACGACCTCAAGTCAACGGACTACTGCACACATGTCACCTGAGAACTGCTATCTGACGTTAGCTATAAATACCACCCAGTCAGTTCTCGGCGAGTCCTGTCCGGTGTACTCACACCCAGTGAGCATCTATATACAATCTTAGGTGCACTGCACCAATGGCTGCGGGACCAATCCATCGCCCCTCCTCAGGGTCTAGATATGTATACACCAGTCTACTCCGGAGTATCGATACCCAGTCTCGATACTCCTGCGACCAGGGACATCTAAGGATGTGCCTATTGACTATCCAGCTCCCACTAGTATGACTACCATCACAACGCCGGTAGTCAGGCAAACACCCTATGGGCTTTATCAACATGTATATATATATATATGAATACTACGCAAAATATATCATATGTTAAGATAAAGACAAACCAAATAACGTACTATTATATTAAGCAAGACTGTCATGTACATACATATCCCTAGCATCCAATACAATGAAGGCCTCTAGGTCATATATATCCAATTGAGTGCATCCGGTGTGCCCAAAACCGCATCTCATATCATGCGCCCAACATGAGCGAAAATCCAAATCAAGTGCATCCATCACGCACGAAAAAATCTAAATCAAGAGCATCCAACACGCACGAGTAAAATCTTACACAAGTGCATCCGATGCGCACAAAAATCCAAAATCAAGCGCCTATTATGCACAAAAATCCAACCAAAGCGCGTCAGGTCAGTAAAAGCATATAGTGCAGTAGCATGCACGAAAACGAACGGCAAGTGCCAACGCGCACGAAAATACAAATCTGGTAAAACGAATGCTCAAGGACATAAATCGGGTGCAACCAAGGTACGGAGTATATCCAGTGCGACAAATGCATAAATACCCGTCCCGTGCAACAAATGCAAGAAATGCAAATTTAGTGCAACTAATGTCCGAAATACGAATCTGGTGCAGCAAATGCACAAAATATAAATCTGGTGTGACAATTGCACGAAATGAAAACCTACTGCAACAAATGCACGATGTGCAAATAGGGTGCATCCAGTGCACGAAATTCAAATACAGTGCATCCAGTGTACGAAATACAAATACAGTGCATCCAGTGCACGAAATACAAATACAGTGCATCCTGTGCACGAAATACAAATACAGTGCGATAACTATGCCCAAAAATGTAAATACCAAGCAGGTGCAGCCATGGTGCACGAAAATACTATCATGAAACTCAATCATCAAAACTCAATTCCAAGCGATATAAGCGTGATACTCGGATCACAAACGCAAATCGCAAAAAATGATATTGAGGTACACCTCCTATAATGTCGTAAAATAAATCGGTGCACCTAAAACCTACAGAACAAGACCATCCGCTTGCCTCCTGCTCACGGTCTGGCGTCCTCAGTCTCTGGGTCCTTATCTTCTCTACAGATTCACCAATCTCGCAATCCATCGGCTCATCAGCCCGTTCAGGTGTGCTAACGGGAACGATTCCGCTCTACTACTTCTCTGGTCATCTCTTGGCCAATCATCACGACCACTCCTAAAGCAGCACGTTACTGGCGTTGGCATCTGGCCCTCTAAATACTCATAACACATCTGATCCTTGGTGTGAATCTCATTGCAGCAGTGTCCTGGAAGGAATCCTGCTCAAGGTCTCTTCCGATCGCGCCTATGCCGAACTGTACAGAGGCTAGTACTCTTACATAATCCTTTCTCGCTTTCTGGACATCAGCGTTCTAACCACAACATTTCCTCGGGAACTGGCTATATCCCAACGCCTCTGTATGCATATCAGATCTCTAATCTCGATGTGAAGTAACAACAGCTCGTCAGCATCTCGCACGAACCTCTGGTTCCACTCGTCTTTATCATCGTCCGCTTCGACGTCATGTCTTGCTGTCTGCGTACTGCTACTGTTCTCGGCCACGGTCAATTCGAAGTCTCTCACACGGACTCGAAATCACGTACTCTGTATCTTCATCGCTCTGTAGAAGATATCTGGCCGAATACGTCCTCGGGAACTCGTCCCAACCATTGGAGGAATACTCAAAACTCATCCGTTCTCTATCAACTCACAACGCCTCTGGGTGAGCTCCTCTATCCGAAACTGGTCAGCTTACTGTTCTTCTATCATATGGTATCCGGACGACGTTAAACTTTTCGATCAAGTCATCGAAGTCCCATAATTTCCCGAAAGCTCAACACCTGAGCACAGTCTAAAAATATCTGGTACATACCACAGAACTTCTGGACCAGTCGTAGAAGGGCAAATCCAAGCCTCACTGATGGCACCGCTAAACTGCTGCAAACCATAAGGTTCAAAAGCGGTTCCATGGTCATCATGTCGAGTTAGGGTTTCATTCTTCTAGAGGATCCACAGAATTACCTGTATGTTCCTCCGAACACTTTAAACTTGGGAAAAATGGGTTTCTAATATTCGTTCGAACTTTTTAGCTTCGCCTATACAACATGTGAATATTCTTCGCCCGCATGCTAAATAATGCCTCAATCCTCCAGGAATGACGATACATCAACGGTCATCTCTGGATCGGTCTGCTCCAGATCTGAGTAAGACTCTCCACACATGAAAATCTTCAACTCAAGGGGCATGCGTCGGTGCATCAATCTGACGAATCACCTTCGTCTCTCAACTCGGGATAGACTAGCTATCATCTGTCGCATCTCTGGCTGGAAGCTCCGGCGATCTCAGCTCGTAAGCTCTGGAAGCGACATCCTATCAATCTCAGCAACAACTGGGTCATCTGTCTGCACGGTAGGCGACATCACAATCTCTGAGGTATGATGTAGATCAACAGTCCTCTCGCAACTGGCAGATCTAACAGTGGCTAGGTCATTCGGTGTAAAACCAAGCACTCGCCTCCAGAAGAGATCACAACATAACACTACATCGAGACGTTCCCATGTCACCAAAAAACACAATGGTCAGCCCTCGTACCAGACGAGCTCGCCCTGACCGCAACACTAGCAGCAGCTCAAACTGCACTCAAACCATGGTGACCGGAACCTCAATCGGGTATCGATAAAAACATATCAAAGGCATGAAAGGAAACGACAGATCCAGAATGGATACATGATCATAAGAAGGAACGGCATCAATGGGAGTATGATCATGGAAACGAATAGAACCAAGGATCTCAAATGGATGTATAATCATAGGCATGAAGAGAATCATAAGTCCCAAAAATATGTACATCCTAAGGTTTCTTAAGTGGAGTATCGTATCGTAAATATGCCGCAGAATATACGTACGGTGCGTCACTTTACTCAAGCTACCAACTCCATCAATCAAGGTCAGCCTATGAAACGAAAGTTCGGGTCTAATCCCCCCCCCCCCGTTCAAGTCTATGTTCTGTAAGGTTAAGCCTAGGTTCCGAAATACATACCCGCCCTAGAATCCGCATAGTAAAACATAGACTCAAAGCAAGGTTAAACCTAGCGCTCTAATACCAACTTTGTCACGACCCAAAATATTAGCTTATGACCAGCACTTAAATCATGCAACGTCTAGAAGCATAACGTAATTCAAGTAAGCTGAAACCGAGAAATCTAAACCCTTTTTAAGAAAATAAAGGAGGTGAAGTTTTGAAATCAAGGTATAATGAAATCAAGTTTTCTTAATGCATAAAATAGGAACATGAAAATTCAAGTGGATTAAGCAAGTTTAAAAACATGTTTTGTCTTTTTGAAAATTTGGGCAGCACCTCCTTTGTATATTTTGATCCAAAACCACATATACAAGATAATGACAAAGGCATCCTTAAGCAGCAGCTAGCTCTTCGCCAAACGGCGGATCACAACAACGCAAGACAGTATAAATAAGTATACGACGCCTAACGGCAAAGTTCACCACAAAAGATAAATAAATAAGCAAGACATCAAACCACAAGTAGCGGAAAACCCCTCGCGCTAAGTCTCGCAAACACAATCTCACTAAGTCTCATTACTTACACAATTTACTAATTTTGATTTATGGAGTTAACTAGATACTATATGAAATATAGATACAAGAGTGGGTACGATACAAATGTCCTACCAATGCAAAACACCCGAATGCAACTGTGTGCCAGCGAATCCGCTATTGATCCAAGCGGTCAACCTGCAAGAACTGTGGCACAACAGGAGTGAGTTGCCAACTCATGAGTAGAAAAATATCAACAGATAGAAATTGAATAAACAACGACTCCTAGGTCAACTATATGATAAAGGTAATACTATAATATCTAGGGTGACCGGGTCATCATATGTGCCAACAATGCAATCAATGTATGTATGTATGTGGATCTCTTCCAACCATATAATCAATGTCTGTACGCGCGTAAATATCATAAAAGAGTGTGCATGAAAGTCTGAGGATATAAATCAACGGTGTCCCTCGCGACAAATCAAAATCATGGAACCTGGGTGTCCAACATCGACACCCGAAAACATCATGAAACCCGTGTCCAGCATCGATACGTAAATCCTGATATCTCGGGCTCCGTCAGTCCGGATCGGTCCACGGGCACCGTCAGTCCAGATCGGCCCATACCATCTCTCAACTCCGGTCGGTATACTCCGGATATCCGCCGAGCCTAAATACTATCACCGGTAGGTAGTAGTCCCTCTGCCAGGCTCATCGTCATCCATACGAAATCTCTCTCTCGCCCCGGGGTACCATACCGGGTCTACCATGTACCCGCAAAAGGAATCATCCACCTCCTCGAATCGGGTTTCACATGTCACTCTCAGAACCGAGAAAACATATGGTGGACGCACTGAAATATCATATCAAGAGAAACCGGGTTTTTAAAACAGTACATACTTTCTTTTGAAATAGCCAAGGTTCTCAAATCCAGAGATCTCATGAAAACAGCTTATCTCAATGCGTAAAATCATAAAGCAAGATGTATGCGACATATGATAGAATTGTAAGCATATCCGTATCTCATGCAACATGGAACAGTAATATGACATATTAAGGGAAAACCGCTCTTTTTAAAATGATTACAGTTTTTAAATATATCCTGCGGTTCCCAATTTCTCCAAAGTCAAATGCAACATCGTCATGTATGTGCAATAAGTATGTATGTAGGCATGGATGCACAATGATATATGTACGCAAGTATGAGTGTACAATATGTATTTCATGATGCAGCAACCCTACTGTGTAGTGACATGGAAATTATCGATGATGAATTGTGTGAGCCGGAAAATCTTTGTACGTGTAACATACGCATCATCGATAATGGTGCAGGTGTACTGGCACAGGTATAAGCAATGCAATGAGAATAATATGAATTCAGCATAAGGTAAATCATATGCAAATGCTGATGGGTATACGTATCTAACATGACCGAGTCGGTGAATCTATCAATCGGCACCTAGCCACACAACGTCACGTACAATATAATCCATCGTACGACATCCTCAAGTCAAGGGCATGGATCAATCATCAAGTCAAACTCATCATGGATGGAAAAAATCATCGTACGACGGCATTAAAACATTTGGGATCCTATCATCCTATAAGACGAGGAGGGTACGGACCTAATGTCTCGTACGGATATCACTCACGATTCACATCATATATAAATATCTCTATATACATATGTCCCAGGTCACATCCATAATAATCTCATATCAGGGGACCGGCAGGGTATAAATCATCTCAATCGACTCGCATCCATATACCGACATATTACCAGGTCATCATATCGTATCGTACATTCTTTTCATCACATTTATCTCTCACATCGAATCAATTCTACATAACCATTCTATCTTACTATAAGTATAAGTATCTAACCTAACATACACACCCGAACCATACAAACAGTTTTTGAAAGATGCGAATCGTAATTTTGAAAGTAGGAGCTACGGTGTTTTTAAAGAAAAGATATCATTTGAAAATCCGTAACGTCCCTCAACGTATCTGTTTAAAAGATGCATACGATTCTTCAGTTTGAAAATAGGTATGGTTCGGATTGACACATCTACGTCGACTATCTAGTCCTATAGTACCCTAAACGACAATATCATCAAATCTCATTCTCAAGTCCCGTCATCACATATTAGCCGCATCATATCACTTCCAACTATCCTTTGTTTTCTAATATGGTCCTCTAATTACCTTTTTACTCTATGTATAGTTTTCTATTTAAGGTTTCATTAACCATAAACTATATATAAATCGGTTTCCATCAAGTGTGCGGGGGTGCTATACGCCATCCACCCGACTTCCCCCGTAGATATAGATCTACTCACCTGCTCTTGCTTGCCGATGTCGATGTTGCCATCCTCTTCTACATCGTCTCGAAATTCTCGTGGGGTTCCTACATATCATAACACATCGCAAAAGCGTATTAAAATCAAGTTAGAAACCAAAACGCCACACGTCTCGCTCATAAGTCAAAACCTATAGCTTACGCCTGCAAAACACGACCAATAACCCTATTCGTTGGCATTTAAACGCCACACGACGGAATACAATGACAAATACCAAAACTTAAATTCAAAAACATCGCGAAATACAAGGCAGCAACTCAAGAAAATGGTCCTATATTTTACCCTATGTCAAATTAGTCAATTCTGCACATATGGAGGGTCTAATTTACTGGAGATAAAGCCCTGGAACCAACATGGACCAAATCCACCCTACTCTGGCCTCAAATTGTGGCCAGAATGATTAAATCTGTGGCCATTCGGTGGATTTGGGGTCTCGGGTCTCTGTGGTAGCTTCCTGGGTGCCTGCATATGTCACTGTGTTCGCTAAATAATTTTCCAGGTCCCTGAGTGTTAGCAGATTCCAAAATACCCTCACAATTCACACATTTATCCGATGTCGGGGTTTCTAATTCCATGTTTTGGGTTCCATCCTCTGTTCTAGGTCAGTAAAAACACCAGTCAAGCCTTGTTAACAGCCACTAGGCATCACCCAATCCACACAACACTCAAACCCTTCACTAGAAATTTTCTAACATCACTAATCAATACCCATTTAACTCTAAACTACTATGGGGTGTTATTAGACTTCAAATTAAACTGGATGGAAGAATTCATAACTCATTTGGGCAACCCAAGAAAAACCCTAGTTGTCCCAAGTCTTCGAAATCAAACATTGATGGGTCCAAAGTGTAGAGAGTGAAGATGGGATAAATTTTAATGAAAGGGGTTTAGGGTTTTGATGAAGCTTTTTAGATGATCTTTAGGGGTGAAGGTGGAGGGAAGCTTAATGAAGGAAGAGATGCAAATAAATAATGGGGAAGGAATTGTGGATGCCCCTCTCTCTTTCTCTCTCTTCTCTTATTCTAACCCTCTCTCTCAACTATTTACCCTTCTACCCTTTCTCATTTTCTTTTCTTTTAAACATTAAAACCAAAACACAAAATACCCATACAACAACACAAATGTGATAACATGCAACCAAATGCAACATGACGTGGTGCACTAGCCACGGAAAACTGTAAAAACACGGATTTGGCTTAATCGCGATTAGCAGTGCACTAATCGGGTTTTTATCCAAACTGCATTTAATAAAATTTAAAAATTCCAAATCCTTTAAATATATTATTAAATGAATAAATCATTTTAATTTTTAATTATTTCACAATTATTGGTTTATATTTATACCCTTTTTTGAAAACCCCAATTTCGCAAATCGGGCAGTTTTCGGAAAATATATTATTTTAATATTAAATTCCAAAAATAATATTTTATATTTTCTGAAATGTTACAGAGAGTTTTGAACTTTACAATTAGCCGATCTAGTAGGTGTCTAGAAAGGTGTCAACGGGGTTACGCCCCTGGGAAAACGATGTTTATTTTAATTAGATTCGTGAGAAAGCACGGGGAACCTCACTCAAACTACCGACACTGGCCTGGTTGAAAGATCGGCGAACTTGTAGGGTGTAATTAATCCCGGCTAGTCTTTACTTTTAGGGTTTCAAGGAAGATTTGATAAAAAAAACTGTGGGACCCATCCTGATTAGATAAAATAATAACAAATCTAATCTTTCAAGAGCATACGCAGAGTGTTTTCTTCTCTCTCTCTCCAGGTAGCGACCATGCCATGCCTTAATCAAGATAATAATATGGATGTATTGACCAGACCCGCTTGTTATACTGTACTGGGGAATGTTGATCCCGCTCCAACATATAATTGTTATAAGACCGAGCAGGAAATAAGGGATTACCAGGATTCCCGTGCCACCCAAACGAAGAAAGTTCATGATGATGCATCTTCTTCGGGTGTGTCCATTACCGAGAACTGTTTCTCAGTATCCTCTACGTCCTGGGTATGAGATAACGGATCAGGATCACACATATGTAATTTGTTACATGGGATATAGATAGATAGAGAACTGAGAATGGGTGATAAGTTTTAAGAGTTAGAAACGGTGCAATTGTTGCAGCCAAAGTTATTGGCGGTTATCACCTTGTATTACCAAATACATTGATTCTGAACAAATGTAATTAGATACCGAATCTGATATACAACATTATATCAGTCTCTTTATTTAGTAAAGAAGGATATAATTTTGTATTGTTGGATAATGTTTTGAACATTTCCTATATCAAAAGTTGATCGGTTCAGGCACATTATCTAAAAGCATATATGTTCTAAATCAAACCACAGTTCTTAACATACAGAACACACACAAAAGGAAGAGTTCAGAAATGAATGAATCTTTCTTGGGGCATTGTAGACTAGGTCATATCAATGCGACATAACTAGCTATGTTACATTTAGATGCATATTTAAATCAGTTTGAATTTACATCTTGTGAAACTTGCCAGTCATGTCACAAAGATAAAATGACCATAGCTCCGTTTACTGGAAACAGAGAAAGAGTTAGTGAACTCTTGGGATTGATACATGATGATGTATGTAGGTCCTCTGTCTACACATGCCAGGACCGGTTCTTTGTACTTCATTACATTGATTCGGACATATGTTCCTGTTGAAACACAAGTCTGAAGCTTTTGAGATATTCAAAGAATATAAGATAGACGTAGAGAACCAAAAATGGTATAAGTATTATGTCTTTTGATGAGATCAGGGAGGAGAATACTTGAGCACGGAATTCCTGGATTATTCTAAAGGATAATGAGATTCTCTCTCAGCATTACTCCTCCGTATACACCACAGCAAAACGGTGTATCGGGGCGGAGCAATTTCACCCTATTAGATATAGTGAGCTCTATGATGAGTACTACTGAGTTGCCTATTTCCTTTTGGGAGTTATGCACTTGAGAAGCTGCATACCTATTGAATTGGGTTCCAACCAAATCAGGTGCCTACCACTCCATATGCGATATGGTATGGGAAGAGCCCATCTCTTAAGTATGTTAAGATTTGGGGTTGTCCGGCCTATTTCTAAAAGCAAAAATCCGGACAAACTCGGGGCAAGGTCAGTTCTGTGGAAGTTTGTTGGATATCCCAAGCACTCGCAAGGGAATATCTTCTACCGCACCGAGGAACAAAAGGTGTTTTATTTCTCGGCATGCCACCTTTTTAGAAAAGGAATTTATTTTGGAAACAAATTTCTGGACATGAGGTAGAACTTGAATAAGTTCCAGCTATACAAACTACAATTGATGATTTAGTAGAACTAGAGGGTTCAATAGCTCCCGACGAACCACAGCCTCTCCACCGATCTGGTAGGGTTCCTCATCCGCCTGAGAGATACTTTGGTTTACTCAATGACAGTGGGAGCGAGGATTGCAAAATTAGATGATGACCCAACTAGTTTCGAGCAGGCCATCAAGAGTGGGGACTCTGTATGAATGTCTAGATGGTTTGCGATCTGAGATGGAATCCATATACACCAACAAAGTATAGACTTTGGTTGCTATATCTGAAGGGTTAAATCCCCATCAGGAGCAAGTATATCTTTAGAAGATTACTTGGTGTAGATGGAAAAGTTGAGACTTTCAAAGCTAGACTTAATGTAAAAGGTTCTCGTCATCGATCAGTTGTGATTTATGATGAAACCTTTTCTCCAGTAGCTATGCTTAAGTCCATCCGGATCCTACTTGCCATTGCTACATACCATGACTACGATATCTGGCGGTTGGGTGTCATGACTGCTTTTCTAAATAGTGATTTAGAAGAAAGCGTCTATAAGTATACATCCAGACGGCTTCGTAGACAGTGGGAGCAGCGGAAATGTGTGCAAGTCTCTTTATGGGTTAAAGCAGGCATCGCAGAGTTGGAACATCTATTTTGATATGGTAGTAAAAGTGTTTGACTTCATCAAAATGGTAGATGAACCTTGTATATACAAAATGACAGTAGAGCGTAAGGTAGTTTTCCTCGTATAGTACGTGGATGACATACTCTTTATAGGAAAGGAGTTTCCTATGATACCCTCGGTCAATCTCCTCTTATCACATTGATTCTCCCTATAGGATAAAGATGATACCTCCTAAATCCTGAGTTTTGGATCTATGAGATAGATCTAAGTGGATGATAGGATTCTCACTAGTTGTAGTGAGATGGTATCAATCGATCCTGGGGGGAATCACTGGATAACTTCTATGGTGGTAAGGTCGACTGAATGTCATTCACAGGCATTGTCTTTACCCTCAGTAGAGCAACGGTATGTTGGAAGAGTTCCAAGCTAGATACCGTGACAAACTAGAAGATAAAGGATGGATACATCGCTACCAACGATACTACCAAAGAGGCAGTCTAGGTGTATATAAGTTCATGAGATGAACTTCGTTCCTACCATTGTGCGACAATGGAATGGTGGCTTAAGCCTAGGAACCCCCATCCCATCAGCGACCTAGACATATTCTAAGGCAGTATCACCTGATCATGGAGATTGTTGATCTCTAGGGAGATCGAGGTTAGGAGAGTAGACTCAGAGGAAAACACGGCGGATCCACTCACAAAGGCCTTTTCCCAAGAGAGATTTTTAAGGGATGGTTAAGTATGAGATGTTAGTTATATGTTTGCCCTAGAGGCCATTACTGTACATACGATGTATATTGTAGAGGATGCTTGGACATATATAGGGAGGACTTTCTTGCTCGACATGATAATATGATATCTGGTTGCTCTTTATCTTAACATGTACACTGATTGTCTCTACGTTACATGTTGATAAATCCCTTAGGATGGGTACTTGACTACCAGGACTATGATACAAATCATACTAGTGGGGACAGAATAGTCGCTAAGTACATCCTACAAATGTTCCTAGTCGTAGGTGTATCGAGATAGGGCATCGATATACCAGAGTAGACTAGCGTATAGCATCTCGACCCATGTATATGGGCGATGGATGATCCCATATCCATTGGTGTTTGACATCAAAGATAGTATACGGGTGCTCAGTGGAGACTAGGTACACTGGACGGACTCGCCGAGAAGTCCCAGATGGTATTATACCTCACGTCAGATGGCAGTTCTCTGGTGACACTGGTAGAGGTTAGTCTTTAGACCCGAGATCGTCATAGAGTCTTGTGTGATTCCCACTTTTCTTTGATTTCCACCTTACCACGTTCAAGAGAACGTTCAAAATGGTGGCTTTTGGGTACAGTCCCGAGTCACATGAAGGCAATGAGCGATAGGAGGGGTATCGTCTCTCCCGGTATTGGGGGTTGATGTTGCGCTGTGCTTGATTGGCTATAACAGGAAGTCCTTGGCCAAGGCTGCTTCAGAGATATACTGGTAAGTGTTATCAGTAGTTTCTCAACCCGTTATGAGCCTCATATCGACACGACTTATCGAGTTACTAGGGTCTGACGTTTATGACCCATTGACAAGATATGAGAAATATCAGACGAAGAGACCGGACTCTTCGATAGTGTTACTGATTAGATTCGCAGGAGTGTGAGCTGGATTGCTTGTTGATCTTCTGATCGCTCAATACCCGGGTAGCCGTTACGTTTAGCAGACCGCTTGCGGCTTGTGGGTGTTTGATATGATCATCACTTACTGCTGGCGTATTGACGAGTCTTTAGAGTCCTACACAGGGGCTTCCTGGCTCAAGCGAAACGGAGTAGGTGCGCATATGTGATATGTGCGGGACCGAGATTAATGCGATATGTGATACCACATTCTATTCTTGCGATGTGTGACATGAAAGGTTATATGTGATATAGCCAGGTTATCTGATCAAGTGTTGATTCGATAGATTGTTATATTTGATATTAGTCGGTTGTATGTGATATAGCCGGATTATTTAATCAAGTGTTGATTTAATAATTTAATGTAAAATTATATATTTGATATATTACATTACATTAACTAGTATTAGCTTACTTATGATTTCTTTTCTCACTTTGGATACATTGATGCATATGTGATATATGTTAAATGTATCATGCCAGGTTACAAATGAAACTAGGGTTAATGAGGGTTAAGCCATGCTAGGGTTAAGATTAGGGTTTGTATTTATCATTAAGTTATTCAAATAGTGTGGATATTTGTAATGAAAGATATTTGATGAAAGCTTGTAGAAGCTTCAAGTCTTCTTTGACTTTATCCACTCCTTTTGTCTAGCTTAAGATATTTTTGATCTAACCTTTAACCATAGCACATGGTTAACTCTGTACAAGGGTTAAGCATGGCATGCTTAACCCTTGGTTGCATTATTAACCTTAACAATAATTCATCTGGATGAGTTAGTTCTTCATCTTCTTCTTCTTCCTCCAAGCTTACAAACTTCAATGGAGTTGTGAGAAAATGAGTGAGAAAATGATTTCTAATGTGAGCAAACTTCCTACTTCATCATTCTCTACTATTTGCCATTTAGTAAAGGGTGTTCTCTTCATAAAGTTCTTGACCTAGTGAGGAAATAGCTTGGGTTAGTGTCTCCCCGACGTAGATCATCTTCGGCCTCGAAGTCATCGAAGCAAGCCTGTTCGTTTCTTCATGGAGCCTCTTTAGAGTCCGGAGTTTACGATCGCAGCGAAGGGGACTTCTACATGGAGCTATTGAATTGAAGGACCGGTCTATAAAGGTTGTATTCCTTTCTCACTTCTTGTTGCAAAGTGTTTGCATATTGCTTTCCGTATATTTCTTGTATACGATTCTTGTTTAGGGTTAGCTAAAACGGCAATTTTTTAATTTGGCTTGAACGGTGCCTCCCGAAACCTTGCTGCCGTCATAGGTAACCCTTCAGTGGTATCAGAGCCATGCTATAAATTAATACGGATTTTGTTAGAATTACGAAACCGAAACAATTCTGAAACTTGAAACACGAAACCCTTGTTTCTGTCGATTTTAAAAGTTGTCAAAAAAATTTGCAAACAAGTACAAAGTGATGTTTGCAAACAAGTAAAAATTTCAGGGCATTTCCAAAAATTTTGGCCGGCCACCACCACAGAGATCTCGGCCAAATCCGAGCACCCCCCCTGAATTCTTTTTTGTGTACCAGTGGCTGGGTTTTGGTGTTTCAGGTGTTGTTTATTTTTGCTAATTTTGCATGTGATGTAATTTTACACTATAAGTAATTCAGAGTGTTTCGTATTCGTAGTTTTAACATTGTTTTGGGTTGTTCACGTATTGTCTAGGCGAAGTTAAAAAGTTTGATCGAATGCCAAAAACCTATTTTTCCAAATTTAACGTATTCGGAAAAATATGCAAGTGATTCTGTGGACCCTCTAGAAGAACGTAAACCTTAACTCGATTATGTAGCCGTCAAAACCGCCACTTGAACCCTAGGGTTTGTGGTAGTTTAATGTTGTCACGTGTGAGGCGTTGGTTTGACCTTTCTACGGCTGGTTCATAGGTACAGTGGCATCTTCTGGGAATTACTAAAACTGTGATCAAGCGTTGAGCTGTCGGGAAATTGTGGGACTTTGATGAATCGATCGAAGAGTTTATCGTCGTCTGGATATTATGTGATGGCATAAAATATTTGGAATCCACAAGTAGTTATGAGATAACTAGAATGAATGTTATAAATCTAGCAGTTTAGTCTCAAATGATCGGTAGCCATGGGATTTTGATGTGATCAAAAGTCCGTCGCAATCATGTAGCGTACGCGGATACTCGTCGGGTAAACTTAATAGATAGCCACACCCCATAGCCCCGACCAAGTGACAGTAGGAGAGCCCCGTCGCCAAAAGCATCCGTCGGGTGCTCGCGGCAGCGGTGTTCCGCCTTAATGCACTTCGTTGACGGTATCGGGGGGTGCGGCCGTCTAATAAAGTTTCTGACGAGCATTCGATCAGGATATCGGGAATCTTGTTGAATTGCCCGACTAAATATTGAAAAATGTTTTCGAGATCGAGACTAAAATGCGGGGTTTATTATTGTTAGGTATGCGATGTCTAAGGAATTCATTTGGTTAGGCATGAAATTCGAATATGAGATATTTCAGGTTTATGATGTCTAAGGTGGTTGCGGATTCCAACTGTTATAGTTTTTCACTTCTTTTCTTCGACCGTAAGTGTAATATGTGGTGTATCGCCGGTTTCGTTTCTATATGCCAACGACAATTAGGATACGCATATTTACTTACGTTGATGACATGCGATGTTATGTGTTGTTGTGATATGTTATATTGGATCGTCGTGTTTGAATAGCCGGGGGTTTTATGTGAGATGAGCGTTTTTATTTTCATTCATGTAAAATTCATTATATGCAATATTCTTTTATTGGGGCACTTCCGGGTTGAGGATGATGTCACCATTGTATATTGTTTACTTTTCCGCATTAGGATAGAGACAAGGCGGGGAGCACAAGTAACCGGGTTCTAGGGTCCAGTGGAAGACCATCTAAAGGAGTCGAGACCGGGTCTCCTAACTCTAGAATTGGCAGGGTTACCTGCCGCTCTCGTAGGGATCTAGGGATGTGGGTTTGGCTATTCATTACGACCGTGGAATCCGAGTTTTATACTGGCTTGATATAAAACACAGAAATCCTAGTATATATGTAATACCCCGGGTGGAGTTGGGGCTGAATACCACCTATCCCGTGAGAAGTGAGATGTTATCTGGTATCGAGGTTGGGATGTAACCGATACAGATGCACACGGGGATCCACCAGAACATTGGGGAGTATCGAATTCCATTCCGAAAGAGGGCATGATCTAAACTATAAATGGAATGATACCACTCTTATAACACAGAGGCGCCTTTTGGATGAATTGGAACTCCAGAGTTTTAAGAACTCCGTAGTTAAGCGTGCTTGAGCCAGAGAAATTCTGGGATGGGTGACCTATTGGGAAGTAGCCCCGGGTTCATTCAAAGGGACAAAACCATGCGGTTTTGGCCAAAGCGGACAATACCATCTGTGTTTGCGGGTGGGTCGTGACAAATATGGTATCAGAGCCGGTCTCTCAAAAATAGGTATGTGGTTCGAGGACGAACCATTGTTCTAAGTGGGGGGGAATGTAATACCCCAAGTAGAGTTGGGGCTGAATACCACCTACCCCATGCGATGTGAGATGTTATCCGGTATCGAGGTAGGGATCTAACCAATACGGATGCACACGGGGACCTACCAGAACAATGGGGAGTATCGAATTCCATTCTGAAAGAGGGCACGATCTGAACTATAAATAGAATGATACCACTCTTATAACACAGAGGCGCCTTTTGGATGAATCGGAACTCCGGAGTTTGAAGAACTCCGTAGTTAAGCGTGCTTGAGCCAGAGAAATTCTGGGATGAGTGACCTACTGGGAAGTAGCCCCGGGTTCATTCAAAGGGACAAAACCGTGCGGTTTCGGCCAAAGCGGACAATACCATCTGTGTTTGGGGGTGGGTCGTGACAATATCCAATATTTCATATATGTTCTTCTGCTGGAATGTTCTGTGATGAGATCATATTACTTCCTTAGATGAATGCTTATATTATATATATGCGATATATATTATATATTGTTGATTTCGTTTCATATATGATGCTTGTGAAGCATAATAAAATTATGGGACTTCATTAATGAGATTAATGAAATAAAAAGAAACCTAAAGATGTTGTAGAAACTTGTCTCGGAAAACTGGTAGCTCTAGTTCTTACTTTGCATAGCGGTATTCCTTGTAGAATATCTAGCACCTTATTCGATAAGGAAAGAGCCGAGATCCCTTCACCAGGAGTGACCTATTTAGTGAAACTAGCAGATGCTACAAACTCGGTTTGTCTTTTCATTGCTTTTTTAGTTTTTGCTTTGCACAGTGGTATTTGTGAAATATCCTGCACCTTATTCGAATAGGAAAGAGACGAGATCCCTTCACCAGGAGTGACCTCTTTAGCAAAACTAGTAAAAGCCTAAAAAACACTCCTTTTCAAAATCACTCGATTATACGACGATATCAAGTTCATTACGCAAAAGGTTTTCTTAAAAATCTGTCGTAGCCCTCCGCCATTTCAGATAAGTACTAATAAGTATTCATGCTAAGTTTGTTGACCTTACCCAAGGCGTAGTGTGCGGTACCTAATTAGTGCTTATGTGCAAAGCATATGATGCGATTGAGTTAGGGTAGTCTTGCGACTTTGTTGACCTTAGCAAAGGGTCGTGCGGGTGGGTTTAATTCAATCGGGAAATGATGGGTTGAACTTGGCTAGCACTTATGATTTGTTGACCTTAGCCAAGGTCATAAGTTGTTAGGGCTAAAATATTATTGGGAATTTCAAGTGTTGAAATTTGCAATGAGATTGCATACCTTCTATGAGATAGTTGGATCCCGATACCCACTGCGAGTAAGAGTTACTCCTGGGAGAGTTTTACACATTACAATTAGCCGATCAAGTAGGTGTCTAAAAAGGTGTCAACGGAGTTGTCACGACCAAAAATTGGCACATGACAGCCCTTAAACTACGCAACGTCTACAACCGTAACGCAATTTAAGAAAGCCAAAAACCTAGAAATCTAAACCATCAAAATTAGTAAAAGATAAGAACATTGTTTAAACTTTTGAAATCTCAATCCAAATTCTTTAAAGTCCAACTTTTTATTTCCTTGAAAATTTTGGTAGCACCTCCTTTGTAAAACCAGCCCCGAAAATGGGTACAACATAAATTAAAGTAAAGCATCCCCAAACGGGAGCAAAATCCACGCCCAAAGGCGGAAAACAACCACCACAACAGATATACGACGCCGTAGCGAAGAAAAAGACGATATAAATCAAACTTTATATAAAACATCAATAGAGTCATAAAATAATATACAATATCGTCCTCACAATAAGTCTCTAAGTCAAAACATGATAATGGTAGATAGAGAGTACAAGGTACAAGATAACAATAAGAACAACAGATAGCCGCAAAACCCACCTATAGCAAAACCGTGCACAGTCAGCCAAAGCGGTATCTGCAGCAAAAGATGATACGAAAGATGAAAAGCCTGCCGTGACTGCCCTGGAGAACCACCTGCAACCACTGTGGCACAACGGGGGGGTGTTACCAACTCGTGAATAGTAAAAACATATGCAGGTAATCATCAGTATGCACGTACAGCGCGAATCTAAAACATTGCAAGCTGATAGCAATAAGATGGCAGTATGTATGTGCAATAGCCATGAAAAGTACTCTAGCAGGTACTACTAATACATGAAGTAATGCATATAAAGTAAATGAGAAGTATGGAATAAAACATGTCATAAATCACGGAATCCTAACTTCATGACAGGACCAACGTCCATCAGGACAATCTAAATCCCAAAGTTCCTTAAATTAGCCCCCAAATTGGCTCTCATATCAAGTAAACATCATATATCCTGTATGTATAACATCAGTATATCCCACATATCCCGTATGTACAACATCAGTATATCCTACATATCCCGTATGTACAACATTAGTATCAAGTAAGTTTCATATAAGGTGAGTGTCTAACATCGACACCCAAAACATTATGAAACAAGTATCTAGCATCGACACAGAAATACTGATCTCTGAGGCGCCATCACCTGGGACTGGCCCTCCCATGTCATGTACGTACATCCTAATAACCTGGGTAAGCACCACCCATAATCTGCAAGGCATGTATGTACATAACCTCGATCGATATCCCCCAGATATACGTCGAGTCCAAATACTATCACCGGATGGCAAACGTCCCCAGCCGGGCTCAACGGCATGGACCTTCGATCTTCTTGCCCCGGGGAACCAACCGGGCTCCACCATGTACCCACACACGGCCTTCGACACCTCATCGTATGGGGTCTATATAAGCTCAGAACCGAGAAATCTCATGGTGGAAGTTGAAATATCATATCAAGAGAAACCGGGTTTTTCAAATAATGCATAATTTCATGAACAACTACGGTCCTCAAATCCAGAAAACATCAAGTAATGAATAAGTATAACTGCATGAATCAATACATATATATTAGCGTCCTATTCCACTAATATATATATATATATATATATATATATATATATATATAACGGCGTCCCATTCCACTGTTATATATACTTAGGAGTAAAAATATTAGAGAACATCATATGAAATCCATGGATGTAATATATGCAACATGAAACAGTAATATAAGCATATAAAGGAAAACCGATGTTTAACTGCAACAAGTTAATATATATATCATGCGGTTCCTAAAACCTCCGAAATCAAATACAACATCATATACAGGTGAACATGTAGCTATAGCAAGGTATGCGTAACCATGTCAGTATAGCAAAATATGTGTGTCCATATGTAAGTATGTATGTATGATGTAAAAGTATCTGTAGCAAGGTATGTCTCTATGCCTATCCTTAAAGATGTAATACCCTCCAGGTATATATATATATGTATGCCAGGTGTACATGTAGTTATGTCTCAAATGTGTATATACCTATCTCTAATGGTACACTACCATAGAGGTATACGGATAACTAGCATGTAAGCATGTCGAGGCATATGTGTAAGCATGTAGGTATACAGGTATGCTATATGTCATATGCACAATGAAGATAAGGATCATGTCTCGATGTCCCTAAGCAATACTATATCACATATGTATAGGTGTTGTGCGTGCCATGGCAATTATTGATGGTGTGAGTGGCATACAATCAGTGCTCGTGCAACATGAACTGTCAATAATAGTGTTGTGTCTCATTAATACTATGTCCAAATACAATAGGTAAATGAGATATGCAACGAAATACACATGCACAAACGAGTCCATATACTAAACACTAAAGGTCATATCATTTGATCTATCCCAGACTCATAACGCCATGCAGGCGATCCCCCTGTAGATGTTAAATCTACTCACCAACGATCCTGGCTAAGTAAACCCAACCACCTGCTTCCCCTTGTTCGCAGCGTCCGAAGTCCCCGCTTGCGATCCTGAACACATATAACAATGAAGCATGTGTATATAAGCAATCGACCAAAATACGTACAACTATGTTTAACCGACACACTAACTCCAAACATACTCCCAAGTGTTCGTTTTAGTGGCTAACGCGCGTAGCGACATTACGAAACGAACTCAAGAGCAAAAGCTACACAAAGACACGAACGAGATCAACACGACCCTAGCTAGGAATGCAAAGTGACACAACTACCAAGTATAGACCCTGATCGTACCGATCGCACATTCACAACACAAGATATAGCGTGGAATCAATATAATAAACGTCGAAATGTCAAAAGAAACCCACGCCTAAAATATCCGTAAATCTAGTAAGCAGTATTTATCATTTTAGCACAAAACTACAAGTTTTATCAAAACTAGAATTTACAAACATCTCAAAAATAGCAAGGTTAAACCATTTACACCTTTACTAAAATTTTAGTTTTCACTAATTAGGATTAGCAAAAGTTTAGTTTTTATAATTAGCTTAATTAGCCGATTAGGAAAACATCATTTAAAAAATTAGCAACTTGATTATGTTTTTATTTGTCTTAGATTATCACTTAACTATTCCACTAATCAAAACCATAATTTGATTATGAAAATGATATCTTGAATTTCTAAATATGAATTTAAAAGCTTAATTTAAACATCGAATTAAGCTAATTAAAGGTATTAGGCAACAAAAGAGATTAGGGTTAAGCTTTTATACCTTCAAAGAACACAACTTGAAACAAGAACAATCCACACTTTTGCCTCCAAAATCCTCACTAGAATGAAGATCTAAGTAGATTTGTAAAGAAAAATGAAGGTTTTGGATTATATTTTAATTTGTATGAAATAATTTGGATTTTTCATGATTTATTTGAAGCAAAATGAGAAGAAATGAGTGGAAAGATGATGAAGGGCAGCAAGGGGAGAGGTTTTGGCCACAATGGAGGGAGATAGGGTTTTGTGGAGGTGTGTGGAATTTTCTAGAAGATAAATTCAATAATTGTATAATAAAACAAAAGGCTTTATGTCATTTTGTTTTATTTTCTTTAAAAATTCACTTAACTTCCACAAATATCATGATATTTTGGATGGATAGTTCTAAATATAATTTTAGTGATTAGTTTAGCATTAAACCACATTAGTAGTAATTAACCCACAAAAAAAATAATTACCACAAATAAAGTGCACAAATAAAGCATTAAAATAATATTTTATTAGGGAAAAATTCTATGTAAACCAAAACTTCCCATAGACCACCAAAGCTCGCGCGCTAGCTTTATTTTAGCTAAATTAGGTGCCGGCAAGTTTCTACGGAAGTTTGATCACAATCGGGTTAAAGGGGAAAACACCGACAATTTTACCCTAAAACGGGAAAATTCGCAAAACGATTTCTAAAACGTTACACGGGTTACGCCTTTGGGAAAATAAGGTTTATTTAAATAGGTCCATGCGAAAGCATGGGGAACCTCCCTCAAAGTACCGACACTGTACTGGCTGAAAGATTGGTGAACTTGTAAGGTGTAATTAATCTCGGCTAGTCTTTCCTTTTAAGGTTTGAAGGAAGATTTGACTAAAACAGTGGTAGCCAACTGATTAGATATATTAATAACCAATATAATCTTGCAAGAGCATACGCTGAGTGTTTTCTTCTTTCTCTCTCTCCAGATAGCACCGATGACACGCCTTAATCAACATAATAATACGGATGTATTGACCGAACCCACTTGTTATACTGAGCTAGGGAACGTTGGTCCCGCTCCAGCTTATAATTGTTATAAGACTGAGCAGGAAATAGGGGATTGCTATGATTCCCCACCCAAACGAAGAAAGTGTATGCTGATACATCTTCTTCGGGTGTGTTCAGTACAGAGAACTGTTTCTCAGTTTCCTTTACGTCCTAGGTATGAGATACCGGATTAGGATCCCATATATGTAATAGGTTACATGGGCTACAGATAGGTAGAGAACTGAGAATGGGTGATAAGTTTCAAAAGTTGGAAATGATGCAAGTGTTGTAGCCAAGTATGTTGGCAGTTATTTCCCTGTATTATTAAATAGATTGATTCTGAACGAATGTTATTAGATACCGAACCTGATATTCAACATTATATCAGTCTCTTTATTTGGTAAAGAAGGATATAATTTTGTATTGTTGGATAATGTTTTGAACATTTTCCTATATCAAGAGTTGATCGGTTCAGGCACATTATCTAAAAGCATATACATTCTAAATCAAACTACAGTTCTTAACGTACAGAACACACACAAGAGGAAGAGTTCAGAGATGAACGAATCCTTCTTGAGGCATTGTAGGCTAAGTCATATCAATGCGACCCGACTAGATAAGTTACATTTAGATGCATATTTAAATCAGTTTGAATTTACATCTTTTGAAACTTGCCAGTCATGTCACAAAGATAAGATGACCATAGCTCTGTTTATTGGAAACAGAGAAAGAGTTAAATGAACTCTTGGGATTGATACATGATGATGTATGTAGGTCCCCTGTCTACACATGCTAGGAACGGCTCTTTGTACTTCATTACATTCACTGATGATCTCTCAAGATTCGCACATGTGTTCCTGTTGAAACACTGGTCTGAACCTTTTGAGATATTCAAAGAATATAAGTTAGAAGTAGAGAACCAAAAACAGGTATAAGTATTATGTCCTTTGATGTGATCAAGGAGGAGAATACTTGAGCACGGAATTCCTGGACTATTCTACTGGAGAATAGTATTCTCTCTCGGCATTACTCCTCCGTATACACCACAGCACGTTGGTATATCGGGGCGGAGCAATCGCACCCTATGTGATATGGTGTGCTCTATGATGAGTAGTACTGAATGACTTATTTCTTTTTGGGGTTATGCACTTGAGAAGCTGCATACCTATTGAATAGGTTTTCAACCAAATCAGGTGCCTACCACTCCACATGTGATATGGTATGGGAAGAGCCCATCTCTTAAGGATGTTAAGATTTGGGGTTATCCGGCCTATGCAGAAAGCAAAAACCGGACAAGCTCGAGGCAATGTCAGTTCTGTGAAAGTTTGTTGGATATCCCAAGCATTCTCAAGGGAATATCTTCTACCACACTGAGGAACAAAAAGTGTTTTATTTCTCAGCATGCCACCTTTTAGAAAACGAATTTCTTATGAAGAAATTAGTGGTCTTGAGATAGAACTGGAAGAAGTTCCAGCTATACAAACTGCAGCTGATGATTTGGTAGAACCGGAGGATTCAATAGTTTCCAACGAAGCTTAGCCTCTCCGCCGATCTTGTAGGGTTCCTCACCCACCTGAGAGATACTTTGGTTTTCTCTATGACAGTGGGAGTGAGGATTTCATCATGAGATGATGACCCAACTAGTTTCGAGCAGGCCATCAGGAGTGGGGACTTTGTGAGAATGGCTGGATGCTATGTGATCTGAGATGGAATCTTTGTACACCAACAAAGTATGGACTTTGGTTGCTTTATCTGAAGGGTTAAATCCCCATCAAGAGCAAGTATATCTTGAGAAGATTACTTGGTATACATAGAAAAGTTGAGACTTTCAAAGCTAAGACTTGTTGCAAAATGTTCTCGTCATTCACCAGGTATGGATTATGATGAAACCTTTTCTAGTCCTTATGCTTCAGTCCATCCGGATCCTACTTGCTATTGCTACATACCATGACTACGATATCAGGCGGTTAGGTGTCATGACTGCTTTTCTAAATAATGATTTAGAAGAGAGCGTCTATAAGTACACAGCCAGAGGGCTTCGTAGATAGTCGGAGCAACGGAAACGTGTGCAAGTTGCTTTATGAGTTAAAGTAGGCATCGCTGAGTTGGAACATCTGTTTTGATGTGCAAGTCAAAGAGTTTGACTTCATCAAAATGGTAGATGAACCTTGTATATACAAAAAGGTAGTAGGGAGTATGGTGATGATCTCGTATTGTACATGGATGACATACTCTTAATAAGGAAGAAGTTTCCTATGATACGCTCGGTCAATCTCCTCTTATCACAAGGATTCTCCATATAGGATCAAGGTGATACCTCCTAAATCCTGGGGTTTTGGATCTATGAGATAGATCTAATTGGATGTTAGGATTCTCACTAGGTGTAGTGAGATGGTATCAATAGATCCTGGGGAGAATCACTGGATAGGATCCAGGGTGGTAAGGTCGACTGAATGTCAGTCGCAAGCATTGTATTTACCCTCAGTGGAGGGAAGGTATGTTGGAAGAGTTCCAAGCTAGATACTGTGGCATACTAGACAATAAAGGATGGATACATTGCTACTTACAATACTACCAAAGAGGCAGTCTGGATATATATATAAGTTCATGAGATGAACTTCGTTCCTACCATTGTGTGACAATGGAGTTGTGGCTTTGGCCTAGGAACCCCCGTCCCATCAGTGATCCGGACATATTCTTAGGCAGACACAGAGGAGAACAAGGCGGATCCACTCACAAAGGCCTTTTCCCAGTAGAGACTTTTATGGGATGGTTGAGAATGAGATACTTCAACCACTGTTGATTGTTGGGTATGAGATACTACAACAGATGGCCCTAGTGCAAGTGTGGGAGATTGTTAGTTATATGTATGCCCTAGAGGCCATTACTGTACATACGATGTATATTGTAGTGGATGCTTGGACATATATAGGGAGGACTTTCTTGCTCGACATGATAGTATGCTATCTGGTTGCTCTTTATCTTAACATGTACACTGATTGTCTCTATGTTACATGTTGATAAAGCCCTTAGGATGAGTACTTGACTACCAGGACTTTGATTCATATCATACTAGTGGGGACAAAATATTCGCTAAGTACATCCTTCAAATGTTCCTAGTCGTAGGTGTATCGAGACAAGGCATCGATATACCAGAGTAGACTAGCGTATAGCTTCTTGACCCATGTAGATTGGCGATTGATGATCCCATATCCATTGGTGTTTGAAATTAGAGATAGTATACGGGTGCTCAGTAGAGACTGGCTACACTGGACGGACTCACCGAGAACTCCCAGATGGTATTTTACCTCATGTCAGATGGCAGTTCTCTGGTGACACTGGTACAGGTTAGTCTGTAGACCCGAGATCGTCATAGAGTCTTGTGTGATTTCTACCGTGCTTTGATTTCCACCTTACCATGTTCAAAAGAACATACAAAACAGTGGCTTTTGGGTACAGTCCCGAGTCACATGGAGGTAATGTGCTATAGGAGGGGTTTCGTCTCTCCCGATATTGGGGGTTGATGTTGCGCTATGCTCGATTGGCTATAACAGGAAGTCCTTGACCAAGGCTGCTTTAGAGATATACTGGTAAGTGTTATCAGTAGTTTCTCGACCCGTTATGAGCCTCATATCGACACGACTTATCGAGTTACTGGGTTCTGACGTTTACCACCCCTAGACGAGATATGCGACATATCAGACGAAGAGACCAGACTGTACGGTAGTGTTACTGATTGGATTGTCAGGAGTGTGAGCAGGATTGCTTGTTGATCTTCTGATCACTCAATACCCGGGTGGCCGTTACGTTTAGCAGACCGCTTGCGGCTCGTGGGTGTTTGATATGATCATCACCTACTGCCGGCGTATTGATGAGTCTTTAGAGTCCAACACAGGGGTTTCCTGGCTCAACCAAAACAGAGTAGGTGCGCATATGTGATATGTGCGGGACCGAGATTAAAACGATATGTGATACCGCATTCTATTCTCACGATGTGTGACATGAAAGGTTATATATGATATAGCCGGGTTATCGGATCAAGTGTTGATTCGATAAGATGTTACATTATGATACAAGTCGGTTATATGTGATATAGCCAGATTATTAAATCAAGAGTTGAGTTAATAATTTAATGTAAAATTATATATTTGATATATTACGTTACATTAACTAGTATTAGCTCACTTATGATTTCTTTTCTCACTTTGGATACATTGATGCATATGTGGTATATGTTAAATGTATCATGCTAGGTTACAAATGCAACTAGGGTTAATAAGGGTTAAACCATGCTAGGGTTAAGATTAGGGCTTGTATTTATCATTAAGTTATTCAAATAATGTGGATATTTATCATGAAAGATATTTGATGAAAGCTTGTAGAAGCTTCAAGTCTTCTTTGACTTTATCCACTCATTTTTTCTAGCTTAAGATATTTTTGACCTAACCTTTAACCATAGCCCATGGTTAACTCTCTACATGGGTTAAACATGGCATGCTTAACCCTTGGTTGATTTATTAACCTTAAGAATAATTCATTTAGATGAGTTAGTTCTTCATCTTCTTCTTCTTCCTCCAAGCTTACTAGCTTCAATGTAGTTGTGAGAAAATGAGTGAGAAAATGATTTCTAATGTGAGCAAACTTCCTACTTCATCATTCTCTACTACTTGCCATTTAGTCGAGGGTGTTCTCTTCACAATGTTCTTGACCTAGTGAAGAAATAGAATGGGTTAGTGTCTCCCCGACATAGATCATCTTCGGCCTTGAAGTCATCAAAGTAAGCCTGTTCTTTTCTTCGTGGAGCCTCTCTAGAGTCCGCAGTTTACGACCGCAGCGAAGGGGACTTCTACACGGAGCTATTGGAGTGAAGGACCGGTCTACAAAGGTTATATTCCTTGCTCACTTCTTGTTGCAAAGGTTTTGCATATTGCTTTCCGTATATTTCTAGTATACGATTCTTGTTTAGGGTTAGATAAAACGGCAATTTTTTAATTTGGCATGGACGATGCTTCCCGAAACCTTGCTGCTGTCATAGGTAACCCTTCATGAGATACTACTGTTAGTAATATGTATGCCCTAGACGCCATTACTGTACATACGATGTATATTGTAGTGGATGCTAGGACATATATAGGGAGGACTTTCTTGCTCGACATGATAGTATGCTATCTGGTTGCACTTTATCTTAACATGTACTCTGATTGACTCTATATTACATGTTGATAAAGCCCTTAGGATATGTACTCGACTACTGGGACTATGATGAGATCATACTAGTGGGGCCACGGTAGTCGACGAGTGCATCCTATAATTGTTCCTAGTCGAGGGTGTATCGAGATAGGGCATCGATACACCAGAGTAGACTAGCGTATACGCATCTTGACCCATATGATGGGCGATGGATGATCCCATATCTATCGGTGTTTGACATCAAGGATGGTGTACGGGTGCTCAATGGTGACTGGGTACACTGGACGGACTCGCCGAGAACTCCCAGATGGTATTATAGCTCGCGTCAGATGGCAGTTCTCCGGTGACACTGGTACAGAGTAGTCTGTTGACCCGAGATCGTCATAGAGTCTTGTGTGATTCCCACTGTGCTTTGATTTCCACCTTACCACGTCCAAGAGGGCATGCAAAACGGTGGTTTTTGGGTACAGTCCCGAATCACATGGAGGAAATGAGCGATAGGAGGGGATTCGTCTCTCCCGGTATAGGGAGTTGATGTTGTGCTGTGTTCGATTGGCTATAACTGGAAATCCCTGGCCAGGGTTGCTGAGATTTACTGGTAAGTGTTACCAGTAGTTTCACAAACTGTTATAGACCTCATATCGATACGACTTATCGAGCTACTGGGGTCTGACGTTTACCACCCCAAGGCGAGATATGCGATATATCAGACGATGAGACCGGACTGTACGGGAGTGTTACTGATTGGATTCACTGGAGAACTAGCGGGATTTCTTGTTGATCTTCTAATCGCTCAATACCCGGGTGGCCGTTACGTTTAGCACACCGCTTGCGGCTTGTGGGTGTTTGATATGATCATCACCTACTGCCGGCATATTGACGAGTCTTTAGAGTCCTACACAGGGGTTTCCTGGCTCAAGCGAAACGGAGTAGGAGCACATATGTGATATGTGCGAGACCGAGATTAATACGATATGAGATACCGTATTCTATTCTCGCGATTTGTAACATTGATCGGTTGTATGCGATATAGCCGGGTTATCGGATCAAGTGTTGATTCGATAAGTTGTTACACATGATATTAGTCGGTTATTGCCGGATTATTAAATCAAGAGTTGATTTAATAATTTAATGTATAATTATATATTTGATATATTACATTACATTAACTAGTATTAGCTCACTTAAGATTTATTTTCTCACTTGTTTGTGCACATTGTTTATATGTGATATATGCAAGTGTAAATGTTTGTATCATGCTTGATGATACACACAAGATGGGTGTATGAGACTCATACCAAGATTAGAGTAAAGATTAGGGTTATTGTTTTATCTTAAGATTTAGTAAAAGGGTTTAACTTAGTCAAAGTAATCAAGCTTGAAGAAGCTTTGACAAAGTCCACTCTTTTGTCATTTCTTTTGATATTCTTTAACCTAACCTTTAACCTAATGCTTTGGTTAATTCTCTACATGAGTTAAGCATGATAGCTTAACTCACCCATGGTTACATTATTTATTGGATAAGTTTTCATTTGGATGGATAATTCTTTCTTTCTTCTTCTTCTTCATCAAGCTCCATCCAAAAGCTTACTAGCTCCAATGGTGCCATGAGAAAAAGAGTGAGAAAATCAATTCTAAAATGAGCTCATTTCCTACTTCTTCATCCTCTACCACTTGCCATGTAGTAGAGTGTGTTCTCTTCACGAAGTTTATGACCTAGTGAAGGAATAGCTTGAGTTAGTGTCTCCCCGATGTAGATCATCTTCGGCCTCGAAGTCATCGTAGCAAGCACGTTCGTTCTTCTCGTAGAGCTTCTCTAGAGTCCAGAGTGCACGATCGCAGCGATGGGGACGTCTACATGGAGCTAATGAAGTGAAGGACCGGATCTACAAAGGTTGTAATCTCTTTCACTTAGTGTTAAAGTTGTTAACATGCAAGTTTTCGCCTAAACCCTAGTTTAAAAATCCGTATTAGAGTTGTTCGGCACGGCTAAAATTTTAATCGGGCATGGTTGATGCCTCGTAGACCCTTATGCGCGTGCCTAGCAACCCTACAGTAGTATCAGAGCCAAGCTAGAGCTTTAGGCGAAGTCTAGACGAAGTTTAAAGTCCGATCGAACCCGAAAACCCCGATGTAAACCCTTCTCTGTACATTTTTTGAAAATGTGATTTTTTAAGAATTAAAAATGCTCAGAAAAACAAGCAGGAAAAACTAAGAATTACTGTGAAGTACGGTCCACTAAGTCCCTGAAATGACCGCGGAACCGCGGCCAAACCAAGGGTTTGGCGGTAGTTCCGCGGCCAAAATTTGGACTTAGTCCCTGGAATTTCATATATTTATTCTTAGGTCCTTTCTTGGCAATTTTTTCTGGGAATTTTTTAATTCCACTCAAGTGTTGAGTTCTTAGCCTGAAGATGGGTTGAAAGCTTAGTTTCTAGGGTTGTATTTGGGACTCGTTGATTCGATCGGATAATTTAACTTTGTTTAGTTTATTCCAGATATTTTTAGAAACTGTTAAAAAGTTCGAACGGATATCAATAACTCACTTTTTCCCCTGTCGGAAAATTTTTCAAAAGTTGGATTTTTTTTCTCGAGTTTAAGAACGTTCTAAGTCGTGCAAGTAACGCGGTGGACCCTCTAGAAGACAACAAACCTTAACTCGATTATGTGACCGTCTTGAACTGCCTTTTGAACCTTTAGGTTTGGGGCAGTACGGCATGCCACATGTGAGGCGTTGGATTGACCCTTCTACGGCTGGACCATTGGTACTGTGGCATGTGATGGATGTTTTTAAACTGATTTCAAGTGTTGAGATATATTGGGGAAATCTTAGGTGTTTGATTATTCGATCGGAAAGTTTAACATTGTCTATTTATCTAGATTGTGATACAATATTTGGAATCCACAAGAAGTTATGAGATAACTAATTTGAATGTTATAAACATAGCAGTTTAGTCTCAGTTGATCGGTTGCCACGGGATTTTGATGTGATCAAAAGTCTGTCGCAATCACGTAGCGTACGCAGATACTCGCCGGGTAAACTTAATAGACAGCCATGCCCCATAGCCCCGACTAAGTGACTGTAGGAGAACCCCGTCGCCAAAAGCATCCGTTCGGGTGCTCGCGGCAACGGTGTTCCGCTTTAGTGCACTTCGTCGACGGCATCCGGGGGTGCGGCCGTCTACAAAAGTTTACGATGAGCATTCGATCAGGTTGTCGGGAATCTTGTTGAATTGCCCGACTTGATATTGAAAAGAGTTTTCGATAATGAGACTAAAATGCGGGGTTTATAAATGTTAGGCATGCGATGTCTAAGGAATTCATTTGGTTAGGCATATGATGTCTAAGAAGGTTGCGGATTCCAACTGTTGTAGTTTTACACTTTCTTTTTTGTGACCGTAAGCGTAATATATGATATCACCGGTTTCGTTGCTATATGTCAACGACAATTGCGATACGCATGTTTACTTACGTTGATGACATGTGATGTTATGTGTTGCTGGATATGTTATATTGGATCGTCGCGTTTGAATAGCCGGGGGTTTTATGTGAGATGAGAGTTTTTCATTTTCATTCATGTAAATAACTTGTATGTAATATTCTTTTATTGGGGCACTTCCGGGATGAGGTTGTTGTCACCACTTGTATATTATTTACTTTTCCGCATTAGGTAGACCCAAGGCGGGGAGCACAAGTAACCGGGTTCTAGGGTCCAGTGGGAGACCATCTCGAGGAGTCGAGACCGGGTCTCCTAACCCTAGAATTGGCAGTGTTGCTTGCCGCTCTCATAGGGGTCTAGGGATGTGGGTTTGGCTATTCATCGCGACAGTGGAATCCGTGTTTTATACATGCTCGTATTGAAAACACGGACGTCCTAGTATATCCAATGTTTCATATGTTTCTTCTGCTGCGATATCTGTGATGTGATCATTTGATATGTTGTGATAGATACTGTATATAGTATATATGATATATTATATAGACGTTACTTATGTTTTACACCCGCGCTAGCCCTGCCCCGCTCTGCCGTTAGTTACCTAACCTAACGGTGCACGAGGGGACATCGAGGCGAATGCGGATGGCATAAGTGTACGTCGTATTTATCTGTGATATTTAGGTGACTTAAATGATGGGACTTCATTAATGTGATTAATGAAAGAAAAGAAACCTAAAAGATGTTATGGAATCGAATTTTCAAAAACAGGTAGCTACAGTTCTTTTGCATCGCGGTGTTCCTTGTAGAACATCCTGCACCTTATTCGATAAGGAAAGGGCCGAGATCCCTTCACTGGTAGTGACCCCTTTAACAATAACTGGCAGATGCTACACCCTTCGGTTTGTCTTTTGATTGCTTTTGGACTATTTGCTTTGCATAGTGATATATATGATATATCCTGCACCTTATTCGATGAGGAAAGGGCCGACGATCCCTTCACCGGGAGTGACCCCTTTAGCAAAACTAGAAAAGCCTAAAAAACACTCCATTTTAAAATCATTTGATTCTACAACGATATCAAGTTCATTACGCAAAGGTTTTTCCTAAAAAACCTGTCGTAGCCCTCCGTCATTTCAGATAAGTCCTACTTAGTATTCGTGCTACGTTTGTTGCCCTGCGTCAAGGCGTAGTGTGCGGTAGCTAACTAGTATTCATCTGTTTATGCATATGATGCAGATTGGATTAGGGTAGTCGTGCGACTTTGTTGGCCTGCGTCTAGGGTCGTGCGGGTCGGTTTAATTCAATCAAGAAATGACGGGTTGAACTTGACTAGCACACTGTGGTTTGTTGGCCTGCGTCATGGTCATGGGACGCTAGGGGCAAAATTATCAGGAATTTCAAGTGTTGAAATTTGCAATAGGATTGCATACCTTCTATGAGATAGTTGGATACCGATACCCGCTGCGAGTAAGAGTTACTCCGGGGAGAGTTTTACACATTACAATTAGCCGATCAAGTAGGTGTCTAGAAAGGTGTTGACGGGGTTATGCCTCTCGGAAAACGAGGTTTACTTTAATTAGGTTCGTGCGAAAGCACGGGGTACCTCCCTCAAAGTACCGACACTGGCCTGGCTGAAAGATTGGCGAACTTGTAGCGTGTAATTAATCCCGGCTAGTCTTTCCTTTTAGGGTTTGAAGGAAGATTTGATTAAAACAGTGGGAGCCATCCTGATTAGATAAAATAATAACCAATCTGATCTTGCAAGAGCATACGCTGAGTGTTTTCTTCTCTCTCTCTCCAGGTTGCGACCATGTCACGCCTTAATCAAGATAATAATACGGATTTATTGACCGAACCCACTTGTTATACTGAGCTGTGGAATGTTGGTCCCGCTCCAACTTATAATTGTTATAAGACAGAGCAAGAAATTGGGGAATACCAGATTTCCCGTGCCGCCCAAACGAAGAAAGTGCATGCTGATGCATCTTCTTCGGGTGTGTTCATTACAGAGAACTGTTTCTCAGTATCCTTTACTTCGTGGGTATGAGATACCGGATCAGGATCCCGCATATGTAATCTGTTACATGGGCTACAGAAAGGTAGAGAACTGAGAACGGGTGATAAGTTTCATGAGACAGAAAACGGTGCAAGTGTTGCAGCCAAGTCTGTTGGTCACTATCACCCTGTATTACCAGAATACATTGATTCTGAACAAATGTTATTAGATACCGAACCTGATATGCAAAATCATATCAGTTTCTTTATTGGAAAAGAAAGGATATAATTTTGTATTGATGGATAATGTTTTGAACATTTCCTATATCAAGAGTTGATCGGTTCAGGCACGTTATCTAAAAGCATTGACGTTCTAAATCAAACTACAGTTCTTTGTATACAGAACACGCACAAGAGGAAGAGTTCAAAAATGAACGGATCCTTCTTGAGGTGTTGTAGACTAGGTCATATCAATGCGACCCGACTAGCTAAGTTACACATAGATGCATATTTAAATCTGTTTGAATTTACATCTTGTGAAACTTGCCGGTCATGTCACAAAGATAAGATGACCACAGCTCTATTTATTGGAAACAGAGAAAGAGTTAGTGAACTTTTGGGATTGATACATACTGATGTATGAAGGTCCCCTGTCTACATATGCCAAGACCGGTTCTTTTTACTTCATTACATTCTCTGATAATCTCTCAAGATTCAGACATATGTTCCTGTTGAAACACAAGTCCGAACCTTTTGAGATATTCACAGAATATAAGTTAGGAGTAGAGAACCAAAATACAGGTTTAAGTATTATGTCCTTTGATATGATCAAGAAGGAGAATACTTGAGCACGGAAATTCTGGACTATTCTAAAGGAGAATGAGATTCTCTCTCAGAATTACTCCTCCGTATACACCATAGCACGATGGTATATCGGGGCGGAGCAATAGCACCCTATGTGATATGGTGTGCTCTATGATAAGTACTACTGAGTTTCCTTTTTCCTTTTGGGTGTTATGCGCTTGAGAAGCTGCATACCTATTGAATAGGGTTCAAATCAAATCAGTTGCCTACCACTTCATATGTGATATGGAAAGGGAAGAGCCCATATCTTAAGTTTGTTAAGATTTGGGGTTGTCTGGACTATGTCTAGAAGCAAAATCCGGACAAGCTCGAGGCAAGGTCTGTTATGTAGAACTGGAAAGGATCCAGCTATACAAACTGCAGCAGATGATTTGGTAGAACCGAAGGATTCAATAGTAACCAACGAACCTCAACCTCTCCGCCGATCTAGTAGGGTTCCTCACCCACCTGAGAGATACTTCGGTTTCTCTATAACAGTGGGAGCGAGGATTGCATCATGGGATGATGACCCAACTAGTTTCGAGCTGGCCATCAGGAGTGAGACTCTGTAATAGCTGGATGCTTATCGATCTGAGATGGAATACTTATACACCAACAAAGTATGGACTTTGGTTGCTTTATCTGAAGGGTTAAATCCTCATCAGGAGCAAGTATATCTTGAGAAGATTACTTAGTGTACATGGAAAAGTTTAGACTTTCAAAGCTAGACTTTTTAAAAGTTTGCATCATTGATCAGGTATGGATTATGATGAAATCTTTTCTAAGGAGCTATGCTTAAGTCCATCCAGATCCTACTTGCCACGGCTACATACCATGACTACGATATCTAGTGGTTGGGTGTCATGACTGCTTTTCTAAATGATGTTTCAGAAGAGAGCGTCTATAAGTACACAGCCAGAGGGCTTCGTAGACAGTGGGAGCAGCGGAAACGTGATTAAGATGTTTTATGTGATAAAGCAGGCATCGCGGAGTTGGAATATCTGTTTTGATGTGGTAGTCAAAGAGTTTGACTTCATCAAAATGGTAGATGAACCTTGTATATACAAAAAGGTAGTAGGGAGTATGGTGGTGATCCTCGTAGAGTACATGGATGACAAACTCTTGATAGGGAAGGAGTTTCATATGCTACGCTCGGTCAATCTCCGCTTATCACAAGGATTCTCCATACAGGATCAAAGTGATACCTCCTAAATCCTAAGTTATGGATCTATGAGATAGATCTAATTGGATGTTAGGATACTCACTAGTTGTAGTGAGATGGTATCAATCGATCCTGGGGAGAATCACTGGAAAGGTTCCAGGGTGGTAAGGACGACTGAATGTCAGTCGCAGGCATTGTCTTTACCCTCAGTGGAGGGACGGTATGTTGGAAGAGTTCCAAGCTAGATACCGTGACATACTAGACGATTAAAGGCAAGATACATCATTACCAAAGATACTACCAAAGAGGCAGTCTGGGTGTATATAAGTTCAAGAGATGAACTTCGTTCCTACCATTGTGTAACAATGGTGTTGTGGCTTTATCCAAGGAACTACCGTCCCATCAGAAATCCAGATATAATTCTTAGGCAGTATTACCTGATCATGGAGATGGTTGATCTCCAGGGAGATCGAGGTTAGGAGAGTAGACACAGCGGACAACAGCGCGGATCCACCCACAAAGGCTTTTTTCCCAGTAGAGACTTTTGTGGGATAGTTGAGTATGAGATACTTCAACCGCAGCCAATTGTTGGGTATGTCATACCACAACAGATGGCCCTAGTGCAAGTGGGAGATTGTTAGTTATATGTATGCCCTAGAGGCCATTACTGTACATACGATGTATATTGTAGTGGATGCTAGAACATATATAAGGAGGACTTTCTTGCTCGACATGATAGTATGCTATCTGGTTGCACTTTATCTTAACATGTACTTTGATTGTCTCTATATTACATGTTGATAAAGCCCTTAGGATATGTACTCGACTACTGGGACTATGATGAGATCATACTAGTGGGGCCACGGTAGTCGACGAGTACATCCTATAACTGTTCCTAGTTGAGGGTGTATCGAGACAGGGCATCGATACACCAGAGTAGACTAGCGTATACGCATCTTGACCCATATGATGGGTGATGGATGATCCCATATCCATCGGTGTTTGACATCAAGGATGGTGTATGGGTGCTCAGTGGAGACTGGGTACACTGGACGGACTCGCCGAGAGCTCCCAGATGGTATTATACCTCACGTCAGATGGCCGTTCTCCGGTGACACTGGTACAGAGTTATCTGTTGACCCGAGATCGTCATAGAGTCTTGTGTAATTCCCACTGTGCTTTGATTTTCCCCTTACCACGTCCAAGAGGGCGTGCAAAACGGTGGTTTTTGGGTACAGTCCCGAATCACATGGAGGCAATGAGCGATAGGAGGGGATTCGTCTCTCCCGGTATAGGGAGTTGATGTTGTTCTGTGTTCGATTGGCTATAACCGGAAATCCTTGGCCAGGGTTGTTGAGATTTACTGGTAAGTGTTACCAGTAGTTTCTCAAACTGTTATAGACCTCATATCGACACGACTTATTGAGCTACTGGGGTTTGACGTTTACCACACCTAAGCGAGATATGTGACATATCAGACGACGAGACCGGACTGTACGGGAGTGTTACTGATTGGATTCACAGGAGAACTAGCGGGCTTTCTTGTTGATCTTCTGATCGCTCAATACCCGGGTGGCCATTACGTTTAGCACACCGCTTGAGGCTTGTGGGTGTTTGATATGATCATCACCTACTGCCGGCGTATTGACGAGTCTTTAGAGTCCTACACAGGGGTTTCCTGGCTCAAGCGAAACGGAGTAGGAGCACATATGTGATATGTGCGGGACCGAGATTAATACGATATGAGATACCGTATTCTATTCTCGCGATTTGTAACATTGATCGGTTGTATGCGATATAGCCGGGTTATCGGATCAAGTGTTGATTCGATAAGTTGTTACACATGATATTAGTCGGTTATTGCCGGATTATTAAATCAAGAGTTGATTTAATAATTTAATGTATAATTATATATTTGATATATTATATTACATTAACTAGTATTAGCTCACTTAAGATTTATTTTCTCACTTGTTTGTGCACATTGTTTATATGTGATATATGCAAGTGTACATGTTTGTATCATGCTTGATGATACACACAAGATGGGTGTATGAGACTCATACCAAGATTAGGGTAAAGATTAGGGTTATTGTTTTATCTTATGATTTAATAAAAGGGTTTAACTTAATCAAAGTAATCAAGCTTGAAGAAGCTTTGACAAAGTCCACTCTTTTGTCATTTCTTTTGATATTCTTTAACCTAACCTTTAACCTAATGCTTTGGTTAATTCTCTATATGAGTTAAGCATGATAGCTTAACACACCCATGGTTACATTATTTATTGGATAAGTTTTCATTTGGATGGATAATTCTTTCTTTCTTCTTCTTCTTCATCAAGCTCCATCCAAAAGCTTACTAGCTCCAATGGTGCCATGAGAAAAAGAGTGAGAAAATCAATTCTAAAGTGAGCCCACTTCCTACTTCTTCATCCTCTACCACTTTCCATGTAGTAGAGTGTGTTCTCTTCACGAAGTCTATGACCTAGTGAAGGAATAGCTTGAGTTAGTGTCTCCCCGACGTAGATCATCTTCGGCCTCGAAGTCATCGTAGCAAGAACGTTCGTTCTTATCGTGGAGCTTCTATAGAGTCCGGAGTGCACGATCGCAGCGATGGGGACGTCTACACGGAGCTAATGAAATGAAGGACCGGATCTACAAAGGTTGTAATATCTTTCACTTAGTGTTAAAGTTGTTAACATGCAAGTTTTCGCCTAAACCCTAGTTTAAAGATCCGTATTAGAGTTGTTCGGCACGGCTAAAATTTTAATCGGGCATGGTTGATGCCTCGTAGACCCTTGTGCGCGTGCCTAGCAACCCTACAACTACAACCACTGCTATATGATGGCCCTAGTGCAAGTGGGAGATTGTTAGATATATGTATGCCCTAGAGGCCATTATTGTACATATGATGTATATTATAGTGGATGCTTGGACATACATAGGGAGGACTTTCTAGCTCAACACGATAGTATGCTATCTGGTTACTCATTATCTTAACATGTACACTGATTGTCTCTCTGTTACTTGTCAATAAAGACCTTAGGATGTGTACTTGACTACCTGCATTATGATGCGGATCATACTAGTGGGACAAAGGTTGTCCGTGAGTACATCCTTTAATGTCCCTAGTCGTGGGTGTATCGAGACAGGGCATCGATATACCAGAGTAGACTAGCGTATAACTTCTCAACCTATGTAGATGGGCGATGGATGTGTAGGGTTGCTGGGCACGCGCACAAGGGTCTACGAGGCATCAACCATGCCCGAATAAAAATTTAGCCGTGCCAAACAACCCGAATACGGAACTTTAAACTAGAGATTAGGCGATAACTTGCATGCTAAACACTTTAACACTAAGTGAGAGGGATTACAACCTTTGTAGATCCGGTCCTTCACTTCATATGCTCCGTGTTGTGGTCCCTTCGCTGCGATCATCGGGATCCGGGCTCTCGAGAGGTTCCACGAAGAGAAAGTCGCAAGCTTTGCTTCCGATCTTCGATACTAAGATGATCTACCTCGAAGTTTCTTTAACACAAGCTAACACTCATGAAATGATGTGAACACCCTCATCTAAATGGCAAGGGAAGATGAGGATGATGAAGTAGGAATTTTGCTCTATTTATTTATCTTTTTCTCATATTTATTCATCACCTATGGAAAAACAAGAAAGCTTTTCCATGGAAGAATCAAGGAGGAAGAAGATGATGATCCATTTGTGATGAATAGGAAAAGGAGATATGATAGAATTATGCAACCATGGTTCACTTAACCAATGTAGAGAATTGACTAGGGTTAGGGTTTTGGGTAATTAAAAGAATGAGTCATTTGTAAATATCTTACACATGACAAAAGGAAAACCTTCTAGAAACAGCTAGAAAGATTAACCCTAATCCGAACCCTAATCAAGTTTAAACTCCACTAAACGAGTTGCATTAGTTATCATATCATGTTACAATATTATATATCACATATATAATATTTATTGTAACAAAATAAAATAATACAATTAACATATATCGCATATATATCAATGTATTATCCGAGTGAGAAAAAGAATCTTTTAGTGAGCAAATATTAGTTAATGTCATTTAATATATCACATATATTATTATATATTAAATTATCGAATCAACACTTGATCCGACAATCCGTACCGATTCATCGAATCAACACTTGATCCGATGACCCGGCTGATATCATATATCGCGAGAATATAATACGATATCACATACCGCATTATCCTCGGTCCCGCACATATCACATATGTGCTCCTACTCCGTTTTGCCTGAGTCAAGAAACCTCTATGTAGGACTCTAAAGAATCGTCAATACGCCGGCAGTAGGTGATGATCATATCAAACACCCACAAGCTGCAAGCGGTCAGCTAAACGTAACAGCTACCCAGGTATTGAGCGCTCAGAATATCAACAAGCAAGCCTGTACATTCTCCTGTGGATCCAAACAGTAACACTCCCGTACAGTCCGGTCTCGTCGTCTGATATGTCGCATATCTCGCCTAGGGGTGGTAAACGTCAGACCCCAGTAGCTTGATAAGTCGTGTCGATTTGAGGTCTATAACAGTTTGAGAAACTACCGATAACACTTACCAGTAAATCTCAGCAACCCAGGCCAGGGATTTCCGGTTATAGCCAATCGAACACAGCACAACATCAACTCCCTATACCGGGAGAGACGAATCCCCTCCTATCGCTCATTGCCTCCATGTGATTCGGGACTGTACCCAAAAGCCACCTTTTTGCACGCCCTCTTGGACGTGGTATGATGGAAATCAAAGCACAGTAGGAACCACACAAGACTCTATGACGATCTCGGGTCAACAGACTACTCTGTACCAGTGTCACCAGAGAACTGTCATCTGACGTATGGTATAATACCATCTGGGAGTTCTCGGCGAGTCCGTCCAGTGTACCCAGTCTCCACTGAGCACCCGTACACCATCCTTGATGTCAAACACCGATGGATATGGGATCATCCATCGCCCATCATATGGGTCAAGATGCGTATACGCTAGTCTACTCTGGTGCATCGATGCCCTGTCTCGATACACCCTCGACTAGGAACAGTTATAGGATGTACTCGTCGACTACCGTGGCCCCACTAGTATGATCTCATCATAGTCCCAGTAGTCGAGTACATATCCTAAGGGCTTTATCAACATGTAACATAGAGACAATCAGAGTACATGTTAAGATAAAGTACAACCAGATAGCATACTATCATGTCGAGCAAGAAAGTCCTCCTTATATATGTCCTAGCATCCACTACAATATACATCGTATGTACAGTAATGGCCTCTAGGGCATACATATAACTAACAATCTCCCACTTGCACTAGGGCCATCTGTTATGGTATCGCATACCCAACAATTAGCTGCGGTTGAAATATCTCATACTCAACCATCCCGTAAAAGTCTATACTGGGAAAAAGGCCTTTGTGAGTGGATCCGTGCTGTTGTCCTCTATGTCTACTCTCCTAACCTCGATCTCCCTGGAGATCAACTATCTCCATGATCAGGTGATACTGCCTAAGAATTATATCTGGATTTCTGATGGGACGGTAGTTCCTTGGCTAAAAGCCACAACTCCATTGTCACACAATGGTAGGAACGAAGTTCATCTTATGAACTTATATATATCCAGACTGCCTCTTTGGTAGTATCCTTTGTAACGATGTACCTTGCCTTTAATCGTCTAGTATGTCACGGTATCTAGCTTGGAACTCTTCCAACATACCGTCCCTCCACTGAGGGTAAAGACAATGCCTGCGACTGACATTCAGTCGTACTTATCACCCTGGAACCTTTCCAGTGATTCTTCCCAGGATCGATTGATACCATCTCACTACAACTAGTGAGTGTCCTAACATTCAATTAGATCTATCTCATAGATCCAAAACCTAGGATTCAGTCGGTATCACTTTGATCCTATATGGAGAATCTTTGTGATAAGCGGAGATTGACCAAGCGTAGTATAGGAAACTCCTTCCCTATCAAGAGTATGTCATCCACGTACTCTACGAGGATCACCACCATACTCTCTACTACCTTTTCGTATATACAAGGTTCATCTACCATTTTGATGAAGTCAAACTCTTGGACTACCACATCAAAACAGATGTTCCAACTCCGCGATGCCTGCTTTATCTTATAAAGCATCTTTCACACGTTTCCGCTGCTCCCACTGTCTACGAAGCCCTCTGGCTGTGTACTTACAGACGCTCTCTTTTCTAAAACATCATTTAGAAAAGCAGTCTTGACACCCAACCACCAGATATCGTAGTCATGGTATGTAGTCGTGGCAAGTAGGATCTGGATGGACATAAGCATAGCTTTGAAAGTCTCAACTTTTCCATGCACACCAAGTAATCTTCTCAAGATATACTCACTCCTGATGGGGATTTAACCCTTCAGATAAAGCAACCAAAGTCCATACTTTGTTGGTGTATAAGGATTCCATCTCAGATCGATAAGCATCCAGCCATTCTTACAGAGTCCCACTCCTGATGGCCAGCTCGAAACTAGTTGGGTCATCATCTCATGATGCAATCCTCGCTCCCTCTATCATAGAGAAACCGAAGTATCTCTCAGGTGGGTGAGGAACCGTACTAGATCGGCGGAGAGGCTGAGGTTCGTTGGAAACCATTGAATCCACATTCAATAGGTATGCAGCTTCACAAGTGCATAACTCCCTAAAGGAAATAGGAAACTCAGTAGTACTCATCATAGAGCACACCATATCACATAGGGTGTTATTGCTCCGCCCCGATATACCATCGTGCTATGGTGTATACGGAGGAGTAATGCTGAGAGGGAATCTCATTCTCCTTTAGAATAGTCCAGGAATTCCGTGCTCAAGTATTCTCCTCCTTGATCTCATCAAAGGACATAATACTTTTACCCATATTTTGGTTCTCTACTTCTAACTTATATTCTGTGAATATCTCAAAAGGTTCGGACTTGTGTTTCAACAGGAACATATGTCTGAATCTTAAGAGATTATCAGAGAATGTAATGAAGTACTAAGAACCAATCTTGGCATGTGTAGACAGGGGACTTTCATACATCAACATGTATCAATCCCAAAAGTTCACTAACTCTTTCTCTGTTTCCAATAAACAGAGCTGTGGTCATCTTATCTTTGTGACATGATTGGCAAGTTTCACAAGATGTAAATTCAAACAGATTTAAATATGCATCTAAATGTAACTTCAGCCAGTCGGGTCGCATTGATATGACCTAGTCTACAATGCCTCAAGAAGGTTTCGTTCATTTCTGAACTCTTCCTCTTGTGTGTGTTCCGTATACTAAGAACTGTAGTTTGATTTAGAACATCAATGCTTTTAGATAACGTGCCTGAACCGATCAACTATTGATATAGGAAATGTTCAAAACATTATCCAACAATACAAAATTATATCCTTTCTTTACTAATAAAGAGACTGATATGATTTTGTATATCAGGTTCGGTATCTAATAACATTCGTTCAGAATCAATGTATTCTGGTAATACAGGGTGACAGTGACCAACAGACTTGGCTGCAACACTTGCACCGTTTTCTGTCTCATGAAACTTATCACCCGTTCTCAGTTCTCTACCTATCTGTAGCCCATGTAACAGATTACATATGCGGGATCCTGATCCGGTATCACATACCCAGGACGTAAAGGATACTGAGAAACAGTTCTGTGTAATGAACACACCCGAAGATGATGCATCATCATGCACTTTCTTCGTTTGGGCGGCACGGGAAATCTGGTATTCCCCAATTTCCTGCTCTGTCTTATAACAATTATAAGTTGGAGCGGGACCAACGTTCCCCAGCTCAGTATAACAAGCGGGTCCGGTCAATATATCCGTTTTATTATCTTGATTAAGGCGTGATATGGTCGCTACTTGGAGAGAGAGAGAAGAAAACACTCAGCGTATGCTCTAGCAAGATTAGATTGGTTATCTAATATATCTAATCAGGATGTCTCCCACTGTTTTAGTCAAATCTTCCTTCAAACCCTGAAAGGATAGACTAGCCGGGATTAATTACACGCTACAAGTTCGCCAATCTTTCAGCCAGGCCAGTGTCGGTACTTTGAGGGAGGTCCCCCGTGCTTTCGCACGAACCTAATTACAGTAAACCTCGTTTTCCCAGAGGCGTAACCCCGTTAACACCTTTCTAGACACCTACTTGATCGGCTAATTGTAATGTGTAAAACTCTCCCAGGAGTAACTCTTACTCGCAGCGGGTATCGGGATCCAACTATCTCATAGAAGGTATGCAATCTCATTGCAAATTTCAACACTTGAAATTCCCAATAATATTTTGCCCCTAGCGTCCTATGACCTTGACGAAGGCCAAACTCTCATAGTCCGCTAGTCAAGTTCAACCCGTTCATTTCTTGATTGAATTAAACCCACCCGCACGACCCTTGACGCAGGCCAACAAAGTCGCACGACTACCCTAACTCAATCGCATCATATGCATATACAGATAAGCACTAATCAGCTACCGCACACTACGCCTTGACGGAGGCCAACAAACGTAGCACGAATACTAACTAGTACTTATCTGAAATGACGGAGGGCTACGACAGGTTTTTAAGAAAACCCTTTGCGTAATGAACTTGATATCGTTGTAGAATCGAGTGATTTTAAATGGAGTGTTTTTGAGGCTTTTCTAGTTTTGCTAAAGGGGTCACTCCCGGTGAAGGGATCGTCGGCCCTTTCCTCATCGAATAAGGTGCATGATATATCATATATACCGCTGTGCAAAGCAGAAACTATAGAAGCAATCAAAAGACAAACCAAATTTGTAGCATCTGCCAGTTATTGCTAAAGGAGTCACTCCCGGTGAAGGGATCTCGGTCCTTTCCCTATCGAATAAGGTGCAGGATGTTCTACAAGGAACACCGCGATGCAAAGCAAGAACTGTAGCTACCAGTTTTTAAACAAGTTTCTACAACATCTTAGGTTTCTGTTATTTCATTAATCTCATTAATGAAGTCCCATTTTAATTATGCTTCATAAGCATCTCTTTTGAAACGAAATCTGCAATATAACATATATCTCATATATATAATATATAAACATTCGTCTCAGGCAGTAATATGATCTCATCACAGAACATTGCAGCAGAAGAAACATATATGAAATATTGGATATACTAGGACGTCCGTGTTTTCAATACGAGCCTGTATAAAACACGGATTCCACGGTAGCGATGAATAGCCAAACCCACATCCCTAGACCCCTACGAGAGCGGCAAGTAACACTGCCAATTCTAGGGTTAGGAGACCCGGACTCGACTCCTCGAGATGGTCTCCCACTGGACCCTAGAACCCGGTTACTTGTGCTCCCCGCCTTGGGTCTACCTAATGCGGAAAAGTAAATAATATACAATGGTGACATCTTCCGCTACCTGGAAGTGCCCTAATAAAAGAATATTACATACAAATGAATTTTACATGAATGAAAAAGAAAAACTCTCATCTCACATAAAACCCCCGGCTATTCAGAACGCGACGATCCAATATAACATATCACAGCAACACATAATATCTCATATCATCAACGTAAGCAAGTATGCGTATCCCGATTGTCGTTGATGTATAGCAACGAAGCCGGCGATACACCACATACTACGCTTACGGTCACAGAAAAGAAAGTGTAAAACTACAACAGTTGGAATCCGCAACTTCCTTAGACATCGCATGCCTAACCAAATGAATTTCTTAGACATCGCATGCCTAACAATTATAAACCCCGCATTTTAGTCTCATTTATCGAAAACTCTTTTCAATACCAAGTCGGCCAATTCAACAAGATTCCCGACGTCCTGATCGAATGCTCGTCGCAAACTTTAGTAGACGGCCGCACCCCCGATACCGTCGACGAAGTGCACCAAGGCGGAACACCGCTACCGGGAGCACCCGAACGGATGCTTTCGGCGACGGGGTTCTCCCACAGTCACTTGGTTGGGGCTATGGGGCGTAGCTGTCTATTAAGTTTACCCGGCGAGTATCCGCATACCCTACGTGATTGCGACGGACTTTTGATCACATCAAAATTCCGTGGCAATCGATCATCTGAGACTAAACTGCTATGTTTATAATATTCAAATTAGTTATCTCATAACTACCTGTGGATTCCAAATATTGTATCACATTCCAGATAAATAGAAAAAATTAAACTTTCCGATCGAATCATCAAGCACCCAAGATTTCCCCAATTTATTTCAACACTTGAAATCAGTTTAAAAACGTCCATCACATGCCACAGTACCAATGGTCCAGCCGTAGAAGGGTCAAGCCAACGCCTCACATGTGGCACGCCGTACTGCCCCAAACCCTAAGGTTCAAAGGGCAGTTCAAGACGGTCACATAATCGAGTTAAGGTTTCTTGTCTTCTAGAGGGTCCATCGAGTTACTTGCACGACTTAGAACATTCTTAAACATGAGGAAAAATCCAACTTTTGAAAAATTTTCCGACAGGGGAAAAAGTGAGTTATTGATATCCGTTCGAACATTTTAACAGTTTCTAAAAGTTATCCGGAAAACCACATAGACAAAATTTGATACCCCGATCGAAACACCGAATCCCCAAAACAACTTAGAAAATTCAACTCTTGAAAAAATATTGAAAATTCCCAGAAAACCCAGAAAATTAAAATAGGAATTACTGTGCAACAATTGGGAGGTGACGTCATCACCTAGCCGCGGAACCGCCGCAGAAGCTGGGCTTCTGCCGCGGTTCCGCGCTCTTTTGGACGAATTGTTCACCTGAGTTTGCACAGTAATTCTTATAATTATTTATTGAATTTTTTGGGTATTTTTAATACGGAAAAATCCACGATTTAAAATCCGGACAGAGAGCATGCTAGATTTGGGTTTTCGGGTTCGTTCGGACTTCAAATTCCGTCTAGACTTCGCCTAAAGCTCTAGCTTGGCTCTGATACCACTGTAGGGTTGCTGGGCACGCACACAAGGGTCTACGAGGAATCAACCATGCCCGAATAAAAATTTAGCCGTGCCGAACAACCCGAATACGGAACTTTAAACTAGAGATTAGGCGATAACTTGCATGCTAAACACTTTAACACTAAGTGAGAGGGATTACAACCTTTGTAGATCCGGTCCTTCACTTCATATGCTCCGTGTTGTGGTCCCTTCGCTGCGATCATCGGGATCCGGGCTCTCGAGAGGTTCCACGAAGAGAAAGTCGCAAGCTTTGCTTCCGATCTTCGATACTAAGATGATCTACCTCGAAGTTTCTTTAACACAAGCTAACACTCATGAAATGATGTGAACACCCTCATCTAAATGGAAAGGGAAGATGAGGATGATGAAGTAGGAATTTTGCTCTATTTATTTATCTTTTTCTCATATTTATTCATCACCTATAGAAAAACAAGAAAGCTTTTCCATGGAAGAATCAAGGAGGAAGAAGATGATGATCCATTTGTGATGAATAGGAAAAGGAGATATGATAGAATTATGCAACCATGGTTCACTTAACCAATGTAGAGAATTGACTAGGGTTAGGGTTTTTGGTAATTAAAAGAATGAGTCATTTGTAAATATCTTACACATGACAAAAGGAAAACCTTCTAGAAACATCTAGAAAGATTAACCCTAATCCGAACCCTAATCAAGTTTAAACTCCACTAAACGAGTTGCATTAGTTATCATATCATGTTACAATATTATATATCACATATATAATATTTATTGTAACAAAATAAAATAATACAATTAACATATATCGCATATATATCAATGTATTATCCGAGTGAGAAAAAGAATCTTTTAGTGAGCAAATATTAGTTAATGTCATTTAATATATCACATATATTATTATACATTAAATTATCGAATCAACACTTGATCCGACAATCCGTACCGATTCATCGAATCAACACTTGATCCGATGACCCGGCTGATATCATATATCGCGAGAATATAATACGATATCACATACCGCATTATCCTCGGTCCCGCACATATCACATATGTGCTCCTACTCCGTTTTGCCTGAGTCAAGAAACCTCTGTGTAGGACTCTAAAGAATCGTCAATACGCCGGCAGTAGGTGATGATCATATCAAACACCCACAAGATGCAAACGGTCAGCTAAACGTAACAGCTACCCAGGTATTGAGCGCTCAGAAGATCAACAAGCAAGCCTGTACATTCTCCTGTGGATCCAAACAGTAACACTCCCGTACAGTCCGGTCTCGTCGTCTGATATGTCGCATATCTCTCCTAGGGGTGGTAAACGTCAGACCCCAGTAGCTTGATAAGTCGTGTCGATTTGAGGTCTATAACAGTTTGAGAAACTACCGATAACACTTACCAGTAAATCTCAGCAACCCTGGCCAGGGATTTCCGGTTATAGCCAATCGAACACAGCACAACATCAACTCCCTATACCGGGAGAGACGAATCCCCTCCTATCGCTCATTGCCTCCATGTGATTCGGGACTGTACCCAAAAGCCACCTTTTTGCACGCCATCTTGGACGTGGTATGATGGAAATCAAAGCACAGTGGGAACCACACAAGACTCTATGACGATCTCGGGTCAACAGACTACTCTGTACCAGTGTCACCAGAGAACTGCCATCTGACGTATGGTATAATACCATCTGGGAGTTCTCGGCGAGTCCGTCCAGTGTACCCAGTCTCCACTGAGCACCCGTACACCATCCTTGATGTCAAACACCGATGGATATGGGATCATCCATCGCCCATCATATGGGTCAAGATGCGTATACGCTAGTCTACTCTGGTGCATCGATGCCCTGTCTCGATACACCCTCGACTAGGAACAGTTATAGGATGTACTCGTCGACTACCGTGGCCCCACTAGTATGATCTCATCATAGTCCCAGTAATCGAGTACATATCCTAAGGGCTTTATCAATATGTAACATAGAGACAATCAGAGTACATGTTAAGATAAAGTACAACCAGATAGCATACTATCATGTCGAGCAAGAAAGTCCTCCTTATATATGTCCTAGCATCCACTACAATATACATCGTATGTACAGTAATGGCCTCTAGGGCATACATATAACTAACAGGATGATCCCATATCTATTGGTGTTTGACATCAGAGATGGTATATGGGTGCTCGGTGGAGACTGGGTACACTGGACGGACTCGCCGAGAACTCCTATATGGTATTATACCTCACGTTAGATGGCAGTTCTCTGGTGACACTGGTACAGGTTAGTCTGTCGATCCGCGATCGTCATAGAGTCTTGTGTGATTCCCACTATGCTTTGATTTCCACCTTACCACGTTCAAGAGAACGTGCAAAACGGTGGTTTTTGGGTACAGTCCCGAGTCACATGGAGGCACTGAGCGATAGGAGGGGATTTCTTCTCTCCCGGTATTGAGGGTTGATGTTGCGTTGTGCTCGATAGGCTATAATAGGATGTCCCTGACCAGGGCTGTTTCTATGATTTACTGGTAAGTGTTATCAGAAGTTTTTCGACCCGTTATGAGCCTCACATTGGCATGACTTATCAAGATATTGGGGTCTGACGTTTACCACCCCCAGGCGAGATATGCGACATATCAGAAGAAAAGACCGGACTATACGGTAGTGTTACTGATTGGATTCGCAAGAGTATGAGCAGGCTTGCTTGTTGATCTTCTGATCGCTCAATACCCGGGAGGCCAATATATTTAGCAGACCGCTTGCGGCTTGTTGGTGTTTGATATGATCATCACCTACTGTCGGCATATTGACGAGTCTATAGAGTCCTACACAGAGATTTCCTGGTTCATGGGAAACGAAGTAGGAGCACATATGTGATATGTGTGAGACCGAGATTAATGCGCGTATATGATACCGCGTTCTATTCTCGCGATATGTGATATTGGTCGGTTATATGTGCTATAGCCGGGTTATCGGATCAAGTGTTGATTCGATAGATTGTTACATTTGATATTAATCGGTTGTATGTGATATAGCCGGATTATTAAATCAAGTGCTGATTTAATAATTTAATGTATAATTATATATTTGATATATTAACTTAGATTAACTAATATTAGCTCACTTAAGAATTCTTTTTCTCACTAGTGTATACTTGGTATTCTTTTTCTCACTAGTGTATACTTGGTATATATATGATATATATTGATGTACATATTTTGTGTCATGCTAGATGCCACATGCTACATGGGTATATGAGACTTACACCATGCTTATAATAATGGAATGGTTTTATTTATTTAAAGTTAATCAAAATTAGTTGGTAATTAGACACACGGTTCAAGCTTGTAGAAGCTTGTGGAACCATTGACCAAGTCCACTAATTTTGTTTTACTTGTATATATTTATTAACCTAACCATTATTAGTTACCCATGGTTTATTCTCTACATGAGTTAGTGTATGACACTAACTCACCCATGGTTGCTATTCTCATATCATGAGTTCATTCTCTTATCTTCATTCTTGATCTTCTTATTCATTGTGAAAGCTTGCTAGCTTTTCTCAAGGTGAGAAAATATTGTGAGAAAAACAAATCTAAAGTGATCCCATTTTCTACTTCACCATCCTCTACTATTAGACATTTAGTTTAAGGTGTTTGCTTCACTAATCTACCATTAGTGAAGAGGTAGCATGAGCTTGAGTCTCCTCGACATAGATCATCTTCGTCCTCGACGACTTCGAGCAAGCTTGTTCATTTCTTCAAGTGAACCCTTTCTAGAGTTCGGTTGTTCATGACTTGCAGCGAAGGGACTACTATATGGAGCATTAGAAGTGAAGGACTGGTCTACAAAGGTTATATTCCTCATTCACTTAGATGTAAAGATGTTTACATATGTTTTCGTCGGATTTTCTAGTAAAGATTCTAGGGTTAGGGATAGCTAAAACGACAAATTTTTGAAAACGGCATGGACGATAACTCCCGAAACCTTGCTGCCGCGCTATGTAACCCTGCAGTTTAACCATTCTGATCTAGGTTAGAGTACACGAAGAGTGTTTCTTTTCTCTCTCTCTTTGGCAGTGACCGTGATCCGACCCTATACTATAACTCAGTAACCAAGTTAACCAGACCTTCTTAAAACACTGGCCTTTGGATTGTCAGAGTTGCATACATCATTTCCACTCGTTCGTTTACCCTTTGCTTTTCTCCGGAACATTCCGTATCACTACGAAGATCCACAGTTATTGGATTTGACCATTGTATAGTTACATACGAACTCGAAAAAACTTGTTTTAGATTCGAGTATGGTTTTCGGTTCTGGAGAAATTGAATAGGACTATTCAGTTGCCTTTTCCGTTTACCTTCTCTCAGATTGTGAGGGCTCCTAGGATTTGGAGAGGGTACACCTATTGCACTTATTGGATAGTCTTCTTCCAAACCATAGGCAGGTGCCGAAAGGCAGGGAAAGAAGTGTAGGGTTCCTAGGCACTCTATAGAGGTCTCACAAGGCATCAACCATGCCATTTTACAAAAATATGGTGCCGAGAAACCCTAGTTAACGGATCGTTGCTAGAATTCTAGGCGAAAAACTAAAATAGTTAACATATTAACTAAAGGTTAGATGCTACAACCTTTGTAGATCCGGTTACCCTCTTCCTTGGCTCTACGAAGGCATCCTCTCGCTGTCCATCTCGATTCCCAAACTCGAACGTTGGCTTCATCGGAGAAACGGGCAAGCTAGGTCGTCGGCTTTGTGTCAAAGACGATCTACCTCGAGGCATCGCAAGTTCAAGCTCCGACTTCACAAACTTGTGAAACTTGTGAAGAAAACACCCAAAACAACTTGGCAAGAGGTAGAGGGTGAAGAAATGGGAGGTGGGTACACTTTAGAATTGGATTTCTCTCACTAGAACTCAAGTTGCCATTAATGGCCTCAAGGTTTCTATCTTGAAGATGAAGAAGAAGAAGAAGCTAGTTTATGATAAGTTGTTTTTAAAATGAAAAGAAAATACATACTTATCATAATCTAACATGGGTTATGTGTAGAGAATAAACCATGGTCATTTGGAGAGTTAGGGTTAAGCATGAGGACAAGAATGGTTGCTAAAGTCAAGGCTTCATGAACCTTCAACTAAGGACAAAAGAAAGCAACCATTCTCTTTAAATCATTTCCAACTAAATAAATGAACAAATAAATAAATATGCAAAACCCTAATCAACACTTAACCATGCTTTTAATTCTTTATACTTAACAAAGTGATCAAGTATCATCAAACATGATACATAAATGCGCACAAAAGCATATCACATATACAATGTGCATCAAGTGAGAAAAATCCGTTTAAAGTGAACCAATACTAGTTAATGTAAAGTAATATATCAAATACATAATTATACATTAAATCATTAAATCAACACTTGATTCAATGATCCGGTCATGTCGCACATGACCGACTAGTATTCAATGTATCGGCTTATCGAATCAATGATTCGATAACAAGGTCATATCGAATATAACCAATCGAAACATTTATCGCGAGAATGAAATGCGGTATCACATACGCGCATTGTTCTCGGTCCCGCACATATCTCATATGCGCTCCTATTTCGTTTCGCTTGAGCCAGGAAACCTCTGTGTAGGACTCTAAAGACTCGTCAATACGCCGGTAGCAGATGATGATCATATCAAGCACCCACAAGCCGCAAGTGGTCTGCTAAACGTAACGGCCATCCGGGTATTGAGCGATCAGAAGATCGACGAGTTAGCCCGCTCATACTCCTATGAATCCAACCAGTAACACTTACCGTACAGTCCGGTCTGTTCGTCTGATACGTCGCATATCATGTCTAGGGGTGGTAAACGTCAGACCCCAATAACCGATAAGTCGTGCCGATATGAGGCTCATAACGGGTCGAGAAACTATTGGTAACACTTACCAGCAAATCTCTGATCAGCCCTGGCCAGGGACTTCCCTGTTACGGCCAATCGAGCACAGCGCAACATCTACCCCCAATACCGGGAGAGACGAAACCCCTCCTATCGCTCATTGCCTCCATATGACTCGGGAATGTACCCAAAGACCACCGTTTTGCACGCCCTCATGGACGTGGTAAGGTGGATATCAAAGCATAGTGGGAATCACACAAGACTCTATGACGATCTCGGGTCTACAGACCAACCTGTACAAGTGTCACCTGAGAACTGCCATCTGACGTGAGGTATAATACCATCTGGGAGTTCTCGGCGAGTCCGTCCAGTGTACCCAGTCTCCACTGAACACCCGTATACCATCTCTGATGTCAAACACCAATGGATATGGGATCATCCATCGCCCATCTCATGGGTCGAGAAGCGTATACGCTAGTCTACACTGGTATATCGATGCCCCGTCTCGATACACCTAGGACTAGGGACCTTGAAGGATGTACTTATGGACTACCATGTCCCCACTAGTATGATCTGCATCATAGTCCAGGTAGTCAAGTACACATCTTAAGGGCTTTACCAACATGTAACCATAAGACAGTTTAAAGAGACAATTGTACATGTTAAGATAAAGAGCAACCAGATAGCATACTATCATATCGAGCAAGAAAGTCATCTCTATATATGTCCAAGCATCCAATATAATATACATCATCTGTACAATACTGGCCTCTAGGGCATACATACAACTAACAATCTCCCACTTGCACTAAGGCCAGCTGCTGTAGTATCGCATACCGAGCATCCCGAAGAGTCTCTCAAACTGTATCTGGGGAATGGCCTTCGTGAGTGGATCCGCCGTGTTGTCCTTCGTATCAACTCTCCTGACCTCGATCTCCCGGCGATCAACTATCTCCCGGATCAGGTGATACCGCCTCAGAATATGCCTGGACCGCTGATGGGACCTGGGTTCCTTGGCCAAAGCCACCGCTCCATTGTTATCGCAATACAAAGGTATTGGATGCTCAATGGATGGAACCACTCCAAGTTCTGTAATGAACTTCTTGATCCAGACAGCCTCTTTGGAAGCATCGTTGGCAGCGATGTATTCAGCCTCCATCGTCGAGTCTGCCACGGTTTCCTGCTTGGAACTCTTCCAGCTAACCGCCCCTCCGTAAAGGGTAAAGACAAAGCCCGACTGCGACTTAGAGTCGTCCTTATCACTCTGGAAGCTCGAATCGGTAAAGGACTCCACTTGGAGCTCTCCGTTACCATACACCAAGAACATATCTCTAGTCCTTCGCAAGTACTTGAGAATGCTCTTCACAGCTGTCCAGTGACCCTCTCCAGGATCAGCTTGATACCTGCTCACTATACTTAGTGAGTATGCTACATCGGGTCTGGTACATAGCATCGCATACATGATAGAGCCTACTGCCGAAGCATAGGGTATCCCTTGCATGCGAGCTCTCTCCAAATCAGTCTTGGGAGACATCTCTTTGGAGAGAGTGACTCCAGAGATCGTGGGCAAGTTCCCACGCTTGGACTCTTCCATACTAAACCTCTTTAGTATGGTGTCAATGTACCTGGATTGGGACAATCCCAAAATCCTTTTGGATCTATCTCTATAGATCCTAATTCCCAATATGCAGGAGGCATCACCAAGATCTTTCATTGAGAATCTTTGTGATAAGAAGAGCTTGACCGATTGCAGCATAGGAATATCATTTCCTATCAAGAGTATGTCGTCCACGTACAATACGAGGAAGACTACCTTACTCTCTGCCACCTTCTTGTAGATACAAGGTTCATCTGGGTTTTTGACAAAATCAAACTCTTTGATAACGACGTCAAAGCAGATGTTCCAACTCCGCGATGCTTGCTTTAATCCATAAATGGATTTAAGCAGCTTGCACACCTTCCCGCTGCTCCCACTGTCTATGAAGCCCTCTGCCTGAGTCATGTACACGCACTATTCTAAATCACCATTTAGAAAGGCGGTCTTAACATCCATTTGCCAGATTTCGTAATCATGATAAGCAGCGATGGCAAGCATGATCCGGATGGATTTAAGCATAGCCACTAGAGAAAAGGTCTCGTCATAGTCCACACCTGGTCTTTGACGAAAACCCTTTTCTACAAGTCTAGCTTTGAAAGTCTCCACTTTCCCATCTACACCAAGTTTCTTCTTGAAGATCCACTTGCTCCCAATGGGTTTTACCCCTTCAGGAGCAACGTCCAAAGTCCATACTTTATTGGTGTACGTGGATTCCATCTCGGACCGCATAGCATCCAGCCATTTCACTGAGTCCCCACTCGTGATGGCCTGCTCGAAGCTAGTTGGGTCATCATCCTCCATGATGCAATCCTCACTGCCACCATCAATGAGAAAACCATAGTATCTCTCAGGTGGAAGAGAAACCCTACTAGATCGGCGGAGAGGCTGGGGTACGTCGGGCACCACTGAATCCTCTAGTTCTACTAAATCGTCAGTTGCAGTTTGTGGTGCTGGAACCTCTTCCAGCTCTACCTCTTTGCCATTAATTTCTTTTGCAAGAAATTCCCTTTCCAAAAAGGTGGCATGTTGAGCAACAAACACTCTTTGTTCCTCAGCTTGGTAGAAAAAATATCCTTGAGAATTCTTAGGATATCCCACAAACTTGCACAGGACTGATCGTGCCTCGAGTTTGTCCGGATTTTGCTTTTTGACATAGGCCGGACAACCCCATATCTTAATTCGTTTAAAATATGGTCTCTTCCCACTCCATATCTCATATGGTGTGGTAGGTACAGATTTAGACGGAACCAGATTCAATAGGTATATGGCTGTCTCAAGCGCATACCCCCAAAAGGAAATAGGTAACTCAGCATTACTCATCATTGAACGCACCATATCTAATAGGGTGCGATTCCTTCGTTCCGATACACCGTTGTGCTGTGGTGTATAAGGAGGAGTAAGCTGAGAGAGAATCCCATTCTCTTTTAGATAATCCAGGAACTCACTGCTTAAGTATTCACCTCCTCGATCAGATCGAAGAACCTTAATACTTTTGCCCGTTTGGTTCTCTACCTCGTGCTTATATTCTTTGAATTTCTCAAAAGCTTCAGACTTGTGTTTCAACAGGAACACATGCCCGTATCTAGAGAGATCGTCAGTGAATGTAATGAAGTAGGAAGAACCATTTCTGGCGTGTGTAGACATTGGACCGCATACATCACTATGCACCAGTCCTAAGAGTTCAGTAACTCTTTCTCCGTGTCCCGTAAACGGAGTTTTGGTCATTTTTCCTTTGAGACATGAATGGCAAGTGTCATAAGATGATAATTCGAATGAATTCAAATATCCATTCTTATGCAACTTAGCTAGTCGTGTCTCATTGATATGGCCAAGTCTACAGTGCCACAAGAAGGATTCGTTCATTTCTGAGCTTTTCCTTTTGTGTGTGTTTTGTATATTAAAGACTGTATTTTGATTGAGAATAAATATGTCATTATGTAGCGAGCCTGATGCAATCAACCTTTGATCCAGGAATATGTTCATAACATTATCCTTTACTACAAAATTATATCCTTCTTTACTCAATAAAGAAACTGATATAATGTTGCACATCATGTTTGGTATATAATAGCACTTATTCAGAATTATTGTATCACCACTAGGTAATACTAGGTGATATTCGCCAACTGCTTTGGCTGCAACATTTGCACCGTTCCCTACTTGAACGGAATGATCACCTTTTCCCAGTTCTCTACCTTTTCGCAGCCCATGTAACATCTTACATATGTGGGATCCTGATCCGGTATCTAATACCCAGGACGTAGGGTGAACTGAGAAACAGTTCTCAATAACAAACACACCCGAAGATGATGCATCAACATGCATGTTCTCCGTTTGGGCGGTGTGAGAATCCAGATATTCTCCTGTTTCCTGTTCATTCTTATAACACTTATAAGATAGAACGGGTCCAACGTTCCTCTGCACAGTATAACATGCGGGTTCGGTCAATACATCCATATTATTATCTTCATTAGGGCAAGAAATGGTCGCTACCTGGAGAGAGAGAGAAGAAAACACTTTAGCGTATGCTCGTGCAAGATCAGATTGGTTATTATCTTATCTAATCAGGATGGCTCTCACTGCTTTTTATCAAATCTTCCTTCAAACCCTAAAAGGAAAGACTAGCCGGGATTAATTACACACTACAGGTTCGTCAATCTTTCAGCCAGGCCAGTGTCGGTACTTTGAGGGAGGTCCCCCGTGCTTTCGCACGAACCTAATTAATGTAAACCTCGTTTTCCCAGAGGCGTAACCTCGTTAACACCTTTCTAGACACCTACTTGATCGGTTAATTGTAATGTGTAAAACACTCCCAGGAGTAACTCTTACTCGCAGTGGGTATCGGGATCCAACTATCTCATAGAAGGTATGCAATCTCATTGCAAATTTCAACACTTGAAATTCCCGATAATGCTTTCGCCCCTAGCGATCTATCACCTTGACTAAGTCAACAAACCATAGATCGCAAGTCAAGTTCAACCCGTACATTTCTCGATTGAATTAAACCCACCAGTACGACCCTTGACTGAGTCAACAAGGCCGTGCGAATGCTCTAATCCAATCACATCTCATGTTGTTACAGATAAACATAATTTAGCTACCATACACTATGCCTTGACTAAGTCAACAAACACAGCATGAATACTAAATAATATCTATCTGAAATGACGGAGGGCTACGCGGGTTCTTTCAGAAAAAACCATGAGCGTAATGAACTTGATATCGTTGTAGAATCGAATGAAGTTTTGAAATGGAGTGATTTTTTAGGCTTTTCCAGTTTTGCTAAAGGGGTCACTCCCGGTGAAGGGATCGTCGGCCCTTTCCTCGTCGAATGAGGTGCGGGATATATCATATATATCACTGTGCAAAGCAAAAACTCTTAAAAGCAATCAAAGCCAAACCGAGTGTGTAGCATCTGCCAGTTATTGCTAAAGGAGTCATTCCCGGTGAAGGGATCTCGGTCCTTTCCTCATCGAATAAGGTGCAGGGTATATCATATATACCGCTATGCAAAGCAAGAACTGTAGCTACCTGTTTTGTTTAAAATTTGATTCTACAATATCTTAGGTTTCTTATCTTTCATTAATCACATTAATGAAGTCCCATCATTTAAATACCTAAACATCACAGATAGATATGACGTACACTTATGCCATCCGCATTCGCCTCGATGTCCTCTCGTGCACCGTTTGGTTAGGTAACTAACGACAGAGCAGGGCAGGGCTAGCGCGGGTGTAAAACATAAGTAACGTCTATATAATATATCATATATACTATATACTATATCCATCACAGAATCACATCACAGATATCGCAGCAGAATAAACATATGAAATATTGGATATACTAGGACGTCCGTGTTTTCAATACGAGCCAGTATAAAACACGGATTCCACGGTCGTGATGAATAGCCAATCCCACACCCCTAGACCCCTACGAGAGCGGCAAGCAACCCTGCCAATTCTAGGGTTAGGAGACCCGGACTCGACTCCTCGAGTTGGTCTCCCACTGGACCCCAGAACCCGGTTACTTGTGCTCCCATCCTTGGGTCTATCCTAATGCGGAAAAGTAAATAATATACAAAGGGTGACAACTTCCGCTACCTGGAAGTGCCCCAAATAAAAGAATATTACATACAAGTTTTTACATGAATGAAAATGAAAAACACTCATCTCACATAAAAACCCCCGGCTATTCAAACACGACGATCCAATATAACATATTCAGCAACACATAACATCACATGTCATCAACGTAAGTAAGTATGCATACCCCAATTGTCGTTGACGTATAGCAACGAAACCGGCGATATGAACATACTACACTTACGGTCACAAAAAAGAAAGTGTAAAACTACAACAATTGGAATCCGCAAAATCTTTCCTAATCAAATGAAATACTTAGACATCATATGCCTAACAGTTATAAACCCCGCATTTTAGTCTCATTATCGAAAACTCTTTTCAATATCAAGTGAAACTAAACTGCTAGATTTATAACATTCATTCCGTTATCACATAACTGTTTGTGAATTCCAATTATTGTATCCCATTCCAGATAAACAGAAAATGTTAAACTTTCCGATCGAACAGTCGAATACCCAAGTTTTCCCGATATAGGTCAACACATGAAATAAGTCTAACAACATTCAGTTCGTGCCTCAGTACCAACGGTCCATCCGTAGAAGGGTCAAGCCAACGCCTCACATGTGGCACGCCGTACTGCCCCAAACCCGAAGGTTCAAAGGGCAGTTCAAGACGGTCACATAATCGAGTTAAGGTTTGTTGTCTTCTAGAGGGTCCATCGCGTTACTTGCACTACTTAGAACGTCGTTAAACTACGCAATAATCCAACACTTGGATATTTGACGGCAGGGGAAAAGTTGGGTATTTTTATCCGGTCGAACTTTTTAACATATTCAAAAAAAATATACGGAAAACACTTAGACAAAGTTCGATAATCCGATCGAATCATCGATTCCCTATTCAACCCCAGAACACTGTACTCTGGAGTCAATTTAAAAATCCCAGAAAACTCAGAACAATTTATCAGGAATTACTGTGCAAAAACAATAGGATGACGTCATCAACGCGCCGCGGAACCGCCGCATAAGGCATGCTTCTGCCGCGGTTCCGCCGCACATTTCACTGTTCATGGGAAAATTTTTGCACCGTAATTCTTGTATTTCATTCCAGAAATTTTTAAGCATTTTTAATTGATAAAAACCCACAAATTTGAAAATTTTCCAGAGAGCATTATCGGGTTAGGGTTTCGGGTTCGTTCGGGTTTCAAACTCCGTCTAGACTTCGCCTAAGGCTCTAGCTAGGCTCTGATACCAATGTAGGGTTCCTAGGCACTCTATAGAGGTCTCACAAGGCATCAACCATGCTATTTTACAAAAATATGGTGCCGAGAAACCCTAGTTAACGGATCGTTGCTAGAATTCTAGGCGAAAAACTAAACTAGTTAACATATTAACTAAAGGTTAGATGCTACAACCTTTGTAGATCCGGTTACCCTCTTCCTTGGCTCCACGAAGGCATCCTCTCGCTGTCCATCTCGATTCCCAAACTCGAACGTTGGCTTCATCGGAGAAACGGGCAAGCTAGGTCGTCGGCTTTGTGTCAAAGACGATCTACCTCGAGGCATCGCAAGTTCAAGCTCCGACTTCACAAACTTGTGAAACTTGTGAAGAAAACACCCAAAACAACTTGGCAAGAGGTAGAGGGTGAAGAAATAGGAGGTGGGTACACTTTAGAATTGGATTTCTCTCACTAGAACTCAAGTTGCCATTAATGGCCTCAAGGTTTCTATCTTGAAGATGAAGAAGAAGAAGAAGCTAGTTTATGATAAGTTGTTTTTAAAATGAAAAGAAAATACATACTTATCATAATCTAACATGGGTTAAGTGTAGAGAACAAACCATGGTCATTTGGAGAGTTAGGGTTAAGCATGAGGACAAGAATGGTTGCTAAAGTCAAGGCTTCATGAAGCTTCAACTAAGGACAAAAGAAAGCAACCATTCTCTTTAAATCATTTCCAACTAAATAAATGAACAAATAAATAAATATGCAAAACCCTAATCAACACTTAACCATGCTTTTAATTCTTTATACTTAACAAAGTGATCAAGTATCATCAAACATGATACATAAATGCGCACAAAAGCATATCACATATACAATGTGCATCAAGTGAGAAAAATCCGTTTAAAGTGAACCAATACTAGTTAATGTAAAGTAATATATCAAATACATAATTATACATTAAATCATTAAATCAACACTTGATTCAATGATCCGGTCATGTCGCACATGACCCACTAGTATTCAATGTATCGGCTTATCGAATCAATGATTCGATAACAAGGTCATATCGAATATAACCAATCGAAACATTTATCGCGAGAATGAAATGCGGTATCACATACGCGCATTGTTCTCGGTCCCGCACATATCTCATATGCGATCCTATTTCGTTTCGCTTGAGCCAGGAAACCTCTGTGTAGGACTCTAAAGACTCGTCAATACGCCGGTAGCAGATGATGATCATATCAAGCACCCACAAGCCGCATGCGGTCTGCTAAACGTAACGGCCATCCGGGTATTGAGCGATCAGAAGATCGACGAGCTAGCCCGCTCATACTCCTGTGAATCCAACCAGTAACACTTACCGTACAGTCCGGTCTGTTCGTCTGATAGGTCGCATATCAAGTCTAGGGGTGGTAAACGTCAGACCCCAATAACCGATAAGTCGTGTCGATATGAGGCTCATAACGGGTCGAGAAACTACTGGTAACACTTACCAGCAAATCTCTGATCAGCCCTGGCCAGGGACTTCCCTGTTACGGCCAATCGAGCACAGCGCAACATCAACCCCCAATACCGGGAGAGACGAAACCCCTCCTATCGCTCATTGCCTCCATATGACTCGGGACTGTACCCAAAGACCACCGTTTTGCATTCCCTCATGGACGTGGTAAGGTGGAGATCAAAGCACAGTGGGAATCACACAAGACTCTATGACGATCTCGGGTCTACAGACTAACCTGTACAAGTGTCACCTGAGAACTGCCATCTGACGTGAGGTATAATACCATCTGGGAGTTCTCGGCGAGTCCGTCCAGTGTACCCAGTCTCCACTGAGCACCCGTATACCATCTCTGATGTCAAACACCAATGGATATGGGATCATCCATCGCCCATCTCATGGGTCGAGAAGCGTATACGCTAGTCTACACTGGTATATCGATGCCCCGTCTCGATACACCTACGACTAGGGACCTTGAAGGATGTACTTATGGACTACCATGTCCCCACTAGTATGATCTGCATCATAGTCCAGGTAGTCAAGTACACATCCTAAGGGCTTTACCAACATGTAACCATAAGACAGTTCAAAGAGACAAGTGTACATGTTAAGATAAAGAGCAACCAGATAGCATACTATTATATCGAGCAAGAAAGTCATCTCTATATATGTCCAAGCATCCAATATAATATACATCATCCGTACAATACTGGTCTCTAGGGCATACATACAACTAACAAGAAGAAAACCAATTAGCCTAAGTATGGTGTACATGAGGTAATAAGTAAATACAGATAAAGGGATTAGAAATAGGGCAAAGTAAATTGCAACTGCTATCATTCACGAACAATCAACGTATTTTATCGCCACTGCTACTTCACCTTTGTATTTCTCCAGAACACTCCGTATCACTACGTAGATCCACAGTTTTTGGATAATCCGTCGTATAGTTACATACGAACTCGAAGGAACTTGTTCCAGTTCGAGGATGGATTCTGGTTCAGGAGAAATAGAATAAGGATTATTTAGTTGTCTTTAATCTTTACCTTCTCTAAGATTACGAGTGCTCCTAGGATTAGGATAGTACATCTATTACGCTTATTGGATAGTCTCTTCCAAACCATAGGCTGGTGCCGAACGGTTGGGAAGGAAGCAAACCATTAAGCCTGAGGGTGGTGTACAGAAGGTAATGAGTAAAGACATATAAAGGGATTTGGAGAGATGGCAAAGAAATATACGGTTACAGTCATGAATCTGGATAATGGAAGAGACATTACTAGGAATACCCGGCTACTCCCTTGAAACATTTTTATGTTTCAGTTTCACTGTGCATTATTAATTAAAAACTGATTTCCCAATTAGGTCCTTACACCATGGTATGTATTTACCAGGTTTGATTCTCACATCTGTATAGTTTTACAGATAATGAGTGGGAGTAAGTTATTGGGAATTAGGTGATTATATACTCATTATATCGAAATTCGTTGTAATTGGTGATATTTGAGGAAATCACCTGTGGTTTTGCCTAACGGCAAATATTTGGTTTTGAATATCCGTTGTTATGCACCAATTTCAAACTGATATATCTATACGTTTATTTTATAAAAAGAGATATAACTTTTTGAAATTTTGTCCATGACATTTACCTATATCAGTTGATAGTTAGGTAAGGAGTATTAAACAGCGTTGTAATTCTTCTTAACCATAAGTACAGTTTTCAACCTACGACGCACAAGGTTAGAGTTATTGAACTCAGGGGACTTATACAAAGTATTGTATGTTGTCCAGTGTCTATTAGGACAGAGGGGTTGGTACTCATACTATATTTTGTTTACTTATGACTTCTCCAGTTTTAGACAAGTATTTCATAGAAATGCAAGGTCCTAGTTTTGAGAAGTTATAGGTATGAGAATAAAGTAGAGAACCACGTGTTGCAAGTATCAGGATTCTTCAAAGTGATCGAAGATGTAGATACTTGTGTATGGTATTCAATTGATAGTAATGGTTTTGAGAACTTGCTTCTCTTTCAGGTTACTCATATCTGGATACACTCCTACTTGAGTAATGCTGATAGGCCTCTCTCCATTTAGTTGACATGCACTGGAGACTGCTGCATGATTTGAATCTGGTTCCAATTAAATTAGTGCTTCTGTTTCTATATTATATATAGAATAGTTCATATCTTAACGATGTTAAGGTATATGGAGTTGTTCGGCTTATGCTTAAAACCAGATTCTGGATAACTCAAGGCACGTTTCTGTAATGGCAGTTTGTGGATTATCCGGGGCTATGACGAGGGTTAACCTTCTACCATCTGGAAGATCAATAGTGATATTGTTCTTAACTCGCCACAGTTTTAGTAAAATGGACTTTTTCAGAAAACTGTAGTGGGAGTATGGTAGAACTGGAAGTGATTCCAGAACCACAAACGATTACTTATAATTTAATAAGAACCTAAAGATTCAATCAGGAATGACATTCCATTAGCCACTCCGCAGATATGGTGGGTAACCTCAGGCGCCTAAGAGGTACTTCGGTATCCTCAAAGACGATGACAGGGAGGTTCTTGTTTACCCAGACTTGCTGTTACTACTGTTCTAGACTATGAGACCTGGCAGGAGGATGAGTATAGCGTCGTTCTAAACTTTCTTTAGAAGTGAACGTGTGTCACAACCCGAAAAGTACGGAGCGTGACTGGCACTTAAATTACGAAACGTTTCAAGACGTACGTAATCTAAGTAAGCCAAAGCCCAGAAATCAAAACCAATTAAAGAAATGGAGTGAAGGAAAAACCAATTTAAAGAAAGTGATTTTTAATCAAATAAGTCACATGAAACTTTTTAAAAAAAACATCACACTTTCCCGAAAATTTCGGCAGAGTCTCCTTTGTAAATACGGGCCCCAAAAGGGTACAAAACAAGAATATATGTACATAATGAGATAAGGCATCCCCAAGCGGGAGCTAGCTCTTCGCCAATGGCGGAATCACAATCACACACAAGATATATCATCACCGTGCAAAATAAGCATATAAAGGCACAAAAGTTAGAAAGCATCATGTCGGCTCAAGTGAGTTCGACCCTAAAGAAACAACATATATGTATAAAAATCTCACTGTCTCATCTCTAGGTCACAAATACAACGGTACAAGTGGTAGATACGGTATATGGAGTACACTAGATACAATAATAATACAAGCTAGAGACAAAATATCCTCGCAACCCACCTAAGAGCAATGCCGCGAGTCCATGCAAAAGAAGCAAAATAAGGTAGTGCGCCCGCTGCTACTGTGCTGACGGGTCGGACCTGCAAAACACTATGGCACAACGGGGGTGAGTTTCCAACTCGTGAGTAATAAGTAACATCTAATAAGGCTATCATAAGCATGCACGTAATTTCGCCACAGCCTACATATACTAATGTGATGTGATGCACTAGTATGTGTGCAACATGAATGCATAAACATCACGAGATTTGAATATGTTTAGCACGAGAAAATCTGTATTCTTATCTTATTAAAACTTCTGTAATTTAACTGTAGTATCATCTATGAAATCAATAGAAATTCGTGTCAAGCATCGACACCAAATATGAATATCTCAATGTCTTGACATCTCAAGTCTCAATACCTCGATGTCTCAATGTATCAATATCTTAAATATCTCGGGATCTGGCAATCCAGACTGGCCCATATCATCAAATCTCGAGATCCGGCAATCCGGACTGGCCCATATCATCAAATCTCAAGACTACGTCGGTATCCTCCGGATATCCGCCGCTCGCAAATAACCGGTCGGTAGTGCTCCCCTGCCGGGCTCAACGCCATCAACTGTGACCATCTTGCCACGGGGTACCGCACCGGGTCCACCATGCACCCACAGACGGTTCCTCCTCCTCATCGAATCGGGTGTATGATTGTTGGAGATAGTGCCCTCAGAGTCAATTATTGGATCACAGGCACGTGATTGCAATGATTGAGGGAGGACTTATCCCGGTAGGACAGTCTTACTCAAGATGATAGTATGCTATCTGGTTTATCTTTATCATCGTGTACTGCTTTAGGTGACCTGACAGGTCGCTATTACACGTTGATAGAGCCCCTAGGATTCTTGCTTGACTGCCAGCAGTATGAGGGCGATCATATACGTGGGAGCTGGTAGTCTATAAGCACATCCTTAAATGGTCCCTAGTCGTGGGAGTTTCGAGACAGGGCATCGATACTCCAGAGTAGACTAGTGTATATAGTCAAGACCCCGACGAGGGGCGGTGGTCGGTCTCACAAGCCACTGGTGTCAGTTGGTTCACCTAAGATGTATACTGGTGCTCATTGGGTTATGAGTACACCGGACAGGACTCGCCGGGAACATGCTAGTTGGTCTTATACCTGACGTCAGATAGCAGTTCCCTGGTGACATGTGTGCAGGTTAGTTCATCGACCTGAGGATCGTCATTTGTCTCGTGTGAGTTCCTACTGTACTTTGATTACTACCCTACCACGCTCAAAGGAGACGTGCAAACAGGTTTTAGTTGGGTACAGTCCCGAGCCACATGGAGGCAGTGAGCGGATCTTTAGGGGTTCGTCTCTCCCGGTATTGGGGGTGAGGTCGCGCTTTGTCTAGGAGAGCTATTACACAAAGCCCTCGGCCGAGGCAGGAGATTTACTGGTAGGTATTCCAGTAGTATCTCAGGGTGTTCTGGGCTACACTCCGACACGACTTGTACCGCTTTTGGGGGTCTGACTTTTACCAACCCCCTAGGCCCGCCATGCGATGCTCATAGACGAACGGACCGGACTGTACGGATATTGTCACTGACAGGCTCAGTAGGGTGTCCGGATGAGTTCGCTCATCGACATCCCTTTTGGTCAATACCTGGTAGCCCGTTACGTATAGGGTAATACCTCTGACGTGCTAGTGGTTAAATCCACAACCAAAGTATTGACGAGTCTTTAGAGTCCCCAACAGACCATTTTCTCAAGTTTCGGGCGAAACGCTATAGAGGCCGTATGGAGATATGGCAGGGTTCGATCAGATACGTGCGGTATTGCACGGATCAGGATCGGGCGGTTAATACTAGAAGGCTTTGGTTTAAGCCGGATCCTAGTATTGTACAGTGTAGATTTTGTCTCATTGCATTTGTATTCGGTCGGAATACAAATGCGGGTATGTATATACCGTAGCGGGGTTTTCCTGTAATTTATTTCGGGATCAGTTTTTGGAGTTGCCAGTTTGCTTTCCGTTTCGGCCATTTTCATTTGTATCTTTCATTGGCTAAAGATTGGTGGAGGAGGGCTTATTTGCATTTGTGCAAATAAGCATTTTAGAGGGTTGTCTTTGCATATTGATGTGTCATGATGGTTGCACCATCATTTGACTTGTTCACTTCATCATTGCTTGACTTCTATCCTCATGATTGCTTGACTTTTGTTTGTGGTGATTAGTTGGTGGAGTGTTGGACCTTGTCTTGTGACCATAATTCATGATAACTCCACACTCTCTCTTGCATTATTGAGATACACCGCCCATTGGACTTTGACCCTCTCTTCTTGATTCACTCCATCCTCATTCCTCAAGAGGGGGGCCGTCCATAACAAGGGGGCTGTCCCAATTTTTGGGTGGGGATTTTACACTCATTTGGCTTGGCAAAATCATTTTAGCTCCTCCTCCAAAAGTTGATATCTCATACCTCCACCAAAGGCAACTTCCTCAAACCCCAAATGAGACAAAGAGCACTACACGTATTCTACAGCAAACCTTGGGCACGTCGGCTCGCCAACTTCGTGCCCGAGTTGCCTCGATCCAGAGGTGGGAGCCCGTAAAAGAAGCCGGCGAAGTGGTTCCCTTTCCGGCGAGGAGGTGAAGACCGGAGATTCCGCGGGGAGATCGGGACGACGACGAAAAGACCGAAGGACACGGATCGCTCGATATATCTCTCTACCCCTTCTCTTGTTAGCTAGGACTAGATTAATGGCCCGATCCGGGATTTTTGTGTGCGGTGGTGCCGGTTTACAAGTACGTAAAAAGTTTCGTTTCCGCATTCCGGCGTCGGATTGACGGCCGGGGCGCCGTCGTACACTTACATTAGTATCAGAGCCTCGCCATTAACCTAGTCTAACTTGGTTTAATGTGTTTACACTTTCGATCGAACAAAATTCCAAAACCCGTGTTTTCAAAAACATCAGTTTCTGTCGAAATATATTTGGCTCGAAATTTTTTTCAGGTTGTTGCAAAATGATGTGCAGGGAATTATAAGCGCTGTGTAAAATTTTGGTCGAGTGACGTCATCATACCACCGCGGAACCGCGGCAAAACCCATGCTTGGGCCGCGGTTCCGCCGCCATATTTACTGTTCATTGCACCAAACTTTTACAGGGAGCTCCTGTGTAGAAAATAGGGTTTTTAGAACATTCTTTTTGGGCCCAGAATTTCTTTAAGTACTACAGTAGTGCTTGGGGGCCCACTTGGGTATATTTGATCGATCGAAAATTTTAAACACATTAGTTCACAGTATTTACATTATATCTGCGACCGTGAATGCCACTCGATCGGTAAATCCTGTCTAACTGCTATAGCCCGGTTAGACGGATTTGCGAACGTGACATTCACGTTGATGTTCTGTGATTGTGCTGTGATGTTGCGGATTGGTCGTGGGGGATAGCCTGGATGCAATGCTAGTACAATTTTGGTTGTATTATGTACATTTGATATTGCGGGGCGAGCGTCCGACATGTGGACTGTCGTCACTGCCTATTTGTATATTATTCTTTTGGGGCACGACCGGGTCGAGGTCGATGTACCCATTGTATGTATATTTTACTTTCTGTACTAGGATTACCCCAAGGTAGGGTGCACGGATAGCCGGGTTCTAGAGGGCAACGGGCCCGCATCTCATGGCATTGAGACGGAGGGGGCCTCACTCCAGAATTGGCGGGCTATTCGCCGCACTCGTAGAGGGTACAGGTTGACCAAGGAGGGGTGCCCAAGTTACCGGATTTCGTGAAGTGCTGGGTGGTCCATTCACGTTGCTGAAGGGGGCTGCCTCGCTTCAGGTTTTGGTGGGTAACTTGCCGCGCCCGTAGGGGTCTAGGATTTCATTGCACAGGCTATCCACACGACCAGGGGAACGTCGGGTTTCAGCAGCGGCTCTGTGAAACCCGGGGATCCCAGATATCTGTATTGTTCTGTGATGCTTATTACATTTCTGTGATGTTGCATTTTATCACGCCTTGAGCGAAATATTATATATTGATATATATACTAGTAGATGTTGTATATGTTTTGCATCCGCGCTGGTCCAGTCCCCGCTCTGTCGTTAGTTAAGTAACCTAACGGGTAATGACGGGACCCAGTGGCGAATGCGGATGGCATATACGTACATCATTATTTTCGTTCTTTATTGGTGTGATCAATTGATGGGACTGCGTTGATTCGGATCAATGCAAGCTAAACAAACCTTTTATGATGTTGTTGGAACGCTTTTCAAAAAGCTGTTATTGCAAGGACGTTCACTTTTGTTTTGCACAGTGGTATTCAGTTGGAATATCTTGCTCCTCAGTCGACGAGGCAAGGGCCGAGATCCCTTCACCGGGAGTGACCCCTTGGACAGAAGTTTGCGTTAGGGCAATAACTTCACTATAGCCGATCACTTTTGCTTTGCATCGTGGTATTCAGTTGGAATATCCTGCACCTCATTCTACGGGGAAAGAGCCGAGATCCCTTCACCGGGAGTGACCTCTTTAGCAATGGTTTTCGTCACTATATTTTAAAAGCTATTCGGTTTCTTCAACGATATCAAGTTCATTACGTTAAAGGTTTTCGCCAGAAACCATTCGTAGCCCTCCGTCGTTTCACATGGATAGTCAATCAGTATTCAAGCTATGTTTGTTGGCCAAAGTCAAGGCATAGTGATTGGTAGCTATTGGGTATTCATGTGCAACATAGATAGATGCGTTGGTTTGGGGCAGTCGTATAGCCTTGTTGGCCAAAGTCAAGGGCTTGTGCGGGTTGGCTCAAATTAACCTGGAGAATGACGGGTAGAACTTGACATGTGACTTATGATTTGTTGGCCAAAGTCAAGGTCATAAGAGCATGGGGTAAAAATCACATCGGGAGTTTCTAAAGAAACTAAAACTTGCCAGATATGCGCATACCTTCTGGAGTGTGATGACGTGAGCGGATTCCGTCACGTTATCATGCGATGATAGTTGGATCCCGATTCCCACTGATGAGTCAGTTTACTCCTCGGGTGATCCCGACTAATTCTTCTTTTAGGTTTGGAGGAGAATTTGACGGTACAGTGGGAGGTTTCCAGATTAGATAAATTGGTAACCATTCTGATCTAGGTTAGAGTGCACGCTGAGTGTTTCTTTTCTCTCTCTCTTTGGCAGCGACCATTGACCCGACCCTAGACTATGACTCAGAGACCAAGATTAACCGAACCTTTTTAAACACTGGCTTTTGGATTGTCAGAGTTGCAAACCTCATTGCCACTCCTACTTTTACCCTTTTCTCCAGGACACCCCGTATTACTACGAACGTCCACTTCCATTGGACAAAACCATCGTATGGTTATATACGAACTCGAAGGAATTTATTCGAGGATGGTTTCCGGTTCTGGAGAAAACGAATAGGACTATTTAGTTGTCTTTTCTTTTTACCTTCTCTCAGGTTACGAGTACTCCTTGGTTTAGGAGATAGTACACCTATTGCGCAAATTGGACAGTCTTCTTCCAAACCTTAGGCTGGTGCCGAACGGTAGGGAATGAAGAAAACCAATTAGCATAACGATGGTGTGCAGAAGGTATTAAGTAAAGACATATCAAGGGATTAGTAAGAGGGCAAAGTAAATTGCGACTGCTATTCACGACCAAACCAAGTATTTCTTCGCCAATCCTAAATCACCTTTGTATTTCTCCAGAACACTCCGTATCACTACGAAGATCCACAGTTTATTGGATACTCCATCGTATGGTTATATACGAACTCGAAAGGAACTTGTTCCAGTTCGGGGATGGATCCTGCTTCAGGAGAAATAGGAATAAGGTTATTCGGTTGTATTTTATCTTCACCTTCCCTCGCATTGCGAGTGCTCCTAGGATTAGGACAGTACACCCATTATGCTTATTAGATAGTCTTCTTCCAAACCATAGGCTGGTGCCGAACGGTAGGGAAGGAAGAAAACCATTTGGCCTAAAGGGGTGTACAGAAGGTAATGACTAAAGACATATAAAAGGATTTGGAAAGATGGAAAAGAATTATACGGTTACAGTTGTGAATCTGGATAATGGAAGAGGCATTACTAGGATTACCCGGATACCCCATCGAAACATTTCAATGTTTCAGTTTCACTGTGTACTGTTAAAGGAAAACTGATTTCCAGATTAGATACTTACTCCAGGGTATGTATTTACCAGGTATGATTCTCACATTTGTATGGTTTTACAGATGATGAGTGGGAGTAAGTTATTGGGAATTAGGTGATCATCCTCATTATATCAGAATTCGTTGTAATTGGTGATATTTGAGGAAGTCACCTGGGTTGTTTGCCGGTCGGCAAATATTTGGTTTTGAATATCCGTTACTATGCACAAATTCCAAATTGATATATCTGTACGTCTATTTTTAAAGAGTGAGATATACCTTTTTGAAATTATGTCTATGACATTTACCTATATCAGTGGATGGTTAGGTAAGGAGCGTTAAACAGCGGTGTAATTCTTCTTAACCATAAGTACAGTTTTCAACCTACGACACACAGGGAATGAGTTATTAAACTCAAGGAACTTATACAGAGTATTGTATGTTGTCCAGTGTCCATTAGGACAGAGGGGTTGGTCCTCGTACTATATTTAGTTTACTTATGACTTCTCTAGTTTTTAGACAGGTGTTTCATGAAAACGCAAGGTCCGAATTTTGAGAAGTTATAGGTATATGAATAAAGTAGAGAACCAGGTATTGCAAGTATCGGGATTCTTCAAGGTGATCGAAGATGTAGATACTTGTGAATGGTATTCAGTTGATAGTAATGACTAAGAGAACTTGTTTCTCTTTCGGGTTACTCATAATTGGAAGCATTCCTAAGTTGAGTAACGCTGATAAGCCTCCTTCCATTTAGTCGACATGCACTGGAGACAGCTGCATGATTTGAATCTGGTTCAATTAAATCAGTGCCTCTGTTTCTATATTGGATATAGAACAGTTCATATCTTGACATTGTTAAGGTACGGGGAGTTGTCCGGCTTATGCTTAAAACCAGACTCTGGATAACTCAAGGCACGTTTCTGTAATGGTTGTTTGTGGGTTGACCCAGGCTATGACGAAGGTTGACTTTCTACCACCTGGGAGATCAATAGTGATATTGTTCTAGACTCGCCACAGTTTTAATAAAAATGGATTTTTTCAGAAAATAGTAGTGGGAGTATGGTAGAACTGGAAGTGATTCCAGAACCGCAAACGATTACTGAAAGTTTGATAGGAACCTAAAGATTCAATCTGGTTTTACATTCCATTGGCTACTCCGCAGATAAGGTGGGTAACCTCAGGCACCCGAGAGGTACTCAGGTAGCCTCAAGGACGGTGACAGGGAGGTTCTTGTTTACCCAGACTTTCCATTGCTGTTGTTCCAGACTGTGAGACCCGGCAGGAGGATGAGTATAGCGTCGTTCTAAACTAGCTTTAGAAGTGTACGTTTATATGACTCTGCTAGAGGGTTGTCGTGGTAAGTGGGAGCAGCGGAAGCATTGGTGGACAAGTGGCTTGTGTCTATTTATAGACTAAAGCAGGTATAGCGGAGATAGTGTTAGTTATATGTATGCTTTAGAGGCCATTACTGTACATAGGATGTATATTGTAGTGGATGCTGGGACATATATAGGGAGTACTTTCTTGCTCGACATGATAGTATGCTATCTGGTTACTCTTTACCTTAACGTACACTCAGATTGTCTCTCTATTACATGTTGGTAAAGCCCTTAGGATGTGTACTTGACTACCTGGACTATGATGCGGATCATACTAGTGGGGACATGGTAGTCCATAAGTACATCCTTGAAAGTCCCTAGTCGTGGGTATATCGAGACGGGGCATCGATATACCAGAGTAGACTAGCGTATACCTTCTCGACCCATATAGATGGGCGATGGATGATCCCATATCCATTGGTGTTTGACATCGGAGATGATATACGGGTGCTCAGTAGAGACTGGGTACACTGGACGGACTCGCCGAGAACACCCAGATGGTATTATACCTCACGTCAGATGGCAGTTCTCTGGTGACACTGGTACAGAGTAGTCTGTTGACCCGAGATCGTCATAGAGTCTTGTGTGGTTCCCACTGTGCTTTGATTTCCATCTTACCACGTCCAAGAGGGCGTGCAAAACGGTGGTTTTTGGGTACAGTCCCGAGTCACATGGAGGCAATGAGCGATAGGAGGGGATTCGTCTCTCCCGGTATAGGGAGTTGATGTTGCGCTGTGTTCGATTGTCTATAACCGGAAATCCCTGGCCAGGGTTGCTGAGATTTACTGGTAAGTGTTACCAGTAGTTTCTCGAATTGTTATAGACCTCATATCGACACGACTTATCGAGCTATTGGGGTCTGACGTTTACCACCCCTAGGCAAGATATGCGACATATCAGACGATCAGACCGGACTGTACGGTAGTGTTACTGGTTGGATTCACTGGAGTGTGAGCAAGCTTGCTCGTCGATCTTCTGATCGCTCAATACCCGGGTGGCCGTTACGTTTAGCAGACCGCTTGCGGCTTGTGGGTGTTTGATATGATCATCACCTGCTGCCGGCGTATTGACGAGTCTTTAGAGTCCTACACAGAGGTTTCCTGGCTCAAGCGAAACGAAATAGGAGCGCATATGAGATATGTGCGGGACCGAGAATGATACCAGTATGTGATACTGTATTCGATTCTCGCGATATGTGACATTGATCGGTTATATGTGATATAGCCGGGTTATCGGATCAAGTGTTGATTCGATAAGTTGTTACTGTTGATATTAGTCGGTTATATGCGATATGAACGGATCGTTAAATCAAGTGTTGATTTAATGATTTAATGCATAATTATATATTTGATATATTACTTTGCATTAACTAGTATCGGTTCACTTTAAATGGATTTTCTCACTCGGATGTGCGCATTGCATATGCGATATGATTTTGTGCACTTACTTGTATCATGTTTGATGATACATGCCCTTTTGGTTAAGTGTAAAGAATTAAACCTTGGTTAATGAAATGGTTAGGGTTTACTTTTTCCTTATTCATTTTATTCATTTATTTATTCTTTTGGAAAAAGAAAAGCAAATGAGAAAATGGTGGCATGTTTTGTTTTGTTCATGAAGCTTCATGAAGACTTTGACCAAGTGACCATTTTGTCTCATGCTTAACCCTAACCATCCCACTAACCATGATTTATTCTCTACACTTGACCATGGTTTGGTCATGATAAGTATTCTTTTAATTTTCTTTTTGGAATTAAGTTATCATAATTTTATCTTCTTCTTCTTCTTCTTCATCTTCAAAGAAGAAAGCTTCACTTCATCAATGGTGATTGATGAAATAGAGTGAGAAATCCAATTCTAAAGTCTACCCACTTCCTATTTCTTCATCCTATACCTCTTGCCAAGTAGTATAGGGTGTTTCCTTCACAAGTTTTCATGGCTTGGTGAAGGTGGAGCTTGATCTAGCGATGCCTCGACGTAGATCATCTTCGGCATGGACATCGACGACCTAGCTCGCCATTTCTCCGACGAAGCCGACGCTAGAGCCCGGGAATTCATTTGGACAGCGAGGGGACTTCGTTGCGGAGCTATGGAGGTGGAGCACCGGATCTACAAAGGTTGTATTTCCGTTTAAACTTTAGTTAAGTTGTTAACTAGTTTCTTTTCGCCTAGATATCTAGCCAACGGTCCTTGTTAGGGTTTCTCGGCACCGTAAAATTTGTAAATTAGTATGGTTGATGCCTTGTGAGACCTCACTAGAGTGCCTAAGAACCCTACAGTGGTATCAGAGCCTAGCTAGAGCCTTAGGCGAAGTCTAGACGATGTTTGAAACCCGATCGAACCGAAAACCCAACCCGGAAAATGCTCTCTGTACTTTTTCTAAAAACTGGGTTTTTTCCAGATTAAAAATGCTTAAAAAATTCAGCAGGGAATTATAAAAATTACGGTGCAATTTTTTTCCCATGAACAGTTCAAACCGCGGCGGAAGCGCGGCAGAAGCCTGGCTTCTGCGGCGGTTCCGCCGCACATTGATGACGTCATCCTCATTTGTTTGCACAGTAACTTCTATTATATTATGCTGGAGTTTCTGGGTGTTTTTAAATTTTATTCAAGAGTTGAATTTTCTGGGATTGTTTTGGGGATTCGGTGTTTCGATCGGAGTATCAGATTTTGTCTATGTGGCTTTCCGGATAATTTTTAGAATATGTTAAAAAGTTCGACCGGATATAAATACCCAATTTTTCCCCTGTCGGGAAATTTCCAAGTGTTGGATTTTTTCGTGGTTTAATAACGTTCTAAGTAGTGCAAGTAACGCGATGGTCCCTCTAGAAGACAACAAACCTTAACTCGATTATGTGACCGTCTTGAACTGCCCTTCGAACCTTCGGGTTTGGGGCAGTACGGCGTGCCACATGTGAGGCGTTGGCTTGACCCTTCTACGGCTGGACCGTTGCTACTGAGGCACGAACTGAATGTTTTTAGACTTGTTTCATGTTTTGAGCTGTATCGGGAAAACTTGGGTGTTCGATTGTTCGATCGAAAAGTTTAGCATTTTCTATTTATCCGGAATGGGATACAATAATTGGAATTCACAATAAGTTATGAGATAACTGAATGAATGTTATAAACATAGCAGTTTAGTCTCAGTTGATCGGTTGCCACGGAATTTTGATGTGATCAAAAATCCGTCGCAATCACGTAGCGTACGCGGATACTCGCCGGGTAAACTTAATAGACAGCCTCACTTCATTGCCTCGACCAAGTGACTGTAGGAGAACCCCGTCGCCGAAAGCATCCGTTCGGGTGCTCGCGGTAGCGGTGTTCCGCCTTGGTGCACTTCGTCGGCGGCATCGGGGGTGCGGCCGCCTACTGAAGTTTGCGACGAGCATTCGATTAGGATGTCGGGAATCCTGTTGAATTGCCCGACTTGATATTGAAAAGAGTTTTCGATTTTGAGACTAAAATGCGGGGTTTATAATTGTTAGGCATGCGATGTCTAAGTAATTCATTTGGTCAGGCATGCGATGTCTGAGGTGATTGCGGATTCCGACTGTTGTAGTTTTACACTTTCTTTTCTGTGACCGTAAGTGTAATATGTGATATCGCCGGTTTCGTTGCTACATGTCAACGACAATTGGGATGCGCATATTTACTTACGTTGATGACATGTGATGTTATGTGTTGCTGGATATGTTATATTGGATCATCGTGTTTGAATAGCCGGGGGTTTTTATGTGAGATGAGTGTTTTTCATTTTCATTCATGTAAAAACTTGTATGTAATATTCTTTTTATTGGGGCACTTCCAGGTAGCGGAAGTTGTCACCTTTTGTATATTATTTACTTTTCCGCACTAGGATAGACCCAAGGAGGAGGGCACAAGTAACCGGGTTCTGGAGTCCAGTGGGAGACCAACTCGAGGAGTCGAGTCCGGGTCTCCTAACTCCAGAATTGGTAGGGTTGCTTGCCGCTCTCGTAGGGGTCTAGGGGTGTGGGTTTGGCTATTCATCGCGACCGTGGAATCCGTGTTTTATACTGGCTCGTATTGAAAACACGGACGTCCTAGTATATCCAATATTTCATATGATTCTTCTACTGCGATATCTGTGATGTGATCATGTGATGTTCTGTGATAGATACAGTATATAGTATATATGATATATTATATAGACGTTACTTATGTTTTACACCCGCGCTAACCCTGCCCCGCTCTGCCGTTAGTTACCTAACCTAACGGTGCACGAGGGGACATCGAGGCGAATGCGGATGGCATACGTGTACGTCGTATTTATCTGTGATGTTTAGGTACTTAAATGATGGGACTTCATTAATGAGATTAATGAAATAAAAGAAACCTAAGATGTTGTAGAATCAAATTTCAAAATAAAAACAGGTAGCTACAGTTCTTGCTTTGCACAGCGGTATATGTGATATATCCTGCACCTTATTCGATGAGGAAAGGACCGAGATCCCTTCACCGGGAGTGACTCCTTTAGCAATAACTGGTAGATGCTACACACTCGGTTTGTCTTTTGATTGCTTTTAAGAGTTTTTGGTTTGCACAGTGATATATATGATATATCCCGCACCTCATTCGACGAGGAAAGGACCGACGATCCCTTCACCGGGAATGACTCCTTTAGCAAAACTAGAAATCCTAAAAAACACTCCATTTCAAAATTCATTCGATCCTACAACGATATCAAGTTCATTACGCAATAGGTTTTCAGAAAAACCTGTCGTAGCCCTCCGTCATTTCAGATATGTACTGGTTAGTATTCGTGCTACGTTTGTTGACCTCTGTCAAGGCGTAGTGTGCGGTAGCTGATTAGTGCTTATCTGTATAAGCATATGATGTGATTGATTTAGGGTAGTCGTGCGACCTTGTTTACCTCTGTCAAGGGTCGTGCGGGTGGGTTTACTTCAATCAGGAAATGACGGGTTGAACTTGACTAGCAGCCTATGGTTTGTTGACCTATGTCAAGGTCATAGGACGCTAGGGGAAAAATATTATCGGGAATTTCAAGTGTTGAAATTTGCAATGAGATTGCATACCTTCTATGAGATAGTTGGATCCCGATACCCGCTGCGAGTAAGAGTTACTCCTGGGAGAGTTTTATACATTACAATTAGCCGATCAAGTTGGTGTCTAGAAAGGTGTTAACGGGGTTACGCCTCTGGGAAAACGAGGTTTACATTAATTAGGTTCGTGCGAAAGCACGGGGGACCTCCCTCAAAGTACCGACACTGGCCTGGCTGAAAGATTGGCGAACTTGTAGTGTGTAATTAATCCCGGCTAGTCTTTCCTTTTAGGGTTTGAAGGAAGATTTGATAAAAAGCAGTGGGAGCCATCCTGATTAGATAAAATAATAACCAATCTATTCTTGCAAGAGCGCACGCTGAGTGTTTTCTTCTCTCTCTCTCCAGGTAGCGACCATATCACGCCTTAATCAAGATAATAATACGGATTATTGAACGAACCCGCTTGTTATACTGAGCTGGGGAACGTTGGTCCCGCTCCAACTTATAATTGTTATAAGACAGAGCAGGAAATTGGGGATTACCAGAATTCCCGTGCCGCCCAAACGAAGAGAGTGCATGCTGATGCATCATCTTCGGGTGTGTTCATTACAAAGAACTGTTTCTCAGTATCCTCCGCATCCTGGGTATATGATACCGGATCAGGATCCCAGATATGTAATTTGTTACATAGGGCTACAAAAAGGTAGAAAAACTGAGAACGGGTGATAAGTTTCATGAGACAGAAAACGGGGCAAGTGTTGCATCCAAGTCTGTTGGTCACTGTCACCCTGTATTACCAATACATTGATTCTGAACGAATGTTATTAGATACCGAACCTGATATACAAAATCATATCAGTCTCTTTATAAGTAAAGAAATGATAAAATTTTGTATTGCTGGATAATGTTTTGAACATTTCCTATATCAAAAGTTGATCGGTTCAGGCACGTTATCTAAAAGCATTAATGTTCTAAATCAAACTACAGTTCTTAGTATACGGATCACACACAAGAGGAGGAGTTCAGACATGAACGAATTCTTCTTGAGACATTGTAGACTAGGTCATATCAATGCGACCCGACTGGCTGAAGTTACATTTAGATGCATATTTAAATCAGTTTGAATTTACATCTTGTGAAACTTGCCAGTCATGTCACAAAGATATAATGACACCTGCTCTGTTTATTGGAAATAGAGAAAGCGTTAATGAACTCTTGGGATGATACATGTTGATGTATGTAGGTCCCCTGTCTACACATGCCAGGACTGGTTCTTTATACTTCATTACGTTCTCTGATAATCTCTCAAGATTCAGTCGTATGTTCCTGCTGAAACATGAGTCCGAACCTTTTGAGATATTCACAGAATATAAGCGAGAAGTAGAGAACCAAAATACGGGTATAAGTATTATGTCCTTTGATGTGATCGAGGAGGAGAATACTTGTGCATGGAATTCCTGGACTATTCTAAAGGAGAATGAGATTCTCTCTCAGCATTACTCCTCCATATACACCATAGCACGATGGTATATCGGGGCGGAGCAGATACACCCTATTTGATATGGTGTGCTCTATGATGAGTACTTCTGAGTTACCTATTTCCTTTTGGGGGTTATGCACTTATGAAGCTGCATACCTATTGAATAGGGTTCAAATCAAATCAGTTGCCTACCACTTCATATATGATATGGAAAGGGAAGAGCCCATATCTTAAGTTAGTTAAGATTTGGGGTTGTCCGGCCTATGTCTGAAAAGCAAAATCCGGACACGCTCGAGGCAAGGTCTGTTATGTAGAACTGGAAATGTTCCAGCCATACAAACTGCAGCTGATGATTTGATAAAACCAAAGGATTCAGTAGATTCCAACGAACCTCAGCCTCTCCGCCGATCTAGTACGGTTCCTCACCCACCTGAGAGATACTTCGGTTTCTCTATGACAGTGGGAGCGAGGATTGCATCATGAGATGATGACCCAACTAGCTTCGAGCTGGCCATCAGGAGTAAGACTCTGTAAGAATGACTGGATGCTTATCGATCTGAGATGGAATCCTTATACACCAACAAAGTATGGACTTTGGTTGCTATATCTGAAGGGTTAAATCCCCATCAGGAGCAAGTATATCTTGAGAAGATTACTTGGTGTAAATGGAAAAGTTGAGACTTTCAAAGCTAGACTTGCTAAAGGTTTTCGTCATTGACCAGGCGTGGATAATGATGAAACCTTTTCCAGTACCTATGCTTAAGTCCATCCAGATCCTACTTGCCACGGCTACATACCATGACTACGATATCTGGCGGTTGGGTGCCATGACTCCATTTCTAAATGATGTTTTAGAAGAGTGTGTCTATAAGTACACAGCCAGAGGGCCTCGTAGACAGTGGGAGCAGCGGAAACGTGAGCAAGATGTTTTATATGATAAAGCAGGCATCGCGGAGTTGGAACATCTGTTTTGATGGATTAGTCAAACAGTTTGACATCATCAAAATGGTAGATGAACCTTGTATAAACAAAAAGGTAGTAGGGAGTATGGTGACGATCCTCGTAGAGTACGTGGATGACATACTCAAGATAGGGAAGGAGTTTCCTATGCTACGCTCGATCAATCTCCGCTTATCACAATGATTCTCCATATAGGATCAAAGTGATACCTCCTAAATCTTGAGTTTTAGATCTATGAGATAGATTTAATTGGATGTTATGATTCTCACTAGTTGTAGTGAGATGGTATCAATCGATCCTGGGGAGAATCACTGGAAGTGTTCCAGGGTGATAAAGACGACTGAATGTCAGTCGCAGGCATTGTCTTTACCCTCAGTAAAGGGACGGTATGTTGGAAGAGTTCCAAGCTAGATAAAGTGATATACTAGACGATAAAGGCTGGATACATCGCTACTTAAGATGCTACCAAAGAGGTTGTTTGGGTGTATATTGGTTCATGAGATGAACTAGATTCCTACCATTGTGTGACAATGGAAGTGTGGCTCTGGCCCGGGAACCACGGTCCCATCAGTGATCCAGACATATTCTAAGGCAGTATCACCTGATCATGGAGATGGTTGATCTCCAGGGTGATCGAGGCAAGGAGAGCAGACTTAGAGGATAACACAGCGGATCCACTCACGAAGGCCTATTCCCAGAGAGAGACTTTTATTGGATGGTTGAGTATGAGATACTGCAACCACTGCTACAGATGGCCCTAATGCAAGTGGTAGATTGTTAGTTATATGTATGCCCTAAAGGCCATTACTATACATAGGATGTATATTGTAGTGGATGCTGGGACATATATAGGGAGGACTTTCTTGCTCGACATGATAGTATGCTATCTGGTTACTCTTTACCTTAACGTGTACTCAGATTGTCTCTCTATTACATGTTGGTAAAGCCCTTAGGATGTGTACTTGACTACCTAGACTATGATGCGGATCATATTAGTGGGGACATGGTAGTCCATAAGTACATCCTAGAATGTCCCTAGTCGTGGGTTTATCGAGATGGGGCATCGATATACCAGAGTAGACTAGAGTATACCTTCTCGACCCATATAGTTGGGCGATGGATGATCCCATATCCATTGGTGTTTGAAATCGGAGATGATATACGGGTGCTCAGTAGAGACTGGGTACACTGGACGGACTCGCCGAGAACTCCCAGATAGTATTATACCTCACGTCAGATGGCAGTTCTCTGGTGACACTGGTACAGAGTAGTCTGTTGACCCGAGATCGTCATAGAGTCTTGTGTGGTTCCCACTGTGCTTTAATTTCCATCTTACCACGTCCAAGAGGGCGTGCAAAACGGTGGTTTTTGGGTACAGTCCCGAGTCACATGGAGGCAATGAGCGATAGGAGGGGATTCGTCTCTCCCGGTATAGGGAGTTGATGTTGCATTGTGTTCGATTGGCTATAACCGGAAATCCCTGGCCAGGGTTGCTGAGATTTACTGGTAAGTGTTACCAGTAGTTTCTCGAATTGTTATAGACCTCATATCGACACGACTTATCGAGCTATTGGGGTCTGACGTTTACCACCCCTAGGCAAGATATGCGACATATCAGACGATCAGACCGGACTGTACGGTAGTGTTACTGGTTGGATTCACTGGAGTGTGAGCGGGCTTGCTCGTCGATCATCTGATCGCTCAATACCCGGGTGGCCGTTACGTTTAGCAGACCGCTTGCGGCTTGTAGGTGTTTGATATGATCATCACCTGCTGTCGGCGTATTGACGAGTCTTTAGAGTCCTACACAGAGGTTTCCTGGCTCAAGCGAAACGAAATAGGAGCGCATATGAGATATGTGCGGGTCCGAGAATGATACCAGTATGTGATACTGTATTCGATTCTCGCGATATGTGACATTGATCGGTTATATGTGATATAGCCGGGTTATCGGATCAAGTGTTGATTCGATAAGTTGTTACTGTTGATATTAGTCGGTTATATGCGATATGAACGGATCGTTAAATCAAGTGTTGATTTAATGATTTAATGCATAATTATATATTTGATATATTACTTTGCATTAACTAGTATCGGTTCACTTTAAATGGATTTTCTCACTCGGATGTGCGCATTGCATATGCGATATGATTTTGTGCACTTGCTTGTATCATGTTTGATGATACATGCCATTTTGGTTAAGTGTAAAGAATTAAACCTTGGTTAATGAAATGGTTAGGGTTTACTTTTTCCTTATTCATTTTATTCATTTATTTATTCTTTTGGAAAAAGAAAAGCAAATGAGAAAATGGTGGCATGTTTTGTTTTGTTCATGAAGCTTCATGAAGACTTTGACCAAGTGACCATTTTGTCTCATGCTTAACCCTAACCATCCCACTAACCATGATTTATTCTCTACACTTGACCATGGTTTGGTCATGATAAGTATTCTTTTAATTTTCTTTTTGGAATTAACTTATCATAATTTTATCTTTTTCTTCTTCTTCATCTTCAAAGAAGAAAGCTTCACTTCATCAATGGTGATTGATGAAATAGAGTGAGAAATCCAATTCTAAAGTATGCCCACTTCCTATTTCTTCATCCTCTACCTTTTGCCAAGTAGTATAGGGTGTTTCCTTCACAAGTTTTCATGGCTTGGTGAAGGTGGAGCTTGATCTAGCGATGCCTCGACGTAGATCATCTTCGGCATGGACATCGACGACCTAGCTCGCCATTTCTTCGACGAAGCCGACGCTAGAGCCCGGGAATTCATTTGGACAGCGAGGGGACTTCGTTGCGGAGCTATGGAGGTGGAGCACCGGATCTACAAAGGTTGTATTTCCGTTTAAACTTTAGTTAAGTTGTTAACTAGTTTCTTTTCGCCTAGATATCTAGCCAACGGTCCTTGTTAGGGTTTCTCGGCACCGTAAAATTTGTAAATTGGCATGGTTGATGCCTTGTGAGACCTCACTAGAGTGCCTAGAAACCTTACAGATAGATCATCTATTTCTGATGTGACAGTCATAGGTTTGACTTCATCTGAATAGGGGATGGATCTGTTAAGAAGGTAGTAGGGTGTGATGTCCTGGTATTTGGATGACACACACAGAGTAGGAAGTGATATTCCTATACTACGATCGGTTATACTTTGGTTGTCACACAGTGGTTTCTCCACATAGGACTTGGATATAATATCAAGACATTCTGGTTACTAGATCTGTAGATCTAGATTTGGGTGGTTTCCCAATCAGGGTACTTAGACAGCATTCTAAGAGTTTTTTGAATGGACGACTCCTGGCACGGTAGTGTACCTGCAGGTGATGGAGTCACCCTCTCTAAAGGTGTCTTACAGACTAAAGGGGAGAGGGATGTGCATGATTGGCAGATCACTTGCTTAGGCAATTGAGTCAATCATGAGATGTCAAGTACCACACCAGATGTTGTTTTTGCAGTAGATGCAAGAAGTTGACATTGATCCAATCGTGGAGAAACAGTCGGAAGCAGATTTAGAACATAAGTGGATGTTCTAGGGATATGATAACGACAGCCTCATTCGGGGACAGTTATCATTCCAGGCTTCCAAGGTGACCTAGACGACAGGGAGGTTGTCAGAGTTATAGTTTTCCTTCTGATGAGGGGCAGTATTTTGGACAGGTGGTCCAAGGCGATACTGAGGGTGGCATGGCGCAGGATACTGATTAAGTTCAGTTGACGGTACAGTCTAAGAAGTTTGGATTTGGAGTTCATTTATGAGCTAGGTCCCATCAGACATCCAGACACATTCTAAGATAGGTATTGCTCATTTCGAGAGATGGCTTTCTCCGCGAACTTGAGATATAGAGAGACATAGAAAAAACATCAAAGCGGATCCACTCGCTGAGGCTATTCCTCGAACGGAATAGTTTCGCAAATGAGCTTTGTGAGACTGACTAGTAGAGGAGTTGGGTGTTCGGTATCACACAGGCTGTGAGTATGCGACATCGCAATAATTAGCCTTGAGTGCTAGTGGGAGATTGTTGGAGATAGTGCCCTCAGAGTCAATTATTGGATCACAGGCACGTGATTGCAATGATTGAGGGAGGAATTATCCCGGTAGGACAGTCTTACTCAAGATGATAGTATGCTATCTGGTTTATCTTTATCATCGTGTACTGCTTTAGGTGACCTGACAGGTCGCTATTACACGTTGATAGAGCCCCTAGAATTCTTGCTTGACTGCCAGCAGTATGAGAGCGATCATATACGTGGGAGCTAGTAGTCTATAAGCACATCCTTAAATGGTCCCTAGTCATGGGAGTTTCGAGACAGGGCATCGATACTCCAGAGTAGACTAGTGTATACAGTCGAGACCCCGACGAGGGGCGGTGGCCGGTCTCACAAGCCACTGGTGTCAGTTGGTTCACCTAAGATGTATACAGGTGCTCATTGGGTTATGAGTACACCGGACAGGACTTGCCGGGAACATGCTACTTGGTCTTATACCTGACGTCAGATAGCAGTTCCCTGGTGACATGTGTGCAGGTTAGTTCATCGACATGAGGATCGTTATTTGTCTCGTGTGAGTTCCTACTGTACTTTGATTACTACCCTACCACGCTCAAAGGAGACATGCAAACAAGTTTTAGTTAGGTACAGTCCCGAGCCACATGGAGGCAGTGAGCGGATCTTCAGGGGTCTGTCTCTCCCGGGATTGGGGGTGAGGTCGCGCTGTGTCTAGGAGAGCCATTACACAAAGCCCTCGGCCGAGGCAGGAGATTTACTGGTAGGTATTCCAGTAGTATCTCAGGGTGTTCTGGGCTACACTCCGACACGACTTGTACCGCTTTTGGGGGTCTGACTTTTACCAACCCCCTAGGCCCGCCATGCGATGCTCATAGACGAACGGACCGGACTGTACGGATATTGTCACTGACAGGCTAAGTAGGGTGTCAGGATGAGTTCGCACATCGACGTCCCTTTTGGTCAATACCTGGTAGCCCGTTACGTATAGGCTAATACCTCTGACGTGCTAGTGGTTAAATCCACAACCAAAGTATTGACGAGTCGTTAGAGTCCCCCACAGACCCTTTTCTCAAGTTTCGGGCGAAACGCTGTAGAGGCCGTATGGAGATATGGCAGGGTTCGATCAGATACGTGCGGTATTGTACGGATCAGGATCGGACGGTTAATACTAGAGCGCTTTGGTTTAAGCCGGATCCTAGTATTGTACAGTGTAGATTTTGTCTCATTGCATTTGTATTCGGTCGGAATACAAATGCGGGTATGTATATACAGTAGCGGGGTTTTCCTGTAATTTATTACGGGATCGGTTTTTGGAGTTGCCAGTTTGCTTTCTGTTTCGGCCATTTTCATTTGTATCTTTCATTGGCTGAAGATTGGTGGAAGAGGGCCTATTTGCATTTTTGCAAATAAGCATTTTGGAGGGTTGTCTTTGCATATTGATGCGTCGTGATGGTTGCACCATCATTTGACTTGTTCACTTCATCATTGCTTGACTTCTATCCTCATGATTGCTTGACTTTTGTTTGTGGTAATTAGTTGGTGGAGTGTTGGACCTTGTCTTGTGATCATGCTTCATGATAACTCCACACTCTCTCTTGCATTATTGAGATACACCCCCCCTTGGACTTTGACCCTCTCTTCTTGATTCAGTCCATCCTCATTCCTCAAGAGGGGGGCCGGCCATAACAAGGGGGCTGTCCCAATTTTTGGGTGGGGATTTTACACTCATTTGGCTTGGCAAAATCATTTTAGCTCCTCCTCCAAAAGTTGATATCTCATATGTCCACCAAAGGTAACATCCTCAAACCCCAAATGAGACATAGAGCACTACACGTATTCTACAGCAAACCTTGGGCACGTCGGCTCGCCAACTTCGTGCCCGAGTTGCCTCGGTCCAGAGGTGGGAGCCCGTAAAAGAAGCCGGCGAAGTGGTGCCCTTTCCGGCGAGGAGGTGAAGACCGGAGATTCCGCGGGGAGATCGGGACGACGACGAGAAGACCGAAGGACGTGGATCGCTCGGTATATCTCTCTACCCCTTCTCTTGTTAGCTAGGACTAGATTAATGGCCCGATCCGGGATTTTTATGCGCGGTGGTGCCGGTTTACAAGTACGTAAAAAGTTTCGTTTCCGCATTCCGGCATCGGAATGACGGCCGGAGCGTCGCCGTGCAGTTACAATGATACTGCTCAAAAACCGAGAAATCTCATGGTGGACGACCCATACATCATATCACGAGAAAACCACAACTTGCATTATTAAAATGATAATAAGTTTATAAAATTCTTGCGGTTTTCCCCCAAAACCAAGAAATCTCGTAATACTGAAATCCTCAAGAAAAATCACCATATGTAAACATGTCGGCGATGATGAATGCTTAGGGTATCAACAATATGAAATAAAATGCGTGACTAGAAAACTATGCATGAACGATGATGCAATGAGATATATGCATATAACTAGAAATCCAACGTATCCATCCCGATGAATTGAATATATAAGTACAGGTTTACAAATGATATATGGTGCAATTGTTTAGATTCAGATTTGAACAAGTTATATAGAGTTCATGGTATAGCAATTACCAAGGCGTGTGTGTCCCCATGAATAGTGCCCGTGCAGCATAAACCAATGGTAATGGTGCAAGTGTCCTATAAGATGATATCACAAATATATATAAAAGATGATGCGATGCAATGAGATGAATAACTAGGAACTACGTATATAAGTGCAAGTTCTAATCAAAATTCTGATTATCAGGCGTCTTGCGCCATCCAGACGATTCCCCCATAAATGTGTACATCTACTCACCGGAACGCCTCAGCTAGTCTGATCCAATCACCGCTTTTCCTTTCCGTGCCACTTACGATGTCTACGCGACCGATCCTAGAATTGCACAAACACAAAACATGAGGTTAACTATCCTGAAATGACACGAAGAATACGTTACACAAGAATGAACGTCCACAAGTTAGTCTTGTGTGCACTTGGTGCACAAAACGCGTACGACAATGCCACAACCTCAACTAAGAGCCGCTAAAAGTGACAACCACCAAACCTAGAACCCGATCGTACCGATCGCGCAATCAAAACATCCTAAAAAAACATAGGAAATAGTATATAGATCATCATAACGTCGAACTAAACCAACATCTATTTATACCCAAAACCTAGTAAGCATTCAAATGGGATTTCGGTGCAAACATTCATGGATTAACGACCTAATGGCCACAATCATAAGTAAACATCTAAATTAAGCCATGCTCAACTAATTAAAATAATCTCTTACAAAACACACAAAAATCATTTAATTTTCTTGCATAATCACTTGATTAGAATAAATTGAAGCCACTTAAGCAAGATAACCACTTAGATTAGGTTTCCATAGTCACTAGATAGCAAACAAAACTTAATTAACATAGTAATGATGGTTGAAACCCTAGTTCTAACTCAAACCCTCGTCTTTAAAAACCCAAACTTGAAATTAGCACCAATTTTACACTTAAACAATTTCGATAAAGGTAATTAACCAACAAAGTATCTATTGGGTGAAGATTTATACCTCAAATTTTAGAGATCAAATCTTGCAAACCTAGCATCTAAAGATGATTCCTTGCTCCAAGATTCAAACAAGATTTGGCTAAGTAGAAATGGATGAAGAATTAGCTTGAATTTGTGAGGTTTTTTGTTGATGTTTTTAATGGATTTTGGGGATTTTGGAGATGGAAAGTAGATGGGGATATGTTGATTTTTTCCTGCAGGGAGGCTCGGCAGCTTGGGAGGGGAGAGAGAGTGAGGTGAGTGTAAAAAAAAAGCCAAGTAAAGGAAACCCATACCTTACTTAATTACATGATAGTCCTTTGTTTATTGTTTTTTCTTTCCAATTACTTTTCAATGAAGTTTTGAAGTGGAAAATGAGTTTGGAAAATGGGGAGGGGGCTGCTGCCTAAGCTCGGCCAGGGCAAGAAGTTTGGATGGGTGTGGGTTTGTGTGGGTGTGGAAAATGATAAAAACCATACCCCAAGTCAAAATAGAACTTTACCTCCTTATCTCCTCATTTTTATTTTTTTATTTATTTTGTTTTATTAAAATTCTAGAACCATGGAGAACAAACTGGAAAGAGAATGTGTTACAACTAGTTATCTAATTGACATGGTGCACTAATGCGTATTTAACCCAACTCACTTGTAATTAACACTAATTAAAAGTATATGTGAAAGTTTAAAATAATATTAAAAATAATTATTTAAGGAAAATATTTTAGTAAACTAGCAAATTTATAAGTGACTAAATAAATACAAATTACTAGCAATTACATTGCTAAAATAGGTATAATTAGGCCTATGTTAAAAAATAATTATAATTACGTTTTACGGAAAATACGAGTTATATTACCGATTATCGGAAAATTATCTAACGATTTTTAAAATGTTACAATCTTCCCCCCTTAAAGAAATTCGGTCCACGAATTTAAAATTTAACTACGCGTACCTTCGAAAAGATGGGGATATTTCTTCATTATCTCGTCCTCGGTCTCCCAGGTGACCTCTTCGCTGTTCGGGCCACGCCAAAGAACCTGGACGGTATAACCTTTGACCTCAATTTCTTCACCTGCCGATCTAAAATGACCACCGGCTGCTTGGTGAAAGAAAGGACTAGATGGATCGTCTGGTGCAGAATTGCATGGGAAGGGTCATGAAGATACTTGCGGAGTATCGACACATGGAACACGGGGTGAACATCTGGGAAGCTGAGCGGAAGAGCTAAGCGATAAGCAACTGTGCCAACGCGGTCGAGGATCTCGAAGGGACCAACATATCTGGGACTAAGCTTCCCTTTCTTTCCAAATCTCATCATGCCTTTCATTGGAGAGACCCTTAAGAAAACATGATCACCAACAGCGAACTCGAGTCTGCGATGGCGTCTGTCAGCATAAGATTTCTGCCTGCTCTGGTCAGCTCTCATCCTATCACGAATCAACTGAATCTTTTCGGTCATCTCCTGCACAATCTGCGGCCCCAAAATATTGTCCTCACTATGCTCTATCCAACATATGGGCGATCGACATCTCCTCCCATATAACTCCTCGAAGGGTGCTATCTGAATCGTTTCCTAGAAGCTGTTATTGTAGGAGAACTCTATCAAGGGTAAATGATGATCCCAGCTGCCACCGAAATCTAAAACTCACGCTCAGATCATGTCCTCAAGATTCTGAAAAGTCCGCTTTGACTAACCGTCGGTCTGTGGATGAAAAGCTGTGCTGAAACTCTATCGGGTGCCCAAGGCATCGTGAAGTTTCTGCCATAGTCGGCTGGTGAACTGGGTGCCTCGGTCGAACACAATACAAGTCGGGACGCCATGCAATCATACAATCTCATCGATGTATATCTGGGCATACTGAGCAAATCCAAAAGTGGTCTTCACTGGAAGAAAGTGAGCCGCTTTCGTCAATCGATCCACGATCACCCAAATAGAGTCATACCCTCGACTGGTCCTGGTTGACCGACAATGAAGTCCATAGAAATCTGTTTCCATTTCCACTCCGGAATGGGTAAAAATTGTAACTCTCCAACTGACCTTTGGTGCTCTTCCTTGACTTGCTGACAAGTCAGGAATCTCGAAAAAAACTCCGTGACATCTCCCTTCATCCTTTCCCACCAGTAAACGTCTCTCAAATCATGATACATCTTGGTGGAACCCGGATGAACACTGTATACCGATCGATGTGCCTCCGCAAGAATCTCACGCCTCAGTCCCTCAGAATCTGGTACACACAGTCGAGTCCCAAATCGTAGTATCCCCTATTCATCGATCACGAACTCGGAATCTCTGCCCTGTCTAACCGGCTCCATGATCTCTGAAAAACGGTAATCACTGGACTGTGCCTCACGGATACGGTCAAGTAACTTGGACGTGCATGGATATGCGCAAGCTATCCCCCGGTCGGAGTAAACTCGAACTACACTCAGCTGTCGCATAGAATCTGCCAATCTGCCGACGACCGCCTCTGAACTGCGCACAAACAAGATAAGCTACCTCCGGGCCTCCGACTCAAAGCATCTGCCACTACATTCGCCTTGCCCGGATGATAAAGAATCTCGCAATCATAGTCTTTCATTAGCTCCATCCAACGACGCTGTCTCAGATTTAGATCTTGCTGCTGAAACATATATTTCAAGCTCTTGTGGTCCGTGAATATCTAGCACGACTCGCCGTATAGGTAATGTCTCCAGATCTTGAGTGCGAAAACTACCGCATCCATCTCTAAGTCATGAGTGGGATAGTTCTGTTCGTGTTTCTTCAGATGCCGAGAAGCATAAGCGACGACCCTACCGTGCTGCATCAACACACAACCTAGCCCCACTCGAGAAGCATCACAATAAACCACAAAACCGCCCGATCCCGAAGGCAATGATAACACTGGTGCAGTAGTCAAACGAGTCTTCAACTGCTGGAAGCTATGCTCGCATGCCTCGGTCCAAACAAAAGGAACTCTTTTCCGGGTCAACCCGATCAACGGTTGTAACATTTCAGAAAAATAAAATATTATTTTTGGGAATTCATAAAATTAAATATAAATATTATGAATATTTGATAATGCGGTATTATTAATTTCCAATAAATTGGGAAATATTTGGAAAATTATAGGAATTTCTGAAATGAGGGTGTTTTATATGATTTAAGCAAATTATAATTCTTATAATTAATTATATTGCATTTTAATGTAAATCGCGATTAAATATCACTAATCGTGCATTAAGCTTGTTTTGTGTATGTGACATGCACCAAGTCATTTTTCACATTTGCTACTTTTTTCCTACCATGGCTTTTCCTTATTTTTTCATGCATGGCTTTTAAATGAAAAGAAAAGAAAAGAAAAAGAAAAGGATAAAAAAATGAGTATGGGCAAGAGAGAGAAGAGAGAGAGAGGTGAGGGGTCTCATTGACCAAGTCTCCATTTTTTTCCTCATCATTTCCTTCATCTTTTCCCTACTTCCTTTCACCATGGTTGCCTCCTCCCTCGACCTCCTCTTCATCCTCACAAACACCCTCAATCCCATCTCAAAACTCCATCTCCCATTCACAAAAAAATGCACAAGCTCACTACAAGCACTTTAGACCAAGAAAGTTTGGATTTTGGAGACTTGGGGTAACTCAAGAATTTTCATGAGTTGCCAAATGAGGTAATTCTTTCACCTTTAGTATTGTATTTCATTCACTTTAGCACCTTTGTAAGTTTAGAAGTGATTAAGTGATGTTTTGTGAGCTTGAAAATTCCTAGAGAGGGTTAGGGTTTTCTTTGAGTTGTGTGGGTGAACTTGAGTGTAATTAGCGACTACAAACCCCCTTAGCCTTATAAACCCGGACCAAACTAGTGACAAACCCCAAACACAGAACTTTTGATATCGAATGTCAGTTTGTGATTAAATAGTGGGTGCAGGGAAATCTGGATTGACCTGGAGATTTTACTAGAAAAACAAACAATACCAAGGACCTAGTTAGACCAATAGGAGACCACCCTGACCAGAGGAACCCAATCAGAGGAAACTTGGCTGATCTGGCCAGATTTAGGGAGGAAGTGGCCAGGAACTTGGTGGGTGATGGTGTCCAGGTTGGTTCTGTAGATCAAATACCTCCTATATAACACCGCAGTACTGTTTGTTTAGCCAAATTTCACCTGAACTAAAATCCGAAGCAATTTTTCATAAGTTGCTGCATTGTTTTTGTAACTTTTCATGACATGGAGTTTTGATATTTGGTTTTATCTCGGTCACTTGATGTTTGTATGTCGATATCGGGTGTTATTTAGTTGATTTGCATGAGTAGACCATAGGTTTTAACCTATGTGTGATTCGTGTTTCGTTTTGGTTTTGAATTGGATGTTTAATGCGATACGATGTGTTATATGTGTAGGTACCTCCGCGTGAACTCCGAGACGACAAGAAAGGGTGTGGCGACATCGACTTCGGCAATCAAGGATCAATGTGAGTAGATATATATCTAAGGGGGAAGTCGGGTGGATGGCGTATAGCACCCCCACATATTCGTAGCATTTGATGCGTTATATATATATATATATATATATGTGTGTGTGTGTGTGTGTGTGTGTTTTAGTATGAGATGTGTATACTTAGCATGAAATGCTTAGGTGACTATGGGTTAAATTTAGTGTATTTGGATGATAGTGTCATTAGTTATTTTCTTAGTCGCGAACCCTAAAATAAGGTTGACGTACACGCACACGCATACACGCATACATGTTTTTTTCTTGTGCGTATATGGGGATATATATATATATATACACACACACACACACATACATATATGTATGTGAGTATGTATATATATGCATGTATACATATACACGGATGATGAGGATAGTATATGATATTGGAGATGAGTCGATGTGATTGGGCTGGATGCCGTGAGATCGGTGATGTGATTTGGGTTGTGTTTTGAGGTACGGCATATTATTATAGCGGATCTTGGGCGATGTGTTTTTATACACACGCAGATATATGTTGATGGTATCGGTATTTATTAGACTTAGATCAGTACCCTGTTCATGACATATTGATAATGATACCATACGGATACTGATGTATATGTGATAGGCGATCCGTACCCAATATTGGGGATGCCGTACGATGGATTTACCGTACGAGAGATAATTATGATTATAGATCTGCAATCATGATTCGAGGATGTCATATTGTATATTTTATCGTATGTAACGCTATTGAGGTGGGATCACCGACTATTATATACAGATATCAACTCAGACTTAGGTGCTTTTTCCTAACTCTTTGATTAGTCTTTAGCTTTGTCCTGGAGTTATCTAGTAGATGTTAGACTGGGCTCGAGTCATACGTATTTCCAAAACCAATGAATCATGAGTATTTTAAACACAGGCCGAGGGATACTACGGATATTTCAAAGGATGTACATTTCATAAAAGCACCGTAGCCCCTATTTTCTAAAAACCATGATTCGTGTGATTTCAGACACCAAAAATTGTATGACTCGTATATAGAAGCGTATATTTCCTTATCGTTGCTTTATTGCTCATTTTCCATATATTTATATAGTTATCATCGCATTGCATGATTAATGTGTACTTTAGATATCATGAAACCATGCTGTCAGGACACTAGCACCATTACCGATGATGCGTATGCTCCACGTACACTTGCATGCCGACTCACACACATCATCATCGGTAATTTCCATGTCACTTACACATTAGAAAATACTAGTTCATTAGTATAAATTGTTAACTGATAGTTTCGACATAGTACTAATGAACTTGTGTCACGACCCGAAGTTTGGCCCGTGACCGGCACTTAACCACGTAACGTCTACAGGCGTAACGCAACTAAGTGAACCGAAAACCCAGAAACAAAACCAGTAAAAGTATAGAGTGTTTTAAGTCTTAAATGGAAGTATTTATTAAAGTGATAAGAATTCTTAAGTAAATAATCACCAAGATAGCAATATACGACGCCGTAGCGAAGATCAAGATCAACAAGTGGGAACATCACAGATCGAATAAACTGCATAAGTGTAGGGTTCCTAGGCACACTCATGAGGTTCTACAACAGATCAACCATGCCAAAATCAAATTTTTCATGTGCCAAAGAACCCTAATGCTAGATCGTTAACTAGAGGTAAGGCGAAAAACTAGCAAGTTAACAACTTTAACTAAAAGTGAAAGGGACTAAAACCTTTGTAGATCCGGTCCTCCACTTCTTTAGCTCCGTGATGACGTCCCTTCGCTGCGATCAACCGGATCCCGGACTCTAGCGTTGGTTTCATCGGAGAAATGATCGATCTAGGTCGTTGACTTCGATGCCGAAAATGATCTACGTCGAGGCGACTCAAACTCAAGCTCCATCTTCACTAGGTCATGAAACTTATGAAGAAAACACCCTATACAACATGGCAAGTGGTAGAGGATGAAGAAATAGGAAGTGGGTTCACTTTGGATTTGGATTTCTCACTTGATTTCATCACTTGGAAATTTTCAAGAATGGTTTCTTCACTTGAAGAAAAAGATGAAGAAGAAGAAGGAAAAAGAATTATATTGAAAATATTAAATCAAGTGAATCTTATCATAATGCAACCATGGGTGAAGTAAACACATGTAGAGAATAAACTAGGGTTTAGGCGTAATGGTTAGGTTAAGGAAAAAACAAAATGGTCAAACTTTTCAAAGCTTCATGAAGTTTCAAGTAAAAACCAAAGAAAGCCACCAATTTATTTCTTGCCAAAAATAAATGAATAAAATAAATAAATAAGTTAAAACCCTAACCATTAACCTAAACATGGTTTAAAGCATACACACACCCAAGTTTGCATTTACCATCAAACATGATACAAACTAGTGCACAAACATATATCATATACACAATGTGTACAATCTAGTGAGAAAAATAATCTTAAGTGAACCAATACTAGTTAATGTAAAGTAATATCTCAAATATATAATTATACATTAAATCATTAAATCAACACTTGATTTAATGATCCGGTCATATTGCATATAACCGACTAATATCTAGTGTATCAATGTATCGAATCAACACTTGATTCGGTAACCCGGCTATATCTTATATAACCGTCCGATGATACAAATCGCGAGAATAGAATTCAGTATCACATACTGGTATTATTCTCGGTCCCACACATATCTCATATGTGCTCCTATTGCGTTTCTCTTGAGCCAGGAAACCTCTGTGTAGGACTCTAAAGACTCGTCAATACGCCGGCAGTAGGTGATGATCATATCAAACACCCACAAGCCGCAAGCGGTCTGCTAAACGTAACGGCCACCCGGGTATTGAGCGATCAGAAGATCAACGAGCAAGCCCGCTCATACTCCTGTGAATCCAACTAGTAACACTTACCGTACAGTCCGGTCTGTTCGTCTGATATGTCGCATATCTCGCCTAGGGGTGGTAAACGTCAGACCCCAATAGCTTGATAAGTCATGCCGATGTAAGGTCCATAACAAGCATGAAACTACTGATAACTCTTACCAGTATATCACTGCAACCCTGGCCAGGGATTTCCAGTTATGGCCAGTCGAGCATAGCGCAACATCAACCCCCAATACCAGGAGAGACGAATCCCCTCCTATCGCTCATTGCCTCCATGTGAATCGGGACTGTACCCAAAAACCAGCTGCTTGCACGACTCAGTAGAGCCGTGGTAGGGTGGAAATCAAAGCACAGTGGGAGACACACAAGACTCTATGACGATCTCAGGTCAACAGACTAAGCTGTACCAGTGTCACCAGAGAACTCCATCTGACGTGAGGTATAATACCATCTAGGAGTTCTCGGCGAGTCCGTTCAGTGTACCCAGTCTCCACAGAGCACCCGCATACCATCTCTGATGTCAAACACCAATGGATATGGGATCATCCATCGCCCATCTAATGGGTCGATAAGATATACGCTAGTCTACTCTAGAATATCGATGCCCCGTCTTGATATTCCCACGACTAGGAACATTGAAGGATGTACTCATTGACTACCCAGGCCCCACTAGTATTATCTGCATCATAGTCCTGGAAGTCAAGCACACATCCTAAGGGCTTTATCAACATGTAATAGAGAGACAGCAAATATACATGTTAAGATAAAGTGCAACCAGATAGCGTACTATCATGTCGAGCAAGAAAGTCCTACCTATATATGTCCCAGCATCCATTACAATATACATCTCATGTACAGTAATGGCCTCTGAGGCATACATATAACTAACAATCTCCCACTTGCACTAGGGCCATCTGTAGCAGTGGTTGCAGTTTCACATACTCAACCATCCCATATAAGTCTCTCTCTGGGAAAAGGCCTTTGTGAGTGGATCCGCCATGTTGTCCTCTGAGTCTACTCTCCTAACCTCGATCACCCTGGAGATCAACTATCCCCATGATAAGGTGATGCTGCCTCAGAATATGTCTGGGTCACTGATGGGACCAAGGTTCCTGGGACAAAGCCACACTTCCATTGTCACACAATGGTAGGAACCTAGTTCATCTCATGAATCAATATACACCCAAACTGCCTCTTTGGTAGTATCTTTAATAGCGATGTTACCAGCCTTTATCGTCTAGTTTTCCACGATATCTAGCTTGGAACTCTTCCAACATACCGTCCCTCTACTAAGGGTAAAGACAATGCCTGCGACTGACATTCAGTCGTCCTTATCACCCTGAAACTTTTCCAGTGATTCTCTCTAGGATCGATTGATACCAACTCACTAAACCTAGTGAGAACCCTAACATCCCTTTAGATCTATCTCATAGATCCAAAACCCAGGATTTAGGAGGTATCATCTTTATCATATTTGGAGAATCCTTGTGATAAGAGGAGATTGACCATGCGTAGCATAAGAAACTCTTTTCCTATCAAGAGTATGTTGTCCACGTACAATACGAGGATGACCACCTTACTCTCTACTACCGTTTTGTATATACAAGGTTCATCTACCATTTTGATGAAGTCAAACTCTTTATTTACCACATCAAAACAGGCGTTCCATCTCCGCGATGCTTGCTTTAATCTGTAAAGCAACTTGCACACGTTTCCGCTGCTCCCACTGTTTACGAAGCCCTCTGGCTGTGTTCTTATAGATGTTCTCTTCTAAATCAATATTTAGAAAAATAGTCATGACACCCAAACACCAGATATCGTAGTCATAGTATGTAGCAATAGCAAGTAGGATCTGGATGGACTTAAGCATAGCCAATGGAAAAGGTTTCATCATTATCCACGCCTGGTCGATGACGAAAGCCTTTAACAAGTCTAGCTTTGAAAGTCCTAACTTTTCCATCTACACCAAGTAATCTTCTCAAGATATACTTGCTTTTGATGGGGATTTAACCCTTCAGATATAGCAACCAAAGTCCATACTTTGTTGGTGTACATGGATTCCATCTCAGATCGTTAAGCACCCAGCCATTCTTACAGAGTCCCTACTCTCGATGGCCTGCTCGAAACTAGTTGGGTCATCATCTCATGATGCAATCCTCTCTCCCACTGTCATCGAGAAACCGAAGTATCTCTCAGGCGGATGAGGAACCGTGCTAGCTCGACGGAGAGGCTGAGGTTCGTCGGAGACTATTGAATCCTTTGGTTCTATTAAATCATCAGCTGTAGTTTGTATAGCTGGAACTCCTTCCAGTTCTACAGAACTGACCTTGCCTCGATCTTGTCCGGATTTTGCTTTTGACATAGGCCGGACAATCCCAAATCTTAATTTACTTAAGAGATGGGCTCTTCCCATACCATATCTCATATGGCGTGGTAGGCAGTGATTTGATTCGAACCTAATTCAATAGGTATGTAGCTTCTTAAGTGCATAACCCCCAAAAGGAAACAGGTAATTCAGTAGTACTCATCATAGAGCGCACCATATCATATAGGGTGTGATTGCTCCGCCCCGATACACCGTTGTGCTGTGGTGTATACAGAGGAGTAACACTGAGAGAGAATCTCATTCTCCTTTAGAATAGTCCAAGAATTCCATGCACAAGTATTCTCCTTCCTGATCTCATCATAGGACATAATACTTATACCCGTAATTTGGTTCTCTACTTCTAACTTATATTCTGTGAATATCTCAAAAATTTCGGACTTGTGTTTCAACAGGATCATATGTCTGAATCTTGAGAGATTATCAGAGAATGTAATGAAGTACAAAGAACCGGTCCTGGCATGTGTAGACAGGGGACCTTACATAAATCACTATGTATCAATCCCAAGAGTTTACCAACTCTTTCTCTGTTTCCAATAAACAGATCTTGTGCCATCTAATCTTTGTGACATGACTGGCAAGTTTCATAAGATGTAAATTCAAACTGATTTAAATATGCATCTATATGTAACTTAGCTAGTCGGGTCGCATTGATATGACCTAGTCTACAATGCCTCAAGAAGGATTCGTTCATTTCTGAACTCTTCCTCTTGTCTGTGTTCTGTATACTAGGAACTGTAGTTTGATTTAGAACGTCAATGCTTTTAGATAACGTGCCTGAACCGATCAACTATTGATATAGGAAATGTTCAAAACATTATCCAACAATACAAAATTGTATCCTTCTTTAATAAATAAAGTGTCACGACCCGAAAGTACGGAACATGACCGGCACTTAAACTACGAACGTCTCGAGGCGTACGTAATCTAAGTAAACCGAAAACCCAGAAATCCAAACCAAGAAAAGTAGTAGAGTGAAGGAAAACCAATTTAAAATCAAGTAATTTTAATAGCATAAGCCAAGTTATGCGGTTTTAAAAACATCAAGTATTTCCTGAAAATTTAGGCAGAGTCTCTTTTGTAAAAACTGGCTCCCAAACGGGATACAACATGAATAGTATACGAAATCAATAAAAAGGCATCCCCAAACGGGAGCTAGCTCTTCGTTAATCGACGGTCACAACCACACGAGCAATATAATATACAACGCCAAGGGCGAGGATCAAAACTCAAAAGGAACTCAAAACAACAAGAAAACCATAGAAATACAACGCGCGACTCTAAGGTCGAAACAATAACATCACTGGTCTCTATCTCAAAAATAACACATGTTTGGTTGATGGAACTTCTAGATACAACAGAATAATAATATACAAGATATATAATGGGGGGGTACGATACAAGTAAACCCACCTACTAGCAAATCACCCGAAGGAAACTATGCCCGCAAGCCGTAAAGAAACCTGTACGGCAAACCTGCAAGAAACTGGGGCACAACGGGGGTGAGTTGCCAACTCGTGAATAGAAAAACATCTACGGAAAGAAATCGCATAAATAACGCAACCTAGGTCAATGATCATAATATAACCTCAATTATATATATAACATGCAACCTATAACAAGGCTAGGGTAAATATCTAATCCGAGTGTAATCTCATGTGCCCGTGTCAGTGCCTTAGGTAGCAATATATTATATGAATGAGGTATGAATGCATGAAAACAGAATACATGCAAGTGAAGAACTATTTTTATAATTTAGTGAGATTTCCTTTGTATATTTTAAAATGAGGCATCATAATGAAATCAGCATAAAACAGTGCCTAGCATCGGCACAAAACGTAATCCCAATATCTCGATATCTCTGTATCACAGTCTCTGTACCTCAATATCTCGAAATCTCAATATCTCAATCACAATATCTAGGGCGCCGTCAGTCCAGACCGGCCCCTACCATCCATCTCAAGACCACGACGGTATCCTCCGGATATCCGACGCGTCGGGTAAAATCACCGGTAGGTAGTGCTCCCCTGCCACACTCACATCGTCATCATCACGCGCTTCTTGCCCCGGGGTACCTTACCGGGTCCATCATGTACCCGAAATGGTTCATCCGTCACCTCGAAATCCATCAGCAAACTCATGGTGGACGACTCATACATCATGGGAAAAACCGCACTTTTTATTTAAAAAGAGAGAAATCAGTTCATATAAGTTTTGCGGTTTTCCCCCCAAATCCAGAAAATCTCATGGAAATCCGAATCCAAATCATCAATAGCATGTAAAACCATGAATATAGGCATAACAATGAATAACTGTATGCATGAAGTGACAAGTAATAACTACAATGTTAAGCTGGCATATAAGGCAGGTACACTAATATCACGTCAAATTACTAACTAACAAGCTAAGTCAAGAAATAATATTTTCTAAGGTGTACGTGACATGGCAATTACCGATGAAGATGTGTGTGAGCTGGCAAGTAAGTGTACGTGGTACATACGCATCATCGGTAATGGTGCCGGTGTCCTAACAATATGATATCAACATTACAATAAGAAATTATAACATAAGTATGCGATGCGAAGCGAACCACAATAATAAGCGGGAGCTGAATACTAGATGCAACTGTAACTAACCTGCATTAATCTAATATAAGTCCTACAAATGGTGCCTTTTGAAATAACACGAATCATGGGGTTTTGAAAATAGGGGCTACGGTGTTTTTATGAAAAGATACGTCTTTTGAAATATCCGTAGGATCCCTTGAGCTGTCTTTTAAAATACACACGATTCGTTAGTTTTTGAAATAGGTAAGAATCGACTCTAATCTAACAACTAAACAAAACAAAATGGCTAAGCTAACAAGCTGGACTACAGGTAAGAAAACCGCCTAACATCTGAGTCCATCCATATACATACATGTATATATATTAGTCGGTGATCCCGCCTCAATAATATCATATCCGATACCATATCTATAATCAGTCATCCCAAGTCAAGAGTGCGGATCAATCATCAAAATATAGCTCATACGTAAATCCGTCGTACGGCATCCCCAAATCGGGGTAGGGGTCAATATCATATTCCTCACACTATTCCTCAGGTATCCTCTTTATCCAAGATCATAGTCTAGGGTACTTGTTAGTGTATATGCCCTAGAGGCCATTACTGTATCATACTAGTTTGTATATTACTTAATGGAAGCTTGGGATATTCACCTTGTATATACAATCTTGCTCAAAATAGTAGTATGCTACTTGGTTTGTTTCTACTTCAATGTGTACATGTGTTTATTTTAGTATATCGCCTATACACATTAGTGGAGCTCTTAGGATCTTTGCTTGATTACCATCGTTGTGATGGCAGTCACACTAGTGGGGCTGGGTAATCTATAAGCACATCCTTATGCAGGTCCCAGGTCGCAGGACTATCGAGACAGGGCATCGATACTCCGGAGTAGACTAGCGTGTGCGCTTCTCATCCCAGTGTGGGAGATGGTCTGTCCCACAGCCATCAGCACGTCGTACTTGAGAGAGTATGCGGGTGCTCGTTGGGTTACGGGTACACTGGACAGGACTCGTCGGGAACTGACTAGTTGGTATTATGCCTATCGTCAGTTATCAGTTCCCAGGTGACATGAGTACAGCTTAGTCCGCTGACTTGACACTGTCACTTCGCCTCGAGTGTGTTCCCACTGTACTTTGATTACTGCCCTACCACGGCTCAAAGGAGTCGTGCAAACAGGTGGTAGTTGGGTGCAGTCCCGAAGCACTTGGAGGCAGTGACGGTTAGACAGGATTCGTCTCTCTCGGTATTAGGGGTTGACATCGCGCTGTGTCTAGGAGAGCCATTACACGAGTAGTCCCTGTCCAGGGCAAACGAGATATACTGGTAGGCTTCCAGTGTTATCTCAGGGTGTTTTGGGCTTCACTCCGACACGACATGTACCGCTATTGGGGGACTGACGTTTACCGCCCCCTAGGCCCGCCATGCGATGTATCAGACGAACAGACCGGACTGTACCGAGATTGTCACATTCAGGCTCAGTAGGAGTTCAGATGGGTTTCGCCTCGTCAGTCTTCTTGTCGGCATTACCTGGGGACCGTTACGCACATCTAGTGCCGCTTGCGGTCTGTGGTTAAACCCACTGCCAGCGTAGTGTCTAGTCTTTAGAGTCCCACACAGAAAGCTTTTAGCCTTTAGGCAAAAGAGTAGAGGTCGCATGGTTTTGCGACAGGTCGCATGGTTTTGCGACAGGGTTCGGTCACATCCGTGCACCTGTGCACGTACAGTGTCCGGACAGTTTACACTAGCGGGCTTTGGTTTAAGCCAGATCCTAGTGTACGTATTGGGATTGGATTTATCCAGTTTGTATTCGTGTTCCTCGGAACACGGATGCGGGTGTGTATGCACAGTTGACGGAGAGACAGAGGCAGAGGATTCTCATTAGGGTTGTTGACCGTTGACTATTGACTTTTTGCTCAACCCTAATGAGAATATGATATATGATTAACAATTATATTAATTAAGTATTATGGTGACATGGTTGTTGACTTATTGACTTTGTTGACTTGTTGACTTTTGTTGACTTGTTGACTTTGTTGACAGGTTGACTAGGCTTGACTAGTTGACCATCATGATAACCATAGCCATCATTTCATGGCAAAGACTTTTGCTTGCTTGCTCAAAATGAGTGCATGAAATGATATGGTTATGGTTGCTTCAACCATCACATAACACTTGATTGGTATGATGAGTTATCATTGTTTTAGATTATGAGAGGATGAAAGGCAAAAGAGAGGCTCATTCTTACTTGCTCATTCTCTCTCTTGTTCTTGAGCTCTCTTGTTTTTGCTCTCACCCTCTTCCTCTTGCTCCCTCTCTTGACTCTATGGTTCACTTGTCTCATGAGTTGAGAATCAAGAACCATAGATAAAATCCCATACAAACTCTTCTCTACTCACTCTAGTTCACAAGGTTTAGCAAACCGAGTGAACTAGTTTCTTCAAAGTTCGAAGAAGGAGCCAAAGGTTGGAGCTTTCAAGTGGACCTATCTTCGGTGTACGGAGACGACGGGAAGAAGCCGATCCGGACCACCATCGGAGTTTGAAGACGAAGGAGTTCAAGACAATCAAGATATAACCCCCTAACCGAGTAGTTGGCAACTCGTAGTTAGGTTGTTAGTTAGAAGTTTAACAAAGATCCGGGTTATAAGTCCATGTTACCACCTCTATAAAAATCGTTTTTTTATCAAATTCCGCATGCCCGAAAGAACCGGGAGAGGTAGCATGGACTTACAGTGGTATCAGAGCCAGGTTAAACTCTATCTTACATGTTAGCAAAGTAGCTAGAAGATCGATCAAAGAAAAGTCGCAAAACGAACCCAAAATCGCCAAGTTTCTGCCGATTTTTATTCTGCTCAAAAGTTGATAATTTTCATCTTAAAAATCGGCTCAGGCTTTTATTAGAATAGTCACCAAATTTGGTCCAACGATTGAGTCAAAGAGCCGCGGAAACGCGGCGGGAGCACGCTCCCGCCGCGGATCCACGGCCGAGTTGACTCGGCCGAGGTCCATCTTTGGTGCAGTGTAATTCTGGGGTTGTTTTGGGATTTTTGGAATATATGTTTTCTGCCCAGATTTTCCAGAACGAAAATTTTATTTTTGGGGTCCTGAAAATCCGTATTTTTGATCGAACTTCTAAAAGACTTAAGCTGACGGGTTTTTCTGTAATCTAATATTTGTATTGAACGTCTACTAATCGCTATATGTCGATTAGTGGGGGTTATACAAATCTGTGATATGTAATGTTGGAATGTGTATTTGAATATGTTGGATTGTCGCGGGTGAATAGCCGGGGGTTGTGAGACGAGAGTTTTCTTTTCTTTCAATTCATGTAAATTTGTAAATTGATGTAATAATTATTTGTATGGCCGCACAACCGGGTCGGGGTCGTAGCCGTCATTGTATAATTTCTTTTTACTGTTTTTGCTCCTAGGATAGACCCATGGAGGGGTGCACAAACTACCGGGTATGCCGAAGTGCCGAGTGGCCTACTCACGGGGATGAGGGAGGTTGCTTCGCTTCGGGTACTTGGCGGGTAGTTTGCCGCACCCGTAGGGGTCTTGGGTGGGGTATTGGCTATTCACCGCGACCGTGTAATCCGCTTTTCGTTACAAGCTCGTACGAATTGCAGGTTCCTAGTATATCCAATGTGTTCATCTGTGATCTGAAATGTTTATCATTGCAGTATATCTATATATGATATTATTTAGGCGTTGCTTATGTTTTACAGCCGCGCTAGCCCAGCCCCCGCTCTGTCGTTAGTTAAGTAACCTAACGGGTAATGACGGGGCCCCGTGGCGAATGCGAATGGCATAAGCGTACGTCATATTTTGGTTGTTTTCTGCAATGGTAGGATTAAATGATGGGACGCATTAAAAGAACTAATGCAAGAATATCACGCATTAAAAGAACTAATGCAAGAAAATAAACCAAGTTAAAGTCGTTGGAACACTTTCGAAAAACCACTCGGTTCTTTTCAAAACAAACTTTTAAAATGTGGAGTTTGAGCCACTCCATTTAAAAGCTATCTCGTTCCATCGACTAAATCAAGTTCACTACGTTCACGGTTTCGCCAAAACCATTCGTAGCCCTCCGTCATTTCGCATAAATGGTCAATAGTATTCAAGCTATGCATGTTGGCCAAAGTCAAGGCATAGTGATTGGTAGCTATTGGGTATTCATGTGTAGCATAGATAGATGCGTTGGTTTGGGACAGTCGTACTGCCATTTTGGCCAAAGTCAAGGGTGGGTACGGGTGGATCCAAATTAACCTGGATAATGACGGGCAGAACTTGACATGTGACTTATGATATTTTGGCCAAAGTCAAGGTCATAAGAGCATGGGGCAAAAATCCACATCGGGAGTTTCAAAAGAACTGAAACTTGCTAGTATTGCATACCATTTGGAGCGTGATGATTCTGGTAGGATTCCTTCAGTTTCATCACGCGATGATATTTGGATCCCGATCCTACTGTGAGTATATGCTACTCCTCGGGAAATTTCTCACTAATCGATCAATGCTATAAACCTAGTAGGTGCCTAGAAAGGTGTTAGCGGGGCTACGCTCCCAAGGAAAAGAGGTTCTTGAATTAAGGAACTTCGCGAAAGCGTTGGAAAACCTCCCTCGAAGTACCGACACTGGCCTGGCTGAACGGTTAACCAAGTATTGTGCGGTGGGATTGATCCTGACTAATTCTTCCTTTTTGGTTTTAAGGAGGGATTCGAGAAACAGTGGGAGCCATCCTGTTTAGACAAACTAAAAACCACTCTAAACTTGCAAGAGCATCATGCTAAGTGTTTCTTCTTCTCTCTCCTAATTGCAGCGACCAATCGAAATGACTGGACTTAAGTTACTTCTAGATAAAAACATACTGACAGGGCCAAACTACAAAGATTGGCTCAGGAATGTCAAAATGGCAATCACTTACGACAAGCTGGGGTATCTTCTTACCACCAAAGCTCCCCCTTCCCCTGGTCCCACTTCCAGCGTCGCGGATAAGGAAATCCGCAAGACTTGGGAGATTGATAGCGCGAAGGCCAAGTGCCTCGTACTTGCCTCGATGGACAACGAACATCAGAGGAGGCACGAGAATATGGACCTTGAATCCATATTTCTCCATACAAAAGAACTGTATAGAGAGCAATCTCGTATCGCAAGATATGAAGCGTCGAAAAAGTTATTTTCGGCAAGGATGGCCGTCGGATCATCAGTAGCAGAACACGTGCTTAAGATGATCGGCTACATTGAGGAGCTCGCGGACCTAGGGACCACATTGGAGAGTGAGCTCTATACAGACTTAGTTCTCCAGTCCCTTCCTTCCACTTACGCCCAGTTTATACTGAACTTCAACTTACAAGAAAAGGAGGTTGAACTTTCAGAGCTCCTCAACATGCTGAGGAGCGCAGAGGGCACCCTACAGAAAGGTAGGGAAACATCCACTTTGTTTGTAGGAGGATCATCTTCTTCTAGGTCCAAGACGAAAGCCAAGGGAAAGAAGAAGAAAGCCCCCGCCAAACCAAGGGGCGGTGTTAGTAAAGTGGATACGAAGGGAAAAGCTAAAGCAACAAAGATAGCGGGGAAGCTTGTGGATAAGGAAGAATGCTTCTATTGTCATAAGAAATGACACTGGAAGAATGATTGTAGAGCCTGGAAGGCCAGAACACAGGAATTGAAGCAGGTTGCAGCTTCAGCTTCAGGTGTGTATGTTATTGAAAACTGTCTTTCAATAAACTCTACTTCCTGGGTATTGGATACCGGATCATGATCTCATATCTGTAATTCTTTGCAGGCGTTGAGAAACCGTAGGGTTTTGAAGGCAGGTGACATGACCCTCAGAGTTGCGAACGGAGCTAGCATGGATGCTAAAGCCGTGGGGGACTATCACCTGGGAATGTCAGATGGACATGTTTTGGTTTTGCGTAATTGCTTTTTTGTACCCAACGCAACTTGTAATATCATTTCTGTATCTTTAGTTTCTAAAGAAGGTTATGAATTTGCGTTTGTAAGTAATGTTGTAAACATTCACCTTAATCAAGTTTTGATTGGGTCAGGTATATTGAGTAATGGTATATACGTATTAAACCAACCACAGATTTTCAACGTCCAGAATACACACAAAAGAAAGTCTCCGGAAATAAATCAGACTTTCTTATGGCATTGTAGACTGGGTCACATCAATGAGAGAAGGTTGACGAAGTTACATACAGAAGGATATTTGAATCCGTTCGAATATCAATCGTATGCCACTTGTCAATCCTGTCTCAAAGGAAAGATGACAAAGACTCCGTTTACTGGACACGGAGTAAGAGCGAGCGAGCTCTTGGGACTCGTACACAGCGACGTGTGCGGTCCAATGTCTACACATGCGCGAAGCGGTTATTCTTACTTCATCACTTTTACGGATGACTTTTCAAGGTACGGTTATGTCTTCTTAATGAGACATAAGTCCGAAGCCTTTGGAAGGTTCCAGGAATATAAGAATGAAGTAGAAAAACAAACCGGCAAAAGTATTAAGATTCTAAGATCGGATCGAGGTGGAGAATACTTGAGTGCCGAGTTCCTGGATTATTTAAAAGAGAACGGAATTCTCTCTCAGCTTACTCCTCCATACACTCCGCAACATAACGGTGTATCGGAGAGACGGAACCGAACCCTATTGGATATGGTTCGGTCCATGATGAGTAACACTGAGTTACCGTGATCATTCTGGGGGTATGAGCTAGAATCAGCTGCATACCTTTTGAACCGAGTTCCTACTAAGACTGTGCCTACTACACTATATGAGATGTGGTGTGGGAAGTGACCCTATCTTAATCACATTAAGACATGGGGAAGTCCAGCTTTTGTCAAAAAGCAGCATGCGGACAAGCTCGAGGCACGCTCAGTACTGTGCAAGTTTGTGGGATATCCAAAGAATTCCAAGGGATATTTCTTCTACTGCGAAGAGGAACAAAAAGTTCTTGTTTCTCGTCATGCCCACTTTCTAGAACACCAGTTCTTAGAAAAGGAAATAAGTGGGAGCGCAGTAGAACTGGAAGAAATTCCAGAACCACAGACTATTACTGAAAGCTTAGTGGAACCAGAGGGTTCAAGAGAACAGGACATTCTTACGCCGCTCCGCAGAAGTAGTAGGCAGTCTCATCCGCCAGAGAGATACTACGGTTTTCTCATAGACGGGGATAGAGAGGATTGCATCATAGATTATGATGACCCTACTAGCTTCCAGCAAGCCATTCAGAGCGTCGACTCGGTAAAATGGCTGGATGCAATGCGGACCGAAATGGAGTCCATGTACACCAACAAAGTATGGACGTTGGACGTTGCTCCAGACGGCGTAAAACCCGTAGGATGCAAGTGGATCTTCAAAAGGAAGATTGGTGTAGATGGACAGGTTGAGACCTATAAAGCTAGACTGGTTGCAAAGGGTTTTCGTCAAAGACCTGGTTTGGACTATGACGAGACCTTTTCTCCAGTAGCTATGCTGAAATCCATTCGGATCCTTCTTGCCATTGCTGCCTTCCACGATTATGAGATTTGGCAGATGGACGTAAAGACAGCTTTTCTAAATGGAAATTTAGAGGAGTGTGTCTATATGGACCAGCCAGAGGGTTTCATTCAGAGTGGGAGCAGCGGAAAGGTATGCAAGTTGCTTAAGTCCATCTATGGACTAAAGCAGGCATCGCGGAGTTGGAACATCTGTTTTGATGAGACGGTCAAGGAATTTGGCTTTATCAAAAATCCAGATGAACCATGCATCTATAGTAGATTTGTAGCGAGAACTGTAGTATTCCTCGTTTTATACGTGGATGACATTCTCTTAATAGGAAATGACATTCCTATGCTACAATCTGTCAAGGGGTTCTTGTCACACAGGTTCTCCATGAAAGACCTGGGTGATGCCTCATACATTCTGGGTATCCGGATCTACCGTGACAGATCCAAGAGGATATTAGGACTTTCACAGTCCATGTACATCGACACCATACTGAAAAGATTCAGTATGGAAGATTCCAAGCGCGGTAACCTACCGGCTTGTCAGGGGATCACCCTCTCTAAAGAGATGTCTCCCAAGACTGATTTGGAGAGGGATCGCATGTCTATTATACCCTACGCTTCTGCGGTAGGCTCTATAATGTATGCGATGTTGTGTACCAGACCGGATGTAGCTTATGCACTGAGTGTGGTAAGCCGGTATCAGTCAAACACTGGGGAGAAACACTGGATAGCGGTAAAGAACATTCTCAAGTACCTGAGAAGGACTAAGGAGATGTTCTTGGTGTATGGTGGAAAAGACCTCCAGATCGAGGCCTTTGCTGACTCCAGCTTCCAGAGTGACAAGGATGATTCCAAGTCCATGTCGGGTTTTGTCTTTACCCTCAATGGAGGGGCGGTGTGTTGGAAGAGTTCCAAACAGGAAACCGTTGCAGACTCGACGATGGAAGCTGAATACATCGCTGCATCTGATGCCGCAAAAGAAGCTGTCTGGATAAGGAAGTTCTTGAAAGAGCTTCAGGTGGTTCCGTCCATTGTTGATCCAATACCTCTGTATTGTGACAACAACGGGGCTATAGCTTTAGCGAAGGAACCCAGGTCCCATCAGAGATCCAGACACATCTTGAGGCGGTATCACCTGATCAGGGAGATCGTGGATCGCCAGGAGATCGAGGTTCGGGGAGTCGCTTCAGAAGATAACACTGCAGATCCATTCACCAAGGCCTTGCCCCAGACTCAGTTCGAGCGGCTCATCGAGATAATAGGTCTTCGATACGCCAGTACATGGCCTTAGTGTAAGTGGGAGATTGTTAGTGTATATGCCCTAGAGGCCATTACTGTATCATACTAGTTTGTATATTACTTAATGGAAGCTTGGGATATTCACCTTATATATACAATCTTGCTCAAAATAGTAGTATGCTACTTGGTTTGTTTCTACTTCAATGTGTACATGTGTTTATTTTAGTATATCGCCTATACACATTAGTGGAGCTCTTAGGATCTTTGCTTGATTACCAGCGTTGTGATGGCAGTCACACTAGTGGGGCTGGGTAATCTATAAGTAAATCCTTATGCAGGTCCTTGGTCGCCGGACTATCAAGACAGGGCATCGATACTCCGGAGTAGACTAGCGTGTGCGCTTCTCATCCCAGTGTGGGAGATGGTCTGTCCCACAGCCATCAGTACGTCGTACTTGAGAGAGTATGCGGGTGCTCGTTGGGTTACGAGTACACTGGACAGGACTCGTCGGGAACTGACTAGTTGGTATTATGCCTATCGTCAGTTATCAGTTCCCAGGTGACATGAGTACAGCTTAGTCCGCTGACTTGACACTGTCACTTCGCCTCGAGTGTGTTCCCACTGTACTTTGATTACTGCCCTACCATGGCTCAAAGGAGTCGTGCAAACAGGTGGTAGTTGGGTGCAGTCCCGAAGCACTTGGAGGCAGTGACGGTTAGACAGGATTCGTCTCTCCCGGTATTGGGGGTTGACATCGCGCTGTGTCTAGGAGAGCCATTACACGAGTAGTCCCTGGCCAGGGCAAACGAGATATACTGGTAGGCTTCCAGTGTTATCTCAGGGTGTTTTGGGCTTCACTCCGACACGACTTGTACTGCTATTGGGGGACTGACGTTTACCGCCCCCTAGGCCCGCCATGCGATGTATCAGACGAACAGACCGGACTGTACCGAGATTGTCACATTCAGGCTCAGTAGGAGTTCAGATGGGTTTCGCCTCGTCAGTCTTCTTGTCGGCATTACCTGGGGACCGTTACGCACAGCTAGTGCCGCTTGCGGTCTGTGGTTAAACCCACTGACAGCGTAGTGTCGAGTCTTTAGAGTCCCACACAGAAAGCTTTTCGCCTTTAGGCAAAAGAGTAGAGGTCGCATGGTTTTGCGACAGGTCGCATGGTTTTGCGACAGGGTTCGGTCACATTCGTGTACTTGTGCACGTACAGTGTCCGGACAGTTTACACTAGCGGGCTTTGGTTTAAGCCAGATCTTAGTGTACGTATTGGGATTGGATTTATCCAGTTTGTATTCGTGTTCCTCGGAACGCGGATGCGGGTGTGTATGCACAGTTGACGGAGAGACAGAGGCAGAGGATTCTCATTAGGGTTGTTGACCGTTGACCGTTGACTATTGACTTTTTGCTCAACCCTAATGAGAATATGATATATGATTAACAATTATATTAATTAAGTATTATGGTGACATGGTTGTTGACTTGTTGACTTGTTGACTTTGTTGACCGGTTGACTAGGCTTGACTAGTTGACCATCATGATAACCATAGCCATCATTTCATGGCAAAGACTTTTGCTTGCTTGCTCATTTGTGCAAAATGAGTGCATGAAATGATATGGTTATGGTTGCTTCAACCATCACATAACACTTGATTGGTATGATGAGTTATCATTGTTTTAGATTATGAGAGGATGAAAGGCAAAAGAGAGGCTCATTCTTACTTGCTCATTCTCTCTCTTGTTCTTGAGCTCTCTTGTTTTTGCTCTCACCCTCTTCCTCTTGCTCCCTCTCTTGACTCTATGGTTCACTTGTCTCATGAGTTGAGAATCAAGAACCATAGATAAAATCCCATACAAACTCTTCTCTACTCACTCTAGTTCACAAGGTTTAGCAAACCGAGTGAACTAGTTTCTTCAAAGTTCGAAGAAGGAGCCAAAGGTTGGAGCTTTCAGGTGGATCTATCTTCGGCATACGGAGACGACGGGAAGAAGCCGATCCGGACCACCATCGGAGTTTGAAGACGAAGGAGTTCAAGACAAGCAAGGTATAACCCCCTAACCGAGTAGTTAGCAACTCGTAGTTAGGTTGTTAGTTTGAAGTTTAACAAAGATCCGGGTTATAAGTCGATGTTACCACCTATATAAAAATCGTTTTTTATCAAATTCCGCATGCCCGAAAGAACCGAGAGAGGTAGCATGGACTTACAGTACTGACCTATGTCTAGTACAACTCTAATATCCTCAATATACTCATGATCTGACTACTGATCGACAATCTCGTACAAACCGATATCGTCAGCACATATCATCATCAAGGGGTATACATCGCCCGATACGGCCTAATATCAATATCCTAGCATATCATATCTTATATCACGATCACATGTCGACCATTTTATTTATAATACTATTCACCCGTATCGCCGCCCCAAGATCCGCTATAACCCCAGGACGTACCTCAAGTACGAATCCTTCCATATCACTGATATCACAACCACAAAACAAATCTCATCGACTCAGCTCAATCCCAATATCATCCTCAAATCCGTATGTGAACACATAGTCCCATACCCATGTGAACACATAACTATAAAGAATCCTATGAGCACATATAAATAGGAATGTACGCAATTATGTATGTGTGTATGTGTAGTGCAACACTACCCTAGGGTTCGCAACACTAATGTAATCCTATACACCAATATCCATACTAACATCGTTATTAATCCAAAATAACATATAATAAATGTTGGTGTGTATACGCATCCGTATACACCACCACGGACTGCGGGGGTGCTATACGCCATCCACCCGACTTCTCCCCGTGGATATAAATCTACTCACCTGGTCCTCGCTCGCCGGTGCCGACGTCGCCACGCGCTTGCTTGTCGTCTCGAAGTCCATATGGGGTACCTACATATCAAAACGCACCATATCGCATTAAAATCCGACTCATGACCAAAACGACGCACGAATCCCACATAGGTCAAAACCTATGGTTGTTCTCACAAACCAACCCAAAAACTCTCGACGTCGGCGTGCAAACGCCCGACCATCGAGAAAAACCCAAGTACACTCATTTGCACATTCACGAATACTAATTTAAATATAGAATAGGTTAAAATTCACAAAAACCCCAAATTCACTTTAGAAGCCATTTTTTCGAAAATCTAGCAAGCAAAAATTACCCGTTTTAGTACAAAATTCGACGTTTAAATGAATGTAGCGGCCAATATACTTATTAAATATCTTAAATAAGTCATATAAATCATTTCCATAATTTAATTTCACCAAACCATATATGTTCAAAAAAACTAGTTTGCAAAAATACCGATTTTAACTCTTTTTAAAGCAAAATTCACAATTTAACAATTAAGCTTGGTTTTGCATGATCTAAAGCATTAAACTACACTTAATAATGTTAATGATGTCATGAAAAACCTAATTAGATTTTTAGTCTAACATTTGCAATTAATTTCCAAAAGCTAGTTTGCATAAAATTCCAATTTTAACAATTTACAAGCATCAATTAGTAAACTAGCAACTAGGTTAGGTTTTCATTTGCTTAAGATGATAATCTACACATTGCAACCATAATTACACAACAAAAACCCTAACTTTAGTTCACAACCCTCTCTTGAAAGTTAAATCTTTAATATCAAAATCACAATTAATTCCTAATTAAACACATAATAGCTAGATTCAAGTAATCAAACAATAACTTATGAAAAATGCTAAGATTATACCTCACAAAATTAGAGATCTAGCACCAAAATCTTGGACTCCAAATTGCTCTCTTGATCCATGATCCACACTAGAATAGGTTAAGAAGAAATGGGTAGAGATTGGATTTAAGAAATATTGAATTTTTAGCTTGATTTTGAGGCAAAAAGATGAAATTTTTGAAGGAAAAAGAGATGGGATTTTGGGGAAATTTCTGAACAGCAATGAAGGGGGGCTCGGCTGCAAGTGAGGAAAAAGGAGGAGAGAGAGGGAGGTGGGGAAAATCACATCTAGTCAAAGTCCACATTGTTTCTTTCATTTTCTATTCTATTCTTTTCTTTTCTTTTGAAAAAGGAGGTGATTGGAGAGAGGGGGAGGGGGAGGGCTGTCATGGTGGGGCCGGACACATGGGGAGAAGGAGAGAGGGTGAGGTGTGGGTGTGTGGGTTAGGGAAAAAGATAAATGTATTACCCCGATTCCCGTTAACACTAAATTCACCGGAAAAAGCCTTTTTCTTCGATATTTTCTAAACCGTTTTGGCAAATGATTTCATTTCAAAAACCACATGATAAAATTTTATTTAATGTTTTATGATGCAGAAAATTTATTTCAACTCATTCCAATTTGTAATTTTCCTTAATCAAATATATTAGTGACGGCTTAAAATAATATTAAAATAATTAATTTCGGAAAATTTTTCAGAAAATTTGAAATTTCACCAGTGGCTCAATAAACACCAAATACTAGCAATTACATAGCTAGAATATGTATATTTAATTTTATAATAAAGATATTTGCATTTTGACTTTTTACAGAACACCCCCTTATTTTACCGTTTTTCGAAATTTCACCGAAACGATTTTCAAAACGTTACAATCTTCCCCCCTTAAAGAAATTCGTTCTCCGAATTTAAATTAAAACTTCCCCCAAATACTAAAATATTTCAGCCAAAACCATCAAATCGCCGGGACTCCGAAATCATAAATACATAAAATAAATCGTAGCGCAACGCATGCGCATGAAAAATGAGCATATAACTCAAATCGGAACTCCGTCAAGCATCCCGCAATCATCGGAGTAATGGGGAAGACATCAATACCAAATCCAAGCAAAACCAATATGATATAACTCGAAACTATACATGTAAAATATATTCAGGTACTGTCCTCTGACTAGTCCTGCTCAGTACGAAAACACATAGCAATATTATAAAAACGTACTGCTCCATAAGAAATCATTCATAAATATATATGAATACTACGTGCGTCAGGTGCGCACGGAAATAAAAATCTATAAATGTGCCATACATGTGCACATAAACAATATCTAGGTGCAACGGGTGTGCACACAACATCATTCATAGGCAACGGGTGTGCCTGACAGCAAAATCAGGTGCATCTAACATGCACGAAAAATCCCGATTCAGTGCATCTGGTGTGTACCAAATCGCATCTCATAACAGGCGTCCAACATGCGCTAAAATTCCAAATCTGGTGCATCCATCATGCATGAAATCAAGAAATCCAAAATCAAGTGCCGAACATGCGCAAAATCCAATCAGGTGCACAAAGTGCACAAAACAATATCGAGTATCATAATCGAAATCGAAGTCCAGTGCATCTAAGTGCACAAAATGCGAATCACTGCACTGCAAGCATATGTGAACCATACCGAGTGCAAGAACCAAATCGTGTGCGTACATATGCACAAAATCAACTCAACTGTATGAAACCCATAAAATCATAAACATGAGAAACCAAGGCACGAAAACGATGTCAAGTGCAACAACTGTGCAAAATCGTAAATACTCAGTAGGTGCAATCATGGTCCATGAAAACAAATATCATGAAACTCAATCATCAAAATCAATCATGCGAATAGATCGCCCAAAATACCCAAAATCAAGTATGGCGGAATAGTCCCGCTCAAGCACATCCTCCAAGAAACTCTGGCCAACCGTCGTGGTCACTCATAGCATGTCTCGTCGACGATCCTGAACTCTGGCCTGCCGGTGTGCATAACATGACCACTACTGGGTCCAAGTCTTCTCGTAATTTATTCCAGAAAGGTCCTATCGAGATCTCTCCCAAATCTCGTCTCTGCCGAACTGTCCGGAAGTCATCGTCCCTTACTAGATCTGTTCTCGTTCTGGAACGGCTGCATACTCCACGCGACTCCTTCTGGAAGGTATACCCAAGTACAATGCCTCGGCATACGCATCGTATTTCTGATGTCGGCGGAGTGGGACGTCATCTCATCTAGATCTGGTACGAACCTCTTACTTCACTTTCTCTAATGTCGACTGCTTCGGACTCGTCTCATCGTGGCTGCATGGACTGAGCTCCAACGGCTATCCTCGTACCTGGAGTCTCCCAAGAAATGCATCTCACCGCCTAGCATCCGAATTAAGTCGAGCCATCCGATCGAGTCGTCAAAACCTCATAATCCCCCCAGAGCTCAACATCTTGGGCACAGTGTAATAGTATCGAGTACATACCCCAGCATCGGTGGTCCAGTCGTAGAAGGGCAAACCCAAGCCTCACTAATGGCGCCGTAGAACAGCCGCAAACCCGAAGGTTCAAAGGCTTTCACACGGTCATTAAGTCGAGTTAGGGTTTCATTCTTCTAGAGGGACCATAGAATTGCCTGCATGTCTTTCCGACTACTTTAAACTTGGAATAATAGGTTTCTGACATTCGATCGTCTCTATCGACTCCCAACGTCTCCGCGTGAAGTCGTCTCTAGCTGGAATCAATCTATCTGATGACCTCGCATCGGGGTAGGCGAATGATCCACATGTCCTAGTCATTCATCCTCGATGACTAGCGACCTTCTATCATCTCTTAGTACAACTCATTCTGCACTAACCCCAGCATCTGGGGCAATATCTCGTCGTTCCCAGCAATAACTGGCTCGCTCGTCTGCACGCTGAACGGTGCCTCAATCATCAGGAGTAAGCAACACACCAACGGTCATCAAAATCTGGCTGGCTTCTATCATTGGCTCAATCCTCTAGTGTCGATCCGCACATCCGAGTAACCTCATAAAGGCGATCCGCCAAACGCTCGTGGCGCGGAAACACAGTAAAAAGACATATCTCCGCAATCGTGTGTCGCCGGAATTTCGCCCTGGTCAGTCCTCGTTCATGACGAGCTCGTGCTGACCGCAACTCTAGCTGTAGCTCTCCCTGCCCGTAATCGTGGCAGCAAAACCATAACTGGTACTGATGAGGCTAGATCGGAATGAATATAATACTGAGCAAAGAAATGTACATCCTAAGGCTTCTTAAATGGAGTAGTGTATCGTAAATATGCCGCGGAACATACCTACGGTACGTCACTCTACTTTAGTCACCTATTCCATCAACCAACATCCTACGCTCCGAAGGTAAAACCTAACGCTTTGATACCAACTTTGTCACGACCCGAAAGTACGGAACATGACCGGCAATTAAACTACGAACGCTCGAGGCGTACGTAATCTAAGTAAACCGAAAACCCAGAAATCCAAACCAAGAAAAGTAGTAGAGCGAAGGAAAACCAATTTAAAATCAAGTAATTTTAATAGCATAAGCCAAGTTATGCGGTTTTAAAAACATCAAGTATTTCCTGAAAATTTCGTCAGAGTCTCCTTTGTAAAAACTGGCTCCCAAACGGGATACAACATGAATAGTATACGAAATCAATAAAAAGGCATCCCCAAGCGGGAGCTAGCTCTTCGTCAATCGACGGTCACAACCACACGAGCAATATAATATACAACGCCAAGGGCGAGGATCAAAACTCAAAAGGAACTCAAAACAACAAGAAAACCATAGAAATACAACCCGCGACTCTAAGGTCGAAAGAATAACATCACTGGTCTCTATCTCAAAAATAACACATGTTTGGTTGATGGAACTTCTAGATACAACAGAATAATAATATAAAAGATATATAATGGGGGGTACGATACAAGTAAACCTACCTACTAGCAAATCACCCGAAGGAAACTATGCCCGCAAGCCGTAAAGAAACCTGTACGGCAAACCTGCAAGAAACTGGGGCACAACGGGGGTGAGTTGCCAACTCGTGAATAGAAAAACATCTACGGAAAGAAATCGCATAAATAACGCAACCTAGGTCAATGATCATAATATAACCTCAATTATATATATAACATGCAACCTATAACAAGGCTAGGGTAAATATCTAATCCGAGTGTAATCTCATGTGCCCGTGTCAGTGCCTCAGGTAGCAATATATCATATGAATGAGGTATGAATGCATGAAAACATAATACATGCAAGTGAAGAAATGTTTTCATAATTTTGTGAGATTTCCTTTGTATATTTTAAAATGAGGTATCATAATGAAATCAGCATAAAACAGTGCCTAGCATCGGCACAAAACATAATCCCAATATCTCGATATCTCTGTATCACAGTCTCTGTACCTCAATATCTCGAAATCTCAATGTCTCAATCACAATATCTAGGGCGCCGTCAGTCCAGACCGGCCCCTACCATCCATCTCAAGACCACGACGGTATCCTCCGGATATCCGACGCGTCGGGTAAAATCACCGGTAGGTAGTGCTCCCCTGCCAGGCTCACATCGTCATCATCACGCGCTTCTTGCCCCGGGGTACCTTACCGGGTCCACCATGTACCCGAAACGGTTAATCCGTCTCCTCGAATCGGGTCTTGAAATCCATCAGCAAACTCATGGTGGACGACTCATACATCATGGGAAAAACCGCACTTTTTATTTAAAAAGAGAGAAATCAGTTTATATAAGTTTTGCGGTTTTCCCCCCAAATCCAGAAAATCTCATGGAAATCCGAATCCAAATCATCAGTAGCATGTAAAACCATGAATATAGGCATAACAATGAATAACAGTATGCATGAAGTGACAAGTAATAACTACAATGTTAAGCTGGCATATAAGGCAGGTACACTAATATCACGTCAAATTACTAACTAACAAGCTAAGTCAAGCAATAATATTTTCTAAAGTGTACATGACATGGCAATTACCGATGAAGATGTGTGTGAGCCGGCAAGTAAGTGTACGTGGTACATACGCATCATCGGTAATGGTGCTGGTGTCCTAACAATATGATATCAACATTACAATAAGAAATTATAACATAAGTATGCGATGCGAAGCGAACCACAATAATAAGCGGGAGCTGAATACTAGATGCAACTGTAACTAACCTGCATTAATCTAATATAAGTCCTACAAATGGTGCCTTTTGAAATAACACGAATCATGGGGTTTTGAAAATAGGGGCTACGATGTTTTTATGAAAAGATACGACTTTTGAAATATCCGCAGGATCCCTTGGGCTGTCTTTTAAAATACCCACGATTCGTTAGTTTTTGAAATAGGTAAGAATCGACTCTAATCTAACAACTAAACTAAACCAAAGGGCTAAGCTAACAAGCTGGACTACAGGTAAGGAAACTGCCTAACATCTGAGTCGATCCATATACATACCTGTATATATATTAGTCGGTGATCCCGCCTCAATAATATCATATCCGATACCATATCTATAATCAGACATCCCAAGTCAAGAGTGCGAATCAATCATCAAAATATAGCTCGTACGTAAATCCGTCGTACGGCATCCCTAAATCTGGGTAGGGGTCAATATCATATTCCTCACACTATTCCTCTGGTATCCTCTTTATCCAAGATCATAATCTAGGGTACTGACCTATGTCTAGTACAATACTAATATCCTCAATATACTCATGATCTGACTACTGATCGACAATCTCGTACAAACCGATATCGTCAGCACATATCATCATCAAGGGGTATACATCGCCCGATACGGCCTAATATCAATATCCTAGCATATCATATCTTATATCGCGATCACATGTCGACCATTTTATTTATAACACTATTCACCCGTATCGCCGCCCCAAGATCCGCTATAACCCCAGGACGTACCTCAAGTACGAATCCTTCCATATCACTGATATCACAACCACAAAACAAATCTCATCGACTCAGCTCAATCCCAATATCATCCTCAAATCCGTATGTGAACACATAGTCTCATACCCATGTGAACACATAACTATAAAGAATCCCATGAGCACATATAAATAGGAATGTACGCAAGTATGTATGTGTGTATGTGTAGTGCAACACTACCCTAGGGTTCGCAACACTAAAGTAATCCAATACACCAATATCCATCCTAACATTGTTATTAATCCCAAATAACATATAATAAATGTTGGTGTGTATACGCATCCGTATACACCACCTCGGACTGCGGGGGTGCTATACGCCATCCACCCGACTTCTCCCCGTGGATATAAATCTACTCACCTGGTCCTCGCTCGCCGGTGCCGATGTTGCCACGCGTTTGCTTGTCATCTCGAAGTCCATATGGGGTACCTACATATCAAAACGGACCATATCGCATTAAAATCCGACTCATGACCAAAACGACGCACGAATCCCACATAGGTCAAAACCTATGGTTGTTCTCACAAACCAACCCAAAAACGCACGACGTCGGCGTGCAAACGCCCGACCATCGAGAAAAACCCAAGTACACTCATTTGCACATTCACAAATACTAATTTAAATATAGAATAGGTTAAAATTCACAAAAACCCCAAATTCACTTTAGAAGCCATTTTTCCGAAAATCTAGCAAGCAAAAATTACCCGTTTTAGTTCAAAACTCGACGTTTAAATGAATGTAGCGGCCAATATACTTATTAAATATCTTAAATAAGTCATATAAATCATTTCCATAATTTAATTTCACCAAACCATATATGTTCAAAAAAACTAGTTTGCAAAAATACCGATTTTAACTCTTTTTAAAGCAAAATTCACAATTTAACAATTAAGCTTGGTTTTGCATGATCTAAAGCATTAAACTACACTTAATAATGTTAATGAAGTCATGAAAAACCTAATTAGATTTTTAGTCTAACATTTGCAATTAATTTCCAAAACCTAGTTTGCATAAAATTCCAATTTTAACAATTTACAAGCATCAATTAGTAAACTAGCAACTAGGTTAGGTTTTCATTTGCTTAAGATGATAATCTACACATTGCAACCATAATTACACAACAAAAACCCTAACTTTAGTTCACAACCCCCTCTTGATAGTTAAATCTTTAATATCAAAATCACAATTAATTCCTAATTAAACACATAATAGCTAGATTCAAGTAATCAAACAATAACTTATGCAAAATGCTAAGATTATACCTCACAAAATTAGAGATCTAGCACCAAAATCTTGGACTCCAAACTGCTCTCTTGATCCATGATCCACACTAGAATAGGTCAAGAAGAAATGGGTAGAGATTGGATTTAAGAAATATTGAATTTTTAGCTTGATTTTGAGGCAAAAAGATGAAATTTTTGAAGGAAAAAGAGATGGGCTTTTGGGGAAATTTCTGGACAGCAATGAAGGGGGGCTTGGCTGCAAGTGAGGAAAAAGGAGGAGAGATAGGGAGGCGGGGAAAATCACATCTAGTCAAAGTCCACATTGTTTCTTTCATTTTCTATTCTATTCTTTTCTTTTCTTTTGAAAAAGGAGGTGATTGGAGAGAGGGAGAGGGGGAGGGCTGTCATGGTGGGGCCGGCCACATGGGGAGAGGGAGAGAGGGTGAGATGTGGGTGTATGGGTTAGGGAAAAAGATAAATGTATTACCCCGATTCCCGTTAACACTAAATTCACCAGAAAAAGCCTTTTTCTTCGATATTTTCTAAACTGTTTTGGCAAACGATTTCATTTCAAAAACCACATGATAAAATTTTATTTAATGTTTTATGATGCACAAAATTTATTTCAACTCATTCCAATTTGTAATTTTCCCTAATTAAATATATTAGTGACGGCTTAAAATAATATTAAAATAATTAATTTCGGAAAATTATTCAGAAAATTTGAAATTTCACCAGTGGCTCAATAAACACCAAATACTAGCAATTACATAGCTAGAATATGTATATTTAATTTTATAATAAAGATATTTGCATTTTGACTTTTTACAGAAAACCCCCTTATTTTACCGTTTTTTCGAAATTTCACCGAAACGATTTTCAAAACGTTACATAAAGAGATTGATATGATTTTGTATATCAGGTTCGGTATCTAATAGCATTTGTTCAGAATCAATGTATTGGTAATACAGGGTGACAGTGACCAACAGATTTGGCTGCAACACTTTCACCGTTTTCTGTCTCATGAAACTTATCACCCGTTCTCAGTTCTCTACCTTTTTGTAGCCCTATGTACTGATTAGATATCTGGGATCCTGATCCGGCATCAAATACCCAGGACGTAGAGAATACAGAGAAACAGTTTTTTGTAGTGAACACACCCGAAGAAGATGCATCATAATACACTTTCTTCGTTTGGGCGGCACGGGAAATCTGGTATTCCCCAATTTCCTGCTCGGTCTTATAACAAATATAAGTTGGAGCGGGACCAACGTTCCCCAGCTCAGTATAATAAGCAGGTTCGGTCAATTCATCCATATTATTATCTTGATTAAGGCATGACATGGTCGCTACCTGGAGAGAGAGAGAGAGAAGAAAACACTCTGTGTGCGCTCTAGCAAGATTAGATTGGTTATATATTTTATCTAATCAGGATGGCTCCCACTGTTTTTATCAAATCTTCCTTCAAACCTTAAAAGGAAAGACTAGCCGGGATTAATTACACTATACAAGTTCGCCAATCTTTCAGCCAGGCCAGTGTCGGTACTTTGAGGGAGGTTCGCCGTGCTTTCGCACGGACCTAATTACAGTAAACCTTGTTTTCCCAGGGGCGTAACCCCGTTGACACCTTTCTAGACACCTACTTGATCGGCTAATTGTGTAGTGCAAAACTCTCCCAGGAGTAACAATTACTCGCAGTGTGTATCGGGATCCAACTATCATATAGAAGGTATGCAATCTCATTGCAAATTTCAACACTTGAAACTCCCGAAAATGGTTTTTACCCCTAGCACCTATGACCTTGGCTAAGGTCAACAAATCATAAGCACTAGTCAAGTTCTACCCATCATTTCGTGATTAATTAGACCCACCCACATGACCCTTGGCTAAGGTCAACAAAGCCACGCGACTGTCCTAACTAATCGCATCATATGCGGTGTAAGAAGACATCATTTAGCTACCGTACACTGTACCTTGACTATGGTCAACAAACACAGCACGAATACTAAGTACTCTACTTCCTAAAATGACGAAGGGTTGCGGATGGTTTTTAAGAAAACCTTTAACGCTTTGAACTTGATCTCGTTGCGGAATCAAATGGTTTTTAAATGGAGTGTTTTGGAGGCTTTTCTAGTTTTGCTAAAGGGGTCACTCCCGGTGAAGGGATCGTCGGCCCTTTCCTCATCGAATAAGGTGCTTGATATATCATTTATACCGCTGTGCAAAGCAAAAAACTATAGAAGCAATCAAAAGACAAACCGAGGGTTGTAGCATCTGCCAATTATTGCTAAAGGGGTCACTCCCGGTGAAGGGATCTCGGTCCTTTCCTTATCGAATAAGGTACAGGATGTTCTACAAGGAACACCGCGATGCAAAACAAGAACTGTAGCTACCTGTTTTTAAGAAATTCTATTCCACAACATCTTTTAGGTTTATTTTCTTTCATTAATCTCATTAATGAATATCCCATCATTTAAGTCCACCTAAACATCACAGATAAATATAACGTACGCTTATGCCATTCGCATTCGCCTCGATGTCCCGTCTGCACCGTTAGGTTAGGTAACTAACGCCAGAGCGAGGCAAGGCTAGCGCGGGTGTAAAACATAAGCAACGTCTATATAATATATCATATATACTATATACAATATCTATCTGGACAAATCACATAATCACATCACAGATAACGCAGCAGAAAATATCATATGAAATATTGGATATACTAGGACGTCCGTGTTTTATTTTGAGCCTGTATAAAACACGGATTCCACGGTCATGATGAATAGCCAATCCCACACCCACAGACCCCTACGAGAGCGGCAAGCAACCCTACCAATTCTTGGGTTAGGAGACCCGAACTCGACTCCTCGAGATGGTCTCCCACTGGACCCTAGAACCCAGTTACTTGTGCTCCCCTCCTTGGGTCTATCCTAATGCGGAAAAGTAAATAATATACATCAACGGTGACATCTTCCGCAACCTGGAAGTGCCCCAATAAAAGAATATTACATACAAGTTTTTTACATGAATGAAAATGAAAAACACTCATCTCATATAAAAACCCCCGCCAATTCAAACACGACGATCCAATATAACATATACAGCAACACATAACATCACATGTCATCAACGTAAGTAAATATGCCTATCCCAATTGTCGTTGACGTATAGCAACGAAACCGGCGATATCACATATTACAATTACGGTCGCAGACAAGAAAGTGTAAAACTACAACAGTTGGAATCCGCAACCTGCATAGACATCGCATGCCTAACCAAATGAATTCCTTAGACATCGCATGCCTTACAATTATAAACCCAGCATTTTAGTCTCATTATCGAAAACTCTTTTCAATATCAAGTCGGGAAATTCAACAAGATTCCCGACATCCAGAACGAATGCTCTTCGCAAACTTTAATGGATGGCCGCACCCCCGATACCGTCGACGAAGTGCACCAAGGCGGAACACCGCTGCAGCGAGCACCCGAACGGATGCTTTCGGCGACGGGGTTCTCCTACAGTCACTTGGTCGGGGCTGTGGGGTGTAGCTGTCTATTAAGTTTACCCGGTGAGTATCTACGTACGCTACGTGATTGCGACGGACTTTTGATCGCATCAAAATTCCGTGGCAACCGATCAAGTGAGACTAAAGTGCTAAATTTATAATATTCAAATCAGTTATCTCATAACTACTTGTGGATTCCAAATATTGTATCACATTCGAGATAAATAGAAAATGTCAAACTTTCCGATCGAACAATCAAACACCCAAGTTTTCCCGAAACAACTCAACACATGAAATATGTTTAAAAATATTCACTTCATGCCACAGTACCAACGGTCCAGCCGTAGAAGGGTCAAGCCAACGCCTCACATATGGCACGCCGTACTGCCCCAAACCCTAAGGTTCAAAGGGCAGTTCAAGACGGTCACATAATCGAGTTAAGATTTGTTGTCTTCTAGAGGGTCCATCGTGTTACTTGCACTACTTAGAACGTTCTTAAACCACGGAAAAATCCAACACTTGGAAATTTCCCGGCAGGGGAAAATGTGGGTTTTATATCCGGTCGAACTTTTTAACATATTCTAAAATTACCCGGAAAAACACATAGACAAAATTAAACAATCCGATCGAATCATCGAGTCCCCAAAACAACCCAGAAAACTCAACTCTTGAGTGCAAATTAAAATTTCCCAAAAAACACAGGAATAACAGAAGGACATTACTGTGCAAACCACGTGCATTGATTGACCATTATGGCCGCGGAACCGCCGCCCAAGCCAGGGTGGGGCCGCGGTTCCGCGGCGCGTTGAACGATTTGGGTGCACGTGCTGCACAGTATTTCCTAAAAAACCCTGCTGATTTTTTTGAGAATTTTTGATCTGGAAAAATCCAAAGTTACAGAAAATGTACAGAGAAAGGTTGCGATTAGGGTTTCGGGGTTCGATCGGGTTTCTAACATCGTCTATACATCGCCTAAGGCTCTAGCTAGTCTCTGATACCACTGTAGGGTTCTTAGGCACACTCATGAGGTTCTACAACTGATCAACCGTGCCAAAATCAAATTTTTCATGTGCCAAAGAACCCTAATGCTAGATCGTTAACTAGAGGTAATGCGAAAAACTAGCAAGTTAACAACTTTAACTAAAAGTGAAAGGGACTACAACCTTTGTAGATCCGGTCCTCCACTTCTTTAGCTCCGTGATGACGTCCCTCCACTGCGATCAACCGGATCCCGGACTCTAGCGTTGGTTTCATCAGAGAAATGATCGGGCTAGGTCGTTGACTTCGATGCCGAAGATGATCTACGTCGAGGCGACTCAAACTCAAGCTCCATCTTCATTAGGTCATGAAACCTGTGAAGAAAACACCCTATACTACATGGCAAGTGGTAGAGGATGAAGAAATAGGAAGTGGGTTCACTTTGGATTTGGATTTCTCACTTGATTTCATCACTTGGAAATTTTCAAGAATGGTTTCTTCACTTGAAGAAGAAGATGAAGAAGAAGAAGGAAAAAGAATTATCTTGAAAATAATAAATCAAGTGAATCTTATCATAATGCAACCATGGGTGAAGTAAACACATGTAGAGAATAAACTAGGGTTTAGGTGTAATGGTTAGGTTAAGGAAAAAACAAAATGGTCAAACTTTTCAAAGCTTCATGAAGTTTCAAGTAAAAACCAAAGAAAGCCACCATTTTATTTCTTGCCAAAAATAAATGAATAAAATAAATAAATAAGTTAAAACCCTAACCATTAACCTAAACATGGTTTAAAGCATACACACACCCAAGTTTGCATGTACCATCAAACATGATACAAACTAGTGCACAAACATATATCATATATACAATGTGCACAATCTAGTGAGAAAAATAATCTTAAGTGAACCAATACTAGTTAATGTAAAGTAATATATCAAATATATAATTATACATTAAATCATTAAATCAACACTTGATTTAATGATCCGATCATATTGCATATAACCGACTAATATCTAGTGTATCAATGTATCGAATCAACACTTGATTCGGTAACCCGACAATATATTATATAACCGTCCGATGATACAAATCGCGAGAATAAAATTCAGTATCACATACTGGTATTATTCTCGGTCCCGCACATATCTCATATGCGCTCCTATTTCGTTTCGCTTGAGCCAGGAAACCTCTGTGTAGGACTCTAAAGACTCGTCAATACGCCGGCAGTAGGTGATGATCATATCAAACACCCACAAGCCGCAAGCGGTCTGCTAAACGTAACGGCCACCCGGGTATTGAGTGATCAGAAGATCAACGAGCAAGCCCGCTCACACTCCTGTGAATCCAACCAGTAACACTTACCGTACAGTCCGGTCTGTTCGTCTGATATGTCGAATATCTCGCCTAGGGGTGGTAAACGTCAGACCCCAATATCTTGATAAGACATGCCGATGTAAGGTCCATAACAAGCATGAAACTACTGATAACTCTTACCAGTATATCACTGCAACCCTAGCCAGGGATTTCCAGTTATGGCCAGTCGAGCATAGCGCAACATCAACCCCCAATACCGGGAGAGACGAATCCCCTCCTATCGCTCATTGCCTCCATGTGAATCGGGACTGTACCCAAAACCCACCTGTTTGAACGACTCTGTAGAGCCGTGGTAGGGTGGAAATCAAAGCACAGTGGGAGACACACAAGACTCTATGACGATCTCGGGTCAACAGACTAAGCTGTACCAGTGTCACCAGAGAACTGCCATCTGAGGTATAATACCATCTGGGAGTTCTCGGGGAGTCCGTTCAGTGTACCCAGTCTCCACTGAGCACCCGCATACCATCTCTGATGTCAAACACCAATGGATATGGGATTATCCATCGCCCATCGCATGGGTCGAGAAGATATACGCTAGTCTACTTTGGAATATCGATGCCCCGTCTCGATATTCCCACGACTAGGAACATTGAAGGATGTACTCATTGACTACCCAGGCCCCACTAGTATGATCTGCATCATAGTCCTGGAAGTCGAGCACACATGCTAAGGGCTTTATCAACATGTAATAGAGAGACAAAAAATATACATGTTAAGATAAAGTGCAACCAGATAGCGTACTATCATGTCGAGCAAGAAAGTCCTACCATATATGTCCCAACATCCACTACAATATACATCTCATGTACAGTAATGGCCTCTAGGGCATACATATAACTAACAATAAGTAAAGTCGGCTCACAACGAGCTCGACCCCAGAATACAAATAATATACATCATCGTCCTCACACTGTCTCTAAGTCAAGTACATATATGGTAGATGGAGAATACTAGATAAAACAATGTACATAACTGAAAGATATACAGATACCGCACAAAACCCACCTATCAGCAAAAGAGCTAGTACACCAACTGTAGGGGTATCTGTGTCAAAAGATGCAAGAACGTAGCCTGCCGCGACTCTCCGAAGGGCAACCTGCAAACACTGTGGCACAACGGGGGTGAGTTTCCAACTCGTGAATAGAGATAACATATAAAGGTAATCGCGAGCATGCACTTACTGCGTTACTCTATCATAAGCTAACAGATGATATCAATGCGCGATAAATAGTATGTGCAATAATCATGCATGTGCTCTATCAGGTAATATAACTACAGGATGAGATACAATAATGAATGCTGAGCATGGGAAGTATAACATCTACACTGAATGTCAACGTGGAATATGTAATCTGTGTCCATCAATGCACCCCAAATCCCAGCAACCCAGACGCCGGCACTCCCATCGGCCCTCAAATCCTGTACATCATTGAGAATCATGAGTGCCCAACATCGGCACCTAAATATCATAAATACTCGTGTTTAGCATCGACACGCAAATCTTCCTATATCGGGCATCCGTCAGTCCGGGTCAGCCCCCTCTCTCATATATCTATCGGGCATCCGTCAGTCCGGGTCAGCCCTCTCTCTCATATATATCTATCGGGCATCCGTCAGTCCGGGTCAGCCCTCTCTCTCATATATATCTATCGGGCATCCGTCAGTCCGGGTCAGCCATCTCTCTCATATATATCTATCGGGCTCTAGCACCGAGAAAACATATGGTGGACGCACTGAAATATCATATCAAGGGAAACCGGGTTTTTAAATAATTACTTATTCTCTTTTGAAATATCCACGGTTCCCAAATCCAGAAATAACATGAAAACAACATATCTCAATGCGTAATCTATGCAGGTATGAGGATATCAATATATACATGGCACATGTATGAATATGTGATGTAGATGTGCCCAAGTATGAATATAACATCTGCTGATATGCGGCAATTCATGACAATCATCAATAATGCGGAAACAATCTGACGTATAATGTGAGTGTCATGGAAATCACTAACGGTGTGAGTGTAGCATATAAATCGTGCTCGTGCAACTTGAACCATTAGTAATAGTGCGGTGTTCTATCAATTCTAGTTTATATACATATAGCAGGGTATGCAGTATGCACTAAATAGTAGCCATGCACAGTCAATGTATGTAAATGTAAAATGCTGCTACAAGATCCTATCAGCCCTGACGCATAACGCCATGCGGGCGATATCCCCGTAGATGTTAAATCTACTCAACGTAGTCTCTCGCTAGGTATAGCCGATGACTTGTTTCCCCTTCTTCGCGGTATCCATCGCACTCGCCTGCGAACCTAGAATTTCACAATATATCACACATAAGCTCAAAACCATACAAACACGACATTTAAAGTCAACTAGAAACCTGCGTCGCAAACCAAGCGCGTGTGTGCGCGATACGCCAAAACGTGTGATTACGCGCCTGAAGTCACTCCGACGCGTCGCGATACGCAGAAACCCCAAACCCACACACACGTATCACGCGTGTCACGAAAGATTAAAAATACGGGAAATAGGGTATTCTACTCCAGATTTTGATACAGAATAAATATTATAAAAATAGATATACCAAAATACTCCACATAGCAGCAGACTCCAGAGGCCCAACCCCCAACTCGCCCATCTGGCCGCAAATTGCGGCCAGAATGATTATTCCGACGGCCAGATTAGGGAGATAGGCTCCCAGGTTTTGTGTGTGCATTCTATACCCCCTATACATGCTACAGTAAGTCCAATTTTATTCTGAAACACCCCGGATAAAAGAAGATTGCACAGAGCCCTAAATCTAGTTAAAAATCACATTTTTACACTAAAATGATTCTTTATGGTATTTTTGTGAAACCTGAAGCAAAACCCAGTCTAAAACCACACTAATAACCCATTACCAAGCTAACCAAGCCATAAAAATGTTACTTTAAACATATCATCACTAAATCCCTTCAATAGCAATAAAAATGCACAAAAATGTGATATTTTGCTAAAGATACTACAAGTTAAGGAGAAAGGGTGCTAAACATGAATTAATACCTTCTAAAGGCCTTAAGAAACACCAAAATTTCCAGCTCCCTCCTCAAGCATGCAGATTTGCCTCCAAACACCTCAAAAACTCATTTTTCCTAAATTTTTGTGAAGGAAAAGAGTGGTTTTTGTATAGGATTTGTGTAGAGATCAAAGAGAAGTGAAAAGGAGAGGAAAAGGTGAAGAAAAGCTAGGGTTTTAGCTGCTGCCTCTGCAGAATTTCTGAAGTGAGAAAGGAGAGAGAAAAGTTCGGAGAAAATGGTCACCAAAGTCAAATGTTCACCTAACCACCATGCTTCTATTTTCTATTGCTAATTGAATTTTTAAAAAGGGTTTTGTTTTGATTAAAAATGTGGGAATAAATTATCAACCATGCTACAAAAGAAATGGTTAACATGATACACTAAAAGACCTAAGTCACAAAATTGGCTAAGTGTGCAAGTGTACAGTACAAAGGAAAATTTTCCAATTAGGGTAAACCCGATTAAAATAACTAATAATCCTATGTACACTTATATAATAACACGCACGATTACTAATTAACACGAAAAACATTCTAACGAAATTTCAAAGTGTTACAACTTGCTTTTATATGATAGCTTAGAAATTGCATTTAATTACTGTGTTATCTCATGCATGTATATTATATATTCATTTGCCATGCAATAGTATGGGCCAGTTTGGATGGCCGGATCCCGGTATTCATTATTATTGACTATTCATTGTTGGATTTCGGATTTTCCATGAGATTTCTGGATTTGGAGAAACCGCAAGATTTATTAAACTCATTTATCATTTTCAAAGATAAAAAGTGCGGTTTTCTCGTGATATGATATGAGATATGTCCACAATGAGTTTTCTCGGCTCTTGAGCGATATCATACAGCCGATTTGAGGAGGAGGAGGAACCGTCTGTGGGTGCATGGTGGATCCGGTGTGGTACCCCGGGGAAAGATGGTCGCAGATGATGGCGTTGAGCCTCGCAGGAGAGCACTACCGACCGGTTATTTGTGACGGGGCGGATATCCGGAGGATACCGACGTAGTCGTGAGATTTGATGATTTTGGGCCAGTCCGGATAGCCGGAGCACAGGGGCCAGTCCGGATAGCCGGAGCCCGAGATATTGAGACTTGAGGTATTGAGATATTGTGATATGGGCCAGTCCGGATAGCCGAAGCCCGAGATTTCAGATATTGGGATTTATGTTTTGTGTCGATGCTAGACACAGATTTTATGTTGATTTCATTGATGATACCTCGATTTATATATACAGAAATTTCACTAAATAATGAAAACAGTTTTCTCGTTCATAATATATTCTGTTTTCATTTTGATGCATTCATACATCATATATATGATATGTTGCTATGTGAGGAACTGACATGAGCACGTGGTATCACACTTATTTGTAGATGGTTCAGGATTTTATATTATTAAGGATATATTATGATTGTGTGACCTAGGATTGAGTCATACATGCAATTTCTGCTCGGTGATGTTTTCTACTCACGAGTTGGCAACTCACCCCCGTTGTGCCATAGTTTCTTGCAGGTTTTGCCGTACATGTTTTCCTTGGCGGCTTTGCTGGCACATAACTTCATTCCGGGTGATTGCTTTGGTAGGTGGGTTCACTCGCATCGTGACCACTATTGTACTTATTATTTCAGTTGTATCCAGTAAACTCCATCAACCAGACTTGTTTTTATTTATAGACTTAGAAGGCCAGTGTATATTATTTCGACCTTAGAGTTGCACTTGTATTATTATGGTTTTCTGGTTGTTATTGGTTTTCATTTTGAGTTTTGATCCTCGTCGTTCGGCGTTGTATATTATATTGCTTGCGTGGTTGTGACCGCCAATTGGTGAAGAGCTAGCTCCCGCTTGGGGATGCCTTTATATATATTTCATGTGTTGTACCCATTTGGGGCCAGTATTTACAAAGGAAACTCTGCCGAAATTTTCAGAAAAGACTTGAGGAAATGCATACTACGGCTTATTTTGTTAAACCACTTGCTTTAAAAGTAAAATTTTCCTTCTCTCTCTTTAAAAATTGTTTAGATTTTTGGGCTTTTGGCTTACTTGAATTAGATGGGGTCCTATAGACTTCATATGATTCAAGTGCCAGTCACGTGCCATTTCGGATCGTGACAAAGTTGGTATTAGAGCATTAGGTTTAACCTTGGTTCGAGTCTATGTTTGACTATGCGGAGTCTAGGGCATATATATATTCGGAACGTAGGCTTGACCTTACAGAACTTAGACTTGGTCAAGGGGGTATTAGACCAAAACTTTCGTCGCATAGGTTGACCTTGGCTGATGGAGTAGGTGACTTAAGTAGAGTGACATACCGTGTGTATGTTCCGCGGCATACTTACGATACGCTACTCTGCTTAAGAAGCCTTAGGATGTATATTTCCTTGCACTGTATTGTATTCATTCCTATGATCTATCCCCATCAATATCGGTTTATGGTTTTGCTGCCACTATTACACGGGCAGAGAGAGTTGCGGTCAGCACGAGCTCGTCATGGACGAGGACTGACAAGGATGTATTCCAGTGACACACGACTGCATAGGTGTGTCGTTTTATTGTGTTTTCACGCCATGGGCGTTTGATGGATTGCTTTTACGAATTTCTCGGACGTGCAGATCAGCACCAGAGGATTGGGCCACCGCTAGAGGCCGGCTAGAATGTGATGACCGTTAATGTATCGCCTATTCTTGATGATTGAGACTATGTTCAGCGTGCAGACGAATGAGCCAGTTGTTGCTGCGAATGTCGAGATATCGCCCCAGATGTTTAGAGCTGTTGCAGCACGAGTTATACTTAGAGATATGATAGAAGATCGCTAGTCACCAAGGATGAATGACTAGGACATGTGGTTCGTTTGCACAACCTGATGCGGGGTCATCAGATTGATTGATTCCAGCTAGAGAAGACTTCATACAGGTACGTTGGGAGTCGAAAGAAAACGATCGAATGTCAGAAACCCATTTTCCAAGTTTAATGTATTCGGAAAAACATGCAAGTAATTCCGTGGACCTTCTAGAAGAATGAAACCTTAACTCGATGTAATGACCATGGGAACGCTTTTGAACTTTAGGGTTTGCAGCAGTTCCGCGGTGCCATTGATGAGGCTTGGGTTTGCCCTTCTACGGTTAGTCCATAGGTACTGAGGCATGTACTGGATATTATTAAACTGTACTCAAGAGTTGAGCTCTCGGGGGAGTATGAGACTATGACGAATCGATCGAAAGGTTCGACGTCGTTCGGATATCATGTGATGGGATACATTGCTTGGGAGACTCCAGATACGAGTATAGCCGTTGGAGCGCAGTCCATGCTGCCATGAAGAGATGAGTCCGAATCAGTTGACATTACAGAAAAGTGGAGTAAGAGGTTCGTACGAGATCTTGATGAGATGATGTTCCACTCCGCTAACATCAGAGATGTGATACGCATGCAGAGGCGTTGTATATGGAAATACCTTCCAGAAAGTGTCGCGATGAGTATGCAGTCATTCCGGAATAAGAAACAGATTTAGTAAAGGATGATAACTTCCGGGTAGTTCGGCAGAAACGAGATTTAGGAGAGACCTCGACAAACCTTTCTGGAGTACTACGAGAAGACTAGAACCCAGAAGCGGTCATTTTATGCACACCCAGCAGGCCAGAGTTCGGTATCGTCGACGAGACATGTTATAAGTGACCATGATAGCTGGACAGAGATCTTTAGAGGATGTGCCAGAGCGGGACGGTTTCCGCCATCTTTGATTTCGGTATTTTGGGCGATTTATTTGCATGATTGAGATTTTGTGCACCACAGTTGCACTTGACTTCGATTTGATGTCATTCAAGATGCTGATTTTGATTTCATGCCTATGGTATGCATTTGATTTGACTTGTGCTTTCGGCATAGTTTTCATGCACTTTTAGTATTTGGATTCGATTTTTGTTCACGCTGACGCACATGGTTGTGAGATTATATACCATGGTATACCTGATTTGGATTGAGATGTGTTGTATACCGTCGATTTCGATTGTGATACTCGATATTTGTTTTCGTGCACCTTGTGCACTTGAGTTGGATTTTGCGCATACTTGACGTTGTTGATGCGATTTTCGTGCACGCCAGATGCACTAAATCGGGATTCTTCGTGCATATCAGATGCACCTGATATTGCTGTCAGGCACACACGTTTCCTTTGACAGGTGTTTCGTGCACACCTGTTGCACTTAGATTTTGTTTCTGTGCACATGTATGGCACATTCATGTATTTCGATTTTTGTGCGCACCAGACGCACATGGCATTCATATACACATTTTGGGATTGATTCTTATAGAGCAGTAGGTTTATAGTACCGAGCAGGACTAGTCAGAGGACAATACCTAAATATATTTTTCCATGCATTGATAGTTATCGAAGGAATTTCCAAAAGGGAGCTATAGTCTCATTATTTACCTACGTGTCCGAGATGACACGAGACATTTAAGAAAGGAAACCATTCTAAATTATTTTTTCAAAACGGCGGGACGTGTATGTTAAACAAAAGGTATATTGTTGGATATAGTGCCCTCTAAGTCAATTATTGGATCACAGGTACATGATTACAATGATTGAGGGAGGACCTATACCGATATGACAGTCTTGCTCGAGATGATAGTATGCTATCTGGTTTGTCTTTATCATTGTATACATGCTTTAGTTCTCTATTGCATGTTGATAGAGCCCATATGATTCTTGCTTGACTGCCAGCAGTATGATGGCGATCATATACGTGGGAGCTGGGGTCTGTAAGCACATCCTTAAAGTGTCCCTAGTCGTGGGAGTTTCGAGACAGGGCATCGATACTCCAGAGTAGACTAGTGTATACAGTTAAGAACCAGACGAGGGGCGGTGGCCGGTCTCACAATCCATTGGTGTCAGTTGGTTCACCTAAGATGTATACAGGTGCTCATTGGGTTATGAGTACACCGGACAGGAATCGCCGGGAACCTGCTACTTGGTATTATACCTAGCGTCAGATAGCAGTTCCCTGGTGACAAGTGTACAGATTAGTTCATCGACCTGAGGTCGTCATTTGTCTCGTGTGAGTTTCCACTGTGCTTTGATTTCTACCCTACCACGGCTCAAAGAAGTCGTGCAAACAGGTCTTTTTTGGGTACAGTCCCGAGCCACATGGATGAAAGTGAGCGGATCGGCAGGGGATTCGTCTCTCCCGGTATTCGGGGTGAGATCGCGCTGTTTCTAGGAGAGCCATTACACAAAGCCCTCGGCCGAGGCAGGAGATTTACTGGTAGGTACTCCAGTAGTATCTTAGGGTGTTCTGGGCTACTCTCTGACACGACTCATACCGCTATTAGGGGTCTGACGTTACCAGCCCCCTAGGAAGATATGCGATACTCATAGACGAACGGACCGGACTGTATGTATATTGACATTGTTAGGCTCAGTAGGGTTGGTGGATGAGTTCACTCGTCAGCTTCCCTTCCAATCAATACATAGGAAACCGTTACGTATGTAAGTCCACGTTGCCAACCCCGGTTCTTGCGGGGAGGCGGAAACGGTATAAAAATCAAATTTTTAGCGCATGGGGAAACATGGACTAACAAAGTCGGGATTTTTTCTAAACTAAACTAGCGAGAAAGCTAAAGAGAGTTAGCTACTCGGAAAAGAGGTTATACCTAACTTGAACTCCTTCTCCTTGAAACTTTTGTAGGGGTTGATGGTGCTTTCCTCGTCGCCTTCTTCCGTCAAAGATGGATCCACCTGAGGGTTCAACATTCGGGCTCTTTCTCGAACTTTGAGTGAACTAGGATCTATGGCTTGCTAAACCTCTAACCCTAGAGTGAGTAGAGAGTGGCTTTGGGGTGTTTTTATCTCAAGGAGATGGATTCTCAACACATGAGAAGGGAGCTCCTTGAACTAGAGGAGGAGGAAGAAGAAGAAGGAGAGTGAAGAGTTATGATAGAATGAATAATATCCTTCTCATTTTACAACCATAACAAAATGAAAAGAATTATCAAATTAACAATAATAATAAAAATGAAATAGTTGATGGATGGTTTGGAATGACCATTATCATTACATTCATTAAATGGTTTTGCTAGAATCAAAGAGCATCTTTGATATGTAATGATAATGGTCAAACTTTCAACCATGGTCAACAAGTCAACCTTGGTCAAGAAGTCAACAAACCCAACCATGACATAATTTCATTTAATTAATATTATTAATTGATATATCATAAATTCATTAGGGTTTGGAAAAAGAAGACTGTCAACTGTGCATACACACCCGTTCGGAAACCCTAATGAAAATCCTCTTCCTCCGCCTCAAACAACTGTGCATATACACCCGCATTCTTGTTCCGAGGAACATGAACACAATGAGATAAAACTAACCCCAAAACATATACTAGTATCTGGCTCAAACCAGAGCCTGCTAGTAATATCCGTCCGGACTCCAAACATGCACAAGTGCGCGGATGAGAACGAACCCTGTCGCAAAACCATGCGACCTTTACTCTGTTTTGCCCAACGGCGAATAGCCCTCTGTGTGGGACTCTAAAGACTCGACACTACGCTGGCAGTGGGTTTAACCACAGACTGCAAGCGGCACTAGCTGTGCGTAACGGTCCCCAGGTAGATGCCGATAAGAAGACTGACGAGGTGAACCCCATCTGAACTCCTACTGAGTCTGAATGTGACAATCTCCGTACAGTCCGGTCTGTTCGTCTGATACATCGCATGGCGGGCCTAGGGGGCGGTAAACGTCAGTCCCCTAATAGCGTTACAAGTCGTGTCGGAGTGAAGCCCAAAACACCCTGAGATAACACTGGAAGCCTACCAGTATATCTCGATTGCCCTGGCCAGGGACTACTCGTATAATGGCTCTCCTAGACACAGCGCGATGTCAACCCCCAATACCGGGAGAGACGAATCCTGTCTAACCGTCACTGCCTCCAAGTGCTTCGGGACTGTACCCAACTACTACCTGATTGCACGACTCCTTTGAGCCGTGGTAGGGTAGTAATCAAAGTACAGTAGGAACACACTCGAGGCGAAGTGACAGTGTCAAGTCAGCGGACTAAGCTGTACTCATGTCACCTGGGAACTGATAACTTTAGTTATGTATAAGCCCTAGTGGCCATTGTTGTACATATGATGTATATTATAATGGATGCTTGGATATATATAGAGATGACTTTCTTGCTCGTCATGATAGTATGCTATTTGGTTTCACTTTATCTTAACATGTTGACTTGTATTGGTTTACTGTTTTACTCTCACATGTTGATAAAGCCCTTAGGACTTGTACTCGACTACTGGGACTATGATGAGATCATACTAGTGGGGCCGCGGTAGTCGATGAGTACATCCTATAACTGTTCCTAGTCGAGGGTATATCGAGACAGGGCATCGATACACCAGAGTAGACTAGCGTATACGCATCTTGACCCATATGATGGGCGATGGATGATCCCATATCCATCGGTGTTTGACATCAGAGATGGTGTACGGGTGCTCAGTGGAGATTGGGTACACTGGACGGACTCGCCGAGAACTCCCAGATGGTGATATACCATACGTCAGATGGCAGTTCTCCGGTGACACTGGTACAGGGTAGTCTATAGACCCGAGATCGTCATAGAGTCTTGTGTGATTCCCACTGTGCTTTGATTTCCACCTTACCACGTCCAAAAGGGCGTGCAAAACGGTGGCTTTTGGGTACAGTCCCGAATCACATGGAGGCAATGAGCGATAGGAGGGGATTCGTCGCTCCCGCTATAGGGAGTTGATGTTGTGCTGTGTTCGATTGGCTATAACTTGAAGTCCCTGGCCAGGGCTGATATAGAGATTTACTGGTAAGTGTTACTAGTAGTTTCTCGACCCGTTATGAGCCATACATCGACACGACTTATCGGTTACTGGGGTCTGACGTATACCACCCCTAGACTTGATATGCGACATATCAGACGAACAGACCGGACTGTACGGGAGTGTTACTGATCGGATTCACAGGAGAACGCACAGGCTAGCTTGTTGATCTTCTGATCGCTCAATACCTGGGTGGCTGTTACGTTTAGCTGACCGCTTGCAGCTTGTGGGTGTTTGATATGATCATCACCTGCTACCGGTGTATTGACGATTCTTTAGAGTCCTACACAGAGGTTTCTTGGCTCAGGCGAAACGGAGTAGTGGCGCATATGTGATATGCGTAGGACCGAGAATAATGCGATATGGGATACCGTATTATATTCTCGCGATATTTAGATATGAACCGGGGCATTGGATCAAGTGTTGATTCGATGAATCGGTACATGATATATTAGACGGTTATATTCGATATAGCCGGATCGTCGGATCAAGTGTTGATTCGATGATTTAATATATAATAATATATATGATATATTATTATATTAACTAATATTAGCTTGCTTTATTATTTCATTTTCTCAGTGGATGATACATTGATATATATGCGATATATGTTAATTGTATTATTTTCTTTTGTTGCAAATATATAATATATATGTGATATATATTATTGTGACATGATATGATTAATTGTTAAACATGTTTAAGGATGATTAATTGAGGTTAAGGTTTGATTTGGGTTGGATGCTTCAAGTTCCTTCTAGAAGCATTTTTCTTTTGTCATTGTAATGATTATTTTGGATGACACATTTCTAAACCTAACCAAACCCTAACCCTAGTTGTTTCTCTACACATTCTCATCCATTCATCCTTGACCATGGTTATATATCAATCATATGTTTTTATTCTATTCATCACAAAAGAAAAAGGTTGATCATTATTCTTTTTCCATTATCATCTTCTTCTTCTTCTCTCTTGAAGAAGCTCTCTTGAAAATCCTTATGTGATGAAATAAAATGAGAAAATGATATTAAAAGAAAGCAAAATCACTACTCTCTCATCCTCATCTCATCTAGCCCATGGGATTAGGGTGTTCTTCTCTTTTGAGTGAGAAAGCTTGAGTCGAAGCAACTTCAAGGTAGATCATCGGAGTTTTGGAATACGACAAGCTAGAATGGATCGTTCGAGTCGTGGAGCCTCTCATGAGTCCGGGAGATCGTGGATCGCGGCAAAGGGACTTCTACTCGGAGCTTGTGAAGTCAAGGAGCGGACTACAAAGGTTGTAATCCCTCACACTTAGATAAAAGTTATCATCTTGCATATTAAACCCTAATAATCTAGCAAAGATTCCGGTTTTGGGTTGTTCGGCACGTCTAAAATTTAATCCGGGCATGTTTGATGCCTTTTGAACTTTCACTAGAGTGCCTAGGAACCCTACAGTAGTATCAGAGCCTAGCTAGAGCATTAGGCGATGTGTTTACGAAGTTAAAACTCCGATCGAACCCGAAACGACGAAACTTGACCCCTCTCTGGAAATTTTTAAAATTTTGGGATTTTTCTGAATTAAAAATATGTAAAAAAAATCAGCAGGGAATTCTAAGAATTACCATGAAACACGTGCCCACAATTCCACCAACTGAGCGCGGAACCGCGGCAGGAACATGGTTCTCGCGGCGGTTCCGCGGCTGAATTGTAGGATTGTGACACGTGGCTTCATGGTATAGACCGTAGGTACTTGCTGACTATTCTGGGTATTTTTAATCTGTTCCAGGTGTTTAAAATTCTGGGGTTTGTTTTGTAATAGTAGACTCGATCGGAAATTTTAAATTCGTATTTCTTTCCGGATATTTAGAAACTGTTAAACTATTTGAACGGATATCATTAACTTACTGTTTCCCGGTACGGCAAATTTTCAAGTGTTGAAATTTATTCGGGTTTAAATCGTTCGGAACAATTGTACAAGTTAAGCGGTGGACCCTCTAGAAGACAACAAACCTCAACTCGATTATGTGACCGTCTTGAACTGCCTTTTGAACCTTCGGGTTTGGGGCAGTACGGCGTGCCACATGTGAGGCGTTGGCTTGACCCTTCTACGGCTGGATCACCGGTACTGTGACATATTCTGGGATTATTTGAACCCCGCTCAAGTGTTGAGCAGTTTGGGAAATTTTGGGTGTTTGATTATCTGTTCGGAAAGTTTAATACTGTATATTTATCTGGAATGTGATACAATATGTGGAATTCATAGAGTTAGGCATGAAATGCGGAGTATGTGATATTTCGGATTTACGATGTCTAAAGTGATTGTGGATTCCAAATATTGTAGTTTTACACTTTCTTTTCTGTGACCGTAAGTGTAATATGTGATATCGCCGGTTTCGTTGCTATATGTCAACGACAATTGGGATGCGCATATTTACTTACGTTGATGATATGAGATATTATGTGTTGCTGTGATATGTTATATTGGATCGTCGCGATCTGAATAGCCGGGGGTTTTATGTGAGATGAGGGTTTTTATTTTCATTCATGTAAAATTCATTTGTAATGTAATATTCTTTTATTTGGGGCAATTCCAGGTTGCGGTTGCTGTCACCAGTGTATATTATTTACTTTTCCGCATTAGGTAGACCCAAGGTGGGGAGCACAAGTAACCGGGTTCTAGGGTCTAGTGGGAGGCCATCTCGAGGAGTCGAGACCGGGTCTCCTAACCCTAGAATTGGCAGTGTTACTTGCCGCTCTCGTAGGGGTCTTGGGATGTGGGTTTGGCTATTCGTCGCGACCGTGGAATCCGTGTTTTATACAGGCTCGTATTAAAAACACGGACGTCCTAGTATATCCAATATTTCATATATGTTCTTCTGCTGCAATGTTCTGTGATGAGATCATATTACTGCCTGAGACGAATGCTTATACTATATATATATGCTGATATATAAATATTACTGCTTTCGTTTCTTCTGTGATGCTTAGGAAGCATAAGCTGATGGGATTTTTATTAATGAGATTAATAAAAGAAAAGAAACCTAAAGATGTTGTAGAATCAAAACTTAATAAAAAAGGGTAGCTACAGTTTTGCTTTGCAGTGACATATATGATTTGTCCCGCACCTTATTCGATGAGGAAAGGACCGAGATCCCTTCACCGGGAGTGACTCCTTTAGCGAAACTGGCAGATGCTACAAAACGCGGTTTGTCTTTTGATTGCTTTTAGTGTTTTGCTTTGCACAGCGGTATATATGATATATCCTGCACCTTATTCGATGAGGAAAGGGCCGACGATCCCTTCGCCGGGAGTGACCCCTTTAGCGAAACTAAGAAAAGCCTCAAAACACTCCTTTTCAAAAACTACATGATTCTACGACGATATCAAGTTCATTACGCTCAGGGTTTTCTGAAAAACCTGCGTAGCCCTCCGTCATTTCAGATAAAGACTAGTTAGTATTCGTGCTACGTTTGTGGACCTCCGTCAAGGCGTAGTGTGCGGTAGCTGATTAGTATTTACCTGCTTATGCATATGATGCAGATTGGATTAGGGTAGTCGTACGGCCTTGTTGACCTCCGTCAAGGGTCGTGCGGGTGGGTTTAATTCAATCAAGAAATGACAGGTTGAACTTGACTAGTAGCCTATGGTTTGTTGACCTCCGTCAAGGTCATAGGACACTAGGGGCAAAATATTATCGGGAATTTCAAGTGTTGAAATTTGCAATGAGATTGCATACCTCCTATGAGATAGTTGGATCCTGATACCCACTGCGAGTAAGAGTTACTCCTGGGAGAGTTTTACACAGGACAATTAGTCATTCAAGTAGGTGTCTAGAAAAGTGTTAACGAGGTTACGCCTCTGGGAAAACGAGGTTTACTTTAATTTGGTCCGTGCGAAAGCACGGGGAACCTCCCTCAAAGTACCGACACTGATCTGGCTGAAAGATTGACGAAATTGTACGGTGTAATTAATCCCGGCTAATCTTACCTTTTAGGGTTTTAAGGTAGATTTGATAAAAACAGTGGGAGACATCCTGATTAGATAAGATAATAACCAATCTAATCTTGCAAGAGCATACGCTAAAGTGTTTTCTTCTCTCTCTCTCCAGGTAGCGACCATGTCATGCCATAATCAAGATAATAATATGGATGTATTGACTGAACACGATTATTGTACTGAGCTAGGGATTGTTGGACCCGTTCTTTCTTATAAGAGTTATAAGACTGAACAGGAAACAGGAGAATATCTAGATTCTCACGCCGCCCAAAAGAACATGCATGTTGATGCATCTTCTTCAGGTGTGTTAGTTATTGAGAACTGTTTCTCAGTTCACCCTACGTCCTGGGTATTATATACCGGATCAGGATCCCATATATGTAAACAGTTACATGGGCTACGTAAAGGTAGAGAACTGGGAAAAGGTGATCATTCCGTTCAAGTAGGGAACGGTGCAAGTATTGTAGCCAAAGCAGTTGGCGAATATCACCTTGTATTGCCAAGTCGTAATACATTGATTCTAAATGAGTGCTATTATATACCGAACATGATGTGCAACATTATATCAGTTTCTTTATTGAGTAAAGAGGGATATAATTTTGTAGTACAGGATAATGTTATGAACATATTCCAAGATCAAAAGTTGATTGCATCAGGCTCGTTACATAATGGCATATTCATTCTAAATCAGAATACAGTTCTAAATATACAAAACACACACAAGAGGAAAAGTTCAGACATGAACGAATCCTTCTTGTGGCATTGTAGACTTGGTCATATCAATGCGACACGACTGGCTAAGTTACATAGGGATGGTTATTTGAATCCGTTCGAATTATCATCTTATGATACTTGCCATTCATGTCTCAAAGGAAAAATGACCAAAGCTCCGTTTAGTGGACACGGAGAAAGAGTTACTGAACTCTTAGGACTGATACATAGTGATGTTTGTGGTCCCATTTCTACGCATGCCAGGAACGGTTCTTCCTACTTCATTACATTCACTGACGATCTCTCTAGATACGGACATGTGTTTCTGATGAAACACAAGTCTGAAGCTTTTGAGAAATTCAGAGAATATAAGCACGAAGTAGAGAACCAAACGGGCAAAAGTATTAAGATTCTTCGATCTGATCGAGGAGGTGAATACTTAAGCGGTGAGTTTTTAGATTATCTAAAAGAGAATGGGATTCTCTCTCAGCTTACTCCTCCTTATACACCACAGCACAACGGTGTATCTGAGCGGAGGAATCGCACCCTATTAGATATGGTACGCTCTATGATGAGCGAGGCTGAGTTACCTATTTCCTTTTGGGGATATGCACTGGAGACAGCTGCATACATACTGAATAAAGTTCCTACCAAATCTGTGCCTACCACCCCATATGAGATATGGGAAGGGAAGAGACCATATCTTAATTTTGTTAAGATATGGGGTTGCCCGGCTTATGTCAAAAGACGGAACCCGGACAAACTCGAGGCAAGATCTGTTTTATGTAAGTTTATTGGATATCCCAAGCATTCGCGAGGGCATATTTTCTACCACAGTGAGGAACAAAGAGTGTTTGTTGCTCAACACGCCACCTTTTTAGAAAAGGAATTTCTTGCAAAAGAGATTAGTGGCTCTGAGGTAGAACTGGAAGAAGTTCCAGCAGAACAAACTACAACAGATGATTTAGTGGAACCAGAGGATTCAGTAGTACCCGACGAACCCCAGCCTCTCCGCCGATCGAGTAGGGTTTCTCGTCCACCTGAGAGATACTACGGTTTTATCATTGATGGTGGAAGCGAGGATTGCATCATGGATGATGATGAACCGACTAGTTTCGAGCAGGCCATCATGAGTGGTGACTCTGTGAAATGGCTGGATGCAATGCGATCTGAGATGGAATCCATGTACACCAACAAAGTATGGACTTTGGAAAATGCTCCTGAAGGGGTAAAACCCATTGGGAGCAAGTGGATCTTTAAAAAGAAATTTGGTGTAGATGGAAAATTTGAGACTTTCAAAGCTAGACTTGTAGCAAAGGGTTTTCGTCAAAGACCAGGTGTGGACTATGACGAAACCTTTTCTCCAGTGGCTATGCTTAAGTCCATCCGGATCTTACTTGCCATTGCTGCATACCATGACTACGAAATCTGGAAAATGGATGTTAAGACCGCCTTTCTAAACGGTGATTTAGAAGAGTGCGTGTACATGACTCAGCCGGAGGGCTTCGTAGATAGTGGGAGCAGCGGAAAAGTGTGCAAGCTGCTTAAATCCATTTATGGGTTAAAGCAAGCATCGCGGAGTTGGAACATCTGTTTTGATGTTGTAGTCAAAGAGTTTGACTTCATCAAAAATATAGATGAACCTTGTATTTATAAGAAGGTAGCAGAGGGTAAGGTTGTCTTCCTCGTATTGTACGTGGATGACATACTCTTGATAGGAAATGATATTCCTATGCTGCAATCAGTCAAGCTCTTCTTATCACAGAGATTCTCAATGAAAGACCTAGGTGATGCCTCCTGCATATTGGGAATCATGATCTATAGAGATAGATCTAAACGGATACTGGGATTGTCCCAATCCAGGTACATTGACACCATACTAAAGAGGTTTAGTATGGAAGAATCCAAGCGTGGGAATCAGCCTACGATCTCTGGACTCACTCTCTCCAAAGAGATGTCTCCCAAGACTGATTTGGAGAGAGCTAGCATGCAAGGGATACCCTATGCTTCGGCAGTAGGCTCTATCATGTATGCGATGCTATGTACCAGACCCGATGTAGCATACTCACTAAGTGTAGTGAGTCGCTATCAAGCAGATCCAGGAGAGAGTCATTGGACAGCAGTGAAGAACATTCTCAAGTACTTGCGAAGGACTAAGGAGATGTTCTTGGTATATGGTAACGGAGAACTCCAGGTGGTGTCCTTTACCGATTCCAGCTTCCAAAGTGATAAGGACGACTCTAAGTCGCATTCGGGTTTTGTCTTTACCCTCAATGGAGGGGCGGTATGTTGGAAGAGTTCCAAACAGGATACCGTTGCAGACTCGACAATGGAGGCTGAATACATCGCTGCCAACGATGCTGCCAAAGAGGCTGTCTGGATCATGAAGTTCATTAGTGAACTTGTTGTGGTTCCATCCATTGAGCATCCAATACCTCTGTATTGCGATAACAATGGAGCTGTGGCGTTAGCCAAGGAACCCAGGTCCCATCAGAAGTCCAGACATATTCTGAGGCGGTATCACCTGATCAGGGAGATAGTTGATCGCCGGGAGATCGAGGTCAGGAGAGTAGATACGAAGGACAACACTGCGGATCCATTCACGAAGGCTATTCCCCAGATACAGTTTGAGAGATTATTCGGGATGCTAGGTATGAGATACTACAGCAGCTGGCCTTAGTGCAAGTGGGAGATTGTTAGTTATGTATATGCCCTAGAGGCCATTGTTGTACATATGATGTATATTATAATGGATGCTTGGATATATATAGAGATGACTTTCTTGCTCGTCATGATAGTATGCTATTTGGTTTCACTTTATCTTAACATGTTGACTTGTATTGGTTTACTGTTTTACTCTCACATGTTGATAAAGCCCTTAGGACTTGTACTCGACTACTGGGACTATGATGAGATCATACTAGTGGGGCCGCGGTAGTCGATGAGTACATCCTATAACTGTTCCTAGTCGAGGGTATATCGAGACAGGGCATCGATACACCAGAGTAGACTAGCGTATACGCATCTTGACCCATATGATGGGCGATGGATGATCCCATATCCATCGGTGTTTGACATCAGAGATGGTGTACGGGTGCTCAGTGGAGACTGGGTACACGGGACGGACTCGTCGAGAACTCCCAGATGGTGATATACCACACGTCAGATGGCAGTTCTCCGTTGACACTGGTACAGGGTAGTCTGTAGACCCGAGATCGTCATAGAGTCTTGTGTGATTCCCACTGTGCTTTGATTTCCACCTTACCAAGTCCAAGAGGGCGTGCAAAACGGTGGCTTTTGGGTACAGTCCCGAATCACATGGAGGCAATGAGCGATAGGAGGGGATTCGTCTCTCCCGGTATAGGGAGTTGATGTTGTGCTGTGTTCGATTGGCTTTAACTGGAAGTCCCTGGCCAGGGCTGATATAGAGATTTACTGGTAAGTGTTACTAGTAGTTTCTCGACCTGTTATGAGCCATACATCGACACGACTTATCGGTTACTGGGGTCTGACGTATACCACCCCTAGACTTGATATGCGACATATCAGACGAACAGACCGGACTGTACGGGAGTGTCACTGATCGGATTCACAGGAGAATGCACAGGCTAGCTTGTTGATCTTCTGATCGCTCAATACCTGGGTGGCTGTTACGTTTAGCTGACCGCTTGCAGCTTGTGGGTGTTTGATATGATCATCACCTGCTACCGGCGTATTGACGATTCTTTAGAGTCCTACACAGAGGTTTCTTGGCTCAGGCGAAACGGAGTAGTGGCGCATATGTGATATGCGCAGGACCGAGAATAATGCGATATGGGATACCGTATTATATTCTCGCGATATTTAGATATGAACCGGGACATTGGATCAAGTGTTGATTCGATGAATCGGTACATGATATATTAGACGGTTATATTCGATATAGACGGATCGTCGGATCAAGTGTTGATTCGATGATTTAATATATAATAATATATATGATATATTATTATATTAACTAATATTAGCTTGCTTTATTATTTCATTTTCTCAGTGGATGATACATTGATATATATGCGATATATGTTAATTGTATTATTTTCTTTTGTTGCAAATATATAATATATATGTGATATATATTATTGTGACATGATATGATTAATTGTTAAACATGTTTAAGGATGATTAATTGAGGTTAATGTTTGATTAGGGTTGGATGCTTCAAGTTCCTTCTAGAAGCATTTTTCTTTTGTCATTGTAATGATTATTTTGGATGACACATTTCTAAACCTAACCAAACCCTAACCCTAGTTGTTTCTCTACACATTCTCATCCATTCATCCTTGACCATGGTTATATATCAATCATATGTTTTTATTCTATTCATCACAAAAGAAAAAGGTTGATCATTATTCTTTTTCCATTATCATCTTCTTCTTCTTCTTTCTTGAAGAAGCTCTCTTGAAAATCCTTATGTGATGAAATAAAATGAGAAAATGATATTAAAAGAAAGCAAAATCACTACTCTCTCATCCTCATCTCATCTAGCCCATGGGATTAGGGTGTTCTTCTCTTTTGAGTGAGAAAGCTTGAGTCGAAGCAACTTCAAGGTAGATCATCGGAGTTTTGGAATACGACAAGCTAGAATGGATCGTTCGAGTCGTGGAGCCTCTCATGAGTCCGGGAGATCGTGGATCGCGGCAAAGGGACTTCTACTCGGAGCTTGTGAAGTCAAGAAGCGGACTACAAAGGTTGTAATCCCTCACACATAGATAAAAGTTATCATCTTGCATATTAAACCCTAATAATCTAGCAAAGATTCCGGCTTTGGGTTGTTCGGCACGTCTAAAATTTAATCCGGGCATATTTGATGCCTTTTGAACCTTCACTAGAGTGCCTAGGAACCCTAAAATAACTGACGATAGGTATAATACCAACCTGTCAGTTCCCGACGAGTCCTGTCCAGTGTACTCGTAACCCAACGAGCACCCGTATACTATCTCCAGTACGACATACTGATGGCTGTGGGATAGACCATCTCCTACACTGGGATGAGAAGCGCATACGCTAGTCTACTCCGGAGTATCGATGCCCTATCTCGATAGTCCTGCGACCAGGGACCTGTATAAGGATGTGCTTATAGATTACCCAGCCCCCACTAGTGTGACTGCCATCACAACGCTGGTAATCAAGAAAAGATCCTAAGGGCTCCACTAATGCGTATAGGTGATATGACAAAACAAACACATGTACACATTGAAGTAGAAACAAACCAAGTAGCATACTACTATTTTGAGCAAGATTGTATATACAAGGTGAATATCCCAAGCTTCCATTAAGTAATATACAAACCAGCATGATACAGTAATGGCCTCTAGGGCATATACACTAACAATCTCCCACTTGCACTAAGGCCATGTACTGGCGTATCGAAGACCTATCATCTCGATCAGCCGCTCGAACTGAGTCTGGGGCAGGGCCTTGGTGAATGGATCTGCAGTGTTTTCTTCTGAAGCGACTCTCCGAACCTCGATCTCCTGGCGATCCACGATCTCCCTGATCAAGTGATACCGCCTCAAGATGTGTCTGGATCTTTGATGGGACCTGGGTTCCTTCGCTAAAGCTATAGCCCCGTTGTTGTCGCGATACAGAGGTATTGGGTCAACAATGGACGGAACCACCTGAAGCTCTTTCAAGAACTTCCTCATCCAGACAGCTTCTTTTGCGGCATCAGATGCAGCGATATATTCCGCTTCCATCGTCGAGTCTGCAACGGTTTCCTGTTTGGAACTCTTCCAACACACCGCCCCTCCATTGAGGGTAAAGACAAAACCCGACATGGACTTGGAATCATCCTTGTCACTCTGGAAGCTGGAGTCAGCAAAGGCCTCGATCTGGAGGTCTTTTCCGCCATACACCAAGAACATCTCCTTAGTCCTTCTCAGGTACTTGAGAATGTTCTTTACCGCTATCCAGTGTTTCTTCCCAGGGTTTGACTGATACCGGCTTACCACACTGAGTGCATAAGCTACATCCGGTCTGGTACACAACATCGCATACATTATAGAGCCTACCGCAGAAGCGTAGGGTATAATAGACATGCGATCCCTCTCCAAATCAGTCTTGGGAGACATCTCTTTAGAGAGGGTGATCCCGTGACAAGCCGGTAGGTTACCGCCCTTGGAATCTTCCATACTGAATCTTTTCAGTATGGTGTCGATGTACCTGGACTGTGAAAGTCCTAATATCCTCTTGGATCTATCACGATGGATCCGGATCCCCAGGATGTAAGAGGCATCACCCAGGTCTTTCATGGAGAACCTGTGCGACAAGAACCCCTTGACAGATTGTAGCATAGGAATGTCATTTCCTATTAAGAGAATGTCATCCACGTATAAAACGAGGAATACTACAGTTCTCGCTACAAATCTACTATAGATGCATGGTTCATCTGGATTTTTGATAAAGCCAAATTCCTTGACTGTCTCATCAAAACAGATGTTCCAACTTCGCGATGCCTGCTTTAGTCCATAAATGGACTTAAGCAACTTGCACACCTTTCCGCTGCTCCCACTCTGAATGAAACCCTCTGGCTGGTCCATATAGACACACTCCTCTAAATTTCCATTTAGAAAAGCGGTTTTTACGTCCATCTGCCAAATCTCATAATCGTGGAAAGCAGCAATGGCAAGAAGGATCCGAATGGATTTCAGCATAGCCGCTGGAGAAAAGGTTTCGTCATAGTCCAAACCAGGTCTTTGACGGAAACCCTTTGCTACAAGTCTAGCTTTATAGGTCTCAACCTGTCCATCTACACCAATCTTCCTTTTGAAGATCCACATGCATCCTACGGGTTTTACCCCGTCTGGAGCAATGTCCAACGTCCATACTTTGTTGGTGTACATGGACTCCATTTCGGTCCGCATTGCATCCAGCCATTTTACCGAGTCAACGCTCTGAACGGCCTGCTGGAAGCTAGTAGGCTCATCATAATCTATGATGCAATCCTCTCTATCCCCGTCTATGAGAAAACCGTAGTATCTCTCGGACGGATGAGACTGCCTACTACTCCTGCGGAGCGGCGTAGGAATGTCCTGTTCTTTTGAACCCTCTGGTTCCACTAAGCTTTCAGTAATAGTCTGTGGTTCTGGAATTTCTTCCAGTTCTACTGCTCTCCCACTAATTTCCTTCTCTAAGAACTGGTGTTAAAGAAAGTGGGCATTACGAGAAACAAGGACTTTTTGTTCCTCTGCGTAGTAGAAAAGATACCCCCTGGTGTTCTTTGGGTATCCCACAAACTTGCACAGTACTGAGCGTGCCTCGAGTTTGTCTGCATGCTGCTTTTTGACAAAAGCCGGACATCCCCAGATCTTCAGATATTGAAGATAGGGTTTCTTCCCACTCCATAACTCATATGGTGTGGTAGGCACAGTCTTAGTGGGAACTCGGTTCAAAAGGTATGCGGCTGATTCTAGCGCATATCCCCAGAATGATCGTGGTAACTCAGCGTTACTCATCATGGACCGTACCATATCCAATAGGGTGCGGTTCCGTCTCTCCGATACACCGTTATGTTGCGGAGTGTATGGAGGAGTAAGCTGAGAGAGAATTCCATTCTCTTTTAAGTAGTCTAGGAACTCGGCACTCAAGTATTCACTACCTCGATCCGATCTTAGAATCTTGATACTTTTGCCGGTTTGTTTTTCTACCTCATTCTTATATTCCTGGAATTTTCCAAAGGCTTCGTATTTATGTTTCATTAAGAAGACATGTCCGAACCTTGAAAAATCATCCGTAAAAGTAATGAAGTAAGAAAAACCGCTTCGTGCATGTGTAGACATTGGACCGCACACGTCGCTGTGCACGAGTCCCAAGAGCTCGCTTGCTCTTACTCCGTGTCCAGTGAACGGAGTCTTTGTCATCTATCCTTTGAGACAGGATTGACAAGTGGCATACGATTGATATTCGAACGGATTCAAATATCCTTCTGTATGTAACTTAGTCAACCTTCTCTCATTGATGTGACCCAGTCTACAATGCCATAAGAAAGCCTGATTGATATCTGGAGACTTTCTTTTGTGTGTATTCTGGACATTGAAAATCTGTGGTTGGTTTAATACGTATATACCATTGCTCAGTGTACCTGACCCAATCAGAACTTGATTAAGGTGAATGTTTACAACATTACTTACAAACGCAAATTCATAACCTTCTTTAGAAACCAAAGATACAGAAATGATATTCATAACCTTCTTTTGTATGGAGAAATATGGATTCAAGGTCCATATTCTCGTGCCTCCTCTGATGTTCGTTGTCCATAGAGGCAAGCACGAGGCACTTGGCCTTCGCGCAATCAATCTCCCAAGTCTTACGGATTTCCTTATCCGCGACGCTGGAGGTGGGACCTGGGACGGGGGGAGCTTTGGTGGTAAGAAGATACCCCAGCTTGTCGTAAGTGATTGCCATCTTGACATTCCTGAGCCAATCTTTATAGTTTGGCCCTGTCAGTATATTTTTATCTAGAAGTAACTTAAGTCCAGTCATGTCGATTGGTCGCTGCAATTAGGAGAGAGAAGAAGAAACACTCAGCATGATGCTCTTGCAAGTTTAGAATGGTTTTTAGTTTATCTAAACAGGATGGCTCCCACTGTCTCTCGAATCCCTCCTCAAACCATAAAGGAAGAATTAGTCGGGATCAATCCCACCGCACAATACTTGCTTAACCGTTCAGCCAGGCCAGTGTCGGTACTTCGAGGGAGGTTTTCCAACGCTTTCGCGAAGTTCCTTAATTAAATAACCTCTTTTCTCTGGGGGCGTAGCCCCGCTAACACCTTTCTAGGCACCTACTAGGTTTATAGCATTGATCGTTTAGTGAGAAATTTCCCGAGGAGCAGCATATACTCACAGTAGGATCGGGATCCAAATATCATCGTGTGACGAAACTGAGGGAATCCTACCAGAATCATCACACTCCAAATGGTATGCAAATCTAGCAAGTTTCAGTACTTATGAAACTCCCGATGTGGATTTTTGCCCCATGCTCTTATGACCTTGGCGTGAGGTCAAAATGTCATAAGTCACATGTCAAGTTCTTCCCATCATTATCCCGGTTGATTTGAACCCACCCGTACCTACCCTTGACGTAGGCCAAAAATGGCAGTACGGCTGTCCCAAAACAACGCATTCTATCTATGCAACAGATAAATATCCGGTAGCTACCAATCACTATGTCTTGGCGTGAGGTCAAAATACATAGCTTGAATACTACAGAATATTTAACTGAATTGATGGAGGGCTACGAATGATTTTCGCTAAACCGTGAACGTAGTGAACTTGATATAATCGATGGAACGAGATAGCTTTTAAAAGGAGTGGCTCAAGCTCCGCATTTAAAAGTTAGTTTTGAAAAGAACCGAGTGGTTTTTCGAAAGTGTTCCAACGACTTTTGCTTGGTTTATTATCTTGCATTAGTTCTTTTAATGCGTGATATTCTTGCATTAGTTCTTTTAATGCGTCCCATCATTTAATCCTACCATTGCAGAAAACAACCAAAATATGACTTACGCTTATACCATTCGCATTCGCCACGGGGCCCCGTCATCACCCGTTAGGTTACTTAACTAACGACAGAGCGGGGGCTGGGCTAGCGCGGCTGTAAAACATAAGCAACGCCTAAATAGTTATGAATATATAGCAATGATAGACATTACAGATCACAGATGAATACATTGGATATACTAGGAATCCGCAATCCTTTCGAGCCTGCAACGAAAAGCGGATTACACGGTCGTGGTGAATAGCCAATACCCCACCCAAGACCCCTACGGGTGCGGCAAACTACCCGCCAAGTACCCGAAGTGGAGCAACCTCCCTCAACGCCGTGAGTAGGCCACTCGGCACTTCGAGATACCCGGTAGTTTGTGCACCCCTTCCTTGGGTCTATCCTAGGAGCAAAAACAGTAAAAAGAATTATACAATGACGGCTACAACCCCGACCCGGTTGTGCGGCCATATAAATAATATTACATCAATTTACATATTACATGAATGAAAGAAAAAGAAAAGCTCATCTCACATCCACCCCGGCTATTCACCCGCGACAGTCCAACGCATTCATATACACATACCATCATCAATCACAGATCACAGATATGTATAACCCTGACTAATCGACTGTAGGGTTGCTAGGCACACGCACAAGGGTCTACGAGGCATCAACCATGCCCGATTCAAAAATTAGCCGTGCCGAACAACCCGAATACGGAACTTTAAACTAGAGATTAGGCGAAAACAAGCATGCTAAACATTTTAGCACTAAGTGAGAGGGATTACAACCTTTATAGATCCGGTCCTTCACTTCATATGCTCCGTGTTGTGGTCCCTTCGCTGCGATCATCGGGATCCGGACTCTCGAGAGGTTCCACGAAGAGAAAGACGCAACCTTTGCTTCCGATCTTCGATACTAAGATGATCTACCTCGAAGTTTCTTTAACACAAGCTAACACTCATGAAATGATGTGAACACCCTCATCTAAATGGCAAGGGAAGATGAGGATGATGAAGTAGGATTTTTGCTCTATTTATTTATCTTTTTCTCATATTTATCCATCACAAAATCAAAGCAAGAAACCATTTCAAGCTTAGAAGAAGAAGGAAGAAGATGATGAATAATGAATTATCTCTTTGTGATGAATAGGAAAAGGAGATATGATAGAATTATGCAACCATGGTTCACTTAACCATTGTAGAGAATTGACCAAGGGTTAGGGTTTGGGTTGAGTTAAAAATGAATCACACACAAATATCTTTCACAAAACAAAAAGGAAACCTTCTAGAAACATCTAGAAAGTTTAACCCTAATCCAAACCCTAATCATGATTAATCTTTACTAAATAAGTTGCATTATTTATCATATCATGTTACAATATTATATATCACATATACAATATTTATCGTAACAAAATAAAATAATACAATTAACATATATCGCATATATATCAATGTATTACCCGAGTGAGAAAAAGAATCTTTTAGTGAGCAAATATTAGTTAATGTAATTTAATATATCAAATATATTATTATACATTAAATTATCGAATCAACACTTGATCCGACAATCCGGCTATATCGCATATAACCGACTAATATTTATCTGTACCGATTCATCGAATCAACACTTGATCCGATGACCCGGCTGATATCAAATATCGCGAGAATATAATACGGTATCACATATCGCATTATCCTCGGTCCCGCACATATCACATATGTGCTCCTACTCCGTTTTGCCTGAGTCAAGAAACCTCTGTGTAGGACTCTAAAGAATCGTCAATACGCCGGCAGTAGGTGATGATCATATCATACACCCACAAGCTGCAAGCGGTCAGCTAAACGTAACAGCTACCCAGGTATTGAGCGCTCAGAAGATCAACAAGCAAGCCTGTAACTTCTCCTGTGAATCCAAACAGTAACACTCCCGTACAGTCCGGTCTCGTCGTCTGATATGTCGCATATCTCGCCTAGGGGTGGTAAACGTCAGACCCCAGTAGCTCGATAAGTCGTGTCGATATGAGGTGTATAACAGTTCGAGAAACTACTGATAACACTTACCAGTAAATCTCAGCAACCCTGGCCAGGATTTCAGGTTATATCCAATCGAACACAGCACAACATCAACTCCCTATACCGGGAGAGACGAATCCCCTCCTATCGCTCATTGCCTCCATGTGATTCGGGACTGTACCCAAAAGCCACCTTTTTGCACGCCCTCTTGGACGTGGTATGATGGAAATCAAAGCACAGTGGGAATCACACAAGACTCTATGACGATCTCGGGTCAACAGACTACTCTGTACCAGTGTCACCGGAGAACTGCCATCTGACGTATGGTATAATACCATCTGGGAGTTCTCGGCGAGTCCGTCCAGTGTACCCAGTCTCCACTGAGCACCCGTACACCATCCTTGATGTCAAACACCGATCGATATAGGATCATCCATCGCCCATCATATGGGTCAAGATCCGTATACGCTAGTCTACTCTGGTGCATCGATGCCCTGTCTCGATACACCCACGACTAGGAACAGTTATAGTATGTACTCATCGACTACCGTGGCCCCACTAGTATGATCTCATCATAGTCCCAGTAGTCGAGTACATATCCTAAGGGCTTTATCAACATGTAATATAGAGACAATCAGAGTACATGTTAAGATAAAGTACAACCAGATAGCATACTATCATGTCGAGCAATAAAGTCCTCCCTATATATGTCCTAGCATCCACTACAATATACATCGTATGTACAGTAATAGCCTCTAGGGCATACATATAACTAACAATCTCCCACTTGCACTAGGGCCATCTGTTATGGTATCGCATACCCAACAATTAGCTGCGGTTGAAGTATCTCATACTCAACCATCCCGTAAAAGTCTCTACTGGGAAAAAGGCCTTTGTGAGTGGATCCGCGCTGTTGTCCTCTGTATCTACTCTCCTAACCTCGATCTCCCTGGAGATCAACCATCTCCATGATCAGGTGATACTGCCTAAGAATTATATCTGGATTTCCAATAGGACGGAAGTTCCTTGGCTGAAGCCACAACTCCATTGTCACACAATGGTAGGAACGAAGTTCATCTTATGAACTTATATTTATCCAGACTGCCTCTTTGGTAGCATCCTTGGTAACGATTTATCTTGCCTTTAATCGTCTAGTATGTCACGGTATCTAGCTTGGAACTCTTCCAACATACCGTCCCTCCACTGAGGGTAAAGACAATGCCTGCGACTGACATTCAGTCGTCCTTATCACCCTGGAACCCTTCCAGTGATTCTCCCCAGGATCGATTGATACCATCTCACTACAACTAGTGAGTATCCTAACATCCAATTAGATCTATCTCATAGATCCAAAACCCAGGATTTAGGAGGTATCACTTTGATCCTATATGGAGAATCCTTGTGATAAGCGAAGATTAACCGAGCGTAGCATAGGAAACTCCTTCCCTATCAAGAGTATGTCATCCACGTACTCTACGAGGATCACCACCATACTTCCTACTACCTTTTCGTATATACAAGGTTCATCTACCATTTTGATGAAGTCAAACTCTTTGACAACCATATCAAAACAGATGTTCCAACTCCGCGATGCCTGTTTTATCATATAAAACATCTTGCACATGTTTCCGCTGCTCCCACTGTCTACGAAGCCCTCTGGCTATGTACTTATAGACGTTCTCTTCTAAAACATCACTTAGAAAAGCAGTCATGACACCCAACCACCAGATATCGTAGTCATGGTATGTAGCCGTGACAAGTAGGATCTGGATGGACTTAAGCATAGATCCTTAGAAAAGGTTTCAACATAATCCATACCTGGTCTATGATGCAAACCTTTAACAAGTCTAGCTTTGAAAGTCACAACTTTTCCATGTACACCAAGTAATCTTCTCAAGATATACTTGCTCCTGATGGGGATTTAACCCTTCAGATAAAGCAACGAAAGTCCATACTTTGTTGGTGTATAAGGATTCCATCTCAGATCGTTAAGCATCCATCCATTCTTACAGAGTCCCACTCCTGATGGCCAGCTCGAAACCAGTTGGGTCATCATCTCATGATGCAATCTTCGCTCCCACAGTCATAGAGAAACCGAAGTATCTCTCAGGTGGGTGAGGAACCCTACTAGATCGGCGGAGCGGCTGGGGTACGTTGGATACTATTGAATCCTTTGGTTCTACCAAATCATCAGCTGCATTTTGTATAGCTGGAACATTTCCAGTTCTACATAACAGACCTTGCCTCGAGCTTGTCCGGATTTTGCTTTTAGACATAGGCCGGACAACCCCAAATCTTAACCAACTTAAGATATGGGCTCTTCCCTTTCCATATCACATATGAAGTGGTAGGCAACTGATTTGATTTGAACCCTATTCAATAGGTATGCAGCTTCTCAAGTGCATAACTCCCAAAAGGAAATAGGCAACTCAGTAGTACTCATCATAGAGCACACCATATCACATAGGGTGCTATTGCTCCGCCCCGATACACCGACGTGCTGTGGTGTATACTGAGGAGTAATGCTGATAAAGAATCTCATTCTCCTTTAGAATAGTCCAGGAATTCCGTGCTCAAGTATTCTCCTCCTTGATCACATCAAAGGACATAATACTTTTACCCGTATTTTGGTTCTCTACTTCTAACTTATATTCTGTGAATATCTCAAAAGGTTCGGACTTGTGTTTCAACTGGAACACATGTCTGAATCTTGAGAGATTATCAGAGAACGTAATGAAGTACAAAGAACCGATCTTGGCATGTGTAGACAGGGGACTTTCATACATCAGCATGTATCAATCCCAAAAGTTCACTAACTCTTTCTCTGTTTCCAATAAACAGAGCTGTGGTCATCTTATCTCTGTGACATGACTGGCAAGTTTCACAAGATGTAAATTCAAACTAGTTTAAACATGCATCTAAATGTAACTTCAGCCAGTCGGGTCGCATTGATATGACCTAGTCTACAATGCCTCAAGAAGGATTCATTCATTTCTGAATTCTTCCTCTTGTGTGTGTTCCGCATACTAAGAACTGTAGTTTGATTTAGAACGTCAATGCTTTTAGATAACGTGCCTGAACAGATCAACTTTTGATATAGGAAATGTTCAAAACATTATCCAACATTACAAAATTATATCCTATCTTTACTAATAAAGAGACTGATATGATTTTGTATATCAGGTTCGGTATCTAATAACATTCGTTCAGAATCAATGTATTCTGGTAATACAGGGTGACAGTGACCAACAGACTTGGCTGCAACACTTGCACCGTTTTCTGCCACATGAAACTTATCACCCGTTCTCAGTTCTCTACCTATCTGTAGCCCATGTAACAGATTACATATGCGGGATCCTGATCCGGTATCTCATACCCAGGACGTAAAGGATATTGAGAAACAGTTCTGTGTAAAGAACATACCCGAAGATGATACATCAGCATGCACTTTCTTCGTTTGGGCGGCACGGGAAATATGGTATTCCCCAATTTTCCTGCTCTGTCTTATAACAATTATAAGTTGGAGCGGGACCAACGTTCCCCAGCTCAGTATAACAAGCGGGTTCGGTCAATATATCCGTATTATTATCTTGATTAAGGCGTGATATGGTCGCTACCTGGAGAGAGAGAGAAGAAAACACTCAGCGTGCGCTCTTGCAAGAATAGATTGGTTATATAATATATCTAATCAGGATGTCTCCCACTGTTTTAATCAAATCTTCCTTCAAACCCTAAAAGGAAAGATTAGCCGGGATTTATTACACGCTACAAGTTCGCCAATCTTTCATCCAGGCCAGTGTCGGTACTTTGAGGGAGGTCCCCCGTGCTTTCGCACGAACCTAATTACAGTAAACCTCGTTTTCCTAGAGGCGTAACCCCGTTAACACCTTTCTAGACACCTACTTGATTGGCTAAAACTCTCCCAGGAGTAACTCTTACTCGCAGCGGGTATCGGGATCCAACTATCTCATAGAAGGTATGCAATCTCATTGCAAATTTCAACACTTGAAATTCCCAATAATATTTTGCCCCTAGCGACCTATGACCTTGACAGAGGTCAACAAACCATAGGCTGCTAGTCAAGTTCAACCCGTCATTTCCTGATTGAAGTAAACCCACCCGCACGACCCTTGACAGAGGTCAACAAGGTCGCACGACTACCCTAAATCAATCACATCATATGCTTATACAGATAAGCACTAATCAGCTACCGCACACTACGCCTTGACAGAGGTCAACAAACGCAGTACGAATACTAACCAGTACTTATCTGAAATGACGGAGGGCTACGACAGGTTTTTAAGAAAACCTTTTGCGTAATGAACTTGATATCGTTGTAGAATCGAGTGATTTTTAAATGGAGTGCTTTTGAGGCTTTTCTAGTTTTGCTAAAGGGGTCACTCCCGGTGAAGGGATCGTCGGCCCTTTCCTCATCGAATAAGGTGCAGGATATATCATATATACCGCTGTACAAAGCAAGAACTATAGAAGCAATCAAAAGACAAACCGAGTTTGTAGCATCTGCCAGTTATTGCTAAAGGAGTCACTCCCGGTGAAGGGATCTCGGTCCTTTCCTTATCGAATAAGGTGCTGGATGTTCTACAAGGAACACCGCTATGCAAAGCAAGAACTGTAGCTATCAGTTTTTATAAAAAAGTTTCTACAACATCTTTGGTTTCTTTTATTTCATTAATCTCATTAATGAAGTCCCATTATATTATGCTTCACAAGCATCTCTTTTGAAACGAAATCTGCAATATAACATATATCTCATATATATAAAATATAAACATTCGTCTCAGGCAGTAATATGATCTCATCACAGAACATTGCAGCAGAAGAACATATATGAAATATTGGATATACTAGGACGTCCGTGTTTTCAATACGAGCCTGTATAAAACACGGATTCCACGGTCGCGATGAATAGCCAAACCCACATCCCTAGACCCCTACGAGAGCGGCAAGTAACACTGCCAATTCTAGGGTTAGGAGACCCGGTCTCGACTCCTCGAGATGGTCTCCCACTGGACCCTAGAACCCGGTTACTTGTGCTCCCCGCCTTGGGTCTACCTAATGCGGAAAAGTAAATAATATACAAATGTGACATCTTCCGCTACCTGGAAGTGCCCCAATAAAAGAATATTACATACAAATGAATTTTACATGAATGAAAAAGAAAAACTCTCATCTCACATAAAACCCCCGGCTATTCAAACGCGACGATCCAATATAACATATCACAGCAACACATAATATCTCATATCATCAACGTAAGCAAGTATGCGTATCCCGATTGTCGTTGATGTATAGCAACGAAGCCGGCGATACACCACATACTACGCTTACGGTCACAGAAAAGAAAGTGTAAAACTACAACAGTTGGAATCCGCAACCTCCTTAGACATCGCATGCCTAACCAAATGAATTCCTTAGACATCGCATGCCTAACAATTATAAACCCTGCATTTTAGTCTCATTATCGAAAACTCATTTCAATATCAAGTCGGGCAATTCAACAAGATTCCCGACACCCTGATCGAATGCTCGTCGCAAACTTTAGTAAACGGCCGCACCCCCGATACCGTCGACGAAGTGCACCAAGCCGGAACACCGCTGCCGGGAGCACCCGAACGGATGCTTTCGGCAACGGGGTTCTCCTACAGTCACTTGGTCTGGGCTATGGGGCGTAGCTGTCTATTAAGTTTACCCGGCGAGTATCCGTGTACCCTACGTGATTGCGACGGACTTTTGATCACATCAAAATTCCGTGGCAACCGATCATCTGAGACTAAACTGCTATGTTTATAATATTCAAATTAGTTATCACATAACTACCTGTGGATTCCAATTATTGTATCACATTCCAGATAAATAGAAAAAATTAAACTTTCCGATCGAATCATCAAACACCCAAGATTTCCCCAATATATCTCAACACTTGAAATCAGTTTAAAAAACGTCCATCACATGCCACAGTACCAATGGTCCAGCCGTAGAAGGGTCAAGCCAACGCCTCACATGTGGCACGCCGTACTGCCCCAAACCCTAAGGTTCAATGGGCAGTTCAAGACGGTCACATAATCGAGTTAAGGTTTGTTGTTTTCTAGAGGGTCCATCGCGTTACTTGCACGACTTAGAACATTCTTAAACACGAGGAAAAATCCAACTTTTGAAAAATTTTCCGACAGGGGAAAAAGTGAGTTATTGATATCCGTTCGAACTTTTTAACAGTTTCTAAAAATTATCCGGACAAAACTAAACAAAGTTAAAGTATCCGATCAAAACTTTAAGTCCCCAATACAACCCAGATAATTCAACAGTTGAATAATAAAAAATAAAAATTTCCAGAAACTACAACATTAAAAAATAGGAGTTACTGTGAAACGCACGTGCCATGAATCGACCACGTGGCTGCGGAACCGCCGCGCAAGCTGGGGTGGGGCCGCGGTTCCGCGCTAGGGTTGTCGAATTGTGCTCACGTGCTTCACAGAAATTCTTATAATTACCTGCTGTAATTTTTGGATATTTTTAATTTGGAAAAATCCCAGTTTTTATAAAATTTCCAGAGAGCAATTTTGAGTTTTGGGTTTCGGGTTTTCCGGGTTCGATCGGACTTTAAACTTCGTCTAGACTTCGCCTAAAGCTCTAGCTTGGCTCTGATACCACTGTAGGGTTGCTAGGCACGCGCACAAGGGTCTACGAGGCATCAACCATGCCCGATTCAAAAATTAGCCGTGCCGAACAACCCGAATACGTAACTTTAAACTTTAGGCGAAAACAAGCATGCTAAACATTTTAGCACTAAGTGAGAGGGATTACAACCTTTGTAGATCCGGTCCTTCACTTCATATGCTCCGTGTTGTGGTCCCTTCGCTGCGATCATCGGGATCCGGACTCTCGAGAGGTTCCACGAAGAGAAAGACGAAACCTTTGCTTCCGATCTTCGATACTAAGATGATCTACCTCGAAGTTTCTTTAACACAAGCTAACACTCATGAAATGATGTGAACACCCTCATCTAAATGGCAAGGGAAGATGAGGATGATGAAGTAGGATTTTTGCTCTATTTATTTATCTTTTTCTCATATTTATCCATCACAAAATCAAAGCAAGAAACCATTTCAAGCTTAGAAGAAGAAGGAAGAAGATGATGAATAATGAATTATCTCTTTGTGATGAATAGGAAAAGGAGATATGATAGAATTATGCAACCATGGTTCACTTAAACATTGTAGAGAATTGACCAAGGGTTAGGGTTTGGGTTGAGTTAAGAATGAGTCACTCACAAATATCTTTCACAAAACAAAAAGGAAACCTTCTAGAAACATCTAGAAAGTTTAACCCTAATCCAAACCCTAATCATGATTAATCTTTACTAAATAAGTTGCATTATTTATCATATCATGTTACAATATTATATATCACATACACAATATTTATCGTAACTGTGAGTGCACGGCGGCGCCCCGGCCGTCAATCCGACGGCCAAACGCGGAAACGGTGGTAAACTTAAAATTTTGCGGACTTAGCAAACCGGCACCACCGCGCACTAAACCCCGGATCGTGCCATTAAACTAGTCTAAGCTAAGTAACAAGATAGGTTAGAGATGTACCGACTGATCCGAGTCCTCCGGTCTTCATCTCCACTCCGATCTCCTCGCGGGATCTCCGTCCGTCTCCTCCTCGTCGGAAAGGGCACCACGAAGCCGGGTACTTTTACGGGCTCCCACCTCAATACCGAGGCAACTCGCACATGAAGCCGGCTACTCGACATGCACAAGATATGCTGTAGGGAGTGTAATGTAGAATGTATGTCTCACTTTGGGGTTGGTTGCCATTTGAAGAGGATGGAGGAAACAAAGGTAAGAAAAATGGTGCTTGCATTTTTCTTGGCATGGAATGAGATCAAGAATGAAAACCTCTCTCAAAGATGAAGCTCTCTCTTCTTCTCTTTTCTTCTTCTCTTTTCTTCTTCTCACTTCTCTAATGAAAAACTATCATCCTTAGAAAATGGTGGAGGAAAAGATTATGAAGCATGAAGGGAGGTGATGGTAGAAAAAGGTGGAGGGTAACCATATCCAAAGCATAATCATCACTAAACTCAAATCAAACCTCACTTCATTTCTAATCCTTTCTTATCACAATGAATGCAAGAAAAGCAAAGATGCTTTCATAATTAATCCTTATGCAAATAAATCCTCCACAAAGTGTAATTTGCAAAACTGCAAATTACCCCCTCCATCGGAAAAGTCCGGCCGGGAAAGAACAAAGGAAAACCGGCCGGAACGGAAAGCAAAATGGCAACTCTAGAAAACTGGTCCCGTAATAAATTACAGGAAAACCCCACACTGTGCATACACACCCGCATTTGTATTCCGTCCGGATACAAATGCAATGAGACAAAATCTACACTGTACTAAACTAGGACCGGCTTAAGCCAAAGCCGGCTAGTAATATCCGTCCGATCCTGATGCGTGCAATACCGCACGTATCTGATCGAACGCTGCCATATAACTATACGGCCACTAGTACAAAACCGTCCGATCCTGATTCGTGCAATACCGCACGTATCTGATCGGACCCTGCCATATCTCCATACGGCCTCTACAGCGTTTCGCCCGAAAGCTTGAGTAACTGAAAGTGTGGTGGACTCTAAAGACTCGTCAATACTATGGCTGTGGATTTAACCACTAGCACGTCAGAGGTATAAGCCAATACGTGACGGGCCACCAGCTATTGACTAAAAGGGACGTCGATGAGGAAGCTCACCCCGACACCCAACTGAGCCTGTCAGTGACAATATCCGTACAGTCCGGTCCGTTCGTCTATGAGCATCGCATGGCGGGCCTAGGGGGTTGGTAAAAGTCAGACCCCCAAAAGCGGTACAAGTCGTGTCGGAGTGTAGCCCAGAACACCCTGAGATACTACTGGAATACCTACCAGTAAATCTCCTGCCTTGGCCAAGGTCTTCGTGTAATGGCTCTCCTAGACACAGCGCGACCTCACCCCCAATACCGGGAGAGACGAAACCCCCGAAGATCCGCTCACTGCCTCCATGTGGCTCGGGACTGTACCCAACTAAAACCTGTTTGCACGACTCCTTTGAGCCGTGGTAGGGTAGTAATCAAAGCACAGTGGGAACTCACACGAGACAAATGACGATCCCCAGGTCGATGAACTAACCTGTACACATGTCACCTGGGAACTGCTATCTGACGTCAGGTATAAGACCAACTAGCATGTTCCCGGCGAGTCCTGTCCGGAGTACTCATAACCCAATGAGCACCTGTATACATCTTAGGTGAACCAACTGACACCAGTGGCTTGTGAGACCGGCCACCGCCCCTCGTCGGGGTCTCGACTGTATACACTAGTCTACTCTGGAGTATCGATGCCCTATCTCGAAACTCCCACGACTAGGGACCTTTTAAGGATGTGCTTATAGACTACCAGCTCCCACGTATATGATCGCCCTCATACTGCCGGTAGTCAAGCAAGAATCCTAGGGGCTTTATCAGCGTGCAATAGCGACATGTCAGGTCACCTAAAGCAGTACACGATGATAAAGGTAAACCAGATAGCAAACTATCATCTCGATTAAGACTGTCCTACCGGGATAGGTCCTCCCTCAATCATTGCAATCACGTGCCTGTGATCCAATAATTGACTCTGAGGGCACTATCTCCAACAATCTCCCACTTGCACTCAAGGCTAATTATTGCCATGTCGCATACTCACAGCCCGTGTGATACCGAACACCCAACTCCTCTACTAGTCAGTCTCACAAATCCCGTTTGTGAAACTATTGCGGTCGAGGAATAGCCTCAGTGAGTGGATCCGTCTAGAAGTTTCTTTCTATGTCTCTCTATATCTCAAGTTCGCGGAGAAAGCCATCTCCCAAAATGAGCAATACATGTCTTAGAATGTCTGGATGTCTGATGGGACCTAGCTCATAAATGAACTCCAAATCCAAACTTCTTAGACTGTATCGTCAACTGAACTTAATCAGTATCCTGCGCCATGCCTCCCTCAGTATTTCCTTGGACCACCTGTCCAAAATACTGCCCCTCGTCAGAAGGAAAACTATAACTCTGACAACATCCTTGTCGTCCATGTCACCTTGGAAGCCTGGAATGATAACCGTCTCCTAAAGGAGGCAGCCGTTATCATATTCCTGGAACATTCACTTATGTTCTAAAACTGCTTCCGACTGTTTCTCCAGGACTGGATCAATGTCAACTTATTGCATCTAGTGCAAGAACAACATCTGGTGTGGTACTTGACATCTCATGATTGACTCAATTGCCTAAGCAAGTGATCTGCCAATCATGAACATCCCTCTCCCCTTTAGTCTGTAAGACACCTTTGGAGAGGGTGACTCCTTCACCTGCAGGTATACTACCGTGCCAGGAGTCGTCCATTCTAAATACTCTTAGAATGCTGTCAAAGTACCCTGATTGGGAAACCACCCAAATCTAGATCTAAAACCATAGATCTAGTAACCAGTATGTCTGATATAATGTCCAAGTCCCATGTGGAGAAAACACTGTGTGACGACCAAAGTATAACCGATTGTAGTATAGGAGTTTCTTTTCCTATTACCTTCTCAACAGATCCATCCCCTATTCTGATGACGTCAAACCTATGACTGTCACATCAGAAATAGATGATCTATCTCCGCTACATCTGCTTTAGTCTATAAATAGACATAAGCCTGATGTCCACCAATGCTTCCGCTGCTCCCACTGACTACGACAACTCTCTGGCAGAGTCATATAGACGTGCACTTCTAAAGCAAGTTTAGAACGACGCTATACTCATCCTCCTGCCGGGTCTCGCAGCCTGGAACAACAACAATGGCAAGTGTGGGTAAACAAGAACTTCCCTGTCACCGTCCTTGAGGCTACCGAAGTGCCTCTCGGGTGCATGAAGTTACCCACCTTATCTGCGGAGTGGCCAATGGAATGTCAAATCAGATTGAATCTTTAGGTTCCTTATCAAATCTTCAGTAATCGTTTGCGGTTCTGGAATCACTTCCAGTTCTACCATACTCCCACTGCTGTTTTTGAAAAAATCCATTTCTTTTAAAATTGTGGCGAGTGAAGAACAATATCACTATTGATCTTCCAGATGGTAGAAAATCAACCCTCGTCATAGCCTGGGTCAACCCACAAACAGCCGTTACAGAAACGTGCCTATGAGTTATCCGGAGTCTGGTTTTAATTATAAGCCAGACAACTCCCCGTACCTTAACAACGTTAAGATATGAACTGTTCTATATCCAATATAGAACCAGAGGCACTGATTTAATTGAACCAGATTCAAATCATGCAGCTATCTCCAGTGCATGTCAACTAAATGAAAGGAGGTCGATCAGCGTTACTCAACTTAGGAATGCTTCCAATTATGAGTAACCCGAAAGAGAAGCAATTTCTCTTAACCATTACTACTAACTGAATACCATACACAAGTATCTACATCTTCGATCACTTTGAAGAATCCCAATACTTGCTACACCTGGTTCTCTTCTCTATTCAAATACCTATAACTCCTCGAAACTTAGACCATGTGCTTCTACGAAACACATGTCTAAGAACTAGAGAAGTTAAAAGTAAACAGAATATAGTATGAGGACCTACCCCTCTGTCCTAATGGACCCTGGACAACATACAATACTCTGTATAAGTCCCTTGAGTCTAATGACTCTTTCACTGTGCGTCGTAGGTTGAAAACTGTACTTATGGTTAAGAAGAATTACACCGCTGTTTAATGCTCCTTACCTAACCATCCACTGATATAGGTAAATGTCATCGACATAATATCAAAAGGTATATCTCACTCTATGAAAATAGACGTACAGATATATCAATTTGAAATTGGTGCATAACAGCGGATATTCAAGACCAATTAATTGCCGTCCGGCAAACAACCCAGGTGACTTCCTCAAATATCACCGATTACAACGAATCCCGATATAATGAGGATGATCACCCAATTCCCAATAACTTACTCCCACTCACCATCTGTAAAACCATACAGATGTGAGAATCAAACCTGGTAAATACATACCCTGGAGCAAGTGTCTAATCAGGAAATCAGTTTTCTTTTAGCAGTATACAGTGAAACTGAAACATTGAAATGTTTCGGTGGGGTATCCCGGTATTCTTAGTAATGCCTCTACCATTATCCAGATTCACAACTATAACCGTATAATTCTTTGCCACCTCTCCAAATCCCTTTATATGTCTTTAGTCATTACCTTCTGTACACCCCTTTAGGCCAAATGGTTTTCTTCCTTCCCTACCGTTCGGCACCAGCCTATGGTTTGGAAGAAGACTATCCAATAAGCATAATGGGTGTACTGTCCTAGTCCTAGGAGCACTCGCAATGCGAGAGAAGGTGAAGATAAAAGCAACCGAATAAACCTTATTCCTATTTCTCCTGGACCAGAATCCATCCCCGAACTGGAACAAGTTCCTTTCGAGTTAGTATATAACCATACGATGGAGTATCCAATAAAATGGGATCTTCGTAGTGATACGGAGTGTCCTGGAGAAATACAAAGGTGATTTAGGATTGACGAAGAAATACTTGGTTTGGTCGTGAATAGCAGTCGCAACTTACTTTGCCCTCTTACTAATCCCTTTCTTTGTCTTAACTCAATACCTTCTGTACACCGTTTAGGCTAACTGGTTTTCTTCATTCCCTACCGGTCGGCACCAGCCTATGGTTTGGAAGAAGACTATCCAATTTGCGTAATAGGTGTACTACTCCTAAACCAAGGAGTACTCGCAACCTGAGAGAAGGTGAAAAGAAAAGACAACTGAATAATCCTATCCGTTTTCTCCAGAACCGGAAACCATCCTCGAATTCCCTCGAGTTCGTATCTAACCATACGATGGTTTTGTCCAATGGAAGTGGACGTTCGCAGTAATACGGGGTGTCCTGGAGAAAAAGGGTAAAAGTAGGAGTGGCAATGAGGTTAGCAACCCTGACAATCCAAAAGCCAGTGTTTAAGAAGGTTCGGTCAACTTGGTCTCTGAGTCAAAGTCTTAGGGTCGGGTCAATGGTCGCTGCCAAAGAGAGAGAGAAAAGAAACACTCAGCGTGCACTCTAACCTAGATCAGAATGGTTATCACTTTTTCTAATCAGGAAACCTCCCACTGTACCTCAAATTCTCCTCCAAACCTGAAAGAAGAATTAGTCGGGGTCACCCGAGGAGTAAACTAACTCATCAGTGGGAATCGGGATCCAACTCTCATCGCATGATAACGTGACGGAATCCGCTCACGGTATCACACTCCAGAAGGTATGCGCATATCTGGCAAGTTTCAGTACTTTTGAAACTCCCGATGTGATTTCTGCCCCATGCTCTTATGACCTTGACTTTGGCCAACAAATCATAAGTCACATGTCAAGTTCTACCCGTCATTCTCCAGGTTGATTCGAATCCACCCGCACAAGCCCTTGACTTTGGCCAACAAGGCTATACGACTGTTCCAAACCAACGCATCTATCTATGCTGCATATGAATAACCAACAGCTACCAAACACTGTGCCTTGACTTTGGCCAACAAACACAGCTTGAATACTATTGACTACCCATATGAAACGACGGAGGGCTACGAATGGTTTCTGGCGAAAACCTTTAACGTAAAGAACTTGATATCGTTGAAGGAACGGATATTTTTTAAAAATATAGTGACGACGACCGTTGCTAAAGAGGTCACTCCCGGTAAAGGGATCTCGGCTCTTTCCCCGTAGAATGGGGTGCAGGATATTCCAACTGAATACCACGATGCAAAGCAAAAGTAATCGGCTATAGTGAAGTTAATGCCCTGACGCAAATTTCTGTCCAAGGGGTCACTCCCGGTAAAGGGATCTCGGCCCTTGCCTCGTCGACTGAGGTGCTGGATATTCCAACTGAATATCACGATGCAAAACAAAAGTGAACGTCCTTGCAATAACAGCTTTTTGAAAAGTGTTCCAACAACATCAGATTAGGTTTGTTTTTAAACTTGCATTGATCCGAATCAATGCAGTCCCATCAATTGATCACACCACAAAGAACGAAAATATACTGATGTACGTATATGCCATCCGCATTCGCCACTGGGTCCCGTCATTACCCGTTAGGTTAGCTTACTAACGACAGAGCGGGGACTGGACTAGCGCGGATGAAAAACATATACAACATCTACTAATATATATACCAATATATTATATTTCGCTCAAGGCGTGAAAGAAATGCAACATCACAGAAATATACAGCATCACAGAACAATACAGATATCTGGGATCCCCGGGTTTCACAGAGCCACTACTGAAACCCGACGTTCCCCTGGTCGTGTGGATAGCCTGTACAATGTAATCCTAGACCCCTACGGGCGCGGCAAGTCACCCGCCAAAACCTGAAGCGAGGCAGCCCCCTTCAGCGCCGTGAATGGACCACCCAGCACTTCACGGAATCCGGCAACTTGGGCACCCCTCCTGGGTCAACCTATACCCCCTACGAGTGCGGAGAATATCCCGCCAATCCTAGAGTAAAGCCCCCTCCGTCTCAATGCCATGAGATGCGGGCTTGTTGCCCTCTAGAACCCGGCTATCCGTGCACCCCACCGCGGGGTAATCCTAGTACAGAAAGTAAAATATACATACAACGGGTACATCGACCGCAACCAGGTCGTGCCCCAAAATAATAATACAAACAGGCAGTGACGGCAGTCCACATGTCGGACGCTCGCCCCGCAATATCAAATGTACATAATACCACCACAACTGTACTAGCATTGCAACCAGGCTATCCCCACGACCGATCCGCAACATCACAGCATAAACATAGAACATCAACATGAAAGTCACGTTCGCAAATCCGTCTAACCGGGCTATAGCAGTTAGACAGGATTTACCGATCGAGTGACATTCACGGTCGCAGATATAATGTAAATACTGTGAAAAATGTGTTTAAAATATCCGATCGATCAAAAATTAACAAGTGGGCCCCCAATCAAAACTGTAGCACTCACAGAAATCCTGGGCCCAATTTTAATATTCCAAAACCCATATTTTAAGCCCAGAAGGCCTCTGTAAAAAATTGGTGAAGTGATCTCCACAGTGCGCGGCGGAAGGGCGGCGGGAAGGGGGTTTTCGCGGCGGTTCCGCGCTCCAACTGTGGAGTTACTTCGTCGAATTTTTACAGAGCTCTTAGATTTTCCAGTGCATCAATATTTTACAACCTGAAAAATTTTTCGAGACCAAAAATTTTCAACAGAAACTGATGCGTACTAAAATGCAGTTTTGGAACATTTGATCGATCGAAATAGAAAAACACATTACACCAAGCTAGACTATGTTAATGGCGAGGCTCTGATACCACTGTGAGTGCACGGCGGCGCCCCGGCCGTCAATCCGACGGCCAAACGCGGAAACGGTGGTAAACTTAAAATTTTGCGGACTTAGCAAACCGGCACCACCGCGCACTAAACCCCGGATCGTGCCATTAAACTAGTCTAAGCTAAGTAACAAGATAGGTTAGAGATGTACCGACTGATCCGAGTCCTCCGGTCTTCATCTCCACTCCGATCTCCTCGCGGGATCTCCGTCCGTCTCCTCCTCGTCGGAAAGGGCACCACGAAGCCGGGTACTTTTACGGGCTCCCACCTCAATACCGAGGCAACTCGCACATGAAGCCGGCTACTCGACATGCACAAGATATGCTGTAGGGAGTGTAATGTAGAATGTATGTCTCACTTTGGGGTTGGTTGCCATTTGAAGAGGATGGAGGAAACAAAGGTAAGAAAAATGGTGCTTGCATTTTTCTTGGCATGGAATGAGATCAAGAATGAAAACCTCTCTCAAAGATGAAGCTCTCTCTTCTTCTCTTTTCTTCTTCTCTTTTCTTCTTCTCACTTCTCTAATGAAAAACTATCATCCTTAGAAAATGGTGGAGGAAAAGATTATGAAGCATGAAGGGAGGTGATGGTAGAAAAAGGTGGAGGGTAACCATATCCAAAGCATAATCATCACTAAACTCAAATCAAACCTCACTTCATTTCTAATCCTTTCTTATCACAATGAATGCAAGAAAAGCAAAGATGCTTTCATAATTAATCCTTATGCAAATAAATCCTCCACAAAGTGTAATTTGCAAAACTGCAAATTACCCCCTCCATCGGAAAAGTCCGGCCGGGAAAGAACAAAGGAAAACCGGCCGGAACGGAAAGCAAAATGGCAACTCTAGAAAACTGGTCCCGTAATAAATTACAGGAAAACCCCACACTGTGCATACACACCCGCATTTGTATTCCGTCCGGATACAAATGCAATGAGACAAAATCTACACTGTACTAAACTAGGACCGGCTTAAGCCAAAGCCGGCTAGTAATATCCGTCCGATCCTGATGCGTGCAATACCGCACGTATCTGATCGAACGCTGCCTTATAACTATACGGCCACTAGTACAAAACCGTCCGATCCTGATTCGTGCAATACCGCACGTATCTGATCGGACCCTGCCATATCTCCATACGGCCTCTACAGCGTTTCGCCCGAAAGCTTGAGTAACTGAAAGTGTGGTGGACTCTAAAGACTCGTCAATACTATGGCTGTGGATTTAACCACTAGCACGTCAGAGGTATAAGCCAATACGTGACGGGCCACCAGCTATTGACTAAAAGGGACGTCGATGAGGAAGCTCACCCCGACACCCAACTGAGCCTGTCAGTGACAATATCCGTACAGTCCGGTCCGTTCGTCTATGAGCATCGCATGGCGGGCCTAGGGGGTTGGTAAAAGTCAGACCCCCAAAAGCGGTACAAGTCGTGTCGGAGTGTAGCCCAGAACACCCTGAGATACTACTGGAATACCTACCAGTAAATCTCCTGCCTTGGCCAAGGTCTTCGTGTAATGGCTCTCCTAGACACAGCGCGACCTCACCCCCAATACCGGGAGAGACGAAACCCCCGAAGATCCGCTCACTGCCTCCATGTGGCTCGGGACTGTACCCAACTAAAACCTGTTTGCACGACTCCTTTGAGCCGTGGTAGGGTAGTAATCAAAGCACAGTGGGAACTCACACGAGACAAATGACGATCCCCAGGTCGATGAACTAACCTGTACACATGTCACCTGGGAACTGCTATCTGACGTCAGGTATAAGACCAACTAGCATGTTCCCGGCGAGTCCTGTCCGGAGTACTCATAACCCAATGAGCACCTGTATACATCTTAGGTGAACCAACTGACACCAGTGGCTTGTGAGACCGGCCACCGCCCCTCGTCGGGGTCTCGACTGTATACACTAGTCTACTCTGGAGTATCGATGCCCTATCTCGAAACTCCCACGACTAGGGACCTTTTAAGGATGTGCTTATAGACTACCAGCTCCCACGTATATGATCGCCCTCATACTGCCGGTAGTCAAGCAAGAATCCTAGGGGCTTTATCAGCGTGCAATAGCGACATGTCAGGTCACCTAAAGCAGTACACGATGATAAAGGTAAACCAGATAGCAAACTATCATCTCGATTAAGACTGTCCTACCGGGATAGGTCCTCCCTCAATCATTGCAATCACATGCCTGTGATCCAATAATTGACTCTGAGGGCACTATCTCCAACAGTAACAAAATAAAATAATACAATTAACATATATCGCATATATATCAATGTATTACCCGAGTGAGAAAAAGAATCTTTTAGTGAGCAAATATTAGTTAATGTAATTTAATATATCAAATATATTATTATACATTAAATTATCGAATCAACACTTGATCCGACAATCCGGCTATATCGCATATAACCGACTAATATTTATCCGTACCGATTCATCGAATCAACACTTGATCCGATGACCCGGCTGATATCAAATATCGCGAGAATATAATACGGTATCACATATCGCATTATCCTCGGTCCCGCACATATCACATATGTGCTCCTACTCCGTTTTGCCTGAGTCAAGAAACCTCTGTGTAGGACTCTAAAGAATCGTCAATACGCCGGCAGTAGGTGATGATCATATCATACACCCACAAGCTGCAAGCGGTCAGCTAAACGTAACAGCTGCCCAGGTATTGAGCGCTCAGAAGATCAACAAGCAAGCCTGTAACTTCTCCTGTGAATCCAAACAGTAACACTCCCGTACAGTCCGGTCTCGTCGTCTGATATGTCGCATATCTCGCCTAGGGGTGGTAAACGTCAGACCCCAGTAGCTCGATAAGTCGTGTCGATATGAGGTCTATAACAGTTCGAGAAACTACTGATAACACTTACCAGTAAATCTCAGCAACCCTGGCCAGGGATTTCCGGTTATAGCCAATCGAACACAGCACAACATCAACTCCCTATACCGGGAGAGACGAATCCCCTCCTAGCGCTCATTGCCTCCATGTGATTCGGGACTGTACCCAAAAGCCACCTTTTTGCACGCCCTCTTGGACGTGGTATGATGGAAATCAAAGCACAGTGGGAATCACACAAGACTCTATGACGATCTCGGGTCAACAGACTACTCTGTACCAGTGTCACCGGAGAACTGCCATCTGACGTATGGTATAATACCATCTGGGAGTTCTCGGCGAGTCCGTCTAGTGTACCCAGTCTCCACTGAGCACCCGTACACCATCCTTGATGTCAAACACCGATGGATATGGGATCATCCATCGCCCATCATATGGGTCAAGATGCGTATACGCTAGTCTACTCTGGTGCATCGATGCCCTGTCTCGATACACCCACGACTAGGAACAGTTATAGGATGTACTCGTCGACTACCGTGGATCCACTAGTATGATCTCATCATAGTCCCAGTAGTCGAGTACATATCCTAAGGGCTTTATCAACATGTAATATAGAGACAATCAGAGTACATGTTAAGATAAAGTACAACCGATAGCATACTATCATGTCGAGCAAGAAAGTCCTCCCTATATATGTCCTAGCATCCACTACAATATACATCGTATGTACAGTAATGGCCTCTAGGGCATACATATAACTAACATCGACATATAGCGATTAGCCGACGTTCAATACATATAAACATCACAGATATAACCATTATAGTCAAAGTGTAGTGAAGTTCGATAAAAATACGGATTTATAGGCCCCCAAAAACAAATTTCTTTTCTGGAAAATCTGGGCACAAATAACCCATCTGAAAAATCCCTAAACCCTACCAGATGAACACTGCACAAAACCCGATCACGAGAGGTGCCAAAACGGCGGCGGTTCCGCGGCACATACATACCTATCGCCGCGGAACCGCGGCGGTTTGAGGGAATCAGGTGACCGTTTTTCGTGGGTGTTTTCACAAAACCCTGAGCCGATTTTAGGAGTAAAACTTTTTATCTTTTGAGCACAAAAAATTTCAACAGAAAGTTAGGGTTTTGATTTTCCGGTTTTTGCGATTTTTCCGATCGAACTTCCATACACTTTACTACTAAGCTAGTTTAAGTTTAGTTAGGCTCTGATACCACTGTAAGTCTACGTTGCCAACCCCGGTTCTTGCGGGGAGGCGGAAACGGTATAAAAATCAAATTTTTAGCGCATAGGACAACATGGACTAACAAAGTCGGGATCTTTTCTAAACTAAACTAGCGAGAAAGCTAAAGAGAGTTAGCTACTCGGAAAAGAGGTTATACCTAACTTGAACTCCTTCTCCTTGAAACCTTTGTAGGGGTTGATGGTGCTTTCCTCGTCGCCTTCTTCCGTCAAAGATGGATCCACCTGAGGGTTCAACCTTCGGGCTCTTTCTCGAACTTTGAGTGAACTAGGATCTTTGGCTTGCTAAACCTCTAACCCTAGAGTGAGTAGAGAGTGGCTTTGGGGTGTTTTTATCTCAAGGAGATGGATTCTCAACACATGAGAAGGGAGCTCCTTGAACTAGAGGAGGAGGAAGAAGAAGAGAGGAGAGAGAAGAGTTAAGATAGAATGAATAATATCCTTCTCATTTTACAACCATAACAAAATGAAAAGAATTATCAAATTAACAATAATAATAAAAATGAAATAGTTGATGGATGGTTTGGAATGACCATTATCATTACATTCATTAAATGGTTTGCTAGAATCAAAGAGCATCTTTGATATGTAATGATAATGGTCAAACTTTCAACCATGGTCAAAAAGTCAACCTTGGTCAAGAAGTCAACAAACCCAACCATGACACAATTTCATTTAATTAATATTATTAATTGATATATCATAAATTCATTAGGGTTTGGAAAAAGAAGACTGTCAACTATGCATACACACCTGTTCCGAAACCCTAATGAAAATCCTCTTCCTCCGCCTCAAACAACTGTGCATACACACCCGCATTCTTGTTCCGAGGAACATGAACACAATGAGATAAAACTAACCCCAAAACATATACTAGTATCCAGCTCAAACCAGAGCCCGCTAGTAATATCTGTCCGGACTCCAAACGTGCACAAGTGCGCGGATGAGAACGAACCCTGTCGCAAAACCATGCGACCTCTACTCTGTTTTGCCCAACGGTGAATAGCCCTCTGTGTAGGACTCTAAAGACTCGACATTACACTGGCAGTGGGTTTAACCACAGACCGCAAGCGGCACTAGCTGTGCGTAACGGTCCCCACGTAGATGCCGATAAGAAGACTAACGAGGTGAACCCCATCTGAACTCCTACTGAGTCTGAATGTGACAATCTCCGTACAGTCCGGTCTGTTCGTCTGATACATCGCATGGCGGGCCTAGGGGGCGGTAAACGTCAGTCCCCTAATAGCGGTACAAGTCGTGTCGGAGTGAAGCCCAAAACACCATGAGATAACACTGGAAGCCTACCAGTATATCTCGATTGCCCTGGCCAGGGACTACTCGTGTAATGGCTCTCCTAGACACAGCGCGATGTCAACCCCCAATACCGGGAGAGACGAATCCTGTCTAACCGTCACTGCATCCAAGTGCTTCGGGACTGTACCCAACTACTACCTGATTGCACGACTCCTTTGAGCCGTGGTAGGGTAGTAATCAAATTATAGTGGGAACACACTCGAGGCGAAGTGACAGTGTCAAGTCAGCGGACTAAGCTGTACTCATGTCACCTTGGAACTGATAACTGACGATAGGTATAATACCAACCTGTCCGTTCCCGACGAGTCCTGTCCAGTGTACTCGTAACCCAACGAGCACCCGTATACTATCTCCAGTACGACGTACTGATGGCTGTGGGACAGACCATCTACCACACTGGGATGAGAAGCGCATACGCTAGTCTACTCCGGAGTATCGATGCCCTGTCTCGATAGTCCTGCGACCAGGGACCTGTATAAGGATGTGCTTATAGATTACCCAGCCCCCACTAGTGTGACTGCCATCACAACGCTGGTAATCAAGCAAAGATCCTAAGGGCTCCACTAATGCGTATAGGTGATATGATAAAACAAACACATGTACACATTGAAGTAGAAACAAACCAAGTAGCATACTACTATTTTGAGCAAGATTGTATATACAAGGTGAATATCCCAAGCTTCCATTAAGTAATATACAAACCAGTATGATACAGTAATGGCCTCTAGGGCATATACACTAACAACGTACAGCCAGTACCTCTGACGTGCTAGTGGTTACACCCAGTGCCAGTGTGTAGATGAGTCATTAGAGTCCCCCACAGACAGTTTCCTATGTTTGGGCGAAACATTGTAGAGGCTGTATGGTTTTATGGCAGGGTTCGAAAAATGCACGTGCGTTTACGCACGTGTCATATTTCGGGCAGATAATACTTGTAGGCTTTGGTTTAAGCCGGATCCGAGTATTATACTGTGTAGATATAATATCTTTGTCTCAGTTGCATTTGTATTCGGTCGTAATACAAAAGCGGGGATGTTTATACTGTTACGGGGTTATCCTGGAATTCGTTTCAGGATCGCTTTTGGAAGTTGCCAGTTTCCAGTTTTCTATCGCCCGTCTTTAACTTTCGGTTAAATGCGGATTTATCTTTTCTTGAAGAGTGTGGAAGGTTCTAGATGTTTCTAGATGGTGACTAGGATGGTGAGGTGGCTAGTGACTCATTAGTGCATTAATTGTGCAATTAATGTATGATGACTAGGTTAGATGATTCATATGTATGCAATTAATGTTTAGTGCATGGTGTTAAAATGACTCGTTAGTTCATTAATGGTTGTGGTCACCCCCCCTCTCCTACACTCACCTCCCCCTCTCCTATATGTGGCCGGCCCACTCTTGATAAGAATCATGGTTGTTGATTTGGAAAAAGATACAAGTTTTGGTTCATGGAAATTTGATAACTAGATTTCTCATTTCACCCGATCCAAAAGGCAACTTCATTAACCGTTCGTCCATAGCCTTGGACGTAACGAGACAAAGTGTTCTACTTATTCTCTACATCAATCTTGGTCATCTCGTTTGGCAAACTTTATGATCGAGTTGCCTCGGTTCAGAGGCGGGAGCCCGTTTAAAAATCCGTCGACGTGGCGCCACCTGGACGAGAAGACTGGAGATTTTCGAGATCGGAGCAGCCGCAACAAAGCGTGGGATGATGGTTGAAGACCGAAGGACTCGGATCGTTCGGTATAACATTTCTACCCATTTTGTAGTTTGTTCGTTTAGCTTTAATGGCAGATCCGGGTTATAGTATACGATAGCGCCAGTTAAAAAGTTTTTGTTTTGCATTTGGCGTCTGTTAGACGGCCGGGGCGCTACCGTGTACTTACAGTGGTATCAGAGCCTCACTATTAAGCTTTACTAACTTGTGCTAACGCGTTTAAAACATCGATCGAACGGATTTTCGAAAACCGCAAATTCCAAGTCTAAAGTTTCTGTCGATTTTAAAAGGGGTCTAAAAATAATTTTACATATCTTAGAAAATAGTGCAGGCTTTTCTAAGAATTCTGGGAAAATTTTGGCACGTGATCCCTCATTACCACCGTGGATCCGCGTTGCGGGAATAGTGCTCCAAGTTTTTCCAGAGAGCTTAACATTGGAAATTGTGGTTTTTGGTACTATACTTTTGGGCCCAGATTTTATTACTGTACAACAGATGTTCGTGGGGCCCACTTCGGGAAGTTTTGTCGATCGAAAATTTAAACTTGTTAGTATGCAGTATTTACATTATATCTCCGACCGGGAATGTCATTTGAGCGGTAAATTGCGTCTAATTGCTATAGTCCTTTTAGACGGATTTGCGAACGTGACATTCGCGTTGATGTTCTGTGTTGTGCTGTGATGTTGCGGATTTGTCGTGGTGGATAGCAGTGTGAAATGGTAGTGCTATTTGAATTTATTTGTACATTTGATATTGCAGGGCGAGCGTACAACATGTGGACTGCCGTCACTGCCTGTTTGTATAATATTCTTTTGGGGCACGACCGGGCTGAGGTCGATGTACCCGTTGTACATATTTTTATTTCTGTACTAGGTTTACCCCGCGACGGAGTGCACGGATAGCCGGGTTCTGGAGGGCAACGGGTCCTTATCTCATGGCTTTGAGAGGCAGAGGGGCCTCACTCTAGAATTGGCAGACTATTCGCCGCACTCGTAGGGGTACAGGTTGACCCAAGGAGGGGAGCTCAAGTTACCGGATTCCGTGAAGTGTCGGATGGTCCATTCACTATGCTGTAGGGGGATGCCTCTCTTCAGGTTTTGGCGGGTAACTTTCCGCACCTGCAGGAGTCTAGGTTTCATTGCACAGGCTATCCACACGACCAGGGGAACGTCGGGTTTCAGTAGCGGCTCTGTGAAACCCGGGGATCCCAGATTATCTGTATTGTTCTGTGATGCTTATTACTTTTCTGTAATGTTGCATATTATCACGCCTGGAGCGATTATTGTATATTGGTTTATATACTATTAGATGTTGTATATGTTTTACACACGCGCTAGTCCAGTCCCCGCTCTGTCGTTAGTTAAGTAACCTAACGGGTGATGACGGGACCCTATGGCGAATGCGGATGGTATATACGTACATTATATTTTCGTTCTTTTCTGGTGTGATTGATTGATGGGACTGCATTGATTCTTATGAATGCAAGGATAAAACAAACCTATATTTGATTTTGTTGGAACAGTTTTAAAAGTGTTATTACAAAGACGTTTCCTTTTGTTTTGCATAGTGATATTCAGTTTGGAATATCCTGCACCTCATTCGACGAGGCAAGGGCCGAGATCCCTTCACCGGGCTTGACCCCTTGGGCAGAAGTTTACGTCAGGGTAATAACTTCACTATAGTCAATTACAAGTTGCTTTGCATAGCGGTATTCAGTTAGAATATCATGCACCTCATTCTATGAGGAAAGAGTCGAGATCCCTTCACCGAGAGTGACCTCTTTAGAAAAACGAGATCAAGTTCATTACGTTAAAGGTTTTTCGCCAAAAACCAGTCATAGCCCTCCGTCATTTCTTATGGATGGTCAGTAGTATTCAAGCTATGTTTGTTGACTAAAGTCAAGGCATAGTGTTTGGTAGCCGCTGGGTATTCATCTATTGCATAGATAGATGCGTTGGTTTGGGACAGTCGTATTACCTTGTTGACTAATGTCAAGGGTATGTACGGGTGGGTTCAAATCATCCTGGACAATGACGGGTAGAACTTGACATGTGACTTATGATTTGTTGACTAAAGTCAAGGTCATAAGAGCATGAGGCAAAAATCATATCGGGAGTTTCTAAAGAAACTGAAACTTGCCAAGTATGCGCATACCTTCTGGAGTATGATAACATGAGTGGATTCCTTCACGTTATCATACGATGAGAGTTGGATCCCGATTCCCACTGATGAGTTGTTTTACTCTTTGGGTGATCCCGACTAATTCTTCTTTCAGGTTTGGAGGAGAATTTGAGATTACAGTGGGAGGTTTCCTGATTAGATAAAGTGACAACCATTCTGATCTAGGTTAGAGTGCACGCAGAGTGTTTCTTTTCTCTCTCTCTCTTTGGCAGCGACCTTTGACTGACCCTAGACTATGACTCAGTGACCAAGTTGACCGAACCTTCTTAAAATACTGGCTTTTGGATTGTCTAAAGTTGCATAAGTCATTTGCCGCTCCTTCTTTTAGCCTTTGCATTTCTCAGAACACCCCGTATTACTACGGACATCCACTTCCATTGGATAGATCCATCGTATGGTTATATACAAACTCGAAGGGACTTCGTCGAGAATGGATCCAGGTTCAGGAGAAATAGAATTGGTTTATTCAGTTGTCTTTTATTATCACCTTCTCTCAGGTTGCGAGGGCTCCTTAGTTTAGGAGAGTACACCTATTACGCTTATTGGATAGTCTTCTTCCAAACCATAGGCAGGTGTCGAAAGGTAGGGAATGAAGAAAACCAATTAGCCTAAGTAGGGTGTACAGAAGGTAATAACTAAAGACAAAATAAAGGGATTAGAAAGAGAGCAAAGTAAATTGCGACTGTTATCATTCACGACAAAACCGCGTACTTCATCGCCACTCCTATTTCACCTTTAATAGAATAAGGTATTATTCAGTTGTCTTTTATCATCACCTTCTCTCAACTTGCGAGTACTTATAGGATTAGGAGAGTACACCTATTATGCTTACTGGATAGTCTTCTTCTAAACCATAGGCTGGTGTCGAAAGGTAGGGAAGGAAGAAAACCATTTAGCCTAAAGATGGTGTACAGAAGGTAACGACTAAAGACAAATAAAGGGATTTGGAGAGATGACAAAGATATATATGGTTAAAAGTCATGAATAGGATTATGGAAGAGGCATTTTCTAGAAATACCAGGATACCCCTACGAAACATTTTCATATTTCAGTGCATTGTTAAAAGAAAACTGTTTTCCCGATTAGATACTTACTCTAGGGTGTGTATTTACCAGGTTACATTCTCATATCTGTATGGTTTTACAAATGATGAGTGGGAGTAAGTTATTGGGAATTAGGTGATCAACCTCATTATATCAGAATTCTTTATAATTGGTGATATTTGAGGAAGTCACCAGACGATATGTATTTGGTTTTAAATATCCGTTGTTGTGCACCAATTTCAAAATGATATACCTATACGTTTATTTTTATAAAGTGAGATATAACTTTTTGAAATTATGTCTGTGACATTTACCTATATCAGTTGACGATTGGATAAGGAATATTGAACAACGGAGTAGTTCTTAACCATAAGTACAGTTTTCAACCTACGATGCATAGGTTTTGAGTTATCAGCGGACTTGTACAGAGTATTGTATGTTGTCCAGTGTCCGTCAGGACAAAGGGTATGTTGTCCAGTGTCCGTCAGGACAAAGGGGTTGGTCCTCGTACTATGTTCTATTTACTTGTGACTTCTCTAGTTTTTTGACAAGTGTTTCGTAGAAATACAAAGTCTAAGTTTTGAGAATTTGTGGATATAAGAATAAAGTAGAGAACCGGATGTCGCAAGTATCGGGATTCTTCAAAAAGATCGAAGATGTAGATTCTTGTGATTGGTATTCAGATGATAGTAATGTTTTTTTTGAGAAACTTGTTTCTTTTTCAGGTTACTCATAGTTGGATGTATTCCTAAGTTGAGTAATGCTGATTAGCCTTTCTCCATTGAGTTGAAATGCACTGGAGACAGATACATGATTAGAATCTGGTTCCAATTAAATTAGTGCCTCTATTTCTATATTGTATATAGAATGGTTCATATCTTAACGATGTTAAGGTATGGGGAGTTGTACAGCTTATGCTTAAAATCAGACACTGGATAACTCAAGGCACGTTTCTGTAATGGCAGTTTGTTGGTTGACCCTGGCTTTGACGAGGGTTGATTTTCTACCATCTGGAAGATCAATAGTGATATTGTTCTTGACTCGCCACAGTTTTAGTAAAATGGATTTTTTCAGAAAACAGTAGTGGGAGTATGGTAGAACTGGAAGTGATTCCAGAACCGCAAATGATTATGGAAAATTTAATAGGACCTATATATTCAATCAGGTTTGACATTCCATTAGCCACTCCGCCGATATGGTGGGTAACCTCAGACACCCGAGAGGTACTACGGTAGCCTCAAGGACGGTGACAGGGAGGTTTTTGTTTACCCAGACTTAACACTACTGTTATTCCAGGCTATGCAGGTTAAGTATAGCGTCGTTCTGAACTAGATTTAGAAGTGCACGTGTATATTATTCTGCCAGAGGGTTGTTGTGGCAGCGGAAGCATAGTGGGCAAGTAGCTTATGTCTATTTATAGGCTTGAGCATAGATAGCGGAGATAAGATCATCTAATTTTGATGTAACAATCATGGCTTTGATTTCATAAGAATAGGGATGGATATGTTAAGAAGGTAGTAGGCTGTGATGTCCTGGTATTTGGATGACATACACAGAGTAGGAAGTAAAATTCCTAAACTACGATCGGTTATATTGTGGTCGTCACACAGTTGTTTTCCACAAAGGATATGGATATAATATCAGACATTCTGGTTACTAGATCTATGGTTTTAGATCTAGATTTGGGTAGTTTCCTAATATGGGTACTTTGACAGTATTCTAATAGTATTTTAGAATAAATGACTACTGCATGGTGGTGTACCTGCAGGTGATGGAGTCACCCTCTCTAAAGGTGTCTTGCAGACTAAAGGGGAGAGGGATGTACATGATTGGCAGATCACTTGCTTAGGCAATTGAGTCAATCATGAAATGTCAAGTACCACACCAGATGTTGTTTATGCACTAGATGCGATAAGTTTATATTAATACAATCCTGAAGAAACATAAAGAAGCAGTTTTAGAACATAAGAATTTGATGACGGCAGCCTCCTTCGGGAGACGGTTATCATTCCAGGCTTCAAAGGTGACAAGGATGACAGAGTGATTGTCAGAGTTATAGTTTTCCCTCTGACGAGGGACAGTATTATGGACAGTTGGTCCAAGAGGATACTATAGGAGGCATGGTGCTGGATACTGATTAGGTTCAGTTATCGATACAGTCTGAGAAGTTTGGATTTGGAGTTCATTTATGAACTAGGTCCCAACAAATATCCAGACATATTCTAAGACAGGTATTACTCAATTCGGGAGATGGCTTTCTCCGCGAACTTGAGATTAAGAGAGACATAGAAAGAAACTTCAGGGCGGATCCACTCACTGAGGCTATTTCTCGAACACAATAGTTTTACAAATGAGCTTTGTGAAACTGATTAGTAGAGGAGTTGGGTGTTCGGTATCACACGGGCTGTGAGTATGCGACATCGTAATAATTAGTCTTAAGTGAAAGTGGGAGATTGTTGGATATAGTGCCCTCTAAGTCAATTATTGGATCCCAGGTACGTGATTACAATGATTGAGGGAGGACCTATACCGATATGACAGTCTTGCTCGAGATGATAATATGCTATGTGGTTTGTCTTTATCATCGTATACATGATTTAGTTCGCTATTGCATGTTGATAGAGCCCATAGGATTCTTGCTTAACTACCAGCAGTATGATGGCGATCATATACGTGGGAGCTGAGGTCTGTAAGCACATCCTTAAAGTGTCCCTAGTCGTGGGAGTTTCGAGACAGGGCATCGATACTCCAGAGTAGACTAGTGTATACAGTCGAGACCCCGACGAGGGACGGTGGCCGGTCTCACAAGCCATTGGTGTTAGTTGGTTGACCTAAGATGTATACAGGTGCTCATTGGGTTATGAGTACACCGGACAGGACTCGCCGGGAACCTGCTAGTTGGTATTATACCTAGCGTCAGATAGCAGTTCCCTGGTGACATGTGTACATGTTAGTTCATCGACCTGAGGTCGTCATTTGTCTCGTGTGAGTTCCCACTTTTCTTTGATTTCAACCCTACCACGGCTCAAAGGAGTCGTGCAAACAGGTCTTTTTTGGATACAGTCCCGAGCCACATGGAGGCAAGTGAGCGGATCGACAGGGGATTCGTCTCTCCCGGTATTAGGGGTGAGATCGCGCTGTGTCTAGGAGAGCCATTACACAAAGCCCTCGGCCGAGGAAGGAGATTTACTGGTAGGTACTCCAGTAGTATCTCATGGTGTTCTGGGCTACTCTCTGACGCGACTTATACCGCTATTTGGGGTCTGACGTTACCAGCCCCCTAGGCAGATATGCGATATGTAAGTCCACGTTACCCGTCCCCCGGTTCCTTGGGGTTGCGGAAATGGTGAAAAATGAATTTTTTCTTTTGGGTAACATGGACTCAAAAACGGATCTTTGTTAAACTAACTATCTAACAACCTAACTAAGAGTTTAGCTACTCGGTTAGGGGGTTATACCTTAACTTGTACTCCTTCTCTTCGACTCCTTGTGGTGGTCGGATGGTTCTCTCCTCGTCGTCTCCTTGTGCCGAAGATGGATCCACCCGAATGCTTCTACCTTTGGCTCCAACCTCAATCTTGAGGAAACTAGAACACTTGGTTTGCTAGACCTTGTATACTAGGATGAGTAGAGAAGTGTTTTGGGTTTTATCTATAAGGAAATGGTTCTCAACTCATGAGAGGGAGTTTCCTTGAGCTAGAGAGAGAGCAAGAGCAAGAGGGAGAGCTTGAGGATGAGAGAGAATGCAAATGATAGAATGAGAAAGACTTTTTCAACCATCCTCTTCATAATCCAAAATAATCATAACAAATAATAATAATTGAGTATTATGTGAAGGTTGTTATCATATCAAATGGCAATATCATTTCATGCATTAAATGCAATTTGTTAACAAACAAGTAAGCAAAGGTCAATGCCATGAAATGATAGCCATTGTCATGATGGTGGTCAACAAGTCCAACCTAGTCAACCGGTCAACAAAGTCAACAAGTCAACAAAGTCAACCCTTCAACCCAACCATGTCACAATAATACTTAACTAATATTATTATTAATCATATTTTTAATTCTCATTAGGGTTCAGCAAAAGTCAACAGTTAACAACCCTAATGAGAATCTTCTGCCCTGTCTCTATCAACCATGCATACACACCCGCATCCGCGTTCCGAGGAACACGAATACAAACGAGATAAAACCGATCCCAAAACGTATACTAGGATCTGGCTTAAACCAAAGCCCGCTAGTAATAACTGCCCGGACACCAAACGTAAACAAGTGCATGGATGTGACCGAACCCTGTCGCAAAACCATGCGACCTCTACTCTTTTGCCTAAAGGCAAATAGCTCTCTGTATGGGACTCTAAAGACTCGACACTACGCTGGCAGTGGATTTAACCACAGACCGCAAGCGGCACTAGCTGTGCGTAACGGTCCCCAGGTAGATGCCGATAAGAAGACGGATGAGGTGAAACCCATCTGAACTCCTACTGAGCCTGAATGTGACAGTCTCCGTACAGTTCGGTCTGTTCGTCTGAGAATATCGCATGGCGGGCCTAGGGGGGCGATAAACGTCAGTCCCCTAATAGCGGTACAAGTCGTGTCGGAGTGTAGCCCAGAACACCCTGAGATAACACAGGAAACCTACCAGTATATCTCACTTGCCCTGGCCAGGGACTTGTGCAATGGCTCTCCTAGACACAACGCGATATCAACCCCCAATACCGGAAGAGACGAATCCTGTCTAACCGTCACTGCCTCCAAGTGCTTCGGGACTGCACCCAACTACTACCTGTTTGCACGACTCCTTTGAGCCGTGGTAGGGTAGTAATCAAAGTACAGTGGGAACACACTCGAGGCGAATTGACAGTGTCAAGTCATCGGACTAAGCTGTACTCATGTCACCTGGAAACTGATAACTGACGATAGGTATAGTACCAACCAACAGTTCCCGACGAGTCCTGTCCAGTGTACTCGTAACCTAATGAGCACCCGCATACTATCTCAAGTACGACGTACTGACGGCTGTGGGACAGACCGTCTCCCATGCTGGGATGAGAAGCGCATACGCTAGTCTACTCCGGAGTATCGATTGCCTGTCTCGATAGTCCTACGACTAGGGACCTGTATAAGGATATGCTTGTGGATTACCCAGCCCCCACGAGTGTGACTGCGATCACAACGCTGGTAATCAAGCAAAGATCCTAAGGGCTCCACTAATGTGTATAGGCGATATACTAAAAGAAACACATGTACACATTAAAGTAGAAACAAACCAAGTAGCATACTACTATTTTGAGCAAGATTGTCTATACAACTGTGAATATCCCAAGCTTCCATTAAGTAATATACAAACTAGTATGATACAGTAATGGCCTCTAGGGCATATACACTAACACGATACTCATAGACGAACGGACCGGACTGTATGTATATTGTCACTGTTAGGCTCAGTAGGGTTTCTGGATGAGTTCGCTCGTCAGCTTCCCTTCCAATCAATACATAGGTAACCGTTACGTACAGCCAGTACCTCTGACGTGCTAGTAGTTATACCCAGTGCCAGTGTGTTGATGAGTCATTAGAGTCCCCCACAGACAGTTTCCTATGTTCGGGCGAAATGTTGTAGAGGCCGTATGGTTTTATGGCAGGGTTCGGAAAATGTACGTGCGTTTACGCACGTGTCATATTTCGGGCAGATAATACTGGTAGGCTTTGGTTTAAGCTGGATCCGAGTATTATACTGTGTAGATATAATATCTTTGTCTCAGTTGCATTTGTATTCGGTCGTAATACAAATGCGGGGATGTTTAGACTGTTACGTGGTTATCCTGAAATTCGTTTCAGGATCCGAGTATTTTGGAAGTTGCCAGTTTCCAGTTTTCTATCGCCCGTCTTTAACATTCGGTTAAATACGGATTTATCTTTTCTTGGTGAGTGTGGAAGGTTCTAGATGTTTCTACATGGTGACTAGGATGGTGAGGTGGCTAGTGACTCATTAGTGCATTAATTGTGCAATTAATGTATGATGACTAGGTTAGATGATTCATATGTATGCAATCAATGTTTAGTGCAAGGTGTTAAAATGACTCATTAGTTCATTAATGGTTGTGGTCACCCCCCCTCTCCTACACTCACCTCCCCCCTCTCCTATACGTGGCCGGCCCACTCTTGATAAGTGTAGGGTTCCTAGGCACACTAATGAGGTCTCACAAGCGATCAAACATGGCCAATTAAAATATTACAAGTGCCGAGAAAGCCTAATACGGATCATTAACTAGATGTATAGGCGATGCAAGCAAGTAAACGAATTTATTGCAAAAGGAAAGTGATTACAACCTTTGTAGATCCGATCCTCCACTTCCTTAGCTCCACGATGAAGTCCCTCCGCTGTACCTTTTGGATCTCGGACTCTCGCGGTGGTTTCATCGAAAGAATGATCGGGCTAGGTCGTCGACTTCGATGCCGAAGATGATCTACGTCGAGGCAACTCAAGATCAAGCTCCAACTTCACCAAGTCATGAAAATTGTGAAGAAAACACCCTATACTACTTGGCAAGAGGTAGAGGATGAAGAAATAGGAGGTGCGTTCACTTAAGAATTGGATTTCTCACTCTTTTTCTCAAGTTGCCATTGATGGAGGCAAGCTTTCTTCATTGTTGAAGATGAAGAAGAAGAAGAAAGAATATGATAAGTATTATACAAAATAGAAAATAATATGAATACTTATCATATACCAACCATGGTCAAGTGTAGAGAGTGAACTAGGGTTAGGTTGAATGGTTAGGTTAAGGAAAAGAACAAGAATGGTCAAGCTTTCAACACTTCAAGAAGTTTCAACAAAACAACAAAATAAGCCACCATTCTTTTTATTTTCCAAAATGAATAAATAAATAAATAAGTAAGTAAATAAACAAAACCCTAACCATTCATATAACCATGGTTTAATTCTTTACACAAACCCAAGTTTGCATGTATCATCAAACATGATACAAACAAGTGCACAAAAATATATCACATATACAACTTATGCAATTCAAGTGAGAAAATCCATTTAAAGTGAACAAATACTAGTTAATGCAAAGTAATATATCAAATATATAATTATGCATTAAATCATTAAATCAACACTTGATTTAACGATCCGGTCATATCGCATATGACCAACTAATATTCAATGTATCGGCTTATCGAATCATTCCTTGATTCGATAACTAGGTTATATCGCATACAACCAATCAATACATTCATCGCCAGAATAGAATACGGTATCACATACACGTATTATTCTCGGTCCCGCACATATCTCATATGCGCTCCTATTTCGTTTCGCTTGAGCCAGGAAACCTCTGTGTAGGACTCTAAAGACTCGTCAATACGCCGGCAGCAGATGATGATCATATCAAACACCCACAAGCCGCAAGCGGTCTGCTAAACGTAACGGCCACCCGGGTATTAAGCAATCAGAAGATCGACGAGCAAGCCCGCTCACTCTCCTGTGAATCCAACCAGTAACACTTACCGTACAGTCCGGTCTGTTCGTCTGATATGTCGCATATCTCGCCTAGGGGTGGTAAACGTCAGACCCCAATAGCTTGATAAGTCATGCCGACGTAAGGTCCATAACAATCGTGAAACTGCTGATAACTCTTACCAGTATATCACTGCAACCCTGGCCAGGGATTTCCTGTTATGGCTAGTCGTGCATAGCGCAACATCAACCCCCAATACCGGGAGAGACGAATCCCCTCCTATCGCTCATTGCCACAATGTGAATTGGGACAGTACCCAAAAACCACCTGTTTGCACGACTCAGTAGAGCCGTGGTAGGGTGGAAATCAAAGCACAGTGGGAGACACACAAGACTCTATGACGATCTCGGGTCAACAGACTAAGCTGTACCAGTGTCACCAGAGAACCGCCATCTGACGTGAGGTATAATACCATCTGGGAGTTCTCGGCGAGTCCGTTCAGTATACCCAGTCTCCACTGAGCACCCGCATACCATCTCTGATGTCAAACACCAATGGATATGGGATCATCCATCGCCCATCACATGGGTCGAGAAGATATACGCTAGTCTACTCTGGAATATCGATGCCCCGTCTCGATATTCCCACGACTAGGAACAATGAAGGATGTACTCATTGACTACCCAGGCCCCACTAGTATGATCTTCATCATAGTCCTGGAAGTCGAGTACACATCCTAAGGGCTTTATCAACATGTAATCAGAGAGACAGAAAGTATACATGTTAAGATAAAGAGCAACCAGATAGCATACTATCATGTCGAGCAAGAAAGTCCTACCTGTATATGTCCCAGCATCCATTACTATATACATCCAATGTACAGTAATGGCCTCTAGGGCATACATATAACTAACAATCTCCCACTTGCACTAGGGCCATCTGTAGCAGTGGTTGTAGTATCTAATACTCAACCATCCCATAAAAGTCTCTCTCTGGGAAAAAGCCTTTGTGTGTGGATCCGCTGTGTTGTCCTCTGAGTCTACTCTCCTTACCTCGATCACCCTGGAGATCAACTATCTCCATGATCAGGTGATGCTGCCTCAGAATATGTCTGGGTCTCTGATGGGACCAGGGTTCGTGGGCCAAGGCCTCTCTTCCATTGTCACACAATGGTAGGAACCTAGTTCATCTTATGAACCAATATACACCCAAACTGCCTCTTTGGTAGCATCTTTAATAGCGATGTTACCAGCCTTTATCATCTAGTTTGCCATGGTATCTAGCTTGGAACTCTTCCAACATACCGTCCCCCCACTGAGGGTAAAGACAATGCCTGTGACTGACATTCAGTCGTCTTCATCACCCTGGAACCTTTCCAGTGATTCTCCCCAGGATCGATTGATACTATCTCACTATAGTTAGTGAGAATTCTAACATCCATTTAGATCTATCTCATAGATCCAAATCCTAGGATTTAGGAAGTATCAATTTGATCCTGCATGGAGAATCTTTGTGATAAGTGGAGATTGACCGATCGTAGTATAGGAAACTCTTTTCCTATCAAGAGTATGGCGTCCACGTACAATACGAGGATGAGCACCTTACTCTCTACTACCTTTTTGTATATACAAGGTTCGTCTACCATTTTGATGAAGTCAAATACTTTGACTATCACATCAAAACAGACGTTCCAACTCCGCGATGCCTGCTTTATTATGTAAAGCAACTTGCACACGTTTCAGCTGCTCCCACTGTTTACGAAGCCCTCTGGCTGTGTTCTTATAGACGTTCTCTTCTAAATCATTATTTAGAAAAGTAGTCATAGCACCCAACCACCAGATATCGCAGTTATGGTATGTAGCAGTGGGAAGTAGGATCTGGATGGACTTAAGCACAGCTACTGGAAAAGGTTTCATCATTATCCACGCCTGGTCGATTACGAAAACCTTTAACGAGTCTAGCTTTGAAAGTCTCAACTTTTCCATCTACACCAAGTAATCTTCTCAAGATATACTTTCTCCTGATGGGGATTTGACCCTTCAGATATCCCAACCAAAGTCCATACTTTGTTGGTGTATATGGATTCCATCTCAGATCGCTAAGCATCCAGCCATTCTTACAGAGTCCCTACTCTCGATGACCTGCTCGATACTAGTTGGGTCATCATCTCATGATGCATTCCTCGTTCCCACTGTCATCGAGAAACCGAAGTATCTCTCAAGCAGATGAGGAACCCTACTAGATCGGCGGAGAGGCTGAGGTTCGTTGGTAACTATTGAATCCATTGGTTCTGTCAAATCATCAGTTGCAGTTTTGTATAGCTGGAACCTTTCCAGTTCTACAGAACTGACCTTGCCTCGATCTTGTCCGGATTTTGCTTTTGACATAGGCCAGACAATCCCAAATCTTAACTTACTGAAGAGATATGCTCTTCCCATACCATATCTCATATGGAGTGGTAGGCACTGACTTGATTCGAACCCAATTCAATAGGTATGCAGCTTCTCAAGTGCATAACCCCCTTAAAAAGAAACAGGTAACTCAGTGATACTCATCATAGAGCACACCATATCATATAGGGTGCTATTGCTCCGCCCTGATACACCGTTGTACTGTGGTGTATTCAGAGGAGTAATACTGAGAGAGAATCTCATTCTCCTTTAGAATAATCCAGGAATTCTATGCACAAGTATTCTCCTCCCTGATCTTATCATAGGACATAATACTTATACCCGGTTTTTGGTTCTCTATTTCTAACTTATATTCTGTGAATATCTCAAAAGGTTCGGACTTGTGTTTCAATAGGAACATATGTCTGAATCTTGAGAGATTATCAGAGAATGTAATGAAATACAAAGAACCGGTCTTGGCATGTATAGACAGGCGATCTTACATACATCATCATGTATCAATCCCAAGGGTTTACAAACTCTTTCTCTGTTTCCAATAAACAGAGCTATGGTCATCTTATCTTTGTGACATGACTGGCAAGTTTCACAAGATGTAAATTCAAACTGATTTAAATATGCATCTAAAATGTAACTTCAGCCAGTCGGGTCGCATTGATATGACCTAGTCTACAATGCCTCAAGAAGGATTCGTTCATTTTTGAACTCTTCCTCTTGTGTGTGTTCCGTATACTAAGAACTGTAGTTTGATTTAGAACATCAATGCTTTTAGATAACGTGCCTGAACCGATCTACTTTTGATATAGGAAATGTTCAAAACAATATCCAACAATACAAAATTATATCCTTCTTTATTAATAAAGAGACTGATATGATTTTGTATATCAGGTTCGGCATCTAATAGCATTTGTTCAGAATCAATGTACTGGTAATACAGGGTGACAGTGACCAACAGACTTGGCTGCAACACTTGCCCCGCTTTCTGTCTCATGAAACTTATCACCCGTTCTCAGTTTTTCTACCTTTCGGTAGCCCTATGTAACAGATTACATATCTGGGATCCTGATCCGGTATCAAATACCCAGGATTCAGAGGATACTGAAAAACAGTTCTCTATAATGAACACACCAGAAGGAGATGCATCTCATGCACTTTCTTCGTTTGGGCGGCAGAGGAATTCTGGTATTCCCCTATTTCCTGCTCTGTCTTATAATAATTATAAGTTGGAGCGGGACCAACGTTCCCCAGCTCAGTATAACAAGCGGGTTCGGTCAATACATCCAAATTATTATCTTGATTAAGGCGTGATATGGTCGCTACCTGGAGAGAGAGAAAAGAAAACACTCTGCGTGCGCTCTTGCAAGATTAGATTGGTTATATATTTTATCTAATCAGGATGGCTCCCACTGTTTTTATCAAATCTTCCTTCAAACCCTAAAAGTAAAGACTAGCCGGGATTAATTACACTCTACAAGTTCGCCAATCTTTCAGCCAGGCCAGTGTCGGTACTTTGAGGGAGGTTCGCCGTGCTTTTGCACGGACCTAATTAAAGTAAACCTCGTTTTCCCATAGGCGTAACCCCGTTGACACCTTTCTAGACACCTACTTGATCGGCTAATTGCAAAGTGCAAAACTTTCCCAGGAGTAACAATTACTCGCAGTGGGTATCGGGATCCAACTATCATATAGAAGGTATGCAATCTCATTAAAATTTCAACACTTGAAACTCCCGATAAAGGTTTTTACCCCTAGCACCTATGACCTTGGCTAAGGTCAACAAATCATAAGCATTAGTCAAGTTCTACCCGTCATTTCGTGATTAATTAGACCCACCCACATGACCCTTGGCTAAGGTCAACAAAGCCACATGACTGTCCTAACTAATCGCATCATATGCGGTGTAGGAAGATATCACTTAGCTACCGTACACTGTGCCTTGACTATGGTCAACAAACACAAGACGAATACTAAGTACTCTACTTCCTAAAATGACGGAGGGTTGCGGCTGGTTTTTATGAAAACCTTTAACGCTTTGAACTTGATCTCGTTGGGGAATCAAATGGTTTTTAAATGGAATGTTTTTTAGGCTTTTCTAGTTTTGCTAAAGGGGTCACTCCCGGTGAAGGGATCGTCGACCCTTTCCTCGTCGAATGAGGTGCGGGATATAACATATATATCACTATGCAAAGCAGAAACTATAGAAGCAATCAAAAGACAAACCGAGTGTGTAGCATCTGCCAGTTATTGCTAAAGGAGTCACTCCCGGTGAAGGGATCTCGGTCCTTTCCTCATCGAATAAGGTGCAGGATGTTCTACAAGGAACACCGCGATGCAAAGCAAGAACTGTAGCTACCTGTTTCATTTTGAAATTTGATTCCACAACATCTTTTGGGTTTATTTTCTTTCATTAATCTCATTAATGAATATCCCATCATTTAAGTCCACCTAAACATCACAGATAAATATAACGTACGCTTATGCCATCCGCATTCGCCTCGATGTCCCGTCAGCGCCGTTAGGTTAGGTAACTAACGGCAGAGCGAGGCAGGGCTAGCGCGGGCGTAAAATATAAGCAACGTCTATATAATATATAAAATATACTATATACTATATCTATCTGAACATATCACATGATCACATCACAGATAACGCAGCAGAAAATATCATATGAAATATTGGATATACTAGGACGTCCGTGTTTTCAATACGAGCCAGTATAAAACACGGATTCCACGGTCGTGATGAATAGCCAACCCACATCCCTAGACCCCTACGAGAGCGGCAAGCAACCCTACCAATTCTAGGGTTAGGAGACCCGGACTCGACTCCTCGAGTTGGTCTCCCACTGGACCCTAGAACCCGGTTACTTGTGCTCCCCTCCTTGGGTCTATCCTAATGCGGAAAAGTAAATAATATACATCAACGGTGACATCTTCCACAACCTGGAAGTGCCCCAATAAAAGAATATTACATACAAGTTTTTACATGAATGAAAATGAAAAACACTCATCTCACATAAAAAACCCCAGCTATTCAAACACGACGATCCAATATAACATATCCAGCAACACATAACATCACATGTCATCAACGTAAGTAAATATGCGCATCCTAATTGTCGTTGACATATAGCAACGAAACCGGCGATATCACATATTACACTTACGGTCACAGAAAAGAAAGTGTAAAACTACAACAGTTGGAATCCGCAAACTCTTTAGACATCGCATGCCTAGCTAAATGAATTCCTTAGACATCACATGCCTAAAAATTATAAACCCCGCATTTTAGTCTCATTATCGAAAACACTTTTCAATATCAAGTTGGGCAATTCAACAAGATTCCCGAAAAACTGATCGAATGCTCGTCGTAAATTTTAGTAGGAGGCCGCACCCCCGATACCGTCGACGAAGTGCACTAAGGCGGAACACCGCTGCAGCGAGCACCCGGACGGATGCTTTCGGCGACGGGGTTCTCCTACAGTCACTTGGTCGGGGCTATGGAGTGAGGCTGTCTATTAAGTTTACCCGGCGAGTATCCGCGTACGCTACCTGATTGCGACGGACTTTTGATCACATCAAAATTCCATGGCAACCGATCAAGTGAGACTAAACCGCTAGATTTATAACATTCATTCAGTTATCTCATAACTACTTGTGAATTCCAATTATTGTATCACATTCCGGATAAATAGAAAATGTTAAACTTTCCGATCGAACAATTGAACACCCAAGTTTTCCCGAAACAGCTCAACACATGAAATAAGTTTAAAAACATTCACTTCGTGCATCAGTACCAACGGTCCAGCCGTAGAAGGGTCCAGCCAATGCCTCACATGTGGCACGCCGTACTGCCCCAAACCCTAAGGTTCAAAGGGCAGTTCAAGACGGTCACATAATCGAGTTAAGGTTTGTTGTCTTCTAGAGGGACCATCGCGTTACTTGCACTACTTAGAACGTCATTAAACTACGGAAAAGTCCAACAATTGGAAATTTCCCGACAGGGGAAAAAGTGGGTATTTATTTCCGGTCGAACTTTTTAACATGCTCTAGAAATACCCGGAAAAAACACAGACAAAATTAGACAGTCCGATCGAATCTCCGAACTCCCAATACAACCCAGAAAACTCAACTCTTGAGTAAGATTTAAAAATTCCCAGAAAATACAGCACCACAATATAGGAATTACTATGCACAAATAAATGGAAGAAGAGACAAAATGGCCGCGGAATCGCCGCATTAGCCATGCTAATGCCGCGGTTCCGCCGCGCTTTGATCGAATCATAAGCATGTGGTTCATAGTAATTCTTAGAAACTCCTTCTGATTTTTCTGCATATTTTTAATTCGAAAAAATCCCCGATTTCAAAAAATGTACAGAGAGCAATTTGAGATTAGGGTTTCGGTTCGATCGGACTTCTAACTCCGTCTAGGCATCGCCTAAGGCTCTAGCTAGGCTCTGATACCACTGTAGGGTTCCTAGGCACACTAATAAGGTCTCACAAGCGATCAAACATGGCCAATTAAAATTTTACAAGTGCCGAGAAACCCTAATACGGATCGTTAACTAGATGTATAGGCGATGCAAGCAAGTAAACAAATTTATTGCAAAAGGAAAGTGACTACAACCTTTGTAGATCCGGTCGTCCACTTCCTTAGCTCCACGATGAAGTCCCTCCGCTGTACCTTTTGGATCTCGTACTCTCGTGGTGGTTTCATCGAAAGAATGATCGGGCTAGGTCGTCGACTTCGATGCCGAAGATGATCTACGTCGAGGCAACTCAAGATCAAGCTCCAACTTCACCAAGTCATGAAACTTGTGAAGAAAACACCCTATACTACTTGGCAAGAGGTAGAGGATGAAGAAATAGGAGGTGGGTTCACTTTAGAATTGGATTTCTCACTCTTTTTCTCAAGTTGCCATTGATGGAGGCAAGCTTTCTTCATTGTTGAAGATGAAGAAGAAGAAGAAAGAATATGATAAGTATTATACAAAATAGAAAATAATATGAATACTTATCATATACCAACCATGGTCAAGTGTAGAGAGTGAAATAGGGTTAGGTTGAATGGTTAGGTTAAGGAAAAGAACAAGAATGGTCAAGCTTTCAACACTTCAAGAAGTTTCAACAAAACAACAAAATAAGCCACCATTCTTTTTATTTTCCAAAATGAATAAATAAATAAATAATTAAGTAAATAAACAAAACCCTAACCATTCATATAACCATGGTTTAATTCTTTACACAAACCCAAGTTTGCATGTATCATCAAACATGATACAAACAAGTGCACAAAAATTTATCGCATATACAACTTGTGCAATTCAAGTGAGAAAATCCATTTAAAGTAAAAAAATACTAGTTAATGCAAAGTAATATATCAAATATATAATTATGCATTAAATCATTAAATCAACACTTGATTTAACGATCCGCTCATATCGCATATGACCGACTAATATTCAATGTATCGGCTTATCGAATCATTCCTTGATTCGATAACTAGGTTATATCGCATACAACCAATCGATGCATTCATCGTGAGAATAGAATACGGTACCACATACACGCATTATTCTCGGTCCCGCACTTATCTCATATGCGCTCCTATTTCGTTTCGCTTGAGCCAGGAAACCTCTGTGTAGGACTCTAAAGACTCGTCAATATGCCGGCAGCAGGTGATGATCATATCAAACACCAACAAGCTGCAAGCGGTCTGCTAAACGTAACGGCCACCCGGGTATTGAGCGATCAGAAGATCGACGAGCAAGCCCGCTCACACTCCTGTGAATCCAACCAGTAACACTTACCGTACAGTCCGGTCTGTTTGTCTGATATGTCGCATATCTCGCCTAGGGGTGGTAAACGTCAGACCCCAATACCTTGATAAGTCATGCCGACGTAAGGTCCATAACAATCGTGAAACTACTGATAACTCTTACCAGTATATCACTGCTACCCTGGCCAGGGATTTCCTGTTATGGCTAGTCGTGCATAGCGCAACATCAACCCCCAATACCGGGAGAGACGAATCCCCTCCTATCGCTCATTGCCTCCACGTGAATCGGGACTGTACCCAAAAACCACCTGTTTGCACGACTCAGTAGAGCCGTGGTAGGGTGGAAATCAAAGCACAGTGGGAGACACACAAGACTCTATGACGATCTCGGGTCAACAGACTAAGCTGTACCAGTGTCACCAGAGAACTGCCATTTGACGTGAAGTATAATACCATCTGGGAGTTCTCGGCGAGTCCGTTTAGTGTACCCAGTCTCCACTGAGCACCGGCATACCATCTCCGATGTCAAACACCAATGGATATGGGATCATCCATCGCCCATCACATGGGTCGAGAAGATATACGCTAGTCTACTCTGGAATATCGATGCCCCGTCTCGATATTCCCACGACTAGGAACAATGAAGGATGTACTCATTGACTACCCAGGCCCCAGTAGTATGATCTTCATCATAGTCCTGGAAGTCGAGTACACATCCTAAGGGCTTTATCAACATGTAATCAGAGAGATAGAAAGTATACATGTTAAGATAAAGAGCAACCAGATAGCATACTATCATGTCGAGCAAGAAAGTCCTACCTGTATATGTCCCAGCATCCACTACTATATACATCCAATGTACAGTAATAGCCTCTAGGGCATACATATAACTAACAATAAGAATCATGGTTGTTGATTTGGAAAAAGATACAAGTTTTGGTTCATGGAAATTAGATTACTAGATTTCTCATCTCACCCGATCCAAAAGGCAACTTCATTAACTGTTCTTCCATAGACTTGGACCTAACGAGACAAAGTGTTCTACTCATTCTCTACATCAATCTTGGTCATCTCTTTTGTCAAACTTGATGATCGAGTTGCCTCGGTTCAGAGGCGGGAGCCCGTTTAAAGATCCGTCGACGTGGTGCTACCTGGACGAGAAGACTGGAGATTCAGGAGATCGGAGCAGCCGCAACAAGGCGTGGGATGATGGTTGAAGACCGAAGGACTCAGATCGTTTGGTATAACATTTCTACCCACTTTGTAGTTTTTTAGTTTAGATTTAATGGCAGATCCGGGTTATAGTATACGATAGCGCCAGTTAAAAAGTTTTTGTTCCGCATTTGGCGTCTGTTAGACGGCCGGGGCGCTACCGTGTACTTATATATATATATATATATATATATATATATATATATATATATATATAGTTATTTTCTTACAATAGACGTCCGCCACTGTGCAGTGATACGCGCATCGCACAGCGACTTGAAAGGTTTTGGCAAGCATTTCTTTCAGACGTTTTGACGAGTTTACAAAGATGTTTACATGTATACTTTGATGTATATTATGTTGATTTTCGTATTGGACTTCGACATTGGTGTCTTCACCACAACTCCGATGATTGCGTGATGCTTGACGGAGTTTTTATTTTGGTTTACATACTCGTTTTTCATGCGCATGAATTGGGCTACGATGTGTTTTATGTATTTATGATTTCGGAGACCCGACGACTTGGTCTTTTTACTGAAATGTTTAAGTATTTGAGGGGTTTAAATTTAAATTCGGGGACCGAATTTCTTTAAAGGGGGAAGAATGTAACATTTCAGAAAAATAAAATATTATTTTTGGGAATTTAAGAAATTAAATATAAATATTATGATTATTTGATAATGCAGTATAATTAATTTCCAATAAATTGGGAAAAGTTTGGAAAATTATAGGAATTTCTGAAATGAGGGTGCTTTATATGATTTAAGCACATTATAATTCTTATGATTAATTATATTCCATTTTAATGCTAATCGCGATTAAATATCATTAATCGTGCATTAAGCTTGTTTTGTACATGTGACATGCACCAAGTCATTATTCACATTTGCTACATTTTTCCTACCATGGCTTTTCATTATTTTTTCATGCATGGCTTTTAAATGAAAAGAAAAGAAAAGATAAGAAAAGAAAAAGAAAAGGATAAAAATATGAGTATGGGCATGAGAGAGAAGTGAGAGAGAGGTGAGGGGTCTCATTGACCAAGTCCCCATTTGTTTTCCCCCTCATTTCCTTCATCTTTTCCCCACTTCCTCTCACCATGGTTGCCTCCTGCCTCCACCACCTCTTCATCCTTACAAACACCCTCAATCCCACCTCAAAACTCCATCTCCCTTTCACAAAAAACATGCACAAGCCCACTGAACAGTCGAAAATATTGCATTTTTAAACACATCAATTTCCCTACTATTTGCAATCATCTAAAGGTGTTTGGTATAAATATAACACATAATAGCAATTTTTCTGCAAAAATACCAAATAACATGTGTTATACATTATAACCAACATTTTGAGGGAAATTGAGTGTTTATTATTGCATGAATGATCTTTTGTATATCAAACACTTGTCTCGAGATTGTGTGCAGGAAATTCTCCAAGTAAAAGAGCCGGAACTGCGAAAAGTGCTGATAAAATACATCAAGTCCAAGACTTGTGATCTGGCAGTAAACAAGAAAGTATAAAAATATTCCAGACATCAGAAAAGTGCCATAAGGCCAACTCAAAAATACCCTGAAATTTCCATGCAGAGATCATACGAAACGGCCGCGGATCCGCGACCGAGTTGGCCGATCCGCCGTGGATCCACGTCCGCGTTGACTCAGTGGGGGCAGAAACATTTTCCGAGGCTTTCTTTTCAAATTCAAAACTTCTTCAAGATGCTTCAGTTCCTAGAGTTCTCCAGAAGCTTCCCTTCTAACAGCCAAGCTTCTTGTGCAAGCTAAATACCTACCAAGCTTCACATGGAAGCTAGCTAACTACTTTAATCTAGAAGCTTCTCTACAAATACCTAGCATCCTATGCAAGCTTCATAACAACCAAGCTACCAAGGGAAGCTAAACCTAAGCAAGCTTCTAAAGGAAGCTAAACCTAGCTTCTAGGGGAAGCTAAAGGTAATGCTATAAAAAGGGACCTAGTGCTTCATTATAAAGGTTGTTGAGTGGTTGAAGGTTGTTCATCAATTGAGTGGTAAAAGAATTGTAGTGAGCTCCAAATCATTTCTGAATTAAATTGAGTGACACAATTTGATCCAAATCAAGATTCAACGAGAACCAAATCAAGCAAGCATTCAACGAGCCTTTTGAAGTAATGCCGATCTTCATCCGAGCAAGAGATCCATGACGATCCGCGACTCAAGAAGACGATGCGAAGCTAGTTTCGATGATTGAGTTCTCTCCTCAAAATATTGTAATCTTTGAGTGAATTGTAACGAAACGTCGATTTATAAAAGGTGAAAATTCATGATCTTGCTTTTCTTTACATTCGAGCATTATGAAGAGTTATCAATTCTTGATTGTTTTCTTTTTCATGATGTTTGAGTGAAAACTTCGCTTGTGGAGGAATCGAGAAAAATAGATAGATGATGATGATTAAATTCTTGAACGATTCTTAAGTCTTATGAGTTTTGTAAACTTTAGAAAATTGAATCAACGACGACCTAGTTTTGAGCGAGATGCTTTCTTGAATGTTTTTGCTCTAAATTAGAGATCAATGATCGATGATTGAATTTCCTAGAGACTAGAATTTGAATGCTAATCAACGAAAGGATAAGGGATGATGACGGAGAAACCCTAGTTTCTTCAATAAATCCCTAAACCTCGTTGAATGTCATCGATCTAGTAACAAATCTTCAATAGATAAGAATTTGTAATCATAAGTATTCATCATCACTATCAATTGGACCGATTCCTACAAGCCTCTTTACAACTCTTGATAATTCAAACGATTTGGACATTTTCTTGATCTTTAGTATTTCTTGATTTTAGATCTAGTTCTTTATAATTCTTGATACTAAATTTCACAATTCTTGAATCATTTTCTTTTATCTTTTAATTTTTGACTCAACTAAAACAATAGCGAGCAAATCACACTTTCTCAGTGGACGATCCGTTCTCATTGACGAAACTACAACAGACACCATCAATTGATTGCGGTATAAATTTCTTTGTTGTGAAACATCTTATATACGACACCAAGAAACGATCAATCAAATGGCGCCGTTGCCGGGGATAGTATGCTGATTTGTTCGTTTTTGTAATTTGAGTTGAAAAATTTATTATTCCATCAGAATTTTTAGATCAAAATTCGCACAAACGCTTAACGATTTGTTGTGATTTGTTGCAAGGAGATCTGGAATCTGTGGAGCGAGAGGAAAAATTTTCAGAGCATCTCAGAGAGCACAGTGAAGGAACAGGAGCAATTGCACAAATTTTTGTGCAGTGATCTATTCATCGCGCGGCGGAACCGCAGTATTTGTGTGCTTCTTGCGGCGGATCCGCGGCGGGAAAGTTGATTCCCTGTTCCAAACTTCTCAGGTACTCTTCTGTCTTTCTTATCTCCTCCCTGCTTTGTCCATTAACCAATTTTTGTAGGTTTCTTTGCAAAAATTCGCAGCGCCGCAAAAAAGAAAAAATTATGCGTTTTTGATCTTGGTTGTTTGCATTTTTAACACGGAAATTAAGGGGCAAAGACCAAATTTAGATTAGATGGGGAGTTCATTACCCTTCCTAAGCCCCAAAAATCACAAACATGCATCCGCATTATCCTCATTAACTAAAAAATATCTAGACATGACTCTAAGGACCGTCGCGCTCAATTAGGACAGAAGGAGGTCGTGGGTAATCTATTGCTTATCCGCGTTTCTTTTGTGGTGTCTAAGGCAAGTGTGTCTAAGGCAAGTGGTTACTTAATTAGGCCCACTACTTACGTAGTGGAGAACCTCCCACTTACCTGGCACATACCTGGCCACAGAAGGGGCAAAGAGGCAGTAGAGGATCTATCTTGCGACTTGTCTTCTGGAAGTCTAGGAGCGGTCTAGAGACTTGACCTAGGTGACCACTAGAATTAGGGTTGCTTGTGCATTGTTTGTGTGAATTTTTAAAAATTCCGTACTTTTTCAAAACAAACACCAAACTCATTTTTTCCTTAATTATCACAACGCTGCCATTTGTGCTAAACTATTTATTGCATGCTCGGCTGGACACGGGATTCTAGTGCCCGTCTTGTCCACGTTCCTCCTATCGACTCCGAAGTTGGTAATTCTACGTCTACTTTTTCTTTACCCTCCACCACACCCACTTCGATGGACAATTCTCCATCGAAATTCTTTAACACTACTCTGCCACTGTCCGCAGGTGCGCAGAATCCGCCCCGCATCTCTCTACAAGAGAGATGTTACCCTATGCGAGGTCCTCTTTCGACCTGTCTCACCATTCCACCAGCCAATGAGGACAATTTTGAAATCAAACCACAATACATCAATCTTCTACCAAAATATCACGGTCTCGAGTATGAAGACGCATATGTCTTTATTACCAAATTTGAAAATGTATGCGCTATGTTCGGTACTTCATAGCTTTCTGTGGATGCTATGCGCTTACGTCTTCTCCCATTTACTTTGTGCGATATAGCCGAGAAGTGGCTTTATAACACAGCCGCACATTCTATTTCAAACTAGGGAGAATTCGTAACAGCTTTCCTAAAGAAATTCTACCCGAATCATAAAACAGCTCGAGTCCGTTGCGAAATAAATCAATTTACCCAGCTTCCAAATGAACCATTCTCGAAGTATTTTGAATGCTTCAAGGATCTGTTAGTTCAATGTCCACATCACGGAATTCCTAGATGGGATCTGTGCAGAATCCTTTATACGATCATTAATCCTACAACAAAACAGACCCTTGAATCCATGTGTCAAGGCACCTTCATGAATAAAGATGATGGTGAAGCCTGGAGATTTTTAGAAGATTTCGCTGAAAGAACTTTACAGTGGGAGAGTGTAAGTCAACCATCGTCTAGGGGTGGTAATCAACAATCTGATGTTTCCATTGGAGTTAGAGCTGAAATGTCAGCAATGCAAAATAAACTCGAAACTATGGAACATAAATTTTTAGCAGCCGCCCTAAATCAGATGCCACTCTCCAAAACTGTCTGTGGATGTTGTTCTGATCCATCACATCTTACGGAAAAATGTCCATTGAATTCTCCGTTTCAAGGTCAAGAGCATACCAATGCCGCTTTCCAACAAAGTCCTAGAAACGATCCGTATTCTTCTACTTATAATTAAGGATGGAGGAATCACCCTAACTTTGCTTGGAACCAACAACAAAATCATAACACGGTTCCAAATCAAAACAATTTCCTAAGGGCTCCTCCACCACAACAGCAACCGGTTCAACTGTGTCAGCACCCCTACCAAACACGAACTTTTCAAAATCCGGCCACAAATTCTGTACCTGGGAATAATTGTTTCCAAATGGTCGGTTCAGATAACTCCTCTTCACTCGAGCAAACCATGAATTTGCTTCTGACAAATTTCATGCAAGTTACGGAAAATTTTCAGTCTTCCGTCGATGACATAAAAAGGAACTCTGCCTCCCAAAGTGAGAGTATTAAATCGATGGAAGCACAAATTTCCTGTATAAATGCCGAATTGAGTGCTAGAGAGAAAGGGAAACTTCGAACTCAACCTTTACCCAATCCTGGCTATTCACATCATGTGAACGCTATCACCACGTTGAGATCTGGAAGGGTGCTTGACAACCATGTCGGTGAAGAGATTGATAATAATGAAGAATCAATCGATGATACCCCGGCTGAGACCTTTCCTTCCACTTCTACATCTACTTCTGACCCCAGTTCGTCTACCCCACCATTTTCTTCCGAGCCTATTCTCCGTTTTCCCCAAGGCTCGACCCCTCAGCACACTTCTTCTAGTCCACCAAAGACGATCCCCACTCCTATTCTTGGATCTTTTCTACCCACACGATCTTCTCCAATGTTGGACCTAGCTCTTATTGCTAAAGCTCCTTATCCGAATCGGTTAAGGGAAAACAGACCAAGTCCGCAAATGGAGAAGATCACTGAAATCTATAAACAGGTTAACATCAACATCCCTCTCCTAGATGCTATCCAACAAGTCCCCGCTTATGCGAAAATTCTCAAAGACTTGTGCACTAGGAAGAGGAAGACTCAAGTGCCAAAGAAGGTATTCATGTCAAAGACTGTAGACACAGCTTTTTCCCAACAATTACCGAAGAAACGTAAGGATCCTGGCTATCCTACTATTTCTATATCTATTGGGGATAAACACATTGACCGTGCTCTACTTGACCTTGGCACAAGTGTTAACCTGCTTCCTTTCTCAGTTTATAAGCAGTTAGGGATCGGAGAGTTGAAACCAGCCCACTGCACTCTCTAGATGGCCAACCGATCAATCACCAAATTAGGGGTGAACTAGAGGATGTGTTGATAAAAATCGGGGAATTTGTATTCCCTGTGGACTTTATTGTTCTTGATTCACAGCCTATAGTGAACCCACAGAATCAAATTCCGGTGATCCGTGGTCGCCCCTTTTTGGACACTTCCAATGCTATAATCAACTGTCATAACGGCTCTATGACCCTATCCTTCGGCAAGATGTCAATTGAGCTGAACATTTACAAATTGGGAAGTGTACCCTCCGAACCTTCTACTCAGGTCTGTTCTGTCGAATTAATGGATGTCGATGGCAGCGAATTTGATCAACCTCATGATACTGATCTTGACTCTTTTCATATGTTGTTGTTTGACCCAACTATGTATCATACACATATGGACTCTTCCACCGAGTTGTCGGGGTCAACAACTAACACTGATTATGAACCGTTTTTGGAGTCTAAAGATCATCCCGCGCTTTTTGATGACATTATTCTTTGGGGTATCGATGAGAGTTTTGAGGAAATTTTCGTTGATGAGCTCGCATTTTTAGCAAATACGGGTTTTGAGATGAATCATCTTAAAAACGAAGAACGTGACCTCCACCCCTTCTTCTGGACTATAAAGAGAATGCGAGTAATCCATCACAACCCCTGTGTCGTCTCTCCAAAACGAGACGCAAACACATTCTTTCACACCACTTATCTTTTCCCCACCTCTTCTTGGCTCTTTTCAACTTGTTCTTCCACCAACCGGTGCACTACACTGATAAAATCTTCGAATGGTTGGTGTTGACTTTCGGTCTTTGCAAAGCTTGGCATTGACAAGTAATTTTGACCCCCTCTTGTGAATATCAAAGCTTAACATGGTTTATCTCAAGTTTGGAGGGGGGGTATAATCTGGCTCCTGAAAATAAAATTTTTACTCAAAATGGTGAGCCAAAGAATAAGTTTGGGGGAGGATTTTCACGATCATATTTATTGCCCCCATTAATAAATTTCCTCCCAGGCTTACAGGTTTTTGTGATCTAGCGGATGGCAACAGTGAGGACACTGTTGTAAACAAGTTTGGGGGAGGTTTGTGCTTATTTACGCATCATTTTGCATCATACTTTGCATAACCACAAAACTTATAAAAAAATATTTGTACATAAATAAGATAATAAAAGATTAGATAGTGAAAAATTACATCCAAAAGATTAGAAAAATTTAAGAAAACCAAGAAAATTAGAAGTTTTCTTAAACGAACTAGTAATAAGTAGTTATGAGCCGTTGTCCCAAGGGTTAGTAAGATGAAGGAAGTCACTAATCTGAGGATAAAAATAAGTCTGAAAAATAGTTCCTATTTTGGAAGCCAAACATTTGAATGTTGATACCCTACTATACGCACTTACACACGTCTTGAAACTCGGGATCGTATAGGATACCTTGAAATGCTCTTGTCTAAAAGCCAAAGTATGAAGGAAATTAAAAAAATTGAATAAAATATAACAATGGTGAAGAAAAATGAACACTGGTTTTGTTATCACCAAGGCAGCAATAAAAAATATAGCGAGAGTGCTTCATCACCTAGTGCATTAGACCAACTGGTCTGCGAGTCACTGCTAAGCCTTAGGTGGTGCAAGAAGAGGAAAATACTAATACGACTAATAAGAAAGCACATGAGTAATCAGTCGGTTAGTACCTCAAGAAGTATTAACGATCGCATGAAAAATGTGTGAGCAAATCCATCTAAATATTCATTGATTAAAAAGTACTGAGGTGATGGACAAGAGTATGATAGCTTGAATTGAATTCTCCGAGTGTAGGGATGTCTTTTACACACACGTAGGGGTATATGATCAATGTTTAGAAGAAAGGTAGGAATGAAGAATAAAGACGATGTTTTATTGAGGGATGATGTGATTTCTAACATCTTTTCATGACTATTAAGATAGGGCTCATGACAACCGAAAAGCTGGTATAGTTGGAAACTCTAATTTTCAAAGTCTTTCTTTTATAATTCTTATCTTTACATGTAACTTTCACGTCTTCCTTTTATTATTGGATTTTGTGGGTGCAATCCGCTGAAAACCCTCAGGAGACAACACTCTCCTACTAGGGACACCTAGAGCTTTAAAGGCTTGTTGCACGTGCTCAGTGCAATCGTGTTGCCTACGAAAGTTTGCTAGTTAGTTTTTTTTCCTTATATTTTCTCCTTCTTTTGAATAAAACAAGTTTGCTCGAGACGACCAAAATTATGTTTGGGGGAATTTGATCAGTCGAAAATAATGCATTTTTTAACACATCAATTTCCCTACTCTTTGCAATCATCTAAAGGTGTTTGGTATAAATATAACACATATTAGCAATTTTTCTGCAAAAATACCAAATAACATGTGTTATACATTATAACCAATATTTTGAGGGAAATTGAGTGTTTATTATTGCACGAATGATCTTTTGTATATCAAACACTTGTCTCGAGATTGTGTGCAGGAAATTCTCCAAGTAAAAGAGCCGGAACTGCGAAAAGTGCTGATAAAATACATCAAGTCCAAGACTTGTGATCTGGCAGTAAACAAGAAAGTATAAAAATATTCCAGACATCAGAAAAGTGCCATAAGGCCAACTCAAAAATACCCTGAAATTTCCATGCAGAGATCATACGAAACGGCCGCGGATCCGCGACCGAGTTGGCCGATCCGCCGCGGATCCACGTCCGCGTTGACTCAGTGGGGGCAGAAACATTTTCCGAGGCTTTCTTTTCAAATTCAAAACTTCTTCAAGATGCTTCAGTTCCTAGAGTTCTCCAGAAGCTTCCCTTCTAACAGCCAAGCTTCTTGTGCAAGCTAAATACCTACCAAGCTTCACATGGAAGCTAGCTAACTACTTTAATCTAGAAGCTTCTCTACAAATACCTAGCATCCTATGCAAGCTTCATAACAACCAAGCTACCAAGGGAAGCTAAACCTAAGTAAGCTTCTAAAGGAAGCTAAACCTAGCTTCTAGGGGAAGCTAAAGGTAATGCTATAAAAAGGGACCTAGTGCTTTATTACAAAGGTTGTTGTGTGGTTGAAGGTTGTTCATCAATTGAGTGGTAAAAGAATTGTAGTGAGCTCCAAATCATTTCTAAATTAAATTGAGTGACACAATTTGATCCAAATCAAGATTCAACGAGAACCAAATCAAGCACGCATTCAACGAGCCTTTTGAAGCAACGATGATCTTCATCCGAGCAAGAGATCCATGACGATCCGCGACTCAAGAAAACGATGCGAAGCTAGTTTCGATGATTGAGTTCTCTCCTCAAAATTTTGTAATCTTTGAGTGAATTGTAACGAAACGTCAATTTATAAAAGGTGAAAATTTTTGATCGTTCTTTTCTTTACATTCGAGCATTATGAAGAGTTATCAATTCTTGATTGTTTTCTTTTTCATGATGTTTGAGTGAAAACTCCGCTTGTGGAGGAATCGAGAAAAATAGACAGATGATGATGATTAAATTCTTGGACGATTCTTAAGTCTTATGGGTTATGTAAACTTTAGGAAATTGAATCAACGATGACCTAGTTTTGAGCGAGATGCTTTCTTGAATGTTTTCGCTCTAAATTAGAGATCAATGATCGATGATTGAATTTCCTAGAGGCTAGAATTTGAATGCTAATCAACGAAAAGACAAGGGATGATGATGGAGAAACCCTAGTTTCTTCAATAGATCCCTAAATCTCGTTGATTGTCATCGATCTAGTAACAAATCTTTAATAGATAAGAATTTGTAATCATAAGTATTCATCATCACTATCAATTGGATCGATTCCTACAAGCCTCTTTACAAATCATGATAATTCAAACGATTTGGACATTTTCTTGATCTTTAGTATTTCTTGATTTTAGATCTAGTTCTTTATAATTCTTGAAACTAAATTTCACAATTCTTGAATCATTTTCTTTTATCTTTTAATTTTCGACTCAACTAAAACAATAGAGAGCAAATCATACTTTCTCAGTGGACGATCCGTTCTCATTGACGAAACTACAATAGACACCATCAATTGATTGCGGTAAAAATTTCTTTGGTTATGAAACATCTTATATACGACACCATGAAGCGATCAATCACTCACTACAAGCACTTTGGACCAAGAATGTTTGGAATTTGGAGACTTGGGGAAAGTCAAGAATTTTCTTGAGTTGCCAAATGAGGTAATTCTTTCACCTTTAGTATTGCATTTCATTCACTTTAGCACCTATGTATGTTTAGAAGTGATTAAGTGATGTTTTGTGAGCTTTGAAAATTCCTAGAGAGGGTTAGGTTTTTCTTTGAGTTGTCTGGGTGAACTTGAGTGTAATTAGTGACTACAAACCCCCTTAGCGTTATAAACCCAGACCAAACCAGTGACAAACCCCTTACACAGAACTTTAGATATCGAATGTCAGTTTATGATTAAATAGTGGGTGCCGGGAAATCTGGTGTGACCTGGAGATTTTACTAGAAAAACAAACAATACCAGGAACCTAGTTAGAACAATAGGAGACCACCCTGACCAGACGAACCCAATCAGAGGCAACTTGGCCAATTTGGCCGGATTTAGGGAGGAAGTGGTCGGCCACTTGGTGGGTGATGGTGTCCAGGTTGCTTTTGTAGACCAAATACCTCCTATATAACACCCGAGTACTGTTTGTTTAGCCAAATTTCACCTGGACTAAAATCTGGAGCATGTTTTCATGAGTTGCTGCATTGTTTTTGTAACTTTTCATGACATGAAGTTTTGATATTTGGTTTTATCTTGGTCACTTGACGTTTGTACGTCGATATCGGGTGTTATTTGGTTGATTTGCGTGAATAGACCATATGTTTTAACTTATGTGCGATTCGTGTGTCATTTTGGTTTTGAATCGGATGTTTAATGCGATACGATGTGTTATATGAGTAGGTACCTCCGCGTGAACTTCGGGACGACATGCAAGGGCGTGGCGACATCGACTTCGGCAATCAAGGATCAATGTGAGTAGATATATATCTATGGAGGAAGTCGGGTGGATGGCGTACAGTACCCCCGCATATTCGTAGCATTTAATGCGTTATATATATATATATATATATATATATATATATATATATATATATATGTTTTAGTATGAAATGTGTATACTTAGCATGAAATGCTTAGGTGACTATGGGTTAAATTTAGTGTATTTGGATGATATTGTCGTTAGTTATTTTCTTAGTCACGAATCCTAGAATAAGGTTGATGTACACCCACACACATACACGCATACATGTTGTTTTCTTGTGCGTATGTAGGGATATATATATATATACACACACACATATATGTATGTGAGTATGTATATATATATATATGTATGTATGTAAGTATGTATACATATACACGGATGATGAGGGTAGTATATGATATTGGAGATGAGTCGATGTGATTGGGCTGGATGCCGTGAGATCGGTGATTTGATTTGGGTCGTGTTTGAGATACGGCATATTATTATAGAGGATCTTGGGCGATGTGTTTTCATACACACGGAGATATATGTTGATGGTATCGGTATGTACTAGACTTAGATCAGTACCCTATTCATGACATATTGATAATGATACCATACGGATATTGATGTATATGTGATAGGCGACCCGTACCCGATATTGGGGATGCCGTACGATGGATTTACCGTACGAGAGAAAATTATGATGATAGATCCGCACTCATGATTCGAGGATGTCGTATTATATATTTTATCGTATGTGACGCTATTTGTCACGACCCAAAGTTTGGATGTGACCGGCACTTAGATTGTAACATATCTAAAGATATTTACACAACCCGAGTAAGCCGAAAAAAGATCAAAATCCTTTTTTGCTGAATTTTTATAAAATTTTTGTTTTTAAGTAAAAATCACAGTTTTATGTAATTAAGATCTTAGCAGTAACTTACTAGTGAATTCATAATAAAAGCAATTACAAATTGTTAAGTTTGGTTGCATCCCTAGTTGAGATCAACAATATCCACAGCGGAAATAAATACTCAGTATATAGGATATCAATAAAAATCCCAGACATAAATAAAAGAAATATCTTCTAATATAACAACGATCCCACATGTCAAATAATATACATAATCATCTCTCATTCTAAGTTATAATACAAGGTCTGATGGAGATTTTCAAGATCCAAAATACAATACCAAAAGAGAAGGTTAATACATATGCAACCCACCTAACAAAAGATGAGATAAAAGCTGAAAAAAATGGATCTGCACTGCTGCTAACCGTCCACTCTACCCCTGCAGGGAACTGTGGCACAACGGGGGAGAATTGCTAACTTAGTGAATAAAACTAACATATAACAGCTGATAATGTAAATATGACAAACTATCACTAACTGCAATAAGGATAATTATGATGCATGATAACATGTGGAAAACTATCACTAACTGCAATAAGGATAATTATGATGCATGATAACTTGTGGAAAACATGAATCCGTAATACCAATCACATAACCAAAACTGAAATCTCATCATTTATTTCCAAATAAAATTCATCTTTCCGTGTCCATCATCGACATAAATCTTCCATTCTCTCAGGCATCGTTCCTCGAACGATCCTATAATTAATAACACCGGTCGATATCATATATAAATATCCGCCGTGTTTCATAACTATCTCCGGTATCGAGTATCCTCGTTAGGCTCCTCGCCTATCATGCGACTATCCTGCCCCTCGGTCTCGACCGGGTCCACCATGTATCCAACTGTATGCCCCCCGACTCAGTCTGGATAACTTATAATTCCGCAACCGTATGACCCCCAACTCGGTTCGGAATAAAACCAAAACATAAAAACATCTCATGGTGGACATGTCACATCAATCATGAAAAATCAGTGGATTTATGCAATAGTATAGGAAAGCTCAAAACCATAAATCCTCAATAATATAATTTTCTCTTATATCAACTTCGAACATTTAAATACGAAACATGATGTTATTTATGCAAGGTAATACTGTTAATGATGTTTAAGGTATGATAGAATCATATTTAACAAGATAATTATTTAGTGTAAAAGTGACAAGTTAATATCGGCGATATGTAGTGTAACATGTAAAGATGTGCATGTGCGGCATAACTCATTGATAATTGTGCAGCGTTCTAACAACTATTAACATAGTGATGTATAGGTATATATGAATGCATGTTATTTAATTTCGCATATAAAGTCAATCTTTCAATTTAACAAAATACGGGCGTATTACGTCATCTTTACACAATCCCCCGGTAGATGTTTAGTCTACTCACCGGAATATGTCGTAACTACTCAGGAATCGCCAATCCTTTTCCTTTCCTTGCGGCCTCCGAAGTTCCCGCACTCAAATCTAACATTTAATTAACTTGTATAAGAAAACGACTACATTCCGATACGGAAAAATCAAGAAAACACAAGTTGTACGTGATAACTACACTACGTATGACTATTGCAAACAATCTAACACTCAACCTCACTGAAATTTAACCCAGCGCTACATCACGACAGAAAACAGAACGCATTGCGTTTTACCCGTGTCGTATTTTAGAATTTTGATCTCTTTTTCTAATATTAGTTCCCAGATTTTATATACAGTTAAACTAATTTAATTAAACAATACCAAACTATCCCAAATCCTATATAGAGACCCACTCCAAAACTCAAACCAACACCTTCCTCTAGAAATCCGGCGACGCCGGATATTGCCTATTGGTCGCCGGCCCAAAACCGAGCCCTCTGGTTCGTGCTCCTATAGTTTTCTCTAGGTTCAACATATATTATTTAGACCATGTTTAGGTCAGTTAACTTTTCTCTAAACTAAAGCAGATTCAAACAGACTCGATTTTTCCTAAAAATACGATATTTTAGACACTTTGATTTCAAATTTTGAACTACTTACAGAATTAAATCCCTACTGTGATTAAGGATTTTACCTACAAATAACTTGCTGGAAGAACACCCTCCAAGATGCACAAGCTCCTTATCCTATCTTGATAGTGAGGAAAATCCTAAACTTATTTCTTTTCTTCACCTTTCTCTTGTTCTTCTTTGTTTTGCTTTGGTTTTCTTTTTCTTTCTTTAAGTTTTCAGGTTTTAAAAATGCTACAGATCTGAACAAAAGCTATATATATGAGAAAATGGAAGGATAAGGTGAAGGAGGAGGTGTCAAAGGCTAAAGGGTGCCATCTTCATGCAATGAGGAGGTGTGGTGTGGGTGTGTGCATGCAAGAATGATATGGAATTATATTTTTCTTTTCCAATTTGATTTATCCTTTGATTTATTCTGAAATAAATCTTGTTTAAACTCCTTCTATTTACACCCCTTAACAAAACCCAATTTGCACAATATCCTAAACTTTATATAAAAACCCTCTACAACTTATGTTATTATAAAACACCCTTTTTATTAAAATGAAACTAAAATTCTCATTAAAACCTTTATAATTTATTTATGTTGCATACTAAAATTTTAATTTAATTTGTTTTACATACATCTTATGAAATTGTCTTATTTGGTTTTAATAACTTTTTAATTTAACATTTTATTATTTAATTAATTAATTTATTTATTTCTAAATTTTCAGAAAGTTACAATATTCCCCCTTAAGAAAATTCGGTCTCCGAATTTAAATTAACTAGACGCACCTTCGAAAAGGTGTGGAAATTTCTTTCGCATCGCATCCTCGATCTCCCAAGTGATCTCCTCGCGATTCTTTCCTTGCCAAAGGACCTTTACAGATGGAAGTACCCTTGATCTCAGTCTCTTTGCCTGCCGGTCTAGAATAGCTACAGGCTGCACTGTGTAGGATAAATTCGATTCAAGCTGTAAGGTCTGATGCTGGATCGCGTGAGAAGGATCATGAAGATACTTGCGAAGCATTGATATGTGAAACACCGGATGCACGTCGGGAAAACTCGGTGGATGTGCTAAACGATAAGCTACAGCACCCACTCTCTCCAGAATCTCGGAAGGTCCGACATATCTGGGCCGAGCTTCCCCTTTTTACCAAAACGCATCACACCTTTCATCGGAGATACACGAAGGAACACATGATCTCCCACATCAAACTCGAGTCTACGACGTCGTCGATCTGCATATGATTTCTGTCTGCACTGGGCCGCTCTCATTCTGTCTCGTATCAGCTGAATCTTTTTCGTAGTCTCCTGTACTATCTGCGGTCCCAAAATGCTACTCTTGCTCACATCCGTCCAGCAAACAGGCGATCGACATTTCCTCCCATACAAAGCTTCAAAGGGTGCCATCTGGATCGTCTCCTGAAAACTATTGTTGTACGAAAATTCTATCAAAGGTAGGGGACGATCCCAACTACCACTGAAATCAAGGCTGCAAGCCCGAAGCATATCCTCTAAACTCTGAATGGTCCGCTCTAACTGACCATCCGTCTGTGGGTGAAAAGTTGCACTAAAACTCAATCGTGTACCAAGAGCTTCTTGAAGATTCCGCCATAGCCTGCTAGTGAACCGGGTACCCCTATCTGAAACTATGCACGTCGGAACTCCATGTAATCGTACAATCTCATCGATATAAATCTGAGCATACTGTGCAAATCCATACGTCGTCTTCACCGGAAGAAAATGAGCTACATTTGTCAATCTATTTACAATCACACAAATGGAATCATACCCTCTGCTACTCCTAGGTAGACCCACAACAAAATCCATGGAAATCTGTTCCCATTTCCTCTCCGGAATGCGCAAGGGCTGCAAGTCTCCTGCCGGCCTCTGCTGCTCGGCCTTGACTTGCTGAAAAGTCAAGCATCTCGAAACAAACGCCGCAACATCCCTCTTCATTCCTTCCCACCAATAAACATCCCTCAAGTCATGATACATCTTGGTGGAACCAAGATGAATACTGTATTCTGATCTATGGGCCTCTTCTAAGATCTCACGTCTCAGTACATCCGAATCTGGCACACAAAGATGAGTCCCAAAACGTAATACTCCACGGTCATCTATCACAAACTCTGACTCCATGCCTAACCTGATCCATAATCTCCGATATACGAGCATCTGCGGACTGTGTCTCTCGAATACGATCCAATAACTGAGGATGGGTGCGAACATGTGCTAACTGTCCTCCTGCCGATGTGAACTCAAACTGTATACCGCTATCACATAAAATCTGTCAGTCTGTAGAAGACTGTCTCTGCAAGGTGCGCACATGAGATAAGCTACCTCCAGGCCTCCGACTCAAAGTATCTGCTACAACATTCGCTTTGCCTGGATGATACAAGATCTCACAATCGTAATTCTTCACGAGTTCCATCCATCGACACTGTCTTAGATTCAGATCCCTTTGCTGAAAAATATACTTTAAGCTCTTATGATCTGTGAAAATTTGGCACGACTCTCCATACAAGTAATACCTCCAAAGCTTCAGTGCGATAACTACAGCAGCCATCTCCAAATCATGAGTAGGGTAGTTCTGCTCGTGCCTCTTCAACAGTCGAGAAGCATAAGCTACAACCCTGTCGTGCTGCATCAATACACAGCCTAAACCCACTCGATATGCATCACACTACACAATAAAACAACCTGACCCAGAAGTTAAAGATAAGACCGGTGCAGTCGTCAAGCGCGTTTTCAACTGCTGAAAACTCTGTTCATATGCATCTGTCTAAAGAAAGGGAATCTCCTTCCTAGTCAATCCGGTCAACGGGGCAGCGATTCAAGAAAAATCCTGCACAAAACGTCTGTAGTAACCCGCTAGACCTAAGAAACTCCGAACCTCAGTAACTGACACAGGTCTGGGCCAGTGCTGTACCGCTTCGATCTTCTTTGGGTCCACACGTATCCCATCTCTTGTAACTACGTGACCCAAGAATTCCACACTATCCAACCAGAAAGCACACTTTGAGAATTTTGCGAACAGTTGATGCTCCTTCAAGGTCTGTAACGTGATACGCAAATGCTACTCGTGCTCTTCTCGGCTCCGCGAATAAACGAGAATGTCATCAATGAATTTTATAATAAACTGATCAAGGAAGGGCTTGAAGATACAGTTCATCATATCCATAAAAGCTGCTGGGGCGTTGGTTAGTCCGAACGACATCACCAGAAACTCATAATGCCCATATCATGTGCGAAAAGCAGTCTTCGGAATATTATCTTTTCGAACCCTCAACTGGTAAAACCCTGACCGCAAATCAATCTTCGAGAAGTAGCCAGCTCCCTGCAACTGATCGAACAAGTTATCGATACGAGGTAGTGGATTGTTGTTTCGCACAGTGACGCGATTCAGCTGTCGGTAGTCGATGCATAGTCTCATACTACCGTCCTTTTTCTTTACAAATAGGACAGGAACTCCCCAGGGCGATACACTGGGATGAACAATTCCTCTATCTAACAACTCTTGCGACTGGCTTTTGAGTTCCTTCAACTCCGTCGGGGCCATCCGATAGGGTGGTATAGAAATAGGCCCCGCACCCGGAATCAAGTAAATGCAAAATTCAATATCGCGATCGGGCGGTAATCCTGGTAATTCAGCAGGAAACATATCCGGAAATTCTCGTGCGATCGAAACCTGGTCCAACGGAATCTCAGCGGCTCCAAAATCCCGAACAAATGCTAAGAACCCATGACAACCCGTCTTCAAGAGTCGTCCCGTACAAAGAGCAGAAATCAGGTTGGCCGGAGTTATATTACGGTCCCCCTGCACAACAAAGATCGGTTCACCTGGAAAACAAAATCTAACCGCTTTCCCCCGACAATCTACATAGGCATGACAAGCGGCCAACCAATCCATACCGAGAAGTATATCAAAATCTAACATATCCATGAGAATCAGATCAACTAGCGAATCTCTATCACCAATACGTACAGAACACGATCTGAATACGTGCCGAGCTAAAAAAGAATCTCCCACCGGAGTAATTACCACTAATGGTAATTCTAACAACGACGAATCTTTCACCAAAGAAAGTGCAAAGCGTGAAGATACATAAGAATGTATAGAACCAGGATCAAATAAAATATGTGCAGCTAACGAACATACTGCAAGAGTACCTGTCACAACTGCATTTGATGCCTGGGCATCCTGTAGAGTCAGCGTAAAAACCCGTGCCTGGCCCCTGCCCGCATCCTGTCGTCCTCTACCTCTATCTCCTCGACCTCTCTAAATGCGTCCTGCAGAACCTCGACCTCATGGTGCAACTGTCTGGTGCATAGTGCCAATTGGGGGAGCAAGTAAAGCCATCGACGTCAAAGGTGGAGGGGGTAAAGCAGCCTGTGGAGTAACAGTCCTGCTATGGCGTGTGCATTCCTTTGTCATAAGCCCTGGATGTCCGCAATTATAACTAGTAAATAGGGTCCTCTGATCATCGGGGTATGAACTAAACATCTGTCCCTGGGTCCGACCTCGTCCTAAACTGCGGCCTAGAGTATATCTGCCTCTACCTCTGCCAAACTGCCTAGTCATTGGCCCAATCGGTCTACTCCTCTTTGGCTCCGGAACAACCACTGCCTCGCTCAAACACTACTCCACTCGTATTGCTACATCCATAGCCTGCGCATGCGTATCAAAATGCTGGTAGCCTATAGCTAGATACAACTGCGTGTCCAGACTACTTAGGAACATCTTCACCCGAAGCTCCTCCGTAGGAACTAAATATGGAGCATAGCGCGACAACTGGGTGAATCGTAAATCATAATCTGCTACCGACATACTTGCCGATTTCCGCAACGCTTCAAAACTACTCGCTCTAGCGTCCCTCACACTCTGTGGAAGAAATCTGGCAAGAAAGTCCTCGGAAAACTCGATCCATGACATCCGAGGAAGACCCGTAGCTCGCCCTCTCTCCATCGACTCACACCACTCCTGTGCATGTCCCTCTAAACGAAAGCTAGTCAGCTCAACCGACCTCGCATCCGAACATCGCAATGATTTGCCAATCCTCGCCATCCTATCTAGAAAAGACTGAGGATCCTCCGCTATATCGGTCCCTGTAAATACCGGAGGTCTCAACCTTATAAACTCAGAAAGCGATACCTCCATCACCCTCGTGTCTACAAGTGCGACCGTCTGCACGGGCTGTACCTCGGACTCTACCATGGTCAGTGCCGGATCCTGTCTCTGTACTCGAGTGGCCTCAGCTAACTGTCCTACCACTTGCTGCAATCCTAACATGCCCTCCTCTATCCTAGTCATGCGATCTGTAGGAGGAGGATCAACATACTCATGCTCCGCCGGAACGTCCGGTATACCAGTCGCCGTCACAGGCGGACTCGCCCTAGCTGCATCTCTGGCTACGGCTCGCTTAGCTCGCGTATCCATAGCAATTGGAACAAGAAACGAGAGTTGATAAGGCTTATGAATAGGAACAATCAATAACAGAGAGTCAAAGGAAGGACAAATCAAGATATACATCCTAAGGTTAGTTAGGCTGAGTATGGTAATGTAAATATGCCGCGGAACATACGTACGGTTCTGCACTCATCCTAAATCACCTACTCCTTCAAACCATAGGTCATCCTAAACACGGACTAACGTCAACTTATCTTAACTAACTACTCGATTTCGTAAGGTTAATCCTAAGCTCTGATACCAACTTTGTCACGACCCATAGTTTGGATATGACCGACACTTAGATTGTAAAATATCTTAAGATATTTACACAACCCGATTAAGCCGAAACCAAGATCAAAATCCTTTTTGCGGAATTTTTATAAAATTTTTGTTTTTAAGTAAAAATCACAGTTTTATGTAATTAAGATCTTAGCAGTAACTTACTAGTGAATTCATAATAAAAGAAATTACAAATTGTTAAGTTTGGTTGCATCCCTAGTTGAGATCAACAATATCCACAACGGAAATACATACTCAGTATCACCTTGGATTGACGAGTGCACATATTTTGGTTTTGCGCAACTGTTTTTGTGTACCCAGTTTAACGTGTAATATCATATCGGTATCGTTGTTATCAAAAGAAGGTTATGATTTCACATTTTTAAGCGATGTTGTTAACATCCACCTTAATCATGGTATGATTAGGTCCGGTGCACTAGATAACGGGATATACGTATTAAACCAATTACAAATTTTCAGTGTCCAGAACACACTAAAAAGAAAGTCTCCAGATATAAATCAGGCTTTCTTATGGCATTGTAGACTAGGTCACATCAATGAGACAAGATTAACTAAGTTACATAGAGAAGGATATTTGGATCCGTTCGAATTTTAATCTTATGCCACTTGTCAATCAAGTCTCAAAGGAAAGATGACATAGACTCCATTCACTAGACATGGAGTAAGAGCGAGCAAACTCTTAGGACTCATACACAGCGATGTATGTGGTCCAATGTCTACACATGCAAGAGGTGGTTTTTCATATTTCATTACTTTTACGGATGATTACTCTAGGTATGGATTCATTTTCTTGATGAAACATAAATCCGAGGCCTTTGAGAAATTCCGAGAATATAAGAATGAAGTAGAAAACCAAACCGGAAAAAGTATCAAGACACTGAGATCTGATCGAGGTGGTGAATACTTAAGTGCCGAGTTCCTGGGTTACCTAAAAGAGAAAGGAATTCTCTCTCAGCTTACTCCTCCATACACTCCACAGCATAACGGTGTATCGGAAAGACGAAACCGAACCCTATTGGATATGGTACGTTCCACGATGAGTAATGCTGAGTTACCGCGATCTTTCTGGGGTTATGCGCTAGAATCAGCTGCATATCTTTTGAACAGGGTTCCTACTAAGACTGTGCCTACCACACCATATCAGATGTGGAGTGGGAAGAAACCCTATTTTCAGTATCTGAAGATATGGGGATGTCCAGCTTTTGTTAAAAAGCAGCATGCGGACAAACTCGAGGCACGATCGGTGCATTGTCAGTTTGTTGGATATCCAAAGAACTCCCAGGGGCATTTTTTCTATTACACAGAGGAACAAAAGATTTTTGTTTCTCGTAATGCCCATTTTCTAGAACAACAGTTTTTAGAAAAGGAAACAAGTGGGAGCGCAATAGAACTGGAAGAAATTTTAGAACCACAAAATACTACTGAAAGTTTGGTAGAACCAGAAGTTCAAGAAGAACAGGACATTTCCCGCACCCCTCCGCAGGAGTAGTAGGCCGTCTCATCCGCCTGAGAGATACTACGGTTTTCTCATAGACGGGGATAGAGAAGATTGCGTCATTGATAATGATGGACCTACTAGGTTCCAGCAGGCCATCCATAGCGGCGACTCAGTAAGATGGCTAGATGCAATGCGGACCGAGACGGAGTCCATGTACATCAACAAAGTATGGACTTTGGACTTTGCTCCAGATGGGGTAAAACCCATAGGATGCAAGTGGATCTTCAAGAAAAAGATTGGTGTAGATGGACAGGTGGAAACCTATAAGGCTAGACTTGTTGCAAAGCGTTTTCGTCAAAGACCTTGTTTGAACTATGACGAAACTTTTTCTCAAGTGTCTATGCTCAAATCCATTCGGATCTTTCTCGCCATTGCCGCCTTCCATGATTATGAGATCTGGCAGATGGATGTAAAGACGGCTTTTATAAATAGTAATTTAGAGGAGTGCGTCTATATGGATCAGCCAGAAGGTTTCAATCAGAGTGGGAGCAGCGGGAAAGTATGCAAGTTGCTAAAGTCCATTTATGGACTAAAGCAGGAATCGCGGAGTGGGAACATCTGTTTTGATGAAACGGTCAAAGAATATGACTTTATAAAAAATCCAGATGAACCATGTATATATAGTAAAATTATAGCACGAACTGTCTGTAGGGTTACTTGGCACTAGAACAAGGTTCTACAAGACATCAACCATGCCAAAATCAAATTTTTCATGTGCCGAACAACCCTAACCAAGATCTTAGACTAGAGATTAGGCGAAACATAGCAAGTAAACAACTTTACTTCTAAGAGTTAGGGATTACAACCTTTGTAGTCCGTTCCTTCACTTCTAAAGCTCCGTGTTGAGGTCCCTTCGCTGCGATCATCGAGTACCCGAACTCTTGAGACGCTCCATGAAGAAAAAGATGCAAGCTTGCTTCCGATCTTCAATAACAAAGATGATCTACCTTGAAGAAACTCAAGCCCAAGCTTTTGCTTCACTAATCAAGTATTAGCAAAGCAAACACCCGAATCTAAGTGGCTAAAATAGATGAGGATGATGAAGTAGGAATTTATCTCTCATTTGTTTTCTTTATCTCAATCAAAATCATCACATATCAAAAAGCTAGAAAGCTTTTTCCAATGGAAGAAGAAGAAGAAATTACTTTGTGATGAATAATGAAAACTTGTGTGAGGTTAGAAATGCAACCATGGGTTAAGAATGAAGACTTAACCCATGTAGATAATTAACTATGGTAAAGGGTTTGGGTTTTGTTAATAAATATCTACAAAATATCTTTACAAAGTATCTTTGCTTAAAAACAAAAAACAAAGCTTCTAGAAGCTTCAAGAAAGCTTAACCCTAATCCAAACCCTAACCATGTTTAAACTCCACAAAACATGTTGCATTTGTAACCTTAACTTGTTACAATATTATATATCACATACACAATATTTATTGTAACAAAATAAAATAATACAATTAACATATATCACAAATAAATATCAATGTATTACCCGAGTGAGAAAAATAATCTTTAAGTGAGCTTATACTAGTTAATGTAATTTAATATAGAAAATATATAATTATAGATTAAATTATCGAATCAACACTTGATCCGATAATCCGGGTATTTCATAAATAACCGACTAATATAATCTGTATCAGTTCATCGAATCAACACTTGATCCGATAACCCGGCTATATCACATATACCCGGCCGATATCACATATCGGGAGAATATAATACAGTATCACATACACATATTGTTATCGGTCCCACACATATCATATATGTGCTCCTACTCCGTTTTTCCTGAGCCAGGAAACCTCTGTGTAGGACTCTAAAGAATCCTCAATACGCCGGCAGTAAGTGATGATCATATCAAACACCCACAAGCTGCAAATGGTCAGCTAAACGTAACAGCCACCCAGGTATTGAGCAATCAGACGATCAACAAGCAAGCATGTACATTCTCCCGTGAATCCAACCAGTAACACTCCTATACAGTCTGGTCTCTTCGTCTGAAATGTCGTATATCTCGCCTAGGGGTGGTAAATGTCAGACCCCAGTAGCTTGATAAGTCGTGTCGATATGAGGTCCATAACAGTTTGAGAAACTACTGATAACACTTACCAGTAAATCTCGGCAATCCTGGCCAGGGATTTCCAGTTATATCCAATTGAACACAGCGCAACATCAACTCCCTATACCGGGAGAGACGAAACCCTCCTATCGCTCATTGCCACCATGTGATTCGGGACTGTACCCAAAAGCCTCCTTTTTGCACGCCCTCTTGGACGTGGTATGATGGAAATCAAAACACAGTGGGAATCACACAAGACTCTATAACGATCTCGGGTCTACAGACTAACATGTACCAGTGTCACCACAGAACTGCCATCTGACGTGAGGTATAATACCATCTGGGAGTTCTCGGCAAGTCCGTCCAGTGTACCCAATCTCCACTGTGCACCCATATACCTTCTCTGATGTCAAACACCAGTGGATATGGGATCATCCATCGCCCATCATATGGGTCAAGAAGCGCATACGCTAGTCTACTCTGGAGTATCGATGCCCTGTCTCGGCACTCCCACGACTAGGAACATTTGAAGGATGTACTTGGCGACTACACTGTCCCCACTAGTATGATCTGCATCATAGTCCTGGTAGTCAAGTACTCATCCTGAGGGCTTTATCAACATGTAACATAGAGACAATCAGAGTACATGTTTAGATAAAGTGTAACCAGATAGCATATTATCATGTTGAGCAAGAAAGTCCTCCCTATATATGTCCAAGCATCCACTACAATGTACAGTAATGGCCTCTAGGGCATACATATAACTAACAATCTCCCACTTACACTAGGTCCATCTGTTGTAGTATCTCATACCCAACAATAAGCTGTGGTTGAAGTATCTCATACTCAACCATCCCATAAAAGTCTCTACTGGGAAATAGGCCTTTGTGAGTGGATCCGCGCTGTTGTCCTCTGTGTCTACTCTCCTAACCTAGATCTCCTTAGAGATCAACCATCAACATGATCAGGCGATACTTCCTAAGAATATGTCTGGATCTCTGATGGGACGGGGGTTCCTTGGCATAACCCACAACTCCATTGTCATACAAAGACAGGAACGAAGTTCATCTCATGAACTAAAATATATCCAGACTGCCTATTTGGTAGCATCCTTGGTAACGATGTGTCTTTCCTTTAATCGTCTAGTATGTCACGGTATCTAGCTTGGAACTCTTCCAACATACCATCCCTCCACTGAGGGTAAAGACATTGCCTGTGACTGACATTCAGTCATCCTTATCACCTTGGAACCTTTCCAGTGATTCTTCCCTGGGTCGATTGATACCATGTCACTACAACTAGTGAGAATCCTAACATCCAATTAGATCTATCTCATAGATCCATAACCCAGGATTTAGGAGGTATCACCTTGATCCTATAGAGAATCTTTGTGATAAGTGGAGATTGACCGAGCGTAACATAGGAAACTTCTTCCCTATCAAGAGTATGTCATCCACGTACTATACGAGGATCACCACCATACTCTCTACTACCTTTTGTATATACAAGGTTCATCTACCATTTTGATGAAGTCAAACTCTTTGACTACTACATCAAAACAGATGTTCCAACTCCGCGATGCCTGATTTATCCCATAAAACATCATGCTCACGTTTCCACTACTCCCACTGTCTACGAAGCCCTATGGTTGTGTACTTATAGACGCTCTCTTCCAAATCATCATTTAGAAAAGTAGACATGACACCTAACTGCAAGATATCGTAGTCATGGTATGTTGCCGTGGCAAGTAGGATCTGGATGGACTTAAGCATAGCTTTGAAAGTCTCAACTTTTCCATGCACACCAAGTAATCTTCTCAAGATATACTTGCTCCTGATGGGAATTTAACCCTTCAGATAAAGCAACCAAAGTCCATAATTTGTTGGTGTATAAGGATTCCATCTCAGATCTTTAAGCATCCAGCCATTCTCACAGAGTCCCCACTCGTGATGGCCTGCTCGAAACTAGTTGGGTCATCATCTCATGATTCAATCTTCTCTCCCAGGTGGATGATGAACCCTTCCAGATCGGCGGAGAGGCTGAGGTTCGTTTGAAACTATTGAATCCTCCGGGTTTACCAAATCATCAGCTGCAGTTTGTATAGCTGGAACTCCTTCCAGTTCTACCTCATAACCACTAATTTCTTCACAAGAAATTCCCTTTTTCTCAAAAAGTGGTATGACGAGAAATAAAACATCTTTTGTTCCTCGGTGTGGTAGAAGATATTCCCTTGTGAATGCTTGGGATATCCAACAAACTTCCACAGAACTGACCTTGCCTCGAGCTTGTCCGGATTTTGCTTTTGACATAGGCCGGACAACCCCAAATCTTAACATCTTTAAGAGATGGGCTCTTCCCATACCATATCACATATGGAGTGGTAGGCATCTGATTTGGTTGGAACCCTATTCAATAGGTATGCAACTTCTCAAGTGCGTAACCTTAAAAGAAAATAGGCTACTCAGTAATACTAATCATTGAGCACATCATATCACATAGGGTTTAATTGCTCCGCCCCGATACACCGACGTGCTGTGGTGTATTCGGAGGAGTAATGCTGAGAGAGAATCTCATTCTCCTTTAGAATAGTCCAGGAATTCCGTGCTCAAGTATTCTCCTCCTTGATCACATCGAAGGACATAATACTTATACCCGTTTTTGGTTCTCTACTTCTCCTTATATTCTGTGATTATCTCAAAAGTTTCGGACTTGTGTTTCAACAGGAACATATGTCTGAATCTTGAGAGATCATCAGTGAATGTAATGAAGTACAAAGAACCTGTCCTGGCATATGTAGACATGGGACTATCATACATCAGCATGTATCAATCCCAAGAGTTCATTAACTCTTTCTCTGTTTCCAATAAACGGAGCTGTGGTCATCATATCATTGTGACATGACTGACAAGTTTTACAAGATGTAAATCCAAACTAATTTAAATATGCATCTTTATGTAACTTTAGCTAGTCGGGTCGCATCGATATGACCTAGTCTACAATGCCTCAAGAAGGATTCGTTCATTTCTGAACTCTTCCGCTTGTGTGTTCTGTACATTAAGAACTGTGGTTTGATTAAGAATGTCAATGCTTTTAGATAATGTGCCTTAACCGATCAACTCTTGATATATGAAATGTTCAAAACATTATCCAACAATAAAAAATTATATCCTTCTTTACTAATAAAGAGACTGATATGATGTTGTATATCCGGTTCGGTATCTAATAACATTCGTTCAGAATCAATGTATTCTGGTAATACAGGGTGATAACTGCCAACAGACTTGGCTGCAACACTTGCATCATTTCCAACTCTTGAAACTTATCACCCGTTCTCAGTTCTCTACCTCTCTGTAGCCTATGTAACAATTACATTGGCGGGATCCTGATCCGGTATCTCATACCCAGGACGTAAAGGATACTGAGAAACAGTTCTCGGTAATGAACACACCCGAAGAAGATGCATCAGCTTGTACTTTCTTCGTTTAGGCGGTACAGGAATTCTGATAATCCCCTATTTCCTACTCTGTCTTATAACAATTATAAGTTGGAGCGGGACCAACGTTCCCTAGCTCAGTATAACAAGCGGGTTCGGTCAATACATCCATATTATTATCTTGATTAAAGCGTGACATGGTCGCTACCAGGAGAGAGATAGAAGAAAACACTCAGCGTATGCACTTGCAAGATTAGATTGGTTATTAATATATCTAATCAGGATGTCTCCCACTGTTTTAGTCAAATCTTCCTTCAAACCCTAAAAGGAAAGAATAGCCGGGATTAATTACACTCTACAATTTCGCCAATCTTTCAGCCAGGCCAGTGCCGGTACTTTGAGGAAGATTCCCCGCGCTTTCGTACGGACCTAATTAAAATAAACCTTGTTTTCCCAGGGCCGTAACCCCGTTGACACCTTTCTAGAAAACTACTTGATCGACTAATTGTAATGTGTAAAACTCTCCCAGGAGTAACTCTTACTCGCAGCGGGTATCAGGATCCAACTATCTCATAGAAGGTATGCAATCTCATTGCAAATTTCAACTCTTGAAATTCCCAATAATATTTTACCCCTAGCGTCCTATGACCTAGACGGAGGTCAACAAACCATAGGCTGCTAGTCAAGTTCTAGCCGTCATTTCCTGATTGAATTAAACCCACCCGGACGACCCTTGACGGAGGTCAACAAGGACGCACGACTACCCTAAAACAATCGCATCATATGCAGAAGATAAATACTAGTCAGCTACCGCACACTACGCCTTGACAGAGGTCAACAAACATAGCACGAATACTAAGTAGGACTTATCTGAAATGACGGATGGCTACGACAGGTTTTTAAGAAAACCCTTTGCGTAATGAACTTGATATCGTTGTAGAATCGAGTGATTTTAAATGGAATGTTTTTAAGGCCTTTTCTAGTTCTGCTAAAGAGGTCACTCCCGGTGAAGGGATCTCGGCTCTTTCCTCATCGAATAAGGTGCAGGATATTTCATAAATATCACTATGCAAAGAAAAAACTATAAAAACAATCAAAAGACAAACCGAGTTTGTAGCATGTACTAGTTTCGCTAAAGAGGTCACTCCCGGTGAAGGGTTCTCGACTCTTTCCTGATCGAATAAGGTGCTGGATGTTCTACAAGGAACACCGCTATGCAAAGCAAGAACTAGAGCTACCTGTTTTTGAGACAAGTTTCTACAACATCTTTAGGTTTCTTTTAGTTTCATTAATCTCATTAATGAAGTCCCATTTTATTATGCTTCCCAAGCATCGGTTATGAAACGAAATCAACAATATAATATATATCTCATATATATAATATAAACATTCGTCTCAGGCAGTAATATGATCTCATCACAGAACATTGTAGCAGAAGATAACATATGAAATATTGGATATACTAGGACGTACGTATTTTATATCGAGCCTGCATAAAACACGGATTCCATGATCGCAATGAATAGCCAAACCCACATCCCTAGACACCTACGAGAGAGGCAAGCAACACTGCCAATTCTAGGGTTAGGAGACCCGGTCTCGACTCCTCGTGATGGTCTCCTACTGGACCCTAGTACCCGGTTACTTGTGGTCCCCGCCTTGGGTCTACTTAATGCGGAAAAGTAAATAATATACAATGGTGACATCATCCTCAACCTGGAAGTGCCCCAATTAAAGAATATTACATACAATTGAATTTTACATGAATGAAAAAAGAAAAACTCTCATCTCATATAAAACCCCCGGCTATTCAAAACACGACGATCCAATATAACATATCACAGCAACACATAACATCACATGTCATCAACGTAAGTAAATATGCATATCCCAATTGTCGTTGATATATAGCAACGAAACTGGCGATATACCACATATTATACTTACGGTCGCAGAAAAAAAGTGTAAAACTATAACAGTTGGAATCCGCAACCTTTTTAGACATCGCATGCCTAACCAAATGAATTCCGTAGACATCTCATGCCTAACAATTATAAACCCCGCATCTTAGTCTCAATATCGAAAACACTTTTCAATATCAAGTCGGGCAATTCAACAAGATTCCCGACATCCTGATCGAATACTCGTCGCAAACTTTAGTAGACGGCCGCACCCCCGGATGCCGTCGACGAAGTGAACTAAGGCGGAACACTGCTGCCGCGAGCACCCGAACGGATGCTTTTGGTGACGGGGTTCTCCTACAGTCACTTGGTCGGGGATATGGGGCGTGGGTATCTATTATGTTTACCCGGCGAGTATCCGCGCACGCTACATGATTGCGACGGACTTTTGATCACATCAAAATCCCGTGGCAACCGATCAAATGAGACTAAACTGCTAGATTTAAAACATTCAAATTTAGTTATCTCATAACTACTTGTGGATTCCAAATATTGTATCACATTCTAAATAAATAGACAATATTAAACTTTCCGATCGAATAAACAAACACCCAAGATTTCCCAAATAGCTCAACACATGAGCGGGGTTCAAAAAGTATCCATCACATGCCACAGTACCAATAGTCCATCCCTAGAAGGGTCAAGCCAACGCCTCACATGTGGCAACGCCGTACTGCCCCAAACCCTAAGGTTTAGAGGCGGTTCAGACGGTCACATAATCGAGTTAAGGTTTGTGTTCTTCTAAAAGGTCCACCGCATTACTTGCACGACAGTGAATGTTCTTTAACTAAGGAATCCAACACTTGGAAATTTTCCGGCAAGGGAAAAAAAGTGAGTTATTAATATCCGTTCGAACTTTTTAACACGTTCAAAATTACTCGGAAAACGTTAAACGAAGTTAAACATTCCGATCGGATTAACGAATACAAAAGATCTCCGGAAAACTCAACACTTGAGTAAAATTAAAAATTCCCAGAAGAATGAAAAATTAACCAAGAATAAACGCCAGAAGTGGTAGCACCAAACTTTTGAAGTTGGCCGCGGAACCGCCGCTAAACGCATGGTTTGGCCGCGGTTCCGCGGTCCAATGAAGGAATTAGTGCTTCGTACTTCACAGTAATTCTTCGAATTCCCTGCTTAATTTTCTGAGTATTTTTAATACAGAAAAAATCAACATTTTAAAAACTTTCCAGAGAGGGGGTGTAAATTGGGGTTTCGGGGTTCGATCGGATTATAAACTTCGTCTAGACAATGCCTAAAGCTCTAGCTTGGCTCTAATACCACTGTAGGGTTACTAAGCACTAGAACAAGGTTCTACAAGGCATCAACCATGCAAAAATCAAATTTTTTATGTGCCGAACAACACTAACCAAGATCTTAGACTAGGGATTAGGCGAAACATAGCAAGTAAACAACTTTACTTCTAAGAGTTAGAGATTAAAACCTTTGTAGTCTGTTCTTTCACTTCTAAAGCTCCGTGTTGAGGTCCCTTCGCTGCGATCATCGAGTACCCGGACTCTAGAGAGGCTCCATGAAGAAAAAGATGCAAGCTTGCTTCCGATTTCAATAACAAAGATAATCTACCTTGAAGAAACTCAAGCCCAAGCTTTTGCTTCACTAATCAAGTATTAGCAATGCAAACACCCTAATCTAAGTGGCTAGAATATATGAGGATGATGAAGTAGGAATTTAGCTCTCATTTGTTTTCTTTATCTCACTCAAAATCATCACATATCAAAAAGCTAGAAAGCTTTTTCCAAAGGAAGAAGAAGAAGAAATTACTTTATGATGAATAATGAAAACTTGTGTGAGGTTAGAAATAAAACCATGGGTTAAGAATGAAGACTAAACCCATGTAGAGAATTAACTATGGTAAAGGGTTTGGGTTTAGATAATAAATATCTACAAAATATCTTTACAAAGTATCTTTGCTTAAAAACAAAAACAAAGCTTCTAGAAGCTTCAAGAAAGCTTAACCATAATCGACACCCTAACCATGTTTAAACTCCACAAAACATGTTGCATTTGTAACCTTAACTTGTTACAATATAATATATCACATATACAATATTTATTGTAACAAAATAAAATAATACAATTAACATATATCACATATATATATATATATATATATATCAATGTATTACCCGAGTGAGAAAAAGAATATTTAGGTGAGCTTATACTAGTTAATGTAATTTAATATGTCATATATATAATTATACATTAAATTATCGAATCAACACTTGATCCGATAATCCGGCTATTTTACAAATAACTGACTAATATAATTTGTATCAATTCATCGAATCAACACATGATCCGATGACCCGGCTATATCACATATACCCGGCCGATATCACATATCGCGAGAATCTAATACGGTATCACATACACATATTGTTCTCGGTCCCGCACATATCATATATGTGCTCCTACACCGTTTTGCCTGAGCCAGGAAACCTCTGTGTAGGACTCTAAAGAATAGTCCATACGCCAGTAGTAGGTGATGATCATATCAAACACCCACAAGCTGCAAGAGGTCAGCTAAACGTAACAGCCACCCAGGTATTAAGCAATCAGAAGATCAACAAGCAAGCCTGTACATTCTCCCGTGAATCCAACTACTAACACTCCCGTACAGTCCGGTCTCTTCGTCTGATATGTCGCATATCTCGCCTAGGGGTGGTAAACGTCAGACCCCAGTAGCTTGATAAGTCGTGTCGATATAAGGTCCAGAACAGTTCGAGAAACTACTGATAACACTTACCAGTAAATCTCAGCAACCCTGGCCAAGGATTTCCAGTTATAGCCAATCGAACACAACGCAACATCAACTCCCTATACCGGGAGAGACGAAACCCCTCCTATCGCTCATTACCTCCATGTGATTCGGGACTGTACGCAAAAGCCACCTTTTTGCACGCCCTCTTGGACGTCGTATGATGGAAATCAAAGCACAGTAGGAATCACACAAGACTCTATGACGATCTCGGGTCTACAGACTAACCTGTACCGATGTCACTAGAGAACTGCCATCTGACGTGAGGTATAATACCATCTGGGAGTTCTCGGCGAGTACGTCCAGTTTACCCAGTCTCCACTGAGAACCCGTATACCTTCTCTGATGTCAAACACCAATGGATGTGTAAGAACACGTTGCGACCCCCGGTGCTTACGGGGAGGCGGAAACGGTATAAAAAACAAATTTTTATCGCAAGGGGCAACATGGACTAAACAAGGTCGGGATCGTGTCTAAACTAAACTAGCAAGCATACAAAGGAGCGTTAGCTACTCGGATGAAGAGTTATACCTAACTTGAACTCCTTCTTCTTGAAACCTTGTAGAGGTTGATGGTTCTTGCCTCGTAGCCTTCTTCCGTCGAAGATGGATCCACCTGAGGGTTCAACCTTTGGGCTCTTCCTCGAACTTTGAGTGAACTAGGATCTCCGGCTTGCTAAACCTTGAACCCTAGAGAGAGTAGAGAGTATCTATGGGGTGCTTTCTATTTCAAGGTGAGGGATTCTCAACAAGGAATCACCTTGAGCTTGAGGAAGAAGAAGATGAAATGAGGAGAGAGAAGCTAAATGATAGAATGAGTTATCTTTTTCTTTCTTGCAACCATAATGCCAAAAGAAAAAGAATTATCTAATTAATAATAATAATGAAAATGAAATAGTTGATGGAAGGTTTAGGAATGACCATTAACATTTCAAACATTAAATGGTTTTGCAAGAATCAAAAAGCATCTTGCTTTTGTAATGATGATGGTCAAAACTTCAACCATGGTCAACAAGTCAACCTTGGTCAACAAGTCAACATAAAAACCAACCATGACACAATTTCATTTTATTAATATTATTAATTGATATAAAATAAATCTATTAGGGTTTGGAAAAAGACGACTGTCAACTGTGCATACGCACCCGTTCCGAAACCCTAATGAAAGTCCTCTTTCTCTTCCTCAAATAACTGTGCATACACACCTGCATTCTTGTTCCGAGGAACATGAATACTGAGAGATAAAAGCAACCCCAAAACATATACCAGTATCTGACTCAAACCAGAGCCAGCCAGTAATATCCGTCCGGACTCCAAACGTGCACAAGTGCGCGGATGAGAACGAACCCTGTCGCAAAACCATGCGACCTCTACTCTGTTTTGCCCAGAGGCGAATACCCTCTGTGTGGGACTCTAAAGACTCGACACTACGCTGGCAGTGGGTTTAACCACAGACCGCAAGCGGCACTAGCTGTGCGTAACGGTCCCCAGGTAGATGCCGACAAGAAGGCTGACGAGGTGAAACCCCATCTGTACTCCTACTGAGTCTGAATGTGACAGTCTCCGTACAGTCCGGTCTGTTCGTCTGATACATCGCATGGCGGGCCTAGGGGGCGGTAAACGTAAGTCCCCTAATAGCGGTACAAGTCGTGTCGGAGTGAAGCCCAAAACACCCTGAGATAACACTGGAAGCCTACCAGTAAATCTCGCTTGCCCTGGCCATGGACTACTCGTGTAATGGCTCTCCTAGACACAGCGCGATGTCAACCCCCAATACCGGGAGAGACGAATCCTGTCTAACCGTCACTGCCTCCAAGTGCTTCGGGACTGCACCCAACCACCACCTGTTTGCACGACTCCTTTGAGTCGTGGTAGGGTAGTGATCAAAGTGCAGTGGGAACACACTCGAGGCGATGTGCCAGTGTCAAGTCAGCGGACTAAGCTGTACTCATGTCACCTGGGAACTGATAACTGACGATAGGTATAATACCAACCTTTCAGTTCCCGACGAGTCCTGTCCAGTGTACTCGTAACCCAACGAGCACCCGTATACTATCTCCAGTACGACGTACTGATGGCTGTGGGACAGACCATCTCCCACACTGGGATGAGAAGCGCATACGCTAGTCTACTCCGGAGTATCGATGCCCTGTCTCGATAGTCCTGCGACTAGGGACCTGTATAAGGATGTGCTTATAGATTACCCAGCCCCCACTAGTGTGACTGCCATCACAACGCTGGTAATCAAGCAAAGATCCTAGGGCTCCACTAATGCGTATAAGTGATATACTGAAATAAACACAAGTACACATTGAAGTAGAAACAAACCAAGTAGCATACTACTATATTGAGCAAGATTGTTTATACAAGGTGAATATCCCAAGCTTCCTTTAAGTAATATACAAACTAGTATGATACAGTAATGGCCTCTAGGGCATATACACTAACAATCTCCCACTTGCACTAAGGCCATGAACTGGCGTATCGAAGACCTATCATCTCGATCAGCCGCTCGAACTGAGTCTGGGGTAAGGCCTTGGTGAATGGATCTGCAGTGTTCTCTTCTGAAGCAACCCTCCGAACCTCGATCTCCTTGCGATCCACGATCTCCCTGATCAGGTGATACCGCCTCAAGATGTGCCTGGATCTCTGATGGGACCTGGGTTCCTTCGCTAAAGCTATAGCCCCGTTGTTGTCGCAATACAGAGGTATTGGGTCAACAATGGGCGGAACCACCTGAAGTTCTTTTAAGAACTTCCTCATCCAGACAGCTTCTTTTGCGGCATCAGATGCAGCGATATATTCCGCTTCCATAGTCGAGTCCGCAACGGTTTCCTGTTTGGAGCTCTTCTAACACACCGCCCCTCCATTGAGGGTAAAGACGAAACCCGACATGGACTTGGAATCATCCTTGTCACTCTGGAAGCTGGAGTCAGCAAAGGCCTCGATCTGGAGGTCTTTTCCGCCATACACCAAGAACATCTCCTTAGTCCATCTCAGGTACTTGAGAATGTTCTTTACCGCTATCCAGTGTTTCTCCCCAGGGTTTGACTGATACCGGCTTACCACACTCAGTGCATAAGCTACATCCGGTCTGGTACACAACATCGCATACATTATAGAGCCTACCGCAGAAGCGTAGGGTATAATAGACATGCGATCCCTCTCCAAATCAGTCTTGGGAGACATCTCTTTAGAGAGGGTGATCCCGTGACAAGCCGGTAGGTTACCGCGCTTGGAATCTTCCATACTGAATCTCTTCACTATGGTGTCGATGTACCTGGACTGAGAAAGTCCTAATATCCTCTTGGATCTATCACGATGGATCCGAATCCCCAGGATGTATGAGGCATCACCCAGGTCTTTCATGGAGAACCTGTGCGACAAGAACCCCTTGACAGATTGTAGCATAGGAATGTCATTTCCTATTAAGAGAATGTCATCCACGTATAAAACGAGGAATACTACAGTTCTCGCTACAAATCTACTATAGATGCATGGTTCATCTGGATTTTTGATAAAGCCAAATTCCTTGACCGTCTTATCAAAACAGATGTTCCAACTCCGCGATGCCTGCTTTAGTCCATAGATGGACTTAAGCAACTTGCACACCTTTCCGCTACTCCCACTCTGAATGAAACCCTCTGGCTGATCCATATAGACACACTACTCTAAATTTCCATTTAGAAAAGCGGTCTTTACGTCCATCTGCCAAATCTCATAATCATGGAAGGCAGCAATGGCAAGAAGGATCCGAATGGATTTCAGCATAGCCACTGGAGAAAAGGTTTCGTCATAGTCCAAGCCAGGTCTTTGACGGAAACCCTTTGCTACAAGTCTAGCTTTATAGGTCTCAACCTGTCCATCTACACCAATCTTCCTTTTGAAGATCCACTTGCATCCTACGGGTTTTACCCCGTCTGGAGCAATGTCCAACGTCCATACTTTGTTGGTGTACATGGACTCCATTTCGGTCCGCATTGCATCGAGCCATTTTACCAAGTCAACGCTCTAAACGGCCTGCTGGAAGCTAGTAGGCTCATCATAATCTATGATGCAATCCTCTCTATCCCCGTCTATGAGAAAACCGTAGTATCTCTCGGACGGATGAGACTGCCTACTACTCCTGCGGAGCGGCATAGGAATGTCCTGTTCATTTGAACTTACTGGCTCTTCCAAGCTTTCAGTAATAGCTTGTGGTTCTGGAATTTCTTCCAGTTCTATTGCGTTCCCACTTATCTGGGTTTCCAAAAACTCAGTTTCCAAGAAGCGGGCATGTTGAGAAACAAAAACCTTTTGTTCCTCAGCGGAATAGAACAGATACCCCCTGGAGTTCTTTGGGTATCCCACAAACTTACACTGTACTGAGCGTGCCTCGAGCTTGTCCGCATGCTGCTTTTTTACAAAAGCTGGACATCCCCATATCTTAAGGTACTTAATACAGGGTTTCTTCCCACTCCACATCTGATATGGAGTGGTAGGCACAGTCTTGGGGGGAGCCTTGTTCAAGAGATATGCAGCTGCTTCTAGTGCATAGCCCCAGAATGATCGCGGTAACTCAGCCTTACTCATCATGGAACGAACCATATCCAATAGGGTTCGATTCCTCCTTTCCGATACACCGTTATGTTGCGGAGTGTATGGAGGAGTACGCTGAGAGAGAATTCCATTCTTTTTTAAATAGTCCAGGAACTCGGCACTCAAGTATTCTCCACCTCGATCCGATCTTAGAATCTTAATACTTTTGCCTGTTTGTTTTTCAACTTCATTCTTGTAATCCCGAAATTTCTTAAAGGCCTCGGATTTGTGCTTCATTAAGAAGACATGTCCATACCTAGAGAAATCGTCTGTGAAAGTAATGAAGTATGAATAACCGCTTCGCGCATGTGTAGACATTGGACCACACACGTCACTGTGTATGAGTCCCAAGAGCTCGCTCGCTCTTTCTCCGTGTCCAATGAACGGAGTCTTTGTCATCTTTCCCATGAGACAAGATTCACAAGTGGCATAAGACTGATACTCGAACGGATCCAAGTATCCTTCTTTATGTAACTTAGTCAACCGTGTCTCATTGATGTGACCCAGTCTACAATGCCATAAGAAAGCCTGATTGATATCTGGAGACTTTCTTTTGTGTGTATTCTGGACATTGAAAATCTGTGGTTGGTTTAACACGTATATACCATTGCTTAGTGTACCTGACCCAATCAGAACTTGATTAAGGTGAATGTTTACAACATTACTTACAAACGCAAATTCATAACCTTCTTTAGAAACTAAAGATACAGAAATGATATTACAAGTTGCGTTGGGTACAAAAAAGCAATTACGCAAAACCAAAACATGCCCATCTGACATTCCCAGGTGATAGTCCCCCATGGCTTTAGCATCCATGCTAGCTCCGTTCGCAACTCTGAGGGTCATGTCACCTGCCTTCAAAATCCTACGGTTTCTCAACGCCTGCAAAGAATTACAGATATGAGATCCTGATCCGGTATCCAATACCCAGGAAGTAGAGTTTATAGAAAGACAGTTTTCAATAACATACACACCTGAAGCTGAAGCCGCAACCTGCTTCAGTTCCTGTGTCTTGGCCTTCCAAGCCCTGCAATCTTTCTTCCAGTATCCACTCTTATGACAATAGAAGCATTCCTCCTTTCCCACAAGCTTCCCCGCAATCTTTGTTGCCATTTCTTTTCCCTTCGTACCCACTTTACTAACACCGCCCCTTGGTTTGGCGGGGGCTTTCTTCCTCTTTCCCTTGGCTTTCTCCTTGGACCTAGAGGAAGAAGATCCTCCTACAAACAAAGCGGGTGTTTCCCTACCTTTCTGTAGGGTGCCCTCTGCGCTCCTCAGCATGTTGAGGAGTTCTGAAAGTTCAACTTCCTTTTCTTGCAAGTTGAAGTTCAGTATAAACTGGGCGTAAGTGGATGGAAGGGACTGTAGAATTAAATCCGTATAGAGTTCACTTTCCAACGTGGTCCCAAGTTCCGCGAGCTCCTCAATGTAGCCATTCATCTTAAGCACGTGGTCCGCTACCGATGATCCGACGGCCAACTTTGCCGAAAACAACTTCTTCGACACTTCGTATCTTGCGATACGAGACTGCTCTCCGTACAGTTCTTTTGTATGAAGAAATATGGATTCCAAATCCATATTCTCGTGCCTCCTCTGGTGTTCATTGTCCATAGAGGCAAGCACGAGGCACTTGGCCTTCGCGCAATCAATCTCCCAAGTCTTACGGATTTCCTTATCCGCGACGCTGGAGGTGGGACCTGGGACGGGGGAAGCTTTGGTGGTAAGAAGATACCCCAGCTTGTCGTAAGTGATTGCCATCTTGACATTCCTGAGCCAATCTTTGTCGTTTGGCCCTGTCAATATATTTTTATCTAGAAGTAACTTAAGTCCAGTCATGTCGATTGGTCGCTGCAATTAGGAGAGAGAGAAGGAACACTTTAGCACGATGCTCTTGCAAGTTTAGAGTGGTTTTTAATTTGTCTAAACAGGATGGCTCCCACTGTCTCTCGAATCCCTCCTCAAACCATAAAGGAAGAATTAGTCGGGATCAATCCCACCGCACAATACTTGCTTAACCGTTCAGCCAGGCCAGTGTCCGTACTTCGAGGGAGGTTTTCCAACTCTTTCGTGAAGTTCCTTAATTAAAGAACCTCTTTTCCCTAGGGGCGTAGCCCCGCTAACACCTTTCTAGGCACCTACTAGGTTTATAGCATTGATCGTTTAGTGAGAAATTTCCCGAGGAGTAGCATATACTCAAAGTAGGATCGGGATCCAAATATCATCGCGTGACGAAACTGAAGGAATCCTACCAGAATCACCACACTCCAAATGGTATGCAAATCTAGCAAGTTTCAGTACTTATGAAACTCCCGATGTGGATTTTTGCCCCATGCTCTTATGACCTTGACGAAGGTCAACAAATCATAAGTCACATGTCAAGTTCTGCCCGTCATTTTCCAGGTTAATTTGAACCCACCCGTATATACCCTTGACGAAGGTCAACAAGGCAACACGACTGTCCCAAACCAACGCATCTATCTATTCTACATATGAACACCCAACAGCTACCAAACTCTATGCCTTGACGAAGGTCAACAAACATAGCTTGAATACTATTGAATATTCATACGAAACGACGGAGGGCTACGAATGGTTTTGGCGAAACCGTGAACGTAGTGAACTTGATATAATCGATGGAACGAGATAGCTTTTAGAAGGAGTGGCTCAATCTCCGCATTTAAAAGTTAGTTTTGAAAAGAACCGAGTGGTTTTTCGAAAGTGTTCCAACGACTTTAACTTGGTTTATTATCTTGCATTAGTTCTTTTAATGCGTGATATTCTTGCATTAGTTCTTTTAATGCGTCGCATCATTTAAATCCTACCATTGCAGAAAACAACCAAAATATGACGTACGCTTATGCCATATGCATTCGCCACGGGGCCCCGTCATCACCCGTTAGGTTACTTAACTAACAACAGAGTGGGGGCTGGGCTAGCGCGGCTGTAAAACATAAGCAACGCCTAAATAGAAAGCAATGATAGACATTACAGATCACAGATGAATACATTGGATATACTAGCAATCTGCAATCCTTTCGAGCCTGGAACGAAAAGCGGATTACACGGTCGCGGTGAATAGCCAATACCCCACCCAAGACCCCTACGGGTGCGGCAAACTACCCGCCAAGTACTCGGCAGTTTGTGCACCCCTCCATGGGTCTATCCTAGGAGCAAAAACAGTAAAAAGAATTATACAATGACGGCTACAACCCCGACCCGGTTGTGCGGCCAAACAAATAAGAATATTACATCAATTTACATTTACAATAAATGAAAGAAAAACAAAAGATCATCTCACATCCACCCCGGCTATTCACCCGCGACAGTCCAACACATTCATATACACATTCCAATATCAAACACAGATCACAGGGATGTATAACCCCGACTAATCGACTTATAGCGATTAGCCGACGTTCAATACATTCAAACATCACAGATATAACCAATATAGACAAAGTGTAGCGAAGTTCGAAAAAAATACGGATTTATAGGACCCCAAAAGCAAATTTCTGTTCTGGAAAATCTGGGCACATATAACATATTTGAAAAATCCCAAAACCCTACCAGAATAACACTGCACAAAACACGATCGCATGAAGAGGCCAACTGGCGGCGGATCCGCGGCGACATGAATAGCTGAGGCCGCGGAAGCGCGGTGATTTGAAGGATTCATGGGATCGTTTTTGGTGGGTGTTCTCACAAAACCCTGAGACGATTTTAGGAGTATAAAGTTTTTCATTTAGAGCATAAAAAATTTCAACAGAAACTTAGGGTTTTAGTTTTTTCCGGTTTTGCGATTTTTCGGTTTCGAACTTCCATACACTTTTCTACAAAGCTAGTTTAAGTTTAGTTAGGCTCTGATACCACTGTAAGTCCACGTTGCGACCCTCGGTGCTTACGGGGAGGCGGAAACGGTATAAAAACAAATTTTTATCGCAAGGGGCAACATGGACTAAACAAGGTCGGGATCGTGTCTGAACTAAACTAGCAAGCATACAAAGGAGCGTTAGCTACTCGGATTAAGAGTTATACCTAACTTGAACTCCTTCTTCTTGAAACCTTGTAGAGGTTGATGGTTCTTGCCTCGTAGCCTTCTTCCGTCGAAGATGGATCCACCTGAGGGTTCAACCTTTGGGCTCTTCCTCGAACTTTGAGTGAACTAGGATCTCCGGCTTGCTAAACCTTGAACCCTAGAGAGAGTAGAGAGTATCTATGGGGTGCTTTCTTTTTCAAGGTGAGGGATTCTCAACACATGAGAAGGAATCACCTTGAGCTTGAGGAAGAAGAAGATGAAATGAGGAGAGAGAAGCTAAATGATAGAATGAGCTATCTTTTTCTTTCTTGCAACCATAATGCCAAAAGAAAAAGAATTATCTAATTAATAATAATAATGAAAATGAAATAGTTGATGGAAGGTTTAGGAATGACCATTATCATTTCAAACATTAAATGGTTTTGCAAGAATCAAAAAGCATCTTGCTTTTGTAATGATGATGGTCAAAACTTCAACCATGGTCAACAAGTCAACCATGGTCAACAAGTCAACATAAAAACCAACCATGACACAATTTCATTTTATTAATATTATTAATTGATATAAAATAAATCCATTAGGGTTTGGAAAAAGACGACTGTCAACTGTGCATACGCACCCGTTCCGAAACCCTAATGAAAGTCCTCTTCCTCTTCCTCAAATAACTGTGCATACACACCTGCATCCTTGTTCCGAGGAACATGAATACTGAGAGATAAAAGCAACCCCAAAACATATACCAGTATCTGACTCAAACCAGAGCCAGCCAGTAATATCCGTCCGGACTCCAAACGTGCACAAGTGCGCGGATGAGAACGAACCCTGTCGCAAAACCATGCGACCTCTACTCTGTTTTGCCCAGAGGCGAATACCCTCTGTGTGGGACTCTAAAGACTCGACACTACGCTGGCAGTGGGTTTAACCACAGACCGCAAGCGGCACTAGCTGTGCGTAACGGTCCCTAGGTAGATGCCGACAAGAAGGTTGACGAGGTGAAACCCCATCTGTACTCCTACTGAGTCTGAATGTGACAGTCTCCGTACAGTCCGGTCTGTTCGTCTGATACATCGCATGGCGGGCCTAGGGGGCGGTAAACGTAAGTCCCCTAATAGCGGTACAAGTCGTGTCGGAGTGAAACACAAAACACCCTGAGATAACACTGGAAGCCTACCAGTATATCTCGCTTGCCCTGGCCAGGGACTACTCGTGTAATGGCTCTCCTAGACACAGCGCGATGTCAACCCCCAATACCGGGAGAGACGAATCCTGTCTAACCGTCACTGCCTCCAAGTGCTTCGGGACTGCACCCAACCACCACCTGTTTGCACGACTCCTTTGAGTCGTGGTAGGGTAGTGATCAAAGTGCAGTGGGAACACACTATAGGCGAAGTGCCAGTGTCAAGTCAGCGGACTAAGCTGTACTCATGTCACCTGGGAACTGATAACTGACGATAGGTATAATACCAACCTTTCAGTTCCCGACGAGTCCTGTCCAGTGTACTCGTAACCCAACGAGCACCCGTATACTATCTCCAGTACGACGTACTGATGGCTGTGGGACAGACCATCTCCCACACTGGGATGAGAAGCGCATACGCTAGTCTACTCCGGAGTATCGATGCCCTGTCTCGATAGTCCTGCGACTAGGGACCTGTATAAGGATGTGCTTATAGATTACCCAGCCCCCACTAGTGTGACTGCCATCACAACGCTGGTAATCAAGCAAAGATCCTAAGGGCTCCACTAATGCGTATAAGTGATATACTGAAATAAACACAAGTACACATTGAAGTAGAAACAAACCAAGTAGCATACTACTATATTGAGCAAGATTGTTTATACAAGGAGAATATCCCAAGCTTCCATCAAGTAATATACAAACTAGTATGATACAGTAATGGCCTATAGGGCATATACACTAACAATATGTGATCATCCATCGCACATCATATAGGTCAAGAAGCGCATACGCTAGTCTACTCTGGAGCATCGATGACCTGTCTCGGCACTCCCACGACTCGGAACATTTGAAGGATGTACTTGGCGACTACACTGTCCCCACTAGTATGATCTGCATCATAGTCCTGGTAGTCAAGTACTCATCCTAAGGGCTTTATCAACATGTAACATAGAGACAATCATAGTACATGTTTAGATAAAGTGTAACCTGATAGCATACTATCATATCAAGCAAGAAAGTCCTCCCTATATATGTCCAAGCATCCACTACAATAAACAACGTATGTACAGTAATGGCCTCTAAGGCATACATATAACTTACACTGTCGTATTCCTCGTCTTTTACGTGGATTACATTCTCTTGATAGGACATGACATTCCTATGCTACAATCTGTCAAAAGATTCTTGTCACACAGGTTCTCCATGAAAGACCTGGGTGATGCCTCTTACATTCTGGGGATCCAGATCTATCGTGATAAATCTAAAAGGATGTTGGGACTTTCGCAGTCTAGGTATATCAACACTATACTGAAAAGATTCAGTATGGAAGATTCTAAGTGCGGTAATTTACCGGCTTGTCACGGAATCACTATATCCAAAGAGATGTCTCCCAAGACTGATTTGGAAAGGGATCGCATGTCAGTTATACCCTACGCTTCTGCGATAGGCTCTATAATGTATGTGATGTTGTGTACCAGACCAGATGTAGCTTATGCATTGAGCGTGGTGAGCCGCTATCAATCAGACCCAGGGGAGAAGCACGGATAGCAGTAAAGAACATTCTCAAGTACCTAAGAAGGACTAAGGATATGTTATTGAATTGACCATTATCATAAACTACCTAAGCTGGAGGCTTTTGCTGACTCCAGCTTCCAGAGTGACAAGGATGTCTCCAAGTCCATGTCAGGTCATGTCTTTACCCTCAATGGAGGGGCGGTGTACTGGAAGTGTTCCTAGCATGACACCGTTGCTGACTCGACGATGGAAGCGGAGTATATCGTTGCTTGCGATGCCGCAAAAGAAGCAGTCTGGATGAAGAAGTTCCTTACAGAACTTCAGGTGGTTCCATCCATTGTTGATCCAATACCTCTGTATTGTGACAAAAATGAGGCTATAGCTTTAGCGAAGGAACTCATGTCCCATCAGAAGTCCAGACACATCTTAAGGAGGTATCACCTGATCAGGGAGATCATTGATCGCCGGGAGATCGAGGTCCGGAGAGTTGCTACAGAGGAGAACACTGCAGATCCATTCACAAAGGCCTTACCTCAGACACAGTTCGAGAGGCTACTCGAGATGATAGGTCTTCGATACGCCAGTACATGGCCCTAGTGCAAGTGGGAGATTGTTAGTGTATATGCCCTAGGGGCCATTATTGTATCATACTAGCTTGTATAATACTTAATGAAAGCTTGGGATATTCACAGTTATATTAACAGTCTCGCTCAACATAGTAGTATGCTACTTGGTTTATATCTATCTTAATATGTGTATATGTTTCTTTTAGCATATCAAAAATACATATTGATAGAGCCCATAGGATCTTGCTTGACTACCAGCATTGTGATGGCATTCACACTAGTGGGGCCTGGGTAGTCTACAAGCACATACTTTTTCAGGTCTCTAGTCGTAGGATTATCGAGACAGGGCATCGATACTCCGGAGTAGACTGGTGTGTACGCTTCTCATCCCAATTGGGGAGATGGTCTGTCCCACAGCCATCAGTTTGTTGTACTGGAGATAGTATACAGGTGCTCGTTGGGTTATGGGTACACCGGACAGGACTCACAGGGAACTGTTGGTTGGTATTATACCCGTCGTCAGTTAACAGTTCCCAGGTGACATGAGTACAGCATAGTCCGCAGACTTGACACTGCTGCTTCGTTTCGAGTGTGTTCCCACTGTTCTTAGATTGCTACCCTACAACGGCTTAAAGGAGTCGTGCAAACAGGTAGCAGTTGGGTGCAGTCCCGAAGCACTTGGAGGCAGTGGCGGTTAGATAGGATTCGTCTCTCCCGGTATTGGCAGTTGATATCGCACTGTGTTTGGAGAGCCATTACGCAAAGTTCCTGGCCAGGGCAAACGAGATTTACTGGTAGGATTTCCAGTAGCTTCTCAAGGTGTAATGGGCTTCGCTCCGACACGACTTATACAGCTTTTAGGGGAATGACGCTTGCCGCCCCTAGGCCCGATATGCGATAGTCTTAGACGAACAGACCGGACTGAACGGAGATTGTCACATCAGGCTCAGTAGGAGTTCGGATGGGTTTCCTCATCGGCCTTCTTATCGACATCTACCTGGGGACCGTTACGTACAGCTAGTACCGCTTGCGGCCTGTGGTTAAACCTACTGCAAGCGTAGTGTCGAGTCTTTAGAGTCCTACACAGAGAGTTTCCCTGCTTCTGGCGAAACGATATAGAGGTCGTATGGTTTTACGACAGGGTTTGGACACATACGTGTATTTATGCACGTACGATGTTCGGACAGTTTTTACTGGCAGGCTTTAGTTTAAGCCAGATTCTAGTATTGGATTATTGGAATTATACAGTCTCAGTATTTCCGTGTTTTACGGATGGGAGGGGCATTCTCGTAATTAGTCGAGAAGCTTCTAGAAGAAAGGTGAGGTGGGGAGCTTAGATGTAATTTGCATTAATTGAATTTGTGACTCATGAAGTGATTCATCCAAATGAGTTAATGAAGCATTTATTGCTTAATGACTCATGAGATGATTCATTCATTTGCATTAAATGAAGCATGGTTGTAATTATCTATATGATTTATTTGATAATTATTATACTTCATTATATACATAATGAGTTATATTTTCAATTCATTATTACAAACACTTTCTCTCTCCTCAAGCTCTCTCTCTTCAAAACCTAACCCTAATCCTTTCATGTGTTGAGATCTCAAGGATTAGCAAGACTAATAGATCCCTAATCCATCTCTATATCCTCTAGGTTACCTTGATTAGCAATCATAGCCACCTAGTTACATCAAGTGAGAGGTTAAAGCTTGGAGAAGGAACTCTCGGGTGGATCTTCTATCACATCGAGGAGGCCGACGAGGAGGTGAACAACAAGAACAAGAAGGACTAGAATCTTGAGGTATAATCATCTATCATAGTAGTTAATCAATTCTAGATAGTTGTTAGTTAGGGTTTAGCAAAGATCCGTAAAGTTAGTCGATGTTAACTTAAACAAAATGATTGTTTTACCTATTCCGCCTCCCCGCATCATGTGGGGTGTCTAACGTCGACTTACAGGCTTTGCTTAGCCAGGACGGTTGGTGAGTAGATTTAACATCTACAGGGGAATCGCCCGCATAGTGTTATGCATCTGGGCTAGAAATGTTATGTTTTGTCGCATATTCTATTGCATATATAGAGTTGCGCATGCACATTACTACTTGGTTATTGTTGTGCTTGGGCTAATATCTTTAGGACATTGCACTATTATTGACGGCTTATGTTGCACGAGCACTGATTATATGCCACATACACCGTCAATAATTGCCATGACACGCACAATACCCTTATAGATATAATATTGTTTGGTTAGGGACATTGATTCATTGATTCATATTTCTTTGTGCGTATGACTTATAGCATACCTGCATACCTACATGCTCACGCATATGACCTGACATGCATGCATACTACTGATGTTTTCTGGATTTGAGGACCGCGGTGGTTTCATGGAAATATGCAAGTATTCTTATTCTTTACTTGATACTGGATGGATCCACTTGAGATTTGTTTTATACCGATACGGGGATCGAGAGTGTCGGTATTTGGCACTTAAAATTCGAGGACGTATATTACCGATACGGGGATCGAGAGTGTCGATGTTTGGCACTTAAGATTCGAGGACGTATATTACCGATACGGGGATCGAGAGTGTCGATGTTTGGCACTTAAGATTCGAGGACGTATATTACCGATACGGGGATCGAGAGTGTTGATGTTTGGCACTTAAGATTCGAGGACGTATAAACATGTATTTATGTGTCGATGCTAGACACTTATTTCATGATGTTTTTGGGTGTCGATGCTGTACATTCACCTTATATGAAACATACAGGATACGTGAGATATATTGATATTGGACATACAGGATATATGAGATATACTGATATTGGATATACAAGGTATGTGAGATATACTGATGTTGTACATACAGGATATACGAGATCTACATGTTATGAGAGCCAATTTGGTGGCTGATTTGTGGAAATTGGGAATTGGATTGTCTTGTTGGATTTTGGTCCTGCCATGAGGTTAGGATTTCCGTGGGAAAGACATGGTTTATTCCATACTCCATATTTATTGTTTATGCACTGCTTCATGTAGTAGTTGTACCTGATAGAGTACTTTCCATGACTGTTGCATTTACATACTATTATATGCATTGTTTCATGTATTATTTGTACTTGATAGAGTACCTTACATGATTATCGCATACAGATTGTCGTATTACTGCTTCATGTATTAGTTGTACCTGCTGGTGTACCTTTCATGACTAATGCATTACATATAACCATTTACTGCTGATAATTTGCATATGTTAGATTCGCGTTGTACGTGCATACTTGCGATTACCTGCATATGTTATTTACTATTCACAAGTTGGAAACTCACCACCGTTGTGCCATAGCGTTTTGCAGGTGTTCCTCAGGATAGACAGAGGCAGGGCTATTTCCATCCATCGTATCATCTTTTGCTGCAGATACCGCTTCGCCTGACAGTGTACAGTATTGCTTAGGTAGGTTTTGCGGTTATCCGATGTTGCTTGTTGTATATTCATTGTATCCTGTACTATCCATCTACCATTATCTTGTATGACTTAGAGACTTGATGTGAGGACGATATTGTATATTATTTTGGGACTTGGAGGTTTTTTTTATACAGTTTTATTTATATCGTCTCTTTCTCCGCTACGGCGTCGTATGTCTTTGTGGTGGTTGTTTTCCGCCGTTGGGCGTGGATTTTGCTCCTGTTTGGGATGCTATTACTTATATATTGTCGTACCCATTTTTGGGGGCTTGTTTTACAAAGGAGGTGCTGCCAAATTTTTAGTGAATAAAAGTTGGACTTTAAAGAATTTGGTTTGAGATTTCAAAAGTTTTAGAAATGTTCTTATTTCTTGTCTTTTAATGGTTTAGATTTCTGGGTTTTGGCTTTCTTTTACTGCGTTACGCCTGTAGACGTTGTGTAGTATTAGGGCCGTCACGTGCCAATTTCGGGTCATGACAAAGTTGGTATCAGAGCGCTAGGTTTTACCTTTCGGAGTGTAGGATGACCTTGGTATGATGGAGTAGGTAGCTTAAAGCTGAGTAACATAGTGTGTGTATGTCCAAGGCATACTCACGATCACGGTACTCTGCCTAAAGTGACCTAAATACAAATTGCTTGAAATTCCATCCTTGATGATACATATCCTTGTGATTCGATTTCCGTGTTCATATCGAATCCTTCTTCCATTTATAGACTTTGCCGCTGATGACTATGGGGACTCAGAGTGATGCAGCGAGAGCCGAGGTCAGAGTTGACTCGTATGGGACGAGGACTGACCAGGATGGCACGTGATTGAACTTATTTCTCATTGTCGGTTTAGAAAATGAATAGAATCACAACCAAAAATATTTGACCGCAATCAATAACGGTGTCGGATTGTAGCGCGTTAGCGAGTGCGGATCGTCCACAGGGATTGTGCGATTCGTTCGTATTTTGTTTTGTTTGAATCGAAAATTTTAATAGAAAAAGAAAAGAAAAAGATTCAAGATTTTTATCGATGAATTTCAAGAATCAATTATTCTAATCAAGAATCAAGAAAATGATAAACATCAAGAATCAAGTATCGATAGAATTCCAATCAATTTAGGTTTCAAGATTTGAAGTAAAGCTCGTAGGAATCGAGTAGATTGTAGATGTGACGAAGATTCAAGAATACGATTTCTTATCCATTAACAAGTTGATGCTAAATCAATGTAGATTCATCGAGGATCAAGGATCTTGCGAAGAATTAGGGTTCCTCATCCTATCCTTTGTCCTTTCGATGAATCATATTCACTAGATAGCTTCTTGAAAGTCGAATGATCAATTTTTAATCTCTAGATCGTGCGAAAGGAATCAAGAACGCATTCGCATCAATCTAGATCATCGATCAATTGATTTTCAAGAATTTACAATTGTTTTAAGACTTAAGAAAACGTTTAAAATTTCATCAACATCATCATTCTACAATCGTTTCGATTCCTCCATGAGCGGAGTTTTATTCAAGCATCATAACGAAGAATACATTCAAGAATTGAATAGGAATCATAATGCTTGAATTGAAAATAAGCAAGTTTAAAGAATCTTCACCTTTACTACATGAACAAGTAGTTACAACTCTCAAGAATTACAAGAGGTAGGAACTTCGCTCGTCGAATCTAGCATCGCTCGGCTCCTTGATTCATGGATCGGCTTGGATCTCGTGCTCCGTTGAAGTTCGGCTTCGCTTCAAAGGATCGTTGAAGACTTGCTTTGCTTGCACTCAAAGGATCTTGAGGTTTCTTGATTTTGGATTGGATTAAGGTTAGGGTTTTGAGGTGGTAGTTGTTGGGTTGAAGATGAAGAGCAACCACAACAATTGAATTGAGGAGATTAACGATTGAACCAAAGATTGAACAACTCAAGATTCAACAACATTTTTCAAGTGATCCTTGGGGTCTATTTATAGATTTCCCAAACCCTAGCTCTAGGAATTCAAATTTGAATTTTTCCTCCAAAAGTTAGTTATAGGGAGAGGCTTCTAGAAGTAGTTAGTTAGGGCTTAGCTTCTACCTTAAGCTAGGAGGTTAGGGGGAAGGTTCTATGTCCTTAATGGAGTTTAGATGAAGCTTGTTGAGGAAGCTAAGAGTGTTTAGTTTAGAACCTAATGGCTTGCTGATCTGGCAGAATGTTCTGGAGTAATCTGGAGAATGTAGTGTCTTTCTGAAGTGTGGAAGCTGATGTGAGAATTATGAAGCTAAATTGGGGTGGTGACGTTGACAAGCCGCCGTGGAACCGCGGCGCAAGGCGGCTCCGGCCGCGGTTCCGCGTCCAAGTGGCTGAGCTAGGGCTTCATCTTTGCAGTGTTGGCTTCTTCTTTACTTTGATGTAATTCCTGATATGTTGAATCTCTGAATTCATTCTAGATCATTGCCAGATTCTAATTCTTTGAGTTGGCGTATTTTTTAGCAGTCTGTTATGTAAATTTGATCATTCTTCTGGGATTTCCTGCACAGACTTCGAAACACAAGTTGTGATATGCAAGAATGATGCGATACCATAAAATATAGTCAATTTCCCTTAAAGTTCCTGTTTTAAAGTCTAACACATGCAATCTGATATTTTACGACTGATTTGCTAATATGTGCAATATGAATACCGAACACTTCTAGATGAGTGCAAATGATAGGGAAATTGCCGGTTTAAAGATACAGTATTTTCGACTGATCAAATTCCCCCAAACTTATTTTCGATCTTCTCGAGCGAAATTTTTTATTAAAAAGAGAAGGAGAAAATAAAGAAGGAGAAAATAAAGAAAGAGAAAAAACTAACTAGCACACTTTCGTAGGCAACACGATTGCACTGAGCACGTGCAACAAGCCTTTAATCCTCTAGGTGTCCCTAGTAGGAGGAGTGTTGTTTCCTGAGGGTTTTCAGCGGATTGCACCCACAAAATCCAATAATAAAAGGAAGATCATGAAATTTACATTTAAAGAAAAGAATTGTAAAAGAAAAGCTTTGAAAATTAGAGTCTCCAACTAAGCTAGCTTTTCGGTTGTCATGAGCCATATCTTAATAGTCATGAAAAGATGTCAGAAATCACATTATCCCTCAATAAAATATCATCTTTATTCTTCATTCCTATCTTTCATCCAAACATCGATCATATAATCCTGCGTGTGTGTAAAGACATCCCTACACCCAGAGAATTCAATTCAAGCTATCATACTCTTGCCCATCAGCCTCAGTACTTTTTAATTAATGAATATTTAGATGAGATTGTTCACACACTTTCATGCGACCGTTAATACTTCTTGAGGTACTAACCGACCGATTACTCCTGTGCTTGCTTACTTGGTGTATCTTACTTGGTGTATTTTCCTCGTCTTGCACCACCTAAGGCTTAGCAGTGACTTAAAGACCAGTTGGCTTTAGGGCACTAGTTGATGAGGCACCCTCGCTATATTTTTTTATTGCTGCCTTGGCGATAACAAAACTAGTGTCCATTTTTCTCACCACTTTATATTTTTTTATTTCCATCATACTTTTGGCTTTTAAGACGAGCATTTCAAGGTATCCTCTACTATCCCAGGCTTCAAGACGTGTGTAAGTGCAAATAGCAGGGTATCAACGTTCAAAATGTTTGGCATCCGGAATAGAAACTATTTTTCAGACTTATTTTTATCCTCAGATTAGTGACGTCTTTCATCTTACTAACCCTTGGGACAACGGCTCATAACTACTTATTACTAGTTCGTATAAGAAAACTTCTAATTTTCTTCGTTTTCTTAAAATTTTCTAATCTCTTGGATGTAATTTTTCACTATCTAATCTTTCATTATCTTATTTATGTACAAAATATGTTTAAATATTAAAATATTTTTATATTTTGAAAATTTTAAATTTTTATGGGTTTTGAAAATTTTAAATTTTTATTGGTTTTTTAAAGAAATGTTTTGTGCTTATGCAAATGGTATGCAAATGATGCAAAAATAAGCACAAACCTCCCCCAAACTTGTTTTCAACAGTTTCCTCACTGTTGCCAACCGCTATATCTATAAATCCTGTAAGCCTGGGAGGAATTTATTAGTGGGGGCAAAATATATAAGTGAAGATCCTCCCTCAAACTTACTCTTTTCACTCACCTCCATTCAAAAAGATGATGCAGTGGTATGCAGGATATGGAGATGAGATGGAGGAATTTTAATCAAGATAAACTGGCTCCTGTAAGAACAGGAGCTCCTCCGTGGGGTCAGTGGAAAAATACGGCTTTAGTCTATGTCCATTCACTTTGAAAAAGGTGTCGTTTTTAACATTTTCTACTTCTACTGCCCCGTGCGGGTATACAGACCGCACAACAAAAGGACCCTTCCACCGAGATCGAAGCTTACCCGCGTGAAGGTGTAATCGTGAATCATAAAGAAGGACTTGTTGACCTGGTGAAATTTTTTTCCTCAAAATGTTTTTATCATAAAAAATCATAATCCTATTCTTTACGATTACAGCGTTATCATAAACTTCATCGCGGAGTTCGCTTAGCTCATTTAGTTTCAGCTACCGAAAGTTGCAGGCTTGGTTTAGGTCAATGTTTATTTCCTTAATAGCCCACAATGCTTTATGCTCAATCTCGACGGGTAAGTGACATGCCTTCCCAAACACTATCCTATATGGAGACATCCCTAGGTCGGTTTTAACTGCAGTTCGGAATGCCCAAAGAGCATCCGTCAGTTTGGTCGACCAGTCTTTTCTATTCTTAGCAACAGTGTTCTCCAGGATTAGTTTGATCTGTCTATTTGAGATCTCAGCCTGCCCGCTCGTTTGGGGATGATAGGGTATATAAAGTCTGTGGTTGATTGAGCATTTCCGCATCAGAGTCTCAAAAGACCCGTTGCAGAAATGTGTCCCATTATCGCTAATGATAGCGCGTGGGTGTCCAAATCGCGAAAAAAATATTCTCTTTGAAGAATTTAATGACAATTTTCTTGTCATTAGTGCGACATGGAATGGCTTCAACCCACTTTGAGACATAATCAACCGCCAGTAGTATGTACAAATTCCCAAAGGAGTTGGGAAAGGGACCCATAAAGTCAATGCCCCAAACATCGAAAATTTCAACAACTAAGATGGGTTGCTGAAGCATTTCATTTCTCCGGGAAATTCTACCCGTGTACTGACATTGTGTACAGGTTTTGCAATAGTCAAATGCGTCCTTGAACAATGTCGGCCAATAAAATCCACATTGCAAAACCTTCTCCGCCGTCTTTTTAGGACCAAAGTGACCCCCACAGGCCTGATCATGACAAAAAGAAAGAACACTCTTGAACTCTTCTTTCGGGACACACCGGCGAATGATCTGATCAGGACAATACTTAAACAAATATGGATCGTCCCAGTAAAAGTGTTTTGCTTGGGATAGAAAGCGGTATTTATCCTGTTTTGACCAATCGCTGGGTATAAGTCCCGTGACAAGATAGTTCACAATATCCATGAACCAAGGTTCATTGGATACGCTCAAGAGTTGTTCGTCAGGAAACGAATCATTGATCGGCAGGGTCACAGGGGAAGAAGACATGCGTGAAAGATGGACGGCTACTACGTTTTCACATCCTTTCTTTTCTTTGATAACAAGATCAAATTCTTGTAACAGAAGGATCCAACGTATTAGTCGATCTTTTGCATCTTTCTTCGCCAGAAGATGTTTTATGGCGGAATGGTCTGTGTACACAACTATAGGTGAGCCAATTAAGTAAGGCCTGAATTTTTCTAATGCAAATACAACTGCCAAAAGCTCTTTTTCGGTAGTTGTATAGTTTATTTGAGCATCATTCAAGGTCTTACTCGCATAGTATATCACGTGTAGTATCTTTTCAATGTGCTGTCCTAAGACTGCACCTACTGCAAAGTCGGATGCATCACACATCAGCTCAAAGGGGTAGTCCCAATTTGGAGACGATAGAACGGAGGCTGAAGTGAGGGAGTGTTTGAGTGAGTCGAATGCTGCCTCACAATCCGAGTCAAAGTGGAAGGTCGTATCCTTGGCCAAGAGAAGAGTTAAAGGTCTAGCAATTTCGCTAAAATCCTTAATGAATTTCCTATAAAAGCCCGCATGGCCAAGAAATGATCGAATGTCCTTGACGCTTTTGGGATGAGGAAGGTTTTGAATGACATCTATCTTTGCTCTGTCAACCTCAATGACTTTCTGTGAAATAACGTGTCCAAGCACAATTCCCTCTTGGACCATGAAATGGCATTTTTCCTAATTCAAGGTTAAGTTCTTCTCTTTGCAACGAGTAAGAACTGCGTCAAGATTCGAAAGGCAATCAGAAAAAGAGTCTCCAAAAATCGAGAAATCGTCCATAAAGATCTCCAGAAAATTCTCTACCATGTCAGAGAATATTCCTATCATACACCGCTGAAAGGTCGCGGGAGCATTGCATAACCCAAAGGGCATGTGTCTGTAAGCAAAAGTACCAAAAGGACAAGTAAAATTGGTTTTATCTTGATCATTTTTGGCGATGGGGACCTGATTATAGACAGAGTATCCGTCCATAAAGCAATAATACTCTCGTCCAGCTAAGCTTTCCAGCATTTGATCAATGAAAGGTAGAGGAAAGTGGTCTTTCCTCGTGGCAGCATTGAGTTTTCTATAATCAATACATACACGCCACCCAGTTTGTGCGCGTGTCTGAATCAACTCATTAGCCTCATTGGTAATAACAGTGATGCTGGATTTCTTAGGGACGACATGTATAGGACTCACCCATTGGCTATCGGAGATTGGGTATATAATACCATTATCAACGCATTTGACGATCTCTTTCATCACCGCTTCCTTCAGGACGGGATTTAACCGTCTCTGTGGTTCTCGGGTTGGTCTGGCATCATCCATCACATGTATATGATGTTCTACTATCAATGGAGTAATCCTTTTGATGTCCACCATAGTCCAACCAAACGCCTCTCTATTCGATCTGAATACCGATAAAAGTGCATTCTCTTGCTCTGATGCTAGAGAAGCGGATATGATAACCGGTAAAGACTCATTCTCACCTAAATAAGCATATTTAAGATGAGAAGGTAAAATTTTGAGATCTAATATAGGCGGAGAAATAATAGAAGGTGGGATCAACGAGTGATTTTTGGAATTACAAAGAAGCTCAGAGCCTGTGAAAGATACAGACTCGGGTGGAGAAAAGTCAGGAGTGTCGGACTCAAGTGTAGGAAAAGTGTCCTCACTAAGATTATGTGTAAGATCAAACAGAGATGTGGTAGTGTCGTCGAGATCTGTAAAGCAAAGTTCCTCAGCTCCGCAACTATCGGGAGCGATCTCGTGGACAGAGCACACATCAAGAATATGAGCTGAGGGTTCTGATGGCTGACTTCCAACTTTGTAGATATTTAGTTCAATGGTAATATTTTCAAATGATAAGTTCATTGAACCGTTTCTTCAGTTGATAACAGCGTTGGAAGTGGCAAGGAAAGGTCGACCCAAAATCACTGGAATTTGGCCCTGGGGGTTTGCTATAGGCTGTGTATCAAGTACAATGAAGTCTACAGAGAATACAAATTCCCCGACCTTTATCAACACATCCTCTAGTTCACCCCTTGGTTTGGTGATTGAACGGTCTGCCATTTGGAGAGTGCAGTGAGCAGGTTTCAACTCTCCAATCCCTAGCTGCTCATAGACAGAATATGAAAGTAGGTTAACACTTGCGCCAAGGTCAAAAAGAGCACGATTTATATTTTTACCCCCAATAGAAATCGATATCGTAGGACATCCTGGGTCCTTACGTTTCTTTGGTAGCTGTGGGATAAAAGCAGTGCTAATGTTATTAGACATGAAGAACTTCTTTGGCACTTGAGTCTTCCTCTTCCTAGTGCACAAGTCCTTAAGAATTTTCGGATAAGCGGGGACTTGTTGAATAGCATCTAGGAGAGGGATGTTGATGTTAACCTGTTTGAACATTTCCATAATTTTCTCCATATGTGGACTCGCTTTGTCACCCCTTAACCGATTCGGGTAAGGAGATTTCGCAATAAGCGCTGGGTCCATCATAAGAGAAGGAAGAGGGGTAAGATGTGATCCCAAAAGAGGAGTAGGGACCGTCTGTGGAGAACTAGAAGGGCTATACTGAGGTGTCGAGCCTAGTGGGAAATGGAGAATAGGCTCGCGAGAAGGCGGTGGGGTAGAAGAACAAGGATCAGAAGTAGAAATGTATGTGTGAGTAAAGGTCTCAGCCGGGGTGTTATTGATAGGATTTTCAATATCATCAATTCCTTCCCCGACATGGTTATTCAGCACTCTTCCTGATCTCAACGTTGTGACGGCATTTACATTGTAATGCCCAGGATTCGGAAGGGGTTGAGAATGAAGTTTCCCTTTTTCTCTCGCACTCATTTCGGCTTTAAGTCGTGCAATTTCAGCTTCCACCGATCTGATACTCTCATCTTGGGACGCTGAGTTTTTCTTTATCTCACTGACGGAAGATCTAACCTCAGCCGAAACCTCTATGAAATTTGACAAGAGTGATTTCATGGTTTGAGTGATTTGAGAGAGTTCGTCAGAACCGGTCAACTGCATAGGATTAGACTGTGCAGGAGTGTTGACCTGGTTGTGGAAATTTTGTGACTGGTAGGGGTGCTGAGTGAGTTAAAGTGGTTGCTGTTGTGGTGGAAGAGCCCTTTGGAAATTATTTTGGCTTGAAACCGTGTTTTGAGATTGTTGTTGGTTCCAAGCAAAATTAGGGTGATTCCTCTAACCCTGATTGTACGTGGAACAATATAGATCGTTTCTAGGTCTTTGAAATGTGGCATTTGTATGCTCATGACCTTGAAACGCAGAGTTTAATGGACATTCTTCCGTTAAGTAAGACGGATCAGAACAGCACCCACATACAGTTTTGGGGAGCGACATTTGGCTTAGGGAGGCTTCTGAAAATTTGTGTTCCATAGCCTCGAGCTTCTTTTGCATTGCTACCATCTCAGCTCGAACACCTATGGACACATCTATTTGGTGTACGCCACCCCTATTCAATGATTGGGTTCCATTCTCCCACTGTTGTGATTTTTCAACGAACTCTTCTAAAAATTTCCAAGCTTCCCCATCATCCTTGGTCATAAAAGTGCCTTGACACATGTTTTCAAGGTTCTGTTTAATGTTTGGGTTAAGGCCCTCATATATGATTCGGCAAAGATCCCATCTCGGGACGCCGTGATGAGGACATTGAACCAAAAGATCCTTGAAACGTTCAAAGCATTTTGAAAATGGTTCAGTAGGAAGCTGAGTGAATTGATTCAGTTCGCTACGGATTCGAGCTGTCTTTTGCATAGGGTAAAATTTCTTAAGGAATGCCGCAACGAATTCTTCCCAATTCGTAATAGAGTGTGCGGTAGTGTTATATAGCCACTTCTCGGCTATATCGCACAAAGTAAATGGAAGAAGACGTAGACGCATAGCATCCACTGAAAGTTGTGACGTACCGATCATTGCGCATACGTTTTCAAATTTGGTAATGAAAACGTAAGCGTCCTCAGTCTCGAGTCCGTGGAATTTGGGTAAAAGGTTGATGTATTGATTTCAAAATTATCCCCGTTGGATGGTGGAATGGATAAGCAGGTCGAAAGAGGACCTCGCAATGGATAGCACCTCTCTTGGAGAGAGATGCGGGGTGGATTCTGCGCACCAACGGACGGCGGCAGATTAGTGTTAAAGAAATTCGATGGAGGCGGATCCATCGATGTGGGTGTGGTGGTGGGTAAAGAAGAAGTAAATGGAGAAATACCGACTTCGGTGTCGATAAAGGGTACGCGGACTAAACGGGCACAAGAATCCCGTGTCCAGCCTATCTTGCACTAAAAAGGGTTAGTACAAGTGGCAGCGTGACTTATAATTAGGGGTAATGAATGAATGAATGCGGTGTTTGTTTTGAAAATTGGACGGATTTTTGAAAAAATGATGCAACATAACAAATGCAACACACAAAACCCTAATTCTAGGGGTCGCCTAGGTCAAATCTCTAGACCGCTCCTAACTGCCAAAAGACAAGTCGCAGGATAAATCCTCCACTGCCTCTTTGTCTCTCCTGTGGCCAGGTAAGTGGGAGGTTCTCCACTACGTAAGTAGTGGGCCTAATTAAGTAACCACAATCCTTCGACACACTTGCCTTAGACACCACAAGAGAAACACGGATAAGCAATGAATTACCAACGACCTTCTTCTGTTTTACGTGAGAGCGACGGTCCTCAGAGTCATCTCTATATTTCTTTTAGTTAATTGGGGTAAATGCGGATGCAATTTTGCGATTTTCGGGCCTTAGGAAGGGTAATGAACACCCCACCTAATCTGGATTTGGTCTTTGCCCCTTAATGTCCGTATTAATTATGCAAACAACCACAAAATTAAAAACAAGCACAGTTTAATTTTGCTTTTTGCGCGGCGCTGCGATTTTTGCAAAGAAGCCTGTAGAAAAATATTATTTGGAGCAGACAGAGAAGGAGATAAGAAAGTAAGGGGCTCACAGAGAAAATTTTGTACAGAGGGAGCTTCACACAGGCGCGGAACCGCCGCAACAAGAGGCTTAGACCAAGCTTTCGCGGCCGTAGGTGCTGCTCTCTGTTCAAAAATTTAACAGCAGCTTGCTGTTGATTCCTCCAGCTCTCTGGAAATTTCCAAAAAAAATTTTAATTGCACAGCAAGCTCCAGATTTTCCTTGCAATACACCACAACAAATCGTTTAGATTTTGCGCGAATTTTGATCACAAATTTATAATGGAATAAATCTTTCAATTCAAATTTCAATATAGAACGAATTAGCGCGCGATCCCGGCAACAGCGCCATTTGATTGAACTTATTTCTCGTTGTCGGTTTAGAAAATGAATGGAATCACAACCAAAAATATTTGACCGCAATCAATAACGGTGTCGGATTGTAGCGCGTTAGCGAGTGCGGATCGTCTACAGGGATTGCGCGATTCGTTCATATTTGTTTGAATCGAAAATTTTAATAGAAAAAGAAATGAAAACGATTCAAGATTTTTATCGATGAATTTCAAGAATCAATTATTCTAATCAAGAATCAAGAAAATGATAAACATCAAGAATCAAGTATCGATAGAATTCCAATAAATTTAGGTTTCAAGATTTGAAGTAAAGCTCGTAGGAATCGAGTAGATTGTAGATGTGACAAAGATTCAAGAATACGATTTCTTATCCATTAACAAGTTGATGCTAAATCGATGTAGATTCATCGAGGATCAAGGATCTTGCGAAGAATTAGGGTTCCTCATCCTATCCTTTATCCTTTCGATGAATCACATTCACTAGTTAGCTTCTTGAAAGTCGAATGATCAATTTTTGATCTCTAGATCGTGCGAAAGGAATCAAGAACGCATTCGCATCGATCTAGATCATCGATCAATTGATTTTCAAGAATTTACAATTGTTTTAAGACTTAAGAAAACGTTTAAAGATTCATCAACATCATCATTCTACAATCGTTTCGATTCCTCCACGAGCGGAGTTTTATTCAAGCATCATCACGAAGAATACATTCAAGAATTGAATACGAATCATAATGCTTGAATTGAAAATAAGCAAGTTTAAAGAATCTTCACCTTTATTACATCAACAAGCAGTTACAACTCTCAAGAATTACAAGAGGTAGGAACTTCGCTCGTCGAATCTAGAATCGCTCGGCTCCTTGAGTCATGGATCGGCTTGGATCTCGTGCTCCGTTGAAGTCCGGCTTCGCTTCAAAGGATCGTTGAAGACTTGCTTTGCTTGCACTCAAAGGATCTTGAGGTTTCTTGATTTTGGATTGGATTAGGGTTAGGGTTTTGAGGTGGTAGTTGTTGGGTTGAAGATGAAGAACAACCACAACAATTGAATTGAGGAGATTAACTATTGAACCAAAGATTGAACAACTCAAGATTCAACAACCTTTTTAAAGTGAGCCTTGGGGTCTATTTATAGGTTTCCCAAACCCTAGCTCTAGGAATTCAAATTTGAATTTTCCCTCCAAAAGTTAGTTATAGGGAAAGGCTTCTAGAAGTAGTTAGTTAGGGCTTAGCTTCTACCCTAAGTTAGGAGGTTAGGGTGAAGGTTCTAGGTCCTTAATGGAGTTTAGATGAAGCTTGTTGAGGAAGCTAAGAGTGTTTAGTTTAGAACCCAATGGCTTGCTGATCTAGCAGAATGTTCTGGAGTAATCTGGAGAATGTAGTGTCTTTCTGAAGTGTAGAAGCTGATGTGAGAATTATGAAGCTAAATTGGGGTGGTGACGTTGACAAGCCACGGCGGAACCGCGGCGCAAGGCGGCTCCGGCCGCGGTTCCGCGTCAAAGTGGCTGAGCTAGGGCTTCATCTTTGCAGTGTTGGCTTCTTCTGTATTTTGATGTATTTCCTGATATGTTGAATCTCTGAATTCATTCTTGATTATTGCCAAATTCTATTTCCTTGAGTTGGCGTATTTTTTAGCAGTCTGTTATGTAATTTTGATCATTCTTCTGGGATTTCCTGCACAGACTTCGAAACACATGTTGCGATATGCAAGAATGATGTGATGCCATAAAATATAGTCAATTTCCCTTAAAGTTCCGATTTTAAAGTCTAACACATGCAATCTGATATTTTACGACTGATTTGCTAATATGTGCAATAAGAATACCGAACACTTCTAGATGAGTGCAAATGATAGGGAAATTGCCGGTTTAAAGATGCAGTATTTTCGACTGATCAGCACGCTCGTTGCATCGGATTATATAGATCCGCTTTCGATAGATCATATTGATAGGCTTGTGGTAGAGATGTAGGATTTGCGCCAGACGATGAGTTCTTTGGTTGAGGCCATTCGAGCGCAGCGACAGGAGGTTGTCACCCCTGTTACACAGTTGTTCGTTGCAGTCAGCACTCAGCCTTGTGTTTCTTATACAGCACAGTGGATGCAGCCGTTTTGACGAGGAGTGTTTTTCCGAGACTTTGGGAGTTCCGGAACAGAGGAGGGCTCATACAGGTGTATCAGTCAAGAGACAGAGGCTTAGGCGTCGAGACAGATTTCGTGACCGTCGCGGGAGTAACAAAGGCTTGGGACGAGGACAGTCGTTCAACTCTTATCCCCAGGATGGTCAGCTGTTTTCTTCTGGATATTATAGTGCGAGAGTTTTCCGACGTTGTTCCAGATGAGCCGGCGAAGCTTAGGGAGCTTAAGGATCAGTTGAAGAGTTGTTTGTTGGGGGACTTGTGCGTCGGAGTGTTTCGCTTTGGGGAGCTCCTTTTCTGTTCGTCGGGGAGAAGATGGCAGTTTGAGGTTGGTGTTGATTGATCGTCAATTGAACCGAATTACGGTACAGATGGGTATTCTTTACCTCGCATTGACGATTTGTTCAACTTGCTCCAGAGTGCGAGACTTTTTCTAAGTTTGTTTTGGATTAGGTCATCATTGTTGCGGGTTCGGAGTGATAACATTCCGAAGACTGCTTTTGTGCGTGCTACGGGCGGTGTGTATGTTTTGGTGGTGTCTTGGACTCACCAGTGCCCTAGCAGCATTTGTGGATATGATGAACCATATTTCTTCAGGCCGTTCCTCAACCAGTTTATTGTCGTGTCATTGATGACATTCTGGTCTATTCCAATGTGTCATGAGGAACAGGAACAACACTTGAGGATTTGTTTTGCAGACATTGGGAGAGCCCAGCAGTTTGCTAAATTCGCGGAGTGTTCCTTCAGGCTTGTTTGTATTGACTCCTAGGTCTAGTAGTTACTGGAGACGGTTTTTGTATAGACCCGAGGAGGATCGAGGCCGTACATCTTTGGCCCATACTTATATCCGGGACAGAGGTCCAAAGATCTTTGGGCTTAGCAGGTTTTTTCCGCCGTTTCGTACAGGATTGTTGTGTATTGCTGCACCGTTGACTGAAGTGACCGGGAAGGAGATTCTTTTTCTGTGGAATGAGGCTTGTGTGCTGAGTTTTTAGCAGTTGGGGATTCGGTTGACAACTGCACCAGTTCTTTCTTGTTTTCTGGTTTGGATGACTTTGTTGTTTAATTGTGATATGTCGCGAGTGGGGCTCGATTTTGCGTTGATGTGGCACTTTTGAGTTATCGCTTTTGATTCCCGACAGTTGGAGGAAGTACGAGAAGGATATCCCACTCATGATCTGGAGATGGCTGAGGTGATCGTGCGTTGAAGATCCGAGGGCACAACTTGTGTGGAGAGTCGTGTCAGATTTTCACAGACTACCAGAGCTTTATGTACATCTTCCTGCAGCGGGTTTTGATTGTTGAGACAGCTCCGTTGGATAGAACCTGTGGAGGATTGTGTTTGTGAGATCCTTTGGTTACCCGTGGCAAGGCGATTGTGGTAGCTGATGCTTGAGTCATAGGCCCTGGGTTAGCTTGTTCCAGTAGTGCGCAGTTCAGAGACAGTCTTCTGCAGATTTACAAATTTGTGTGATCGTGGAGTACATCTAGGTTTGCTACTACTGAGGGGACAACTTGCTCATGTCCGCGCCCGGCCGCTTTTTCTTAATCGTTTTCGTGAAGCACAGCCCACCGATGCTCGTTGTCAGTGATACTTGAGCACGTTCGGCCGGGTAAAGATTCAGAATTCTTGATTTTTAATTAGGATGTGCTACGTTCCGGACTCGTTGGTGTGTACCTGATACTGAAGGGTAGAGACGCGAGGTCCCAGAGCAGGCACATCGGTCAGCTTTCTATGTTCATCCAAGTGCCTCCAAAATGTAACGTGACTTGAGAGTTAGTTACTGGTGGGCAGGATGAAAAAAAAAGTGAAGTTTCGGATTTCGTTCAAGGTGTCTATCTTGTTGTGAGCTTGGGTTAAGCATTTGAGACCGGCTGGAGAGTTGCAACCTTTAACCGTTCAGGAGAGGGAATGGGAGCAGATCTCCATGAATTTTCGTTGTGGCGTCTACCCAGGTTTAGTTAGAGTGTGACTCTATTTGGGGTGTTGTTGTCGGTTATTCTCAGTTTGCTCAGTTGTTCTTTGTTAAGTTTGTGCGTTGCACGGAGTTCCTTCATGTGTTGTATCCAATTGGGGGCACCCTGTTCGCTAGCCGTAGTTGGAAGAAGCTTCAGGAAGCCTTGGGTACTGGTTGAACTTTAGCTCCGCTTTTCCATCTGTGGGACGATGGTCAGTTTAGCGGACTATACAGACTCTTGATGATATGCATGTGCGTACGTGCTATGTGTTGTTGGCCGTTGGGATCGTCACTTGCCATTGTTGAGTTCTCCTTCGATGGCTGTTAACAGGAGACCTTCCAATTGGCAACCTTTAGGTTTTGTTGTTAGGTTGTGTCGATCGCCATTCTGTTTTTCTGACTCTGCGTAAATAGGATTTTGGACCCCAGCTTGTCTAGAGACTTCGGAAATGATCCAGTTGGTTCAGGTCAGGATGATGACAGTCCTGTGCGGACAGAGGTCTTATGCCGACCATGGTGGTCGCAAGCTTGAGTTCGTAGTGGGAGATCATGTATTCCTATGGATTTTTCCGATGAATGACGTGCTGAATTTTGGGAAGCTTATCCCAGGATTGTAGGTCCTTTTGAGATCCTTTTAGCGAGTTTGTTCCGTTGCCTTTAATTTGGCACTTCCGCCCAGATTATTGAGTATTCACCCTGTATTCCTTATGTCGATACTTTGCAAATACCTTCATGACCTTTCTCACATGATTCAGCACCAGAACATTTAGCTTAGACACAATCTTTTCATTCACCGGCAGCCATTTGTGTTAGTGGCTCGTCAGGTGGAGAAACTTCGGTCAAGGGTCTTGCCATTTGTGGAGGGTTTTCTTGGACGTAACCGTATAGTGAGCTAGTCACTTGGGAGGCTGCGAGTGGAATTTGGGAGTTTTGTACTCCATTCTTTGAAGGTACGCTTAGTAAGAATTTTAAATTCGGGGACGAATTTTTATAGGGGGGGAGATTGTAAGGCCTTAGATTTCGGTTAATGTTAGTTCAGACGGTAATGCGGGTTTACTGTAAAAAGTTTACCAATTCGGGTTCTTCGCATTTATAACATTTAATTATATTTTTAATATTATTTGTTATGGGCATGCACGCACGTGTGCACGTAAATGTAAGGGTTTGTTTGTGCTAAACTAGTATTAGCAACCATGACACATAACCCTAATTCCAATCCTTGCTTTAATCTATTCTTTGTTTTAACCCTAACCTTAATCCTCTTGTCAATTATTGTGAGAGGGAGAGAGATATTTTCTTTTAGAAGAGAAGAGGTGGCAAGGTGGCATGGTATGAAAGCATTAACGAGAGAATTAATGCAAGGTGCATTCACCTCTTGTACTCACCTCCCTCTTTCTCTTTCTCTTTTCTTTTCCAATTCTCTCTCACTTAGTATTTTCTCTATTCTTTTTCATTTCCTCATCACTCAAACTTAACACTTGAGCTTCTTCACACAAAATCCATCACAAACCTCATCCAAAATCACAACTTTTTCTTGGATATTGCCTCTTGGATGCCTAGGAGCTTGGATAGCTTGGATCTTTGAGTTCTAGAGGATAGGTAATGATCCCTATCTGTTCTTTATGTTTTGGTAGTGATGTGTAACCTTTTAGTTTCAGTTTTGATAGCTTTAAGTTAAGTTTTGTGCGAAATATCGTATTTTAGTGTCGATTTGTGATATCTGTGACCTGCTGTGACCCCGAGAAAATACTAGAAAACCAAACAATGTAGCTGTGTTGTACCTGTGACCATAGGACCTCACCTGGAGCATGAATACTAGAATCTCGGATCTGGCCGGCGACTTGTGAGGGACGATCCGGCGACCTCGGCCAAGGGGTGGGGTTTTGGGTTAGTTCTGGGTAGGTAGCTGTGTATTCTGGTTTTGGTATGTTTGGTACTGCTTAAATTTTTAGTATTTATAGTATGCAAAATCTGGGATCACATAGGTAGTTTCTAGTGATACGACTACGCGCGATACGTTATCCGACACGGTCCGTGCACTTCGTGCTGGTTTTGGTCTTGGGTTGGTTCATTGTGTCGCTGCGTACGTTAGCCACAATACGAACACTTTGGAGTAGGTTTGGAGTTGGTGTGACGGTAAAACGTAGTTGGTGCGTGTTTTTATTCGTTTGCTAATATACCCTTGTGTTATCGTTTTGTTGTTTTAGGTTCGCGGGCGGCGACTACGGACGCTGCGAAGAAGGGGAAACAGGTGGTTGGCTTTGCTTAGCCAGGACGGTTGGTGAGTAGATTTAACATCTACAGGGGAATCGCCCGCATGGCGTTATGCGTCTGAGCTAGAAATGTTATGTTTTGTCGCATATTCTATTTCATATATAGAGTTGCGCATACACATTACTACTTGGTTATTGTGTTGGAGATAGTGCCCTCAGAGTCAATTATTGGATCACAGGCACGTGATTGCAATGATTGAGAGAGGACCTATACCGTTAGGACAGTCTTACTCAAGATGATAGTGTGTTATCTGTTTTATCTTTATCATCGTGTACTGTTTCAGGTGACCTTACAGGTCACTATTGCACGTTGATAGAGCCTTTAGGATTCTTGCTTGACGGCCAGCAGTATGATGGCGATCATATACGTGGGGGCTGGGGTCTATAAGCACATCCTCAAAAGGTCCCTATTCGTGGGAGTTTTCAAGACAGGGCATCGATACTCCGGAGTAGACTAGTGTATACAGTCGAGACCCTGACGAGGGGTGGTGGCCGGTCTCACAAGCCACTGGTGTCAGTTGGTTCACTTAAGATGTATACAGGTGCTCATTGGGTTATGAGTACACCGGACAGGATTCGCCGGGAACATGCTAGTTGGTCTTATACCAGACGTCAGATAGCAGTTCCCTGGTGATATGTGTACATATTAGTTCATCGACCTGTGATCGTCATTTGTCTCGTGTGAGTTCCCACTGTACTTTGATTACTACCCTACCACGGCTCAAAGGAGTCGTGCAAACAGGTTTTAGTTGGGTACAGTCCCGAGCCACATGGAGGCAGTGAGCGGATCTGCAGGGGTTCGTCTCTTCCGATATTGGGGGTGAGGTCGCGATGTGTCTAGGAGAGCCATTACACAAAACCCTCGGCCGAGGCAGGAGATTTACTGTTAGGTATTCCAATAGTATCTCAGGGCGTTCTGGGCTACACTCCGACACGACTTGTACCGCTTTTGGGGGTCTGACTTTTACCAACCCCCTAGGCCCGCCATGCGATGCTCATAGACGAACGGACCGGACTGTACAGATATTGTCACTGACAGGCTCAGTAAGGTGTCAACATGAGTTCGCTCATCGACGTCCCTTTTGGTCAATACCTGGTAGCACGTTACGTATGGATAATACCTCTGACGTGCTAGTGGTTAAATCCACAGCCAAAGGTATTGACGAGTCTTTAGAGTCCCCCACAGACAGTTTCTCAAGTTTCGGGCGAAACGCTTTAGAGGCCGTATGGGGATATGGTAGGGTTCGATCTTATACGTGCGGTATTGCACGGATCATGATCGGACAGATAATACTAGCGGGCTTTGGTTTAAGCCGGATCCTAGTATTGTATAGTGTAGAATTTGTCTCTTTGCATTTGTATTCGGTCGGAATACAAATGCGGGTATGTATATACAGTCGTGGGGTGTTCCTGTAATTTATTACGGGATCAGTTTTTTGAAGTTGCCAATTTGCATTCCGTTTCAGCCAGTTTTCCTTTCTTCCTTTCGTTGGCTGATTATTGTTGGAGGGGCTAATTTGCAAATTTGCAAATTAGCAATTGTGGAGGGGGTTTCTTGTAAATGGAAAGATTACGATAGATATAGCATCTTTGCTTTTTCTTTCATCATGGTTTGCATTTATTGTGATAGGCTTTATGAAAGGATGGGATTTGAAATTGATGTGATCTTTTTCATTGATATCACTCTCATTTTCTCTCTTGCATTATTTTTCCTTTTTCCACCTCCTCATTCTTGAATGAGGCCAGCCACATTTTGAGAGAGGGGGAGATGAGGATTCATTTGGTGTGGAGAAAATCATTCATCTTATTCTTTGCTTGTATCAAAAAGGCTCATTTTCTTCTTGCTCACTATTCCTCACCTCCATCATCAATGGCAACTTCAAACCCCATGAGACAAACATTCCTACACTTAGCCTACAGCATCCTTGGGCACGTCGACTCGCCAACTTCGTGCCCGAGTTGCCTCGGTCCAGAGGTGGGAGCCCGTAAAATAATCCGGCGATGTGGTGCCCGTTCCGACGAGGAGATGAAGACCGGAGATTCCGCGAGGAGATCGGAGTGGAGGCCGAAGACCGAAGGACACGGATCGCTCGGTATAGCTCTCTATCCCTTCTCTTGATTGCTAGCATTAGGTTAATGGTTCGATCCAGGTTTTTAGGATGCGGTAGTGCCGGTTTAAAGTCAAGAAAAATTTTCGTTTCCGCATTTTGGTATCGTATAGACGGCCGGAGCGCTACCGTAGTCCTACATGGTATCAGAGCCACGCCATTAACCTAGTCTAGCTTGCTCTAACATGTTTACAAGTTCGATCGAATGGATTTTCCATGTCGTACATTCTGTCGAATTTTTCCGTGCTCTAAAAATTATTTGGTACATTGGAAAATTACGTGCAGGATTTTTTTATGAATTTTGTGAAAATTTGGTAGGCTGATGTTGCTGTAGCGCGGCGGATCAGCAGCCAAAATCACGTTTTGGCCGCGGATCCGCCGCCGTTCTGTGGCCAAACTGTACCAAATTTTTACAGTGGCTCTCTGACATGGAAATAGGGTTTCTGGTATATTCTTTTTGGGCCCAGATATTTTTGAGTGCTACAGTTGTGCTTGGGGCCCACTTCGGGAATTTTAGTCGATCGAAAATTTTAAACATGTTAGTTCACAGTAATTACATTATATCTGCGACCGTGAATGTCATTTGATTGGTAAATCCTGTCCAACTGCTATAGCCCTTTTAGACGGATTTGCAAAAGCGACATTCACGTTGATGTTCTGTGTTGTGCTGTGATATTGCGGATTTATCGTGGTGGATAGACTGGATGCAATGTTAGTACAGTTTGGTTGTATATGTACATTTGATATTGCGGGACGAGCGTCCGACATGTGGACTGCCGTTACTGCCTGTTTGTATATTATTCTTTTGGGGCACGACCGGGCTGAAATCGATGTACCCGCTGTATGTATATTTTACTTTCTGTACTAGGATTACCCCGAGGAGGGGTGCACGGATAACCGGGTTCTAGAGGGCAACGGGCCCGCATCTCATGGCTTTGAGACGGAGGGGGCTTTACTCTAGAACTGGCGGGCTATTCGCTGCACTCGTAGGGTGTACAGGTTGACCCAAGGAGGGGTGCTCAAGTTACCAGATTCTGTGAAGTGCTGGGTGGTCCATTCACGTTGTTGAAGGGGGCTGCCTCGCTTCAGGTTTTGGCGGGTATCTTGTCGCGCCCGTAGGGGTCTAGGATTTCATTGCACAGGCTATCCACACGACCAGGGGAACGTCGGGTTTCAGTAGCGGCTCTATGAAACCCGGGGATCCCAGGTATCTGTATTGTTCTGTGATGCTTATTACATTTCTGTGATGTTGCATTTTATCACGCCTTGAGCGAATATTATATATTGATATATGTACTAGTAGATGTTGTATATGTTTTTCACTTAGTCGATCGAAAATTTTAAACATGTTAGTTCATAGTATTTACATTATATCTGCGACCGTGAATGTCATTTGATTGGTAAATCCTGTCTAACTGCTATAACCCTTTTAGACGGATTTGCGAACGCGACATTCACGTTGATGTTCTGTGTTGTGCTGTGATGTTGCGGATTTGTCGTGGTGGATAGCCTGGATGCAATGTTAGTATAGTTTGGTTGTATATTGTCACGACCCGAAAGAGCACGTGACTGGCCCTTGGACCATATGAAGTCTATGTGACCCCATCTGATCCAAGTAAGCCAAAAGCCCAGAAGTCTAAATAAGGAAAACTGGTTTTTAAGGAAGTGAAGGAAAACATGTTTGAAGTCAAGGTTTTTAAATAACTAAACCAAATGTGCATTTTTAAAAGGTAAAGACTTTTCTAAAAATTTCGGCAGAGTTTCTTTTGTAAATACTGGCCCCGCACGGGGTACAACAAGAACAATATATATACAATGATAAAAGGCATCCCCAAGCGGGAGCTAGCTCTTCGTCAATCGACGGTCACAACCACACAAGCAATATAATAATATACAACGCCAAGGGGCGAGGATCAAAACCCAAAAAGAAACTCAAAACAGCCATGTTGGGGTAAAAATTTACACCCCGGTTGACCGAGTCAAAGTAAAGGTCAACCCCAAGCCAGGTGGGCCCATGCCCAGGTCAAGTGGGCCCATGCCCAGGTCGAGTCCGAAACATGAAGCGGCCGACCCTTCCCACGCCAAAAATGAAATCATGTAATAAATAATTTTTATGTAATTTTTTATACATGAATGTATGCAAAATGGGCATAAAGCCAATATTTTGTAAGCCCATGGCTTATGTGCAAAAATGAAATGGCACATGAGCCATGGGATGGCTAAAATGCCATTTTTGTAAAGCCCAAGGAGCTATATGTAAATATGTAAGCCTATAAAAGGCAACATGATGAATAAAAAAGTAATACTTTTCATTCCAAAAAAAAATATAGATCTGAGATCTTTTCTCCTTCCTCAAGGTTCCAAAACCTTCTCCTTTCTCTTGAATTAAATCAAGAGTTTTACTCTTCCTTTTTCAAAACTAAATAGTTTTCCACCACAAAACCCATTAAGGGGAACCCAGATCTGCCATCAGATCTCAAAAAGGAGAGATTTTGATATCTCACATCCCTCGATCTTCAAGATCCGGCCAAACAACAGGAGGAAGAAGAAGAACATCTTTCACTAAACCCCCCAAAAAGAAGAAAAACACATTCAGGAGTCCAACTCCTCTCTGATTTCTCTTCTGAGAAATTTTTTTAGGCTAAAAGCCTCCTGTGCCTCTCCGGCGCGCAGCGCAAGTGCGCAAGGCGCCAGCGTGCCGACACGTGGCGCGCGCGCGCTTGCGCACCTGCGCGCTTGCGCAAGGCGCCCGCGTGCCGACACGTGGCGCGCGCGCTTGCGCACCTGCGCAAGTGCGCAAGGCGCCCGCGTGCCGACACGTGGCGCGCGCGCTTGCGCACCTGCACACTTGCGCAAGTGCGCAAGGCGCCCGCGCGCCGACACGTGGCGCGCGCGCTTGCGCAACTGCGCAAGTGCGCAAGGCGCCCGCGCGCCGACACGTGGCGCGCGCGCTTGCGCAACTGCGCAAGTGCGCAAGGCGCCCGCGTGCCGACACGTGGCCCCCACGCATCCCTTGGATGCCCTTTTCCCTCTCTTTTTATGTACATACATATACACATACATATGTATACAAATTCACACATATACATACTCCGCCACATTCTCCCCCTCCAAAAAATTTTCGGGCCGGGGCGCTGTCCCGAACCCCGCAAGGGGGGTGCTAGCCCCCTTGACCCCCAGCCCGCTATCCGGGTAGTGGGACCCCCGTAAAAACTCTGCGTGGCTCCCGATATATCCAAAACCCCCTTTCAAAACAAAACACACGCACACTGCACATTGAGTTAGCATGACCAATTTAACCCGTTAATCGGAGGTTCCCTCGCCCCAAAGGCGAGGGGTAATTAACGGCAGCTTAGTTCGCGGCTGCCGGAGATTCGGATCCCCACAATCATTAAACCCCGGCCTACCCTAGGCAGGGGGAATCTGTAGTACGCCTGACAAGCGCTCGCGTATTCCCATCTCACTGGGGTGACGAAAAACACCCTACAGGTTCTGGCACGCCTGGTGGGACGGATCTTTCCTCCCATATTTCGGGTTAAGCGTTCATGCGAACTCAATCAATATACATACCTATATTTATACTAAAAATAATATTTTTTTCATGCAGATTTTCAAGCAATCACCTTCCGACGATGTCTTCGATGATGAACTCAGCTCCCGTCTCCTACACGATGAAGATAGACTCTCGGACGGTCCTCCCGACCAGTCTCGGGCGACAATGGGAGGAGCCGCTGCTACCATTCGGCTCTATTATGTTCATGCCAGTTGGCGCCATCTCATCTCCTCAAGCCCCGGTGACGGACAAACCGGTTTCGAAAGGCAGGAGACCAAATGTGGTGATCTCAAGGGCGCCCCAACCCAAACGCAAGTCGGTATCTGAACGACTTTCCTTAGCCCCAGCTGGGGGCAAGGCCATCAACACCAACAAAGCTACAATGCGTCCCGAGCAAGCTCCAGCGGTGCCCTTGACCACTGCTCGATCGGATGTCTTCTCTAAGCTCCCCTCTGATCAACTCATAATGGCTTCCCTGGTAGCGGATGCCCGCCAAGCCTTCAAAATCGAGAAGCTGAGGAAGAAAAGGCTCAGATATAGAGCCAACAAAAGGGCTAGGGCTTCGGCCAGGCTAAACCTCATGAGGTTCGAAGAACAGGGTTACCCCGCCGAAGATGAGGAAATGGCTGGGTATGTGATCCACACTGTCTACACGGTGGGCACGCGCAGCAAAAGTAAGGAGGGGGCTACCACATCTCAAATCCAATCTGGCTTGAATGTGGTTGCCGCTTCCCAAGAACAGCCGCCTCCGCTGGATGATGAAAACCCTCTCGATGAGGCTGATAGGCAAAGAGAGCCCTCAATTCATGAGGAGTCTGGCTCGGAAAGCGAAGATGAGCCAACTTTCCGTCCTAAGACCGCAGAGCAACAACTTCTCCAAGAGCTCCGAAAGCAGCTCAGAACCAAAGACAAGGAGATGGTCAAACTCTACTCAAAGATCGACGACTTGACAAATGTCGTCTTACGGCTTACGGCCCAACATGCCTCTCAGCCGCCTAGTCAAGCACAGGGCTCAGCTCATGAACCGGGAAACGGTGTCCCGAGACAGCCGACGCCCGTTCCCTCAAATCCAAAAGTGGGCGGACCGCATGAAAATCAGTCGCATCCTATCTCAGCAAATGTCTTGGCTACCGATGACAGTAGCCCACTAACTCAAGTTCAAATTATGGATTTGGTTGCCAGCAAAGTCAAAACACTGGTGGCCGAAGCCGAAGCGCGAAAAGATATCAGCAGTAGTGGGAGACCATATCCTGCTCAGTATGATCTGGTAGAATTTCCTAGCGGCTATGTCTTCCCCAAATTCGGAAGATTCGATGGGACGGGAAATGCGAATCAGCATATCGCCCACTTCAAAGCCTCATGCGGAAAAACTGGGAACAATCGACCACCACGTCATTAAACTGGGAACAATCGACCACCACGTCATTAAACTGGGAATAGTTGACCACCACGTCATTAAACTGGGAGCAGTCGACCTCTAAGTCGTTAAACTGGGAATGTAAAAAAAAATGTATGTAAATAAAAAAAAAATGTGTAAATAAAAGGAAAATAAAGAAAGGCCGAAATGATGGGGCAACTCGCAATAAAAATCAGCGAGTAAAATAAAGATGAAAATAAAGCCGAAATGATGGGGCAACCGCGAATAAAAGCCGAAATGATGGGGCAATCGCGACCTTCGCGATAAGAAAAGCTGAAATGATAGAGCAATCGCGGTAAAACAAAAAAATGCAAAAACAAAAAAAACGGCGAATGATGAGTCGCTCCTGGTACCATATTCCAGTGTAGCGATGCAGACGCCAACCAAAATCCAATTTCCCAAAATTCTTCCAGCCCTACGGCCAGTCCCCAAATTGACTACCGTATACAATCCACGGGCTCAAATAATTCTCAGTATACCCATGCCCCACTGCAACCACCAGTTACGCGGCTGGTCTCCGCCTTTGGAATTATGCTTCATTGGAAAGACCCACTCATGTGTCCTCACGATGCATGAGGAGAACAAATCTTCGTGAGATCCTTACGACTCACCAAGGAAAAACACACTTAGGAGTCCTCACGACTCCTAAGGAGAAAATACACCTGCGGGATCCTTACGACTCGTAGGGAGAAAATGCTTTTATGGGACCCTCACGGCCCATAAAATTGAAAAGCCTTAGGTGACAGGGACCTAAACCTGTCTCCTAAGCCGTCGCTCCCCAATCCCCAAGTGGCGAATGATGAGTCGCTCCTGGTACCAAATTCCAGTGCAGCGATGCAGACGCCAACCCAATTCCAATACCATACCCCACGTGGCGAATGATGAGTCGTTCCTGGTACCATATTCCAGTGTAGCGATGCAGATGCCAACCAAATTCTAAATCCCATGCCCCAACGGCGAATGATGAGTCGCTCCTGGTACCATATTCCAGTGCAGCGATGCAGACGCCGACAAAGTCCCGAAATTTTTCCGGCCCTACGGTCTGGATCATACATCCTGCAAAACCGTATACAATCCACGGGCATAAAACGACCCTAATCTCTCCCAAGTCCTCCCGGGGCAAATGATGAGTTGCTCCTGGCATCATTCCAGTGCAGCGATGCAGATGCCAAACCAAAACCAATCCCAAATCCTCTCGGGGCAAATGATGAGTTGCTCCTGGCATTATTCCAGTGCAGCAATGCAGATGCCAAACAAAAAAACAACAATCCCCAAATCCTCTCATGACAAATGATGATTCGCTCCTGGTACCATATTCCAGTGTAGCGATGCTGATGTCAACCCAAATCAAATCAAATCAACAACCTCTACGGCGGAATCATTCTCCGTCCCAGAATTTACCCCGTGTCGAAATCATGCTTCGCCTCGGGAATCTACCTTCCCTGCCGGAATTATGCTCCGCCTCGGAATCAAATCAACCAACCAGCTCTGCGTCGGAATCATGATTCGTCTCAGAATATGCACCCTGTGTCGAAATGATGCTTCGCCTCGGTGTATCTGCCTTCCCTGTCGGAATTATGCTTCGGCTCGGAATCAACCAACGACCTCCTCGTCGGAATTATGCTCCACCTCGGAATCAAGTCAATCAACGTGCTCTGCGTCGGAATCATACTTCGTCTCAGAGTGTACCCTGTGTCGAAATCATGCTTCGCCTCGGTGTATCTTCCTTCCCTGTCGAAATTATGCTTCGTCTCGGAATCAAGTCAGCCAACAAGCTCTGCGCCGGAATCATGCTCCGTCTCAGAATGTATCCCGTGTCGAAGTCAATGCTTCGCCTCGGAATATCTGTCTTCCTTGTCGAAATTACGCTTCGCCTGGGAATCAACCTCTGCATCGAAATTATGCTTCGATCAAAATGTATGCCTCTCATCGGAATGATGCTCCGATACCCTGGAATAATGCTCCGCCCATCGGAACGATGCTCCGATCCCTGGAGTGATGCTCCGAACCCTGGAATGATGCTCCGCCCATCGGAATGATGCTCCGATCCCCTGGAATTATGCTCCGCTCTTCGGAAAGATGCTCCGATTTCTGGAATTATGCTCCGCCCTTCGGAATGATGCTCCGAACCCTGGAATCATGCTCCGCTCATCGAAATGATACTCCGATCCCCGGGAATCATGCTCCCCTGGGATGATGCTTCGCCTCTGGAATGGTGTTCCACCTCGAAGTTCAGCTTCAAGATCCATCAATTTCATGCACACAACTCAAATGTGCGGTGTGCATTTATTGATGGGGGGCACTTTGTTGGGGTAAAAATTTACACCCCGGTTGACCGAGTCAAAGTCAAGGTCAACCCCAAGCCAGGTGGGCCCATGCCCAGGTCAAGTGGGCCCATGCCCAGGTCGAGTCCGAAACATGAAGCGGCCGACCCTTCCCACGCCAAAAATGAAATCATGTAATAAATAATTTTTATGTAATTTTTTATACATGAATGTATGCAAAATGGGCATAAAGCCAATATTTTGTAAGCCCATGGCTTATGTGCAAAAATGAAATGGCACATGAGCCATGGGATGGCTAAAATGCCATTTTTGTAAAGCCCAAGGGGCTATATGTAAATATGTAAGCCTATAAAAGGCAACATGATGAATAAAAAAGTAATACTTTTCATTCCAAAAAAAATATAGATCTGAGATCTTTTCTCCTTCCTCAAGGTTCCAAAACCTTCTCCTTTCTCTTGAATTAAATCAAGAGTTTTACTCTTCCTTTTTCAAAACTAAATAGTTTTCCACCACAAAACCCATTAAGGGGAACCCAGATCTGCCATCAGATCTCAAAAAGGAGAGATTTTGATATCTCACATCCATCGATCTTCAAGATCCGGCCAAACAACAGGAGGAAGAAGAAGAACATCTTTCACTAAACCCCCCAAAAAGAAGAAAAACACATTCAGGAGTCCAACTCCTCTCTGATTTCTCTTCTGAGAAATTTTTTTAGGCTAAAAGCCTCCTGTGCCTCTCCGGCGCGCAGCGCAAGTGCGCAAGGCGCCAGCGTGCCGACACGTGGCGCGCGCGCGCTTGCGCACCTGCGCGCTTGCGCAAGTGCGCAAGGCGCCCGCGTGCCGACACGTGGCGCGCGCGCTTGCGCACCTGCGTGCTTGCGCATGTGCGTAAGGCGCCCGCGTGCCGACACGTGGCGCGCGCGCTTGCGCACCTGCGCACCTGCACAAGGCGCCCGCGTGCCGACACGTGGCGCGCGCGCTTGCGCACCTGCACGCTTGCGCAAGTGCGCAAGGCGCAAGTGCGCAAGGCGCCCGCGCGCCTACACGTGGCGCGCGCGCTTGCGCACCTGCACGCTTGCGCAAGTGCGCAAGGCGCCCGCGCGCCGACACGTGGCGCGCGCGCTTGCGCAACTGCGCAAGGCGCCCGTGTGCCGACACGTGGCCCCCACGCATCCCTTGGATGCCCTTTTCCCTCTCTTTTTATGTACATACATATACACATACATATGTATACAAATTCACACATATACATACTCCGCCACATTCTCCCCCTCCAAAAAATTTTCGGGCCGGGGCGCTGCCCCGAACCCCGCAAGGGGGGTGCTAGCCCCCTTGACCCCCAGCCCGCTATCCGGGTAGTGGGACCCCCGTAAAAACTCTGCGTGGCTCCCGATATATCCAAAACCCCCTTTCAAAACAAAACACACGCACACTGCACATTGAGTTCGCATGACCAATTTAACCCGTTAATCGGAGGTTCCCTTGCCCCAAAGGCGAGGGGTAATTAACGGCAGCTTAGTTCGCGGCTGCCGGAGATTCGGATCCCCACAATCATTAAACCCCGGCCTACCCTAGGCAGGGGGAATCTGTAGTACGCCTGACAAGCGCTCGCGTATTCCCATCTCACTGGGGTGACGAAAAACACCCTACAAGCCAGAAAACCATAATACTACAAGCGCGACTCTAAGGTCGGAATAATACATCACTAGTGTCTAAGTCTGAAACAATATACAGGTTTTTGGTTGATGGAATTTCTAGATACAATGAATAAATAATGTACAGTGGCGGTTCTGATACAAAGAACCCACCTACCAAAGCAAGTCACCCGTAATGGAAGCAATGTGCCCGAAAAGCCGCAATGAAATCTGTACGACAAAACCTGCAAGAACTGTGGCACAACGGGGGTGAGTTGCAAACTCGTGAATAGAAAATATCTACAAGCAGAGATCGAATGTATGACCCATCCTAGGTCAATACGATCAGATATATTTAAATAACCTCAATATGAATAAGTCTGCATCAAGTTAAACTGGCAATGTAATCTCTATACATGAGTGTAGGGCCAAGTGCCCGTGCCAGTGCCTCAGGTAATAGCATATCATAAATGTGAGGTATGATCAATGTAATCAAATCTGCATGTACGTGGATCCCGTCCACTCGTCACCCAATGACAATAACCCTCATGCATGTAAATATCATCAGCATATGCATGGAAATATGAGGATATAAACCACCTGTGTCCCTCGCGACACGTCAAAATCATGGAACCGGAGTGTCCAACATCGACATTCGAAAACATCATGAAAACTGTGCCCAGCATCGGCACGTAAATCCTCATATATCGGGCTCCGTTAGTCCGGATCAGCCCACGGTCTCCGTCTGCGGAATCGGCCCTCGGCCCCAGCAGTACGCCCATATCCATCTATCGACTCTGGTCGGTATCCTACGGATGACCGCCAAGTCCAACCAATCACCGGTAGGTAGTGGTCCCACTGCCAGGCTCACCGTCTACTACACAGCGAAACCGTTCTCGCCCCGGGGTACCATACCGGGTCCACCATGTACCCGCAATCGGCATCATCCGCCTCCTCGAATCGGGTTTCACATGTCGCTCTCAGCACCGAGAAAACACATGGTGGACGCACTGAAATATCATATCAAGGGTAACCGGGTTTTTAACACAATTATAAATTCTTTTTTGAAGTACCCACGGTTCCCAAATCCAGAAATATCATGGAAACAACATATCTCAATGTGTATAATCAAAACATGATGTATGTGACATGTAAAGAAAGGTAAGCATATCAGGAGTCATGCAACATGGAATAGTAATGCACATGTCAAGGGAAACCGCTCTTTTAAAACGAATCAGTTTTGAAGAACATTTTGCGGTTCCCAAATCTCTAATCAAGTCAGAATCATCTATGTTTGTGTACAGGTATTAGTGTACAATATGCCATGCAAGAATCATATCATGAATGCAACATTACTACAGTGTAGTGGCATGGCGATTATCGATGATGAAGTGTGTGAGCCGGCAAATAGTGTACGTGGAACATACACATCATCGATAATGGTGCTGGTGTCCTAACAGCATGATGGTAATATAAAAATAAGCACAAGTAATGCGATGCAAATAATATGAATATGCGCAATCGAATAATCAACGCAACAGTAAAGAATCTACCTCAATAACTATATCATGCAGCCTTGCCTTTTGAAATAAGACGAATCGGGGCTTTTGATAAAATAAGGGCTACGGTGTTTTAAGAACAGATGCTACATTTTGAAAATATCCGTAGAATCCATTTTTGCCTATCTTTAAAATATCCCCTATTCGTTAGTTTTGAAATAGGTAGGACTCGGGTCTAGTCTAACGCCTACTACGCGAACTACAGACCCAACTATCAAGTCAATCGGCAGGGTTATGGAAACCACCTAAATCTTAGTCGATATACATATAAATATAATAGTCAATAATCCCGCCTCAATGGTATCACAAACGATATAACATCCTCGAGTCATGAGCGCGGATCTATCATCAATATAGGTTCATACGGTAAATCGTCGTACGGCATCCCAATAGCTGGGTACGGGTCTATATCACATTATCTCATCACATATCAGGTATCACTACCATCATATCACATAATCTGGGGTACAGATCTAAGTCTAGTACAATCGATACCATCTATATAAATGCATGTGTAAACACACGTCCCAAAGCCCGCCAAAGCATTCCGTCGTATCTCCCATACGAATCCTGTCATATCGCCGATCTCCGGCCTGTCGAATCTCATTGACTCAACTCACATCCAAGTACTATCCTCATAAACCAGTATATGTACACATAGTCCCATACCATGTGAACACATACAAATATAATATATACATATTCCCATATACATATGCGAAAGAAGGTATGTATGCAAGTGCGTGCGTGTGTGTATGTATGGGAGCAACCCCTACTCTAGGGTTTCACAATACTAAATCAATCCATCCTATCATCAATAATCTCAAAGAAGATATAGTAAATATATGTGTGTATACGTATTCGTATACATCACCACGGACTGCGGGGGTGCTATACGCCATCCACCCGACTTTCCCCGTAGATATAATCTACTCACCTGGTCTTCGCTCGCCGAAATCGATGACGCCGGGCTTCTTCGCCTCGGAATCCTTGCGAGGGTACCTACAACAATAAACCGTCGCAATACGTATTAAAATCGAGACAGAAAACCAATACAGCGCACAGTGTGCTCATAGGTTGGAACCTATGGCCTAAACCTGCAAATCAAAAACACAATCTCTGTTGTCGATGTACAAACACCCGACAACCAAATACAAATCCAATATCAAGAAAGTGCATTTTAAAATACGGAAAACATCGCCTAAAATACACCAAAATGCTCCCAGATTTTCCCCATGTGACAATTAGCCAAAACTGCATATAGGAGGGGTCTATTTTAGTGCAAAAGGAGCCCTAGTACAAAAATGAACCCATTCCCCTCTACTCTGGCCGCAAATTGCGGCCAGAATGATTAAATTTGCGGCCGTGGTTTTGAGTTAGGGGCTCGGGTCTTGGTGGTAGCTTCCTAGGTGCCTGCACGACTCACTGTCAGCTCAATTTTATTTTAGGGGTCCCGAGGTGATAGCAGATTCCTAAAAGCTTCACAGATTTCACAATATCTCCGATATCGGTTTTCTAAATCCGTATTCCGGGTTTCAAATCTCAGGTTTGGGTCTCAATTCCATCACAAGGGTATTTGTACAGCCTCCACTAAGCTCAATTTCACACTACACTCACAATTTCCTCAAACCCTAACTAGGTTTCCTTCAAGTCTACCGCACCACCCGATATCGATTCAATTTTAACATAGGGTTACAAGTAATGCAAAAACTAATCTAATGATCCAGAAATCACCTCATTTGGCAACTAAAGAATTTTCTTGAGTTGCCCCAAGTGGCCAAAATCCATGCTTTCTTGGTCCAGCGTATAGGTCTTGAGCTTGTCACACTTTTATTGAAATGAGAGTTGGGTTTTGGAGTTCTTTTAGAGGTGTTTAGAGGGTTTGAAGAGGGGAGGGAGGTGAGGTGCAGGTGCAGCAGCAGCAATGGAGGGAGAGGGAGGGGACATGAGGGGAGGAAAATGCCTAAGGGTTTGGTCAAATAAGCCCATACCTCTCTCTCACCAAACCTCATTCTTTATTCTTTTCTCTTTTCTTTTTCTTATTCTCTCACAATCCTTCTCCCAAGAATAGTAAACCCAAAGTGAAATCAATGTAACAAAAAATGCAACACAAGTGTAAAAATGATACGTGCATGCTTTGCACAAAATTGCCAAAAATCCGATTAGCGATTTTTAATCGCGATTAGTGCTAAATTAGCATATAATTGATCACAAACACTTAAAAATGGCATAATTCCAATAAATACCCCAACTTAGAATTTTCCATGATTTTCCATAATTTTTCTCCATTTATTTGTATTTAATTATGCCAGAATATTAAAGTATTCAATAAAATAATATTAAATTATAAAAATTCCCAAAAATAATATTTTATTATTTTGAAATGTTACATATATGTACATTTGATATTGCAGGACGAGCGTCCGACATGTGGACTGCCGTTACTGCCTGTTTGTATATTATTCTTTTGGGGCACGACCGGGCTGAGATCGATGTACCCGTTGTATGTATATTTTACTTTCTGTACTAGGATTACCCCGAGGAAGGGTGCATGGATAACCGGGTTCTAGAGGGCAACGGGCCCGCATCTCATGGCTTTGAGACGGAGGGGGCTTTAATCTAGAATTGGCGGGCTATTCGACGCACTCGTAGGGTGTACAGGTTGACCTAAGGAGGGGTGCTCAAGTTACCGGATTCTGTGAAGTGCTGGGTGGTCCATTCACGTTGTTGAAGGGGGCTGCCTCACTTCAGGTTTTGTCGGGTATCTTGCCACGCCCGTAGGGGTCTAGGATTTCATTGCACAGGCTATCCACGCGATCAGGGGAACGTCGGGTTTCAGTAGCGGCTCTATGAAACCCGGGGATCCCAGATATCTGTATTGTTCTGTGATGCTTATTACATTTCTGTGATGTTGCATTTTATCATGCCTTGAGCGAATATTATATATTGATATATATACTAGTAGATGTTGTATATGTTATTCACCTGCGCTAGTCCAGTCCCCGTTCTGTCGTTAGTTAAGACGGGACCCAGTGGCGAATGCGGATAGCATATACTTACATCGTATTTTCATTCTTTTGTGGTGTGATCAATTGATGGGAATGCATTGATTCAGATCAATGAAAGCTGAACAAACCTATTCTGATGTTGTTAGAACATTTTTCAAAAAAAGCTGTTACTGCAAGGATGTTCACTTTTGTTTTGCACAGTGGTATTCGGTTATGAATATCCAGCACCTTAGTCGACGAGGCAAGGGCCGAGATCCCTTCACCGGGAGTGACCCCATTGACAGAAGTTTGCGTCAGGGTAATAACTTCACTATAGTCGATTATTTTTGCTTTGCATCATGGTATTCATTTGGAATATCCTGCACCTCATTCTGCGGGGAAAGAGCCGAGATCCCTTCACCGGGAGTGACCTCTTTAGCAAAAGGTTTTCGTCACTATATTTATATAAAAGGTTATGCAGTTCATTCAACGATATCAAGTTCATTACGCTAAAGGTTTTTCGCCAAAAACCAGTCGTAGCCCTCCGTCGTTTCTTACAGGTATTACTTAGTATTCATGCCGTGTATGTTGACCTCTGTCAAGGCACAGTGCTTGGTAGCTGGGTAAAGCTTGTTTGTTGCATAAATGGGATTATTTAGGACAGTCGCACGGTCATTATGACCTCTGTCAAGGGCACATGCGGGTGGGTCTAAGTTAATCAAGGACAATGACGGGTTGAACTTGACTTGCGACTTATAATATGTTGACCTCTGTCAAGGTCATAAGCCGCTTGGGGTAAAAACATACATCGGGAGTTTCTAAAGAAACTGAAACTTGCCAGGCATGCACATACCTTCTGGAGTGTGATAACGTGAGTGGATTCCGTCACGTTATCATGCGATGATAGTTGGATCCCGATTCCCACTGATGAGTTGGTTTACTCCTCGGGTGATCCCGACTAATTCTTCTTTCAGGTTTGGAGGAGAATTTGACGGTACAGTGGGAGGTTTCCTGATTATATAAAGTGATAACCATTCTGATCTAGGTTAGAGTGCACGCTGAGTGTTTCTTTTCTCTCTCTCTTTGGCAGCGACCATGACCCGACCCTTGACTATGACTCGGTGACCAAGTTGACCGAACATTCTTATAACACTGGCTTTTGGATTGTCTGAGTTGCATACCTCATTGCCACTCCTACTTTTACCCTTTTCGCCAGGACACCCCGTATTACTACGAACGTCCACTTCCATTGGATAAAACCATCGTATGGTTATATACGAACTCGAAGGAATTTATTCGAGGATGGTTTTCGGTTCTGGAGAAAACGAATAGGACTATTCAGTTGTCTTTTCCTTTTACCTTCTCTTAGGTTGCGAGTGCTCCTAGGATTATGGCAGTACACCCATTACGCAAATTGGATAGTTTTCTTCCAAACCATAGGCAGGTGCCGACCGGTAGGGAATGAAGAAAACCAATTAGCCTAACGATGGTGTACAGAAGGTATTATGTAAAGAAAAATAAATGGATTTGTAAGAGGGCAAAGTAAATTGCGACTGCTATTCACAACCAAATCAAGTATTTCATTACCACTCCCATTTCACCTTTGTATTTCTCCAGAACACTCCGTATCACTAGAAGATCCACAGTTATCTGGATACTCCATCGTATGGTTATATACGAACTCGAAAGGAACTTATTCCAGTTCGGGGATGGATTCTGGTTCAGGAGAAATAGGAATAAGGTTTATTCAGGTGTCTTTTATCTTTACCTTCTCTCATGTTGCGAGTGCTCCTAGGATTAGAACAGTACATCCATTATGCTTATTGGATAGTCTTCTTCCATACCATAGGCTGGTGCCGAACGGTAGGGAAGGAAGAAAACCATTTAGCCTAAGAGGGTGTACAGAAGGTAGTGACTAAAAACATATAAAGAGATTTAGAGGTGGCAAAGAAATATACGGTTACAGTTGTGAATCTGGATAGTGGAAGAGGAATTACTGGGAATACCCGCATACCCCTTCGAAACATTTACATGTTTCAGTTTCACTGTGTACTGTTAATAAGAAAACTGATTTCTCAATTAGACACTTGCTCCAGGGTATGTATTTACCCGGTATGATTATCACATCTGTATGGTTTTACAGATGATGGGTGGGAGTGACTTATTGGGAATTTGGTGATCATCCTCATTATATCGGAATTCGTTGTAATTGGTGATATTCGAGGAAATCAACTGGGCTTTTTGCCGGGCAACAAATATTTGGTTTTGAATATCCGCTGTTTTGCACCAATTTCAAATTGATATATCTGTACGGCTATTTTCATAGAGTGAGATATACCTTTTTGAAATTATGTCTATGACATTTACCTATATCAGCGGATGGTTAGGTAAGGAGCATTTAACAGCGGTGTAATTCTTCTTAACCATAAGTACAGTTTTCAACCAACGACACACAGGGAATGAGTCATTAGACTCAAGGGACTTATACAGAGTATTGTATGTTGTCCAGTGTCCATTAGGACAGAGGGGTTGGTACTCGTACTAGATTCTGTTTACTTATGACTTCTCGGGGTCTTAGACATGTGTTTCGTAGAAACACAAGATCCAAGTTTTGAGAAGTTATAGGTAAAAGAATAGAGTAGAGAACCAGGTGTTGCAAGTATCGGGATTCGTCAAGGTGATCGAAGATGTAGATACTTGTGTATGGTGTTCAGTTTGTAAGTCTACGTTGCTCACCCCGGTTCTTACGGGGAGGCGGAAACGGCGAAAAACAATAATTTTGGCGCAAGGCAACATGGACTCAAAAGCAAGGATCTTTGCTAAACTAGAAACTAGCAAACAAGTAGAGGCTTTAACTACTATGCAGTAGAAAATATACCTCACGAAACCGGTCCTTCGGGTCTTCTCTCCGCTGTTCGGCTCGTCCATCCACGCTCCGAGGGTCGATCCGGATCTAGGTCACTTCCGCGGCCTTCTTGAGTCGAAGACGATCCACCCGAGAGTTGTACACCGAGCTCCACCTCAAGCCGAGGCAAATAGGGCAACGAGATCGCTAATCTTGATACCCTAGGTTGTGTAGAAGAGAAGATGGAAGTGTTTGTCTATGTGGATTATTTTTCTCTCAACACATGAGATCAAAAGAATTTTCAAGAGGAGGAAGATGAAGGAGAAACTCTAGCAACCATGGAGCTTTTCTTTTCTTCTCAACACAAGAGAGAGAATGAGAAGAGAATAATGAAAAGATTAACTAAGGAAAATGAACCATGGTTGCAATAATACACCAAAACCATCATTACTAATCCTATCATGATAAAGTTGATGCTACATTGAATTGACCATTATCATAAACAAAAATTAAAAGGAAAATCAAAGAAGAGTGCAGATCTCTCTTGAAGGTCAATAGTCAACTCCGGTCAACGGGTCAACAAAGTCAAGAGAGGTCTAGGTGGTCAAATGGTCAATGCAATTAGCCATCATCAAACTATCACTAAAAGGATTAGTAAACAATGTCTCCGGCTCATAATGGTTTTGACCAAACGAATTGTCAAAACCCTAATGAGTCTGCCACATTACGGTTTTGGCCGAACCGACTGCCAAAACCCTAATGGGGCACTCCTCCTTTATCGCTCCTCAAAACTATGCATACACACCCTTACCCGCATTCCGTAGAATGCGAATGCACAGAAGACAAAACAAATCCATCCGTGCAATACTAGGATCTGGCTTAAACCAAAGCCCACTAGTATTGCCTGCCCGAACAGCATACGCACACAAGTGCACGTAAGTGATCGTAGCCCTACCGTAAAACCATACGGCCTCTACACGTTTCGCTCAGTGCATGGAAACTCTCTGTGTGGAACTCTAAAGACTCGACACTACGCTGGCAGTGGGTTTAACCACAGACCGCAAGCGGCACTAGCTGTACGTAACGGTCCCCAGGTAGATGTCGATAAGAAGGCCGATGAGGTAAACCCATCCGAACTCCTACTGAGCCTGTATGTGACAATCTCCATACAGTCCGGTCTGTTCGTCTGATACATCGCATGGCGGGCCTAGGGGTGCAGTGAACGTCAGTCCCCTAATAGCGGTACAAGTCGTGTCGGAGTGTAGCCCAGAATACCCTGAGATAACACTGGAAACCTACCAGTATATCTTGCTTGCCCTGGCCAGGGACTACTTGTATAATGGCTCTCCTAGACGCAGCGCGATGTCAACCCCCAATACCGGGATAGACGAATCCTGTCTAACCATCACTGCCTCCAAGTGCTTCGGGACTGCACCCAACTACTACTTGTTTGCACGACTCCTTTGAGCCGTGGTAGGGTAGTAATCTAAGTACAGTGGGAACACACTCGAGGCGAAGTGACAGTGTCAAGTCAGCGGACTAAGCTGTACTCATGTCACCTGGGAACTGATAACTGCCGATAGGTATAATACCAATCAACAGTTCCCGACGAGTCCTGTCCAGTGTACTCGTAACCTAACAAGCACCTGCATACTATCTCTAGTACGACGTACTGACGGCTGTGGGACAAACCGTCTCCCCCGCTGGGATGAGAAGCGCATACGCTAGTCTACTCCGGAGTATCGATGCCCTGTCTCGATAGTCCTACGACTAGGGACCTGTATAAGGATGTGCTTATGGATTACCCAGCCCCCATGAGTATGACTGCCATCACAACGCTGGTAATCAAGCAAAGATCCTAAGGGCTCTACTAATATGTATAGAAGCGATATGCTAAGAGAAACACATGCACATATTGAAGTAGAGACAAACCAAGTAGCATACTACCATTTTGAGCAAGATTGTCTATTCAACTGTGAATATCCAAGCTTCCATTAAGTAATATACAAGCTAGTATGATACAGTAATGGCCTCTAGGGCATATACACTAACAATCCCCCACTTGCACTAAGGCCATGTACTGGCGTATCGAAGACCTATCATCTCGATCAGCCGCTCGAACTAAGTCTGGGGTAGGGCCTTCGTGAGTGGATCTGCAGTGTTGTTCTCCGTATTTACTCTCTTCACCTTGATCTCCCGGCGATCTACGATCTCCCTGATCAGGTGGTACCGCCTCAAAATGTGCCTGGACTTCTGATGGGACCTGGGTTCCTTCGCTAAAGCTATAGCGCCGTTGTTGTCGCAATACAGCGGTATTAGATCAACAATGGTAGGAACCACCTGAAGCTCCGTGAGGAACTTCTTCATCCTGACAGCTTCCTTTGCGGCATTGCAAGCAGCTATGTACTCCGCTTCCATAGTTGAGTCTGCAACGGTCTCCTGCTTGGAACTCTTCCAGCAAACCGCTCATCCATTGAGGGTAAAGACATGACCCGACATGGACTTGGAGTCATCCTTGTCACTCTGGAAGCTGGAGTCAGCAAAGGCCTCGAGCTGGAGGTCTTTTCTTCCATACACCAAGAACATCTCCTTAGTCCTTCTCAGGTACTTGAGAATGTTCTTTACCGCTATCCAGTGTTTCTCCCCTGGGTTCGACTGATACCGGCTTACAACGCTTAATGCGTATGCTACATCTGGTCTGGTACATAACATCGCATACATTATAGAGCCTACCGCAGAAGCGTAGGGCATAATAGACATGCGATCCCTTTCCAAATCAATCTTGGGAGACATCTCTTTGGAGAGGGTGATCCCGTGACAAGCCGGTAAATTACCGCGCTTGGAATCTTCCATACTGAATCTTTTCAGTATGGTGTCAATGTACCTTGACTGTGAAAGTCACAACATCCTCTTAGATCTATTACGATAGATCTGGATTCCCAGAATGTAGTTGGCATCGTCCAGGTCCTTCATGGAGAACCACTGCGACAAGAATCCTTTGACTGACTGTAGCATAGGAATATCATTTCCTATTAGGAGAATGTTATCCACGTACAAGACGAGGAATACTACAGTTCTCCCTACAATCTTACTGTAAATGCATGGTTCATCTAGGTTTTTTATAAAGTCGAATTCTTTGACAGTATCATCAAAGCAGATGTTCCAACTCCGCGATGCCTGCTTAAGTCCATAGATGGACTTGAACAACTTGCACACTTTCCCGCTGCTCCCATTCTGAACGAATCCCTCCGGCTGATCCATATAGACGCACTCTTCCAAATTTCCATTTAGGAAAGTCGTCTTTACGTCCATCTGCCAGATTTCATAATCGTGGAAGGCAGCAATGGCAAGAAGGATCCGAATGGATTTCAGCATAGCCACTGGAGAATAGGTCTCGTCAGAGTCCAAACCAGGTCTTTGACAAAAACCCTTTGCAACAAGTCTAGCTTTATAGGTCTCAACCTGCCCATCTACACCAATCTTCTTTCTGAAGATCCATTTGCAGCCTACGGGTTTTACCCCTTCTGGAGCAAAGTCCAAAGTCCAAACTTTGTTGGTGTACATGGACTCCATCTCGATCCGCATTGCATCCAACCATTTTACCGAGTCGCCGCTCTGAATGGCTTGCTGGAAGCTAGTAGGCTCACCATAATCCATAGTGCAATCCTCTCTATCCCCGTCTATGAGAAAACCGTAGTATCTCTCGGGCGGATGAGACTGCCTACTACTCCTACGGAGTGGCGCTGGGATGTCCGGTTCTCTAGAAACTTCTGGTTCTTCCAAGCTTTCAGTAATAGCTTGCGATTCTGGAATTTCTTCCAGTTCTACTACGCTCCCACTTGCTTCTTTTTCTAAAAACTGATGTTCCAGAAAGTGGGCATGACGAGAAACAAAAACCTTTTGTTCCTCTGCGTAATAGAAAAAATACCCCGTGGAGTTCTTTGGGTATCCCACAAACTTACACAGTACTGAGCGTGCCTCGAGCTTGTCTGCATGCTGCTTTTTTACAAAAGCTGGACATCCCCATATCTTTAGATACTTAAGACAGGGTTTCTTCCCACACCACATCTGATATGGTATGGTAGGCACAGTCTTGGAAGGAACCTTTTTCAAGAGATATGCAGCTGATTCTAGTGCATAACCCCAGAAGGATCGCGGCAACTCAGCCTTACTCATCATGGAACGAACCATATCCAATAGGGTTCGATTCCTCCTTTCCGATACACCGTTGTGTTGTGGTGTGTATGGAGGAGTAAGCTGAGAGAGAATTCCATTCTCTTTTAAGTAGCCCAGAAACTCAGCACTCAAGTATTCACCACCTCGACCAGATCTCAGTGTCTTGATACTTTTTCCTGTTTGTTTTTCAACTTCATTCTTGTATTCCTGAAATTTCTCAAAGGCCTCGGATTTGTGCATCATCAAGAAGACATGCCCATACCTAGAGAAGTCATCTGTGAAAGTAATGAAGTATGAATAACCACTTCGCGCATGTGTAGACATTGGACCACACACGTCACTGTGTATGAGTCCCAAGTGGTCGCTCGCTCTTTCTCCGTGTCCAGTGAATGGAGTCTTTGTCATCTTTCCCATGAGACAAGATTCACAAGTGGCATAAGACTGATACTCGAACGGATCCAAGTATCCTTCTTTATGTAACTTTGTCAACCGTGTCTCATTTATGTGACCCGGTCTACAATGCCATAAGAAAGCCTGATTTAAATCCGGAGACTTTCTTTTAAGTGTGTTCTGGACACTGAAGACCTGAGCTTGATTCAAAACGTATATACCGTTTTTCAATGTACCTGACCCAATCAGTACTTGATTTAGGTGGATGTTTACTACATCGCTTACAAAAGTAAAATCATATCCTTCCTTAGAAAGTAAGGATACAGATATGATGTTACAAGTCGCACCTGGTACATAAAAACAGTCACGCAGAATCAATATCGGCCCAGTTGTCAGTCCTAGATGATATTCCCCTACGGATTCAGCATACATGCTCATTCCGTTAGCAACCATGAGAGTCATATCACCTTTCTTGATAACCCTACGGTTTCTCAGAGCCTGTAACGAATTACAGATATGAGATCCTGATCCAGTATCCAATACCCAGGAAGTAGGGTTAACTGACATACAGTTCTCTATTACAAACACACCCGAAGCCGAAACCACAACATGCTTCGAATTCTGGCTACTGGCTTTGCAAGCCCTGCAATCCTTCTGCCCATGTTCATTCCCGTAACAATAGGAACATCCCTCTTTTACTACATCCATTCCCGAAACTTCTGCCCTTCCCTTTCTTTCTACTTTCCTGGTTTCCTTCAGGGTAGTAGGTAGAGACTGTTGAACTAAGTCAGCATCTGACCCGTTCTTCAACGTGGTCTTCAGGTCCGTGAGCTCAAAAGAGCTGGTCTCTGTAAGGACGTTGCCCCCTACAGATGACCCGATAGCCAACCTCGCTGGAAGCAATTCGTTCGAGGTCTCATATCTTGCGATACGAGATTTCTCTCCATATGAATCTTTGTTATGGAGGAAGATAGAAACTGAGTCCAACTTCTCGTGCTGCCTCTGCTATATACCATTAACTGAGGCTAACACGAGGCACTTGGCTTTCGCACAGTCTTCTTCCGATGTCCTACGGATATCAATATCCGTGAAAGGGGAAACTGGACCTGAGACGGCAGGGGTTGGATCAGTCAAGAGGTGTCCCAGTTTGTCTTGGGCAATGGACATCTGGACAGACCTTTGCCAGTCATAACAGTCAGATTCAGTCATTTTATTATCTAGATGTAACCTAGGTGCGGTCACTGGGTCGCTGCAATTAAGAGAGAGAGAAGAAAACACTTAGCATGATGCTGTTGCAAGTTTAGATTGGTTTTTAATTTATCTAAACAGGATGGCTCCCACTGTCTCTCGAATCCCTCCTCAAACCATAAAGGAAGAATTAGTCAGGATCAATCTCACCGTACAATACTTGCTTAACCGTTCAGCCAGGCCAGTATCGGTACTTCGAGGGAGGTTTTCCAACGCTTTCGCGAAGTTCCTTAATTAAGTAACCTCTTTTCCCTGTGGGCGTAGCCCCGCTAACACCTTTCTAGACACCCACTTGGTTTATAGCATTGATCGTTAAGTGAGAAAGTTCCCGAGGAGTAGCATATACTCACAGTAGGATCGGGATCCAAATATCATCGCGTGACAAAACTGAAGGAATCCTACCAGAATCATCACACTCCAAATGGTATGCAGTGCTAGCAAGTTTCAGTACTTTTGAAACTCCCGATGTGGATTTTTGCCCCATGCTCTTATGACCTTGACGAAGGCGAACATATCATAAGTCACATGTCAAGTTCTACCCGTCATTGTCCAGGTTAATTTGAACCTACCCGTACATACCCTTGACGAAGGAAAAAATAGTAGTACGACTGTCCCAAACCAACGCATCTATCTATACTACAGATAAATATTCAGCAGCTACCAATCACCATGCCTTAGCGAAGGTCAAAATACATAGCTTGAATACTACTGAATATTTAACCGAAATGACGGAGTGCTACGAATGGTTTTGGCGAAACCGTGAACGTAGTGAACTTGATATAATCGATGGAACGAGATAGCTTTTTAAAAGGAGTGGTTCAAGCTCCGCGTTTAAAATGCTGGTTTTTGAAAAGAACCGAGTGGTTTTCAAAGTGTTCCAACGACTTTTACTTGGTTTATTTTCTTGCATTAATTCCAATGCGTCCCACCATTTAAACCTACCATTGCAGAAAACAACCAAAATATGGCGTACGCTTATGCCATCCGCATTCGCCACAGGGCCCCGTCATCACCCGTTAGGTTACTTAACTAACGACAGAGCGGGGGCTGGACTAGCGCGGATGCAAAACATAAGCAACACCTAAATAAATATCATATATAAATATATAGCAATGATAGCCATTACAGATCACGGATGAACACTTTGGATATACTAGGAATCCGCGATTCGTTCGAGCCTGCAACGAAAAACGGATTACACAGTCGCGATGAATAGCCAAACTCCACCCTAGACCCTTACGGGTGCGGCAAACTACCCGCCAAGTACCCGAAGCGAAGCAACCTCCATCAACCCGTGAGTAGGCCACTCGGCACTTCGAGATACCGGGTAGTTTGTGCACCCCACCTTGGGTATATCCTAGGAGCAAAAACAGTAAAAAGAAATTATACAATGACGGCTAGAACCTCGACCCGGTTGTGCGGCCATACAAATAATATTACATCAATTTACAACTTTTACAATGAATGAAAGAAAAAGAAACTCTCATCTCACACCCATTCCCGGCTATTCATCCGCGACAATCCACCGAGTTCATATACACAAACCATCAACATTACAGATCACAGATATGTATAACCCCCACTAATCGACATATAGCGATTAGAGGACGTTCAATACATATATCACATCACAGAAAATATGCATTAGCCAAAATCTACGGAATATCGATCAAAATACGGATTTACAACCACCCCAAAAGACAATTTGCTCTCTGGAAATTCTGGGTGGAAAAGACATGTATTAAAAATCTCAAAACAGCAAGCTAAGAACACTGCAGCAAAACGGAGTCGCGGCCGAGTCAACTCGGCCGCGGATCCGCGGCCAAACCCATGGATTGGCCGCGTTTCCGCGGTGAGTTGGCCGAGTCAGATGCTCAGTTTTGCTGTGTGTTCTATAAAAACCCTGAGACGAATTTACATGTATGTCAAATAATTTATTGAACAGTATAAAAATTCGACAGAAAGTTGGTTTATGTCGGATGTGTTTTGCGACTTTTTTCCGATCGATATTCTTAACACTTTGCTAACTTGCTAGTTTATATTTAGCTAGACTCTGATACCACTGTAAGTCCACGTTGCTCACCCCGGTTCTTACGGGGAGTCGGAAGCGGCGAAAAACAATAATTTTGGCGCAAGGCAACATGGACTCAAAAGCAAGGATCTTTGCTAAACTAGAAACTAGCAAACAAGTAGAGGCTTTAACTACTATGCTGTAGAAACTATACCTCACGAAACCGGTCCTTCGGGTCTTCTCTCCGCTGTCCGGCTCGTCCATCCACGCTCCGAGGGTCGATCCGGATCTAGGTCACTTCCGCGGCCTTCTTGAGTCGAAGACGATCCACCCGAGAATTGTACACCGAGCTCCACCTCAAGCCGAGGCAAATAGGGCAACGAGATCGCTAATCTAGATACCCTAGGTTGTATAGAAGAGAAAGATGGAAGTGTTTGTCTATGTGGATTCTTTTTCTCTCAACACATGAGATCAAAAGAATTTTCAAGAGGAGGAAGATGAAGGAGAAACTCTAGCAACCATGGAGCTTTTCTTTTCTTCTCAACACAAGAGAGAGAATGAGAAGAGAATAATGAAAAGATTAACTAAGGAAAATGAACCATGGTTGCAATAATACACCAAAACCATCATTACTAATCCTATCATGATAAAGTTGATGCTACATTGAATTGACCATTATCATAAACAAAAATTAAAAAGAAAATCAAAGAAGAGTGTAGATCTCTCTTGACGGTCAATGGTCATGTAGATCTCTCTTGAAGGTCAATGGTCAACTCCGGTCAACGGGTCAACAAAGTCAAGAGAGGTCTAGGTGGTCAAATGGTCAATGTAATTAGCCATCACCAAACTATCACTAAAAGGATTAGTAAACAATGTCTCCGGCACATAATGGTTTTGACCAAACGAATTGTCAAAACCCTAATGAGTCTGCCACATTACGGTTTTGGCCGAACCGACTGCCAAAACCCTAATGGGGCACCTCCTCCTTTATCGCTCCTCAAAACTGTGCATACACACCCGCACCCGCATTCCGTAGAATGCGAATGCACAGAAGACAAAACAAATCCATCCGTGCAATACTAGGATCCGGCTTAAACCAAAGCCCACTAATATTGCCTGCCCGAACAGCATACGCACACAAGTGCACGTAAGTGATCGTAGCCCTGCCGTAAAACCATACGGCCTCTACATGTTTCGCTCAGTGCAGGGAAACTCTCTGTGTGGGACACTAAAGACTCGACACTACGCTGGCAGTGGGTTTAACCACAGACCGCAAGCGGCACTAGCTGTACGTAACGGTCCCCAGGTAGATGTCGATAAGAAGGCCGATGAGGTAAACCCATCCGAACTCCTACTGAGCCTGTACGTGACAATCTCCGTACAGTCTGGTCTGTTCGTCTGATACATCGCATGGCGGGCCTAGGGGGGCGGTGAACGTCAGTCCCCTAATAGCGGTACAAGTTGTGTCGGAGTGTAGCCCAGAACACCCTGAGATAACACTGGAAACCTACCAGTATATCTCGCTTGCCCTGGCCAGGGACTACTTATGTAATGGCTCTCCTAGACACAGCGCGATGTCAACCCCCAATACCGGGAGAGACGAATCCTGTCTAACCGTCACTGCCTCCAAGTGCTTTGGGACTGCACCCAGCTACTACCTGTTTGCACGACTCCTTTGAGCCGTGGTAGGGTAGTAATCTAAGTACAGTGGGAACACACTCGAGGCGAAGTGACAGTGTCAAGTCAGCGGAATAAGCTGTACTCATGTCACCTGGGAACTGATAACCGACGATAGGTATAATACCAACCAACAGTTCCCGACGAGTCCTGTCCAGTGTACTCGTAACCTAACGAGCACCCGCATACTATTTCAAGTACGACGTACTGACGGCTATGGGACAGACAGTCTCCCCCACTGGGATGAAAAGCGCATACGCTAGTCTACTCCGGAGTATCGATGCCCTGTCTCGATAGTCCTACGACTAGGGACCTGTATAAGGATGTGCTTATGGATTACCCAGCCCCCACGAGTATGACTGCCATCACAACGCTGGTAATCTAGTAAAGATCCTAAGGGCTCTACTAATATGTATATAAGCGATATGCTAAAAGAAACACATGCACATATTGAAGTAGAGACAAACCAAGTAGCATACTACCATTTTGAGCGAGATTGTCTATACAACTGTGAATATCCCAAGCTTCCATTAAGTAATATACAAGCTAGTATGATACAGTAATGGCCTCTAGGGCATATACACTAACACAGTCGATAGTAATGATTGAGAGAACTTGCTTCTCTTTCAGGTTACTCATAATTGGAAGCACTCCTAAGTTGAGTAATGTTGATCGGCCTCTCTCCATTTAGTTGACATGCACTGGAGACAGCTGCATGATTTGAATCTGGTTCAAATTAATCAGTGCATCTTTTTCTATATTGGATATAGAATAGTTCATATCTTAACAATGTTAAGGTACGGGGAGTTGTCCGGCTTTTGCTTAAAACCAGACTCTGGATAACTCAAGGCACGTTTCTGTAATGGCTGTTTGTGGGTTGACCCGGGCTATGACGAGGGTTGACTTTCTACCATCTAGAAGATCAATAGTGATATTGTTCTTGACTTGCCACAGTTTTAATAAAAATGGATTTTTCAGAAAACAGTAGTGGGAGTATAGTAGAACTGGAAGTGATTCCAGAACCGCAAACGATTACTGAAAATTTGATAAGTACCTAAAGATTCAATCTAGTTTGATATTCCATTGGCCACTCCGCGGATATGGTGGGTAACCTCAGGCACCCGAGAGGTACTCCGGTAGACTCAAGGACGGTGGCAGGGAAGTTCTTGTTTACCCAGACTTGTCATTGCTGTTGTTCTAGACTATGAGACCCGGCAGGAGGATGAGTATAGCGTCGTTCTGAACTATCTTTAGAAGTGCACGTCTATATGACTCTTCCAGAGGGTTGTCGTAGTCAGTGGGAGCAGCGGAAGTAAACAAGTAGCTTATGTCTATATTTAGACTAAAGCAGATATAGCGGAGAAAGATCATCTATTTCTGATGTCACAGTCATAGGTTTGACTTCATCAGAAGAGGGGATGGATCTGTTAAGAAGGTAGTAGGGCGTTATGTCCTGGTATTTGGATGACATACACAGAGTAGGAAGTGAAATTCCTATACTACGGTCGGTTATACTTTGGTTGTCACACAGTGGTTTCTCCACATAGGATATTAATCCAGTCCTGGAGAAACGATCGGAAGCAGTTTTAGAACATAAGTGGATGTTCTAGGGATATGATAACATCAGCCTCATTCAGGAGACGGTTATCATTCCAGGCTTCGAAGGTGACCTCGATGGCAGAGTGACTGTCAAAGTTATAGTTTTCCCTCTGACGAGGGGCAGTATTTTGGACAGGTGGTCCGGGCGGATACTGTGGGAGGCATGGCGCAGGATATGTAGGGTTCCTAGGCACTCTTGTGACGGTTTATAAAGTATCAAACAGGCCCGAATAAAATTTTAGATGTGCCGAACAACCCAAAGCCGGGATCTTTGTTAGATTATTAGGGTTTAACATGCAAGATAACATCTTTAATACTAAGTGTGAGGGATTACAACCTTTGTAGTCCTCTCCTTCGCTTCACAAGCTCCGAGTAGAAGTCCCTTCGCCGCGATCCACGATCTCCCGGACTCAAGAGAGGCTCCACGACTCGAACGATCCATGCTAGCTTGAAGTGTTCCGCTTCTCCGATGATCTACGTCGAAGTTGCTATAACCCAAGCTTCCTCACTCTAATGAGGTGAACACCCTAATCTAATGGGCTAGATTAGATGAGGATGATCGAGTAGTATGTATGCTTTCTTTTTATATCATTTTCTCACAAGAACTCATCACAAAAGAAATCACAAGTGAGCTCTCTCTCAAACTCAAGAGAGAAGAAGATGGAGAATAATGAGATAAAACCTTTTGTGATGAATAGTAGTAAAGAATATATGATTGAGTATAGAACCATGGTTAAGGATGAGAGGCTAAACCTTTGTAGAGAATAAACTAGAGCTAGGGTTTGGTTAGGTCAAGAATGAGTCATGGATAAGTATCAACCATAATATCTTAACCAAGACAAAAGGAAATCCTTCTAGAAAGAGCAAGAAGGAACTAACCCTACTAATACCCTAATCTCTTTTTATCATCCCTAAACATGTTTCATAATAAATCATATCATGTCACAATAATATATATCACATATATATTATATATTTGCAACAAAAGAAAATAATACAATTAACATATATCGCATATATATCAATGTATTAATCCGGTGAGAAAATGAAATAATAAAGAGAGCCAATATTAGATAATGTAATAAAATATATCATATATATCATTATACATTAAATCATCGAATCAACACTTGATCCGACGATCCGGATATATCGAAGATAACCGACTAATATATCATGTACCGATTCATCGAATCAACACTTGATCCGATGTACCGGTTCATATCTAAATATCGCGAGAATATAATACGGTATCTCATATCGCATTATCCTCGGTCCTGCACATATCTCATATGTGCCTCTACTCTATTTTGCCTGAGCCAAGAAACCTCTGTGTAGGACTCTAAAGAATCATCAATACGCCGGTAGCAGGTGATGATGATATCAAACACCCACAAGCTGCAAGCGGTCAGCTAAACGTAACAGCCACCCAGGTGTTGAGAGATCAGAAGATCAACAAGCTAGCCTGTCCGTTCTTCTGTGAATCCAATCAGTAACACTCCCGTACAGTCCGTTCTGTTCGTCTGATATGTCGCATATCAAGTCTAGGGGTGGTATACGTCAGACCCCAGTAACCGATAGGTCGTGTCGATGTGAGGCTCATAACAGGTCGAGAAACTACTGGTAACACTTACCGGTATATCTCTATATCAGCCCTGGCCAGGGACTTCCGGTTATAGCCAATCAAACACAGCACAACATCAACTCCCTATACCGGGAGAGACGAATCCCCTCCTATCGCTCATTGCCTCTATGTGATTTGGGACTGTACCCAAAAGCCACCGTTTTGCACGCCCTCTTGGACGTGGTAAGGTGGAAATCAAAGCACAGTGGGAATCACACAAGACTCTATGACGATCTCGGGTCTACAGACTACCCTGTACCAGTGTCACCGGAGAACTGCCATCTGACGTGTGGTATATCACCAACTGGGAGTTCTCGGCGAGTCCGTCCAGTATACCCGGTCTCCACTGAGCACCCGTACACCATCCTTGATGTCAAACACCGATGGATATGGGATCATCCATCGCCCATCATATGGGTCAAGATGCATATACGCTAGTCTACTCTGGTGTATCGATGCCCTGTCTCGATATACCCTCGACTAGGAACAGTTATAGGATGTACTCATCGACTACCGTGGCCCCACTAGTATGATCTCATCATAATCCTAGTAGTCGAGTACAGATCCTAAGGGCTTTATCAACATGTGAGAGAAAGACAATAAACCAATACAAGTCAACATGTTAAGATAAAGTGAAACCAAATAGCATACTATCATGACGAGCAAGAAAGTCCTCTCTGTATATATCCAAGCATCCATCATAATATACATCATATGTACAATAATGGCCTCTAGAGCATATACATAACTAACCATCTCCCACTTGCACTAAGGCCAGCTGCTGTAGTATCTCATACCTATCATCCCGAATAATCTCTCAAACTGTATCTGGGGAATGGCCTTCGTGAGTGGATCCGCAGTGTTATCCTTCGTATCTACTCTCCTGACCTCGATCTCCCGGCGATCAACTATCTCCCTGATCTGGTGATACCGCCTCAGAATATGTCTGGACTTCTGATGGGATCTGGGTTCCTTGGCCAAAGCCACAGCTCCATTGTTATCGCAATACAAAGGTATTGGATGCTCAATGGATGGAACCACACCAAGTTCACTAATGAACTTCTTAATCCAGACAGCCTCTTCGGCAGCATCGTTGGCAGCGATGTATTCAGCCTCCATCGTCGAGTCTGCAACGGTATCCTGTTTGGAACTCTTCCAACATACCGCCCCACCATTGAGGGTAAAGACAAATCCCGAGTGCGACTTAGAGTCGTCCTTATCACTTTGGAAGTTGGAATCGGTAAAGGACTCCACCCGGAGTTCTCCGTTACCATACACCAAGAACATGTCTCTAGTCCTTCGTAAGTACTTGAGAATGTTCTTCACAGCTGTCCAGTGACTCTCTCCAGGATCTGCTTGATACCAACTCACTACACTTAGTGAGTATACTACATCGGGTCTGGTACATAGCATCGCATACATGATAGAGCCTACTGCCGAAGCATAGGGTATCCCTTGCATGCGAGCTCTCTCCAAATAAGTCTTGGGAGACATCTCTTTGGAGAGAGTGAGTCCAGAGATCATGGGTTGGTTCCCACACTTGGATTCTTTCATACTAAACCTCTTTAGTATGGTGTCAATGTACCTGGATTGGGACAATCCCAGTATCCTTTTGGATCTATCTCTATAGATCCTAATCCCCAATATGTAGGAGGCATCACCTAGATCTTTCATTGAGAATTTTTGTGATAAGAAGAGCTTGACTGATTGCAGCATAGGAATATCATTTCCTATCAAGAGTATGTCATCCACGTACAATACGAGGAAGATAACCTTACTCTCTGCTACCTTTTTATAGATACAAGGTTCATCTATATTTTTGATGAAGTCAAACTCTTTGACTACAATATCAAAACAGATGTTCCAACTCCGCGATTCTTGCTTTAACCCATAAACGGATTTAAGCAGTTTGCACACCTTTCCGTTGCTCCCACTATCTACGAAGCCCTCTGGCTGAGTCATGTACACGCACTCCTCTAAATAACCATTTAGAAAGGCGGTCTTAACATCTATTTTCCAGATTTCGTAGTCATGGTATGCAGCAATGGCAAGTAAGATCCGGATGGACTTAAGCATAGCCACTGGAGAAAAGGTTTCGTCATAATCCACACCTGGTCGTTGACGAAAACCCTTTGCTACAAGTCTAGCTTTGAAAGTCTCAACTTTTCCATCTACACCAAATTTCCTTTTAAAAATCCACTTTCTCCCAATGGGTTTTACCCCTTCAGGAGCATTTTCCAAAATCCATACTTTATTGGTGTACATGGATTCCATCTCAGATCGCATTGCATCCAGCCATTTCACAGAGTCACTACTCGTGATGGCCTGCTCAAAACTAGTCGGGTCATCATCTTCCATGATGCAATCCTCGCTTCCACCATCAACGAGAAAACCGTAGTATCTCTCAGGCGGATGAGAAACCCTTCTAGATTGGCGGAGAGGCTGGGGTTCATCGGGTACTACTGAATCCTCTGGTTCTACCAAGTCTTTTGTTATAGTTTGTGTTGCTGGAACCTCTTCCAGTTCTACCTCAATGCCACTATTCTGTTTCATAAGAAAACCTTTTTCTAAGAAAGTGGCATGTCGAGAAACAAACACATTTTGTTCCTCGGGGTGGTAGAAGATATACCCTTGTGAATTTTTGGGATATCGTACAAACTTACATAAGACAGATCTTGCCTCGAGTTTGTCCGGATTTTGCATTTTGACATAGGTCGGACAACCCCATATCTTAATGTAATTAAGATGTGGTCTCTTCCCTTTCCATATCTCATATGGAGTGGTAGGCACAGATTTGGTGGGAACTCTATTCAATAGGTTTATGGCTGTCTCAAGCGCATACCCCCAGAAGGAAATAGATAACTCAGCTGTACTCATCATCGAGCGCACCATATCTAATAGGGTGCGATTCCTTCGTTCCGATACACCGTTGTGCTGTGGTGTATATGAAGGAGTAAGCTGAGAGAGAATCCCATTCTCTTTTAGATAATCTAGGAACTCATTGCTTAAGTATTCTCCTCCTCGATCAGATCGAAGAATCTTAATACTTTTACCCGTTTGATTCTCTACTTCGTGCTTATATTCTCTGAATTTCTCAAAAGCTTCAGACTTGTGTTTCATCAGGAACACATGTCCGAATCTAGAAAGATCGTCAGTGAATGTAATGAAATAGGAAGAACCGTTCCTGGCATGCGTAGACATGGGATAGCATACATCACTATGTACCAGTCCTAAGAGTTCCATAACTCTTTCTCCGTGTCCACTAAACGGAGTTTTGGTCATTTTTCCTTTGAGACATGAATGGCAAGTATCATAAGATGATAAATCGAACGGATTCAAATATCCATGTTTATGTAACTTAGCCAATCGTGTCGCATTGATATGACCAAGTCTACAATGCCACAAGAAGGATTCGTTCATTTCTGAACTCTTCCTCTTTTGTGCGTTTTGTATATTGAGGACTGTATTTTGATTTAGAATGAATATGCCATTATGTAACGAGCCTGATGCAATCAACTTTTGATCTAGGAATATGTTCATAACATTATCATGTACTACAAAATTATATCCTTCTTTACTTAATAAAGAAACTGATATAATGTTGCACATCATGTTCGGTATATAATAGCACACATTCAGAATCAGTGTATCACCTCTTGGTAATACTAGGTGATATTCGCCAACTGCTTTGGCTGCAACATTTGCACCGTTCTCTACTTGAACGGAATGATCACCTTTTCCCAGTTCTCTACCTTTACGTAGCCCATGTAACAATTTATATATGTGGGATCCTGATCCGGTATCAAATACCCAGGACGTAGGGTGAACTGAGGAACAGTTCTCAATAACTAACACACCTGAAGAAGATGCATCAACATGCATGTTCTTTTGGGCGGCTTGAGAATCCAGATATTCTTCTATTCCCTGTTCAGTCTTATAACTTATATAAGAAAAAAACGGGTCCAACGTTCCCCTGCTCAGTATAATAAGCGGGTTCAGTCAATACATCCATATTATTATCTTGATTATGGCCTGATATGGTCGCTACCTGGAGAGAGAGAGAAGAAAACACTTTAGCGTATGCTCTTGCAAGATTAGATTGGTCACTATCTTATCTAATCAGGATGTCTCCCTCTGTTTTTATCAAATCTACCTTCAAACCCTAAAAGGTAAGATTAGCCGGGATTAATTACACCCTACAATTTCGTCAATCTTTCAGCCAGATCATTGACGGTACTTTGAGGGAGGTTCCCCGTGCTTTCGCATGGACCTAATTAAAGTAAACCTCATTTTCCCAGAGGCGTAACCCCGTTAACACTTTTATAGACACCTACTTGATCGGCTAATTGTCCTATGTAAAACTCTCCCAGGAGTAACACTTACTCGCAATGGGTATCGGGATCCAACTATCTCATAGGAAGTATGCAATCTCATTGCAAATTTCAACATTTGAAATTCCCGATAATATTTTACCCCTAGCGTGCTATGACCTTGACGCATGCCAAACAACCCATAGTCCGCTAATCAAGTTCAACCCGTATAATTCATGATTGAATTAAACCCACCCGTACGACCCTTGACGCATGCCAAACAACGCCGTTCGAATACCCTAATCCAATCGCATCTAATGCTACAGATAAGTAATAATCAGCTACCGTACACTACGCCTTGACGCATGCCAAACTACCGCAGCACGAATACTAAATATTACTTATCTGAATTGATGGAGGGCTATGCAGGTTTTTCAGAAAACCATGAGCGTAATGAACTTGATATCGTCGTAGAATCATGTGAAATTTTGAAATGGAGTGTTTTTTAGGCTTTCATTAGTTTTGCTAAAGAGGTCACTCCCGGTGAAGGGATCTCGGCTCTTTCATCATCGAATAAGGTGCAGAGTATATCATATATACCGCTATGCAAAGCAAAACACTAAAAGCAATCAAAAGACAAACCGAGAGTTGTAGCATCTGCCAGTTTCGCTAAAGAGGTCACTCCCGGTGAAGGGATCTCGGCTCTTTCCTTATCGAATAAGGTGCAGGGTATATCATATATACCACTATGCAAAGCAAAACTGTAGCTACCCTTTTTTAAAGTTTTGATTCTACAACATCTTTTAGGTTTCTTTTCTTTTTATTAATCTCATTAATAAAAAATCCCATCAGCTTATGCTTCCTAAGCATCACAGAAGAAACGAAAGCAGTAATATTTATATATCAGCATATATATATAGTATAAGCATTCGTCTCAGGCAGTAATATGATCTCATCACAGAACATTGCAGCAGAAGAACTTATATGAAATATTGGATATACTAGGACGTCCGTGTTTTCAATACGAGCCTATATAAAACACGGATTCCACGGTCGCGATGAATAGCCAAACCCACATCCCTAGACCCCTACGAGAGCGGCAAGTAACACTGCCAATTCTAGGGTTAGGAGACCTGGTCTCGACTCCTCGAGATGGCCTCCCACTGGACCCTAGAACTCGGTTACTTGTGCTCCCCTCCTTGGGTCTACCTAATGCGGAAAAGTAAATAATATACAAGGGTGACATCAACCTCATCCCGGAAGTGCCCCAATAAAAGAATATTACATACAAATGAATTTTACATGAATGAAAATAAAAACCCTCATCTCACATAAAACCCCCGGCTATTCAAACGTGACGAACCAATATAACATATCCAGCAACACATAACATCACATGTCATCAACGTAAGTAAACATGCGTATCCCAATTGTCGTTGACATATAGCAACGAAACCGGCGATATCATATATTACGCTTACGGTCACAGAAAAGAAAGTGTAAAACTACAACAGTTGGAATCCACAACCTTCTTAGACATCATATGCCTAACCAAATGAATTCCTTAGACATCGCATGCCTAACATTTATAAACCCCGCATTTTAGTCTCATTATCGAAAAAACTTTTCAATATCAAGTCGGGCAATTCAACAAGATTCCCGACAACCTGATCGAATACTCGTCGCAAACTTTAGTAGACGGCCGCACCCCCAGATGCCGTCGACGAAGTGCACTAAGGCGGAACACCGTTGCCGCGAGCACCCGAACGGATGCTTTTGGCGACAGGGTTCTCCTACAGTCACTTAGTCGGGGCTATGGGGCATGGCTGTCTATTAAGTTTACGCGGCGAGTATCCGCGTACGCTACGTGATTGCGACGGACTTTTGATCACATCAAAATCCCGTGGCAACCGATCAATTGAGACTAAACTTCTATGTTTATAACATTCAAATTAGTTATCTCATAACTTTTTGTGGATTCCAAATATTGTATCACAATCCAGATAAATAGACAATGTTAAACTTTCCGATCGAATAATCAAACACCCAAGATTTCCCCAATATATCTCAACACTTGAAATCAGTTTAAAAACATCCATCACATGCCACAGTACCAATGGTCCAGCCGTAGAAGGGTCAAGCCAACGCCTCACACGTGGCACGCCGTACTGCCCCAAACCCAAAGGTTCAAAAGGCAGTTCAAGACGGTCACATAATCGAGTTAAGGTTTGTTGTCTTCTAGAGGGTCCACCGCATTACTTGCATGACTTATAACGTTCTTAAACTTGAGAAAAAATCTAACTTTTGAAAAAATTTCCGACAGGAGAAAAAGTGAGTTATTGATATCCGTTCGAACTTTTTAACAGTTTCTAAAAATATCTAGAACAAACTAAACAAAGTTAAATTATCCGATCGAATCAACGAGTCCTCAATACAACCCTAGAAAACTCAACACTTGAGTGGAATTAAAAAATTCCCAGAAACAATTGCCAAGAAAGGACCTAAGAATAAATATATGAAATTCCAGGGACTAAGTCCAAATTTTGGCCGCGGAACCGCCGCCGAAACCCTTGATTTGGCCGCGGTTCCGCGGTCATTTCAGGGACTTAGTGGACCGTACTTCACAGTAATTCTTAGTTTTTCCTGCTTGTTTTTCTGAGCATTTTTAATTCATAAAAAAACACATTTTCAAAAAATGTACAGAGAAGGGTTTACATCGGGGTTTTCGGGTTCGATCGGACTTTAAACTTCGTCTAGACTACCCCAAAAGCTCTAGCTTGTCTCTAATACCACTGTAGGGTTCTTAGGCACTCTTGTGAAGGTTCATAAAGCATCAAACATGCCCGAATAAAATTTTAGATGTGCCGAACAACCCAAAGCCGGGATCTTTGCTAGATTATTAGGGTTTAACATGCAAGATAACATCTTTAATACTAAGTGTGAGGGATTACAACCTTTGTAGTCCTCTCCTTCGCTTCACAAGCTCCGAGTAGAAGTCCCTTCGCCGCGATCCACGATCTCCCGGACTCAAGAGAGGCTCCACGACTCGAACGATCCATGCTAGCTTGAAGTGTTCCGCTTCTCCGATGATCTACGTCGAAGTTGCTATAACCCAAGCTTCCTCACTCTAATGAGGTGAACACCCTAATCTAATGGGCTAGATTAGATGAGGATGATGAAGTAGTATTTATGCTTTCTTTTTATATCATTTTCTCACAAGAACTCATCACAAAAGAAATCACAAGTGAGCTCTCTCTCAAACTCAAGAGAGAAGAAGATGGAGAATAATGAGATAAAACCTTTTGTGATGAATAGTAGTAAAGAATATATGATTGAGTATGGAACCATGGTTAAGGATGAGAGGCTAAACCTTTGTAGAGAATAAACTAGAGCTAGGGTTTGGTTAGGTCAAGAATGAGTCATGGATAAGTATCAACCATAATATCTTAACCAAGACAAAAGGAAATCCTTCTAGAAAGAGCAAGAAGGAACTAACCCTAATCAAACCCTAATCTCTTTTTATCATCCCTAAACATGTTTCATAATAAATCATATCATGTCACAAAAATATATATCACATATATATTATATATTTGCAACAAAAGAAAATAATACAATTAACATATATCGCATATATATCAATGTATTAATCCGGTGAGAAAATGAAATAATAAAGCGAGCCAATATTAGATAATGTAATACAATATATCATATATATCTTTATACATTAAATCATTGAATCAACACCTGATCCAACGATCCGGCAATATCGAATATAACCGACTAATATATCATGTACCGATTCATCGAATCAATACTTGATCCGATGTCCCGGTTCATATCTAAATATCACGAGAATATAAACGGTATCTCATATCGCATTATCCTCGTTCCTGCACATATCTCATATGTGCCTCTACTCCGTTTTGCCTGAGCCAAGAAACCTCTGTGTAGGACTCTAAAGAATCGTCAATACGCCGGTAGCAGGTGATGATGATATCAAACACCCACAAGCTGCAAGCGGTCAGCTAAACGTAACAGCCACCCAGGTGTTGAGCGATCAGAAGATCAACAAGCTAGCATGTCCGTTCTCCTGTGAATCCAATCAGTAACACTCCCGTACAGTCCAGTCTGTTCGTCTGATATGTCGCATATCAAGTCTAGGGGTGGTATACGTCAGACCCCAGTAACCGATAAGTCGTGTCGATGTGAGGCTCATAACAGGTCGAGAAACTACTGGTAACACTTACCAGTATATCTCTATATCAGCCCTGGCCAGGGACTTCCGGTTATAGCCAATCGAACACAGCACAACATCAACTCCCTATACCGGGAGAGACGAATCCCCTCCTATCGCTCATTGCCTCCATGTGATTTGGGACTGTACCGAAAAGCCACCATTTTGCACGCCCTCTTGGACGTGGTAAGGTCGAAATCAAAGCACAGTGGGAATCACACAAGACTCTATGACGATCTCGGGTCTACAGACTACCCTGTACCAGTGTCACCGGAGAACCGCCATCTGACGTGTGGTATATCACCAACTGGGAGTTCTCGGCGAGTCCTTCCAGTGTACCCAGTCTCCACTGAGCACCCGTACACCATCCTTGATGTCAAACACCGATGGATATGGGATCATCCATCGCCCATCATATGGGTCAAGATGCATATACGCTAGTCTACTCTGGTGTATCGATGCCCTATCTCGATATACCCTCGACTAGGAATAGTTATATGATGTACTCATCGACTATCGTGGCCCCACTAGTATGATCTCATCATAATCCCAGTAGTCGAGTACAGATCCTAAGGGCTTTATCAACATGTGAGAGAAAGACAATAAACCAATACAAGTCAACATGTTAAGATAAAGTGAAACCAAATAGCATACTATCATGACGAGCAAGAAAGTCCTCTCTGTATATATCCAAGCATCCATCATAATATACATTATATGTACAACAATGGCCTCTAGGGCATATACATAACTAACAGGATACTGATTATGTTCAGTTGACGATACAGTCTAAGAAGTTTGGATTTGGAGTTCATTTATGAACTAGGCCCCATCAGATATCCAGACACATTCTAAGACAGGTATTGCTCATTTTTGGAGATGGTTTTCTCCGCGAACTTGAGATAAAGAGAGACATAGAAAGAAACATTAGTGTTGATCAACTCACTGAGGTTATTCCTCGAACGCATTTGTTTCGCAAGCGGGTTGTGTGAGACTGATTAGTAGAGGAGTTGGATGTTCGGTATCACTCGGGTTGTGAGTATGCGACATTGCAATAATTAGCCTTGAGTGCAAGTGGGAGATTGTTGGAGATAGTGCCCTCAGAGTCAATTATTAGATCGCAGGCACGTGATTGCAATGATTGAGAGAGGACCTATACCGTTAGGATAGTCTTACTCAAGAAGATAGTGCTATCTGGTTTATCTTTATCATCGTGTACTCTTTCAGGTGACCTTACAGGTCACTATTGCACGTTGATAGAGCCCTTAGGATTCTTGCTTAACGGCCAGCAGTATGATGGTGATCATATACGTGGGGGCTGGGGTCTATAAGCACATCCTTAGAAGGTCCCTAGTCGTGGGAGTTTTCGAGACAGGGCATCGATACTCCAGAGTAGACTAGTGTATACAGTCGAGACCCCGACGAGGGGCGGTGGCCGGTCTTACAAGCCACTGGTGTCAGTTGGTTCACCTAAGATGTATACAGATGCTCATTGGGTTATGAGTACACCGGACAGGACTCGCTGGGAACATGCTAGTTGGTCAAATACCAGACGTCAGATAGCAGTTCCCTGGTGTGATGTGTACAGGTTAGTTCATCAACCTGAGATCGTCATTTCTCTCGTGTGAGTTCCCACTATACTTTGATTACTACCCTACCACGGCTCAAAGGAATCGAGCAAACAGGTTTTAGTTGGGTACAGTCCCGAGCCACATGGAGGCAGTGAGCGGATCTGCAGGGGTTTGTCTCTCCCGGTATTGGGGGTGAGGTCACGCTGTGTCTAGAAGAGCCATTACACAAAGACCTCGGCCGAGGCAGGAGATTTACTGGTAGGTATTCCAGTAGTATCTCAGGGTGTTCTGGGCTACACTCCGACACAACTTGTACCTCTTTTGGGGGTCTGACTTTTACCAACCCCTAGGCCCGCCATGCGATGCTCATAGACGAACGGACCGGACTGTACGGATATTGTCACTGACAGGCTCAGTAGGGTGTCAACATGAGTTCGCTCATCGACGTACCTTTTGGTCAAAACCTGGTAGCCCGTTACGTATGGTTAAATCCACAGCCAAAGGTATTGACGAGTCTTTAGAGTCCCCCACAGATAGTTTCTCAAGTTTCGGGCAAAACGCTGTAGAGGCCGTATGGAGATATGGCAGGGTTCAATCTTATACGTGCGGTATTGTACGGATCATGATCGGACAGATAATACTATCAGGCTTTGTTTTAAGCCGGATCCTAGTATTGTATATTGTAGATTTTGTCTCTTTGCATTTGTATTCGGTCGGAATACAAATGCGGGTATGTATATACAGTCGCGGGGTGTTCCTGTAATTTATTACAGGATCAATTTTTTGAAGTTTCCAGTTTGTATTCCGTTTCAGTCAGGTTTCCTTTGTTCCTTTCGTTGGCTGATTATTGTTGGAGGGGCTAATTTGCAAATTTGCAAATTAGCAATTGTGGTGGGGGTTTCTTGTAAATGGAAAGATTATGATAGATATAGCATCTTTGCTTTTTCTTTCATCATGGTTTGCATTTATTGTAATGGGCTTTATGAAAGGATGGGATTTGAAATTGATGTGATCTTTTTCTTTGATATCACTATCATTTTCTCTCTTGCGTTAGTTTTCCTTTTTCCACCTCCTCATTCTTGAATGAGGCCGGCCACATTTTGAGAGAGGGGGAGATGAGGATTCATTTGGTGTGGAGAAAATCATTCATCTCATTCTTTGCTTGTATCAAAAAAGGCTCATTTTCTTCTTTCTCACTTTTCCTCACCTCCATCATCAATGGCAACTTCAAACCCCATGAGACAAACATTACTACACTTAGCCTACAGCATCCTTGGGCACGTCGACTCGCCAACTTTATGCCCGAGTCGCCTCGGTCCAAAGGTGGGAGCCCGTAAAAGAACCCGGCGATGTGGTGCCCGTTCCGACGAGGAGATGAAGTCCAGAGATTCCGCGAGGAGATCGGAGTGGAGGCCGAAGACCGAAGGACACGGATCGCTCGGTATAGCCCTCTATCCCTTCTCTTGATTGCTAGCATTAGGTTAATGGTTCGATCCAGGTTTTTAGGATGCGGTAGTGCCGGTTTAAAGTCAAGAAAAAATTTCGTTTCCGCATTTTGGCCTCGGATAGACGGCCGGGGCGCTACCGTAGTCCTACATATTGTTGTGCTTAGGCTAGTATCCTTAGGACACTGCACTATTATTGACGTCTTATGTTGCACGAGCACTGATTATATGCCACACACACCGTCAATAATTGCCATGACACGCACAATACCCTTATAGATATAATATTGTTTAGTTAAGGACATTGAGACATTGATTCATATTTCCTTGTGTGTATGACTTATAGCATACCTGTATACCTACATGCTCACGCATATTCCCTGACATGCTTACATGCTAGTTACCCATATACCTATATGGTATTGTACCATTGTGATAGGTATATACACATATGAGACATAGCTACATGTACATCTGGCATACATTCATATATATACCTGGAGGCTATTATGGATATGTATAGACACATACCTTGCTGCAGCAACTTTGACATCATACATACTTACATATGGACACACATATCTTGCTATACCGACATGGTTACGCATACCTTGTTATAGCTACATGTTCACTTGTCTATGATGTTGCATCTGATTTCGGGGAAATCAGGAACCACGTGATATATTTAGTAACTCGTTGCAGTTAAATAGCCGTTTTCCTTTATATGCTCATATTAATGTTTCATGTTGCATATATTACATTCAGGGATTTCATATGATGTTCTCTGATATTTTTACTCCTATGTATATATAACAGTGGAATGGGACGCTGTTATATATGCCTATACACATATATTAGTGGAATGGGACGCTAATATCTGTGTGTTGATTCATGCATTCATACGTATTCACTACTTGATGTTTTCTGGATTTGAGGACCGTGGTGGTTTCATGGAATTATGCAAGTATTCTTATTCTTTACTTGATATTGGATGGATCCACTTGAGATTTGTTTTATACCGATATGGAGATCGAGAGTGTCGTTGTTTGGCACATAAGATTCGAGGATGTATATTACCGATACGGGGATCGAGAGTGTCGATGTTTGGCACTAAAGATTCGAGGATGTATATTACCGATACGGGGATCGAGAGTGTCGATGTTTGGCACTAAAGATTCGAGGACGTATATTACCGATACGCGGATCGAGAGTGTCGGTGTTTGGCACTTAAGATTCGAGGACGTATATTGCCGATACAGGGATCGAGAGTGTCGATGTTTGGCACTTAAGATTCGAGGACGTATAAACATGTATTTATGTGTCGATGCTAGACACTTATTTCATGACGTTTTTAGGTGTCGATACTGTACATGTAAGTCCATGCTACCCTTCCCCAGTACTTACGGGGTTGCGGAAGTGGTGAAAAATGATTTTCAAGAGGGTGGTAACGTGGACTACAAATACGGATCTTTGTTAAACAACTAACTAACAACCTAACTTGAGTTTTACCTACTCGGTTAGGGGGCTATACCTTTCTTGAACTCCTTCGTCTTCAACTCCTCCCGGTGTACGGATCGGCCTCACCTCGTCGTCTCCTTGCGCCGAAGATGGATCCACCCGAAAGCTTCTACCTTTGGCATCTTCTTCGAACTTTGAAGAAACTAGAACACTTGGCTTGCTAGGCCTTGTGAACTAGAATGAGTAGAGGATTGTTTTGGTGTCTTTTTATCTCTAAGGCAATGAGTCTCAACACATGAGAATGGTTTGCCTTGAGCTAGAGAGAGCAAGAGGAAGAGGGAGAGCTTGAGCAAGTGATGGCAAGAGAGAGAAATGAAATGAGAGAAATGAGTAACTCTTTTGCCATCCTTGCTCTCATAATCCAAAGCCATCATAACAAAAATAGTAATCAAGTATTGTGTTATGGTTTAAGTCAAAATGGCTATATCATTTCATGCACTCATTTTGCCTAAATAAACAAGCAAGCAAAAGTCTTTGCCATGGAATGATAGCCATTGTCATGATGATGGTCAACTAGTCCAACCTAGTCAACCGGTCAACAAAGTCAAAAAGTCAACCCCTCAACAACCATGTCACTATAATACTTAATTAATATTAATGTTAATTATATATATCTTATTCTCATTAGGGTTTAGTCATTAGTAAACAGTCAACAGACAACAGTCAACAACCCCAATGAGAATCCTCTGCCTCTGTCTCTCTGTCAACTGTGCATACACACCCGCATCCGCGTTCCGAGGAACACGAATACAAACGAGATAAAACCAATCCCAAAACGTACACCAGGATCTGGCTTAAACCAAAGCCCGCTAGTCTTAACTGTCCGGACACCAAACGTGCACAAGTGTACGGAAGTGACCGAACCCTGTCGCAAAACCATGCGACCTGTCGCAAAACCACGCGACCACTACTCTTTTTCCTAAAGGCGAATAGCTTTCTGTGTGGGACACTAAAGACTCGACACTACGCTTGCAGTGGGTTTAACCACAGACCGCAAGCGGCACTAGCTGTGCGTAACGGACCCAAGGTAAATGCCGACAAGAAGACTGACGAGGTGAAACCCATCTGAACTCCTACTGAGCCTGAATGTGACAATCTCTATACAGTCCGGTCTGTTCGTCTGATACAACGCATGGAGGGCCTAGGGGGAGGTAAACGTCAGTCCCCTAATAGCGGTACAAGTCGTGTCGGAGTGAAGCCCAGAACACCCTGAGATAATACTGGAAACCTACCAGTATATCTCGCTTGCCCTGACCAGGGACTACTCGTGTAATGGCTCTCCTAGACACAGCGCGATGTCAACCCCCAATACCGGGAGAGACGAATCCTGTCTAACCGTCACTGCCTCCAAGTGCTTCGGGACTGCACCCAACAACTACCTGTTTGCACGACTCCTTTGAGCCGTGGTAGTGTAGTAATCTAAGTACAGTGGGAACACACTCGAGGTGAAGTGACAGTGTCAAGTCAGTGGACTAAGCTGTACTCATGTCACCTGGGAAATGATAATTGACGATAGGTATAGTACCAACCAACAGTTCCCGACGAGTCCTGTCCAGTGTACTCGTAACCCAACGAGCACCCGCATACTATCTCAAGTACGAAGTACTGACGACTGTGGGACAGACCGTCTCCCACACTGGGATAAGAAGCGCATACGCTAGTCTACTCCGGAGTATCGATGCCCTGTCTCGGTAGTCCTGTGACTAGGGACCTGCATAAGGATGTGCTTATAGATTACCCAGCCCCCACTAGTGTGACTGCCATCACAACGCTGGTAATCAAGCAAAGATCCTAAGGGCTCCACTAATGTGTAAAGGTGATATACTAAAATAAACACATGTATACATTGAAGCAGAAACAAACCAAGTAGCATACTACTATATTGAGCAAGATTGTCTATACAAGGTGAATATCCCAAGCTTCCATTAAGTAATATACAAACTAGTATGATACAGTAATTGCCTCTAGGGCATATACACTAACAATCTCCCACTTGGACTAAGGCCATGTACTGGCGTATCGAAGACCTATCATCTCGATCAGCCGCTCGAACTGAGTCTGGGGTAAGGCCTTTGTGAGTGGATCAGCAGTGTTATCTTCCGTAGAAACTCTCCGAACCTCGATCTCCTGGTGACCCACGATCTCCTTGATCAGGTGATACCGCCTCAAGATGTGTCTGGATTTCTGATGGGACCTGGGTTCCTTCGCTAAAGCTATAGCCCCGTTGTTGTCGCAATACAGAGGTATTGGATCAACAATGAACGGAACCACCTGAAGTTCAGTTAAGAACTTCCTTATCCAGACAACTTCTTTTGCGGCATCTGCAGCAGCGATATATTCCGCTTCCATCGTCGAGTCAGCAACGGTTTCCTGTTTGGAACTCTTCCAACACACCGCCCCTCCATTGAGGGTAAAGACTTAACCCGACATGGACTTGGAATCATCCTTGTCACTTTGGAAGCTGGAGTCATCAAAGGCCTCGATCTGGAGGTCTTTTCCGCCATACACCAAGAACATCGCCTTAGTCCTTCTTAGGTACTTGAGAATGTTCTTTACCGCTATCCAGTGTTTCTCCCCAGGGTTTGACTGATACCGGCTTACCACACTCAGTGCATAAGCTACATCTGGTCTGGTACACAACATCGCATACATTATAGAGCCTACCGCAGAAGCGTAGGGTATAATTGACATGCGATCCCTTTCCAAATCAGTCTTGGGAGACATCTCTTTGGAAAGGGTGATCCCGTGACAAGCCGGTAGATTACCGTGCTTGGAATCTTCCATACTGAATCTTTTCAGTATGGTGTCGATGTACCTGGACTGTGAGAGTCCCGGTATCCTCTTGGATCTGTCACGATATATCCGGATCCCCAGAATGTATGAGGCATCACCCAGGTCTTTCATGGAGAACCTGTGTGAAAAGAACCCTTTGACAGATTGTAGCATAGGAATGTCACTTCCTATCAAGAGAATGTCATCCACGTATAAAACGAGGAATACTACAGTTCTCGCTACAAATCTACTATAGATGCATGGTTCATCTGGATTTTTGATAAAGCCAAATTCTTTGACCGTCTCATCAAAACAGATGTTCCAACTCTGCGATGCCTACTTTAGTCCGTAGATGGACTTAAGCAACTTGCACACCTTTCCGCTGCTCCCACTCTGAATGAAACCCTCTGGCTGGTCCATATAAACACACTCCTCTAAATTTCCATTTAGAAAAGCAGTCTTTACGTCCATCTGCCAAATCTCATAATCGTGGAAGGCAGCAATGGCAAGAAGGATCCGAATGGATTTCAGCATAGTTACTGGAGAAAAGGTCTTGTCATAGTCCAAACCAGGTCTTTGACGAAAACCCTTTGCAACTAGTCTAGCTTTATAGGTCTCAACCTGTCCATCTACACCAATCTTCCTTTTGAAGATCCACTTGCATCCTACGGGTTTTACCCCATCTGGAGCAACGTCCAACGTCCATACTTTGTTGGTGTACATGGACTCCATTTCGGTCCGCATTGCATCCAGCCATTTTACCGAGTCAATGCTCTGAATGGCCTGCTGGAAGCTAGTCGGCTCATCATAATCAATGATGCAATCCTCACTATCCCCGTCTATGAGAAAACTGTAGTATCTCTCGGGCGGATGAGACTGCCTACTACTCCTGCGGAGCGGCGTAGGAATGTCATGATCTTTCGAACCCTCTGGTTCTACTAAGCTTTCAGTAATAGCTCATGGTTCTGGAATTTCTTCAAGTTCTATTGCGCTCCCACTTATCTGATTTTCCAAAAACTCAGTTTCCAAGAAGTGGGCATGACGAGAAACATAAATCTTTTGTTCCTCTTCGCAATAGAAGAAATATCCCTTGGAGTTCTTTGGATATCCCACAAACTTGCACTGTACTGAGCGTGCCTCGAGTTTGTCTGCATGCTGCTTTTTGACAAAAGCTGGACATCACCATGTCTTAATGTGATTAAGATAGGGTCTCTTCCCACACCACATCTGATATGGTGTAGTAGGCACAGTCTTAGTTGGAACTCGGTTCAAAAGGTATGCAGCTGATTCTAGTGCATATCCCCAGAATGATCGCGGTAACTCAACGTTACTCATCATGGACCGTACCATATCCAATAGGGTTCGGTTCTGTCTCTCCGATACACCGTTATGTTGTGGAGTGTATGGAGGAGTAAGCTGAGAGAGAATTCCATTCTCTTTTAAGTAATCCAGGAACTCGGCACTCAAGTATTCACCACCTCGATAAGATCTTAGTGTCTTGATACTTTTGCCGGTTTGTTTTTCTACTTCATTCTTATATTCCTGGAATTTTCCAAAGGCTTCGGACTTATGTTTCATTAAGAAGACATAACCGTACCTTGAAAAGTCATCCGTAAAAGTAATGAAGTAAGAATAACCGCTTCGTGCATATGTAGACATGGACCGCACACGTCGCTGTGTACGAGTCCCAAGAGCTCGCTCGCTCTTACTCCGTGTCCAGTGAACGGAGTCTTTGTCATCTTTCCTTTGAGACAGGATTGACAAGTGGCATACGATTGATATTCGAACGGATTCAAATATCATTCTGTATGTAACTTCGTCAACCTTCTCTCATTGATGTGACCCTGTCTACAATGCCATAAGAAAATCTGATTTATTTCCGGAGACTTTCTTTTGTGTGTATTCTGGACATTGAAAATCTGTGGTTGGTTTAATATGTATATACCATTGCTTAATGTACCTGACCCAATTAGAACTTGATTAAGGTGAATGTTTACAACATTACTTACAAACGCAAATTCATAACCTTCTTTGGAAATCAAAGATACAGAAATGATATTACAAGTTGCGTTGTGTACAAAAAAGCAATTACGTAAAACCAAAACATGTCCATCTGACATTCCCATGTGATAGTCCCCTACGGCCTTAGCATCCATGCTAGCTCCGTTTGCAACTTTGAGGGTCATGTCACCTGCCTTCAAAACCCTACGGTTTCTCAACGCCTGCAAAGAATTACAGATATGAGATCCTGATCCGGTATCCAATACCCAGGAAGTAGAGTTTATTGATAGACAGTTTTCAATAACATACACACCTGGAGCTGAAGCCGCAACATGCTTCAGATCCTGTGTTCTGGCTTTCCAAGCCCTGCAATCTTTCTTCCTGTGACCACTCTTGTGACAGTAAAAGCATTCTTCCTTATCCACAAGCTTTCCCGCTACCTTTGTTGCTTTTGTCTTTCCCTTCGTATCCACTTTACTAACACCGCCCCTTGGTTTGGCGGAGTCTTTCTTCTTCTTTCCCTTGGCTTTCGCGTTGGACCTAGAAGATGAAGATCCTCCTACAAACAAAGTGGATGTTTCCCTACCATTCTGTAGGGTGCCCTCTGCACTCCTCAGCATGTTGAGGAGCTCTGAAAGTTCAACTTCTTTTTCTTGCAAATTGAAGTTCAGTATAAACTAGGCGTAAGTGAAAGGAAGGGACTGAAGAATCAAGTCCGTATAGAGCTCATTCTCCAACGTGGTCCCAAGGTCCGCGAGCTCCTCAATGAAGCCAATCATCTTAAGCACGTGTTCCGCTACCGATGATCCGATGGCCAACCTTGCCGAAAATAACTTCTTCGACACTTCGTATCTTGCGATACGAGATTGCTCTCCATACAGTTCTTTTGTATGGAGAAATATGGATTCAAGGTCCATATTCTCGTGCCTCCTCTGATGTTCGTTGTCCATAGAGGCAAGCACGAGGCACCTGGCCTTCGTGCAATCGATCTCCCAAATCTTACGGATTTCCTTATCCGCGACGCTGGAGGTGGGACATGGGACAGGGGGAGCTTTGGTGGTAAGGAGATACCCCAACTTGTCATAAGTGATTGCCATTTTGACATTCTTGAGCCAATCTTTGTAGTTTGGCCATGTCAGTATGTTTTTATCTAGTAATAACTTAAGTCTGGTCATGATGTTTGGTCGCTGCAATTAGGAGAGAGAGAAGAAACACTTTAGCATGATGCTCTTGGAAGTTTAGAGTGGTTTTTAATTTGTCTAAACAGGATGTCTCCCACTGTCTCTCGAATCCCTCCTCAAACCAAAAAGGAAGAATTAGTCAGGATCAATCTCACCGTACAATACTTGCTTAACCGTTCGGCCAGGCTGGTGTCGGTACTTCGAGGGAGGTTTTCCAACGCTTTCGCGAAGTTCCTTAATTAAATAATCTCTTTTCCCTGGGGGCGTAGCTCCGCTAACACTTTTCTAGACACCTACTTGGTTTATAACATTGATCGTTAAGTGAGAAATTTCCCGAGGAGTAGCATATACTCACAGTAGGATCGGGATCCAAATATCATTGTGTGACAAAACTGAAGCAATCCTACTAGAATCATCACACTCAAAATGGTATGCAGCGCTAGCAAGTTTCAGTTCTTTTGAAACTCCCGATGTGGATTTTTTCCCTATGCTCTTATGACCTTGACTTTGGCCAAAATATCATAAGTCACATGTCAAGTTCTACCCATCATTCTCAAGGTTAATTTGAGCCCACCCGCACATACCCTTGACTTTGGCCAAAATGGTAGAACGACTGTCCCAAACCAACACATCTATCTATGCTGCACATGAATACCCAATAGCTACCAATCACTTTGCCTTGACTTTGGCCAACATACATAGCTTGAATACTATTGACTATTCATGTGAAACGATGGAGGGCTACGAATGGTTTTGGCGAAACCGTGAACGTAGTGAACTTGATATAATCGATGGAACGAGATAACTTTTAAAAGGAGTGGCTTAAGCTCCGCGTTTAAAAGTTATTTTTGAAAAGAAACCGAGTGGTTTTGAAAGTGTTCCAACGACTTTTACTTGGTTTATTTTTCTTGCATTAATTCCAATGCGTCCCATCAATTAATCCTACCATTGCAGAAAACAACCAAAATATGACGTACGCTTATGCCATCCGCATTCGCCACGGGGCCCCGTCATTACCCGTTAGGTTACTTAACTAATGACAGAGCGGGGGCTGGACTAGCGCGGATGCAAAACATAAGCAACACCTAAATAATATCATACATAGATATATTGCAATGATAGCCATTTCAGATCACAGATGAATACATTGGATATACTAGGAATCTGCAATTCGTACGAGCCTGTAACGAAAAGCGGATTACACGGTCGCGATGAATAGCCAATACCCCACCCTAGACCCCTACGGGTGCGGCAAACTACCCGCCAAATATTCGAAGCGGAGCAACCTCCCTCAACGACGTGAGTAGGCCACTCGGCACTTCGAGATACCCGGTAGTTTGTGCACCCCACCTTGGGTCTATCCTAGGAGCAAAAACAGTAAAAAGAAATTATACAATGACGGCTACAACCCCGACCCGGTTGTGCGGCCAAAAATAATATTACATCAATTTACATATTACATGAATTGAAAGATAAAAGGAAAAACTCTCATCTCACAACCCCCGGCTATTCATCCGCGACAATCCAAAGAATTCATATACACATACCATCAATCATTACAGATCACAGATATGTATAACCCCCACTAATCGACGTATAGCGATTAGCGGACGTTCAATACATATAACACATCATAGATATATACCCGTCAGCTTAAGCCTTTAGAAGTTCGATAAAAATACGGATTTTGAAGCCCCAAAAAACAAATTTTTCTTTCTGGAAAACCTGGGCAGAAAAAAACATATTGTAAAAATCCCAAAATACCCCCAGAAACACACTGCAAGAAATTTGAGCCACGACCGACTCAACTCGGCCGCGGATCGGCGGCCGGAGCGTGCTCCCGCCGCGGTTCCGCGGCGCTTTGAACGGTTCTCTGGACCAAATTTCTTGAGTGTCTTTTAAAAATCCTGAGTCGATTTTTGGAGTATGATTTATCATTTTTTGAACAGAATACAGAATCGACAGAAACTTGATTTTCCGGGAGTTTTTCGTGAGTTTTTCTCCGATCGAATTTCTAGTTACTTTGCTAACATGTTAGATAGTGTTGAACTAAGCTCTGATACCACTGTAAGTCCATGCTACCATTCCCCGGTACTTACAGGGTTACGGAAGTGGTGAAAAACGATTTTTAAGAGGGTGGTAACATGGACTACAAATACGGGTCTTTGTTAAACAACTAACTAACAACCTAACTTGAGTTTTACCTACTCGGTTAGGGGGCTATACCTTTCTTGAACTCCTTCGTCTTCAACTCCTCCCGGTGTACGGATCGGCCTCACCTCGTCGTCTCCTTGCGCCGAAGATGGATCCATCCGAAATCTTCTACCTTTGGCTTCTTCTTCGAACTTTGAAGAAACTAGAACACTTGGCTTGCTAGGCCTTATGAACTAGAATGAGTAGAGGATTGTTTTGGTGTCTTTTTAACTCTAAGGCAATGAGTCTCAACACATGAGAATGGTTTTCCTTGAGCTAGAGAGAGCAAGAGGAAGAGGGAGAGCTTGAGCAAGTGATGGCAAGAGAGAGAAATGAAATGAGAGAAATGAGTAACTCTTTTGCCATCCTTGCTCTCATAATCCAAAGCCATCATAACAAAAATAGTAATCAAGTATTGTGTGATGGTTTAAGTCAAAATGGCTATATCATTTCATGCACTCATTTTACATAAATAAACAAGCAAGCAAAAGTCTTTGCCATGGAATGATAGCCATTGTCATGATGATGGTCAACTAGTCCAACCTAGTCAACCGGTCAACAAAGTCAACAAGTCAACAAAGTCAACCCCTCAACAACCATGTCACTATAATACTTAATTAATATTAATGTTAATTATATATATCTTATTCTTATTAGGGTTTAGTCAAAAGTCAACAGTCAACAGTCAACAGTCAACAACCCCAATGAGAATCCTCTGCCTCTGTCTCTCTGTCAACTGTGCATACACATCCGCATCCGCGTTCCGAGGAACACGAATACAAACGAGATAAAACCAATCCCAAAACGTACACTAGGATCTAGCTTAAACCAAAGCCCGCTAGTCTAAACTGTCCGGACACCAAACGTGCACAAGTGCACGGATGTGATCGAACCCTGTCGCAAAACCATGCGACCTGTCGCAAAACCATGCGACCGCTACTCTTTTGCCTAAAGGCGAATAACTTTCTGTGTGGGACTCTAAAGACTCGACACTACGCTTGTAGTGGGTTTAACCACAGACCGCAAGCGGCACTAGCTGTGTGTAACGGTCCCCAGGTAAATGTCGACAAGAAGACTGACGAGGTGAAATCCATCTGAACTCCTACTGAGCCTGAATGTGACAATCTCTATACAGTCCGGTCTGTTCGTCTGATACATCGCATGGCGGGCCTAGGGGGAGGTAAACATCAGTCCCCTAATAGCGGTACAAGTCATGTCGGAGTGAAGCCCATAACACCCTGAGATAATACTGGAAACCTACCAGTATATCTCGCAGGCCCTGGCCAGGGACTACTCGTGTAATGGCTCTCCTAGACACAGCGCGATGTCAACCCCTAATACCGGGAGAAACGAATCCTGTCTAACCGTCACTGCCTCCAAGTGCTTCGGGACTGCACCCAACTACTACCTGTTTGCACGACTCCTTTGAGCCGTGGTAGGGTAGTAATCTAAGTACAGTGGGAACACACTCGAGGCGAAGTGACAGTGTCAAGTCAGCGGACTAAGCTGTACTCATGTCACCTGGGAACTGATAACTGACGATAGGTATAGTACCAACCAACAGTTCCCGACGAGTCCTGTCCAGTGTACTCATAACCCAACGAGCACCCGCATACTATCTCAAGTACGACGTACTGACGGCTGTGGGACAGACCGTCTCCCACACTGGGATGAGAAGCGCATACGCTAGTCTACTCCAGAGTATCGATGCCATGTCTCGATAGTCCTGCGACTAGGGACCTGCATAAGGATGTGCTTATAGATTACCTAGCCCCCACTAGTGTGACTGCCATCACAACGCTGGTAATCAAGCAAAGATCCTAAGGGCTCCACTAATGTGTAAAGGTGATATACTAAAATAAACACATGTACACATTGAAGCAGAAACAAACCAAGTAGCATACTACTATATGATTGTCTATACAAGGTGAATATCCCAAGCTTCCATTAAGTAATATACAAACTAGTATGATACGGTAATGGCCTCTAGGGCATATACACTAACAGTACATTCACTATATATGAAACATACAGGATATGTGAGATATATTGATATTGGACATACAGGATATGTGAGATATACTGATATTGGATATACTTGGTATGTGAGATATTCTGATGTTGTACATACAGGATATATGAGATCAACATGATATGAGAGCCAATTTGGGGGCTGATTTGTGGAAATTGGGAATTGGATTGTCTTGTTGGATTTTGGTCCTACCACGAGTTTAGGATTTCTGTGGGAAAGACATGTTTGTTCCATACTCCACATTTATTGTTTATGCACTGCATCATGTAGTAGTTTACCTGATAGAGTACTTTCCATGACTGTTGCATTTACATACTATTATATGCATTGTTTCATGTATTATTTGTACCTGATAGAGTACCTTACATGATTATCGCATACAGATTGTCGTATTCCTGCTTCATGTATTTGTAGTACCTGCTAGTGTACCTTTCATGAATGATGCATTACATATGACCATTTACTGCTGATAGTTTGCATATGTTAGATTCGCGTTGTACGTGCATACTTGCGATTACCTGCATATGTTATTTACTATTCACGAGTTGGAAACTCACATACGTTGTGCCACAGTGTTCCTAAGGATAGTCAGAGGCTAGGCTATTTCCATCCATCGTATCATCTTTTGCTGCGGATACCGCTTCACCAGATAGTGTGCAGTTTTGCTTAGGTAGGTTTTGCGGTTATCGGATGTTGCTTGTTGTATATTCATTTTATTATGTAATCTCCATCTACCATTATCTTGTATAACTTAGAGACTTGATGTGAGGACGATATTGTATATTATTTTCTGACTTGGAGGTTTTTTTTATACAGTTTTTTTTATATCGTCTCTTTCTTCGCTACGGCATCGTATATCTGTGTGGTGGTTGTTTTCCGCCGTTGGGAGTGGATTTTGCTCCCGTTTGGGATGCTATTACTTATATATTGTTGTACCCATTTTTTGGGGCTTGTTTTACAAAGGAGGAGCTGCCAAATTTTTAAAGAATAAAAGTTGGACTTTAAAGAATTTGGTTTGAGATTTCAAAAGTTTTAGAAATGTTCTTATTTCTTGTCTTTTAATGGTTTAGATTTCTGGGTTTTGGCTTTCTTTTACTGCGTTACGCCTGTAGACGTTGCGTAGTATTAGGGCCGTCACGTGCCAATTTCGGGTCGTGACAAGTAGGGTTCCTCATCCACTTAAGAGATGCTTCGGTTTTCTCTTTGACAGTGGGAGCGAGGATTGCATCATGGGATGATGACCTAACTAGTTTCGAGTAGGCCATCAAGAGTGGTGACTCTATGAGAATGGCTGGATGATAAGAGATCTAAGATGTAATCCATATACACCAACAAAGTATGGACTTTGGTTGCTATATCTGAAGGGTTAAATCCCTATTAGATATCTTGAGAAGATTACTTGGTGTACATGGAAAAGTTGAGACTTTCTAAAGCAAAGGCTTGTTGTAAATGGTTCTCGTCATCGACCAGGTGTGGATAATGATGAAACCTTTTCTAGTCCCTATGCTTAAGTCCATCCGGATCCTACTTTCCATTACTACATACCATGACTACGATATCTTACGGTTGGGTGTCATGACCCCTTTTCTAAATAGTGATTTAGAAGAGAGCGACTATAAGTACACATCCAGAGGGCTTCGTAGACAGTGGGAGCAGCAGATACGTGTGCAAGATGCTTTATGGGATAAAAAAGGCATCGCGGAGTATGAACATCTGTTTTTATGTGGTAGTCAAAGAGTTTGACTTCATCAAAATGGTGTAGGGTTACTAGGAACACTCAAGAGGTTCCACAAGGCATCAACCATGCCAAATTCAAAAATTTAGGTGCCGAGAAACCCTAATATAGATCGTTAACTAGAGATTAGGCAAAACTACAAGCAAGCAAACAACTTTGCTAATAAGAGAATGGAAATACAACCTTTGTAGATCCGGTCCACCACTTCTTTAGCTCCGAGATGACGTCCCGTCACTGCGATCACCGGGATCCCGGACTCTAGCGATGGTTTCATCGGAGAAATGAGCAGGCTAGGTCGTTGACTTCGATACTGAAGATGATCTACGTCGAGGCAACTCTAACTCAAGCTCCATCTTCACTTGGTCATGAAACTTTTGAAGATCACACACTCTACTACATGGCAAGTGGTAGAGGATGAAGAAATAGGAAGTGGGTTCACTTTGGATTTGGATTTCTCACTTGATTTCATCACTTAGAATTTTCTAGCAAGCTTTTCTTTTCTTCATGAAGAAGAAGAAGAAGATGAAAGAAAAAGAAATATCACAAAAAGAAAATTCAAGTGATATCTATCATATTGCAACCATGGGTGAGATAAACTCATGTAGAGAATAAACTAGGGTTTAGGTAAATCGTTAGGGTTAAGGAATAAAACAAAATGGTAAGACTTTTTCAAAGATGCTAGAAAATAACATGAAGCTTCTAGTAAAGAAAAGAAACAAAGCCACCATTTTGTTTTAACTAAATAAATAAAATAAATAAAGAAATAAATAATACCTTAACCATTAACCTAAACTATGGTTTAAAGCATGCACACCCAAGTTTGCATGTATCATCAAACATGACACAAACATATATCATATATACAATGTGCACAATCTAGTGAGAAGATAATCTTAAGTGAACCAATACTAGTTAATGTAAAGTAATATATCAAATATATAATTATACATTAAATCATTAAATCAACACTTGATTTAAAGATCCGGTCATACTGCATATAACCGACTAATATCAAGTGCATCAATGTATCGAATCAACACTTGATTCGGTAACCCGGCTATATCTCATATAACCGTCCAATAATAAAAATCGCGAGAATAGAATACAGCATCACATACTCGTATTATTCTCGGTCCCGCACATATCTCATATGCGCTCCTATTTCGTTTCGCTTGAGCCAGGAAACCTCTGTGTAGGACTCTAAAGACTCGTCAATACGCCGGCAGTAGGTGATGATCATATCAAACTCCCACAAGCCGCAAGCGGTCTGCTAAACGTAACGTCCACCCGGGTATTGAGCGATCAGAAGATCAACGAGCAAGACCGCTCACACTCCTGTGAATCCAACCAGTAACACTTACCGTACAGTCCGGTCTGTTCGTCTGATATGTCGCATATCTCGCCTAGAGGTGGTAAACGTCAGACCCCATTAGCTCAATAAGTCGTGTCGATTTTAGGTCTATAACAGTTTGAGAAACTACTGGTAACACTTACCAGTAAATATCAGCAACCCTGGCCAGGGATTTCCGGTTATAGCCAATCGAACACAGCGCAACATCAACTCCCTATACCGGGAGAGACGAATCCCCTCCTATCGCTCATTGCCTCCATGTGATTCGGGACTGTACCCAAAAACCACCGTTTTGCATGCCCTCTTGGACGTGGTAAGGTGGAAATCAAAGCACAGTGGGAATCACACAAGACTCTATGACGATCTCGGGTCTACAGACTAACCTGTACCAGTGTCACCAGAGAACTGCCATCTGACGTAAGGTATAATACCATTTGGGATTTATCGGCGAGTCCGTCCAGTGTACCCAGTCTCTACTGAGCACCCGTATATCATCTCTGATGTCAAACACCAATGGATATGGGATCATCCATCGCCCATCTGTATGGGTCGAGAAGGTATACGCTAGTCTACTCTGGTATATCGATGCCCCGTCTCGATACACCCACGACTAGGGACCTTGAAGGATGTACTTATGGACTACCATGTCCCCACTAGTATGATCCGCATCACAGTCCAGGTAGTCAAGTACACATCCTAAGGTCTTTACCGACATGTAACAGAGAGACAATCAGTGTACACGTTAAGGTAAAGAGCAACCAGATAGCATACTATCATGTCGAGCAAGAAAGTCCTCCCTATATATGTCCCAGCATCCACTACAATATAGATCCTATGTACAGTAATGGCCTCTAGGGCATACATATAACTAACAATCTCCCGCTTGCACTAGGGCCATCTGTAGCAGTGGTTGTAGTATCTCATACTCAACCATCCCATAAAAGTCCCTCTCTGGGAAAAGGCCTCTGTGAGTGGATCCGCCATGTTGTTCTCTGAGTCTACTCTCCTAACCTCGATCCCCTGGAGATCAACCATCTCCATGATCAGGTGATACTGCCTTAGAATATGTCTGGATCACTGACGGGACGGGCGTTCCTTGGCATAAGCCACAACTCCATTGTCACACAATGGGAGGAACGAAGTTCATCTCATGAACTAATATACATCCAGACTACCTCTTTGGTAGCATCTTAAATAGCGATGTCACCAGCCTTTATCGTCTAGTTTTCCACGGTATTTAGCTTGGAACTCTTCCAACATACCGTCCCTCCACTGAGGGTAAAGACAATGCCTGCGACTGACATTCAGTCGTCCTTATCACCCTGGAACCTTTCCAGTGATTCTCCCAGGATCCATTGATACCATCGTACTACACCTAGTGAGAATCCTAACATCCATTTAGATCTATCTCATAGATCCAAAACTCAGGATTTAGGAGGTATCATCTTGATCCTATATGGAGAATCCTTGTGATAAGCGGAGATTGACCGAGCGTAGCATAGGAAACTACTTCCCTATCAAGAGTATGTTATCTACGTACTCTATGAGGATCACCACCATACTCTCTACTACCTTTTTGTATATACAAGGTTCATCTACCATTTTGATAAAGTCAAACTCTTTGACTACCATATCAAAACAGATGTTCCATCTCCGCGATGCCTGCTTTATCACATAAAACATCTTGCTCACGTTTCCGCTGCTCCCACTGTCTGCGAAGCCCTCTGGCTGTGTACTTATAGACGCTCTTTTCTAAAACATCACATAGAAAAGCAGTCATGACACCCAACCACCAGATATCGTAGTCATGATATGCAGCAATGGCAAGTAGGATCCGGATGGACTTAAGCATAGCCACTGGAAAAGGTTTCATCATTTTCCACGCCTGGTTGATGACGAAAACCTTTAACAAGTCTAGCTTTGAAAGTCTCAACTTTTCCATCTACACCAAGTAATCTTCTCAAGATATACTTGCTCTTGATGGGGATTTAACCTTCAGATATAGCAGCCAAAGTCCATACTTTGCTGGTGTACATGGATTCCATCTCAGATCGCTAAGCATCTAGACATTCTTATAGAGTCCCACTCCTGATGGCCAGCTCGAAACTAGTTGGGTCATCATCTCATGATGCAATCCTCGCTCCCACTGTCATAGAGAAACCGAAGTATCTCTCTGGTGGGTGAGGAACCCTACTAGATCGGCGGAGAGGCTGAGGTTCGTTGGTGGCTATTGAATCCTTTGGTTCTACCAAATCAGCAGCTGCAGTTTGTATAGCTAGAAATCTTTTCGGTTCTACCTCATGTCCACTTATTTCTTCACAAGAAATTCCCTTTCATATAGGTGGCATGCTGAGAAACAAAACATTTTTGTTCCTTGGTTAGGTAGAAGATATTCCCTTGCGAATGCATGGGATATCCAACAAACTTCCGCAGAATTGACTTTGCCTCGAGCTTGTCCGGATTATGCTTTTTAGACATAGGCCGGACAACCCCAACTCTTAAGAAACTTAAGATATGGGCTCTTCCCTTTCCATGTCTCATATGAAGTAGTAGGCAGTTGATTTGATCGGAACCCTATTCTTATGCAACTTCATAAGTGCATAACTCCCTAAAAGGAAATAGGAAACTCAGTAGTACTCATCATAGAGCACACCATATCTAATAGGGTGTGATTGCTCCGCCCCGATACACCGAGGTGCTGTGGTGTATCCGGACGAGTAATGCTGAGAGAGAATCACATTCTCCTTTAGAATAATCCAGGAATTCCGTGCTCAAGTATTCTCCTCCTTGATCACATCAAAGGACATAATACTTATACCCGTTTTTGGTTCTCTACTTCTAACTTATATTCTGTGAATATCTCAAAAGGTTCGGACTTGTGTTTCAACAGGAACATATGTCTGAATCTATAGAGATCATCAGAGAATGTAATGAAGTACAAAGAACCGGTCTTGGCATGTGTAGACAGGGGACCTTCATACATCAACATGTATCATCCCAAGAGTACACTAACTCTTTCTCTGCTTCCAATAAACAGAGCTGTGGTCATCTTATCCTTGTGACGTGACCGGCAAGTTTTTACAAGATGTAAATTCAAACTAATTTAAATATGCATCTAAATGTAACTTCGGCCATTCGGGTCGCATTGATATGACCTAGTCTACAATGCCTCAAGAAGGATTCGTTCATTTCTGAACTCTTCCTCTCGTGTGTGTTCCGTATACTAAGAACTGTAGTTTGATTTAGAACATCAATGCTTTTAGATAATGTTCCTGAACCGATCAACTTTTGATATAGGAAATGTTCAAAACATTATCCAACAATACAAAATTTTATCATTTCTTAACTAATAAAGAGACTGATATGATTTTGTATATCAGGTTCGGTATCTAACAACATTCGTTCAGAATCAATGTACTTGGAATACAGGGTGACAGTGACCAACAGACTTGGCTGCAACACTTGCACCGTTTTCTGTCTCATGAAACTTATCACCCGTTCTCAGTTCTTTACCTATCTGTAGCCCATGTAATATATGTGGGATCCTGATCCGGTATCATATACCCAGGACGTAAATGACATTTGAGAAACAGTTCTCTGTAATGAACACACCCGAAGATGATGTATCAACATGAACTTTCTTCGTTTGGGTGGCACGGGAATTCTGGTAATCCCGAATTTCCTGCTCTGTCTTATAAAAATTATAAGTTGGAGCGGGACCAACGTTCCCCAGCTCAGTATAACAAGCGGATTTGGTCAATATATCCGTTTTCTTATCTTGATTAAGGCGTGACATGGTCGCAACCTGGAGAGAGAGAGAGAAGAAAACACTCTGCGTGCGCTCTTGCAAGATCAGATTGGTTATTATTTTATCTAATCAGGATGGCTCCCACTGTTTTTATCAAATCTTCCTTCAAACCCTAAAAGGAAAGACTATCCGGGATTAATTATACCCTACAAGTTCGCCAATCTTTCAGCCAGGCCAGTGTCGGTACTTTGAGGGAGGTTCCCCGTGCTTTCGCATGGACCTAATGAAAGTAAACCTCGTTTTCCCAGAGACGTAACCCCGTTGACACCTTTCTAGACACCTACTTGATCGGCTAATTGTAATGTGTAAAACTCTCCCAGGAGTAACAATTACTCGCAGTGGGTATCGGGATCCAACTATCTCATAGAAGGTACGCAATCTCATTGCAAATCTCAACACTTGAAATTCCCGATAATTTAGCCCCTAACGTGCTATGACCTTGACGAAAGCCAACAAACCATAGCCCGCTAGTCAAGTTCAACCCATACATTTCTTGACTGAGTTAAACCCACCCGCACGACCCTTGACGAAAGCCAACAAAGCCGTACGACTACCCTAATCCAATCGCATCGTATGCAGCAGATAAGCAGCATATAGCTACCGCACACTACACCTTGACGAAAGCCAACAAATGTAGCATGAATACTATATACAACTTATCTGAAATGACGGAGGGCTACGATAGGTTTTTCTGAAAACCTATTGCGTAATGAACTTGATATCGTTGTAGAATCAAATGATTTTAAAATGGAGTGTTTTTTAGGCTTTTCTAGTTTTGCTAAAGAGGTCACTCCCGGTGAAGGGATCCTCGACCCTTTCCTTATCGAATAAGGTGCAGGATATATCATATATACCGCTGTGCAAAGAAAAAACTATATAAGCAATCAAAAGACAAACCGAGGGTTGTAGCATCTCCCAGTTATTGCTAAAGGGGTCACTCCCGGTGAAGGGATCTCGGTCATTTCCTTATCGAATAAGGTGCAGGATGTTCTACAAGGAACACCGCGATGCAAAGAAAGAACTGTAGCTACCTGTTTTTGAAAATTCGATTCCACAACATCATTAGGTTTCTTTTATTTCATTAATCTCATTAATGAAGTCTCATCATTTTAGTCACCTAAACATCACAGATAAATACGACGTACACTTATGCCATCCGCATTCGCCTCGATGTCCCCTCGTGCACCGTTAGGTTAGGTAACTAACGACAGAGCGGGGCAGGGCTACCGCGGGTGTAAAACATAAGTAACGTCTATATAATATATCATATATACTATATATAATATCTATCTGAACAAATCACATGATCACATCACAGATAACGCAGCAGAAAATATCATATGAAATATTGGATATACTAGGAAGTCCGTGTTTTATTTTGAGCCTGAATAAAACACGGATTCCACGGTCATGATGAATAGCCAATCCCACACCCCTAGACCCCTACGAGAGCGGCAAGCAACCCTACCAGTTCTAGGGTTAGGAGACCCGGACTCGACTCCTCGAGATGGTCTTCCACTAGACCCTAGAACCCGGTTACTTGTGCTCCCCTCCTTGGGTCTATCCTAATGCGGAAAAGAAAATAATATACAAATGGTGACATCATCCACAACCTGGAAGTGCACCAATAAAAGAATATTACATACAATTAAATTTTACATGAATGAAAATAAAAACTCTCATCTCACATAAAACCCCCAGCTATTCAAACGCGACGATCCAATATAACATATCCAGCAACACATAACATCACATGTCATCATCGTAAGTAAATGTGCGCATCCCAATTGTCGTTGACATATAGCAACGAAACCGGCGATATCACATATTGCACTTACGGTCACAGAAAAGAAAGTGTAAAACTACAACAGTTGGAATCCGCAACTCCTTTAGACATCGCATGCTTAACCAAATGAATTCCTTAGACATCGCATGCCTAACAATTATAAACCCTGCATTTTAGTCTCATTATCGAAAACTCTTTTCAATATCAAGTCGGGCAATTCAGCAAGATTCCCGACATGCTGATCGAATGCTCGTCGCAAACTTTAGTAGACGGCCGGAACCTTGATACCGTCGACGAAGTGCACCAAGGCGGAACACCGCTACCGCGAGCACCCGAACGGATGCTTTCGGCGACAGGGTTCTCCTACAGTCACTTGGTCGGGGCTATGGGGTGTGGCTGTCTATTATGTTTACCCGGCGAGTATCCGCGTACGCTACGTGATTGTGACGGAGTTTTGATCACATCAAAATTCCGTGGAAACCGATCATGTGAGACTAAACTGCTATGTTTATAACATCCAAATCAGTTATCTCATAACTACTTGTGGATTCCAAATATTGTATCACATTCCAGATAAATTGAAAATATTAAACTTTCCAATCGAACAATCAAACACCCAAGTTTTCCCGAAACAGCTCAACACATGAAATAAGTTTTAAAACATTCACTTCATGCCACAGTACCAACGGTCAAGCCCTAGAATTGTCAAGCCAATGCCTCACATGTGGCACGCCGTACTGCCCCAAACCCTAAGGTTCAAAGGGCAGTTCAAGACGGTCACATAATCGAGTTAAGGTTTGTTGTCTTCAAGAGGGTCCATCGCGTTACTTGCACTACTTAGAACGTTCTCAAACTACGGAAAAATCCAACACTTGGAAATTTCCCGGCAGGGGAAAAATTGGGTATTTATATCCGGTCGAACTTTTTAACATGTTCTAAATTACCCGGAAAAACACATAGACGCGGTTAAAGTTTCCGATCGAATCATCGAATCCCCAACACACCCCAGATAACTCAACTCTTGAGTATGAATTAAAAATTCCCATAAATGTCAGGAAGGTCGTACCAAAGAAACTGTGTAGAAAGCGCACCATAAACGCACTGTTGCGCCGCGGAACCGCCGCGGAAGGCATGTTCCTGCCGCGGTTCCGCGGCGCTTTAAGCGCGTTACTGGATCGTTTTTCACACAGTGCCTTAGAATTACCTGCTGATATTTTTGGGTATTTTTAATTAGGAAAAAACCACAATTTCAGAAAATATACAGAGAGGGTTAAAGGTTAGGGTTTCGGGGTTCGATCGAATTTCTAACATCGTCTACTCAGAGCCTAAGGCTTGGAACCTCTTGAGTGTGCCTAGTAACCCTACAGTAGATCGTTAACTAGAGATTAGGCGAAACTACAAGCAAGCAAACAACTTTGCTAATAAGTGAATGGAAATACAACCTTTGTAGATCCGGTCCACCGCTCCGAGATGACGTCCCTTCGATGCGATCACCGGGATCCCGGACTCTAGCGATGGTTTCGTCGGAGAAATGAGCGGGCTAGATCGTTGACTTCGATGCCGAAGATGATCTACGTCGAGGCAACTCTAACTCAAGCTCCATCTTCACTTGGTCATGAAACTTGTGAAGATCACACAGTCTACTACATGGCAAGTGGTAGAGGATGAAGAAATAGGAAGTGGGTTCACTTTGGATTTGGATTTCTCACTTGATTTCATCACTTAGAATTTTCTACCAAGCTTTTCTTTTCTTCATGAAGAAGAACAAGAAGATGAAAGAAAAAGAATTATCACAAAAATAAAATTCAAGTGATATCTATCATATTGCAACCATGGGTGAGATAAACTCATGTAGAGAATAAACTAGGGTTTAGGTAAATGGTTAGGGTTAAGGAATAAAACAAAATGGTTAGACTTTTTCAAAGATGCTAGAAAACAACATGAAGCTTCTAGTAAATAAAAGAAAGAAAGATACCATTTTGTTTTAACTAAATAAATAAAATAAATAAATAATACCTTAACCATTAACCTAAACTATGGTTTAAAGCATGCACACCCAAGTTTGCATGTATCATCAAACATGACACAAACAAGTGCACAAACATATATCATATATACAATGTGCACAATCTAGTGAGAAAATAATCTTAAGTGAACCAATACTAGTTAATGTAAAATAATATATCAAATATATAGTTATACATTAAATCATTAAATCAACACTTGATTTAATGATCCGGTCATACTGCATATAACCGACTAATATCAAGTGCATCAATGTATCGAATCAACACTTGATTCGGTAACCCGGCTATATCTCATATAACCGTCCAATGATACAAATCGCGAGAATAGAATACAGTATCACATACTCGTATTATTCTCGGTCCCGCACATATCTCATATGCTCTCCTATTTCGTTTCGCTTGAGCCAGGAAAGCTCTGTGTAGGACTCTAAAGACTCTTCAATACGCCAGCAGTAGGTGATGATAATATCAAACACCCACAAGCCACAAGCGGTCTGCTAAACGTAACGGCCACCCGGGTATTGAGCGATCAGAAGATCAACGAGCAAGCCCGCTCACACTCCTGTGAATCCAACCAGTAACACTTACCGTACAGTCCGGTCTGTTCGTCTGATATGTCGCATATCTCGCCTAGAGGTGGTAAACGTCAGACCCCATTAGCTCGATAAGTCGTGTCGATTTTAGGCCTATAACAGTTCGAGAAACTACTGGTAACACTTACCAGTAAATATCAGCAACCCTGGCCAGGGATTTCCGATTATAGCCAATCGAACACAGCGCAACATCAACTCCCTATACCGGGAGAGACGAATCCCCTCCTATCGCTCATTGCCTCTATGTGATTCGGGACTGTACCCAAAAACCACCATTTTGCACGCCCTCATGGACGTGGTAAGGTGGAAATCAAAGCACAGTGGGAATCACACAAGACTCTATGACGATCTCGAGTCTATAGACTAACCTGTACCAGTGTCACCAGAGAACTGCCATCTGACGTAAGGTATAATACCATCAGGGAGTTCTCGGCGAGTCCGTCCAGTGTACCCAGTCTCCACTGAGCACCCGTATATCATCTCTGATGTCAAACACCAATGGATATGGGATCATCCATCGCCCATCTGTATGGGTCGAGAAGGTATACGCTAGTCTACTCTGGTATATCGATGCCCCGTCTCGATACACCCACGACTAGGGACCTTGAAGGATGTACTTATGGACTACTATGTCCCCACTAGTATGATCTGCATCATAGTCCAGGTAGTCAAGTACACATCCTAAGGACTTTACTAACATGTAACAGAGAGACAATCAGTGTACACGTTAAGGTAAAGAGCAACCAGATAGCATACTATCATGTCGAGCAAGAAAGTCCTCCCTATATATGTCCCAGCATCCACTACAATATACATCCTATGTACAGTAATGGCCTCTAGGGCATACATATAACTAACAATTGGTAGATGAACCTTGTATATACAAAAGGTTGTAGGGATTATGGTGGTGATCCTCGTATTGTACGTGGATGACATACTCTTAATAGGAAAGGAGTTTCCTATGCTACACTCGGTCAATCTCCTCTTATCACATGGATTCTCCATATATAGGATCAAGGTGATACCTCCTAAATCCTGGGTTTTGGATCTATATAATAGATCTATGCGGATATTAGGATTCTCACTAGGTCTAGTGTGATGGTATCAATCGATCCTGTGGAGAATCTCTGGAGAGCTTCCAAGATGGTAAGGTCTACTGAATGTCAGTCATAGGCATTGTCTTCACCCTTAGTGGAGGGACGGTATGTTGGAAGAGTTCTAAGCTAGATACCATGGCAAACTAGACGATATAGGATTGATACATTGCTACCAAGGATGCTACCAAAAAGGCAGTCTGGATATATATTAGTTCATGAGATAAATTTCGTTCCTACCATTATGTGACAATGGAGTTGTGGCTAAGGCCGAGGAACCCCCGTCCCATCAATGATCCATACATATTCTTAGGCAATATCACCTGATCATGGAGATGGATGATCTCCAGGGAGATCGAGGTTAGGAAAGTAGACTACAGAGGAAAACAATGTGGATCCACTCACAAAGGCCTATTCCCAGGAGAGACTTTTATGGGATGGTTGGGTATGAGATACTTCAACCACTGCTGATTGTTGGGTATGAGATACTACAACAGATGGCCCTAGGGCAAGTGGGAGACTGTTAGTTATATGTATACCCTAGAGGCCATTACTATACAAATGATGTATATTGTAGTGGATGCTTGGACATATATAGTGAGGACTTTCTTGCTCGACATGATAGTATGCTATCTGGATGTTCTTTATCTTAACATATACTCTGATTGTCTCTATGTTACATATTGATAAAGCCCTTAGGATGAGTAATTAACTACCAGGACTATGATGCAAATCATACTAGTGGGGACAGAGTAGTCGTTAAGTACATCCTTAAAAAGTTCCTAGTTGAGGGTGTATCGAGACAGGGCATCAATATACCAGTGTTGACTAGCGTATAACTTCTCGACCCATGAAGATGGGCGATGTATGATCCCATATCTATTGGTGTTTGACATCAGAGACAGTATACAGGTGCTCAGTGGAGACTGGGTAGAGTGGGCGTACTCACCGAGAACTCCCAGATGGTATTATACCTAACGTCAGATGGCAGTTCTCTGGTGACACTGGTACAGGTTAGTCTGTAGACACGAGATCCTCATAGAGTCTTGTGTGATTCCCACTGTGTTTTGATTTCCACCTTACCACATTCAAGAGAATGTGCAAAACGGTGGCTTTTGGGTACAGTCCCAAATCACATGGAGGCAATGAGTGATAGGAGGGGTTTCGTCTCTCCCGGTATTGGGGGTTGATGTTGCGCTGTGCTCGATTGGCTATAACAGGAAGTCCCTGGCCAGGGCTGCTTCAGAGATATACTGGTAAGTATTATTAGTAGTTTCTCGACCCGTTATGAGCCTCATATCGACACGACTTATCGAGTTGCTGGGGCCTGACGTTTACCACCCCAAGACGAGATATGCGACATATCAGACGAAGAGACCGGACTGTACGGTAGTATTACTGATTGGATTCTCAGAAGTGTGAGCAGTCTTGCTTAATGATCTTCTGATCGCTCAATACCGGGGTGGCCATTACGTTTAGTAGACCGCTTGCGGCTTGTGGGTGTTTGATATGATCATTACCTACTGTCGGCGTATTGACGAGTCTTTAGAGTCCTACACAGAGGTTTTCTGGCTCAAGCGAAACGAAGTAGAGAACATATCTGATATCTGCGGGACCGAGATTAATACGATATGAGATACCATATTCTATTCTCGCGTTTTATGACATTGGTCAGTTATATGCGATATAGCTGGGTTATCGGATCAAGTGTTGATTTGATAAGTTGTTACATATGATATTAATCGGTTATATGTAATATAGCCGGATTATTAAATCAAGTGTTGATTTGATAATCTAATGTATAATTATATATTTGATATATTTTATTACAATAACTAATATTAAGCTCACTTATGATTTCTTTTTCTTATTTTGTACATAAGTATATATATGATATATATAAGTGTACATTATTTTGTATCTTGCTTGATGATACATGCCACAAAGGTGTGTGTATGACTTACACCTTGTTTGGTTTAATTTCTAGGGTTTTATTTATTTTGGTAATTACAAAAGGTGGCATTTTTTCTTGGATGAAAGCTTATAGAAGCTTGTAGTCTTCATTGACGAAGTCAACTCTTTTGTTTTGGCTAAGATATTTGTTAACCCAACCAATTAAATCTAGCCATGATTAGCTCTCTACAAAGTTTAATATATGATATTAACTCACCATGGTTGCCATTATCTTATGGATAATGATCAAGAGAGCTTACTTCTTCTTCCTCCTCAAAAAAGCTTTCTTGCTTCAATGGAGTTGATGAAAAAGTGTGAGAAAATCAAATCTAAAGTGAGCCCACTTCCTACTTCATCATCCTCTACTACTTACCATTTAGTATACGGTGTTTGGTTCACTAATTCCGTAATTAGTGAAGAGATAGCTTGGGTTAGTGTCCCCTCGACGTAGATCATCTTCGGCCTCGAAGACTTCGAAGAAAGCATGTTCGTTTCTTCAAGGGAGCCTCTCTAGAGTTCGGAGTTCATGATCGCAGTGAAGGGACTACAACACGGAGCTATTGATGTGAAGGAACAGTCTACAAAGGTTGTATTCCTTGCTCACATTACTCCCAAAGTGTTTGCTTTTCTATTCCGTCGGATTTCTAGTATACGATTCTAGGGTTAGGGTTAGCTAGAACGGAAAATTTTTAATTTGGCATGGACGATACCTCCCGAAACCTTGCTTCCATGCTAGGTAACCATGCAAAAGGATCGAGCTTGCTTATTGTCTTCGAGACCGAAGATGACCCACCTTTAAGTCTCTCTCACCCAAGCTCACTCTTCACTAATCAAAGCATTAGTGAAGCAAACAAGCTAAACTAATAGGCTAGAAAAGTGTAGGTTGATAAAGTAGGAATTTTGCTCACTTTTTCGTCTTCTTTTTCTTTTCTTTTCTATTTTGCTCACTTTTTCTTTTCTTTTCTCTCCTCAAGAATATCCTAGAGAAGAAGAAGAAGGAGATGAACTTGGATGAGAGAGTGAGGTTCAATGAACCATGTGAGGTGAGTGATAAGATAAGTATCAATGGCATGATAAATATCCAATGAATAAAACAAAAATGAGATGAGTCATGGTTTCTACATGCTTCTCCAAGCATCTAAGCAAATGGCTCATTCTTATTTTTCTTTAATTCATTTATATTTATGATTATCTTCACTCCCATGTAATTCTCATATATCCTAGTTCTATGTATCATCAACCATGATACATATAGCATATACATATATTTATATATCACATATACATTAATATGTATAAAGAGAAGAAAATCATTAGTGAGCTTGATATTAGTTAATATATATAAATATATCAAATATAAATATATATATCAAATTATTAAATCAACACTTGATTCAATAATCCGGTTATATCATATATATATATATATGTATGTATGTATATATGTATGTATGTATGTATGTATGTATGTATATCACATTATTAAATCAACACTTGATTCAATAATCCGGTTATACCACATACAACCAGCAAATATTCAATATTAGTATATATATATATATGTATGTATGTATGTATGTATGTATGTATATCATATTATTAAATCAACAATTGATTCAATAATCCGGTTATACCACATACAACCAGCAAATATTCAATATTAGTTAATATATATATATATATATAATTATTGAATAAACACTTGATTCAATAATCTGGCTATATCAAATATAATTCGGTTAATATCAAATACGTATACATAAATCAAATCATTGAATCAACACTTGATTCAATAATCCGGTTATATCATATATAACCTGACTGATATCAAATATCGCTAGATTAGAATACGGTATCACATATTCATATTTAATCAAGCTCCAACATATATCACCATATGTGCCCTAGTTCGTTTCTCTTGAGCTAGGAAACCTGACTCTAAAGACTCGTCAATACGCCAGCAGTAGGTAATGATCACACCAGATACCCACAAGCCATCAGCAGTACTAGCTGGACGGAACGGCTACTCAGGTATTGAACGAATAGAAGATCAACAAGGAAACTTGTCCAAACTCCCGTAGAGCCTATAAGCAACACTGACTGTACAATCCGGTTTCTTCATGTGATATGTCGCAAATCGAATCTATGGGGTGGAATCGTCAGACCCCCACTAACTTGATAAGTCATGCAGATGGCCTATAACCTTTTAAGAAGCTACTGATAACACTTACCAGTAAATCTCATCAGCCCTGGCCAGAGACTTACTGTTATAGCCATTCGAGCATAGTGCAATATCAACTCCCAATACCGTGAGAGACGAAAACCATCCTATCGCTGACTGCCTCCATGTAACTCGGGACTGTGCCCAAAATCCACCTGTTTGCACTACTCCTTTGAGCCATGGTAGGGAGAAAATCAAAGCACAGTGGGTACCACATAAGACACTATGGCGATCTCGGGTCTATAGACTAACCTGTACAACTGTCACCAGAGAACTGCTATCTGACGATAAGTATGGTACCATCTAGGAGTTCTCGGTGAGTCCTGTTTGGTGTACCCATTATCTAATAAGCACTTGTGAATAGTCTTTGATGTCAAACACCAATGCTTATGGGATCAACCATCGCCCCATACAGGGTCAAGAAACAAACACACTAGTCTGCACTGGAATATCGATTCCCTGTCACAATACTCTCTCGACTAGAAACTGTTAAAGGATGTGCTTACGGACTACATAAGCCCCACTAGTATGATCTGTGAGAGATAGTGCCCTCAGAGTCAATTATTGGATCACAGGCACGTGATTGAAATGATTGGTGGAGGACCTATCCCGAAAGGACAGTCTTACTCGAGATGATAGTATGCTATCTGGTTTACCTTTATCATCGTGTACTGCTTTAGGTGACCTTACAGGTCGCTATTGCACGTTGATAGAGCCCCTAGGATTCTTGCTTTACTGCCAGCAGTATGAGGGCGATCATATACGTGGGAGCTAGTAGTCTATAAGCACATCCTTAAAAGGTCCCTAGTCGTGGGAGTTTCGAGACAGGGCATCGATACTCCAGAGTAGACTAGTGTATACAGTCGAGACCCCAACGAGGGGCGGTGGCTGGTCTCACAAGCCACTGGTGTCAGTTGGATCACCTAAGATGTATACAGGTGCTCATTGGGTTATGAGTACACTGGACAGGACTCGCCGGGAACATGCTAGTTGTCTTATACCTGACGTCAGATAGCAGTTCCCTGGTGACATGTGTACAGGTTAGTTCATCGACCTGAGATCGTCATTTGTCTCGTGTGAGTTCCCACTGTACTTTGATTACTACCCTACCACGCTCAAAGGAGATGTGCAAACAGGTTTTAGTTGGGTACAGTCCCGAGCCACATGGAGGCAGTGAGCGGATCTGCAGGGGTTCGTCTCTCCCGGTATTGGGGGTGAGGTCGCGCTGTGTCTAGGAGAGCCATTACACGACGTCCTTGGCCAAGGAAGGAGATTTACTGGTAGGTATTCCAGTAGTATCTCAGTGTGTTCTGGGCTACACTCCGACACGACTTGTACCGCTTTTGGGGGTCTGACTTTTACCAACCCCGTAGGCCCGCCATGCGATGCTCATAGACGAACGGACCGGACTGTACGGATTTTGTCACTGACAGGCTCAGTAGGGTGTCAGGATGAGTTCACTCATCGACGTCCCTTTTGGTCAATACCTGGTAGCAGCTTACGTATGGCTAATACCTCTGACTTGCTAGTGGTTAAATCCACAGCCAAAGTGTTGACGAGTCTTTAGAGTCCCCCACAGACCGTTTTCTCAAGTTTCGGGAGAAACGCTATAGAGGCCGTATGGGGATATGGCAGGGTTCGATCAGATACGTGCGGTATTGCACAGATCATGATCGGACGGATAATACTAGCGGGCTTTGGTTTAAGCCGGATCCTAGTATTGTACAGTGTAGATCTGTCTTGTTGCATTTGTATTCGGTCGAAATACAAATGTGGGTATGTATATACAGTCGGGTGGTTTTCCTGTAATTTATTACGGGATCGGTTTTCTGAAGTTGCCAGTTTTTTTTCCGTTTCAGCCATTTTCCGTTGTTTCCTTTCTTTGGCTGAAAATTGGTGGAGGGGGTTATTTGCAATTGTGCAATTAACAATTGAGGAGTCTTTTGCATCATGATGGTTTCATGATGGTTGCACCATCCCTTGACTTTCTTGAGTTCATGATGGCTTGACTTTTAATGATGGTTGTATGAGTGTTGGACTTGGTTTATGATCATGGTTGATCATGATAACCCTTTCTCTCTCTTGCATTATTTTGACTCACTCTCTATTGATTCATGGCCGGCCAAGGGAAGAGTGGGGGCTGTCCAAATATTTGGGGTGGGGTTTTTCATCTTTTTGGCTTGCTAAAAACCCCTTTAGCTCATCTCCAATTGATATATCATTCCTCCACCAAAAAGGTAACTTCAACCCCATGAGACACATAGCTTTCTACACTACATTCTACAACAATTCTTGGGCACGTCGGCTCGCCAACTTCGTGCCCGAGTTGCCTCGGTCCAGAGGTGGGAGCCCGTAAAAGAAGCCGGCGACGTGGTGCCCTTCTGGCGAGGAGGTGAAGACCGGAGATTCCGCGGGAGATCGGGACGACGACGAGAAAACCGAAGGACACGGATCGCTCGGTATATCTTTCTACCCCTTCTCTAGTTAGCTAGGATTAGATTAATGACCCGATCCGGGATTTTAGTGCGCGGTGTTGCCGGTTCAAAAGTTAAAGTAAATTATCGTTTCCGCATTTTGGCCTCGGATTGACGGCCGGTGCGCCGCCGTGCACTTACATTGTTATCAGAGCCACGCCATTAACCTAGTCTAGCTTGCTCTAGTATGATTAAAGACTCGATCGAACAAAAATCCCAAAAACCGTATTTTCTAATGTATCAGGTTTCTGTCGAAATTTTTCGGGCTCTAAATATTTTTCAGGTTGTTGCAGAAACAAGTGCAGGGAATTCTAAGAACTCTGGAAAAATTCGATGCATTGAATCCATGGTGGGACCGCGGAACCGCGGCCAAACCCCTGTTCGGGCCGCGGTTTCGCGGCAGTAATGTGTGATCGATGCATTAAATTTTTCCAGTAGGCTTTTGGGTTGGAAATGTGGGTTTTGGAATATTCTTTTTGGGCCCAGAATTTCTTTATGTGCTACAGTAGTGCTTGGGGCCCGCATGGGGTAAATTTGATCGATCGAATATTTAAACATGTTAGTTCACAGTATTTACATTATATCTGCGACCGTGAATGTCACTTGATCGGTAAATCCTGTCTAACTGCTATAGCCCGGTTAGACGGATTTGCGAACGTGACATTCATGTTGGTGTTCTGTATTGTGCTGTGATGTTGCGGATTGGTCGTGGGGGATAGCCTGGATGCAATGCTAGTACAGTTTTGGTTGTATTATGTACATTTGATATTGCGGGGCGAGCGTCCGACTTGTGGACTGCCGTTACTGCCTGTTTGTATATTATTCTTTTGGGGCACGACCGGGGTGAGGTCGATGTACCGGTTGTATGTATATTTTACTTTCTGTACTAGGATTACCCCAAGGTGGGGTGCACGGATAGCCGGGTTCTAGACGGCAACCAGCCCGCATCTCATGGCTTTACTCTAGAATTGGCGGGCTATTCGCCGCACTCGTAAGGGGTACAGGTTGACCCAGGAGGGGTGCCCAAACTACTGGATTCCGTGAAGTGCTGGGTGGTCCATTCACGTTGCTGAAGGGGGCTGCCTCGCTTCAGGTTTTGGCGGGTAACTTGCCGCTCCCGTAAGGGTCTAGGATTTCATTGCACAGGCTATCTACACGACCAGGGGAACGTCGGGTTTCAGTAGCAGCTCTGTGAAACCCGGGGATCCCAGATATCTGTATTGTTGTGTGATGCTTATTACATTTCTGTGATGTTGCATTTTATCACGCCTTGAGCGAAATATTATATATTGTTATATATACTAGTAGATGTTGTATATGTTTTGCATCCGCGCTAGTCCAGTCCCCGCTCTGTCGTTAGTTAAGTAACCTAACGGGTAATGACGGGACCCAGTGGCGAATGCGGATGGCATATACATACATCTTTATTTTCGTTCTTTATTGGTGTGATCAATTGATGGGACTGGGTTGATTCGGATCAATGCAAGTTAAACAAACCTATTCTGATGTTGTTGGAAAACTTTTCAAAAAGCTGTTATTGCAAGGACGTTCACTTTTGTTTTGCACAGTGGTATTCAGTTGGAATATCCTGCTCCTCAATCGACGAGGCCAGGGCCGAGATCCCTTCACCGGGAGTGACCCCTTGGACAGAAGTTTGCGTCAGGGAAATAAATTCACTATAGCCGATTACTTTTGCTTTGCATCCTGGTATTCAGTTGGAATATCCTGCAACTCATTCTACGGGGAAAGAGCCGAGATCCCTTCACCGGGAGTGACCTCTTTAGCAAAGGTTTTCGCCACTATATTTTTATAAAAGCTATCCGGTTCCTTCAACGATATCAAGTTCATTACGTTAAAGGTTTTCCGCCAGAAATCATTCGTAGCCCTCCGTCGTTTCAAACGGGTAGCACGTAGTATTCATGCTATGTTTGTTGACCTTCGTCAAGGCATAGTGTATGGTAGCTGCTTGTTACCTTTCTGCTGCATAGATAGATGCGTTGGTTTGGGACAGTCGTATATCCTTGTTGACCTTCGTCAAGGGCTTGTACGGGTGGGTTCAAATTAACCTGGACAATGACGGGTAGAACTTGACATGTGACTTATGATTTGTTGACCTTCGTCAAGGTCATAAGAGCATGGGGTAAAAATCACATTGGGAGTTTCTAAAGAAACTGAAACTTGCCAGATATGCGCATATCTTCTAGAGTGTGATAACGTGAGCGGATTCCGTCACGTTATCATGCGATGATTGTTGGATCCTGATTCCCACTGATGAGTTGGTTTACTCCTCGAGTGATCCCGACTAATTCTTCTTTCACGTTTGGAGAAGAATTTGACGGTACAGTGGGAGGTTTCTAGATTAGATAAAGTGATAACCATTCTGATCTAGGTTAGAGTGCACGCTGAGTGTTTCTTTTCTCTCTCTCTTTGGCAGCGACCATGACCCGACCCTAAGACTATGACTCAGTGACCAAAATCGACCGAACCTTCTTAAACACTGGCTTTTGGATTGACAGAGTTGCATACCTCATTGCCACCCCTACTTTTACCCTTTTCTCTAGGACATCCCGTATTACTACGAATGTCCACTTCCATTGGACAAAACCATCGTATGGTTTTATACGAACTCGAAGGAATTTATTCGAGGATGGTTTCCGGTTCTAGAGAAAACGAATAGGACTATTCAGTTGTCTTTTCCTTTTACCTTCTCTCAGGTTGCGAGTACTCCTTGGTTTAGGAGATAGTACACCTATTATGCAAATTGGATAGTCTTCTTCCAAACCTTAGGCTGGTGCCGAACGGTGGGGAATGAAGAAAACCAATTAGCATAACGATGGTGTACAGAAGGTATTAAATAAAGACATATCAAGGGATTAGAAAGAGGGCAAAGTAAATTGCGACTGCTATTCACGACCAAACAAAGTATTTCTTCACCAATCCTAAATCACCTTTGTATTTCTCCAGGACACTCCGTATCACTACGAAAATCCACAGTTTATTGGATACTCCATCGTATGGTTATATACGAACTCGAAAGGAACTTGTTCCAGTTCGGGAATGGATTCTGGTTCAGGAGAAATAGGAATAAGGTTTATTCGGTTGTCTTTTATCTTCACCTTCTCTCGCATTGCGAGTGCTCCTGGGATTAGGATAGTACACCCATTATGCTTATTGGATAGTCTTCTTCCAAACCATAGGCTGGTGCTGAACGGTAGGGAAAGAAGAATACCATTTAGCCTAAGAGGGTGTGCAGAAGGTAATGACTAAAGACATATAAAAGGATTTGGAAAGATGGCAAAGAATTATACGTTACAGTTGTGAATCTGGATAATGGAAGAGGCATTAGTAGGAATACCGGGATACCCCATCGGAACATTTCAATGTTTCAGTTTCGCTGTGTACTGTTAAAAGAAAACTGATTTCCCAATCAGATCTTGCTCTAGGGTATGTATTTACCAGGTATGATTTTCACATCTGTATGGTTTTACAGAAGATGAGTAGGAGCAAGTTATTGGGAATTAGGTGATCATCCTCATTATATCGGGATTCGTTGTAATCGGTGATATTTGAGGAAGTCATCTGGGTTGTTTGCCGGACGGCAAATATTTGGTTTTGAATATCCGTTGCTATGCACCAATTTCAAATTGATATATCTGTACGTCTATTTTTATAGAGTGAGATATACCTTTTTGAAAATATGTCGATGACATTTACCTATATCAGTGGATGGTTAGGTAAGGAGCATTAAACAGTGGTTTAATTCTTCTTAACAATAATTACAGTTTTCAACCTACGACACACAGGGTTTGAGTTATTAGACTCAAAGGACTTATACAGAGTATTGCATGTTGTCCAGTGTCCATTAGGACAGAGGGGTTGGTCCTCGTACTATATTCGGTTTACTTATGACTTCTCTAGTTCTTAGACAAGTGTTTCGTAGAAACACAAGGTCTGAGTATTGAGAAGTTATAGGTATATGAATAAACTAGAGAATCAGGTGTTGCAAGTATCGGGATTCTTCAAGGTGATCGAAGATATAGATACTTGTGTATGGTATTCAGTTTATAGTAATGATTAAGAGAACTTGATTCTCTTTCAGATTACTCATAATTGGAAGCACTCCTAAGTTGAGTAATGCTGATCGGCCTCTTTCCATTTAGTTGACATGCACTAGAGAAAGCTGCATGATTTGAATCTGGTTCAATTAAATCAGTGCCTCTGTTTCTATATTGGATATAGAACAGTTCATATCTTGACATTATTAAGGTACGGGGATTTGTCCGGCTTATGCTTAAAACCAGACTCTGGATAACTCAAGACACGCTTCTGTAATGGCTGTTTGTGGGTTGACCCAGGCTATGACGAGGGTTGACTTTCTACCATCAGAAAGATCAATAGTGATATTGTTCTTGATTCGCCACAGTTTTAATAAAAATGGATTTTTTCATAAAACAGTAGTGGGAGTATGGTAGAACTAGAAGTGATTCCAGAACCGCAAACGATTACTGAAGATTTGATAAGAACTTAAGGATTCAATCTGGTTTGACATTCCATTGGCCGCTCCGCAGATACGGTGGGTAACCTCAGGCACCCGAGAGGTACTTCGGTATGCTCAAAGACGGTGACAGGGAGGTTCTTGTTTACCCAGACTTGCCATTGCTGTTGTTCCAGACTGTGAGACCCGGCAGGAGGATAAGTATAGCGTCGTTCTAAACTGGCTTTAGAAGTGTACGTCTATATGACTCTGCCAGAGGGTTGTCGTAGTCAGTGGGAGAAGCGGAAGCATTGGTGGAAAAGTAGCTTATGTTTATGGACTAAAGCAGATATAGCGGAGATAGATCATCTATTTTTGATGTGACAGTCATAGGTTTGACTTCATCAGAATAGGGGATGGATCTGTTGAGAAGGTATTAGGGTGTGATGTCCTGGTATTTGGATGACATACACAGAGTAGGAAGTGATATTCCTATACTACGATCGGTTATATTTTGGTTGTCACACAGTGGTTTCTCCACATGGGACTCGGATATTATATCAGACATTCTGGTTACTGGATCTATGGTTTTAGATCTAGATTTGGGTAGTTTCCCAATCAGGGTACTTAGACGGCATTCTAGAGGTACTTTAGAATGGACGACTCTTGGCATGGTGGTGTACCTGCAGGTGATGGAGTCACCCTCTCTCAAGGTGTCTTACAGACTAAAGGGGAGAGGGATGTGCATGATTGGCAGATCACTTGCTTTGGCAATTGAGTCAATCATGAGATGTCAAGTACCACACCAGATATTGTTTTTGCATGAGATGCAATATGTTGATATTGATCCAATCCTGGAGAAACGATCGGAAGCAGTTTTAGAACATAAGTGGATGTTCTAGGGATATGATAATGACAGCCTCGTTCGGGAGACAGTTATCATTCCAGGCTTCCAAGGTGATCTGGATGACAGATTGGTTGTCAGAGTTATAGTTTTCCTTCTGACGAGGGGCGGTATTATGGACAGGTGGTCCAAGCGGATACTGAGCAAGGCATGGCACAGTATACTGATTAAGTTCAGTTGACGATACAGTCTAAGAAGTTTGGATTTGGAGTTCATTTATGAGCTAGGTCCCATCAGACATCCAGACACACTCTAAGACAGGTATTGCTCATTTCGGGAGAAGGGTTTCTCCGCGAACTTGAGATATAGAGAGACATAGAAAGAAACATCCAGGCGGATCCACTCACTGAGGCTATTCATCGAACGCAATAGTTTCGCAAACGGGTTTTATGAAACTGATTAGTAGAGAAGTTGGGTGTTCGGTATCACACGGGCTGTGAGTATGCGACATCGCAATAATTAGCCTTGAGTGCAAGTGGGCGATTGTTGGAGATAGTGCCCTCAGAGTCAATTATTGGATCACAGGCACGTGATTGCAATGATTGATGGAGGACCTATCCCGAAAGGACAGTCTTACTCGAGATGATAGTATGCTATATGGTTTACCTTTATCATCGTGTACTGCTTTAGGTGACCTTACAGGTCACTATTGCACGTTGATAGAGCCCCTAGGATTCTTGCTTGACTGCCAGCAGTATGAGGGCGATCATATACGTGGGAGCTGGTAGTCTATAAGCACATCCTTAAAAGGTCCCTAGTCGTGGGAGTTTCGAGACATGGCATCGATACTCCAGAGTAGACTAGTGTATACAGTCGAGACCCCGACAAGGGGCGGTGGCTGGTCTCATAAGCCACTGGTGTCAGTTGGATCACCTAATATGTATACAGGTGCTCATTGGGTTATGAGTACACCGGACAGGACTCGCCGGGAACATGCTAGTTGGTCTTATACCTGAAGTCAGATAGCAGTTCCCTGGTGACATGTGTACAGGTCAGTTCATTGACCTGAGATCGTCATTTGTCTCGTGTGAGTTCTCACTGTACTTTTATTACTACCCTACCACGTTCAAAGCAGACGTGCAAACAGGTTTTAGTTGGGTACAGTCCCGAGCCACATGGAGGCAGTGAGCGGATCTGCAGGGGTTCGTCTCTTCCGGTATTGGGGGTGAGGTCGCGCTGTGTCTAGGAGAGCCATTACACGAAGTCCTTGGCCAAGGAAGGAGATTTACTGGTAGGTATTCCGGTAGTATCTCAGAGTGTTCTGGGCTACACTCCGACACGACTTGTACCGCTTTTGGGGGTCTGACTTTTACCAACACCCTAGGCCCGCCATGCGATGCTCATAGACGAACGGACCGGACTGTACGGATATTGTCACTGACAGACTCAGTAGGGTGTCAGGATGAGTTCTCTCATCGACGTCCCTTTTGGTCAATACCTGGTAGCAGGTTACGTATGGCTAATACCTCTGACTTGCTAGTGGTTAAATCCACAGCCTAAGTGTTGACGAGTCTTTAGAGTCCCCCACAGACCGTTTTCTCAAGTTTCGGGCGAAACGCTGTAGAGGTCGTATGGAGATATGGCAAGGTTCGATCCGATACGTGCGGTATTGCACAGATCATGATCGGACGTATAATACTAGCGTGCTTTGGTTTAAGCCGGATCCTAGTATTGTACAGTGTAGATTTGTCTCATTGCATTTGTATTCGGTCGAAATACATATGTGGGTATGTATATACAGTCGCGGGGTTTTCCTGTAATTTGTTACGGGATCAGTTTTCTGAAGTTGCCAGTTTGTTTTCCGTTTCAGCCATTTTCCTTTGTTTCCTTTCTTTGGCTGAAAATTGGTGGAGGGGGTTATTTGCAATTGTGCAATTAACAATTGAGGAGACTTTTGCATCATGATGGTTTCATGATGGTTGCACCATCCCTTGACTTTCTTGAGTTCATGATGGCTTGACTTTTGATGATGGTTGTATGAGTGTTGGACTTGGTTTATGATCATGGTTGATCATGATAACCCTTTCTCTCTCTTGCATTATTTTGACTCACTCATTTTTGATCCACTCACTCCCACTCTCTTTTTCTCCTCTCTATTGATTCATGGCCGGCCAAGGGAAGAGGGGGGCTGCCCAAATATTTGGGGTGGGGTTTTTCATCTTTTTGGCTTGCTAAAAAACCCTTTAGCTCATCTCCAATTGATATATCATTCCTCCACCAAAAAGTTAACTTCAACCCCATAAGACACATAGCTTTCTACACTACATTCTATAGCAATTCTTAGGCACGTCGGCTCGCCAACTTCGTGCCCGAGTTGCCTCGGTCCAGAGGTGGGAGCCCGTAAAAGAAGCCGACGACGTGGTGCCCTTCCGGCAAGGAGGTGAAGACCGGAGATTCCGCGGGAGATCGGGATGACGACGAGAAGACCGAAGGACACGGATCGCTCGGTATATCTCTCTACCCCTTCTCTAGTTAGCTAGGATTAGATTAATGGCTCGATCCGGGATTTTAGTGCGCGGTGGTGCCGGTTCAAAAGTTAAAGTAAATTATCGTTTCCGCATTTTGGCCTCGGATTGACGGCCGGGGCGCCGCCGTGCACTTACATGATCTGCATCATAATCCTGGTAGTCAAGCCTACATTCTAAGGACTTTATCAACATGTATCGGAGAGACAGTATAATAATAGAAGTGTACATGTTAAGATAAAGAGCAACCAAATAGCATACTATCATGTCGAGCAAGAAAGTCCTCTATATATATGTCCAAGCATCCACTATATCATACAATAATGGCCTCTAGGGCATACATATTCTTAGAAATCTCCCACTTACACTATGGTCGGTTGTTGTAGTATCGCATACCCAACATCCCAAAAAGTCTCTCAAACTATGTCTAGGAGAGGTCCTTCGTGAGTAGATCCACTGTGTTGTCCTTCGTATCTACTCTTCTGACCTCGATCTCCCTGTGATCAACTATCTTCCGGATCAGGTGATATCGCCTCAGAATATGACTGGATCGCTGATGGGACCGGAGTTCCATGGCCAAAGCCACAGCTTCATTGTTATCAGAATACAAGGGTATTGGATCCTCAATGGATAGAACCACACCAAGTTCAGCAATGAACTTCTTCATCCAGATAGCCTCTTTAGCAGCATCGTGGGCAGCGATGTATTCAGCCTCCATCGTCGAGTCTGCTACGTTATCTTGCTTAGAACTCTTCCAACATACTGCCCCTCCATTGAGGGTGAAGACAAAACCCAGGACAGACCTGTTATCGTCCTTATCACTCTGGAATCTCGAATCGGTAAAGGACTCCACCTGGAGTTCTCCGTTACCATACACCAAGAACATTTCTTTAGTCCTTCTCAAGTACTTAAGAATGTTCTTCATAGCTATCCTGTGCTTCTCCCCTCGGTCTGATTGATACCTACTTACCACACTAAGTGCATAAGCTACATCCGGTCTAGTGCATCACATCGCGTACATGATAGACCCAACTGCAGAAGCATAGGGTATCACGTGCATGCGAGCCCACTCCAAATCAGTCTTGGGAGATATCTCTTTGGAGAGAGTGATTCGTAAACAAGCGGGTAGATTACCACGATTAAAATCTTCCAAACTAAACCTCTTTAGTTTAGTGTCTATATACCTGGATTGGAACAATTCCAACATCTTTTTAGATCTATCTCTATAGATCTTTATCCCTGAGATGTAGGAGGAATCACCCGGATCTTTCATGGAGAACTTTTATGTTAGGAAGAGTTTGACCGAGTGCAGCTTAGGAACATCATTTTCTATAAAGAGTATATCATCCACGTACGATACGAGAAATAAAACCTTACTTTCTACAACATTTTAACATATACAAGGTTCATTTACGTTTTTGATGAAGTCAAACTCTTTGACTGCTATATCAAAACAGATGTTTCAGCTCCGCGATGCCTTCTTTAATCCTTAGATTGATTTAAGCAGCTTGCACACTTTTCCGCTGCTCCCACTGTGTACAAAGCCTCCCGGCTGTGTCATTTACACGCTCTCTTCTAAATCATCATTTAGAAAAGCGGTCTTGATGCCCATCTCCCAGATTTCAAAGTCCTGGAATGTAACAATAGCAAGTAGGATCCTGATGGACTTAACATAGCCATTGGAGAAAATGTTTCATCATAATCGACACATGGTCGTTGACGAAAACCTTTTGCTACAAGTTTTTCTTTGAAGGTCTCAACCTTTCCATCTACACCAATTTTCTTCCTGAATATCCATTTCCTCCCAATGGGTTTTACCCCATCAAGAGCAACTTCCAAAGACCATACTTTGTTGGTGTACATAGATTCTATCTCAGATCGCATAGCATCCAGCCATTTCACAGAGTCTCCACTTGTGATGGTCTGCTCGAAACTAGTTGGGTCATCATCTTCCATGATGCAATCCTCGCTCCCACCGTCTATTAGGAAAGCGTAGTATCTCTCAGGTGGATGAGGAACCTTCCTAGATCTGCGGAGCAGCTGAGGTTCGTCGGGGACTAATGAATCCTCCGGTTCTACCAAATCATCAGTTGTAGTTTATGTAGCTGGAACTTCTTCCAGCTCTACCTCATTACCACTAATTTCTTTCATAAGAAATTCTTTTTCTAAAAAGGTGGCATTTCGAGAAACAAACACTCTTTGTTTCTACATGTGGTAGAAGATATACCTGTTTATCCCAATCAGAGCAAAGCTCTGTTTAAATTCCAAAATGGAAAAAGAAGCAATGCTTCTGTTCTTTCTCCAATCAAAGCAAAGCTCTGTAAAAAAATAAAAATAAAAAATAAAAATAAAAATAAAAATAAAAAATTGCGCAGTGGGCGACACGTGTCTGCGTAGCTGCGCAGTGCGCAACTGCGCAGTGCGCGACACGTGTCTGCGCAGTGCGCAACTGCGCAAGCAAAAAAAAAAATTCAGTTGCGCGACACGTGTCTGCGCAGTTGCGCAAGCACAGCTGCGCGACACGTGTCACGCGCTGAGGGAGTTGCGCAAAACAGAATAAATCTTTTCTGTTCTTGTTAAAACAAGAAGATTTTCTTCGGTAAAGCAGGGGCCTTTGGATCAAAAATCCAACGGTGGGGAAAATTACCCAAATCACTCAGAAAACGATTTATGTAACAAATTATAACTAATTCATGGGCACTATAAAAAGGACCCTAGACCTCATTTCAAAGAGGGAGGAAGATCTTGCTAAAAAAAAAGGAGAAGAGAACTCTTGAGAACTCTGGAAGAATTAAAAAAAAGGTAAAAACCTTTGAAAGAAGAGAGATTTCTCTTGTGAACAAGATCATGGATCTTCAATAAATAAATAAATAAATAAAATAAAAATAAAAATAGTGCCTTGCACTTGTTTTATGAACCATCGGCTCTTGAACCTAAAAGGTTCTTAAATTAATAGTGCTTTGCACTTTCATGATTGGTTCTCTGAGATAAGAAAAACAAGAAAAACTTGTTTTTATATCTAAATCAAATAGTGCCTTGCACTTGTTTTATTAACCATCGGTTCTTGAACCTAAAAGGTTCTTAAATTAATAGTGCTTTGCACTTTCATGAACTTTTGGTTCTCTGAGATAAGAAAAACAAGAAAAAACTTGTTTTTTCTTAGATCTAAATCAAATAGTGCTTTGCACTTCTTTTTTTTGAACCATCGGTTCTTGAATCTAAAAGATTCTCAAATTAACAGTGCTTTGCACAAATGCAATGCATTACTAAAAGGGCCAGGCCCAAATCAAAATGACCTGACAGGCCAAAATAAATTGCAAGGCGATAAATGGGCAGAGCCCAAATAAATTGATGCTTTGCATCCTTTATACAAGGGCAGAGCCCAAATAAAATTGATGCCTTGCATCATTCCTAAAAGGGCAGAGCCCAAAACAAATTGATGCTCTGCATCCTTTCTGGGCAAGGCCCAAATAAAAATAAAAAAAAGAAATGCAATGCAAAAGCAAATAAAATGTTGAACATTTCAACTGGACTTAGCCCAATTTTGGCCATAAGTCCATAAATTAAATTGACTGAGCAAAATTGATCTTCTAAATCAATTTACATCCGGTTCGAGGGTACATCTCCGAACTCCTTTGACATCCGTCGTTGTAATTCCTCAACGACGTCAAAGAGGTGACGGGTCCCAACGACCACACATCGATATGGACTACGGGGTCCTTAAACTCGTGGACCGAAACGTCCTTAAACTAATATTGGACCGAAACGTCCTTAAACTAATATCGGACCGAAACGTCCTTAAACTAACGGTGGACCGAAACGTCCCTAAACTAATATCGGACCTAAACGTCCCTAAACTAATATCGGACTACCACGTCCCTAAACTGGCGACGGACCACCACGTCCCTAAACTGGAATATGGACCACCACGTCCCTAAACTGGCACAATAGAGCCCAAATGCTCTTTTGTCGGATCTAAACGATCCCGTTAAGTCGATCTTAGTCCCAAACTGGACTAACGTATCCTTAACAACCATTTAAGTCGATCTTAGCCTCAAATATGGCTAACGCATTCTTAAACCTTCAAACAGACTTTAGTCCCAAATTGGACTATAAATTCCCCCAATCAACTTTGGCTCAAGGGTACATCTCCGAACTCCTCTGACATTTGTCGTTGTAATCCTTCAATGTCGTCAGAGAGGTGACGGGTCCCGACGACCATACATGCAATGGACCACTATGTCCCTAAACTGGAACAATACAGCCCAAATGCTCTTTTGTCGGATCTAAACGATCCCGTTAAGTTGATCTTAGTCTCAAACTGGACTAACGTATCCTTGACGAACGTTTAAGTCGATCTTAGCCGCAACGCGACTAAGGCATCCTTAAACTAAAAACACCAAACCCAAATCTAAGCAAATACGGATTTGGACTAATCCACGTCCTACGAGCGACGGCATTACTCAGTCTCCGTATACAATCCACGGGCAACCACAAACAAAACAAATACACACGACACGAAGTGAAATTCTGGAGAAGGAGAAAGTTGTTACCGCGATGCGGTAGCGTAATTAACTGCAGGGGCTTGCGCCTGCAGGGAAGAGCGTCCCCACAATCAAAAACCCCTCACCCTGAGGGGGAATCTGACGAAGTCTGCTACATCGGCCACATCCGTCTAAACCTCCGATACACGGTGCCATAAATCAACTTGGCATCTTCGGAGAGATAGACGGATAAAACCAAATAGCATCTGCCCCGAACCTCAGGCACAGACGCAAAGTCCAGGCCGCCGTTCGGAGGGGAACAGATTCTGGCACGCCCGGTGGGACCTCTTCCTCTTTCCACTCCACACTTCGTGTGTCGTGTTCGCGAACAAATCGCGGTTTGCTGTGATTGCCTGTGGATTCAAGGTACTAAGATTTGGTGTCTTGCTCCGTGCAGAAAACAGAAGATCAATGGCTTCGAACTGCATCGCCTGCAGCAATAACTCTCGCTCCGTCATTACTGGAGGAGTGACTTATGGGCCCCAAGCGGCCTCCCTTTTCAAAATGCCGGTGGAGCAGGTGGCTCAAGCCACGACTGGACTAATTTTTGAGACCATGCTACCTCCAATAAGCTTCAACGCCCTAATGACATTGCAAGAAGCTCTAGAGAAGTCGGTCTTCGATCGACTTACCACTGCCGCGACCCCTCTCAACGGGTCGTCCAACTCCACTGCTTTAGTTTTTAACGGACTAGGCCAGAGCTCCATCGGGCCCATGAAGAAGCCTGCCATACCAGAAGGCGTTATCCCGAAGCGAATAGCTATCCCAGCTCCCGTTCTTGGCGAAGTCACCAAGGTTGCTTCCCATGTTCGGAAGCCCGCTTCTGACAGGTTGCCCGTCCCCGTTCAACGGACGTCGATCTTTAAAAGGCTGGTACCAGCATATTCTGACCAACACAGGGGGCATGAGGAGGTCACCCCTATATCTGAAACAATTCCATCAGCACGACATGCTCGACGTCGCTACTGGCGCCGAGTGAAGAGGCTGGGGGCAACTCCCCCTCTGGACTTACTCCTCCAACTCCGATGGTGAGGATCGATGCTGCTGTTCCAACCAAGAACAGCTTTGAACTGCTCAACAAGGTGCGCAGAAACTCTCCTACTGCGGTGCTAAAGCAAACTCCTTCATCTGTGAAGAATATTCCAGAGAAGAAGCTAGAGCAGCCCCTTCAACGGCTGTCCTCTAAAATTTACAAAGTCTGGCGACAGGTTAAAGAGTCGGTGATCGATCAAGACTGCCTCCGACGACAGAAAAAGATGAAGGTTTGGCAGGGGAAGGATTACTCTGTCAAACCACAAAAAGCAAAAGCTACTTGGGTGCCCACTACAACGGCTCCCTTAACTCCAATCACTCAAAAAAGGAGGCCGCAAGAAGCCCCTGTGTCTTCGGCAAATCGCAAAGACACCGAACACAAACGCCCCAAGTCTGGGGGCATGGTGGTGCACACTGTTTATATGGCTTCTGGAAAGGAGGAAAGCCGCACTTCTACGGGCCATCGACCGCTCAACCGATCCGTGACGAAAGCCCAGGAGCAACAGCAAAAGCTTCAGGAAATGATGACTACAATGGCTGCACTCACTGAGCCAAAAGAAAGCTCTGAAACGTCTTCGGATGAGCATCAAGAACAAGAAACCGACGCTGACTTTTTACGCAGAGTCCTCGAAAAGAGGGACAAAGAAGCTGCAGAGCATGCGGCTAACATAAAACAGATGGCGCTCCTCTTCAAAGATATGGTAGGGATGATGTTACAGCCGGACCCTCCTGCTGAAGATCCTCCGATCGTCCTTGAAAACGACAGGGGAGAAACGTCAAATCCTCCGCCGGCTCTATCAACAGCCAAGGAGGAGGCAATCTCCAAAGTCGACCTAGACGAATATATAGCTCAGCAGATCCGGGTTCATCAGGCGAATGAAGCGGCTGGGCAAATTGTTAGAACCGGACGACCGTATCCGAGCTGGTATGACCAAATCAGTTACCCGCCAGGATATACGATCCCTAAATTCCACGTATATAAAGGGATAGGGAATCCGCATCAGCATGTCGCTCAATTCAGGGCCTTATGCGGCAATACTGGAGGCGATGATAAATTGTTGCTACGTCAATTCGTCGGCAGCTTAGCAGAAACAACCTTTGAATGGTATTCGGAGCTACCTAACGACTCTGTCAAAACATTTGCAGAGATGGAACTGCTGTTTACACAAAGATTCGTGAGTGCTAGTGAACGCACCCCAATGACAGCACTGATAAATGCCAGGATAAGGCCCGGCGAAAAGTGGGTCCAATACTCAACACGATGGCGAAACCTATGGTCGAAATGCGAACAACGCATAGAAGAGGCACCTGCGGTAGGCATGTTTGTGGGCACTCTGGATCCGCAGGCGACCATATCGCAATTCATGATGTTCTTCAAGCCGACCACCTTCCAGGCCTTGATCGACAAATTAGCCTAAATGGGCCAGATGGGCCATAGACCGTCTCCTCCAAGACCCGATCCCCGAAATGAGAAAGGAAAAGCGATCATCGTCGCCAACGCTCAGCAACAGTCGAGCAACTCAAAGCCGGTCGCTCGCCAAAACAACGTGCGTCCACGCCCATCCCTCGAAGAGAGGCTAGGACGTCATTACTCGTTTCCTCAGAATAAAACGAGAAGACTGTTCGAGCTGGCAGTGCGCAATAGACTCATCAATCTGCCGAGTCCAAAGCGTCTTTCGCAGCCAGGCGATCTTAATAATCCCAATTATTGCCCTTACCACCAAACGGTAAGTCACCCGATTGAGGATTGTTTCGTCTTTAAGGGATGGATCGAGGATCAATACCTGCAAGGCAAGTTCACGCTGTCTGAAAGCTGGAAGGTAAATCCACCACAGCCGCACTCTCCAAAGAAGACGGACACGCCGGGGGAAACTTGTTCTTTCGTCGAGGATGAAAATGATAAAAAAAAACTTATCGGATGAATCCGAAGACTACGTAGCAACTTGTCATGTGATTTCTCATTCACTGACGGATGATGAGGAGGATCCTTGCGCTGAGAAATCAATGGCGGACCCTGAAACAGAAATTCCGCGGCCGTCAGACAAGTTGATCGATGCCTTCCTAAATGAAATTCGTCTGAAAGCAAAAGCCAATCAAAAGCATGAAATGGCCATACTGGAAAGAACCAAGGTATTCCCGTCAAATCAAAAGCCATACACTGCGGGTAAAAACAAATTCAAGACGAGGAAACGGTTCGCCAAAGCTCTATCAGTAGGAATGAAGCTACCGCCCTCTGAAGAAAATTCTTTCTCTGAGGTAGAGATGCACCCTAACTTCTGTTTATATCATCAGAAGATCATACATCCTACCGAAGACTGCGAATCCTTTAATTGTTGGTGGCAAGGGTATGTCGCTCAAAAGCGACACTTCGACAGGACAAAGTGTGAAGCTTGTGGACATCGGAAAAATGCGATAGATGAGCGCAAAAGAGCCGCCGCCGACTGTCATATAGCCGACTTCAAGGGATCACAAATTATCACCTTTGGAAGCGACTCTGACGAAGAAGCTATCCCCAACTCTTCCCTCGGGGAATCTATTTCAAAAATAAAGGAATTGAGAAGCTGCGAGAACGCTCAGCCATGCAATCGCATGCTACTCGGAAAAAATCTCGGCCCCGTAAACAAAGGATCGAACAAAAAGGATAAAGGAAAAAGAAAAACGGCCCTCGTCGCAAGCACTCAACAACAATCAGGTGACCCTAGACCGGTTGCTGGCCAAAGCAACAAGCGGCAATCCCTCCAGGAAAAGTTGAAACGTCCTTACTCGTTTCCGCAAGATAAAACAAGGGGACTGTTTGAGCTGACAGTGTGCGAAAGACTCATCAATCTGCCGAGTCCAAAACGTCCGTTGCGGCCAGGCGATATTAATAATCTTAATTATTGCCCTTACCACCAAACGGTAGGTCATCTGATCGAGGATTGCTACATCTTCAAAAACTGTGTTGAAGACCAATACCAACAGAGCAAGTTCGCGTTGTCCGAAATTTGGAAGGTGAACCCGCTACAACCGCATGCTCCGAAAAATATGGATACGCCGGGGGCATCATGTTCATTCATGGGGAAGGACTCGTGGACCGAAAAGTCCATAAACTAGAAACTCGCCTCAAATATGGCAACGATAGACCGAAATGTCGTTAAACTAACGATGGACCACTATGTCTTAAAAGTGGCTGCGGACCGAAACGTCCTTAAACTAATAATGGACCACTATGTCCTAAAACTGGCTGCGGACCGAAACGTCCTTAAACTAACAATCGACCGAAACGTCCTTAAACTAATAATGGACCACTATGTCCTAAAACTGGCTGCGGACCGAAACGTCCTTAAACTAACAACGGACCACTACGTTCTAAAACTGGATAACGGACCGAAACGTCCTTAAACTAACAACGGACCGAGATGTCCTTAAACTAATGATGGACCGCAATGTCCTAAAACTTGCAAATGACCGAAATGTTTTTAAACTACCACCGCAGCATTCTCAGGCTGACGAGATAAAAAAAAAATTAAAAATAAAAAATAAAAAAAAACGGTATGTCCATAAGCAAAAAGGGCACGGATGAAAACCCGAAAGGGCTCCGTGAGTAAAAACAGCAGGACTACCGGCGAGTGTTCGTGAAAACCCGAAAGGGCGCGACCTCGTAAAAAAAAAAAGAAGAAGAAAATAAAAAGAATAAAAAAAACGGTATGTCCTTAAGCAAAACGGGCACGGATGAAAACCCGAGAGGGCTCCGTGAGTAAAAACAGCAGGACTACCGGCGAGTGTTTGTGAAAACCCGAAAGGGCGCAACCTCGTTAAGAAACACTTATAGGGTCCTCTCGACCCTGTAAGGAGAAACCACCTGCGTGAGATCCTTACGACTCACAAAGGAACAACACACTTAGGGATCCCCACGATTCCTAAGGAGAAAATACACTTGCGAGATCCTCACGACTCGTAAGGAGAACTCTCTTGTGGGACCCTTACGGCTCATAAGATTTGAAAGTCTTAAGTTACAGAAATCTTAACCTGTTCTTAAGCAGCCTCCACAACCTTCGATATTGCCCTACAAGCGGCTCATATTGACCCTTGTATACAATCCACGGGCATGAATAAATATTTTCCTAACAAAGTCCCATCCATGACTAGGAATATGCTTGTACAGCAAACAACACTTGTAGGTCCTCTCGACTTATAAGGAGAAAACCCTTTTGTAAGATCCTTATGACTTACAAGAGAACATGCACTTAGGAATCCTCACGATTCCCAAGGAGAAAACACACCTACAAGATCCTCACGACTTGTAGGGAGAAATACCTTTATGAGACCCTTACGGCTCATAAAGTCAAAAGCCTTAGTCGACAAGACCTTAACCCTGGTCACTAAGCCACCTTTGTTCTACATCGACAGAGGCAAATGATGATTCGCTCCTGGCAATATCCCAGTGGTAGCGACGCTGATGCCTAAACCGGTATCAAATTCCAAGTCCTTTCACGGCAAATGATGATTCGCTCCTGGCAATATTCCAGTCGCAGCGATGTTGATGCCAAGATTGGTATCAAATCCCAAATCCCCTACTCGCCAAAGAAAAAAAAATCAGCAAGCCAAAATAAAAATGCATACGAAATAGCCGAAATGATGGGACAACTTGCAAACAAAATCAGCAAGTAAAAATGTATGCATGCAAAATAGCCGAAATGATTGGGCAACTCGCAATAAAAAGCAGCGAGTAAAAAAAAAATAGCCGAAACGATTGGGCACCGCGAAAAATAGCCGAAACGATTGGGCAATCGCGACCTTCGCGATATAAAAGCTGAAATGATAGAGCATCGCGGAAAGAATAAAAAAATGAAAGAATGAAACTTGTTTCCCTACAGGTGAAATCACATCGATCCCTATATACAATCCAGGGGCATAGATAAAGAGGGAACCATACCTTCCCAATAGGCTCTATCAGAAAGCGAAGCCAAATCTCGACGGTTCATAGAAAACCTAGAGACAATCCCGACATTTTTCGCAATATTACAGACACGATGTAAACAAATGAAGCAAACGAAAATCCCGAGCTTCAGGGTCTCGACGTCAACATCGACAACTTAGAGATCACCAACGGCGTTTCTCCTCACTCCAACCAGATGCAGACGTGACGTCAACAACCGACCCCAGAGTCGCAACGAAACGGAACCATGGCATAGTCCCTAGTTCCAAATCTCAATGGCCACATCTACAACCTGGAGACCAACAACAGTGTGCCTCCTCATTCCAACAAGACACAGATGTTACACCATCAAGCGGAGCGATGGCAAAATCCCAGCTTCACCTCAGCATTCGTCTCGATACAGTAGACGCAATGTCAACAACAGCGTTCCTCCACAGTCCAGCTGGAGGCAGATGCAACGTCAACAAAAGACCTCACGGTCGAAACAAAGCGGAGTAACGGTAAAATCCCAACTCCACCTTAGCATGTGTCTCGTTACAGCAGACGCAATGTCAACAACGGCGTTCCTTCGCAGTCCAGCAGGGTGTACATGCAAAGTTAACAAAAGACCCCATGGTCGAAACAAAGCGGAGTGACGGCAAAATCCCAGCTCCACCTCAGCATTCGTCTCAATACACCAGACGCAGTGTGAGCAAATGAAGCGAAGGCCAAATTCCTAGCTTCATGGTCTTAACGGCAAGTCATATAAAGCCTGAAAGACCACCGGAGATCATCTCACATGGAGTGGTCACCTCCTCGACTTTCGTTTCGATACAACAGACGAGTTGCCACCCCAGCATTCTTCCTCCAGCAGGGATTCGGACGTAACAAAGCAAACGAAGCGAAGGCCACATTCCTAGCTTCAACGTCTTTACGGTAACTCACATAAAACCGGAAATACAATCAGAGATCATCTCGCACCAGCACAGAGTGGTCACCACCTTGACGTTCGTCTCGATACAGTAGACGAAATGTCAATCCCAGCGTTCTTCCTCCAACAGGGATTCGGACGTGACAAAGCAAACGAAGCGAAGGCCACATTCCTAGCTTCAACGTCTTTACGGTAACTCACATAAAACCGAAAAGACAATCGGAGATCATCTCACATGGAGTGGTCACCTCCTCGACATTCGTTTCGATACAGCAGACGAGTTGTCACCCCAGCGTTCTTCCTCCAACAGGGATTCAGACGTGACAAAGCAAACGAAGCGAAGGCCACATTCCTAGCTTCGACGTCTTGACGGTAACTCATATAAAACCGAAAAGACAATCGGAGATCATTTCGTACCAGCACAGAATGGTCACCACCTCGACGTCCGTCTTAATACAGCAGACGAGATGTCACCCCAACGTTCGTCTCGACACAGCAGGCGCAACGTCATTAAACGAATGGAGCCACGGCAAAATCCCTAGTTCCAAACCTCGGCGATTCACCAGCAACCTAGAGACAACCTCGACGTCCGTCTTAATACAGCAGACGAGATGTCATCCCAACGTTCGTCTCGACACAGCAGGCGCAACGTCATTAAACGAATGGAGCCACGGCAAAATCCCTAGTTCCAAACCTCGACGGTTCACCAGCAACCTAGAGATAACCTCGACGTCCGTTTCGATACAGTAGACGAGATGTCACCCCGACGTTCGTCACGACACAGCAGGCGCAACGTCATTAAACGAATGGAGCCACAGCAAAATCCCTAGTTCCAAACCTCGGCGGTTCACCAGCAACCTAGAGACAATCTCGACTTCCGTCTCGATACAGCAGACGAGATGTCACCCCAACGTTCGTCTCGACACAGCAGACGCAACGTCATCAAACAAATGGAGCCACGGCAAAATCCCTAGTTCCCACCGCAACATTCGTCTCGATACAGAGGACGCAATGCCAGCAAACGAAGCAAAGGCCAAATTCCTAGCTTCAGGGTCTTAACGGCAAGTCATATAAAGCCTGAAAGACTATCGGAGATCATCCCACACCAGCGCGGAGTGGTTATGACTCATCGGAGCTCTCCAAAATGAGCTTAACCTCAAGTAAAAAGCGGCATGGCAAATTCCTAGCGCTTTCTCTTCCGACGGTCAAACTGCCAAGGAGGATTGCTTGAAGACGTCTTGTCCAGCCCCCGAAGGGATCAGAGACACGGCAGTCGCAGGGCTACTCGAACAGCACGATTGCCTATCGAGGACTATATCAGCTTATGCGACGGTACGATGGCCAAAACCCTAAGTACCACCAACCTTAACGGGCTTCTGTCGTAAAGAGCAGAGGTTAAATGCGACGTTAAGATGTTCTTGCGAGAAACGTTCGATTCGTCTCGACTTGTGAAAAATTGTCGAGGAGGCTCGACTCGTGAGATAAAGCCTTAGGCAGTGGGCATAAAAGAAGCATGTTTCCTAAGCATTGGGACCCCGTAAGTTGGCCCAAAACGGTCTCTTGCATACCATCCACGGGTCTCACTCTCCAACGTCGAACTTCGACAAGGAGGGAAACAACCGCTTACAAGTCCTCTCGACTCGTAAGAGGGAAACATTCTCTTGTAGGATCCTTACGACTTACAAGAGAAAACCACACTTAGGAATCCTCACGATTCTTAAGAAGAAAAACCCGCCTACGAGATCCTCTCGATCTGTAGGGAGAAAAGTCTCTATGAGACCCTCATGGCTCATAGAGTTGAAAAGTCTTAGGCAGCAGATCTGAACCTGCAGCCTAAGCCCTCGCTATCTCGTGAAGAAATCAAGAAGCTTACTCCATTACCTACTAATTGTGACGACATGCTGAGAAAGAGGAAAAGCAACAGAAAGAGCATCCGATTTACATTTGATCAAGCGTTCAAGAAACATTCATTCATGCATGGGTAAAAAGACTCAGGACAAAAGATATATAATAAAGACAAGCTGGGATAAAAAAAATTTCATTAATATTGCCCGATGTTCTTACAGTCATAAAAACAATAAATGAAAGTTACAATGGAATAACCTCAGATCCAGGGCATGAATTGAGGAATTCAAAAGCGACCCTATCTATGACTTTCCAAGCCTCGCGGACCATCCTAGTGTACTTCCTTTCACGAGCACAAGCGTCAGGGTCCCTTCCGATGTCTTCCACCCTCCGATAAGCAGCGAGTATGGCAGACTGTTGAAAGACCTTGTGCAAGAGGTCGATAAGACTGTCTCGCCGTCTCTTCGAGATAAAATTCGATAGGTACATAGAGTGCACCTTGTCCTCAGCGGCATCCAACGCCCTAAGCGGCACGCCGGAACAGAATAGGGGAAGCGCTTCCCAGATAGCTCCCACGATAAGTTTAAGAAAGAGAGGAACGGCGGGGAAGCAGTGGACCATTGCATGCGTCGATGCGACACATTATTTCAGCACACTCCTCGTTTGTGAACTCCTGATTTTGAGAGCGGCCAAGTCGGCGGATGTCCTCATGAGAGATGATCTCGTTAAGAGCGTACATGTGGGCGTTCATTGTTCCTGTGAAAGAGAATCAACAGAATTATCAAAAAGACTGATTAAGCAAAACGATATAATGCACTGAGGAATAAAATGCCATATTTAAGTTCCAAGATCCATGAAGAATCCTTAAGAGTTCTTCTATATGATTTGGGAGGAGCAAAGCTCCATTAATGAATTAAGAAAATCCAAGGAAAATCTTTCAGAGGGCAGAGCTCTATAGAACCCTAGTAGGGTCCCCTTTAGTTCTCTTTAGATCCTTTTAAGACCTGTAGAGCAAAGCTCTGCTAAGTGAAACACTAAATAGGTTTCCTTTAGATCAGGGATCTATTGAGAGCGATGCTCTATCAACAAAAATTAATTTAACTTAATTTAATCCAAATTAAAATTTTCACCTAAAAGTTTTAAGAGTTTAACTCTTAAAATTTTTGAAAATAAAAAGCGGGGCTCTGAGTTCTGAAAGTAAAAATTTAGAGATAAGAATCATCTAAGGGACCAAAAGTCATATTTTTAGGCATCAAGTGCCCTTTCAGCTTCCAAGAGATGGCGCGACGGTTCGGAGTCTGCCACCGCTGCGCTCACGTTAGGAGGCCACGTAAGCGCAACGGTGGGGGGGCATTTGTTTATCCCAATCAGAGCAAAGCTCTGTTTAAATTCCAAAGTGGAAAAAGAAGCAATGCTTCTGTTCTTTCACCAATCAAAACAAAGCTCTGTAAAAAAAAAAAAAATTGCGCAGTGCGGGACACGTGTCTGCGCAGTGCGCGACACGTGTCTGCGCAGCTGCGCAGTGCGCAACTGCGCAGTACGCGACACGTGTCTGCGCAGTGCGCGACACGTGTCAGCGCAGCTGCGCAGTGCGCAGTGTGCAACTGCGCAGTGCGCGACACGTGTCTGCGCAGTGCGCGACACGTGTCTGCGCAGTGCGCAACTGCGCAGTGCGCGACACGTGTCAGCGCAGCTGCGCAGTGCGCTGCGCGACACGTGTCAGCGCGCAGTTGCGCAAGCAAAAAAATAATAATAAAATTCTGTTGCGCGACACGTGTCTGCGCAGTTGCGCAAGCACAGCTGCGCAACACGTGTCACGCGCTGGGTGAGTTGCGCAAAACAGAATAAATCTTTTCTGTTCTTGTTAAAACAAGAAGATTTTCTTCTGTAAAGCAGGGGCCTTTGGATCAAAAATCCAACGGTGGGGAAAATTACCCAAATCACTCAGAAAACGATTTATGTAACAAATTATAACTAATTCATGGGCACTATAAAAAGGACCCTAGACCTCATTTTCAAAGAGGGAGGAAGATCTTGCTAAAAAAAAAGGAGAAGAGAACTCTTGAGAACTCTGGAAGAATAAAAAAAAAGGTAAAAACCTTTGAAAAAAGAGAGATTTCTCTTGTGAACAATATCATGGATCTTCAATAAATAAATAAATAAATAAAATAAAAATAAAAATAGTGCCTTGCACTTGTTTTATGAACCATCGGTTCTTGAACCTAAAAGGTTCTTAAATTAATAGTGCTTTGCACTTTCAAGATTGGTTCTCTGAGATAAGAAAAACAAGAAAAACTTGTTTTTATATCTAAATCAAATAGTGCCTTGCACTTGTTTTATGAACCATCGGTTCTTGAACCTAATCGGTTCTTGAACCTAAAAGGTTCTTAAATTAATAGTGCTTTGCACTTTCATGAACTTTTGGTTCTCTGAGATAAGAAAAACAAGAAAAAACTTGTTTTTTCTTAGATCTAAATTAAATAGTGCTTTGCACTTCTTTTTTTTGAACCATCGGTTCTTGAATCTAAAAGATTCTCAAATTAACAGTGCTTTGCACAAATGCAATGCATTACTAAAATGGCCAGGCCCAAATCAAAATGACCTGACAGGCCAAAATAAATTGCAAGGCAATAAATGGGCAGAGTCCAAATAAATTGATGCTTTGCATGCTTTATACAAGGGCAGAGCCCAAATAAAATTGATGCCTTGCATCATTCCTAAAAGGGTAGAGCCCAAAACAAATTGATGCTCTGCATCCTTTCTGGGCAAGGCCCAAATAAAAATAAAAAAAAGAAATGCAATGCAAAAGCAAATAAAATGTTGAACATTTCAACTGGACTTAGCCCAATTTTGGCCATAAGTCCTTAAATTAAATTGACTGAGCAAAATTGCTCTTCTAAATCAATTTACATCCGGTTCGAGGGTACATCTCCGAACTCCTTTGACATCCGTCGTTGTAATTCCTCAACGACGTCAAAGAGGTGACGGGTCCCAACGACCACACATCGATATGGACTGCGGGGTCCTTAAACTCGTGGACCGAAACGTCCTTAAACTAATATTGGACCGAAACGTCCTTAAACTAATATCGGACCGAAACGTCCTTAAACTAACGGTGGACCGAAACGTCCCTAAACTAATATCGGACCGAAACGTCCCTAAACTAATATCGGAATACCACGTCCCTAAACTGTCGACCGACCACCACGTCCCTAAACTGGCGAACGGACCACCACGTCCCTAAACTGGAATATAGACCACCACGTCCCTAAACTGGCACAATAGAGCCCAAATGCTCTTTTGTCGGATCTAAACGATCCCGTTAAGTCGATCTTAGTCCCAAACTGGACTAACGTATCCTTAACAACCGTTTAAGTCGATCTTAGCCTCAAATATAGCTAACGCATCCTTAAACCTTCAAACAGACTTTAGTCCCAAATTGGACTATAAATTCCCCCGATCAACTTTGGCTCAAGGGTACATCTCCGAACTCCTCTGACATTTGTCGTTGTAATCCTTCAATGTCGTCAGAGAGGTGACGGGTCCCGACGACCATACATGCAATGGACCACTATGTCCCTAAACTGGAACAATAGAGCCCAAATGCTCTTTTGTCGGATCTAAACGATCCCGTTAAGTTGATCTTAGTCTCAAACAGGACTAACGTATCCTTGACGAACGTTTAAGTCGATCTTAGCCGCAACGCGACTAAGGTATCCTTAAACTAAAAACACCAAACCCAAATCTAAGCAAATACGGATTTGGACTAATCCACGTCCTACGGGCGACGGCATTACTCAGTCTCCGTATACAATCCACGGGCAACCACAAACAAAACAAATACACACGACACGAAGTGAAATTCTGGAGAAGGAGAAAGTTGTTACCGCGATGCGGTAGCGTAATTAACTGCAGGGGCTTGCGCATGCAGGGAAGAGCGTCCCAACAATCAAAAACCCCTCACCCTGAGGGGGAATCTGACGAAGTCTGCTACATCGGCCGCATCCGTCTAAACCTCCGATACACGGTGCCATAAATCAACTTGGCATCTTCGGAGAGATAGACGGATAAAACCAAATAGCATCTGCCCCGAACCTCAGGCACAGACGCAAAGTCCAGGCAGCCGTTCGGAGGGGTACAATACCCTCGCAAATGTTTAGGACATTCAACAAACTTACACAGAACATACATTGCCTCGAGGTTGTCCGGATTCTGCTTTTTGACACAAGCCGGACAACCCCATATCTTAATGAAATTAAGACATGGTCTTTTTCCCTAACATATCTCATACGGAGTGGTAGGCGCAGATTTGGTAGGTGTTGGGTTATGCCAGCGCCATGGCCATCAAACTGTGGCCGATTGCGGAACAAAAATTTGATAAACTGGCGCTAACACAACCCGCTACCCGGATCAACCATTAACCCTAAACTTGCAATATACAAAGGAGTTTAGAAACTTATACCGAATGATTCGTGTCCTTCGATCTTTAACCTTTATCCCAAGCTCCTAGTGGCCACTGTAAGTCCACGTTGCCCACCCCGGTGCTTGCGGGGAGGCGGAAACGTTATGAAAAATTCGATTTTTACAACTCTAGGCAACATGGACTATGTAAAGGAGGTATCTTTGCTAAACAAAACTAACTAAAAAAGCTAAAGAGTTTAGCTACTCGGAAAATGGGTTATACCTAGGGCTTCAAGTCCTTCTCTCCTTGCTCCTTGGAGTGAAAGAAAGGGTTCTCCTTGTCGCTTCTCTTGCCGAAGAAAGATCCACCCGAGGGCCTCAACCTTTGGCTCCAACCTCAAACTAGAAGTAACTAAGGTGCTTGGTGTGCTATACCTAGGAACTTAGAAAGAGTAGAGAGTGTTTTTGGAGGGATTATCTCAAGCTCAAATGGTTCTCAACACATGAGAGGGGAGAGCTAGAGAGAGAGGAAGAGGAGGAGAGAGAATGGAAATGATAAAGTGAGAAGCATAATACAACCCTTCTCATATATATGTGATTTATGAATAATAGATAATTAGTCAAGATAATTGTCATGGTTAATCAAGAAATGACCATTATCATTTCACATTAAATGCTTTTGCAAGGATCAAAGAGCATCTTTCATATGAAATGATGATGGTCAACTTGTCAACCTAGGTCAACAAGTCAAGTATAGTCAAATGGTCAACAACCATAACCATGCACAATTATAATTAACTAATTATTAATAAATCATAATTCACACAAAACATTAGGGTTAAGAAAATGACAATAGTCATCAACCCTAATCAAAGTCCTCTGCCTCTGTCTCAGTCAACTGTGCATACACACCCGTATCCGTGTACCGAGGAACACGAATACAATAAGATAAAACCAATCCCAAATCATATACTAGGATCCGGCTTAAACCAAAGCCCGCTAGTATAAGCTGTCCGGGCACCAAACGTGCACAAGTGCGCGGATGTGAACGAACCCTGTCGCAATACCATGCGATCTCTACTCATTTTTCCTAAAGGCGAATAACCCTCTGTATGGGACTCTAAAGACTCGACACTACGCTGGCAGTGGGTTTAACTACAGACCGCAAGCGGCACTAGCTGTACGTAACGGTCCCCAGGTAAATGCCGATAAGAAGACTGACGAGGTAAACCCCATCTGAACTCCTACTGAGCCTGAATGTGACAGTCTCTGTACAGTCCGGTCTGTTCGTCTAAAAACATCGCATGGCGGGCCTAGGGGGCGGTAAACGTCAGTCCCCTACTAGCGGTACAAGTCGTGCCGGAGTGTAGCCCAGAACACCTGAGATAACACTGGGAACCTACCTGTCTATATCGCTTGCCCTGGCCAGGGACTTTGTGTAATGGCTCTCCTGGACACAGCGCGATATCAACCCCTAATACCGGGATAGACGAATCCTGTCTAACCGTCACTGCCTCCAAGTGCTTCGGGACTGCACCCAAAAACTACCTGTTTGCACGACTCCTTTGAGCCGTGGTAGGGTAGTAATCAAAGTACAGTGGGAACACACTCGAGGCGAAGTGACAGTGTCAAGTCAACGGACTAAGCTGTACTCATGTCACCTGGGAACTGATAACTGACGATAGGTATAATACCAACCAACAGTTCCCGACGAGTCCTGTCCAGTGTACTCGTAACCTAACGAGCACCCGCATACTATCCCAAGTACGCCGTACTGACGGCTGTGGGACAGGCTGTCTCCCAAGCTGGGATGAGAAGCGCATATGCTAGTCTACTCCGGAGTATCGATGCCCTGTCTCGATAGTCCTGCGACTAGGGACCTGCATAAGGATGTGCTTATAGATTATCCAGCCCCCACGAGTGTGACTGCCATCACAACGCTGGTAATCAAGCAAAGATCCTAAGGGCTCCACTAATGTGTAAAGGCGATATGCTAAAAGAAACACTTGCACACATTAAAGCAGAAACAAACCAAGTAGCATACTACCATTTTGAGCAAGAATGTCAATACAAGGCGAATATCCCAAGCTTCAATCAAGTAATATACAATCTAGTATGATACAGTAATGGCCTCTAGGGCATATACACTAACAGCCACCATGATCGAGCATGGTCGCCAGTCTTCCTCTATCGAAGATGATCCACCTGAGAGTTTATGAATCGAGCTCCAACCTTATAGCCGAGGTAACTAGGGTACCTAGTTTGCTAAAATAGAGAGCCTAGAAAATGCAGAGTCTAATGAAGGATTAATTTGTCTCTAAACACACTAGGTTTCTCAACACATGAGACAATTAGGGTGGAGGTAAAGAAAAAGGCTTGAAGATGAGAGTGTGTGGAATAAACATAGCAAGTCAAGAAAAAAATAGCTAAGTGTTGCGAGCTATATACCAAAAGAAGCAAGGCTAGAAAATATCTCAAGTCCATAAAATATCTCACAACACTAATATAAATCAACCATGCAAGAATAATGCACCATGAGTCACTACATGACTCACCCCATGAGTCACCAAGAGAGCATGCTTCATTTAAAGTCAAATCACATCTCATCCTCCACCTCATTAACCATTTATCCATAAATGGTTAAAACAAAATGAGGTGTTATCTTCTAGAAGCAACTTGTAATAAATTACAAGAATACCCCTCATCCGTATATATATACCTGTATCCGTATTCCAACAAAATATGAATAAAATGAGACGAAAATAATCCAACAATATAATACTAGAATCCGGCTTAAACCAAAGCCCACTAGTATTATCCGTCTGAATCATCATACGTGCACAAGTACACGTATATGGTCGAACCCTACCATAAAACCATACGGCCTCTACATCGTTTCGCCCGAAGCAGGGAAACCCTCTGTGTGGGACTCTAAAGACTCATCAAAACGTAACCACAAGCACGTCAGCGGCACTAGTTGTACGTAACGGCTACCCAGGTATTGTGCGAAAAGGAAGCCGACGAGCAAACTCATCCTAACCCCTACTGAGACTGTCCGTGAAAATATCCGTACAGTCTGGTCCATGCGTCTAAGAGTATCGTATATCGAGTCTAAGGGGTGGATAAAGTCAGACCCCTAATAACGCGACATTTCGTGTCGGTATGAAGCCCATCACCACCTGAGAAACTACTGATCCTAGCTCAGTAATTCTCGACTACCTCGGCCAATGATTTCTGGTGATGGCCACCCGTGCACAATGCGAAATCAACCCCCAATACCGGGAGAGATAAATCCCCGACGATGCGCTCACTGCCTTTTTATGGCTCGGGACTGTACCCAACTAAAACCTGTTTGCATGACTCCTTTGAGCCATGGTAGGATAGTAATCAAAGAATAGTGGGAACTCACACGAGAAAAATGACGATCTCAGGTCGACAGACTTACCTGTACACATGTCACCTGGGAATTGCTATCTGACAATAGGTATAATACCAACTAGCTTGTTCCCGGCGAGTCCGTCCAGTGTACTCATAACCCAATGAGCTCTTGTATACTATCTTAGGTGAACAAACTAACACTAATGGCTTGCAAAACCTGGTCACCACCCCTCGTTGGGGTCTCGATCAGTATACACTAGTCTACTCTGGAGTATCGATGCTCAGTCTCGATAATCCCATGACTAGGGACATTCAAGGATGTGCTTATAGACCACCCAACTCCCATGTATATGATCGCCATCATAATGCTGGTAGTTAAGCAAGAATCCTCTGGGATCTATCAAACATGTAATAGTGATCTGTAATACCACATAAAGCATGTACATGATGATAAAGACAAACCAGATAGCATACTATCATCTCGAGTAAGACTGTTCTATCCGTATAGGTCCTCCCTCAATCATCATAATCACCTGCATGCGACTATAATAATTTCCTTGAGGGCACTATAGCCAACAATCTCCCATTTACACATAAGGCTAATTATTGCGATGTCGCATACTCACAGCTCGTGTGATACCGAACACCCAACTTTTCTACTAATCAGTTTTGCAAAGCTCGTTTGTGAAACTATTGTGTTTGAGAAATAGCCTTAGTGAGTATATCCGCTCTAATGTTCCTTTCTTTATCTCTCGATATCTCAACTTCGCGGAGAAAGACTATTTCCCGAAATGAGCAATACCTGTCTTAGAATTTGTCTGAAGGTCTGATGGGAGCCAGTTCACAAATGAATTCCAAATCCAATAAACTTCTTAGACTGTATCATCCACCAAATTTAATTAGTATCCTGCGCTATGCCTTTCCTAGTATTCTCTTGGACCACCTGTCCAACATACTGTCCCTCAAAAGAGGGAAAACTATTACTTTGACAGCCATTCTATCATCCAGGTCACCTTGGAAGCCTGAAATGATAATCGTCCCTTGAAGGAGGCTGCCATTACCATATCCTAAGAACATCCACTTTTGTTCATAACTGCTTCCCAATGTATCTCCAGGATTGGATTAATATATGCTTATTGTAGCTACTGCAAAAACAATATCTGATGCGGTATTTGAAATCTCAAGATTGACTCAATTGCCTAAGCAAGTGATATGTAAATCATGCAAATCCCTCTCCCCATCAGTCTGTAAGACATCTCTTTATAGAGGGTGACTCCATCACCTGCGGGTACACCACCACGCCAGGAGTCGTCCGTTTTAAAATACCTTTAGAATAATGTCAAAGTACCCAAATTGGGACACTTCCCAAATATAGATCTAAAACCATAGATCTAGTAACCAGAATATCTGATATTTTATCTATATGCTATGTGGAGAAACGTCTTGTGACAACCACAGTATATAACCGATCGTAGTATAGGAATATCACTTCCTATCAAGTGCATGTCATCCAAATACTAGGACATCACTCTCTACTACCTTCTTACCAGATCCACCTCTTATTCTGATGAAGTCAAACTCTATGACCGTCACATCAAAAATAGATGTTCTATTTCCTCTATACCTTCATTAGTCTATAAATAGACATAAGCTACTTGCCCACTATGCTTCCGTTGCTCCCATTGACTACAACAACCCTCTGGCAGAGTCATATACACCTGCACTTCTAAAGCTAATTTAGAACGACGTTATAGTCATTCTCCTGCCAGGTCTCATAGTCTAGAACAGCAATAGTGGAAAGTCTGGGTAAACAAGTACCTTCCTGTCACCGTCTTTAAGGAGACGGAAGTACCTCTCGGGTGCCTGAGGTTACCCACCAAATTTGCGGAGTGGCTAATGAAATGTCGAATTGAATTGAATCTTTAAGTTCAACTAAATTTTCAGTAATCATTTATGGTTCTGGAATAACTTCCAGTTCTACCATACTCCCACTAATGTTTTCTTAAAAGAATACATTTTTTTAAAACTGGTGGCGAGTCAAGAACAATATAACTATTGATCTTCCTGATGGTCGAAAGTTAACCCTCGTCAAAGCCCGGGATAACCCACAAGCTGCCATTATGAAACGTGCCTTGAGTTTGTCCAGATTCTGGTTTTAAGGATCAGCCGGACTACTCCATATACCTTAACATCGTTAAGATATGAATCCATTTTATATACCAAATAGAAACAAAGGCACTAATTTAATTGGAACCAGATTCAAAATCAAGCAGCTGTTTCCAGTGCATATCAATCAATTGGAAGGAGGACAATCAGGATTACTCATCAAGGAATGTATCCACATATGAGTAACCTGAAAGAGAAGCAAGTTCTCAAAACCATTACTATCAACGGAATACCTTGTACAAGTATCTACATCTTCGATCACCTTGAAGAATCCTGATACTTTGCAACATATGCTTCTCTACTTTATTCTTGTACCTATAACTTTTCAAAACTTGGACCTTGAATTTCAACGAATTACTTGTTTAAAACTAGAGAAATCAAAAGTAAACAGAATATAGTATGAGTACCAACCCTTTTTTCCTAATGGACACTGGACAACATACAATACTTTGTATAAGTCCCCAGAGTTCAATAACTCAAACCTTGTGCGTCGTAGGTTGAAAACTGTACCATGGTTAAGAAGAAATACGCCGTTGTTTAATGCACTTTATCTAATCACCAACAGATTATGGTAAATGTCATAGACATAATTTCAAAAAGTTATATCTCACTTTATAAAATAAACGTTCAAATATATTAGTTTGAAATTGGTGCATAACAACGGATATTCAAAACCAATTATTTGCCGTAAGGCAAAACCTAGGCGATTTCCTTAAATATCACCAATTACAAAAAATTCCGATATATATAGAGGATCTAATCACCTAATTCCCAATATCTTACTCCCACTCATCATCCGTAATGCCATATAGATGTGAGGATCAAATCTGGAAAATACATACCCTGGAGTCAGAATCTGATTAGGAAAACAGTTTTCAATTAACACGGGCAGTAAAACCGAAATATAAAAATATTTCGGAGGGGTATCCGGGTATTCCTAGTAATGCCTCATCCACTATCCTGATTCATGACTGTAACCGTATATTTTCTTGCAATCTCTACATTCCCTTTATTTGTCTTTACGTATTACCTTTTGTACACCACCCTTAGGCTGAATGGTTTTCTTCCTTCCCTACCTTTCTCCACCAGCCTATGGTTTGCAAGAAGACTATCCAATAAGCGTAATAGGTGTACTGTAACGTTTTGAAAATCGTTTCGGTGAAATTTCGAAAAATCGGTAAAATAAGGGGGTTTTCTGTAAAAAGTCAAAATACAAATATCTTATTATAAAAATTAAATATACATATTCTATCGATGTAATTGCTATTATTTGGTGTTTATTGAGCCGCTGGTGAAATTTCAAATTTTCTGAAAAAAATATTATTTTATTATTATTTAAGCCGTCACTAATACATTTAATTAGGGAAAATTACAAATTGGAATGAGTTGAAACAAATTTTGTGCATCATAAAACATTAAATAAAATTTTATTTTGTGGTTTTTGGAACGAAATCATTTGCCAAAACGGTTTAGAAATTATTGAAGAAAAAAGGCTTTTTTTAGCGTAAATGGATGTTTGGGGTATTATATTTATCGTTTTTGATCACCCCACACCCGTAACCACATCCACACACTCCCATTTACTTCTCCCCTTGAAGAATTCAGCAGCCCACTTCTCCCCCTCAAAAATTTCTCCATCTCATTTGTATGGGTGAAATAGAGTTTATAGGTGTAGGTTAAGATGTATTGTTTTGGAGGCTCATTGTACCTTGATTTGAGGGGGTTGACTTGACCAATTGTGCACAAAACCCACCCCATTCACCCCATCACCCCATGGCCGAAATTCTGCAGCCCTTCCCCCTTCATTTTCCCTCTTTTCATTTCCTTCAATTTAAATCAAAAAATTGCTCCAAAATCCAATTTAAATCTCACAAATTGATTTCCATTCTTCATCCCATTCTCCTTAGCTTTTATAACTTGGATCATGGTGTTATGAAGCCATCATTGGAGGCAAATTCTTCTTTCTAGATCACTAGATTTTAAGGTATAATTTCTACCCATTTAAATTCTTATGTTTAGATTTATTTAATTGAGTTTTTTTAGTGTTAATTTTAGTGCTATTTGCATACTAGTTTTTTTTAAAAAGTTTATGGCTTGAGGTGAATTAGGGTTTTGTTGTGGAAATGGGTTATGATAAATTGTGCATGGTTTTGTGTTGTGGATTAACATCTTAAGTTTTATAGAAAGCTAATTTAGTTGTTAATTCCAAACCATTACTTATAAAATGCCCTAATTAAGTTATTTTGCTAACTAGAGTTTTGGAAAATTATTAAATGCCTTAGATTAAATTATAATTATGGTTTCATGTCATTATAGATAATATATTGAGTGGGTTAATGCTTTTAGTTCAAGAAAATCCTAGCTAAATTGTTGTTTGTGCATTTTTGCTATAAATTGTAAAAAAATTTGGGTATTTTGTAAACTAGAATTTTGGGGTTAATGGAATTTAATAAGATTAAATTATGGAAATTGTTTTTATGACTTATTTAAGATATTTAATAAGTATTATGGCCAATAGATTTGTTTAAACATCATGTTTTGTACAAAAACGGCGAATTGTGCTTGCTAGATTTTCGGAAAAATGACTTTTTAAGTGAAATTGGGGTTTTTGTGAATTTTAACCTATTTTATATTAAAATTAGTGTTCGTGAATGTGCAAATGAGTGTATTTGGGTTTTTCTCGATGATTTGGCGTTTGTACGCCGACGTCGAGGGTTTTTGGGTTGATTTGTGAAAGCAACCATAGGTTTTGACCTATGTGGGATTCGTGTGTCGTTTTGGTCATGAGTCGGATTTTAATACGATACGGTGCGTTATGATATGTAGATACCCCATGTGGACTTCGAGACGACAAGCAAGCGCGTGGCAACGTCGGCACCGGCGAACGAGGACCAGGTGAGTAGATTTATATCTACGGGGAGAAGTCGGGTGGATGGCGTATAGCATCCCCGCAGTTCGTGGTGATGTATACGAATACATATACACACAGATATTGATTATATGTTGTTGAGATTATTGATGATAAGATGGATATTTGGTATTTTTGGATTGGTTTAGTGTAGTTGCGAAACCTTAGAGTAGTGGTCGCACTCATACACGCGCACACACACATACTTGCATACATTCTTCTTTTATATGTGCGTATATGGGAGTATATATTTATGTGTTCACATGGGTATGTGACTATGTGTTCATATACTGGATTTAAAGATAGTATTTGGAATTTGAGATGAGTTGATGATATTGGGCCTGAGGCCAGAAGATCGGTGATGTGATTTGGTTCGTATTGAGATACGACATGATGTTTTAGCGGGTCTTTTGACGTAGCAATTCTTACACCTGTATGCATGCTTAGGCGGTATCAGTATTGTACTAGACGTAGGACATTGTCCCGGATCATGATATTTGATAAAAAAGATACCAGATGAATAGTGTGATTGAATGTGATATTAACCCGTACCCAGATTTGGGGATGCCGTACGACGGATTTACGTACGAGCTATATTGATGATTGATCCGCACTCTTGACTTGGGATGCCTGATTATAGATATGGTATCGGATATGATATTATTGAGGCGGGATCACCGACTATACATATACAGGTATGTATATGTATCGACTCAGATGATAGGAGGTTTCCTTACCTGGAGTTCAGCTTGTTAGTTCAGCCGTATAGTTTAGTGCAGTTTTTATATTAGATTAGACTTCTCACCTATTTCAAAAACTAACGAATCGTGGGCATTTTTAAAGACAGCCCAAGGGATCCTACGGATATTTCAAAAGACGTATCTTTTCATAAAAACACCGTAGCCCCTATTTTCAAAACCCCATGATTCGTGTTATTTCAAAAGGCACCATTTGTAGGACTGATATTAGATTAATGCAGATTAGTTATAGTTGCGTCTAGTTTTCAGCTCCCGCTCATTTTTGTGGTCCGCTTCGCATCGCATGCTTATTTTTATGTTTCATACTCCATTATTGATATCATGATGTTAGGACACCAGCACCATTACCGATGATGCGTATGTACCACGTACACTTAATTGTCGGCTCACACACATCTTCATCGGTAATTGCCATGTCACGTACACCTTAGAAAATGTTATTGCTTGACATAGCCTGTTAGCTAATAGTTAGACATGATATTAGTGTACTTGCCTTATATGTTAGTTTAGACATTGTAGTTATTACTTGCTACTTCATGCATACTGTTATTCATTGTTATGCCGCATTCATGGATTCTCATGTATATATTCACTATTTTACGTGTTATTGAGGTTTTGGACTCGGATTTCCATGAGATTTTCTGGATTTGGAGGAAAACCGAAAAAACTTATATGAACTGATTTCTCTCTTTTTAAAATAAAAAGTGCGGTTTTCCCATGATGTATGAGTCGTCCACCATGAGTTTGCTGATGGATTTCGAGACCCGATTCGAGGAGACGGATGAACCGTTTCGGGTACATGGTGGACCCGGTAAGGTACCCCGGGACAAGAAGCGCGTGATGATGACGATGTGAGCCTGGCAGGGGAGCACTACCTACCGGTGATTTTACCCGATGCGTCGGATATCCGGAGGATACCGTCGTGGTCTTGAGATGGATGGTAGGGGCCGGTCTGGACTGACGGCGCCCTAGATATTGAGGTACAGAGACTGTGATACAGAGATATCGAGATATTGGGATTGCGTTTTGTGCCGATGCTAGGCACTGTTTTATGCTGATTTCATTATGATACCTCATTTTAAAAATACAAAGGAAATCTCACTAAATTATGGAAACAGTTCTTCATTTACATGTATTCTGTTTTCATGCATTCATACCTCATTCATATGATATATTGCTACCCTTGGGCACTGACATGGGCATATGAGATTACACTCGGGTTAGATATTTACCCTAGCCTTGTTATAGGCTACGTGTTATTCATATATTTGAGGATATATTATGATCATTGACCTAGGTTGCGTTATTTATGCGATTTCTGTGCGTAGATATTTTTCTATTCACGAGTTGGCAACTCACCCCCGTTGTGCCCCAGTTTCTTGCAGGTTGCCGTACAGGTTTCATTACGGCTTTGCGGGCTCAGTTTCATTCGGGTGACTTGCTAGTAGGTGGGTTTTTCTTGTATCGTACCCATCATATTACCTTGTATAATATTATTCCGTTGTATCTAGTAAATTCCATCAACCAAACATGTATTTTTTTGAGATAGAGACCAGTGTTGTTTATTCTTTCGACCTTAGAGTTGCTCGTTATATTTCTGGTGGTTTTGAGTTTCCTTTTGAGTATTGATCCTCGCCGTTGGCGTTGTATATTATATTGTTTGTGTGGTTGTGACCGTCGATTGACGAAAAGCTAGCTCCCGCTTGGGGATGCCCTTTTCTTGTTTTCGTATACTATTCATGTTGTATCCCGTTTGGGGGCCTGTATTTACAAAGGAGACTCTGCCGAAATTTTCAGTAAATTTTTGATGTTTTAAAAACCGCATAATTCGGCTTATGCTATTAAAACTACTTGTTTTAAATTGGTTTTCCATCACTCTACTTCTTTTCTTGGTTTGGATTTCTGGGTTTTCGGTTTACTTAGATTACGTACGCCTCGAGACGTTTCGTAGTTTAAGTGCTGGTCATGTTCCGTACTTTCGGGACGTGACAAAGTTGGTATCAGAGCGTTAGGTTTTAACCTTCGGAGCGTAGGATGACCCTTGGTTGATGGAATAGGTGACTAAAGTAGAGTGACGTACCGTTGGTATGTTCCGCGGCATATTTACGACACGCTACTCTACTTAAGAAGCCTTAGGATGTACATTTCCTCGTTCAGTATTATATTCCTTCCTGATCTAGCCTCATCGTTACCAGTTTGGTTTTGCTGCCACGATTTCGGGCAGGGAGAGATACGGCTAGAGTTGCGGTCAACAGGAGCTCGTCACAAATGAGGACTGACCAGGGCGTGATTCCGGCGACACCCAATTGCAGAGATGTGTCTTTTTAATGTGTTTCCGCGCCACGAGCGTTTGGCGGATCGCCTTTATGAGGTTACTCGGAGGTGCTGATCGACACTAGAGAATTGAGCCAATGATGGAGGCCAGCCAGATTTTGATGACCGTTGGTGTGTTGCTTACTCCTGATGATTGAGGCACGGTTCAGCATGCAGACGAGTGAGCCAGTTATTGCTGCGAACGACGAGATATCGCCCCAGATGTTGGAGCTATTGCAGTATAAGTTGTACTAAGAGATGATAGAAGGTCGCTAGTCATCGAGGATGAATGACTAGGACATGTGGATCGTTCGCCTACCCCGATGCGAGGTCATCAGATAGATTGATTCCAGCTAGAGACAACTTCACGCGGAGACGTTGGGATTCGACAGAGACGATCGAATGTCAGAAACCTATTATTCCAAGTTTAAAGTAGTCGGAAAGACATGCATGCAATTCTATGGTCCCTCTAGAAGAATGAAACCCTAACTCGACTTAATGACCGTGTGAAAGCCTTTGAACCTTCGGGTTTGCGGCAGTTCTACGGCGCCATTAGTGAGGCTTGGGTTTGCCCTTCTACGGCTGGACCACCGATGCTGTGGTACGTACTCGATACTATTATACTGTACCCGAGATGTTGAGCTCTTGGGGGATTATGAGGTTTTGACGACTCGACTTAATTCGGATGTTAGGTGGTGAGATGCATTTCTTGGGAGACTCCCGATACGAGGATAGCCGTTGGAGCTCAGTCCATGCAGCCACGACGAGACGAGTCCGAAACGGTCGACTTTGGAGAAAAGTGGTGTAAGCGGTGCGTACGAGATCTTGATAAGATGATGTTCTACTCCGCCGACATCATAGATGCGATACGCATGCCGAGGCATTGTACTTGGATATACCTTCCAGAAGGAGTCGCGATGAGTACGCAGTTGTTCCGAAACAAGGAGCAGATATAGTAAAGGACGATGACTCCCGGACAGTTGGCAGAGATGAGACTGGAAGAGACCTTGAGTAGGATTCCTTTCAGGACAATGCTGCAATGATATTTGCACCCAGGATCAGATGTGTCACGTACATTTAGAGAGCCAGAGGCCGACTCCAGTGACATGTTGCTTTACGAGTGGTCGTGCGGATTGACCGAGAGATGACCAGAGAAGTGCCAAAACGGAATCTTCCCCGTTAGCACACCTGACAGGGCCGATGAGCCGATGGACCGAAAGATTGGTAATTCACAGTGAAGACCTTGACCCAGGAGTGGTCATGGTTACGCACGCCAGCAGGACAGAGTTCATGATCATCGACGAGACGTCCCAATAGTGACCGCGACAGTTGGCCGAGATTCTTAGAGAATGCGCTTGAGCAGTACTATTCCGCCATTATTGATTACGATGTTTTGGGTGATTTATTCGTATGATTCGATTTTGATGATTGAGGATTTACGATCTTTGCACAGTGTTGCACTTGATATCGTTTTCGTGCTTCAGTTTCACATGTTTGTGATTTTACGATTTTAAACAGTTGAGTTGGTTTTGTGCGTATGCATGCACACGATTTCGTTCCTGCACTCGGTATCGTTTATATATGCTTGCAGTGCAGTGATACGCCTTTTGTGCACTTAGATGCACTGGACTTCGATTTCGATTGTGATACCCGATATTTGTTTTGTGCACTTTGTGCACCTGATAGATTTTGCGCACGTTCGGCGCTTGATATTGGATTTCATGATTTTGTGCACGATAGATGCACCTGATTTTGCTGTCAGGCATACATGTTGCCTACGACAGATGTTTCGTGCACACCCGATGCACTTAGATGTTGTTTCTGTGCGCATGTATGGCACATTCATGGATTTTGATTTCCGTGCGCACCAGACGCCCGTAGCATTCATGTGCATATTTTGGGATTGATTTCGTATAGAGCAGTACGTTTTTATGATATTGCTATGTATTTTCGTACTGAGCAGGACTAGTCAGAGGACAGTACCTTAATATATTTTGCATGCATTGATAGTTATTGAAGGGATTTCCAAAAAGCGAGCTATAGCCTCAGTATTTACCTACGTGTCTGATATGACACGAAATGTTTAAAACAAGGAGACCCTTCTAAATTATTTCCAAAACGGCGGAACGTACATTTCAAACAAAGGTATATATGTATATAGTTATTTTCTTATGATAGACGTCCGCCACTGTGCAGTGTTATACGCGTTGCACAGCTACTTAAAGAGATTTGGCATGCATTTCCTTCAGATACTTACAGATATAGATTCGATGTTTACATGTATAGTTTCGAGTTATATCATATTGGTTTGATTTAGATTTGGCATTGATGTCTTCTCCATGACTCCGATGATTAAGGGATGCATGACGGAGTTTTGATTTGAGTTATATACTCATTTTTCAAGCGCATCCGCTGCGCTACGATTTGTTTTATGTAGTTACAATTTCGGAGCCCAGACGACTTGATGGTTTTTCTTAGATGTTTTAGTATTTGGGGGAGTTTGAATTTAAATTCGGGGACCGAATTTCTTTAAGGGGGAAGATTGTAACGTTTTGAAAATCGTTTCGGTGAAATTTCGAAAAATCGGTAAAATAAGGGGGTTTTCTGTAAAAAGTCAAAATACAAATATCTTATTATAAAAATTAAATATACATATTCTATCTATGTAATTGATATTATTTGGTGTTTATTGAGCCGCTGGTGAAATTTCAAATTTTCTGAAAAAAATATTATTTTATTATTATTTAAGCCGTCACTAAAACATTTAATTAGGGAAAATTACAAATTGGAATGAGTTGAAACAAATTTTGTGCATCATAAAACATTAAATAAAATTTTATTATGTGGTTTTTGGAACGAAATCATTTGCCAAAACGGTTTAGAAATTATTGAAGAAAAAAGGCTTTTTTTTAGCGTAAATGGATGTTTGGGGTATTATATTTATCATTTTTCATCACCCCACACCCGTAACCACATCCACACACTCGCATTTACTTCACCCCTTGAAGAATTCAGCAGCCCACTTCTCCCCCTCAAAAATTTCTCCATCTCATTTGTATGGGTGAAATAGAGTTTATAGCTGTAGGTTAAGATGTATTGTTCTGGAGGCTCATTGTACCTTGATTTGAGGGGGGTTGACTTGACCAATTGTGCACAACACCCACACCATTCCCCCCATCACCCCATGGTCGAAATTCTGCAGCCCTTCCCCCTTCATTTTCCCTCTTTTCATTTCCTTCAATTTAAATCAAAAAATTGCTCCAAAATCCAATTTAAATCTCACAAATTGATTTCCATTCTTCATCCCATTCTCCTTAGCTTTTATCACTTGGATCATGGTGTTATGAAGTCATCATTGGAGGCAAATTCTTCTTTCTAGATCACTAGATTTTAAGGTATAATTTCTACCCATTTAAATTCTTTTGTTTAGATTTATTTAATTGAGTTGTTTTAGTGTTAATTTTAGTGCTATTTGCATACTAGTTTTTTTTTAAAAGTTTATGGCTTGAGTTGAATTAGGGTTTTGTTGTGGAAATGGGTTATGATAAATTGTGCATGGTTTTGTGTTGTGGATTAACATCTTAAGTTTTATAGAAAGCTAATTTAGTTGTTAATTCCAAACCAATACTTATAAAATGCCCTAATTAAGTTATTTTGCTAACTAGAGTTTTGGAAAATTATTAAATGCCTTAGATTAAATTATAATTATGGTTTCATGTCATTATAGATAATATATTGAGTGGGTTAATGCTTTTAGTTCAAGAAAATCCAAGCTAAATTGTTGTTTGTGCATTTTTGCTATAAATTGTAAAAAAAATTGGGTATTTTGTAAACTAGAATTTTGGGGTTAATGGAATTTAATGAGATTAAATTATGGAAATTGTTTTTATGACTTATTTAAGATATTTAATAAGTATTATGGCCACTAGATTTGTTTAAACATCATGTTTTGTACAAAAACGGCAAATTGTGCTTGCTAGATTTTCGGAAAAATGACTTTTTAAGTGAAATTGGGGTTTTGTGAATTTTAACCTATTTTATATTAAAATTAGTGTTCGTGAATGTGCAAATGAGTGTATTTGGGTTTTTCTCGATGATTTGGCGTTTGTACGCCGACGTCGAGGGTTTTTGGGTTGATTTGTGAAAGCAACCATAGGTTTTGACCTATGTGGAATTCGTGTGTCGTTTTGGTCATGAGTCGGATTTTAATACGATACGGTGCGTTATGATATGTAGGTACCCCATGTGGACTTCGAGACGACAAGCAAGCGCGTGGCGACGTCGGCACCGACGAACGAGGACCAGGTGAGTAGATTTATATCTACGGGGAGAAGTCGGGTGGATGGCGTATAGCATCCCCGCAGTTCGTGGTGATGTATACGAATACATATACACACAGATATTGATTATATGTTGTTGAGATTATTGACGATAAGATGGATATTTGGTATTTTTGGATTGGTTTAGTGTAGTTGCGAAACCCTAGAGTAGTGGTCGCACTCACACACGCACACACACACATACTTGCATACATTCTTCTTTTATATGTGCGTATATGGGAGTATATATTTATGTGTTCACATGGGTATGTGACTATGTGTTCATATACTGGATTTAAGGATAGTATTTGGAATTTGAGATGAGTTGATGATAATGGGCCTGAGGCCAGAAGATCGGTGATGTGATTTGGTTCGTATTGAGATACGACATGATGTTTTAGCGGGTCTTTTGACGTAGCAATTCTTACACCTGTATGCATGCTTAGGCGGTATCAGTATTGTACTAGACGTAGGACATTGTCCCGGATCATGATATTTGATAAAGAAGATACCAGATGAATAGTGTGATTGAATGTGATATTAACCCATACCCAGATTTGGGGATGTCGTACGACGGATTTATGTACGAGCTATATTGATGATTGATCCGCACTCTTGACTTGGGATGCCTGATTATAGATATGGTATCGGATATGATATTATTGAGGCGGGATCACCGACTATACATATACAGGTATGTATATGTATCGACTCGGATGATAGGCGGTTTCCTTACCTGGAGTTCAGCTTGTTAGTTCAGCCGTATAGTTTAGTGTAGTTTTTATATTAGATTAGACTTCTCACCTATTTCAAAAACTAACGAATCGTGGGCATTTTTAAAGACAGCCCAAGGGATCCAACGGATATTTCAAAAGACGTATCTTTTCATAAAAACACCGTAGCCCCTATTTTCAAAACCCCATGATTCGTGTTATTTCAAAAGGCACCATTTGTAGGACTGATATTAGATTAATGCAGATTAGTTATAGTTGCGTCTAGTTTTCAGCTCCCGCTCATTTTTGTGGTCCGCTTCGCATCACATGCTTATTTTTATGTTTCATACTCCATTATTGATATCATGCTGTTAGGACACCAGCACCATTACCGATGATGCGTATGTACCACGTACACTTAATTGCCGGCTCACACACATCTTCATCGGTAATTGCCATGTCACGTACACCTTAGAAAATGTTATTGCTTGACATAGCCTGTTAGCTAATAGTTAGACATGATATTAGTGTACTTGCCTTATATGTTAGTTTAGACATTGTAGTTATTACTTGCTACTTCATGCATACTGTTATTCATTGTTATGCCGCATTCATGGATTCTCATGCATATATTCACTATTTTACGTGTTATTGAGGTTTTGGACTCGGATTTCCATGAGATTTTCTGGATTTGGAGGAAAACCGCAAAAACTTATATGAACTGATTTCTCTCTTTTTAAAATAAAAAGTGCGGTTTTCCCATGATGTATGAGTCGTCCACCATGAGTTTGCTGATGGATTTCGAGACCCGATTCGAGGAGACGGATGAACCGTTTCGGATACATGGTGGACCCGGTAAGGTACCCCGGGGCAAGAAGCGCGTGATGATGACGATGTGAGCCTGGCAGGGGAGCACTACCTACCGGTGATTTTACCCGATGCGTCGGATATCCGGAGGATACCGTCGTGGTCTTGAGATGGATGGTAGGGGCCGGTCTGGACTGACGGCGCCCTAGATATTGAGGTACAGAGACTGTGATACAGAGATATCGAGATATTGGGATTACGTTTTGTGCCGATGCTAGGCACTGTTTTATGCTGATTTCATTATGATACCTCATTTTAAAAATACAAAGGAAATCTCACTAAATTATGGAAACAGTTCTTCATTTACATGTATTCTGTTTTCATGCATTCATACCTCATTCATATGATATATTGCTACCCTTGGGCACTGACATGGGCACATGAGATTACACTCGGGTTAGATATTTACCCTAGCCTTGTTATAGGCTACGTGTTATTCATATATTTGAGGATATATTATGATCATTGACCTCGGTTGCGTTATTTATGCGATTTCTGTGCGTAGATATTTTTCTATTCACGAGTTGGCAACTCACCCCAGTTGTGCCCCAGTTTCTTGCAGGTTGCCGTACAGGTTTCATTACGGCTTTGCGGGCTCAGTTTCATTCGGGTGACTTGCTAGTAGGTGGGTTTTTCTTGTATCGTACCCATCATATTACCTTGTATAATATTATTCCGTTGTATCTAGTAAATTCCATCAACCAAACATGTATTTTTTTTGAGATAGAGACCAGTGTTGTTTATTCTTTCGATCTTAGAGTTGCTCGTTATATTTCTGGTGGTTTTGAGTTTCCTTTTGAGTATTGATCCTCGCCGTTGGCGTTGTATATTATATTGTTTGTGTGGTTGTGACCGTCGATTGACGAAGAGCTAGCTCCCGCTTGGGGATGCCCTTTTCTTGTTTTCGTATACTATTCATGTTGTATCCCGTTTGGGGGCCTGTATTTACAAAGGAGACTCTGCCGAAATTTTCAGTAAATTTTTGATGTTTTAAAAACCGCATAATTCGGCTTATGCTATTAAAACTACTTATTTTAAATTGGTTTTCCTTCACTCTACTTCTTTTCTTGGTTTGGATTTCTGGGTTTTCGGTTTACTTAGATTACGTACGCCTCGAGACGTTTCGTAGTTTAAGTGCCGGTCATGTTCCATACTTTCGGGACGTGACATGTACTCTCCTAATCCTAGCAGCTCTAGCAACCTGAGAGAAGATAAAGGGAAAAGACAACTGAACAATCCTTATTCTATTTCTCCAGAACCAGAAACCATCCTCGAACTGGAACAAGTTCCTTCGAGTTCGTATGTAACTATACGATGGTCATATCCCAGCAATATGGATCTTCGTAGTGATACGGAGAGTTCTGTAGAAACGCAAAGGTGAAGTAGGAGTGGCGATGATATCTGTGGCTTCGTCGTGAACGATAGTAGTCGCAATTTACTTTGACCACTTTCTAATCCCTTTATTTGTCTTTACATATTACTTTCTGTACACCACACCTAGGCTATTTGGTTTTCTTCCTTCCCTACCTTTCGGCACTAGCCTGAGGTTTGGAAGAAGACTATCCAATAAGCGCAATAGGTGTACTCTCCTAAATACCTGGAGCCCTCGCAACCTGAGAGAAGGTAAAGGGAAAAGACAACTGAATAATCATATTCTATTTTTCCAGAACCAGAATCCATCCTCGAACTGGAACAAGTCCCTTCAAGTTCGTATGTAACTATATGATGGATATATCCAAGAAATGTGGATCTTCGTAGTGATACAGAGTGTTCTGGGTAAATGTAAAAGTGATATAGGAGCAGCAATGATATATGAGACTAACTGACAATCCAAAAGCCAAAGTGTTTTAAGAATGTTCGGTTAACTTGGTTCATGAGTTTTAGTCTAGGGTCGGGCCATGGTCGCTGCCAAAGAGAGAGACAGAGAAAACACTCAGCGTGCACTCTAATCTATATTAGAATGGTTAATCACTTTATCTAATCAGGATGGATCCGACTGTATCCTCTAATTCTCCTCCAAAACCAAAAGGAGAATTAGTCGGGATCATCTAAAATCACCCGAGGAGTAGCACTTACTCATCAGTGGGAATCGGGATCCAACTATCATCGCATGATAACTTGATGGAAGCCACTCAAGTCACCACACTCTAGAAGGTATGCGCATGCCTGGCAAGTTTCCTATATGTTTGAAACTCCCGATGTGATTTTTACCCCAAGCGGCTTATGACCTTGACGGAGGTCAACATATCATAAGTCGCAAGTCAAGTTCAACCTGTCATTGTCCTGGATTAACTTAGACCCACCCATACCTACCCTTGACAGAGGTCAAAATAACTGGGTGACACTCCTAAATAATCGCATATCTATGCAACAAACAAGCATTACCCATCTACCAAATACTGTGCCTTGACAGAGCTCAACATACACAGCGTGAATACTAAGTAATACATGTAAGAAATGACGGAGAGCTACGACTGGTTTTTGGTGAAAAACCTTTAAGGTAATGAAATAGATATCGTTGAAGGAATCCAAGTGGTTTTACAAATATATAGTGGAGAAAACTTTTGCTAATGAGGTCACTCCCTGTTAAGGGGTCTCGGCTCTTTCCTCATCGAATGAGGTGCAAGATATTCCAAACTAAATACCACGATGCAGAGCAAAAGAATCGACTATAGTGAAGTTATTACATTGACGCAAACTTCTGCTCAAGAGGTCACTCCCTGTAAAAGGTGAAGGGTCCCGGGTAGTGCCCCGGCCATCGAAACGCGGCCAAAATGCGGAATAAAAATTTCTAAAACTAGCGCTGCCGTTACCTGATTTACGGATCGACCGTAAACCCTAAACTAGCAAACAAACTAAGAGTTAGAATCGTTATACCGAGTTGATCCGTGTCCTTCGGTCTTCATTCCAAGCTCCTAGCGGCTCCTTGATGTGGTTTGGTTGCCGGTCTTCCTTCGTCTCCGATGATCCACCCGAGGGAAACGGCGCAAGCTCCAAGCTCGTCGAACGAGGTAACCGACGCTCCAAAGTCGCTAGCGATGGAGAGTAGGGGTGTACTAGTGTGTCACTATGATTTTGTCTCAACCATGTGCTCCATTGATCAACTCAAGAAGATGAATGGAGATGATGAAGCTTTTTGGCATGAGCTAGAATGGCTAAGCCTTTTGTGAACCTTTTTGTGAATGAGAGAGGAGGCTAGTGTAATATTTCATATCAAAAACCCAAAAGAAATTAACCCCATCCCAATTGTGGCCGGCCCCCCTCTTTCATCCACACAAAAATGTTGTTTGTTTAATTTCATTAAACAAATCCAAACCATGCCATACACCATGCTTTGACCCATGCCTTGACTTAGTCACCTTTTCCACCTCATTTCCTTATTAATTTTCTAAAGGAAAATCAATAATGAGGTGGCATCTTCTTCTAGAAGCTATTCCGTACAAAATACGGAATACTTCCCTGTACATGTACCGAAATACATATATGCGTATTCGTACCAAAATACGAATAGCCGAGAGAGAAAACGAATAGTGAACAATAATACTAGAATACGTATATACAAATACATATATAAATTATTAAATCAAAACCTGATTTAATAAACTGGCTTAATCCTAAGTCGCTAGTATTATCAACCGTCCAATTAAAGTCTGCGGAGCAAGTGCACATATTTAATCGGACATCTGTATGTATCAACATACCTCATGTACACCATATCGCCTGAACCGTGAAAACCCTTTGTGTGGGACTCTAAAGACTCGTCAACACGCTGGCAGTGGGTTTAACCACAAGCACGTCAGCGGCACTGGCTGTACGTAACGGCTACCCGGGTATTGAGCGAAAGGGAGGCCGACGAGCCAACTCATCCTAAAACCCTACTGAGCCTGTCAGTGAAATATCCGTACAGTCCGGTCTGTTCGTCCAAGAGTATCGCATATCGAGTCTAGAGGGGTGGATAAAGTCAGACCCCCAACAACGCGATATTTAGTGTCGGTAAGAAACCCATCTCCACCTGAGAAACTATCGATCCTGGATCGGTAATTCTCGTCCACCGTGGCCACGGATTTATGGTGATGTCCATCCGTACAAAACGCAACATCAACCCCCAATACCGGGAGAGACGAATCCCCGACGATCCGATCACCGCCTCCATATGGCTCGGGACTGTGCCTAACTAAAACCTGTTTGCACGACTCCTTTGAGCCGTGGTAGGGTAGTAATCAAAGCACAGTGGGAACTCACACGAGACAAATGACGATCTCAGGTCGACAGACTAACCTGTACAAAACGCAACATCAACCCCCAATACCGGGAGAGACGAATCCCCGACGATCCGATCACTGCCTCCATATGGCTCGGGACTGTACCTAACTAAAACCTGTTTGCATGACTCCTTTGAGCCGTGGTAGGGTAGTAATCAAAGCACAGTGGGAACTCACACGAGACAAATGCGATCTCAGGTCGACAGACTAACCTGTACACATGTCACCTGGGAACTGCTATCTGACAATAGGTATAATACCAACTAGCAGGTTCCCGGCGAGTCCCGTCCAGTGTACTCATAACCCAATGAGCACCTGTATACTATCTTAGGTGAACAAACTAACACCAATGTCTTGTGAGACCCTGGCCACCGCCCATCGTCGGGGTCTCGATCAGTATACACTAGTCTACACTGGAGTATCGATGCCCGGTTTCGATACTCCTACGACTAGAGACATTTAAGGATGTGCTTATAGACCCAGCTCCCACATATATGATCACCATCATAATGCTGGGCAAGAATCCTATGGGCTCTATCAATACGTACATGATGGTTAAGACAACCAGATAGCATACTATCATCTTGAGTAAGACTACTTTATCAGTATAGGTCCTCACTCAATCATCATAATCACAAGTCCGCGATATGATAATTGCCTTGAGGGCACTATAGCCAACAATCTCCCACTTGCACTTAAGGCCAATTATTGCGATGTCGCATACTCACAGCCCGTGTGATACCGAACACCCAACTTCTCTACTAATCAGTTTCGCAAAGCCCGTTTGCGAAAATGATTGCGTTAGAGAAATAGCCTCAGTGAGTGGATCCGCTCCAATGTTTCTTTCTGTATATCTCTTAATCTCAACTTCGCGGAGAAAACTATCTCCCGAAATGAGCAATACTTGTCTTACAATTTGTCTGGATGTCTGATGGGACACAGTTCACAAATGAACTCCAAATCCTGCTAACTACTTAGACTATATCGACCACTGAATTTAATCAGTATCCTCCGCCATGCCTTTCCTCAATATCCGCTTGGGCCACCTGTCCTACATACCGTCCCTCAAAAGAGGGAAAACTATAACTCTGACAGTCACTCTGTCATCCTGGTCACCTTGGAAGCCTGAATTGATAATCGTCTCCCGAAGGAGGCTGCCGCTGTCATATCCCTAGAACATCTATTTATGTTCAATAACTGCTTCCTAATGTTTCTCCAGGATTGGATTAATATATCTGCTTATTGCATCTAATGCAAAATCAATATCTGGTGTGGTACTTGACATTTCATGATTAACTCAATTGCCTAAGCAAGTGATATGCTAATCATGCACGTCCCACTCCCCTTTAGTCTGTAAGACACCTTTAGAGAGGTTGACTCCATCACCTGCAGGTACACCACCATGCTAGGAGTCGTTCATTTAATGTCAAAGTACCCATATTAGGATACTTCCCAAATCTAGATCTAAAACCATAGATCTAGTAACCAGAAACCTGATATTTTATCCATATCCTATGTGGAGAAACAACTTTGTGACAACCACAGTATAACCGATCGTAGTATAGGAATATCTCTTCCTATTAAGTGCATGTCATCCCGAATCCTCGGACATCACAACCTACTACCTTCTTACCAGATCCATCTCCTATTCTGATGAAGTCAAAACCTATGACTGTCACATCAAAAATAGATGATCTATTTCCGATATACCTGCTTTAGTCTATAAATAGACATAAGCTACATGCCTTCTATGCTTCCGCTGCTCCCACTGACTACAACAACCCTATGGCAGAGTTATATACACGTGCACTTCTAAAGCTAGTTTAGAATGACGCTATACTCATCCTCCTGCCGGGTCTTATAGTATAGAACAGCAGCAATGACATGTCTGGGTAAACTAGAACCTCCCTGTCACCGTCTCTGAGAAGACCGAAATACCTCTCGGGTGCCTGAGGTTACCCACCAAAATCTGTAGAGTGGCTATGGAACGTCGAAACTAATTGAATCGTTAGGTTCTATTAAATCATCAGTGATCGTTTGTGGTTCTGGAATCATTTCCAGTTCTACCATACTCCTACTATTGTTTTTCTGAAAAATCATTTTACTAAAACTATGGCGAGTCTAGAACAATATAAATATTGATCTTCCTGATGGTAGAAAGTTATCCCTCGTCAAAGCCGGATAACCCACAACAGCCATTACTGAAACGTGCCTTGAGTTTATCCGGATTCTGGTTTTAAGCATCAGCCGGACAACTCCCTATACCTTAACATCGTTAAGATATAAATTGATTCTATATATACCTAATATAGAACTAAAGCACTAATCTAATTTGAACCAGATTCAAAATCATGCAGCTGTCTCCAGTGCATATCAACCAAATGGAAAGAGGACAATCAACTTTACTCGTCTAGGAGTGCATCCATATATGAGTAACCTGAAAAAGAAGCAAGTTCTCAAAACCATTATTATTAACGGAATACCAAACACAAGTATCTACATCTTCGACTTCCTCGAAGAATCCTGATACTTACAACAAATGGTTTTCTACTTTATTCTTATACCTATAACTTCTGAATATCCGGACCTTGCATTTCAACGAAATACATGTCCAGAACTGGAGAAGTCATCAGTAAACAGAATATAGTATGAGTACCAACCCCTTTGTCCTAATGGACCCTGGACAACATACAATACTTTGTATAAGCCCCCTGAGTTCAATAACTCAAACCCTGTGCGTTGTAGGTGAAAAATTGTATTATGGTTAAGAAGAATTACACCGCTGTTGAATGCACCTTACCTAATCACCAACTGATATAGGTAAATTTCATAGACACAATATCAAAAAAGTTATATCTCACTTTATAAAATAAATTTACATATATATCAGTTTGAAATTGGTGCATAAAAACGGATATTCAAAACCAAATATTTGCCATCCGGCAAAATCCTGATGAATTCCTCAAATATCACCAATTACAACGAATTCCGATATAATGAGGATCTAATCACCCAATTCCCAATATCTTACTCCCACTCGCCATCCGTAATAACATACAGATATGAAAAACTGATCTGGTAAATACATACCCTGGAGTTAGATTCCAATTGGAAAACAGATTTCAATTAACATTGCACAGTGAAACCGAAACATGAAAATGTTTCAAAAGGGTTAACTGGTATTCCTAGTAACGCCTCTTCCATTATCCTCAATCATGACAGTAACCATATACTTACCCTGCCCTCACTGCTATCCTTTTATTATGTCTTTACTTATTACATTTTGTACACCTCCTTTACACTAATTGGTTTTCTTCATTCCCTACCTTTCGGCACCAGCCTAAGGTTTGGAAGAAGACTGTCCAATAAGCGTAATAGGTGTACTCTCCTAATCCTAAGAGCCCTCGCAACCTGAGAGAAGGTAATGGGAAAAGACATCTGAATAATCCTATTCTTTTTCTCCTGAACCAGAATCCATCCTCGAAAAAGTTCCTTCGAGTTCCTATGTAACTATACGATGGATTTATCCAATGGAAGTGGATGTTCGTAGTGATACGAGGTGTTCTGGAGAAATGTAAAGTGAATGTAGGAGTGGCAGGGGTATACACGGTCTTTGTCGTGAATGATGGTGGTCGCAATTTCCTTTGCCATTATTCTAATCTCTTTATATGTCTTTACTTATTATCTTCTGTACACCACACTTAAGCTTAATTGGTTTTCTTCCTTCTCTACCGTTCGCATCTGCCTATGGTTTGGAAGAAGACTATCTAATAAGCTCAATAGGTATACCCTCTCCTAATCCTAGGAGCCCTCACAATCTAAGAGAAGGTAAAGAGAAAAGACAACCGAATAATCCTATTCAATCTCTCTAGAACCAGAATCCATCCTCGAAAAAATTCCTTCGAGTTCGTATGTAACTATACGATAGATTTATCCAATGGAAGTGGATATTCGTAATAATACGGGGTGTTCTGAAGAAATGCAAAGGTGATATAGAAGTGGCATTGATGTATGCGACACCGTGACATTCCAAAAGTCAAAGTCTTTTAAGAAGGTTCGGTCAACTTGGTTTCATGAGTTTTAGTCAAAGGTCGGGTCATAGTCGCAGCCAGAGAGAAAGAGAGAAGAAACACTCAGCGTGCACTCTAACCTAGATCAGAATGGTTAATCAATTTATCTAATCTGGATGGCTCCCACTGTTTCCTCGAATTCTCCTCCAAACCCAGAAGGAGAATTAGTCGGATCACCCGAGGAGTAATCCTACTCATCAGTGGGAATCGGGATCCAACTAACATCGCATGATAACTTGATGGAAGCCACTCAAGTCACCACACTCCAGAAGGTATGCGCAAACCTGGCAAGTTTCCTGTATGTTTGAAACTCCCGATGTGATTTTTACCCCAAGTGGTTTATGACCTTGACAAAGGCCAAAAAATCATAAACCACAAGTCAAGTTCAACCCGTCATTATCCTGGATTAATCTAGACCCACCCGTACAAACCCTTGACAAAGGCTAACAAGGTTATACGACTGTCCTAGATAATCGCAACTCAATGCAATAGACAAGCAATATCTAGCTACCGCACACTACGCCTTGACAAAGGCCAACAAACGCAGCACGAATACTAGATACCACCTGAAAGAAACGACGGAGGGCTACGGCTGGTTTTTGGCAAAAAACCTTTAACTTAATGAACTTGATATCATTGAAGGAATCCAAGTGGTTTTATAAATATATATAGTGGCGAAAACTTTTGCTAAAGAGCTCACTCCCGGTGAAGGGATCTCGGCTCTTTCCCCGTCGAATGGGGTGCAGGATATCCCAAACTGAATACCACGATGCAAAGCAAAAGAAAACGACTATAGTGAAGTTATTACGTTGACGCAAACTTTTACTCAAGGGGTCACTCCCGATGAAGGGATCTCGGCCCTTGCCCAGTCGAATGAGGTGCATGATATTCCAAAATGAATACCACAATGCAAAGCAAAAGAAAACGTCTGTAATGTCAGTTTTTAAAAGCTTGGTTCCAAAAACATCACAAATAGGTTTGTTTTATCCTTGCATTGATAAGAATCTATGCAGTTCCATCAATTAATCACACCAGAAAAGAACGAAAATAAAATGTACGTATATGCCATCCGCATTCGTCACTGGGTCCCGTCATCACCCGTTAGGTTACTTAACTAACGACAGAGCGGGGACTGGGCTAGTGCGGGTGCAAAACATATACAACATCTACTAGTATATATATAAATATATAACAATCATCTCAGGAATGATATAAAGCAACATCACAGAAACATCACAGAAGCAATACATAATGGAGGATAATCTGGAGCCCCGAGTTTCACTTGAGCGGCAAGTGAGACCCTACGTTCCCTGTCGTGTGGATAGCATGTGTAATGAAACCTAGACCCCTACGAGCATGGCAAGTTACCGGCCAAAACCAGAAGTGAGGCAGCCCCCTTCAGCAATGTGAAACGACCTCCTAGCACTTCACGGAATCCGGTAACTTGAGCACCCCTCCTGGGTCACGTATAACCCCAACGAGTGCGGTGAATAGCCAGCCAATTCTAGAGTAAGGTCCCCTCCGTGCCAATGCCATGAGAAGCGGACCCGTTGCCCTCTAGAATCCGGTTATTCGTGCACACCACCGCGGGATAATCCTATTTCAGAAAAGAAAATAATATACAAGGGTGACATCGAACTCAGCCCGGTCGTGCCCCAAAAGAGTAATATACAAACTGGTAGTGACGACAGTCCACTTGTCGGACGCTCGCCCCGCAATATCAAATGAACAAATGAAATAAAACTGTACTATCATTGCACCATTGCTATCCACCACGACAATCCAACCAACATCACAGCACATCACAGAACATCAACGTGAATGTCACGTTCGCAAACCCGTCTAAAAGACATATAGCAGTTAGACGAGTTTACCAATCAAATGATATTCACAGTCGCAGATTATAAAGTATGTACTGATTAACACACACTTAAAATATCGATCGACTAAGTTCCAAATTGGCCCCATTAGCAAAACAACACTTTACTGAAACCTGGTCCATAACAGAATATCACAAAAATCACATTTCCAAGAAAATGGGCTACATAAAAAATTTGGTCGCCCGTTGCCACTAAACAGCCGCCAAAATTTGGTCACCCGTTGCGGCGGAACCGCCGCAAATTTTTCAGTTTACTGTCGTTTTTCAAAAGTGTTCAAAAAATTATTTCACTGTAGCTTAGAGACTTGGAATTGTGTTTCGGTAAAATTCGTCGATCAATCTTTTAAGCACGTCTAAACAAGCTAGTAAAGGGTTTAAAGGGTGGCTCTGATACCATGAAGGGTACCGGCAGTGCCCCGGCCGTCGAAACGCGGCCAAAATGCGGAATAAAATTTCTAAAACTAGCGCTACCGTTACCTGATTTACGGATCGACATTAAACCCTAAACTAGAAAACTAACTAAGAGTTAGAATCGTTATACCGAGTTGATCCGTGTCCTTCGGTCTTCATCCAAGCTCCTAGCGGCTCCTTGATGTGGTTTGGTTACCGGTCTTCCTTCGTCTCCGATGATCCACCCGCGGGAAACGGCGCAAGCTCCAACCTCGTCGAACGAGGTAACCGACGCTCCAAAGTTGCTAGCGATGGAAAGTGGGGGTGTACGAGTGTGTCACTATAATTTTATCTCAACCATATGCTCCATGGAGCAACTCAAGAAGATGAATGGATATGATGAAGCTTTTTGGCGTGAGCTAGAATGGCTAAGGCTTTTGTAAACCTTTTTGTGAATGAGAGAGGAGGCTAGTGTAATCTTTCATATCAAAAACCCAAATGAAATTAACCCCCTCCCAATTGTGGCCGGCCCCCCCTCTTTCATCCACACAAAAATTTCATTTGTTTAATTTCATTAAACAAATCCAAACCATGCCATACACCATGCTTTGACCTATGCCTTGACTTAGTCACCTTTTCCACCTCATTTCCTTATTAATTTCTAAAGGAAAATAAATAATGAGGTGGCATCTTCTTCTAGAAGCTATTACGTACAAAATACGGAATACTTCCCGGTACATGTACCGAAATACATATACGCGTATTCGTACCAAAATACAAATAGCCGAGAGAGAAAACGAATAGTGAACAATAATACTAGAATACGTATATACAAATACATTTATAAATTATTAAATCAAAACATGATTTAATAAACTGGTTTAATCCTAAGCCGCTAGTATTATCAACTGTCCAAATAAAGTCTGCGCAGCAAGTGCACATATTTAATCGGACATCTGTATATATCATCATACCTCATGTACACCATATCGCCTGAACCGTGAAAACCCATTGTGTGGGACTCTAAAGACTCGTCAACATGCTGGCAGTGGGTTTAACTATAAGTACGTCAGCGGCACTGGCAGTACGTAATGGCTACCCAGGTATTGAGCGAAAGGGAGGCCGACGAGCCAACTCATCCTGAAACCCTACTGAGCCTGTCAGTGAAAATATCCGTACAGTCTGGTCTGTTCGTCTAAGAGTATCGCATATCGAGTCTAGAGGGGTGGATAAAGTCAGACCCCCAACAACGCGATATTTAGTGTCGAATTGAAACCCATCACCACCTGAGAAACTATCGATCCTGGATCGGTAATTCTCGTCCACCGTGGCCACGGATTTATGGTGATTTCCATCCGTACACAACGCGACATCAACCCCCAATACCGGGAGAGACGAATCCCCGATGATCCGATCACTGCCTCAATGTGGCTCGGGACTGTACCTAACTAAAACCTGTTTGCACGACTCCTTTGAGCCGTGGTAGGGTAGTAATCAAAGCACGGTGGGAACTCACACGAGACAAATGACGATCTCAGGTCGACAGACTAACCTGTACACATGTCACCTGGGAACGGCTATCTGACAATAGGTATAATACCAACTAGCAGGTTCCCGGCGAGTCCGTCCAGTGTACTCATAACCCAATGAGCACCTGTATACTATCTTAGGTGAACAAACTAACACCAATGGCTTGTGAGACCTGGCCACCGCCCCTCGTCGGGGTCTCAATCAGTATACACTAGTCTACACTGGAGTATCGATGCCCGGTCTCGATACTCCTACGACTAGGGACATTTAAGGATGGGCTTATAGACCCAAATCCCACATATATGATCGCCATCATAATGCTGGCAGTCAAGCAAGAATCCTATGGGCTCTATCAACACGTACATGATGATAAAGGCAAACCAGATTGCATACTATCATCTTAAGTAAGACTGCTTTATCGGTATAGGTCCTCACTCAATCATCATAATCAAAAGTCCACGACTATGATAATTTCCTTGAGGGCACTATAGCCAACAAAAGGATCTCGGCTCTTGCCTCATCGAATGAGGTGCTGGATATTCATAACCGAATACCACTTTGCAAAGAAAAAGAAAATGTCCGTAATGTCTGTTTTCAAAAACTTGGTTCCAACAACATCATATAGGTTTGTTTTATCCTTGCATTGGTCAGAATCAATGCAGTGCCATCAATTAAACATATCACGTCAGATAAAGAAACGAAAATAAAATGTATGTATATGCCATCCGCATTCGCTACGGGGACCCCGTCATAACCCGTTAGGTTACTTAACTAACGGCAAAGCGGGGACTGGACTAGCTTGGGTGTAAAACATATACAACAACTACTAGTAAATATATAAATATATATAACATTTGTCCCAGGCATGATATAAGGCAACATCACGGAATCTCGGCCAAGCAACACAGAGTGGTCGATAATCCTGGAGCCTCGGGTTTCACTTGAGCCGCAAATGAGACCCGACGTTCCCGTTGTAGGGATCCTAGGCACACTCAAGAGGTTCCACAAAGCATCTACCATGCCAAATTCAAATTTTTCCATGTGCCGAGAAACCCTAAACTAGATCGTTAACTAGAGGTAAGGCGAAATACAAACAAGCAAACTACTTTGCTACTAAATGAAAGGAAATACAACCTTTGTAGATCCGGTCCTCCACTTCTTTAGCTCCGTGATGGCGTCCCTTCGCTGCGATCACCGGGATCCCGGACTCTAGCGATGGTTTCGTCGGAGAAATGAGCGAGCTAGGTCGTTGACTTCGATGCCGAAGATGATCTACGTCGAGGCAACTCTAACTCAAGCTCCATCTTCACTTGGGAAGATAACACACTCTACTACATGGAAAGTGGTAGAGGATGAAGAAATAGGAAGTGGGTTCACTTTGGATTTGGATTTTTCACTTGATTTCATCACTTAGAATTTTCTAGCAAGCTTTTCTTTTCTTCATGAAGAAGAAGAAGAAGAAAAAGGAAAAAGAATTATCACAAAAAGAAAATTCAAGTGATATCTATCATATTGCAACCATGGGTGAGATAAACTCATGTAGAGAATAAACTAGGGTTTAGGCAAATGGTTAGGGTTAAGGAATAAAACAAAAATGTTAAGACTTTTTCAAAGATGCTAGAAAACAACATGAAGCTTCTAGTAAAGAAAAGAAAGAAAGCCACCATTTTGTTTTAACTAAATAAATAAATAAATAAATCAAACCCTAACCATTAACCTAATCATATTTTAAAGCATACACACACCCAAGTTTGCATGTATCATCAAACATGATACAAACAAGTGCACAAAAATAAATCAGATATACAATATGCACAATCTAGTCAGAAAATAATCTTAAGTGAACCAATACTAGTTAATGTAAAGTAATATATCAAATGTATAATTATACATTAAATCATTAAATCAACACTTGATTTAATGATCCGGTCATACTATATATAACCGACTAATATCAAGTCTTTCAATGTATCGAATCATCACTTGATTCGGTAACCCGGCTATATCTCATATAACCGTCCAATGATACAAATCGCGAGAATAGAATACAGTATCACATACTGGTATTATTCTCGGTCCCGCACATATCTCATATGCGCTCCTATTTCGTTTCGCTTGAGCCAAGAAACCTCTGTGTAGGACTCTAAAGACTCGTCAATACGCCGGCAGTAGGTGATGATCATATCAAACACCCACAAGCCGCAAGCGGTCTGCTAAACGTAACGGCCACCCGGGTATTGAGCGATCAGAAGTTCAACGAGCTAGCCCGCTCACACTCCTGTGAATCCAACCAGTAACACTTACCGTACAGTCCGGTCTCGTCGTCTGATATGTCGCATATTTCGCCTATGGGTGGTAAACGTCAGACCCCAATAGCCCGATAAGTCGTGTCGATATGAGGTCTATAACAGTTCGAGAAACTACTTGTAACACTTACCAGTAAATCTCAGCAACCCTGGCTAGGGATTTCCGGTTATAGCCAATCGAACACAGCGCAACATCAACTCCCTATACCGAGAGAGACGAATCCCCTCCTATCGCTCATTGCCTCCATGTGATTCGAGACTGTACCCAAAAACCACCGTTTTGCACGCCCTCTTGGACGTGGTAAGGTGGAAATCAAAGCGCAGTGGGAATCACACAAGACTCTATGAAGATATCGGGTCTACAGACTAACCTGTACCAGTGTCACCAGAAAACTGCCATCTGACGTAAGGTATAATACCATCTGGGAGTTCTCGGCGAGTCTGTCCAGTGTACCCAGTCTCCACTGAGCACCCGTATATCATCTCTGATGTCAAACACCAATGGATATGGGAACATCCATCGCCCATCTGTATGGGTCGAGAAGGTATACGCTAGTCTACTCTGGTATATCGATGCCCCGTCTCGATACACCCACGACTAGGGACCTTGAAGGATGTACTTATGGACTACCATGTCCCCACTAGTATGATCCGCATCATAGTCCAGGTAGTCAAGTACACATCCTAAGGGCTTTACCAACATGTAACAGAGAGACAATCAGTATACACGTTAAGATAAAGAGCAACCAGATAGCATATTATCATGTCAAGCAAGAAAGTCCTCCCTATATATGTCCAAGCATCCACTACAATATACATCCTATGTATAGTAATGGCCCCTAGGGCAACATATAACTAACAATCTCCCACTTGCACTAGGGCCATCTGTAGCAGTGGTTGTAGTATCTCATACTCAACCATCCCATAAAAGTCTCTTTCTGGGAAAAGGCCTTTGTGAGTGGATCCGCCGTGTTGTCCTCTGAGTCTACTCTCCTAACCTCGATCACCATTGAGATCTACTATCTCCATGATCAGGTGACACTGCCTTAGAATATGTCTGGATCACTGATGGGACGGTCGTTCCCTGGCATAAGCCACAACTCCATTGTCTCACAATGGTAGGAACGAAGTTCATCTCATGAACTAGAATACATCCAGACTGCCTCTTTGGTAGCATCTTAAGTAGCGATGTATCCAGCCTTTATCGTCTAGTATTCCACGGTATCTAGCTTGGAACTCTTCCAACATACCGTCTCTATACTGAGGGTAAAGACAATACCTGTGACTGACTTTCAGTCGTCCTTATCCCTCTGGAAGCTTTCCAGTGATTCTCCCCAGGATCAATTGATACCATATCACTACAACTAGTGAGTATCCCAACATCCAATTAGATCTATCTCATAGATCCAAAACCCAGGATTTAGGAGGTATCACTTTGATCCTATATGGAGAATCATTGTGATAAGCGGAGATTGACCGAGCGTAGCATAGGAAACTCCTTCCCTATCAAGAGTATGTCATCCACGTACTCTACGAGGATCACCACCATACTCCCTACTACCTTTTTGTATATACAAGGTTCATCTACCATTTTGATGATGTCAAACTCTTTGACTAACACATCAAAACAGACGTTCTAACTCCATTATGCCTGCTTTATCACATAAAACATCTTGCATACGTTTCCGCTGCTCCCACTGTCTACGAAGCCCTCTGACTGTGTACTTATAGACTCACTCTTCTAAATCTTCATTTAGAAAAGCCGTCATGACACCCAACCGCTAGATATCGTAGTCATGGTATGTAGCCGTGGCAAGTAGGATCTGGATGGACTTAAGCATAGGTACTTAGAAAAGGTTTCATCACAATCCATAGCTGGTCAATGATGAAAACTTTTAACAAGTCTAGCTTTGAAAGTCTCAACTTTTCCATGTACACCAAGTAATCTTCTCAAGATATACTTGCTCCTGATGGGGATTTAACCCTTCAGATAAAGCCACCAAAGTCCATACTTTGTTGGTGTAAAAGGATTCCATCTCAGATCGATAAACATCCAGCCATTCTTACAGAGTCCCACTCCTGATGGCCAGCTCGAAACTAGTTGGGTCATCATCTCATGAAGCAATCCTCGTTCCCACTGTCATAGAGAAACCGAAGTATCTCTCAGATGGGTGAGGAACCGTACTAGATCGGCGGAGAGGCTGAGGTTCGTTGGTTACTATTGAATCTTTTGGTTCTACCAAATCATCAGTTGCAGTTTGTATAGCTCGAACCTTTCCAGTTCTACATAACAGACCTTGCCTCGAGCTTGTCCGGATTTTGCTTTTAGACATAGTCCGTACAACCCCAAATCTTAACAAACTTAAGATATGGGCTCTTCCCTTTCCATATCACATATGAAGTGGTAGGCAACTGATTTGATTTGAACCCTATTCAATAGGTATGCAACTTCTCAAGCGCATAACTCCCAAAAGGAAATAGGAAACTCAGTAGTACTCATCATAGAGCACACCATATCACATAGGGTCCTATTGCTCCGCCCCGATACACCGACGTGGTCTGGTGTATACGGAGGAGTAATGCTGAGAGAGAATCTCATTCTCCTTTAGAATAGTCCAGGAATTCCGTGATCAAGTATTCTCCTCCTTGATCTCATCAAAGGACATAATACTTATACCCGTATTTTGGTTCTCTACTTCTAACTTATATTCCGTGAATATCTCAAAAGGTTCGGACTTGTGTTTCAACAGGAACATATGTCTGAATCTTGAGAGATCATCAGAGAATGTAATGAAGTACAAAGAACTAGTCTTGGCATGTGTAGACAGGGGACCATCATACAACATCATGAATCAATCCCAAGAGTTCACTAACTCTTTCTCTGTTTCCAATAAACAGAGCTATGGTCATCGTATCTTTGTGATATGACCGGCAAGTTTCACAAGATGTAAATTCAAACAAATTTAAATATGCATCTCTATGTAACTTAGCTAGTCGGGTCGCATTGATATGACCTAGTCTACAATGCCTCAAGAAGGATTCGTTCATTTCTGAACTCTTCCTCTTGTGTGTGTTCTGTATACTAAGAACTGTAGTTTGATTTAGAACGTCAATGCTTTTCGATAACGTGCCTGAACTGACCAACTCTTGATATAGGAAATGTTCAAAACATCATCCAACAATACAAAATTATATCCTTTCTTTACTAATAAAGAGACTGATATGATGTTGTATATCAGGTTCGGTATCTAATAACATTTGTTCAGAATCAATGTATTCTGGTAATACAGGGTGATAGTGACTAACAAACTTGGCTGCAACACTTGCACCGTTTTCTGTCTCATGAAACTTATCACCCGTTCTCAGTTCTCTACCTTTCTGTAGCCTATGTAACAGATTACATATGCGGGATCCTGATCCGGTATCTCATACCCAGGACGTAAAGGATACTGAGAAACAGTTCTATGTAATGAACACACCCGAAGAAGATGCATCGGTATGCACTTTCTTCGTTTGGGCGGCATGGGATTTCTGGTAATCCCCAATTTCCTGCAATGTCTTATAACAATTATAAGTTGGAGCGGGACCAACGTTCCCCAGCTCAGTATAACAAGCGGGTTCGGTCAATATATTCGTTTTATTATCTTGATTAAGGCGTGGCATGGTTGCTACCTGGAGAGAGAGAGAAGAAAACACTTTGCGTGCGCTCTTACAAGATCAGATTGGTTATTATTTTATCTAATCAGGATGGCTTCCACTGTTTTATCAAATCTTCCTTCAAACCCTAAAAGGAAAGACTAGCCGGGATTAATTACACGCTACAAGTTCGCCAATCTTTCAGCCAGGCCAGTGTCGGTACTTTGAGGGAGGTTCCCCGTGCTTTCGCACGGACCTAATTAAAGTAAACCTCGTTTTCCCAGAGGCGTAACCCTGTTGACACCTTTCTAGACACCTACTTAATCGGCTAATTGTAATGTGTAAAACTCTCCCAGGAGTAACAATTACTCGCAGCGGGTATCGGGATCCAACTATCTCATAGAAGGTATGCAATCTCATTGCAAATTTCAACACTTGAAATTCCCGATAATTTTGCCCCTAACGTGCTATGACCTTGACGAAAGCCAACAAACCATAGCCTGCTAGTCAAGTTCAACCCGTACATTTCTTGATTGAATTAAACCCACCCGCATGACCCTTGATGAAAGCCAACAAAGCCGTACGACTACCCTAATCCAATCGCATCGTATGCCGCAGATAAGCAGCATATAGCTACCGCACACTACACCTTGACGAAAGCCAACAAATGTAGCACGAATACTATATACAACTTATCTGAAATGACGGAGGGCTACGACAGGTTTTTCTGAAAACCTATTGCGTAATGAACTTGATATCGTTGTAGAATCAAATGATTTTAAAATGGAGTGCTTTTGAGGCTTTTCTAGTTTTGCTAAAGGGGTCACTCCCGGTGAAGGGATCGTCGGCCCTTTCCTCATCGAATAAGGTGCCGGATATATCATATATACCGCTGTGTAAAGCAAGAACTATAGGAGCAATCAAAAGACAAACCGAGGGGTGTAGCATCTGCCAGTTATTGCTAAAGGGGTCACTCCCGGTGAAGGGATCTCGGCCCTTTCCTTATCGAATAAGGTGCAGGATGTTCTACAAGGAACACCGCGATGCAAAGCAAGAACTATAGCTACCTGTTTTTGAAAATTCGATTCCACAACATCTTTTAGGTTTCTTTTCTTTCATTAATCATATTAATGAAGTCCCATCATTTAAATCACCTAAACATCATAGATAAATACGATGTACACTTATGCCATCCGCATTCACCTCGATGTCCCCTCATGCACCGTTAGGTTAGGTAACTAACGACAGAGCGGGGCAGGGCTAGCGCGGGTGTAAAACATAAGTAACGTCTATATAATATATCATATATACTATATACAGTATCCATCTCAACATATCAAATGATCACATCATAGATATCGCAGCAGAAGAAACATATGAACATTGGATATACTAGGACGTCCGTGTTTTCAATACGAGCCAGTATAAAACACGGATTCTACGGTCGCGATGAATAGCCAAACCCACACCCCTAGACCCCTACGAGACCGCAAGCAACCCTACCAATTCTAGAGTTAGGAGACCCGGACTCGACTCCTCGAGTTGGTCTCCCACTGGACTCCAGAACCCGATTACTTGTGCTCTCCTCGTTGGGTCTATCCAAGTGCGGAAAAGTAAATAATATACAATGGTGACATCTTCCGCAACCAGGAAGTGCCCCAATAAAAGAATATTACATACAAGTTTTTACTTGAATGAAAATGAAAAACACTCATCTCACATAAAAAACCCCGGCTATTCAGAACACGACGATCCAATATAACATATCACAGCAACACATAATATCTCATATCATCAACGTAAGCAATTATGTGTATCCCGATTGTCGTTGATGTATAGCAACGAAGCCAGCGATACACCACATACTACGCTTACGGTCACAGAAAAGAAAGTGTAAAACGACAACAGTTGGAATTCGCAACCTCCTTAGACATCGCATGCCTAACCAAATGAATTCCGTAGACATCGTATGCCTAACAATTATAAACCCCGCATTTTAGTCTCATTATCGAAAACTCTTTTCAATATCAAGTTGGGCAATTCAACAAGATTCCCGACATGCTGATCGAATGCTCGTCGCAAACTTTAGTAGACGGCCGCACCCCCGGATGCCGTCGACGAAGTGCACTAAGGCGGAACACCGCCGCCGCGAGCACCCGAACGGATGCTTTTAGCGACGGGGTTCTCCTACAGTCACTTGATCGGGGCTATGGGGCGTGGTTGTCTATTAAGTTTACCCGACGAGTATCCGCGTACGCTACGTGATTGCGACGGACTTTTGATCACATCAAAATTCCGTGGCAACCGATCAACTGAGACTGAACTGCTAGATTTATAACATTCATATTAGTTATCTCATAACTACTTGTGGATTCCAAATATTGTATCACATTCCAGATAAATAGAAAATTTTAAACTTTCCGATTAAACAATCAAACACCCAAGTTTTCCCGAAACAGCTCAATACATAAAATAAGTTTAAAAACATTCACTTCATGCCACAGTACCAACTGTCCAGCCGTAGAAGGGTCAAGCCAACGCCTCACATGTGGCACGCCGTACTGCCCTAAACCCTAAAGTTCAAAGGGCAGTTCAAGACGGTCACATAATCGAGTTAAGGTTTGTTGTCTTCTAGAGGGTCCATCGCGTTACTTGCACTACTTAGAACGTCTTTAAACTACAGAAAGATCCAACAATTAGAAATTTCCCGACAGGGGAAAAAGTGGGTATTTATATCCGGTCGAACTTTTTAACATGTTCTAAAATACTCGGAAAAACACAGACGAAATTAAACTTCCCGATCGAAACACCGAGTCCCCAATACAACCAAGAAAACTCAACTCTTGGGTAAATATCAAAAATTCCCAGAAAATACAGCACTTAAAGAAAAAAATTACTGTGCAAACCACGTGGATTGATTCATCACTTTGGCCGCGGAACGGCCGCGCAAGCCAGGGTGGGGCCACGGTTCCGCAGCGCATCTGTCGAATCAAGGGCACTTGCTGCACAGTAACTCATACAAAACCCTGCTGAATTTTTTGGATATTTTTAATCTGTAAAAATCCACAATTTCAGAAAATGTACAGAAAGGGGTACCGATTAGGGTTTCGGGGTTCGATCGGGCTTCTAACATCGTCTACACTTCGCCTAAGGCTCTAGCTAGGCTCTGATACCACTGTAGGGATCCTAGGCACACTTAAGAGGTTCCACAAGGCATCTACCATGCCAAATTCAAATTTTTCCATGTACCGAGAAACCCTAAACTAGATCGTTAACTAGAGGTAAGGCGAAATACAAGCAAGCAAACTACTTTGCTACTAAGTGAATGGAAATACAACCTTTGTAGATCCGGTCCTCCACTTCTTTAGCTCCGTGATGACGTCCCTTCGCTGCGATCACCGGGATCCCGGATTCTAGCGATGGTTTCGTCGGAGAAATGAGCGGGCTAGGTCGTTGACTTCGATGCCGAAAATGATCTACGTCGAGGCAACTCTAACTCAAGCTCCATCTTCACTTGGTCATGAAACTTATGAAGATAACACACTCTACTACATGGCAAGTGGTAGAGGATGAAGAAATAGAAAGTGGGTTCACTTTGGATTTGGATTTCTCACTTGATTTCATCACTTAGAATTTTCTGGCAAGCTTTTCTTTTCTTCATGAAGAAGAAGAAGAAGAAGGAAAAAGAATTATCACAAAAAGAAAATTCAAGTGATATCTATCATATCGCAACCATGGGTGAGATAAACTCATGTAGAGAATAAACTAGGGTTTAGGTAAATGGTTAGGGTTAAGGAATAAAACAAAAATGGTAAGACTTTTTCAAAGATGCTAGAAAACAACATGAAGCTTCTAGTAAAGAAAAGAAAGAAAGCCACCATTTTGTTTTAACTAACTAAATAAAATAAATAAAGAAATAAATAAAACCTAACCATTAACCTAATCATAGTTTAAATCATACACACACCCAAGTTTGCATGTATCATCAAACATGAAACAAACAAGTGCACAAAAATATATCATATATACAATGTGCACAATCTAGTGAGAAAATAATCTTAAGTGAACCAATACTAGTTAATGTAAAGTAATATATCAAATATATAATTATACATTAAATAATTAAATCAACACTTGATTTAATGATCCGGTCATACCGCATATAACCGACTAATATCAAGTGTATCAATGTATCGAATCAACACTTGATTCGGTAACCCGGCTATATCTCATATAACCGTCCAATGATACAAATCGCGAGAATAGAATACAGTATCACATACTGGTATTATTCTCGGTCCCGCATATATCTCATATGCGCTCCTATTTCGTTTCGCTTGAGCCAGGAAACCTCTGTGTAGGACTCTAAAGACTCGTCAATACGCCTGCAGTAGGTGATGATCATATCAAACACCCACAAGCCGCAAGCGGTCTGCTAAACGTAACGGCCACCCAGGTATTGAGCGATCAGAATATCAACGAGCAAGGCCGCTCACACTCCTGTGAATCCAACCAGTAACACTTATCGTACAGTCCGGTCTTGTCGTCTGATATGTCGCATATCTCGCCTAGGGGTGGTAAACGTCAGACCCCAATAGCCTGATAAGTCGTGTCGATATGAGGTCTATAACAGTTCAAGAAACTACTGGTAACACTTACCAGTAAATCTAAGCAACCCTGGCCAGGGATTTCCGGTTATAGCCAATCGAACACAGCGCAACATCAACTCCCTATACTGGGAGAGACGAATTCCCTCCTATCGCTCATTGCCTCCATGTGATTCGGGACTGTACCCAAAAACCACCGTTTTCCACGCCCTCTTGGACGTGGTAAGGTGGAAATCAAAGCACAGTAGGAATCACACAAGACTCTATGACGATCTCTGGTCTACAGACTAACCTGTACCAGTGTCACCAGAGAACTGCCATCTGACGTAAGGTATAATACCATCTGGGAGTTCTCGGCGAGTCCCTCCGGTGTACCCAGTCTCCACCGAGCACCCGTATATCATCTCTGATGTCAAACACCAATGGATATGGGATCATCCATCGCCCATCTGTATGGGTCGAGAAGGTATACGCTAGTCTACTCTGGTATATCGATGCCCCGTCTCGATACACCCACGACTAGGGACCTTGAAGGATGTACTTATGGACTACCATGTCCCCACTAGTATGATCTGCATCATAGTCCAGTTAGTCAAGTACACATCCTAAGGACTTTACCAACATGTAACAGAGAGACAATCAGTATACACGTTAAGATAAAAAGCAACCAGATAGCATACTATCATGTCGAGCAAGAAAGTCCTCCCTATATATGTCCTAGCATCCACTACAATATACATCCTTTGTATAGTAATGGCCTCTAGGGCATACATATAACTAACACCCCTATCGTGTGGACAGCCTATGCAATGAAAACTAGGACCCCTACAACAGCGGCAAGTTACCCGCCAATCCCATAAGTGAGGAAAACCCAATCAACAATGTGAATGGGCCACCCAGCACTTCACGGAATCCGGTAATTTGAGCACCCCACCTTGGATCAAATTATACCCCCTACGAGTGCGGCGAATAGCCCGCCAATTCTAGAATGAGGCCCCTTCCGTCTCAACACCATGAGATGCGGGCCCGTTTCCTTCTAAAACCCGGCTATTTGTGCGCGAGATAATTCTAGTACATAAAAGAAAATAATATGTACAAGGGTGACATCGACCTCAACCAGGTCGTGTCCCAAACCAATAATATACAAACTGGCAGAGACGGCAGTACACATGTCGGATACTTGCCCCGCAAAATCAAATGTACAATGTATCATGAAGCCTGACACAAAGAACAAATATATTAATATATATCACATATATATTAAATGTATAAGTGAGAAAAAGAAATCCTTAAGTGAGCTAATATTAGTTAATGTATATTAATATATCAAATATATAATCATATATTAAATTATTAAATCAACACTTGATTTAATAATCCGGCTATATTACATATAACCGACTAATATTATTTATATCAACTTATCGAATTAACACTTGATTCGATAACCCGGCTATATCACATATATCCGACCAATATCACATATCACGAGATAAGAATACGGTATCACATAAACGTATTAATCTCGGTCCCGCACATATCACATATGTGCCCTATTTAGTTTCGCATGAGGCAAGAAACCTCTGTGTTGGACTCTAAACACTCGTCAATACGCCAGCAGTAGGTAATGATCATATCAGTTACCCACAAGCCGTCAGCGGTACTAGATGGACGTAACGGCTACCCGAGTATTGAGTGATCAGAAGATCAACAAGCAAGCCTGCTCATACTCCCGTGAATCCAATAAGTAACACTACCGTAAAGTCCGGTCTCTTCGTCTGATATGTCGCATATCTAGTCTGGGGGTGGTAAACGTCATACCCCAATAACTTGATAAGTCATTCCGATGTGAGGCTCATAACGGGTCGAAAAACTATTGATAACACTTACCAGTAAATATCAGTATCAGCCCTGGTCAGGGACTTATTGTTATAGCCAATCGAGCACAACGCAACATCAACCCCAATACCGGGTGAGACGAAACCCCTCCTATAGCTCATTGCCTCCATGTGACTCAGGAATGTACCCAAAAACCACCTGTTTGCATGTTTTCTTGAACGTGGTAGGGTGGAAATCAAAGCACAGTAGGAATCACACAAGACTCTATGACGATATACAGACTAACCTGTACCAGCGTCACCAGAGAACTGCTATCTGACGATAGGTATAATACAATCTAGGAGTTCTCGGCGAGTCCTGTTCGCTGTACCCAGTCGCCAATGAGCACCTGTATACAATCTTTGATGTCAAACACCGATGGATGTGGGATCATCCATCGCCTATCAAATGGGTCAAGAAACGTATACGCCAGTTTACTCTGGAATATCGATGCCCTGTCTCGAAACACCCATGACTAGGAACAATTAAGGATGAACTTATGGACTACCCTGGCCCCACTAGTATGATCTGCATCATAATCCTGGTAATCATTTATACATCCTAAGGGCTTTATCAACATGTGAGAGAAAGACAGTATCATAATACAAGTCCACATGTTAAGATAAAGTGCAACCAGATAGCATACTATCATGTCGAGCAAGAATGTCCTCACTATATATGTCCAAGCATCCACTATAATATACAATCATGTACAATAATGGCCTCTAGGGCATACATACAACTAACAATCTCCTACTTACACTAAGACCAATTGTTGTAGTATCCCATACCCAACATCCCGGAGAGTCTCTCAAATTATATCTGGGGTATGGCCTTCGTGAGTGGATCCGCCGTGTTATTCTTCGTGTCAACTCTCCTGACCTCGATCTCCCGGCGATCAACTATCTCCCGGATTAGGTGATACCGCCTCAAAATATGCCTGGATCGCTGATGGGACCTGGGTTCCTTGGCCAAAGCCACTGCTCCATTTTTATCATAATACGAAGGTATTGGATGCTCGATGGACGGAACCACGACAAGTTCAGTTATGAACTTCTTCATCCAGACGGCCTTTTTGGTGGCATCGTTGGCAGCGATGTATTCAGCCACCATCGTCGAGTCTGCCACGGTTTCTTGCTTGGAACTCTTCCAACAAACCGCCCCTCCATTGAGGGTGATGACAAAACCCAAGAGCGACTTAGAGTCGTCCTTATCACTCTGGAAGCTCGAATCGTTAAATGACTCCATTTAGAGTTCACTGTTACCATACACCAAGAACATTTCTTTAGTCCTTCTCAAGTACTTAAGAATGTTCTTCACAGCTATCCAGTGATTCTCTCCAGGATCTTCTTGATACCTACTCACTATACCTAGTGAGTATGCTACATCATTTCTGGTACATAACATCGCATACATGATGGAGCCTACCGCCGAAGCATAGGGTATCCCTTGCATGCGAGCCCTCTCCAAATAAGTCTTAGGAGACATCTCTTTGGAGAGAGTGATTCCTGAGATCGTGGGTAAATTCCCACGCTTAGAATCTTCCATACTAAACCTGTTTAATATGGTGTCAGTGTATCTGGATTGGGACAATCCCAACATCCGTTTAGATCTATCTCTATAGATCTTACTCACCAAGATATAAGAGGCATCACCTAGATCATTCAGTGAGAATCTTTGTGATAAGAAGAGCTTGACCTAGTGCAGCATAGGAATACCATTTCTTATCAAGAGTATGTCATCCACGTACAATACGAGGAAGACGACCTTACTCTCTGTAAGCTTCTTGTATACACAAGGTTCATCTACGTTTTTGAGGAAGTCAAACTCTTTGACTGCTTCATCCAAACAGATGTTTCAACTCCGCGATGCCTGCTTTAACCCATAGATTTATTTAAGCACCTTGCACACATTTCCACTGCTCCCACTGTCCACTAAGCCCTCTGGCTGTGTCATGTACACGCTTTCTTCTAAATCACCATTTAGAAAAGAGGTCTTGACGTCCATCTGCCAGATTTCGTAGTCATGGTATGCAGCGATGGAAAGTAGGATCCGAATGGACTTAAGAATAGCTACTGGAGAAAAGGTTTCATCATAATCCACACCTGGTCGTTGAAGAAAACCTTTTGCTACAAGTCTAGCTTTGAAAGTCTCAACTTTTCCATCTACACCAAGTTTTTTTCTTGAAGATCCACTTGCTCCTGATGGGTTTTACCCCTTCAGGAGCATCATCAGAAGTCCATACTTTGTTTATATACATGGATTCCATCTCAGATCGCATTACATCCAGCCATTTCACAGAGTCCCCACTCGTGATGGCCTGCTCGAAGCTAGTTGGGTCATCATCTTCCATGATGCAATCCTCGCTCCCACCGTCAATGAGAAAACCGTAGTATCTCTCAGATGGATGAGGAACCCTACTAGTTCGGCGGAGAGGCTGAGGTTCGTCGGGGACTACTGAATCCTCCGGTTCCATTAAATCATCAGTTGTAGTGTGTGCAGCTAAAACTTCTTCCTGCTCTACCTCTTTGCCAATAATTTCTTTTACAAGAAATTCCTTTTCTAAAAAGGTGGCGTATTGAGAAACAAACATCTTTTGTTCCTCAGCGTGGAAGAAAATATATCCTTGTGAATTCTTTGGATATCCAACAAACTTGCAAAGAACTGATCGTGCCACAAGTTTGTCCGGATTTTGTCTTTTGACATAAGCCGGACAACCCCATATCTTAGATCGTTTAAGATATGGTCTCTTTCCTCTCCATATCTCATATGATGTTGTAGGCACTGATTTAGATGGAACATGATTCAATAGGTATGCAGCTGTCTCAAGCGCATAACCCCAAAAGGAAATAGGTAACTCAGCGGTACTCGTCATAGAGTGCACCATATCTAATAGGGTGCGATTCCTCCGCTCCGATACACCGTTGTGCTGTAGTGTATACGGTGGAGTAACCTGAGAGAGAATCCCATATTTTTTTAGATAATCTAGGAACTCCGTGCTCAAGTATTCTCCTTCCCGATTAGATCGAAGGATTTTAATACTTTTGCCCGTCTGGTTCCCAACTTCATCCTTATATTCATTGAATTTCTCAAAAGCTTCAGACTTGTGTTTCAACAGGAATACATGTCCGAATCTTGAGAGATCGTTATTGAATGTAATGAAGTATGAGGAATCATCCCTGGCATGTGTAGACATCGGACCACATACATCACTATGTATCAGTCCCAAGAGTTCTGTAGCTCTTTCTCCGTGTCCAGTAAACGGAGTTTTGGTCATCTTGCCTTTGAGACATGACATGCAAGTTTTATAAGATGGAAATTCGAACGGATTAAAATATCCATCCTTATGTAACTTAGATGTCGTGTCGCATTGATATGACCTGGCCTGCAATGCCACAAGAAGGGTTCGTTCATTTCTGAACTCTTCCTCTTATGTGTGTTCTGTATACTTAGAACTGTAGTTTGATTTAGAATGTATATGCCATTGCATAACGTGCCTGATCCAATCAACTTTTGAGTCAGGAATATGTTCATAACATTAACCTGCAATACAAAATTATATCCTTCTTTACTTAATAAAGAGACTGATATAATGTTGCATATCAAGTTCGCCATGTAATAACATTCGTTCAAAATCAATGTATTACCACTTGGTGATACAAGGTGATATTCGCCAACTGATTTGGCTGCAACAATTACACCATTTCCAACTCTTATATCTTTATCACCCATTCCCAGTTCTCTACCTTTCCTTAGCCCATGTAACAGATTACATATATGGGATCCTGATCCGGTATCTAATACCCAGGACGTAGAGCATAATGAGAAACAGTTCTCAGTAACGAACATACACGAAGAAGATGCATCAACATGCTCTTTATTCGATTGGGTGGCATGGGAATCCTGGCATTCCCCTATTTCCTGCTCAGACTTATAACAATTATAAGATAGAGCGGAACCAACGTTCCCCAGCTCAGTATAATAAGCAGGTTCGGTCAATACATCAATATTTTAATCTTGATTAAGGCGTGTCATGGTCGCTACCTGGAGAGAGAGAGAGAAGAAAACACTTAGGGTATGCTCTTGCAAGATTAGATTAGTTATTATCTTACCTAATCAGGATGGCTCCCTCTGTTTTTATCAAATCTTCCTTCTAATCCTAAAAGGTAAGACTGGTCGGGATTAATTACACCCTACAAGTTTGCTAACCGTTCAGCCAGGCCAGTGTCGGTACTTTGAAGGAGATCCCCGTGCTTTCGCACGGACCTAATTAAAGTAAACTTCGTTTTCCCATAGGCTTAACCCCGTTGACACCTTTCTAGACACCTAATTGGTTAGCTAATTGTAACGTGCAAAACTCTCCCAGGAGTAACACTTACTCGCGGTGGGTATCAGGATCCAACTATCTCATAGAAGGTATGCAATCTCATTGCAAATTTCAACACTTGAAAATTCCAAATAAAATTTTACCCTTAACACCTTATGACCATAACATAGTCAACAAATCAAAAGTGCTAGTCAAGTTCAATCCGTCATTTCATGATTGAATTAAACCCACCCGTACGACACTTAACATAGTCAACAAAGTCGTACGACTGCCCTAATCCAACCGCATCACATGCTTTAGCAGAAAAGTACTAATCAGCTACCGCACACTACGCCTTAACACAGTCAACAAACATAGCACGAATACTAAATAGTATTTATCTGAAATGACGGAGGGCTAAGATATGTTTCTAATGAAAGGTTCCTAGGCACTCTAGTAAGGTCTCACAAGGCATCGGACATGCCAATTTAAAATTTTTGTGCCGAGAAACCCTAGACTACGGATCTTTAGACTAGATGTTTAGGCGAAACGGAAAACTAGTTAACTATTTAACTATGGGTTAGATGCTACAACCTTTGTAGATCCGGATTTCCACCTCCTTAGCTCCACGTGATCATGTCCTCGCTGTCCATCACGAACTCTCGACTCATTCGTCGGCTTCATCGGAATAATGTGCGGAATAGGTCGTCGGCTTTGTGTCAAAGACGATCTACGTCGAGGTTGCACAAACTCAAGCTCCGACTTCACAAACTTGTGAAACTTGTGAAGTAAACACCCAAAACAACTTGGCAAGAGGTAGAGGGTGAAGAAATAGGAGGTGGGTTCACTTAAGAATTGGATTTATCTCACTAGATCTCAAGTTGCCATTGTTGTAGCAAGCTTGAAGAAGAAGAAGAAGATGAGCTCAAGAAAAGAATATGATAAGTCTTGTAATAAAAATAAATTTAAATCAAATACTTATCATAACTTGAACTAGGGTTAAGTGTAGAGAATTAACCATGGTCACTTGGATGGGTTAGGGTTAAGCATGAAGATAAGGATGGTTAGCAAAGTCAAAGCTTCATGAAGCTTCAATATAAAACAAATAAAGCCACCATTCTTATCTTAATCCATTTCCAATAAATAAATAAACAAATAAATAAATAAATGAATATGCAAAACCCTAATTATCAAATTAACCATGGATTAATTCTATACACTTAACTAAATGATCAAGTATCATCAAACATGATACAAAAAAGTGCACGAAAGCATATCACATATACAATGTGCATCAAGTGAGAAAAATCCGTTTAAAGTGAACCAATACTAGTTAATGCAAAGTAATATATCAAATATATAATTATACATTAAATCATTAAATCAACACTTGATTCAATGATCCGGTCATGTCGCACATAACCGACTAGTATTCTATGCATCGATTTATCGAATCAATGATTCGATAACTATGTCATATCGAATATAACCAATCGAAACATATATCGCGAGAATGAAATGCGGTATCACATACACACATCATTCTCGGTCCTGCACATATCTCATATGCGCTCCTATTTCGTTTCGCTTGAGCTAGGAAACCTCTGTGTAGGACTCTAAAGACTCGTCAATACGCCGGTAGCAGATGATGATCATATCAAGCATCCACAAGCCGCAAGCGGTCTGCTAAACGTAACGGCCACCCGGGTATTGAGCGATCAGAAGATCGACGAGCTAGCCCGCTCACACTCCTGCGAATCCGACCAGTAACACTTACCGCACAGTCCGGTCTCTTCGTCTGATATGTCGCATATCAAGTCTAGGGGTGGTAAACGTCAGACCCCAATAAACCGATAAGTCGTGCCGATGTGAGGCTCATAACGGGTCGAGAAACTACTGGTAACACTTACCAGCAAATCTCTGATCAGCCCTGGCCAGGGACTTCCCTGCTACGGCCAATCGAGCACTGCGCAACATCAACCCCCAATACCGGGAGAGACGAAAGCCCTCCTATTGCTCATTGCCTCCATGTGACTCGGGACTGTGCCTAAACACCACCGTTTTGCACGCCCTTATGGACGTGGTAAGGTGGAGATCAAAGCACAGTGGGAATCACACAAGACTCTATGACGATCTCGGGTCTACAGACTATCCTGTACAAGTGTCACCTGAGAACTGCCATCTGACGTGAGGTATAATACCATCTGGGAGTTCTCGCCGAGTCCGTCCAGTGTACCCAGTCTCCACTGAGCACCCGTACACCATCTCTGATGTCAAACACCAATGGATATGGGATCATCCATCGCCCATCACATGGGTCGAGAAGCGTATACGCTAGTCTACACTGGTATATCGATGCCCCGTCTCGATACACACATGACTAGGGACCTTGAAGGATGTACTTATGGACTACCATGTCCCCACTAGTATGATCTGCATCATAGTCCAGGTAGTCAAGTACACATCCTAAGGGCTTTACCAACATGTAACTATAAGACAGTATAAAGAGACTAGTGTACATGTTAAGATAAAGAGTAACCAGATAGCATACTATCATATCGAGCAAGAAAGTCATCTCTATATATGTCCAAGCATCCAATATAATATACAACATCTGTACAATACTGGCCTCTAGGGCATACATACAACTAACAATCTCCCACTTGCACTAGGGCCAGCTGTTGTAGTATCGCATACCGAGCATCCCGAAGAGTCTCTCAAACTGCGTCTGGGGAATGGCCTTCGTGAGTGGATCCTCCGTGTTATTCTTCGTGTCAACTCTCCTGACCTCGATCTCCCGGCGATCAACTATCTCCCGGATCAGGTGATACCGCCTCAGAATATGCCTGGATCGCTGATGGGACCTGGGTTCCTTGGCCAAAGCCACCGCTCCATTGTTATCGCAATACAAAGGTATTGGATGCTCAATGGATGGAACCACTCCAAGTTTAGAAATGAACTTCTTGATCCAGACAGCTTCTTTAGCAGCATCGTTGGCAGCGATGTTTTCAGCCTCCATCGTCGAGTCTGCCACGGTTTCCTGCTTGGAACTCTTCCAGCTAACCGCCCCTCCGTAAAGGGTAAAGACAAAACCCGACTGCGACTTAGAGTCGTCCTTATCACTCTGGAAGCTTGAATCGGTAAAGGACTCCACTTGGAGTTCTCCGTTACCATACACCAAGAACATATCTCTAGTCCTTCGCAAGTACTTGAGAATGCTCTTCACAGCTGCCCAGTGACTCTTTCCAGGATCAGCTTGATACCTGCTCACTATACTTAGTGAGTATGCTACATCGGGTCTGGTACATAGCATCGCATACATGATAGAGCCTACTGCCGAAGCATAGGGTATACCTTGCATGCGAGCTCTCTCCAAATCAGTCTTGGGAGACATCTCTTTGGAGAGAGTGACTCCAGAGATCGTGGGTAAGTTCCCACGCTTGGACTCTTCCATACTAAACCTCTTTAGTATGGTGTCAATGTACCAGGATTGGGACAATCCCAAAATCCGTTTGGATCTATCTCTATAGATCCTAATTCCCAATATGCAGGAGGCGTCACCAAGATCTTTCATTGAGAATCTTTGTGATAAGAAGAGCTTGACCGATTGCAGCATAGGAATATCATTTCCTATCAAGAGTATGTCGTCCACGTACAATACGAGGAAGACAACCTTACTCTCTGCCACTTTCTTGTAGATACAAGGTTCATCTGGATTTTTGACGAAATCAAACTCTTTGATAACGACGTCAAAGCAGATGTTCCAACTCCGCGATGCTTGCTTTAATCCATAAATGGATTTAAGCAGCTTGCACACCTTCCCGCTGCTCCCACTGTCTACGAAGCCCTCTGGCTGAGTCATGTACACGCACTCTTCTAAATCACCGTTTAGAAAGGCGGTCTTAACATCCATTTGCCAGATTTCGTAGTCATGATATGCAGCGATGGCAAGCATGATCCGGATGGATTTAAGCATAGCCACTGGAGAAAAGGTCTCGTCATAGTCCACACCTGGTCTTTGACGAAAACCCTTTGCTACAAGTCTAGCTTTGAAAGTCTCCACTTTCCCATCTACACCAAGTTTCTTCTTGAAGATCCACTTGCTCCCAATGGGTTTTACCCCTTCAGGAGCAACTTCCAAAGTCCATACTTTGTTGGTGTACATGGAATCCATCTCAGACCGCATTGCATCCAGCCATTTCACTGAGTCCCCACTCGTAATGGCCTGCTCGAAGCTAGTTGGGTCATCATCCTCCATGATGCAATCCTCGCTCCCACCATCAATGAGAAAACCGTAGTATCTCTCAGGTGGACGAGAAACCCTACCAGATCGGCGGAGAGGCTGGGGTTCGTCGGGTACTACCGAATCCTCTGGTTCCACTAAATCTTCAGTTTGAGTTTGTGTAGCCGGAATTTCTTCCAGTTCTACCTCACCGCCACTAATTTCTTTTGCAAGAAATTCCTTTTCCAAAAAGGTGGCATGTCGAGAAACAAACACTTTTTGTTCCTCTGTATGGTAGAAAAGATATCCATGTGAATGTTTGGGATATCCCACAAACTTACATAGAACTGACCGTGCCTCGAGTTTGTCCGGATTTTGTCTTTTGACATAGGCCGGGCAACCCCATATCTTAACTCGTTTAAGACATGGTCTCTTCCCACTCCATATCTCATATGGTGTGGTAGGTACAGATTTAGATGGAACTTGATTCAAAAGGTATGCTGCTGTCTCCAGCGCATAACCCCAGAAGGAAATAGGTAACTCAGCCGTACTCATCATTGAGCGCACCATATCTAATAGGGTGCAGTTTCTCCGTTCAGATACACCGTTGTGCTGTGGTGTATATGGAGGAGTCAGCTGAGAGAGAATCCCATTCTCTTTTAGGAAGTCCAAGAATTCATTGCTCAAGTATTGCCCTCCTCGATCAGATCGTAGAATTTTAATACTTTTTCCGGTTTGGTTCTCAACTTCTTGTTTATATTCCCTAAATTTCTCAAAAGCTTCTGATTTGTGTTTCATCAGGAACACATACCCGAACCTAGAGAGATCGTCAGTGAATGTAATGAAGTATGAAGAACCATCCCTGGCATGTGTAGACATGGGACCACATACATCACTATGTATATGTCCCAAGAGTTCGGTAACTCTTTCTCCGTGTCCCGTAAACGGAGTTTTGGTCATCTTGCCTTTGAGACATGACTGGCAAGTGTCATAAGATGAAAATTCAAACGGATTTAAATATCCATCTTTATGCAACTTAGCAAGTCGTGTCGCATTGATGTGACCCAGTCTACAATGCCACAAGAAGGATTCGTTGAGTTCAGAACTCTTCCTCTTGTGTGTGTTTGTTATGCTCAGAACTGTTGATTGATTTAGAACATAAATGCCATTGCATAACGTGCCTGATCCAACCAACTTTTGGTTACGGAAAATGTTCATAACATTGTCCTGTAATGCAAAATTATATCCCTCTTTACTTAATAAAGAAACCGATATAATGTTGCATATCAGGTTCGGCATGTAATAGCATTCGTTCAGAACCAATGTATTACCAGTTGGTAATACAAGGTGATATTCCTCGACAGTCTTAGCTGCAACAATTGCACCATTTCCAACTCTAATGTCTTTATCACCTTCTCCAAGTTCTCTACCTTTCCTAAGCCCATGTAACTGATTACATATATGGGATCCTGACCCGGTATCTAATACCCAGGACGTAGAGCAAATGGAGAAATAGTTCTCAGTAACGAACACACCCGAAGAAAATGCATCAACATGTACTTTCTTCATTCGGGTGGCATGGGAATCCTGGTATTCCCCTATATCCTGTTCATTCCTATAACTCTTATAAGAATGAACGGAACCAATGTTCCCCAGCACAGTAAAACATGCGGGTTCGGTCAATACATCCATATTATTATCTTGATTAAGGCATGAACTGGTCGCTACCTGGAGAGAGAGAGAAGAAAACACTTTAGTGTATGCTCGTGCAAGATCAGATTGGTTTTTATCTTATCTAATCAGGATGTCTCCCACTGCTTTTTATCAAATCTTCCTCCAAACCCTAAAAGGAAAGACTAGCCGGGATTAATTACAGACTACAAGTTCGCCAATCTTTCAGCCAGGCCAATGTCGGTACTTTGAGGGAGGTCCCCCGTGCTTTCGCACGAACCTAATTAATGTAAACCTCGTTTTCCCAGAGGCGTAACCTCGTTAACACCTTTCTAGACACCTACTTGATCGGCTAATTGCAATGTGTAAAACTCTCCCAGGAGTAACTCTTACTCGCAGTGGGTATCGGGATCCAACTATCTCATAGAAGGTATGCAATCTCATTGCAAATTTCAACACTTGAAATTCCCGATAATATTTTGCCCCTAACCTCCTATGACCTTGACAAAGGCCAACAAACCATAGGATGCTAGTCAAGTTCAACCCGTCATTTCTTGATCGAAATAAACCCACCCGCACGGCCCTTGACAAAGGCAAACAAGGTCGCACGACTACCCTAATCCAATCTGCATCATATGCATAAACAGATAAGCACCAGTTAGCTACCGCACACTGCGCCTTGACAAAGGCCAACAAACGCAACACGAATACTAACTACTACTTATCTGAAATGACGGAGGGCTACGCAGGTTTTTCATAAAAACCATGAGCGTAATGAACTTGATATCATTGTAGAATCAAATGAAGTTTTGAAATGGAGTGATTTTGAGGCTTTTCTAGTTTTGCTAAAGGAGTCACTCCCGGCGAAGGGATCTCGGTCCTTTCCTCGTCGAATGAGGTGCGGGATATATCATATATATCGCTGTGCAAAGCAAAAAAAACCAAAAACAGTCAAAAGCAAACCGAGTCTGTAGCATCTGCCAGTTATCGCTAAAGGAGTCACTCCCGTTGAAGGGATCTTGGTCCTTTCCTCATCGAATAAGGTGCAGGGTATATCATATATACCACTATGCAAAGCAAGAACTGTAGCTACGTGTTTTATTTAAAATCTGATTCTACAACATCTTAGGTTTCTTATCTTTCATTAATTACATTAATGAAGTCCCATCATTTAAACACCTAAACATCACAGATATATATGAAGTACACTTATGCCATCCGCATTCGCCTCGATGTCCCCTCGTGCACCGTTAGGTTAGGTAACTAACGACAGAGCAGGGCAGGGCTAGCGCGGGTGTAAAACATAAGTAACGTCTATATAATATATCATATATATCATATCCTAAATCCATCACAGAATCGCATCACAGATATCGCAGCAGAATAATCATATGAAATATTGGATATACTAGGACGTCCGTGTTTGCAATACGAGCCAGTATAAAACACGGATTCCACGGTCGTGATGAATAGCCAATCCCACACCCCTAGACCCCTACGAGAGCGGCAAGCAACCCTGCCAATTCTAGGGTTAGGAGACCCGGACTCGACTCCTCGAGTTGGTCTCCCACTGGACCCCAGAACCCGGTTACTTGTGCTCCCCTCCTTGGGTCTATTCTAATGCGGAAAAGTAAATAATATACAAAGGGTGACAACTTCCGCTACCTGGAAGTGCCCCAAATAAAAGAATATTACATACAAGTTTTTACATGAATGAAAATGAAAAACACTTATCTCACATAAAAACCCCCGGCTATTCGAATACGACGATCCAATATAACATATCCAGCAACACATAACATCACATGTCATCAACGTAAGTAAGTATGCATACCCCAATTGTCGTTGACGTATAGCAACAAAACCGGTGATATGAACATACTACACTTACGGTCACAGAAAAGAAAGTGTAAAACTACAACAATTGGAATCCGCAACTTCTTTAGACATCACATGCCTAACAGATATAAATCCCGCATTTTAGTCTCATTATCGAAAACTCTTTTCAATATCATATGGGACTAAACTGCTAAATTTATAACATTCATTCAGTTATCACATAACTACTTGTGAATTCCAATTATTGTATCCCATTCCGGATAAACAGAAAATGTTAAACTTTCCGATCGAACAATCGAATACCCAAGGTTTCCCGATACAGTCCAACTCATGAAATAAGTCTAACAACATTCAGTTCGTGCCTCAGTACCGACGGTCCAGCCGTAGAAGGGTCAAGCTAACGCCTCACATGTGGCACGCCGTACTGCCCCAAACCCGAAGGTTCAAAGGGCAGTTCAAGACGGTCACATAATCGAGTTAAGGTTTGTTGTCTTCTAGAGGGTCCATCGTGTTACTTGCACTACTTAGAACGTCGTTAAACTACGGAAAAATCCAACACTTGGAAATTTCCCGACAGGGGAAAAGTTGGGTATTTATATCCGGTCGAACTTTTTAACATATTCTATAATTTATCCGGAAAGCCACACAGACAAAATTTGATATTCCGATCGAAACTACGAATCCCCAAAACAACTGCAGAAAATTCAACTCTTGAAAAATTATTAAAAATTCCCAGAAAAAGAAGCACTGGAATTAAAGAATTACTGTACAAAATTGGATGCCAGAAAAGACAAGATGGCCGCGCTTCCGCCGCACGAGCCATGCTCGTGCCGCGGAAGGGCGGTGGGAAAGTGGAATCAGGTCCACGAAATTTACAGTAATTCTTGGAAAACCCTGCTTGATTTTCTGGATATTTTTAATCTTGAAAAATCCACAATTTTAAAATCTGGACAGAGAGCATGTTTGATTCGGGGTTTCGGATTCGTTCGGACTTCAAATTCCGTCTAGACTTCGCCTAAGGCACTAGCTAGGCTCTGATACCAGTGAAAGGTTCCTAGGCACTCTAGTAAGGTCTCACAAGGCATCGGACATGCCAATTTAAAATTTTTGTGCCGAGAAACCCTAGACTACGGATCTTTAGACTAGATGTTTAGGCGAAACGGAAAACTAGTTAACTATTTAACTATAGGTTAGATGCTACAACCTTTGTAGATCCGGATTTCCACCTCCTTAGCTCCACGTGATCATGTCCTCGCTGTCCATCACGAACCCTCGACTCATTCGTCGGCTTCATCGGAATAATGTGCGGAATAGGTCGTCGGCTTTGTGTCAAAGACGATCTACGTCGAGGTTGCACAAACTCAAGCTCCGACATCACAAACTTGTGAAACTTGTGAAGTAAACACCCAAAACAACTTGGCAAGAGGTAGAGGGTGAAGAAATAGGAGGTGGGTTCACTTTAGAATTGGATTTATCTCACTAGATCTCAAGTTGCCATTGTTGTAGCAAGCTTGAAGAAGAAGAAGAAGACGAGCTCAAGAAAAGAATATGATAAGTCTTGTAATAAAAATAAATTTAAATCAAATACTTATCATAACTTGAACTAGGGTTAAGTGTAGAGAATTAACCATGGTCACTTGGATGGGTTAGGGTTAAGCATGAAGATAAGGATGGTTAGCAAAGTCAAAGCTTCATGAAGCTTCAATATAAAACAAATAAAGCCACCATTCTTATCTTAATCCATTTCAAATAAATAAATAAACAAATAAATAAATAAATGAATATGCAAAACCCTAATTATCAAATTAACCATGGATTAATTCTATACACTTAACTAAATGATCAAGTATCATCAAACATGATACAAAAAAGTGCACGAAAGCATATCACATATACAATGTGCATCAAGTGAGAAAAATCCGTTTAAAGTGAACCAATACTAGTTAATGCAAAGTAATATATCAAATATATAATTATACATTAAATCATTAAATCAACACTTGATTCAATGATCCGGTCATGTCGCACATAACCGACTAGTATTCTATGCATCGATTTATCGAATCAATGATTCGATAACTAGGTCATATCGAATATAACCAATCGAAACATATATCGCGAGAATGAAATGCGGTATCACATACACACATCATTCTCGGTCCTGCACATATCTCATATGCGCTCCTATTTCGTTTCGCTTGAGCTAGGAAACCTCTGTGTAGGACTCTAAAGACTCATCAATACGCCGGTAGCAGATGATGATCATATCAAGCATCCACAAGCCGCAAGCGGTCTGCTAAACGTAACGGCCACCCGGGTATTGAGCGATCAGAAGATCGACGAGCTAGCCCGCTCACACTCCTGCGAATCCGACCAGTAACACTTACCGCACAGTCCGGTCTCTTCGTCTGATATGTCGCATATCAAGTCTAGGGGTGGTAAACGTCAGACCCCAATAACCCGATAAGTCGTGCCGATGTGAGGCTCATAACGGGTCGAGAAACTACTGGTAACACTTACCAGCAAATCTCTGATCAGCCCTGGCCAGGGACTTCCCTGCTACGGCCAATCGAGCACTGCGCAACATCAACCCCCAATACCGGGAGAGACGAAACCCCTCCAATCGCTCATTGCCTCCATGTGACTCGGGACTGTGCCCAAAGACCACCGTTTTGCACGCCCTTATGGACGTGGTAAGGTGGAGATCAAAGCACAGTGGGAATCACACAAGACTCTATGACGATCTCGGGTCTACAGACTATCCTGTACAAGTGTCACCTGAGAACTGCCATCTGACATGAGGTATAATACCATCTGGGAGTTCTCGGCGAGTCCGTCCAGTGTACCCAGTCTCCACTGAGCACCCGTACACCATCTCTGATGTCAAACACCAATGGATATGGGATCATCCATCGCCCATCACATGGGTCGAGAAGCGTATACGCTAGTGTACACTGGTATATCGATGCCCCGTCTCGATACACCCACGACTAGGGACCTTGAAGGATGTACTTATGGACTACCATGTCCCCACTAGTATGATCTGCATCATAGTCCAGGTAGTCAAGTACACATCCTAAGGGCTTTACCAACATGTAACTATAAGACAGTATAAAGATACTAGTGTACATGTTAAGATAAAGAGTAACCAGATAGCATACTATCATATCGAGCAAGAAAATCATCTCTATATATGTCCAAGCATCCAATATAATATACAACATCTGTACAATACTGGCCTCTAGGGCATACATACAACTAACATTTAAGAAAAACTTTTTCACAATGAACTTGATATCGTTGTAGAATCGAGTGATTTGAAAATGAGTGGATTAAGCTCCGCTTTTAAAATCATGTGTTTTTCAAAATAAACCGAGTGGGTGTAGCATCTGCTAGCATTTGCTATAGAGCTCATTCCCGGTGAAGGGATCTCGACTCTTTCCACATCGAATGAAGTGCTAGATATTCATCAAGTAATACCGCTATGCAAAGCAAGAACTAGAGCTACCTTTTGAAAATTTTATTCTACAACATCATTAGATTTCTTTAGTTTCATTAATCTCATTAATGAAGTCCCATCATTAGAACTAGAGCTACCTTTCTGAAAATTTGATTCTATAACATCTTTATATTTCTTCCTTTTTCATTAATCCTATTAATGAAGTCCCATCAATTATGCTTCCTAAGAATCACAGATAAAGCAACGAAAATACTTATAAAACGTACACTTATTCCATCCGTATTTGCCACGGGGTCCCGTCATGCACCGTTAGGTTAGATAACTAACGGCAGAGCGGGGGCAGTGTAGGGTTTGCTTAGCACCTTAGCAAGGTTTTGGCAAGCATCAATCAAGCTACTTTAAAATTTTTAGGGTGCTAAACAAACCTTAACCAAGATCTTAACTAGAGACTTAGGGTTAACATAGCAAGTAAACAACTTTACTTCTAAGAGTTTGGGATTACAACCTTTGTAGTCCGTTCCTTCGCTTCATAAGCTCCGTGTTGAGGTCCCTTTGCCGCGATCATCATGTACCCGGACTCTAGAGAGGCTCTATGAAGAGAAAGATGCAAGCTTGCTTCCAATCTTCAACAACTAAGATGATCTACCTTGAAGAATCTCAAACACAAGCTCATGCTTCACTAATCAAGTATTAGAAAAGCAAACACCCTAATCTAAGTAGCTAGAATAGAAGCAGGAATTTAGCTCTCTTTTGTTTTCAATTTCGCACTTTATTTCATCACCAAAGAAAAAGCTAGTGAAGGTTTTCTTCATGAAGAAAGAAGAAAAAGATGAAGTAAAACCTTCTGTGATGAAAAATGAAAATCATTGTTGTGGTTACAAATCAACCATGGGTTAAGAATGAAGGCTTAACCCTTGTAGAGAATCAACTAGGGTAAAGGGTTTGGGTTGGGTTAAGAAATATCTACACAAAATATCAAAGGTCAAAGTCAAAGCTTCAAGAAGCTTCATGAAAAAGCTAACCCAAAAGCTAACCCAAATCAAAACCCTAACTTGTTTAAACTCCACAAAACATGTTGCATTTGTAACCCTAACATGTTACAATATTATATATCACATATATAATATATAATGTAACAAAATAAAAAAAATACTATTAACATATATCCCATATACATAAATGTATTATCCATGTGAGAAAAAGAATCTTCAAGTGAGCTTATATTAGTTAATGTAATATAATATATCAAATATAGAATTATACATTAAATTATCGAATCAACACTTGATCCGATAATCCGGCTATTTCACAAATAACCGACTAATATAATCTGTATCAGTTCATCGAATCAACACTTGATCGGATGACCCGGCTATATCACATATACCTGGACGATATTATATATCGCGAGAATCTAATACGGTATCACATACACGTATTATTCTCGGTCCCGCACATATCACATATGTGCTCCTACTCCGTTTTGCCTGAGCCAGGAAACCTCTGTGTAGGACTCTAAAGAATCGTCAATACGCCGGCAATAGGTGATGATCATATCAAACAACCACAAGCCGCAAGCGGTCAGCTAAACGTAAAAGCCACCCAGGTATTGAGAAATCAGAAGATCAACAAGAAAGCCTGTACATTCTCCTGCGAATCCAATCAGTAACACTCCCGTACAGTCCGGTTTCTTCCTCTGATATGTCGCATATCCAGTCTAGGGTGGTAAACGTCAGACCACAATAACCGATAAGTCATGTCGATATGAGGTCTATAACAGTTCGAGAAACAACGGATAACACTTACCAGTAAATCTCAGCAACCCTGGCCAGGGATTTACAGTTATAGCCAATCGAACACAACGCAACATCAACTTCGTATATTGGGAGAGACAAAAGCCCTCTTATCGCTCATTGCCTCCATGTGATTCGGGACTGTACCTAAAAGCCAGCGTTTTGCACGCCCTCTTGGACGTGGTATGATGGAAATCAAAGCACAGTGGGAATCACACAAGACTCTATACGATCTCGGGTCTACAGACTAACCTGTACCAGTGTCACCAGAAAACTGCAATCTGACGTGAGGTATAATACCATCTGGGAGTTCTCGGCGAGTCCGTCATGTTGGATATATATGCCCTAGAGGCCTTCATTGTAAAGGATGCTAGGTATATGTATGTACATGACAGTCTAGCTTAATATGATAGTATGCTATTTGGTTTGTCTTTATCTTAACATATGATATATTTTGCGTAGTATTTATATATATATACATGTTGATAAAGCCCATAGGGTGTTTTGCCTGACTACCGGCGTTGTGATGGTAGTCATACTTGTGGGAGATGGGTAGTCAATAGGCACATCCTTAGATATCCCTGGTCGCAGGAGTATCGAGACTGGGCATCGATACTCCGGAGTAGACTAGTGTATACATATCTAGACCCTGAGGAGGGGCGATGGATTGGTCCCACAGCCATTGGTGGAGTGCACCTAAGATTGTATACAGATGCTCACTGGGTGTGAGTACACCGGACAGGACTCGCCGAGAACTGGCTGGATGGTATTTATACCTAACGTCAGATAGCAGTTCTCATGTGACATGTATGCAGATAGTCCGTTGACTTAAAGTCATCATTTGTCTCGTGTGAGTTCCCACTGTGCTTTGATTACTACCCTACCACGGTTGAAAGGAGTCGTGCAAACAGGTTTCAGTTGGGCATAGTCCCGAGCCACGTGGAGGCAGTGAGTGACTGTTAGGGATTCGTCTCTCCCGGTATAGGGAGTTGATATCGCACGGTGATCGGTTGGTAATTACCATAAGTCCCTGGCCAGGGCTGATTGAGAATTACTGATAGACTGATCAGTAGATTCTCGGATGGTAATTGAGCCATGCCGACACGACTTGTACGGTTATTAGGGATCTGACGTTTACCACCTCCCTAGACCATACATGCGATACTCTCAGACGAACAGACCGGACTGCACGGCTATTGTCACGGACAGGCTCAGTAGGAGTTCGGATGGGTATCCTCATCGGCCTTCTTATCGACATCTACCTGGGGACCGTTACGTACAGCTAGTGCCGCTTGCGGTCCCCACTGCCAGCGTAGTAGTCGAGTCTTTAGATTCCCACACAGAGTTTTCCCAACTCCAGGCGAAACGATATAGAGGTGGTATGGTTTTACGACAAGGGTTCGGACGAATTCGTGTTTAAACGCGCGTACGACATACGGACAGTTTTTACTAGACGGCTTTGGTTTAAGCCAGATTCTAGTATCAGGTTATTGGATTTATACAGTCTAATGTTTTTCCGTGTTTTCACGGATGGGAGGGGCGTTCTCGTAATTTCCGGGAAGCTTCTAGAAGCATGGTGACTTGAGGGGTTTAGGTGGCATTGTCATTAAATGATATTGTGACTCATAATGTGTGATTAATTATGTCATTAATGCATTATTAAATGCTTAATGACTCACATAGTGAATCACTCATAATAAATTTATGTAGCATGATGAATAATCTCTTTTATTCATTTATTGATTTATTCATTATGCTTCATATATCATGTGAGAAACAATTTCATATTTATTATTCTAGTTCACCTTCTCTCTCCTCAAGCTCACTCTTTCTTCAAGCTCTAATCCTACCACTCATGAGTTGAGAACAAGGATTAGAAAAGACTAAACATCCCATAACCTAACTCTATATGATCTAAGTTCTTTTGATTAGCAACTAGAGAAACTTAGTTACCTCAAGTTTTGAGGTGAAGCTTGGATTAGGGTTCTCGGGTGGATCATCTATCACTTGGAGGAGGCCGAGGAGGACGTAGAGATCGTAAAGATGAAGGACACGTATCACAAGGTATAATCTATTTACATAGTAGCTAAGAACTTCTATGGTAGTTGTTAGTTATCGTTTAGCAAAGATCTTCGGTTAGTCGATGTATGCTTCAAGAACAAGATCGTTTTTCATATTTCCGCCACCCCGCAACTCGTGGGGTGTTGCACATCAACTTGTAGTGGTATCAGAGCCTCACTAAACAATAATTAACTCACTTGCAAAGTCGTATGAATTTCGAACGCAAAACGAACCGGAAAAGATATCGTATTCACATAGTTTCTGTCGATTTTAAAATGAGGTTCAAAAATTTTTCAGGGACCTCCGGAATAACCTACAGGGAAACCTAAGAACACTGGAGAAATTTGGGTGCATGAATCGGCCAACACACCGCGGAACCGCGGCCGATCCCACCGATCCGCCGCGGATCCGCGGCCGAGTTGAGCCCGATTCACCCCAAATCCCCCTAGTTATTCTTCTGTGAATATTTTGTCTTTTCTGGAATGTTTATTTTTTGCTCAGGTCTCAGGTTTACAGAGAAGTTTTGGAGCAGAATCTAATAGGTTTGATCGATCGAAATTATACGATGTTTGCCTGTTTGATTATATCTGTGAACTGTATTATTTGTTCGTAAACCTCCCCTAACTGCTAGTATGCCAGTTGGCAGGGGGTTGCACATATCTGTAATGTTTTAACTGTTTATGATTATGAACTATATTTGATTGTTGTGATGATTAGCCGGGGTTTTGTGATGGGTTATTGTATTAATTCATTCAATGTAATTGTAATAAGTTGTAATATTATTTTGCGGGGCATATCCATGTTGCGGTTGTAGCCACCGTTGTATTATTTCTTTTTACTGTTTTTGCTCCTAGGATAGACCCAAAGTGGGGTGCACAAACTACCGAGTATTTCGAAGTGCTTAGTGTCCTACTCACGTTGTTGAGGGAGACCGCTTCACTTTGGGTACTTGGCGGGTAGTTTGCCGTACCCGTAGGGGTCTAGGGTGGGGTAATGGATATTCATCACAACTGTGTAATCTGTCTTTTCTTACAGGCTCAAAAGAAACGCGGATTGCTTGCATATCCAATAAAGTTTATCTGTGATCTGGAATGCCTATTATTGCGTCTGACGAATGTACAATATCTATATATGATAGCTATTTAGACGTCATTTATGTTTTACAATCGCGCTAGCCCATCCCCCGCTCTGCCGTTAGTTAAGTAACCTAACGGGTGATGACGGGACCCAGTGGCGAATGCGGATGGCATAAGAGGACGTTGTATTTTCGTTGTTATCTGTAATGATAGGTTAAAGATGGGACGCATTATTTTTTAATGCAAAGAAAAATAAAACCTAAACTTAATCGTTGGAACAATTTAAAAACCACTCGGTTTTCTTCAAAAAGCAAATTTTAAATGCGGAGCTTAAACCACTCCTTTTAATAAAGGCTATCATGGTTCCTTCGATCATATCAAGTTCATTACGTTAACGGTTTTTTGTCAAAAACCAGCCATAACCCTCCATCGTTTCAAATAGACAACACATCGTATTCATGCTATGCTTGTTGGCCTACGTCAAGGCATAGTGGATGGTAGCAGTGTGTTTGCTTATTTGTTGCAAAGATAGATGCATTAGTATAGGACAGACGTACAGCCTTGTTGGCCTACGTCAAGGGAATGTACGATGTACCTAAATTAATCAGGACAACGACGGGTAGAACTTGACTTACGTCTTATGATTTGTTGGCCTACGTCAAGGTCATAAGAGCTTGGGGTAAAAACTCACATCGGGAGTTTCAAACATAAAGGAAACTTGCAGATTTAGCATACCTTCTGGAGTGTGGTGACTAGAGTGGCTTCCATCTAGTACGTCATGCAATGATAGTTGGATCCCGATCCCACTTATGAGTAGGATTACTCTCGGGAAACATTCTCACTTAACAATCAATGCTATAAACCAAGTAGGTGTCCAGAAAGGTGTCAGAGGGGCCACGCCTCCAGGGAAAAGAGGTTATTTAATTAAGGAACTTCGCAAAAGCGTTGGAAAACCTCCCTCGAAGTACCAACACCGGCCTGGCTGAAAGGTTAAGCAAGTATTGTGACGTGTGATTAAATCCTGACTAGTTCTTCTTTTAGGTTTTGAAGAAGGATTTGAGGGAACAGTGGGAGCCATCCTGGTTAGATAAACTAATAACCAATCTAAACTTGCAAGAAGCATATGCTGAGTGTTTTCTTTTCTCTCTCTCTAGCAGCTACCATGACAGGACTAAAACTATTACTTGAAAAAAATATACTGACCGGGCAGAACTATAAAGATTGGCTAAGGAACGTCAACATTGCACTGACTTATGACAATATAGCATATGTTACCACCGCTGTTCCTCCCCTTATCCGAGGACCAGATTCCTAAGTTGTGGACAAGGAAGTTCGCAAAACCTGGGATCTAGACTGTGAGCGAGCTAAGTGTATCGTGCTGGCGTCCATGAACAATGAACTCCAGAAACAGCACGAGAGTATGGATATTATATCCATCTTTCTCCATGTCAAGGAATTATATAGAGAGCACTCCTGTATCGCGAGGTACGAGACCTCAAGGAAACTCTTCCATATGAGGTTAGCTCCAGGATCGCCTGTAGGAGAGCACGTCCTCAAAATGATCAGCCTCATTAAGGAACTCGCAAACCTGGGATGCGTGCTAGAGAATGATCTGTATATCGACTTGATTTTGCAGTCCCTTCTCCACACCATCTCTCAGTTCGTGCTTAGCTTCAACATGCACGAAATGGAAGCTGATCTTCCAAAGCTCCTCAACATGTTGAGGGTAGCAGAGACCTCCTTGAAAAAGGAGAAGACCCCCGTTCTGTATGTTGGCCAATTATTCTCTTCTAAATCTAAAGCGAAAGCTAAAGGGAAGAAGAAGTTGAAAGCCACCAAACCGAAGGGAGGGGTTAAGAAGGTGCAGGGAACGAACAAGGCAGGAAGGGTGAAAGCGGATATAAACGAATGCTTTTATTATCACAAGCAAGGGCACTGGAAGAAGGACTGTATAGCCTTCAAAGCCAAGGACAAGAAGCAAGCTGTTGCTTCTGCTTCAGGTGTGTTCGTAATCGAAAATTGTCTTTCAGTAAACTCTACATCATGGGTACTTGATATCGGTTCTGGTTCTCACATCTGTAATTCATTGCAGGATCTGAGAAATAGTAGAGTATTAGGGACAGGTGATATGACTCTCCGGATGGGCAATGGAATGCATGTAGATGCTATTGCAATAGGGGAATATCACCTAGGGTTGACTAGTGGGCACATTTTGGTGTTGTACAACTGTTTTTGTATTCTTAGTATGTTTTGTAATATTATATCAGTATCTTTGTTATGTAATGAAGGATATAATTTTGCGCTTGAAAGAAATGTCATGAACATTCTCCTAAATCAAGAACTGATTGGGTATGGCACACTAGAAAACGGCATATACATACTTAATCAACATCGAATTTTCAATATTCAAAACACACTTAAAAGAAAGGCTCCAGATTCAAATCAAACTGTCACGACCCAGAATTGGCCCGTGACGGCCCTAATACTACGCAACGCCTAAAGACGCAACGTAGTAAAAGAAAGCCAAACCCAGAAATCTAAACCATAAAAATACGGAAAAGATAATATAAGTTTTGAAACATTTGAAATCGCAACCCAAATTCTTTAAAAGTCTTACTTTCTTTCTTTAAAATTTTAGCAACACCCCTTTTTGTAAAACCCAGCAAAGATGAATACAATGCAAATATACGACGCCGTAGCGAAGAAATAAAGACAGTAGAGAGAAAGATGTAAATAAAAGACATCAAATCCACAATAATACACACTAACGTCCTCACCAAGTCTCTATGTCAAATATACAATAGTAGATGGAGAGAGAGTACAATATACAACGAAGGTACAATATGAAATACAGATAACCGTCTAACCCACCTAAGCAAAAGGTACTGTGAGCTGATGCGGTATCTGTAGCAAAAGGTGGTAGCTGGATAGCTGGATAGAGGAATAGCCTGCCTCGACTACTCTGGGGAACAACCTGAAACACCTGTGGCACAACGGGGGTGAGTTGCCAACTCGTGAATAGTATAAAACATATGCAGGTAATCGCAGGAATGCGCGTACAGCATGAATCGATGATATGCGATTACAATAATAGTATGTCATGCAATGCTGAGATAAGGAGAGTACACTAGCAGGTACAATCAATATGTGAAGCAATAATAACATGACAATAGTATGCAATAACTATGCAATAGAGATATGAGAAAGCAAATATGCAACTATCATAAGGGTACACTACAAGTACTACCAATATATGAATCTGTGCATAAGGTAGGTAAGGGTGAGGTATAGGGTGGAATATGTCATTTCCCACGGAAACCTGACGTCGTGGCAGGATCACAATCCATCAAGATACTCCAATCCCAAATCCTCAAATCAGCCCCCACATTGGGCAGTCACATCATATAAGTCTCACATCTCCTCAATGTACAATATCGAGTAATCTCCTATACCCCGAATTTACAAATCACCAATCACATAGGTATATCCAATGTCCAATCCCAATGCATCACCTAGTATCCCAAGTAAGAATCTAACATCCTAAAGGTATATATATATGTACAGAAATAAATATGATGGGGGCAATACACATATATTAGCGTCCCATACCACTAATATTGGTGTAAGGGTATATATAACAACGGCTAAATCCCCTGTTATATATACAAAGAAGGGGTTAAAGAAATATCATGAAACCGTGTGCCAAGCATCGACACAGAAATCCTCGTATATTGGACTCCGTCAGTCTGGATCAGCCCACGGGGTCCGTCTGCAGTGTCGGCCCTCGGCCCGACAGTACAGGTCATCTCGCATCCATCTCTCTACTCTGGCCAGTAGCCTCCGGACTACTGCCAGGTCCAAACAATCACCGGTAGGTACTCGCCCGCCTCCAGGCTCAATCGGCAAACCCATCGATCTTCTTGCCGAGGGGAACCATACCGGGCCCCACCATGTACTCTCATACGGCAACCACACCTCGTATGAAGTATGTAATCAGCACCGATAAAACTCATGGGGGACGCTCAAATATCATATCAAGGAAACCGAGTTGTTCATTTATGCATAATTTCATGAACTCCCGCGGTTCCCAAATCCCGAAAACATCATGTAAAATCCAGATAAGCAATGCGCAATCCAGAAATAAATGTATGCGATATAACTGAATGCGAGCAGGTAAACACAAGTATATAGCTGAACCAGATGTATGCGAAATCAAGATAAGGTACAGCTAAGTAACATCAGTAAATGTAAATAGGCGACAACAACTGAATATGTGTCTAATATACAGGTGTAGCAATGTATAGGTATCTACCTATAGGAACTGATGTCGTATACCCCCCCTGGGTATAAGTAACATATGTAGGAAATCCCGCCCGGTATAGGTAAAATATGTAGGAGGTATACCTGTAGCTGTATCGTAAAGTGAAAATATACCTATCACTAAAGGTATGATACACTATAGGTATACCGATAAGCTAGATGTCAAGTGTGGCAAGCAATGGTAGCTATAAGGGGTAGTGTGTGACATGGCAATTATTGACGGTGTGTGTGTAGCATGCAATCCGTGCTCGTGCAACATGGACCGTCAATAATGTGTGCAGTGTCCTACGGCTGCTAGTCATAGTATAACAATATCTAAGGAAATGCAGTAAATGCGCAATTCTACAATGACGTAGAATGTGCGACAGGTAATTGAATCCTAGCCAAGACGCATAACGCCATGCGGGCGATTCCCCTGTAGATGTTATATCTACTCACCTATACTCCACACTGGGTGAATCCTATCACCTGCTCCCCCTGTAGCCGTGTCCGTAGCTCCTGCCTGCAAACCTGTAAATATAACATGGAATCACATATAAGCCAAGATATCTCGCGAAACGTGATATCGAAACGAAACGAGAAACTCGCGTCGCGAACTAAACGCGCGTGTGCACGATACGCTGAATCGTGTGTGTACGCGTCTAAAACCATCGCGACACGCCGCGATACGCTGGATCATAGACCCACTCACGTATCGCGCGTATCGCGCAAACACAACGAAACACAAAAGCGATATATGATCCCAGATTTTGCCTACCATGAAAACTAATCAAATAAACAAGACTAGAGGAACCCTAACCATAGCATAAACCTACAGACCAAAAACCCAATCCCAACTCATCAGGATGGCCGGCGTCGCCGGCCCCTCCTTAAGCCCTCGCCGGCCATGGCCGGTGGCCTGGGTGTCGTCTCTCAGGTGGTGCTCCAGGGTCTCTAGTACAACAATACCACACTGCTTAATTTACCAGTACACATCTAGGATCACAGCAAGTTCCAGATATCACAATATCGCTTAAAAGTCACCAATTTGCACAAATTAGAAAACTCATGGTATTTTAGTGTAATCTGGGGATTTCTCAGTTGAAGTGGCCTAACTAACACTAAACTAACCTAAGGTAGCTAACCAATTCAACAATTTACCAAAATTCCACTTAAACACCACAATCTAGCACTAATTAGCTAATTTAGCACTAATCGAAGCAATTAGCACACAAGCTACACAAACAAGCAATAGGGTTCAGAAAATATACCCTATGGGATCCTAGAAGCTGGTGAGGAGGTGTATGGAGGAGATGAGAGCTCGGGCAAGTGCCGGGACTCCTCCTGCTGCTGCTTGCTGTTGCAATTGCTGCTGCCTCTGGTGCTGCTGCAACTGCTGCTGCTACTTCTGCATATGATGATGAGGATGGTGATGATGTTGTAGTTGATGTTGCTGTGGCTGTTGTTGTTGAGCTCCTGCAAGTGATGAGAGCTCCTGCTGTTGTTGCCTCTGAAGCTGCTGTTGTTGTTGTTGTTGTTGTGTTGTTGCTGCTGCTGCCAATGATGCTGATGCCATAGAGTGTGAGGGTGTGTGTGTGTGTGAGAGAGATGAGGGAATGAGAGTGAGGAAAAAAGTGTGAGGATGAGAATGAGAGGAATTCCAACACCCCCTCTTCTCACTCACTCTCTCTCAATCAAGAAGCATGGCACAAGCCATGTTGTCCCATGCCCTCTCTCCCCTAAAGTCAACCATAGAAAAGAAAAATAAAACCCTTATAAAAATTCATTTTCATTAAAAACAACCATGCACTACAATTAAACCTAAAAGCACTTAAATAAACTTAACACTAAATTAAGCAATGGTTAAACCACAATTTACATCCTACTTTACATGCACAAGTGTGTGTGTGCCTAACAAAATTCTAATAAAATACACATTAAATAGGATAAAATATTTAAAACTTAATTTGGTAAACTTTTTATTAACAACTATAAATTAAAATATAATTAGCTACAAAACACCTTCTAAGGTGTTACAATCTCCCCCCCTTAAAAGAAATTCGTCCCCGAATTTAAAACTTATACTGTTACCTGTACCTTCAAAAAGAAGATTAAAATCCTCAAATCTCGCCCGCAGCCTCTCAAGTGACTATCTCACTACACGGCTACGCCCGAGAAAACGCTTCACAGATGGCAAGACCTTTGACCGACGTTTCTCCACCTGCCGAGCCATGAACACAATTGGCTGCTGGTGAACGAAAGATCGCGTCCAGCTAAATGGTCTGGTGCCAAATCATGTGAGAAAGGTCAAGAAGGTAATTGTAAAGTATCATCACAAGGAATACGGGGTGAAAATCCAATAATCTGGGCGGAAGTGCCAATTTAAAGGCAACAAAACTAACTCACTTATAGGATCTCAGAAGGACCTAAGTCCTGGGACAAACTTCCCAAAATCCAACACGTCATTCATCGGAAGGTCCGTAGGAATACATGATTTGCCACTGCGCACTCAAGCCTGCGACCAACACAGTCGCATAAAACATCTGTTTGCAATGGACAGTTCTCATCCTGACCTGAACACAACTGGACTATCTCCGAATTCTCTAGACATAGCTGGGGTCCAAAATCCTACCTACGCAGAGTCAGAAAACAACAGGCTGGCGATCGACACGACCTAACCCCTAAGCCTAAGGGTGGCCAATTGGAGTGTCTCCTGATAACGGCTATCGAAGGAGAACCCTAACGATGGCGAGTGACGATCCCAAGCTGCTGACGACCAAACAAAACAACTTAACAAACACAAATGAGCACATTGAGTAAAACCGGACAACAAGAATCCGAATGGAGTCATACCCTAACCAACTGTGTAGAAACCATAACGAAATTCATGGAGATCTGCTCCCATTCCTTCTTCGGAACGGTAAAAAGATTGCAATTCTCCAGCCGGCCTCAGATGCTCGACCCAAAGCACACAACAAGACAGACACTTGAAACGAAACCTGAAACTTCTCTTTACATTCCTGTCCACTTGTAACTATCTCACAAGTCACGCCAAAGCTGGTGGAACTTGAATGCATAGAGGGAGTTGACAGATGTGCATGTTCTAGGATTACACGCCTCTACCTGATAATGGCAAGTACACAAACGTGTCCCTAACTTAGCACATCATTGTCACAATCAAGGTCTCCGAATCATTACCCAGCCGAATATGCTCAAGTATCTCTGACGTACGAGCTTCGACGGGCAGTGTCTCGCGAAAACGATTTAAGGAAAGTGGTCGGGCGCGGACATGAGCAAGCTGTCCCCTCCGTAGAGACGAACTAAGCTACACTCGACGATCACACAAGAACTGTAAATCTGCAGAAGACCATCACAACAATCCAAATCTGCTGCAGGAAGATGTACATTAAGCTGTAGTGGGCCGTGGAAAATCTGACACGACTCTCAAGCAAGTAGTGTCTCCAAATCTCCAACGCAAAACCACCGCGGCCATCTCCAGATCATGAGTGTAATATCCTTCTCGTACTTCCTCCAAATGTAGGGAAGCAAAAGCGATAACTCTATAGTGTCACCTCAGTACACACTCGAGCCCACTCAAGAAACATTACAGTTAAACAACAAGGTCGCCCGAACCAAAAGCAAAGGAAGAACTGATGCAGCTGTTAACTGAATCTTCAACTGCTGAAGACTCCGTACACATGCCTCAGTTCAAAGAAAAGAAACCTCCTTTTTGGTCAATTCAGTCGACGGTGCAGCACTACTCTGGCAATCCTGCATGAAACGGCGGTAAAAACCCTGCTAAGCCCAAGAATCTGCGGATCTCCGTCCTGCACACAAGTCTGGGCCTAAGCTGTACGGCCACGATCTCCCTCGAAACCATACGAAACCGTCTCCCGTGACTACAAGACCTAGGAGTCAACACAAACAAGCCTGAAGAAACACTCCGAGAATTTAGCAAACTGCTGGCGCTCTCCCAGCATCTGCATAACAATCCTCAAGTGTTACTCCTGTCCCTCAAGACCCATTAAATAGACCAGAATGTCGTAAGTAACACAACAGAACTGGTCGAGGAACGGCCTGCAGAAATCTGGTTCATCATATCTACGAATGCTGCTAGGGCGACAGTGAATCCAACGACTCACAAAAACACACAAAGCCCGTAGCACGCACAAGGCAGTCTTCGGAATGCCGTCACTCCGAATCCGCAATAATGATGACCTGATCCCAAACACACTTAGAAAATGTCTCGCACTCTGGAGCTGATCGGAGGAAATCGTCACGGCGAGATGAAGGATACCTATCCCCACCGTAAGCCGGTTCAATTGACGATCCGTCGATACACAACCTCAACTGCCGTCTTTCTCCTTGACGAACAGAAATAGGAGCTCCCAAAAGCGAAACACTCAGACGCACAAAACTCCCCAAACCAAGACTCTGCAGCTGATCCTTAAGCTCCCTCAGCTTCGCCGGCTCATCTGGAACAACGTCGGAAAAACTCTCGCACGAAAAGAACCCGGTCCAACAATCCTACGGTGGCTCCGGTATCACGAATGAACGTCAAGAATCCACGACATCTCCTCAGTAGCTGACTAGCGAAAAAGGCTGAATTCAAGCTGTGAGAGGCGGCACAACTATCCACCTGCACAACAAGAACTGACTTGCCGAGGAAAACAAAACCTAACTTGTTTCCTCGCGGTAGTCCACAGACGCCTAACACGTAGCTGACCAGTCCGTGCCCAGGAGAACGTCAAATCCAACATCTCTAGAAGGATCAAATGACGGACGAAACCCTACCTCCTATCCGATTGGCACAAAACTGAAATACGTGTCGCGCAACAAAAGAATCGCTGACAGAAGTTAACACCACTACGACTAATCTACCCAACCACGGTACAAACAAGAAACAAACAAATACACCAAGAGAAAATATAACTCAAGGGTACCTGAAAACTCCACATTGGACGTCTGCGCGTCCCGTTGAGTAGAAGCAAACTCCTGTGTCTGCCCTCTACTCGCAGCTGGATGAACTCCTCTGGTAGCCTGAGCCCTCTGAGCGAATCCTCCACGTCCACGGCCTCTCTGAATACGATCCTGACGCCGTGCTGAGGAACAATCCCTGACGAAGTGCTGAAGGCTTCCGCATCGAAAACATCCACGTGCTGACTGCTGACCATCCTGTGGATGAGAGCTGAACGACTGTCCTCGTCCCAAGCCTCGGCTACTCCCGTAGTGGCCACGAAATCTGTCTCGACGACCAAACCTCTGTCTCTGGGCTGGTACACGGGTACGAGTCCTCCACTGTCCTGGAACTCTCTGAGCCTCCGAAATATGCGCCTCGTCAACTGGAGCTGCAACCACTGGTGCTATGTAGGTGACGGACTGCTGCATACTGATCGTAAGGGACAGCTGAGTAACAGGGGTGACCACCTCCTGTCGTAGCTCCCGAACGACATCCACCAAAGAACTCATCGTCTGGCAGAAGTCCTGCATCTCTACCAAAAGTCTATCCATAGTATAGGTCGTAGGCTGATCCGTCTGCACCTGTGCAACTAGAGTGTCGTCCTGGTCAGTACTCGTCTCACCCGAGCTAACTCTGACCTCGGCCCTCGCTGCATCGCTCTGAGTCCCCATAGTCGTCGGCGGCAAGGCTATAAATAGATATAAGATGAGATTCGGTAAGAATGAGGAATTCGGATCTCAAAGATATGAATCAACAAGGAAGGAATGTCAAGCAAATTGTACTTAGGTCGCTCAATGCAAAGTACCGCGCTGTGGGTATGCTGCAGACATACACACACTACGTTACTCTGCTTAAGCTACTTACTCCATCATACTAAGGTCATCCTACACTCCGAAAGGTAAAACCTAACGCTCTGATACCAACTTTGTCACGACCCAGAATTGGCCCGAGACGGCCCTAATACTACGCAACGCCTAAAGACGCAACGTAGTAAAAGAAAGCCAAACCCAGAAATCTAAACCATAAAAATACGGAAAAGATAATATAAGTTTTGAAACATTTGAAATCGCAACCCAAATTCTTTAAAAGTCTTACTTTCTTTCTTTAAAATTTTAGCAACACCCCTTTTTGTAAAACCCAGCAAAGATGAATACAATGCAAATATACGACGCCGTAGCGAAGAAATAAAGACAGTAGAGAGAAAGATGTAAATAAAAGATATCAAATCCACAATAATACACACTAACGTCCTCACCAAGTCTCTATGTCAAATATACAATAGTAGATGGAGAGAGAGTACAATATACAACGAAGGTACAATATGAAATACAGATAACCGTCTAACCCACCTAAGCAAAAGGTACTGTGAGCTGATGCGGTATCTGTAGCAAAAGGTGGTAGCTGGATAGCTGGATAGAGGAATAGCCTGCCTCGACTACTCTGGGGAACAACCTGAAACACCTGTGGCACAACGGGGGTGAGTTGCCAACTCGTGAATAGTATAAAAAATATGCAGGTAATCGCAGGAATGCGCGTACAGCATGAATCTATGATATGCGATTACAATAATAGTATGTCATGCAATGCTGAGATAAGGAGAGTACACTAGCAGGTACAATCAATATGTGAAGCAATAATAACATGACAATAGTATGCAATAACTATGCAATAGAGATATGAGAAAGCAAATATGCAACTATCATAAGGGTACACTACAAGTACTACCAATATATGAATCTGTGCATAAGGTAGGTAAGGGTGAGGTATAGGGTGGAATATGTCATTTCCCACGGAAACCTGACGTCGTGGCAGGATCACAATCCATCAAGATACTCCAATCCCAAATCCTCAAATTAGCCCCCACATTGGGCAGTCACATCATATAAGTCTCACATCTCCTCAATGTACAATATCGAGTAATCTCCTATATCCCGAATGTACAAATCACCAATCACATAGGTATATCCAATGTCCAATCCCAATGCATCACCTAGTATCCCAAGTAAGAATCTAACATCCTAAAGGTATATATATATGTACAGAAATAAATATGATGGGGGCAATACACATATATTAGCGTCCCATACCACTAATATTGGTGTAAGGGTATATATAACAACAGCTAAATCCCCTGTTATATATACAAAGAAGGGGTTAAAGAAATATCATGAAACCGTGTGCCAAGCATCGACACAGAAATCCTCGTATATTGGGCTCCGTCAGTCTGGATCAGCCCACAGGGTCCGTCTGCAGTGTCGGCCCTCGGCCCCAACAGTACAGGTCATCCCGCATCCATCTCTCTACTCTGGCCAGTAGCCTCCGGACTACTGCCAGGTCCAAACAATCACCGGTAGGTACTCGCCCGCCTCCAGGCTCAATCGGCAAACCCATCGATTTTCTTGCCGAGGGGAACCATACCGGGCCCCACCATGTACTCTCATACGGCAACCACACCTCGTATGGAGTATGTAATCAGCACCGATAAAACTCATGGGGGACGCTCAAATATCATATCAAGGAAACCGGGTTGTTCATGTATGCAAAATTTCATGAACTCCCGCGGTTCCCAAATCCCGAAAACATCATGTAAAATCCAGATAAGCAATACGCAATCCAGAAATAAATGTATGCGATATAACTGAATGCGAGCAGGTAAACACAAGTATATAGCTGAACCAGATGTATGCGAAATCAAGATAAGGTACAGCTAAGTAACATCAGTAAATGTAAATAGGCGACAACAACAGAATATGTGTCTAACATAAAGGTGTAGCAATGTATAGGTATCTACCTATAGGAACTGATGTCGTATACCCCCCTTGGGTATAAGTAACATATGTAGGAAATCCCTCCCGGTATAGGTAAAATATGTAGGAGGTATACCTGTAACTGTATCGCAAAGTGAAAATATACCTATCACTAAAGGTATGATACACTATAGGTATACCGATAAGCTAGATGTCAAGTGTGGCAAGCAATGGTAGCTATAAGGGGTAGTGTGTGACATGGCAATTATCGACGGTGTGTGTGTAGCATGCAATCCGTGCTCGTGCAACATGGACCGTCAATAATGTGTGCAGTGTCCTACGGCTGCTAGTCACAGTATAACAATATCTAAGGAAATGCAGTAAATGCGCAATTCTACAATGACGTAGAATGTGCGACAGGTAATTGAATCCTAGCCCAGACGCATAACGCCATGCGGGCGATTCCCCTGTAGATGTTATATCTACTCACCTATACTCCACACTGGGTGAATCCTATCACCTGCTCCCCCTGTAGCCGTGTCCGTAGCTCCTGCCTGCAAACCTGTAAATATAACATGGAAATCACATATAAGCCAAGATATCTCGCGAAACGCGATATCGAAACGAAACGAGAAACTCGCGTCGCGAACTAAACGCGCGTGTGCATGATACGCTGAATCGTGTGTGTACGCGTCTAAAACCATCGCGACACGCCGCGATACGCTGGATCATAGAACCCACTCATGTATCGCGCGTATCGCGCAAACACAACGAAACACAAAAGCGATATATGATCCCAGATTTTGCCTACCATGAAAACTAATCAAATAAACAAGACTAGAGGAACCCTAACCATAGCATAAACCTACAGACCAAAAACCCAATCCCAACTCATCAGGATGGCCGGCGTCGCCGGCCCCTCCTTAAGCCCTCGCCGGCCATGGCCGGTGGCCTGGGTGTCGTCTCTCAGGTGGTGCTCCAGGGTCTCTAGTACAACAATACCACACTGCTTAATTTACCAGTACACATCTAGGATCACAGCAGGTTCCAGATATCACAATATCGCTTAAAAGTCACCAATTTGCACAAATTAGAAAACTCATGGTATTTTAGTGTAATCTGGGGATTTCTCAGTTGAAGTGGCCTAACTAACACTAAACTAACCTAAGGTAGCTAACCAATTCAACAATTTACCAAAATTCCACTTAAACACCACAATCTAGCACTAATTAGCTAATATAGCACTAATCGAAGCAATTAGCACAAAAGCTACACAAACAAGCAATAGGGTTCAGAAAATATACCCTATGGGATCCTAGAAGCTGGTGAGGAGGTGTATGGAGGAGATGAGAGCTCGGGCAAGTGCCGGGACTCCTCCTGCTGCTGCTTGCTGTTGCAATTGCTGCTGCCTCTGGTGCTGCTGCAACTGCTGCTGCTACTTCTGCATATGATGATGATGATGGTGATGATGTTGTAGTTGATGTTGCTGTGGCTGTTGTTGTTGAGCTCCTGCAAGTGATGAGAGCTCCTGCTGTTGTTGCCTCTGAAGCTGCTGCTGCTGCTATTGTTGTTGTTGTTGTTGTTGTTGTGTTGTTGTTGTTGTTGTGTTGTTGCTGCTGCTGCCAATGATGCTGATGCCAGAGAGTGTGAGGGTGTATGTGTGTGTGAGAGAGATGAGGGAATGAGAGTGAGGAAAAAAGTGTGAGGATGAGAATGAGAGGAATTCCAACACCCCCTCTTCTCACTCTCTCTCTCTCAATCAAGAAGCATGGCACAAGCCATGTTGTCCCATGCCCTCTCTCCCCTAAAGTCAACCATAGAAAAGAAAAATAAAACCCTTATAAAAATTCATTTTCATTAAAAACAACGATGCACTACAATTAAACCTAAAAGCACTTAAATAAACTTAACACTAAATTAAGCAATGGTTAAACCACAATTTACATCCTAGTTTACATGCACAAGTGTGTGTGTGCCTAATAAAATTCTAATAAAATACACATTAAATAGGATAAAATATTTAAAACTTAATTTGGTAAACTTTTTATTAAAAACTATAAATTAAAATATAATTAGCTACAAAACACCTAAGGTGTTACACAAGCCTTCCTATGGCATTGTAGACTTGGTCATATAAATGAAAAAAGGTTGACTAAGTTACATAAAGATGGATATCTAGATCCGTTTGAATATTCATCATATGCAACTTGTCAATCATGTATCAAAGGAAAAATGACCAAATCTCCGTTCACCGGACACGGAGCAAGAGCCACAGAACTCTTGGGACTTGTACACAGTGATGTATGTTGTCCAATGTCTACACATGCGAGAAGCGGTCACTCCTACTTCATCACTTTTACTGATGACTTCTCTAGGTATGGTTATGTGTTCTTAATGAAACATAAATCCGAGGCCTTTGAGAAGTTTAAGGAGTATAAAAATGAAGCAGAGAAACGAACTGGTAAAAGCATCAAGACACTTCGATCTGATCGAGATGGAGAATACTTAAGTACTAGTTTCCTTGAATGCTTAAAAGAGAATGGAATTCTCTCTCAGCTTACTCCGCCTTATACCCCTCAGCATAATGGTGTATCAGAAAGGAGGAATCGCACCGTATTAGATATGGTGCTTCCAATGATGAGTAGTGCTGAGTTGCCACTTTCCTTCTGGGGATATTCTCTAGAATCAGCAGCATACTTATTGAATAGAGTTCCAACTAAGTCTGTGCCTACCACTCCATATGAAATATGGAGCGGGAAGAGACCATATCTCAAGTATATCAAGATATGGGGGTGTCCGGCATATATTAAAAAGCATAGTCCGGACAAGCTCGAGGCACGATCGGTTTTGTGCAAATTTGTAGGATACCCCAAACATTCAAGGGGGAACATGGTCTACCACACTGAAGAACAAAAGGTGTTTGTCGCTCGCCACATTGTCTTCTTAGAAAGAGAATTTCTTGCAAAAGAAATTAGTGGGAGCACGGTAGAGCTGGAAGAAATTCCAGAACCTCAAACTGCTACCGAGGACTTAGTAAAACCTCAGATTTCAATAGAACATGACGTACCAACGCCACTCCGCAGATCTAGTAAGCTTTCTCATCCTCCTGAGAGATACTATGGTTTTCTTCTAGATGGGGATCGAGAGGATTGCATCATCGATGATGATGAGCCTACTAGTTGGAGGGGCGGTGTGCTGGAAGAGCTCCAAGCAGGACACCGTTGCTGACTCGACGATGGAAGCGGAGTATATAGCTGCTTGCGATGCCGCAAAAGAAGCAGTCTGGATGAAGAAGTTCCAAACAGAACTTCAGGTGGTTCCTACCATTGTTGATCCAATACTTCTGTATTGCGACAACAACGGAGCTATAGCTTTAGCGAAGGAACCAAGGTCCCATCAGAAGTCCAGACACATCTTAAGGCGGTATCACCTGATCAGGGAGATCATTGATCGTCGGGAGATCGAGGTTCGGAGAGTTGCTACTGAAGAGAACATTGCTGATCCATTCACAAAGGCCCTACCTCAGATTCAGTTCGAGAGGCTACTCGAGATCATCGGTCTTCGATATGCCAGTACATGGCCCTAGTGCAAATGGGAGATTGTTAGTGTATATGCCCTAGGGGCCATTATTGTATTATACTAGTTTGTATATTACTTAATGGAAGCTTGGGATATTCATATGTATATAACAGTCTTGCTAAACATGTTAGTATGCTACTTGGTTTTTCTATCTTAATATGTGAGTATACGTATTGATAGAGCTCTTAGGATCTTTCTTGACTACCAGCGTTGTGATGGCAGTCACACTAGTGGGGGCTGGGTAGTCTACAAGCACATCCTTATTCAGGTCCCTAGTCGTAGGATTATCGAGACAGGGCATCGATACTCCGGAGTAGACTAGTGTGTACGCTTCTCATCCCAGTTGGGGAGATGGTCTGTCCCACAGCCGTCAGTACGTCGTACTGGAGATAGTATGCAGGTGCTCGTTAGGTTACGGGTACACCGGACAGGACTCACAGGGAACTGTTGGTTGGTTTTATACCAGTCGTCAGTGAACAGTTCCCAGGTGACATCAGTACAGCATAGTCCGCAGACTTGACACTGCTACTTCGCCTCGAGTATGTCCCACTGTTCTTAGATTGCTACCCTACCACGGCTCAAAGGAGTCGTGCAAACAGGTAGCAGTTGGGTGCAATCCCGAGCACTTGGAGGCAGTGGCGGTTAGACAGGATTCGTCTCTCCAGGTATTGGGGGTTGATATCGCGCTGTGTCAGAGAGCCATTACGCAAAGTCCCTGGCCAGGGCAAGCGAGATTGGCTGGTAGGTTCTAGTAGTTTCTCAGGGTGTAATGGGCTTCACTCCGACACTACTTATACAGCTATTAGGGGACTGACGCTTGCCGCCCCCTAGGCCCGATATGCGATAGTCTTAGACGAACAAACCGGACTGTATGGAGATTGTCACATCAGACTCAATAGGAGTTCGGATGGGTTTCCTCATCGGCCTTCTTATCGACATCTACCTGGGGACCGTTATGTACAGCTAGTGCCGCTTGCGGTCTGTGGTTAAACCCACTTCCAGCGTAGTAGTTGAGTCTCTAGAGTCCCACACAGAGAGTTTTCCTACTCCAGGCGAAACGATATAGAGGTCGTATGGTTTTACGACAAGGGTTCGGACGCATACGTGTGTTTACGCACGTACGACATCCCGACAGTTTTTACTAGTCGGCTTTTGTTTAAGCCAGTTTTTAGTTTCCGGTTATTGGATTTATACAGTTTAAAGTTTTTCCGTGTTTTCACGGATTGGAGGGGTGTTCTCGTAATTGTGCGAGAAGCTTCTAGAAGATGGTGACTTGGGGGTTAAGGTGGCATATGCATTAAATGAGATTAGTGACTCATTTGAGTGATTCATCCATGTCATTAATGCATCATAAATGCTTAATGACTCATGGAGTTTAATCACCCATTAGATATTTATGGAGCATGGTTGTTAAATCATTTATTTGATTTATCTTGATTTTGTTTATGCTTCATATATATTATGAGAGTTCATTATCTCATTCCATTCTCTTGCTCACTTTCTATCTCCTCAAGCTCTCCCTCTTCAAACCCTAATCCTCCCCTCTCATGTGTTGAGTACAAGGATTAGATTAGACTACTTAATCCTTAACCATTCTCTATATCACCTAGGTTGCTTAGATTAGCGATTTAAGAAACCTAGTTACCTCTAGTTTGAGGTGGAGCTTGCAGTAAAGCTCTCGGGTGGATCATCTACTACTTAGAGAAGGCCGGAGAGGACGTGGAGAACGACCAGGCGAAGGACTCGGTTCTACAGGTATAATCACTTTTCATAGTAGTTGTTAACTCCTATGTTTGTTGTTAATTATTGTTTATGCAAAGATTCTCGGTTAGTCGATGTTTACGCTTTAAACAAGATCGTTTTTCATTATTCCGCCTCCCCGCAAGTCGTGGGGTGTTGTACTTTGACTTACAGTGGTATCAGAGCCTCGCTAAACAATAATTAACTCATTAGCAAAGTCGTAAGAATTTCGAACGCAAAAGAACCGGAAACATCGTCGCATTATCACAGTTTCTGTCGAATTTGAAACAGGCCCTAAAAATTTTTCCGGGACTTTCATTATTACAAGCAGAGAATATTAGGGCTACTGAAGAAATTTGGACTCATGACTCGGCAAACTCACCATGGAACCGCGGCGGATCCATGCGATCCGCCGCGGATCCGCGGCCGAGTTGGGACCGAGTCAACCCCAATTTCTTCAGTAACTCCTAGGTGTTAACAGTGATGTTTCTGGGATGTTTTATTTTCTGCTAAGATCTCAGGTGCACAGAGAAGTTTTGCAGTAGAATCTAAAGTGTTTTGCTCAATCGAAATTTTACAATGTTTGCTAATATGATTATATCTGTGATTGTATAATGTGTTCGTAAACCTCCCCTAACTGCTAGTATGTCGGTTGGCAGGGGGTTGCACATTTCTGTAATAGTTTTTACTGTTTGTGGATGTGAACTGTATTGGACTGTTGTGATGATTAGCCGGGTTTTGTGATGGGTTATTATTTTAATTCATTCAATGAAATTGTAATATGTTGTAATATTATTTTGCGGGACGCATCCAGGTTTCAGATGTAGCCACCGTTGTATTATTTCATTTTAATGTTTTTGCTCCTAGGATAGACCTATGGTGGGGTGCACAAACTACCGGGTACTTTGAAGTGTTTAGTGGCCTACTCACTTTGTTGAGGGAGACCGCTTCACTTCGGGTATTTGACGGGTAGTTTGCCGTACCCGTAGGGGTCTAGGGTGGGGTCAAGGCTATTCTTCACAACTGTGTAATCCGTCTTTTGTTACAGGCTCTAAACAAACGCGGATTGCTTGCAAATCCAATAAAGTTCATATGAGATCTGGAATGCCTATTATTGCGTCTGACTGTAACACCTTAGGATAAGGGTTAGTGAATAATTATGATTAAATAATGGTTTTTAATAAAAAGTTTACCAAACTGTGTTTTAAATATTTTTCCTAATTTAATAAATATTTTTCCAAAATTTTCCTAGGCTTGCACACACATGTGCATGTAAACTAGTTTTTTTAAATCAAGTAAATACCATAATTATTAACCATGGTGGGTTAATTATAGGATTAAGTCTTATGGATTCTTAATTGGGTTTTTATTAGCTAATTAAAAAGTTGCTTTAGTTTGAATCGTGAGGGTGTTGACTTGTGAGAAGGAGAGAGAGAGAGGGCATCATGGCTTAGCCATGCTTGCCATTAATGATGAGAGAGAGAAAGGGTTGACAATTGGAAGCTAATTATTTCCTCTCATTTCTTTTCTTTGTTCTCTCAAACCTCACACACACTCACACACACACACACACTTACCTCTTGAATCAGCAGCAGAAGCAACTGAAGCAACAGCAGCAAGCACTCAGCAGCAGCAGCAAGCACTCAGCAGCAACAGCAGCAGGCATTGGCAGCAGCAGCAGTGAGCAGTAGCAGCTCCAGCTCCTAGTGCAGCCTCTTCCCTCCACTTCTTCTTCGTCCTGCAACTTCCTAGGGTTAAGTATGAGGTATATTTCCTAACTTAGTCCCTAGTTAGCTTGGTTAGTGTAGATTTGCATCGGTTAATGGTTTTTAGTGTGTTTTAGTGTGATTTGGGATGTTTAGTAGGAACTTTGTGTTAAGGTGATGTGTTAGGGTTTCAGTAGCTTGCTAGTGAGTTAGTGAGACCATTGTAACCTAGTTCAACCCCAATTACGCTAAAATACCACCAGTTTCACTAATTGATGCAAATGTCGTATTTGTGCAAATTTGAACTTTTCTGGAACTGCTCTTGACCCGGTGAGTTCAGAGTGATTTTGTGAGTACTGTAGTATTGTGGTGTTGTGCTGATGCCCCAGATTTAACCCGACCCCCTAACTGCTACAGTAGGCCGCCAATTTCTTGATTCTGGCCGCCAATTGCAGCCAGATGGGTAGGGAATTGGGTTTTGTTTGGTCCATTGGGTGTCGGCTACTGTGTGTAGTGTTTTGGTATATATATTTTTGGAAGTTTGGTTCTGTAGAAAAATCTGGGACCAAATACCTATTTTGCCGTTTTCTAAACCTTCGCGACACGCGTGATACGTGAGTAGGTTTGGGTTTCTGCGTATCGCGGCGCGTCGGGGTAGTTTCGTGGCGCGTGATTACACGTTTTAGCGTATCGCGCACACGCGCGATTGGTTTGTGACACGGGTTTCTTGTTGGATTATAATGTCCCGTTTCTGTGAATTAAGCTTATGTGTGGTTTATGTTATGTGATTTTAGGTCCGCAGGCCAGTGAGACGGACGCTGCGAAGAAGGGCAAACAAGTGGTTGGATACACTTAGAGCGAGACACGGTGAGTAGATTTCACATCTACGGGGATATCGCCCGCATGGCGTTATGCGTCAGGGCTGATAGGACCTTATTGTTATATACTGCATATACCATACCATGGATTGTCATCGCATATTGCATTCCCTGTTATATATATATATATATATATATATATTGCTTAGAACTGATAGAACTGCCATGATCATACTGTCGTACATTGTGGTAGCTCATCTATACTTGACATGACTTGGAATTTTATACTTGATACCTATATCACAGTGGATCATTGCATTGTAGTTCATTTTTATGTGACATGACTTGATATACATATTTGATGCACCTATCACATCATAGTTACTTGTATTATTGTTGGGATTTCATATGATTTCTGGATTGGGAACCGTGGCCTTTTCAAATAAGTAATCATTTAAAAAAAACCGGTTCCCTTGATATGATATTTTGGGGCGTCACCCCGTGTTTTCTCGGTGCTTGAGGCACGGATTGATAGAGGGCTGACCCGGACTGACGGATGCCTGATGGATTGATAGAGGGCTGACCCGGACTGACGGATGCCCGATGGATTGATAGAGGGCTGACCCGGACTGACGGATGCCCGATGGATTGATAGAGGGCTGACCCGGACTGACGGACGCCCGATATATTGAGAGAAGGATGACCCGGACTGACGGATTCCCGGTATATACTTTGAGAGAGGGCTGACCCGGATTGACGGGGGCCCGATACAGGATGTTTTGCGTGTCGATGCTAGACACGAATATTTATGATATTTGGGTGCCGATGTTGGGCACTCGGGATTTTCAGGAATATACAGGATATGAGGGCCGATGGAGTACCGGCGTTTGAGATGTTGGGATTTGTAGGGCATACATACTTATGTAGTCCACCTCGATACATCATGTAGATACTATATCCCCATGCTCAGCATTCATTATCACATCTCATCCTGTAGTATATCACCTGATAGAGGACTTGCATTATTATTATGCATACTGCTACATCGCATTGATATTAGCTGTTGGCATTTGTTAGAGTAGCGCTGTACGTGCATGCTCGCGATTACCTTTATATGTTATCTCTATTCACGAGTTGGCAACTCACCCCCGTTGTGCCACAGTGTTGCAGGTTGCCCTTGGGAGTAGTCACGGCTGGCTGTTACCTCATCTTTTGGCACAGATACCCCTTTTGAGCAGAGATAGTCTTTTGCTGATAGGTGGGTTTTGTACGGTATCTGTTATCTTTCAGTTGTATATATTGATGTATCTAGTACTCTCCATCTACCTTCTATATTGACTTAGAGACAGTTGTGAGGACGATATGTATGATTTTATATTCTGGTGTCGAGCTCGCATGTGAGCCGACTTTACTTTATGCAGTCTCATCTTTTATGATATTGTCCTTGTTTTACTGTGTATTCTTCGCTACGGCGTCGTATATCTTATGGTGATGCTTATTTCTTGTCACTTGTTATTTCTGCTACACCTTGCTTTTACCCGACCTTCGGGGCTAATGTTTTAAAAAGGAAATGTTACCAAAATTATAAAACTCATAACTTTTGAACTTAAAAAGGATTTCTACTAAATAGATGGAAGTTTTTCAGACATGTACGATTGCTTTTACAAAATGTTTTAAATCACTCTATATTTATTGGTTTTGATTTCTGGGTTCGGCTTACTTAGCCGCGCTACGCCTGTAGACGTGGTGTGGTTAAGTGCCGGTCACGAGTCGAATTCTCGGGTCGTGACACTGACGAATGTACAATATCTATATATGATAGCTATTTAGACATCACTTATGTTTTACACCCGCGCTAGCCCAGCCCCCGCTCTACCGTTAGTTAAGTAACCTAACGGGTGATGACGGGACCCCATGGCCAATGCGGATGGCATAAGAGGACGTTGTATTTTCGTTGTTTTCTGCAATGATAGGTTAATGATGGGACGCATTATTTATAATGCAAAGAAAATAAACCAAAAGTTGAATCGTTGGAACAATTTAAAAGAAACCAATCGGTTATTTTAAAAACAGATGATATTTTTAATTGCGGAGCTTTAACCACTCCTTTTAAAAGCTATCAGGTTCCTTCGGTGATATCAAGTTCACTACGTTCACGGTTTCGCCAAAACCCTTCGTAGCCCTCCGTCATTTCATTTGGGTATTCAGTAGTATTCAAGCTATGCATTTTGGCCAAAGTCAAGGCATAGTGTTTGGTAGCTGCTGGGTATTCATTTGTTGCATAGATAGATGAGTTAGTTTGGGACAGTCGTATTATCATTTAACCAAAGTCAGGGGTATATACGGATGGGTTCAAATCGACAAGATAATGACGGGTAGAACTTGACATGTGACTTATGACATTTTGACCAAAGCCTAGGTCATAAGAGCATGGGGCAAAAGCTTATATCGGGAATTTGTAAAGAAACTGAAATTTGCAAAGAGATGCATACCATTTGGAGTTTGATGAATGTTGGTAGCATTCCTTCAACATTATCATACGATGATATTTAGATCCCGATCCTACTGAGAGTATATGCTACACATCAGGATATTCGTCACTTAACGATCAATACTATAAACCATGTAGGTGTCAAGAAAGGTGTCAGCGAGGTTACACCCCCAGAGAAAAGAGGTTATTTAATTAAGGAACTTCGCGAAAGCATTGGAAAACCTCCCTCGAATTACCGACACCAGCCTGGCTGAACGGTTAAGCAAGTATTGTACAGTGAGAATAGTCCTGGCTAATTCTTCTTTTATGGTTTGAGGAAGGATTCGAGAAACAGTGGGAGCCATCCAGTTTAGATAAATTAAAAACCATTCTAAACTTGCAAGAGCATCATGCTAAAGAGTTTTCTTCTCTTTCTCCTAATTGCAGCGACCCTGAAAATGACTGGACTTAAGTTACTTTTAGAGAAAAATATACCGACAGGGCCAAACTATAAAGATTGGCTGCGGAATGTCAAAATGGCTTTGACCTATGACAAATTGGGGTACGTCCTCACCGCTAAGGCACCTGCTGTCCCTGGTCCCAAATCCAGTAATGCGGATAAGGAAATCCGCAAAACCTGGGATTTCGATTGCGCGAAAAACAAGTGCATCGTGCTTGCCTCGATGAACAATGAATATCAGAGGAGGCACGAGGATATGGAACTTGATTCCATATTTCTCCATATAAAGGAACTTTATGGAGAGCAATCTCGTATAGCAAGATACGAGACCTCTAAGAACATGTTTCGAGTGAGGTTGGCTGTCGGGTCATCGATAGGAGAACATGTCCTAAAGATGATCGGCTATATAGAAGAGCTCGCAGACCTTGGGACAACTTTGGATAATGAGCTCTATACAGACTTTATTCTCCAGTCCCTTCCTTCCACCTACGCCCAGTTTATCCTGAACTTCAACATTCAAAGAAAAGAAGTTGAACTTCCGGAACTCCTGAACATGTTAAGGAGTGCAGAGGGCACCTTGCAGAAGGCAAGGGAAATACCCACTATGTTTGTTAGCGGTGCTTCTTCTTCCGGGTCTAAGGCTAGGGCCAAAGGAAGGAAAAAGAAGGCCGCCCCCAGACCTAGAGGAGGTGTAAGTAAGGTGGGAGGGAAGGAAAAGAAAAAGTTTGCGGTACCGGTAGTGGGCCAGGATGAATGCTTCCATTGTCATAGGAAAGGGCACTCGAAGAAGGATTGCAAGGCATGGAACGCCAAGAACCAGGAACCGAAGCAAGCTGTGGCTTCGACTTCAGGTGTGTTTGTAATTAAGAATTGTCTGTCAATCAACTCTACTTCCTGGGTATTGGATACCGGATCAGGATCTCATATTTGCAATTCATTGCAGGCACTGAGAAACCGTAGAGTGCTGAAGGAAGGTGATATGACCCTCATGGTTGCTAACGGAGCTAGCGTGGGAGCTGTGTCCGTAGGGGATTATCACCTGGGATTGACGAGTGGACACATTTTGGTTTTACATAACTGTTTTTGTGTACCCAGCTTAACGTGTAATATCATATCCGTTTCCTTGTTATCAAATAAAGGTTATGATTTCACGTTTGGAAGTGGTGTTGTTAACATCCACCTTAATCATAGTTTGATTGGGTCCGGTACACTGGAAAACTGTATATACGTGTTAAACCAACTCCAAATTTTCAATATCCAGAACACACTAAAAAGAAAGTCTCCAGATTTAAATAAAGCTTTCTTATGGCATTGTAGACTGGGTCACATCAATGAGAGAAGGTTGACTAAGTTGCATAGAGAAGGATATTTGGACTCGTTCGAATATCAAACTTATGACACTTGTCAATCTTGTCTCAAAGGAAAGATGACAAAGACTCCATTTACTGGACATGGAGTAAGAGCGAGCGAGCTCATAGGACTCATACACAGCGATGTATGTGGTCCAATGTCTACACATGCAAGAGGTGGTTTTTCCTATTTCATTACTTTCACGGATGATTACTCAAGGTATGGATTCATTTATCTGATGAAACATAAATCCGAGGCTTTTGAGAAATTTCAAGAGTATAAGAATGAAGTAGAAAACCAAACCGGCAAAAGTATCAAGACACTAAGATCTGATCGAGGTGGTGAATACTTGAGTGCCGAGTTCCTTGGTTACCTAAAAGAGAAAGGAATTCTCTCTCAGCTTACTCCTACATACACTCCACATCATTTCGGTGTATCGGAGAGTCGGAATCGAACCCTATTGGATATGGTACGATCCATGATGAGTAATGCTGAGTTACCGCGATCTTTTTGGGGTTATGCGCTAGATTCAGCGGCATATCTTCTGAACAGGGCTCCTACCAAGACTGTGCCTACCACCCCATATCAGATGTGGAGTGGGAAGAAACCCCATCTTCAGCATATGAAGATTTGGGGATGTCCAGCTTTTGTTAAAAAGCAGCATGTGGACAAGCTCGAGGCACGATCAGTAAAGTGTAAGTTTGTGGGATATCCAAAGAACTCCAAGGGATATTATTTCTATTACGCAGAGGAACAAAAGGTTTTTGTTTCTCGTAATGCCCATTTTCTATAACAGCAGTTTTTAGAAAAGGAAATAAGTGGGAGCGAAATAGAACTGGAAGAAATTCCAGAACCACAAACTACTACTGAAAGTTTGGTAGAACAAGTAGTTCAAGAAGAACAGGACATTCCCTTACCCCTCCGCAGGAGTAGTAGGCCGTCTCATCCGCCTGAGAGATACTACGGTTTTCTCATAGATGGGGATAGAGAGGATTGCATCATAGATAATGATGAACCTACTGGCTTCCAGCAGGCCATCCAGAGCGGCGACTCGGTATGATGGCTAGATGCAATGCGGACCGAAATGGAGTCCATGTACACCAACAAAGTGTGGACTTTAGACTTTGCTCCAGATGGGGTAAAACCCATAGGATGCAAATGGATCTTCAAGAAAAAGATTGGTGTAGATGGACAGGTGGAAACCTATAAGGCTAGACTTGTTGCAAAGGGTTTTCGTCAAAGACCTGGTTTGGACTATGACGAAACTTTTTCTCCAGTGGCTATGCTCAAATCCATTCGGATCCTTCTTGCTATTGCTGCCTTCCATGATTATGAAATCTGGCAGATGGACGTAAAGACGACTTTTCTGAATAGTAATTTAGAAGAGTGCGTCTATATGGATCAGCCAGAGGGTTTCAATCAGAGTGGGAGCAGCGGGAAAGTATGCAAGTTGCTTAAGTCCATTTATGGACTAAAGCAGGCATCGCGGAGTTGGAACATCTGTTTTGATGAAACAGTTAAAGAATATGACTTTATCAAAAATCCAGATGAACCGTGCATATATAGTAAAGTTGTAGCAAGAACTGTCGTATTCCTCGTCTTGTACGTGGATGACATTCTATTGATAGGAAATGACATTCCTATGCTACAATCTGTCAAAGGATTCTTGTCACACAGGTTCTCCATGAAAGACCTGGGTGATGCCTCTTACATTCTGGGGATCCGGATCTATCGTGATAGATCCAAGAGGATGTTGGGACTTTCGCAGTCCAGGTATGTCGACACTTTACTGAAAAGATTCAGTATGGAAGATTCTAAGAGCGGTAATCTACCGGCTTGTCACGGAATTACCCTATCCAAAGAGATGTCTCCCAAGACTGATTTGGAAAGGGAACGCATGTCCATTATACCCTACGCTTCTGCGGTAGGCTCTATAATGTATGCGATGTTGTGAACCAGACTAGATGTAGCTTACGCATTTAGCGTGGTAAGCCGGTATCAGTCAGACCCAGGGGAGAAGCACTGGATAGCAGTAAAGAACATTCTTAAGTACCCGAGGAGGACTAAGGAGATGTTCTTGGTTTACGGCGGAAAAGACCTCAGGATGGAGGCCTATGCTGATTCCGGCTTCCAGAATGATAAGGACAATTCCAAGTCCATGTCAGGTTATGTCTTTACCCTCAATGGAGGGGCGGTGTGCTGGAAGAGCTCCAAGCAGGACACCGTTGCTGACACGACGATGGAAGCGGAGTATATAGTTGCTTGCGATGCCGCAAAAGAAGCAGTCTGGATGAAAAGTTCCTGACAGAACTTTAGGTGGTTCCTACCATTGTTGATCCAATACCTCTGTATTGCGACAACAACGGAGCTATAGCTTTAGCGAAGGAACCAAGGTCCCATCAGAAGTCCAGACACATCTTAAGGCGGTATCACCTGATCAGGGAGATCATTGATCATCGGGAGATCGAGGTTCGGAGAGTTGCTACGGAAGAGAACATTGCTGATCCATTCACAAAGGCCCTACCTCAGATTCAGTTCGAGAGGCTACTCGAGATCATCGGTCTTCGATATGCCAGTACATGGCCCTAGTGCAAGTAGGAGATTGTTAGTGTATATGCCCTAGGGGCCATTATTGTATCATACTAGTTTGTATATTACTTAATGGAAGCTTGGGATATTCACATGTATATAACAGTCTTGCTAACCATGGTAGTATGCTACTTGGTTTTTCTATCTTAATATGTGAGTATACGTATTGATAGAGCTCTTAGGATCTTGCTTGACTACCAGCATTGTGATAGCAGTCACACTAGTGGGGGCTGGGTAGTCTACAAGCACATCCTTATTAAGGTCCCTAGTCGTAGGATTATCGAGACAGGGCATCGATACTCCGGAGTAAACTAGTATGTATGCTTCTCATCCCAGTTGGGGAGATGGTCTGTCCCACAGCCGTCAGTACGTCGTAATGGAGATAGTATGCAGGTGCTCGTTAGGTTACGGGTATACCGGACAGGACTCACAGGGAACTGTTGGTTGGTTTTATGCCAGTTGTCAGTGAACAGTTCCCAGGTGACATGAGTACAGCATAGTCTGCAGACTTGACACTGCTACTTCGCCTCTAGTGTGTCCCATTGTTCTTAGATTGCTACCCTACCACGGCTCAAAGGAGTCGTGCAAACAGGTAGCAGTTGGGTGCAGTCCCGAGCACATGGAGGCAGTGGCGGTTAGACAGGATTCGTCTCTCCAGGTATTGGGGGTTGATATCGCGCTGTGTCAGAGAGCCATTACGCAAAGTCCCTGGCCAGGGCAAGCGAGATTTGCTGGTAGGTTCCAGTAGTTTCTCAGGGTGTAATAGGCTTCACTCCGACACGACTTATACCGCTATTAGGGGACTGACGCTTGCCGCCCCATAGGCCCGATATGCGATAGTCTTAGACGAACAGACCGGACTATACAGAGATTGTCACAACAGACTCAGTAGGAGTTCGGATGGGTTTCCTCATCGGCCTTCTTATCGACATCTACCTGGGGACCGTTACGTACAGCTAGTGCCGCTTGCGGTCTGTGGTTAAACCCACTGCCAGCGTAGTAGTCGAGTCTCTAGAGTCCCACACAGAGAGTTTCCCTACTCCAGGCGAAACGATATAGAGGTCGTATGGTTTTACGACAAGGGTTCGGACGCATACGTGTGTTTACGCACGTACGACATCCGGACAGTTTTTACTAGTCGGCTTTGGTTTAAGCCAGTTTCTAGTATCCCGTTATTGGATTTATACAGTCTAAAGTTTTTCCGTGTTTTCACGGATCGGAGGGGCGTTCTCATAATTGTGCGAGAAGCTTCTAGAAGATGGTGACTTGGGGGTTAAGGTGGCATATGCATTAAATGAGATTAGTGACTCATTTGAGTGATTCATCCATGTCATTAATGCATCATAAATGCTTAATGACTCATGGAGATGAATCACCCATTAGATATTTATGGAGCATGGTTGTTAAATCATTTATTTGATTTATCTTGATTTTGTTTATGCTTCATATATATTATGAAAGTTCATTATCACATTCCATTCTCTTGCTCACTTTCTCTCTCATCAAGTTCTCCCTCTTCAAACCCTAATCCTCCCCTCTCATGTGTTGAGTACAAGGATTAGATTAGACTACTTAATCCTTAACCATTCTCTATATCACCTAGGTTGCTTAGATTAGCGATTTAAGAAACCTAGTTACCTCTAGTTTGAGGTGAAGCTTGTAGTAAAGCTCTCGGGTGGATCTTCTACTACTTAGAGAAGGCCGGAGAGGACGCGGAGAACGACCAGACGAAGGACTCGGTTCCACAGGTATAATCACTTTTCATAGTAGTTGTTAACTCCTATGTTTGTTGTTAGTTATTGTTTATGCAAAGATTCTCGGTTAGTCGATGTTTACGCTTTAAACAAGATCGTTTTTCATTATTCCGCCTCCCCGCAAGTCGTGGGGTGTTGTACATCAACTTACAGCTGTGAGATCCGAAATGGAATCCATGTACACCAATAAAGTATGGACTTTAGAAGTTGCTCCTCCTGGAGTAAAACCAGTTGGATGCAAATGGATCTTCGAAAAGAAGATTGGTGCACTTGGACAAGTGGAAACCTACAAAGCTAGACTCGTAGCAAAAGGTTTTCAGCAAAGACCAGGATTGGACTATGATGAAACCTTTTCACCTGTAGCTATGCTTAAATCCATTCGGATCCTTCTTGCCATTGTTGCCTTCCATGACTATGAAATCTGGCAGATAGACGTAAAAACAGCTTTTCTAAATGGACATTTAGAAGAGAGTGTTTACATGGATCAACCAGAAGGTTTCTCAGACAGTGGAAACAGCGGAAGAGTGTGCAAGTTGCTTAAATCCATCTATGGATTAAAGAAAGCATCGCGAAGTTGGAACATCTGCTTTGATGAGACAGTCAAAGAATTTGACTTTATCAAAAATGTAGATGAACCATGTATTTATAGGAAGATTGTAGAAGGAGCAGTAGTCTTCCTCGTTTTGTACGTCGACGATATACTACTGATAGGGAATGATGCCCCTATGCTACAATCAGTAAAGATCTTCTTGTCACAGAAATTCTCCATGAAAGACTTGGGTGATGCAACCTACATTTTGGGCATTAAGATCTATCGTGATAGATCTAATAGGATGTTGGGGCTTTCACAGTCCAGGTATATTGACACTATACTAAAGAGATTTAGTATGGAAGATTCCAAGGGCGGTAATATGCCCGCTTGTCACGGGATCACCCTCTCAAAAGAGATGTCTCCAAAGACTGATGAAGAGAGGGCTCGCATGGGCATTATACCCTATGCTTCGGCAGTAGGATCTATAATGTATGCGATGTTATGTAAAAGACCAGATGTAGCTTACGCACTTGGTGTGGTAAGCAGGTATCAATCTGACCCAGGTGAGAAGCATTGGATAGCGGTAAAGAACATTCTCAAGTACCTGAGAAGGACTAAGGAGATGTTCTTGATTTACGGTAATGGGGACCTCCAGTTAGAGGCTTTTATCGACTCCGGCTTCCAAAGTGAAAAGATGATTCTAAATCCATTTCGGGTTTAGTGTTTACCCTCAATGGAGGGGCGGTATGTTGGAAGAGTTCCAAACAGGATACCGTCGCAGACTCAACTATGGAGGCTGAGTATATAGCTGCTAGTGAAGCCGCAAAAGAGGCTGTCTGGATGAGGAAGTTCATCTCTGAACTTCAGGTGGTTCCGTCCATTGCCAATACAATACCTTTGTATTGTGATAACGATGGGGCTGTAGCATTAGCGAAGGAACCGAGGTCCCATCAGAAATCCAGGCATATCTTAAGGCGTTTTCACCTGATCAGGGAGATCGTTGATCGTCGGGAGATCGAGATACGGAGAGTGGACACAAAAGACAACACGATAGATCCATTCACCAAGGCCATCTCAAGTCCAGTTCGAGAGGCTGTTTGAGATGTTGGGCATGCGGTACGCTAACAACTGGATCTAGTGTAGACAGTGGGTACTCATTGCACCAATTATAGGCCTTAGTGCAAGTGGGAGATTGTTGGATATATATGCCCTAGAGGCCTTCATTGTAAAGGATGCTAGGGATATGTATGTACATGACAGTCTTGCTTAATATGATAGTACGCTATTTGGTTTGTCTTTATCTTAACATATGATATATTTTGCGTAGTATTCATATATATAAATACATGTTGATAAAGCCCATAGGGTGTTTTGCCTGACTACCGGCGTTGTGATGGCAGTCATACTTGTGGGAGCTGGGTAGTCAATAGGCACATCCTTAGATATCCCTGGTCGCAGGAGTATCGAGACTGGGCATCGATACTCCGGAGTAGACTAGTGTATACATATCTAGACCCTGAGGAGGGGCGATGGATTGGTCCCATAGCCATTGGTGGAGTGCACCTAAGATTGTATACAGATACTTACTGGGTGTGAGTACACCAGACAGGACTCGCCGAGAACTGACTGGATGGTATTTATACCTAACGTCAGATAGAAGTTCTCAGGTGACATGTGTGCAGATAGTCCGTTGACTTAAAGTCGTCATTTGTCTCGTGTGAGTTCCCACTGTGCTTTGATTACTACCCTACCACAGTTCATAGGAGTCGTGCAAATAGGTTTTAGTTGGGCGCAGTCCCGAACCACGTGGAGGCAGTGAGTGACTGTTAGGGATTCGTCTCTCCCGGTATAGGGAGTTGATATCGCACGGTGATTGGTTGGTCATTACCAAAATTCCCTAGCCAAGGCTGATTGAGAATTACTAATAGACTGATCAGTAGATTCTCGGATGGTAATTGAGCCATGCCGACACGACTTGTACGGTTATCAGGGGTCTGACGTTTACCACCTCCCTAGACCATACATGTGATACTCTCAGACGAACAGACCGGACTGCATGGATATTGTCACGGACAGGCTCAGTAGGAGTTCGGACGGGTATGCTCATCGGCCTTCTTATCGACATCTACCTGGGGACCGTTACGTACAGCAAGTGCCGCTTGCGGTCCCCACTGCCAGCGTAGTAGTCGAGTCTTCAGAGTCCCACACAGAGTTTTCCCAACTCCAGGCGAAAAGATATAGAGGTGGTACGGTTTTACGATAAGGGTTCGGACGAATACGTGTTTAAACACACGTACGACATTCGGACAGTTTTTACTAGACGGCTTTGGTTTAAGCCAGATTCAAGTATCAGGTTATTGGATTTATACAGTCTATAGTTTTTCCGTGTTTTCACGGATGGGAGGGGCGTTCTCGTAATTTCCGGGAAGCTTCTAGAAGCATGGTGACTTGAGGGGTTTAGGTGGCATTGTCATTAAATGATATTGTGACTCATAATGTGTGATTCATTATGTCATTAATGCATTATTAAATGCTTAATGAATCACATAGTGAATCACTCATAATACATTTATGTAGCATGATGAATAATCTCTTTTATTCATTTATTGATTTATTCATTATGCTTCATATATCAAGTGAGAAAAAATTTCACATTTATTATTCTAGTTCACCTTCTCTCTCCTCAAGCTCACTCTTTCTTCAAGCTCTAATCCTACCACTCATGAGTTGAGAACAAGGATTAGAAAAGACTAAACATCCCATAACCTAACTCTATATGATCTAAGTTCCTTTGATTAGCAACTAGAGATACTTAGTTACCTCAAGTTTTGAGGTGAAGCTTGGATTAGGGTTCTCGGGTGGATCATCTATCACTTGGAGGAGGCCGAGGTGGACGTAGAGATCGTAAAGATGAAGGACACGTATCACTAGGTATAATCTCTTTACATAGTAGCTAAGAACTTCTATGGTAGTTTTTAATTATCGTTTAGCAAAGATCTTCGGTTAGTCGATGTATGCTTCAAGAACAAGATCGTTTTTCATATTTCTGCCTCCCCGCAACTCGTGGGGCGTTGCACATCGACTTACACATCCAGTGTACCCAGTCTCCTCTGAGCACCCATATACTATCTTTGATGTCAAACATCAATGGATATGGGATCATCCATCGCCCATATACATGGGTCAAGAAGCATACGCTAGTCTACTCTAGTATATTGAAGCCCTGTCTCGATACACCTGCGACTAGGAACATTTGAAGGATGTACTTAGCGACTACACTGTCCCCACTCATCCTAAATGCTTTATCAACATGTAATATAGAGACTATCAGAGTACATGTTAAGATAAAGAGCAACCAGATAGCATATTATCATATCGAGCAAGAGAGTCCTCCATATATATGTCCAAGCATCCATTGCAATATACATCGCATGTATAGTAATGGCCTCTAGGGCATACATATCACTAACAATCTCCCACTTGCACTAGGGCCATCTGTTGTAGTATCTCATACCCAACAATCCGCTGTGGTTGAAGTATCTCATACTCAACCATCATATAAAAGTCTCTACTGGGAAATAGGCCTTTGTGATTGGATCCGCGTTGTTGTCCTCTGTGTCTACTCTCCTAACCTCAATCTCCCTGTAGATCAACCATCTCCATGATCAGGTTATACTGCCTAAGAATATGTCTGGATCTCTGATGGGACGGGGGTTCCTAGGCATAAGCCACAACTCCATTATCACACAATGGTAGGAACGAAGTTGATCTCATGAACTAGTGTACATCCAGACTATTTCTTTGGTAGCATCCTTGGTAGCGATGTATCTTGCCTTTAATTGTTTAGTAAGTCACGGTATCTAGCTTGGAACTCTTCCAACATACCGTCCCTCCACTGAGGGTAAAGACAATGCCTGTGACTGACATTCGGTCGTCCTTATCACCCTGGAACCTTTCCCGTGATTCTTCCCAGGATCGATTGATACCATCTCACTACAACTAGTGAGAATCCTAACATCCAATTAGATCTATCTCAAAGATCCATAACCCAGGACTTAGGAGGTACCACCTTGATCCTATATGGAGAATCATTGTGATAAGAGGAGATTGACCTAGCGTAGCATAGGAAACTCCATCCCAATCAAGAGTATGTCATCCACGTACTATAGGAGGATCACCACCATACTCCCCATTACCTTTTTGTATATACTTGGTTCATCTACCATTTTGATGAAGTCAAACTCTTCGACTACTACATCAAAACAGACGTTCCAACTCCGCGATGCTTGATTTATCACATAAAACATCTTGCACACGTTTCCGCTGCTCCCACTATCTATGAAGCCCTCTGGATGTGTACTTATAGAAGCTCTCTTCCAAATCATCATTTAGAAAAGCAATCATGACACCCAACCGCCAGATATCGTAGCCATTGTATGTAGCAGTGGCGAGTAGGATCTGGATGGACTTAAGCATACCTTTGAAAGTCTCAACATTTCCATGTACACCAAGTAATCTTCTCAAGATATATTTGCTCCTGATGGGGATTTAACCCTTCAGATAAAGCAACCAAAGTCCATACTTTGTTGGTGTATAAGGATTCCATCTCAGATCGCTAAGCATCCAGCCATTATCACAGAGTCCCCACTCCTGATGGCCTGCTCGAAACTAGTTGGGTCATCATCTCATGATGCAATCCTCGCTCCCACTGTCATAGAGAAACCGAAGTATCTCTGAAGTGGATGTGGAACCCTACTAGATCGGCGGAGAGGCTGAGGTTCGTTAGAAACTATTGAATCCTCCGGTTCTACCAAATCATCAGCTGCAGTTTGTTTTAGCTGGAACTACTTCCAGTTCCATCTTACGACCATTAATTTCTTCATAAAAAATTCCCTTTCCCAACGTTGGCATGCTGAGAAAACAAAACAACTTTTGTTCCTCAGTTTGGTAGAAGATATTCCTTTGCGAATGCTTGGGATATCCAACAAACTTCCACAGAACTGACCTTTCCTCGAGTTTGTCCGGATTTTGCTTTTGGACAACTCCAAATCTTAACACCCTTAAGAGATGGGCTCTTCCTATACCATATCACATATGGAGTGGTAGGCACCTGATCTGGTTGGGACCCTATTCAATAGCTATGCAACTTCTCAAGTGCATAGCCCCAAAAGAAAATAGGCAACTTAGAAGTACTCATCAGAGAGCACACCATATCATATATGGTGTGATTACTCCGTCCCGATACACCGACGTGATGTGGTGTATACGGAGGACCAATGCTGAGAGAGAATCTCATTCTCCTTTAGAATAGTCCAGGAATTCCATGCTCAAGTATTCTCCTCCTTGATCTCATCAAATGACATAATACTTATACCCGTTTTGGTTCTCTACTTTTGAAGTACAAAGAACCAGTCCTGCCATGTGTAGACAGAGGATCTCATACATCATCTTGTATCAATCCCAAGAGTTCACTAACTCTTTTTCTGTTTCCAATAAACAGAGGTATAGTCATCTTATCTTTGTGACATGACTGGCAAGTTTCACAAGATGTAAATTCAAACTAATTTAAATATGCATCTAAATGTAACTTAGCTAGTCAGGTTACATTGATATGACCTAGTCTACAAAACCTCAAGAAGGATTCGTTCATTTCTGAACTCTTCCTCTTGTGTGTGTTCTGTACATTAAGAACTGTGGTTTGATTTCGAACGTTTATGCTTTTAGATAACTTGCCTGAACTGATCAACTCTTGATATAGGAAATGTTCAAAATATTATCCAACAATACAAAATTATATCCTTCTTTATTAAATAAAGATACTGATATGATGTTGTATATCAGGTTCGGTATCTAATAACATTCGTTCAGAATCAATGCATTTTTTTAATACAGGGTGATAACTGCCAACAGACTTGGCTTGCAACAATTGCACCGTTTCCAACTCTTGAAACTTATCACCCGTTCTCAGTTCTCTGTAATGAACATACCAGAAGAAGATGCATCAGCATGCACTTTCTTCGTTTTGGCGGCACGGGAATCCTGGTAATCCCATATTTCCTGCTCGGTCTTATAACATTTTTAAGTTGGAGCGGGACCAACGTTCCCTAGCGCAGTTTAACAAGAGGGTTTGGTCAATACATTCGTAATTTTATTTTGATTAAGGCATGACATGGTCGCTACTTGGAGAGATAGAGAAGAAAACACTCGGCGTATGCTCTTACAAGATTAGATTGGTTATTAATATATCTAATCAGGATGTCTCCCACTGTTTTTGTCAAATCTTCCTTCAAACCCTAAAAGGAAAGACTAGACGGAATTAATTACACGCTACAAGTTCGCCAATCTTCCAGCCAGGCTAGTGCCGGTACTTTGAGGGAAGTTTCCCGTGCTTTCACACGGACTTAATTAAAATAAACCTCATTTTCCCAGGGGCGTAACCCCGTTGACACCTTTCTAGACACCTACTTGATCGGCTAATTGTAATGTGTAAAACTCTCCCAGGAGTAACTTTTACTCGCAGCAGGTATCGGGATCCAACTATCTCATAGGAGGTATGAAATCTCATTGCAAATTTCAACACTTGAAATTCCCGATAAAGCTTTTACCCCTAGTGACTTATGACCTTAACTATGGTCAACAAATCATAAGCACTAGTCATGTTCTACCCGTCATTTCTTGATTAATTAGACCCACCCACATGATCCTTAACTATGGTCAACAAAGTCATATGACTGTCCTAATTAATCACATCATATGTTATATAGGAAAACATCACTCAGCTACCTTACACTGCGCCTTAACTATGGTCAACAAACGCAGCACGAATACTAAGTACTCTATTTTCTAAAATGACGGAGGGTTACGCAGGTTTTTCAGAAAACCATGAGCGTAATGATCTTGATATCGTTGTAGAAACAAGTGATTTTGAAAAGGAGTGTTTTTTAGGCTTTTCTAGTTTCGCTAAAGAGGTCACTCCCGGTGAAGGGATCTCGACTCTTTCCTCATTGAATATGGTGCAGGATATTTCACAATTACCGCTGTGCAAAGCAAGAACTATAGAAGCAATCAAAAACAAAACCGTGAGTTTGTAGCATTTGCCAGTTTTACTAAAGAGGTCACTCCCGGTGAAGGGATCTCGGTTCTTTCCTTATCGAATAAGGTGCTGGATATTTTACATGGAATACCGCTATGTAAAGCAAGAACTAGAGCTACCAGTTTTTTTAAAACAAGTTTCTACAACATCTTTAGGTTTCTTTTATTTCATTAATCTCATTAATTAAGTCCCATTTTATTATGCTTCCCAAGCATCAGATATGAAACGAAATCAACAATATATATAATATATATCACATATATATAATATAAACATTCGTCTCAGACAGTAATATGATCTCATCACAGAACATTGCAGCAGAAGAAACACATATGAAATATTGGATAGTCTAGGAATTCCGTGTTTTAAGTTAAGCCAGTATAAAACACGGATTCCACGGTCGCGATGAATAGCCAAACCTATATCCCTTGACCCCTACGAGAGCGGCAAGCAACCCTATCAATTCTAGAGTTAGGAGACTTGGTCTCGACTCCTCGAGATGGTCTCCCATTAGACCCTAGAACCCGGTTACTTGTGCTCCCCGCCTTGGGCCTATCCTAATGCGGAAAAGTAAATAATATACAATGGTGACATCATCCTCAACCCGGAAGTGCCCCAATAAAAGAATATTACATACAATTGAATTTTACATGAATGAAAATAAAAACCCTCATCTTACATAAAACCCCCGGCTATTCAAAACACGACGATCCAATATAACATATCACAACAACACATAACTTCACATATCATCAACATAAGTAAATATGCGTATCCCAGTTGTCGTTGACATATAGCACCGAAACCGGCGATACACCACATATTACACGTACGGTCGCAGAAAAGAAAGTGAAAAACTACAACATTTGGAATCCACAATCACTTTAGACATCTTAAATCCGAAATATCACATACTATGCATTTCATGCCTAACTATATGAATTCCACATATTGTATCACATTCCAGATAAATAGACAATGTTAAAATTTACGATCGAATAATCAAAACACCCAAGATTTCACAAATAGCTCAACACTTGAGCGGAGTTCAAAAATCCCAGAACATGTCACAGCCCCAATGAACCAGCCGTAGAAGGGTCAAACCAACGCCTCACATGTGGCAACGCTAAACTACCACAAAGCCTAGGGTTCAGTGGCGGTTTTGACGGTCACATAATCGAGTTAAGGTTACGTTCTTCTAGAGGGTCCACGGATATGCTTGCATGATTTCCCGAAAGTTTTAAACTCAGGAAAAATACAACACTTGAAAGTTTTCCAACAGTTGAAAAAGTGAGTTATTGATATCCGTTCGAACCTTTTAGCACATTCTAAATTATCCGAAAAACTAAACAATGTTAAACTTTCCGATCGAATCAACGAATTGTTAAGATCTCCAGAAAACTCAACACTTGAGTAATATTAAAAATTCCCAGAAGCATAATGTAATACCTACGGATCACCTCTTGAAGTACGATCTTTGAATCCTCAAGTTCGGCCGCGGAACAGCCGCCAATGAATTAGTTTGGGCGCCGTTCCGCGGTGGCTTGATGGATTTTGGGAATCGTACTTCACACATATCCATAGAATCACCTGCATATTTTTCTGAGTATTTTTAATACGGAAAAAATCAAATTTTTAAAAAATTTCCAGAGAGGGGGTCCAAAATCATATCTCGGGGTTCGATCGGACTTTTAACTTCGTATACATGTCACCTAATGCTCTAGTTTGGCTCTGATACCACTGTAGGGTTAGCTTAGCAGCTTATCAAGGTTTTGGCAAGCATCAATCATGCTACTTTAAAAATTTTGTGGTGCTAAACAAACCCTAACCAAGATCTTAACTAGAGACTTAGGGTTAACATAGCAAGTAAACAACTTTACTTCTAAGAGTTTGGGATTAAAACTTTTGTAGTCCGTTCCTTCGCTTCATAAGCTCCATGTTGAGGTCCCTTTGTCGCGATCATCATGTACCCGGACTCTAGAGAGGCACCATGAAAAGAATGATGCAAGCTTTCTTCCAATCTTCAACAACTAAGATGATCTATCTTGAAGAATCTCAAGCCGAAGCTCATGCTTCACTAATCAAGTATTAGCAAAGCAAACACCCTAATCTAAGTGGCTAGAATAGATGAGGATGATGAAGTAGGAATTTATCTCTCTTTTGTTTTCAATTTCTCACTTTATTTCATCACCAAAGAAAAAGCTAGTGAAGGTTTTCTTCATGAAGAAAGAAGAAAAAGATGAAGCAAAACCTTTTGTGATGAATAATGAAAATCATTGTCGTGGTTACAAATCAACCATAGGTTAAGAATGAATGCTTAACCCTTGTAGAGAATCAGCTAGGGTAAAGGGTTTGGATTGGGTTAAGAAATATCTACACAAAATATCAAAGGTCAAAGTCAAAGCTTCAAGAAGCTTCATGAAAAAGCTTACCCAAAAGCTAACCCAAATCAAAACCCTAACTTATTTAAACTCCACAAAACATGTTGCATTTGTAACCCTAACATGTTACAATATTATCTATCACATATATGATATATAATGTAACAAAATAAAATAATACAATTAACAAATATCGCATATACATCAACGTATTATCCATGTGAGAAAAAGAATCTTTAAGTGAGCTTATATTAGTTAATGTAATATAATATATCAAATATATAATTATATATTAAATTATCGAATCAACACTTGATCCGATAATCTGGCTATTTCACAAATAACCGACTAATATAATCTGTATCAGTTCATCGAATCAACACTAGATCCGATGACCCGGCTATATCACATATACCCGGCCGATATCACAAATCGCGATAATCTAATACGGTATAATATACATGTATTATTCTCGGTCCCGCACATATCACATATTTTCTCCTACTCCGTTTTGCCTGAGCCAGGAAACTGCGTAGGACTCTAAGGAATAGTCAATACGCCGGCAGTAGGTGATGATCATATCAAACACCCACAAGCTGCAAGCGGTCAGCTAAACGTAACAGCCACCTAGGTATTGAGCAATCAGAAGATCAACAAGAAAGCCTGTACATTCTCCTATGAATCCAATCAGTAACACTCCCATACAGTCCGGTCTCTTCGTCTGATATGTCGCATATCCAGTCTAGGGGTTGTAAACGTCAGACCCCAGTAACCGATAAGTCGTGTCGATATAAGATATATAACAGTTCAAGAAACTACTGATAACACTTACCAGTAAATCTCAGCAACCCTGGCCAGGGATTTCCAGTTATAGCCAATCGAACACAGCGCAACATCAACTCTCTATACCGGGAGAGACGAAACCCCTCCTCTCGCTCATTGCCTCCATGTGATTCGGGACTGTACCCAAAAGCCACCGTTTTGCACGCCTTCTTGGATGTGGTATGATGGAAATCAAAGCATAGTAGGAATCACACAAGACTCTATGATGATCTCGGGTCTACAGACTAACCTGTACCAGTGTCACCAGAGAACTGCCATCTGACGTGAGGTATAATACCATCTGGGAGTTCTCAGCGAGTCCGTCCAGTGTACCCAGTCTCCACTTAGCACCCGTATACTATCTCTAATGTCAAACATCAATGGATATGGGATCATCCATCGCCCATCTACATGGGTCAAGAAGCATACGCTAGTCTATATCGATGCCCTGTCTCGATACACCTGCGACTAGGAACATTTGAAGGATGTACTTAGCAACTACACTGTCCCCACTAGTATGATCTGCACCATAGTCTTGGTAGTCAAGTACTCATCCTAAGGGCTTTATCAACATGTAACATAGAGACTATCAGAGTACATGTTAAGATAAAGAGCAACCAGATAGCATACTATCATGTCGAGTAAGAAAGTCCTCCATAAATATGTCCAAGCATCCACTACAATAAACATCGCATGTACAGTAATGGCCTCTAGGGCATACATATCACTAACAGGCACGACTAGAACGGATGCAAAACATAATGAACGTTTATTATATATTATATATATAATATAAAGCATTCGTCTCAGGCAGTCATATGAACTCATCACAGAACATTGCAGTAGAAGTCAACATATGAAATATAGGATATACTAGGAGGTCCGTGTTTTAAATCAAGCTAGTAAAAAACACGGATTCCACGGTCGTGATGAATAGCCAAACCCACATCCCTAGACCCCTACGAGAGCGGAAAGCAACTCTACCAATTCTAGAGTTAGGAGACCCGGTCTCGACTCCTCGAGTTAATCTCCCACTGGACTCTAGAACCCGTTGTGCTCCCCACCTTGGGTCTATCCTTATGCGGAAAAGTAAATAATATACATAAATGGTGACATCATCCTCAACCCGGAAGTGCCCCAATAAAAGAATATTACGTACATGTTTTTACATGAATGAAAATGAAAAAATCTCATCTCATGCAAAAAAACCCGGCTATTCAAACACAATGATCCAGTATAACATATCATATCAACATATAACATCACATGTCATTAACGTAAGTAAATATGCGTATCCCAATTGTCGTTGACATATAGCAACGAAACAGGTCGATACATCACATATTACACTTACGGTCGCAGAAAAGAAAGTGAAAACTACAACAATAAGAATCCGCAACCACCTTAGACATCATAAACCTGAAATATCACATACTTCGGATTTCATGCCTAACCATATGAATTCCTTAGACATCATAAACCCGGAATATCTCATATTCCGAATTTCATGCCGAACCTTATAAACCCCGCATTTTATTCTCAATATTGAAAACACTTTTCAATAACCAGTAGGGTAATTCAACAAGATTCCCTATAACCTGATCGAATGCTCGTCGGAAACATTAGAGGACGGCCGCACCCCTCGATGCCGTCGACGAAGTGCACTTAGGCGGAACGCCGCGGCCGCGAGCACTGTTCATATCAGATTTTTGCATTTTTATACCACCAAATTGTTATCACATTGCATATCGGTAGGTACTCTTGAGCCGTGTTTGCTAGTCAATTGCAGGATACAGGTTCTCGGCTCTAAACGGTGAAATCCATGGAAAAATACGACAAAATCCGAGTTCCTGCCAACCACAGATAAAACACGGGTCTCCGCTCTTTATCCGTCTGTTGCCACACACCAGTTTAGGAGACAAAATGACAAATCAATTGTCACCTTCATGCACAAAGCACAATGGCAACACCAAGACCAAGAAATCTACGCGGAGCTCAAGAAAATCCATGTCCAAAATCACCTTTTGATCCACTAGAATTCTGGAAGAAATGTGGAATGATTATCAGAAAATACATGTACCAGACAAAAGGGGACAGCATACCAGGGCAGCACAAAAACGCCGACAAACCAACTCAACCATAGGGCGGTGGAACCGCGGCAAAAGGGGGGTATAGGCGGCGGTTCCGCGGCCGTATGGTGGCATCACCCGACCAATTTTCAGGGGCAGATTTGTATTTTCATACTTGTTCTGATTGTTGCCCTAGATTTCTTTTTCCCTGCCTATAAATAGCCCAGAACCTTGTGAAGCCAAGTGTGCATAATCTTGTATTTTTCTAGGTTTAGAATACTTGTTTCTTCTTCCTCTTCTCATCTCTTCTCCATTAAAACTTGTAGTGAGCTTTGTGAGTGAAGAATGATGAATAAAGAAGATCCTTTTGCTATTATATCTTGTCTTGTTCTTTTATAATTGCTTGTAATTCTAATTTGTTAACTTAGTTATTGTTATTTCTTGTTGTTTCTTTCTTTTCTCTTTTCCTTTATGATTAAAACAACCATGATGCTTACGCTTGATCCTTGCCAAGGTGAGGTCGCAAATAGCTAGTTGTTATCTTCTAATCTCCTTCTTTCTATCTTCCTCTTTTGTTTTGTTTTCTTTTCATTATGATGTGTGAGTAGTTCATACTTGTTAGGGTAGGATAAGGGAAGTTTGAGAGAAGGAAATCTCTCTCACTCTTTCCTTGCCCAACATCTTAAATCAACTCCCGTTAATTGAACCACAATCCGCTCCTTACGGCACCCTATCATACATTATAGCGGTGATTCCGTAGTGAGACCGGTTGTGGTTGAATTAACCGGAGGTTATGGCTAAGAGCCAAGAACGGACGGACAAGCACCAAAAGGAAGAACTTATGCGTTGGAAAGCCTAGCTTATACTCGCAAGTTCCTTCCTAGTCGTGCTAATCCCCGTTGTTGCCGATTACCGTAACACCGATATTAAGAAGGGCAACGAAAGAGGTGAGCGACTCCTCACTCAAACTAACCTAATCCTAACCCTAACAAGCTCTCTTTACATATCACTTTAACACTTAGATAATTACAAACAAAATCTGGACCTTCGGACTTAACTCGTTAAAACACATAGAAAAAGATTCCCATCTCCCTGCGGACGACCCGTACTCAACCGGCTAGCTACAAGCGAAACCGTCTTGATTGCGGTAATTAACTAAACTTAAACACGCAGAATCTATAACAATCAAATGGCGCCGTTGCCGGGGAGACGGTAGTTTATTTCTTTGTGTAATTTCGGGTTAACTTGTGAATATAAAAACAACCGAAAAACAAAACAAAAAAATATAGTTTGTAAAAAAAAATCATCTTGTTATTTTTGATTAGTTTTTGTGCAAGTGTACAGGAAAATACGATGTTCGAGTTCAGTGCTAAAGACGTGGGAAGATAGACCCACATTTCGCGGCTACACCGCGACGGACAAAACGAAGCATCCGGTCTACTGAAAAAATCTGGAGCAGATACAGTAAGCAAGTCAAAATTCAGCACATCCAGACAAGCAGAGGACACCCCAGAGAGCATAACCTAAAAAACTAGAGGCTCAAGCCCATCATATTGCCGCGGTTCCGCGGCATAAGGAAGCTTAGGCCGCGGATCCGCGGCCGTTTGGTGGCCTCAGGGTGCCAAAATCCCTGTAAGTGTTTCTCTCCTCTCTCCCACTCCTCTGGACTCCAATAAACTGTGTTTTCTGCAGATTTCTTTGCGCAAATTCTCTTCCCCCTTCCAATAAACTGTTCTTGTGCAGGATTCTTTGCGCCGCGCAAAATAAAAATTGTTTGCAGTTGTTTTGTTATCGCTTTGCATTAATTAATACGGACTTAAGGGGCTTGAAACCAATTCAGATTGGGTGGGGATTTCATCACCCTTCCCAGGACCCTAGAAATCACAAAAAGCATATGCATTGACCATTGTTAAAATTAAAAAATACTAGACTCAGCCTTAAAGACTTCGCGCTCAATAAGACAGAGGACTAGTTACAGGCATCGGCCGTTTATCCTATCTGACTTTTGCGGTGCCTAGGCAAGTGTGACGAAGGCAAGTGGTTATTTAATTAAGGAACTTCGCGAAAGCGTTGGACAACCTCCCACTTACCTGGCACTTATCTGGCCGCATTAGACGGAGAAGAGGCGGTTTTGAGGTCCTTTTTCTAGCCCTCTGGAACAGTTAGGAGCAGGTCTAGTAGACCTAGGTGACCCTAGATCTAGGTGAGATTGTGCATATCTTATTTGTGATTGCTTAAAGCCGTAAGTCCGTACATATTTCTGTAAAGCTCTTTCTAAAAAAAAAGGAAAAAATCAAAAACTTTTTATAAAAACTTGCCCTTTGTCGCCAAATCCATTTTTTACCCTCCACCCATCATTTTCTCCATTGACGTTTTCTTACCCTCACCTTCTCCGCTTTGACTATACTAAACTCGTTTAGTGTATGTCCGCTTGGACTCGGGACACTAGCGCCCGTCTAGTCCGCGTTACGTTAGTCGCTACCGACTACGCGATCGACTCCGAAGTCGAAACTCCGTCCACTCCTCTTTCACCCCTTCCCTTGCCGGCCAACTCCGACGTTGACCGGAATTCTGTTCATACATCTTCACCTTCACCAACCTCTTCTTCCGCGATGTCAGGATTTAATCCGAACATCTCTTTGACTACCGCTGGATTGGCTCCACCTCCTACGGAGACCAATATCCCACCACCACCGCCTGTTGTAGCGCCGCAGCGAATCGCGCTCCAGGATCGTTTCTATCCCACCCGTTCTGCACTTCCCACCTGCCTTTCTCTTCCTCCGGCCAATGGGGATAATTTTGAAATTAAGCCCCACTTCATCAACATGCTCCCACGATTTCATGGGCTTGAATCTGAAGATGCCTATATCTTCATCAATAAATTTCAAAACGTCTGTGCCATGATGAAAACCACCCAGCTGTCGGACGATGCTATATGTCTACGAGTCATTCCGTTCACTTTATGCGACCTTGCTGAAAAATGGCTGTATAGCACCGCTTCCCACTCCATAACCAGCTGGGACAAGTTTGTTAAAGCGTTTCTAAAAAATTCTATCCGAATCATAAGACCGCAAGGATCCGCAATGAAATCAACCAATTCTCTCAGCTTCCTTCTGAACCCTTCTGGAAGTGCTTTGACCGGTACAAAGACCTTCTTGTTCAGTGTCCTCACCACGGTATAGAGAAATGGAAACTTTGCCAAACCTTATACGAGGGCCTGAACCCAGCAACGAAGCAGTTGTTGGAAACCATCTGTCAGGGCCACTTCCTATCGAAATCTGATGAGGAAGCGTGGCAGTTCTTTGACGACCTTGCGGAGCAAACGCTACAATGGGAGAGCACCAAACCGACTTCTTCTTCTTCTACCTCCACTTCTACCAGTCAGTCTAGGGTAGGAATTCACCAACTTGATGTCTCTATTGCGATGAAAGCTGAAATGGCTGAAAGCTTGAAGCAATAGAGAGCAAATTTTCTTCTCCTGCTCCTGCCCCTGTTCTCCCCCTTCGTACCATTTGCGCTTGTTGTTCCGATCCTTCTCACTTGACCGAAGAGTGTCCTTACAATCCACCATCGCAAGGACAGGATCAGGTTAATGCTGCATTCCAGCAAAGACCGAGGAATGATCCATACTCTTCCACCTACAATCCCGGTAGGAGGAACCACCCCAATTTCGCCTGGAATCAGAATCAGAATCAATTCCAAGGCAACAATTTCCAAAAGGCCCCTCCGCCGCAACAACAAGCGCAACAACAAACTCAGTTTCAGCAGCCCTTCCAACCCCAACCTTTTCAAAATCAGACGAACAACTTTGCACCCAACAATTCTTATCCACCAAACAACATTGTTCCGTCAAACAACGATAAGGTTTCCTAGCTCGAACGAAGTCTGGAGGCGTTCGTTAAACAATCGACACAGTCCACCGCCAACATCCAGTCTTCCATTCAATCCTTAGTGCAACACACTGCCGCACACGGGCAAAGTATCAAGACCATCGAGGCCCAGATTGCACAGCTGAACGCGGCCTTAAGCGAGCGAGAGAAGGGGAAGCTCCCGTCCCAGCCACTCCCAAATCCCGGTCACCCACATAATGCACATGTTGCTCTTGAACAACAGAACCATAATATGAGTGCCGTGACCACACTGAGATCGGGAAGGATGCTGCAGAACAACATTGGCACATGGATCAACGATGACACCCCGGCCGCTTCTTCTTCTTCTTCTTCTTCTTCTTCGTCTTCTGAGCCTATTCTCCGTTCTTCACAAGGCTCTCATTCCTCTTCTTCTGCTCTGAATGGATCCACTTCTCACTCCACGAAAATACCTGTTCTGGGATCCGTTCTAACTCCACAATCTCCTCCTCCAGCATTAGACTCAACCAATTTTAAAAATGTTCCATTTCCAAACCGGTTGAGGTCTAATAAACAAAATCTTGAGAGCCCATATTTGGTTAAGAAAGAGTTTTGTTCAAATGGAGAAGATTCTGGAGTTATTTAAGCAGGTTAACATTAACATTCCTCTTTTAGATGCTGTCCAACAAGTCGCGTCCTACGCGAAAATCTTAAAGGACTTGTGCACGAAAAAGAGGAAGTCTCAGGTACCCAAGAAAGTTTTCTTGGCCAGTGCTGTGAGTGATGCCCTTACCCAATCTTTACCACAAAAACGGAAGGACCCTGGCTGTCCTACGATTTCAATTACCATTGGGGATAAGAACATCAACCGCGCACTATTAGATCTTGGTGCCAGTGTTAACCTGCTTCCGTATTCAGTATACGAGCAATTAGGCTTCGGAGAGCTGAAACCCACGCACTGCACTCTTCAAATGGCCGACCGATCGATCACCCATCCTAGGGGTGAGCTAGAGGATGTGTTAATAAAAGTCGGGGACTTCATATTCCCCGTTGACTTCATTATATTAGACACACAGCCTGTAGCTAACCTCCGGAATCAAATTCCGGTGATACTCGGTCGCCCATTTCTTGCAACCTCAAATGCTGTGATCAATTGTCGCAATGGTTCGATGAACCTCTCTTTTGGAAACATGACGATTGAACTCAACATTTTTAGGTTGGGGAATCAGCCCGCCGAACCTAATGCTCATATACTGGACGTCTGCTCGATCCAGGAGATCACCCCTGAAGAATGTGAATTCGAGGAGTTTCTGTTCGAACACGATAATCTTGACGCCACTAGAGCGTTCCTCCTCGAACCTGCGGCTGTTTCTCCGCCCGACAACGACTACGAGTGTTTTACGTTCTCGAACGATCTTAACCGCGCACAACCCGAGTTTGAATCTTTCGAATTTTCGGATGAGTTACCTGAACCATCCGACTCGGTCGCCTACACTCGTTTTGAACCTTTGCTGGAGTCCTTTGAGTTCGAGACCTCTGCACCAATCTTGCCTTCCATCGTTTCACCTCCATCGCTCGAACTCAAGCCTTTGCCGTCTCACCTTAAGTACGCTTACTTAGGTGAGAACGAGACCCTCCCTGTCATCATCTCGGCTTCTCTAGCTCCCGAGCAAGAGAAAGCCCTTCTCGCGGTCTTGCACAGCAACAGGCAAGCTTTTGGCTGGTCCATGGCGGACATCAAGGGGATTAGTCCCCTTATCGTTGAGCATCACATTCATCTGATGGATGATGCCAAACCAGCCCGGGATCCACAAAGACGTCTCAATCCAGTCATGAAAGAGGCTGTGAAGAAGGAGATCGTAAAATGTCTAGATAGTGGTATCATTTACCCTATCTCTGATAGCCAGTGGGTTAGCCCCATCCACGTTGTCCCCAAGAAATCAGGCATCACGGTCATAACCAACGAGGCGAATGAGTTTATCCCTACTCGCACCCAAACTGGGTGGCGAGTATGCATTGATTACAGAAAACTCAACGCCGCAACGCGGAAAGACCACTTTCCGCTACCTTTTATTGACCAGATGCTTGAACGATTGGCCGGACACGAGTACTACTGCTTTCTTGATGGCTACTCCAGCTACAATCAGATTCCCATCGCCGAAAAAGACCAGGACAAGACCACATTCACTTGTCCTTTCGGCACGTTTGCATATCGTCGCATGCCCTTTGGGTTATGCAATGCGCCCGCTACCTTCCAGCGGTGTATGATGGGAATCTTCTCAGACAAGGTGGAAAAATTTCTGGAGATTTTCATGGATGATTTCTCCATCTTCGGCGATTCCTTCAACGAGTGTTTGCCGCATCTTGACGCTGTCCTTACCCGATGTAAGGACAAGAATCTCACTTTGAATTGGGAGAAATGCCACTTCATGGTGCGCGAAGGTATTGTCTTAGGACATATCATCTCGCAAAATGGCATAGAGGTTGACAAAGCAAAGATTGAGGTCATTTCCAATCTGCCTCCTCCCCGATGCGTCAGAGATATCCGAGCCTTCCTTGGCCATGCCGGTTTCTATAGACGGTTCATCAAGGACTTTAGCAAGATTGCTAGGCCCTTAACTCTTTTGCTGGCCAAGGACACGCCATTCGACTTCAACTCGAGCTGTGTGACTGCATTCGAGTCACTAAAACGCTCACTCACTTCTGCTCCCGTTCTTTCTTCACCCGACTGGACGCACCCATTTGAGATTATGTGCGATGCATCCGACTTTGCCATTGGTGCTGTCCTTGGACAACACATTAACAAGATGCCGCACGTAATCTATTATGCGAGCCGAACCCTGAACGACGCCCAACTCAATTATACAACAACTAAGAAGGAATTCTTGGCTGTTGTATTTGCTTTAGAAAAGTTCAGGCCCTACCTCATCGGCTCTCCAGTCATTGTCTACACTGACCATTCTGCTCTGCGCCATCTTTTTGCGAAGAAAGATGTAAAATCTCGGTTAATACGTTGGATCCTCTTGCTTCAAGAGTTTGACGTTGTCATTAAGGACAAACGAGGAGGTGAAAACCTAGTTGCCGACCATCTCTCACGACTTCCTTCTTCGCCTTCGCTTCCAATTCCGATCAACGACGTTTTCCCGGATGAACAGCTCTTGACAGTATCTTGCGAACCCTGGTTCGCAGATATTGTGAACTATTTGGCCACGGGATTACTACCGACTGAATGGTCAAGTCAGGACAGACGTCGCTTCTTATCCCAAGTAAAACACTTTTACTGGGACGAACCCTATTTGTTCAAGTACTGTCCCGACCAGATTATTCGTCGGTGTGTCCCTGACGAGGAATTCAAGAGTGTGCTGTCGTTTTGCCACGATCAAGCGTGTGGCGGGCATTTTGGCCCCAGAAAGACAGCTGAGAAGATCTTGCAATGTGGTTTCTACTGGCCACAACTCTTCAAAGACGCTCATGACTATTGCAAGACTTGCTCCCGGTGCCAACACATGGGCCGGATATCCCGGAGGAACGAGATGCCGCTCCAACCGATCTTGGTTGTGGAGATTTTCGATGTTTGAGGGATAGATTTCATGGGGCCGTTTCCCAGCTCTTTTGGGAATTTGTACATCCTTCTCGCTGTTGATTACGTCTCTAAATGGGTCGAGGCTGTACCTAGCAGGACTAACGACAACAAGGTTTCTTAAAGACAACATTTTTTCCCGTTTTGGGCACCCCCGAGCGATCATTAGCGACAATAGAAGTCATTTCTGCAATAAGACTTTCGAGGACTTAATGCGGAAATACTCAATTAATCATAAGCTATCCACGCCCTACCACCCCCAAACCTGCGGGCAGGCCGAAGTTTCAAATCGGCAAATCAAGCAGATACTGGAAAAGACGGTTTCCAAGAACCGTAAGGATTGGTCGCTGAAACTCACTGATGCCCTTTGGGCATTTCGAACCGCTTATAAGACCGACCTTGGCATGTCTCCCTATCGGCTTGTGTACGGAAAAGCCTGCCACCTACCTGTCGAAATAGAGCATCGCGCATTTTGGGCGATAAAAGAGTTGAATCTGTCTCTCGAAGATGCGGGCGGCCATCGGAAGCTGCAGTTGAACGAACTGAGCGAGCTTAGGGATGAGGCTTACGATAACGCGGTTGTCGTTAAGAATCGAACGAAGGTGTTTCACGATAAACACCTTTTGCGCAAAACCTTCGTACCTGGTCAGCAGGTACTGCTTTACGACACCCGACTTCACTTCAATCCAGGAAAGCTCAGATCTCGCTGGAAAGGGCCGTATTTTGTGCGGAATGTATATCCGCAGGGCGCTGTGGATTTAGAGAATCCAAAGGACGGTTCATTTTTCAAAGTGAATGGACACTGACTCAAACCGTACCTTAGCACCGAACCAACAGAGAAGCTCCTGTTCTTACAGGAGCCGGTTTACCCTGCCTGATCTTCCTCTGCCTACCTCCAAACTTCGGTTATCCAGCCAAGAACAGTGCACACTGTTCCAAATAAGTTTGGGGGTATGTATAAACTATTTTGTATATATTTGTGTATATTCTTTTTCATTTTTTTTTCTTTAAAAACAAAAACAAAAAAAATTGTGTTTCGCTAACCGACAATTTTGCCCTTCAAATGATCTCTTCATGCAATGACAGTGAGGACACTGTCCAGTTTAAGTTTGGGGGTACGCTCGGTACGCATTTCTTACCTTCGCATTCATATGTATATTTTTCATCTGCATATTAAAATCCATAAAAATCTGAAAATTTTCTAAAAACATAAAAACTTTTCTGTCAAGTTAGCTAGTGGGAGGACTCTGATTCAACATTTCGACGGTTTTGTTTGATAAAATAAGAATAACTAAATCTTATGTTTAGATTTTGAAAACCTGAAAGATAACTCTCCTTTGAAGTTAACTATAGCTGATATACGTCTTTACATCACACTACACGTGTCGTGAGTTTTTGGGAATTAGATGACAAGTCTTTTATGTTTAAAAACTTTTAAACAGATAAATGATTTTCTGAGGATCAAATAGGTTTGTTCTGAAATAAGTAATGTCAAGAATAGTTTATGAAGTAAAGCGAATATGAAGGAATGTTATTGACGCCTTAATTGGAACTAAGTCTGAAAAATAACCCATCTGGAACTTGATTGGAATGATTACACACCAAACCCACTAAACACGTCTTTTATCCAAAAAAATAATGGAACTGCCGGTTATATCTCCGTTCGTATTAAATCATCTGATTTTCACGCCAACTGTCTTTTGTTTTTGGACCTGGGTAACTTGAGTAATTAAGTCCGCCGGGGTGTTTCTATACGTAATGCCCTAAAACCAACTGATTTGGGTGCATTGGCCCAAAGCTCGCTAAGAAGCCTAGAAAGTCCAGATTAAAACAAAGTCAAGCAAGTGTTTTCTCCGAGTTAAAATTCCTAACGGTTCTTTGTGTGAGAATAATCTTGATAAAAGACAGGCTTTTATAAAAAAAAAATTAACAGAGATATGAAGGTTTTATTCTATGATAAAGACTATTGCACATTCACAGAGGTGTGTATGAAATGAAAATAAGAAAAAGGTGGAGTGAAAAATACGACTTAGTTTCCTGTTAAGGAAGATAGAAATTCTGAAGTTGAAACCTTACTGGAAAACGAAACTTGAAAAATGTTTAACTCTTTATAAAACTTATGTGATCCTTTTAAAATTGTTATCTGGGCTTTATTGTGCGACATGATGACTTTAATCGATCCTTCTGGAACATAACGACACTATTTGCACTGCACGTAAAGACATATAAAATCTGTAGTTAAATAAGAAGCGAGGTGTGAAAAATAAAGGTTCGATAGTCTAGACTTAGGATTATAGAATTGTTATTTTCTGAAACAAAACTTTAGGGTTTGAATCTTTGTTATTTTACAAAACCAACTTGACCGGATTTTGTGGATAGTACCCGCTGAAAACCCTCAGGAGACAACACTCCTCCTACTAGGGACACCTAGAGGTTTAACGGCCTGTTGCACATGCTCAGTGCAATCGCGTTCCCTGCGAAAGTGAGGTTAGGAAATTTTTTGTGAATAAATTGGCTTTGCTCGGGACGAGCAAATGATAAGTTTGGGGGTATTTGTTCATATCAGATTTTTGCATTTTTATACCGCCAAATTGTTATCACATTGCATATCGGTAGGTACTCTTGAGCCGTGTTTGCTAGTAAATTGCAGGATACAGGTTCTCGGCTCTAAACGGTGAAATCCATGGAAAAATACGACAAAATCCGAGTTCCTTCCAACCACAGATAAAACACGGGTCTCCGCTCTTTATCCGTCTGTTGCCATACACCAGTTTAGAAGACAAAATGACAAATCGATTGTCACCTTCATGCACAAAGCACAATGGCAACACCAAGACCAAGAAATCTACGCGGAGCTCAAGAAAATCCATGTCCAAAATCACCTTTTGATCTACTAGAATTCTGGAAGAAATGTGGAATGATTATCAGAAAATACATGTACCAGACAAAAGGGGACAGCAGGCCAGGGCAGCACAAAAACGCCGACAAACCAACTCAACCATAGGGCGGCGGAACCGCGGCAAAAGGGGGGTATAGGCGGCGGTTCCGCGGCCGTATGGTGGCATCACCCGACCAATTTTCAGGGGCAGATTTGTATTTTCATACTTGTTCTGATTGTTGCCCTAGATTTCTTTTTCCCTGCCTATAAATAGCCCAGAACCTTGTGAAGCCAAGTGTGCATAATCTTGTATTTTTCTATGTTTAGAATACTTGTTTCTTCTTCCTCTTCTCATCTCTTCTCCATTAAAACTTGTTGTGAGCTTTGTGAGTGAAGAATGATGAATAAAGAAGATCCTTTTGCTATTATATCTTGTCTTGTTCTTTTATAATTGCTTGTAATTCTAATTTGTTAACTTAGTTGTTGTTATTTCTTGTTGTTTCTTTCTTTTCTCATTTCCTTTATCATTAAAACAACCATGATGCTTACGCTTGATCCTTGCCAAGGTGAGGTCGCAAATAGCTAGTTGTTATCTTCTAATCTCCTTCTTTCCATCTTCCTCTTTTGTTTTTTTTCCTTTTCATTATGATGTGTGAGTAGTTCATACTTGTTAGGGTAGGATAAGGGAAGTTTGAGAGAAGGAAATCTCTTTCACTCTTTCCTTGCCCAACATCTTAAATCAACTCCCGTTAATTGAACCACAATCCGCTCCTTACGGCACCCTATCCTACATGATAGCGGTGATTCCGTAGTGAGACCGGTTGTGGTTGAATTAATCGGAGGTTATGGCTAAGAGCCAAGAACGGACGGACAAGCACCAAAAGGAAGAACTTATGCGTTGGAAAGCCTAGCTTATACTCGCAAGTTCCTTCCTAGTCGTGCTAATCCCTGTTGTTGCCGATTACCGTAACACCGATATTAAGAAGGGCAACGAAAGAGGTGAGCGACTCCTAACTCAAACTAACCTAATCCTAACCCTAACAAGCTCTCTTTACATATCACTTTAACACTTAGATAATCACAAACAAAATCTGGACCTTCGGACTTAACTCGTTAAAACACATAGAAAAAGATTCCCATCTCCCTGCGGACGACCCGTACTCAACCGGCTAGTTACAACCAAAACTGTCTTGATTGCGGTAATTAACTAAACTTAAACACGCAGAATCTATAACAATCAAGCACCCGGGATGATGCTGTTGGAAACAGAGTTCTCCTACAGTCACTTGGTCGGGGCTTTCGGCGTGGCTATCTAGTAATGTTACCCGGCGAGTATCTGCATAGACTACGTGATTGCGACAGAGTTTTGATCCATATCAAAACCCCGTGGCAACCGATCAAATGAGACTAAATTGCTAGGCTTACAAAATTCAAACTAGTTTTCCCAAAACTAATTATTGTAGATTCCAAATATTGTATCATATATCAATATGAAACCCGAAACGATGTTAAAATACGACTACGAAACACTCCGTATTGCCACTACAGAAAGATTACATCACATGCAATCTTGGCAAAAACAAACATAACCTGAAACCCTAAAACGAAGAGATCAGAGCACCATAAAAATTTATAGATTTTTTGCCACGAAAAAAAAGTTGAGGACGGTTTTCTTGAAAATGTGGTTGGCCAAAATTTTGTGGTTTTACCTTAAATATTTCTGGTGTTCTAGATACATCATAACTAGCTTTCTGCACTTGTTTAAAAAAATTTAAAAGAATTAAAAAATTCGACAGAAACTAAGGTTTCGGATTCCAGGTTTCGGAGTTGTTTCGGTTTCATAATTCTAACACATCGTAAAATTCTCTAGCCTGTCTCTGATACCACTGCTGGGTTCTTTAGCACCCTCACTATGTTTTCTAAGGCATCTAGCATACAATTTTAAAAAATCAAGAGAGCAAAGCAACCCAAACCAAGGATCAATCTAGAGAATTAGATTTAGACAAAGCATGTAAACAACTTTACACTAAGTGAACAAGGAATACAACCTTTGTAGACCGGTCCTTCACTTCTAAAGCTCCGTGTAGTAGTCCCTTCACTCCAAGTAGTGGTCTCCCATACTCTCGTTAGGCTCCACTAGGCGAAAGGAACAAGCTTGCTTGAAGAACTTCAAGGCCGAAGATGATTTACGTCGATGAATCTCCAACTCAAGCTACCTGTTCACTAATTGAGAATTAGTGAAGTAAACAACCTATACTAAATGGCTAGTCTAGTGTCGATTGATGAAGTAGGGTTTTTTCTCACTTCAGAATTATTTTTCTCACTCTTTTTCTTCACCTCAAGAAAACCTAAACAGCTCAATGGAGATGAAGAAGAAGATGAAGTCAAGAATAGAATGGCAACCACTGGTGAGAAAATATCATATATAACTCATGTAGATGTAAGTCTATGTTACCCACCCTGGTACTTACGGGGAGGCGGAAAGAGTAAAAATCGAATTTTTCTCACTGGGAAAAATAGATTAAACATGAAGGATCTTTGCTAAACAAAAGCTAACAAACTATCTACAAGATCTAACTACTAGGATAGAAGGTTATACCTAGTTCTTGAACTCCTTCTCTTCTTGTGTTGCTTTCCTTTCTGGTGTGCTCCTTTGAGTGGTGTAGACGGCTCCTCCTCTTCGTCTTCTCTTTGCCGAAGAAAGATCCACCCGAAGGCCTCTACCTTGAGCTCCTACCTCAACAAAGAAGTAACTAGAGTGCTTGGCTTGCTAGACTAAGAACTCTAGAGTGAGTAGAGAGGTGTTTTGATGGTTTTATCTCACAAAGCTCATGTTTTTCAACTCATGAAACAAGAGAGCTTTTGAGAGAGAGGAAGAAGGAGATCATGAAAGAGAAAGGTTATGAGAGAATGAGAGTCTAGAATGAACCTTGCTCTCATATTAGAGATATATGATAATAATAATAATAATTAAGAAAATTGTGATGGTTAGTTGATTTGACCATTATCATTTCACATTTAATGCTAAGCAAGCTTCAAGAAGCATCTTTTGCATAAAGAAAATATTAAGGTCAATGAAAGTCAACAAGTCAAATGGTCAACCCAACCCTAACCATGATACAATTATCCTTAATTAATATTATTAATCATATTTCTCATTCTCGTTAGGGTTCTGATCAAGTCAATGGTCAAAAACCCTAATGAGGTTTCTCCCTCTCCGTCTCTGTCAACTGTACGTACGTACCCGCATTCGTGTTCCGAAGAAACACGAATACAATGAGACAAGACCAATCCTAAAACAAATACTAGGATCTGGCTTAAACCAAAGCCCACTAGTAATAACTGCCCGGACACCAAACGTGCACAAGTGCGCGTATGTGAACTGTTAGTGTTTATGTCCTAGAGGCCATTACTGTATCATACTAGTTTGTATTTTACTTAATGGAAGCTTGGGATATTCACAGTTGTATTGACAGTCTTGCTAAAAATGGTAGTATTCTACTTGGTTTATGTCTACTTTTATATGTGCATATGTTTCTTTTAACGTATCGCTTATACATATTAGTAGAGCCCTTAGGATCTTTGCTTGATTACCAGCGTCGTGATGGCAGTCACACTAGTGGGGGCTGGGTAGTCTATAAGAAATATCCTATACAGGTCCCTGGTCGTAGGATTATCGAGACAGGGCATCGATACTTCGGAGTAGACTGGTGTATACGCTTCTCATCCCAGTTGGGGAGATGGTCTATCCCACAGCCATCAGTACATCGTACTGGAGATCGTATTAGGGGTCTGACGTTTACCGCCCCCCTAGGCCCGATATGCGATAGTACTAGACGAATAGACCGGACTGTACAGAGATTGTGACATCAGGCTCAGTAGGAGTTCAGATGGGTTTCCACATCGTCCTTCTTATCGACATCTACCTAGGGACCGTTACGTACAGCTAGTGCCGCTTGCGGTCTGTGGTTAAACCCACTGCCAGTATAGTGTCGAGTCTTTAGAGTCCCATACAGAGAGTTTCCCTGCACCGGGAAAAAGGTGTAGAGGCCGTATGGTTTTACGGCAGGGCCGCGATCACTTACGTACACTTGTGCACGTATTATGATCAGGCAGATAATACTAGCGGGCTTTAGTTTAAGCCAGATTCTTGTATTATACAGATGGATTTATTCAGTCAAAGATTATCCGTGTTTTTCAGAAATACGGATTGGAGGGACAGTCTCGTAATTTGTTGGGAAGCTTCTAGAAGAAGGTGACTCATTTGTGTTTAATTCTTTTTATGATTTAAACAAATGAGGTGGGGAGATGAGTTGTAAGTTTTCATTAAATGCTTAATGACTCATGAGGTGATTCACCATTTTGTATTAAATGAAGCTCACAAGATATTTCTAGATATTTGATCAAGAGATATTTGTATGCTTTATTATATTCTTTCATGAGTTATTATTCATATCATTATCACAAAAGCTTTCTCTCTCCTCAAGTATTCATCTTCTTCCTCAAACCCTAATAGTTCTCATTAGTTGAGAAACCTAGGGTTTAAGTGACTAACTAATCCATCTTATTACTCTACACCCTCTAGGACTTCTAGATTAGCGATCTAAAAGCCGTAGTTATCTTAGATTCAAGATAGGAGCTCGGACTATAGACTCTCGGGTGGATCGTCTTTGACTCGAGGAGGCCATTGAGGTGCCGACGTTCCATAGAGCCAACAAGGCGTGGAGGATAGCAATGAAGACCCGAAGGACAAGTAATGTGAGGTATAACTTCGAATCGGAGTAGTTAAACCTTTCGTAGTTTGCTAGTAATGGTTTAGACACGATTCGTGTGCTCAAGTCCGTGTTACGAAGCTTTGATAATTGTTTTTCATATATTCCGCCTCCCCGCAAGCTCGTGGGGTGCGTGACATGGACTTACAGTGGTATCAGAGCCTACTAAACCTTTACTAGCCTGTTAACAACTAATTAGAACTTCGATCGTCGGAAAAACGCGAAAACATAACCCCGGACCTCTCAAGTTTCTGTCAATTTTAAACGTGTCGAAAAAATTATTTGATATGTATGAAAATTCACAGCAGGGAATTCTAAGAATACTGGAGAAATACGACGAGCTAACTCGTTTAGACTGCCGCAGAAGCGCGGCGGATTGGTGCGATCCGCCGCAGATCCGCGGCCGAGTCAACTCAGAGTTGACTCGTATTTGCACAGCAACTCTTATTTTGTGGTGCTTTGTTTTCCTGTATATTATGTTTCTGCCCAGGTTATCTCAGTGCTGGCTTGCATTTGGGGTAGACTTGGAAAAAGGTTGTCGATCGATATTCTAAGTTATTTGCTAATCGGGTTTTATCTGTAATGATTAATGTGTTCATAATCCTCCCATAATTGCTAGTATGTCGGTTAGGAGGGGGTTGCACATTTCTGTAATGGTTTTTACTGGCTTGTGTATATGAACATGATTGGATCGTTGTGATGATTAGCCACGGTTTGAGATGAGATTTTATAATCATTAATTCGATGTAAAATGTAATATGATGTAATATTCTTTTGCGGAGCACATCCGGGCTGAGGTTGTAGCCACCGTTGTATTATTTCTTTTACCGTTTTAAGCTCCTAGGATAGACCCAAGATGGAGTGCACAAACTACCGGGTACTTTGAAGTGTTTAGTGGCCTATATACGTTGCTGAGGGAGACCGCTTCACTTCGTGTACATGGCGGGTAGTTTGTCGTACCCGTTGTTGGTTATAGTGCCCTAAAAGTCAATTATTGGATCGCAGGTACATGATTGCAATGATTGAGGGAGGACCTATACCGGTAGGACAGTCTTAATCAAGATGATAATATGCTATCTGGTTTGCCTTTATCAGTCGTGTACAGGTTCAGGTGACTGATCACTGTTACACGTTGATAGAGCCCTTAGGATTTTGCTTAACTACCAACAGTATGATGGCGATCATATACGTGAGAGTTGGGTAGTCTATAAGCACATCCTTAATTGTGGTCTCTAGTCGTGGGAGTTTCGAGACAGGGCATCGATACTCCGGAGTAGGCTAGTGTATACAGTTGAGACCCCGACGAGGGGTGGTAGCCGGTCTCATAAGCCACTGGTGTCAGTTAGATCACCTAAGATGTATACAGGTGCTCATTGGGTTATGAGTACACCGGATAGGACTCGCCCGGAACCTGCTAGTTGGTATTTATACCTAGCGTCAGATAGCAGTTCCCTGGTGACATGTGTACAGGTTAGTTCATCGTCCTGAGGTCGTCATTGGTCTCGTGTGAGTTCCCACTGTGCTTTGATTTCTACCCTTCCACGGCTCAAAGGAGTCGTGCAAACATGTCTTTTTTGGGTACAGTCCCGAACCACATGGAGGCAAGTGAGCGGATCGGCAGGGGATTCGTCTATCCCAGTATTGGGGGTGAGATCGCGCTGTGTCTAGGAAAGCCATTACACCAAGTCCTTGGCCAAGGAAGGTGAGAATTACTGGTATGTATTCCAGTAGTTTCTCAGGGTATTCAGGGCTTGTCTCCAACACGACTTATACCGCTATTGGGGGTCTGACGTTACCAGCCCCCTAGGCTCGATATGCGATACTCATAGACGAACGAACCGGACTGTATGTACATTGGAACTGTTAGGCTCAGTAGGGTTCCAGGATGAGTTCGCTCATCGGCTTCTCTTGAGGTCAGTACATGGGCAGCCGTTACACACTGCTAGTGCCGCTGACGCGCTTGTGGTTAAACCCACTGCCAGTGTATTGATGAGTCATTAGAGTCCACCACAAATAGTTTCCCAAGTTTGCACAAAACGTTGTAGAGGTCGTATGGTTTTATGGCAGGGTTCGGAAAATGCACGTGCGTTTACGCACATGTCATATTTCGGGCAGATAATACTGGTGGGATTTGGTTTAAGCCGGATCCTAGTATTATATTGTGTAGATATAATATCTTTGTCTCAGTTGCATTTGTTCGTTCGTAATACAAATGCGGGTATGTTTATACTGTTGCGGGGTTATCCTGAAATTCGTTTCGGGATCGCTTTTCGAAGTTGCCAGTTTTCTATCACCCGTCTTAAACATTCGGTTTAATGCGGATTTATCTTTTTCATGGGTGTGAGTCATGAAGGTGAGTCATGAGTGGAAGCTTCTTGATGGATGACTAGGTTTAGTGATTCATCATTTGCATTAATGGTTGATGAGGTGTTATTAGTGAGCCACCTTTTCCATTAATGCTTTTTGGTTTGAACTTGGATATTTCTTCTTGATCTTTTCCATTATGGTCACCCACTTCCTCCTACACTCACCCCCTCCTCTCCTATATGTGGCCGGCCATTCTTATGGTAGCCCAAGGGTTGTTAAAAATGATATGATGATTTTGATTTGGTTCATGGAAATTTCATTACTCATTACTCCAGTAAAAAGGCAACTTCATTAACCGTTCATCCATCGTTTTGGATGAAACGGTACAAAGTATTCTACTCATTCTCTACATCAATCTTGGACATGTCGACTAGCAAACTTCATGTCTGAGTTGCCTTGGTTCATAGGCAGGAGCCCGTTTAAAGATCCGTTGACGTGGTGCCACCAAGACCGGAGATCGAGCGAGATCACAGATTCCGCAAAGGAGTATGGGATGATGGCAAAAGAACGAAGTACTCGGATCGTTCGGTATAGCCTTTCTACCTCTTTACAGTTTGTTAGTTTAGCGTTAATGGCAAGATCCGGGTTATAGTATGCGATAGCGCCAGTTATAAAAGTTTTTGTTCCGCGTTTGGCGTCAGTATGACGGCCGGGGTGCTACCGTAGACTTACATAGTATCAGTGTTGGGTAGTGGGAGCGCCCCGGCCATCGAACCATGGCCAAATGCGAAACAAAAATTTCTTAAAACCCGGCGCTACCATTACCCGATTTTCAAGATCGAAACCATTAACCCTAAAACTAGCAATCTAAGAAAAGAGATAGGAATGGTTATACCTAATGAACCAAGTCCTTCGGGTCTTCAACCATCTCCAAGCTCCTAGTGATGTTACGGATCGACTTTGGTCGCCGGTCTTCCTCCATCTCCGATGATCCACCCGAGGGATGTAATTCCGGCTCTAGTTCAATGCTAAGATGCTAGTGGAGAAACTAGGGCCTCTAGGATTCTACTCTAGAGAGCCTAGGATGTAGTGTGTATGTATTCTTTGTGTTTACTATCTCATATCATGAAGAAGGTGGAAGCAAGCATGATAGCTAGAAGAGGTAAAGAACAAAATGGTGAGGGTGGAGCTCAAGCTCAAGAGGAAAAACTTAGCATGCTAGCAAAAAAAAATGAAGCCTTGGAAAGAGAAAATCAAGCATGCTTGGTTTTTAAAAAACCATTTTTCCAATTTAAAAATCCTACCATGCTTGAATAGTGCACATAAATGAATTAACAATTCATTTGTGAGCACTATTCTAAGCATGGTTCTCACCATACCTCTTCATGCTAATTTCCACCTCATTATCCATTTTAATAAAAATGGTCAAATCCAAAATGAGGTGGCACCTTCTAGAATTTTATCCGGTAAAAAATACGGATTACATTCTACTGTATATACATACCTGTATCCGTACCGAAATACGAATATCAAAGAGATAGAATAACACATAGAATATAATACTAGAATATACGCATTGAAATATATATATGTAAATTATTAAATCAATACCTGATTTAATAATCCGACTCAAACCCGAGCCGGCTAGTATTATCAACTGTCCAATCGAAAGTCCGAATACTATATACATCAATCGATCGGAACCCTGCACGTATCCAATACGGCTACTACATCATTTCGCCAGAACCAGGGAAACCCTCTGTGTGGGACTCTAAATACTCTTCAATACGCTTGCAGTGGGTTTAACCACAAGCACGTCAACGGCACTAGCTGTACATAACGGCTACCCAGGTATTGAGCGAAAGGAAGGCCGACGAGCAAACTCATCCGAACCCCTACTGAGCCTGTCAGTGACAATATCCGTACAGTCCGGTCTGTTCATCTAAGAGTATCGCATATCGAGTCTAGGGGGTGGATAAAGTCAGACCCCTAACAACACGATAATTCGTGTCGGTATGAAACCCATCACTACCCGAGAAACTATCGATTCTGGATCGGTAATTCTCACATACCCCGGCCGAGGATTTCTAGTGATGGCCACCCGTGCACTGCGCGACATCAAACCCCAATACAGGGAGAGACGAATCCCCGACGATCCGCTCGCTGCCTCCATATGTCTCGGGACTGTACCCAACTAAAACCTGTTTGCACGACTCCTTTGAGCCGTGGTAGGGTAGAAATCAAAGCACAGTGGGAACTCACACGAGACAAATAACGATCTCAGGTCGACAGACTAATCTGTAAACATGTCACCAGGGAACTGCTATCTGACTATAGGTATAATACCAACTAGCATGTTCCTGGCGAGTCCGTCCAGTGTACTCATAACCCAATGAGCACCTGCATACTATCTTAGGTGAACAACTAACACCAATGGATTGTGAGACCGGACACCGCCCATCGTCAGGGTCTAGATAAGTATACACCAGTCTACACTGGAGTATCGATGCCCAGTCTCGATACTCCCACGACTAGGGACATTTAATGATGTGCTTATAGACCCCCAACTCCCACATATGTGATCGCCATCACAATGTTGGTAGTCAAGCAAGAGTCCTATGGGCTTTATCAACATATACATGATGATAAAGACAAACCAGATGGCTTACTATCATCTCGAGTAAGACTGTTTTATCGATATAGGTCCTCGTTCAATCATCATGATCACATACCTGCGACTATGATAATTGCCTTGAGGGCACTATAGCCAACAATCTCCCACTTGCACTTAAGGCTAATTATTGCGATGTCGCATACTCACAGCCTGTGTGATACCGAACACCCAACTCCTCTACTAATCAGTTTCACAAACTTCGTTCGTAAAACTATTGCGTTCGAGAAATAGCCTCAGTGAGTGGATCCGCTCTAGTGTTTCTTTCTATGTCTCTCTTTATCTCAACTTCGCGGAGAAAACTATCTCCCGAAATGAGCAATACCCGTCTTAGAATATTTCTGGATATCTGATGGGACCCTGTTCACAAATGAACTCCAAATCCAGCAAACTTCTTAGACTGTATCGTCTACTGAACTTAATCATTAAGCTGAGCCATGCCTTCCCCAGTATCCGCTCGGACCACCTGTCCAAAATACTGTCCCTCGTCAGAGGTAAAACTATAACTCTGACAGTCACTCTGTCATCCAGGTCACCTTGGAAGCCTGGAATGATAACCGTCTCCCAAAGGAGGATGCCGTTTTCAAATCCCTAGAACATCCACTTATGTTCATAAACTGCTTCCAATCATTTTCTCCAGGATTGGATTAGTATATCAAATTATTACATCTAGTGCAAAAACAATATCTGGTGTGGTACTTGACATGTCATGATTGACTCAATTGCATAAGCAGGTAATATGCCAATCATGCACATCCTTCTCCCCTTTAGTCTGTAAGAAAACTTTAGAGAGGGTGACTCCATCACTTACAGGTACACCACCATGCCAGGAGTCGTCCATTCTAAATATCTTTAGAATATTGTCTAAGTACCCAGATTGGGACACTTCCTAAACCTAGATCTAGTAACCAGAATGTCTGATATAATATCCATAACCTATGTAGAGAAAATACTTTGTGACAGCCAAAATATAACCGATCGTAGTATAGGAATTTCACTTCCTACTCTGTGTATGTCATCCTTAATACCAGGACACACACCCTACTACTTTCTTAATAGATCCATCCCCTATTCTGATGAAGTCAAAGAACTTATGACTGTCATATCAAAAAATTAGATGATCTATCTCCGCTATATCCGCTTTAGTCTATAAATAGACATAAGCTACTTGTGCACTACGCTTCCGCTGCTCCCATTGATTACGACAACCCTCTGGCAGAGTCATATGCACGTGCACTTCTAAAGCTAGTTTAGAATGACGCTGTACTCATCCTCCTGCCGGGTCTCATAGTCTGGAACAACAGTAGTGTCAAGTCTGGGTAAACAAGAACCTCCTTGTCACCGTCCTTGAGGATAACATAGTACCTCTCGGGCGCCTAAGGTTACCCACCATATCTGCGGAGTGACTAATGGAATGTCCATCCTGATTGAATCTTTAGGTCCTATTAAATTTTCTGTAATCGTTTGTGGTTGTGGAATCACTTCCAGTTCTACCATACTCCCACTACTGTTTTTCTGAAAAAGTCCATTTTACTAAAACTGTAGCGAGTAAAGAACAATATCACTATTGATCTTCCAGATGGTAGAAAGTTAACCCTCGTCAAAGCCCGGGATAACCCACAAACAGCCATTACTGAAACGTGCCCTGAGTTTATCCGAATTCTGATTTTAAGCATCAGCCGGACGACTCCCTATACCTTAACATCATTAAGATATAAATTGATTCTATATATATCTAATATAGAAACAAAAGCACTAATTTAATTGGAACCAAATTCAAATCATGCAGCTATCTCCAGTGCATGTCTACTAAATGGAGAGAGGCCAATCAGCATTACTCAACTTAGGAGTGCGTCCAATTATGAGTAACCTGAAAGAGAAACAAGTTTCTCAAAATCATTACTATCAACTGAATACCTCATGCAAGTATCTACATATTCGATCACCTTGAAGAATCCCGATACTTGCGACACCTGGTTCTCTACTTTATTCTTGCCCCTATAACTTCTCAAAACTTAGACTTTGTATTTCTACGAAACACATGTCTAAAACTGGAGAAGTCACAAGTAAATAGAATATAGTACGAGTACCAGCCCCTTTTTCCTAATAGACACTGGACAACATACAATACTTTGTATAAATCCCCTTGAGTTGAATAACTAAAAACCTTGTGCGTCGTAGGTTGAAAACTGTACACAGGCGATTTCCTCAAATATCATCAATTACAACGATTTCCGATATTATGAGGATGATCACCTAATTCCCAATAACTTACTCCCACTTATCATCTGTAAAACCATACAGATGTGAGAATCATACCTGATAAATACATTCCCTGGAGCAAGGGCCTAATTGGGAAATCGGTTTTCTATTAACAATACACAGTGAAACTGAAACATGAATATGTTTCAAAGGGGTATCCGGGTATTCCTAGTAATGCCTCTTCCAATATCAGATTCATGACTGTATTCGTATATTTCCTTTCCATCTCTCCAATTCCCTTTATATGTCTTTACTCATTACCTTCTGTACACCATCGTTAGGCTAAGTGGTTTTCTTCCTTCCCTACCGTTCGGCACCAGCCTATGGTTTGGAAGAAGACTATCCAATGAGCTTAATAGGTGTACTCTCCTAATCCTAGGAGCACTCGCAACCAGAGAGAAGGTAAGGATAAAAGACAACTGAATAAACCTTATTCCTATTTCTCCTGAACCAGAATCCATCCTCAAAAAAGTTCCTTCGAGTTCGTATATAACCATACGATGGATTTATCCAATGGAATTGGATGTTCGTAGTGATCCGGGGTGTTCTGGAGAAAAACAAAGGTGAAAACGGAGTGGCGATGAAATACGTGGTTTGGTCGTGAATCATAGCAGTCACATTTTACTTTGCCCTCTTTCTAATCTCTTTATTTGTCTTTACTTATTACCGTATTCACACCATACTTAGGCTAATTGGTTTTCTTCATTCCCTACCTTTCGGCACCTGCCTATAGTTTGGAAGAAGACTATCCAATAAGCGTAATAGGTGTACTGTCTCCTAATCCTAGGAGCCCTCACAACCTGAGCGAAGGTAAAAGGAAAAGACAACTGAATAGTCCTATTCATTTTCTCCAGAACCAGAAACCATCCTCGAAAAAGTTCCTTTGAGTTCGTATATAACGATACGATGGTTTTATCCAATGGAAGTGGATATACTTACTGATACGGGGTGTTCTGGGGAAAAGCAAAGGGTAAAAGAAGGAGTGGCAATGATGTATGCAACTTGGACATTCCAAAAGCCAGTGTTTTTAAGAAAGTTCGGTTAACTTGGTTACTGAGTCAATGTCTAAGGTCGGGGCATGGTCGATGCCAAAGAGAGAGAGAAAAGAAACACTTAGCGTGCACTCAAACCTAGATCAGAATGGATAATCATTTTATCTAATCTGTATGGCTCCCACTATTTTCTCAAATTCTCCTCCAAACCTAAAAGGAGAATTAGTCGGAATCACCCGAGAAGTAGTCCTACTCATCAGTGGGAATCGGGATCCAACTATCATCGCATGATAACTTGATGGAAGCCACTCAAGTCACAACACTCCAGAAGGTATGCGCATGCCTTGCAAGTTTCCTGTATGTTTGAAACTCCCGATATGATTTTTACCCCAAGCTGCTTATGACCTTGACGGATTCCAACAAATCATAAGTTGCAAGTCAAGTTCTACCCGTCATTGTCCTGATTAATCTAGACCCACCCGTACTCGCCCTTGACGGATGCCAACAAGGCAGCACGATTGTCCTAGATTAATTCATATCCATGCTACAGAAATGTAACACATAGCTGCCGCACACTATGCCATGACGGAAGCCAACAAACAAAGCACGAAAACTAGGCGCTGCTTTTCTGAAATGATGGAGGTTTACGGCTGGTTTTTGGCGAAAAACTTTTAACGTAATGAACTTGATATCGTTGAAGGAATCCAAGTGGTTTTTATAAAAGTATAGTGGCGAAAACGTTTTCTAAAGAGGTCACTCCCGGTGAAGGGATCTCGGCTCTTTCCCCGTCGAATGAGGTGCAGGATATTCCAAACTGAATACCACGATGCAAAGCAAAAAGTAATTGACTATAGTAAAGTTATTACGCTGACGCAAACTTCTGCCCAAGGGGTCACTCCCGATGAAGGGATCTCGGCCCTTGCCTCGTCGAATGAGGTGAGGGATATTCCAAACTGAATACCACTGTGCAAAGCAAAAGCGTACGTCTGTAATGTCAGTTTTTAAAAACTTGGTTCCAACAACATCATTTTTATATTGGTTTGTTTTCCTTGCATTGATAAAAATCAACACAGTCCCATCAATTAATCACACCAGAAAAGAACGAAAATAAAATGTACGTATATGCCATCCGCATTCGCCACTGGGTCCCGTCATCACCCGTTAGGTTACTTAACTAACGACAGAGCGGGGACTGGGCTAGCGCCGGTGCAAAACATATACAATATCTACTAGTGTGTGTGTGTGTGTGTGTATATATATATATATAACAATCGTCCCAGGCATGATAAATGCAACATCACAGAAAAGTAATAAGCATCACAGAACAATACAGATAATCTGGGAGCCACGGGTTTCCTTTGAGCCACAACTGAAAACCCGACGTTCCCCTGGTCGTGTGGATAGCCTGTGTAGTGAACTCCTAGACCCCTACGGGCGCGGCAAGTTACCCGCAAAAACCTGAAGCGAGGCAGTCCCCTTCAGCAAAGTGAATGGACCACCGAGCACTTCACGAAATCCGGTAACTTGAGCACTGATCGCACGCTTTTGGCGTGTCTGATGTTTCAATGTTCTAAAGTTTAACCGCGATCAGGACGGTGTCGCTATGCAGCTAGCCGGTTGAGCACGGGTCGATCCACAGGGAGATGATTGTATGTCCTTTCTTGTCTTAGACGAGTCAATAAAGAATTTGTATATGTTTGTTCAAGACTATCCTAAGTGTTTTATTTGCAAGTATAAAGTTGTTAAGAAAAAGATACGAAATTGTAAGCTAAAGAAATCCGTACTCAAAACCTTTGAGCCGAGTCTTGACCAATTGAAGCTAGAGCAATCGGCAACAACGTGGATTAGGGGATTTAAGCGCGGTATTCGTGGAATCCGGCTTATTTACCCTTGTCCTTCCGTTCTTGTCTCTTGCTTTCGCCTCTGGCCAAACCGAACGCAATCGGTCGCGGTTAGGAATCACCGTTACCTTGTTAGGGTAGGGTGCCTAACGGAGCGCTTGCGTATCGTTTGGGAGGAGTTCAATGGAAAATAACGGGAAAAGGAAATGAGCAAAGAAACGTTAACTTACAATATCGTATTGATTCTTAACAACAACAATAATTACAACCATTCACAAAAAGAACAAAAAAGAGCAAAAGAAAAGAAAAGATTACAAGTAAGTAAGTGCATGGAATTTAAGTGCAAGAAAGTAAAGCATGAATGTAAAGCAAGTAATAAAAAGCAAGAAAGAAATAAGCAAGAAAGTAATTACAAGAACACTAGAACTCAAGACAAGCATGGGATCAATAGCCAACCCTTAAACTTGCAAGCTCAATCAAGAGGTTGCAAGATCAAGAGAAGGGTAAAGAACTCAAGTGAAATGAAGCACTAATTCCATAAGAAGATACAACCATTGAAATCAATAACAAACCCTTAAACTTTCAAGCTCAATGAAGAGGTTGAAAGATCAAGAGAAAGCAAGGATCTCAAGGGGAAGCTAAAACAAAAGAATGATACAAAAACCCTCATCTTCATTTCATCATCCACTCAAAAAGCTCTCACTACAATTTTCATGGAGGAAAGAATGAAGAAGAAGAAGACTAAACTACACTAAAAGAGGCTAAAGAACTTAACACCTTTGGTTTGGCTCAGAACTGGGGTATTTATAGGAGGGGAACTGGAAACCTAGGGCAAGAATCTGGCTCAATATGAAGTACCCAAACTACCCATGAAAAACGACAGAGAGAGGTGACTAAATGGCTGCGGAACCGCGGCCTATACCCCCTATTGGCCGCGGAACCGCGGCCATATGGTGGAGTTGGGTCGTCAACTTTTGGGTGCTTCCCTGGTTCACTTTTTCCTCGTATTTGCCAACTTTAAACTGCACAAAATCTTCCAGAATATCTTCAGATTCCATAGTCCAATATTGCACTATTTTCTTCACTATCTCCCTCGAGCTCCGCGCACCCATTGATTCTTGTTCAGCCCCCTCGTGCTCTGTGCTTGCCCGAGACACGAATGACCACTGTCATATGTCTTGTCTCTGGAACTGGTACTCGGCACTGGACGGATATGGATGACCGGAACCCGGCTTTTATCTGCTGTCAACAGATGTTCTGCTTTTGGCGTAACTGTGGAGATTTTGTCTTGATTTGCAATATTTGGACTGGAAACCTGTGATCTGTAAATATGTAACAAACACGGATTAAAAGCACCTACCTATAAACAACCGAGCGTAAGAATGGGCAGTATAAAATGCAATATTCTGGTATGAAAAAGCACATCTCCTTGGGTCATCCTGTACCCCCTACTAGTGCGGCGAATAGCCCGCCAATTCTAGAGTGAAGCCCCCTCCGTCTCAACGCCATGAGATGCGGGCCCGTTGCTCTCTAGAACTCGGCTATCCGTGCACCCCGCCTTGGGGTAATCCTAGTACAGAAAAGAAAATAATATACAAGGGTGACATCGATCTCAACCCGGTCGTGCCCTAAAAGAATAACATACAAACAGGCAGTGACGGCAGTCCACATGTCGGACGCTCGCCCCGCAATATCAAACGTACAAACACAACAAAACTGTACTACCACTGCACCCAGGTTATCCACCATGACAATCCGCAACATCACAGCACAATACAGAACATCAACGTGAATGTCACGTTCGCAAACCCGTCTAAAAGGACTATAGCGATTAGACAAGGTTTACCGATCAAATGACATTCACGGTCACAGATAGAAATGTAAAGTACTGAAAAATTACAAAGTTAAAATTTCGATCGACTAAATTTATCCGCAAAGGGCCCCAAAAGAAAATCCAACACTCAAAAGATTCTGGGCCAAAACAAATCATCACAAAAATCATCTTTTTTATGTTCTGAGTAACAGTAAAAATTTCATGGCCCGTCGCTACTAAACGGCCGCGGAACCGCCGCCAAAATGGGGTTAGTGTGGCGGTTTCGCGGCGCTTTAGAGTCTTCAGGAACCCAAATTTTTTCTTCACTCATAGAAACGCCTGCACGAATTTTTAAGCTACTGGAAATAATTTTTGGAGCAATTCCAGAAATCGACAGAAACATGACAATACGGAAAAATGTTTTCAAAATTTTGATCGATCGAGATTTTAAGCTTGTGCAAACTAGCTAGAAGGGGTTAATGGGTGGCTCTGATACCATTGTTGGGTAGTGGGACCTCCCCGGCCATCGAACCGTGGGCAAATGCGGAACAAAAATTTCATAAAACCCGGAGCTACCATTACCCAATTTTCAAGATCGAAACCATTAACCCTAAAACTAGCAATCCAAGAAAAGTGATAGGAATGGTAATACCTAATGAACCAAGTCTTTCGGGTCTTCAACCATCTCCAAGCTCCTAGTGATGTTGCGGATCGACTTTGGTCGCCAGTCTTCCTCCATCTCCGATGATCCACCCGAGGGATGTAATTCATAATCTAGTTCCACGCCAAGATGCTAGTGGAGCAACTAGGGTCTCTAGGATGCTACTCTAGAGAGCCTAGGATGTAGTGTGTATGTATTCTTAGTGTTTGCTATCTCATATCATGAAGAAGGTGGAAGCAAGCATGATAGCTAGAAGAGGTGAAGAACAAAATGGTGAGGGTGGAGCTCAAGCTCAAGAGGAAAAACTTAGCATGCTAGCAAAAAAAATGAAGCCTTGGAAAGAGAAAATCAAGCATGCTTGGTTTTGTAAAAACCATTTTTCCAATTTAAAAATCCTACCATGCTTGAATAGTGCACACAAATGAATTAACAATTCATTTGTGAGCACTATTCTAAGCATGGTTCTCACCATACCTCTTCATGCTAATTTCCACCTCATTATCCATTTTAATAAAAATGGTCATATCCAAAATGAGGTGGCACCTTCTAGAATGTTATCCGGTAAAAAATACGGATTACATTCTACTGTATATACATAACTGTATCCATACCGAAATACGAATATCAAAGAGATAGAATAACACAAAGAATATAATACTAGAATATACGCATCGAAATATATATATGTAAATTATTAAATCAATACCTGATTTAATAATCCGACTCAAACCCGAGCCGGCTAGTATTATCAACTGTCCAATCGAAAGTCCGAGTACTATGTACATCAATCGATCGGAACCCTGCACGTATCCAATACGGCTACTACATCATTTCGTCAGAACCAGGGAAACCCTATATGTGGGACACTAAAGACTCCTCAATACGCTGGCAGTGGATTTAACCACAAGCACGTCAGCGGCACTAGCTGTACGTAACGGCTACCCAGGTATTGAGCGAAAGGAAGGCCGATGAGCAAACTCATCCGAACCCCTATTGAGCCTGTCAGTGACAATATCCGTACAGTCCGGTCTGTTCGTCTAAGAGTATCGCATATCGAGTCTAGAGGGGTGGATAAAGTCAGACCCCTAACAACACGATAATTCATGTCGGTATGAAACCCATCACTACCCAAGAAACTATCGATCCTGGATCGCTAATTCTCACATACCCCGGCCGAGGATTTCTAGTGATGGCCACCCGTGCACTGCGTGACATCAACCCCCGATACCGGGAGAGACGAATCCCCGACGATCCGCTCACTGCCTCCATGTGGCTCGGGACTGTACCCAACAAAAACCTGTTTGTACGACTCCTTTGAGCCGTGGTAGGGTAGTAATCAAAGCACAGTGGGAACTCACACGAGAAAAATGACGATCTCAGGTCGACATACTAACCTGTACACATGTCACCAGGGAACTGCTATCTGACTATAGGTATAATACCAACTAGCATGTTCACGGCGAGTCCGTCCAGTGTACTCATAACCCAATGAGCACCTGCATACTATTTTAGGTGAACAACTAACACCAATGGCTTGTGAGACCGGCCACCGCCCCTCGTCAGGGTCTAGATTAGTATACGCCAGTGTACACTGGAGTATCGTTGCCCAGTCTCGATACTCCCACGACTAGGGACATTTAAGGATGTGCTTATAGACACCCAGCTCCCACGTATGTGATCGCCATCACAATGCTGGTAGTCAAGCAAGAGTCCTATGGGCTTTATCAACATATACATGATGATAAAGACAAACAAGATAGCATATTATCATCTCGAGTAAGACTGTTTTATCGGTATAGGTCCTCGTTCAATCATCATGATCACATACCTGCGACTATGATAATTGCCTTGAGGGCACTATAGCCAACAATCAGAGCCACGCCATTAAGCTTTACTAACTTGTTATAACGCGTTTAAAACATCGATCGAACGGAATTTCGAAAACCGCATTTTTCTGTGTAAAGTTTCTGTCGATTTTAAAAACTGGTCTAAAAATCATTTTGAGCAACTCAGAAAATCGAGCAGGCTTTTTTAAGAGTACTGAAGAAATTTGGTTGATTGAATCCACTGTACCGCCGCGGAACCGCCGCGCAAACCATGGTTTGGCCGCGGTTCCGCGATCAGTTAGTGGCTACAGTGCACCAAAATTCTTCTGGGGCTCTTTCATGGGAGATTGTGGTTTCTGAAATATTTCTTTTGGGCCCAGATTTTGTTTGTGTACTGCAGATGTACGTGGGGCCCACTTCGGGAAGTTTTGTCGATCGCAATTTTAAACTTGTTAGTTTACAGTACTTACATTATATCTCCGACCGTGAATGTCATTCGAGCGGTAAATTGCGTCTAATTGCTATAGTCCTTTTAGACGGGTTTGTGAACGTGGCATTGGCGTTGATGTTCCGTATTGTGCTGTGATGTTGCGGATTTGTCGTGGTGGATAGCAGTGTGCAATGGTAGTGCAGTTTGAATTTATTTATACATTTGATATTGCGGGGCGAGCGTCCAACATGTGGACTGCCGTCACTGCCTGTTTGTATAATATTCTTTTGGGGCACGACCGGGCTGAGGTCGATGTACCCGTTGTACATATTTTTCATTTCTGTACTAGGTTTACCCCGCGATGGAGTGCACGGATAGCCAGGTTCTGGAGGGCAACGGGTCCGCATCTCATGGCTTTGAGAGGCAGAGGGGCCTCACTCTAGAATTGGCAGACTATTCGTCGCACTCGTAAGGGGTACAGGTTGACCCAAGGAGGGGTGCTCAAGTTACCGGATTCCTGGTAGTGCAGGGTGGTCAATTCACTATGCTGTAAGGGGCTGCCTCGCTTCAGGTTTTGGCGGGTAACTTGCCGCACCCGCAGGGGTCCAGGTTTCATTACACAGGCTATCCACATGACCAGGGGAACGTCGGGTTTCAGCAGCGGCTCTGTGAAACACGGGGATCCCAGATTACCTGTATTGTTCTGTGATGCTTATTACTTTTCTGTAATGTTGCATATTATCACGCCTGGAGCGATTATTGTATATTGGTATATATACTAGTAGATGTTGTATATGTTTTACACCCGCGCTAGTCCGGTCCCCGCTCTGTCGTTAGTTAAGTAACCTAACGGGTGATGATGGGACCCAGGGACGAATGCGGATGGCATATACGTACATTTTATTTTCGTTCTTTTCTAGTGTGATTAATTGATGGGACTGCGTTGATTCTGATCAATGCAAAGGAAAACAAACCTTTTTGGATCTTGTAGGAACAGTTTTAAAAGGTGTTATTACAAAGACGTTTTCTTTTGTTTTGCACAGTGGTATTCAGTTGGAATATCCTGCACCTCATTCGACGAGGCAAGGGCAGAGAACCCTTAACCGGGAGTGACCCCTAGGGCAGAAGTTTGCGTCAGGGTAATAACTTCACTATAGTCGATTACATGTTGTTTTGCATCGCGGTATTCAGTTGGAATATCCTGCACCTCATTCCAAGAGTAAAGAGCCGAGATCCCTTCACCGGGAGTGACCTCTTTAGCAAAGGTTTTCGCCACTATATTTTTATAAAAAGCTATCAGGTTCCTTCAGCGAGATCAAGTTCATTACGTTAACGGTTTTTCGCCAAAAACCAGCCGTAGCCCTCCGTCATTTCATATGAATGGTCAGTAGTATTCAAGCTATGTTGGTTTGGCCCTTAGTCAAGACATAGTGATTGGTAGCTGCTGGGGTATTCACATGTTGCATAGATAGATGCGTTGGTTTGGGACAGTCGTATTACTTTGTTGGCCCTTAGTCAAGAGTATGTACGGGTGGGTTCAAATTAACAAAATAATGATGGGAAGAACTTGACATGTGACTTATGATTGGTTTGGCCCTTAGCCAAGATCACAAGAGCATGGGGCAAAAATCACATCGGGAGTTTCTAAAGAAACTGAAACTTGCCAGGAATGCGCATACCTTCTGGAGTGTGATAACGTGAGTGGATTCCGTCACGTTATCATGCGATGAGATTTGGATCCCGATTCCCACTGATGAGTTGGTTTACTCTTCGGGTGATCCCGATTGATTCTTCTTTCAGGTTTGGAGGAGAATTTGACAGTACAGTGGGAGGTTTCTTGATTAGATAAAGTGATAACCATTCTGATCTAGGTTAGAGTGCACGCAGAGTGTTTCTTTTCTCTCTCTCTTTGGCAGCGACCCTAGACTATGACTCAGTGACCAAGTTGACCGAACCTTCTTAAAAATACTGACTTTTGGATTGTCCGAGTTGCATAAGTCATTGCCACTCCTTCTTTTACCCTTTGAATTTCTCAGAACACCTCGTATCACTACGAACATATACTTCCATTGGATAGATCCATCGTATGGTTATATACGAATTCGATGGGACTTCTTCGAGGATGGATCCAAGTTCAGGAGAAATTGAATTGGTTTATTCAGTTGTCTTTTATCATCACCTTCTCTCAGGTTGCGAGGGCTCCTTGGTTTAGGAGAGTACACCGATTACGCTTATTGGATAGTCTTTTTCCAAACCATAGGCAAGTGCCGAAAGCTAGGGAATGAAGAAAACCAATTAGCCTAAGTAGGTTGTGCAGAAGGTAATAAGTAAAGAAAAAATAAATGGATTAGAAAAGAGGGAAAAGTAAATTGCGACTGCTATCATTCACGACCAAACCGCGTACTTCATCGCCACTCTTACTTCACCTTTGCTTTTTTCCCCAGTTCGGGAGAAATAGAATAAGGTATTATTCAGTTGTCTTTTATCATCACCTTCTCTCAAGATACGAGTACTCCTTGATTTAGGAGAGTACACCTATTATTCTTACTGGATACTCTTTTTCGAAACCATAGGCTGGTGCCGAACGGTAGGGAAGGAAGAAAACCGCTTAGCCTAAAGTGGTGTACAGAAGGTAATGAATAAAGACAAATAAAGGGATTTGGAGAGATGGCAAAGAAATATACGGTTACAGTCATGAATTGGATTATGGAAGAGGCATTACTAGGAATACCAGGATACCCCTACGAAACATTTTCATGTTTCAGTGCATTGTTAAAGGAAAACTGATTTCCCGATTAGATACTTACTCCGGGTATGTATTTACTAGGTATGATTCTCACATCTGTATGGTTTTACAGATGATGAGTGGGAGTAAGTTATTGGGAATTAGGTGATCATCCTCATTATATCGGAATTCGTTGTAATTGGTGATATTTGAGGAAGTCGCCTGGGTTTTTGCCGGACGACAACTATTTGGTTTTGAGTATCCGTTGTTGTGCACCAATTTCAAACTGATATATCTGTACGTTTATTTTTATAAAGTGAGATATAACTTTTTGAAATTATGTCCGTGACATTTACCTATATCAGTTGACGATTGGGTAAGGAGCATTGAACAACGGAGTAGTTCTTAACCATAAGTACAGTTTTCAACCTACGATGCACAGGTTTTGAGTTATTCAACTCAGCGGACTTATACAGAGTATTGTATGCTGTCCAGTGTCCATCAGGACAAAGGGGTTGGTCCTAATACTATGTTCTGTTTATTTATGACTTCTCTAGTTTTTAGACAAGTGTTTCGTAAAAATACAAGGTCTATGTTTTGAGAAGTTGTGGGTATAGGAATAAAGTAGAGAACCAGATGTCGCAAGTATCGGGATTCTTCAAAGAGATCGAAGATGTAGATACTTGTGATTGGTATTCAGTTGATAGTAAAAGTTTTGAGAAACTTGTTTCTTTTTCAGGTTACTCATAATTGGATGCATTCCTAAGTTGAGTGATGTTGATCGGCCTCTCTCCATTAAGTTGATATGCACTGGACACAGCTGCATGATTAGAATCTGGTTCCAATTAAATAAGTGCCAAAGTTTCTATATTGGATGTAGAATGGTTCATATCTTAACGATGTTAAGGTATGGGGAGTTGTCCGGCTTATGCTTAAAACCAGACTCTGGATAACTCAAGGCACGTTTCTGTAATGGCAGTTTGTGGGTTGACCCGGGCTATGTCGAGGGTTGACTTTCTACCATCTGGAAGATCTATAGTGATATTGTTCTTGACTCGCCACAGTTTTAGTAAAATGGAATTTTTTTTTTCAGAAAACAGTAGTGGGAGTATGGTAGAACTGGAAGTAATTCCAGAACCGCAAACGATTACTGAAAATTTAATAGGACCTGAAGATTCAATCAGGTTTGACATTCCATTAGGCACTCCGCAGATATGGTGGGTAACCTCAGGCGCCCGAGAGGTACTATGGTATCCTCAAGGACGGTGACAAGGAGGTTCTTGTTTACGCAGACTTGACACTACTGTTGTTCCATACTATGAGACCGGGCAGGAGGTTAAGTATAGCGTCGTTCTAGCGGAGATAGATCATCTAATTTTGATGTGACAGTCATGGCTTTGACTTCATCAGAATTAGGGATGGATCTGTTAAGAAGGTAGTAGGGTGTGATGTCCTGGTATTTGGATGACATACACAGAGTAGGAAGTGAAATTCCTATACTACAATCGGTTATACTTTGGTTGTTACACAGTGGTTTCTCCACATGGGACTTGGATATAATATCAAGACATTCTGGTTACTAGATCTATGGTTTTAGATCTAGATTTGCATAGTTTCCCAATTTGGGTACTTTGAGAGTATTCTAATAGTATTTTAGAATAGATGACTCCTGGCATGGTGGTGTACCTGCAGGTGATGTAGTCACCCTCTTTAAAGGTGTCTTACAGACTAAAGGGGAGAGGGATGTACATGATTGGCATATCACTTGCTTAGGCAATTGAGTCGATCATGAGATGTCAAGTACCACACCAGATGTTTTTTTTTGCACTAGATGCAATAAGTTTATATTAATCCAATCCTGGAGAAACATATGGAAGCAGTTTTCGAACATAAGTGGATGTTCTACCGATTTGATAACGACAGCCTCCTTCGGGAGACGGTTATCATTCCAGGCTTCAAAGGTGACATGGATGACAGAGTGATTGTCAGAGTTATAGTTTCCCCTCTGACAAAGGGGGCAGTATTATGGACAGGTGGTCCAAGATGATAATATGGGAGGCATGGTGATGGATACTGATTAGGTTCAATAGTCGATACAGTATAAGAAGTTTGGATTTAGAGTTCATTTATGAACTAGGTCCCATCAGATATCCAGACATATTATAAGACATGTATTACTCGATTTGGAATATGGCTTTCTCTGCGAACTTGAGATTAAGAGAGAAATAGAAAGAAACATCAGGGCAGATCCACTCACTGAGGCTATTTCTCGAACACAAGAGTTTTACAAACGGGCTTTGTGAAACTGATTAGTAGAGGAGTTGGGTGTTCGGTATCACATGGGCTGTGAGTATGCGACATCGCAATAATTAGCCTTAAGTGCAAGTGGGAGATTGTTGGTTATAGTGCCCTAAAAGTCAATCATTGGATCGCAGGTACGTGATTGTAATGATTGAGGGAGGACCTATACTGGTAGGACAGTCTTACTCGATATGATAGTATGCTATCTGGTTTGCCTTTATCAGTCGTGTACAGGTTCAGGTGACTGATCATTGTTACACGTTGATATTGCCCTTAGGATCTTTCTTGAGTACCAACAGTATGATGGCGATCATATACGTGAGAGTTGGGTAGTCTATAAGCACATCCTTAATTGTGGTCCCTAGTCGTGGGAGTTTCGAGACAGGGCATCGATACACCGGAGTAGACTAGTGTATACAGTCGAGACCATAACGAGGGGAGGTGGCCGGTCTCATAAGCCACTGGTGTCAGTTGGATCACCTAAGATGTATACAGGTGCTCATTTGGTTATTAGTACACCGGACAGGACTCGCCGGGAACCTGCTAGTTGGTATTTATACCTAGCGTCAGATAGCAGTTCCCTGGTGACATGTGTATAGGTTAGTTCATCGAACTGAGGTCGTCATTTGTCTCGTGTGAGTTCCCAATGTGATTTGATTTCTACCCTACCACGGCTCAAAGGAGACGTGCAAACAGGTCTTTTTTGGGTACAGTCCCGAGCCACATGGAGGCAAGTGAGCGGATCAGCAGGGGATTCGTCTCTCCCGGTATTGGGCGTGAGATCGCGCTGTGTCTAGGAAAGCCATTACACCAAGTCCTTGGCCAAGGCAGGTGAGAATTACTGGTAAGTATTCCAGTAGTTTCTCAAGGTGTTCAGGGCTTGTCTCCGACACGACTTATACCGCTATTGGGGGTCTGACGTTACCAGCCCCTAGGCCCGATATGCGATACACATAGGCGAACGGACCGTACTATATGTATATTGTTACTGTTAGGCTCAGTAAGGTTCCAGGATGAGTTCGCTCATCGGCTTCCCTTGAGGTCAGTACATGTGCAGCCGTTACGTACTGCTAGTGTTGCTGATGCGCTTGTGGTTAAACCCACTGCCAGTGTACTGATGGGTCATTAGAGTCCCCCATAGATAGTTTCCCAAGTTCGGGTGAAACGTTGTAGAGGTCGTATGGTTTTATGGCAGGGTTCGGAAAAAGCACGTGCGTTTACGTACGTGTCATATTTCGGGCAGATAATACTAGTGGGCTTTGGTTTAAGCCGGATCCTTGTATTATATTGAGTAGATATATTATCATTGTCTCAGTTGCATTTGTATTCGGTCATAATACAAATGAGGGTTTGTTTATACTATTACGGGGTTATCCTGAAATTCGTTTCGGGATCGCTTTTCAAAGTTGCCAGTTTTCTATCACCCGTCTTAAACATTCGGTTTAATGCGGTTTTATCTTTTTCATGAGGGTGAGTCATGAGTGGAAGCTTCTTGATGGATGACTATGTTTAGTGATTCATCATTTGCATTAATGGTTGATGAGTTGTTATTAGTGAGTCACCTTTTGCATTAATGCCTTTTGGTTTGAACTTGGATATTTCTTCTTGTTCTTTTCCATTATGGACACCCACTTCCTCCTACACTCACCCCCTCCTCTCCTATATGTGGCCGGCCATTCTTATGGTAGCCCAAGGGTTGTTAAAAATGATATGATGATTTTGATTTGGTTCATGGAAATTTCATTTCTCATTACTCCATTAAAAAGGCAACTTCATTAACCGTTCATCCATGGTTTTGGATAAAACGAGAAAAAGCATTCTACTCATTCTACATCAATCTTGGACATGCCGGCTAGCAAACTTCATGTCCGAGTTGCCTCGGTTCAGAGGCGGGAGCCCGTTTAAAGATCCGTTGACGTGGTGCCACCTGGACGAGGAGATCGGAGATCGAGAGAGATTACAGATGCCGCAAAGGAGTGTGGGATGATGGCTAAAGAACGAAGTACTCAGATCGTTCGGTATAGCCTTTCTACCTTTTTACAGTTTGTTAGTTTAGCGTTAATGGCAAGATCCAGGTTATAGTATGCGATAGCGCCAGTTATAATAGTTTTTGTTCCGCGTTTGGCGTCAGTATGACGACCGGGGCGCGACCGTAGACTTACACCCATAGGGGTCTAGGGTGGGGTAATGGCTATTCATCACAACTGTGTAATCCGTCTTTTGTTGCAGGCTCAAAGTAAACGCGGATTGCTTGTATATCCAATAATATTCATCTGTGATCTGGAATGCCTATTATTGCGTCTGACGAATATACAATATCTATATATGTTAGATATTAGACGTTACTTATGTTTTACACCCGTGCTAGCCCAGCCCCCGCTCTGTCGTTAGTTATGTAACCTAACGGGTGAATGACGAGACCCAGTGTCGAATGCGGATGGCATAAGAGGACGTTGTATTTTCGTTGTTTTCTATAATGATAGGTTAATTGATGGGACACATTATATTAATGCAAGAAAAATAAACCAAAGTTGAATCGTTGCAACAAATTTAAAAGAAACCACTCTGTTATTTTAAAAGAGCTGAATTTTTAATTGCGGAGCTTTAACCACTCCTTTTAAAAAGCAATCAGGTTCCTTCGATTATATCAGGTTCACTACGTTCACGGTTTCGCCAAAACCAGTCGTAGCCCTCCGTCATTTCTTATGGATGGTCATTAGTATTCAAGCTATATTTGTTGGCCTTCGTCAAGGCATAGTGTTTGGTAGCTGCTGGGGTATTCATTTGTTGCATGGATAGATGAGTTGGTTTGGGACAGTCGTATTACCTTGTTGGCCTTCGTCAAGGGTATGTACGGGTAGGTTCAAATTAACAAGATAATGATGGGAAGAACTTGACATGTGACTTATGATTTGTTGGCCTTCGACAAGGTCATAAGAACATGGGGCAAAAATCCACATCTGGAGTTTTTAAAAAAACTGAAACTTGCTAGTGTTGCATACCATTTGGAGTTTAATGAATGTTGTTAGGATTCCTTCAGCATTATCACACGATGATATTTGGATCCCGATCCTACTGTGAGTATCCGCTACTCATCAGGAGATTCGTCACTTAACGATCAATGCTATAAACCAAGTAGGTGTCGAGAAAGGTGTCAGCGGGGCTACGCCCCCCAGAGAAAAGAGGTTATTTAATTAAGGAGCTTCGTGAAAGCGTTGGAAAACTTCCCTCGAAGTACCGACACTGGCCTGGCTGAACGGTTAAGCAAGTATTGTACGGTGAGATCAGTCCTGGCTAATTCTTCTTTTATGGTTTGAGGAAGGATTCAAGAAACAGTGGGAGCCATCCAGTTTAGATAATCTAAAAACCAATCTAAACTTGCAAGAGCATCATCCTAAAGTGTTCCCTCTCTCTCTCTCTTTGCAGCGACCTTGTGACCATGACTAGGTTACATCTAGATAACAAAATGACTGAATCTGACTTATATGATTGGCAAAGGTCTGTCCAGATGTTCATTTCCTATGACAAGCTGGACCAACCTATTACTACTCTAGCCCCCACCATCTCAGGTCCAGTTTCCACCGTCGCGGATATGGATATCTGTAAGACAAGGGAAAAGGATAATGCGAATGCCCAGTGCCTCGTGTTGGCTTCAGTTGATGGTGTATACCAGAAGCAGCACGAGAAGATGGACTTAGTTTCCATCTTTCTCCATAACAAAGATTTATATGGGGAGCAATATCATATCGCAAGATATGAGACCTCAAAAGAATTATTTCAAGCGAGGTTGGCTGTCGGGTCATCTGTAGGGGGCGACGTCCTTACGATGACTAGCTATATTGATAAGCTCAAGGACCTGGAGACCACGTTGGGAAACAGGTCATACGCTGACTTATTTCCACAGTCCCTACCCTCTACTTACACCTTGAATGAAACCAGGGAGACACCCGCTCTGCTTAATGGGGGACCTTCCTCTTCTGCATCCAGGTGAAAGCAAAGGGTGAAAAGAAGAATACCTCCACAAAGCTGATATACGGTATCAGTGAAGTAGAAGGAAAGGGAAGAGCAAAAGTTTCGGGACTTGGTGTAGGTAATGAGGGGTGTTCCTATTGTTTTGGGATTGGACATTGGCAGAAAGATTGCAGGGCTTTGGAAGCCAGTAGCCAGGATTCGAAGCATGTTGTGGCTTCGGCCTCGAGTGGGTATGTAATAGAGAACTGCTTGTCAATTAACTCTACTTCCTGGGTACTAGACACCGGAGCAGGATCTCATATCTGTAATTCATTACATGCTTTGAGCAACCGTAAAGTTATCAGGGTAGGCGATTTGTCTCTCAGAGTTGCGAACGGAATGAGCGTGGACGCTGAATCCGTGGGAGAATATCGCCTAGGTTTGACAAGTGGGCAGATATTGATTCTACGTAACTGTTTGTATGTACCTAGTTTTACTTGTAATATCATATCAGTATCCTCACTTTCGAGAGAGGGGTATGACTTTACATTCGTAAGCGATGTTGTTCACATCCACCTAAATCAAGTTCTGATTGGATCTGGTACATTAGATGACGGTATATACGTATTGAATCAAGCTCAGGTTTTCAATGTCTAGAACACACTTAAAAGAAAGTCTCCAGAAATAAATCAGGCTTTCTTATGGCATTGTAGACTAGGTAACATCAATGAAACATGGTTGACGAAGTTACATAGAGAAGGATATTTGAATCCGTTCGAATATCAATCTTATGCTACTTGTGAATCTTGTCTCATGGGAAAGATGACAAAGACTCCATTTACTGGACACGGAGAAAGAGCGAGCTAGCTCTTGGGACTCGTACACAGTGACATATGTGGTCTAATGTCTACACATGCGCGAGGTGGTTATTCCTACTTTATTAATTTTACAGATGATTTCTCTAAGTATGGATATATCTTCTTAATGAAGCATAAATCCGAGGCCTTTGAGAAATTCCAGGAATACAAGAATGAAGAGGAAAACCAAACAGGCAAAAGTATCAAGACACTGAGATCTGATCGAGGTGGTGAATACTTAAGTGCCGAGTTCCTGGGTTACTTAAAAGAGAATGGAATTCTCTCTCAGCTTACTCCTCCATACACACCACAACACAACGGTGTATCGGAAAGGCGGAATCGAACCCTATTGGATATGGTTCGTTCCATGATGAGTAAGGCTGAGTTACCGCGATCTTTCTGGGGTTATCCACTAGAATCAGCTGCATATCTTTTGAACAAGGTTCCGACCAAGACTGTGACTACCACACCATATCAGATGTGGTGTGGGAAGAAACCCTATCTTCAGTACCTGAAGACATGGGGATGTCCAGCTTTGGTAAAAAAGCAGCATCCGGACAAGCTCGAGGCACGCTCAGTACAGTGTAAGTTTGTGGGATATCTAAAGAACTCCAAGGGGTATTATTTCTATTATGCAGAAGAACAAAAGGTTTTGTTTCTCGTCATGCCCACTTCTTGGAAGCTGAATTTTTAGAAAATCAGAAGAGTGGGAGCGCAATAGAACTGGTAGAAATTCCAGAACCACAAGCTGTTACTGAAAGTATGGTAGAACCAGAAGTTTCAGAAGAAAGGGACATACCAGCGCCTATCCGCAGAAGTAGTAGGCAGTCTCATCCGCCCGAGAGATACTACGGTTTTCTCATAGACGGGGATCGAGAAGATTGCATCATTGATAATGATGACCCTACTAGCTTCCAGCAAGCCATTCAGAGCAGAAACTCGGTAAAATGGTTGGATGCAATGCGGACCGAAATGGAGTCCATGTACACTAACAAAGTATGGACTTTGGACAATGCTCCAGATGGGGTAAAACCCGTAGGATGCAAATGGATCTTCAGAAAGAAGATTGGTGTGGATGGACAGGTTGAAACATATAAGTCTAGACTTGTTGCGAAGGGTTTTCGTCAAAGACCTGGTTTGGACTATGATGAAACCTTTTCTCCAGTGGATATGCTCAAATCCATTCGGGTCCATCTTGCCATTTCTGCCATCAATGATTATGAGATATGGCAGATGGACGTAAAGACAGCTTTCCTAAATGGTAATTTGGAAGAATGTGTCTATATGGATCAGCCAGAGGGATTCATTCAGAGTGGGAGCAGCGGTAAAGTGTGCAAGTTGCTTAAGTCCTTTTATGGCCTAAAGCAGGCATCGCGGAGTTGGAACATCTGTTTTGATGATACTGGCAAAGAATTCGACTTTATCAAGAATCCAGATGAACCATGCATATACAGTAATATTGTTGGGAAAGTTGTAGTATTGCTCATCTTGTACGTTGATGACATTCTCCTAATAGGAAATGATATTCCTATGCTACAATCAGTCAAAGGATTCTTGTCACAGAAGTTCTCCATGAAAGACCTGGGTGATGCCACCTACATTCTGGGGATCCAGATCAAAGAGGATGTTCGAACTTTCGCAGTCCAGGTACATAGACACCATATTGAAAAGATTCAGTATGGAAGATTCTAAGCGCGATAACCTACCGGCTTGTCACGGAATCAACCTCTCCAAAGAGATGTCTCCCAAGACTGATTTGGAAAGGGATCGCATGTCGATTATACCCTACGTTTCTGCGGTAAGCTCTATAATGTATGCGATGTTATGTACCAGACCAGAAGTTGCATACGGATTGAGCGTTGTAAGCCGGTATCAAGCAAACCCAGGGGAGAAGCACTGGATAGCAGTAAAGAATATTCTCAAGTACCCGAGGAGGACTAAGGAGATGTTCTTGGAGTATGGAGGAAAAGACTTCCAGATCGAGGACTTTGCCGACTCCAGCTTCCAGAGTGACAAGGATGACTCCAAGTCCATGTCGGGTTATGTCTTTACCCTCAATGGAGGGGCGGTCGGTTGGAAGAGTTCCAAGCAGGACACTGTTGCTGACTCTACGATGGAAGCGGAGTACATAGATGCTTGCGATGCCGCAAAAGAAGCTGTCTGGATGAAGAAGTTCCTAACAGAACTTCAGGTGGTTCCTACCAGTATTGATCCAATACCTCTGTATTGCGACGACAACGGCGCTATAGCTTTAGCGAAGGAACCCAGGTCCCATCAGAAGTACAGACACATCTTAAGACGGTATCACCTGATCAGGGAGATCGTAGATCGTCGGGAGATCGAGGTGATAAGAGTTGATACGGAGAATAACACTGCTGGTCCATTCACAAAGGCCGTTCCTCAGACGGAGTTCGAGAGGTTATTCGAGATGATAGGTCTGCGATATGCCAGTACATGGCCCTAGTGCAAGTGGGAGATTGTTAGTGTTTATGCCCTAGAGGCCCTTAGTGTATCATACTAGTTTGTATATTACTTAATGGAAGCTTGCGATATTCACAGTTGTATTGACAGTCTTGCTAAAAATGGTAGTATGCTACTTGGTTTATGTCTAATTTAATATGTGCATATGTTTCTTTTAACGTATCGCTTATACATATTAGTAGATCCCTTAGAATCTTTGCTTGGTTACCAGCGTCGTGATGGCAGTCACACTAGTGGGGGCTGGGTAGTCTATAAGCAACATCCTATACAGGTCCCAGGTCATAGGATTATCGAGACAGGGCATCGATACTCCGGAGTAGACTGGTGTATACGCTTCTCATCCCAGTTGGGAAGATGGTATGTCCCACAGCCATCAGTACGTCGTACTGGAGATAGTATGTAGGTGCTCGTTAGGTTGCAGGTACACCGGACAGGACTCGCCGGGAACTGCAGGTTGGATTTATACCCATCGTCAGATAGCAGTTCCCAGGTTACAAGAGTACAGCTTAGTCCGTCGACTTGATACTCCTACTTCGCCTCGGCTGTGATATTGTATATGCCCTAGAGCACATTACTGTATCATACTAGTTTGTATATTACTTAATAGAAGCTTGGGATATTCACCTTGTATAGACAATCTTGCTCAAAATAGTAGTATGCTACTTGGTTTGTTTCTACTTTAATGTGTACATGTGTTTATTTTAGTATATCACCTATACACATTAGTGGAACCCTTAGGATCTTTGCTTGATTACCAGCGTTGTGATGGCAGTCACACTCGTGGGGGCTGAAAGGTTTACCTAGCACCTCATGAAGGTTTGGAAGCATCACATGTACCAAAGGTGAAGTCTTTAGGGTGCTAAGTAAACTTACAAAGGATCTATCCTAGAAAATTAGGGTTTCTAAAACTTGCATATCATCATATGAAAGAAAAGCTAGGGTTTAGAGAGTACAACCTTTGTAGCTCCCTACGCTAGACTCCTCAGCTACTTGGGGTTTGAAAAAGCTCTGCTTGAACCCCTCTAGGTCACCGATAATCCACCCGGAGTCCGCTTTGTCCAAGCTAGCAACCTCACCCGGTCAAGAGAACGAAATGAAGCTAACACTCCAAACAAGTGGGCTAGACTTGTGTAGAATGTTGTTGTGGTTCTCTTTCTCACTTCAAAATCCTAACTTGATGAATATATTGCTCACTACAAAAATCTAGTGAGCAAATGAGAGAGGAAGAAGAAGATGATGGCTATATTTTTTAACAAGAGTGAAAAGAATAACCCTTATCCAAGGAAAAAGAAAATATATCAATATATATTTTCTTGTTCTCATCTCAAACCATGGTTTAAACAATGAATATATTATTAAACTTGAGTTAAAACACAAAAGGAAAGTTTACCCAAGGTTAAAAGGAGGGTGAGAATGGTTAGGTCAAAAGAAGAGTGTAGAAACAAAACAATCATAACCATTTCCTTTTTCCTTTTTGTTTTAAATCAAATGTAATAAAATCCATATTTAAAACCATGGTGTGAGTCTTATATTGCCACCATTTCCATGTATGTACAACCATGAAGGATGAATGTATGTATGTATTTGTGAATGTACATCCATATGTGCATGAATCCAAAAAAGAGAACATACATGCATGCATACATCCATCAAGTATGAGAAAGGATTTCTAGTGAGAAACTAATGGTTAAATGATAAATCAACACTTGATTTATCAATCCAGTCATATCACATATGACCCTAACCAAAAGCAAGCCGCCCGATCAATATACGGTATCCATATACTCGCATTTTAATCGGGTCCATGCGCATATCGCATACGCGCACCACAACATTTCGCCAGGACTAGGTAACTCCTTTGTGGGACTCTGAGACTCGTCAATACGCCGGCAGTGGGTGATGATCATATCAAGCATCCCCAAGCCGCAAGCGGTCAGCTAAACGTAACGGCCACCCGGGTATTGAACAATCAGAAGAGAACAAGCGAACCTGCTACAACTCCCGTCGAGCCAATCGGCAACACTTCCCGCACAGTCCGGTGTCCTCATCTGATATGTCGCATATCAAGTCTAGGGGTGGTAAACGTCAGACCCCAATAACCGATAAGTCGTGCCGATGTGAGGCTCATAACGGGTCGAGAAACTACTGGTAACACTTACCAGCAAATCTCTGAATCAGCTCTGGCTAGGGACTTCCCTGTTACGGCCAATCGAGCACAGTGCAACATCAACCCCCAATACCGGGAGAGACGAAACCCCTCCTCTCGCTCATTGCCTCCATGTGACTCGGGACTGTACCCAAAAACCACCGTTTTGCACGCCCTCATGGACGCGGTGAGGTGGAAATCAAAGCACAGTGGGAATCACACAAGACTCTATGACGATCTCGGGTCTACAGACTAACCTGCACAAGTGTCACCTAAGAACCGCCATCTGACGTGAGGTATAATACCATCTGGGAGTTCTCGACGAGTCCGTCTAATGTACCCAGTCTTCACTGAGCACCCGTATACCATCTCTGATGTCAAACACCAATGGATATGGGATCATCCATCGCCCATCTCATGGGTCGAGAAGCGTATACGCTAGTCTACACTGGTATATCGATGCCCCGTCTCGATACACCTACGACTAGGGACCTTGAAGGATGTACTTATGGACTACCATGTCCCCACTAGTATGATCTGCATCATAGTCCAGGTAGTCAAGTACACATCCTAAGGGCTTTACCAATATGTAACTATAAGACAATTTAAAGAGACTAGTATACATGTTAAGATAAAGAGCAACCAGATAGCATACTATCATATCGAGCAAGAAAGTCATCTCTATATATGTCCAAGCATCCAATATAATATACATCATCTGTACAATACTGGCCTCTAGGGCATACATACAACTAACAGGGGCTGGGTAATCCACAAGCACATACATCATGTTCGGTATAGAATCAGAGTATCACCATTTGGTAATACTAGGTGATATTCACCAACTGCTTTGGATGCAATACTTGTACTATTCCCTACTTGAACGGAATGATCACATTTTCCCAGTTCTCTACCTTTCCGTAGCCCATGCAACTGTTTACATATGTGGGATCCTGATCCGGTATCCAATACCCAGGACGTAGGGTGAACTGAAAAACAGTTCTCAATGACAAACACACCCGAAGAAGGTGCATCAACATGCATGTTCTCCGTTTGGGCGGCGAGAGAATCCAGATATTCTCCTGTTTCATGTTCATTCTTATAACACTTATAAGATAGAACGGGTTCAACGTTCCCCTGCACAGTATAACATGCGGGTTCGGTCAATACATCCATATTATTATCTTGATTAAGGCATGACATGGTCGCTACCTGGAGAGAGAGAGAAGAAAACACTTTAGCGTATGCTCTTGCAAGATCAGATTGGTTATTATCTTATCTAATCAGGATGGCTCCCACTGGTTTTTATCAAATCTTCCTTCAAACCCTAAAAGGAAAGATTAGTCGGGATTAATTACACCCTACAACTTCGCCGATCTTTCAGCCAGGCCAGTGTCAGTACTTTGAGGAAGGTTCCCTGTGCTTTCGCACGGACCTAATTAAAGTAGACCTCGTTTTCCCACAGGCGTAACCCCGTTGACACCTTTCTAGACACCTACTTGATCGGCTAATTGTCCTGTGTAAAACTCTCCCAGGAGTAACAATTACTCGCAGTGGGTATCGGGATCCAACTATCTCATAGAAGGTATGCAATCTCATTGCAAATTTCAACACTTGAAATTCCCGATAATGCTTTTGCCACTAGCGTCCCATGACCTTGACGGAGGCCAAACTACACACAGGGCGCTAGTCAAGTTCAACCCGTCATTTCTTGATTGAATTAAACCCACCCATATGACCCTTGACGGAGGCCAAACTACGCCGTACGAATACCCTAATCCAATCGCATCATATGCTAACAGATAAGCACTAGTTAGCTACCATACACTACGCCTTGACGGAGGCCAAACTACCGCAGCATGAATACTAAGTAGTACTTATCTGAAATGTCGGAGGGCTACGACAGGTTTTTTTGAAAACCTATTGCGTAATGAACTTGATATCGTTGTAGAGTCAAGTGAAGTTTTGAAATGGAGTGATTTTGAGGCTTTTATTAGTTTTGCTAAAGAGGTCACTCCCGGTGAAGGGATCTCGGCTCTTTCCTCATCGAATAAGGTGCGGGATATATCATACATATCACTGTGCAAAGCAAAACTCCAAAAGCAATCAAAAGCAAACCGAGTGTTGTAGCATCTGCCAGTTTTGCTAAAGAGGTCACTCCCGGTGAAGGGATCTCGGCTCTTTCCCCATCGAATAAGGTGCAGGATATATCATATATACCACTGTACAAAGAAAAACTGTAGCTACCCTTTTATTTTAAAATTTGATTCTACAACATCTTTTAGGTTTCTTTTCTTTCATTAATCACATTAATGAAGTCCCATCATTTAAGTCACCTAAACATCACAGATAAATACGACGTACACTTATGCCATCCGCATTCGCCTCGATGTCCCCTCGTGCACCGTTAGGTTAGGTAACTAACGGCAGAGCAGGGCAGGGCTAGCGCGGGTGTAAAACATAAGTAACGCCTATATAATATATCATATATACTATATACTGTATCCATCAGAACATATCAAATGATCACATCACAGATATCGCAGCAGAAACATAGATATAATGTGGGATATTCTAGGACGTCCGTATTTAGTATTTAGCCAACAATAGAAAATACAGATTCCACAGTCGCGATAAATAGCCAAGCCCACACCCTGGACCCCTACGAGAGCGGCAAGCGACCCTACCAATACTAGAGTATAGGAGACCCGGTCTCGACTCTTCCAGATGGCCTCCCACTGAACCCCAGAACCCGGTCACCTGTGCTCCCCTCCTAATGCGGAAAAGTAAATAATATACAACACTGGTGGCATCGACCTCAACCCGGAAGTGCCCCCAAAAAAAAAAGAATATTACATTTGAATTTACATGAATGAAAATATAAAACTCTCATCTCACATAAAACCCCCCGGCTATTCAATTGCGACAATCCTGCACATCATATCTCAGCAACACATAATATCTCATATATCATCAACGTAAGTAAGTATGCGTACCCCAATTGTCGTTGACGTATAGCAACGAAACCGACGATATCGACATACTACACTTACGGTCACAGAAAAGAAAGTGTAAAACTGCAATATCTGGAATCCACATTCTCTTTAGACATCGTAAATGCGAAATATCACATACTTCGTATTTCATGTCCAATTATATGAATTCCACATATTGCATCTCATTCCAGATAATTAGACGGTATTAAAGTTTTCGAACGAACGATCAAATACCCAAGATTCGCTAAAGCTCAACACTTGAGCGGAGTTCAAAAAACCCGGAGTGTGACACAGTGGTAGCGGTCCAGCCGTAGAAGGGTCAAGCCAAGGACTCACATGTGGCACGCCGTACTGCCCCAAACCCTAATGTTCAAAGGGCAGTTCAAGACGGTCACATAATCGAGTTAAGGTTTGTTGTCTTCTAAAGGGTCCACCACAAACAAACTTGCATGTATTTCCGAAAGATTTTAAACCCCGTGAAAAGTGAGCAAATGATACTCGTTCAATCACTTTAATACATTCTAATTAATCCGGAAAAGTCACGAAATCAAAATTCCGATCGAATCGACGAGTCCAAAACCATCTCCAGAATTTACAGAACTAAATTCAGATTAAAAATACTCCAAAACAATAAACAAGCAGAGTCATGAGTTACTGTACAAAAACCAGACCATGATTCAACAGAACGGCCGCGGAACCGCGGCCTACGCAGGCTATTGCCGCGGTTCCGCGCTCATATTTACTGTTCATGGTCTCGTTTTTCGCAGTAACTCTTTTATTTACCTGCTGAATTTTTTGCATATTTTTAATTCTGAAAATAACCAGATTTTAAAAAATGTCCAGAGAGCATTCTAAAAGGCCGTATTTCGGTTCGATCGGAGTTTTAACTTCGTAAAAAAGTCGCCTAATGTTCTAGGTCGGCTCTGATACCAATGAAAGGTTTACCTAGCACCTCATGAAGGGTTTGGAAGCATCACATGTACCAAAGGTGGAGTCTTTAGGGTGCTAAGTAAACTTACAAAGGATCTATCCTAGAAAATTAGGGTTTTTAAAACTTGCATATCATCATATGAAAGAAAAGCTAGGGTTTAGAGAGTACAACCTTTGTAGCTCCCTACGCTAGACTCCTCGGCTACTTGGGGTTTGAAAAATCTCCGCTTGAACTCCTCTAGGTCACCGATGATCCACCCGGAGTCCGCTTTGTCCAAGCTAGCAACCTCACCCGGTCAAGAGAACGAAATGAAGCTAACACTCCAAAAAAGTGGGCTAGACTTGTGTAGAATGGTGTTGTGGTTCTCTTTCTCACTTCAAAATCCTAACTTGATGAATATATTGCTCACTACAAAAATCTAGTGAGCAAATGAGAGAGGAAGAAGAAGATGATGGCTATATTTTTTAACAAGAGTGAAAAGAATAACCCTTATCCAAGGAAAAAGAAAATATATCAATATATATTTTCTTGTTCTCATCTCAAACCATGGTTTAAACAATGAATATATTATTAAACTTGAGTTAAAACACAAAAGGAAAGTTTACCCAAAGTTAAAAGGTGGGTGAGAATGGTTAGGTCAAAAGAAGAGTGTAGAAACAAAACAATCATAACCATTTCATTTTTCCTTTTTGTTTTAAATCAAATGTAATAAAATCAATATTTAAAACCATGGTGTGAGTCTTATATTGCCACCATTTCCATGTATGCACAACCATGAAGGATGTATGTATGTATGTATGTATGTGTGAATGTACATCCATATGTGCATGAATCCAAAAAAGAGAACATACATGCATGCATACATCCATCAAGTATGAGAAAGGATTTCTAGTGAGAAACTAATGGTTAAATGATAAATCAACACTTGATTTATCAATCCGGTCATATCACATATGACCCTAACCAAAAGCAAGCCGCCCGATCAATATACGGTATCCATATACTCGCATTTTAATCGGGTCCATGCGCATATCGCATACGCGCACCATAACATTTCGCCTGGACTAGGTAACTCCTTTGTGGGACTCTGAGACTCGTCAATACGCCGGCAGTGGGTGATGATCATATCAAGCAACCCCAAGCCGCAAGCGGTCAGCTAAACGTAACGGCCACCGAGGTATTGAACGATCAGAAGAGAACAAGCGAACCAGCAACAACTCCCGTCGAGCCAACCGACAACACTTCCCGCATAATCCGGTCTCCTCGTCTGATATGTCGCATATCAAGTCTAGGGGTGGTAAACGTCAGACCCCAATAACCGATAAGTCGTGCCGATGTGAGGCTCATAACGGGTCGAGAAACTACTGGTAACACTTACCAGCAAATCTCTGAATCAGCCCTGGCCAGGGACTTCCCTGTTACGGCCAATCGAGCACAGCGCAACATCAACCTCTAATACCGGGAGAGACGAAACCCCTCCTATCGCTCATTGCCTCCATGTGACTCGGGACTGTACCCAAAAACCATCGTTTTGCACGCCCTCATGGACGCGGTAAGGTGGAAATCAAAGCACAGTGGGAATCACACAAGACTCTATGACGATCTCAGGTCTACAGACTAACCTGCACAAGTGTCACCTGAGAACAGCCATCTGACGTGAGGTATAATACCATCTGGGAGTTCTCGGCGAGTCCGTCCAGTGTACCCAGTCTTCACTGAGCACCCGTATACCATCTCTGATGTCAAACACCAATGGATATGGGATCATCCATCGTCCATCTCATGGGTCGAGAAGCGTATACGCTAGTCTACACTGGTATATCGATGCCCCGTCTCGATACACCTACGACTAGGGACCTTGAAGGATGTACTTATAGACTACAATGTCCCCACTAGTATGATCGGCATCATAGTCCAGGTAGTCAAGTACACATCCAAAGGGCTTTACCAACATGTAACTATAAGACAGTTTAAAGCGACTAGTATACATGTTAAGATAAAGAGCAACCAGATAACATACTATCATATCGAGCAAGAAAGTCATCTCTATATATGTCCAAGCATCCAATATAATATACATCATCTGTACAATACTGGCCTCTGGGGCATACATACAACTAACAGGGGCTGGGTAATCCACAAGCACATCCTTATGCAGGTCCCTAGTCGTAGGACTATCGAGACATGGCATCGATACCCCGGAGTAGACTAGCGTATGCGCTTCTCATCCCAACAGGGGAGACGGTCTGTCCCACAGCCGTCAGTACGTCGTACTTGAGATAGTATGCGGGCTCTCTTTAGGTTACGAGTACACTGTACAGGACTCATCGGGAACTGTTGGTTGGTACTATACCTATCGTCAGTTATCATTTCCCAGGTAACATGAGTACAACTTAGTCCGCTGACTTGACACTGTCACTTCGCCTCGAGTGTGTTCCCACTTTACTTAGATTACTACCCTACCACGGCTAAAAGGAGTCGTGCAAACAGGTAGTAGTTGGGTGCAGTCCCGAAGCACTTGGAGGCAGTGACGGTTAGACAGGATGCGTCTCTCCCGGTATTGGGGGTTGATATCGCGCTGTGTCTAGGAGAGCCATTACACAAAGTCCCTGGCCAGGGCAAGCGAGATATACTGTTAGGTTTCCAGCGTTATCTCAGGGTGTTCTGGGCTGCACTCCGACACGACTTTTACCGGTATTATGGGACTGACGTTTACCGCCCCTAGGCCCGCCATGCGATATTCTCAGACGAACAGACCGGACGGTACGCAGATTGTCACATTCAGGCTCAGTAGGAGTTCAGATGGGTTTCACCTCGTCCGTCTTCTTATCGGCATCTCCCTGGGGGCCGTTACGCACAGCTAGTGCCGCTTGCGGTCTGTGGTTAAACCCACTTCCAGCGTAGTGTCGAGTCTTTAGAGTCCCACACAGGAGCTATTCGCCTTTAGGTAAAAGAGTTGAGGTTGCATGGTATTGCGACAGGGTTCGGTCACATCCGTGCACTTGTGCACATTTAGTGTCCTGGCGGTTATCACTAGCGGGCATTGGTTTAAGCCAGATCCTAGTGTACGTTTTGGGATTGGTTTTATCTCGTTTGTATTCGTGTTCCACGGAACGCGGATGCGGGTGTGTATGCACAGTTGACAAAGAGACAGAGGCAGAGGATTCTCATTAGGGTTGTTGACTGTTTACTTTTGCTAAACCCTAATGAGAATAAGAAATATGATTAATGATAATATTAATTAAGTATTATTGTGCCATGGTTGGGTTGAAGGGTTGACTTTGATGACTTGTTGACTTTTTTGACCGGTTGACTAGGTTGGACTAGTTGACCATCATCATGACAATGGCTATCATTTCTTGGCATTGACCTTGGCTTGCCTGTTGGTTCACAAATTGCATTTAATGCAAGAAATGATATAGCCATTTGATATGATAACAACCATCACATAATACTCAATTATTATTATGTGTTATGATGATTTTGGAATATGAGAGCAAGGGTGACAAAAGTCTTGCTCATTCTTTCATTTGCTTTCTCTCTCATGAAAGCTCTCTCATCCTCAAGCTCTCCCTCTTCCTATTGCTCTCTCTCTAGTTCAAGGCAAAAACCTCTCATGTGTTGAGAATCATTTGCCTTGGAGATAAAAACCCAAAACACTTCTCTACTCATCCTAGTACACAAAGTCTAGCAAGCCATGTGTTCTAGTTTCCTCTAGTTTGAGGTTGAAGCCAAAGGTAGAAGCTTTCAGGTGGATCCATCTTCGGCACAACGAGAAGACGAGGAGAGAACCATCCGACCACCACAAGAAGACCAAGAGAAGGAGTTCAAGTTAAGGTATAACCCCTAACCGAGTAGTTAAAACTCTTGTTAGGTTGTTAGATAGTTGTTTAACAAAATCCGTATTTTGAGTCCATGTTACCACCAAAAGAAAAATCGTTTTTCATCATTTCTGCAAGTCCGAAAGAACCGGGAGAGGTAACGTAGACTTACAGTGGTATCAGAGCCCAGTTAAACACTATCTAACATGTTAGCAAAGTAACTAGAAGTTCGATAGGAAAAAAAAGTCACGAAATACGCCCGAAATGTATAGTTTCTGCCGAATTTTTTTCGTGTTCAAAATTTAGTTAATCATGTACTAAAAATCGGCTCAGGGTTTTTAAAGAACAAGCAAGAAAAATGGTCCACTGACTCGGTCAAGGCGCCGCGGAACAGCGGCAGGAGCATGCTCCCGCCGCGGATCCGAGGCCGAGTTGACTCGGTCGTAGCATAATTTTCCTGCACTGTTTTTCTGGGGGTGTTTTGGGGTTTTTGGAATATGATTTTTCTTCCCAGATTTTCCAGAAAGCAAATTTGTTTTTGGGGTTTAAAAATCCGTATTTTGATCGAACTTCTAAAGACTTAAGCTAACGGGTTATATCTGTGATGTGATATATGTATTGAACGTTTGCTAATCGCTATACGTCGATTAGTGGGGGTTAAACATATCTGTGATCTGTAATGTTGATCGTATGTGTATATGAATTCAATGGATTGTCGCGGATGAATAGCCGGGGGGTTGTGAGATGAGAGTTTTCTTTTTCTTTCAATTCAAGTAATTTGTAATTGATGTAATATTTTTTATATGGCCGCACAACCGGGATGGGGTTGTATCCGTCATTGTATAATTTCTTTTACTGTTTTTTCTCCTAGGATAGACCCAAGGTGGGATGCACAAACTACCGGGTATCTCGAAGTGCCGAGTGGCCTACTCACGGTGTTGAGGGAGGTTGCTTCGCTTCGGGTACTTGGCGGGTAGTTTGCCGCACCCGTTGGGGTCTAGGGTGGGGTCTTGGCTATTCATCGCGACCGTATAATCCACTCTTCGTTACAAGCTCGTACGGAATGCGGATTCCTAGTATATCCAATGTGTTCATCTGTGATTTGGAATGGCTATCATTGCCTGTGATGAATGTGTATATCAATATATGATATCTATTTAGGCGTTGCTTATGTTATGCATCCGCGCTAGTCCAGCCCCCGCTCTGTCGTTAGTTAAGTAACCTAACGGGTAATGACGGGGCCCCATGGCGAATGCGGATGGCATAAGCGTACGTCATATTTTCGTTGTTTTCTGCAATGGTAGGATTAAATGATGGGACGCATTAAATTAATGCAAGAAAATAAACCAAAGTTGAGTCGTTGGAACACTTTCAAAACCACTCGGTTTCTTTTCAAAAACAGCTTTTAAATGCGGAGCTTAAGCCACTCCTTTTAGAAGCTATCTCGTTCCATCGATTATATCAAGTTCACTACGTTCACGGTTTTGCCAAAACCATTCGTAGCCCTCCTTCGTTTCACATGGATAGTCAATAGTATTCAAGCTATGTTTGTTGGCCAAAGTCAAGGCATAGTGATTGGTAGCTATTGGGTGTTCATGTGCAGCATAGATAGATGTGTTGGTTTGGGACAGTCGTACTGCCTTGTTGGCCAAAGTCAAGGGTAGGTATGGGTGGGTTCAAATTAACCTAGAGAATGACGGGTAGAACTTAACATGTGACTTATGATTTGTTGTCCAAAGTCAAGGTCATAAGAGCATGGGGCAAAAATCCACATCGGGGGTTTCAAAAGAACTGAAACTTGCTAGCGCTGCATACCATTTGGAGTGTGATGATTCTGGTAGGATTCCTTCAGTTTTGTCACGCAATGATATTTGGATCCCGATCCTACTGTGAGTATATGCTACTCCTCGGGAAATTTCTCACTTAACGATCAATGCTATAAACCAAGTAGGTGTCTAGAAGGGTGTTAGCGGGGCTACGCCCACAGGGAAAAGAGGTTATTTAATTAAGGAACTTCGCGAAAGCGTTGGAAAACCTCCCTCGAAGTACCGACACTAGCCTGGCTGAACGGTTAAGCAAGTATTGTACGGTGAGATTGATCCTGACTAATTCTTCCTTTTTGGTTTGAAGAGGGATTCGAGAGACAGTGGGAGCCATAATGTTTAGACAAATTAAAAACCACTCTAAACTTGCAAGAGCATCATGCTAAAGTGTTTCTTCTCTCTCTCCTAATTGCAGCGACCAAACATCATGACTGGACTTAAGTTACTACTAGATAAAAACATACTGACAGGGCCAAACTACAAAGATTGGCTCAGGAATGTCAAAATGGCAATCACTTATGACAAGTTGGGGTATCTCCTCACCACTAAAGCTCTCCCTGTCCCAGGTCCCAAAACCAGCGTCGCGGATAAGGAAATCCGTAAGACCTAGGAAATCGATTGCGCGAAGGCCAAGTGCCTCGTGCTTGCCTCTATGGACAATGAACATCATAGGAGGCACGAGAATATGGACATTGAATCCATATTTCTCCATACAAAAGAACTGTATGGAGAGCAATCCCGTATCGCCAGATACGAAGTCTCGAAAAAGCTGTTTTCGGCGAGATTGGCTGTCGGATCATCGGTGGCGGAACACGTTCTTAAGATGATTGGCTTCATTGAGGAGCTCGCGGACCTTAGGACCACGTTAGATAACAAGCTCTACACGGGCTTCATTCTCCAGTCCCTTCCTTCCACTTACGCCCAGTTTATCATGAACTTCAACTTACAAGAAAAAGAAGTTGAACTTTCAGAACTCCTCAACATGCTGAGGAGTGCAGAGGGCACCCTACAAAAAGGTAGGGAAACATCAACTTTGTTTGTAAGAGGATCTTCCTCTTCTAGGTCCAAGGCGAAAGCCAAGGGAAAGAAGAAGAAAGCCCCCGCCAAACCAAGGGGCGGTGTTAGTAAAGTGGATACGAAGGGAAAGACAAAGGCAACAAAGGTAGCGGGAAAGCTTGTGGGAAAGGAAGAATGCTTTTACTGTCACAAGAGTGGATACTAGAAAAAGGATTGCAGGGCTTGGAAGGCCAGAACCCAGGATCTGAAGCAAGTTGCGGCTTCAGCTTCAGGTGTGTATGTTATTGAAAAATGTATATCAATAAACTCTACATCCTGGGTATTAGATACCGGATCAGGATCTCATATCTTTAATTCTTTATAGGCACTGAGAAGGCGTAGGGTTTTGAAGGCAGGTGATATGACCCTCAGAGTTGCAAACGGAGCTGGCATGGATGCTGAGTCCGTGGGGGACTATCACCTGGGGTTGTCAAATGGACACGTTTTGGTTTTGCGTGATAGTTATTTTGTACCCAATGCAACATGTAATATCATATCTGTATCTTTATTATCTAAAGAAGGGTATGAATTTGCATTTGTAAGTAATGTTGTGAACATTCACCTTAATCAAGTTTTGATTGGGTCAGGTACATTAAGCAATGGTATATACGTATTAAACCAACCACAGATTTTCAATGTCCAGAATACACACAAAAGAAAGTATCCGGAAACAAATCAGGCTTTCTTATGGCATTGTAGACTGGGTCACATCAATGAGAAAAGGTTGACGAAGTTACATACAGAAGGATATTTGGATCCGTTCGAATATCAATCATATGCAACTTGTCAATCCTGTCTCAACGGAAAGATGACAAAGACTCCGTTCACTGGACACGGAGTAAGAGCGAGCGAGCTCTTGGGACTCGTACACAGCGACGTGTGCGGTCCAATGTCTACACATGCGCGAAGCGGTTATTCTTACTTCATTACTTTTACGGATGACTTTTCAAGGTACGGATATGTCTTCTTAATGAAACATAAATCCGAAGCCTTTGGAAAATTCCAGGAATATAAGAATGAAGTAGAAAAATAAACAGGCAAAAGTATCAAGACACTGATATCTGATCGAGGTGGTGAATACTTAAGTGCCGAGTTCCTGGATTACTTAAAAGAGAATGGAATTCTCTCTCAGCTTACTCCTCCATACACTCCGCAACATAACGGTGTATCGGAGAGACGGAACCGGACCCTATTGGATATGGTACGTTCCATAATGAGTAACGCTGAGTTACCGCGATCATTCTGGGGATATGCACTAGAATCAGCTGCATACCTTTTAAACCGAGTTCCAACTAAGACTGTGCCTACCACACCATATAAGATGTGGTGTGGGAAGAAACCCTATCTTAAGAACATTAAGACATGGGGATGTCCAGCTTTTGTCAAAAAGCAGCATGCGGACAAACTCGAGGCACGCTCAGTACAGTGCAAGTTTGTGGGATAACCAAAGAACTCCAAGGGATATTTCTTCTATTGCGAAGAGGAACTAAAGGTTTTTGTTTCTCGTCATGCCCACTTCTTGGAAACTGAGTTTTTGGAAAATCAGATAAGTGGGAGCGCAATAGAACTGGAAGAAATTTCAGAACCATGAGCTATTACTGAAAGCTTAGTAGAACCAGAGGGTTCGAAAGATCAGGACATTCCTGCGCCGCTCCGCAGGAGTAGTAGGCAGTCTCATCCGTCCGAGAGATACTACGGTTTTCTCATAGACGGGGATAAAGAGGATTGCATCATTGATAGTGATGAGCCGACTAGCTTCCAGCAAGCCATTCAGAGCGTCGACTCGGTAAAATGGCTGGATGCAATGCGGACCGAAATGGAGTCCATGTACACCAACAATGTATGGACGTTAGACGTTGCTCCAGATAGGGTAAAACCCATAGGATGCAAGTGGATCTTCAAAAGGAAGATTGGTGTAGATGGACAGGTTGAGACCTATAAAGCTAGACTTGTTGCAAAGGGTTTTCGTCAAAGACCTGGTTTGGACTATGACAAAACCTTTTCTCCAGTGGCTATGCTGAAATGCATTCGGATCCTTCTTGCCATTGTTGCCTTCCACGATTATGAGATTTGGCAGATGGACGTAAAGACCGCTTTTCTGAATGGAAATTTAGAGGAGTGTGTCTATATGGACCAGCCAGAGGGTTTCATTCAGAGTGGGAGCAGCAGAAAGGTGTGCAAGTTGCTTAAGTCCATCTATGGACTAATGCAGGCATCACGGAGTTGGCACATCTTTTTTGATGAGACGGTCAAAGAATTTGGCTTTATCAAAAATCCTGATGAATCATTCATCTATAGTAGATTTGTAGCAAGAACTGTCGTATTCCTCGTATTGTACGAGGATGACATTCTTTTGATAGGAAATGACATTCCTATGCTACAATCTGTCAAGGGATTCTTGTCACACAGGTTCTCCATGAAAGACCTGGGTGATGCCTCTTATATTCTGGGGATCCGGATCTATCGTGACAGATCCAAGAGGATATTGGGACTTTCACAGTCCAGGTACATCGACACCATACTGAGAAGATTCAGTATGGAAAATTCCAAGCGCGGTAATCTACCGGCTTGTCACGGGATCACCCTCTCCAAGGAGATGTCTCCCAAGACTGATTTTGAAAGGGATCGCATGTCTATTATACCCTACGCTTCTGCGGTAGGCTCTATAATGTATGCGATGTTGTGTACCAGACCAGATGTAGCTTAGGCACTGAGTGTGGTAAGCCGGTATAAGTCAAACCCTGGGGAGAAACACTGGATAGCGGTAAAGAACAATCTCAAGTACCTGAGAAGGACTAAGGAGATGTTCTTGGTGTATGGCGAAAAAGACCTCCAGCTCGAGGCCTTTGCTGACTCCAGCTTCCACAGTGACAAGGATGATTCCAAGTCCGTCTTTACCCTCAATCGAGGGGCGGTGTGTTGGAAGAGTTCCAAACAGGAAATTGTTGCTGACTCGATGATGGAAGCGGAATATATCGCTGCTGCAGATGCGCAAAAGAAGCCGTCTGGATAAGGAAGTTCTTGAAAGAACTTCTGGTGGTTCCGTCCATTGTTGATCCAATACCTCTATATTGCGACAAAAACGGGGCTATAGCTTTAGCAAAGGAACCCAAGTCCCATCAGAAGTCCAGACACATCTTGAGGCGGTATCACCTTATCAGGGAGATCGTGGGTTGCCAGGAGATCGAGGTTCAGAGAGTTGCCACGGAAGATAACACTGCTGATCCACTCACGAAGGCCTTACCCCAGACTCAGTTCGAGCGGCCGATCGAGTTGATAGGTCTTCGATACGCCAGTACATGGCCTTAGTGCAAGTGGGAGATTGTTAGTGTATATGCCCTAGAGGCCATTACTGTATCATACTAATTAGTATATTACTTAATGGAAGCTTGGGATATTCACCTTGTATAGACAATCTTGCTCAAAATAGTAGTATACTACTTGGTTTGTTTCTACTTTAATGTGTACATGTGTTTATTTTAGTATATCACTTATACACATTAGTGGAGCCCTTAGGATCTTTGCTTGATTACCAGCGTTGGGATGGCAGTCACACTCGTGGGGGCTGGGTAATCCACAAGCACATCCTTATGCAGGTCCCTAGTCGTAGGACTATCGAGACATGGCATCGATACTCCGGAGTAGACTAGCGTATGCGCTTCTCATCCCAGCAGGGGAGACGGTCTGTCCCACAGCCGTCAGTACGTCGTACTTGAGATAGTATGCGGGTGCTCGTTAGGTTACGAGTACACTGGACAGGACTCGTCGGGAACTGTTGGTTGGTACTATACCTATCGTCAGTTATCGGTTCCCAGGTTATATGAGTACAGCTTAGTCCGCTGACTTGACACTGTCACTTCGCCTCGAGTGTGTTCCCACTGTACTTAGATTACTACCCTACCATAACTCAAAGGAGTCGTGCAAACAGGTAGTAGTTGGGTGCAGTCCCGAAGCACTTGGAGTCAGTGACGGTTAGACAGGATTCGTCTCTCCCGGTATTGGGGGTTGATATCGCGCTGTGTCTAGGAGAGCCATTACACAAAGTCCCTGGCCAGGGCAAGCAAGATATACTGGTAGGTTTCCAGGGTTATCTCAGGGTGTTCTGGGATGCACTCTGACACGACGTGTACCGCTATTAGGGGACTGACGTTTACCGCCCCCTAGGCCCGCCATGCGATATTCTCAGATAAACAGACCGGACTGTACGCAGATTGTCACATTCAGGCTCAGTAGGAGTTCAGTTGGGTTTCACCTCGTCCGTCTTCTTATCGGCATCTACCTGGGGGCCGTTACGCACAGCTAGTGCCGCTTGCGGTCTGTGGTTAAACCCACTGCCAGCGTAGTGTCGAGTCTTTAGAGTCCCACACAGAGAGCTATTCACCTTTAGGCAAAAGAGTAGAGGTCGTATGGTTTTGCGACAGGGTTCGGTCACATCCGTGCACTTGTGCACGTTTAGTGTCCGGGCAGTTATCACTAGCGGGCTTTGGTTTAAGCCAGATCCTAGTGTACATTTTGGGATTGGTTTTATCTCGTTTGAATTCGTGTTCCTCAGAACGCGGATGCGGGTGTGTATGCACAGTTGACCGAGAGACAGAGGCAGAGGATTCTCATTAGGGTTGTTGACTGTTGACTTTTGCTAAACCCTAATGAGAATAAGAAATTTGATTAATGATAATATTAATTAAGTATTATTGTGCCATGGTTGGGTTGAAGGGTTGACTTTGTTGACTTGTTGACTTGGTTGACCGGTTGACTAGGTTGGACTAGTTGACCATCATCATGACAATGGCTATCATTTCTTGGCATTGACCGTGGCTTGCTTGTTGGTTCACAAATTGCATTTAATGCAAGAAATGATATGGCCATTTGATATGATAACAACCATCACATAATACTCAATTATTATTATGTGTTATGATGATTTTGGATTATGAGAGCAATGGTGACAAAAGTCTTGCTCATTCTTTCATTTGCATTCTCTCTCATGAAAGCTCTCTCATCCTCAAGCTCTCCCTCTTCCTCTTCCTCTCTCTCTAGTTCAAGGGAAAAACCTCTCATGTGTTGAGAATCATTTGCCTTGGAGATAAAAACCCAAAACATTTCTCTGCTCATCCTAGTACACAAAGTCTAGCAAGCCAAGTGTTCTAGTTTCCTCTAGTTTGAGGTTGAAGCCAAAGGTAGAAGCTTTCAGGTGGATCCATCTTCGGCACAACGAGACGACGAGGAGAGAACCATCCGACCACCACAAGGAGACCAAAAGAAGGAGTTCAAGTTAAGGTATAACCCCTAACCGAGTAGGTAAAACTCTTGTTAGGTTGTTAGATAGTTGTTTAACAAAGATCCGTATTTTGAGTCCATGTTACCACCAAAAGAAAAATCGTTTTTCATCATTTCCGCAAGCCCGAAAGAACTGGGAGAGGTAACGTGGACTTACACGGTGTGTTCCCACTGTACTTAGATTACAACCCTACCACGGCTCAAAAGAGTCGTGCAAACTGGTAGTAGTTGGGTGCAGTCCCGAAGCACTTGGAGGAAATGGCGGTTAGACAGGATTCGTCTCTCCCGGTATTGGGGGTTGATATCGCACTGTTTATGGAGAGCCATTACGCAAAGTCCCTGTCCAGGGCAAGCGAGATTTACTGGTGGCTTCCAGTAGTTTCTTAAGGTGTAATGGGCTTCACTCCGACACGACTTATACCGCTATTAGGGGTCTGACGTTTACCGCCCATAGGCCTGATATGCGATAGTCCTAGACGAACAGACCGGACTGTACGGAGATTGTCACATCTGGCTCAGTAGGAGTTCGGATAGATTTCTTTATCGTCCTTCTTATCGACATCCACTTGGGGACCGTTACGTACAGCTAGTGCCGCATGCGGTCTGTGGTTAAACCCACTGCCAGCATAGTGTCGAGTCTTTAGAGTCCCACACAGAGAGTTTCCCTGCACCGGCCAAAAGGTGTAGAGGCCGTATGGTTTTACGGCAGGGCCGCGATCACATACGTACACTTGTGCACGTATTTTGATCGGGCAGATAATACTAGTGGGCTTTGGTTTAAGCCAGATTCTAGTATTATACAGATGGATTTATTCAGTCAAAGATTATCCGTGATTTTCGGAAATACGGATGGGTGGGGCAGTCTCGTAATTTGTCGGGAAGCTTCTAGAAGAAGGTGACTCATTTGTGTTTAATTCTTTTTAGGATTTAAACAAATGAGGTGGAGAGATGAGTTGTAAGTTTTTATTAAATGCTTAATGACTCATGAGGTGATTCACCATTTAGTATTAAATGAAGCTCACAAGATATTTCTAGATATTTGATAAATAGATATTTGTATGCTTCATTATATTCTTTCATGAGTTATTATTCATATCATTATCACAAAAGCTTTCTCTCTCCTCAAGTCTTCATCTTCTTCTTCAAACCCTAATAGCTCTCATGAGTTGAGAAACCTAGGGTTTAAGTGACTAACTAATCCATCTTATTACTCTACACCCTCTAGGACTTCTAGATTAGCGATCTAGAAGCCGTAGTTATCTCAGATTCGAGATAGGAGCTCGGACTATAGACTCTCGGGTGGATCGTCTTTGACTCGAGGAGGCCGTTGAGGTGCCGACGCTCCATAGAGCCTACAAAGCGTGGAGGATAGCGATGAAGATCTGAAGGACAAGTAACATGAGGTATAACATCGAATCAGAGTAGTTAAACCTTTCGTAGTTTGCTAGTAATGGTTTAGACACGATCCGTGTGCTCAAGTCCGTGTTACGAAGCTTTGATAATTGTTTTTCATATATTCCGCCTCCCCGCAAGCTCGTGGGGTGCGTGACATGGACTTACAGTGGTATCAGAGCCTACTAAACCTTTACTAGCTTGTTAGCAACTAATTAGAACTTCGATCGTCGGAAAAACGCGAAAACATAACCCCGGACCCCACAAGTTTCTGTCAATTTTAAACGTGTTGAAAAAATTATTTGATATGTATGAAAATTCACAGCAGGGAATTCTAAGAATACTGGAGAAATACGAGGAGCTAACTCATTTAGACTGCCGCGGATCCGCGGCCAAGTCAACTCAGAGTTGACTCTTATTTGCACAGTAACTCTTAATTTGTGGTGCTTTGTTTTCCTGTATATTCTGTTTCTGCCCAGGTTATTTCAGTGCTGGCTTGCATTTGGGGTAGACTCGGAAAAAAGGTTGTCGATCGATATTCTAAGTTATTTGCTAATCGGGTTTTATCTATAATGATTAATGTGGACGTAAACCTCCCCTAATTGCTAGTTTGTCGGTTAGCAGGGGGTTGCACATTTCTGTAATTGTTTTTACTGGCTTGTGTATATGAACTTGATTGGATCGTTGTGATGATTAGCCGGGGTTTGAGATGAGATTTTATATTCATTTATTCGATGTAAAATGTAATATGATGTAATATTCTTTTGCGGAGCACATCCGGGATGAGGTTGTAGCCACCGTTGTATTATTTCTTTTACTGTTTTATGCTCCTAGGATAGTCCCAAGAAGGGATGCACAAACTACCGGGTAATTTGAAGTATTTAGTAGCCTACTCACGTTGATGAGGGAGACCGCTTCACTTCGGGTACTTGGCGGGTAGTTTGTCGTACCCGTAAGGGTCTAGGGTGGGATAATGGCTATTCATAACAACTGTGTAATCCGTCTTTCGTTGCAGGCTCAAAGGAAACGCGGATTGCTTGTATATCCAATAATGTTCATCTGTGATCAGGAATGCACATTATTGCGTCTGACAAATGTACAATATCTATATATGATAGCTATTAGACGTTACTTATGTTTTACACCCGGGCTAGCCCAGCCCCCGCTCTGTCGTTAGTTAAGTAACCTAACGGGTGAATGACAGGACCCAGAGGCGAATGCGGATGGCATAAGAGGACGATGTATTTTCGTAGTTTTCTGCAATGATAGGTTAATTGATGGGACACATTATGTTAATGCAAGGAAAATAAACCAAAGTTGAATCGTTGGAACAAATTTAAAAGAAACCACTCGGTTATTTTAAAAGAGCAGAATTTTTAATTGCGGAGCTTTAACCACTCCTTTTAAAAAGCTATCAGGTTCCTTCGATTATATCAAGTTCACTACGTTCACGGTTTCGCCAAAATCAGTCGTAGCCCTCCGTCATTTCTTATGGATGGTCAGTAATTTTCAAGCTATGTTTGTTGGCCTTCGTCAAGGGATAGTGTTTGGTAGCTGCTGGGGTATTCATTTGTTGCATAGATAGATGAGTTGGTTTGGGACAGTCATATTACCTTGTTGTCCTTCGTCATGGGTATGTACGGGTGGGTTCAAATTAACAAGATAATGACGGACAGAACTTGACATGTGACTTATAATTTGTTAGCCTTCGTCAAGGTCATAAGAACATGGGGCAAAAATCCACATCAGGGGTTTCTAAAGAAACTGAAACTTGCTAGTGTTGCATACCATTTGGAGTTTGATGAATGTTGGTAGGATTCCTTCAACATTATCACACGATGATATTTGGATCCCGATCCTACTGTGAGTATCCGCTACTCTTCAGGAGATTCGTCACTTAACAATCAATGCTATAAACCAAGTAGGTGTCGAGAAAGGTGTCAGCGGGGCTACGCCCCTAGAGAAAAGAGGTTATTTAATTAAGGAACTTCGCGAAAGAATTGGAAAACCTCCCTCGATGTACCGACACCGGCCTGGCTGAACGGTTAAGCAAGTATTGTACGGTGAGATCAGTCCTGGCTAATTCTTCTTTTATGGTTTGAGGAAGGATTCGAGAAACAGTGGGCGCCATCCAGTTTAGATAAACTAAAAACCAATCTAAACTTGCAAGAGCATCATGCTAAAGTGTTCCCTCTCTCTCTCTTTGCAGCGACCTTGTGACCATGATTAGGTTAGATCTAGATAACAAAATGTCTGAATCCGACTTATATGATTGGCAAAGGTTTGTCCAGATGTCCATTACCTATAACATGCTGGACCACCCTATTACTACTCTAGCCCCCACCGTCCCAGGTCCAGTTTCCACCATCGCGAATATGGATATCTGTCGGACAAGGGAAAAGGATAATGTGAATGCACAGTGCCTCGTGTTGGCATCAGTTGATGGTGTATACCATAAGCAGCACGAGAAGATGGACTTAGTTTCCATCTTTCTCTATAACAAAGATATATATGGAGAGCAATCTCATATCGCAAGATATGAGACCTCGAACGAATTATTTCAAGCGAGGTTGGCTGTCGGGTCATCTGTAGGGGACGACGTCCTTAGGATGACTAGCTATATTGATAAGCTCAAGGTCCTGGAGACCACGTTGGGAAACGGGTCATACGCTGACTTATTTCCACAGTCCCTACCCTCTACTTTCACCCTGAAAGAAACCAGGGAGACACCCGCTCTGCTTAATGGGGGACCTTCTTCTTCTGCATCCAGGGCGAAAGCAAAGGGTGAAAAGAAGAAGACCTCCACAAAGCCGATATACGGTATCAGTGAAGTAGAAGGAAAAGGAAGAGCAAAAGTTTCGGGACTTGGTGTAGGTAAGGACGGGTGTTCCTATTGTTATGGGATTGGGCATTGGCAGAAAGATTGCAGGGCTTTGGAAGCCAGTAGCCAGGATTCGAAGCATGTTGTGGCTTCGGCCTCGAGTGAGTATGTAATTGAGAACTGTTTGTCAATTAACTCTACTTCATGGGTACTAGATACCGGAGCAGGATCTCATATCTGTAATTCATTACATGCTTTGAGAAACCGTAGAGTTATCAGGGTAGGCGATTTGTCTCTCAGAGTTACGAATGGAATGAGCGTGGACGCTGAATCCGTGGGAGAATATCGCCTAGGTTTGACAAGTGGGCAGATATTGATTCTACGTAACTGTTTGTATGTACCTAGTTTGACTTGTAATATCATATCAGTATCCTCACTTTCGAGAGAGGGGTATGACTTTACATTCGTAAGCGATGTAGTTCACATCTACCTAAATCAAGTTCTGATTGGGTCCGGTACATTAGATGACGGTATATACGTATTGAATCAAGTTCAGGTTTTCAATGTCCAGAACACACTTAAAAGAAAGTCTCCAGAAATAAATCAGGCTTTCTTATGGCCTTGTAGACTAGGTCACATCAATGTAACACGGTTGACAAAGTTGCATAGAGAAGGATATTTGAATTCATTCGAATATCAATCTTATGCTACTTGTGAATCTTGTCTCATGGGAAAGATGACAAAGACTCCGTTTACTGGACACGGAGAAAGTGCGAGCGAGCTCTTAGGACTCGTACACAGTGACGTGTGCGGTTCAATGTCTACACATGCGCGAGGTGGTTATTCCTACTTCATTACTTTAAAGGATGATTTCTCTAGGTATGGACATATCTTATTAATGAAGCATAAATCCGAGGACTTTGAGAAATTCCAGGAATACAAGAATGAAGTGGAAAACCAAACAGGAAAAAGTATCAAGACACTGAGATCTGATCGAGGTGGTGAATACTTAAGTGCCGAGTTCCTGGGTTACTTAAAGGAGAATGGAATTCTCTCTCAGCTTACTCCTCCATTCACACCACAACACAACGGTGTATCGGAAAGGAGGAATCGAACCCTACTGGATATGGTTCGTTCCATGATGAGTAAGGCTGAGTTACTGCGATCTTTCTGGGGTTATGCACTAGAATCAGCTGCATATCTTTTGAACAAGGTTCCGACCAAGACTGTGCCTAACACACCATATCAGATATGGAGTGGGAAGAAACCCTATCTTCAGTACCTGAAGACATGGGGATGTCCAGCTTTTGTAAAAAAGCAGCATCCGGACATGCTCGAGGCACGCTCAGTACAGTGTAAGTTTGTGGGATATCCAAAGAACTCCAAGTGGTATTATTTCTATTACGCAGAAGAACAAAAGGTTTTTGTTTCTCGTCATGCCCACTTCTTGGAAGCTGAATTTTTAGAAAATCAGAATAGTGGGAGCACAATAGAACTGGAAGAAATTTCAGAACCATAAGCTGTTACTGAAAGTATGGTAGAACCAGAAGTTTCAGAAGAAATGGACATACCAGCGCATATCCGTAGAAGTAGTAGGCAGTCTCATCCGCCCGAGAGATCCTACGGTTTTTTCATAGACGGGGATCGAGAAGATTGCATCATTGATATTGATGACCCTACTAGCTTCCAGCAAGCCATTCAGAGCGGCGACTCGGTAAAATGGTTGGATGCAATGCGGACGGAAATGGAGTCCATGTACACTAACAAAGTATGGACTTTGGACATTGCCCTAGATGGGGTAAATCCCGTAGGATTCAAATGGATCTTCAGAAAGAAGATTGGTGTGGATGGACAGGTTGAAACCTATAAGGCTAGACTTGTTGCAAAGGGTTTTCGTCAAAGACCTAGTTTGGACTATGACGAAACCTTTTCTCCAGTGGCTATGCTCAAATCCATTCGGGTCCTTCCTGCCATTGCTGCCTTCCACGATTATGAGATCTGGCAGATGGACGTAAAGACAGCTTTTCTAAATGGTAATTTGGAAGAATGCGTCTATATGGATCAGCCAGAGGGATTCATTCAGAGTTGGAGCAGTGGTAAAGTGTGCAAGTTGCTTAAGTCCATTTATGGACTAAAGCAGGCATCACGGAGTTGGAACATCTGTTTTGATGATACTGGCAACGAATTCGACTTTATCAAGAATCCAGATGAACCATGCATATGCAGTAAGATTGTAGGTAGTTATAGTATTCATCGTCTTGTACGTGGATGACATTCTCCTAATACGAAATGATATTCCTATACTACAGTCAGTCAAAGGATTCTTGTCACAGAAGTTCTCCATGATGGTCCTTGGTGATGCCACCTACATTCGGGGGATCCAGATCTATCATGATAGATCAAAGAGGATGTTGGGACTTTCATAGTCCAGGTACATAGACACCATATTGAAAAGATTCATTATGGAAGATTCTAAGCGCGGTAACCTACCGTCTTGTCTCGGAATCAACCTCTCCAAAGAGGTGTCTTCCAAGACTGATTTGGAAAGGGATCGCATGTCGATTATACCCTACGCTTCTGCCGTAGGCTCTATAATGTATGCGATGTTATGTACCAGACCAGATGTAGCATACGCATTGAGCGTTGTAATCTGGTATCAAGCAAACCCAGTGGAGAAGCACTAGATATCAGTAAAGAACATTCTTAAGTACCTGAGGAGGACTAAGGAGATGTTCTTGGTGTATGGCGGAAAAGACCTCCATATCGAGGCCTTTGCCGACTCCAGCTTCCAGAGTGATAAGGATGACTCCAAGTCCATGTCGGGTTATGTCTTTACTCTCAATGGAGGGGAGGTCTGTTGGAAGAGTTCCAAGCAGGACACCGTTGCCGAATCAACGATGGAAGTGGAGTACATAGCTGCTTGCGATCCCGCAAAAGAAGCTGTCTGGATGAAGACGTTCCTAACAGAACTTAAGGTGGTTCCTACCATTATTGATCCAATACCTCTATATTGCGACAACAACGGCGCTATAGCTTTAGCGAAGGAACCCAGGTCCCATCAGAAGTCCAGACACATCTTAAGGCGGTATCACCAGATCAGGGAGATCGTAGATCGACGGGAGATCGAGGTAAAGAGAGTTGATACGGAGAATAACACTGCTGATCCATTCACAAAGGCCATTCCTCAGACGCAGTTCGAAAGGCTATTCGAGATGATAGGTCGGCGATATGCCAGTACATGGCCCTAGTGCAAGTGGGAGATTGTTAGTGTTTATGCCCTAGAGGCCATTACTGTATCATACTAGTTTGTATATTACTTAATGGAAGCTTGGGATATTCACAGTTGTATTGACAGTCTTGCTAAAAATGGTACTACTTGGTTTATGTCTACTTTAATATGTGCATATGTTTCTTTTAACGTATCGCTTATACATATTAGTAGAGCCCTTAGGATCTTTGCTTGATTACCAGCGTCGTGATGGCAATAACACTAGTGGGGGATGGGTAGTCTATAAGCAACATCCTATACAGGTCCCTGGTCGTAGGATTATCGAGACAGAGCATCGATACTCCGGAGTAGACTGGTGTATACGCTTCTCATCCCAGATGGGGAGATGGTCTATCCCACAGCCATGAGTACATCGTACTGGAGATAGTATGCAGGTGCTCGTTAGGTTACGGGTACACCGGACATGACTCGTCGGGAACTGCAGGTTGGATTTATACCCATCGTCAGATAGCAGTTCCCACGTGACATAAGTACAGCTTAGTCCATCGACTTGATACTGCTACTTCGCCTCGGGTGTGTTCCCACTGTACTTAGATTACTACCCTACCACAGATCAAAAGAGTCGTGCAAATAGGTAGTAGTTGGGTGCAGTCCCGAAGCACTTGGAGGCAGTGGCGGTTAGACAGGATTCGTCTCTCCCGGTATTGGGGGTTGATATAGCGCTGTGTATGAAGAGCCGTTACGCAAAGTACCTGGCAAGGGCAAGCGAAATTTACTGGTGGCTTCCAGTAGTTTCTAAAGTTGTAATGGGCTTCACTCCGACACGACTTATACCGCTATTAGGGGTCAAACGTTTACCGCCCCCTAGGCTCGATATGCGATAGTCCTAGACGAACAGACCGGACTGTACGGAGATTGTCACATCAGGTTCAGTAGGAGTTCGGATGGGTTTTCTCATCGTCCTTCTTATCGACATCTACCTGGGGACCGTTACGTACAGCTAGTGCCGCTTGCTGTCTGTGGTTAAACGCACTGCCAGCATAGTGTCGAGTCTTTAAAGTCCAACACAGAGAGTTTCCCTGCACCGGGCAAAAGGTGTAGAGGCCGTATGGTTTTACGGTAGGGCCGCGATCACTTGCGTACGCTTGTGCACGTATTATGATCGGGCAGATAATACTAGCGGGCTTTGGTTTAAGCCAGATTCTAGTATTATACAGATGGATTTATTCAGTCAAAGATTATTCGTGTTTTTTGGAAATACGGATGGGAATGGCAGTCTTGTAATTTTTCGGGAAGCTTCTAGAAGAAGGTGACTTATTTGTGTATAATTCTTTTTAGGATTTAAACAAATGAGGTGGAGAGATGAGTTGTAAGTTTTCATTAAATGCTTAATGACTCATGAGGTGATTCACCATTTAGTATTAAATGAAGCTCACAAGATATTTCCAGATATTTGATCAAGAGATATTTGTATGCTTCATTATATTCTTTCATGAGTTATTATTCATATCATTATCACAAAAGCTTTCTCTCTCCTCAAGTTTTCATCTTCTTTCTCAAACCCTAATAGCTCTCATGAGTTGAGAAATCTAGGGTTTAAGTGACTTACTAATCCATCTTATTACTCTACACCCTCTAGGACTTCTAGATTAGCGATCTAGAAGCCGTAGCTATCTCAGATTCGAGATAGGAGCTCAGACTATAGACTCTCGGGTGGATCGTTGTCACGACCCGAAATGTACGGAACGTGACTGGCACTTAAATTACGAACGTCTCAAGGAGGACGTAATCTAAGTAAGCCAAAGCCCAGAAATCAAAACCAAATAAGCAGTAGAGTGAAGGAAAAACCAATCAATTGAAAGCGAATTTATCAAATAAGTCATATCAAGCCTTTTTAAAAGCAATATCAATTTTTCCGAAAATTTCGGCAGAGTCTCCTTTGTAAATACTGGCCCCCAAAATAGGTACAACAAGAATATATATGAATACAAAAAAAGGCATCCCCAAGCGGGAGCTAGCTCTTCACCACAAGGCGGTCATAAATCCCACGCAATATAAATCAGCAATGTGGAAAATAAGCATAAAAAGGCATAAGTAAGAAGCAACATGTCTGCTCAAGTGAGCACGACCCAAAGAAACAATATACATGCCCACAAATCTCACTGTCTCGCCTCTAAGTCAATATACAATAGTACTGGTAGATGATACAATAGATGGAGTACACTAGATACCATAAATATACAAGGTGGTACAAAATGATAACACAACCCACCTACGAGCAAAAGCCTCGAGTCCAGGCAAAGGAGGCAAAAGAAGCTCGTGCGCCCGCCACTACCATGCTAACGGAGCGGACCTGCAAAAAGTCTGTGGCACAATGGGGGTGAGTTTCCAACTCGTGAGTAATAAATAACATCTATAGAGGCTATCGCAAGCATGCACACAAGCATCCTAGTATCTACAATACAGATATGGCAGGATATACTAGCAGGTATGTATGCAAGATGAATGTACCAGCAGATATGAATGCAATATGAATCAACTCGTGATCTGAATATATAGGTACAAGAAGTCATATTTTTCTTTTAGGAATCTCTTTTTTTTGTTGAAATATCAGCACAATACCAATAGAATCAACAAGAATCCGTGTCCAGCATCGACACCTCAAAACTGTCTCAATCTCATGTATCCATATCAAAGTATCTCTGGCCTCAGCCGTCCGGCTGACCCATCTCAAATGTCAATATCTCATCATCTCGCGGCCACGGCCGGTATCCTCTGGATATCCTCCGTGCCAAAAAAAGTCACCGGTAGGTAGTCCATCCCCTGCCAGGATCATCGTCTACTACTCGAACTTCTTACCCGGGGGTACCTTACCGGGCCCACCATGTACCCGAGACGCTTCATCCAACTCCTCGAAACGGGTCTCGAAAACCACAGCAAACTCATGGTGGACGACACTTACATCACTAGAAAACCGTAATTTTGCATATTTTAAAAAGGGTAATAAGTTTTAGAAATTTTGCGGCTTTCCCCCGAAATCCAGAAATATCATAAATCTCAAGAAATCCTCATAAGTGCATATGTCAATGATAATGAATGCATATGGTATCACTAACCAAATTGCAATGTATGATTAATAGACTAGGCATGAACAAATGATGTAATGAGATACATGCACATGAATAGCAATTCTACAATTTTATTTTAAGGATTTAATGCAATAGCACAGGTTTACGCATCAATATGGTGACAATGTTCTAGATTATAAGTTACCTAGTGTCGTGGCATGGCAATTACCAGGGCGTGTATGTACACATGAATAGTGTTCGTGCTGCATATAAAAACCCTGGCAATGGTGCAGGTGTCCTATGGAACGAGTTCACATATGTAGGTAAAACATAGATCATGAATGTAGCAGATAACATGCGAGTATTATACCCCTAATTACTAACATCACTAAGAATCTTTTCAAATTACTAAAACTATCGGGCGACTTGCTCCATCCAAACGATAGTCCCCCGTAGATGTTACATCTACTCAACGGAAATCCCCAGCTAGTTATGTCCAATCACCGCTTTCCCTTTTTGTGCCGCGTCCGAAGTCTCCGCGACCGATCCTGGAATTTGCACCAATACAAAACATAAGGTTACATATCATGAAACGACGCAAATCCCAAACAAAAATATCAACATTCACAAGCTAGGCACAACGTGCACAAGGTGCGCGGAACACACACGAAAATCGCAGAAACTAACTAGAATCGTCGTTTTGGGCCGCCCGGCAAAACTAAAACCCGATCAAGCAAAATACCATACTCACACATCCTAAATTTCATAGGATATGCTAAAAATATAATCAAGATATCACAATAATTCATCACATAATTTTTTATAAAAACCTAGTAAGCACTAAAAATTCCGAATTCGTGCAAACATCGCGGATTTGCGATAAAGTGCACACATCATCGCGCAAACACCCAAGTTAACCATTAGAAAGCCACTACAATTAAATTAACCCAATTACCATGCTTCAAAACCCATTTTCCATACACAACCCTTTTCTTGATTTTTCAAAATGAGCAATTCCAATCCAAACTATACATGAAAACACTAAATTAACACTAATTTGAGCCCACTAAGCAAGCTAACCTCTTAGATTTAGGTTAGCAAAATACTAGATAGCAAAATAATTTAATTAACCTAATAATGGCTTTTCTAAAACCTAATTCAACTCAAGCCATGAACTTTAAAAAACCTAGAATGCAAATAGTACTAAAATTAACACTAAAACAACTAAATTAAAGGAATTTAACCATAAGAATTTAAATGGGTAGATATTATACCTCAAATCTAGAGATCTAGCAAGAAGAATTTGCCTCCAATGATGGCTTCATAGCACCATGATTCAAGTTATAAAAGCCAAGGAGAATGGGATGAAGAATTGGGATTAATTTGTGAGATTTAATTTGGATTTTGGAGCAATTTTTGATGACAATTGAAGGAAATGAAAAGAGGAAAATGGAGGTGGAGGGTGTTGGATATGTATGCCCTAGAGTCCTGTATTGTATAGGATACTAGACATGTATATGTACAGAAACAATCTTTGCTCGAAATGATAGTATGCTATCTGGTTTATCTTTATCATAATATGTGATGTGTTGATAAAGCTCTTAGGACTATGCTTGACTACCAGGATTATGATGAGATCATACTGGTGGGACCTGGGCAGTCTACAAGCATATCCTTCAATAGTTCCTAGTCGAGGGTATATCGAGACAGGGCATCGGTATTACCAGATTAGACTAGTGTGTACGTTTCTTGACCCTAGGGGCAATGGTTGATTCCACAACCATTGATGTTTGACATCAAAGATTGTACACAGGTGCTCATTAGAGAATGGGTACACCGAACAGGACTCGCTGAGAACTCCTAGATGGTATATATACCTATTGTCAGATAGCAGTTCTCTAGTGATACTTGTACAGGTTAGTCTGTAGACCCGAGATCGTCAAAGAGTCTTGTGTGATTCCCACTGTACTTTAATTTCCTCCCTACCACGGCTCTACTGAGTCGTGCAAACAGGTGGATTTTGGGTACAGTCCCGAATCATATGGAGAAAGTGAGCGATAGGAGGGGTTTCGTCTCTCCCGGTATAGGGAGTTGATGTCGCGCTATGTTTGATCGGCTATAACACCTAAATCCCTGGCCAGGGTTCTCGAGGTTTACTGATAAGTGTTATCAATAGTTTCTCGAACTGTTATGAGCCATAAATCAGCATGACTTATAAAGTTACTGGGGTCTGACATTTACCACCCCTAGACTTCATATGCGACGTATCAGACGAAGAGACCAGACTTTACGGTAAGTGTTGCTTGCTGGCTCGTAAGGGTTGTGATGGGTTCGCTCGTCGGCCACCTTTTCGTCAAGTACCTGGGTAGCCGTTACGCACAGCTAGTGCCGCTGACGTGCTTGTGGTTAAACCCACTGCCAGCGTACTGTCGAGTCTTTAGAGTCCCACACAGAGAGTTCCCTCGTTCAGGCGAAATATGTAGAGGCTGTAAGTTGTTATGGCAGCCGTAAGCTGTTACGGCAGGGTTTCGATTTTATTCATGTAATTGTTATAGGAATAATAATCGGAAGGATAATACTGGTGGGATTTGGTTTAAGCCGAATACCGGTATTATATTATTGGATTAATGGTATTCGTATTTTTCGGAATTCGGATGCGGGTATACGGTATACGGTATACGGTATACGGAGGAGGGGTATTTTTGTAATTGTTACAAGAATACCTTCTAGAAGGTGCCACCTCATAATGACATAATAATGACATCATTTATAAAAAATAAAATTAGGTGGAAATTAACAGGTACAAGCATGATAAGGTTGTTGTTATGGAGTTACTATTGAAGCATGATACTAATTTATATAATGCATGCTTCAATTAATTCTATTAGTGCTATATTTTTATTTATCATGCTTGAACACTTTCATTATGATAAACACTCACTCCTTCTCATCTCCTCCTTCTCATTCTTCTTATAAATAGCTTCACATGAGATGTGAATGTTAAGTGAATCAAGAGAAGGTTAAAAGAAAGAAATGCTATAGATTTCAAGCTAATCCAATACATTCATCTCTACATAATCCTAGTGACCTATTCTAGCAAAATTGGTCTCTAGGTTAAACTCTTGTGAAGAGTTTCTAGCTCGCACGAAAACTCTCGGATGGATCATCTAGGTCTTCGGTGGCCGGAGATCGAAAACGTCGGCAACATCTAAAGGAGCCGAGTAGTTCACTAAAAGAGGAGAAAGGAGCAAAGGAGTTGCATCCAAGAGAACACCCGAAGGACCGTATCATCAAGGTATAATTCCTAACATAGTAGATAAGATCTCTAGTTAGGGTATACTAGTTGTGGTTTAGACAAGATCTTCGGTTAAGTGCGTGTTGTATGCTAAGAAAATTTTTGTTCACCGCTTCCGCAGCGCCACAAGAGGTGTGGGAGCATGCAACATACACTAACATGGTATCAGAGCCTAACTAAACCACAATTAGATGTTAGCCAAAAGTTAGAAGCTCGATCGACAGTTTTTTCTCCCGAAAACTCGTTTTCTGCCCTTGCTGCTGTCAGTTTTTGAAAGTGCTCCAAAATTGATTTGACATATCTTAAAAATACAAGCAGGCTTTTATTAGAATACTGTAGAAATTTGCACTCATGACTCCAAGAAATAGGCGCGGATCCGCGGCCAAACCCATGGTTTGGCCGCTAATCCGCCGCCATTTTGGAGCCATGTTCACTCAGTTTTCTACAGTATTCATATAATGCAGAATTAGGGTTCCTGGGATATAAAGAATTTTAAAAAGATTTTTGTACAGGAACATGTCAAGTGTTGGCATGGTTTAAAATTATCGATCGAAATTCTAATAGTGTTTGGCTAATCGGGTTTTTCGTTTTTGTGATATGTGTTTGAAACGTCCGCTAATTGCTATATGACGATTAGTAGGGGTTGCACATATGGATATCATGAGATGGTATGTGTATATGAATGTGTTGGATCGTCGTGATGAATGGCCGGGGGTGTGAGAAGAGAGTTTTTTCTTTTCTTTCATTCCATGTAATTTGTAAAAAGCCATGTAATATTGTTTTACGGATACATCCGGGATGAGGTTGTAGCCACCGTTTGCATAATTTCTTTTTACTGTTTTTGCTCCTAGGATAGACCCATGGTGGGGTGCACAAACTATCGGGTTTTCAAAGTGTCGAGTGGCCTATTCAATTGTTGAGGGAGGTTACTACACTTCGGGAATTTGGCGGGTAGTTTGCCGCACCCGTAGGGGTCTGGGGTTTTTTTGACTATTCATCACGACCGTGGAATCCGTCTTCCATTAAGGGCTTGAATGAAATACGGAATTCCTAGTATATCCAATGCATTCATCTGTGATCTGAAATGGTTATATTTATATATATGAGATATATAATAAACGTTGCTTATGTTTTGCACCCGTACTAGTCCAGTCCCCGCTCTGCCGTTAGTTAAGTAACCTAACGGTGCATGACGGGACCCAGTGACGAATGCGGAAGGCATAAGCGTACGTTCTATTTTTTCGTTTCTTTTCTGTGATGTTTAGGAAACGTAAATGATGGGACTACATTAATGTGATTAATGATAAGAGAAAGAAACCTAAAGATGTTGTAGAATCAAATTTTTTTTTAAGAAAAAGGGTAACTCTAGCTTTTGTTTTGCATAGCGGTATTCTTGAATATCCTGCACCTCATTCGATGAGGAAAGGGCCAAGATCTCTTCACCGGGAGTGACCCCTTTAGCAAAACTGGAAAATGTTACAAAGAACTCGATTTGATTTTATAGTTGATCTAACTTTGCTATGCATCGTGATATTTTCCATATCCAGCACCTTATTCGATAAGGAAAGAGCCGAGATCCCTTCACTGGGAGTGACCTCTTTAGCAAAATTAGAAAGATACTACAAAACCATTCGATTTTTAAAAACTGGAGCTTAAACCACTCCTTCCCACTCGATTCTACAACGATATCAAGTTCAAAACGTTAAAGGTTTTCATAAAAACCATCCGTTGCCCTCCGCCATTTTAAGAAGCAGAGTACTTAGTATTCGTGCCACGTTTGTTGACCATAGTTAAGGCATGGTGTACGGTAGCTAAGTGATGAATTCTTACAAAGCATTTGATGCGATCGATTAGGGCATTCTCATGACTTTGTTGACCATAGTTAAGGGTCATGTGGGTGGGTCTAAATCAATCACGAAATGGCGGGTTGAACTTGACTAGTACTTATGATTTCTTGACCATAGTTAAGGTCATAAGTCACTAGGGGTAAAAATCATATCGGGAATTTCAAGAGTTGAGATTTGCAATGAGATTGCATACCTTCTATATGATAGTTGGATCCCTATCCCACTGTGAGTAAAAGTTACTCCCGGGAGAATTTTGCACTTTTCGGTTAGCGAACTTGTAGATTGCAATTTATCCTGGCTAGTTTTCCTTTTAGGTTTGAAGGAAAATTTGATAAAATGCAGTGGGAGACAACAATTTGATAAGATTAATAACCAATCTAATTATGCAAGAGCAATCGCTGAATGACTTCTTTTCTATCTCCTAATAGCAGATACCAATGTCGGGACTTAAACTTTTATTAGACAAAAACAAACTCACTGGACCGAATTACAAAGATTGGCTAAGGAACGTGAATATTGCCCTGACATATGATAAGGTCGCATACGTCCCGACTACTCCAGCCCCTCCTAGCCCAGGCCCTGATTCTTCAGTTGCGGATAAAGAAATCCGCAAGAAATAGGATACAGACTGCGCAACAGCCAAGTGCCTCGCGCTAGCTTCTATGAACAATGAACATCAGAAGCAGCACGAGAAGATGGATGTCCAATCCATCTTTCTCCATACAGAGGAGTTGTATGGAGAGCAATCTCGTACTCTCCGATACGAGGCATCTCGAAAGTTGTTTCAGATGCGCATGGCTGCTGGCACGTCTGTAGGTGACCATGTATTGAAGATGATTGGACTTATCGAAGAACTTGAGGACCTGGGTTGGACCATGGAGAACGAGCAATATGTTGATATTGTTCTGCAGTCCCTTTCCCCTGCCTTTGCTCAATTCATTGTAAACTTCAACTTGCACAAAATGGAGAAGTCTTTACCAGAACTCCTCAATATGTTGAGGAGTGCAGAGAGCACGCTAAAGGTAGAGAAAATTCCCGCTCTTATTGCTTGGCCATCTTCTTCCTCCATCCCGAAAGCCAAGGCCAAGGGAAAGAAGAAGAAGAAGAATCCCATCAAGCAGAGAGGCGGAGTGAAAAAGGCATCGGGAAGGGACAAGAAAGGGGCTGCCGCAACAGGACGTGGGGAATGTTTCCACTGCCACCAGACTGGGCACTGGAAGAGAAACTGTGCTAAATACTTGGCCGACCTCCAGAAGAAGAAGCATGGTAATGCTTCCACTTCAGGTGTGTTTGTAACAGAAAACTGTTTTTCAATTAACTCTGCTTCCTGGGTATTAGATACTGGATCAGGATCTCATATCTGCAATTGTATGCAGGGGTTGAGAAATAGCAGGTTGTTAAAGAAAGGTGATCACACTCTCCGGGTTGGGAATGGTTCCTCAGTACATGCTACTGCAATGGGAGAGTATCATCTTGGATTGCTGTCGGGTTCTATATTGGTTTTGAACCCATGTTATTTTGTACCTTCAATGTTGTGTAATATTATATCTGTATCGTTGTTGGACAATGCTGGATATAATTTCGTATTGCAATCTAATGTTATGAACATTAATCTTAATCAAGAGTTGATTGGGTATGGAACATTAAATAACGGGATATACATCCTAAATCAGCATACAGTTTTTCATATACAACACGGAAACAAAAGAAAGGTTTCAGACATAAATGAAGCTTTCATTTGGCATTGTAGACTAGGTCATATTAATGAAACAAGACTGACCAAGCTACATAAAGATGGATATTTAAACTCGTTTGAATATAAATCTTATGCGACTTGCCAGTCTTCCATCAAAGGTAAAATGACCAAAACTCCGTTTACTGGACACGGAGAGAGAGCTACTGAACTCTTAGGCCTCATACATAGTGATGTATGTGGACCAATGTCTACACATGCTGCAGGTGGTTTTTCATACTTCATAACCTTCACTGATGATTTATCGAGATTCGGGCACGTGTTCTTGTTAAAACATAAGTCCGAAGCCTTTGAAAAGTTCAAGGAGTATAAATCTGAAGTAGAAAAACAAACAGGCTTAAGTATCAAGAAACTTCGATCGGATCGTGGAGGTGAGTATCTAAGCTCAGAGTTTCTAAATTTCCTAAAAGAGAATGGGATTCTCTCTCAGCTCACTCCTCCGTATACACCACAGCACAACGGTGTATCGGAAAGGAGGAATCGCACATTATTAGATATGGTACGATCTATGATGAGTGATGCTGAGTTACCAATATCATTTTGGGTGCACGCATTGGAGACTGCGATTTATCTATTGAATAGGGTTCCAACCAAAACCGTGTCTACCACTCCATATGAGATATGGTACGGGAAGAGACCATCTCTTAACAGAGTTAAGGTATGGGGTTGTCCGGCTTATGTGAAAAAACAGAATCCAGACAAACTTGAGACACGATCGGTTTTGTGTAAATTTGTGGGATATCCAAAATACTCGTATGGATATCTATTCTACCACAAGGAGGAACAAAGGGTGTTTGTTTCTCAGTATGCCACATTTTTAGAAAATGAATTTTTTACAAATGATACTGTTGGCAATGCGGTAGAACTGGAATAAGTTCCAGATGCACAAACCATTACTGATGATTTGATTGAACCTGGGGTTTCAATAGAACCTGACATACCTCAGCCACTCCGTAAATCTAGTAGGACTTCTCGCCCACCTGATAGATACTACGGTTTTCTAATTGACGGCGATAGAGAAGATTGCATCATGGATGATGATGACCCTACTAGTTTTCAGCAAGCTATCACGAGTGGTGACTCAGTGAAATGGTTGGATGCCATGAGATCCGAAATGGAATCCATGCACACCAACAAAGTATGGACTTTGGAGGCTGCACCTTCTGGAGTAAAACCCATAGGGTACAAATGGATCTTTAAAAGAAAGATTGGTGTGGATGGTCAGGTGGAGACCTATAAAGCTAGGCTGGTAGCAAAAGGATTTCGTCAAAGACCGGGCTTAGACTATGATGAAACTTTTTCACCAGTCGCGATGCTTAAATCCATTCGGATCTTGCTTGCTATAGCTGCTTACTATGATTATGAGATCTGGCAGATGGATGTTAAAACGGCATTTCTAAATGGTAATTTAGAAGAATGCGTTTTTATGGATCAGCCAGAGGGCTTCATTGATAGTGGGAGCAGCGGAAAAGCATGCAGGCTGCTTAAATCCATCTATGGATTAAAGCAGGCATCACGGAGTTGGAACATCTGCTTTGATGATACAATCAAAGAGTTTGGTTTTATCAAAAATGTGGATGAACCATGTATTTATAAAAGGATTGTAGAGAGTACTGTTACATTCCTCGTATTGTACGTGGACGACATTCTCTTGATAGGAAATGATATTCCTATGCTACAATCGGTCAAACTATTCTTATCGCAGAGGTTCTCCATGAAAGACCTGGGTGATGCCTCGTACATTCTGGGGATTAAGATCTATAGAGATAGATCTAAGAAATTATTGGGATTGTCCCAATCGAGATACATTGACACCATACTAAAGAGGTTTAGTATGGAAGATTCCAAGAGGGGTAATTTACCCGCTTGTCATGGGATCACCCTCTCCAAAGAGATGTCTCCAAAGACTGATGAGGAGAGGGCTCGCATGAGCATTATACCCTATGCTTCGGCAGTAGGATCTATAATGTATGCGATGTTATGTACTCGCCCAGATGTAGCTTATGCACTAAGTGCAGTAAGCAGGTATCAATCCAACCCAGGGGAGAAACACTGGACTGCTGTGAAGAACATTCTAAAGTACTTGAGAAGAACTAAAGAAATGTTCTTGGTGTATGGTAACGGAAATCTCCAAATGGAGGGATTTACCGAGTCCAGCTTCCAGAGCGACAAGGATGATAGTAAGTCCATCTCAGGGTTTGTATTTACTCTAAATGGAGGGGCGGTATGTTGGAAGAGTTCCAAACAAGATACTGTCGCTGACTCCACGATGGAAGCTGAGTATATTGCTGCTAATGATGCCGCAAAATAAGCGGTCTGGATGAGGAAGTTCATTTCAGAACTTCAAGTGGTTCCATCCATTGCTAATCCAATACCTCTGTATTGCGATAACAATGGAGCCATGGCTTTGGCAAAGGAACCGAGATCCCATCAGAAATCCAGACATATCTTGAGGCGGTATCACCTCATCAGAGAGATAGTGGATCGCCAGGAAATCGAGGTACGGAGAGTAGACACGAAAGATAACACAGCAGATCCATTCACTAAGGCTATCCCTCAAGTACAGTTTGAGAAACTGTTTGAGATGTTGGGCATGCGGTACGCCGGAAACTGGTTCTAGCTGGTACTTATTGCATTAATTACAAGCCTTAGTGCAAGTGGGAGATTGTTGGATATGTATGCCCTAGAGGCCTGTATTGTATAGGATACTAGACATGTATATGTACAGAAACAATCTTTGCTCGAAATGATAGTATGCTATCTGGTTTATCTTTATCATAATATGTGATGTGTTGATAAAGCTTTTAGGACTATGCTTAACTACCAGGATTATGATGAGATCATACTGGTGGGACCTGGGCAGTCTACAAGCATATCCTTCAATAGTTCCTAGTCGAGGGTATATCGAGACAGGGCATCGGTATTACCAGATTAGACTAGTGTGTACGTTTCTTGACCCTGTGGGCAATGGTTGATTCCACAACCATTGATGTTTGACATCAAAGATTGTACACAGGTGCTCATTAGAGAATGGGTACACCGAACAGGACTCGCTGAGAACTCCTAGATGGTATATATACCTATTGTCAGATAGCAGTTCTCTAGTGATACTTGTACAGGTTAGTCTGTAGACTCGAGATCGTCATAGAGTCTTGTGTGATTCCCACTGTACTTTAATTTCCTCCCTACCACGGCTCTACTGAGTCATGCAAACAGGTGGATTTTGGGTACAGTCCCGAATCATATGGAGACAGTGAGCGATAGGAGGGGTTTCGTCTCTCCCGGTATAGGGAGTTGATGTCGCGCTATGTTTGATCGGCTATAACACCTAAATCCCTGGCCAGGGTTCTCGAGGTTTACTGATAAGTGTTATCAATAGTTTCTCGAACTGTTATGAGCCATATATCAGCATGACTTATAAAGTTACTGGGGTTTGACATTTACCACCCCTAGACTTCATATGCGACGTATTAGACGAAGAGACCAGACTGTACGGTAAGTGTTGCTTGCAGGCTCGTAAGGGTTGTGATGGGTTCGCTCGTCGGCCACCTTTTCGTCAAGTACCTGGGTAGCCGTTACGCACAGCTAGTGCCGCTGACGTGCTTGTGGTTAAACCCACTGCCAGCGTACTGTCGAGTCTTTAGAGTCCCACACAGAGAGTTCACTCGTTCAGGCGAAATATGTAGAGGCTGTAAGTTGTTATGACAGCCGTAAGCTGTTACTGCAGGGTTTCGATTTTATTCATGTAATTGTTACAGGAATAATAATCGGAAGGATAATACTGGTGGGATTTGGTTTAAGCCGAATACCGGTATTATATTATTGGATTAATGGTATTCGTATTTTTCGGAATTCGGATGCGGGTATACGGTATAAGGTATACGGTATACGGAGGAGGGGTATTTTTGTAATTGTTACAAGAATACCTTCTAGAAGGTGCCACCTCATAATGACATAATAATGACATCATTTATAAAAAATAAAATGAGGTGGAAATTAAAAGGTACAAGCATGATAAGGTTGTTGTTATGGAGTTACTATTGAAGCATGATACTAATTTATATAATGCATGCTTCAGTTAATTTTATTAGTGCTATATTTTTATTTATCATGCTTGAACACTTTCATTATGATAAACACTCACTCCTTCTCATCTCCTCCTTCTCATTCTTCTTATAAATAGCTTCACATGAGATGTGAATGTTAAGTGAATCAAGAGAAGGTTAAAAGAAAGAAATGCTATAGATTTCAAGCTAATCCAATACATTCATCTCTACATAATCCTAGTGACCTATTCTAGCAAAATTGGTCTCTAGGTTAAACTCTTGTGAAGAGTTTCTAGCTCGCACGAAAACTCTCGGATGGATCATCTAGGTCTTCGGTGGCCGGAGATCGAAAACATCGGCAACATCTAAAGGAGCCGAGGAGTTCACTAAAAGAGGAGAAAGGAGCAAAGGAGTTGCATCCAAGAGAAGACCCGAAGGACCGTATCATCAAGGTATAATTCCTAACATAGTAGATAAGATCTCTAGTTAAGGTATACTAGTTGTGGTTTAGACAAGATCTTCGTTTAAGTGCGTGTTGTATGCCAAGAAAATTTTTGTTCACCGCTTCCGCAGCGCCACAAGAGTTGTGGGAGCATGCAACATACACTAACAGAGGGCTGCTGAATTTTTTGGCCAGAAGAGGGATGGGGATGGTGTGGGTGTTGTGGAGAGAAATCCAAGTCAAGCCCTCTCATTTCAAGGTACACCATGCCTCCAAAATCAATATATCTTAACCTATACCTTTAAACTCTATTTCACACAGACAAATGAGATGAAGAAAGTTTTTGAGGGGGAGAAGTGGGCTGCTGATGGTGGGCTCGGCCAAGGAGGGGTGAGGGTGTGTGTGAGTGATTACAAAAAGAATTCCATGCAAAAAGACCCCCCACAACCTCAAAATTGCAAGTTTAAGCTTAAATTAATTAAAATTTTGTTTTCCATAAATAAAACCAATTACAACTTGAAATAAAATACTAAAAAATTATATTACTAACTAGATTTTAGTTGTCATGGTTCTATTGATTAAAATTAGCCCATTCAATTTTGTATTTATCGCTAAAATAATGTATTTTTAACAGCTTAAAATAATATTAAAAATAGTAAAATAGGGAAAAAAATTTAAATGACCAGAAATTTATAAGTAACTCATTAGCTACTAAAAAGTAGCAATTACCTATCCAAATTAGGTATAATTAGGCCTAAACTGCAAAATAACTATAATGACGATTTACGGAAAAATACCAAATTTTCACCGATTTTCGGGAAAACACCAAAATGACTTTTCAAGGCGTTACAATCTTCCCCCCTTAAAGAAATTCGGTCCCCGAATTTAAAAATATAGCTACGCGTACCTTCAAAGAGATGGGGATATTTCTTTCCCATCTCGTCCTCGGTCTCCCAGGTGACCTCCTCGCTGCTCGGGCCACGCCAAAGGACCTTGACGGTCGGTATAACTTTCGATCTCAATGTCTTCACCTGCCGATCCAGGATGACCACCGGCTGCTCTGCAAAAGAAAGGTCGCGCTGTAGCTGGACAGTCGGGTGCTGAATCGCGTGCGAAGAGTCGTGAAGGTACTTGCGGAGCATCGAAACATGGAAGACGGGGTGAACATCGGGAAAGCTGGGCAGAAGAGCCAAACGATACGCAACTGCGCCGACACGCTCGAGGATCTCGAAGGGACCCACAAATCAGGGACTAAGAATTCCTTTTCGCCCAAATCGCATCACGCCCTTCATCGGAGACACACTCAGAAAAACATGATCGCCAACTGCGAACTCTAGTCTGCGACGGCGTCTGTCCGCATATGATTTCTGCCTGTTCTGAGCCACTCTCATCCGGTCTCGAATCAACTGTATCTTCACGGCCGTCTCCTCAACAAGCCGCGGCCCCAATATACTGCTCTTGCTGAGCTCTGTCCAACAGACGGGCGATCTGCATCTCCTCCCATACAATGCCTCGAAAGGTGCCATCTGAATAGTATCCTAGAAACTGTTGTTGTAGGAGAACTCTATTAAGGGTAAATGATGATCCAAGCTACCTCCGAAGTCTAAAACGCACGCTCGGAGCATGTCCTCAAGAGTCTGAATAGTCCGCTCTGACTGTCCATCGGTCTGCGGATGAAATGCTGTGCTGAAACTCAAACGGGTGCCCAATGGCTCCTGAAGTCGCTGCCATAGTCGGCTGGTAAACTGGGTGCCTCGGTCTGACACGATACAAGTCGGTACGCCATGCAACCGTACGATCTCGTCGATGTAAATCTGGGCATACTGAGCAAAACTGAAAGTGGTCTTCACCGGCAGGAAGTGAGCCGCTTTCGTCAATCAATCCACGATCACCCAAATGGAGTCGTACCCTCGACTGGTCCTGGGTAGACCCACCATAAAGTCCATAGAAATCTGCTCCCATTTCCACTCTGGAATGGGCAAAGGCTACAACTCTCCTGCAGGCCTCTAGTGCTCGGCCTTGACTTGCTGACAAGTCAGACATCTCGACACGAAGTCTGTGACGTCCCTCTTCATCCCGTCCCACCAAAAGACATATCTCAAATCGCGGTACATCTTGGTGGAACCCGGATGAACGCTGTATGTCGATATATGCGCCTCTTCAAGAATCTCACATCGTAGTCCCTCAGAATCTGGTACGCACAATCGAGTCCCAAATCGCAGTACTCCCTGATCATCGATCACGAACTCGGAATCTCTGCCCTGCCTAATCTGCTCCATGATCTATGAAACACGGTCATCGCTGGGCTGTGCTTCTCGAATACGGTAAAGTAACTGCGGACGTGCACGAACATGCGCAAGCTGTCCCCGTGTCGGAGTGAACTCGAACTCAACCGAGCTGTCGCATAAAATCTGCCAATCTGCCGACGACTGCCTCTGTACTGCGCGCAAACAAGATAGACTACCCCCGGGCCTCCAGCTCAAAGCATCCGCCACTACATTAGCCTTGCCCAGGTGATAAAAATATCTCGCAATCGTAGTCCTTTACTAGTTCCATCCAACGGCGCTATCTGAGATTCAGGTCTCGCTGCTGAAATATATACTTTAAGCTCTTATGATCAGTGAATATCTAACACGACTCGCCGTATAGGTAATGTCGCTAGATCTTAAGTGGAAAGAACACTGCAGCCATCTCCAAATCGTGAGTGGGATAGTTCTGTTCATGTTTCTTCAACTGCCGTGAAGCATACGCGATCACCCTATCATGCTGCAACAATACGCACCCTAGCCCCACTCGTGAAGCGTCACAATAAACCATGAATCCGCCTGATCCTGAAGGCAAAGATAACACCGGCGCCGTAGTCAAACAAGTCCGTAGCTGCTGGAAACTATGCTCGCACTCCTCCGTCCAATCGAAAGGAACTCCCTTCCGGGTCAATCCGGTCAAAAGTGCAGCAATACGAGAGAAATCCTGAACGAATCGCCTGTAGTAGCCAGCCAGGCCTAGAAAACTGTAGATCTCCATAACTGATGTCGGTCTGGGCTACTTCTGAACGGCCTCGATCTTCTTTGGGTCCAAACATATGCCATCTCTCGTAATCACGTGACCCAAGAAACCAACGTTGTCCAGCCAGAATGCACACTTAGAAAATTTTGCGAAAAGCTGGTGCTCCCTCAAAGTCTGCAACATAATCCGCAAGTGCTGCTCGTGCTCCTCTCGGCTTCGGGAATACACCAAAATATCATCAATGAACACTATGATGAATAAGTCGAGATATGGCCTGAATATACGGTTCATCAAATCCATGAATGCTGCTGGGGCGTTGGTGAGTCCGAACGACATTACCAAAAACTTATAGTGGCCGTAGCGCGTGCGGAAAGCTGTCCTCGGTATATCCTCCTGTCGAACTCGTAGCTGATATTATCCTGATCATAAATCGATCCTCGACAAATATCCTGCCCCCTGAACCTGGTCGAACAAATCGTCGATACGTGGTAAGGGATACTTGTTCCGTACGGTAACTTTGTTCAGCTGGCGGTAGTCGATACACAAATGCAAACTGTCGTCTTTCTCCTTGACGAACTGTACAGGAGCACCCCACGGTGAAACGCTAGGTCGAATAATCCCTTTATCTAACAAATCCTGCAACTGATCCTTCAGCTCTCTAAGCTCCGCCGGGGCCATCCGATAAGGCGGTATGGAAATAGTCCCCGAGCCGGGAATCAAATCGATGAAGAACTCAACATCGCGCTCAGGGGGTAACCCAGGCAGCTCATGAGGGAAAACATCAGGGAACTCACTAACAATCGGGACCCGGTCCAAAGAAACCTCTGCTGCTCGAGTATCACAAATATACGCTAAGATTCCCTGACATCCCTTTCGCAAGAGCTGACCAGCGCGAAGAGACGAAATCAAGCTGGGAAGCGTGACGCTGCGGTCTCCCTGAATAACAAAGACTGGCTCTCCCGGAAAGCTAAATCTGACTGCCTTCTCACGGCAGTCCATCGAAGCATAACAAGTGCCCAGCCAGTCCATGCCCAGAAGCATATCAAAGTCCAACATATCGAGGAGAATCAAATCAACCGACGAATCCCTCTCCCCGATACGAACGGAACACAATCGAAACACAAAACGAGCGACAAACGACTCGCCTATCGGAGTAATAACAACAAGCGGCTGATCTAACGACGACGACTTACGGCCCAACATCGGTGCAAAGTGAGTAGATACATACGAATGTGTGGAACCTGGGTCGAATAATACTCGCGCGTCGAAAGAACATACTGGAAAGGAACCTGTCACAACGGCATTGGATGCCTGCGCTTCCTGCGGTGTCAAGGCGAAAACTCGGGTCTGTCCCCCACCAATAGCTGGCTGGCCCCTGCCTCGACCTTTGCCTCCTCGTCCTCTCTGAACAGGACCGCCGCATCTACGGCCTCTGGGTGCACCTAACTGACGTGGAGCATCGCCTGGGGTAGGAAGTAGAGCTCTCTGAGGAGGAGGTGGTGATGGTGGTAAGGTCAAATGTGGAACTGTCGCCGCCCCCTGTCGTCTCACCGGACAGTCTCTGATAAGATGGTGCGGACTCCCGCACCCATAACATCCGGGCGACGCCTGCTGTCCTTGCGGATATGAACCATATAGCTGACCCCGTCCAACTCCTCTGCCGGCACCATCTCTCGGAAAGAATCGGGCATGATACATCTGAGCTGGCACATCGGTACGAATCCTCTTCGGCCCAGAAACGGCCGAAGTCGCTGAAATGCGTGCCTCCATCCGTAATGCCGTGTCCATAGCAGCTGAATAAGTGTCGAAGTGCTGGGCGCCGATGGCAAGAAATAGCTGGGTGTCAAGTCCCTGCACGAACCTCTTCACTCTCTTTTCTTCAGTATCAACCAAATACGGAGCATATCTGGACAACTGCGTGAACTGGGCATCATACTCAGACACCGTCATCCCGGGAGTCTTGATCAAAGATTCAAAACTACGATCTCTAGCGTCACGAACGCTCTCTGGAAGGAAGAGAGCTAGAAATACTGCCGTGAACTCGGCCCAAGTAATAAGAGGTAGACCTGCAGCTCGACTTCTCTCGACGGACACACACCACGTCTGCGCCAGGCCCTCTAAACGGAAACTCGCAAACTCCACCCATCGGTTGTCAGAACATCTGAGCGAACTGCAAATCCTGGCTAATCTGTCAAGGAATGTCTGTGGATCCTCCGCCGCATCTGTGCCGGTGAAGACTGGAGGTCTCAGCCTCATGAAATCCTGTAGCGATACTGGGATAGCCACGGTAGTAGTAGTAGGGGCGACTGTCTGGGCAGCATGTACTATGGTAGTCTGTGATGTGGTAGGTACGTCCTCCGACCTCGGTGCACGACTGGCCGCTACTAAGGATCCCACCATCTGTCGTAACTCCTGCATAACTCCCATCATCTGTCGTAGCTCCACCATACCAGACTCTAGCCTATCCATGCGGCCTGGGGAATGCGGATCAGTATGTCCCTGAGGCGTAGGTATACCACCCTGCTCGGTCCTCGTCTCGGACGAGCCTGCTCGGATCTCATCTCGGGCGGCAGCCCTCTGCGCTCTCGTAGCCTTCGGCGGCATAATGGCTGGTACAAGAAACAGGAGAATAAGAACAGTGCACTAGAATCATAGGATACACGGAATTGAAGAAGGAATTTCAAACAAGTATATCCTAAAGTCACCAGGCGGAGTACCGTATCGCAAGTATGACGCGGACATAAACACGCTATGTTACTCTGCTTAAGTCACTTACTCCATCTACCAAGGGTCATCCTACACTCAGACAGGTAAAACCTATCACTCTGATACCAACTTTGTCATGACCCGAAAGGTACGGAACGTGACTGGCACTTAAATTACGAATGTCTCAAGGCAGATGTAATCTAAATAAGCCAAAGCCCAAAAATCAAAACCAAATAAGAAGTAGAGTTAAGGAAAAACCAATCAATTGAAAGCAAATTTATCAAATAAGTCATATCAAGACTTTTTAAAAGCAATATCAATTTTTTCGAAAATTTCGGAAGAGTTTCCTTTGTAAATACTGGCCCCCAAAATGGGTACAACAAGAATATATATGAATACAAAAAAAGGTATCCCCAAGCGGGAGCTAGCTCTTCGCCACAAGGCGGTCACAAATCCCACGCAATATAAATCAGCAATGTGGAAAATAAGCATAAAAAGGCATAAGTAAGAAGCAACATGTCGGCTCAAGTTAGCACGACCCAAAGAAAAAATATACATGCCCACAAATCTCACTGTCTCGCCTCTAAGTAAATATACAATATTACTGGTAGATGATACAGTAGATGGAGTACACTAAATACCATAAATATACAAGGTGGTACAAAATGATAACACAACCCACCTACGAGCAAAAGCCTCGAGTCCAGGCAAAGGAGGCAAAAGAAGCTAGTGCGCCCGCCGCTACTGTGCTGATGGAGCGGACCTGCAAAAGGCTGTGGCACAAGGGGGTGAGTTGCCAACTCGTGAGTAATAAATAACATCTATAGAGGCTATCGCAAGCATGGACACAAGCATCCTAGCATCTACAATACAGGTATGACAGGATATACTAGCAGGTATGTATGCAACATGAATATACTAGCAGGTATGAATGCAATATGAATCAACTCGTGATCTGAATATATAGGTACAAGAAGTCATATTTTTCTTTTAGGAATCTCTTTTTTTTTTTGAATTATCAGCACAATACCAATAGAATCAACAAGAATCCGTGTCCAGCATCGACACCTCAAAACTGTCTCAATCTCATGTATCCATATCATAGTATCTCTGGCCTCAGCCGTCCGGCTGACCCATCTCAAATGTCAATATCTCATCATCTCGCGGCCACAGTCGGTATCCTCTGGATATCCGCCGTGCCAAAAAAAGTCACCGGTAGGTAGTCAATCCCCTGCCAGGCTTATCGTCTACAACTCGAACTTCTTGCCCCGGGGTACCTTACCGGGCCCACCATGTACCCGAAACGGTTCATCCAACTCCTCGAAACGGGTCTCGAAAACCAGAGAAAACTCATGGTGTACGACACTTACATCACTAGAAAAACGCAATTTTGCATATTTTAAAAAGGGTAATAAGTTTTAGAAATTTTGCGGCTTTCCCCCGAAATCCAGAAATATCATAAATCTCAAGAAATCCTCATAAGTGCTAATGTCAATGATAATGAATGCATATGGTATCACTAATCAAATTGCAATGTATGATTAATAGACTGGGCATGAACAAATGATGTAATGAGATACATGCACATGAATAGCAATTCTACAATTTTATTTTAAGGATTTAATGCAATAGCACAGGTTTACGCATCAATATGGTGATAATGTTCTAGATTATAAGTTACCTAGTATCGTGGCATGGCAATTACCAGGGCATGTACACATGAATAGTGCTCGTGCTGCATATAAAAACCCTGGCAATGGTGCAGGTGTCCTTTGGAACGAGTTCACATATGTAGGTAAAACATAGATCATGAGTGTAGCAGATAACATGCAGGTATTATACCCCTAATTACTAACATCACTAAGAATCTTTTAAAATTACTAAAACTATCGGGAGACTTGCGCCATCCAAACGATAGTCCCCCGTAGATGTTACATCCACTCACCGGAAATCCCCAGCTAGCTATGTCCAATCACTGCTTTCCCTTTTCGTGTCGCGTCCGAAATCTCCGCGACCGATCCTGGAATTTGCACCAATACAAAACATAAGGTTACATATCATGAAACGACGCAAATCCCAAACGAAAATATCAACGTTCACAAGCTAGGCACAACGTGCACAAGGTGCGTGGAACACACACGAAAATCGCAAAAACTAACTAAAATCGTCGTTTTGGGGCGCCCGACAAAACTAAAACCCGATCAAGCAAAATTCCGTACTCACACATCCTAAATGTCGTAGGACATGCTAAAAATATAATCAAGATATCACAATAATTCATCACATAATTTTTTATAAAAACCTAGTAAGCACTAAAAATTCCAAATTCGTGCAAACATCGTGGATTTGCGATAAAGTGCACACATCATCGCGCAAACACCCAAGTTAACCATTAGAAAGCCACTACAATTAAATTAACCCAATTTCCATGTTCAAAACCCATTTTTCATACACAACCCTTTTCTTGATTTTTAAAATGAGCAATTCCAATCCAAACTATACTTGAAATCACTAAATTAACACTAATTTGAGCCCACTAAGCAAGCTAATCTCTTAGATTTAGGTTAGTAAAACACTAGATAGAAAAATAATTTAATTAACCTAATAATGGTTTTTCTAAAACCTAATTCAACTCAAGCCATGAACTTTAAAAAACCTAGAATGCAAATAGCACTAAAATTAACACTAAAACAACTAAATTAAAGGAATTTAACCATAAGAATTTAAATGGGTAGAAATTATACCTCAAATCTAGAGATCTACCAAGAAGAATTTGCCTCCAATGATGGCTTCATAGCACCATGATTCAAGTTATAAAAGCCAAGGAGAATGGGATGAAGAAAGGGGATTAATTTGAGAGATTTAATTTGGATTTTGGAGCAATTTTTGATGACAATTGAAGGAAATGAAAAGAGGAAAATGGAGGTGGAGGGCTGCTGAATTTTTTGGCCAGAAGAGGGATGGGGATGGTGTGGGTGTTTCGGAGAGAAATCCTGTTAGTTATATGTATGCCCTAGAGGCCATTACTGTACATTGGATGTATATTGTAGTGGATGCTGGGACATATATAGGGAGGACTTTCTTGCTCGACATGATAGTATGCTATCTGGTTGCTCTTTACCTTTACGTGTACACAGATTGTCTCTCTATTACATGTTGTTAAAGCCCTTAGGATGTGTATTTGACTACCTGGACTATGATGCGGATCATACTAGTGGGGACATGGTAGTCCATAAGTACATCCTTCAAAGTCCCTAGTCGTGGGTGTATCGAGACGGGGCATCGATATACCAGAGTAGACTAGCGTATACCTTCTCGACCCATACAGATGGGCGATGGATGATCACATATCCATTGGTGTTTGACATCAGAGATGATATACGGGTGCTCAGTAGAGACTGGGTACACTGGACGGACTCGCCGAGAACTCCCAGATGGTATTATACCTTACGTCAGATGGCAGTTCTCTGGTGACACTGGTACAGAGTAGTCTGTTGACCCGAGATCGTCATAGAGTCTTGTGTGGTTCCCACTGTTCTTTGATTTCCACCTTACCACGTCCAAGAGGGTGTGCAAAACGGTGGTTTTTGGGTACAGTCCCGAATCACATGGAGGCAATGAGCGATTGGAGGGGATTCGTCTCTCCCGGTATAGGGAGTTGATGTTGCGTTGTGTTCGATTGGCTATAACAGGAAATCCCTGGCCAGGGTTGCTGAGATTTACTGGTAAGTGTTACCAGTAGTTTCTCGAATTGTTATAGACCTCATATCGACACGACTTATCGAGATATTGGGGTCTGACGTTTACCACCCCTAGGCAAGATATGCGACATATCAGACGACGAGACCGGACTGTACGGTAGTGTTACTGGTTGGATTCACTGGAGTGTGAGCGGGCTTGCTCGTCGATCTTCTGATCGCTCAATACCCGGGTGGCCGTTACGTTTAGCAGACCGTTTGCGGTTTGTGGGTGTTTGATATGATCATCACCTGCTGCCGGCGTATTGACGAGTCTTTAGAGTCCTACACAGAGGTTTCCTGGCTCAAGCGAAACGAAATAGGAGCGCATATGAGATATGTGCGGGACCGAGAATAATTCTTGTATATGATACCGTATTCAATTCTCGCGATGAATGTATCGATTGGTTATATATGATATAACCTAGTTGTCGAATCAAGGATTGATTCGATAAGCCGATACATAGGATACTAGTCGGTTATATGCAATATGACCGGATCGTTAAATAATTGTTGATTTAATGATTTAATGTATAATTATATATTTGATATATTACTTTGCATTAACTAGTATTGGTTCACTTTAAATGGATTTTCTCACTTGGATGTACAAGTTGTATATGTGATATACTTTTTGTGCAAATGATTGTATCATGTTTGATGATACATGTTTACTTGGTTAAGTGTAAAGAATTAAACCATGGTTAAACATATAATTAGGGTTTTATTTTTCCATTACTTATTTATTCTTTTATTTATTTGTTTATACATTTTGGAAAATAAATGGCATAAAGAGAAAAGAATGGTGGCTTTATTTGTAGTTTAGTTGAAGCTTCATGAAACTTTGACCTAGTCCACCATTCTTGTCTCTTGCTTAACCCTAACCATCATATCTAACCATGGTCTATTCTCTACACAAAACTAAGGTTAGTATTATGATAAGTATTCATTTTCCTTTTCATTTAAAATACTTATCATAATATTATCATCTTCTTCTTCTTCTTCTTCTTCTTCACAAGAAGAAAAGCTTGCTTCATCAATGGTGATTGATGAAAATGAGTGAGAAATCCAATTCTAAAGTGAACCCACTTCCTATTTCTTCATCCTCTACCTCTTGCCAAGTAGTATACGGTGTTTCTTTCACAATTTTTCATGGCTTGGTGAAGGTGGAGCTTGATCTAGTGATGCCTCGACGTAGATCATCTTCGGTATCGTCGTCGATGACCTAGCCCGCTTTTTCTCCGATGAAGCCGATGCAAGAGTCATGGTTTGATTTGGACAGCGGAGAGGACTTCATCATGGAGCTATGGAGGTGGAGAAATGGATCTACAAAGGTTGTATTTCCGTTTACTTTTAGTTAAGATGTTAACTAGCTTCTTATATCGCCTAAAATCTAGTTAACGATCCGTATTAGGGTTTCTCGGCACCCGTAGAATTTGAAATTGGCATGGTTGATGCCTTGTGAGACCTCATTTGAGTGCCTAGGAACCCTACAGTGGTATCAGAGACTAGCTAGTGCCTTAGGCGAAGTCTAGACGGATTTTGAAGTCCTATCGACCCGAAACCCCAACCCTAAAATGCTCTCTGGACAATTTCTGAAATCTGGTCTTTTTTGAAATTAAAAATATGCAGAAAACACATCAGGAATATCTAAGAGTTACTGTGAAATTCGAAAGCCCAATTCCAATAAGTCGCCGCGGTTCCGCGGCATGAGCATGGCTCATGCGGCGGTTCTGCGGCCGTACGGCCATATTATGTAAAGTATTTTGCACAGTAATTCTTAGTTTCCAGTGGTGCTTTTCCTGAGAATTTTTAATATTTTTTCAAGAGTTGAATTTTCTGGGTTGTTTTGGGGACTCGGTGTTTCGATCGGATTGTCAAATTTTGTCTATGTGTTTTTCCGGGTAATTTATGAATATGTTAAAAGTTTCGACCAGATATAAATACCCAATTTTTCCCCTGTCGGGAAATTTCCAAGTGTTGGATTTTTCCGTAGTTTAACGACATTCTAAGTAGTGCAAGTAACGCGATGGACCCTCTAGAAGACAACAAACCTTAACTCGATTATGTGACCGTCTTGAACTGCCCTTTGAACCTTCGGGTTTGGGGCAGTACGGCGTGCCACATGTGAGGCATTGGCTTGACCCTTCTACGGCTGGACCGTTGGTACTGAGGCACGAACCGAATGCTGTTAGACTTATTTCATGTGTTGAGCTGTATCGGGAAAACTTGGGTGTTCGATTGTTCGATCGAAAAGTTTAGCGTTTTCTATTTATCCGGAATGTGATACAATAATTGGAATTCGCAAATAGTTATGAGATAACTGAATGAATGTTATAAACACAGCACTTTAGTCTCACTTGATCGGTTGCCACGGAATTTTGATGCGATCAAAAGTCCGTCGCAATCACGTAGCGTACGCGGATACTCGCCGGATAAACTTAATAGACAGCCTCACTCCATAGCCCCGACCAAGTGACTGTAGGAGAACCCCGTCGCCGAAAGCATCCGTTCGGGTGCTCGCGGCAGCGGTGTTCCGCCTTAGTATACTTCGTCGGCAGCATCGGGGGTGCAGCCGCCTACTGAAGTTTGCGACGAGCATTCGATCAGGATGTCGGGAATCTTGTTGAATTGCCCGACTTGATATTGAAAAGTGTTTTCGATTTTGAGACTAAAATGCGGGGTTCATAATTGTTAGGCATGCGATGTCTAAGTAATTCATTTGATTAGGCATGCGATGTCTAAAGAGATTGCGGATTCCAACTGTTGTAGTTTTACACTTTCTTTTCTGTGACCGTAAGTGTAATATGTGATATCGCCTGTTTCGTTGCTATATGTCAACGACAATTGGGATGCGCATATTTACTTACGTTGATGACATGTGATGTTATGTGTTGCTGGATATGTTATATTGGATCGTCGTGTTTGAATAACCGGGGTTTCTTATGTGAGATGAGTGTTTTTTCATTTTCATTCATGTAAAAACTTGTATGTAATATTCTTTTATTGGGGCACTTCCAGGTTGCGGAAGATGTCACCTTTTGTATATTATTTACTTTTCCGCACTAGGATAGACCCAAGGAGGGGAGCACAAGTAACCGGGTTCTGGAGTCCAGTGGGAGACCAACTCGAGGAGTCGAGTCCGGGTCTCCTAACTCTAGAATTGGTAGGGTTGCTTGCCGCTCTCGTAGGGGTCTAGGGGTGTGGGTTTGGCTATTCATCACGACCGTGGAATCCGTGTTTTATACTGGCTCGTATTGAAAACACGGACGTCCTAGTATATCCAATATTTCATATGATTCTTCTGCTGCGATATCTGTGACGTGATCATGTGATATTCTGTGATAGATACAGTATATAGTATATATGATATATTATATAGACATTACTTATGTTTTACACCCGTGCTAGCCCTGCCCCGCTCTGCCGTTAGTTACCTAACCTAACGGTGCACGAGGGGACATCGAGGCGAATGCGGATGGCATAAGTGTACGTCGTATTTATCTGTGATGTTTAGGTACTTTAAATGATGGGACTTCATTAATGTGATTAATGAAAGTAAAAAGAAACCTAAGATACTGTAGAATCGAATTTCAAAATTAAAACAGGTAGCTACAGTTCTTGCTTTGCACAGCGGTATATACGATATATCCTGCACCTTATTCGATGAGGAAAGGACCGAGATCCCTTCACCGGGAGTGACTCCTTTAGCAATAACTGGCAGATGCTACACACTCGGTTTGTCTTTTGATTGCTTTTAAGAGTTTTGCTTTGCACAGTGATATATATGATATATCCCGCACCTCATTCGACGAGGAAAGGACCGACGATCCCTTCACCGGGAGTGACTCCTTTAGCAAAACTAGAAAAGCCTCAAAAACACTCCATTTCAAAATTCATTCGATCCTACAACGATATCAAGTTCATTACGCAATAGGTTTTCAGAAAAACCTGTCGTAGCCCTCCGTCATTTCAGATAAGTACTAGTTAGTATTCGTGCTGCGGTTGTTTAGCATGCGTCAAGGCGTAGTGTACGGTAGCTAACTAGTGCTTATCTGCTAGCATATGATGCGATTGGATTAGGGTATTCGTACGGCGTTGTTTGGCATGCGTCAAGGGTCGTGCGGGTGGGTTTAATTCAATCAAGAAATGTACGGGTTGAACTTGACTAGCGGACTATGGGTTGTTTGGCATGCGTCAAGGTCATAGCACGCTAGGGGCAAAATATTATCGGGAATTTCAAGTGTTGAAATTTGCAATGAGATTGCATACCTTCTATGAGATAGTTGGATCCCGATACCCGCTGCGAGTAATTGTTACTCCTGGGAGAGTTTTACACATTACAATTAGCCGATCAAGTAGGTGTCTAGAAAGGTGTCAACGAGGTTATGCCTCTGGGAAAACGAGGTTTACATTAATTAGGTTCGTGCGAAAGCACGGGGGACCTCCCTCAAAGTACCGACACTGGCCTGGCTGAAAGATTGGAGAACTTGTAGTGTATAATTAATCCCGGCTGGTCTTTCCTTTTAGGGTTTGAAGGAAGATTTGATAAAAAGCAGTGGGAGCCATCCTGATTAGATAAAATAATAACCAATCTATTCTTGCAAGAGCGCACGATGAGTGTTTTCTTCTCTCTCTCTCTCCTGGTAGCGACCATATCACGCCTTAATCAAGATAATAATACGGATTATTGATCGAACCCGCTTGTTATACTGAGCTGGGGAACGTTGGTCCCGCTCCAACTTATAATTGTTATAAGACAGAGCAGGAAATTGGGGAATACCAGATTTCCCGTGCCGCCCAAACGAAGAAAGTGCATATGATGCATCTTCTTCGGGTGTGTTCATTACAAAGAACTGTTTCTCAGTATCCTCCGCATCCTGGGTATATGATGCCGGATCAGGATCCCAGATATGTAATATGTTACATAGGGCTACAAAAGGGTAGAAAAACTGAGAACGGGTGATAAGTTTCATGAGGCGGAAAACGGGGCAAGAGTTGCAGCCAAGTCTGTCGGTCACTGTCACCCTGTATTACCAATACATTGATTCTGAACGAATGTTATTAGATACCGAACCTGATATACAAAATCATATCATTCTCTTTATTAGTAAAGAAGGATATAATTTTGTATTATTGGATAATATTTTGAACATTTCATATATCAAAAGTTGATCGGTTCAGGCACGTTATCTAAAAGCATTGATGTTCTAAATCAAACTACAGTTCTTAGTATACGGAACACACACAAGAGGAAGAGTTCAGAAATGAACGGATCCTTCTTGAGGTATTGTAGACTAGGTCATATCAATGCGACCCGACTAGCTAAGTTACATTTAGATGCATATTTAAATCAGTTTGAATTTGCATCTTATGAAACTTGCTAGTCATGTCACAAAGATAAGATGACCATAGCTCTGTTTATTGGAAGCAGAGAAAGAGTTAGTAAACTCTTGGGACTGATACATGATGATGTATGCTAGGTCCCCAGTCTACACATGCCAAGACCGGTTCTTTGTACTTCATTACATTCTCTGATAATCTCTCAAGATTCAGACATATGTTCCAGTTGAAACACAAGTCCGAACCTTTTGAGATATTCACAGAATATAAGTTAGAAGTAGAGAACCGATAAGGGTAAAAGTATTATGTCCTTTGATGTGATCGAGGAGGAGAATACTTGAGCACGAAAATCCTGGACTATTCTAAAGGAGAATGAGATTCTCTCTCAGCATTACTCCTCCGTATACACCAAAGCACATTGGTATATCGGGGCGGAGCAGTCACACCCTATTTGATATGATGTGCTCTATGATGAGTACTACTGAGTTACCTATTTCCTTTTGGGAGTTATGCACTTGAGAAGCTGCATACCTACTAAATAGGGTTCAAATCAAATCAGTTGCCTACCACTCTATATAAGATATGGAATCGGAAGAGCCCATATATTAAATTGGTTAAGATTTTGGGTTGTCCGGCCTATGTCTAAAAGAAAAATCCGGACAAGATCGGTTATGTAGAACTGGAAGTGTTTCAGCTATACAAACTACAGCAGATGATTTGGTAGAACCGAAGGATTCAGTAGATTCCAACGAACCTCAGCCTCTCCGCCGATCTAGTAGGGTTCCTCACCCACCTGAGAGATACTTCGGTTTCTCTATGACAGTGGGAGCAAGGAATGCATCATGAGATGATGACCCAACTAGTTTCGAGCTGGCCATCAAGAGTGGGACTCTGTAAGAATGGCTGGATGCTTAGCGATCTGAGATGGAATCCTTATACACCAACAAAGTATGGACTTTAGTTGCTATATCTGAAGGGTTAAATCCCCATCAGGACCAAGTATATCTTGAGAAGATTACTTGGTGTATATGGAAAGGTTGAGACTTTCAAAGCTAGACTTGTTAAAGGTTTGCATCATTGACCATGTATGGATTATGTTGAAACCTTTTCTAAGGATCTATGCTTAAGTCCATCCAGATCCTACTTGCCACGGCTACATACCATGACTACGATATCTGGTGGTTGGGTGTCATGACAGCTTTTCTAAATGATGTTTTAGAAGAGAGCATCTATAAGTACACAGCCAGAGGGCCTCGTAGACAGTGGGAGCAGCGGAAACGTGTGCAAGATGCTTTATAGGATAAAGCCGGCATCGCGGAGTTGGAACATCTGTTTTGATGAAGTAGTCAAAGAGTTTGACATCATCAAAATGGTAGATGAACCTTGTATATACAAAAAGGTAGTAGGGAGTATGGTGGTGATCCTCGTAGAGTACGTGGATGACATACTCTTGATAGGGAAAGAGTTTCCTATGCTACGCTCGGTCAATCTCAGCTTATCATAATGATTCTCCATAAAAGATCAAAGTGATACCTACTAAATCCTGGATTTTGGATCTATGAGATAGATCTAATTGGATATTAGGACACTCACTAGCTGTAGTGAGATGGTATCAATTGATCCTGTGGAAAATCACTGGAAGTGTTCCAGGGTGATAAAGACGACTGAATGTCAGTCACAGGCATTGTCTTTACCCTCGGTAAAGGGACGGTATGTTGGAAGGGTTCCAAGCTAGATACCGTGGCATACTAGACGATAAAGGCTGGATACATCGCTACTTAAGATGCTACCAAAGAGGCAGTCTGGATGTATATTTGTTCATGAGATGAACTTAGTTCCTCCCATTATGTGACAATGGAGTTGTGGCTTTTGCCAAGGAACGTCCGTCCCATCAGCGATCCAGACATATTCTAAGGCAGTATCACCTGATCGTGGAGATAGTTGATCTCCAGGGTGATCGAGGTAAGGAGAGCAGACTCAAAGGATAACACGGCGGATCCACTCATGAAGGCCTATTCCCAGAGAGAGACTATTATGGGATGGTTGAGTATGAGATACTACAACCACTGCTATCAGATGGCCCTAGTGCAAGTGGGAGATTGTTAGTTATATGTATGCCCTAGAGGCCAGTACTGTACATTGGATGTATATTGTAGTGGATGCTGGGACATATATTGGGAGGACTTTCTTGCTCGACATGATAGTATGCTATCTGGTTGCTCTTTACCTTAACGTGTACACAGATTGTCTCTCTATTACATGTTGGTAAAGCCCTTAGGGTGTGTATTTGACTACCTGGACTATGATGCGGATCATACTAGTGGGGACATGGTAGTCCATAAGTACATCCTTCAAAGTCCCTAGTCGTGGGTGTATCGAGACGGGGCATCGATATACCAGAGTAGACTAGCGTATACCTTCTCGACCCATACAGATGGGCGATGGATGATCCCATATCCATTGGTGTTTGACATCAGAGATGATATACGGGTGCTCAGTAGAGACTGGGTACACTGGACGGACTCGCCGAGAACTCCCAGATGGTATTATATCTTACGTCAGATGGCAGTTCTCTGGTGACACAGGTACAGAGTAGTCTGTTGACCCGAGATCGTCATAGAGTCTTGTGTGGTTCCCACTGTGCTTTGATTTCCACCTTACCACGTCCAAGAGGGCGTGCAAAACGGTGGTTTTTGGGTACAGTCCCGAATCACATGGAGGCAATGAGCGATAGGAGGGGATTCGTCTCTCCCGGTATAGGGAGTTGATGTTGCCCTGTGTTCGATTGGCTATAACAGGAAATCCCTGGCCAGGCTTGCTGAGATTTACTGGTAAGTGTTACCAGAAGTTTCTCGAATTGTTATAGACCTCATATCGACACGACTTATCGAGCTATTGGGGTTTGACGTTTACCACCCCTAGGCAAGATATGCGACATATCAGACGACGAGACCGGACTGTACGGTAGTGTTACTGGTTGGATTCACTGGAGTGTGAGCGGGCTTGCTCGTCGATCTTCTGATCGCTCAATACCCGGGTGGCCGTTACGTTTAGCAGACCGCTTGCGGTTTGTGGGTGTTTGATATGATCATCACCTGCTGCCAGCGTATTGACGAGTCTTTAGAGTCCTACACAGAGGTTTCCTGGCTCAAGCGAAACGAAATAGGAGCGCATATGAGATATGTGCGGGACCGAGATTAATTCGTGTATATGATACCGTATTCCATTCTCGCGATGAATGTATCGATTGGTTATATGCGATATAACCTAGTGGTCGAATCAAGGATTGATTCGATAAGCCGATACATAGGATACTAGTCGGTTATATGCAATATGACCGGATCGTTAAATCAATTGTTGATTTAATGATTTAATGTATAATTATATATTTGATATATTACTTTGCATTAACTAGTATTGGTTCACTTTAAATGGATTTTCTCACTTGGATGTACAAGTTGTATATGTGATATACTTTTTGTGCAAATGATTATATCATGTTTGATGATACATGTTTACTTGGTTAAGTGTAAAGAATTAAACCATGGTTAAACATATAATTAGGGTTTTATTTTTCCATTACTTTTTTATTCTTTTATTTATTTGTTTATACATTTTGGAAAATAAATGGCATAAAGAGAAAAGAATGGTGGCTTTATTTGTAGTTCAGTTGAAGCTTCATGAAACTATGACCTAGTCCACCATTCTTGTCTCTTGCTTAACCCTAACCATCATATCTAACCATGGTCTATTCTCTACACTAAACTAAGGTTAGTATTATGATAAGTATTCATTTTCCTTTTCATTTAAAATACTTATCATAATATTATCATCTTCTTCTTCTTCTTCACAAGAAGAAAAGCTTGCTTCATCAATGGTGATTGATGAAAATGAGTGAGAAATCCAATTCTAAAGTGAACCCACTTCCTATTTCTTCATCCTCTACCTCTTTCCAAGTAGTATACGGTGTTTCCTTCACAAGTTTTCATGTCTTGGTGAAGGTGGAGCTTGATCTAGTGATGCCTCGACGTAGATCATCTTCGGCATCGTCGTCGATGACCTAGCCCGCTTTTTCTCCGATGAAGCCGATGCAAGAGTCATGGTTCGATTTGGACAGCGGAGAGGACTTCATCATGGAGCTATGGAGGTGGAGAAACGGATCTACAAAGGTTGTATTTCCGTTTACTTTTAGTTAAGATGTTAACTAGCTTCTTATATCGCCTAAAATCTAGTTAATGATCCGTATTAGGGTTTCTCGGCACCCGTAGAATTTGAAATTGGCATGGTTGATGCCTTGTGAGACCTCATTAGAGTGCCTAGGAACCCTACAAATCCAAGTCAACCCCTCTCATTTTAAGGTACACCATGCCTCCAAAGTCAATATATCTTAACCTATACCTTTAAACTCTATTTCACACATACAAATGAGATGAAGAAAATTTTTGAGGGGGAGAAGTGGGCTGCTGATGGTAGGCTCGGCCATGGAGGGGTGAGGGTGTGTGTGAGTGATTACAAAAAGAATTCCATGCAAAATGACCCCCCACAACCTCAAAATTGCAAGTTTAAGCTTAAATTAATTAAAATTTTGTTTTCCATAATTAAACCAATTACAACTTGAAATAAAATACTAAAAAATTATATTACTAACTAGATTTTAGTAGTCATGGTTCTATTGATTAAAATTAGCCCATTCAATTTTGTATTTATCGCTAAAATAATGTATTTTTAACAGCTTAAAATAATATTAAAAATAGTAAAATAGGGGGGAAATTTAAATGACCAGAAATTTATAAGTAACTCATTGGCTACTAAAAACTAGAAATTACCTATCCAAATTAGGTATAATTAGGACTAAACTGCAAAATAACTATAATGACGATTTACGGAAAAATACCAAATTTTCACCGATTTTCGGGAAAACACCAAAACGACTTTTCAAGGCGTTACAATCGTCTTTGACTCGAGGAGGCCGTTTAGGTGCCGACGTTCCATAGAGTATACGAGGCATGGAGGATAGCGATGAAGACCCGAAGGACAATTAACGTGAGGTATAACTTCGAATCAGAGTAGTTAAACCTTTCGTAGTTTGCTAGTAATGGTTTAGACACGATTCGTGTGCTCAAGTTCGTGTTACGAAGCTTTGATAATTCTTTTTCATATATTCCACCTCCCCGCAAGCTCGTGGGGTGCGTGACATGGACTTACATGAACGAACCCCGTCGTAAAACCATACAAACTCTACTCTGTTTTGCCCAAAGGTGAACAACCCTCTGTGTGGGACTCTAAAGACTCGACACTACGCTGGCAGTGGGTTTAACCACAGGCCGCAAGCGGTACTAGCTGTACGTAACGGTCCCCAGGTTGATGCCGATAAGAAGACCGATGAGGTGAACCCATCCGAGCTCCTACTGAGCCTGAATGTGACAATCTCCGTACAGTCCGGTCTGTTCGTCTGAGAGTATCGCATGTCGGGCCTAGGGGGCGGTAAATGTCAGTCCCTAATAGCGGTAAAAGTCGTGTCGGAGTGTAGCCTAGAACACTCTGAGAAAATACTGGAAACACTACCAGTAAATCTTGCTTTCCCTGGCCAGGGACTTTGTGTGATGGCTCTCCTAGACACAGCGCGATATGAACTCCCAATACCGGGAGAGACGAATCCTGTCTAACCGTCACTGCCTCCAAGTGCTTTGGGACTGCACCCAACTACTACCTGTTTGCATGACTCATTTGAGCCGTGGTAGGGTAGTAATCTAAGAACAGTGGGAACACACTCAAGGCGAAGTGACAGTGTCAAGTCAACGGACTAAGCTGTACTCAAGTCACCTGGGAACTGATAACTGATGGTAGGTATAATACCAACCAACAGTTCCCAGCGATTCCTGTCCAGTGTACTCGTAACTTAACGAGCACCTGCATACTATCTCCAGTACGACGTACTGATGGCTGTGGGACAGACCATCTCCCCTCCTGGGATGATAACCGTATACACTAGTCTACTCTGGAGTATCGATGCCCTGTCTCGATAAACCTACGACCAGGGACCTGTATAAGGATGTGCTTATAGACTACCCAGCCCCCACTAGTGTGACTGTCATCACAACGCTGGTAGTCAAGCAAAAAATCCTAAGGGCTCTATCAATATGTATTAGCAATATGTCCAAAGAAACACATATACATATTAAGATAGATACAAACCAAGTAGCATACTACCATATTGAGCAAGAATGTCAATCCGTGTATATATCCCAAGCTTCCAAAATGTAATATACAAACTAGTACTATACAATAATGGCCTCTAAAGCATATCACACTAACAATCTCCCACTTGCACTAAGGCTATGTGCTGGCATATTGCAGACCTATCATCTCGAATAGCCTCTCGAACTGCGTCTGAGGAATGGCCATTGTGAATAGATCGGCAGTGTTATCTTCTGTAGCAACCCTCTGAACCTCGATCTCCCGGCGATCCACGATCTCCCGGTGATCCACGATCTCCCTGATCAGGTGATACCGCCTCAAGATGTGTCTGGACTTCTGATGGGACCAGGGTTCCTTTGCTAAAGCTATAGCCCCGTTGTTGTCACAATATAGAGGTATTTGATCAACAATGGACGGAACCACCTGAAGTTCTGTCAAGAACTTCCTCATCCAGATGGCTTCTTTTGTGGCATCAGATGCTGCGATATACTCCGCTTCCATCGTTGAGTCAGCAACGGTTTCATGTTTGGAACTCTTCCAACACATCGCCCCTCCATTGAGGGTAAAGACATAACCCGACATGGATTTGGAGTCATCCTTGTCACTCTGGAAGCTGGAGTCAGCAAAGGCCTCGATCTGAAGGTCTTTTATACCGTAAACCAAAAACATATCCTTAGTCCTTCTCAGGTACTTCAGATTGTTCTTTACTGCTATCCAGTGCTTCTCAACAGGGTTTGACTGATACCGGCTTACTACACTCAGTGCATAAGCTACATCTGGTCTGGTACACAACATCGCATACAATATAGAGCCTACAGCAGAGACGTAGGGTATAATAGACATGCGATCCCTTTCCAAATCAGTCTTCGGAGACATCTCTTTAGAGAGAGTGATCCCGTGACAAGCCGGTAAATTACCGCGCTTGGAATCCTCCATACTGAATCTTTTCAGTATGGTGTCGATGTACCTGGACTGTGAAAGTCCTAAATCACTTTTAGACCTATCACGATAGATCCGGATCCCCAGAATGTAAGAGGCATCACCCAGGTCTTTCATGGAGAACATGTGTGACAAGATCCCATTGACAGATTGTAGCATAGGAATGTCATTTCTTATCAAGAAAATGGCATCCACGTATAAAATGTGGAATACAACAGTTCGTGCTACAATCTTACTATAAATATATGGTTCATCTGGATTTTTGATAAAGCCAAATTCTTTGACCGTCTCATCAAAACAAATGTTCCAATTTCGCGATGCGTGCTTCAGTCCATAAATGGACTTAAGCAACTTGCACACCTTCCCGCTGCTCCCACTCTGAATGAAACCCTCTGGCTGGTCCATATAGACACACTCATCTAAATTTCCAATTAGAAAAGCAGTTTTTACGTCCATCTGCCAAATCTCATAATCGTGGAAGGCAGCAAGGGCAAGAAGGATCAGAATGGATTTGAGCATAGCCACTGGAGAAAAGGTTTCGTCATAGTCCAAACCAGGTCTTTGACGAAAACCCTTTGCAACAAGGCTAGCCTTATAGGTGTAACATTTCAGAAAAATATAATATTATTTTTGGGAATTTTTATAATTTAATATTATTTTGTTGAATATTTTAATATTTCGGTATAATTAAATACCGATAAATGGGGAAAATTCTGAAGAAAAAAATTATGGAAATTCTAAAATATGTTTAATGTAGGGTTTTTGGTAAAAAGTTTACCAAAATTGGTTTCTGATGATTTATCTGGTTTTATGAATATTTTATTGGAATATTATCTGGGCTGCACACATATGTGCATGGTAGCTAGGGTTGAGCCTAGGGTTGAACCATGCTTAAATGACCATGGTGGCTTAAACCATATGATTAAGTTAAGTGTGTTGTTTAAGGATGATTAGAGTGGGGTTGACTTGTGGCTAGAGAGGGTGAGCCATGAAGGTTGTCATGCTAGCATCTATTGAGAGAGAGAATTGAGAGAAAGAAGGGTGGCTATAGGTTGTGTCACATCCCTTTTCATTTCAAAACTTTTGCATCTCACATCTCTCCCTCTCACTCTCACACATCAGCCCCCATTATCAAGCATCAACCCCTAACACCATAGCCCCATACCTACCCACTCACATCAGCAGCTACATCAGCCCCCTTACAACAGCCCAACACTTCAACCACAAGAAAATAGATTGCAAGCAGCAGATGCAGCATCAACAACTGCTGTGAAAAACAGCCACAGCAGCAACAACTCCATTCAAACCACACCAAACCCCCAACTTCAGCAAATACTCTCACACCACCATTCCCACAACACCAAAGCAACTACAACAACAACAGCCCCAGCAGCTGCTGCAACAGCAAGGAAAAACTAATGGAATTTGCAAGCAGCAGCAGCCACAGAACCAGCATCAGCCTCTGTTGCAACAGCAACTTCAGTCCCGGGGCACTTCAGCAGCACCACCCCACTTCCTCCTTCTCTTCTCCTTCATCCTAGGACACTCTTGAGGTATAATCTTGCAACCCAACTCCTTTCCTGTCAAGTTCTGGTTGTTTAGCAGAAATTTAGTATAGTATGTAGATTAGTGCTAGTTTTAGGAAAATTTGAGTGAGATTTGGTCAAGTGTTGGTTAAAGTGGTTAGTATGACCTTATTAGGTGTGTTTGAGACCAGTTAACCCCAGAATACCCCAGATTTCCAGTAGTTTACCTGAAAGTTTCGACTTGGCGTTTTTAGCAATTTTGAAATTGACTTGGCAATAAGCTGTGCAGGCACCCTGGAACCATCCCACAAAACCCTAGCTCCTACCTCAATATTTTGGCCGCAGATATATTCCCTCAGGCCGCAATTTGCGGCCAGAGCAGTAGGGAACCCCCTCGTTTTGCGTGCACGGCTCTTTTACCTGTAAACTTGACCCTGGGAATGTCTAGTTTTGACTGGTTCCAACCAGGGTAGAATCTGGGTTGATTTTCTTGACTTGGCGCATGATTTACGACTTGTTTTCATATGGATTTTGGTATTCGATGATTCGTTTCTGTCGGGTGGCGTTTGAACGCCAACGGCAGAGGGTTATGGACTGTGTTTGCACGCGAGGCCACAGGTTTTTACCTATAGGCGTAGCATGCACCATTTTGGCTTCCGACATAGTTTTTATGTGTTTTAGCGTGTGATATCCTTGTAGGTACCCCACGTGGCGTCGAAGCGTTGGAGATGTGAATGGCGACATCGGCACCGGCACACATAAGAAAGGTGATTAGATTTTTTATCTACGGGGAGAAGTCGGGTGGATGGCGTATAGCACCCCCGCAGTCCGATGTCTAGTATACCATATATACAGTACCTATATATGATAGCTTATGCGTGACTTGGTTGTTTAGGATGTGGTAGGTGTACTATGCATTGATTAGGGTTAAAAGTAACTAGTGTAGTTCCTAGTCACGAACCCTAGAATTGTTTGCACCCACACGCACACACGTGCTTATTTGCTATGTTCATACTGTGATGACGAGGATATTAGAGGACTTTGGATATGAGTCGATGAGTTTGGGCATGGTCCCATGATATCGGTGATGTGATGTGATTCGTATTTGGGATACGATATATGATTTTTAGCGGGCCTTTGGGCGTGTCTTTAGCAAACGCATTCATAGTCATGTAGATGGTATCGATTCGTACTAGACTTGGATCAGTACCCCAGATTGTGTGATATGATGATAAGGATACCAGATAATTGATGTGATGCTGTACGACGATTTACCGTACGAGCTTTATATTGATGATTGATCCGCACTCATGACTTGAGGTTGTCAGATGATATACGGTATCGTATGCGATACTATTGAGGCAGGTCACCGACTACTATCCTTATATTTATATATATCGACTCAGATTTAGGTGGTTTCCATACCCCTCCCGATTGACTTGATAGTTAGATCAGTAGTTAGTATAGTAGATGTTAGACTTGACCCGAGTCATACCTATTTCCAAACTAACGAAACGGGAGTATTTTAAAGAGAGGAAAAAGGGGATCCTACGGATAATTTCAAAGGGGGCATCTTTTCTTGAAAACACCGTAGCCCTTATTTTACTAAAAACCCCGATTCGTCTTATTTCAGAAAGGCAAAACTGCATGACACTTTCATATTGATGTAGACTCTTCACTATTGCGTTGATTATTTGATTCCGCATATTCATATTATTTGCATCACATTACTTGTGTTTATTGAGATATTACCATCATGCTGTTAGGACACCATCACCATTATCGATGATGCGTATGTTCCACGTACACTGTTTGCCGGCTCACACACTTCATCATCGATAATTGCCATGCCACTACACTGTAGTACTGTTGCATTCATGATGTGATTCTTGCATAGCGTATTGTACACTTATACCTGTACACATACATAGATGATTCCGGCTTGATTAGAGATTTGGGAACCACAAGATATTCTTAAAAACCGATTTATTTTAAAAAAGAGCGGTTTCCCCCGACATGTGCACATTATTATTCCATGTTGCATGACTTACTGATATGCTTACCTTTCTTTACATGTCGCATACATCATGTTTGATTATACGCATTGAGATATGTTGTTTCCAAGATATTTCTGGATTTGGGGACCGTGGATATTTCAAAAGAAAATATGTAATTGTTTTAAAAATCCGGTCACCCTTGATATGATATTTTCAGTGCGTCCACCTTGAGTTTTCTCGGTTCCAGAGAGCTTGTGTGGGTATACCCGATTCGAGGAGCGGTAGGCACCGATTGCGGGTACATGGTGGACCCGGTGAGGTACCCCGGGGCAAGAAGACTCGTATATGCTAGACGGTGAGCCCGGCAGGGGGAGTACTACCTACCGGTGATTGTATTTAGGACCCGTCGGTTATCTGGGGGATACCGACTGGAGTCATGAGATGGATATGAGGGCCGACCAGGGTGTGCGGCGCCTGAGATACATGAGGATTTACGTGTCGATGCTAGGCACAGGTGTTCATGATGTTTTGGAGTGTCGATGCTTGGCACTCAGGTTCCATGATTTGATTATATCCTCATATTTTCATGCATATGCTTTACGTTATTTACATGCATGATGCTTGTTGTCATTGGGTGACACGTGGACGGGATCCACCGATTTATAGATATTGATTACCTAGTTGGAGGACATCCACATACTACTAGATTCATGTTATAGCTGGCATTGATTCATATTACTCTATGCAGACATACCTCATATTTATGACATGTTATTACCTGAGGCATTGGCGAGTACTTGGCACTACATACATGTATAGATGTTACATTGCCACCTTAGCTTGCTTCAGACTTATTCATTTGAGGTTTATATATGTTGATCGTATGACCTAGGATTGCGTCATACATGCGATTTTCTGTTCGTCGATGTTCTTCTATTCACGAGTTGGCAACTCACCCCCGTTGTGCCCCAGTTCTTGCAGGTGTTTGCCGTACAGGGTTCATTACGGCTTGCAGCACTGCTTCTTTCGGGTGACTTGCTAGTAGGTGGGTTTATTTTTATCGTACCCATCATTATACATTGTATATTATATTCAGTTGTATCTAGAAGTTCCATCAACCAAACATGTACTTATTTGAGATAGAGACCAGTGTTGATTATTTTTTCGACCTTAGAGTCGCACGTTATATTTCTCTGGGATTCATGCTGTTGAGTTTCCTTTCTGTTGTAATCCTCGCCTTTAGGCGTTGTATGTTATATTACAGACTGGTTGTTTTACTTATGGTTTTTCCTCCACTCTACTACTTTTCTTGGTTTGGATTTCTGGGCTCGGCTTACTTAGAGCACGTACGCCTTGAGACGTTCATAGACTAAGTGCCGGTTATGTTCCGTACTTTCGGGTCGTGACAATAGGTCTCGACCTGTCCATCTTCAACAATCTTCCTTTTGAAGATCTATTTGCAGCCGACGGGTTTTACCCCTTCTGTAGCAACGTCCAAATTCCATACTTTGTTGGTGTACATGGACTCCATCTCGGTCCGCATTGCATCCAGCCATTTTACCGAGTCAGTGCTCTGAATAGCCTGCTTGAAGCTAGTCGGCTCATCATTATCAATGATGCAATCCTCTCTATCCCCGTCTATGAGAATACCGTAGTATCTCTCAGGTGGATGATAAAGCCTACTACTCCTGCGGAGAGGCGCAGGAATGTCCTGTCCTTTCGAACCTTCTGGTTCTACTAAGCTTTCAGTAATAGCTTGTGGTTCTGGAATTTCTTACTGTTCTATTACGCTCCCACTTATCTGATTTTCTAAAAATTCAGTTTCCAAGAAGCAGGCATGACGAGAAACAAATACCTTTTGTTCCTCTGCATAATAGAAGAAATATCCCTTGGAGTTCTTTGGATATCCCACAAACTTACACTGTACTGAGCGTGCCTTGAGTTTGTCCGCATGCTGCTTTTTGACAAAAGCTGGACATCCCCATGTCTTAACATGTTTAAGATAAAGTTTCTTCCTACTCCACATCTGATATGGTGTGGTAGGTACTGACTTAGTTGGAACGCGGTCCAAAAGATATGCAGCTGATTCTAGTGCATATCCCCAGAAAGATCGTGGTAACTCAGCGTTACTCATCATGGAACGTACCATATCCAATAGGGTTCGGTTCCGTCTCTCCGATACACCATTGTGTTGTGTTGTGTTTGGAGGAGTAAGTTGAGAGAGAATTCCATTCCCTTTTTGGTAATCCAGGAACTCGGCACTCAAGTATTCACCACCTCGATCAGATCTCAGTGTCTTGATACTTTTGCCTGTTTGTTTTTCTACTTCATTCTTGTATTCCTGGAATTTTTCAAAGGCTTCAGATTTAGGCTTCATTAAGAAGACATGTCCATACCTTGAAAAATCATCCGTAAAAGTAATGAAGTAAGAATAACCACTTCGCGCATGTATAGACATTGGACCACATACATTGCTGTGTACGAGTCCCAAGAGCGAGCTCGCTCTTACTCCGTGTCCAGTGAACGGAGTCTTTGCCATCTTTCCTTTGAGACTTGATTGACAAGTTGCATATGATTTATATTCGAACGGATCCAAATATCCATCTTTATGCAACTTAGTTAACCTTGTCTCGTTGATGTGACCCAGTCTACAATGCCATAAGAAAGCATGATTTATTTCTGGAGACTTTCTTTTGTGTGTATTCTGGATTTTGAAAAACTGCGGTTGGATTAATACGTATATACCGTTTCTTAATTTACCCGACCCAATCAAAACATGATTAAGGTGAATGTTTACAACATTGCTTACAAATGAAAAATCATAACCTTCTTTAGACATTAAAGATACAGATATGATATTACAAGTCGAACTGGGTACAAAATTACAGTTGCGCAAAACCAAAATATGTCCGTCTGTCAATCCTAAGTGATAGTCCTCCACGGACTCAGCATCCATGCTTGCTCCGTTTGCAACTCTTAGGGTCATATCACCTGCCTTCAAAACTCTATGCCTTCTCAGTGCCTACAAAGAATTACAGATATGAGATCCTGATCCGGTATCCAATACCCAGGAAGTAGAGTTGATTGACAGACAGTTTTCAATAACATATACACCTGAAGCCGAAGCCAAAACTTGCTTCGGGTCCTTGTTCTTGGCCTTCCAAGCCCTGCAATCTTTCTTCCAGTGTCCTTTCTTGTGACAATAAAATCACTCTTCCTTCCCCAGAAGCTGTCCCGCTACCTTTGCTACCTTTGCCTTTCTCTTGGCTTCCACTTTACTAACACCGCCCCTTGGTTTGGTGGGGGCCTTCTTCTTCTTTCCTTTGGCTTTTGCCTTAGACCTAGAAGAGGAAGCTCCTCCAACAAACAAAGCGGGTGATTCCCTGACTTCCTGTAGTGTGCCCTCTACACTCCTCAACATGTTGAGGAGTTCCGGAAGTTCAACTTCTTTTACTTGCATGTTGAAGTTCAGGATAAACTGGGCGTAGGTGGAAGGAAGGGACTGAAGAATCAAATCAATATAGAGCTCGTTCTCTAATATAGTCTCGAGGTCCGCGAGCTCCTCAATATAGCCAATCATCTTAAGCATGTGTTCCGCTACAGATGATCCGATGGCCAACCTCGCTGAAAATAACTTTTTCGACGTTTCGTATCTGGCGATACGCGATTGCTCTCCATATAGTTCCTTAGTATGGAGAAATATGGATTCAAGGTCCATATTCTCATGCCTCCTCTGATGTTCATTGTCCATAGAGGCAAGCACGAGGCACTTGGCCTTCGTGCAGTCAATCTCCCAGGTCTTACGGATTTCCTTATCCGGACACTGGATTCTGGACCTGGGACGGCGGGGGCTTTAGTGGTAAGGAGATACCCCAACTTGTCATAAGTGATTGCCATTTTGACATTCCTGAGCCAATCTTTGTAGTTTGGCCCTGTCAGTATATTTTTATCTTATAGTAACTTAAGGCCGGTCATGATGTTTGGTCGCTGCAATTAGGGGAGAGAGAAGAAACTCTTTAGCATGATGCTCTTGCAAGTTTAGAGTGGTTTTTAGTTTGTCTAAACAGGATGGCTCCCACCGTTTCTCGAATCCTTCCTCAAACCATAAAAAAAGAATTAGCCGGGATTGATCTCACCGTACAATACTTGCTTAACCGTTCAGCCAGGCCAGTGCCGGTACTTCGAGAAAGGTTTTACGACACTTTCGCGAAGTTCCTTAATTAAATAACCTCTTTTCCCTGTGGGCGTAGCCCCGCTAACACCTTTCTAGACACCTACTTGGTTTATAGCATTGATCGTTAAGTGAGAAGGTTTCCCGAGGAGTAGCATATACTCACAGTAGGATCGGGATTCAAATATCATCGTGTGATAAAGCTGAAGGAATCCTACCAAAATCACCACACTCCAAATGGTATGCAACACTAGAAAGTTTCAGTTTCTTTAGAAACTCCCGATGTGGATTTTTTTTGCCCCATGCTCTTATGACCTTGACTTTGGCCAGCAAATCATAAGTCACATGTCAAGTTCTACCCATCATTTTCCAGGTTAATTTGAACCCACCCGTACCTACCCTTGACTTTAGCCAACAAGGCAGTACGACTGTCCCAAACCAATGCATCTATCTATGCTACATATGAATATCCAATAGCTACCAATCACTATGCCTTGACTTTGGCCAACAAACATAGATTGAATACTATTGACTATCCATATGAAATGACGGAGGGCTACGAATGATTTTGGCGAAACCGCGAACGTAGTGAACTTGATATAATCGAAGGAACCTGTTAGCTTTTAAAAGGAGTGGTTTAAGCTCCGCGATTTTAAAAGTTTTCTGTTTTGGAAAAAACTGAGTGGTTTTGAAATTGTTCCAATGACTTAACTTTGGTTTATTTTCTTTGCATTAATAATGCGTCCCATCAATTAATCCTACCACTGCAGAAAACAACAAAAATATGACGTACACTTATGCCATCCGCATTCGCCACGGGGCCCCGTCATCACCCGGTAGGTTACTTAACTAACGACAAAGCGGGGGCTGGTATAGCGCGGATGCAAAACATAAGCAACGCCTACTAGATATCATATATAGATATATATATTCGTCAGACGCAATGATTTTCATTCCAGATCACAGATGAACACATTGGATATGCTAGGAATCCGCGTTTCGTTCGAGCCAGCAACGAAAGACGGATTACACGATCGTGATGAATAGCCAAACCCCACCGTAGACCCCTATGGGTTCGGCAAACTACCCGCCAAGTACCCGAAGTGAAGCAACCTCCCTCAACAACGTGAGTAGGCCACTCGGCACTTCAAAGTATCCGGTAGTTTGTGCACCCCACCTTGGGTCTATCCTAGGAGAAAAAACAGTAAAAGAAATAATATACAATGGCGGCTACAACCTCAACCCGGATGTGCGGCCATAAAAATAATATTACATCAATTTAAAATTTTTACATTGAATGAAAGATAAATAAACACTCATCTCACAACCCCGGCTATTCATCCGCGACAATCCAACAAGTTCATTTACACAAACCAACATCACAGATCACAGATATGTACAACCCCCACTAATCGATGTATAGCGATTAGTCGACGTTAAGTACATATATCACATTACAGATATAATCAATTAGCTAAAGTTTATAGAATTTCGATCAATATTCCAATTTGAAACTACACCAAATACAACACTGTTCTCTGAAGAATCTGGGCAGAAACAAAGCATCAGAAAAATCACAAAACATCAAGCTGGACACACTGCAGGAAAAACGAGTTGACCCTGAGTTGAATTGGCCGCGGATCCGCGGCGAAACGCATGGTTTCGCCGCGCTTCCATGGCGGTCTGACCGAGTCACGAGCTCGTTTTTCTTGGGTGTCCTTAAAAAACCGTGCACGTATTTTTCAGGTCTTTGGAAATAATTTTAGACATGTTTTTAAAATCGGCAGAAAACACTAGTTTATGATGTTTTTTGCGAATTTTTCGGATCGAAGTTCCAAATACTTTGCTAACATGTTAGTTGTTGTTTAGCTAGTCTCTGATACCACTGTAAGTCTATGTTACCCACCCCGGTACTTACGGGGAGGCGGAAAGAGTAAAAATCGAATTTTTCTCACTAGGAAACATAGACTAAACATGAAGGATCTTTGCTAAACAAAAGCTAACAAACTATCTACAAGTTCTAACTACTAGGTTAGATGGTTATACCTAGTTCTTGAACTCCTTCTCTTCTTGTGTTGCTTTCGTTTCTTGTGTGCTCCTTTGAGTGGTGTAGACGGCTCCTCTTCTTCGTCTTTTCTTTGCCGAAGAAAGATCCACCCGAAGGCCTCTACCTTGAGCTCCTACCTCAACAAAGAAGTAACTAGAGTGCTTGGCTTGCTAGAATAAGAACCCTAGAGTGAGTAGAGAGCTGTTTTGATGGTTTTATCTCACAAAGCTCATGTTTTTCAACTCATGAAACAAGAGAGCTTTTGAGAGAGAGGAAGACGGAGAGCAAACCATGAGAGAGAAAGGTTATAAGAGAATGAGAGTATAGAATGAACCTTGCTCTCATATTAGAGATATATGATAATAATAATAATAATTAAGAAAATTGTGATGGTTAGTTCATTTGACCATTATCATTTCACATTTAATGCTAAGAAAGCTTCAAGAAGCATCTTTTGCATAAAGAAAATACCAAGGTCAATGAAAGTCAACATGTCAAATGGTCAACCCAACCCTAACCATGATACAATTATCATTAATTAATATTATTAATCATATTTCTCATTCTCATTAGGGTTTTGATCAAGTCAATGGTCAAAAACCCAAATGAGGTTTCTCCCTCTCCGCCTTTGTCAACTGTACGTACCCGCATTCGTGTTCCGAAGAAACACGAATACAATGAGACAAGACCAATCCCAAAACAAATACTAGGATCTGGGTTTAACCAAAGCCCACTAGTAATAACTGTCCGGACACCAAACGTGCACAAGTGCGCGTATGTGAACGAACCCCGTCGTAAAACCATACGACCTCTACTCTGTTTTGCCCAAAGGTGAACAACCCTCTGTGTGGGACTCTAAAGACTCGACACTACGCTGGCAGTGGGTTTAACCACAGGCCGCAAGCTGTACTAGCTGTACGTAACGGTCCCCAGGTTGATGCCGATAAGAAGACCGATGAGGTGAACCTATCTGAACTCCTACTGAGCCTGAATGTGACAATCTCCATACAGTCCGGTCTGTTCGTCTGAGAGTATCGCATGTCAGGCCTAGGGGGGGCGGTAAACGTCAGTCCCCTAATAGCGGTACAAGTCGTGTCGGAGTGTAGCCCAGAACACTCTGAGAAAATACTGGAAACACTACCAGTAAATCTCGCTTGCCAGGGACTTTGTGTAATGGCTCTCCTAGACACAGCGCGATATCAACTCCCAATACCGGGAGAGACGAATCCTGTCTAACCGTCACTGCCTCCAAGTGCTTCGGGACTGCACCCAACTACTACCTGTTTGCACGACTCATTTGAGCTGTGGTAGGGTAGTAATCTAAGAACAGTGGGAACATACTCGAGGCGAAGTGACAGTGTCAAGTCAACGGACTAAGCTGTACTCATGTCACCTGGGAACTGATAACTGACGATAGGTATAATAACAACCAACAGTTCCCAGCGAGTCCTGTCCAGCATACTCGTAACCTAGCGAGCACCTGCATACTATCTCCAGTACGACGTACTGATGGCTGTGGGACAGACCATCTCCCCTCCTGGGATGAGAAGCGTATACACTAGTCTACTCTGGAGTATCGATGCCATGTCTCGATAATCCTACGACCAGGGACCTGTATACACTAGTAAAATAGGGGGTTGCCCCTACGGATTAACCTATCCGTAGGGGCAGAAATAACTTGGACCTCCGGACATATCCGTAGGTCTAAAAGGTTGCCCCTACGGGCAAAGACGTCCAAGAATAAAAATATTAATTCTTAATTAGGTGTTTGCCCCTACGGAGCCGCAAACAAAGGACCTACGGACATATCCGTAGGGGCAAGTAAATAACGATTTAATAAAATCCCAGATCTCGATCGCCTACGCTCATTTCCCTCTCTCTCTCGATCGGGCGCGAAAATAAGCCCCCAATGCGCCACGCCGTCGCCGCTAAGGTTGTTCTCCTCGTGGCCACCGCCGGTTTCGTCGCCACTGGAGTTCTCGTCGCCACCGCGGTTAAGGTCGTCGCCACCGCCGTTCAGATCGTCGCCCCTGCCCCAGCAGCCGTTCAGGTGAGTAAATCTCGAGGTAAGTTAAAGAATTTGTTGGATTATTTTGGGCTTAAGGTTCATGGCGCGCGAGTTGGGGTTGGGCTGGGGTCGCGGTCGCAGTCGGGGTCGGGTTAGGGTTGGGGCAGGGGCTGGGCTGCGGGGTCGGGTTCGGGGTCGGGGTAGGGTTAGGGTCAGGGTCGGGGTAGGGTTAGGGTCGGGGTCGGGGAAGGGAAAGGGTCAATTTATCCAATTTTTTATTGGGGGTGCGGCTGGGGCTGGGGCTGCGGGCTGGGGCTAGGGCTGGGGAAGGGGAAGGTCAATTTATCAAATTTTTAACAAGATTTGTATTAGTTTGTAAGAACACTTAAGTTTATCACAAAATATTGTTTGGGTTTTCGATTTATATCTTTTAGCGGTATGTATCCGTTGTCCCAAATTTTGAATTATCTTATACTAGTATTTATGCATGTGCAGATCTTCTTTTACCTGACAAAAGATCCATATCCATTATCTTAACTTAAAATCCTTTAGAGGGTGCTAATCCTAAATAACAACAAAATGATGTTAAATATTTCATCCGATTTTCACAAGATCATACTTGAAAAAAATGCAACTGCTTTCACAATTTCACAATCCTAACCAACTCCCAATTTATTATGGTATTCGATCATAACTTGAGAACAAATTCTCTTTTCTATTGCCATCCCATATCAAACCCTAGAATCGTGGGCCATTTCAAATTACACCAAATTGAGGCAAGAATAGGATGAAACCAACATAACCAACAATAAAGAGCTTTATTTGGTAATATATATTGATGAACAATGGTTGCTGTGTTAAATCCAACCCTCACATCACATGCATATCAATAAAGGAGAGGACTGACCAAAATGTTGAATTTTAACAATTGTGAAAGTTCTTCGGTCAGGATGTAACAGAAATAAGGAAAAAAAACCTAAAATATTTCTCACAAAAAAGAAAAAGCAAGCTTCTCTCCCATATCATTAACAAAGCTTATCACTTTTGATTCTCGAAATTATTTTACATTATATTTTCATTCAAAACGTTTTTCTAGTTTGCTCACCAACCGTTTGATAAAATTCCAAAACTATTTTTACTTTCCTTGCTCACAATTGCTCTTGACTACGTACAAATCTTGAAAACCCATTAACGCTCTTGCAATAATATGCAAAATCACATGAGGATTCACATTCATCACCACCACCTAAGGCTAGGGTTTGGGCTGGGGCTGCGGCTAGGGCTGTGCGTCCTCAAGAGGGCGATCATAGGATCGGTGAAGTTAGGTGGCTGGATATGAGATACGATGGATTTCCATGTGTTCAATGGAATGCTGAGGGTCAGAGTCGGTTATTCATATATCTCCCAAAAAAGAATGAGTTTGTTATCAAAGGTGTATTGATTTCTACATCAAGGAATATCAGTTATATGTCATTCAGTGACTAAGTCTGTTTCTGGCCCAACCATATTTATGAATCGTTTCTTCTTTTTCCTTCTTACGTATATTTACTAGTTCAGACTGTATGCACCTCTGCAATCAACGCCGAGAACTTATACATTATAGGTTAATAGACATATGCTATGAAATCACGGTGCATATCGAATTCATGATATGTTATAGTCCCTAATTATTTTTACTGTGGTGAGAAAGCAGTCGCTGGTGGCCACAAGCCATAGAATTGGCAGTTGTCCTACCTGCGATAACATCTTACAAATCATCAGTAGACATCTCTGTTATATTAATCTTTTAATGTCAGCTTGCATGCATGTTTATTTGCATATTTCCTCTGCTAATTATATTCTTCTAGATCATGTTTGCCTAATCTATCCGAGGCTTAGCATAATCTAGTGGCGATAAACAATTCCATCTTCTGCTACTATGGTGGCACTGAGAAACTTCCATTTAGAAATGACAACACGTATTTTGTGGAAGTACTGTACATAATAAGAAGGAGAAGACAGTAATGTGGCAGAAGAAGAAGGAGAAGACAGTAATGTGGCAGAAGAAGAAGGAGAAGACAGTATGCATGTATATACATTTGAAATTTAAGTAAAAACAACCCTACACTTAAGCGAAATCATAAATCGAAACACACATATATAGAATACAACTCATACATGGGTATCCTCAAATCTAACTTTCATTGAATTTGCACGCGCACTTAAAATAACAACCTTTATACTAAAAAATTATGTATGTCATTAGTTAGTAGTTTATGTTTTTTAGACGCAAAAGCCATTTGAGAAATATTTTTCCAACCCACTATTAATCCATATTCTCAATATAGTCATTGAATTTGCACGCGCACATAATAAGAAGGAGAAGACAATAATGTGGCAGAAGAAGAAGGAGAAGACAGTAATGTGGCAGAAGAAGAAAAAAATGACATTCCTCGTTCTCTGTTTCAGCATCAATCTTCTGATATGAACTAATGATGGCTTTCACATAGGCTTTTCCCTTTAGAGACTTCTTAGTGTCCAATGGAAAGCATACATCAGATTTGTGCAGGTCAGGTTCTTCTATGACTTTCAAGAGTCTCAACTGATTCTGTAAATTACACTCTAGTTGGGTGGTACTTTTACCACTTCTCACTGCAGGTGCGCTCTCTAATATCCATTTTGAATGTAATATTATCGATATTCAAAATGGATATTAGAGAGCGCACCTGCAGTGAGAAGTGGTAAAAGTATCACCCAACTAAGGTGTAATTTACAGAATCAGTTGAGACTCTTGAAAGTCATAGAAGAACCCGACCTGCACAAATCTGATGTATGCTTTCCATTGGACACTAAGAAGTCTCTAAAGGGAAAAGCCTATGTGAAAGCCATCATTAGTTCATATCAGAAGATTGATGCTGAAACAGAGAACGAGGAATGTCATTTTTTTCTTCTTCCACCACATTACTGTCTTCTCCTTCTGCCACATTACTGTCTTCTCCTTCTTATTATGTGCGCGTGCAAATTCAATGACTATATTTAGAATGTGGATTAATAGTGGGTAGGAAAAGTATTTCTCAAATGGCTTTTACGTCTTAAAACCATAAACTACTAAGTAATGGCATACATAATTTTTTTAGTATAAAGGTTGTTATTTTAAGTTTTCCCTTATAGAGATATGATCTAACTGTATCTATCAACTATAAGTGTGCAGAAAATTATGATAAGAAATCATAAGAAAGGGTCGTAGCCATGCATAACCTTGAATCTACATACCAAATCATGCAAAAGCATGCACTTATTGTCACCTTGCCTTGGAATATAAAATATCTTGGAAGACTATAAGCGAGCATTTAAATCTTGATAGCTTTTGACTTCAACATATATTTTTCTCAAGTACCATGAAATATACTTGCTCCGTATAAACCGTTTTCAGGAAGATGGATTAATAATGACAAATTATCCATTGTGGCTCATTAGGTTAGTATTTTCTCTTCTATTGACCATCTTTCTAATCTGCTTGGTAAATTTATTCGGAACCGGCTGCGAATCATTAAAAGACATGCATAAGAAAAAAAAGCTAAAATACAGATATATAGCATACCGATACATCGAAACTTCATATTTGCGATGGCAATCCAGAGATATTTATTTCTACACACGTGGTGCGCGTGCGAATGCGTCAGGCATCATGGACAAATATTTCAGAACATGGAAAGTATTATTCGTATAAAGTAATTAAAACTTTTAAACACCTTGGGTAGATATTTTCTTAGTTGATGCAATCATATCATGAGGACTAAATTTAAGCTATTATACATATGCTTATGTATTTTTCTAACCTAATATATCACACACACACACACAGAGAGAGAGAGAGAGAGAACACTAGGTAGATAGAGAAATCAGGTAGTCCTGAAGAAATGGAGTCCATAGCATTGCTCATCATCATCATCCGTGACTTCTTTGAAAAAATATTATCAAAGGGATCATGGATGATGATGATGAGCAATGCTATGGACTCCATTTCTTCAGGATCCTGCTACCTGATTTCTTTACCTACCAGGTGTTCTCTCTGTCTCTCTGTGTGTGTGTGTGATATATTAGGTTAGAAAAATACATATGCATATGTATAATAGCTTAAATTTAGTCCTTGTGATATGATTGCATCAACTAAGAAAATATCTACCCAAGGTGTTTAAAAGTTTTAATTACTTTATACGAATAATACTTTCCATGTTCTGAAATATTTGTCCATGATGCCTGACGCATTCGCACGCGCACCACGTGTGTAGAAATAAATATCTCTGGATTGCCATCGCAAATATGAAGTTTCGATGTATCGGTGCTATATATCTGTATTTTAGCTTTCTTTCTTATGCATGTCTTTTAATTATTCGCAGCCGGTTCCGAATAAATGAATAAATTTACCAAGCAGATTAGAAAGATGGTCAATAGAAGAGAAAATACTAACCTAGTGAGCCACAATGGATAATTTGTCATTATTAATCCATCTTCCTGAAAACGGTTTATACGGAGCAAGTATATTTCATGGTACTTGAGAAAAATATATGTTGAAGTCAAAAGCTATCAAGATTTAAATGCTCGCTTATAGTCTTCCAAGATATTTTATATTCCAAGGCAAGGTGACAATAAGTGCATGCTTTTGCATGATTTGGTATGTAGATTCAAGGTTATGCATGGCTACGACCCTTTCTTATGATTTCTTATCATAATTTTCTGCACACTTATAGTTGATAGATGCAGTTAGATCATATCTCTATAAGGGAAAACTTAAAATAACAACCTTTATACTAAAAAAATTATGTATGCCATTACTTAGTAGTTTATGGTTTTAAGACGCAAAAGCCATTTGAGAAATACTTTTCCTACCCACTATTAATCCACATTCTCAATATAGTCATTGAATTTGCACGCGCACATAATAAGAAGGAAAAGACAGTAATGTGGCAGAAGGAGAAGACAGTAATGTGGCGGAAGAAGAAAAAAATGACATTGCTCGTTCTCTGTTTCAGCATCAATCTTCTGATATGAACTAATGATGGCTTTCACATAGGCTTTTCCCTTTAGAGACTTCTTAGTGTCCAATGGAAAGTATACATCAGATTTGTGCAGGTCGGGTTCTTCTATGACTTTCAAGAGTCTCAACTGATTCTGTAAATTACACTCTTGTTGGGTGATACTTTTACCACTTCTCACTGCAGGTGCGCTCTCTAATATCCATTTTGAATGTAATATTATAGATATCCATGCCTCTTTATGTTAAAATTACTTATATTGTCAATATTTGATTGTCTAGTTGTTGGTGATGCGTCCATATCAGGGACAGAGGCCACTCTCGTTCCTCCAGGTATGTTTATATATTATATAGGGCATGTATATTGATTTAGAATGCTATATCATAAATATACACACATTCCTTTTGCTCTTAGTCGTCCAACTTATTATCATGGGCTGCTTGATGAGATTAGATTTGCGCCTGATGATCTACAAGAGCTTGTTCACTCCCTGTCATATGTGTAAGCAGCGCTATATGCGAGTTTACCTTGTTAGTACGTATGTACTGAAATTAATTAATATTATTCAAATTTTGATACATCCAGATACCAGAGGAGCACATCTTCTATCTCTGTAGGTAAGGCTTTGAATTTGTTGATTTTGGTATTTCTTGTCAATTTTATAGACCAGTATGTGCTAAATATAATGTTCTGAGAGTTGGTAGGGGGAAGGAAACATTCGAGGCTGCTGACCCCAGTCCTGGACGCCGCACACGGACGGCACCACGGAGGTTGGGAGAGAGGCCGAGGACTGGGCTCTAGCAGGGCCCATATGAGGTTGGACTCCACCCCGGCGGTTACTTCCTCCGTCTCCAGTGACCGGCATGTCCATTATGAACTGGATAGCTTGAGGGCCAGCATTCAGGAGTTGAAGGAGGTGCTGGTATGTATACTACTTTATAGTAAAATATCATTTCATATTATATACATATCAACATATCCATAATTAGTACGTAGCTTGAGCTTATTTGGTTTTAGACTTAAGTTTGATTAATCATACATACATATGTAATTGAAATAAACAACGCTTTTCCAAACTAGATATCCAAACAGGGTTTCGAAATAACTTAATAATGATACGAATTCGAATAATAAACAGTTCTTACACGCTTCTTACACACGTTATATCCAGACGCGACAGGGTAGATCGGCCGAGCCTCCACACGCATCTCCTTCGGCTGCGGCTCCGCAAGCCACTACATCGGCTGCGGTTCCGCAGACAGCTCCTGTAGCTCCACCGCCCACTCAGACTCCCGCTCGCGACGAATTGCAGAGTTTATTGACCGAGGAGCAGGCGCGCGTTATTCTATCGTTATTCAGAGGTGGAGCTGGACCGAGCTAGGGTAGATTTTTGGTTCTTTTTTTTTGAAACATGTATTTATTTATATCATACACATTGTACTACATTTTGAAACGATATTGATATTGGTTTGTATTTATATCATATTCAGTTTTTGTGTTTCTTTTGTATATTATATATATGCGTGAGATGTGATTATGAATACTGCTATATATGATTTGATTGATGTATATATTATTGTGCACAGGGCGGGAAAAAATCAAGCAGCCCATTTTAAAAAAAAAATTTCAGACAATATGTACCTACGGATTACTCCGTAGGCACACATGCTACCCCTACGGATATGTCCGTAGGGGCAAAATATCAGCAGTAACTGATATTTCCCCCAGATCTCAGTGCCAGGGGGTTGGGAAAGCCCCTACGGCTATATCCGTAGGGGCCACTGACTCTCCCCTACGGCGTTATCCGTAGGGGCAAAATGTCAGGAATCCTGAATTTGTGCCCCTACGGAAAAGTACCTACCCATATATCCGTAGGGGTCTGTACATGCCCCTACGGGTATATCCGTAGGGCCAAGTAATTTATTAAAATAAACCGTAAATAATATAAAATCTTATACCCTACGGCGTAATCCGTAGAGGCAACTGGACCTACACATATATCCGTAGGGACAAGAATTTAAACGTAGGGGCAAATTCAGGGCCTCAACTTGCACCTGCGGCCTTTGCACCTACGGGGTATTTTTCCGCCCCTACGTACATATCCGTAGGGGCAGTGGGTTGCCCCTACGGATAAATCCGTAGGGGCAACTTCTTTGTAGTAGTGATAAGGATGTGCTTATAGACTACCCAGCCCCTACTAGTATAACAGCCATCACAACCCTGACAGTCAAGCAAAAGATCCTAAGGGCTCTATCAATATGTATTAGCAATATGTCAAAAGAAACACATACACATAATAAGATAGATACAAACCAAGTAGCATACTACCATATTAAGCAAGAATGTCAATCCGTGTATATCCCAATCTTCCAAAATGTAATATACAAACTAGTACTATACAATAATGGCCTCTAGGGCATATCACACTAACAGTAGAGACTTAATCATGGCTAAAGATAATGGTTGAGGTTAATAAATATCTAAAGTAAAATAAAATTAGTGGACTAAATCAATGGTTTCCACAAGCTTCTCCAAGCTTCATAAGCCATCACAAATTCCACCTAATTTTGTATATTCTCTAAATAAATATTTACCCTTATTATCTTAAGTATGGTATGAGTCTCATACACCAATGTACAATGTATCATCAAGCATGACACAAAGAACAAATACATTAATATATATCACATATATATTAAATGTATAAGTGAGAAAAAGAAATCCTTAAGTGAGCTATTATTAGTTAATGTATATTAATATATCAAATATATAATCATACATTAAATTATTAAATCAACACTTGATTTAATAATACGGCTATTATCACATATAACCGACTAATATCATTTATATCAACTTATCGAATCAACACTTGATTCGATAACCCGGCTATATCACATATAACCGACCGATATCATATATCACGAGATAAGAATACCGTATCACATACACGTATTAATCTCGGTCCCACACATATCACATATGTGCCCTACTTCGTTTCGCTTGAGGCAAGAAACCTCAGTGTTGGACTCTAAACACCCGTCAATACGCCGGCAGTAGGTAATGATCATATCAGTTACCCACAAGCCGTCAACGGTACTAGCTGGACGTAACGGCTACCCGAATATTGAGCGATCAGAAGATCAACAAGCAAGCCTGCACATATTCCCGTGAATCCAATAAGTAACGCTACCGTACAGTTCGGTCTCTTCGTCTGATATGTCGCATATCTAGTCTGGGGGTGGTAAACGTCAAACCTCAATAACTTGATAAGGCATGCCGATGTGAGGCTTATAACGGGTCGAGAAACTACTGATAAACATACCAGTAAATCTCAGTATCAACCCTGGCCAGGGACTTCCTGTTATAGCCAATCGAGCACAGCGCAATATCAACCCCCAATACCGGGAGAGAAGAAACCCCACCTATCGCTCATTGCCTCCATGTGACTCGGGACTGTACCCAAAAACCACCTATTTGCAGGTTCTCTTGAACGTGGTAGGATTGAAATCAAAGCACAGTGGGAATCACACAAGACTCTATGACGATCTCGGGTCTACAAACTAACCTGTACCAGTGTCACCAGAGAACTTCTATCTGACAATAGGTATAATACTATCTAGGAGTTCTCGGCGAGTCATGTTCGGTGTACCCAGTCTCCACTGAGCAACCGTATACAATCTTTGATATCAAACACCAATGGATGTGGGATCATCCATCGCCCATCAAATGGGTCAAGAAATGTATACGCTAGTTCACTCTAGAATAACGATGCCCTGTCTCGATACACCCACGACTAGGAACAATTAAAGGATGAACGTATGAACTACCCTGGCCCCACTAGTATGATTTGCATCATAAACCTGGTAGTCAAGTATACATCCTAAAGGCTTTATCAACATGTGAGAGAAAGAAAGTATCATAATACAAGTCTACATGTTAAGATAAAGAGCAACCAAATAGCATACTATCATGTCGAGCAAGAAAGTCATCTATATATATTTCCAAGCATCCACTATAATATACAATCATGTACAATAATGGCCTCTAGGGCATACATACAACTAACACGATCTTGGTCGCCGGTCTCCTTCCATCGAAGATGATCCACCTGAGAGTCTATGAATCGAGATCCAACCTCATAGCCGAGGTAACTAGGATACCTAGTTTTCTAAACTATATAGCCTAGAAGATGTACAGTAAATGAAGGATTAATTTATCTCTAAACACCTTAAGTTTCTCAACACAGTAGACAATTAGGGTAGAGGTAGAAGAAGAAGGCTTGAGGATGAGAGTGTGTGGAATAAACATAGCAAGTCAAGAAAAAAATGGCTAAGTGTTGTGAGATATATACCAAAAGTGTAGGGTTCCTAGGCACTCTTGTGAAGGTTCATAAGGCATCAAACATGCCCGAATAAAATTTTAGACGTGCCGAAAAACCCAAAGACGGGATCTTTGCTAGATTATTAGGGTTTAGCATGCAAGATGATATCTTTAAAGCTAAGTGTGAGGGATTACAACCTTTGTAGTCCGCTCCTTCGCTTCACAAGCTCCGAGTAGTAGTCCCTTCACCGCGATCCACGATCTCCCGGACTCAAGAGAGGCTCCACGACTCGAACGATCCATGCTAGCTTGAAGTGTTCCGAATCTCTGATGATCTACGTCGAAGTTGCAAAAACCCAAGCTTTCTCACTCTAAAGAGATGAACACCCTAAGCTCATGGGCTAGATGAGATGAGGATGAGGGAGTAGTATTTATGCTTTCTTTTTATTCACTTTCTCACAAGAAATCATCACACAAGAATTAACTAGTAAGCATTTTCTTTTAGAACTCAAGAGAGAAGAAGATGATAATGGAAAAAACAATCCTTTTGTGATGAATAGGAAAGAAATCTATATGATTGATATATCAACCATGGTCAGGGATGATAGGCTAAGAAGTTGTAGAAAATAAACTAGGGTTAAGGTTTGGTTAGGTTAAGGATAAGTATCAACCATAATATCTTAACCAAGACAAACGGAAAAGCTTCTAGAATATACAAGAAGAAGCTAACCCTAATCAAACCCTAATCCCATTTAATCATCATTAAACATGTTTAATAATAAATCATATCATGTCACAATAATATATATCACATATATATTATATATTTGCAACAAAAGAAAATAATACATTTAACATATATCGCATATATATCAATGTATTAATCCGGTGAGAAAATGAAATAATAAAGCGAGCCAATATTAGATATTGTAATACAATATATCATATATATTATTATACATTAAATCATCGAATCAACACTTGATCCAACGATCCGGCTATATCGAATATAACCGGCTAATATATCATGTACCGATTCATCGAGTCAACACTTCATCCGATGTTCCGATTCATATCAAAATATCTCAAGAATATAATACGGTATCTCATATCGCATTATCCTCGGTCCTGCACATATCACATATGTGCCTCTACTCCGTTTCGTCTGAGCCAAGAAACCTCTGTGTAGGACTCTAAAGAATCGTCAATACGCCGGTAGCAGGTGATGATCATATCAAACACCCACAAGCTGCAAGCGGTCAGCTAAACGTAACAGACACCCAAGTATTGAGCGATCAGAAGATCAACAACCTAGCATGTGCGTTCTCCTGTGAATCCAATCAGTAACACTCCCGTACAGTCCGGTCTGTTCGTCTGATATGTCGCATATCAAGTCTAGGGGTGGTAAACGTCAGACCCCAGTAACCGATAAGTCGTGTCGATGTGAGGCTCATAACAGGTCGAGAAACTACTAGTAACACTTACCAGTAAATCTCTATATCAGCCCTGGCCAGGGACTTCCAGTTACAGCCAATCGAACGCAGCACGACATCAACTCCCTATACCGGGAGAGACGAATCCCCTCCTATCGCTCATTGCCTCCATGTGATTCGGGACTGTACCTAAAAGCCACCGTTTTGCACGCCCTCGTGGTTGTGGTAAGGTGGAAATCAAAACACAGTGGGAATCACACAAGACACTATGACGATATCGGGTCTACAGACTACCCCGTACCAGTGTCACCGGAGAACTGCCATCTGACGTGTGGTATATCACCAACTGGGAGTTCTCGGCGAGTCCGTCCAGTGTACCCAGTCTCCACTGAGCACCCGTACACCATCCTTGATGTCAAACACCGATGGATATGGGATCATCCATCGCCCATCATATGGGTCAAGATGTGTATACGCTAGTCTACTCTGGTGTATCGATGCCCTGTCTCGATATACCCTCGACTAGGAACAGTTATAGGATGTACTCATCGACTACTATGGCCCCACTAGTATGATCTCATCATAGTCCCAGTAGTCGAGTACAGATCCTAAGGGCTTTATCAACATGTGAGAGAAAGACGGTAAACCAATACAAGTCAACATGTTAAGATAAAGTGAAACCAAATAGCATACTATCATGTCGAGCAAGAAAGTCCTTTCTGTATATATCTAAGCATCCATCATAATATACATCAAATGTACAACAATGGCCTCTAGGGCATATACATAACTAACAATCTCCCACTTGCACTAAGGCCAGCTGCTGTAGTATCTCATACCTAGCATCCCGAATAATCTCTCAAACTGTATCTGGGGAATGGCCTTCGTGTGTGGATCCGCAGTGTTGTCCTTCGTATCTACTCTCCTGACCTCGATCTCCCGGCGATCAACTATCTCCCTGATCAGGTGATACCGCCTCAGAATATGTCTGGATTTCTGATGGGATCTGGGTTCCTTGGCCAAAGCCACAGCTCCATTGTTATCGCAATACAGAGGTATTGGATGCTCAATGGATGGAACCACTCCAAGTTCACTAATGAACTTCTTCATCCAGACAGCCTCTTTGGCAGAATCGTTGGCAGCGATGTATTCAGCCTCCATCGTCGAGTCTGCAACGGTATCCTGTTTGGAACTCTTCCAACATACCGCCCCTCCATTGAGGGTAAAGACAAATCCCGAATGCGACTTAGAGTCGTCCTTATCACTTTGGAAGCTGGAATCGGTAAAGGACTCCACCCGGAGTTCTCCGTTACCATACACCAAGAACATGTCTCTAGTCCTTCGTAAGTACTTGAGAATGTTCTTCACAGCCGTCCAGTGACTCTCTCCAGGATCTGCTTGATACCGACTCACTACACTTAGTGAGTATGCAACATCGGGTCTGGTACATAGCATCGCATACATGATAGACCCTACTGCCGAAGCATAGGGTATCCCTTGCATGCGAGCTCTCTCCAAATCAGTCTTGGGAGACATCTCTTTGGAGAGAGTGAGTCCAGAGATCATGGGTTGGTTCCCACGTTTGGATTCTTCCATACTAAACCTCTTTAGTATGGTGTCAATATACCTGGATTGGGACAATCCCAGTATCCGTTTGGATCTATCTCTATAGATCCTAATCCCCAATATGCATGAGGCTTCACCTAGATCTTTCATTGAGAATCTTTGCGATAAGAAGAGCTTGACTGATTGCAGCATAGGAATATCATTTCCTATCAAGAGTATGTCATCCACGTACAATACGAGGAAGACAACCTTACTTTCTGCTACCTTCTTATAGATACAAGGTTCATCTATGTTTTTGATGAAGTCAAACTCTTTGACTACTACATCAAAACAGATGTTCCAACTCCGCAATGCTTGCTTTAACCCATAAATGGATTTAAGCAGTTTGCACACCTTTCCGCTGCTCCCACTATCTATGAAGCCCTCTGGCTGAGTCATGTACATGCACTCTTCTAAATCACCATTTAGAAAGGCGGTCTTAACATCCATTTGCCAGATTTCGTAGTCATGGTATGCAGCAATGGCAAGTAAGGTCCGGATGGACTTAAGCATAGCCACTGGAGAAAAGGTTTCGTCATAATCCACACCTGGTCGTTGACGAAATCCCTTTGCTACAAGTCTAGCTTTGAAAGTCTCAACTTTTCCATTTACACCAAATTTCTTTTTAAAAATCCACTTGCTCCCAATGGGTTTTACCGCTTCAGGAGCATTTTCCAAAGTCCATAATTTATTTGTGTACATGGATTCCATCTCAGATCGCATTGCATCCAGCCATTTCACAGAGTCACCACTCGTGATGGCCTGCTCGAAACTAGTCGGGTCATCATCTTCCATGATGCAATCCTCGCTTCCACCATCAATGAGAAAACCGTAGTATCTCTCAGGTGGACGAGAAACCCTACTAGATCGACGGAGAGGCTGGGGTTCGTCGGGTACTACTGAATCTTCTGGTTCCAACAAATCATCAGTTGCGGTTTGTGGTGCTGGAACCTCTTCCAGCTCTACCTCTCTACCACTAATTTCTTTTGCAAGAAATTCCTTTTCCAAAATGGTGGCATGTTGAGCAACAAACACCTTTTGTTCCTCGGCGTGGTAGAAAAAATATCCTTGAGAATTCTTTGGATATCCCACAAATTTGCAAAGGACTGATCGTGCCTCGAGTTTGTCCGGATTTTTTCTTTTGACATAGGCCGGACAACCCCATATCTTAACTCGTTTAAAATATGGTCTCTTCCCACTCCATATCTCATATGGTGTGGTAGGTACAGATTTAGACGGAACTAGATTCAATATGTATATGGCTGTCTCAAGCGCATACCCCCAGAAGGAAATAGGTAACTCAGCATCGCTCATCATAGATCGCACCATATCTAATAGGGTCTGATTCCTTCGTTCCGATACATCGTTGTGCTGTGGTGTATAAGGAGGAGTAAGCTGAGAGAGAATCCCATTCTCTTTTAGATAATCTAGGAACTCATCGCTTAAGTATTCTCCTCCTCGATCAAATCGAAGGATCTTAATACTTTTGCCCGTTTGGTTCTCTACTTCGTGCTTATATTCTCTGAATTTCTCAAAAGCTTCAGACTTGTGTTTCAACAGGAACACATGCCCGTATCTAGAGAGATCGTCAGTGAATGTAATAAAGTAGGAAAAAACGTTCCTGGCATGCGTAGACATGGGACCGCATACATCACTATGTACCAGTCCTAAGAGTTCGGTAACTCTTTCTCCGTGTCCACTAAACGGAGCTTTGGTCATTTTTCCTTTGAGACATGAATGGCAAGTATCATAAGATGAAAATTCGAATGAATTCAAATATCCATTTTTATGTAACTTAGCTAGCCGTATCTCATTGATATGGCCAAGTCTACAATGCCACAAGAAAGATTCGTTCATTTCTGAACTTTTCCTCTTGTGTGTGTTTTGTATATTGAGGACTGTATTCTGATTTAAAATGAATATGCCATTATGTAACGAGCCTGATGCAATCAACTTTTGATCTAGGAATATGTTCATAACATTATCCTTTACTACAAAATTATATCCTTCTTTAGTTAATAAAGAAACTGATATAATGTTGCACATCATGTTCGGTATATAATAGCACTCATTTAGAATCAGTGTATTACGACTTGGCAATACAAGGTGATATTCGCCAACTGCTTTGGCTGCAATACTTGCACCGTTCCCTACTTGAACGGAATGATCACCTTTTCCCAGTTCTCTACCTTTACGTAGCGCATGTAACTGTTTACATATGTGGGATCCTGATCCGGTATCTAATACCCAGGACGTAGGGTGAACTGAGAAACAGTTCTCAATAACTAACACACCCGAAGAAGATTCATCAACATGCATGTTCTTTTGGGCGGCTTGAGAATCTAGATATTCTTCTATTCCATGTTCAGTCTTATAACTCTTATAAGAAGGAACGGGTCCAACGTTCCCCTGCTCGGTATAATAAGGGGGTTCAGTCGATACATCCATATTATTATCTTGATTATGGCCTGACATGGTCGCTACCTGGAGAGAGAGAGAAGAAAACACTTTAGCGTATGCTCTTGCAAGATTAGATTGGTTATTATCTTATCTAATCAGGATGTCTCCCACTGTTTTTATCAAATCTACCTTCAAACCCGAAAAGGTAAGATTAGCCGGGATTAATTACACCCTACAATTTCGTCAATCTTTCAGCCAGATCAGTGTCGGTACTTTGAGGGAGGTTCCCCGTGCTTTCGCACGGACCTAATTAAAGTAAACCTCGTTTTCCCAGAGGCGTAACCCCGTTAACACTTTTCTAGACACCTACTTGATCGACTAATTGTCCTGTGTAAAACTCTCCCAGGAGTAACTCTTACTCGCAGTGGGTATCGGGATCCAACTATCTCATAGAAGGTATGAAATCTCATTGCAAATTTCAACACTTGAAATTCCCGATAATGTTTTCCCCTAGCGATCTATGACCTTGACTAAGTCAACAAACCATAAATCGCAAGTCAAGTTCAACACGTACATTTCTCGATTGAATTAAACCCACCCGTACGACCCTTGACTGAGTCAACAAGGCCGTGCGAATACCCTAATCCAATCACATCTCATGTTTTAGCAGATAAACACTACTTAGCTACCGTACACTACGCCTTGACTAAGTCAACAAACATAGCCCGAATACTAAATAATATCTATCTGAAATGACGGAGGGCTACGCAGGTTTTTTCAGAAAAACCATGAGCGTAATGAACTTGATATCGTCGTAGAATCATGTGAAAGTTTGAAATGGAGTGTTTTTTAGGCTTTTCTAGTTTTGCTAAAGGGGTCACTCCCGGTGAAGGGATCGTCGGCCCTTTCCTCATCGAATAAGGTGCAGGATATATCGTATATACCGCTGTGCAAAGCAAAACTTTAAAAGCAATCAAAAGACAAACCGAGTTTTGTAGCATCTGCCAGTTTCGCTAAAGAGGTCACTCCCGGTGAAGGGATCTCGGCTCTTTCCTCATCGAATAAGGTGCAGGATATATCATATATATCACTGTGCAAAGCAAAACTGTAGCTACCCTTTTTATAAAGTTTTGATTCTACAACATCTTTTAGGTTTCTTTTCTTTTTATTAATCTCATTAATAAAAATCCCATTAGCTTATGCTTCCTAAGCATTACAGATAAATACGATGTACACTTATGCCATCCGCATTCTCCTCGATGTCCCCTCGTGCACCGTTTGGTTAGGTAACTAACGACAGAGCAGGGCAGGGCTAGTGCGGGTGTAAAACATAAGTAACGTCTATATAATATATCATATATACTATATACTGTATCCATCAGAATATATCAAATGATCACATCACAGATATCGCAGCAGAAACATAGATATAATGTGGGATATACTAGGACGTCCGTATTTAGTATTTAGCCAACAATAGAAAATACGGATTCCACAGTCACGATGAATAGCCAAGCCCACACCCTGGACCCCTACGAGAGCGGCAAGCGACCCTACCAATTCTGGAGTTTAGGAGACCCGGTCTCGACTCCTCTAGATGGCCTCCCACTGAACCACAGAACCCGGTCACCTGTGCTCCCCTCCTTGGGTCCATCCTAATGCGGAAAAGTAAATAATATACAACACTGGTGGCATCAACCTCAACCTGGAAGTGCCCTAAATAAAAGAATATTACAATACAATTGAATTTACATGAATGAAAATATAAAACTTTCATCTCACATAAAACCCCCGGCTATTCAATCGCGACAATCCTGCACATCATATCTCAGCAACACATAATATCACATATCATCAACGTAAGTAAGTATGCATACACCGATCGTCGCCGATGTATAGCAACGAAGACCGGCAATACAACTACATACTACACTTACGGTCACAGAAAAGAAAGTGTAAAACTACAATATTTGGAATCTATAATCACTTTAAACATCGTAAATCCGAAATATCACATACTTCGCATTTCATGCCTAACTCTATGAATTCCACATATTGTATCACATTCCAGATAAATATACAGTATTAAACTTTTCGAACAGATAATCAAATACCCAAAATTTTCCAAAGTGCTCAACACTTGAGCAGAGTTCAAATAATCCCAGAATATGTCATAGTACCAGTGATCCAGCCGTAGAAGGGTCAAGCCAACGCCTCACATGTGGCACGCCGTACTGCCCCAAACCCGAAGGTTCAAAAGGCAGTTCAAGACGGTCACATAATCGAGTTAAGGTTTGTGGTCTTCTAGAGGGTCCACCGCTTAACTTGTACAATTTTTCCGAAAGATTTAAACCCAATAAAAATTCAACACTTGAAAGTTTGCCGTACCGGGAAACAGTGAGTTAATGATATCCATTCAAATAGTTTAACAGTTTCTAAATATCCGGAAATAAAAACGAATTTAAATATTCCGATCGAATCTACGATTACAAAAGAAACCCCAGAATACTCAACACTTGAGTCAGAATAAAAATACCCATAAAATAGTAAATACAGATACAAGAATTACTGTGCACAAAACCGTGCCTAATACACTTATACTGCCGCGGAACCGCCGCAAATGATGGGTCTTTTCCGCGGTTCCTTGCCCAAGTTGTCGAATTGGAGGCACGAATTTCACCATAATTCTTATATTTTCTTGCTGTATTTTTCAGGTATTTTTAATTCAGAAAAACCCCAGATTTTGAAAAATTTCCAGAGAGGGGGTAAATTTCGTCGGTTCGGGTTCGATCGGAGTTTTAACTTCGTAAACACGTCGCCTAATGCTCTAGCTAGGCTCTGATACCACTGTAGGTCAGGCAGCCACCCCATCCAATGGGGTCGCCGTGGCACCAACGGGTCCCTCAGCCGCTACTTCTTACGCATGCCCCCTCGCGAGGACTACAACCCGCCGGAACACCTTCCGGTCTCGGGACACCCTGGGGGTAAGAGCCTATGCTTCGCCACACTGTCACACAGTGAGAACTCCCCATAGGTCGACATCCAATGCCTAGTAGCTCTGATACCCATGTAGGGTTCCTAGGCACTCTTGTGAAGGTTCATAAGGCATCAAACATGCCCGGATAAAATTTTAGACGTGCCGAACAACCCAAAGACGGGATCTTTGCTAGATTATTAGGGTTTAGCATGCAAGATGATATCTTTAAAGCTAAGTGTGAGGGATTACAACCTTTGTAGTCCACTCCTTCGCTTCACAAGCTCCGAGTAGTAGTCCCTTCGCCGCGATCCACGATCTCCCGGACTCAAGAGAGGCTCCACGACTCGAACGATCCATGCTAGCTTGAAGTGTTCCGAATCTCCGATGATCTACGTCGAAGTTGCAAACACCCAAGCTTTCTCACTCTAAAGAGATGAACACCCTAAGCTCATGGGCTAGATGAGATGAGGATGAGGGGGTAGTATTTATGCTTTCTTTTTATTCACTTTCTCATAAGAAATCATCACACAAGAATTAACTAGTAAGCATTTTCTTTTAGAACTCAAGAGAGAAGAAGATGATAATGGAAAAGATAATCCTTTTGTGATGAATAGGAAAGAAATCTATATGATTGATATGTCAACCATGGTCAAGGATGATAGGCTAAGAAGTTGTAGAGAATAAACTAGGGTTAGGGTTTGGTTAGGTTAAGCATAAGTATCAACCATAATATCTTAACCAAGACAAAAGGAAAAGCTTCTAGAATGTGCAAGAAGAAGCTAACCCTAATCAAACCCTAATCCCATTTAATCATCCTTAAATATGTTTAATAATAAATCATATCATGTCACAATAATATATATCACATATATATTATATATTTGCAACAAAAGAAAATAATACATTTAACATATATCGCATATATATCAATGTATTAATCCGGTGAGAAAATGAAATAATAAAGCGAGCCAATATTAGATAATGTAATACAATATATCATATATATTATTATACATTAAATCATCGAATCAACACTTGATCCAACGATTCGGCTATATCGAATATAACCGGCTAATATATCATGTACCGATTCATCGAATCAACACTTGATCCGATGTCCCAATTCATATCAAAATATCTCGAGAATATAATACGGTATCTCATATCGCATTATCCTCGGTCCTGCACATATCACATATGTGCCTCTACTCAGTTTCGCCTGAGCCAAGAAACCTTTGTGTAGGACTCTAAAGAATCGTCAATACGCCGGTAGCAGGTGATGATTATATTAAACACCCACAAGCTGCAAGCAGTCAGCTAAACGTAACAGCCACCCAAGTATTGAGCGATCAGAAGATCAACAAGCTAGCCTGTGCATTCTCCTATGAATCCAATCAGTAACACTCCCGTACAGTCCGGTCTGTTCGTCTGATATGTCGCATATAAGTCTAGGGGTGGTAAACGTCAGACCCCAGTAACCGATAAGTTGTGTCGATGTGAGGCTCATAATAGGTCGAGAAACTACTAGTAACACTTACCAGTAAATCTCTATATCAGCCCTGGCCAGGGACTTCCAGTTACAGCCAATCGAACACCGCACGACATCAACTCCCTATACCGGGAGAGACGAATCCCCTCCTATCGCTCATTGCCTCCATGTGATTCGGGACTGTACCCAAAAGCCACCGTTTTGCATGCCCTCGTGGACGTGGTAAGGTGGAAATCAAAACACAGTGGGAATCACACAAGACTCTATGACGATATCGGGTCTACAGACTACCCTGTACCAGTGTCACCGGAGAACTGCCATCTGACGTGTGGTATATCACCAACTGGGAGTTTTCGGCGAGTCCGTCCAGTGTACCCAGTCTCCACTGAGCACCCGTACACCATCCTTGATGTCAAACACCGATGGATATGGGATCATCCATCGCCCATCATATGGGTCAAGATGTGTATACGCTAGTCTACTCTGGTGTATCGATGCCATGTCTCGATATACCCTCGACTAGGAACAGTTATAGGATGTACTCATCGACTACAATGGCCCCACTAGTATGATCTCATCATAGTCCCAGTAGTCGAGTACAGATCCTAAGGGCTTTATCAACATGTGAGAGAAAGACAGTAAACCAATACAAGTCAACATGTTAAGATAAAGTGAAACCAAATAGTATACTATCATGACGAGCAAGAAAGTTCTCTCTATATATATCTAAGCATCCATCATAATATACATCAAATGTACAACAATGGCCTCTAGGGCATATACATAACTAACAAAAAGAAGCAAGGCTAGAAAATATCTCAAGTCCACAAAATATCTCACAACACTAATATAAATCAAGCATGTAAGAATAGTGCACCATGAGTCACTGCATGACACAGCCCATGAGTCACCAATAGAGCATGCTTCATTTAAAGCCAAATCATATCTCATCCTCCACCTCATTAACCATTTATCCATAAATGGTTAAAAAAAATGAGGTGTTATCTTCTAGTAGCAACTTATAATAAATTACAAGAATACCACTTATCGGTATATACATACCTGTATCCGTATTCCGACAAAATATGAATACAATGAGATGAAAATAATCCAACAATATAATACTAGAATCCGGCTTAAACCAAAGCCCGCTAGTATTATCCGTCCGAATCATGATACGTGCATAAGTGCACGTATATGATCGAACCCTGCCATAAAACCATACGGCCTCTACATCGTTTCGCCCGAAGCAGGGAAACCCTCTGTGTGGGACTCTAAAGACTCGTCAATACGCTGACAGTGGGTTTAACCACAAGCACGCCAGCGGCACTAGCAGTATATAACGGCTACCCAGGTATTAAGCGAAAGGGATGCTGACGAGCAAACTCATCCTGACCCTTATTGAGCCTGTCTGTGACAATATCCATATAGTCCGGTCCGTTCGTCTAAGAGTATCGCATATCGTGTCTAAGGGATGGATAAAGTAAAACCGCTAATAACGCGACATTTCGTGTCGGTATGAAGCCCATCACCTCCTGAGAAACTACTGATCCTAGATCAGTAATTCTCGACTACCTTGGCCAAGGATTTCTGGTGATGGCCACCCGTGCACAATGCGATATCAACCCCCAATACCGGGAGAGACGAATCCCCGACTATGCGCTCACGGCCTCCATATGGCTCGGGACTGTACCCAACTAAAACCTGTTTGCACGACTCCTTTGAGCCGTGGTAGGGTAGTAATCAAAGCACAGTGGCAACTCACACGAGACAAATGATTATCTCAGGTCGACAGACTAACCTGTACACATGTCACCTAGGAACTGCTATCTGACAATACATATAATACCAACTAGCATGTTCCCGGCGAGTCCGTCCAGTGTACTCATAACCCAATGATCACCTGTATACTATATTCGGTGAATAAACTAACACCAATGGCTTGCGAGACCTGTCCTCCGCCCCTTTTCGGGGTCTCGATCAGTATACACTAGTCTACTCTGGAGTATCGATGCACAGTCTCGATACTCCCACTACTAGGGACATTCAAGGATGTGCTTATAGACAACCCAGCTCCCGCGTATATGATAGTCATCATAATGCTAGTAGTTAAGAAAAATCCTCTGGGCTCTATCAAACATGTAATAGTGATCTATAATACCACATAAAGCATGTACATGATGATAAAGACAAACCAGATAGCATACTATTATCTCGTGTAAGACTGTTCTATCTGTATAGGTCCTCCCTCAATCATCATAATCACCAGCCTGCGACTATAATAATTGCCTTGAGGGCACTATAGCCAACAGTAGGAACCCTATTCAATAGGTGTGTAGCTGTCTCAAGTGCATAACTCTAAAAGGAAATAGGTAACTCAACAACACTCATCATAGAGCGCACCATATCTAATAGGGTGCAATTCCTCCTCTCCGATACTCCATTGTGTTGTGGTCTATACGGAGGAGTAAGCCGAGAGAAAATCTTATTCTCTTTTAAATAATCTCGGAATTTCGTGCTCAAGTATTCACCACCTTGATCAGATCGAAGGATTTTAATACTTTTACCCGTCTAGTTCTCTACTTCGCACTTATATTCTTTGAATTTCTCAAAAGTTTCAGATTTGTGTTTCAACAGGAACCCATGTTCGAATCTTGAGAGATCATCGGTGAATGTAATGAAGTATGAGGAACCATTCTTGGCATGTGTAGACATAGGACCGCTTATATCACTATGTATCAGTCCCAAGAGTTCAGTAGCTCTTTCTTCATGTCCTGTAAATGGAGTTTTGGTCATCTTTCCTTTGAGACATTATTGAAAATTTTCATAAGATGTAAATTCGAACGGATTCAAATATCCATATTTATGCAACTTAGATAGTCTGGTCGTATTGATATGACCAAGTCTACAATACCACAAGAAGGGTTCGTTCATTTCTGAACTTTTCCTCTTGTGTGTGTTCTGTATATTAAGAATTGTATTTTGATTTAGAACGTATATACCATTACATAACATACCAAACCAAATCAACACTTGATTTAGGAAAATGTTCAAAACATTTTCCTCTAATGCAAAGTTATATCCTTCTTTATGTAATAAAGAAATGGATGTTATATTGCACATCATCTTTGGTATGAAATAACAGTAGTTCAGAATCAATGTATGGCCATTCGGCAATACAAGGTGATATTCGCCAACTTTTTTGGCTACAATAATTACTCCATTCCGTACTCTGAGAGACATATCATCCTTTCCCAGTTCTCCACTTATCTTTAACCTATGTAATAGATTACAAATGTGGGATCCTGATCCGGTATCTAATACCCAGGATGTGGAGCAGACTGAGAAACAATTCTCAATAACTAATACACCCGAAGAAGATGCATCAGACTGCACTTTCTTAGCTCGGTTTGCATGGGAATCCTTAGATTCCCTTATCCCCTGCCCAGACTTATGACAGGTGTCATAAGATAGGACGGAACCAACGTTCCCCAGCCCAGTATAATAAGCGGGTTCGGTCAATACATCCATATTATTATCTTAATTAAGGCATGTCATGATAGCTACCTGCAGAAAGAGAGAAGAAAACACTTTAGCGTGCGCTCTTGCAAGATTAGATTGGTTATTATCTTATCTAATCAGGATGGCTCCCACAATTTTTATCAAATCTTCCTTCAAACCCTAAAAGGTAAGATTAGCCGGGAATAATTGCACCCTACAAGTTCGCCAATCGGTCGGCCAGGCAGGTATTGGTACTCCGAGGGAGTCTCCCCATGATTTCGTATGAAACTAATTAAATAACCTCGTTTCCGCAAGGGCATAACCCCATTAACACCTTTCTTAGACACCTCCTGGATTAGCAAATTGCAAAGTGGAAAACTCTTCTAGGAGTAACACTTACTCGCAGTGGGTATCGGGATCCAACTATCATATAGAAGGTATGCAATCTCATTGCAAATTTCAACACTTGAAATTCCCGATATCTGTTTTTATCCCTAACGACCAATGAACTTGATGGAGGCAAACAAACCATAGGCCGCTAGTCATGTTCAACCCGTCATTTCGTGATTGAATTAAACCTACCAGCACGACCCTTGACGGAGGTCAACAAGGTCGTACGACTACCCTAATCCAATCGCATCATATGCGGCAGATAAGCACTAAACAGCTACCGTACAATAAACCTTGAAGGAGGCCAACAAACGCAGCACGAATACTAAATAGCACTTATCTGAAATAACGGAAGGCTAGGACTGGTTTTGAAGAAAACCTTTAGCGTAATGAACTTGATATCGTTGTAGAATCTAGTGATTTGAAAAGGAGTGATTTAAGCTCCGTTTTAAAAATCAAGTAGTTTTCAAAATAAACCGAGTGGGTTGTAGCATATGCTAGTTTTGCTAAAGAGGTCATTCCCGGTGAAGGGATCTAGGCTCTTTCATCATTGAATAAGGCGCTGGATATTAATAATGGAATACCGCTATGTATAACAAAAACTTGAGCTACCTTTTTAAAAAAATTGATTCTACAACATCTTTTAGGTTTCTTTTCTTTTCATTAATCTCATTAATGACGTCCCATAATTTATGTTTCCTAAACATCACAAAATAAACGAAAATAAAACACATATATTTGCCATCCACATTCGCCACAGGGACCCGGGTCATCACCGTAAGGTTACTTAACTTACGACAGGGCGGGGCCAGGACTAGCGCGGATGCAAAACATATATAGTGTCTACTAGTATATCATATATATAAGTATCATTCATCTCACGCAGTTATATGATCACATCATATCACAAAAATTAGCAAAAGCAGACATATGAAATATAAGATATACTAAAAGGCCCGTGTTTTAGACTAAGCCAGTAATGAAAAACACGGATTCCACGGTCATGATGAATAGCCAAGCCCACATCCCTAGACCCCTACGAGAGCGGCAAGCAACCCTGCCAATTCTAGAGTTAGGCGACTCGGTCTCGACTCCTTGAGATGGCCTCCCACTGGACTCTAGAACCTGGTTACTTGTGCTCCCCGCCTTGGGTCTATCCTAATGCGGAAAAATAAATAATATACATCAATGGAAACAACAACCTCTACTCGGAAGTGTCCCAATAAAAGAATATTACAAACAAATTTTTACATGAATGAAAATTGAAAAACTCTCATCTCACGCAAAACACCCCGGCTATTCAATCACGATCAACACAGCAACACAATAACATCTCATGTCATCAACGTAAGTAAATATGCGTATCCCTGATGTCGTTGACTTATAGCAACGAGATCGGGGACACTGCCATATATTACACTTACGGTCGCAGAAAAGAAATGAAAACTACAATAATTAGAATATGCATCATTCATAGACATCATAAACCCGGATTATCACATATTCCGGATTTCATACCTAACCTCATAAACATTCCATTTGAATCTCGAATTGAAAACACTTTTCAAAAAAAACTCAGGTAATTCAACAAGATTCCCGATTAAATGATCGAATGCTCGTCGGGAACTTTAGTAGATGGTCGCACCCCCTGAGGCCTTCAAAGAAGTGCACTTGGGCGGAACACCGTGGCCGCGATCACCCGAGTGTATGCTTTTGTCCATGGGGTTCTCCTATAGTCACTTGGTCGGGGCTATAGGGCGTGGCTGTCTAGTAGTGTCTCTCGGCGAGTGTTCGAGTACAATTCGAGATTGCGACGGAGTTCTGATCTGAATCGAAACTCCGTGGCAATCCATCAAATGAGACTAAAACGAGAGATTTACAAATCGTTAACTAGTTTTCACAAAACTAATCAATGTGGATTCCAAAAATTGATCACATATCCATAACTATCTAGACGATGTTAAACATTTCGATCGATATTTCAAACACCACCAATTCATAGAGACCTCAACAACTTGAGCTGTTGGATATAGTGCCCTTAAAGTCAATTATTGGATCGCAGGCACGTGATTGCAATGATTGAGGGAGGACCTATGCCGGTAGGACAGTCTTATTCAAGATGACAGTATGCTATCTGGTTTATCTTTATCATCGTGTACATGCTTTAGGTGACCTTACAGGTCGCTATTACACGTTGATAGAGCCCTTAGGATTCTTTCTTGACGGCCAGCAGTATGATGGCGATCATATATGTGGGAGCTGGGGTCTAAAAGCACATCCTTAAAGCGGTCCCTAGTCGTGGGAGTTTCAAGACTGGGCATCGATACTCCATTAGTAGACTAGTATATACAGTCGAGTCCCCGACGAGGGGCGGTAGCCGGTCTTATAAGCCATTGGTGTCAGTTGGCTCACCTAAGTTGTATATAGGTGCTCATTGGGTTATGAGTACACCGGACAGGGCTCGCCGGGAACATGCTAGTTGGTATTATACCTGACGTCAGATAGCAGTTCCCTGGTGACATGTGTACAGGTTAGTTCATCGACCTGAGATCGTCATTTGTCTCGTGTGAGTTCCCACTATGCTTTGATTACTACCCTACCACGGCTCAAAGGAGTCATGCAAACAGGTTTTAGTTGGGTACAATCCCGAGCCACATAGAGGCAGTGAGCAGATCGGCAGGGGTTTCGTCTCTCCCGGTATTGGGGGTGAGATCGCGCTGTGTCTAGGAGAGCCATTACATGAAGTCCTTGGCCAAGGCAGGAGATTTACAGGTAGGTATTCCAGTCGTATCTCAGGGTGTTCTGGGCTACACTCTGACACGACTTGTACCTCTTTTAGGGGTCTGACATTTACCAACCCCCTAGGCCCGACATGCGATGCTCATAGACGAATGGACCGGACTGTACGGATATTGTCACTGACAGGCTCAGTAGGGTGTCGGGATGAGTTCGCTCATCGACCTCCCTTTTGGTCAATACCTGGTAGCCCGTTACGTACGGCTATTACCACTGACGTGCTAGTGGTTAAATCCACAGCCAAAGTATTGACGAGTCTTTAGAGTCCCCCACAGACAGTTTCTCAAGTTTCGGGTGAAACGTTGTAGAGGCCGTATGATATATGGCAGGGTTCGATCATATACGTGCAGTAGTGCACGGATCATGATCGGGCGGATCATACTAGTGGGCTTTGGTTTAAGCCGGATCCTAGTATTAGATTTGTTGGATTACTTTAGTCTCATCGCATTCGCATTTAGTCGGAATGTGGATGCAGGTATGTATATACAGCTGAGAGCTTTCCTTGTGATCCGTCACGAGTTTACTTTAGATGTTGCCGTATCTTTTTGTTGGACCAAACATTTGGATTAATGTTTGGATGATGAAAATTGTGAGTGGATTTCATCATTTTGTGCATTAAATGAGACATGTACTTCATAGGTGACTCATGGTCTCATTTCTTGTGCAAATGTCACCTTATGTGATTGATTTGTGAGTTGAAATGAGAGGGAGAGAGAGAAGGGCAGCCATAGTAAGAGGTTTGCTCTTGCATTTTATCATATAACACTCTCACTCTCTCATTTTGATCATAGAAGTGATAAGAAAAGAAAAGGCTTCTTCTTCTTCTTCCTCTAGCTCACCATTTTCCTTAATGGCTTCATCTTCAACCTCCATCCATACACTCTCATGCGTTGAGAATCAATGGATGCAAGAGACAAAGTGATCACACACATTCTCTACATCGCCTTGGACACGTTGGCTAGCAAACTTCGTGTCTGAGTTGCTTCGGACGAACCGGGAGCCCGTAAAAAGACTCGAAGATGTGGTGCCCTTTCTGACGAGGAGACAGGAGATCGGAGATGCCGCGAGTAGCTAAGGATGGTGGCTAAAGACCGAAGGACACGGATCGATCGGTATAGCTTTTCTAACCTTTCTCTAGTTGCTAGTTATAGGTTAATAGTTCGATCCGGGATTAAAGTCTGCGATTGCGCCGGTTTCAAGTTTAGAAAAAGTTTTCGTTTCCGCATTTTGGCCTCGGACAGACGGCCGGGGCGCTACCGTAGAATTACTTGGTATCAGAGTCACACCATTAATCTTTACTAGCTTGCTCTAACTTGTTTAGAACTTCGATCGAACAAAATTTCCGAAACAGCAATTTCAAAAACGAAGTTTCTGTCGAATTTTTTTTGTGGTCTAAAATTTTTTTTTAGTGTGTCAGAAAATCAGGCAGGCTTTTCTAAGAACACTATAGAGATTTGAAAGTGCAAGTCCATCATATTGCCGCGGAACCGCGGCATTATGCTTGTTTTGGCCGCGGTTCCGCCGCATTACTGTAGCATTAGGGCACCAGTTTTTCTACAGTGGTCTCTGAGTTGGAATTGGGGTTTCTGGTATTTTTAGTTTTGGCCCAGATTATTTTGAGTGCTGGATTTGTGCTTGGGGCCCACTTCGGGAAATTTGGTCGATCAAAAATTTAAATATGTTAGTTTACAGTACTTACATTATATCTGTGACCGTGAATGTCATTCGAGCTGTAAATCTTTTCTAGTTACTATAGTTCTTTTAGACGGATTTGCGAACGTGATATTCACGTTGATGTCCTGTGTTGTGCTGTGATGTTGCGGATTTGTCGTGGTGGATAGCCTGGATGCAATGGTAGTACAGTTTGGTATTATTTGTACATTTGATATTGCGGGGCGAGCGCCCGACATGTGGACTGCCGTCACTGCCTGTTTGTATATTATTCTTTTGGGGCACGACCGGGATGAGGTCGATGTACCCGTTGTATATATTTTACTTTCTATACTAGGATTTACCCCGCGGTTGGACGCACTGGGTAGCCGGGTTCTAGAGGGCAACGGGCCCGCATCTCATGGCTTTGAGACGGAGGGGGATTCACTTTAGAATTGCCGGGATATTCGCCGCACTCGTAGGGGGTACAGGTTGACCCAAGGAGGGGTGCTCGAGTTACCGGATTCCATGATGTGCCGGGTGGTCCATTCACTTTGCTGTAGGGGGCTGTCTCGCTTCAGGTTTTGGCGGGTAACTTGCCTCGCCCGTAGGGGTCTAGGATTTCATTGCACAGGCTATCCACACGACCAGGGGAACGTCGGGTTTCAGTAGCGGCTCTATGAAACCCGGGGATCCCAGATTATCTGTATTGTTCTGTGATGCTTATTACATTTCTGTGATGTTGCATTTTATCACGCCATGAGCGAATATTATATATTGATATATATACTAGTAGATGTTGTATATGTTTTACACCCGCGCTAGTCCAGTCCCCGCTCTGTCGTTAGTTAAGTAACCTAACGGATGATGACGGGACCCAGTGGCGAATGCGGATGGCATATACGTACATCATATTTTCGTTCTTTTGTGGTGTGATTAATTGATGGGACTGCATTGATTCGGATCAATGCAAGCTAAACAAACCTGTTTGATGTTGTTGGAACAATTTTTCAAAAAAAACTGTTATGGCAAGGACGTTTCCTTTTGTCTTGCAGAGTGGTATTTGGTTATGAATATCCAGCACCTCAGTTGATGAGGCAAGGGCCGAGATCCCTTCACCGGGAGTGACCCCTTGGACAGAAGTTTGCGTAAGGGTGATAACTTCACTATAGCAGATTGCCTTTTGCTTTGCATCGTGGTATTCAGTTGGAATATCCTGCACCTCATTCTACGGGGAAAGAGCCGAGATCCCTTCACCGGAAGTGACCTCTTAAGCAAAGGATTTCGCCACTATATTTTTATAAAAAGCTATCTGATTCCTTCAACGATATCAAGTTCATTACGTTAAAGGTTATTCGCCAAAAACCATTTGTATCCCTCCGTCATTTCAGACGGGTAGCACTTAGTATTCATGCTATGTTTGTTGGCCAAAGTCAACGCATAGTGTATGGTAGCTATTTGATATCTTTCTGCTGCATAGATAGATGCGTTGGTTTGGGACAGTCATACTGCTTTGTTGGCCAAAGTCAGGAGTAGGTACGGATGGGTTCAAATTAACCTGGATAATGACGGGCAGAACTTGACATGTGACTTATGATTTGTTGGCCAAAGTCAAGGTCATAAGAGCATGGGGTAAAAATCACATCAGGAGTTTCTAAAGAAACTGAAACTTGCCAGGCATGCGCATACCTTCTGGAGCGTTATAACGTGAGTGGATTCCATCACGTTATCATGCGATGATAGTTAGATCCCGATTCCCACTGATGAGTTGTTTTACTCCTCGGATGATCCCGACTACTTCTTCTTTCAGGTTTGGAGGAGAATTTGACGATACAGTGGGAGGTTTCCTGATTAGATAAATTGATAACCATTCTGATCTAGGTTAGAGTACACGCAGAGTATTTCTTTTCTCTCTCTCTTTGGAAGCGACCATTACCCGGCCCTTGACTATGACTCAGTGACCAAGTTAACCGAACTTTCTTAAAACACAGGCTTTTGGATTGTCAGAGTTGCATACCTCATTGCCACTCCTGCTTTTATCCCTTTTCTCTAGAACGCCCCGTATTACTACTAACATACACTTCCATTGGATAAAACCATCGTATGGTTATATACGAACTCAAAGGAACTTGTTCCAGATTCGAGGATGGTTTCCGGTTCTGGGAAAATGAATAGAACTATTCAGTTGTCTTTTCCTTTTACCTTCTTCAGGTTGCGAGTGCTCCTTGGATTAGGACTGTACACCAATTACGCTAATTCGATAGTCTTCTTCCAAACCATAGGCAGGTACCGAACGGTAGGGAATGAAGAAAACCATTTAGCCTAAAAGGTGTACAGAAGGTATTAAGTAAAGAAAAATAAAGGGATTAGTAAGAGGGCAAAGTAAATTGCGACTGCTATTCACGACCAAATCCAGTATTTCTTCGCCAATCCTACATCATCTTCGTATTTCTCCAGAACATTCTGTATCACTACGAAGATCCACAGTTTATTGGATAATCCATCCTATGGTTATATAAGAACTCGAAGGGACTTGTTCCAGTTCGGGGATAGATTCTGGTTCAGGAGAAATCGGTATAAGGTTTATTCAGTTGTCTTTTATTCTCACCATCTCTCAGGTTACGAGTACTCCTAGGATTAGGAGAGTACACCCATTATGCTTATTGGATAGTCTTCTTCCAAACCATAGGCTGGTGCCGAACGGTAGGCAAGGAAGAAAACCATTTGGCCTAAAGGGGTGTACAGCAGGTAATGACTAAAGACATATAAAGGGATTTAGAGAGATGGCAAAGAAATATACGGTTAGAGTTGTGAATCTGATAATGGAAGAGGCATTACTAAGAATACCCGGATACCCCTTCGAAACATTTACATGTTTCAGTTTTACTGTGTATTGTTAAAAGAAAAACTGATTTCCCAATTAGTCCTTGCTCCAGGGTATGTATTTACCAGGTTTGATTCTCACATCTGTATGGTTTTACAAATGATGAGTGGGAGTAAGTTATTGGGAATTGGGTGATCATCCTCATTATATCGGGATTCGTTGTAATTGGTGATATTTGATGAAATCGCCTGGGTTGTTTGCCGGACGGCAAATATTTGGTTTTGAATATCCGTTGTTAAGCACCAATTTCAAATTGATATATCTGTACGTTTATTTTTATAAAGTGAGATATAACTTTTTGAAATTATGTCTATGACATTTACTATATCAGTGGATGGTTAGGTAAGGAGCATTAAACAGCGGTGTAATTCTTCTTAACCATAAATACAGTTTTCAAGCTACGACACACAGGGAATGAGTTATTAAACTCAGGGGACTCATACAGAGTATTGTATGTTGTCCAGTGTCCAAGAGGACAGAGGGGTTGGTACGCATACTATATTCTGTTTACTTGTGACTTCTCTAGTTCTTAGACATGTGTTTCGTAGAAATGCAAGGTCTAAGTTTTGAAAAGTTAAAGGTATAAGAGTAAAGTAGAGAACCACGTGTTGCAAGTAACAGGATTCTTCAAGGTGATCGAAGATGTAGATACTTGTGTATGGTATTCAGTTGATAGTAATGATTATGAGAACTTGATTCTCTTTCAAGTTACTCATAATTGGATGCACTCCTAAGTTGAGTAATATTGATCGGCCTCTCTCCATTTTGTTGACATGCACTGGAGACAGCTGCATGATTTGAATCTGGTTCTAATTAAATCAGTGCCTCTGTTTCTATATTGGATATAGAATAGTTCATATCTTAACAATGTTAAGGTACAGGGAGTTGTCCGGCTTATGCTTAAAGCCAGACTCTGGATAACTCAAGGCATGTTTTTCTAATGGATGTTTGTGGGTTGACCCGGGCTATGACGAGGGATGACTTTCTACCATCTGGAAGATCAGTAGTGATATTGTTCTTAACTCACCACAGTTTTAATAAAAATGGATTTTTTCAGAAAACAGAAGTGGGAGTATGGTAGAACTGGAAGTGATTCCAGAACCGCAAATGATTGCTGAAAATTTAACAGGACCTAAAGATTCAATCTGGTTTGACATTCCATTAGCCACTCCACAGATATGGTGGGTAACCTCAGGCAACTGAGAGGTACTCAGGTAGCCTCAAGGACGGTGACAGGGAGGTTCTTGTTTACCCAGACTTGACATTGCTGTTGTTCCAGACTGTGAGACCCGGCAGGAGGATCAGTATAGCGTCGTTCTGAACTGGCTTTAGAAGTGCACGTGTATATTATTCTGCCAGAGGGTTGTCGTAGTCAGTGGGAGCAGCGGAAGCATAGTGGACAAGTAGATTATGTCAATTTATAGACTAAAGCAGATATAGCGGAGATAGATCATCTATTTCTGATGTGACAGTCATAGGTTTGACTTCATCAGAATAGGGGATGGCTCTGTTAAGAAGGTAGTAGGGTGTGATGTCTTGGTATTTGGATGACATACACATAGTAAGAAGTGAAATTCCTATACTACGATCGGCTATACTTTGGTTGTAACACACTTGTTTCTCCATAAAAGATTTGGATATTATATCAGACATTCTGGTTACTAGATCTATGGTTTTAGATCTAGATTTGGGAAGTGTCCCAATCAGGGTACTAAGACGGCATTCTAAAGGTATTTTAGAATGGACGACTCCTGGCAAGGTAGTGTACCTGTAGGTGATGGAGTCATCCTCTCTAAAGGTGTCTTACAGACTAAAGGGGAGAGGGATGGGCATGGTTGGCATATCACTTGCTTAGGCAATTGAGTCAATCATGAAATGTCAAGTACCACACCAGATGTTGTTTTTGCACTAGATGCAATAAGTTGATATTAATCCTATCCTGGAGAAACGTTCGGAAGCAGTTTTAGAACATAAGTGGATGTTCTAAGGATATGATAACGACAGCCTCTTTTAGGAGACAGCTATCATTCCAGGCTTCCAAGGTGACCTGGATGACAGAGTAACTGTCAGAGTTGTAGTTTTCCCTATGACGAGGGGCAGTATTTTGGACAGGGATCCAAGCGGATACTGAGGGAGGCATGGCGCTGGATACTGATTAAGTTCAGTTGACGATACATTCTAAGAAGTTTGGATTTGGAGTTCATTTATGAACTAGGTCCCATCAGATATCCAAACATATTTTAAGACAGGTATTGCTCATTTCGAGAGATGGATTTCTCCGCGAACTTGAGATAAAGAGAGACATAGAAAGAAACATTAGGGAGGATCCACTCACTGAGGCTATTCCTCGAATGCAATAGTTTCGCAAATGGGCTATGTGAGACAGATCAGTAAAGGAGTTGGGTGTTCCGTATCACACGGGCTGTGAGTATGCGATATCGCAATAATTAGCCTTGAGTGCAAGTGGGAGATTGTTGAATATAGTGTCATCAAATTCAATTATTGGATCGCAGGTACGTGATTGCAATGATTGATGGAGGACCTATGCCGGTAGGACAGTCTTTCTGAAGATGATAGTATGTTATATGGTTTATCTTTATCATCGTGTACATGCTTTAGGTGACCTTACAGGTCGCTATTACACGTTGATAGATCCCTTAGGAGTGACGGCCAGCAGTATGATGGCGATCATATACGTGGGAGCTAGTGTCTAAAAGCACAACCTCAAATTGGTCCCTAGTCGTGGGAGTTTCGAGACCGGGCATCGATACTCCATTAGTAGACTAGAGTATACAGTCGAGACCCCGACGAGGGGCGGTGGCCGGTCTCACAAGCCATTGGTGTCAGTTGGCTCACCTAAGATGTATACAGATGCTCATTGGGTTATTAGTACACCGGACAGGACTCGCCGGGAATATGCTAGTTGGTATTATACCTGATGTCAGATAGCAGTTCCCTGGTGACATGTGTACAGGTTAGTTCATCGATCTGAGATCGTCATTTGTCTCGTGTGAGTTCTCACTGTGCTTTGATTACTACCCTACCACGGCTCAAAGGAGTCGTGCAAACAAGTTTTAGTTGGGTACAGTCCCGAGCCACATGGAAGCAGTGAGCGGATCGGCAGGGGTTTCGTCTCTCCCGGTATTTGGGGTGAGATCGCGCTGTGTCTAGGAGAGCCATTACACGAAGTCCTTGGCCAAGGTAGGAGATTTACTGGTAGGTATTCCAGTAGTATCTCAGGGTGTTCTGGGCTACACTCCGACACGACTTGTACCGCTTTTGGGGGTCTGACTTTGTAACACCTTAGAATGTGTTTTGGGGATAATTATATTTTAATATATGGTTTTTAATAAAAAATTTACCAAATTTATTTCCAATTATTTTAACCTATTTATTGAATATTTTATTAGAATTTTTCTAGCTTTGCACACACTTGTGCTGATAACTAGGGTGTTAAGTGGGGTTAAACCATGATTAGCAATCATGGTGGATTAACCCTTGCCTTAACCTAGTTTTAAAAATTTTATTTAAGTGATTTGGGTGTTATTGTGCATGGTTGTTTTCAAAAATGAAATGAATTTAAAATTTAAAAGGGTTTGAATATTGGGTTGAAATGTTGACCTTGAGAGAGAGAGAGAGAGAAAGCATGGTTCTACATGGTGTGAGCCATGCCTCATTTAATGATGAGAGAGAGTGAGAAGGGGAAGGGTTTAGTGGTTGCTCTCATTTCTCCCTCTCATATTCTTTTCTCTCATTCTCTCACACTCTCAAACACACTCACACACACATCATCAGCTGAAGCGAGTAGCAGCAGCTCCAGCAGCAGCAGCATCAGCACAGGCAGCATCAGCAGCAGCAACATGCAGCCCCTGCATCACTAGCAGCTGTAGCGACTCAGTTCTTCTCCTTCACTTGCTTCTTAGGGTACCATAAGGTATATTTTCTGAACCCAATTCCCTTTTTCCTAGCTTGTATGTAAAATTAGCTTCGGTTTGCATTTAAAAGTTAGTTTAGTGCTAAATTATGGTGATTTGTGTGAGATGTTGTCCAAGTGATGATTGTGTTAGTTAACCCTGACTATTTCAGTGTTATTAAGGTCACCTTAACTGAGTTTAACCCAGGTTTCACTAAAATACCATAGTATTTCCATTTGTGTGCAAATTGTTGTTTTTAAGCGATATTGGGGATTTCTGTGATCTGCTTTTGACCCGGACCCTTTAGGATAAAATTGAGAAGACTGGAACATGTACACTAGGTCTAGAACACACCACCAGAACACGAGCCACCCATTCCAAAACTTGGCGGCAGTTTTATTCAAGATGGCCGCAAATTGCGGCCAGGACAGGGAATTGGGTGTTGGGTTTTTGTGTAGGGCAGTCTGCTGTGTTCTATAGTGTTTTGGCATGTGTAGTTTTGTGAGATTTGACCTGTAGGAAAATCTGGGACAATATATCGTATTTCATGTTCGTTTTGTTTGCGCGATACGTGAGTGGGTTCTGTGATCCAGCGTGTCACGGTAGTTTTAGACGCGTATACACACGTTTCAGCGTATCGTGCACACGCGCGTTTAGTTCGCGACGCGAGTTTTCGTTTAGTGTCGATATCGCGTTTTGCGAGATATTTGCTTATATATATGATTTCCATGTCTAATTTTCAGGTTTGCAGACGGGGACTACGGACACTGCTACAGAGGGAAACAGGTGGTGGGATTCACCTAGCTTGGAGCGTAGGTGAGTAGATTTAACATCTACAGGGGAATCGCCCGCATGGCGTTATGCGTCTGGGCTAGGATTCTAATACTTATCGCATATTCTACGTTATAGTTAGAATTACGCCTTTACCCTATTACTTAGATGTTATGCTTGGACTAGTAGCCGTAGGACACTGCACAAATTATTGACGATTCATGTTGCACGAGCACTGATTGTATGCTACACACACCGTCAATAATTGCCATGTCACACACAAATCACTTATAGATACTATATTACTTGGTTAGGGACCTTGTGACATTGATACATACTTCTCATTACATATGAAATTTACCATACCTGTATACCTATAAAGTATCGTACCATTAGTAATAGGTACATATACCCTTTACGATACAGCTACAGGTATACCTTGGTCATATTTTATTTATACCCATGGGGGTATACTACATCATTTACTTATAGGTAGACACCTATACTTAGCTGTACCTTATTGATTTCGCATACATCTGGTTTCAGCTACATATTTTCATTTATATGCTCTCATTTCAGATATATCGCACATATTTATTCCTGGATTTGCGCATTGTTATTTGGATTTTACATGATTTTTTCTCCATTTGGGAACCGCGGGAGTTCATGAAATTATGCATTATTTGAAAAACCCGATTTTCTTGATATGATATTTGCGCAGCCACCATGAGATTTATCGGTTCTGATTATATACTCCATACGAGGAGTGGGTGCCGTATGAGGGTACATGGTGGGGCCCGGTATGGTTCCCCTCGGCAAGATGATCGATGGACATTGATGATTGAGCCTGGAGGTGGTCGAGTACCTACCGGTGACAGTACCAATGACTCGGCGGTGATCATGGGGATGCCGTTGGGAGTCATGTACGTATGGATACGTCGAGAGGCGAGGGTCAGAGCTAGGCACTCGAGCTTTCGGGATAGCGTATGATACGTACCTATCCGGATGTTAGTCTGGGAGACGACATCTGATAGACCAGTATTTCTGTGTCGATGCTTGGCACATTGTTTTCATGATATTTCCTTTAACACTTTTGTATATATAACAGGGATTTAGCCGTTGTTATATATACCCTTACACCAATATTAGTTGAGTGGGACGCTAATATATGTATGTTGACCCCATCATATTTATTTCTGCAAATATATATTTAGGATGCTAGAATTTTACTTGAGATTCGACTTGGGATATAGGTGATTCATTGAGATTGGATATGGGATATATGAATGGGATTGTTGATTTGTACATTCGGGATATAGAAGATCTATTCGAGATTATACATTGAGGAGATATGAGACTTATATGATATGAGAGCCCAACTTGGGGGCTGATTTGAGGAATTGTGAATTTGAGTGTCTTGATGGATTGTGATCCTACCATGATGTCAGGTTTCCGTGGAAATGACATATTTCACTCCATACCTCACACTTATTTATTTATGCACTGTTCATGTATTAGTAGTACCTGTTAGTGTACCCTTCATGATTGCTGCATATCTACATTCTCATATCCCTATTGCATGATTATTGCATACTATTGTCATATCACAATTGCTTCACACATTGGTTGTACCTGCTAGTGTACTTTCCATTATTCTGCATTAATATGACCTGTTACTACTGTTAATTGCATATCTTAGATTCATGTTGTACGTACATACCTGCGATTACCTGCACTTGTTATCTACTATTCACGAGTTGGCAACTCACCCCCATTGTGTCACAGTTGTTTTGCAGGGTGTTCCCAGAGTAGTCGAGGCAGGCTATTCATCTATCATCTTTTGCTACAGATACCACATCGGCTCACAGTGTGCTATTTTGCTTAGGTGGGTTTTGGTGGTTATCTGTATTTTGTATTGTATATTCATTGTATCTTGTACTCTACATCTACTATTATGTTGTTGACTTAGACACTTGGTGAGGACGATATTGTATATTATTTATGGATTTGTTGTCTTTTATACAACTTTCTCTCCATTGACTTTTATTTCTTCGCTACGGCGTCGTATATTTGTGATGGTGATTGTTTTCCGCCTTTGGGCATGTTTTTGCTCCTGATTGGGGATGCTTATTTATCTTTATCTGTTGTACCCCTTTTGGGGTTAGTTTTTACAAAGGGGGTGTTGCCAAAATTTTAAAGAAAGAAAATTGGACTTTTAATGAATTTGGGTTGCGATTTCAAATGTTTCAAAAACTTTTATTATCTTTTCCGTATTTTCATGGTTTAGATTTCTGGGTTTTGGCTTTCTTTTACTGTGTTACGCCTTTAGCGTTGCGTAGTATTAGGGCCGTCACGTGCCAATTTCGGGTCGTGACAAAGTTGGTATCAGAGTGCTAGGTTTTACCTTTCGGAGTGTAGGATGACCTTGGTATGATGGAATAGGTAGCTTAAGCAGAGTAACATAGTGTGTGTATGTCTGCAGCATACCCACGATGCGGTACTTCGCCTTAAGTGACATATGTACAAATTGCTTGAAATTCCTTCCTTGATGATTCATATCCTTGCGATTCGATTTTCTTATTCTTATCGAATCTTATCTCTATTTATAGCCTTGCCGCCGATGACTATGGGGACTCAGAGTGATGCAGCGAGGCCCAAGGTCAGAGTTGGCTCGGGTGAGACGAGTACTGTCCAGGATGGCTCTCTAGTTGCACAGGTGCAGACGGATCCGCCTTCGACATATAGTATCGATAGGCTTGTGGAAGAGATGCAGGACTTCCGCCAGACTATGAGTTCATTGGTTGATGTCGTTCGAGCGATGCGACAGGAGGTTGTCACTCCTGTTACTCAGTTTCCCTTTGCGATCAGCATGCAGCAGTCTGTCACCTACATAGCACCAGTGGTTGCCGCTCCAGTTGATGAGGCAAATATTCCAGAGATGCTGAGAGTTCCAGGACAGTGGAGGACTCGTACCAGTGTACCATCCCAGAGACAGAGGTTTGGTCATCGAGACAGATTTTGTGGCCGTCGTGGGAGTAGCAGAGGCTTAGGACGAGGACAGTCATTAAGCTCTCATTCCCAGGAGGGTCAGCAGTCAGTGCGTCGATGTTTTCGATGCGAAAGCCTTCAGCACTTCGTCAGGGATTGTTCCTCAGCACGGCGTCAGGATCGTAATCAGAGAGGCCTTGGACGTGGAAGGTTCGCTCAGAGGGCTCGGCCTACCAGAGGAGTTCAGCCAGTTGCAGGTAGAGGGCAGACATAGGAGTTTGCTTCTACTCATCGGGACGCGCAGGCGTCCAATGTAGAGTTTTCAGGTATCCTTAATTCGTATGTTCTTTTGATGTATTCGGTTTTTTTCACACTTGTACCGCAGTTGGGACGAGAGTTATGTTGGGTAGATTAGCCGTTTGTTTGAGTTAACTTCTGTCAGCGATTCTTTTGTTGCGCGACACGTATCTCAGTTGTGTGCCAATCGGATAGGAGATAGAGATTCATCCGTCGTTTTGGTCCTTCTTGAGATGATTGGATTTGACGTTCTCCTAGGCACGGACTGGTTAGCTACGTGCTAGGCGTCTGTGGACTACCGTGAGGAAACAGTCAGGTTTGTTTTCCCCGGCGAGTCAGTCCTTGTTGTGCAGGTGGATAGTTGTGCCGCCTCTCACAGCTTGAATTCAGCCTTTTTCGCTAGTAGGCTTTTGAAGAGATGTCATGGATTCTTGGCGTTCATTCGTGATACCGTAGCCACGGTTGGGATTGTTGGACCGGGTTCCTATCGTGCGAGAGTTTTCCGACGTTGTTCCAGATGAGCCGGCGAAGCTTAGGGAGCTTAAGGATCAGCTGCAGAGTTGTTTGTTGGGGAGTTTGTGCGTCTGAGTGTTTCGCTTTTGGAAGCTCCTATTTCTGTTCGTCAAGGAGAAAGATGGCAGTTGGAGGTCGTGTATCGACGGATCGTTAATTGAACCGGCTTACGGTGCGGATGGGTATCCTTTACCTTGCATTGACGATTTCTTCGATCAGCTCCAGAGTGCGAGACATTTTCTAAGTTTGTTCGGGATCAGGTCATCATTGTTGCGGATTCGGAGTGATGGCATTCCGAAGACTGCCTTATGCGTGCTACGGGCTTTATGTGTATTAGTGAGTCATTGGATTCACTGATGCCCTAGCAGCATTCGTAGATGTGATGAACCGGATTTCTTCAGGCCGTTCCTCGACCAGTTATTGTTGTGTTATTGACAACATTCTGGTCTATTTAATGTGTCTTGAGAAACAGGAGTAGCACTTGAGGATTTTTTATGCAGATACTGTGAGAGCACCAGCGGTTTGCTAGATTCTCGGAGTGTTCCTTCAGGCTTGTTTTGTGTTGACTCCTAGGTCTTGTAGTCATGGGAGACGGTTTCGTATGGTTCCGAGGGAGATCGTGACCGTACAGCTTAGGCCCAGACATGTGTGCAGGATGGAGGTCCGCTGATTTTTGGGCTTAGCAGGTTTTTACCGCCGTTTCGTGCAGGAATGCTAGAGTAGTGTTGCACCGTCGACTGAATTGACCGCAATGGAGGTTTCTTCTCTTTGGACTGAGGCATGTGTGCGGAGTTTTCGGCAGTTGAAGATTCTTTTAACAACTGCATCGGTTCTTTCTTTGCTTTTGGTTCGGGCGACCTTGTTGTTTAACAGTAATGTTTCTTGAGTGGGGATCGATTGAGCACTGATGTAGCACTATAGAGTTATCTCTTTTGCTTCCCTACATTTGGAGGAATTACGAGAAGGATATTCCACTCATGATCTGGAGATGGCCGCGGTGGTTTTGCGTTGGAGATTTGGAGACACTATTTGTTCGAGTGTCGTGTTTGATTTTCACGGACCACCAGAGCTTAATGTACATCTTCCTGAAGCGGATTTTGATTGTTGTGATAGTCTTCTGCATATTTACAGTTCTTGTGCTATCGTTGAGTACAGCTTAAGTTCCTCTCTACGGAGGGGACAGCTTGCTCATGTCCGGGCCCGACCACTTTTCCATAATCGCTTTCGCGAGACACTGCCCGCCGATGCCCGTACGTCAGAGATACTTGAGCATACTCGGCCGGGTAATGATTTGGAGACCTTGATTTGTGACACGGGTGTGCTATGTTTGGGACGCGTTTGTGTATCTGATGTTATCGGGTGGAGACGTGAAATCCTAGAGCAAGTACACCGGTCAACTCTGTGTATTCGTTCAAGTTCCACCAACATTGACGTGACTTGTGAGATAGTTATGGGTGGGCAGGGATGTAAAGAGAAGTTTCAGGTTTCGGCTCAAAGTGTCTGTCTTGTTGTGTGTTTGGGTCGAGCATCTAAGGCCGGTTGGAGAGTTGCAACCATTAACCGTTCCGAAGTAGGAGTGGGAGCAGATCTCCATGAATTTCGTTATGGTGTCTACCCAGGTTTAGTCAGGGTGTGACTCTATGCGGATGCTTGTCGTCCGGTTATACTCAGTTTGCTCGGTTGTTCTTTGTTAAGATTTATTCGTACGTATTTATTGTTGTCAGCAGTTGGGGATCGTCACTCGCCATTGTTAGGGTTCTCCTTCGATAGCTGTTATCAGGAGACACTCCAATTGGAAACCTTTAGGTTTAGGGGTTAGGTCGTGTTGATCACCAGTCTGTTGTTTTCTGACTCTGCGTAAGTAGGATTTTGGACCCCAGCTAGTCTAGAGACATCGGAGATGATCCAGTTGATTCAGGTCAGGATGAGAGTAGCCCAGTGCGGACAGTGGTCCTATACCGACCATGTTGGTCGTAGAATTAAGTGTGTAGTGGAAAATCATGTATTCCTGCGGATTTTTCCAATGAATGACGTGTTGAGTTTTAGGAAGCTTATCCCAGTATTGTAGGTCTCTCTGAGATCCTATAAGCGGGTTAGTTTCGTTGCCTTTAATTTGGCAGTTCCGCCCAGATTATTGAGTTTTCACCCCGTATTCCTTTTGAAGATACTTTACAATTACCTTCATGACCTTTCTCACATGATTTGGCACCAGACCATTTGGCTTGGACGCGGTCGTTCGCTCACCGGCAGCCAATTGTGTTAATGGCCCGGCACGTGGAGAAACGTCGGTCAAGAGTCTTGCCATCTGTGAAGGGCTTTCTTGGACGTAGCCGTATAGTGAGGTAATCACTTGGGAGGCTGCGAGCGAGATTGAGAGTTGTAATCTTCTCTTTGAAGGTACGCGTAGGAGTATATTTTTAAATTCGGGGACGAATTTCTTTTAAGGGGGGGGGGGAGATTGTAACACCTTAGAATGTGTTTTGGGGATAATTATATTTTAATGTATGGTTTTTAATAAAAAGTTTACCAAATTTATTTCCAATTATTTTGTCCTATTTAAAGAATATTTTATTAGAATTTTTCTAGCTTTGCACACACTTGTGCATGATAACTAGGGTGTTAAGTGGGGTTAAACCATGATTAGCAATCATGGTGGATTAACCCATTTGCTTTAACCTAGTTTTAAAAATTTTATCTAAGTTTTTTGGGTGTTATTGTGCATTGTTGTTTTCAAAAATGAAATGAATTTAAAATTTAAAAGGGTTTGAATATTGGGTTGAAATGTTGACCATGAGAGAGAGAGAGAGAAAGCATGGTGCTACATGGTGTGAGACATGCCTCGTTTAATGATGAGAGAGAGTGAGAAAGGGAGGGGTTTAGTGGTTTCTCTCATTTCTCCCTCTCATATTCTTTTCTCTCATTCTCTCACACCCTCAAACACACTCACACTCACACATCATCAGTTGAAGCATGTAGCAGCAGCTCCAGCAGCACCACCATCAGCAGCATCAGCACAAGCAGCATCAGCAGCAGCTTCATTGCAGCAGCAGCAACATGCAGCCCCTCCATCACCAGCACCTGTAGCAACTCAGTTCTTCTCCTTCACTTGCTTCTTAGGGTACCATAGGGTATATTTTCTGAACCCAATTCCCTTTTTCCTAGCTTGTATGTAAAATTAGCTTCGGTTTGCATTTAAAAGTTAGTTTAGTGCTAAATTATGGTGATTTGTGGGAGATGTTGTCCAAGTGATGATTGTGTTAGTTAACCCTGACTATTTTAGTGTTATTAAGGTCACCTTAACTGAGTTTAACCCAGGTTTCACTAAAATACCATAGGGTTTCCATTTGTGTGCAAGTTGGTGTTTTTAAGCGATATTGGGGATTTCTGTGATCTGCTTTTGACCCGGACCCTTCAGGATAAAATTGAGAAGACTGGAACATGCACACTAGGTCTAGAAGACACCACCAGAACACGAGCCACCCATTCCAAAACTTGGCCGCAGTTTTATTCAAGATGGCCGCAAATTGCGGCCAGGACAGGGTGTTGGGTTTTTGTGTAGGGTAGTCTGCTGTGTTCTATATTGTTTGGCATGTGTAGTTTTGTGAGATTTGACCTGTAGGAATATTGGGACAATATATCGTATTTCATGATCGTTTCGTTTGCGCGATACGCGTGATACGTGAGTGGGTTCTGTGATCCATCGTGTCGCGGCGTGTCGCGGTAGTTTTAGACGCGTATACACACGTTTCAGCGTATCGTGCACACGCGCGTTTAGTTCGCGACGCGAGTTTCTCGTTTAGTGTTGATATCGCGTGTAACACTTTGAAATTCGTTTGGGATGTTTTCGCGTTAGTTAGCAATTTGTCGTGTTTTTCATAAAAGTCCGAGTGTCGTATTTTCCTTCTTGGCTAATGATAATTGTGTTGTGAATTGTTATATATATATGTTTATATATAATTTTAGGGTTATTAATTAATTCTAGTCGGGTTTACCTTAATTGGGAAATTTCTTATGTTAGTGCACACTTGCACACTTAGCACAATTTTCCTTGATCTAGGTTAAAGTGTTAGCCATTCTTTCCTTACATGTTTCCTTGTTAATTTCCCACCCTTTAATCAAAACAAATCCCTTTTCAAATTCAATTTTTCAATTAGAAAATGAGGCATGGTGGTTAGGTAGGAAAACTTGACTTTTTATTGACCATTCCTTCTCTCTTTTCTCTCTCTTCTCCCTCTTTTCTCAAATTCTGGAAGTTCCTGCAGAAAAGAGAGAGCCTCAGCAGCTACAACACCATAATTTCACCATCTTTTCATTTCCCATTTGGATCTATACAAAACCCTACACAAAACAACACATTTCCTTCACAAAACCTTGGGAAAAATGATCTTTTGAGGTGTTTGGAGGCAAATCTGCACACTTGAGGCTAGGGCTGAGATTTGTGGTGTTTCTTAAGATATTTTGAAGGTATATAGCTCATATTTAACACTCTTTTCCATATCTTGTAGTATCTTAGCTAAAAATCATGTTTATGTACTTTACTAGTGATATTGAGGGATATTGGTAAAGTATATGTTAGATTGGTATTCTCATGGTTTAGTGAACTCTTTTAAGTGCTATTAGAGCTATTTAACCTAGGTTTTTGTTTCAGTTTGCACAGAAATACCATAAAGTATCATTTTTGTGCTATAATAGACATTTTAACTTGAAATAGGGCTTTGTTGGATCTGCTCCTACCCGGGGTGTTTCAGAATGAAATTGGAATTACTGTAGCATACACAGAGGGTATAGTGTGCACACACCAAACCCGAGGGCCCACCTCCCTACCCAGGCCGCCGGAAAATGCGTTCTGGCCGCAATTTGCGGCCAGATGAGTGAGTTGGGGGTCAGGGTTTGGGGCACAGGAGTCTGCTGCTATGTGTAGTATTTTGGTATATCTATTTTTATAATATCTGTTCTGTAGCAAAATCTGGAGTAGAATACCCTATTTCCCGTATTTTTAATCTTTCGCGACACGTGTGATACGTGTGTGTGGGTTTGGGGTTTCTTCGTATCGCGACGCGTCGGAGCGACTTCAGGCGCGTAATCACACGTTTTAGTGTATCGCGCACACACGCGCTTGGTTTGCGACATGGGTTTCTAGTTGACCTTAAATGTCGTGTTTGCATGGTTTTGAGCTTGTGCGTGATATTCTGTGGAATTCTAGGTTCGCAGGCGAGTGCGACGGACGCCGCGAAGAAAGGGAAACAAGTCATCGGCTATACCTAGCGAAAGACTACGGTGAGTAGATTTAACATCTACGGGGATATCGTCCGCATGACGTTCTACGTCAGGGCTGATAGGATCTTGTAGTTACATTTCCATACATTGACTGTTCATGGCTACTATTTAGTGTATACCACATTCCCTGATATATGTATATAAACTAGAATTGATAGAACACCGCACCATTACTAACGGTTCATGTTGCACGAGCACTATCCTTCATGCTACACACACACCCCGTTAGTAATGCCATGACACTCACACTGTAGAACTTGACATGATATTCATACTTGATGCGTATATCACATCGGATCATTATGTTGTAGCTCATCTTTATGTGACTTGACATGATATTCATACTTGATGCACATATCACATCACATTGACATGCATATTGGTTTGGATTACATGTGATTTCTGTATTTGGGAACCGTCGCTATTTCAAACATGTAATCATTTAAAAACCCGGTTCCCTTGATATGATATTTCGGTGCGTCTACCCTATGTTTTCTCGGTGCTAGAGCGAGATATATATATGAGATAGAGGGGGCTGACCCGGACAGACGGATGCCCGATAGATATATATGAGAGAGAGGGCTGACCCGGACTGACGGATGCCCGATAGATATATATATGAAAGAGAGGGCTGACCCGGACTGACGGATGCCCGATAGACATATGAGAGAGGGGGCTGACACGGACTGACGGATGCCCGATATAGGAAGATTTGCGTGTCGATGCTAGACACGAGTATTTATGATATTTGGGTGCCGATGTTGGGCACTCGTGATTCTCAGTGATGTACAGGATTTGAGGGCCGATGGGAGTGCCGGCGTCTGGGTTGTTGGGATTTGGGGTGCATTGATGGACACCGATTACATATTCCACGTTGACATTCTGTGTAGATGTTATACTTTCCATGCTCAGCATTCATTATTGTATCTCATCCTGTATTTATATTACCTGATAGAGCACTTGCATGATTATTGCACATACTGCTTATCGCACATTGATATCATCTGTTAGCTTATGATAGAGTAGCGCATTACGTGCATGCTCGCGATTTCCTTTATATGTTATCTCTATTCACGAGTTGGCAACTCACCCCCCATTGTGCCACAGTGTTTGCAGGTTGCCCTTCGGAGTAGTCGTGGCAGGCTGCGTTTTGCATCTTTTGACACAGATACCCCCATAGTTGGTGTACTAGCTCTTTTGCTGATAGGTGGGTTTGTGCGGTATCTGTTTATCTTTCAGTTATGTATATTGTTGTATCTAGTATTCTCCATCTACCATGTATGTTTTTGACTTAGAGACAGTGTGAGGACGATGATGTATATTATTTGTTTTCTGGTGTCGAGCTCGTTGTGAGCCGACTAAACTTGCAGTTTATTCTATCTGTGATGTTCCCACTTGTGGATCTTGATCTTCGCTACGGCGTCGTATATTGCTATCTTGGAGATTGTTCACTTAAGATTTCTTATCACTTCTAAATGCTTCCTTTTAAAACTTAAAACACTCTATATTTTTTTACTGGTTTGGTTTCTGGGTTTTCGGTTCACTTAGCCGCGTTACGCCTGTAGACGTTACGTGGTTAAGTACCGGTTACGGGCCAAACTTTGGGTCGTGACATCGCGTTTTGCGAGATATTTGCTTATATATATGATTTCCTTGTCTAATTTTCAGGTTTGCAGGCGGGGACTACGGACACTGCTACAGAGGGAAACAGGCGGTGGGATTCACCTAGCTTGGTGCGTAGGTGAGTAGATTTAACATCTACAGGGGAATTGCCCGCATGGCGTTATGCGTCTGGGATAGGATTCTAATACTTGTCGAATATTCTACGTTATAGTTAGTATTGCGCATTTACCCTATTACTTAGAAGTTATGCTTGGACTAGGAGCCGTAGGACACTGCACAAATTATTGACGATTCATGTTGCACGAGCACTGATTATATGCTACACACACCGTCAATAATTGCCATGTCACACACAAACCACTTATAGATACTATATTGCTTCGTTAGGGACCTTGTGACATTGATACATACTTCTCATTACATATGAAATTTACCATACCTGTATACCAATATAGTATCGTACCATTGGTGATAGGTACATATACCCTTTATGATACAGCTACAGGTATACCTTGGTCATATTTTACTTATACCCAGGGGGGTATACTACATCATTTACTTATAGGTAGACACCTATACTTAGCTGCACCTTATTGATTTCGCATACATCTGGTTTCAGCTACATAGTTTCATTTATATGCTCGCATTTCAGATATATCGCACATATTTATTCATGGATTTGCGCATTGTTATTTGGATTTTACATGATGTTTTCTGGATTTGGGAACCGCGGGAGTTCATGAAATTATGCATTATTTGAAAAACCTGGTTTCCTTGATATGATATTTGCGCAGCCCCCATGAGATTTATTGGTTCTGATTATATACTCCATACGAGGAGTGGGTGCTGTATGAGGGTATATGGTGGGGCCCAGTATGGTTCCCCTCAGCAAGATGATCGATGGACTTTGCCGATTGAGCCGGGAGGTGGGAGAGTACCTACCGGTGACAGGACTAACGACTCGGCGGGGATCATGGGGATACCGTTTGGAGTCATGTACGTATGGATACGTCGAGAGGCGAGGGTCAGAGCTAGGCACTCGAGCTTTCGGGATAGCGTATGATACGTATCTATCAGGATGTTAGTCTGGGAGACGGCATCTGATAGACCAGTATTTCTGTGTCGATGCTTGGCACATTGTTTTCATGATATTTATTTTAATACCTTTGTATATATAACAGGGGATTTAGCCATTGTTATATATACCCATACACCAATAATAGTGGAGTGGGACGCTAATATATGTGTATTGACCCCATCATATTTATTTCTGCAAATATATATTTAGGATTCTAGAATTTTACTTGAGATTCGACTTGGGATATAGGTGATTCATTGAGATTGGATATGGGATATATGAATGAGATTGCTGATTTGTACATTCGGGATATAGGAGATCTATTCGAGATTGTACATTGAGGAGATATGAGACTTATATGATATGAGAGCCCAACTTGGGGGCTGATTTGAGGAATTGTCAATTTGAGTGTCTTGATGGATTGTGATCCTACCATGATGTCAGGTTTCCGTGGAAATGATATATTTCACTCCATACCTCACACTTATTTATTTATGCACTGTTCATGTATTTGTATTACCTGTTAGTGTACCCTTCATGATTGCTGCATATCTACATTCTCATATTCCTATTGCATGATTATTGCATACTATTGTCATATCACTATTGCTTCACACATTGGTTGTACCTGCTAGTGTACTTTCCATTATTCTGCATTAATATGACCTGTTACTACTGTTAATTGCATATCTTTGATTCATGCTGTACGTACATACCTGCGATTAACTGCACATGTTATCTACTATTCACGAGTTGGCAACTCACCCCCGTTGTGCCACAGTTGTTTTGCAGGGTGTTCTCCAGAGTAGCCGAGGCAGGCTATTCATCTATCATCTTTTGCTACAGATACTGCATCGGCTCACAGTGTGCTATTTTGCTTAGGTGGGTTTTGGTGGTTATCTGTATTTTGTATTGTATATTCGTTGTATCTTGTACTCTCCATCTACTAGTATGTTGTCGATTTAGACACTTGGTGAGGACGATATTGTATATTATTTATGGATTTGTTGTCTTTTATACAGCTTTCTCTCCATTGTCTTTTATTTCTTCGCTACGGCGTCGTATATTTGTGATGGTGATTGTTTTCCGCCTTTGGGCATGTTTTTGCTCCCGATTGGGGATGCTTATTTATCTTTATCTGTTATACCCCTTTTTGGGGTTAGTTTTTACAAAGGGGTTGTTGCCAAAATTTTAAAGAAAGAAAATTGGACTTTTAATGAATTTGGGTTGCGATTTCAAATGTTTCAAAAACTTTTATTATCTTTTCCGTATTTTCATGGTTTAGATTTCTGGGTTTTGGCTTTCTTTTACTGCGTTACGTCTTTAGGCGTTGCGTAGTATTTGGGCCGTCACGTGCCAGTTTCGGTTCATGACAGACTTTTACGAACCCTCTAGGCCCGACATGCGATGCTCATAGACGAATGGATCGGACTGTACGGATATTGTCACTGACAGGCTCAGTAGGGTGTCAGGATGAGTTCGCTCATCGACAACCCTTTTGGTCAATACCTAGTGGCCCGTTACGTACAGCTAGTACCATTGACGTGCTAGTGGTTAAATCCACAGCTAGTGTATTGACGAGTCTTTAGAGTCCCCCACAGGCAGATTCTCAAGTTTCGAGCGAAACGTTGTAGAGGTCGTATGGTATTATGGCAGGGTTCGATCATATACGTGCAGTAGTGCACGGATCATGATCGGGTGGATCATACTATTGGGCTTTGGTTTAAGCCGGATCCTAGTATTAGATTTGTTGGATTACTTTAGTCTCATCGCATTCGCATTCAGTCGGAATGCGGATGCAGGTATGTATATACATCTGGGGGGTATCCTTGTGATCCGTCACGAGTTTACTTTAGATGTTGGCGTATCTTTTTGTTGGACCAAACATTTGGATTAATGTTTGGATGGTGGAAATTGTGAGTGGATTTCATCATTTTGTGCGTTAAATGAGACATGTTCTTCATAGGTGACTCATGGTCTCATTTCTTGTGCAAATGTCACCTTATGTGATTGATTTGTGAGTTGAAATGGGTGGGAGGGAGAGAAGGGCAGCCATAGTAAGAGGTTTGCTCTTGCATTTTATCATATAACACTCTCACTCTCTCATTTTGATCATAGAAGAGATAAGAAAAGAAAAAGCTTCTTCTTCTTCTTCCTCCTCTAGCTCATCATTTCCATTAATGGCTTCATATTCAACCTCCATCCATACATTCTCATGCATTGAGAATCAATGGATGCAAGAGACAAAGTGATCACACACATTCTCTTCATCGCCTTGGACATGTCGTCTTGCAAACTTCGTGTCAGGGTTGCTTCGGACGAAGCGGGAGCCCGTAAAAAGACTCGAAGATGTGGTGCCCTTTCCAATGAGGAGATCGGAGATGCCGCGAGGAGCTAGGGATGGTGGCTAAAGACCGAAGGACACGGATCGATCGGTATAGCTTTTCTAACCTTTCTCTAGTTGCTAGTTATAGGTTAATGGTTCGATCCGGGATTAAAGTCTGCGATAGCGCCGATTTCATGTTTAGAAAAAGTTTTCGTTTCCGTATTTTGGCCTCGGACAGACGGCCGGGGCGCTACCGTAGAATTACATGAGCCTCCCCAAAAATACACAGAAAATCAGAAATGTCATAATGAAGAAGCAGAAGAAATACGAGTCATCAACTCTTTAAGTTGGCGGAACCGCGGCGAAACAATGGTTTAGGCGGCGGTTTCGCGGCCACACAGAGGAGGTAAGCCCTCGTACTTTTTGTGTCTCCATAGAATTACCTGCATGATTTTTTGAATATTTTTAATCAGTAAAATTTCAACTTTTGAAAAATTGAACACAAAGTTCAAAATACTGGTTTTAAAACTTCGATCGAACACTTTAATGTCATATAGACTACACCTAAGTCTCTAGCTTAGCACTGATACCATGAAATTATGTCTTAGCACATCTACTAGGTTTATACAAGTATCAAGTATTCAATTTTTAAAAAATCTAGAGTGCTAAGTTATACTAAATAAGAATCGAACTAGAGAATTAGGGTTTTAGTGTAAGCAAACAAGATCTAAACTAAGTGAAGAGGGTTTACAACCTTTGTAGACCGGTCTTTCAATTCTAAAGCTCCAAGTAGTAGTACCTAGAACTGTTTTTTGACTCCACCTGAGAAAGGATCGAGCTTTCTTGTTGTCTTCGAGGCCGAAAATGATCCACCTTAAAGTCTCTCTCACTCAAGCTTACTCTTCACTAATTAAGGTATTAGTGAAGCAAACAACCTAAACTAATAGGCTAGAAAAGTGTGGGTTGATGAAGTAGGAAATTTGATCACTTATTTTTCTTATTTTTTCTTTTCTCACCTCAAGAAAATCCTAGAGAGGAAGAAGTAGGAGATGAACTTGGATGAGAGAGTGAGGTTCTGTTGGGTTACCTTAACGCCCTAGCCATCGAATGTGGCAGTTTGCGGGAAAAAAAATTTTTACGAGTTTAAAACGACGCTAAGGAAACCCAAAGAAAACCCGGATCTTTCCATAAACCTATTTAGCCCAAAAGGTAGAACTAACAATTATGAAGGAAATCTCACCAAACGATCCAAGTCCTTCGGTCTTCTTTCCTCGTTGTTAGCTCCAAGTGAACACCTTGAACATGCTTGATCTTATTTTCCCGCTCCATCGGTTCTCCGGGATTGAGCTTGTTCTCCGATCCTCCTTTGTCGTAGATCATCCACCCGAGAGATGTGATCCATGGCTCTAGCTCCTAACTAAGTGTCAAAAGGGGCAAATTGAGAACTTGGGTTGCTAATCCAAGTTGTCTAGGATGTTGTGTGGAGTTCTATGTGTTCTACTATTTCTATCATGCATCTACACATGAGAGGGTAGTGAAGAGGAAGATGATGAAGATGGAGGAAACTCAAGAGGAAGGAGGAGGGTGAAGCAAAAATGAGAGCTTAAGAATAATGAAGCATGCATGCGAGAGAAAATCCAACACAATGGTTTTGTGTATGAATTTTTTTAATAAAAAAACTAGCAACCATACTTCAATAGTTGATCCAAATGAATAAATAATTCATTTGTCAACTATTGAAGTCATGTCTCTCACCATTCCTCCCTCTCCTCCAATTTCCACCTCATTTCCATACATCAATAAATGGAAAAGTCTATGATGAGGTGCTCACCTTGTAGAAGGTAATCTGTAATAAAATACGGATTACAGTCTACTGTATATACATACCTGCATTCGGATAAAAACAAGAATGCCCAAAGAGATAGAATAAGACGAAGAACGTAATACTAGAATATACATATCGAAATACATATATGTAAATTATCAAGTCAATACCTGATATAATAATCCGGCTCAAACCCGAGCCGGCTAGTATTACCAACTATCCGATCGAAAGTCCGGGTATAAGGTACATCAATCGATCAGAACCCTGCACGTATCCAATACGGCTACTACATAATTTCTCCTGAACCAGGGAAACCCTCTGTTTGGGACTCTAAAGACTCGACAGTACGCCGGCAGTGTGTTACTGGATAAATCCATAACCACAAGCACGTCAGCGGCACTAGCTGTACGTAACGGCTACCCGGGTACCTATCGAAAAGGAAGGCCGACGAGCAAACTCATCCGGGTCCCTACTGAGCCTTTCTGTGACAATCTCTGTACAGTCCGGTCTCTTCGTCTGAGAGTATCGTAAACCGGGTCTGGGGTGGATACATCAGACCCTAATTATTAGTTAGAGGCCATTATTGTACATATAATGTATATTGTAGTGGATGCTAGGATATATAGAGAGAGGACTATCTTGCTCGACATGATAGTATGCTATCTTGTTTTACTTTGTCTTAACATGTTGACTTATATTGGGTTATTGTCTTCCTCTCACATGTTGATAAAGCCTTTAGGATATGTACTTGACTACTAAGACTATGATGCAGATCATACTAGTGGGGCCAGGGTAGTCCACGAGTACATCCTATAATTGTTCCGAGTCAAGGGTGTATCGAGACAGGGCATCGATACACCAGAGTAGACTAGCGTATACGCATCTTGACACATATGATGGGCGATGGATGATCCCACATCCATTGGTGTTTGACATCAAAGATGGTGTACGGGTGCTCAGTGGAGACTGGGTACATAGAACGGACTCGCCGAGAACTCCTAGATGGTATTATACCTATTGTCAGATAGCAGTTCTCTGGTGACACTGGTACAGATTAGTCTGTAGACCCGAGATCGTCATAGAGTCTTGTAAGATTCCCACTGTGCTTTGATTTCCATCTTACCACGTTCATGAGAATGTGCAAAATGGTGGCTTTTGGGTACAGTCCCGAATCACATGGAGGCAATGAGCGATGGGAGGGGTTTCGTCACTCCCGGTATTGGGGGTTGATGTTGTGCCATGTACGATTGGCTATAATTGGAATTCCCTGGCCTGGGCAGATATAGAGATCCACTGGTAAGTGTAATCAATAGTTTCTCGACCTGTTATGAGACTCACATCGACACGACTTATCGATTACCGGGATGTGACGTTTACCAGCCATAGACAGGATATGCGACATATCGGACGAAGAGACCGGACTGTACGATAGTGTTACTGATTGGATTCGCAGGAGTATGTACAGGTTTGCTTGTTGAACTTCTGATCGCTCAATACCCGGGTGGCTGTTACGTTTAGCTGACCGATTGCAACTTGTGGGTAGGCATAAACCCAACAGTGGTATCAGAGCCAAGCTAGAGCTTTAGGCGTTGTCTAGACGAAGTTAGAAGTCTAATTGAACCTTGAAAGCCCAATTTTGGACCCCTCTCTAGAAATTTTTCCAAAAGTTGGAATTTTTCATGTTAACAATACTCTTAAAATCGTGCAGGTAATTCCATGGACCCACCTGAAGAATGAGTCCATAGCACATCTAAGTGACCGCGGAACCACGGTCAAAACATGGTTTTGGCGGCGGTTCCACGGCGCCACTTGAGAGGCTTGGGACGGACCTTCAGCTGCTGGTCCATAGGCATTGTGGTATGCTTCTGGGTACTTTTAACAGTGCTTAAGTGTAGAGCTTTCTGGAAAATTTGGGAATTTGTTGATTCGATCGAATTGTTTAAACTTCACCTAGCTTTTTCGAATGTGATACAATATGTCGAATTCATATAGTTAGGCATGAAATCCGAATTCATATAGCAGCTGAAGGTCCATCCCAAGCCTCTCAAGTGGCGCCGTGGAACCGCCGCCAAAACCATGTTTTGACCGTGGTTCCGCGGTCACTTAGATGAGCTATGGACTCATTCTTCAGGTGGGTCCATGGAATTACCTGCACGATTTTTAGAGTATTGTTAACATGAAAAATTCCAACTTTTGGAAAAATTTCTAGAGAGGGGTCCAAAATTGGGCTTTCGAGGTTCAATTAGACTTCTAACTTCGTCTAGACAACGCCTAAAGCTCTAGCTTGGCTCTGATACCACTGTTGAGATTTGGTAAGGACCATATCTCATATGGAGTGGTAGGCACTGATTTGGTAAGGACCATATTCAATAGGTGTATGGCTGTCTCAAGCGCATACGCCCAACAGAAAATAGGCAACTCAGCAGTGCTCATCATAGAGCGCACCATATCTAATAGGGTGCGATTCCTCCGCTCCGATACACCGTTGTGCTATGGTGTATATAGAGGAGTAAGCTGAGAAAGAATCTCATTCTCTTTTATATAGTCCCGGAACTCAATGCTTAAGTATTCTCCTCTTCGATCAGATCGAAGGATCTTAATACTTTTACCCGTTTGGTTTTCTACTTCGTGCTTATATTCTTTGAATTTCTCAAAAGATTCAGACTTGTGTTTCAACAGGAACACATGTCCGTATCTTGAGAGATCGTCAATGAATGTAATGAAGTATGAAGAACCATTCCTGGAATGTTTAGACATGGGACCGCATACATCACTATGTATCAGTCCCAAGAGTTCCGTAACTCTTTCTCTGTGTCCACTAAACGGAGTTTTGGTCATTTGCCTTTGAGACATGACTGGCAAGTGTCATATGATGAAAATTCAAACTGATTCAAATATCCATCCCTATGTAACCTAGCTAGTCATGTCGCATTAATATGACCTAGTCTATAATGCCACAAAAAGGATTTGTTCATTTATGAACTCTTCCTCTTGTGTGTGTTTTATACATTAAGAACTGTAGTTTGGTTTAGAACGTATATGCCATTATTTAACGAGCCTGATCCAATCAACTTTTGATTCAGGAAGATATTCATAACATTATCCTGTACTACAAAATTATATCCTTCTTTACTTAATAAAGAAACTGATATAAGATTGCATATCAGGGTCGGTATGTAATAGCATTCATTCAGAACCAATGTAATACCATTTGGTAACACACGGTGTTATTCGCCAACTGCTTTGGCTGCAACATTTGCACCATTCCCTACTCTTACGGAATGATCACCCTCTCCCAGTTCTCTACCTTTCTTTATCCCATGTAACATATTATATATGTGGGATCCTGATCCGGTATCTAATACCCAGGACGTAGAGTGAACTGAGAAACAGTTATCGATAACTAACACACCCGAAGAAGACGTATCAACATGCTTATTCTTCATTTTGGCGGCGTGGGAATCCGTATATGTCCCTATTTCCTGCTCAGTCTTATTAAATTATAAGAAAGAACGGAACCAACGTTCCCCTGCTCTGTATAACAAGCTGGTTTGGCCAATACATCCATATTATTATCTTGATTATGTCCTGACATGGTCGCTACCTTGAGAGAGAGAGAAGAAAACACTTTAGCGTATGCTCTTGCAAGATTAGATTGGTTATTATCTTATCTAATCAGGATGGTTCCCAGTGTTTTTATCAAATCTTCCTTCAAACCTTAAAAGGTAAGACTAGCCGGGATTAATTACACCTTACAAGTTCGCCAATTTTTCAGCCAGGCCAGTGTTGGTACTTTGAGGGAGATTCCTCGTGCTTTCGCACAGACCTAATTAAAATAAACCTCGTTTTTCCAGAGGCATAACCCCGTTAACACCTTTCTAAGCACCTACCTGATTGGCTAATTGTCATGTGTAAAACACTCTCAGGAGTAATTCTTACTCGCAGTGGGTATTGGGATCCAACTATCTCATAGAAGGTATGCAATCTCATTGCAAATTTCAACACTTGAAATTCCCGATATACTTTTACCCTTAACGTGCTATGACCTTGATGAAAGCTAACAAATCATAGTGCGCTAGTCAAGTTCAACCCGTACATTTCTTGATTGAATTAAACCCACCCGCACGACCCTTGACGAAAGCCAACAGAGCCGTACGACTACCCTAATCCAATCTCATCTTATGTTGCAGATAAGCACTAGTTAGTTACCACACACTACACCTTGACGAAAGCCAACAAACACAGCACGAATACTAAATATTACTTATCTGAAATGTCAGAGGGCTACGACAGGTTTTTCAGAAAACCTTTCACGTAATGAACTTGATATCGTTGTAGAAACAAGTGATTTTCAAAAGGAGTGTTTTTGAGGCTTTTACTAGTTTCGCTAAAGAGGTCACTCCCGGTAAAGGGATCTCGGCTCTTTCCTTATCGAATAAGGTGCTGGATATTCTACAAGGAATACCGCTATGTAAAGCAAGAACTAGAAAAGCAATCAAAAACAAAACCTAGTGAGTTGTAGCATCTGCTAGTTTCGCTAAAGAGGTCATTCCCGGTGAAGGGATCTCGGCTCTTTCCTTATCGAATAAGGTGTTGGATATTCTACAAGGAATACCGCTATGCAAAGCAAAAACTAGAGCCACCCTTTCTGAAAATTTGATTCTACAACATCTTTTAGGTTTCTTTTCTTTCAATAATCTCATTAACGAAGTCCCATCATTTATGCTTCCTAAGCATCACAGAAGAAACGAAAATACAACGTACACATATGCCATCCGCATTCGCTACAGTGTCCCGTTATGCACCGTTAGGTTACCTAACGCCATACCGGGGTGGGACTAGCGCGGGTGTAAAACTCAAGCAACATTTATTATATATCATATATATACAACAATAAAGCATTCGTCTCACGCATATAAAATGATCACATCACAGAATATCAGCAGCAGAAGATAACATATGAAATATTGGATATACTAGGAGGTCCGTATTTTATTTTGAGCCTGTATAAAACACGGATTCCATGGTCGAGATGAATAGCCAAACCCACATTCCTAGACCCCTATGAGAGCGGCAAGTAACCCTCCCAATTCTATGGTTAGGATACCCGGTCTCGACTCCTTGAGATGGCCTCCTACTGGATCCTAGAACCCGGTTGCTTGTGCTCTCCTCCTTGGGTCTATCCTAATGCGGAAAAGTAAATAATATACAATGGTGACATCATCCTCAACCCGGAAGTGCCCCAATAAAAGAATATTACATATAATGAATTTTACATGAATGAAAATGAAAACTCTCATCTCATATAAAAACCCCCGGCTATTCAAATCACGAAGATCCAATATAACATATCACAACAACACATAACAACACATGTCATCAACATAAGTAAATATGCGTATCACAATTGTCGTTGACATATAGCAACGAAAATGGTGATACACCATATATTACACTTACGGTCGCAGAAAAGAAAATTTCAAACTACAACATTTGGAATCCACAATCATCTTAGACATCATAAACCCGAAATATCACATATTTCGGATTTCATGCCTAACTATATGAATTCGACATATTGTATCACATTCGAAAAAGCTAGGTGAAGTTTAAACAATTCGATCGAATCAACAAATTCCCAAATTTTCCAGAAAGCTCTACACTTAAGCACTGTTAAAAGTACCCAGAAGCATACCACAATGCCTATAGACCAGCAGCTGAAGGTCCGTCCCAAGCCTCTCAAGTGGCGCCGTGGAACCGCCGCCAAAACCATGTTTTGACCGTGGTTCCGCGGTCACTTAGATGAGCTATGGACTCATTCTTCAGGTGGGTCCATGGAATTACCTGCACGATTTTAAGAGTATTGTTAACATGAAAAATTCCAACTTTTGGAAAATTTTCTAGAGAGGGGTCCAAAATTGGGCTTTCGAGGTTCAATTAGACTTCTAACTTCGTCTAGACAACGCCTAAAGCTCTAGCTTGGCTCTGATACCACTGTTGGGTTGTATAGCACGGCAACAAGGTTTTCGGAGGCATCGTCCAAGCCAAATTAAAAAATTTGTTGTTCTAGATAACCCTAACCATGAATCTTTAACTAGAAATTTAAATAAAACTATATGTTAACAACTTAACAACTAAGTGATAAGGATTACAAACTTTGTTGTCCATTCCTTCACTTCATAAGCTCCAAGTTGAGGTCCCTTCGCTACGATCATCATGCTCCCAGACTCTTGAGAGGCTCCATGAAGTGAATGATGCATCCTTGCTTTAAGTCATCACTATCCAAGATGATCTACATTGAGGAGTCACAAACCCAAGCCATCCCTTCACTAATTAGAGATTATTGAAGTTAACACACTAGTCTTTATGGCTAGTATAGAAGAGGATGATGAAGTAAGAATTTTTCCCTCTTTTGTTTTCTTTTTCTCACAATCTTTCATCACTTGGAAAAATCTAGCAAGCTCTATGTGAAGATGAAGAAGATGAAGTGATGAAAGAAATGAATAATGAGCTTAGGTTAGAAATGAAACCATGGTGAGTTAGTAAATATCATGGCTAACTCATATAGAGAATAAACCATGAGCGAGGGTTAAGGTTAGGTTAATAAATATCTTAGACTTGACAAAAGAGTGGACCAAGTCAACTAAGAAAAATATCTTAGCATAAATCCACAATTTTGATTTATCTAAAATAAAACATAAACCCTAATCTTAACCCTAGCATGTTATAAGTCTCTCACATCCATGTTGCATGTGTAACCTAGCATGTTACAATTATACATATCACATATATATAATTTTGTAACAATAGAAAAGAATACATTTAACATATATCACATATATATCAATGCATCCTAAGTGAGAAAAAGAATTTCTTAAGTGAGCTTATATTAGTTAATGTAATGTAATATATCACATATATAATTATACATTAAACTATTAAATCAATACTTGATTTAATAATCCGGCTATATTACTTATAACCGACTAATATAATATGTATCATTTTATCGAATCCACACTTGATCCGATAACCCGGCTATATCACATATATCCGGCCGATATCACATATCGCAAGAATAGAATACAGTATCATATACTCGTATCAATCCCGGTGCCGCACATATCACATATGTGCTCCTACTCCGTTTCTCCTGAGCCAGTAAACCTCTGTGTAGGACTCTAAAGACTCGTCAATACACCGGCAATAGGTGATGATCATATCAAACACCCACAAGTTGCAATCGGTCAGCTAAACGTAACAGCCACCCGGGTATTGAGCGATCAGAAGTTCAACAAGCAAACCTGTACATACTCCTGCGAATCCAATCAGTAACACTACCGTACAGTCCGGTCTCTTCGTCCGATATGTCGCATATCCTGTCTAGGGCTGGTAAACGTCACATCCCGGTAATCGATAAGTCGTGTCGATGTGAGTCTCATAACAGGTCGAGAAACTATTGATTACACTTACCAGTGGATCTCTATATCTGCCCAGGCCAGGGAATTCCAATTATAGCCAATCGTACATGGCACAACATCAACCCCCAATACCGGGAGTAACGAAACCCCTCCCATCGCTCATTGCCTCCATGTGATTCGGGACTGTACCCAAAAGCCACCATTTTGCACATTCTCATGAACGTGGTAGGCACTGATTTGGTAAGGACCATATTCAATAAGTGCCTACCACTCCATATGCTTGTGGTTATGGATTTATCCAGTAACTCACTGCCGGCGTACTGTCGAGTCTTTAGAGTCCCAAACAGAGGGTTTCCCTGGTTCAGGAGAAATTATGTAGTAGCCGTATTGGATACGTGCAGGGTTCTGATATTTCGGGTTTATGCAACATCAACGGTGGCTTTTGGGTACAGTCCCGAATCACATGGAGGCAATGAGCGATAGGAGGGGTTTCGTCTCTCCCGGTAATAGGGGTTGATGTTGCACTGTGTTCGATTGGCTATAACTCGAAGGCCCTGGCCAGGGATGATACGGAGATCTACTGGTAAGTGTTTTCAGTAGTTTCTCGACCTGTTATGAGCCTCACATCGACAAGACTTATCGGTTACTGGGGTCTGACGTTTACTACCCCTGGATAGGATATGTGACTTATCAGATGAAGAGACCGGACTGTACGGTAGTGTTACTGATTGGATTCGTAGGAGTATGTACAGGCTTGCTTGTTGATCTTCTGATCGCTCAATACCCGGGTGGCATTATGTTTAGCTGACCGCTTGCAGCTTGTGGGTGTTTGATATGATTATCACCTACTGCCGGCGTATTGACGAGTCTTTAGAGTCCTACACAGAGGTTTCCTGGCTCAGGCAAAACGGAGTAGGAGCACATATGTGATATGTGCAGGATCGGAATTGATACAAGTATATGATACCGTATTCTATTCTCGCGATATGGGATATCGGCCGGGTATATATGATATAGCCGTGTTATCTGATCAAGTGTTGATTCGATAAAATGATACGTATTATATTAGTCGGTTATATGTAATATAGCCGGATTTTTAAATCAAGTATTGATTTAATAATTCATTGTATAATTATATATGTGATATATTACATTACATTAACTAATATAAGCTCACTTAAGAAATTCTTTTTCTCACTTAGGATACATTGATATATATGTGATATATGTTAAATGTATTCTTTTCTTTTGTTACAAAATTATATATGTGATATGTATAATTGTAACATGCTAGGTTACACATGCAACATGGATGTGAGAGACTTATACCATGCTAGGGTTAAGATTAGGGTTTATGTTTTATTTTAGATAAATCAAAATTGTGGATTTATGCTAAGATATTTTTCTTAGTTGACTTGATCCACTCTTTTGTCAAGTCTAAGATATTTATTAACATAACCCTAACCCTGGCTCATGGTTTATTCTCTATATGAGTTAGCCATGATATTTACTAACTCACCATGGTTGCATTTCTAACCTTAGCTCATTATTCATTTCTTTCATCACTTCATCTTCTTCATCTTCACAAAGAGCTTGCTAGATTTTTCCAAGTGATGAAAGATTGTGAGAAAAAGAAAACAAAAGAGAGCAAAATTCCTAGTTCATCATCCTCTTCTATATGAGCTATAGAGATTAGTGTGTTAGCTTCACTAATCCCTAATTAGTGAAGAGATTGCTTGGGTTTGTGACTCCTCAAGGTAGATCATCTTGGATAGTGAAGATGTCACAACCCGCAGGGAACGGAACGTGACCTACACTTAAGTTACGAAACGTCTCAAGGCGTCCGTAAAATAAGTAAGCCGAAGCCCAGAAATCAAAACCTGATTTAGAAATAGTGTTTAGGAAGAACCAATTTATTTAAAGAACTTTATTCCATTAAATCACATCAAGTCCTTTTTAAAAACAACTTTCCTTTTACCAAAATTCCGGCAGAGTCTCCTTTGTAAAACAATCCCCCAAACGGGTACAAAACAGGAATATAAGCGAATAACATGAATATGGCATCCCCAAGCGGGAGCTAGCTCTTCGCCTCAAAGTAGTCACAAATCCCACACAATGTAAAATAGCAATGTGCGTAAATAAGCATGAAAGCACAAGTAAAATAACATGTCGACTCAAGTGAGCTCGACCCAAAATAACATAAAATCCACAAGTCTCACAACGTCGTCTCTAGGTCAATATACCGGTACAGCTGAAATAGTAGCAGATGGAGTACTCTAGAAACAATGAATATATATAAGGTGGTATAAAATGATAACATAACTCACCTATGAGCAAAAAGCCTCGATACCAAGCAAAAAGGGCAAAATGAGCTAATCTGTCCGCCGCTATAGTACCGACGGAGCGGACCTGCAGAAAAGCTGTGGCACAACGGAGGTGAGTTGCCAGCTCGTGAGTAATAAATAACATCTACAAAGGCTATCGCATACATGCACACAAGTATCCTAGCATCTCTAAAACCGGTTTGGCTATATCTACTAGCAGGTATGTATGCAGCATCAGTGTACTAGCAGGTATGTAGGCCACATGGATGTACTAGCAGATATGTATGCCACATAAACGTACTAGCATGTATGTATGCCATATGAATCAACTCAAGATCTCAACATGTAAGTATAAGAACTATTCTTTCTTTTGGTTTTGAAACTCTTTTTAAATATCAGCATAATATTCATAGAATCAACAAAATCCGTGTCCAACAACGACACCTCAAACTGTCTCAAATCTCATATATCTATGTCATAGTATCTCTGGCCTCAGCCGTCCGGCTGACCCATCTCAAATATCCATATCTCATCATCTCGCGGCCACGGTCGGTATCCTCTGGATATCCGCCGTGACAAATGAAGTCACCGGTAGGTAATCCGTCCCCTGCTAGGCTCAACGCCATCTCCTGCAATCCTCATGCCCCGGGGTACCTTACCGGGCCCACCATGTACCCGAGACGGTTCATCCACCTCCTCGAAACGGTTCTCGAAAACCACAGCAAACTCATGGTGGACGACACTTTACATCACTAGAAAACCGTAACCTTTTATATTTTAAAGAGATAATAAGTTTGAAATCTTGCGGCTTTCCCCCGAAATCCAGAAATATCATAAAATCTCAAGAAACCATCATGGGTGCATATGTCATTGATGATGAATGCATATGGTATCAATGTTCAAGTTGCAATTTATGATAATAACTAGGCATGAACAAATGATATTATGATGTATATGCACATGAATAACAATTCTACAATTTTATTTTAAAGATTTATTGCAATAGCCCAGGTCTAAGAATCAATTATTAACATGTTTCAGATTATAAGTTATCTAGTGTCGTGACACGGCAATTATCAGGACGTGTGTGTACACATTAATAGTGCTCGTGCTGCATATAAAAACCCTGATAATGGTGCATGTGTCCTACAGACTGAGTTCGCACATGTATGACAGTATAGAGCATGAATGTAGCAGATAGGATACAAGTATTCTATTTCTAATTACAGACATTGCTAGGTATCTTTTTAAGTTACTAAAACTATCGGGCGACTTGCGCCATCCAAGCGATGGTCCCCCGTAGAAGTTACATCTACTCACCCGTGATCCCGAGCTAGGTGTGTCCGACCACTTGCTTTTCTTTCTCCGCGGCACTCGAAGTCTCCACCGGCAAACCTAGAATTTACAAAAGTCACACACATAAGGCAAATCCTGCAAAAATGCGATATATCGCTAAAAAGGATAACGTGTGCGTGAAACTAAACGCGCGTGCACTCGGTGCGTCGCGACGCGCACAAACTCACCAGAACCCACTCCGACACGATGTGTCGCGCAGCGCGCCACAGAACCACGTGGATCACGCGTGTGTCGCACAAGTCTAAAATGTCGATAAATGGTTTAAAGCTCCAGATTTTGCCCCTGGGCCAAACACAAAAAGTTGCAGATACCAACACCATAATCTACCCAGAACACCCCCACACACCCAAAACCAAACACCCCACCCCCTACTCTGGCTGCAATTTGCAGCCAGATTGAATAAACCGGCGACCAAGAGTGGGAGGTGGGTCCCCGTGCTTAGTGTGTGTGTGTCTGACATGGTCACTGTGCTACAGTCTTCCCAATTTTTACCTGAGAGCCCCGGGTCAAAAGCAGATTCCAGAAAGGCTAAAAAGTCGCTAAAACCGCTAAATTACGCCAACTCGAACAAATCGGGTATTTCTATGGAATCTGGTGCAAATCTTGGTTTCACTAGTCTTAACAGCACTTACTAGGGTTATACTAACCATTAAAACCATCACTTGGATATATCTCACTCAAAATCACAAAAACTAGCACTAAACTACATGATAACACTAAATAAACTAAATAATACCTAAGTTAACAAGTTTAGGGATTATACCTCTAAAGATCCTTGGAAGAAGGAGAAAAGAAGAAGAAGAAGAAGAAGAAGAAGATGGTTGCTGCTGAAGTGCTGCTCCTGTGCTGCTGCTACAGCTCCAAGTGTTGTTGCTGGTGTTGCTTCAGCTGCTGATGCTGAAGCGGTTTGCTACTGCTGCTAATGTTTTATTTTGTTGTGTTTGTGTGGCTGTAGCAGCAGCTACTGTTGCATTTGTGGTTGTTTTTATGGCTGGTGATGTTGTGGTGCTGGTGTTAGGGGTTAAGTAGCTGTTGTATTGGTGATATTGGGGCTGGTGTGGCTGATGTTAATGATGGTGCTGCTGTTTGATTGATGTAAATTTCGGATGTGTCGTATCGAATCAAAATGTCCCCGGCAACGGCGCCATTTTGATTGAACTATTTTCTGATGTGTATATGTAAAAAGTATCGACAATCAAAAAATTATATTGACCGCAATCAAACTACGGTGTCGGATGTAGTTTGTAGTAAGTGCGGATCGTCCACAGGGATTTCACTATTCGTTTGTATTATGATACGTTTGAAATGAAATGTTAAGCCACTATAAACGAAAACATGATTCAAGAATGATTTGTATTCGAGTGTCACTATTCTTTATTAAAGAATCAAGAAACTATAAACAATCAAGAATCAGGTTTCGATAGTATTTCCAATCAACAGTCAAGAATAAGTGAGAGGCTCGTAGGAATCGATCGGATCTTTAGATGTGATGTAGTCTAAAAGATTTTGTGTTCTTGTCCTTCGAAGAATTGATACTAGATCAATGGTGATCGACGAGAGTTAGGGCTTTCTTGATGAAATTAAGGTTTCATCTCTTAACCATTGTTCTTTCGAGGATACCATTTTATATTCTAGCCTCTAGCAATTTCAAGAAGCGATCGGAACTCCCAAATCTCGAGCGATGTCGATCAAGAAAGCATCGCAACGAATTGGGTCGTTGATTCTTGAACTTGCTAGGGTTTACAAACTCGTGGGATTCAAGAATCGATTGCAAATTTGTTACATCATCATACTAAAGATCGTTTCGACTCCTTAACGAGCGGAGTTTTATTCACACATCACCACAAAGACAATATTAAAGACTTGTAAAGATAACATGATGCGGAATTTAAAGAAAACAAGATAGAAGAAATATCACCTTTATCTATCTCAACAATTTTGATTACATTTGCTTCAAGAACTACAAGAAGAAGAATCTAAATTGTTGATCGGGCGTCGCTCGGCTTCGTGAGTCGTGGATCGGCTTCGGATCGCTTGCTCCGTTGAAGATCGGCTCCGCTCCTAAAGGTTGTAAGGCTTCTTGCTTAATGGGTACTCGGGATTCTTGACGTTGGCTTGGATTAGGGTTAGGGTTTCCTACAAGCTCTCTCACTAAACTTGAGGAAGAGGGGATGAAGAAAGAGATAGATTGGGGATAGATTCACTAATTGGATGAATAATTCCCAAGGTTGAATAATTTTTCCAGGATTCATAATGAGTGAGGCGTAGGGTCTTATTTATAGAACTCTCAAACCCTAGGTCTAGATTTGAATTGGAACTTTCCCTCCCAAAGTTTGTTGAAAGAGTTTGTTAGGAACTAGCTTAGGGTTTAAGCTAGGGTTTAGGGAAAGTTCTAGAATGATTAGGCTAGTTTAATGAAGCACAAAGTGTTTGCTGAACTGGTAGAAGTATCTGGAGTTTTCTGGAAACTGGGATGTCTTTCTGAGCAGTGGGCCCTAGTACAGGAGTTGTGCACTAAAAATTAGGAGGGGATGTCATCAATGAACCGCGGAAGGGCGGCACAAGAAGGCTATGGCCGCGGATGCGCGACCATGTGGGGTTCTTGGGATCTGGGTCTTCTTCTGTAGGCTTGTACTATAGTTTGGGCTGTTCTATGATGTTTTGATTTGTGTTTTCCCTTCTGTGTTGATACCAGATTTGAGTTTAGTTGAGTTGACGTATCTTTTGAGCGATGTAATGATCGAGCAAGCTTCTCTTTTCTTGCATAGACTTCGAAACATGGGTTGCGATATATAGAAAATATGCTATGTAATGTAATGCAGTCAATTTCCCTAGAAATGCCGGTTTTAAGGTCTAGTACATGTAATTTGATAATCTGTGATAGATTTGCTAATATGCAGAATACTGATGCCGAACACTTCTATATGTATGCAGATGATAAGGAAATTGCCGGTTAAAATATGCAATATTTTCGACTGATCAAATACCCCCAAACTTAATTTCGATCTTCTCGAGCGAATGTTTTATTAAAAAGAGAAGGAGAAAATAAAGAAAGAGAAAAACTAACTAGCACACTTTCGTAGGCAACACGATTGCACTGAGCACGTGCAACAAGCCTTTAAACCTCTAGGTGTCCCTAGTAAGAGGAGTGTTGTCTCCTGAGGGTTTTCAGCGGATTGCACCCACAAAATCCAATAATAAAAGAAAGATCATGAATATTACATTTAAAGAAAAGAATTGTAAAAGAAAGACTTTGAAAATTAGGGTTTCCAACTAAGCTAGCTTTTCGGTTGTCATGAGCCCTATCTTAATAGTCATGAAAAGATGTTAGAAATCACGTCCTCCCTCAATAAAACATCGTCTTATTCTTCATTCCTATCTTTCTTCCAAACATCGATCATATCACCCTGCGCGTGTGTAAAGACATCCATAGACCCGGAGAATTCAATTCAAGCTATCATACTCTTGCCCATCAGCCTCAGTACTTCTTGATAAACGAGATTGCTCACACACTTTTATGCGACCGTTAATACTTCTTGAGGTACTAACCGACCGATTACTAATGTGCTTGCATGCTTGGTGTATTTTCCTCGTCTTGCACCACCTTAGGCATAGCAGTGACTCCCAGACCAGTTGGCCTTAGGGCACTAGATGAAGAGGCACCCTCGCTATATATTTTTTTATTTCCCTCGGTGATAACAAAACCAGTGTCCATTTTTCTCACCATATTTTTTATTATTTTACTTTTGGCTTTAAGACAAGAGCATTTCAAGGTATCCTCTACTATCCCAGGCTTCAAGATGTGTGTAAGTGCGAATAGCAGAGTAGCAACGTTCAAAATGTTTGGCTTCCAGAATAGAAACTATTTTTCAGACTTATTTTTATCCTCAGATTAGTGACGTCTTTCATCTTACTAACCCTTGGGACAACGGCTCATAACTACTTATTACTAGTTCGTATAAGAAAACTTCTAATTTTCTTAGTTTTCTTAAATTTTTCTAATCTCATGGATGTAAATGTTCACTATCTAAACTTTTATTATTTTATTTATATACAAAAAATATTTTTATCTTTTTGAAAATTTTTAAATTTTTATGGTTTTCGAAAAAATGTTTTGTGCTTATGCAATGTATGATGCAAATGATGCGTAAATAAGCACAAACCTCCCCCAAACTTGTTTTCAACAGTGTCCTCACTGTTGCCTTCTGCTAAATCTGGAAAAACCTGTAAGCTTGGGAGGAATTTATTAGTGGGGGCAAAATATTTAAGTGAAGATCCTTCCCCAAACTTATTTTTGGCTCATTATTTTGTAAAAACTTTTCTTTTCAAGAGCCCGATTATACCCCCCCAAACATGAATTATGCCATGTTAAACTTTTAAAATCACAAGTGGGGGTCAAAAATCAGTGGTCGATGCCAAGCTTTGCACAGACCAAATGTTAACACCAACCATTCAAAAATTTTATCAATGCAATGCTCGGGTTGGTGGAAGAAAAAGTGGGGAAAAGGTAAGTGGTGGAATAGAATGTGTGTGCGTCTCATTTTGGAGAGACGATGCAGTGAATGTGATGGATTACTCGCATTCTTTTTACAATTCAGAAAAAGGGGTGGAGGTTCAATTTCAAAGATTGGGAGATGATTCATCTCAACACCCGTGTCATTCAGAAATGCGAGTTCATCAGCGACGATTTCCTCAAAAGTTTCAACTATACCCCGAAGAATAATGTCATCACAATGTGCGGGGTGATCTTCAGACTCTAAAAGCAGTTCATAATCAGTGTTAATTGTTGACCCGGACATCTCGGTGGAAGAGTCCGTATGTGTATGATACATAGTTGGGTCAAATAATAACATATGAAAAGAGTCAAGATCAATATCAGGAGGATCATCAAATTCGCTGCTGTCGACATCCATTAAGTCGACAGAACATGCCTGAGCAATAGGTTCGGAGGGTACACTTCCCAACTTGTAAATGTTCAGTTCTATTGACCTATTCCCGAAAGATAGGGTCATAGAACCATTACGACAGTTGATAATAGCATTGGAAGTGGCCAAAAAGGGGCGACCTAAAATCACCGGAATTTGATTCCGTGGGTTCGCTACAGGCTGTGTATCAATTACAATAAAATCTACCGGGAATATAAATTCACCGATTTTTATTAACACATCCTCCAGTTCACCCCTAGGTTTGGTGATAGATCGGTCAGCCATCTGGAGAGTGCAATTGGTTGGCTTCAACTCTCCGATCCCTAATTGCTCATAGACTGAGTAAGGAAGCAAGTTAACACTAGCGCCAAGGTCTAATAGAGCACGGTTGATGTGTTTTTCCCCAATAGAAACGGAAATAGTAGGATATCCTGGATCCTTACGTTTCCTCGGTAATTGTTGGGGGAAAGCCGTGTCTATTGTTTTTTCCATGAAAATCTTCTTGGGCACTGGATTCTTCCTCTTTCTAGTGCACAAGTTCTTAAGAGTTTTAGCATAAGAAGGAACTTGTTGGATGGCATCTAGGAGAGGGATGTTGGTGTTTACTTGCTTAAAAATGTTTATAATCTTCTCCATATGTGGACTCGGTGTGTTTGCCCTTAACCGATTAGGATAAGGTGCTTTAGCAATAAGAGCTGGGTCCATCATAGGAGAAGGAAGTGTGTGTGGAACCGATCCCGGAATAGAAGTGGGGATCGTCCGTGGAGGGGTAAAAGAGGTGGGTTGTAGTGGCGAGCCTTTTGGGAAATGGAGAATAGGCTCGGAAGAAGATGGTAGGGTAGAAGAACTGGGGTCAGAAGTGTGTGTGTGAGAAAAGGTCTCAGCCGGGGTTTTATTGATTGATTTATCGGTATCATCAAACTCTTCCCCAACGTGATGGTCAAGCACTCTTCCAGATCTCAACGTGATTGCATCCACATCATGTGAATAGCCAAGATTGGGTAAAGGTTGAGCTGGAAGTTTCCCTTTCTCTCGTGCACTCATTTCGGCTTTTAGCTGTGCAATTTGTTCTTCCATCGATTTGATGTTCTCATTTTGAGAGATAATGATCTTCATTACATTCTCGACGGAAGATTGCAAACTTGCCGTCCCTTGGATGGATTGTTTCATGAAAGTATCCAAGGTTTGTGCTAGTGCAGAGGTATTATCTGTACCGGTCAATTGCAAAGGACTAGACGGTGCAAAAGTGTTGGCCAGATTTTGGAAGTTTTGTGCTTGGAAGGGGTGCTGACTCAATTGAAGTGGTGGGTGCTGTTGTGGTGGAGGGACCCCTTGGAAATTGTGTTGGGTTGGAACCGTGTTTTGAAATTGGGATTGGTTCCAAGCAAAGTTAGGGTTATTCCTCCAACCCTGATCATATGAGGAGGAAGATGGATCGTTTCTATGTCTTTGAAATGAGACATTTGTATGCTCAGGACCTTGAAACGGACATTCTTCCGTCAAGTGAGACGGATCAGAACAACAACCACATATAGTTTTGGAGAGTGATATTTGACTTAGGGCGGCAGCTAAAAATTTGTTTTCCATATTCTCGAGTTTCTTATTGATAGCTGCAATGTCAGCTTTAACTTCTATGGAAATATCATTGCCATCCCTAGACGATTGACTCACACCCTCCCACTGTAAAGATTTTTCAGCGAAATTTTCTAGAAAGTTCCAGGCTTCCCAATCATCTTTGGTCATAAAGTTGCCTTGACACATGGATTCAAGGGTCTGTCTTGTGTAAGGAGTAATGCCCTCATAAATGATTCGGCACAGTTCCCATCTCGGGATGCCGTGATGTGGACATTGGACTAACAGATCCTTGAAGCGTTCAAGACATTTTGAAAATGTTTCATTTGGAAGCTGGATGAATTGATAGATTTCGCTACGGACTCGAGCTGTCTTTTGGTGTGGGTAGAATTTCTTAAGGAATGCTTTGACGAATTCATCCCAATTTGAAATGGAATGTGCGGTAGTGTTATATAGCCACTTCTCGGCTAAATCGCACAAGGTAAAAGGGAGAAGACGAAGACGTAAAGCATCCACAGACGACTGTGAAGTACCCATCATTGCGCATACATTTTCAAATTTCGTGATAAACACGTATGCGTCTTCAGACTCGAGACCGTGAAATTTTGGTAGAAGGTTGATATATTGGGGTTTTATTTGAAAATTTTCCCCATTGGCTGGTGGAATAGAAAGACAGGTGGAAAGTGGGCCTCGTGTAGGATAACATCTCTCTTGGAGAGAGATGCGAGGTGGAATCTGCGCACCAACGGACGGCGGCAGGGTAGTGGAAAAGAAGTTCGATGGAGGTGGATCCATCGATGTGGGTGAGGTGGTGGGTAAAAGAAAGGTAAGTGTAGAAATACCGACTTTAGGGTCGATGAGGGAAACGCGGACTTAACGGGCACTAGAAACCCGTGTCCAGCCTATCTTACACTAAAATGGGTTAGTACAAGTGGCAGCGTGAATTTATAATTAGGGGAATGAATGAATGTGGTGTTTGTTTTGAAAAGTGGACGGATTTTTGAAAAAATGATGCAACAAAACAAATGCAACACAAAAAACCCTAAAATCTAGGGGTCACCTAGGTCAAAGCTCTAGACCGCTCCTAACTGCCAAAAGACAAGTCGCAGGATAAAATCCTCCACTGCCTCTTTGTCCCCCTGTGGCCGGATAAGTGCCAGGTAAGTGGGAAGGTACTCCACTACGTAAGTAGTGGGCCTAATTAAAAACCACTAGCCTTAGACACACTCTCCTTAGGCACCATAAGAAAACGCGGATAAGCAATGAATTACCCACGGCCCTCTTCTGTCCTAATTGAGCGCGACAGTCCTTAGAGTCATCTCTAGATATTTTTTTAGTTAATGTGGGTCAATGCGGATGCAAGTTTTGCGATTTTCGGGGCCTAGGAAGGGTAATGAAATCCCCACCTAATTTGAATTTGGTCGTGCCCCTTAAATTTCCGTATTAATATGCAACAACCACAAGAATCAAAAACACGCACAAATTTTATTTTGCTTTGCGGCGCTGCGATTTACTTGCAAAGAAACCTGCAAGAAAGTGTTAGTTGGAGCAGACAGGGGAGAAGATAAGAAAGATAGTAGCTTACAGAGAAAGTTTGGCACAGAGAGCCCCTTAATCAAGCGCGGAACCGCCGTATATTAGGCTATATTGACGCGCTTCAGCCGCGGTATGTTGGAATCAGTGCACAAAAATTTTTGCACAAGCTTCTGTTCACCTACACAGCTCTTTGGATGTTTCAGAAAATTTTTTCTCCAGCTCCAATGATTCCAGATTTTCTCGCAACAAATCACAAAACACGTATTAGGGTTTGTACGAGTTTAGATCTAAAAATTATGATGAAATAAATTATTCAACTCAAATTTCAAAATACGAACTATTAGCGCACTATCCCCGGCAACGGCGCCATTTGATTGAAAAGAATTCGTGTTGTGTAAATCGAATCAAATAGTCCCCGGCAACGGCGCCATTTTGATTGAACAATTTTCTGATGTGTATATGTAAAAAGTATCGACAATCAAAAAATTATATTGACCGCAATCAAACTACGGTGTCGGATGTAGTTTGTAGTAAGTGCGGATCGTCCACAGGGATTTCACTATTCGTTTGTATTATGATACGTTTGAAATGAAATGTTAAGCAACTATAAACGAAAACATGATTCAAGAATGATTTGTATTCGAGTGTCACTATTCTCTATTAAAGAATCAAGAAACTATAAACAATCATGAATCAGGTTTCGATAGTATTTCCAATCAACAGTCAAGAATAAGAGAGAGGTTCGTAGGAATCGATCGGATCTTTAGATGTGATGTAGTCTAAAAGATTTTGTGTTCTTGTCCTTCGAAGAATTGATACTAGATCAATGGTGATCGACGAGAGTTAGGGCTTTCTTGATGAAATTAGGGTTTCATCTCTTAACCCTTGTTCTTTCGAGGATACCATTTTATATTCTAGCCTCTAGCAATTTCAAGAAGCGATCGGAACTCCCCAATCTCGAGCGATGTCGATCAAGAAAGCATCGCAACGAATTGGGTCGTTGATTCTTGAACTTGCTAGGGTTTACAAACTCGTAGGATTCAAAAATCGATTGCAAATTTGTTACATCATCATACTAAAGATCGTTTCGACTCCTTAACGAGCGGAGTTTTATTCACACATCACCACAAAGACAATATTAAAGACTTGTAAATATAACATGATGCGGAATTTAAAGAAAACAAGATAGAAGAAATATCACCTTTATCTATCTCAACAATTTTGATTACATTTGCTTCAAGAACTACAAGAAGAAGAATCTAAATTTTTGATCGGGCGTCGCTCGGCTTCGTGAGTCGTGGATCGGCTTCGGATCGCTTGCTCCGTTGAAGATCGGCTCCGCTCCTAAAGGTTGTAAGGCTTCTTGCTTAATGGGTACTCGGGATTCTTGACGTTGGCTTGGATTAGGGTTAGGGTTTCCTACAAGCTCTCTCACTAAACTTGAGGAAGAGGGGATGAAGAAAGAGATAGATTGGGGATAGATTCACTAATTGGATGAATAATTCCCAAGGTTGAATAATTTTTCCAAGATTCATAATGGGTGAGGCCTAGGGTCTTATTTATAGAACTCTCAAACCCTAGGTCTAGATTTGAATTGGAACTTTCCCTCCCAAAGTTTGTTGAAAGAGTTTGTTAGGAACTAGCTTAGGGTTTAAGCTAGGGTTTAGGGAAAGTTCTAGAATGATTAGGCTAGTTTAATGAAGCACAAAGTGTTTGCTGAACTGGTAGAAGTATCTGGAGTTTTCTGGAAACTGGGATGTCTTTCTGAGCAGTGGGCCCTAGTACAGGAGTTGTGCACTAAAAATTAGGAGGGGATGTCATCAATGAACCGCGGAAGGGCGGCACAAGAAGGCTATGGCCGCGGATGCGCGGCCATGTGGGGTTCTTGGGATCTGGGTCTTCTTCTGTAGGCTTGTACTGTAGTTTCGGCTTTTCTATGATGTTTTGATTTGTGTTTTCCCTTCTGTGTTGATACCAGATTTGAGTTTAGTTGAGTTGACGTATCTTTTGAGCGATGTAATGATCGAGCAAGCTTCTCTTTTCCTGCACAGACTTCGAAACACGGGTTGCGATATATAGAAAATATGCTATGTAATGTAATGCAGTCAATTTCCCTAGAAATGCCGGTTTTAAGGTCTAGTAAATGTAATTTGATAATCTGTGATAGATTTGCTAATATGTAGAATACTGATGCCAAACACTTCTATATGTATGCAGATGATAAGGAAATTGCCGGTTAAAATATGCAATATTTTCGACTGATCATTGCTGATGGTGTTGCTGCTGATGCAGCTACTGCTGTGCTGATGATGTATTGGGCTGAAATGTGCTGACTTTTGGCTGATGTGTGTGTGTGTGTGAAAGGGAAGGATGTGAGTAAGGTGAGTGTTATAAATGTGTAAATTTTTTGAAAAGAAATGGAGGGTGACATTACCATAGCCACCACTCTCTCTCTCTCATTAAATGCTTGCATGCACATCGAGCATAACCTCTCTCTCTCACCACAAGTCAACCCTAAACCCTAATCACCCTTAACAAGACCAAAACCCTTAATTAAAACTTATTAACTTAACCAAGTGGGTTAGATCTCCATGGTTGTCTAAACATGGTTAACCCACATACACATCTAAACTTGGTAACCCTAGACTTAACCCTAGTTAACATACACAAGTGTGTGCAGTCGAGATAAAATTCTAATAAAATATCCATAAAACCAGATAAATTATTAGAAACCTGTTTTGGTAAACTTTTTACCAAAACCCCCACATTAACACACAATTACCACTAAACACAAACTCAGGTGTTACAGTTTTCCCCCCTTAAGAAAATTTGTCCTCGAATTTTAAAATATAGAACTACGCGTACCTTCAAAAAGATGAGGGAATTTCTTCTGCATCTCTCCCTCGGCCTCCCAAGTGATCTCCTCGCCATTCGGGCTGCGCCAAAGAACCTTCACAGACGGCAGGACCTTAGATCGAAGTTTCTTCACTTGCCGATCCAATATCTCTGCTGGCTGCACGGTGAACGAAAGGTCGGGCTCAAGCTGATCGGTCTGATGCTGAATCGTGTGGGAAGGGTCATGAAGATATCTTCGTAGCATCGACACGTGGAAGACGGGGTGAACATCTGAAAAGCTGGGTGGAAGAGCCAAACGATATGCAACTGCGCCGACACACTCGAGGATCTCGAAGGGACCCATGAATCTGGGGCTAAGCTTTCCCTTTCGCCCAAATCTAATCACGCCCTTCATCGGAGAGACCCTCAGAAAAACATGATCGCCAACTGCGAACTCCAATCTGCGACGGCGTCTGTCTGCATACGATTTCTGCCTGCTCTGAGCTGCTCTCATCCGATCTCGAATCAATTGTACTTTCTCGGTCGTCTCCTGCACGATCTGCGGCCCCAAAAATAGTGCTCTCGCTCAGCTCAGTCCAACAGACGGGCGATCTACATCTCCTCCCATACAAAGCCTCGAAAGGTGCCATCTGAATAGTGTCCTGGAAGCTGTTGTTATAGGAGAACTCTACTAACGGTAAATGATGATCCCAATTACCACCAAAATCCAAAACGCACACTCTGAGCATTCCTTCGAGAGTCTGAATAGTCCGCTCTGACTGGCCGTCAGTCTGCGGATGAAATGCATTACTGAAACTCAAACGGGTGCCCAATGCTTCCTGAAGTCTCTGCCATAGTCGGCTGGTAAACTGGGTGCCTCGATCTGACACTATACAAGTCGGTACGCCATGCAACCGCACGATTTCGTCGATGTAAATCTGGGCATACTGAGAAAAACTGAAAGTGGTCTTCACTGGCAGGAAGTGAGCCGCTTTCTTCAATCGATCCACGATTACCCAAATGGAGTCATACCCCCGACTGGTCCTGGGTAGACCCACCATGAAGTCCATCGAAATCTGCTCCCATTTCCACTCTGGAAGGGGCAAAGGCTGCAACTCTCCTGCTGGCCTCTGGTTCTCGGCCTTGACTTGCTGACAAGTCAGGCATCTCGATACGAAGTCTGTGACGTCTCTCTTCATCCCGTCCCACCAATAGACATCTCTCAAATCGCGGTACATCTTGGTGGAACCCGGATGAACGCTGTATGTAGATCTATGCGCCTCCTCAAGAATCTCACATCGCAGTCCTTCTGAATCTGGTATGCCCAATCGAGTCCCAAATCGCAGTACTCCCTGATCATCGATCACAAACTCGGAATCTCTGCCCTGCCTAATCTGCTCCATGATCTCTGAAAGACGGTCATCATTGGGCTGCGCCTCTCGAATACGGTCAAGTAACTGCGGACGTGCATGAACATGCGCAAGCTGTCCCCCTGTCGGAGTGAACTCAAACTCGACTCGGCTGTCGCATAAAATCTGCCAATCTGCTGACGACTGCCTCTGCACTGCGCGCAAACAAGATAGACTACCCCCGGGCCTCCTGCTCAAAGCATCCACCACTACATTGGCCTTGCCCGGGTGGTACAAGATCTTACAATCATAGTCTTTCACCAGCTCCATCCAACGACGCTGTCTGAGAATCAGGTCTTGCGGCTGAAATATGTACTTTAAGCTCTTGTGATCAGTGAATATCTGGCACAACTCGCCGTATAGGTATTGTCGCTAGATCTTAAGTGCGAAGACTACTGCAGCCATCTCCAAATCGTGAGTGGGGTAGTTCTGTTCATGTTTCTTCAACTGCCGCGAAGCATACGCGATCACCCTGTCATGCTGCATCAATATGCACCCTAGCCCCACCCGTGAAGCGTCACAATAGAACACAAATCCGCCTGATCCTGAGGCAAAGATATTACAGGTGCCGTAGTCAAACAAGTCCGTAGCTGCAGAAAACTGTGCTCGCACTGCTCCGTCCAAACGAAAGGAACTCCCTTCCGGGTCAAACCGGTCAAAGGTGCAGCAATACGGGAGAAATCCTGAATGAATCGCCTGTAGTAGCCAGCCAGGCCTAGGAAACTACGGATCTCCGTAACTGATGTCGGTCTGGGCCACTGCAGAACGGCCTCGATCTTCTTCGGGTCCACACATATGCCATTTCTCGTAATCACGTGACCCAAGAAACCAACGCTGTCCAACCAGAATGAACACTTGGAAAATTTTGCGAAAAGCTGATGCTCCCTCAGAGTCTGTAAAGTAATCCGCAAGTGCTGCTCGTGCTCCTCTCGGCTCCGGGAATACACCAAAATATCATCAATGAACACCATGATGAACAAGTCGAGATACAACCTGAATGTACGTTTCATCAAATCCATAAATGCTGCTGCGACGTTGGTGAGTCCGAACGACATCACCAAAAACTCATAGTGGCCATAGCGCATGCGGAAAGCTGTCTTCGGTATATCCTCCTGTCGAACTCGTAGCTGATGGTATCTTGATCGCAAGTCGATCCTCGAAAAATATCCTGCCCTCTGAAGCTGGTCGAACAAATCATCAATGCGTGGCAAGGGATATCTGTTCCGCACGGGAACTTTGTTCAGCTGGCGGTAGTCGATAAACTAGCGCAAACTGCCGTCCTTCTTCTTGACAAACAGGACCGGAGCACCCCATGGAGAAACACTGGGTCGAATAAGGCCCTTATCTAACAAATCTTGCAGCTGGACCTTCAACTCTCTAAGCTCCGCCGGGGCCATCCGATTGAGCGGTATAGAAATAGGCCTCGAGCAGGGAATCAAATCAATACAGAACTCAACATCACGCTCAGGCGGTAATCCTGGCAGCTCATCAGGGAAGACATCAGGGAACTCGCATACAATCGGAACCTGGTCCAATGGAACATCTGTAGCTCTAGTATCGCAAACATAGGCTAGAAATCCCCGACATCCCTTCCTCAACAGCTGTTCAGCGCGAAGAGAAGAAATCAATATGTGAGCGGTGGCACCACGGTCCCCCTGCACAACAAAAGCCGGCTCGCCGGGAAAACAGAATTTAACTGTCTTCTCACGGCAGTCCACAGACGCATAGCACGTGGCTAACCAATCCATACCCAAAAGAACGTCGAAGTCCAACATCTGAAGAAGGATCAAGTCAACAGGCAACTCTCTCTCGCCAATACAGACAATACAGGATCGGAACACGTGCCTAGCAACAAACGACTCTCCCACAGGAGTGGTCACCATAAGCGGCTGATCAAGCAAACCGGAGTCTCTACCGAAACTCGGTGTTCATATCAGAAAACTGCATTCTAATACCGCTCATTCATTATCTATTTGTTGTATTTATCGGTACTATTAACCAGTGTCTGCTCAGTAATACAGATTACAGGTATCTGTGATAAAATACTGGAAATACATTTAAAAGTATGGATATATCAATTGAGATCCGACACTGCAACCAGAACAGCAATCCGACTGATACTTCGGGAGTCCCTTTTTGCAACAAGTTTGTGTACACACTTTTTTTTATCTAAATGGTCCAACACAACAAGTGTGTACACAAGACTTTTAGGTACATGTGGATAATGTGCATTCAAGGCTAAATATTATGTGCATTAAATGCTGAGGATTATGTATCAATTTGAAGATTCAAAACTTCCCTTCAATAATATGTGCAAAGTAAAATCACATGGACAAATCAACAAAACCGTAATGGGGGTAACCATGATTTAGGCACATGTGGGAATGGAGTAATGAGCATTTAAGGGTGAAGATTTTGTGTTGAATTCAAGATTCAAAATTCCCTCCAAAATCTAGGTGCAGACCAAGCCAAATCAGAGAAAATAAATTGCGCCAAAGTGATGTGAGGGGACAAACAAGTCAACACACCAAGTTCGAGACCATTCCAACATGATTTGGCCGGCCACATCACCACTTGGGCCGGCCTGGCCGGCCCCACCTCCTCATGTGGGCCCCAGCTTCACACAGTGCCTTCCATGCTGCCACGTAGCCCAAATTTTGATGTTTATTTTCTTTTCTTCTTTGCCTATAAATAGCAGGCAGTGGGCAAAGGTTCAAGGGTCATTCTTTTAGTTTTGGATTGTCATTCTTTGTCTAAGTTTTCTATTCTCCTTTCATGTAAATAGCTTAGTCCCCTTGAGTTCTTAACCTTCTCTTGATCCTTCAACCACTTCATTGAGCTTGAAAGTTTAAGGGTTGATTATTGATCTCAAGGGGTTGTATCATTCTTGAAGTTTAATAAAGTGTTCTTTTGTGCTTCCTTCACCATGAGTTCTTTGCCTTCTCTTGATCTTGCAACCTCTTTATTGAGCTTGCAAGTTTAAGTTTGGATTATTGAACCTATGTCTTGCAATATGTTCTTTGGTTCCTAATCTTTTACTTACTTGCATTTTATTCTTGCTCTTTTAATTCTCGTACTTAAATTCCATGCACTTTAATTACTTGCTTGTAATCTTTTCTTTTCTTTTCTTTGTTCTTCTCATTTGTTATCTCTTTTTGGTTTGTTTTGTGAATGGTGTGAATATTGTTGTAAGGAAAAAAGAAAAATATTGTAAGTTAAAGTTTCGTTTTTCATTTCCTTTTCCCGTCTTTTCCATTTGAAACTCCGCCCAAACCCTACGCAAGAGCTCCGTTAGGCACCCTATCCTACCAGGGTAAAGGTGATTCCTAACCGTGACCGGTTGCATTTGGTTTGGCCGGAGGCGAAAGCAAGAGACAAGAACGGACGGACAAGGGTCAATAAGCCGGATTCCATGAATACCGTGCTTAAGTCCCCTAATCCACGTTGTTGCCGATTGTTCTAGCTTCATTGGTTAAGTTCGGCTCAAAGTACTTGAATACGGAATCCATTAACTTACACTATCCTATCGTTTCCTAACAAGCCTTATACTTGAATATAACACATAGGTTAGATAACGAACAAATACGCCATGTTATTAACTCGTTGAAACAAGAACGTAAAAACTTACCATCTCCCTGTGGATCGACCCGTTCTCATCGCGGCTAGTTGCAAAGCGACACCGTCCTCATCGCGGTTAAACTTTAGAACATTTAAATATCCGACACGCTTTTTGGCGTGCGATCAAATGGCGCCGTTGCCGGGGAGACGGTAACGTTTTTATTTTTGTTATTTTGGGTTAATCTTATTAATACCCATCTAACCCTATTTTTCAAAACAACATAAAAATTTCAAAACCAAAAACCAAAATCAAAACAAAAATTAACACAAGCTAACCATTTTGTTCTCTGGATTTTATACCTTCTTGCACTCTGTAACTAAACATAAAAAGATAAACAATACCAGTGTGGCATTAGTGGAACACTGAGACTACTGTTGAAATTTGGAGCCCTTCCTCATCAAGTTGGCTGGCGACATCATCACCAAATCCGGCGACGCCGACCCTTTCACCACTTCTTGCCTCCAATTTCTCCTCTGAGCACCAGTGTTCTATTTTTGTCCTATTTGTATTGTTTGTTTTTTTATAATTTTTAATGTGCAGGTATTTAGGCATTCGTATTGTTTTTCCGCACTAATATCCATTTTTTTTCTGACATTTCAGATTTTGCTGATTTGCGAACAGCGGGCATGGGGAGCAAAGTGCACATTCAAAGTTAAGGTGGTTACGAAGTACAGTGCCAAAGATCCGGGTAGTTTGACCCGTGCAAGCGAACTTTTCAAGCCTACCGGATTTGATTCAACGGTGGTTTCTTAACCTACAACTTAACGGTACGTACTTTACTAACACCTTCTTCTCAAATCCGACGCTTCCAATATAATATCTTTGCAGGATTCTTTGCTAGTTCACTAGCAAACGCCAAAAAAAAAATTTGACTAACCCGTATTTGGTGCAGTGTTGCGCATAAAAAAAAGATTGTTTGAAATTTTGAACAAATTTTTTCATTGATTTGCGCATTGCATACATTAATACGGACTTAAGGGCAAACGAACCCCACAACATACGGTAAAAGATTTCATCACCTTTTCCGTGGCCCACAAATCACGAACTTGAGCATAACGTTTACCCACACAAATTTTAAAAGAAATTAGACTTTAAGCCTTAAGGACTTCGCGCTCACTAGGAGAGGTTAACTGTGTTTAGAACACCGCTTAACGGTATATTGTTTACGGGGTGTCTAGAAAAGTGTTAACGGCGAAACCGCCAAAAGAGAAAGGGTTATTTAATTAAGGACCTTCGCGAAAGCGTCGAAAAACCTCCCCTTATCTCTGCACTTACATGGCCTCATGATCAGTATATCTTGAGCCTGTTTCTCGACACAGTTTTACTTCGACAATCAAGTTCTTGAGCAGGTCTAGTTGACCTAGGTGAACCCTAGAATGAATAGGTGTGTGGTATTTTTGTGTCGTGATTGTTTTTGTCCAGATTCTTTTTTGTATATTTCATTCTTTTGTTAATAACTAACTAAAAAACTATAAAAAAAAAACGACATTCTTTTCCCCTCCTTTTCTCTTCCTTTCTTTCTTTCTTTCTTCATATCATGGGTAGCCCACCTCGAAAAACCCTTGCCGAACTTTGGTACCCACAACCATACATAACTTCTTACGGTTCTTGTTTTGGTCGAACTTCGAACGATCCATCCATGACAAAAATTTCATTGAAAGATCGCATAGACGCGTCTAGGACAAACACTTGCACTCCGCAATCCACTTTGTATCAACCTTTTCAACCTCCCCCACCCTCTTATGTTGATACCCCTTTTGCAAGTCGTCCTTTGTCCCTCGCTGAACATATTGAACAATCCCGTAGCCGATCTTTCACTCCTTTCACTACTACAAATTCTATGGATCAACAATTCCATTCACCTTCTTATTCGTATGTTGATCCTACCCCTGTCCAGCCATTCAATTCCTACGAGTCCTACCCAACTTTTGCACCTGCCCTAGACACTGCTTCTGAACAACCTTTTGGGAGTTTCCAGTATTCAAACAACTTTGAATCTTTTACTGAAACCCCTTCACAACCCATGTCTAGCCTGGAACAGTTGTTGGAAGACTTTAGGGTAGCGTCATGCCAACAGATGATGGATTTGAATGCTTCCATGGCCGTCCTCATACAACCTAGTGACCCGATAGCTAGTTTTCAACTAGCTCCACATTTTACAATGTATGATGAGGCGGTAGGACAGGATGAAAATTTGAGTAGTGAAAGTGAGCTGTACACCCTTCCTAATCAAACCTACCCATTGCAAATTGAATCACACCACTCCAGTTTTGAATGTGTATCTAGTGTCCCAAAAGATTTACCGATTAAAGATAGAACGTTTAATGAGTTGTGCGATTTTGTAGTGTTTGATTTACCAGATTGTGAAGGGTCCATTCGAAGTGAAACCAATCCTAAACCTTTTGACCTCTACACTTCCATCTTAGAACCAGAATCGATTGAAATCCATGCTTTTGATGAGGAGTCTGAGAATATTAATTTTCACTTGATTGAGGATATTGACGCAGGGAGTATTTTGGATGATGAACCCGTAGATTTGACTGAAATTTTCTATCCAATTCATCATCCCGAGTCATTAAATGTTTCTCCCGAACTTCATATGCGTCTTGATTTTGATGAGATCTGTATGGATGAGATAATTTTTTAGGAGAATTATGAGGATAGTATTGAGGATGAACCATTTTTGTTTGATCTGTCGGATCTTCCAATTCATCCTCCTGAACCTTTAACTGTTATACTTCCTAAATCACCCTCCATCCATTCCATCGTTCCGACCACGCAAAAGATCATGCAGGAGGACTGTGAGTTTGAAAATTTTCTGTTCAATCACAACACATTTGACGCAACTAGTGCGTTCCTCCTTGAATCTGAGACACTTCTCACAGCCGATAACGATTACGAGTGTTTCACTTTTTTGGAAGATGTTGAAGACTCACCGCACGAGTTTGAGTCCTTCGAATTTTCAGATGAGTTAGTTGAACCATCAAACTCGGTTGCTCGTAGTCAATTAAAACCATTGATGGAATCTTTCGAGTTCGAGACAGTTTACTTAGGTGAGAATAAGACTATCCCTAAATCACTCCCCTTCATCCCTTCCATCGTTCCGACCTTGCAAGAAACTGTATCACTTTCATTTACTATGTCTGGTTTACCGAGTTCGGCGTTCCCATGTTTTCTGATGAATCTTGAGGGATTTGACCCAATCTCTCGACCGGTTGATAGATTAGCACAATCTCTTTTTACACATCGGTCATTTCATATTGTACTAATTTATTCACTCCATTTTCACCCTCAAGTTCGTACACCATTTCTTTTTCCCTTTCACCATTCTTCCTCTCATATACCGAGACCGTATCCCGCTTCTATCTCCATACGGTCTCGCGTATTCTCCATTTCTTTTCTTTTCATCTTCTTTCACCAACCCGCATATTATCATGATAGAATTTTTGAATGGTTGGTGCTCACTTTTGGCCTTTGTAAGGCCTTGTATAGCTTGATACTGTTCTCTTTCCCTCCTAATCCTGAAGTTCAACGCTTAACAGTGGAAACATTGTTTTACTTAAGTTTGGGGGGAACCTTTTTGTGTATATTTTTTTTTTGGTTTGCTTTTATTTTTGTATATAATTTTCTTTTAAGGAGCGCCGACAATTTTGACCCTCTTGGTGTAGCCTGACAGTGAGGGCACTGTCAAATTTAAGTTTGGGGGTGTGCTCGGTAAGCTTTCTACCTTCGCATTCATTTGTATATTCTGCATTTGCATACTTATTTAAAAAACCAATAAAATTCAGAAAATTTTCTAAAAACATAAATACTTTGTCGTCAAGTTAACTAGTGGGATAACTTAGATTCAATATTTCGACGGTTTTGTTTAATAAGATAAGAACAACTAAATCCTATTTTTAGATTTTGAAAACCTGAAAGATAACTCTCCTTTGAAGTTAACTATAGCTAATATACGTCTTTACATCGCACTACACGTGTCGTGAGTTTTGAAAATTAGATGACAAGTCTATTATGTCTGAAAACTTTTAAACTATTTTCTGAGGATCAAATAGGTTTGTTCTGAAATAAGTAATATCAAGACTAGTTTTAAAAAGAGGTGAATATGAAGGGATATTATTGATGCCTTAATTGGAACTAATTCTGAAGAATAACCCATCTGGAACTTGATTGGAATGATTACACACCTAACCCACTAAAAACGTCTTTTATCCAAAAAATAATTGAACTACCGGTTATATCTCCGTCTGCATTAAATCATCATGATTTTCACGCCAAAATTAGTCTTTTGTTTTAGGGCCTAGGTAACCTAAGTAATTAAGTCCGCTGGGGTATCTCTACACCTAATGCCCTAAAACCAACTGGTTTGGGAGTATTGGCCCAAAACTCGCTAAGAAGCCTAGAAAGTCCAAATTAAAACAAAGTCAAGCAAGTGTTCTCTCCGAGTTAAAATTCCTAACGGTTCTTTGTGTGAGAATAATCTTGACAAAAGACAGATTTTTATAAAAAAGTATTTCTAGCGGAGATATGAAGGTTTCATTCTATGATAAAAGTGTGTATGAAATGAAAACAAGAAAAAGGTGGAGTGAAAAATAAGACCTAGTTTCCTGTTAAGGAAGATAGAAATTCTGAATTTAAAACCTAAATGGAAAACGAAACTTGAGAAATACTTAACTCTTTATAAAACTTATGTGATCCTTTTTAAGTTTTTTTCTCTGGGCTTTATTTTGTGACATGACGACTTTAATCGATCCTTTTGAAACTTTACGATACTATTTGCACTAGACGTAAAGACGTATAAAATCTTAAGTTAAATGAGAAGCGAGGTGTGAAAAATAAAGGTTCGATAGTCTAAGGATATTAGAATTGTTATCTTTTAAACAAAACCTTAGGGTTTGAATCATAGTTATTTTGCAAAAACTAGCTTGACGGGATTTTGTGGGTAGTATCCGCTGAAAACCTTCAGGAGACAACACTCCTCCTACTAGGGACACCTAGAGGTTTAACGGCTTGTTGCACATGCTCAGTGCAATCGCGTTCCCTGCGAAAGTGCGGTTAGGATTTTCTTTTGTGAATAAATGTTTTGCTCGGGACAAGCAAAAGATAAGTTTGGGGGTATTTGTTCATATCAGAAAACTGCATTCTAATACTGCTCATTCATTATCTATTTGTTGTATTTATCGGTACTATTAACCAGTGTCTGCTCAGTAATACAGATTACAGGTATCCGTGATAAAATACTGGAAATACATTTAAAAGTATGGATATATCAATTGAGAGCCGACACTGCAACCAGAACCGCAATCCGACTGATACTTCATGAGCCCCTTTTTGCAACAAGTTTGTGTACACACTTTTTTTTATCTAAATGGTCCAACACAACAAGTGTGTACACAAGACTTTTAGGCACATGTGGATAATGTGCATTCAAAGCTAAGTATTATGTGCATTCAATGCTGAGGATTATGTGTCAATTTGAAGATTCAAAACTTCCCTTCAATAATAAGTGCAAAATAAAATCACATGGACAAATCAACAAAACCATAATGTGGGAAACCATGATTTAGGCACATGTGAGAATGGAGTAATGAGCATTTAATGGTGAAGATTGTGTGTTGAATTCAAGATTCAAAATTCTTTCCAAAATCTGGGGGCAGACCAAGCCAAATCAGAGAAAATAAACTGCGCCAAAGTGATGTGGGGGGACAACCAAGTTAACACACCAAGTTCGAGACTATTCCAACATGATTTGGCCGGCCACATCACCACTTGGACCGGCCTGGACGGCCCCACCTCCTCATGTGGTGTAACAACCCTATTTTTCTATACTAAAATTTTTTCAAATATTTTTTTCAAAAATCCACAACGGGGTATTTTAGCATGAGCACAAGATATAGGTAATTATTTTGTTTTTAATTACAAGCTACAAGAATGTAATAACTTCATTTTTAGTGTACAAGAATTTACTTTAAATTTAATGTATACAAGGAGTATTTATTCTTGCTGCTATCAGTTTAAGTAATTAAAAACCACAATAATTACAAGAAGGAGCTTGTAGCTTATTGGTAATATCTTACACTGCTGAACCAAGCCACCAGAGTTCGAATCCCATGCCCCACATTATTTTTATAATTATTTTGTTTTAAATTTTTGGAAAGTCAAGAGTCAAACCGTCATAACTCTCAAAATTTATACTGCACAGAAAAAGTTAGATACACCAAAATTCCCCCCCCCCCGAAGATCCACCACCCAGAGAGCCCTCGACTCGGCCGAGTCGGCCGGCGGACCGGCCGACTCGGGCCGGCGCCGCTGGCCGGACTCGGCCGGACGGCCGAGTCGTCAACACGGAATTTTTCCGTGTTGACTTGGTCATACCTCCTGCATACTTTATATTTTTTGATCGGTTACCGAATGCACAATAAATCACTTTTATTTCGAAATTTAATGATTTTTAATGAATTTTTATATACTTTTATATTTTTTTTTAATTAAAACCCTAACCCTAGCCTAGCCCTATATAAACACCCCTACCCTCTACCCTTTCACCCTACATTCCTAAGTCCACTCTCCCAAAATCTCAAGAGAACTCGGTACGTTAGAAAAAGAGCGAAAGGCGAAGCACTGCCGAAATCGACGACGAATTCCGGCGATCGTACTAGGACCCTTCACGACGCTTCGACGCATCGACAACCTTCTACCTCCCTCTCACTCTCTAACGTGTCCAAAACCCGTAAGTCCCCTCTTTCTATCTTTCTTTTCTTTTAAGAAAAATACGACTTTTTAAAACCCGACGGAAATCGGAACAAACCGATTTCCGATTCGGTTTTCTTTCAAAATTCACTTGTCACAAATTACATAATGCTTAAACATATGCATGTTGACTATTAATCACTTAAAAATCAATTTGAATGAGTTTTTCACATGAAATGATAACGTTTCCATTTATCGTATTTCTTTCACTTAAATACCATAATATTTAGTTATCACATTTAACCCTTAACAATTGCTATACCTTAACGTAGATCACGAGGTAATGACCTACCTCCACATACGCGCAAATACAATATCATCAAAACTTAGAATACGATAATACAAAAATTTACATTAAAATACCATTTTCTTTATAAACTTTTCTAAAAGTTCTAAGTTGTTTACAATTTTAAAACAAAATCTTTTAATAGGAAAATACGATATGTCATGGACATCGATCGTTTATCTAAACCGACTTTGTGGTGTATAGGCTAGGCAAGTGGGCTTAGGTAACTTTAAAAGGCCCGCCTCACGATTCGTTAGCGGATCCCTCCCTCCTCACTTGTACTTACCTGGCCGCAATTGGCTTCTAATGACTTGTCGTTTAAACCTTTAGAAATATACTAGTTGGCTTAGGAAACCCTAGAAGCTAAAATACGGAAATTTACACCTTTTTACAAATAAATACCTTATCTTTATAAAACCGTTTTCTAAATGATTAGTATTTATAAGAATCTTTGCAAAGCGCCACTACAACCCACATTTGGGGAACCCGTTAGGGATTGTACGGTTTATCGTGCACCCTCGGGCTTAGTAGTGCGAGATTCAGACCTCCGCAAGGGGCATTCGGTCTCGAAAGGTTTAAAATACGACATTTAAGAAAAATGAGATTTTTGGAAAATAAAATATTTATTAAAAATTATTTTTGTATAAACATATGTATATTTAACATTTAAGCACCTATATTTTTATAAGATAAAGTTTTCACCTTTTTCTAAAAATTACAAGATTAAAAGTTACATTAAAATACCATGAATTTTCAAATAAATCAATATTATAATTTAATACTTTTATTAGGATATATTCACTAGAATAACACAAATAAAATTTACACTCATTATAACAATAAAGTCGAATAATAAATACTTGGGGTGTATCTTGAAAACTATGCAAAAGTATGTTTACATAAAACCCCCTCAAGTTTTATAATTTACAATAAGGACCCTAACAATTATAGAACTTCAAATCACTTTTCTTTTAGTCTGATTCGGGTTTGAGTCTGACTATTTCTGACTTGAATATGATTCAAGTAATTCTATATTCGTTAATATTCCAACTCAATGTGAACACATGAATTCCAGAATCCAGTTATCAATCTATATTCTTTAATTTTCCAACTCTATATGAATACATGAATCCCAGAATCCTGTTAACAATCATTACAACTTGACTGAATCAAACCATGGATATACATCCATGATTCCGTTATTCCATTTACCTGATTATGCAGTTACAATCTGTTTACTGATATCATGGTTTTGATCAGTCATTCAACTTATACAATACGATACTACAATACAATCATAACACTACGGGGTTTGAGAGGTAGACTGGTACGGAATATGTTAAAGGTGGCACGAGGTGGTCATTTAAGACGTAATTACATCCATGCCGTTATTCCATGGTATTATCGACGGAGCCTTGTACTACAGGTTACTAAGGTCCCCGGTGTAACTGGGACTCCCCTCGTATACACTGGCATCTTCTGTACCAGGCTACAAACAACAACGTTATTACAATATTATAATACAACATTAAAAGCTCTAGCTCTCTATCTCTCTCTCTCTCTCTTACTTTCTGTCTATTTCTCCCTTATCTTTGGGACTTACCGAGCGACCTGTTCGCTGACGACATTCTATTTCTTTCTTCTTTGAATGTCGTCAGGTGTTTTGGACCCAGCAGAGATCGAGCCCACCGATGAAGACTTGGAGCAGTTTCACGAAGGCCCCGAGCTCTAGATATTGTACCTTGTTCTTTTCAGTATTTTCATTTTCTGTTATGCCACTGTTTAGGCATCGCTTTCCATTTCAGTTGTATTTACTTTTCATGCATTGTACAAAAGAATGTTATTAATAAAGTTGCTATTATTTCTATATCTCTTGTCTCTTTTGATTTACTTTTATATTGCTTAGATACGCTTAGCATATATACTTATGAGTATATACGTAGCGGGCCTCGTCGCGTCCCCTTCGCCGTATACTAGGAAGCGGGGCGTGACAGGTTTTGTTGGTGGCCCATGCAGGTCAGAGCTGTATGAATCCCTATCATGCAGTTCTGGTCTGCGTGAACAACCTAAGCAATATAACACAAGAACCAGCAACTAAAACATTCTTTACAATTCATGTTTCTTGAATCTTACAAATTTCTATTCCTTGAATCTTATCATTTCATGTATTTGAACATGTCCTAACCCAAATTTTTCTTCAGGGTTATGGATTCCCCAAACAACACCAGCATCAACGTCAACAACACACCTCCAGCACTAACTCTCGCACCTACTATTCCTGCACCACCCACCGAGCAAACAGTGCTACTTGAGGCGATCCGCAGCCTTCTTGAGGAACAACAACAACTTCTGAAACGACCTGAGACCGACGCACCGGGAGTAAAGCAATTCAGGGCTTTACATCCGAAGCAGTTCTCTGGAAAAGGAAGCCCTCTTGAAGCGAAAGAATGGGCACAAGGCATCGAAGACGATCTGGCAGCAGCTCAAGTGCCAGACATCGCTTGGGTCCGTGTAGCAAAACTACAGCTCACGGATAATGCTCGCAACTGGTGGAAGGCAGAAGAAAGCCTTCTGGTACAACCGATTGAATGAAAGACTTTTCGCGAGAAGTTCGACGCGAAATACTTTCCAGCGACTGCCATGTTTGCAATGGAGCAGCAGTTCATTCATCTACAACAAGGTTCGATGTGGGACAAATCGGTAGATGAATATGACGCTGAATTCACCATGTTAAGCCGATTCGCAGCACACTTGATACCGACGGACGAGATCAGAGCCCGTCTCTTTCAACAAGGACTGGACATGGAAATTCAGGCTGCCCTAGCCACGGGAAAATTTCTGACTCATGAAGACGCTCTGGAAGCTGCCCGCAGCTATGAAGCAGTGATAAAGGCAAGGGGCAGATCTCAGTCTGCAGGAGTGAAACGTCCTGCCACTCAAATAGCAGGAGAGGCCTCATCAAGGCCAGCTGTTGAACTCAGAAGACTGGAAGAAGTTAAGATTTGGTCAACACCCGAGTTTTGCTTTTATTGCAAGAGGGAAGGACACTTGTGGAAGGACTGTAGGCGCGCAAAAGGCCTATGCTTAGTTTGTGGCGCGTCCAATCACGGAATTGGAAATTGTCCTTATAGACGCAACTCAGCACACACCCGCCAACTACACGCAGCAGCCAGCTATCCAGGCTCCTGCAACTCGTCCTGCTCTCCCAGCACCACCTCCACGTAGATTCCCTACTTAGCCAAATCACCAATTCCATCAGGCACTGAGAAACATGCCTCGAGTACAGGGGAATATGCCTCCAGCTAGGAGGAACGTGCCACGGCGACAGGCTTTCACCTTAGCAGCTATAGAACCTGAAACTGTGAACCAAGGTAACCCAGGTAACTCTCTCACAACTTTGACCAAAACTTATTTACAATCTTTAATTTTGTCACCAAACTGTTACACTTTCCTTTTACAAATTTCGAGGACGAAATTTTTATAAGGAGGGTAGAATGTAACAACCCTATTTTTCTATACCAAAATTTTTTCAAATATTTTTTTCAAAAATCCACAAAGGGGTATTTTAGTATGAGCACAAGATATAGGTAATTATTTTATTTTTAATTACAAGCTACAAGAATGTAATAACTCCATTTTTAGTATACAAGAATTTACTTTAAATTTAATGTATACAAGGGTATTTATTCTTGCTGCTATCCGTTTAAGTAATTAAAAACCATAATAATTACAAGAAGGAGCTTGTAGCTCATTGGAAATACCTTGCACTGCTGAACCAAGCCACCAGAGTTCGAATCCCATGCCCCACATTATTTTTATAATAATTTTGTTTTAAATTTTTGGAAAGTCAACAGTCAAACCGTCATAACTCTCAAAATTTATACTGCACAGAAAAATTTAGATACACCAAAATTCCCCCCAGAAGATCCCCCACCCAGAGAGCCCTCGACTCGGCCTGACTCGGTCGAGTCGGCCAGAGGACCGGCCGACTCGGGCCGGCGCCGCCAGCCGGACTCGACCGGACGGCCGAGTCGTCAACACGGAATTTTTCCGTGTTGACTTGGTCATACCTCCTGCATACTTTATTTTTTTTTGATCGGTTACCGAATGCACAATAAATCACTTTTATTTCGAAATTTAAAGATTTTTAATGAATTTTTATATATTTTTATATTTTTTTTTAAATAAAACCCTAACCCTAGCCTAGCCCTATATAAACACCCCTACCCTCTACCCTTTCACCCTATATTCCTAAGTCCACTCTCCTAAAATCTCAAGAGAACTCGGTACGTTAGAAAAAGAGCGAAAGGCGAAGCGCTGCCGAAATCGACGACGAATTCCGGCGATCGTACTAGGACCCTTCACGACGCTTCGACGCATCGACAACCCTCTACCTCCCTCTCACTCTCTAACGTGTCGAAAACCCGTAAGTCCCCTCTTTCTATCTTTCTTTTCTTTTAAGAAAAATACGACTTTTTAAAACCCGACGGAAATCGGAACAAACCGATTTCCGATTCGGTTTTCTATCAAAACTCACTTGTCACAAATTACATAATGCTTAAACATATGCATGTTGACTATTAATCACTTAAAAATCAATTTGAATGAGTTTTTCACATGAAATGATAACGTTTCCATTTATCGTATTTCTTTTGACTTAAATACCACAATATTTAGTTATCACATTTAACCCTTAACAATTGCTATACCTTAACGTAGATCACGATGTAATGACCTACATCCACACACACGGAAATACAACCCTAATTGATATCATCAAAACATAGAATACGATAATACAAAATTTTACATTAAAATACCATTTTCTTTATAAACCTTTTTCTAAAAGTTCTAAGTTGTTTACAATTTTAAAACAAAATCTTTTAATAGGAAAATACAATATGTCATGCACATCGATCGTTTATCTAAACTGACTTTGTGGTGTCTAGGCTAGGCAAGTGGGTTTGGGTAACTTTAAAAGGCCCGCCTCACGATTCGTGAGCGGATCCCTCCCTCCTCACTTGTACTTACCTGGCCGCAATTGGCGGTGAAGAGACGATTTGAGGCTTCTAATGACTTGTCGTTTAGGCCTTTAGAAATAGGCTAGTTGGTTTAGGAAACCCTAGAAACTAAAATACGGAAATTTACACATTTTTACAAATAAATACCTTATCTTTATAAAACCGTTTTCTAAATGATTAGTATTTATAAAAATCTTTGCAAAACGCCACTACAACCCATATTTGGGGAACCCGTTAGGGATTGTACGGTTTATCGTGCACCCTCGGGCTTAGTAGTGCGAGATTCAGACCTCCGCAAGGAGCATTCGGTCTCGAAAGGTTTAAAATACGACATTTAAGAAAAATGAGATTTTTGGAAAATAAAATATTTATTAAAAATTATTTTTGTATAAACATATGTATATTTAACATTTAAACACCTATATTTTTATAAGATAAAGTTTTCACCTTTTTCTAAAAATTACAAGATTAAAAGTTACATTAAAATACCATGAATTTTCAAATAAATCAATATTATAATTTAATACTTTTATTAGGATATATTCACTAGAATAACACAAATAAAATTTAAACTCATTATAACAATAAAGACGAATAATAAATGCTTCGGGTGTATCTTGAAAACTATGCAAAAGTATGTTTACATAAAACCCCCTCAAGTTTTATAATTTACAATAAGGACCCTAACAATTATAGAACTTCAAATTACTTTTCTTTTAGTCTGACTCGGGTTTGAGTCTGACTATTTCTGACTTGAATATGATTCAAGTCATTCTATATTCGTTAATATTCCAACTCAATGTGAACACATGAATTCCAGAATCCAGTTATCAATCTATATTCTTTAATTTTCCAACTCTATATGAATACATGAATCCCAGAATCCTGTTAACAATCATTACAACTTGACTGAATCAAACCATGGATATACATCCATGATTCCGTTATTCCATTTACCTGATTATGCAGTTACAATCTGTTTACTGATATCATGGTTTTGATCAGTCATCCAACTTATACAATACGATACTACAATACAATCATAACACTACGGGGTTTAAGGGGTAGACTGGTACGGAATATGTTAAAGGTGGAATGAGGTGGTCATTTAAGACGTAATTACATCCATGCCGTTGTTCCGTGGTATTATCAACGGAGCCTTGTACTACAGGTTACCAAGGTCCCCGGTATAAGTGGGACTCCCCTCGTATACACTAGCATCTTCTGTACCAGGCTACAAACAACAACGTTATTATAATATTATAATACAACATTAAAAGTTCTCTCTCTCTCTCTCTCTCTCTCTCTCTTACTTTCTGTCTATTGCTCCCTTATCTTTGGGACTTACCGAGCGACCTGTTCGCTGACGACATTCTATTTCTTTCTTCTTTGAATGTCGTCAGGTGCTTTGGACCCAGCAGAGATCGAGCCCACCGGTGAAGACTTGGAGCAGTTTCACGAAGACCCCGAGCTCAAGATATTGTACCTTGTTCTTTTCAGTATTTTCATTTCCTGTTATGCCACTGTTTAGGCATCGCTTTCCATTTCAGTTGTATTTACTTTTCATGCATTGTACAAAAGAATGTTATTAATAAAATTGCTGTTATTTCTATATCTCTTGTCTCTTGTTATTTACTTTTATATTGCTTAGATACGTGTAGCGTATGTACTTATGAGTATATACGTAGCGGGCCTCGTCGCGTCCCCTTCGCCGTATACTGAGAAGCGGGGCGTGACATGTGGGCCCCGGCTTCACACAGTGCCTTCCTTGCTGCCACGTAACCCTAATTTTCATGTTTATTTTCTTTTCTTCTTTGCCTATAAATAGCAGGCAGTGGGCAAAGGTTCAAGGGTCATTCTTTTAGTCTTGGATTGTCATTCTTTGTCCAAGTTTTCTATTCTCCTTTCATGTAAATAGCTTAGTCTTCTTGAGTTCTTAACCTTCTTTTGATCCTTCAACCTCTTCATTGAGCTTGAAAGTTTAAGGGTTGGTTATTGATCTCAAGGGGTTGTATCATTCTTGAAATTTAATAAAGTGTTCTTTTGTGCTTCCTTCACCATGAGTTCTTTGCCCTCTCTTGATCTTGCAACCTCTTTATTGAGCTTGCAAGTTTAGGTTTGGTTTACCATGTCTTGCAATATGTTCATTGGTTCCTAATCTTTTACTTACTTGCATTTTATTCTTGCTCTTTTAAATCTCGCACTTAAATTCCATGCACTTTAATTACTTGCTTGTAATCTTTTGTTTTATTTGTTCTTCTCTTTTGTTATCTCTTTTTGGTTTGTTTTGTGAATGGTGTGAATATTGTTGTTTGGAAAAGAGAAAGATATTGTAAGTTAATGTTTCTTTTTTCATTTCCTTTTCCCGTCTTTTCCATTTGAAACTCCGTCCAAACCCTACGTAAGCGCTCCGTTAGGCACCCTACCCTACCAAGGTAAAGGTGATTCGTAACCGTGACTGGTTGCATTCGGTTTGGCCGGAGGCGAAAGCAAGAGACAAGAACGGACGGACAAGGGTCAATAAGCCGGATTCCATGAATACCGTGCTTAAGTCCCCTAATCCATGTTGTTTCCGATTGTTCTAGCTTCATTGGTTAAGTTCGGCTCAAAGTACTTGAATACGGAATCCATTAACTTACACTATCCTATCGTTTCTTAACAAGCCTTATACTTGAATATAACAAATAGGTTAGATAACGAACAAATACGCCATGTTGTTAACTCGTTAAAACAAGAACGTAAAAACTTACCATCTCCCTGTGGATCGACCCGTGCTCATCGCGGATAGCTGCAAAGCGACACCGTCCTGATCGCGGTTAAACTTTAGAACTTTTAAATATCCGACACGCTTTTTAGCGTATGATCACTCGGCATGAAGTGTGTGGAAACGTACGAGTGCGTGGATCCAGGATCAAACAACACGTGTGCATCAACAGAACATACAGATAGGGTACCTGTCACAATGGCGTTGGATGCCTGCGCATCCTGCGGTGTCAACGCAAATACTCGGGCCTGACCTCCACCAATAGCGGGCTGACCTCGGCCTCGGCCTCTGCCACCTCGTCCTCTCTGGATCGGTCCGCCGCGTCCACGGCCTCTGGGTGCACCTAACTGGCGTGGAGCATCGCCTGTGGCAGGAAGTAGAGCTCTCTGAGGAGGGGGTGGTGATGGTGGTAGGGTCACATATGGAACTGTCGCCGCCCCCTGTCGTCTCGCCGGGCAGTCACTGATACGATGGTGCGAACTCCCGCACCCATAACATCCTGGCGACGGCTGATGTCCCTGAGGATATGAACCATACAACTGACCTCGTCCAAACCCTCTTCCGGCCCTATCTTTCGGAAAGAATCCGGCATGCTGCCTCTGATCTGGCATACTGGTACGAATCCTCTTCGGCCCGGAAACGGTCGAAGTCGCTGAAATACGTGCCTCCATCCGTCATGTCGTATCCATAGCAGCTGAATAAGTGTCGAAATGCTGGGCGCTAATGGCAAGAAATAGCTGGGAATCAAGTCCCTGTTTGAACCTGTTCACTCTCTTCTCTTCGGTATCCACCAAATACGGAGCATATCTGGATAACTGCGTGAACTGGACGTCATACTCAGACACCGTCATCCCTGGAGTCTTGATCAAGGCCTCAAAACTACGAGCTCTGGCGTCACGAACGCTCTCCGGAAGGAAACGAGCTAAAAATACTGCTATAAACTCGGCCCAAGTCATAGGCGGTAAACCTGCAGCCCGACCTCTCAAAACTGACTCCCACCATATCTGTGCGAGACCCTCTAGACGGAAGCTCGCAAGCTCTACCCATCGATCGTCAGAACATCTCAGCGAACGGCAAATCCTGGCCAAACTGTCAAGGAACGTCTGCGGATCCTCTGCTGCATCGGTGCCCGTGAAGACTGGAGGTCTCAGCCTCATGAAATCCTGTAGCGATACTGGGATAGCCACGGTAGTAGTAGTAACTGTATGGGCGGCAGGTATCATGGTCGTCTGTGATGTAGTGGGTACGTCCTCCGGCCTCGGTGCACGACTGGCCGCTACTAAGGAACCCACCATCTGTCGCAACTCTTGCATACCCCCCAAGCATCTGTCGCAGCTCCTCCATACCAGACTCCAGCCTATCCATACGGCCTGGGAAAGGCGGATCAGTCTGTCCCTGCGGCGTAGGCATACCACCCTGCTCGGTCCTCGTCTCGGACGAGCCAGCTCGAATCTCATCTCGGGCGGCAGCCCTCTGCGCTCTCGTATCCCTCTGCGGCATAGTGACTGGTACAGGAAACAGGACAATAAGAACGATGCAATAGAATCATAGGATACACGGAATTGAAGAAGGAATTTCAAGAAGGTATATCCTAAAGTCAGTTAGGCGGAGTATCGTATCGCAAGTATGCCGCGGACATACGTACGCTACGTCACCCTGCTTAAGTCACTTACTCCATCTACTAAGGGTCATCCTACACTCAGAAAGGTAAAACCTATCGCTCTGATACCAACTTTGTCACGACCCGCAGGGTACGGAACGTGACCGTCACTTAAGTTACGAAACGTCTCAATGCGTCCATAAAATAAGTAAGCCGATGCCTAGAAATCAAAACCTGATTTAGAAATAGAGTGAAGGAAGAACCAATTTATTTAAAGCACTTTATTCCATTAAATCACATCAAGTCCTTTTTACAAACAACTTTCCTTTTACCAAAATTCCAGCAGAGTCTCCTTTGTAAAACAGTCCCCCAAACGGGTACAAAACAGGAATATAAGCGAATAACATGAATATGGAATCCCAAGCGGGAGCTAGCTCTTCGCCTCAAGGCAGTCACAAATCCCACACAATGTAAAATAACAATGTGCGTAAATAAGCATGAAAGCACAAGTAAAATAACATGTCGACTCAAGTGAGCTCGACCCAAAATAACATAAAATCCACAAGTCTCACAACCTCGTCTCTAGGTCAATATACAATAATCCAAATAACTGGTATTGCTGAAATATTAGCAGATGGAGTACTCTAGATACAATGAATATATATAAGGTGGTACAAAATGATAACATAACCCACTTATGAGCAAAAAACTTCGATACCAAGCAAAAAGGGCAAAATGAGCTAATGTGTCCGCCGCTACTGTACTGACGGAGCGGACCTGCAGAAAAGCTGTGGCACAACGGGGGTGAGTTGCCAGCTCGTGAGTAATAAATAAAATCTACAAAGGCTATCGCATATAGGCACACAAGTATCCTAGCATCTCTAAAACCGATATGGCTATATGTACTAGCAGGTATGTATGCCACATGGATATACTAGCAGGTATGTATGCCAAATAAACGTACAGGCATGTATGTATGCCATATGAATCAACTCAAAATCTCAACATGTAAGTATAAGAACTATTCTTTCTTTTGTTTTTGAAACTCTTTTTAAATATCAGCATAATATTCATAGAATCAACAAAATCCGTGTCCAGCAACAACACCTCAAACTGTCTCAAATCTCATATATCCATGTCATAGTATCTCTGGCCTCAGCCGTCCGGCTGACCCATCTCAAATATCCATATCTCATCATCTCACGGCCACGGTCGGCATCCTCTGGATATCCGCCGTGCCAAATGAAATCACCGGTAGGTAATCCGTCCCCTCCCAGGCTCAACGCCATCTCCTGCGATCCTCTTGCCCCGGGGTACTTTACCGGGCCCACCATGTACCCGAGACGGTTCATCCACCTCCTCGAAACGGGTCTCGAAAACCACAGCAAACTCATGGTGGACGACACTTTACATCACTAGAAAACCGTAACTTTTTTTATTTAAAGATATAATAAGTTTGAAATCTTGCGGCTTTCCCCCGAAATCCAGAAATATCATAAAATCTCAAGAAACCATCATGGGTGCATATGTCAATGATGATGAATGCATATGGTATCAATGTTCAAGTTGCAATGTATGATTAATAACTAGGCATGAACAAATGATATTATGATGTATATGCACATGAATAACAATTCTACAATTTTATTTTAAAGATTTATTGCAATAGCCCAGGTCTAAGCATCAATTATTAACATGTTTCAGATTATAAGTTATCTAGTGTCGTGACATGGCAATTATCAGGGCGTGTGTGTACACAAGAATAGTGCTCGTGCTGCATATAGAAACCTTGATAATGGTGCATGTGTCCTACAGACTGAGTTCGCACATGTATGACAGTATAGAGCATGAATGTAGCAGATAGCATACAAGTATTCTATTTCTAATTACAGACATTGCTAAGTATCTTTTTAAGTTACTAAAACTATCGGGCGACTTGCGCCATCCAAGCGATGGTCCCCCGTAGATGTTATATCTACTCACCCGTGATCCCGCGCTAGGTGTGTCCGACCACTTGCTTTCCTTTCTCCGCGGCGCTCGAAGTCTCCGCAGGCAAACCTAGAATTTACAAAAGTCACACACATAAGGCAAATCCTGCAAAAATGCGATATATCGCTAAAAAGGATAACGTGTGCGTGAACTAAACGCGCGTGCACTCGGTGCGTCGCGACGCGCACAAACTCACCAGAACCCACTCCGACACGCTGTGTCGCGCAGCGCGCCACAGAACCACACGGATCACGCGCGTGTCGCACAAGTCTAAAACGTCGATAAATGGTTTAAAGCTCCAGATTTTGCCTCTGGGCCAAACACAAAAAGTTGCATATACCAACACCATAATCTACCCAGAACACCCCCACACACCCAACACCCCACCCCCTACTCTGGCCACAATTTGCGGCAAGATTGAATAAACCGGCGGCCAAGAGTAGGTGGTGGGTCCCCGTGCTTAGTGTGTATGTGTCTGACATGGTCACTGTGCTACAGTCTTCCCAATTTTTACCTGAGAGCCCCGGGTCAAAAGCAGATTCCAGAAAGGCTAAAAAGTCGCTAAAATTGCTAAATTACGCCAACTCAAACAAATCGGGTATTTCTATGGAATCTGGGCAAATCTTGGTTTCACTAGTCTTAACAGCACTTATTAGGGTTATACTAACAATTAAAACCATCACTTGGCTATGTCTCACTCAAAATCATAAAAACTAGCACTAAACTACATGATAACACTAAATAAACTAAATAATACCTAAGTTAACAAGCAAGGGAACAAGTTTAGGGATTATACCTCTAAAGATCCTAGGAAGAAGGAGAAGAGAAGAAGAAGGAGAAGAAGATGGTTGCTGCTGAAGTGCTGCTGCTGTGCTGCTGCTACAGCTCCAAGTATTGTTGCTGGTGTTGCTTTAGCTACTGATGCTGAAGCTGTTTGCTACTGCTGCTGATGTTTTATTTTGTTGTGTTTGTGTGGCTGTAGCAGCAGCTACTGTTGCATTTGTGGCTGTTTTTGTGGCTGGTGATGTTGTGGTGCTGGTGTTAGGGGTTAAGTAGCTGTTGTATTGGTGATATTGGGGCTGGTGTGGCTGATGTTAATGTTGGTGCTGCTGCTGATGCAGCTACTGTTGTGCTGATGATGTATTGGGTTGAAATGTGCTGATGTTTGGGCTGATGTGTGTGTGTGTGTGTGTGTGTGAGGGAAGGATGTGAGTGAGGTGAGTGTTATAGATGTGTAAAAGTTTTGAAAAGATATGGAGGGTAACATTACCATAGCCGCCACTCTCTCTCTCTCTCTCTCATTAAATGCTTGCATGCAGATCCATCATAACCTCTCTCTCTCACCACAAGTCAACCCTAAACCCTAATTACCCTTAACAAGACCAAAACCCTTAATTAAAACTAATTAACTTAACCAAGTGGGTTAGATCTCCATGGTTGTCTAAACATGGTTAACCCACATGCATATCTAAACTTGGTAACCCTAGACTTAACCCTAGTTATCATGCACAAGTGTGTGCAGTCGAGATAAAATTCTAATAAAATATCCATAAAACCAGATAAATTATTAGAAACCCGTTTTGGTAAACTTTTTACCAAAAACCCCACATTAACACACAATTAGCACTAAACACAAACTCATGTGTTACAGAAGACTTCAAGCAAGGATGCATCATTCACTTCATGAAGCCTCTCAAGAGTCCGGGAGCTTGATTATCGCAGCGAAGGGACCTCAACTGGGAACTTATGAAGCGAAGGAACGGACTAATAAGGTTGTAATCCCTATCACTCAGTTTTTAAGTTGTTAATATATAGTTTTGTTTAAATCTCTAGTTAAATGTTCATGGTTAGGGTTATCTAGAACGGCCAAAATTTTAATTTGGCATGAATGATGCCTCCCGAAACCTTACTGCCCTTCTATAGAACCCAACACTAATAACCCGGTAATTCGTACTGATGTGGCTCAGGACTAATCCGGGAAACTACTGATCAGCCTATTAGTAAATCACAACTTTCTTGGGCAAGGTCTTATGGTCCTGACCAATCGAACACAGTGCGATATCGATTCCCTATACTGGGAGAGACGAATCCCCGACAATCGCTCACTGCCTCCATGTGGCTCGGGACCGTACCCAACCAAAATCAATTTGCATAACTCAGTAGAGCCGTGGTAGGGTAGTGATCAAAGCACAGTGGGAACTCACACGAGATAAATGTCGATCTCAGGTCTAAAGACTATCATGTACTCATGTCACCTGAGAACTTCCACCTGACGATAGGTATAGTATATCTAGAAGTTCTCGCCGAGTCCGTCCGGTGTACTCACCCATACCTGACGATAGGTAAGCACATTTATACGATCTTAGGTGTGAAAAACCAATGGTTGCGGGACCATACCATCGCCACTCGTCGGGGTCTAGAAACGTATACACTTGTCTACTCCGGAATATCGATGCCCAGTCTCGATACTCCCATGACTAGGGACCATTTAAGGATGTGCGTACCAACTACCCAGCTCCTACAAGCATGATCACCATCACAACATAGGTAGTCAAGCAATGATCCTACGGGCTTTATCAACATGTATAAAAGATATGTAATAGCAAGTAAAACATACGCACATGTTAAGATAAATACAAACCATATAGCATAGTATCATATCAAGCAAGACAGTCCTGTACATATATATATATATGTGTGTGTGTGTGTGTGTGTGTGTGTGTGTGTGTGTGAGTGTGTGTGTGTGTGTGTCCAAGCATCCATATGTATACATATACAATAATGTCCTCTAGGGTATACATATCCAACAATCTCCCACTTGCACTAAGGCCATATATATCGGCGTATCGACTACCCAACGTATGCTCTAGGGCCAGTTGTTGGCGTATCGAATACCCAACATCTCAAAAAGTCTCTCGAACTGTGCTTGAGGAAGAGCCTTGGTGAATGGATCCGCAGTGTTGCTTTTTGTGTCCACTCTCTGTACCTCGATCTCTCGGCGATCAATGATCTCCCTGATCAGGTGATACCGCCTCAAGATGTGCCTTGATTTCTGATGGGACCGTGGTTCCCTTGCTAAAGCCATAGCTCCATTGTTGTCGCAATACACTGGTATTGGGTTAACAATGGATGGAACCACCTGAAGTTCAGTATTGAACTTCTTAATCCATACGGCTTCTTTTGCGGCATCATTGGCAGCAATGTATTTAGCCTCCATCGTCGAGTCTGTGATGGTGTCCTGTTTGGAACTCTTCCAACAGACCGCCCCTATATTGAGGGTAAACACAAAACCCGAGACAGGCTTGCTGTCAGCCTTGTCACTCTGGAAGTTCGAATCGATAAAAGACTTCACCTGGAGGTCCCCATTACCGAATACCAGGAACAGTTCTTTAGTCCTTCTCAGGTACTTCAGAATGTTCTTAACAGCTGTCCAGTGGTTCTCACCTGGGTTAGACTGATACCGGATCACCACGCTAAGCGCGTAAGCTACATCTGGTCGGGTACATAGTATCGCATACATTATAGATCCTACCGCCGAAGCGTAGGGTATAGTGCTCATGCGAACCCACTCGTCATAAGTCTTAGGAGACATCTCTTTGGAGAGGGTGATTCCGTGCAATACAGGTATGTTACTGCGCTTGGAATCTTCTATACTAAATCTATTTAGTACGGTCTCTATGTATCTTTACTGTGATAGTCCCAGTAATCTCTTGGATCTATCTCTGTAGATCTTAATCCCCAGAATGTACGACGCATCGCCCAGGTCCTTCATGAAGAACTTTTGTGACTAGAACAGCTTGACCGATTGTAGTATAGGAATATCATTTCCTATCAAAAGAATGTCGTCCACGTACAATACTAGGAACACGACAGTTCGTCCTACAATCTTCTTATATATACAAGGCTCATCCTCGTTCATGATGAAGTCAAATCCCTTAACCATTTCATCAAAACAGATGTTCCAGCTCCGCGATTCCTTCTTTAATCCATAAATGGATTTAAGAAATTTGCATACCTTCCTGCTGCTCCCACTGTCTCCAAAACCTTCCGGCTGATCCATATAAACGCACTTTTCTAAACTTCCATTCAGAAAAGCCGTTTTTACGTCCATCTGCCAGATCTCATAGTCAAGGAAGGAAGCTATGGAAAGTAGGATCCAAATGGATTTGAGCATAGCCACTGGAGAAAAGGTTTCTTCATAGTCCACACCTGGTCTTTGACGAAAACCTTTTGCAACAAGTCTAGCCTTATAGGTTTCCACCAGCCTCTCTACACCAAATTTCTTTTTGTAGATCCATTTGCATCCAACGTGCTTTACCCCAGGTGGAGCAATTTCCAAGGTCCACACTTTATTGGTGTACATGGACTCCATTTCGGATCATATAGCATCCAGGCATTTGTCAGAATCCCTACTGATAATGGCCTGCCTGAAACTAGTAGGATCATCTTCTTCCAAGATGCAATCCTCTCGATCCCCGTCTATGAGAAAACCTTAGTATCTCTAGGGCGGATGAGATATCCCACTAGATCTGCGGAGTGGCTGAGGTTCGTTTAGGATTTCCGAATCTAGTGGTTCCTCCAAACCTTCAGTTTCATTTTTCGGTTCATGGATTTCTCCCAGTTCTACCGTACTCCCACTAGTTTCTTTTGCAAGAAACTCCCTTTCCTAAAAGGTAGCGTGGCGAGATACAAACACCTTCTGTTCCTCAGTGTAGTAGAACAAATATCCCGGTGAATCCTTAGGATATTCCACAAATTTACATAAATCTAACCGTGCCTCTAGTTTGTCCGGTTTCTGTGTTTTCACATAGGCCGGACAACCCCATATCTTAAATCTCTTAAGATATGGATTCCGTCCACTCCATACTTCATATGGAGTCTTGGGCACAGATTTGGATGGAACGTAGATCAGTAAGTATGCAGCTGTCTCAAGCGCATTTCCCCAAAATGAAAGAGGCAACTCGGTACTACTCATCATGGAGCGAACCATATCCAATAGGGTACAATTCCTCCGCTCCGATACACCGTTTTGATGTGGTGTATACGGAGGAGTAAGCTGAGAGAGAATACCATTCTCTTTTAGAAAGTCCCAGAATTCCATACTCAAGTACTCCCCTCCTCTATCCGATCGGGGGATCTTGATACTTTTGCCAATCCGGTTCTCTACTTCGCTTCTATATTCTATGAATTTCTCAAAAGCTTCAGATTTGTGTTTTATAAGATACACATACCCGAATCTGGAGAGATCGTTAGTGAATGTGATGAAGTACGATAACCCATCCCTTGAATTTAAAGACATTGGACCACATACATCACTGTATGAGTCCCAAGATCTCTGTTGCTCTTTCTCCGTGTCCGGTGAAAGGAAAATTGGTCATTTTTCCTTTGAGACAAGACTGAAAAGTTTCATAAGATGAAAATTCGAACGTATTCAAATATCCATCGTTATGCAACTTACCTAGTTTTCTCTCTAATATGACCAAGTCTACAATGCCACAAGTAGGATTCGTTCGTATCTGAACTTTTCCTCTTGCGCGTGTTTTGTATATTTAGAACTGTGTTTTGATTTAGAACATAGATACCATTACATAGTGTGCCTTCTGCAACCAATACCTGATTAAGGTAAATGATCATGATATTTCTATCAAGAACAAATTTATATCCATCTTTATCAAGTAAAGAAACCGATATGATATTGCAAACCATGGAAGGTACATAATAGCAATTGATCAAAATCATAGCATTGCCATTTGGTAATACTAGGTGATATTCAACGACGGCAGAAGCATCAACTTGTACTCCGTTCCCTGTTCTGAGGGACATATCACTAGGTCCAACCATCCTACTTTTTTTAGTCCCTATAATAAATTACAGATATGAGATCCTGATCCGGTATCTAGTACCCAGGAGGTAGGTCTGACCGAAAAACAGTTCTCAATAAAAAAAACACCTGAAGAAGATGCAATAGTTTGCTTCTTCTTCGATGGGTCATAATGGAATAGAGAGGAAGAATTAGGAGATGAACTTGGATGAGAGAGTGAGTTTCTGTTGGGTTGCCTTAATGCCCTAGCCATCGAACGTGGCAGTTTGCAGAACAAAAATTTTCTTACGAGTTTAAAACGACGCTAAATTGTCCCAAAGAAAACCGGGATCTTTCCATAAACCTATCTAGCCCAAAAGGTAGAACTAACTACTATGAAGGAAATCTCACCAAATGATCCAAGCCATTCGGTCTTCTTTCCTCGTTGTTAGCTCCAAGTGACCACCTTGAACATGCTTGATCTTCTTTTCCCGCTCCATCGGTTCTCCGGGATCGAGCTTGTTCTCCGGTCCTCCTTTGTCGTAGATGATCCACCTGAGGGATGTGATCCATAGCTCTAGCTCCTAACTAAGTGTCAATAGGAGCAATTAGAGAACTTGGGTTGCTAATCCAAGTTTTCTAGGATATAGTGTGGAGTTCTATGTGTTCTACTATCTCTATCTTTCCTCTTCACTTATTCCTCAACTAATGAGAGGGCAGTGAAGAGGAAGATGATGAAGGTGGAGGAAACTCAAGAGGAGGGAGGAGGGTGAAGCAAAAATGGGAGCTCAAGAATAATGAACCATGCATGCAAGATAAAATCCAACACAATGGTTTTGTGTATGAATTTTTTTAATAAAGAAAAAAGAAACCATACTTCAATAGTTGATCCAAATGAATAAATAATTCATTTGTCAACTATTGAAGTCATGGCTCTCACCATTCCTCCCCCTCCTCCAATTTCCACCTCATTTCCATATATCAATAAATAGAAAAGTCCATGACGAGGTGCCCACCTTCTAAAAGGTAATCTGTAATAAAATACGGATTACAGTCTGTTGTATATACATAGATGCATTCGGATAAAAACATGAATGCCCAAAGAGATAGAATAAGACGAAGAACGTAATACTAGAATATACATATCGAAATACATATATGTAAATTATCAAGTCAATACCTGATATAATAATCCGGCTCAAACCCGGCCTGATAGTATTACCAACTGTCCGATCGAAAGTCCGGGTACAAGGTACATTAATCGATCGGAACCCTTTACGTATCCAATACGGCTACTACATCATTTCTCCTGAACGAGGGAAACCCTCTGTGTGGGACTCTAAAGACTCGACAGTATGCCGGCAGTGAGTTACTGGATAAATCCATAACCACAAGGACGTCAGCGGCACTAGCTGTACGTAACGGCTATCCGGTTACCTGTCGAAAAGGAAGGCGACGAGAAAACTCATCCGGATCCCTACTGAGCCTATCTGTGACAATTTCCATACAGTCCGGTCTCTTCGTCTGAGAGTATCGCATACCGAGTCTGGAGGGTGGTAAACGTCAGACCCTAATAACTCTGTAATTCGGGCTGATGTGGCTCAGGACCAATCTGGGAAACTACTGATCAGCCTATCAGTAAATCCCAACTTGTAACACCTTAGGATAAGGGTTAGTGAATAATTATAATTAAATAATGATTTTTAATAAAAAGTTTACCAAATTGTGTTTTAAATATTTTTCCTAATTTAATAAACATTTTTCCAAAATTTTCCTAGGCTTGCACACACATGTGCATGTAAACTAGGGTTTTTAAATAAAGTAAATATATTAATTATTAACCATGGTGGGTTAATTATAGGATTAAGTCCTTTGGGTTTAAATTAAGTTGATTAGTAAACTAAAAGTGGCTTTAATTTGAATTAGATTTAGTGTTGACTTGTGAGAGAGAGAGAGAGAGTGCATCATGGCTTTAGGCCATGCTTGCATTAAATGAAGTGAGAGAGTGAGGGGGTGACTTTTGGGTGAATGATTTGTTTGCCTCTCTCATTTCTTATTCTCTCAAACACTCACACACACACACACACACTTACCTCATTCCAGCACCAGCAGCAGAAACAAGCAACTGAAGAAAATCCCAGCAGCAGCATGGAAACAGCAGCAGCAAGAGGCAGCATCAGCAGCAGGGAACAGTAGCAGCAGCAACAGGGAACAGCAAGCACAGCAGCAGCAACCAAAGCCTCTTCCCTTCACTTCTTCTCCTTCCTGCAGCTCCCTAGGGTCGAGAGTGAGGTATATTTCCTAAACTTATTCCATAGTTTGCCTAGTTAGTGTAGTTTTGCATCGGTTAAAGGATTTTTGTGTGTTTTAGTGCGATATGGGGTGTTTAGTGTGAACTTTGTGCTAATGAGGTGTAGATTAGTTCCAGTAGGATGCTTGAGGTTTGTTGTGACCATGTAAACCTAGTCCAACCCCTATTACACTAAAATACCACCCGATTTCATATTTGATGCAAATGTCGTATTTGGGCAAAATGTGTGTTTTCTGGAACTGCTATTGACCCGGTGAGTGCAGAGTGAAATTGAGGATACTGTAGTGTAGTGGAGTGGAGATGATACACCAGGTGAAACCCGACCCCCTAACTCCCCACTACGGCCGCCAAAACCTCCATTCTGGCCGCAAATTGCGGCCAGACAGGAAGTGTTTTGGGTTTTTTTGGGCTCTGTAGGTGTCTGCTAGTGTGTAGGGTCTTTTGGTATATATATATTTTTAAGATTAGTTCTGTAGCAAAATCTGGGACCAGTTACCTGTTTTGCCGTTTTTCTAAACCTTCGCGACACGCGTGATACGTGAGTAGGTTTGGGTTCTGCGTATCGCGGCGCGTCGGGGTAGTTTTGTGGCGCGTGAGTACACGTTTTAGCGTATCGCGCACACGCGCGATTGGTTTGCGACACAGGTTTCTTGTTGGATTATAATGTCGCGTTTTGTGACTTAAGCTTATGTGTGATATGTGTATGTGATTCTAGGTTCGCAGGCCAGTGAGACGGACGCTGCGAAGAAGGGCAAGCAAGTGGTTGGATACACTTAGCGCGAGACACGGTGAGTAGATTTCACATCTACGGGGATATCGCCCGCATGGCGTTATGCGTCAGGGCTGATAGGACTTATTTACTATATGTTGCATGCACCCCATAGACTATCATCGCATATTGCATTCTCTGCTGTGTTGATATATATATTGCTTAGAACTGATAGAACACCGCACTATTACTAACGGTTTATGTTGCACGGGCACTATTACATGCTACACACACACCGTTAGTAACTGCCATGCCACACTCACTATAGAGCTGCCATGATTATATTGCTATAGTTCGCTTCATATGTGATTTGATATGACCTTCATGTATATTAGGAGCCGCATGACATCTTTTAAAACCGGAAATGAAACTACTTTAAAAAGCGGTTTTCCCCTTATACCCATACCATGGATTGATGTATATTGTACCTCGCATTGGATTTTACTATTGGTATTGTATTTTCATGTGATTTCTGTTTTGAGGACCGTGGAATTATTTAAGGAAAGATATGCTATTTTGAAAAACCCGGTACCTCGTGGTATGATATTTTGGTGTGTCCACCACGCGTTTTCTCGGTGCTGAGACGTGTGCTTGAAACCCGATTCGAGGAGTGGATGTTCCGTTTGCGGGTTCGTGGTGGGCCCGGTATGGTTCCCCTCGGCGAGATGATCGATGGGATTTGCCGATTGAGCCTGGAGGCGGGCGAGTACCTACCGGTGATTGGTTGGACCTGGCAGTTGTCCGGAGGATACTGACCAGAGTCGAGTGATGGATGCGGGATGACCGTGCTGCCGGGGCCGAGGGCCGATACCGCAGACGGACCCCGTGGGGCCGGTCCGGACTGACGGCGCCCGATGTTCGAGGATTTACGTGTCGATGCTGGACACGGGTATTTTATGATGTTTTGGGTGCCGATGTTGGGCACTCGTGATTCCTCCGAGATATACAGGATTTGAGGGCCGATGGGTGTGCCGGCGCCTGAGTATATGTGGGACTTGGGTGCAGTTTGAGGCACCGATCATTGTTTTCCATGTTGACATAGTCCATGTAGATATTATTTATCCCATACTCAGTACTGATTACTATACATCTCATCCTGTGGCATTTACCTGTTAGAGTACATGCATTACTATTGTATCCACTGTTGACATGCATTGATATCATCTGCTGGCATTAGTAGAGCCACGCTATATGTGCATGCTTGCGATCACCTATATATGTTATCTCTATTCACGAGTTGGCAACTCACCCCCGTTGTGCCACAGTGTTTGCAGGTTGTCCTTGGGAGTAGTCACGGCTGGCTGTTATCGCATCTTTTGGCACAGATACCCCTTTTGAGCAGAGATAATCTTTTGCTGATAGGTGGGTTTTGTACGGTATCTGTTATCTTTTAGTTGTATATTGATGTATCTAGTACTCTCCATCTACCTTCTGTATTGACTTAGAAACAGTTGTGAGGACGATATGTATGGTTTTATATTCTGGTGTCGAGCTCGCATGTGAGCCGACTTTACTTTATGCAGTTTTATCTTTTATGATATTGTCCTTGTTTTACTGTGTATTCTTCGCTACGGCGTCGTATATCATATTGTGATGCTTCATTCTTGTCACTTGTTATTTCTGCTACACCTTGTTTTTACCCGACTTTCGGGGCTAATGTTTTAAAAGGGAAATGTTACCAAAATTATAAAACTTATAACTTGTGAACTTAAAAAGGATTTCTACTAAATAAATGGATTGTTTTACAAAATGTTTTAAAATCACTCTATATTTATTGGTTTTGATTTCTGGGTTCGGCTTACTTAGCCGCGTTACGCCTGTAGACGTTGCGTGGTTAAGTGCCGGTCACGAGTCGAATTCTCGGGTCGTGACAAAGTTGGTATCAAAGCGTAGGTTTTACCTTCGGAGTGTAGGATGATCCTGGTATGATGGAGTAGGTAGCTGCAGCAGGGTAGCGTAGCGTGCGTATGTTCCGCGGCATACTCACGACACGGTACTCCGCTTACGCGACCTTAGGACTTATTGATTTGATCCCTCCTTATATTCTTGTGATTCGATTTCCGTGTTCTTATCGAATCCAAATTTTCTTTCAGCCAATATGCCGTCTAAGACTACGAGGACACAGAGAGCGGCCGCGAGGGCCGAGATTCGTGTTGACTCGTCCGAGACGAGGACTGATCCGGGCAGTACGCCGGTTGTACCCGAGCAGGCTGTTCCTGCCGTGACAGAGCAGATCGCCTCGTTAGGGGCTGGTATGCAGGAGATGCGCCAGATGATAGGATCGCTAGTTGAGACGCTTCGAGCGCAGCGACCAGAGGTAGCTCCACCAGTTCCAGAGACCGCGATGGTGCCTACCGCACAGCCAGTTGCCCCTGCAGCCACGGAGGTGATTGCAGTATCGCTATCAGAGTTCATGAGGCTGAAGCCTCCGGTTTTCACAGGCACCGATACAGCCGAGGACCCACAGTCTTTCATCGACAGGATGGCCAGGATATGTCGTTCCCTCAGATGTGAAGATGCGAGATGGGTCGAGTTCGCGAGCTTTCGCCTGGAAGGTCTTGCGCAGAAATGGTGTGATTCAGTGGAGAAGGGCAGAGCAGCAGGTCTTCCTCCTATGACCTGGACGGAGTTCGTGACTATATTTCTAGCCTGTTTCCTTCCCCGGAGTGTTAGAGATGCCCGAGCACGCAGGTTTGAGTCTTTGCGCCAGACGCCAGGGATGACAGTGGCAGAGTATGACGTACTGTTTACAGAGCTAGCAGTCTACGCCCCACATCTAGTGGCCACCGAGGAGCTGCGAGTTCGGAGATTTGTTCGAGGCTTGCTTTCACCAGTGTTCCTCGCGATCAGCGCGCAGCACTACGAGACCTATGCAGCAGCTGTAGACGCAGCCCTAGTGGTCGAGGAGCACCTTGTCGAGACTTCGGTACTTCCAGAGCCGAAGAGAGTTCGTACCAGTATTTCCGCACGGAGGCAGTCATTCAGACGCCGCGACAGGTATCGTTCCGGTACGAGGGGTAACAGAGATTCGGGACGGGGTCGGATGTTTAGTTCGTATCCCCAGGACGGTCAGCAGTCGCCGCGGGGTTGCTACAGGTGTGGCAGCCTACTTCACCTCGTTCGAGATTGTCCAGAGACACACCGGAGGGAGGCGGCAGCACCGCATGTTACCTTACCACCTTCACCACCCCAGAGGGCGTTGCCCGTTGCGCCTACCGTTGCTCCGCGCCAGACTTATGCTCAGAGAGGTCGTGGGCGTGGAGGAGTTGCTCAGAGAGGACGAGATGACCGAGGCAGAGGTCAGTCAGTTACAGGTGGTGGACAGGCGAGGGTCTTTGCTTTGACACATCAGGACGCGCAGGCGTCCAATGCAGTGGTTTCAGGTATCCTCCCTGTATGTTCAGTTGATGCACACGTACTGTTCGATCCCGGATCCACACACTCGTACGTATCCACACATTTTGTGCCGAGTTTGGATAGAGAGTCCGGCTTACTTGATCAGCCGCTTGTGGTGACTACTCCTGTGGGAGAGTCGTTTGTTGCTAGGCGCGTATTCCGATCCTGTATCGTCTGTATTGGCGAGAGAGAGTTGCCTGTCGACTTGATCCTTCTGGAGATGTTAGACTTCGACGTTCTTTTGGGCATGGATTGGTTAGCCACGTGCTATGCTTCTGTGGACTGCCGCGAGAAGACAGTTAGATTCTGTTTCCCCGGTGAGTCGGTTTTTGTTGTGTTGGGGGACCGTGGTGCCGCCCCTCACAGTGTGATTTCTTCTTTTCGCGCTGGACAGCTTTTGAGGAAGGGATGTCAGGGATTTCTCGCTTATGTTCGCGATGCTCGCGCTACAGAGGTTCCATTGGATCAGGTTCCGGTTGTTAGCGAGTTTCCTGATGTGTTCCCTGACGAGCTTCCTGGGTTGCCGCCCGAGCGCGACATTTTTTTCTGTATTGATTTGGTTCCTGGTTCGGGGCCTATTTCTATACCGCCCTATCGGATGGCCCCGGCGGAACTTAGTGAGCTGAAGGGTCAGTTACAGGATTTGTTGGACAAGGGATTTATTCGACCCAGTGTTTCTCCTTGGGGTGCTCCAGTCCTGTTCGTCAAGAAGAAGGACGGCAGTTTGCGTCTTTGTATCGACTACCGCCAGATGAACAGGGTGACAGTGCGGAACAGGTATCCTTTGCCGCGTATCGACGATTTGTTCGACCAGCTTCAGGGGGCAGGGTACTTTTCGAGGATCGATTTACGATCGGGCTATCATCAGCTGCGGGTTCGACAGGAGGACATTCCCCGGACAGCCTTCCGTACGCGCTACGGCCATTACGAGTTCTTGGTGATGTCGTTCGGACTCACCAATGCGCCAGCAGCCTTCATGGACTTGATGAACCGCATTTTCCGGCCTTACTTGGATCTGTTCATTATAGTCTTCATTGACGATATCTTGGTGTATTCCCGGAGTAGTGAGGAGCACGAGCAGCACCTGCGGGTTACATTGCAGACATTGAGGGAGCACCAGCTCTATGCGAAATTCTCCAAGTGTGCTTTTTGGTTAGACAGCGTGGACTTCTTGGGTCACGTGATTTCACGAGACGGTATATGTGTTGACCCGAGGAAGATCGAGGCCGTTCAGCGTTGGCCCAGACCCACATCAGTGACGGAGATTCGCAGCTTTTTGGGATTGGCCGGTTACTACAGGCATTTTGTGCAGGACTTCTCCCGTATTGCTACACCGTTGACCGGGTTGACCCGGAAGGGAGTTCCTTTCGTTTGGACGGAGGAGTGCGAGCACAGCTTTCAGCAGTTATGGACACGGCTGACGACGGCACCGGTGTTATCTTTACCTTCCGGATCGGGCGGATTTGTGGTCTTTTGTGATGCTTCTCGAGTGGGATTGGGATGCGTTCTGATGCAGCATGATAGGGTGATCGCGTATGCCTCGCGACAATTGAAGAAGCACGAACAAAACTACCCCACTCATGATTTGGAGATGGCAGCAGTGGTCTTCGCACTTAAGATCTGGCGACATTACCTGTACGGCGAATCGTGCCAGATATTTACGGATCACAAGAGTCTGAAATACATATTCCAGCAGCGGGACCTGAACCTTCGACAGCGTCGATGGATGGAGTTAGTGAAGGATTACGACTGCGAGATCTTATATCACCCGGGCAAGGGAAATGTGGTGGCGGATGCTTTGAGCAGGAGGCCCGGGAGTAGTTTGTCTTGTTTGAGCGCAGTGCAGGAGCAGTCATCGGCGGATTGGCAGATATTATGCGACAGTCGAGTACAGTTCGAGTTCACGCCGATTGGAGGACAGATAGCGCATGTCCGTGCACGCCCACAGTTGATTGATCGTATACGTGAGGCACAGCTCCGTGATGACCGATGTTCAGAGATCATGGCACAAATGGGACAGGACAGATTTTCCGAGTTCGTGATCGATGATCAGGGGATACTACGGTTTGGGGTCAGACTGTGCATACCTGATGCTGAGGGACTGAGGCGTGAGATTCTTGAGGAGGCACATCGATCGGTGTATAGCGTTCATCCCGGTTCCACCAAGATGTATCATGATATGAGAGATGTTTACTGGTGGGACGGAATGAAGAGTGACATTGCAGATTTTGTATCGAGATGCCTGACTTGTCAGCAAGTCAAGGCTGAGCACCAGAGGCCCGCGGGAGAGCTACAACCGTTACCCATTCCGGAGTGGAAATGGGAACAGATTTCGATGGACTTCGTGGTGGGTCTACCCAGGACTAGTCGGGGGTATGACTCCATCTGGGTGATTGTGGATCGTTTGACGAAAGCGGCTCACTTCTTACCGGTGAAGACGACTTTCGGATTTACTCAGTATGCCCAGATCTATATTGACGAGATAGTGCGACTACACGGAGTCCCGACGTGCATTGTGTCCGACAGAGGCACCCAGTTTACTAGTAGACTATGGAAGAGGCTTCAGGAGGCTTTGGGCACTCGCTTGAGTTTCAGCACGGCTTTTCATCCGCAGACCGACGGACAGTCAGAGCGGACCATCCAGACTCTCGAGGACATGCTCAGAGCTTGTGTACTAGATTTCGGAGGTAGCTGGGATCATCATTTGCCCTTGGTAGAGTTTTCCTACAATAACAGCTACCAGGAGACTATTCAGATGGCACCGTTTGAGGCTCTTTATGGGAGGAGATGCAGGTCGCCTACTTGTTGGACAGAGCTCAGTGAGAGCAGTATCTTAGGGCCACAGATCGTTGAGGAGACGACCGCGAAGATCCAGTTGATTCGCGATAGGATGAGAGCAGCGCAGAGTAGGCAGAGGGCTTATGCAGACCGTCGACGACGCAGACTTGAGTTTTCGGTTGGTGATCATGTTTTCTTGAGGATCTCCCCAATGAAAGGTGTGATGAGGTTTGGGAAGAAGGGGAAGCTTAGCCCCAGGTATGTGGGCCCCTTCGAGATCCTCGAGCGTGTCGGTGCAGTAGCTTACCGGTTAGCCCTTCCGCCCAGCTTTCCAGACGTGCACCCCGTATTCCATGTTTCGATGCTCCGCAGATATCTACATGATCCTTCGCACGTGATTCAGCATCCGACGATCCAGCTTGAGCGTGATCTTTCCTATGCAGAGCAGCCGGTGATGATCTTAGATCGACAAGTGAAGAAATTGAGATCGAAGGAGATTCCATCAGTTAAAGTACTTTGGCGTGGTCAGAACCGTGAAGAGGTCACTTGGGAGACCGAAAGCGAAATGATGAAGACGTACCCCCATCTTTTTGAAGGTAACCTTAGTTAGATTTTTGAAATTCGGGGACGAATTTCTTTAAGGGGGAGAGATTGTAACACCTTAGGATAAGGGTTAGTGAATAATTATAATTAAATAATGATTTTTAATAAAAAGTTTACCAAATTGTGTTTTAAATATTTTTCCTAATTTAATAAACATTTTTCCAAAATTTTCCTAGGCTTGCACACACATGTGCATGTAAACTAGGGTTTTTAAATAAAGTAAATATATTAATTATTAACCATGGTGGGTTAATTATAGGATTAAGTCCTTTGGGTTTAAATTAAGTTGATTAGTAAACTAAAAGTGGCTTTAATTTGAATTAGATTTAGTGTTGACTTGTGAGAGAGAGAGAGAGAGAGTGCATCATGGCTTTAGGCCATGCTTGCATTAAATGAAGTGAGAGAGTGAGGGGGTGACTTTTGGGTGAATGATTTGTTTGCCTCTCTCATTTCTTATTCTCTCAAACACTCACACACACACACACACACTTACCTCATTCCAGCACCAGCAGCAGAAACAAGCAACTGAAGAAAATCCCAGCAGCAGCATGGAAACAGCAGCAGCAAGAGGCAGCATCAGCAGCAGGGAACAGTAGCAGCAGCAACAGGGAACAGCAAGCACAGCAGCAGCAACCACAGCCTCTTCCCTTCACTTCTTCTCCTTCCTGCAGCTCCCTAGGGTCGAGAGTGAGGTATATTTCCTAAACTTATTCCATAGTTTGCCTAGTTAGTGTAGTTTTGCATCGGATAAAGGATTTTTGTGTGTTTTAGTGCGATATGGGGTGTTTAGTGTGAACTTTGTGCTAATGAGGTGTAGATTAGTTCCAGTAGGATGCTTGAGGTTTGTTGTGACCATGTAAACCTAGTCCAACCTCTATTACACTAAAATACCACCAGATTTCATATTTGATGCAAATGTCGTATTTGGGCAAAATGTGTGTTTTCTGGAACTGCTATTGACCCGGTGAGTGCAGAGTGAAATTGAGGATACTGTAGTGTAGTGGAGTGGAGATGATACACCAGGTGAAACCCGACCCCCTAACTCCCCACTACGGCCGCCAAAACCTCCATTCTGGCCGCAAATTGCGGCCAGACAGGAAGTGTTTTGGGTTTTTTTGGGCTCTGTAGGTGTCTGCTAGTGTGTAGGGTCTTTTGGTATATATATATTTTTAAGATTAGTTCTGTAGCAAAATCTGGGACCAGTTACCTGTTTTGCCGTTTTTCTAAACCTTCGCGACACGCGTGATACGTGAGTAGGTTTGGGTTCTGCGTATCGCGGCGCGTCGGGGTAGTTTTGTGGCGCGTGAGTACACGTTTTAGCGTATCGCGCACACGCGCGATTGGTTTGCGACACAGGTTTCTTGTTGGATTATAATGTCGCGTTTTGTGACTTAAGCTTATGTGTGATATGTGTATGTGATTCTAGGTTCGCAGGCCAGTGAGACGGACGCTGCGAAGAAGGGCAAGCAAGTGGTTGGATACACTTAGCGCGAGACACGGTGAGTAGATTTCACATCTACGGGGATATCGCCCGCATGGCGTTATGCGTCAGGGCTGATAGGACTTATTTACTATATGTTGCATGCACCCCATAGACTATCATCGCATATTGCATTCTCTGCTGTGTTGATATATATATTGCTTAGAACTGATAGAACACCGCACTATTACTAACAGTTTATGTTGCACGGGCACTATTACATGCTACACACACACCGTTAGTAACTGCCATGCCACACTCACTATAGAGCTGCCATGATTATATTGCTATAGTTCGCTTCATATGTGATTTGATATGACCTTCATGTATATTGGGAGCCGCATGACATCTTTTAAAACCGGAAATGAAACTACTTTAAAAAGCTGTTTTCCCCTTATACCCATACCATGGATTGATGTATATTGTACCTCGCATTGGATTTTACTATTGGTATTGGATTTTCATGTGATTTCTGTTTTGAGACCGTGGAATTATTTAAGGAAAGATATGCTATTTTGAAAAACCCGGTACCTCGTGGTATGATATTTTGGTGTGTCCACCACGCGTTTTCTCGGTGCTGAGACGTGTGCTTGAAACCCGATTCGAGGAGTGGATGTTCCGTTTGCGGGTTCGTGGTGGGCCCGGTATGGTTCCCCTCGGCGAGATGATCGATGGGATTTGCCGATTGAGCCTGGAGGCGGGCGAGTACCTACCGGTGATTGGTTGGACCTGGCAGTTGTCCGGAGGATACTGACCAGAGTCGAGTGATGGATGCGGGATGACCGTGCTGCCGGGGCCGAGGGCCGATACCGCAGACGGACCCCGTGGGGCCGGTCCGGACTGACGGCGCCCGATGTTCGAGGATTTACGTGTCGATGCTGGACACGGGTATTTTATGATGTTTTGGGTGCCGATGTTGGGCACTCGTGATTCCTCCGAGATATACAGGATTTGAGGGCCGATGGGTGTGCCGGCGCCTGAGTATATATGGGACTTGGGTGCAGTTTGAGGCACCGATCATTGTTTTCCATGTTGACATAGTCCATGTAGATATTATTTATCCCATACTCAGTACTGATTACTATACATCTCATCCTGTGGCATTTACCTGTTAGAGTACATGCATTACTATTGTATCCACTGTTGACATGCATTGATATCATCTGCTGGCATTAGTAGAGCCACGCTATATGTGCATGCTTGCGATCACCTATATATGTTATCTCTATTCACGAGTTGGCAACTCACCCCCGTTGTGCCACAGTGTTTGCAGGTTGTCCTTGGGAGTAGTCACGGCTGGCTGTTATCGCATCTTTTGGCACAGATACCCCTTTTGAGCAGAGATAGTCTTTTGCTGATAGGTGGGTTTTGTACGGTATCTGTTATCTTTTAGTTGTATATTGATGTATCTAGTACTCTCCATCTACCTTCTGTATTGACTTAGAAACAGTTGTGAGGACGATATGTATGGTTTCATATTCTGGTGTCGAGCTCGCATGTGAGCCGACTTTACTTTATGCAGTTTTATCTTTTATGATATTGTCCTTGTTTTACTGTGTATTCTTCGCTACGGCGTCGTATATCATATTGTGATGCTTCATTCTTGTCACTTGTTATTTCTGCTACACCTTGTTTTTACCCGACTTTCGGGGCTAATGTTTTAAAAGGGAAATGTTACCAAAATTATAAAACTTATAACTTGTGAACTTAAAAAGGATTTCTACTAAATAAATGGATTGTTTTACAAAATGTTTTAAAATCACTCTATATTTATTGGTTTTGATTTCTGGGTTCGGCTTACTTAGCCGCGTTACGCCTGTAGACGTTGCGTGGTTAAGTGCCGGTCACGAGTCGAATTCTCGGGTCGTGACACAACTGCCTTGTCCAAGGTCTTATGCTCCTGACCAATCGACCAAAGTGCGATATCGACTCGCTATACCGGGAAAGAAGAATCCCCGACAATCTCTCACTGCCTCCATGTGGCTCGGGACAGTACCCAACCAAAACCTATTTGCATGACTCAGTAGAGCCGTGGTGGGGTAGTGATCAAAGCACAGTGGGAACTCACACGAGACAAATGCTGATCTCAGGTCTAAAGACTAACCTGTACTCATGTCACCTAAGAACTTCCACCTAACGATAGGTATAGTACCATCTGGAAGTTCTCTCCGAGTCCGTCCAGTGTACTCACCCCCAGTGAGCACCTTTTTACGATCTTAGGTGCGAAAAACAAATGGTTGCGGGACCATACCATCGCCCCTCATCGGGGGCTAGAAACGTATACACTAGTCTACTCCGGAATATCGATGCCCAGTCTCGATACTCCCACGACTAGGGACCATTTAAGGATGTGAGTACCGACTACCCAGTTCCCACAAGCATGATCGTCATCACAACGCAGGTAGTCAAGCAATGATCCTACGGGCTTTATCAACATGTATAAATGATATGTAATAGCAAGTAAAACATACGCACATTTAAAGATAAATACAAACCAGATAGCTTACTATCATATCGAGCAAGACTGTCTTGTACATATATATATATGTCCAAACATCCATATGTATACATATACAATAATAGCCTCTAAGGCATACATATCCAACAAGTACAATGAAACATGTGAGATGAGTGGTAAGATAAGTATCAATGGCATGATAAATATCCAATGAAAAAAACAAAAATGAGATGAGTCATGGCTTCTACATGCTTCTCCAAGCATCTAAGCAAATGACTCATTCTTATTTTTCTTTAATTCATTTATATTTATCATTATCTTCACTCCCATGCAATTCTCATACATCCTAGTTCTATATATCATCAACCATGATACATATAGCATATACATGTATTTCTATATCACATATACATTAATATGTAATAAACTACTGATAATACTTACCAGTAAATCTCATCAGCCCTGGCCAGAGACTTGTGGTTTTAGCCAATCGAGCATAGCGCAACATCAACTCCCAAAACCGGGAGAGACGAAACCCGTCCTATTGCTCACTGGCTCTATGTGACTCGGGACTGTATCCATAATCCACCTGTTTTCATGACTCCTTTGAGCCATGGTAGGGAGGAAATCTGTCACGACCCGAAAAGTACGGAACATAACCGGCACTTAAATTATGAACGTCTCGAGGCGTACGTAATCTTAGTAAGCCAAAACCCAAAAATCAAAACCAAAGAAGCAGTAGAGTGAAGGAAAAACCAATTTAAAGCAAGTAGTTTTAATCAACATAGGCCGAAGTATGTGTTTTTAAAATCCAAGTATTTTCTGAAAATTTCAGCAGAGTCTCCTTTGTAAATACTGGCCCCAAACGGGATACAACATGAATAGTATACGAAATCAATAAAAAGGCATCCCTAAGCAGGAGCTAGCTCTTCGTCAATCGACGGTCACAACCACGCAAGCAATATAATATACAACGCCAAGGGCGAGGATCAAAACTCATAAGAAAACCCAAAATCAACAAGAAAATCCAAAATAATACAACGCGCGACTCTAAGGTCGAAAGAATAACAAATTTGGCCTTCTATCTCTCTCAATTATACAATCTGGTTGATGGAGTTTCTAGATACAACTGAAATAATAATAAACAATGGTTGTCCTGATGCAAAGAACCCACCTGCCAAAGCAATCACCCGGAAAGAATAGTGTGCCAACAAAGCCGCAAAGAACCTGTACGGCAAAACCTGCAAGGAACTGTGGCACAACGGGGGTGAGTTGCCAACTCGTGAGTAGAAAACATCTACGAGTAGAAATCGCATGCATAACGCTATCCTAGGTCATCTCAGGTAATATCCTCAATAAAATCCTGGTCCAGCAATGTATAGTGTAATACTACATGCTCGTGTCAGGGCCTTAGATGGAAACATATCAGATATATGATGTATGAATGCATTACGAATGGAAACAGAATATATTATGATTGAGACGACTGTTTTCTTAATCAATAAGATTTCTATATGTATGTCAATCACGTATCATCAATGAACGCAATAGAGAAATCAATGTCAAGCATCGACACAAAACATAAGTCTTAGTATCTCAATATCAAATCATCAGTATCTCAAATCACAAATCTCAATTTTCAATATCTCAGGCATCCATATCATCTGCGGGATCGACCCTCGGGCTCCGGCAGAACGGATCAGCCCATAACATCTATCTCTCGGCCACGAACGGTATCCTCCGGATATCCGCCGCGCCAGGTAAAATCACCGGTAGGTAGTCTGCCCCTGCCAGGCTCATCGTCTACTCCTCGAACTTCTTGCCCCGGGGTACCATAACGGGTCCACCATGTACCCGCAGACGGTTCATCCAACTCCTCGAATCGAGTCTCGAAAACTATCTCCGTACCGAGAAAACATCATGGTGGACACTACTCATCATATCAAGGAAAAACCGCATTTTTCTCCTTAAAATACATCATCAGTTATAAAACTTTCACATGCGGTTTTCCAAATCCAGAAAATCTCAAGACTGATCCGAAAACATCAAATCACCATGTCAATGAAAGTGAAAACCGACATAATGTCCATAATACTGTATAACCAATAAATATATGCATGCATCTGATATCATGCAATGAATGCAATAGTTTAACTAGCAAATGAAAGATATAACATATTGCAACATCAATTAGCAAGCTATTTCAATGAAATAGTATTTTCTAAAGTGTACGTGACATGGCAATTACCGATGAAGATGTGTGTGAGCCGGCAATCGAGTGTACGTGGAGCATACGCGTCATCGGTAATGGTGCAGCATGGTTTCATAATTACTACGTACACAATAACATGCAATGAGGCGATAACGACATAATAAGGAAAATGAATAGTAAATACAACAATAATATGCAGAACATGAATAACAACGTAACAACAAGGAATCTACCTTACTATACATGTTTTATACTGTTTTGCCATTTGAAATAGTACGAATCGTGGTGTTTGAAAATAAGGACTACGGTGTTTTTAAGAAAAGATACGTCTTTTAAAATATCCGTAGTATCCCTTGGTATGTCTTTAAAATTCTCACGATTCGTCAGTTTTGGAAATAGGTATGACTCGTGTCCAGTGTGACATCTACTAGGTAAACTACGGGTCTAACTAACAACCAATCAAAAGGGATACGGAAACCACCTACATCTGAGTCGATATATATATACATGTATAATAGTCGGTGATCCCGCCTTAATAATATCATGTACGATACAACATATCATATGACATCCTCAAATCAAGAGTGTGGATCTATCGTCAATATAGAGCTCGTACGGTAAATCCATCGTACGGACTCCCAAATCTGGGTACGGGTCAAATCTCACATCTATCACATTAATCATCTGGTATCCTCTTTATCAAATATCACGATCGGGGTACTTTTCTACATCTAGTACAATATTGATACCATCTATGAAATGCATGCGTGTTTTTGAAAAAACCACGCCTAAAGAACCCACTAAAATATCATGTCGTATCTCAAATATGGACCATATCACATCACCGTTCTCATGGCCTCAAGCCCAATCTCATCGACTCATCTCTAAATATCATACAATATCCTCAACATTCGTGCATGTGTATATGAATGTATATATGCATAGTCCCATACCCATGCGTATATACATATATACACATTCCCATATACGCACAAGAAAATGATATATGCAAGTGTATATGTGTGCGTGTATGCAAATCCTTACTCTAGGGTTTCGTGACTAAGAAGCTAAACTAAGCTACTTCTAACTATCCTAAACTAAACCATAAACACAACATCATATCTTGATAATCATCCTCGTATCATAAAACACCTATATAAACAAACATATCATAAACTATACTACGGACTGCGGGGGTGCTATACGCCATCCACCCGTCTTCCCCCGTAGATAAAATCTACTCACTGATCTGGGCTCGCCGGTACCGACGTCGCCACGTGCTTGCTTGTCGTCTCGAAGTCCACCTGGGGTACCTATATGTCACCACGTATCGTAACGCATAAAAACCAAATCCGAAATCGAAACGGTATACGAAAACCAATTCGGCATGCGTATCACGCATTGGTCAAAACCTATCGTCTATGCATGCAAGAATAGCCAAACTAACCCTCAATGTCGATATACAAACGTCAAACCATTGAGAAAAACCCAAACACACTCATTTGCACATTCACAAACACTAATTATAATATGAAATAGGTTAAAATTCACAAAAAACCCAAACTCACTTTAAAAGCTATTTTTCCGAAAACCTAGCAAGCAAGGTTTACCGTTTTTGTACAAAACATAATGTTTTAACAATTCTAGTGACCAAGATGATAACTTAATATCTTAATTATCCCATAGAAACCATTACTTAAATTTTAATCCCACAATTTAGTTCGATTTCTAAAACCTAGTTAGCACTTTTGCATAATTATCACAATTTTAAACTAACAAATTAGCAACTAGTGACCAAATTAGATTTTCCATTCAATTACAAGTTAATATACCCATTAAAATCATGAATAATTGATAAAAACCATCACTACAATTTTATCTCACATATATAAATATTTTACAAAAACCTAGTTTGGATAAAAGCTTATTTTGGACATTGTAAATGTTACAATTAGGAATTTTAGCAATTAGATTAGTTTTGCATAGCATTAACTAGTTAAATACATCACACAACTATAATCTCATACCCAAAACCCTAAGTAAATTTCACAAACCCTAACCTTGAACTTGAACTTGCAATTCAAAACCTAATTTAAACCACTCATTAACTTAATTTGAAGAAATAATCAAACAATTTAACAAAAAGCCAAGATTTATTATACCTCAAGAACCATGGTTCAAACATAGAACTTGACCTCCAAATTGAAAGCTTTGCACCAATATCCATGCTATAGGGGCTAAGGAAAAATGGGTAGGAGCTTGATTTTGGTTTTTTAGGATTTTTGATGCATTTTTGAAGGGTTTTTGTGGTCGAAGGAGAGGGGGAAATGGGGGAAATGAGAGGGGGCTGTTGCTGTTGATGGGCTCGGCTGGATGGGCAGGGGGAGAGAGAGGGAGGTAGGGAAAAATTCTATATTATACCCAAAAGTCAAAGCCCAAACTTATATATTCATTTCATTTCAATTCCTTTGTTTTATTTTCTCTTGATTTTCTTTTCTCTTGCAAATCAAGTGGGGAAAATTGAGGGGGCGGCCATGTCATGTGTGGGTGTGTGTGTGGTTTGGGTAGGAGTTCTCAAGTCAAGGTTAACCCACTTATCTCAATGATGTAACATGCAACGAATTCTATTTAGCTATTTCCCACCATTTAATCATTTTTCTTCGATATTTTCTAAATCCGTTATATGACTTTATTTCATTTCAAAAATGACATGTTAAAATTTCGTTTAATGTGTTATGATGTACAAAATTTGTTTCAACTCATTCCAATTTGTAATTTCCCCTAATAAAATGTATTAGTGACGGCTTAAAATAATATTAAAATAATTAATTTCGGAAAAAAATTCAGAAAAATTAAAAATTTTACCGGTGACTCAATAAACACCAAATACTAGCAATTATATAGCTAGAATATGTATATTTAATTTTATATTACAAGATATTTATATTTGACTTTTTACGGAAAACACCCGTATTTTACCGATTTTACGAAATTACACCTAAACGATTTTTAAAACGTTAAAATCTTCCCCCCTTAAAGAAATTCGGTCCCCGAATTTAAATTAAAACTTCCCCCAAATAATGAAACATTTCAGCAAAAACATCAAGTCGTCAGGGCTTCGAAATCATAAATGCATAAAACATATCGCAGCGCAATACATGCGCATGAAAAACAAATATATATACCAAAATCAAAAATCCGTCAAGCATCCCGCAATCATCGGAGTTATGGTGAAAATACAATGTCTAAATCCAAAACGAAAATCAATATGATATACATCATTAAAACATCTGGAAGAAATGCATGTCAAACCTTTTTCAAATTACTGTGCAATGTGTGTATCACTGCATAGTGGGGGACGTCTATTGTGAGAAAATAACTATATAGATATATATATCCTTTGTTTAACATACACGTCTCGCCATTTTGAAAATAATTTAGAAGGGTTTCCCTTTTAAACAGTTTCGGGTCATCATTGACACGTAGGTAAATACTGAGACTATAGCTCCTCCTTGGAAATCCCTTCGATAACTATCAATGCATGCAAAATATACTCAGGTACTATCCTATGACTAGTCCTGCTCGTTACTAAACCAAATATCAAGTATCACAAAATATACTGCTCCAAAAGAAATCAATCCTAAATATATATGAATGCCACGTGCGTCTGGTGCCCACGGAAATCGAAATCCATGAATGTGCCATACATGTGCACAAAACCAAATCTAAGTACAACGGGTGTGCACGAAAACACCTGTCAAGGGCAACGTGTGTTCCTTATAGCAAATACTTCTGATATGCATGAAGAATCTCGATTTAGTGCATCCAGTGTGCACCTAAATCGCATCAAGCGCCTTTAGTATGCGCAAAATCCAATCAAGTGCACAATGTGCACTAAAACGAATATCGAATATCACAATCGAAATCGACGGTATACAACACATTTCAATCAAAATCCAAATCAGGTATACCGTGGTATAAAATCTCACCATCCTGTGCATCGGCGTGCACAAAAGCAGTCAAATAATAAAAGTGCATGAAAATTATACCGAAAACATAAGTCAAATCATATACATGCCCTAGGAATGAAATCAAATATCATGAAACTCGGTCATCAAAACCTAATCATGAAATAAATCACCCAAAAATACTGAAATCCAAAGTGACGAATACGTGATGGTCAATCACAAATCATAAATACTATCGTCGATATTTCCGTCCTTCACAGTCGAGAAGGTGTCGGTGCATCCAATGTTAGCAGAGCAAGATATCTACTTGCCTTCTGATCATGGCCTGTCTTCTAGTGCCCTTAGACCCTCGTCTCTCACTGCAGATTTCTAAGCACATAGCTCCTCGGCTCAATGGTCCAATATAGAAACGATAACGGAAGTAGTCCGCTCTGGCACACCCTCTAAAGATCTCTGTCAAACTATCATGGTTACTCATAACATGTTTCGTCGATGATGCCGAACTCTGGCCTACTGGGTATGCATCATATGACCACTCCTGGGTCTAGGTTTTCTCGTTTAGCATTTCCAAAAAGATCTTGTCGGGGTTTCTCCCAAATCACGTTCCTGCCGAACTGCCCGGATGTTATCATCTCTTACTAAATCTATATCTGGTTCCGGAACGGATGCATACTCATCAAGACTCCTTCTGAAAGATATATTCATGTACAACACATCTGCATGCGTATCACATCTCTGATGTCGACGGAGTGGAACATCATCTCATCAAGATCTCGTACGAACCACTTACTCCACTTTTCTCGAATGTCGACTGCTTCGGACTCGTCTCTTCGTGGCTGCATGGACTGCGCTCCAACGGCTATACTCGTATCTGGACTTTCCCAAGCAATGCATCTCATCACCTAATATCCGAATGAAGTCAAATCATCCGATCGATTTGTCAAAACCTCATAATCCCCCAAGAGCTCAACAACTTGGGTACAGTTTAATAGCATTAAATATATGCCACAACACCTATGGACCAACCGTAGAAAGGCAGACCCAAGCCTTACTAATGGGACCGCTAAACTGCCGCAAACCCAAAGGTTCACCGGCGTTCCATGGTCATTAAATCGAGTTAGGGTTTCATTCTTCTAGAGGGTCCGTAGAATTGCTTGCATTGTTTTCCGAATACTTTAAACTTGGAAAATGGGTCCCTGACATTCGATCGTCTCTATCGACTCTTAACGTATCTGCGTGACGTCTCCTCTAGCTGGAATCAATCCATCGATGACCTCGCATCGGGGTAGGTAATAAATCATATGTCCTAGTCTTTCATCTCTGGTGACTAGCGATCTCCTATCATATCTCGAAGTATAACTCGTGCGGCGTTAACTTCAAATATCTGGGGCGATATCTTTTCATTCGCCAAAATCACTGGCTCATTCGTCCGCATTCTGGACAGTGCTTCAATCATCAAAATAATCTGTGCTCTGACAGTCATCTCAATCTGGCTGGCCTCTTTAAGTGGCCCAATCCTCTGGTGCTGATCTGCACGTCCGAGAAATCTCGTAAAAGCGATCCATCAAACGCTCATGGCGCGAAACACACTAAAACAACGCCTCTATGCAATCATATGCCCCTGGAATCACGCTCTTGTCAGTCCTCGTCCATGACGAGCTCATGCTGACCGCAACTCTAGCCGTAGCTCTCCACGCCTGTACAACCATGATAACAAAACCATAAACTGTAAGTCTACGCTAGCGCCCCGGCAGTCTACAGACGCCAAATGCGGAACAAAAAACTTTTTACTGGCGCTATCGTATACTTTAACCCGGATCTGCCATTATTGCTAAACTAACAAACTGTAAAGAGTGTAGGAAGATTGTACCGTACGATCCGAGTCTTTCGTTCTTCAACCATCATCCCACGCTCCGTTGCGGCTGCTCCGATCTCGTCGATCTCCGATCTCCTCGTCGAGGTGACACCACATGATCGGTTCTTTAAACGGGCTCCCGCCTCTGACTCGAGGCAACTCGATCGTCAAGTTTGCTAAAAGAGACGACCAAGAATGATGTAGAGAATGAGTAGATGACTTTGTCTCACTTCGTGCAAATCCGTGGACGATCGGTTAATGAAGTTGCCGAAGGAATCGGGTGATGGAATGAAATGTACTGTGAAATTCCATACACCGATAAAACCTATCATATCTTTTCTACAAAATGAAATCAACAACCATGAGAGAGAAAGGAGGGGGCCGGCCTCTTATAAAGAGAGGGGGGGTGACCGTAGGAACCAAGTGGTGACCCTAAGACAAGAAGCTTCTTACAAAATAACTTTAGCTAAATAAAAGATCTTAACCAAAACAAGAAAGTAGTTAAAATCAAAGCATGAGTCACAAGACACCTCACCAAATCTAGAACCTTCTAGAACCTTCTAGAAGCATGACACACTCTCATCCAAGAAAAGATAAATCCGTCTTTAACCGAATGTTAAAAGACGGGTGATAGAAAACTGGAAACTGGCAACTTCCAAAAGTGATCCTGAAACGACTTTCAGGATAACCCCGAAACTGTATAAATATACCCGCATTTGTATTACGACCGAATACAAATGCAACTGAGACAAAGATATTATACCTACTCAATATAATACTCGGATCCGGCTTAAACCAAAGCCGACCAGTATTATCTGCCCGAAAAATAACACGTGCGTAAACGCACGTGCATTTTCCGAACCCTGCCATAAAACCATACGGCCTCTACAACGTTTCGCCCGAACTTGGGAAACTGTCTGTGGGGGACTCTAATGACTCGTCAGCACCCTGGCAGTGGGTTTAACCACAAACCGTCAGCGGCACAAGCTAAGCGTAACGGCTGCCCATGGATTGACCTCAAGGGTGGCCGAGGAGCGAACTCAAGGGAGACCGATGAGCGAACTCCTCCGAAAACCCTACTGAGCCTAACAGTGACAATGTATATACAGTCCGGTCCGTTCGTCAATGAGTATCTCATATCCGCCTAGGGGGCTAGTAACGTCAGACCCCCAATAGCAGTATAAGTCGTGTCGGAGTGAAGCCCAATAACACCCTGAGATACTACTGGAGTACCTACCAGTAAATCTCCTGCCATGGCCATGGACTTTGTGTAATGGCTCTCCTAGACACAGCAGGACCTCACCCCCAATACCGGGAGAGACGAATCCCCTGCCGATCCGCTCACGTGCCTCCATATGGCTCGGGACTGTACCCAAAAGCTACCTGTTTGCACGACTCCTTTGAGCCGTGGTAGGGTAGAAATCAAAGCACAGTGGGAACTCACACGAGACAAATGACGACCTCAGGTCGATGAACTAACCTGTACACATGTCACCTGGGAACTGCTATCTGACGGTAGATATAATACTAACTAGCAGATTCCCGGCGAGTCCTGTCCGGTGTACTCATAACCCAATGAGCACCTGTATACATCTTAGGTGATCCAACTGACACCAGTGGCTTGTGAGACCGGCCACCGCCCCTCATCGGGGTCTCGACTGTATACACTAGTCTACTCCGGAGTATCGATGCCCTGTCTCGAAACTCCCACGACTAGGGACCACAATTAAGGATATGCATATAAACTACCCAACTCTCACGTATATGATCGCCATCATACTGTTGGTTGTAAAGCAAGATCCTAAGGGCTCTATCAAAGTGTAACATGCAATCAGTCACCTGAACATGTACACGACTGATAAAGGCAAACCAGATAGCATACTATCATCTCGAGTAAGACTGTCCTACCGGGATAGGTCCTCCGCAATCATTGCAATCACGTACCTGCGATCCAATAATTGACTATGAGGGCACTATCTCCAACAATCTCCCACTTGCACTCAAGGCTAATATTGCGATGTCGACTACTCACAGCCCGTGTGAAACCGAACATCCAACTCCTCTACTAATCAGTTTCACAAAGCCCGTTTGTAAAACTATTGTGTTCGAGAAATAGCCTCGGTGAGTGGATCCGCCTAGAAGTTTCTTTCTGTATCTCTCTTAATCTCAAGTTCGCGGAGAAAGCCATCTCCCGAATTGAGTAGTACCTTTCTTAGAATATGTCTGGATATCTGATGGGACCTTAGTTCATAAATGAACTCCATATCCAAACTTCTTAGACTGAATCGATCACTGAACCTAATCAGTATCGGGCACCATGCCACCCACAGTGTCCTCTGGAACCACCTGTCCATAATACTGTCCCTCGTCAGAGGGAAAACTAAAACTCTGACAATCACTCTGTCATCCATGTCACCTTTGAAGCCTGGAATGATAACCGTCTCACGAAAGAGGCTGCCGTTATCAAATCCGTAGAACATGTACTAATGTTCTAAAACCGCTTCCTTATGTTTCTCCAGGATTGGATTAATACAAACTTATTGCATCTAGTGCAAAACCAACATTTGGTGTGGTACTTGACATCTCATGATTGACTCAATTGCCTAAGCAAGTGATCTGCCAATCATGCACTTCCCTCTCCCCTTTAGTCTATACGACACCTTTAGAGAGGGTGACTCCATCACCTGCAGGTACACCACCTCGCTAGGAGTCAACTATTCCAAAAACCATTAGAATATCTGTCAAAGTACCCACATTGGGAAACTACCCAAATCCAGATCTAAAACCATAGATCTAGAAACCAGAATGTCAAATATTATATCCATATCCTGTCTGGAGAAACAACTGTGTGACGACCACAGTACAAACGATCGTAGTATAGGAATTTTACTTCCTACTCTGTGTATGTCATCCATATACCATGACATCACACCCTACTACCTTCTTAACTGATCCATCCCCTATTCTGATTGAAGTCAAACCCATGACTGTCACATCAAAATTAGATGATCTATCTCCGCTATAACTGCTCAAGTCTATAAATAGATATAAGCATCTTGCCCACTATGCTTCCGCTGCTCCCACTGACTATGACAACCCTCCTACCGGGTCTCATATCCTGGAACAACAGTAGTGTCAAGTCTTGGTAGATAATAACCTCCCTGTCACCGTCTCTGAGGCTACCGAAGTACCTCTCGGGCATCTGAGGTTACCTACCATACCTGCGGAGTGGCTATTGGAATGTCAAACCTGATTGAATGTATAGGTCCTATTAAATTTTCCGTAATCGTTCGCGGTTCTGGAATCACTTCCAGTTCTACCATACTCCCACTACTGTTTTCTGAAAAATATCCATTTTAATAAAACTGTGGCGAGTCAAGAACAATATCACTATTGATCTTCCAAATGGTAGAATATCAACCCTTGTCATAACCAGGGTCAACCCACAAACAGCCATTACAGAAACGTGCCCTGAGTTATCCAGTGTCTGGTTTTAATCATAAGCTGGACAACTCCCCATACCTTAACTTCTTTTAAGGTACGATCCGTTCTATATCCAATATAGAAACTTTGGCACTAATTTAATTGGAACCAAGATTCAAATCATGCAGCTGTCTCCAGTGCATATCTACTTAATGGAAAGAGGCTAATCAGCATTACTCAACTTAGGAATCCATCCAATTATGAGTAACCTGAAAGAGAAACACGTTTCTCAAAACCATCACTATCATCTGAATACCAATCACAAGAATCTACATCTTCGATCTCTTTGAAGAATCCCGATACTTGTGACATCTGGTTCTCTACTTTATTCTTATACCCACAACTTCTCAAAACTTAGACCTTGTATTTCTACGAAACACTTGTCTAAATACTAGAGAAGTTATAAGTAAACATAACATAGTACGAGGACCTACCCCTTTGTCCTTATGGACACTGGACAACATACAATACTCTGTATAAGTCCGCTGAGTTAAACAACTCAAAACCTGTGCGTTGTAGGTGGAAAACTGTACCCTGGCGATTTCCTCAAATATCACCAATTACAACGAATTCCGATATAATGAGGGTGATCACCAATTCCCAATATCTTACTCCTACTCATCATCTGTAAAACCATACAGATATGAGAATGAAACCTGGTAAATACATACCCTTGGAGTAAGTGTCTAATCGGGAAAACAGTTTTTCCTTTAACAATGCACTGAAACATGAAAATGTTTCGTAGGAGTATCCTGGTATTCATAGCAATGCCTCTTCCATAATCCAATTCATGACTTCAACCGTATATTTTATTGCCGTCTCTCCAAATCCCTTTATTTGTCTTTAGCCGTTGCCTTCTGTACACCATCGTTTGGCTAAATGGTTTTCTTCCTTCCCTACCGTTCGGCACGAGCCTATGGTTTGGAAGAAGACTATCCAGTAAGCATAATAGGTGTACCCTCCTAAACCAAGGAGTACTCGCATCTCGAGAGAAGGTGACGATAAAAGACAACTGAATAATACCTTATTCTTTTAAAGGTGAAATAGGAGCGGTGATGAAGTACGCGGTTTTGGTCGTGAATGATATCAGTCGCAATTTACTTTGCCCTCTTTCTAATCCCTTTATTTTGTCTTTACATATTACCTTCTGCACACCCTACTTAGGCTAATTGGTTTTCTTCATTCCCTACCTTTCGGCACCAGCCTATGGTTTGGAATAAGACTATCCAATAGGCGTAATAGGTGTACTCTCCTAAACCAAGGAGCTCTCGCAACCTGAGAGAAGGTGATAATAAAAGACAACTGAATAAACCAATTCTATTTCTCCTGAACCTGGATCCATCCTCGAAGAAGTCCCTTCGAGTTCGTATATAACCATACGATGGCTCTATCCAATGGAAGTGGATATCCGTAGTAATACGGGTGTTCTGAGAAATACAAAGGGTAAAAGAAGGAGTGGCAATGACTTATGCAACCCAGACAATCCAAACGCCAGTATTTTAAGAAGGTTCGGTCAACCTGGTCACTGAGTCATAGTCTAGGGTCGGTCAAAGGTCGCTGCCAAAGAGAGAGAAAGAAAAGAAACACTCTGCGTGCACTCTAACCTAGATCAAAATGGTCATCACTTTATCTAATCCGGAAACCTCCCACTGTCCTGTCAAATTCTCCCCCAAACCTAAAGAAGAATCAATCGGGATCACCCGAAGAGTAAACCAACTCATCAGTGGGAATCAGGATCCAACTCTCATCGCATGATAACGTGATGGAATGCATCCACGTTACTCATACTCCAGAAGGTATGCACATACTTGGCAAGTTTCAGTTTCTTTAGAAACTCCTGATATGATTTTTGCCCCATGCTCTTATAACCTTGGCTTTGGTCAAAGTGTCATAAGTCACATGCCAAGTTCTACCCGTCACTATCTTGTCAATTTGAACCCACCCGCACATGCCCCTGACTTTGGCCAATCGGCAGAACGACTGTCCCAAACTAACTCATCTATCTATGCAACAATTGAATACCCAGCAGCTACCAAACACTATGCCTTAACTTTGGCTAAAATGCATAGCTTGAATACTACTAAATACCCAAAAGACGTGACGGAGGGCTACGACTGGTTTTTGGCGAAAAACCTTTAGCGTAGTGAACTTGATATCGCTGAAGGAACCTGATAGCTTTTTAAAATATAGTGGCGAAAACCTTTTGCTAAAGAGGTCACTCCCGGTAAAGGGATCTCGGCTCTTTCCTTGTGGAATGAGGTGCAGGATATTCCACTGAATACCGCTATGCAAAGCAACATGTAATCGACTATAGTGAAGTTATTACCCTGACGCAAACTTCTGTCCAAGGGGTCGGTCCCGGTGAAAGGATATCGGCCCTTGCCTCGTCGAATGAGGTGCAGGATATTCCACTGAATACCGCTATGCATAACAAAAGAAAACGTCTTTGCAATAACACTTTTTAAATTTGTTCCAACAACTGTAAACAGGTTTGTTTTACTTTGCATTGATCAGAATCAACGCAGTCCCATCAATAATCACACCAGAAAAGAACGAAAATAAAATGTACGTATATGCCATCCGCATTCGTCACTGGGTCCCGTCATCACCCGTTAGGTTACTTAACTAACGACAGAGCGGGGACTGGACTAGCGCGGGTGTAAAACATATACAACATCTAATAGTATATAAACCAATATACATAATCGCTCCAGGCGTGATAATATGCAACATTACAGAAAAGTAATAAGCATCACAGAACAATACAGATATCTGGGATCCCCGAGTTTCACAGAGCCGTAGCTGAAACTCGACGTTCCCCCTGTCATGTGGATAGCCTGTGCAATGAAACCTAGACCCCTATGGGTGCGGCAAGTTACCCGCCAAAACCTGAAGCGAGGCAGTCCCCCACAGCATAGTGAATGGAACACCCGGCACTTCACGGAATCCGGTAAATTGAGGACCCCTCCTTAGGTCAACCTGTACCCCCTACGAGTGCGGCGAATAGTCTGCCAATTCTAGAGTGGTTCCCCTCTGCCTCTCAAAGCCATGAGATGCGGACCCGTTGCTTTCCCGAACCCGGCTATCCGTGCACTCCGTCGCGGGGTAAAACCTAGTACAGTAATGAAAAATAGTACAATAGGTACATCGACCGCAACCTGGTCGTGCCCCAAAAAGAATATTATACAACAGGCAGTGACGGCTGTCCACAAGTTGGACGCTCGCCCCGCAATATCAAATGTACAAATAAACTCAAACTGTACTACCATTGCACACTGCTATCCACCACGACAAATCCGCAACATCACAGCACAACACAGATCATCAACGCGAATGTCACGTTCGCAAACCCGTCTAAAAGAACTATAGCAATTAAACGCGGTTTACCGATCAAATGGCATTCCCGGTCGGAGATATAATGTAAGCACTGTAAACTAACGTGTTTAAATTACGATCGACCAAAGACCAAATATCAAAAAGTGGGCGCCACTGCTTACTGGTGAACAGTAACAAAACCTGGGCCAAAACGATATTTACCAAAAACCCCAAAATCAAACAGAGAACACACAGAAAAAATTTGGTGCAGTGATCCCCTAGAACTGCCGCGGATGAGCGGCCAAACCATGGGTTTGGCCGCTAATCCGCGGCGATCTGGTGAGATCAATTGCTCAAATTTTGTCCGTACCCTTAAAAAACCCTGCACGGATTTTTAAGACATGCAGAAATTGATTTTGAGACCATTTAAAATTAACAGAACTGTCGAGCTAGGATTTTGTGTTTTTCGATTTTCGGTCGGATCGATGTTTTAAAAACGTTAGCACAAGTTAGTATAGCAAAATGGTTAGGCTCTGATACCACTGTAAGTCTACGCTAGCGCCCCGGCAGTCTACAGACGCCAAATGCGGAACAAAAAACTTTTTACTGGCGCTATCGTATACTTTAACCCGGATCTGCCATTATTGCTAAACTAACAAACTGTAAAGAGTGTAGGAAGATTGTACCGAACGATCCGAGTCCTTCGTTCTTCAACCATCATCCCACGCTCCGTTGCGGCTGCTCCGATCTCGTCGATCTCCGATCTCCTCGTCGAGGTGGCACCACATGATCGGTTCTTTAAACGGGCTCCCGCCTCTGACTCGAGGCAACTCGATCGTCAAGTTTACTAAAAGAGACGACCAAGAATGATGTAGAGAATGAGTAGATGACTTTGTCTCACTTCGTCCAAATCCGTGGACGATCGGTTAATGAAGTTGCCGAAGGAATCGGGTGATGGAATGAAATGGACTGTGAAATTCCATACACCGATAAAACCTATCATATCTTTTCTACAAAATGAAATCAACAACCATGAGAGAGAGAGGAGGGGGCCGGCCTCTTATAAAGAGAGGGGGGTGACCGTAGGAACCAAGTGGTGACCCTAAGACAAGAAGCTTCTTACAAAATATCTTTAGCTAAATAAAAGATCTTAACCAAAACAAGAAAGTGGTTAAAATCAAAGCATGAGTCACAAGACACCTCACCAAATCTAGAAACTTCTAGAACCTTCTAGAAGCATGACACACTCTCATCCAAGAAAAGATAAATCCGTCTTTAACCGAATGTTAAAAGACGGCTGATAGAAAACTGGAAACTGGCAACTTCCAAAAGTGATCCTGAAACGACTTTCAGGATAACCCCGAAACTGTATAAATATACCCGCATTTGTATTACGACCGAATACAAATGCAACTGAGACAAAGATATTATACCTACTCAATATAATACTCGGATCCAGCTTAAACCAAAGCTGACCAGTATTATCTGCCCGAAAAATAACACGTGCGTAAACGCACGTGCATTTTCCGAACCCTGCCATAAAACCATACGGCCTCTACAACGTTTCGCCCGAACTTGGGAAACTGTCTGTGGGGGACTCTAATGACTCGTCAGCACCCTGGCAGTGGGTTTAACCACAAACCGTCAGCGGCACTAGCTATGCGTAACGGCTGCCCATGGACTGACCTCAAGGGTGGCCGAGGAGCGAACTCAAGGGAGACCGATGAGCGAACTCCTCCGAAAACCCTACTGAGCCTAACAGTGACAATGTATATACAGTCCGGTCCGTTCGTCAATGAGTATCGCATATCCGCCTAGGGGGCTAGTAATGTCAGACCCCCAATAGCAGTATATGTCGTGTCGGAGTGAAGCCCAATAACACCCTGAGATACTACTGGAGTACCTACCAGTAAATCTCCTGCCATGGCCATGGACTTTGTGTAATGGCTCTCCTAGACACAGCACGACCTCACCCCCAATACCGGGAGAGACGAATCCCCTGCCGATCCGCTCACGTGCCTCCATATGGCTCGGGACTGTACCCAAAAGCTACCTGTTTGCACGACTCCTTTGAGCCGTGGTAGGGTAGAAATCAAAGCACAGTGGGAACTCACACGAGACAAATGACGACCTCAGGTCGATGAACTAACCTGTACACATGTCACCTGGGAACTACTATCTGACGGTAGATATAATACTAACTAGCAGATTCTCGGCGAGTCCTGTCCGGTGTACTCATAACCCAATGAGCACCTGTATACATCTTAGGTGATCCAACTGACACCAGTGGCTTGTGAGACCGGCCACCGCCCTTCGTCGGGGTCTCGACTGTATACACTAGTCTACTCCGGAGTATCGATGCCCTGTCTTGAAACTCCCACGACTAGGGACCACAATTAAGGATATGCATATAAACTACCCAACTCTCACGTATATGATCGCCATCATACTGTTGGTAGTAAAGCAAGATCCTAAGGGCTCTATCAAAGTGTAACATGCAATCAGTCACCTGAACATGTACACGACTGATAAAGGCAAACCAGATAGCATACTATCATCTTGAGTAGGACTGTCCTACCGGGATAGGTCCTCCGCAATCATTGCAATCACGTACCTGCGATCCAATAATTGACTATGAGGGCACTATCTCCAACATAAACTGTACTGATGAGGCTAGATCATAGGAATGAATATAATGCGGTGCAAAGAAATGTACATCCTAAGGCTTCTTAAGCGGAGTATTGTATCGTAAATATGTCACGGAACATACGTACGGTACGTCACTCTAGTCAAGCTACCACTCCATCAACCAAGGGTCGTCCTACACTCCGAAGGTAAAACCTAACGCTCTGATACCAACTTTGTCACGACCCGAAAAGTACGGAACATGACCGACACTTAAATTACGAACGTCTCGAGGCATACGTAATCTAAGTAAGCCAAAACCCAGAAATCAAAACTAAAGAAGCAGTAGAGTGAAGGAAAAACCAATTTAAAGCAAGTTGTTTTAATCAACATAGGCCTAAGTATGTGTTTTTAAAATCCAAGTATTTTCTGAAAATTTCGGTAGAGTCTCCTTTGTAAATACTGGCTCTAAACGGGATACAACATGAATAGTATACGAAATCAATAAAAAGGCATCCCCAAGCGGGAGCTAGCTCTTCGTCAATCGTCGGTCACAACCACGCAAGCAATATAATATACAACGCCAAGGGCGAGGATCAAAACTCAAAAGAAAACCCAAAATCAACAAGAAAACCAAAAATAATACAACGCGCGACACTAAAGTCGAAACAATAACAAATCTGGTCTTCTATCTCTCTCAAATATACAATCTGGTTGATGGAGTTTCTAGATACAACTCAAATAATAATAAACAATAGTGGTCCTGATGCAAAGAACCCACCTGCCAAAGCAATCACCCGGAAAGAACAGTGTGCCAGCAAAGCCGCAAAGAACCTGTACGGCAAAACCTGCAAGGAACTGTGGCACAACGGGGGTGAGTTGCCAACTCGTGAGTAGAAAACATCTACGAGTAGAAATCGCATGCATAACGCTATCCTAGGTCATCTAAGGTAATATCCTCAATAAAATCCTGGTCCAGCTATGTATAGTGTAATACTACATGCTCGTGTCAGTGCCCCAGATAGCAACATATCAGATATATGATATATGAATGCATTACGAATGGAAACAGAATATATCATGATTGAGACAACTGTTTTCTTTAATCAATGAGATTTCTATATATATGTCAATCACGTATCATCAATGAACGCAACAGAGAAATCGGTGTCAAGCATCGACACAAAACAAAAGTCTTAGTATCTCAATATCAAATCATCAATATCTCAAATCTGAATTTTCAATATCTCAGGCATCCATATCATCTGCGGGATCGGCCCTCGGGCTCAGGCAGAACGGATAAGCCCATAACATCAATCTCACGGCCACGAACGGTATCCTCCGGATATCTGCCGCGCCAGCTAAAATCACCGGTAGGTAGTCTGCCCCTGCCAGACTCATCGTCTACTCCTCGAACTTCTTGTCCCTGGGTACCATACCGGGTCCACCATGTATCCGCAGACGGTTCACCCAACTCCTCGAATTGGGTCTCGAAAACTAGCTCAGAACCGAGAAAACATCATGGTGGACACTACTTATCATATCAAGGAAAAAACGCATTTTTCTATTTAAAATACATCATCAGTTATAAAACTTTCACATGCGGTTTTCCAAATCAAGAAAATCACAAGACGGATCCGAAAACATCAAATCACCATGTCAATGAAAGTGAAAACTGACATAATGTCCATAATACTGTATAACCAATAAATATATGCATGCATCTGATATCATGCAATGGATGCAATAGTTTAACTAGCATATGAAAGCTATAACATATTGCAACATCAATTAGCAAGCTATGTCAATTAAATAGTATTTTCTAAACTGTATGTTACATGGCAATTACCGATGAAGATGTGTGTGAGCCGGCAAGAGAGTGTACGTGGAGCATACGCGTCATCGGTAATGGTGCTGGTGTCCTAACAGCATGGTTTCATAATTACTACGTACACAATAACATGCAATGAGGCGATAACGACATAATAAGGAAAATGAATAGTAAATACAACAATAATATGCAAAACATGAATAATAACGTAACAACAAGGAATTTACCTTACTATACATGTGTTATACTGTTTTGCTGTTTGAAATAGTACGAATCGTGGTGTTTGAAAATAAGGACTACGGTGTTTTTAAGAAAAGATACGTCTTTTAAAATATTCGTAGTATCCCTTGGTATGTCTTTAAAATTCTCACGATTCGTCAGTTTTGGAAATAGGTACGACTCGGGTCCAGTGTGACATCTACTAGGTAAACTACATGTCTAATTAACAACCAATCAAAAGGGGTACGGAAACCACCTACATCTGAGTCGATATATATATACATGTATAATAATCGGTGATCCCGCCTTAATAATATCATGTATGATACAGCATATCATATGATATCCTCAAATCAAGAGTGCGGATCTATCGTCAATATACAGCTCGTACGGTAAATCCGTCGTACGGCCTCCCTAATTTGGGTATGGGTCAAATGTCACATCTATCACATTAATCATCTGGTATCCTTTTTATCAAATATCACGATCGGGGTACTTATCTACAATACTGATACCATCTATGAAATGCATGCGTGTGTATGAAAACACCATTCCTAAAGAACCCGCTAAAATATCATGTCGTATCTCAAATACGGACCATATCACATCACCGTTCTTATGGCCTCAAGCCCAATCTCATCGACTCATCTCCAAATATCATACAATATCCTCAACATTCGTGCATGTGTATATGAATGTAAATATGCATAGTCCCATACCCATGCGTATATACATATATACACATTCCCATATACGCACAAGAAAATGATATATGCAAGTGTATATGTGTGCGTGTATGCAAATCCTTACTCTAGGGTTTCGTGACTAAGAAGCTAAACTAAGCTACTTCTAACTATCCTAAACTAAACCATAAACACAACATCATATCTTGATAATCATCCTCGTATCATAAAACACCTATATAAACATACATATCATAAACTATACTACGGACTGCGGGGGTGCTATACGCCATCCACCCGTCTTCCCCCGTAGATAAAATCTACTCACTGATCTGTGCTCGCCGGTGCCGACGTCGCCACGCGCTTGCTTGTCGTCTCAAAGTCCACCTGGGGTACCTACATGTCACCACGTATCGTAACGCATAAAAACCAAATCCGAAATCGAAACGGTATACGAAAACCAATTCGGCACGCGTATCACGCATAGGTCAAAACCTATCGTCTATGCATGCAAGAATAGCCAAACCAACCTTCGATGTCGATATACAAACGTCAAACCATCGAGAAAAACCCAAACACACTCATTTGCACATTCACAAACACTAAATATAATATGAAATAGGTTAAAATTCACAAAAAACCCAAACTCACTTTAAAAGCTATTTTTCCGAAAACCTAGCAAGCAAGGTTTACCGTTTTTGTAAGAAACATAATGGTTTAACAATTCTAGTGACCAAGATGATAACTTAATATCTTAATTATCCCATAGAAACCATTACTTAAATTTTAATCCCACAATTTAGTTCATTTTCTAAAACCTAGTTAGCACTTTAGCATAATTATCACAATTTTAAACTAACAAATTAGCAACTAGTGACCAAATTAGATTTTTCATTCAATTACAAGTTAATCTACCCATTAATACCATGAATAATTGATAAAAACCATCACTAAAATTTTATCTCACATATATAAATATTTTACAAAAACCTAGTTTGGATAAAAGCTTATTTTGCATAGCATTAACTAGTTAAATACATCACACAACTATAATCTCATACCCAAAACCCTAACTAAATTTTCACAAACCCTAACCTTGAACTTGAACTTGCAAATCAAAACCTAATTTAAACCACTCATTAACTTAATTTGAAGAAATAATCAAACAATTTAACAAAAAGCCAAGATTTATTATACCTCAAGAACCATGGATCAAACATAGAACTTGACCTCCAAATTGAAATCTTTGCACCAAGATCCATGCTATAGGGGCTAAGGAAAAATGGGTAGGAGCTTGATTTTGATTTTTTAGGATTTTTGATGCATTTTTTAAGGGTTTTTGAAGTGGAAGGAGAGGGGGAAATGTAAGTCGACGTTGTACACCCCACGACTTGCGGGGAGGCAGAAATAAGAAAAACAATCATTTTGTTTGAAGCAACATCGACTAACCGAATGGATCTTTGCTAAACTATAACTAACACTAACATAGGAGTTGTTAACTACTATGGAAGAAGATTATACCTAATGAACCGTGTCCTTCTTCTTCTCGTTATCCACCTCCTCGTCGGCCTCCTCTATGTAATAGACGATCCACCGGAGAGATTCTACTCCAAGCTTTGCCTCTAATCTTGAGGTAACTAGGTTTCTTTATTTGCTAATCAAAGTCACCTAGATGATATAGAGTATGGTTATGGATTAAATAGTCTAGCTAATCCTTGATCTCAACACATGAGAGGGTAGGATTAGGGTTTGAAGAGAGAGAGCTTGAGGAGAGAGAAGGTGAGCAAGATTATAATATGAAAATGTTTCTCACTTCAAATATATCATGAAGCATAAAGAAAATCAAATAAATAAATCTAAATGATTTATCATCATGCTTCATTTAATATATGCAATAAATCATCAAGTGAGTCATTAAGCAATAAATGCATCATTAACTCACTTGAATGATTCATCTAATGAGTCACAAATGCATTTAATGTAAATGCCACCTAAACCCTCAAGTCACCATACTTCTAGAAGCTTCCCGCCAAATTACGAGAACGCCCCTCCTATCCGTGAAAACACGGAAAAACTTTAGGCTGTATAAATCCAATAATCCGATACTAGAATTTGGCTTAAACCAAAGCCGGCTAGTAAAAACTGTCTGAACATCGTACGTGCGTTTAAACACGTATGCGCCGAACCCTTGTCGTAAAACCATACGACCTCTATATCGTTTTGCCTGGAGCAGGGAAACTCTCTATGTGGGACTTTAAAGACTCGACTACTACGCTGGCAGTGGGTTTAACCACAGACCGCAAGCGGCAATAGCTGTATGTAATGGTCCCCAGGTAGATGTCGATAAGAAGGCCGATGAGGAAACCCATCCGAACTCCTACTGAGCCTGATGTGACAATCTCCGTACAGTCCGGTCTGTTCGTCTAGGACTATCGCATATCGGGCCTAGGGGGTGGCAAGCGTCAGTCCCCTAAAAGCGGTAAAAGTCATGTCGGAGCAAAGCCCATTACACCTTGAGCAACTACTGGAAAACCTACTAGTAAATCTCGCTTGCCCTGGCCAGGGACTTTGCGTAATGGCTCTCTGACACAGCGCGATATCAACTCCCAATACCGGGAGAGACGAATCCTGTCTAACCGCCGCTGCCTCCAAGTGCTCGGGACTGCACCCAACTGCTACCTGTTTGCATGACTCCTTTGAGCCGTGGTAGGGTAGCAATCTAATAATAGTGGGACACACTCGAGGTGAAGTAGAAGTGTCAAGTCTGTGGACTATGGTTTACTCATGTCACCTGGGAACTGTTAACTGACGACGGGTATAATACCAACCAACAGTTCCCCGCGAATCCTGTCCGGTGTACCCGTAACCCAACGAGCACCTGTATACTATCTCCAGTACGACGTACTGATGGCTGTGGGACAGACCATCTCCCCAACTGGGATGAGAAGCGTACACACTAGTCTACTCCGGAGTATCGATGCCCTATCTCGATAATCCTACGACTAGGGACCTGAAAAAGGATGTTCTTGTAGACTACCCAGCCCCCACTAGTGTGACTGCCATCACAACGCTGGAAGTCAAGCAAGATCATATGGGCTCTATCAATACGTACACACATATTAAGATAGATAAAACCAAGTAGCATACTACCATGTTTAGCAAGACTGTTATATAACTGTGAATATCCCAAGCTTCCATTAAGTAATATACAAGCTAGTATGATACAATAATGGCCCCTAGGGCATATACCCTAACAATCTCCCACTTGCACTTGGGCCATGTACTGGCATATCGAAGACCGATCATCTCGAGCAGCCTCTCGAACTGAATCTGAGGTAAGGCCTTTATGAATGAATCAGCAATGTTCTCCTCTGTAGCAACTCTCCGGACCTAGATCTCCCGACGATCTACGATCTCCCTGATCAGGTGATACCGCCTTAAGACGTGTCTGGATTTCTAATGGGACCTGGTTCCTTCGCTAAAGCTATAGCTCCATTGTTGTCGCAATACAACGGTATTGGATCAACAATGGTAGGAACCACCTAAAGTTCTGTTAGGAACTTCTTTATCCAGACCGCTTCTTTTGCGGCATCGCAAGCAGCAATATACTCCGCTTCCATCATCGAGTCAGCAACGGTGTCCTGCTTGGAACTCTTCCAACACACCGCCCCTCCATTGAGGGTAAAGACATAACCTGACATGGACTTGGAGTCATCCTTATCACTCTGGAAGCCGGAATCAGCAAAGGCCTCGATCTTGAGGTCTTTTCCGCCGTAAACCAAGAACATCTCCTTAGTCCTTCTCAGGTACTTGAGAATGTTCTTCACTACTATCTAGTGTTTCTCCACTGGGTCTGACTTATACCGGCTTACCACGCTCAGTGCGTAAGCAACATCTACTCTGGTGCACAACATCGCATACATTATAGAGCCTACCGTAGAAGCGTAGGGTATAATAGACATGCGTTCCCTTTCCAAATCAGTCTTGGGAGACATCTCTTTGGAGAGGGTGATTCCGTGACGAGCCGGTAGATTACCGCACTTAGAATCTTCCATACTGAATCTTTTCAGTATAGTGTTGATATACCTGGACCGCGAAAGTCCCAACATCCTCTTGGATCTATCACGATAGATCCGGATCCCCAGAATGTAAGAGGCATCACCTAGGTCTTTCATGGAGAACCTGTGTGACAAGAATCCTTTGACAGATTGTAGCATAGGAATGTCATTTCCTATCAATAGAATGTCATCCACGTACAAGACGAGGAATACGACAGTTCGTGCTACAATTTTACTATATATACATGGTTCATCTGGACTTGAGCAACTTGCACACTTTCCCGCTGCTCCCACTCTGATTGAAGCCATCTGGCTGATCCATTCTTTGACCGTTTCATCAAAACAGAAGTTCCAACTCCGCGATGCCTGCTTTAGTCCATAAATGGACTTGAGCAACTTGCACACTTTCCCGCTGCTCCCACTCTGATTGAAGCCTTCTGGATTATCCATATAGACACACTCTTCCAAATTACCATTTAGAAAAGCCATTTTTACGTCCATCTGCCAGATCTCATAATCATGGAAGGCGGTAATAGCAAGAAGGACTCGAATGGATTTGAGCATAGCCACTGGAGAAAAAGTCTCGTCATAGTCCAAACCAGGTCTTTGACGAAAACCCTTTGCAACAAGTCTAGCCTTATAGGTTTCCACCTGTCCATCTACACCAATCTTTTTCTTGAAGATCCATTTGCATCCTATGGGCTTTACCCCATCTGGAGCAAAGTCCAAAGTCCATACTTTGTTGGTGTACATGGACTCCATTTCGGTCCGCATTGCATCTATCCATCGTACCGAGTCACCCCTCTAGATGGCCTGCTGGAAGCTAGTAGGTTCATCATCATCAATGACGCAATCCTCTCTATCCTCATCTATGAGAAAACCGTAATATCTCTTAGGCGGATGAGACGGCCTACCACTCCTGCGGAGGGGTGCAGGAATGTCCTGTTCTTCTTGAACTACTGGTCTTACCAAACTTTTGTTAGTGTATATGCCCTAGAGGCCATTACTGTCTCATACTAGTTTGTATATTACTTGATGGAAGCTTGTGATATTCACAGTTGTATATACAATCTTGCTCGAAATTGTAGTATGCTACTTGGTTTGTCTCTGCTTTAATATGTGCATGTGTTTCTTTTAGCATATCACTGATATACATATTAGTAGAGCCCTTAGGATCTTTGCTTGATTACCAGCGTTGTGATGGCGCTCACACTCGTGGGGGCTGGGTAATCCATAAGCACATCCTTATACAGGTCCCTGGTCGTTGGACTATCGAGACAGGGCATCGATACTCCGGAGTAGACTAGCGTATGCGCTTCTCATCCCAATGTGGGAGACGGTCTGTCCCACAGCCGTCAGTACGTCGTACTTGAGATAGTATGCGGGTGCTCGTTAGGTTACGAGTACACTGGACATGACTCGTCGGGAACTGTTGGTTGGTATTATACCTATCGTCAGTTATCAGTTTCCAGGTGACATGAGTACAGCTTAGTCCGCTGACTTGACACTGTCACTTCGCCTCGAGTGTGTTCCCACGGCACTTTGATTACTACCCTACCAAGGCTCAAAGGAGTCATGCAAACAGGTAGTTTTTGGGTGCAGTCCCGAAGCACTTGGAGGCAGTGACGGTTAGACAAGTTTCGTCTCTCCCGGTATTGGGGGTTGACATCGCGCTGTTCCAGGACAGCTATTACACAAGTAGTCCCTGGCCAGGGCAAGCGAGATATACTCATAGGTTTCCAGTGTTATCTCAGGGTGTTCTGGGCTACACTCCGACACGACTTGTACCGCTATTAGGGGACTGACGTTCACCGCCTCCCTAGGCCCGCCATGCGATGTATCAGACGAACAGACCGGACTGTATGGAGACTGTCACATACAGGCTCAGTAGGAGTTCAGATGGGGTCACCTCGTCAGTCTTCTTATCGGCATCTACCTGGGGACCGTTACGTACAGCTAGTGCCGCTTGCGGTCTGTGGTTAAACCCACTGCCAGCGTAGTGTCGAGTCTTTAGAGTCCCACACAGAGTGCTATTCGACTTTAGGCAAAATGAGTAGAGGTCGCATGGTTTTGCGACAGGGTTCGTTCACATCCGCGCACTTGTGCACGTTTGCTGTCCGGACAGCTTATACTTGCGGGCTTTGGTTTAAGCCAGATCCTAGTATATGATTTGGGATTGGTTTTATCTCTTTGTATTCGTGTTCCTCGGATCACGAATGCGGGTGCGTATGCACAGTTGATTGAGTCAGAGGAAGAGGACTTTGATTAGGGTTAATAACCATTGTCATTTTATTAACCCTAATGCTTATGTATGTATTATGGTTAATTGATATTAGTTTAATATAATTGTGCATGGTTAGGGTTGTTTACCATTTGACATTCTTGACTTGTTGACCTAGGTTGACACTTTGACCATCATCATTTCATTTGGAAGATGCTCTTTGATCCTTGCAATTTGCATTAAAAATGAAATGATAATGGTCATGTCTTGATTAAGCCATGACAATTATCTCACTAATTATCAATTTACAATAATTCACACATATATGTGAGAATGCTTCATAATTCTCTTATTTCTATCATATACTTTCTCTCTCTTACTCTTCCTCTTCCTCAAGCTCTCCCCTCTCATGTGTTGAGAAACACTTGAGCTTGAGAAAAACCTCTTCTTGATAATCTCTACTCTCTTCTAGGGTTCTAGGATTAGCACTTCTAGTACCCTAGTTACTTCTAGCTTGAAGTTGAAGCCAAAGGTTGAGGCTTTCGGGTGGATCCTTCTTCGACGTGAGACGACAAAGGTGATCCCTTTCTACTACTCCAAGGAGCAAGGAGAGAAGGACATAAAGCTCTATGTATAACCATTCTTACTTGTAGCTAATTTCTAGTTAGCTTTAGCTAGTTTTTGTTTAACAAAGATCCTCTTTTGTCTAGTCCATGTTGCCTAGAGAAGTAAAAATCCGATTTTTATTCCGTTTTCCGCCTCCCCGCAAGCACCGGGATGGGCAACGTGGACTTACAGTGGTATCAGAGACTAACTAAACTTAAACTAGCTAGGTAGTAAAGTGTATGGAAGTTCGATCGGAAAAATCGCAAAACTACGACATGCAAAACCCTAAGTTTCTGTTAAAATTTTTTCTACTCTAAAAATAAAAAGTCATACTCCAAAAATCAACTCAGGGTTTTGTGAAGAAGCCCACCAAAAGCGGTGGAGTGATCCCTTCAAAGCGCGGCGGTTCTGCGACAAAAGTATACCCATTGCCGTGGAACCGCGGCCGTTTTGACTCGGTTCATGACCGAGTTTGGTGCAGTGTTCTTAGGTTGTGGTTTTGGGATTTTTAAGATGGTTTATTTCAGCCCAGATTTTCCAGAAAAGAAATTTGTATTTGGGGGCCTATAAATCCGTATTTTTGATCGAACTTCACTATACTTTGACTAATCGGTTATATCTGTGATGTTTATATGTATTCAACGTCGGCTAATCGCTATATATCGATTAGTGGGGGTTATACATATCTGTGATCTGTGTTTGATGTTGGTATGTGTATATGAATGCGTTGGATTGTCGCGGGTGAATAGCCGGGGTGGATATGAGATGAGTGTTTCTTTTTCTTTCATTCATGTAATATGTAAATTGATGTAATATTATTTGTTTGGCCGCACAACCGGGTCGGGGTTGTAGCCGTCATTGTATAATTCTTTTTACTGTTTTTTCTCCTAGGATAGACCCATGGAGGGGGTGCACAAACTACCGGGTATCTCTAAGTGCCGAGTGGCCTACTCACGGTGTTGAGGGAGGTTGCTTCGCTTCGGGTACTTGGCGGGTAGTTTGCCGCACCCGTAGGGGTCTTGGGTGGGGTATTGGCTATTCACCGCGACCGTGTAATCCGCTTTTCGTTGCAGGCTCGAACGGATTGCGGATTCCTAGTATATCCAATGTATTCATCTGTGATCTGCAATGTCTATCATTGCTTTGTATATATATACTATAACTATTTAGGCTTTGCTTATGTTTTACAGCCGCGCTAGCCCAGCCCCCGCTCTGTCGTTAGTTAAGTAACTTAACGGGTGATGATGGGGCCCCGTGGAGAATGCGAATGGCATAAGCGTACGTCATATTTTGGTTGTTTTCTGCAATGGTAGGATTAAATGATGGGACGCATTAAAAGAACTAATGCAAGAAAATAAACCAAGTAAAAGTCGATTGGAACACTTTGAAAATCACTCGGTTCTTTTCAAAACTAAACTTTTAAACGCGGAGCTTGAACCACTCCTTTTAAAAGCTATCTCGTTCCATCGATTATATCAAGTTCACTACGTTCACGGTTTCGCCAAAACCATTCGTAGCCCTCCGTCATTCCACATGAATGGTCAAAAAGTATTCAAGCTATGTATTTTGGCCAAAGTCAAGGCATAGTGATTGGTAGCTATTGGGTATTCAAGTGCAGCATAGATAGATGCGTTTGTTTGGGACAGTCGTGCTGCCATTTTGGCCAAAGTCAAGGGTAGGTACGGGTGGGTCCAAATTAACCAGGAGAATGACGGGTAGAACTTGACATGTGACTTATGATATTTTGGCCAAAGTCAAGGTCATAAGAACATGGGGAAAAAATCCACATCGGGAGTTTCATAAGCACTGAAACTTGCTAGCGCTGCATACCATTTGGATTGTGATAATTCTGGTAGGATTCCTTCGGTTTTATTACGCGATGATATTTGGATCCCGATCCTACTGTGAGTATATGCTACTCCTCGGGAAAACTATCACTTAACGATCAATGCTATAAACCTAGTTGGTGTCTAGAAAGGTGTTAGCGGGGCTACGCCCACAGGGAAAAGAGGTTACTTAATTAAGGAACTTCGCGAAAGCGTTGGAAAACCTCCCTCGAAGTACCGACACTGGCCTGGCTGAACGGTTAAGCAAGTATTGTACGGTGAGATTGATCCCGACTAATTCTTTCTTTACGGTTTGAGAAAGGATTCGAGAGACAGTGGGAGCCATCCAGTTTAGACAAACTAAAAACCACTCTAAACTTGCAAGAGCATCATGCTAAAGTGTTTCTTTTCTCTCTCCTAATTGCAGCGGCCATTCAACATGACCGGACTTAAGTTATTACTAGATAAAAACATACTGACATGGCCAAACTACAAAGATTGGCCCAGGAATGTCAAGATGGCAATCACTTACGACAAGTTAGGGTATGTCCTTACCACCAAAGCTCCCTCTGTCCCAGGTCCCACCTCCAGCGTCGCGGATAAAGAAATCCGTAAGACATGGGAGATCGATTGCGCGAAGGCCAAATGCCTCGTGCTTGCCTCGATGGACAACGGACATCAGAGGAGGCATGAGAATATGGACCTAGAGTCCATATTTCTCCATACAAAAGAACTGTATGGAGAGCAGTCTCGTATCGCAAGATACGAAGTGTCGAAGAAGCTATTTTCGGCAAGATTGGCCGTCGGATCATCGGTACCGGAACACGTGCTTAAGATGATTGGCTACATAAAGGAGCTCGCGGACCTTGGGACCACGTTGGAGAATGAACTCTATACTGATTTGATTCTCCAGTCCCCTCCTTCCATTTACGCCCAGTTTATCCTAAACTTCAACATGCAAGGAAAGGAGGTTGACCTTTCTGAACTTCTGAACATGTTGAGGAGTGCTGAAGGCACCCTACAGAAGGGTAGGGAGACATCCACTTTGTTTGTAGGAGGATCTTCCTCTTCTAGATCCAGGGCGAAAGCCAAGGGTAAGAAGAAGAAAGCCCCCGCTAAACCAAGAGGCGGTGTCAGTAAAGTGGATACGAAGGGAACAGGAAAGGCAACAAAGGTAGCGGGAAAGCTAGTGGGGAAGGAAGAATGCTTCTACTGTCACAAAAGTGGTCACTGGAAACAGGATTGCAAGGCTTGGAAGGCCAGAACACAGGATTTGAAGCGAGTTGCGGCTTCAGCTTCAGGTGTGTATGTTATTGAAAACTGTCTATCAATAAACTCTACATCCTGGGTATTGGATACCGGATCAGGATCTCATATCTGTAATTCTTTGCAGGCGTTGAGAAAGCGTAGAGTTTTGAAGGCAGGTGACATGACCCTCAGAGTTGCAAACGGTGCTAGCATGGATGCTGAGTCCGTGGGGGACTATCACTTGGGATTGTCGGATGGACACTTTTTGGTTTTGCGTAGTTGTTATTATGTACCAAATGCAACCTGTAATATCATTTCTGTATCTTTATTATCTAAAGAAGGTTATGAATTTGCATTTGTAAGTAATGTAGTGAACATTCACCTTAATCAAGTTTTGATTGGGTCAGGTACATTGAACAACAGTATATACGTATTAAACCAACCACAAATTTTTAATGTCCAGAATACACACAAAAGAAAGTCTCCAGAAATCAATAAAACTTTCTTATGGCATTGTAGACTGGGTCACATCAATGAGAGAAGGTTGACTAAGTTACATGCAGAAGGATATTTGGATCCGTTCGAATATCAATCGTATGCAACTTGTCAATTCTGTCTCAAAGGAAAGATGACAAAAACTCCGTTCACTGGACACAGAGTAAGAGCGAGCGAGCTCTTGGGACTCATACACAGCGACGTGTGCGGTCCAATGTCTACACATGCACGAAGCGGTTATTCTTACTTCATTACTTTTACGGATGACTTTTCAAGGTACGGTTATATCTTCTTAATGAAACATAAATCCGAGGCTTTTGAAAAATTCCAGGAATATAAGAATGAAGTAGAAAAACAAACAGGCAAAAGTATCAAGGCATTGAGATCTGATTGAGGTGGTGAATACTTGAGTGCCGAGTTCCTGGGTTACTTAAAAGAGAATGGAATTCTCTCTCAGCTTACTCCTCCATACACTCCGCAACATAACGGTGTATCGGAGAGACGGAACCGAACCCTATTGGATATGGTACGGTCCATGATGAGCAACGCTGAGTTGCCGCGATCGTTCTGAGGATATGCACTAGAATCAGCTGCATACCTTTTGAACCGAGTTCCAACTAAGACTGTGCCTACTACACCATATCAGATGTGGTGTGGGAAGAGACCCTATCTTAATCACAACAAGACATGGGGATGTCCAGCTTTTGTAAAAAAGCAGCATGCGGATAAGCTCGAGGCACGCTCAGTACAGTGCAAGTTTGTGGTTTATCCAAAGAACTCCAATGGATATTTCTTCTATTGCGAAGAGGAACAAAAGGTCTTTGTTTCTCGCCATGCCCACATTCTAGAACACCAGTTCATAGAAAAAGAAATAAGTGGGAGCGCAATAGAACTGGAAGAAATTCCGGAACCACGAGCTATTACTGAAAGCTTAGTAGAACCAGAGGGTTCGAAAGATCAGGACATTCCCACGCCACTCCGCAGGAGTAGTAGGCAGTCTCATCCGCCCGAGAGATACTACGGTTTTCTCATTGATGGGGATAGAGAGGATTGCATCATAGATTGTGATGAGCCTACTAGCTTCCAGCAAGCCATTCAGACCGTCGACTCGGTAAAATGGCTGGATGCAATGCGGACCGAAATAGAGTCCATGTACACCAACAAAGTATGGACGTTGGACATTGCTCCAGATGGGGTGAAACCCGTAGGATGCAAGTGGATCTTCAAAAGGAAGATTGGTGTAGATGGACAGGTTGAGACCTATAAAGCTAGACTGGTTGCAAAGGGTTTTCGTCAGCGACCTGGTTTGGACTATGACGAAACCTTTTCTCCAGTAGCTATGCTGAAATCCATTCGGATCCTTCTTGCCATTGCTGCCTTCCACGATTATGAAATTTGGCAGATGGACGTAAAGACCGCTTTTCTAAATGGACATTTAGATGAGTGTGTCTATATGGACCAGCCAGAAGGTTTCATTCAGAGTGGGAGCAGCGGAAAGGTATGCAAATTGCTTAAGTCCATTTATGGACTAAAGCAGGCATCGTGGAGTTGGAACATCTGTTTTGATAAGACGGTCAAGGAATTTGGCTTTATAAAAAATCCAGATGAACCATGCATCTATTGTAGATTTGTAGCGAGAACTGTAGTATTCCTCGTTTTATACGTGGATGACATTCTCTTAATAGGAAATGACATTCCTATGCTACAATCTGTCAAGGGGTTCTTGTCACACAGGTTCTCCATGAAAGACCTGGGTGATGCCTCATACAATCTGGGTATCCGGATTTACTGTGACAGATCCAAGAGGATATTAGGACTTTCACAGTCCAGGTACATCGACACCATACTGAAGAGATTCAGTATGGAAGATTCCAAGCGCGGTAATCTACCGGCTTGTCACGGGATCACCCTCTTCAAAGAGATGTCTCCCAAGACTGATTTGGAGAGGGATCGCATGTCTATTATACCCTACGCTTCTGCGGTAGGCTCTATAATGTATGCGATGTTGTGTACCAGACCAGATGTGGCTTATGCACTGAGTGTGGTAAGCAGGTATCAGTCAAACCCTGGGGAGAAACATTGGATAGCGGTAAAGAACATTCTCAAGTACCTGAGAAGGACTAAGCAGATGTTCTTGGTGTATGGCGGAAAAGACCTCCAGATTGAGGCCTTTGCTGACTCCAGCTTCCAGAGTGACAAGGATGATTCCAAGTCCATGTCGGGTTTTGTCTTTACCCTCAATGGAGGGGCGGTGTGTTGGAAGAACTCCAAACAGGAAACCGTTGCTGACTCGACTATGGAAGTGGAATACATCGCTGCATCTGATGCCGCAAAAGAAGCTGTCTGGATAAGGAAGTTCTTGAAAGAACTTCAGGTGGTTCCGTCCATTATTGACCCAATACCTCTGTATTGCGACAACAACGGGGCTATAGCTTTAGCGAAGGAACCCAGATCCCATCAGAAATCCAGACACATCTTGAGGCGGTATCACCTGATCAGGGAGATCGTGGATCGCCTGGAGATCGAGGTTCAGAGGGTTGCTTCAGAAGATAACACTGCAGATCCATTCACCAAGGCCTTGCCCCAGAATCAGTTCGAGCGACTGATCGAGATGATAGGTCTTCGATACGCCAGTACATGGCCTTAGTGCAAGTGGGAGATTGTTAGTGTATATGCCCTAGAGGCCATTACTGTATCATATTAGTCTGTATATTACTTGATGGAAGCTTGGGATATTCACAGTTGTATATACAATCTTGCTCGAAATGGTAGTATGCTACTTGGTTTGTCTCTGCTTTAATATGTGCATGTGTTTCTTTTAGCATATCGCTTATATACATATTAGTAGAGCCCTTAGGATCTTTTCTTGATTACCAGCGTTGTGATAGCGCTCACACTCGTGGGGGCTGGGTAATCCATAAGCATATCCTTATACAGGTCCCTGGTCGTTGGACTATCGAGACAGGGCATCGATACTCCGGAGTAGAATAGCGTATGCGCTTCTCATCCCAGTGTGGGAGACGGTCTGTCCCACAGTCGTCAGTACGTCGTACTTGAGATAGTATGCGGGTGCTCGTTAGGTTACGAGTACACTGGACAGGACTCGTCGGGAAATGTTGGTTGGTATTATACCTATCGTCAGTTATCAGTTCCCAGGTGACATGAGTACAGCTTAGTCCGCTGACTTGACACTGTCACTTCGCCTCGAGTGTGTTCCCACTACACTTTGATTACTACCCTACCACGGCTCAAAGGAGTCGTGCAAACAAGTAGTTTTTGGGTGCAGTCCCGAAGCACTTGGAGGCAGTGACGGTTAGACAGGATTCGTCTCTCCCGGTATTGGGGGTTGACATCGCGCTGTGTCCAGGAGAGCCATTACACAAGTAGTCCCTGGCCTGGGCAAGCGAGATATACTCGTAGGTTTCCAGTGTTATCTCAGGGTGTTCTGGGCTACACTCCGACACGACTTGTACCGCTATTAGGGGACTGACGTTCACCGCCCCTCTAGGCCCGCCATGCGATGTATCAGACGAAAAGACCGGACTGTACGGAGACTGTCACATACAGGCTCAGTAGGAGTTCAGATGGGGTCACCTCGTCAGTCTTCTTATCGGCATCTACCTGGGAACCGTTACGTACAGCTAGTGCCGCTTGCAGTCTGTGGTTAAACCCACTGCCAGCATAGTGTCGAGTCTTTAGAGTCCCACACAGAGAGCTATTCGCCTTTAGGCAAAATGAGTAGAGGTCGCATGGTTTTGCGACAGGGTTCGTTCACATCCGCGCACTTGTGCACGTTTGCTTTCCGGACAGCTTATACTAGCGGGCTTTGGTTTAAGCCAGATCCTAGTATATGATTTGGGATTGGTTTTATCTCTTTGTATTCGTGTTCCTCAGATCACGAATGCGGGTGCGTATGCACAGTTGATTGAGTCAGAGGAAGAGGACTTTGATTAGGGCTAATAACCATTGTCATTTTATTAACCCTAATGCTTATGTGTGTATTATGGTTAATTGATATTAGTTTAATATAATTGTGCATGGTTAGGGTTGTTGACCATTTGACATTCTTGACTTGTTGACCTAGGTTGACACTTTGACCATCATCATTTCATTTGGAAGATGCTCTTTTATCCTTGCAATTTGCATTAAAAATGAAATGATAATGGTCATGTCTTGATTAAGCCATGACAATTATCTCACTAATTATCAATTTACAATAATTCACACATATATGTGAGAATGATTCATAATTCTTATATTTCTATCATATACTTTCTCTCTCTTGCTCTTCTTCTTCCTCAAGCTCTCCCCTCTCATGTGTTTAGAAACACTTGAGCTTGAGAAAAACCTCTTCTTGATAATCTCTACTCTCTTCTAGAGTTCTAGGATTAGCACTTCTAGCACCCTAGTTACTTCTAGCTTGAAGTTGAAGCCAAAGGTTGAGGCTTTCTGGTGGATCCTTCTTCGACGTGAGAAGACGACAAAGGTGATCTCTTTCTACTACTCCAAGGAGCAAGGAGAGAAGGACATAAAGCCCTAGGTATAACCATTCTTACTTGTAGCTAATTTCTAGTTAGCTTTAGCTAGTTTTTGTTTAGCAAAGATCCTCCTTTGTCTAGTCCATGTTGCCTAGAGAAGTAAAAATCCGATTTTTATTCCGTTTTCCGCCTCCCCGCAAGCACCGGGGTGGGCAACGTGGACTTACAACTTTCAGTAGTAGTTTTTGGTTCTGGAATTTCTTCCAGTTCTATTTCTCTCCCACTTGTATCTTTTTCTATAAACTGCTGTTCTAGAAAATGGGCATTACGAGAAACAAAAACCTTTTGTTTCTCTGCGTAATCGAAATAGTACCCCTTGGAGTTCTTTGGATATCCCACAAACTTGCACTGTACTGATCGTGCCTCTAGTTTGTCCGCATGCTGCTTTTTAACAATAGCTGAACATCCCCATATCTTCAGATACTGAAGATAGGGTTTCTTCCCACTCCACATCTGATATGGCGTAGTAGGCACAGTCTTGGTAGGAACCCTGTTCAAAAGATATGCCGCTGATTCTAGCGCATAACCCAAGAAAGATCGTGGTAACTCAGCATTACTCATCATGGAACGTACCATATCAAATAGGGTTCGATTCCGTCTCTCCGATACACCGTTATGCTGTGGAGTGTATGGAGGAGTAAGCTGAGAGAGAATTCCTTTCTCTTTTAGGTAACCTAGGAACTCGGCACTTAAGTATTCACCACCTCGATCAGATCTCAGTGTCTTGATACTTTTGCTGGTTTGGTTTTCTACTTCATTCTTATACTCTTGGAATTTCTCAAAAGCCTCGGATTTAAGTTTCATCAGAAAAATGAATCCGTACCTAGAATAATCATCCGTAAAAGTAATGAAATAGGAAAAACAACCTCTTACATGTGTAGACATTGGACCACATACATCGATATGTATATGTCCTAAGAGCTCGCTCGCTCTTACTCTATGTCCAGTGAATGGAGCCTTTGTCATCTTTCCTTTGAAACATTATTGACAAGTGGCATAAGTTTTATATTTGAACGAGTCCAAATATCCTTCTCTTTGTAACTTAGTTAACCTTGTCTCATTGATGTGACCTAGTCTACAATGCCATAAGAAAGCTTTATTTTAATCTGGAGACTTTCTTTTTAGTGTGTTCTGGACATTGAAAATCTGTAATTGGTTTAAGACATATATACCGTTATCCAGTGTGCCGGACCCAATCAAAATATGATTAAGGTGGATGTTAACAACATCGCTTACAAACGTGAAATCAGAACCTTTATTTGATAACAAGGAAACTGATATGATATTACACGTTAAACTAGGTACACAAAAACAGTTATGTAAAACCAAAATATGTCCACTCGTCAATCCCAGGTGATAATCCCCTACGGACACAGCTCCCACGCTAGCTCCGTTAGCAACCTGGAGGGTCATATCACCAACCTTCATCACTCTACGGTTTCTCAGTTCCTGCAATGAATTGCATATATGAGATCTTGATCCGGTATCCAATACCTAGGAAGTAGAGTTGATTGACAGACAATTCTCAATTACATACACACCTGAAGTCGAAGCCACAGCTTGCTTCGGTTTCTGGTTCTTGGCGTTCCACGCCTTGCAATCTTTCTTCCAGTTCCATTTCCTATGACAATGGAAGCACTCATCCTTGGCCACTACTGGTACCGCAATCTTTTTCTTTCCCTTCGCTCCCACCTTACTAACACCTCCTCTAGGTTTGATGGCGGCCTTATTCTTCCTTCCTTTGGCCTTAGCCTTGGACCTTGAAGAAGAAGCACTGCGAACAAACATAGCGGGTGTATCCCTTGCCTTCTGCAAGGTGCCCTCTGCACTCCTCAACATGTTAAGGAGTTATGAAAGTTCAACTTCTTTTCTGTGAATGTTGAAATTTAGAATAAACTGGGCGTAGGTGGAAGGAAGGGACTGGAGAATCAAGTCTGTATAGAGCTCATTATCCAAAGTTGTCCCAAGTCTGCGAGCTCTTCTATATAGCCAATTATCTTTAGGACATGTTCTCCTACCGATGATCCGACGGCCAACCTCGCTTGAAACAAGTTCTTTGAGGTCTCGTATCTTGCTATACGAGATTGCTCTCCATAAAGTTCCTTTGTATGGAGAAATATGGCATCAAGATCCATATCGTCGTGCCTCCTCTGATGTTCATTATTCATCGAGGTAAGCACGATGCACTTGGCCTTCGCGCAATCTAATTCCCAGGTTTTGCTGATTTTGTTATCCGCAATACTGGATTTGGGACCAGGGACAACAGGTGCCTTAGTGATGAGGTCATACCCCAATCTGTCATAGGTCAAAGCGATTTTGACATTCCGCAGCATATCTTTATAGTTTGGCCCTGTCAATATATTTTTTTCTAGTAGTAACTTATGTCATGTCATTTTCTGGGTCGCTGCAATTAGGAGAGAGAGAAAGAACACTTTAGCATGATGCTCTTGCAAGTTTAGAGTGGTTTTTAGTTTATCTAAACTGGATGGCTCCCACTGTTTCTCGAATCCCTCCTCAAACCAAAAAGGAAGAACTAGCCAAGACTATTCTCACTGTACAATACTTGCTTAACCGTCCAGCCAGGCCGGTGTCGGTACTTCGAGGGAGGTTTTCCAACGCTTTCGCGAAGTTCCTTAATTAAATAACCTCTTTTCTCTGGGGGCGTAGCCCCGCTGACACCTTTCTCGGCACCTACTTGGTTTATAGCATTGATCGTTAAGTGACGAATCTCCTGATGAGTAGCATATACTCACAGTAGGATCGGGATCCAAATATCATCGTGTGATAATGTTGAAGGAATCCTACCAACATTCATCAAACTCCAAATGGTATGCATCTCTTTGCAAATTTCAGTTTCTTTAGAAATTCCCGATATAAATTTCTGCCCCATGCTCTTAAGACCTTGGCGTTGGTCAAAATGTCATAAGTCACATGTCAAGTTCAACCCATCACTATCTTGTTAATTTGAACCCATCCGTACATACCCCTGACGTTGGCCAAATGATAATACGACTATCCCAAACTAACTAATCTATTTATGCAACAAATGAATACCCAGCAGCTACCAAACAGTATGCCTTGGCGTTGGTCAAAATACATAGCTTGAATACTACTGAATACCCAAATGAAATGACGGAGGGCTACGAATGGTTTTGGCGAAACCGTGAACATAGTGAACTTGATATGACCGAAGGAACCTGATAGCTTTTAAAAGGAGTGGTTAAAGATCCGCAATTAAAAAATATCTTCTGTTTTAAAAATAACCGAGTGGTTTCTTTTAAACTGTTCCAACGATTCAACTTTGGTTTATTTTCTTTGCATTAATAATAATGCGTCCCATCATTAACCTATCATTGCAGAAAACAACGAAAATACAACGTCCTCTTATACCATCCGCATTCGCCACTGGGTCCCGTCATCACCCGTTAGGTTACTTAACTAACGACAGAGCGGGGGCTGGGATAGCGCAGGTGTAAAACATAAGTGACGTCTAAATAGCTATCATATATATATATATATATATATATATATATTGTACATTCGCCTGATGCAATAATAGGCATTCCAGATCACAGATGAATATTATTGGATATACAAGCAATCCGCGTTTCCTTTGATCCTACAACGAAAGACGGATTACACAGTTGTGATGAATAGCCATTACCCCACCCTAGACCCCTACGGGTACGAAAAACTACCCGCCAAGTACCCGAAGTGAAGCGGTCTCCCTCAACAACGTGAGTAGGCCACTAAACACTTCAAAGTACCCGGTAGTTTGTGCACCCCACCTTGGGTCTATCCTAGGAGCAAAAACAGTAAAATGAAATAATACAACGGTGGCTACAACCGCAACCTGGATGTGCCCCGCAAAATAATATTACAACATATTACAATTACAACGAATGAATGAATATAGAAACCCATCTCAAACCCCGGCTAATCATCACAACAATCCAATCAAGTTCATAATCACAAACAGTAAAATCATTACAGAAATGTGCAACCCCCTGCCAACCGACATACTAGCAGTTAGGGGAGGTTTACGAACACATTATACAATTCACAGATATAATCTAATTAGCCAAACATCGTATAATTTCGATCGAGCAAACACATTAGATTCTACTCAAAAACTTCTCTGTGCACCTCAGACTTGAGCAGAAAATAAACATTCCAGAAATAACAAAATAACCATAGAAGAGATCTGGGGAAATTTGGGTTGAATCGGCCCCAACTCGGCGGCGGATCCGCGGCCGATCGCTTGGATGGGCCGCGGTTCCGCGGCATCGTGGCCGATTCAGGAACCCAATTTTCTCCAGAATTCTTATATTTTCCTGCATGTAATTTTAGTGGTCCCTGAAAAAATTTTAGACCTCATTTTAAATTCGACAAAAACTTGGTGATTTCGATGTTTTTTCCGGTTCGTTTTGAGTTAGAAATTCTAACGACTTTGCTAATAAGTTAGTTATTGTTTAGCGAGGCTCTGATACCACTGTAAGTCGCGTTGTACACCCCACGACTTGCGGGGAGGCGGAAATATGAAATACAATCATTTTGTTTGAAGCAACATCGACTAACCGAAAGGATCTTTGCTAAACTATAACTAACACTAACATAGGAGTTGTTAACTACTATGGAAGAAGATTATACCTAATGAACCGTGTCCTTCTTCTTCTCGTTATCCACCTCCTCGTTGGCCTCCTCTATGTAATAGACGATCCGCTCGAGAGCTTCTACTCCAAGCTTTGCCTCTAATCTTGAGGTAACTAGGTTTCTTTAGTTGCTAATCAAAGTCACCTAGATGATATAGAGTATGGTTACGGATTAAATAGTCTAGCTAATCATTGATCTCAACACATGAGAGGGTAGGATTAGGGTTTGAAGAGAGAGAGCTTGAGGAGAAAGAAGGTGAGCAAGATTTTAATATGAAAATGTTTCTCACTTCTAATATATCATGAAACATAAAGAAAATCAAATAAATAAATCTAAATGATTTATCATCATGCTTCATTTAATATATGCAATGAATCATCAAGTGAGTAATTAAGTAATAAATGCTTCATTAACTCACTTGAATGATTCATCTAATAAGTCACAAATGCATTTAATGTAAATGCCACCTAAACCCTCAAGTCACCATACTTCTATATGCTTCCCGCCAAATTACGAGAACGCCCCTCCTATCCGTGAAAACACGGAAAAACTTTTGAATGTATAAATCCAATAATCCGATACTAGAATCTGGCTTAAACCAAAGTCGACTAGTAAAAACTGTCCGAACATCGTATATGCGTTTAAACACGTATGCGTCCGAACCCTTGTCGTAAAACCATACGACCTCTATATCGTTTCGCCTGGAGCAGGGAAACTCTCTGTGTGGGACTCTAAAGACTCGACTACTACGCTGGCAGTGGGTTTAACCACAGACCGCAAGCGGCAATAGCTGTACGTAACGGTCCCCAGGTAGATGTCGATAAGAAGGCCGATGAGGAAACCCATCTGAACTCCTACTAAGCCTGATGTGACAATCTCCGTACAGTCCGGTCTGTTCGTCTAGGACTATCGCATATCGGGCCTAGGGGCGGCAAGCGTCAGTCCCATAAAAGCGGTATAAGTCGTGTCGGAGCGAAGCCCATTACACCTTGAGAAACTACTGGAAAACCTACCAGTAAATCTCGCTTGCCCTGGCCAGGGACTTTGCGTAATGGCTCTCTGACACAGCGCGATATCAACTCCCAATACCGGGAGAGACGAATCCTGTCTAACCGCCGCTGCCTCCAAGTTCTCGGGACTGCACCCAACTGCTACCTGTTTGCACGGCTCCTTTGAGCCGTGGTAGGGTAGCAATCTAAGAACAGTTGGACACACTCGAGGCGAAGTAGCAGTGTGAAGTCTGCGGACTATGTTGTACTCATGTCACCTGGGAACTGTTAACTGACGACGGGTATAATACTAACCAACAGTTCCCCGCGAGTCCTGTCCGGTGTCCCCGTAACCCAACGAACACCTGTATACTATCTCCAGTACGGCGTACTGATGGCTGTGGGATAGACCATCTCCCCAACTGGGATGAGAAGCGTACACACTAGTCTACTCCGGAGTATCGATGCCCTGTCTCGATAATCCTACGACTAGGGACCTGAAAAAGGATGTGCTTGTAGACTACCCAGCCCCCACTAGTGTGACTGCCATCACAACGCTAGTAGTCAAGCAAGATCCTAAGGGCTCTATCAATATGTACACACATATTAAGATAGATAAAACCAAGTAGCATACTACCATGTTTAGCAAGACAGTTATATAACTGTGAATATCTCAAGCTTCCATTAAGTAATATACAAGCTAGTATGATACAATAATGGCCCCTAGGGAATATACACTAACAAGAAATGGGGGAAATGAGAAGGGGCTGCTTCTGTTGATGGGCTCGGCTGGATAGGCAGGGGGAGAGAGAGGGAGGTGGGGAAAAAGTCTAGGTTATACCCAAAAGTCAAAGCCCAAACTTATATATTCATTTAATTTCAATTCCTTTGTTTTATTTTCTCTTGCAAATCAAGTGGGAAAAATTGAGGGGGCAGCCATGTCGTGTGTGGGTGTGGGTGTGGTTTGGGCAGGAGTTCTCAAGTCAAGGGAAACCCACTTAGCTCAATGATGTAACATGCAATGAATTCTATTTTGCTATTTCCCTCCATTTAAGTATTTTTCTTCGAAATTTTCTAAAGCCGTTATACGAATTCATTTCATTTCAAAAATGACATGTTAAAATTTCATTTAATGTGTTATGATGCACAAAATTTGTTTCAACTCATTCCAATTTGTAATTTCCCTTAATAAAATGTATTAGTGACGGCTTAAAATAATATTAAAATAATTAATTTCGGAAAATTTTTCCAAAAAATTAGAAATTTTACCAGTGACTCAATAAATACCAAATACTAGCAATTATATAGCTAGAATATGTATATTTAATTTTATATTAAAAGATATTTATATTTTGACTTTTTACGGAAAACACCCGTATTTTACCGATTTTCCAAAATTACACCTAAACGATTTTCAAAATGTTACAAAATCAAAGCACAGTGGGAACCACACAAGACACTATGACGATCTTGGGTCTACAGAATATCCTGTACAAGTGTCCCTAGAGAACAGCTATCTGACGATAGGTATGGTACCATCTAGGAGTTCTCGGTGAGTCATGTTCGGTGTACACATTCTCTAATGAGCACCTGTGTACAATATTTGATGTCAAACACCAATGGTTGTGGGATTAACCATCGTCTCATACAGGGTCAAGAAATGTACACACTATTCTACTCTAGAATATCGTTGCCCTGTCTCGATATCCCCTCGACTAGGAACTGTTAAAGGATGTGCTTGCGGGCTACACAAGTCCCACTAGTATGATCTACATCATAGTCCTGGTAGTCAAGCCTACATCCTAAGGGCTTTATCAATATGTTTCAGAGAGACAGTCTACTAATATATGGGTACATATTAAGATAAAGAGCAACATGATAGCATACTATCATGTCAACCAAGAAAGTCCTCTCTATATATGTCTAAGCATCCACTATGTCATACAATAATAGCCTCTAGGGCATATATATTCCTAACATCCCATACCCAACTTCTCAAAAAGTCGCCCAAATTGCGCTACTGGAAGGGCCTTGGTGAGTGGATCCATGGTGTTTTTCTTCGTGTCTACTCTCCGAACATCGATCTCACCGCGATCAACTATCTTCCGTATCAGGTGATGTCGCCTCAGGATATATCTGGAATGCTGATGGGATGGTAGTCAAGCCTACATCCTAAGGGCTTTATCAATATGTTTCAGAGAGACGGTCTACTAATATATGGGACATATTAAGATAAAGAGCAACATGATAGCATACTATCATGTCAACCAAGAAAGTCCTCTCTATATATGTCTAAGCATCCACTATGTCATACAATAATAGCCTCTAGGGCATATATATTCCTAACATCCCATACCCAACTTCTCAAAAAGTCGCCCAAATTGCGCTACTGGAAGGGCCTTGGTGAGTGGATCCATGGTGTTTTTCTTCGTGTCTACTCTCCGAACATCGATCTCACCGCGATCAACTATCTTCCGTATCAGGTGATGTCGCCTCAGGATATATCTGGAATGCTGATGGGACCTGGGTTCCTTGGATAATGCCATAGCCCTATTATTATCACAATACAAGGGTATTGGATCAATAATGGTTGGAACCACTCCAAACTCTAAGATGAACTTCCGCATCCAAACAGCTTCCTTGGCAGCATCAATTGCAGCAATGTACTCAGCTTCTATCATTGAGTCTGCAACGGTGTCCTGATTGGAACTTTTCCAATTGACCGCCCCTCTATTGAGGGTAAATACAAAACATGAGATAGACTTGATGTCATCCTTGTCACTCTGGAAGCAGGAATCGGTAAAGGCCTCCATTTGGAGATCCCCGTTACCATACACCAAGAACATTTCTTTAGTCCTTCGAAAGTACTTAAGAATGTTCTTCACAGCTGTCTAGTGTTTCTCCCCTGGATTGGATTGATACCTGCTTACTACACTCGGTGCGTAAGCTACATCTGGACGAGTATATGATATCACGTACATGATAGACCCTACCGCGGAAGCGTAGGGTATAACACTCATGCGATCCCTCTCTTCATCAAACTTTGGACAAAAGTCTTTGGAAAGGGTGATTCCATGACAAGCGGGTAAATTACCTCACTTGGAATCTTTCATACTAAACCTCTTTAGTATGGTGTCTATGTATCTAGATTAGGACAATCCCAACATTCTCTTAGATCTATCTCTATAGATCTTAATGCCTAGAATGCACGAGTCATCACCCAGGTCCTTCATGGAGAACCTTTGTGATAGGAATAGTTTGACTGATTGTAGCATAAGAACATTATTTCCTATCAAAAGAATGTCATTCACATACAATATGAAGAATGTGACTGTACTCCCTACAATCTTTTTATAAATGTAAGGTTCATCTACGTTTTTGATAAAATTAAACTCTTTGATTGTATTATCAAAGCAGATGTTCCAACTCCATGATTCTTGCTTTAATCCATAGATGGATTTAAGTAACCCGCATTCCTTTTCGCTGCTCCTACTGTCAATGAAACCTTCTGGCTGGTCCATAAAAACGCATTCTTCTAAATCACCATTTAGAATTGCAGTTTTAACGTCCATCTGCCAGATTTCATATTCGTAGTAAGCAGAAATAGCAAGTAGGATTCGAATGGATTTAAGCATAGCTACTAAAGAAAAATTCTCATCATAGTCCAATGCTGGTCTTTGACGAAATCCTTTCGCTATAATTCTAGATTTATAGGTCTCTACCTTTCCATCCACACCAATCTTTTTCTTAAAGATCCATTTGCACCCTATGGGTTTTACTCCAGAAGGTGCAACTTCCAAAGACCAAACTTTGTTGGTGTGCATGGATTCCATTTCAGATCGCATGGCATCCGGCCATTTCACTGAGTCACTACTCGTGATAACTTGCTGAAATCTAGTAGGGTCATCATCTTCCATGATTCAATCTTCTCTATCACCATCAATGAGGAAACCATAGTATCTCACTGGTGGATGAGAAGTCCTGCTAGATCTACGAAGTGACTGAGGCTCGTTGGGTTCTATCGAAACTACAGGTTAAACCAAATCGTTAGTAGTTTTTTGTGGCTCTGGAACTTCTTCCAGTTCTACCGTTTTGCCAATAATATTATTTGTAAAAAAACTCATTTTCTAAAATTGTGGCATATTGAGAAACAAACACTCTTTTTTCCTCCTTGTGGTAGAATAGATATCCATATGAATGTTTAGGATATCCCAAAAGGATCTCAAAAGGACTAACTTGCTTAAAGGATCTCAAAAGGACCTACAATTCTGGGACTAAGCTTCCCAATACTCAACACACCATTTCATCGGAAAAATCTGTAGCAATACATGATCTCCTATTGCGAACTCATGTCTGCGACAACAACTGTCGGCATAAGACTCCTGTCTGCACTGGGCTGCCCTCATCCTGACCTGAATCAACTGGATCTTCTCCATAGTCTCATGACTAGCTGGGGTCCAAAATCCTACTCTTGCAGAGTCAGAAAAACAGACTGGCGATCGACACCACCTACCAAACAAGGCCTAAAGGTTGCCAATTGGAATGTCTCCTAACAACAGCTATCGAAGGAGAACCCGAACAATTGCAAGTGACGATCCCAACTGCCCACAAACACTTAGTACGTACGCACAAGCCTATCCTCTAGAGTTTGTATTGTCCGCTCTCACAAACCATCGGCTTACAGATGGAAAAGCGGAGCTGAAGCTCAACCAGTAACCAAGGCTTCCTGAAGCTTCTGCCAACGAGGGCTAGCGAACGAGGTGCCTCTATTGGATACAACGCATGAAAGAACTCCGTGCAAACGTACAAACTTACCGAAGAACAACAGAGCAAACTGAGCATAACCGGACAACAAACACCCAAATGGAGTCACACCTTGACTAAACCTAGGTAGACACCACAACGAAATCAAGGAGATCTGCTCCCATTCCTACTCCGGAACGGTTAAAGGTTGCAACGCTCCTGCCGGTCTTCAAATGCTCAACCTTAGCTCATAACAGGTCAGACACCTCGAAACGAAATCTGAAACTTCACACTTCATCCCTTCCCACCTGTAACTAACTCTCAAGTCACATTACATCTTGGTGGCACTTGGGGTGAACACAGAAAGCTGGCTGATGTGCCTGCTTTGGGACCACGCGTCTGTACCTATCAGTATCAGGTACACACCAACGAGTCCGGAACGTAGCATACCCTGGTCGTAAATCAAGAACTCTGAATCTTTACCAGCCAAACATGCTCAGAATCTCAGAAAAACGAGCATCGGCGGGCTGTGCCTCATGAAAACGATTAAGTAAAAGTGGACGCGCGCGGACATGATCAAGTTGTCCCCTCAGTAGAGGCGAACTTAAGCTATACTCAACGATCGCACAAGAACTGTAAATCTGCAGAAGACTGTCTCAGAACTGCGCACAATTGGGACAAGCTAACCCTGGGTCTACGACTCAAGCATCAGGTACCACAATCGCCTTGCCACAGGTAATAAAAGATCACACAATCACAATCCTTGACAAGCTCCATCCAACGGCGCTGTCTCAACCAGATCCTGCTACAGAAAGATGTACATTAAGCTCTGGTGGTCCGTGAAAATCTGACACGACTCCCCACACAAGTAGTGTCTCTAAATCTTCAACCCACGACCACCGCGGCCATCTCTAGATCATGAGTGGGATATCCTGCTCGTACTTCCTCCAACTGTCGGGAAGCAAAAGCGATAACTCTAAAATGCCTCATTAACGCAAAATCAAGCCCCACTCGTGAGACATCACAGTTAAACAACAAAGTCGCCCGATCCAGAAGGCAAAGATAGAACTGGTGCAGTCGTTCACCGAGTCTTCAACTGCTGAAAACTCGGCTCGCATGCCACAGTCCAAGAAAAAGAACCTCCTTCCCGGTCAGTCCAGTCAACGGTGCAGCGATACTCAAACAATCCTGCATGAAACGGCGGTAAAAACCTACTAAGCCCAAAACCGCGGACAACTGTCCCCGTTGCAAGTCTGGGCCAAGCTGTACGGCCTCGATCTTCCTCGGGTCCATACGAATACCGTCTCCCGCAACTACAAGACCTAGGAAGACAACACAATCAAGCCAGAAGGAACACTCCGAGAATTTAGCAAACCGCCGGGGCTCTCCCAATGTCTGCAAAGCAAATCCTCAAGTGCTGCTCAAGTTCCTCACGACACATTGGAATAGACCAGAATGTCATCAATAACACAACAATCAACTGGTGGAGGAACGGCCTGAAGAAGCCTGGTTCATCACATCCTTGAATGCTGCTAGGGAAATTGGTGAGTCCAACGACACCACCAAAATTCATACTGCCCGTAGCACGCACAAAAAGCAGCCTTCGGAATGTCATCACTCGAAACCTGCAATGTATGATGACCCGATAACAAACAAACTACGAAAATGTCTCGCACTCTGGAGCAAGTCGAACAAATCGTCAATGCGAGGTAAAGGATACCTATCCGCAGCGTAGCTCGGTTCAATTGACGATCAATCAACACACAACCTCAAACTGCCGTCTTTGTCCCTGAAGAACAGTATAGGAGCTCCCCAAAGCGAAACATTTGGACATACAAGTCCCCCTATCTAGCAACTATGCAGCTGATCCTTATGCTCCTTAAGCTCCGCCGGCTCATCTGGAACAAAGTCGGAAACTCCCGCAAGATAGGAACCCGGTCCAACAAACCCACTGTGGCTCCGGTATCATAAATGAAAGCCAAGAATCCTCGACATCCTCTCGTCTAAAGCTGACTAGTGAAAAAGGCTAAATTCAAGCTGTGATGGGCGTCACCACTGTCCCCCTGCACAACAAGAACTGACTCGACGGGAAACAAAACCTGAATGTTTCCTCACGGCAGTCCATAGACGCCTAGCACGTAGCTAACCAGTCCGTGCCCAGGAGAATGTCAAATCCAACATCTCTGGAAGGATTAAAATGACGGACGAATATCTATCTCCTATCCGATTGGCACATGACCGAAATACGTGTCGCGCAACAAAAGAATCGCTGAAATAAATTAACACAACAAAAGGATGATCTAGCTAACATGACTTTCCTCATCCCAAGCCTCTGCTACTTCCACGACGTGCATAAAACCTGTCACGGCGACTGAACCTCTGTCTCTGGGCTGGAACACCTGCACGAGCCCTCCTCTGTCCTCAAACTCCCATAGTCTCGGAAAGACGCCCCTCTTCAAATAGGGCTGATAGCAAGGAATAACTGTGTAACAGGGTTGAAAACCTCCTGTCGCTGCGCTCGACTTGTCTCAACCAACGACCTCATCATCTGGCGCAAATCCTGCATCTCTGCCTCAAGCCTAGCGATACGATCTATCGAAGGCGGATCAATCTGCTCCTATGCAACGAGCGTGCCATCCTGGTCATTCCTCATCCCACACAAGTCAACTCTGACCTTGGCTCTCGCTGCATCACTCCGAGTCCTCATGGTCATCAGCGACAAAGGCTATAAATGGAAATAGGATTCGATATGAACACGGAAATCGAATCACAAGGATATGTATCATCAAGGAAGGAATTTCAAGCAATTACAACTTAGGTCACTTTAGGCGGAGTGCCGTGTCGTAAGTATGCCGCGGACATACACACACTACGTTACTCTGCTTAAGCTACCTACTCCATCATATCAAGGTCGTCCTACACACCGAAATGTAAAACCTAGCGCTCTAATACCAACTTTGTCACGACCCAAAATTTGGTACGTGACGGCCCTTAAACTATGCAACGTCTACAGGCGTAACGTAATTTAAGTAATCCGAAAACCCAACAATCTAAACCATCAAAACTAGTAGGTGATAAGAACATTGTTAAAACTTTTGAAAATCTCAAGTACAAATTCTTTAAAGTCCAACTTTACTTTCTTAAAAATTTTGGCAGCACCTCCTTTGTAAAAACTAACCCAAAAAATGGGTACAACATAAATATAAGTAATGCATCCCCAACAGGGAGCAAATCCATGTCCAAAAGTGGAAAACAACCACCACAACAGATATACGATGCCGTAGCGAAGAAATAAAAGACGATATAAGTAAAACTGCATAAAAGACATCCAAGTCACCAAAATATACAATATTGTCCTCACATCAAGTCTCAAAGTCATACACATGAAAGTGGTAGATGGAGAGTATAGGATAAAACGAATATACAATAAGCAACATCGGATAACCACAAAACCCACCTATAGCAAAACTGCACGCAGTCAGCCATAGTGGTATCCGCCGCAAAATATGATACGATAGGAAGAAGCCCTGCCTCGACTACTCTGAGGGAAACCTTGCAAACCCTGTGGCACAACGGGGGTGAGTTGCCAACTCGTGAATAGTAAATAACATATGCAGGTAATCGCAAGTATGCACATACAGCGCGAATCTAATGCATTCAAGCTGATAGCAATAAATGGCCATATGTACGCAATAGTCATGAAAGGTATTCTATCAGGTATTACTAATACATGAAGCAATTAATGGCAATATGTATATGCAACAGTCATGAAAGATACTCTATCAGGTACTACTAATACATGAAGCAATAAATGGCAATATGTATATGCAACAGTCTAGAAAGGTACTCTATCAGGTACTGCTAATACATGAAACAATGCATATCATATAAATGAGGAGTATGGAATAAAACATGTCATCCTCACGGAATCCTGACCTCGTGGCAGGACCAAAGTCCATCAAGACAATCTAACATCCTAAATTTCTTCAAATCAACCCCAAATTGGCCCGCATATCCTGTAAGTCTCATATATCCTGAGTGTCCAATACCAAGTAAATCTCATATGACCAGTATCCAATATCAAGTAAATGTCATATAACCAGTATCCAATATCGAGTATGTCTCATGAAACCTGAGTGTCCAACATCTACACCCAAAAACATCATGAAAACAAGTGTCTAGCATCGACACAAAAATACTCATCTCTGAGGCACCGTCACTTGGGACTGGCCCTCCTATGTCATGTACGTACATCCTATGGAACCTGAGTGTCCACCACCCGCAATCGACAAGGGCATATGCGTACATAACCTCGATCGGTATTCCTCAGATATCCGTCGAGTCCAAATACTATCACCGGTTGGCACACACCCCCAACCAGGCTCATCGGCATGTACCGTCGATCTTCTTGCCCCGGGAAAACAACGGAGTTCCACCATGTACCCGCACACGGCCCACGACACCTCCTCGCATGGGGTATATATAAGCTCAAAACCGAGTAATCTCATGGTGGAAGCTGAAATATCATATCAAGAGAAACCAGTTTTTTCAAATAATGCATAATTTCATGAAACAACCACGGTCCTCAAATCCAGAAAACATCAAGTAATGAATGAGTATAACTGCATGAATCAATACATATATATTAGCGTCCCATTCCACTAATATATATATATATATATATATATATATATATGCATATATAACAGCGTCCCATTCCACTGTTATATATACTTAGGAGTAAAAATATCAGAGAACATCATATGATATCCATGAATGTAATATATGCAACATGAAACAGTAATATGAGCATATAAAAGAAAAACCGCTATTTAACTGCAACAAGTTAATATATATATATATATATATATATATATATATATCACGCGGTTCCTAATTTCTCCAAGTCCATACAATATCAAATAAAGGTGAATATGTAGCTATAGCCAGGTATGCGTAACTATGTTAGCATAGCAAAATATGTGTATCTTCCTATCAATAATGATGTAATACCCTCCAGGTATATGTATAAGTATGTATGCAAGAAGTACATGTAGCTATGTCTCATATGTGTATATACCTATCCGTAATGGTATAATACCATATTGGTATAAGGGTAACTAGCAGGTAAGCATGTCAAGGAATATGTGTAAGAATGTAGATATACAGGTATGCTATATGTCATATGCACAAAGAAAATGAGGATCATGTCTCAATGTCCTTAAGCAATACAGTATCACATATGTATAGGTGTTGTGCGTGTCATGGCAATTATCGACGGTCTGTGTGTAGCATACAATTAGTGTTCGTGAAACATGAACCGTTAATAATGGTGTTGTGTCTCATTAATACTAAGTCCATGCACAATAGGAAATAAGGTATGCAACAAAGGTACACATGCACAATCAATATCCATATACATCTAACCAATAGTCATATCATTTAATCTATCCCAGTCACATAACGCTATGCGGGCGATTCCTCTGTAAATGTTAAATCTACTCAAAACAATCTTGGCTAAGTAAATCCAACCACTCACTTTTCCTTCTTCGCAGCGCCCGAAGTCCCCAACTGCTATCCTGAAAGCATATAACAATATAACAAGTGTATATTAGCAATCGACCAATAACACGTACCAACTACGTTTGACCGACGCACCAACTCCAACATACTCTCAAGTGTTCGTCAAGTGGCTAACGCGCGTAGCGACACTACGAAACCAACTCAAGAGAAAAAGCTACATAAAGACACGAATGATATCGGCACAACCCTAGCTGGGAACGCAAAGCGACACAACTACCAAGTCTAGACCCTGATTGTACCGATCACGCATTCACAACACACTAATAAACGTGGAATCTAATATAAATAACGTCGCAACGTCAAAAGAAACCCACGGCAAAACTTACCGAAATCTAGTAAGTAACAAATATCATTTTAGCTCAAAGCTACAAGTTTTTACCAAAACTAGAATTTACAAACATCACAATATAGCAAGATTAAACCATACACACCAATAATATAATTTTAATCTCACCTAATTAGGATTTAGTAAAAACTTAGTTTGCTAATTAACTTAATTTACAATTAGGAAATTATCACTTAACAAACTAGCAACTAGATTTAGTTTTCTTCAAGTCTTAACTTATCACTTAACCTTTTCACTAATCAAAACCTAACTTGATTATCCAAAAACCATTTCTTGAATTTCAAAACATGCAATTAAAAGCTCTAATTAAACATCTTATATGCTAATTAATGATTTAGAAACAACAAATAAAGATTAGGGTTAGGGTTTTATACCTCCATAAAAGATCCATGATCAAGCAACAATTCCAAAATTAACCCTCCAAAAAGCTATCTTTCATGAAGATCCAAGCATGTTTTGTAAAGAAGGAAAATGGGAAATGATTTATTTATGTGTTTGTAAGATAAATTTATGATTTTTGATGTATTTTGTGATCTTGAAAGAGTTGAAATGAGGTGAGATGAGAGAGAGGGCAGCAAAGAGACTGGCCGGCAAAAATGAAGGAGGAGGGTTTTTTGTGAAAAAGTGTGGAAAAAATCTAGAAGAAAAACAAAACAAAAGCTTTAATTACAATGCCACCTCTAAAACCCTTTTCTTTTCTAATTAAATTTTTTCTTAAAGTCAACAAATATCTAGATATTTTCCTAGGATATTTTCAAGGATGGATTAGTGCTAAACTAGTGATTAACTTAGCATAGATTCACATTAGCATTAAATAACCCAAGCAAAAATGTAATTAACATTAATTAAGTGCATAATTAACAACTTAAAATAATATTTTAATTAAGAAAAATTATTAAAATACACAGAAATTACAAGTGGCTTACGAAAACCAGCAAAGTAGCAAAAATCTAGCTAAACCAGGTGCAGTGAATTCTATACTGCAAAAAGGTCGCTTCTAGGTTTACGGAAAATACAAATTATATTACCTAAAAACGGAAAATCACCTAAACGATTTCCAAAACGTTACACCTTCGCTCTGACGCACCGTTGTGTTGTGGTGTGTACGGAGGAGTGAGCTGAGAGAGAATCCCATTCTCTTTTAGGAAATTCAGGAACTCTGTACTTAAGTACTCTCCTCCTCGATATGATCAAAGTTTCTTGACACTCAATCCAGTTTGTTTTTCTACTTCAATTTTATACTCCTTGAATTTTTCGAAAGCTTCAGACTTTTGTTTCAGCAAGAACATGTGTCCAAACCTCGAGAAATCATCAGTAAAGGTTATGAAGTATGAATAACTGCTTCTTATATGTATAGACATTGGTCCACATACATCATTATGTATGAGGCCTAAGAGTTCAGTAGCGCTCTCTCTGTGTCCAGTAAACAAAGTTTTGGTCATTTTACCCTTGATGCAAGACTGACAAGTCACATAAGATTTATATTCAAACGGATTCAGATATCCATCTTTATGTATCTTGGTTAGTCTTGTTACGTTAATATGACCGAGACTACAATGCCATATGAATGCTTCATTTATTTTTGAAGTCTTTCTTTTATTTGTGTGCTGGATGTTGAAAACCGTGTGTTGCTTTAGGACGTAGATTCCGTTATTTAGTGTACCATACCCAATCAACTGTTGATTTAGGTTAATGTTGTTAGTGATATATGCCCTAGAGACCATTATTGTATAGTACTGGATTGTATATTACATTTTGGAAGCTTGGGATATACATGGATATAATAACTGTCTTGCTCAACATGATGGTATACTATCTGTTTTGATTCTATCTTAACATGTGTATGTGTTTCTTTTAATATATCACTAATACATGTTGATAAAGCCTTTAGGATCTTTGCTTGACTACCATCGTTGTGATGGCAATCACACTAGTGGGGGCTGGGTTGTCTATAAGCACATCCTTATACTTGTCCCTAGTCGTAGGATTATCGAGACAGGAAATCGATACTCCAGAGTAGACTGGTGTATACGCTTCTCATCCCAGTTCGGGAAATGGCATGTCTCATAGCCATTGGTATGCGATACCGGAGATAGTATACATGTGCTCATTGGGTTATGAGTTACACTGGACGGACTCGCGGGTGCTGGTTGATATTATACCTATCATCAAATAGTAGTTCCCGGGTGATATGAGTACAGGTTAGTCCGCTAACTTGACATCACTATTCGTCTCGGGTGTATTCCCACTGTGCTTAGATCACTAACCTACAACGGCTCAAATGAGTCGTGCAAACTGGTAGTGGTTGGGTGCAGTCCCGAAGCATTTGGAGGCAGTAGTGGTTAGAAGGGATTCGTCTCTCTCGGTATTGGGAGTTGATAACGCGCTATGTACGGATAGCCATTACACAAAGTCACTGGCCAGGGAAAGCGAGATTTACTCGTTGGTACTGTTCGATATAGTGCCCTCAAAGTCAATTATTGGATCGCAGGCACGTGATTGCAATGATTGATGGAGGACCTATACCGATATGACAGTCTTGCTCGAGATGATAGTATGCTATCTTGTTTGTTTTTATCATCATATACATACTTTAGTTCACTATTGCATGTTGATAGAGCCCATAGGATTCTTGCTTGACTGCCAGCAGTATGATGGCGATCAAATACGTGGGAGCTGGGGTCTATAAGCACAACCTTAAAGTGTCCCTAGTCGTGGGAGTTTCGAGACAGGGCATCGATACTCCAGAGTAGACTAGTGTATACAGTCGAGACCCCGACGAAGGGCGGTGTCCGGTCTCACAAGCCATTGGTTTCAGTTGGTTCACCTAAGATGTATACAGGTGCTCATTGGGTTATGAGTACACCGGACAGGACTCGCCGGGAACCTGCAAGTTGGTATTATACCTAGCGTCAGATAGCAGTTCCCTGGTGACATGTGTACATGTTAGTTCATCGACCTGAGGTCGTCATTTGTCTCGTGTGAGTTCCCACTGTGCTTTGATTTCTACCCTACCACGGCTCAAAGGAGTCGTGCAAACAGGTCTTTTTTGGGTACAGTCCCGAGCCACATGGAGGCAAGTGAGCGGATCGACAGGGGATTCGTCTCTCCCGGTATTGGGGGTGAGATCGCGCTGTGTCTAGGAGAGTCATTACAAAAAGCCCTCGGCCGAGGCAGGATATTTACTGGTAGGTACTCCAGTAGTATCTCAGGGTGTTCTGGGCTACTCTCTGACACGACTTATACCGCTATTGGGTGTCTGACATTACCAGCCCCCTAGGCCGATATGCGATACTCATAGACGAACGGACCGGACTGTATGTATATTGTCACTGTCAGGCTCAGTAGGGTTTCTGGATGAGTTCTCTCGTCAGCTTCCCTTCCAATCAATACATAGGCAACCGTTACGTACAGCTTGTACCTCTGACGTGCTAGAGGTTATACCCAGTGCCAGTGTGTTGATGAGTCATTAGAGTCCCCCACAGACAGTTTCCCAAGTTCGGGCGAAATGTTGTAGAGGCCGTATGGTTTTATGGCAAGGTTCGGAAAATGCACATGCGTTTACGCACGTATCATATTTCGGGAAGATAATACTGGTAGGCTTTGGTTTAAGCCAGATCCGAGTATTATAATGTGTAGATATAATACTTTGTCTCAGTTGCATTTGTATTCGGTCGTAATACAAATGTGTGTATGTTTATACTATTACGGAGTTATCCTGAAATTCGTTTCGGGATCGCTTTTGGAAGTTGCCAGTTTCCAGTTTTCTATCAGCCGTATTAAACATTCGGTTAAATGCGGATTTATCTTTTCTTCTTTTGGGTAAGTCATGAGTGTGGAAGCTTCTAGAAGGTGACTAGGTGTCACGACCCGTAGGGTACGGAACGTGACTGGCACTTAAGTTACGAAACGTCTCAAGACGTCCGTAAAATGAGTAAGCCAAAGCCCAGAAATCAAAACCAAAAAGCAGAAGAGTGAAGGAAAACCTATCAATTGAAAGCGAATTTATCAAATAAGTCATATCAAGCCTTTTTAAAAACAATATCAATTTTTCCGAAAATTTCGGCAGAGTCTCCTTTGTAAATACTGGCCCCCAACATGGGTACAACAAGAATATATATGAATACAACAAATAAGGCATCCCCAAGCGGGAGCTAGCTCTTCGCCACAAGGAGGTCACAAATCCCACGCAATGTAAATCAGCAATGTGCATAAATAAACATAAGAAGCACAAGTAAAACAGCATGTCGACTCAAGTGAGCTCGACCCCAAAATACAGCATAAAAAGCCCACAAATCTCACAGTCTCGTCTCTAGGTCAATATACAACAATACTGGTAGATACAGTAGATGGAGTACTCTAGATACAAAGAATATACAAGGTGGTACAAAATAATAATACAACCCACCTACAAGCAAAAGCCTCGAGTCCAGGAAAAAGAGGCAAAAGTAGCAAGTGCGCCCGCCGCTACTGTACTGACGGAGCGGACCTGCAAAAGACTGTGGCACAACGGGGGTGATTTGCCAACTCCTGAGTAATAAATAACATCTATATAGGCTATCGCAAGTATGCACACAAGCATCCTAACATCTATAATACAGGTATGGCAGGATATACTAGCAGGTATGTATGCAACATGAAGGTACTAGCAGGTATGAATGCAATATGAATCAACTCGTGATCTGAATATATAGGTACAAGAAGTCATATTTTTTTTCTTTTAGGAATCTCTTTTGTTTTAAAATATCAGCACAATACTAAAAGAATCAACAAGAATCCGTGTCCAACATCGATACCTCAAAACTGTCTCAATCTCATGTATCCATATCATAGTATCTCTGGCCTTAGTCGTCCGGCTGACCCATCTCAAATGTCAATATGTCATCATCTCGCGGCCACGGTCGGTATCCTCTGGATATCCGCCATGCCAAAAAGTCACCGGTAGGTAGTCTATCCCCTGCCAGGCTCAACGTCAGCAACACGACCTTCTTGCCTTGGGGTACCTTACCGGGCCCACCATGTACCCGAGACGGTTCATCCAACTCCTCGAAACGGGTCTCGAAAACCACAGCAAACTCATGGTGGACGACACTTAGATCACTAGAAAACCGCAATTTACATATTTTAAAAAGGTAATAAGTTTAGAAATTTTGCGGCTTTCCCCCGAAATCCAGAAATATCATAAAATCTCAAGAAATCATCATAAATGCATATGTCAATGATAATGAATGCATATGGTATCAATAATCAAGTTGCGATGTATGATTAATAGACTAGGCATGATCAAATGATATGATGAGGTACATGCACATGAATAGCAATCCTACGATTTCATTTTAAGGATTTAAAGGCAATAGCACAGGTTTAAGCATCAATTATAGTAAAAGGTTTCAAATCATAGGTTATCTAGTGTGGTGGCATGGCAATTACCATGGCGTGTGTGTACGCATGAATAGTGCTCGTGCTGCATATAAAAACCCTGGCAATGGTGCAGGTGTCCTATATGATGGGTTCGCATATGAATGTCAAATAAAGCATGGATGTAGTTACTAATATTACTAGAAATCTTTAACTATTTAAACTATCGGGCGACCTGCGCCATCCGAACGATAGTCCCCCGTAGATGTTAAATCTACTCACCGGAAATCCTCAGCTAGCTACGTCCAATCACCGCTTTCCCTTTTCGTGCCGCGTCCGATGTCTCCGCGACCGAACCTGGAATTTGCATCAACACAAAATATAAGGTTACATATCATTAAACGACGCAAATCCCAAACGAAAATATCCACGTTCACAATTTAGGCACAACGTGCACAAGGTGCGCGAAACACACACGAAAATCGCAAAACTAACTAGAATCGTCGTTTTGGGACGCCCGGCAAAACTAAAACCCGAACACACAAAATTCCGCACTCACACATCCTAAATGTCGTAGGATATGCTAAAAATATAATCAAGTTATCATAAATAATTCATCACATAATTTTATAAAAAAACTAATAAGCATAAAACTTGCTAATTTGGTGCAACATCGAAAATTAACGATAAAATTATCACAATCCAACACAAACGTCCAACCACACAACTAGTTAGTCGAAATCACAAAATTTCAACTCATTTACCAAGCTTCAAAACCCATTTTCCAAACACAACCCTTTTCTCGATTTTCATAATTAGCAATTTCAATCCAAAACTATACATGACAACACCAAATTAACACTAATTTGAAGCTCACACAAATAAAGTAACCTCATTAACTTAGGTTAGCAAACAACTAGATAGCAAAATAGATTTAATTAACCAAGTAATGGTGTGCTAAAAACCCTAGTTTAAAACAAACTACTCTCTAAAAAAACTAGATTAGAAACTAACACTAAATTAACACTAAAACAATTTAATTTAAGGAACTTAACCAAAAGAATTTAATTAGGTAGAATTTATACCTCAAACTAGAGATCTAGCAAGAACAATTTGCCTCCAATGATGGCTTCATAACACCATGACCCAAGTTATAAAACCCAAGGAGAATGGAATAACGAATGGGAATTAAATTGCTAGATTTAATTTTGATTTTGGATCAATTTTTTGAAGAAATTTGAGAGAGAATGAGAAGAGGAAATGGAGGGGATTTCCTGCAGAATTCTCGGCCAGAGGGAGAGGTGAGGGATGGTGTGGTTGTTGTGAGAAAATGTCCAAGTCAAATCCATCCCATACCTCACTAAAAACCACCTCAAATTAATATATTTTAATCCTACACTTGAATTCTATTCCCTTTTAACAAATGAGTTGAAAAAAATTAATGAGGAGGGGGGAAATCCTGCAGTGGTCTCGGCCCATGTGAGGGTGAGCAAATTGTGAGAGGTTGCTAAAAAAACCAACAAAAAGGCCCCCCACAAGTTCATATTTGCAAGTTTTAGTTCAAAATAAATATATTTTCGCTTTCCATGATAAAAACCCATTAAAACTTGAAATAAAATAACAAAAATTTATATTACAACTAGATTTTAATTAACATGATTTGAAAGATAAAAATTAGCCCATTTAAATTTGTATTTATCGCTAATTTAATGTATTTTTTTTTACCGGCTTAAAATAATATTAAAAATTGAAAAATTAGGGAAAAGTTTTAAATGACCAGAAATTTATAAGTAAGTCATTAGCTACTAAAAACTACCAATTACCTACCCAAATTAGGTATAAATAGGCCTAAACGGCAAATAAACAAAAAAGACGATTTACGGAAAATACCAAATTTTCACCGATTTTCGGGAAAACACCAAAACGACTTTTCAAAGCGTTACAATAGGATTAGTGACTCATTATTGCATTAATGGTTTTTGATGACTAGCTTAGATGAATCTTAATATGCATTAATGTTTATGCAAGGTATAATATGACTCATTCCTTCTCATTTATTGCTAATGGTCACCACTTCTACACCTACACTCAGCTCCCCCCTCATAAGAAGCGGTCGGGCCCTCATTGCAAATAGATGGTTGTTGATTTGGGAATAAGAATATAGTTTTGGATTCATGGAAATTAGATAGCCTCATTTCTCATTTCACCCGATCCAAAAGGCAACTTCATTAACCGTTCGTCCATGGCTTTGGACGAAGTGAGACAAAGTGTTCTACTCATTCTCTACATCATCTTGGCCATCTCTTTTAGCAAACTTGACGACCGAGTTGCCTCGGTTCAGAGGCGGGAGCCCGTTTAAATATCCGTCGACGTGGTGCCACCTGGACGAGGAGACTGGAGATTCAGGAGATCGGAGCAGCCGCAACAAAGCGTGGGATGATGGTTGAAGACCGAAGGACTCGGATCGTTCGGTATAACATTTCGACCCACTTTGTAGTTTGTTAGTTTAGCTTTAATGGCAGATCCGCGTTATAGTATACGATAGCGCCAGTTGTAAAAGTTTTTGTTCCGCATTTGGCGTCTGTTAGACGGTCGGGGCGCTACCGTGTACTTACAGTGGTATCAGAGCCTCACCATTAAGCTTTACTAACTTATGCTAACGCGTTTAAAATATCGATCGAACGGAATTTCGAAAACTATAATTTTCTGGGTTAAAGTTTCTGTCGATTTTTAAAAGGGTCTAAAAATTATTTTGTATATCACAGAAAATAGAGCAGGCTTTTTTAAGAATACGAGTGAAATTTGGTCAAGTGAACTTACTGTACGGCCGCGGATCCGCGGCCAAAACCACGGTTTGGCCACGGATCCGCCGCCATATTGTGGGATCAATGCTCCAAATTTCTACTGTGTCTTCTACACAGCGAATTGTGGTTTCTGGAATATTTCTTTTGGGCACATATTTTATTACTGTACAGCAGATGTACGTGGGGCCCACTTAGGGAAGTTTTGTCGATCGAAATTTTAAACTTGTTAGTATGAAGTACTTATATTATATCTCCGACTGGGAATGTCATTTGAGCGGTAAGTTGCGTCTAATTGCTATAGTCCTTTTAGACGGATTTGCGAACGTGACATTCGCGTTGATGTTCTGTGTTGTGCTGTGATGTTGCGGATTTGTCGTGGTGGATAGAAGTGTGCAATGGTAGTGCTATTTGGATTTATTTGTACATTTGAAATTGCGGGGCGAGCGTCCAACATGTGGACTGTCGTCACTGCCTGTTTGTATAATATTATTTTTGGGGCACGACCGGGCTGAGGTTGATGTACCCGTTTTACATATTTTTCATTTCTGTACTAGGTTTACCCCGCGACGGAGTGCACGGATAGCCGGGTTCTGAAGGGAAACAGGTCCGTATCTCATGGCTTTGAGAGGCAGAGGGACCTCACTCTAGAATTGGCAGACTATTCGCCGCACTCGTAGGGGGTACAGGTTGGACCAATGTGGGGTTCTCAAGTTACCGGATTCCATGTAGTGTCGGGTGGTCCATTCACTATGCTGTAGGGGGATGCCTCGCTTCAAGTTTTGGCGGATAACTTGCCGCACCCGTAGGGGTCTATGTTTCATTGCACATGTGATTGTTAGAATAAGTGCGTGTTCAAGTTCTAGTTTAAATACCGCAATCAAGACGGTTTCGCTTGTAGCTAGCCGGTTGAGTACGGGTCGTCCGCAGGGTGATGGGAGTCTTTTTCAAAGTATTTTAACAAGTTAAGTCCGGTTTTCAGATTTTGTTGGATTATCTAAGTGTTGAGTTGATATTTAAAGAGAGCTTGTTAGGGTTAGGATTAGGTTAGTTTGAGTTAGGAGTCTCCACATCTTTCGTTGCCCCACTTAATATCGGTGTTACGGTAATCGGCAACAACGGGGATTAGCACGACTAGGAAGGAACTTGCGAGTATAAGCTAGGCTTTCCAACGCATAGTCCTTCCTTTTGGTGCTTTTCCGTCCGTTATTGGCTCTTATCCATAACCTCCGGTTAATTCAACCACTACCGGTCTCACTACGGAATCACCGCTATCATGTTGGATAGGGTGCCGTAAGGAGCGGATTGTGGGTCAATTAACGGGAGTTGATTTATGTTGTTGGGCAAGGAAAGAGTGAGAGAGATTTCCTTCTCTCAAACTTTCCTTATCCTACCCTAACAAGTATAGAACTACTCACACTTCATAATACGGAAAAATAAAACAAACAAAAGAGGAAGATAGAAAGAAGGAGACTAGAAGAATACGATTAACTATTTGCGACCTCACCTTGGCGAGGATCAAGCGTAAGTATCATTGTCGTATATAAGGATAAAGAAAAAGAAAGAAGAAAGAAACAACAAGGAAATAACAACAACTACTTAACGAATTTAAAGTTACAACAATTATAACAAAAGTAAGACAAGCATGATAATAAATGGTTCTTCTTTATTCATCACTCTTCACTCAAAAGCTCACTACAAGTTTAATGGAGAAGAGGTGAGAAGAGGAAGAAGAAACACACTAAAACTAGGCAAAAAGAAAATACAAGAATGGACCCCTTCCTTCACAAAGTTCTGGGCTATTTATAGGCTGGAGAATGGAAACCTAGGGCAACCACCAGAACAAAAACGAAAAGACAAAAATACCCCTAAAATTTCTGCGCACGCGGCGCCCGTACGGCCGCGGATCCGTGGCCTGGACCCCACTTTGGCCGCGGATCCGCGGCCCTGTTGATGAATTGGATCTTTGTCTTTCTTGTGGTCCCCTGGTTTTCTGTCTTCTGTTCTCTGGTTCATATGTTTTCTGAAAATACCTCCATATTTCTTCCAGAATTTCTGTTGAGGGAAAGGTGGACTTTTTGTCAAGATTTTGTCATGATTTGCCTCGAGCTCCGCGTAGATCTCTTGGATTTTGTGCTACTATTGAGCCTTGTGCATGAGAGTGACATTGATTTGACCTTTTGTCTTCCTATTGATATCTGGCAACATACGGATGAAGGGCAGAGACCGTGTTTTATCTGTGGTTGGCAGGAACCCGGACTTTTTTCGTGTTTTCCATGAATTTCACCGTTTTCGAACCGAGAACCTGTATCCTGCAATTGACTAGCAAACACGGCTCAAGAGTATCTACCGATATGCAATGTGACAAAAATTGGGCGGTATGAAAATGCAAAAATCTGATGTGAACAACAGGCTGTCCACACGACCAGGGAAACGTCGGGTTTCAGTAGCGGTTCTGTGAAACCCGGGGATCCCAGATTATCTGTATTGTTCTGTGATGCTTATTACTTTTCTGTAATGTTGCATTTATTACGCCTGGAGCGATTATTGTATATTGGTATATATACTATTAGATGTTGTATATGTTTTACACCCGCGCTAGTCCAGTCCCCGCTCTGTCGTTAGTTAAGTAACCTAATGGGTGATGACGGGACCCAGTGGCTAATGCGGATGACATATGCGTACATTATATTTTCGTTCTTTTCTGGTGTGATTGATTGATGGGACTGCATTGTTTCTGATCAATGCAAAGGAAAACAAACCTATATTTGATATTGTTGGAACAAATTTTAAAAGGTGTTATTACAAAGATATTTCCTTTTGTTTTGCATAGAGGTATTCAATTGGAATATCCAGCACCTCATTCGACGAGGCAAGGGCCGAGATCCCTTACCGGGAGTGACCCCTTGGGCAGAAGTTTACGTCAGGGTAATAACTTCACTATAGTTGATTACAAATTGCTTTGCATAGCGGTATTCAGTTAGAATATCCTGCACCTCATTCTACGAGGAAAGTGCCAAGGTCCCTTCACCGGGAGTGACCTCGTTAGCAAAAGGTTTTCGCCACTATATCTTTATAAAAATCTATTAGGTTCCTTCAGCGATATCAAGTTCATTACGTTAAAGGTTTTCGCCAAAAACCAGCCGTAGCCCTCCGTCATTTCTTTTGGATATTCAGTAGTATTCAAGCTATGTATTTTGGCCCTTAGTCAAGACATAGTGATTGGTAGCTGCTGGGGTGTTCACATGTTGCATAGATAGATGCGTTGGTTTGGGACAGTCGTATTACTATTTTGGCCCTTAGTCAAGAGTATGTACGGGTGGGTTCAAATTGACCTGGATAATGATGGATAGAACTTGACATGGGACTTATGACATTTTGGCCCTTAGACAAGGTCATAAGAGCATGGGGCAAAAATAATATCGGGAGTTTCTAAAAGAAACTAAAACTTGCCAAGTATGCGCATACCTTCTGGAGTGTGATAACATGAGTGGATTCCGTCACGTTATCATGCGATGAGAGTTGGATCCCGATTCCCACTGATGAGTTGGTTTACTCTTCGGGTGATCCCGGTTGATTCTTCTTTTAGGTTTGGAGGAGAATTTGACGGTACAGTGGGAGGTTTCCTAATTAGATAAACTGATAACCATTCTGATCTTGGTTAGAGTGCACGCAGAGTGTTTCTTTTCTCTCTCTCTTTTTGCCAGCGACCTTTGACCGACCCTAGACTATGACTCAGTGACCAATTTGACCGAACCTTCTTAAAATATTGGCTTATAGATTGTCCGAGTTGCATAAGTCATTGCCGCTCCTTCTTTTACCCTTTGCATTTCTCAGAACACCCCGTATTACTACGAATATCCACTTCCATTGGATAGATCCATCGTATGGTTATATACGAACTCGAAGGGACTTCTTCGAGGATGGATCCAGGTTCTGGAGAAATAGAATTGGTTTATTCAGTTGACTTTTATTATCACCTTCTTGTAAGTGCACGGCGGCGCCCCGGCCGTCAATCCGACGCCGGAATGCGGAAACGAAATTTTTTACAAACTTGTAAACCGGAACCACCGCGCACAAAAATCTCGGATCGGGCCATTAATCTAGTCCTAGCTAACAAGAGAACGGCTAGAGAGATATACCGAGCGATCCGTGTCCTTCGGTCTTCTCGACGTCGTCCCGATCTCCCCGCGGAATCTCCGGTCTCCACCACGTCGTCGGAAAGGCACCACATCGCCGGCTTCTTTTACGGGCTCCCACCTCAGGACAGAGGCAACTCGGGCACGAAGTTGGCGAGCCGACGTGCCCAAGGTTTGCTGTAGAATACGTGTAGTGCTCTATGTCTCATTTTAGGGTTTGAGGAAGTTGCCTTTGGTGGAGGAAATGAACTATGGAATTTTGTGGTGAACTTGGGGATTTTTGCAAGCATGAGAGAACCAAAAATCCCCACCCAAAAAATCATGGGCAGCCCCACCAAAGAATTGGCCGGCCCCCTCTCTTGAGGAATGACGATGGAGTGAAAAATCAAGAAGAGAAGATCAAAGTCCAAGGGGGGTGTATCTCAATAATGCAAGAGAGAGTGTGGAGTTATCATGAAGCATGATCATAAGAAAAGGTCAAACACTCCACCAACTAATCATCAAACAAAAGTCAAGCAATCATGAGGATAGAAGTCAAGCAATGATGAAGTGAACAAGTCAAATGATGGTGCAACCATCATGACACATCAATATGCAAAGACAACCCTCCAAAATGCTTATTTGCACAAATACAAATAAGCCCTCCTCCACCAAACTTCAGCCAATGAAAGATACAAAGAAATATGGCCGAAACGGAAAACAAACTGGCAACTCCAAAAACTGATCCCGTAATAAATTACAGAAAAACCCCGCTACTGTATATACATACCCGCATTTGTATTTCGACCGAAATACAAATTCAATGAGACAAAATCTACACTGTACTATACTATGATCCGGCTTAAACCAAAGCCCGCTAGTATTATCCGTCCGATCATGATCCGTGCAATACCGCATGTATCTGATCGAACCCTGCCATATCTCCATACGGCCTCTACAGCGTTTCGCCCGAAACTTGAGCAACTGTCTATGGGGGACTCTAAAGACTCGTCAATACTATGGCTGTGGAATTAACCACTAGCACGTCAGAGGTATTAGCCATACGTGACGGGCTACCAGCTATTGACCAAAAGGGACGTCGATGAGCGAACTCATCCTGACACCCAACTGAGCCTGTCAGTGACAATATCCGTACAGTCCGGTCCGTTCATCTATGAGCATCGCATGGCGGGCCTAGGGGGTTGGTAAAAGTCAGACCCCCAAAAGCGGTACAAGTCGTGTCGGAGTGTAGCCCAGAACACCCTGAGATACTACTGGAATACCTACCAGTAAATCTCCTGCCTCGGCCGAGGGCTTTGTGTAATGGCTCTCCTAGACACAGCGCGACCTCACCCGCAATACCGGGAGAGACGAACCCCTGAAGATCCGCTCACTGCCTCCATGTAGCTCGGGACTGTACCCAACTAAAACCTGTTTGCACGTCTCCTTTGAGCATGGTAGGGTAGTAATCAAAGTACAGTGGGAACTCACACGAGACAAATGACGATCCTCAGGTCGATGAACTAACCTGTACACATGTCACCAGGGAACTGCTATCTGACGTCAGGTATAAGACCAACTAGCATGTTCCCGGCGAGTCCTGTCCGGTGTAATCATAACCCAATGAGCACCTGTATACATCTTAGGTGAACCAACTGACACCAGTGGCTTGTGAGACCGGCCACCGCCCCTCTTCGGGGTCTCGACTGTATACACTAGTCTACTCTAGAGTATCGATGCCCTGTCTCGAAACTCCCACGACTAGGGACCTTTTAAGGATGTGCTTATAGACTACCAGCTCCCACGTATATGATCGCCCTCATACTTCTGGCAGTCAAGCAAGAATCCTAGGGGTTCTATCAACGTGCAATAGTGACCTGTCAGGTCACCTAAAGCAGTAAACGATGATAAAGATAAACCAGATAGCATACTATCATCTTGAGCAAGACTGTCCTACCGGAATAGGTCCTCCGTCAATCATTGCAATCACGTGCCTGTGATCCAATAATTGACTCTGAGGGCACTATCTCCAACAATCTCCCACTTGCACTCAAGGCTAATTATTGTGATGTCGCATACTCACAGCCCGTGTGATACCGAACACCCAACTTCTCTACTAGTCAGTCTCACAAAGCTCGTTTGCGAAACTATTGCATTCGAGGAATAGCCTCAGTGAGTGGATCCGCTTTGATGTTTCTTTCTATGTCTCTCTACATCTCAAGTTCCCGGAGAAAGCCATATCCCGAAATGAGCAATACCTGTCTTACAATGTGTCTGGATGTCTGATGGGACCTAGCTCATAAATGAACTCCAAATCCAAACTTCTTAAACTGTATCGTCAACTGAACTTAATCAGTATCCTGCGCCATGCCTCCCTCAGTATCCTCCTGGACCACCTGTCTATAATACCGCCCCACGTCAGAGGGAAAACTATAACTCTGACAACCTCTCTGTCATCCAGGTCACCTTGGAAGCCTGGAATGATAACTGTCTCCCGAACGAGGCTGTCGTTATCATATCCCTAGAACATCCACTTATGTTCTAAAACTGCTTCCGATCGTTTCTCCAGGATTGGATTAATATCAATTTATTGCATCTACCGCAAAAACAACATCTGGTGTGGTACTTGACATCCTATGATTGACTCAATTGCCTAAGCAAATGATATGTCAATCATGCACATCCCTCTCCCCTTTAGTCTGTAAGACACCTTTAGAGAGGGTGACTCCATCACCTACAGGTACACTACCGTGCCAGGAGTCGTCCATTCTAAAGTACCTGTAGAATGCTGTCTAAGTACCCTGATTGGGAAACCACCCAAATCTAGATCTAAAACCATAGATCTAGTAACCAGAATGTCTGATATAATATCCAAGTCCTAGGTGGAGAAACTATTGTGTGACTACCAAAGTATAACCGATTGTAGTATAGGAATATCACTTCCTACTCTGTGTATGTCATCCAAATACCAGGACATCACACCCTACTACCTTCTTAACAGATCCATCCCCTATTCTGATGAAGTCAAACCTATGACTGTCACATCAGAAATAGATGATCTATCTCCGCTATATCTGCTTTAGTCTATAAATAGACATAAGCCACCTGTCCACCAATGCTTCCGCTGCTCCCACTGACTACGACAACCCTCTGGCAGAGTCATATACATGTACACTTCTAAATCTAGTTTAGAACGACGCTATACTCATCCTCCTGCCTGGCCTTGCAGCCTGGAACAACAGCAATGGAAAGTCTGGGTAAACAAGAACCTCCCTTCCACCGTCCTTGAGGCTACCGGAGTACCTCTCGGGTGCCTGAGGTTACCCATCTTATCTGCGGAGTGGCCAATGGAATGTCAAACCAGATTGAATCTTTAGGTTCCTTATCAAATCTTCATTAATCGTTTACGGTTCTGGAATCACTTCCAGTTCTACCATACTCCCACTACTGTTTTCTGAAAAAATCTATTTTTAATAAAACTGTGGCGAGTCAAGAACAATATCACTATTGATCTTCCAGATGGTAGAAAATCAACCCTCGTCATAGCCTGGGTCAACCCACAAACAGCCATTACAGAAACGTGCCTTGAGTTGTCCAGAGTCTGGTTTTAAGCATAAGCCGGACAACTCCCCGTACCTTAACATCGTTAAGATATGAACTGTTCTATATCCAATATAGAACCAGAGGCACAGATTTAATTGAATCAGATTCAAATCATGCAGTTGTCTCCAGTGCATGTCAACTAAATGGAAAGAGGCCGATCAGCGTTACTCAACTTAGGAATGATTCCAATTATGAGTAACCTGAAAGAGAGGCAAGTTCTCTTAATCATTACTATCAACTGAACACCATACACAAGTATCTACATCTTCGATCAACTTGAAGAATCTCGATACTTGCAACACCTTGTTCTCTACTTTATCCATATACCTATAACTTCTCAAAACTTGGACCCTGTGTTTCCACGAAACACCTATCTAAAAACTAGAGAAGTCATAAGTAAACCGAATATAGTACGAGGACCAACCCCTCTGTCCTAATGGACACTGGACAACTAACATTACCCTGTATAAGTCCCTTGAGTCTGATAACTCAATCCCTGTGTGTCGTAGGTTGAAAACTGTACTTATGGTTAAGAAGAATTACACCGCTGTTTAATGCTCCTTACCTAATCATCCACTGATATAGGTAAATGTCATAGACATAATTTCAAAAAGGTATATCTCACTTTATAAAAATAGACGTACAGATATATCAATTTAAAATTGCTGCATAACAGCGGATGTTCAAAACCAAATATTTGCCATCCGGCAACCAACCCAGGTGACTTCCTCAAATATCACCGATTACAACGAATCCCGATATAATGAGTATGATCACCTAATACCCAATAACTTACTCCCACTCATCATCTGTAAAACCATACAGATGTGAGAATCATACCTGGTAAATACATACCCTGGAGTAAGTATCTAATCGGGAAATCAGTTTTCCTTTAACAGTACACAGTGAAACTGAAACATTGAAACGTTTCGATAGGGTATCCCGGTATTCCTAGTAATTCCTCTTCCATTATCCAGATTCACAACTGTAACAGTGTAATTCTTTGCCATCTTTCCAAATCCCTTTATATGTCTTTAGTCATTACCTTGTGTACACCCCTTTAGGCCAAATGGTTTTTTTTCCTTCCCTACCGTTCGGCACCAGCCTATGGTTTGGAAGAAGACTATCCAATAAGCATAATGGGTGTACTGTCCTAATCCTAGGAGCACTCGCAATGCGAGAGAAGGTGAAGATAAAAAACAACCGAATAAACCTTATTCCTATTTCTCCTGAACCAGAATCCATCCCCGAACTGGAACAAGTTCATGTCGAGTTCATATATAACCATACGATGGAGTATCCAATAAACTGTGGATCTTCGTAGTGATACGGAGTGTCCTGAGAAATACAAAGGTGATTTAGGATTGGCGAAGAAATACTTGGTTTGGTCGTGAATAGCAGTCGCAATTTATTTTGCTCTCTTACTAATCCCTTGATATGTCTTTACTTAATACCTTCTGTACACCGTCGTTATGCTAATTAGTTTTCTTCATTCCCTATCGATCGGCACCTGCCTATGGTTTGGAAGAAGACTATCCAATTTGCGTAATAGGTGTACTATCTCCTAAACCAAGGAGTACTCGCAACCTCGGAGAAGGTAAAAGGAAAAGACAACTGAATAGTCCTATTCGTTTTCCCCAGAACCGGAAACCATCCTCGAATAAATTCCTTCGAGTTCGTATATAACCATACGATGGTTTTGTCTAATGGATGTGGACGTTCGTAGTAATACGGGGTGTCCTGGAGAAAAGGGTAAAAGTAGGAGTGGCAATGAGGTTTGCAACTTTGACAATCCAAAAGCCAGTGTTTAAGAAGGTTCGGTCAACTTGGTCACTGAGTCATAGTCTTAGGGTCGGGTCAATGGTCGCTGCCAAAGAGAGAGAGAAAAGAAACACTCAGCGTGCACTCTAACCTAGATCAGAATGGTTACCAATTTATCTAATCTGGAAACCTCCCACTGTACCGTCAAATTCTCCTCCAAACCTAAAAGAAGAATTAGTCGGGATCACCCGAGGAGTAAACCAACTCATCAGTGGGAATCGGGATCCAACCATCATCGCATGATAACGTGATGGAATTCGCTCACGTCATCACACTCCAGAAGGTATGCGCATATCTGGCAAGTTTTAGTTTCTTTAGAAACTCACGATGTGATTTCTGCCCCATGCTCTTATGACCTTGACGAAGGCCAACAAATCATAAGTCACATGTCAAGTTCTACCCGTCATTGTCCAGGTTAATTTGTGTTGGAGATAGTGCCCTCAAAGTCAATTATTGGATCACAGGCACGTGATTGCAATGATTGAGGGAGGACCTATCCCAGGAGGACAGTTTTACTCGAGATGATAGTATGCTATCTGGTTTATCTTTATCATCGTGTACTGTTTTAAGTGACCTGACAGGTCGCTATTACACGTTGGTAGAGCCCCTAGGATTCTTGCTTGACTGCCAGCAGTATGAGGGCGATCATATACGTGAGAGCTGGTGATCTATCAGCACATCCTTAAAAGGTACCTAGTCGTGGGAGTTTCGAGATAGGGCTTCGATACTCCAGAGTAGACTAGTGTATACAGTCGAGACCCCGACGAGGGGCGGTGGCCGGTCTCACAAGCCACTGGTGTCAGTTGGTTCACCTAAGATGTATACAGGTGCTCATTGGGTTATGAGTACACCGGACAGGACTCGCCGGGAACATGCTAGTTGGTCTTATACCTGACGTCAGATAGAAGTTCCCTGGTGACATGTGTACAGGTTAGTTCATCGACCTGGGGATCGTCATTTTTCTCGTGTGAGTTCCCACTGTACTTTGATTACTACCCTACCACGCTCAAAGGAGACGTGCAAACAGGTTTTAGTTGGGTACAGTCCCGAGCCACATGGAGGCAGTGAGCGGATCTTCAGGGGTTCATCTCTCCCGGTATTAGGGGTGAGGTCGCGCTGTGTCTAGGAGAGCCATTACACGAAGCCCTCGGCCGAGGCAGGAGATTTACTGGTAGGTATTCCAGTAGTATCTCAAGGTGTTCTGGGCTACACTCCGACACGACTTGTACCGCTTTTGGGGGTCTGACTTTACCAACCCCCTAGGCCCGCCATGCGATACTCATAGACGAACGGACCGGACTGTACGGATATTGTCACTGACAGGCTCAGTAGGGTGTCAGGATGAGTTCGCTCATTGACGTCCCTTTTGGTCAATACCTGGTAGCCCGTTACGTATTGGCTTATACCTCTGACGTGCTAGTGGTTAAATCCACAACCAAGGTGTTGACGAGTCTTTAGAGTCCCCCACATTCAGTTACTCAAGTTTCGGGCGAAAAGCTGTAGAGGCCGTATGGAGATATGGCACGGTTCGATCAGATACGTGCGGTATTGCACGGATCAGGATCGGACAGTTAGTACTAGAGGCCGTATGGATATATGGCAGGGTTCGATCAGATACGTGCTGTATTGCACGGATCAGGATCGAAAGGATATTACTGGCTGACTTTGGTTTTAGCCGGATCCTAGTATAGTACAGTGTAGATTTTGTCTCATTGCATTTGTATCCGGTCGGAATACAAATACGGGTGTGTATACACAGTATCGGGGTTTTCCTGTAATTTATTACGGGACCAGTTTTCTGGAGTTCCCAGTTTGTTTTCCGTTTCGGCCATATTTCTTTGTATCATTCAATGGCCGAAGATTGGTGGAGGATGGCTTATTTGCATTTGTGCAAATAAGCAATTTGGAAGGGCGTCTTTGCATATTATTGTATCATGATACTTGCACCATCATTGCTTGACTTTCTTTTGTCATCATGGTTTGACTTGTGGAGTTATGATGGGAGTTGATTAGGTTTTGGAGTGTTAGATTTGTTTTGTGATCATTCCTTCTCATGATCACTTCACACTCTCCCTTGTATGATTGATCCTCACCCCTTTTTGTTTTTTTTTCTCTCTCTCCCATCACCACAAGTGGCCGGCCACTATGAGGAGTGGGCTGTCCCAATTTGGTGTGGGGAGAAATACTCTCATTTGGCTTGCAAAATGATATGGTTCATCTCCAAAAGCTCATATCCTTTTCACCTCCACCATATGGCAATTCCACAAACCCCAAAATGAGACACAAGTTCTACACACCATTTTACAGCAAATCTTGGGCACGTCGGCTCGCCAACTTCGTGCCCGAGTTGCCTCGGTATAGAGGTGGGAGCCCGTAAAAGAAGCAGGCGACGTGGTGCCCTTCCGGCGACTTGGTGGAGACCGGAGATTCCGCGGGAGATCGGGACGACGACGAGAAGACCGGAGGACTCGGATCACTCGGTATATCTCTCTTCCCCATCTTGTAGTTAGCTAGGACTAGTTAATGGCACGATCCGGGTTTTAGAGCGCGGTGGTGCCGGTTCAAGAAAATTAAAGTTAGCCATCGCTTCCGCATTTGGCCTCGGGATGGAGGCCGGGGCGCCGCCGTGCACTTACAGTGGTATCAGAGCCTCGCCATTAACCTAGTCTAGCTTTGTCTAACGTGTTTTACACTTCAGATCGAACAAATGTTCCGAAAACCCAATAACACATGCATCAGTTTTCTGTCGAAATTTTTTTGTCTCGAAAAATTTTTCTGCTAGTCTCAGAATACTGTGCAGGGAGGTATAAGCCTACTGTAGAAATTTGGTCGTGAGATCTCATTATTCGACCGCGGAACCGCGGCCAAACCCATGCTTGGGCCGCGGTTCCACCGCTGTTTTGACCAATCGTTGCACCAATTTTTTACAGAGGCCTTCTGGGATGAAAATAGGGTTTTTGGAATATTAATTTTGGGCCCAGAATTTCTTGATGTGCTACAGTAGTACTTGGGGCCCACTTGTTATAATTTTGATCGATCGGATATTATAAACACATTATTTCACAGTATTTACATTATATCTGCGACCGTGAATGTCACTTGATCGGTAAATCATGTCTAACTGCTATAGCCCGGTTAGACGGATTTGCGAACGTGACTTTCACGTTGATGTTCTGTGTATTGCTGTGATATTGCGGATCGGTCGTGGGGGATAGCCTTGATGCAATGCTAGTACAGATTTTGTTGTATTATGTACATTTGATATTGCGGGGCGAGCGTCCGACATGTGGACTGCCGTCACTGCCTGATTGTATTATTTTTTTGGGGCACGACCAGGTTGCGGTCGATGTACCCGTTGTATGTATATTTTACTTTCTGTACTAGGATTACCCCAAGGTGGGGAGCACGGGTAGCCGGGTTCTAGAGGGCAACGAGCCCGCATCTCAAGGCATTGAGACGGAGGGGGCTTCACTCTAGAATTGGCGGGCTATTCGCCGCACTCGTAGGGGGTACAGGTTGACCCAGGAGGGGTGCCCAAGTTACCGGATTCCGTGAAGTGCCGGGTGGTCCATTCACGTTGCTGAAGGGGGCTGCCTCGCTTCAGGTTTTGGCGGGTAACTTGCCGCGCCCGTAGGGGTCTAGGATTTCTTTGCACAGGCTATCCACATGACCAGGAGAACGTCGGGTTTCAGTAGTGGCTCTGTGAAACCCGGGGATCCCAGATATCTGTATTGTTCTGTGATGCTGTACATTTCTGTGATGTTGCATTTTATCACGCCTTGAGCGAAATATAATATATTGGTATATATATTAGTAGATGTTGTATATGTTTTGCATCCGCGCTAGTCCAGTCCCCGCTCTGTCGTTAGTTAGCTAACCTAACGGGTAATGACGGGACCCAGTGGCGAATGTGGATGGCATATACGTACATCAGTATATTTTCGTTCTTTGTGGTGTGATCAATTGAAGGGACTGCGTTAATTCGGATCAATGCAAGTTAAAAACAAACCTAATCTGATGTTGTTGGAACATTTTTCAAAAGGCTGTTATTGCAAGGACGTTCTCTTTTGTTTTGCATCGTGGTATTCAGTTGGAATATCCTGCTCCTCAGTCGACGAGGCAAGGGCCGAGATCCCTTTACCGGGAGTGACCCCTTGGACAAAAAGTTTGCGTCAGGGCATTAACTTCACTATAGCCGATTACTTTTGCTTTGCATCGTGGTATTCAGTTGGAATATCCTGCACCTCAATCTACGGGGAAAGAGCCGAGATCCCTTCACCGGGAGTGACCTCTTTAGCAAAGGTTTTCGTCACTATATTTTCCTAAAAGCTATCCGTTCCTTCAACGATATCAAGTTCTTTACGTTAAAGGTTTTCGCCACAAACCATTCGTAGCCCTCCGTCGTTTCATATGGGTGGTCAATAGTATTCAAGTTGTGTTTGTTGGCCAAAGTCAAGGCACAATGTTTGGTAGCTGTTGGGTATTCATATGCAGCATAGATAGATGCGTTGGTTTGGGGCGGTCGTATAGCCTTGTTGGCCAAAGTCAAGGGCTTGTGCGGGTGGGCTCAAATTAACCTGGAGAATGACGGGTAGAACTTGACATGTGACTTATGATTTGTTGGCCAAAGTCAAGGCCATAAGAGCATGGGGTAGAAATCTCATCGGGAGTTTCTAAAGAAACTGAAACTTGCCTGATATGCGCATACCTTCTGGAGTGTGACACCGTGAGCGGATTCCGTCACGTTATCATGCGATGATAGTTGGATCCCGATTCCCACTGATGAGTTGGTTTACTCCTCGGGTGTTCCCGACTAATTCTTCTTTTAGGTTTGGAGGAGAATTTGACAGTACAGTGGGAGGTTTCCAGATTAGATAAATTGGTAACCATTCTGATCTAGGTTAGAGTGCACGCAGAGTGTTTCTTTTCTCTCTCTCTTTGGCAGCGACCATTGACCCGACCCTAAGACTATGACTCAGTTACCAAAATTAACCGAACCTTCTTAAACACCGGCTTTTGGATTGTCAGAGTTGCAAACCTCATTGCCACTCCTATTTTTACCCATTTCTCCAGGACACCCTGTATTACTATGAACGTCCACTTCCATTGGACAAAACCATCGTATGGTTAGATACGAACTCGAAGGAATTCGAGGATGGTTTCCGGTTCTGGAGAAAACGAATAGGACTATTCAGTTGTCTTTTCCTTTTACCTTCTCTCAGATTACGAGTGCTCCTTGGTTTAGGAGATAGTTCACCTATTACGCAAATTGGATAGTCTTCTTCCAAACCAAAGGCAGGTGCTGACCGGTAGGGAATGAAGAAAACCAATTAGCCTGACGATGGTGTACATAAGGTATTAAGTTAAGACAAAGCAAGGGATAGTAAGAGGGCAAAGTAAACTGCGACTGCTATTCACGACCAAACCAAGTATTTCTTCGCCAATCCTAAATCACCTTTGAATTTCTCCAGGACACTCTGTATCACTACGAAGATCCACAGTTTATTGCATACTCCATCGTATGGTTATATACGAACTCGAAAGGAACTTGTTCCAGTTCGGGGATGGATTCTGGTTCAGGAGAAATAGGAATAAGGTTTATTCGGTTGTCTTTTATCTTCACCTTCTCTCGCTTTGCGAGTGTTCCTAGGATTAGGACAGTACACCCATTATGCTTATTGGATAGTCTTCTTCCAAACCATAGGCTGGTGCCGAACGGTAGGGAAGGAAGAAAACCATTTGGCCTAAGGGGTGTGCAGAAGGTAATGACTAAAGACATATAAAGGGATTTGGAGAGGTGGCAAAGAATTATAAGGTTACAGTCGTGAATCTGGAAGAGGCATTACTAGGAATACCGGGATACCCCATCGAAACATTTCAATGTTTCAGTTTCACTGTGTACTGTTAAAGGAAAACTGATTTCCCGATTAGATCACTTGCTCCAGGGTATGTATTTACCAGGTATGATTCTCACATCTGTATGGTTTTACAGATGATGAGTGGGAGTAAGCTATTGGGAATTGGGTGAGCATCCTCATTATATCGGGATTCGTTGTAATCGGTGATATTTGAGGAAATCACCTAGGCTGTTTGCCGGTCGGCAAATATTTGGTTTTGAATATCCGCTGTTATGCACCAATTTCAAATCGATATATCTGTACGTCTATTTTCATAGAGTGAGATATACTTTTTGAAATTATGTCGATGAAATTTACCTATATCAGTGGATGGTTAGGTAAGGAGCATTAAACAGCGGTGTAATTCTTCTTAACCATAAGTACAGTTTTCAACCTACGACACACAGTGAATGAGTTTTCAGACTCAAGGGACTTATACAGAGTATTCTATGTTGCCCAGGGTCCATCAGGACAGAGGGGTTGGTCCTCGTACTATATTCGGTTTACTTATGACTTCTCTAGTTTTTAGACAAGTGTTTCGTGGAAACACATGGTCCGAATTTTGAGAAGTTATAGGTATTTGAATAAAGTAGAGAACCAGGTGTTGCAAGTATCGGGATTCTTCAAGTTGATCGAAGATGTAGATACTTGTGTATGGTATTCAGTTGATAGTGATGATTAAGAGAACTTGCTTCTCTTTCAGGTTATTCATAATTGGAAACATTCCTAAGTTGAGTAACGCTGATAGGCCTCCTTCCATTTAGTTGACATGCACTGGAGACAGCTGCATGATATGAATCTGGTTCAATTAAATCAGTGCCTCTGGTTCTATATTGGATATAGAACAGTTTGTATCTTAACATTGTTAAGATACGGGGAGTTGTCCGGCTTATGCTTAAAACCAGACTCTGGATAACTCAAGGCACGTTTCTGTAATGTCTGGTTGTGGGTTGACCCAGGCTATGACGAGGGTTGACTTTCTACCATCTGGAAGATCAATAGTGATATTGTTCTAGACTCGCCACAGTTTTATTAAAAATGGATTTTTTTTCAGAAAAAGGTAGTGGGAGTATGGTAGAACTGGAAGTGATTCCAGAACCACAAATGATTACTGAAGATTTGATAAGGAACCTAAAGATTCAATCTGGCTTGACATTCCATTGGCCACTCCGCAGATTTGGTGGGTAACCTCAGGCACCCGAGAGGTACTACGGTAGCCTCAAGGACGGTGACAGGGAGGTTCTTGTTTACCCACACTTGCCATTGCTGTTGTTCCAGACTGTGAGACCCGGCAGGAGGATGAGTATAGCGTCGTTCTAAACTTGCTTTAGAAGTGTGCGTGTATATGAATCTGCCAGAGGGTTGTCGTAGTCAGTGGGAGCAGCGGAAGCATTGGTGGACCAGTAGCTTATGTCTATTTATAGACTAAAGCAGATGTAGCGGAGATAGATCATCTATTTCTGACGTGACAGTCATAGGTTTGAGTTCATCAAAATAGGGGATGGATCTGTTGAGAAGGTAGTAGGGTGTGATGTCATGGTATTTGGATGACATACACAGAGTAGGAAGTGATATTCCTATACTACGATCGGTTATACTTTAGTCGTCACACAGTGGTTTCTCCACATGGGACTTGGACATTATATCAAATCTTCTGGTTACTAGATCTATGGTTTTAGATCTAGATTTGGGTGGTTTCCCAATCAGGGTACTTAGACAGCATTCTAAGAGTATTTAGAATGGACGACTCATGGCATGGTGGTGTACCTTCAGATGATGGAGTCACCCTCTCTAAAGGTGTCTTACAGACTAAAGGGGAGAGGGATGCGCATGATTGGAAGATCACTTGCTAAGGTAATTGAGTCAATCATGAGATGTCAAGTACCACACCAGATATTGTTCTTGCACTAGATGCAATAAGTTGACATTGATCCAATTCTGGAGAAACAGTCGGAAGCAGTTTTAGAACATAAGTGGATGTTCTAGGGATATGATAACGACAGCCTCATTCGGGAGACAGTTATCATTCCAGGCTTCCAAGGTGACCTTGACGACATGGAGGTTGTCAGAGTTATAGTTTTTCCTTCTGACGAGGGGCAGTATTTTGGACAGGTGGTACAAGGCAATACTGAGGGAGGCATGGCGCAGGATACTGATTAAGTTCAGTTGACGATACAGTCTAAGAAGTTTGGATTTGGAGTTCATTTATGAGCTAGGTCCCATCAGACATCCAGACACATTCTAAGACAGGTATTGCTCATTTCGGGAGATGGCTTTCTCCGCGAATTTGAAATATAGAGAGACATAGAAAGAAACATCAAGGCGGATCCACTCACTGAGGCTATTCCTCGAACGCAATAGTCTCGCAAACGGGTTTTGTGAGACTGACTAGTAGAGGAGTTGGGTGTTCGGTATCACACGGGCTGTGAGTATGCGACATCGCAATAATTAGCCTTGAGTGCAAGTGGGAGATTGTTGGAGATAGTGCCCTCAAAGTCAATTATTGGATCACAGGCACGTGATTGCAATGATTGAGGGAGGACCTATCCCAGGAGGACAGTCTTACTCGAGATGATAGTATGCTATCTGGTTTATCTTTATCATCGTGTACTGTTTTAAGTGACTTGACAGGTCGCTATTGTAAGTGCACGGCGGCGCCCCGGCCATCAATCCGACGGCCAAATGCGGAAGTGGTGATAAACTTTAATTTTCTTGAACTGGCAAACCGCCGCGCACTAATACCCGGATCGAACCACTAACTAGTCCTAGCTATCTACAAGAAAGGGAAGAGAGATATACCGACAGATCCGAGTCCTCCGGTCTTCTCGTCGTCGTCCCGATCTCCTGCGGAATGTGCCGTCTCCTCCTCGTCGCCGGAAGTGCACCACATCGCCTACTTCTTTTACGGGCTCCCACCTCAATGCCGAGGCAACTCGGGCACGAAGCTGGCTAGTCGACGTGCCCAAGGTTTGCTGTAGAATATGTATAGAACCATGACTCACTTTGGGGTTGTGGAATTGCCTTTGTGGTGGAGGAAAAAGAACTTGGAGAGAGGTGGGAAAAATGTAGCATACCAAAGAATGAGAAATAACAATTTCCCACACCAAATGAAATGAATCCCATCCCCCCTAGGAATGCCCCCCTCCATGTGTGATTGGAGAGAGAGAGAACAAAGACAAGGGGGTGGGTGGAAAGTGAGTGATGATGAAAAGTCAAATGATCACCACAAAACCCAACACTCAATCAACAACCATGAAAGCAAAAGTCAAGCCATCATGAAGCATGGAAGGTCAAGGGATGGGCTCCATCATGATACAAAGAAATGCAAATACCCCTTTCCACAATTGCTTATTTGCAACAATGCAAATAAGCCCTCCTCCACCAATCTTCGGTAAGTGAACGATACAAAGGAAATCGGCCGAAACGGAAAGCAAACTGGCAACTCCAGAAAACTGGTCCCGTAATAAATTACAGGAAAACCCCGATACTGTGCATACACACCCGCATTTGTATTCCGACCGAAATACAAAATGCAATGAGACAAAATCTACACTGTACTATACTAGGATCCGGCTTAAAACAAAGTCGGTTAGTAAAAACCGTTCGATCCTGATCCGTGCAATACCGCACGTATCTGATCGAACCCTGCCATATATCCATACGGCCTATAGTACAAACTGTCCGATCCTGATCCGTGCAATACCGCACGTATCTGATCGGACCTTGCCATATCTCCATACGGCCTCTACAACCTTTCGCCCGAAAGCTGAGTAACTGAATATGGGGGACTCTAAAGACTCGTCAACACCTTGGTTGTGGATTTAACCACTGGTACGTCAGAGGTATAAGCCAATACATAACGGGCTACCAGGTATTGACTAAAAGGGATGTCTGTGAGCGAGCTCAGCCCGACAACCCTACTGAGCCTGTCAGTGACAATATCCGTACAGTCCGGTCCGTTCGTCTATGAGTATCACATGGCGGGCCTAGGGTGTTGGTAAAAGTCAGACCCCCAAAAGCGGTACAAGTCGTGTCGGAGTGTAGCCCAGAACACCCTGAGATACTACTGGAATACCTACCAGTAAATCTCCTTGCCTCGGCCGAGGGCTTCGTGTAATGGCTCTCCTAGATACAGCACGACCTCACCCCCAATACCGGGAGAGACAAACCCCTGAAGATACGCTCACTGCCTCCATGTGGCTCGGGACTGTACCCAACTAAAACCTGTTTGCACGACTCCTTTAAGCCGTGGTAGGGTAGTAATCAAAGCACAGTGGGAACTCACACAAGACAAATGACGATCCCCAGGTCGATGAACTAACCTGCACACATGTCACCAGGGAACTGCCATCTGACGTCTGGTATATGACCAACTGGCATGTTCCCGGCGAGTCCTATCCGGTGTACTCATAACCCAATGAGCACTTGTATACATCTTAGGTGATCCAACTGACACCAGTGGCTTGTGAGACCGGCCACCGCCCCTCGTCGGGGTCTCGAATGTACACACTAGTCTACTCTGGAGTATCGATGCCCTCTCTCGAAACTCACACGACTAGGGACCATTTAAGGATATGCTTATAGACTGCCAGCTCCCACGTATATGATCGCCCTCATACTGCTGGTGGTCAAGCAAGAGTCCTAGGGGCTCTATCAACGTGTAATAGCGACTTGTCAGGTCACCAAAAGCAGTACACGATGATAAAGGTAAACCAGATAGCATACTATCATCTCGAGTAAGACTGTCCTATCGGGATAGGTCCTCTATCAATCATTGTAATCACGTGCCTGTGATCCAATAATTGACTCTGAGGGCAATATCTCCAACAATCTCCCACTTGCACTCAAGGCTAATTATTGCGATGTCGCATACTCACAGCCCGTGTGATACCGAACACCCAACTCCTCTACTAGTCAGTCTCATAAAGCTCGTTTGCGAAACTACTGCGTTCGAGTAATAGCCTTAGTGAGTGGATCCGCCTTGATGGCTCTTTCTATGTCTCTCTATATCTCAAGTTCGCGGAGAAACCCATCTCCCGAAATGAGCAATACCTGTCTTAGAATGTGTCTGGATGTCTGATGGGACATAGCTCATAAATGAACTCCAAATCCAAACTTCTTAGACTGTATCGTCAACTGAACTTAATCAGTATCCTGCGCCATGCCTCCCTCAGTATTGCCTTGGATCACCTGTCCAAAATACTGCCCCTCATCAGAAGGAAAAACTATAACTCTGACAACCTCCTTGTCGTCCATGTCACCTTGGAAGCCTGGAATGAAAACCGTCTCCCGAATGAGGCTGTCGTTATCATATCCCTAGAACATCCACTTATGTTCTATAACTGCTTCCGACTGTTTCTCCAGGATTGGATCAATGTCAACTTATTGCATCTAGTGCAAGAACAATATCTGGTGTGGTACTTGACATATCACGATTGACCCAATTTCCTGAGCAAGTGATCTGCCAATCATGCACATCCCTCTCCCCTTTAGTCTGAAAGACACCTTTAGAGAGGGTGACTCCATCTTCTGCAGGTACACTACCGTGCATGGAGTCGTCCATTCTAAATACTCTTAGAATGCTGTCTAAGTACCCTGATTGGAAAACCACCCAAATCTAGATCTAAAACCATAGATCTAGTAACCAGTATGTCTGATATAAAATCCAAGTGCTATGTGGAGAAACCACTGTGTGACGACCAAAGTATAACCGATTGTAGTGTAGGAATATTACTTCCTACTCTGTGTATTTCATCCAAATACCAGGATATCACACCCTACTACCTTCTCAACAGATCCATCCCCAATTCTGATGAAGTCAAACCCATGACTGTCACGTCAGAAATAGATGATCTATCTCCGCTACATTTGCTTTAGTCTATAAATAGACATAAGCTACTTGTCCACCAATGCTTCCGTTGCTCCCACTGACTACGACAACCCTCTGGCAGAGTCATATAAACGTACACTTCTAAAGCTAGTTTAGAACGACGCTATACTCATCCTCCCGCCGGGTCTCGTAACCTGGAACAACAGCAATGGCAAGTGTGGGTAAACAAGAACTTCCCTGTCACCGTCCTTGAGGCTACCGGAGTACCTCTCGGGTGCCTGAAGTTACCCACCTTATCTGGGGAGTGGCCAATGGAATGTCAATCCAGATTGAATCTTTAGGTTCCTTATCAAATCTTCAGTAATCGTTTGTGGTTCTGGAATCACTTCCAGTTCTACCATACTCCCACTACTGTTTTCTGAAAAAATCCATTTTTATTAAAACTGTGGCGAGTCTAGAACAATATCGCTATTGTTCATCCAGATGGTAGAAAATCAACCCTCGTCATAGCCTGGGTCAACCCACAAACAGCCATTACAGAAACGTGCCTTGAGTTATCCAGAGTCTGGTTTTAATCATAAGCTGGACAACTCCCCGTACCTTAACAACGTTAAGATATGAACTGTTCTATATCCAATATAGAACCAGAGGCACTGATTTAATTGAACCAGATTCAAATCATGCAGCTGTCTCCAGTGCATGTCAACTAAATGGAAGGAGGTCGATCAGCGTTACTCAACTTAGGAATGTTTCCAACTATGAGTAACCTGAAAGAGAAGCAAGTTCTCTTAATCATTACTATCAACTGAATACCATACTCAAGTATCTACATCTTCGATCACTTTGAAGAATCCCGATACTTGCAATACCTGGTTCTCTACTTTATTCAAATACTTATAACTTCTCAAAATTCAGACCCTGTGTTTCCGCGAAACACCTATCTAAAAACTAGAGAAGTCATAAGTAAACCGAATATAGTACGAGGACCAACCCCTCTGTCCTGATGGACCCTGGACAACATACAATACTCTGTATAAGTCTCTTGAGTCTGATAACTCATTCACTGTGTGTCGTAGGTTGAAAACTGTACTTATGGTTAAGAAGAATTACACCGCTGTTCAATGCTCCTTACCTAACCATCCACTGATATAGGTAAATGTCGTAGACATAATTTCAGAAAGGTATATCTCACTCTATGAAAATAGACGTACAGATATATCAATTTGAAATTGGTGCATAACTGCGGATATTCAAAACCAAACATTTGCCGACTGGCAAACAGCCCAGGTGATTTCCTTGAATATCACTGATTACAACGAATCCCGATGTAATGAGGATGATCACCCAATTCCCAATAACCTACTCGCACTCATCATCTGTAAAACTATACAGATGTGAATCATACCTGGTAAATACATACCGTGGAGTAAGTATCTAATCGGGAAATCAGTTTTCTTTTAACATTACACAGTGAAACTGAAACATTGAAATGTCTCGATGGGGTATCCTGGTATTCCTAGTAATGCCTCTTCCAGATTCATGACTGTAACCGTATAATTCTTTGCCACCTCACAAAATCCCTTCATATGTCTTTAGTCTTTACCTTCTGCACACCCCTTTAGGCCAAATGGTTTTCTTCCTTCCCTACCGTTCGGCACAATCCTATGGTTTGGAAGAAGACTATCCAATAAGCATAATGGGTGTACTGTCCCAATCCTAGGAACACTCGCAATGCGAGAGAAGGTGAAGATAAAAGACACCTGAAGAAATCTTATTCCTATTTCTCCTGAACCAGAATCCATCCCCGAACTGGAACAAGTTCCTTTCGAGTTCGTATATAACCATACGATGGAGTATCCAATAAACTGTGGATCTTCGTAGTGATACGGAGTGTTCTGGAGAAATACAAAGGTGATTTAGGATTGGCTAAGGAATTCTTGGTTTGGTCGTGAATATCTGTTGCAATTTACTTTGCCCTCTTACTAATCCCTTGCTTTGTCTTAACTCAATACCTTCTGTACACCATCGTTAGGCTAATTGGTTTTCTTCATTCCCTACCGGTCGGCACCAGCCTATGGTTTGGAAGAAGACTATCCAATTTGCGTAATAGGTGTGCTACTCCTAAACCAAGGAGTACTCGCAACCTGAGAGAGGGTGAAAAGAAAAGACAACTGAATAGTCCTATCCGTTTTCTCCAGAACCGGAAACCATCCTCGAATAAATCCTTTTGAGTTCGTATCTAACCATACAATGGTTTTGTCCAATGGAAGTGGACGTTCATAGCAATACGGGGTGTCCTGGAGAAAAGGGTAAAAGTAGGAGTGGCAATGAGGTTTGCAACTCTGACAATCCAAAAGCCAGTGTTAAGAAGGTTCGGTCAACTTGGTCACTGAGTCATTGTCTTAGGGTCGGGTCAATGGTCGCTGCCAAAGAGAGAGAGAGAAAAGAAACACTCAGCGTGCACTCTAACCTAGATCAGAATGGTTACCAATTTATCTAATCTGGAAACCTCCCACTGTACCGTCAAATTCTCCTCCAAACCTGAAAGAAGAATTAGTCGGGATCACCCGAGGAGTATACCAACTCATCAGTGGGAATCAGGATCCAACTCTCATCGCATGACAACGTGACGGAATCCGCTCACGATATCACACTCCAAAAGGTATGCGCATATCTGGCAAGTTTCAGTTCTTTTGAAACTCCCGATGTGGATTTCTGCCCCATGCTCTTATGACCTTGACTTTGGCCAACAAATCATAAGTCACATGTCAAGTTCTACCCGTCATTCTTCAGGTTGATTTGAATCCACCCGTACCTACCATTGACTTTGGCCAACAAGGCAGTACGACTGTCCCAAACCAACGCATCTATCTATGCTGCATATGAATAACCAACAGCTACCAAACACTGTGCCTTGACTTTGGCCAACAAACACAGCTTTAATACTATTGACTACCCATATGAAACGACGGAGGGCTACGGATGGTTTCTGGCGAAAACCTTTAACGTAAAGAACTTGATATTGTTGAAGGAACAGATAGCTTTTTAAAAATATAGTGACGAAAACTGTTGCTAAAGAGGTCACTCCCGATGAAGGGATCTCGGTTCTTTCCCCGTAGAATGAGGTGCAGGATATTCCAACTGAATACCACGGTGCAAAGCAAAAGTAATCGGCTATAGTGAAGTTAATGCCCTGACGCAAACTTTTTGTCCAAGGGGTCACTCCTGGTGAAGGGATCTCGGCCCTTGCCTCGTCGACTGAGGAGCAGGATATTCCAACTGAATACCACGATGCAAAACAAAAGAGAGCGTCCTTGCAATAACAGCTTTTTGAAAAGTGTTCCAACAACATCAGATTAGGTTTGTTTTTAACTTGCATTGATCCGAATCAATGCAGTCCCATCAATTGATCACACCAAAAAGAACGAAAATATACTGATGTACGTATATGCCATCCGCATTCGCCACTGGGTCCCGTCATTACCCGTTAGGTTAGCTAACTAACGACAGAGCGGGGACTGGACTAGCGCAGATGTAAAACATATACAACATCTACTAATATATATACCAATTTATTATATTTCGCTCAAGGCGTGATAAAAATGCAACATCACAGAAATGTACAGCATCACAGAACAATACAGATATCTGGGATCCCCGGGTTTCACAGAGCCACTACTGAAACCCGACGTTCCCCTGGTCGTGTGGATAGCCTGCGCAATGATATCCTAGACCCCTACGGGCGCGGCAAGTTACCCGCCAAAACCTGAAGCGAGGCAGCCCCCTTCAGTACCGTGAATGGACCACCCAGCACTTCACGGAATCCGGCAACTTGGGCACCCCTCCTGGGTCAACCTGTACCCCCTACGAGTTCGGCGAATAGCCCGCCAATCCTAGAGTGAAGCCCCCTCCGTCTCAATGCCATGAGATGCGGGCTTGTTGCCCTCCAGAACCCGGCTATCCGTGCACCCCTCCGCGGGGTAATCCTAGTACAGAAAGTAAAATATACATACAACGGGTACATCGACCGCAACCAGGTCGTGCCCCAAAAGAATAATACAATCAGGCAGTGACAGCAGTCCACATGTCGGAAGCTCGCCCCGCAATATCAAATGTACATAATACAACCACAACTGTACTAGCATTGCATCCAGGCTATCCCCCGCGACCGATCCGCAACATCACAGCAAAAACAGAACATCAACGTGAAAGTCACGTTCGCAAATCCGTCTAACCGGGCTATAGCAGTTAGACCGGATTTACCGATCAAGTGACATTCACGGTCGCAGATATAATGTAAATACTGTGAAAAATGTATTTAAAATATCCGATCGATCAAATTTTAACAAGTGGGCCCCCAAGCAATACTGTAGCACTCACAGAAATTATGGGCCCAAATTTAACATTCCAAAACCCCTATTTTAAGCCCACAAGCCCACTGGAAAAAAATGGTGAACTGAACCCAACTACCTACGGCGGAACCGCGGCCAACAAGGGGTTAGGGCCGCGGTTCCGCGGTCGTACGGAGGGTTCAGGGAACCAAAATTTTCCAGTTGTCTTAGGATACTCTGTGCATCATTCTGCAATCACCTGAAAAAATTTTGGACTTAAAAAAAATTCGACAGAAAACTGATGCAAGAAAAAATGCAGTTTTGGAACTTTTTGATCGATCGGAAATGCAAACACATTAAACCAAGCTAGACTAAGTTAATGGCGAGGCTCTGATACCACTGTAAGTGCACGGCGGCGCCCCGGCCGTCAATCCGACGGCCAAATGCGGAAGCGGTGATAAACTTTAATTTTCTTGAACTGGCAAACCGCCGCGCACTAATACCCGGATCGAACCACTAACTAGTCCTAGCTATCTACAAGAAAGGGAAGAGAGATATACCGACAGATCCGAGTCCTCCGGTCTTCTCGTCGTCGTCCCGATCTCCTGCGGAATGTGCCGTCTCCTCCTCGTCGCCGGAAGTGCACCACATTGCCTACTTCTTTTATGGGCTCCCACCTCAATGCCGAGGCAACTCGGGCACGAAGCTGGCTAGTCGACGTGCCCAAGGTTTGCTGTAGAATATGTATAGAACCATGTCTCACTTTGGGGTTGTGGAATTGCCTTTATGGTGGAGGAAAAAGAACTTGGAGAGAGGTGGGAAAAATGCAACATACCAAAGAATGAGAAATAACAATTTCCCACACCAAATGAAATGAATCCCATCCCCCCTAGGAATGGCCGCCGCCCCCCCATGTGTGATTGGAGAGAGAGAGAACAAAGACAAGGGGTGGGGGGTGGAAAGTGAGTGATGATGAAAAGTCAAATGATCACCACAAAACCCAACACTCAATCAACAACCATGAAAGCAAAAGTCAAGCCATCATGAAGCATGGAATGTCAAGGGATGGGCTCCATCATGAAACCATCATGATACAAAGAAATGCAAATACCCCTTTCCACAATTGCTTATTTGCAACAATGCAAATAAGCCCTCCTCCACCAGTCTTCGGCCAATGAACGATACAAAGGAAATCGGCCGAAACGGAAAGCAAACTGGCAGCTCCAGAAAACTGGTCCCGTAATAAATTACAGGAAAACCCCGATACTGTGCATACACACCCGCATTTGTATTCCGACCGAAATACAAAATGCAATGAGACAAAATCTACACTGTACTATACTAGGATCCGGCTTAAAACAAAGCCGGCTAGTAATATCCGTTCGATCCTGATCCGTGCAAGACTGCAAATATCTGATTGAACCCTGCCATATATCCATACGGCCTATAGTACAAACTGTCCAATCCTGATCCGTGCAATACCGCACGTATCTGATCGGACCTTGCCATATCTCCATACGGCCTCTACAACCTTTCGTCCAAAAGCTGAGTAACTGAATGTGGGGGACTCTAAAGACTCGTCAACACCTTGGTTGTGGATTTAACCACTAGCACGTCAGAGGTATAAGCCAATACGTAACGGGCTACCAGGTATTGACTAAAAGGGACGTCTGTGAGCGAACTCAGCCCGACAACCCTACTGAGCCTGTCAGTGACAATATCCGTACAGTCCGGTCCGTTCGTCTATGAGTATCGCATGGCGGGCCTAGGGGGTTGGTAAAAGTCAGACCCCCAAAAGCGGTACAAGTCGTGTCGGAGTGTAGCCCAGAACACACTGAGATACTACTGGAATACCTACCAGTAAATCTCCTTGCCTCGGCCGAGGGCTTCGTGTAATGGCTCTCCTAGACACAGCACGACCTCACCCCCAATACCGGGAGAGATGAACCCCTGAAGATACGCTCACTGCCTCCATGTGGCTCGGGACTGTACCCAACTAAAACCTGTTTGCACGACTCCTTTGAGCCGTGGTAGGGTAGTAATCAAAGTACAGTGGGAACTCAAACAAGACAAATGACGATCCCCAGGTCGATGAACTAACCTGCACAGATGTCACTAGGGAACTGCCATCTGACGTCTGGTATATGACCAACTGGCATGTTCCCGGCGAGTCCTGTCCAGTGTACTCATAACCCAATGAGCACCTGTATACATCTTAGGTGATCCAACTGACACCAGTGGCTTGTGAGACCGGCCACCGCCCCTCGTCGGGGTCTCGAATGTACACACTAGTCTACTCTGGAGTATCGATGCCCTATCTCGAAACTCACACGACTAGGGACCATTTAAGGATATGCTTATAGACTGCCAGCTCCCACGTATATGATCGCCCTCATACTGCTGGTGGTCAAGCAAGAGTCCTAGGGGCTCTATCAACGTGTAATAGCGACTTGTCAGGTCACCTAAAGCAGTACACGATGATAAAGGTAAACCAGATAGCATACTATCATCTCGAGTAAGACTGTCCTATCGGGATAGGTCTTCTATCAATCATTGTAATCACGTGTCTGTGATCCAATAATTGACTCTGAGGGCAATATCTCCAACAGCTATTACACGTTGGTAGAGCCCCTAGGATTCTTGCTTGACTGCCAGCAGTATGAGGGCGATCATATACGTGAGAGCTGGTGGTCTATAAGCACATCATTAAAAGGTCCCTAGTCGTGGGAGTTTCGAGATAGGGCATCGATACTCTAGAGTAGACTAGTGTATACAGTCGAGACCCCGACGAGGGGCGGTGGCTGGTCTCACAAGCCACTGGTGTCAGTTGGTTCACCTAAGATGTATACAGGAGCTCATTGGGTTATGAGTACACCGGACAGGACTCGCCGGGAACATGCTAGTTGGTCTTATACCTGACGTCAGATAGCAGTTCCCTGGTAACATGTGTACAGGTTAGTTCATCGACCTGGGGATCGTCATTTGTCTCGTGTGAGTTCCCACTGTACTTTGATTACTACCCTACCATGCTCAAAGGAGACGTGCAAACAGGTTTTAGTTAGGTACAGTCCCGAGCCCCATGGAGGCAGTGAGCGGATCGGCAGGGGTTTCGTCTCTCCCGGTATTGGGGGTGAGACCGCGCTGTGTCTAGGAGAGCCATTATACGAAGCCCTCGGCCGAGGCAGGAGATTTACTGGTAGGTATTCCAGTAGTATCTCAGGGTGTTCTGGGCTACACTCCGACACGACTTGTACCACTTTTGGGGGTCTGACTTTACCAACCCCCTAGGCCCGCCATGCGATGCTCATAGACGAACGGACCGGACTGTACGGATATTGTCACTGACAGGCTCAGTAGGGTGTCAGGATGAGTTCGCTCATCGACGTCCCTTTTGGTCAATACCTGGTAGCCCGTTGCGTATTGGCTTATACCTCTGACGTGCTAGTGGTTAAATCCACAACCAAGGTGTTGACGAGTCTTTAGAGTCCCCCACATTCAGTTACTCAAGTTTCGGGCGAAAAGCTGTAGAGGCCGTATGGAGATATGGCACGGTTCGATCAGATACGTGCGGTATTGCACGGATCAGGATCGAACGGATATTACTGGCCGACTTTGGTTTAAGCCGGATCCTAGTATAGTACAGTGTAGATTTTGTCTCATTGCATTTGTATCCGGTCGGAATACAGATGCGGGTGTGTATACACAGTATCGGGGTTTTCCTGTAATTTATTACGGGACCAGTTTTCTGGAGTTGCCAGTTTGTTTTCCGTTTCGGCCATATTTCTTTGTATCATTCAATGGCCGAAGATTGGTGGAGGAGGGCTTATTTGCATTTGTGCAAATAAGCAATTTGGAAGGGGGTCTTTGCATATTATTGTATCATGATACTTGCACCATCATTGCTTGACTTTCTTTTGTCATCATGGATTGACTTGTGGAGTTATGATGGGAGTTGATTAGGTTTTGGAGTGTTAGATTTGTTTTTTGATCATTCCTTCTCAGGATCACTTCACACTCTCCCTTGTATGATTGATCCTCACCCCTTTTTGTTTTTTTTTTCTCTCTCTCCCATCACCACAAGTGGCCGGCCACTATGAGGAGTTGGCTGTCCCAATTTGGTGTGGGGAGAAACACTCTCATTTGGCTTGCAAAATGATATGGTTCATCTCCAAAAGCTCATATCCTTTTCACCTCCACCATATGGCAATTCCACAAACCCCAAAATGAGACACAAGTTCTACACACCATTCTACAGCAAATCTTGGGCACGTCGGCTCGCCAACTTCGTGCCCGAGTTGCCTCGGTATAGAGGTGGGAGCCTGTAAAAGAAGCAGGCGACGTGGTGCCCTTCCGGTGACTTGGTGGAGACCGGAGATTCCGCGGAAGATCGGGACGACGACGAGAAGACCGGAGGACTCGGATCACTCGGTATATCTCTCTTCACCATCTTGTAGTTAGCTAGGATTAGTTAATGGCACGATCCGGGTTTTAGTGCGCGGTGGTGCCGGTTCAAGAAAATTAAAGTTAGCCATCGCTTCCGAATTTGGCCTCGGGATGGAGGCCGGGGCGCCACCGTGCACTTACAATTTGAACCCACCAGTACAAGCCCTTGACTTTGGCCAACAAGGCTATACGACTGTCCCAAACCAACGCATCTATCTATGCTGCAGAAAGGCAACAAGCAGCTACCATACACTATGCCTTGACGAAGGCCAACAAACATAGCATGAATACTACTTGCTACCCGTCTGAAACGACGGAGGGCTACGAATGGTTTCTGGCGAAAACCTTTAACGTAATGAACTTGATATCGTTGAAGGAACCGAATAGCTTTTATAAAAATATAGTAACGAAAACCTTTGCTAAAGAGGTCACTCCCGGTGAAGGGATCTCGGCTCTTTCCCCGTAGAATGAGGTGCAGGATATTCCAACTGAATACCAGGATGCAAAGCAAAAGTAATCGGCTATAGTGAAGTTATTGCCCTGACGCAAACTTCTGTCCAAGGGGTCACTCCCGGTGAAGGGATCTCGGCCCTTGCCTCGTCGACTGAGGAGCAGGATATTCCAACTGAATACCACTGTGCAAAACAAAAGTGAACGTCCTTGCAATAACAGCTTTTTGAAAAGTGTTCCAACAACATCAGAATAGGTTTGTTTAACTTGCATTGATCCGAATCAACGCAATCCCATCAATTGATCACACCAATAAAGAACGAAAATAATGATGTACGTATATGCCATCCGCATTCTCCACTGGGTCCCGTCATTACCCGTTAGGTTACTTAACTAACGACAGAGCGGGGACTGGACTAGCGCGGATGCAAAACATATACAACATCTACTAGTATATATATCAATATATAATATTTTCGCTCAAGGTGTGATAAAATGCAACATCACAGAAATGTAATAAGCATCACAGAATAATACAGATATCTGGGATCCCCGGGTTTCATAGAGCCGCTACTGAAACCCGACGTTACCCTGGTCGTATGGATAGCCTGTGCAATGAAATCCTAGACCCCTACGGGCGCGGCAAGTTACCCGCCAAAACCTGAAGCGAGGCAACCCCCTTCAGCAACGTGAATGGACCACCCAACACTTCACGGAATCCGGTAACTTGGGCACCCCTCCTGGGTCAACCTGTACCCCCTACGAGTGCGGAGAATAGCCTGCCAATTCTAGAGTAAAGCCCCCTCCGTCTCAATGCCTTGAGATGCGGGCTCGTTGCCCTCTAGAACCCGGCTATCCGTTCACCCCACCTTGGGGTAATCCTAGTACAGAAAGTAAAATATACATACAACGGTTACATCGACCTCGACCCGGTCGTGCCCCAAAAGATTAATATACAAACAGGCAGTGATGGCAGTCCACATGTCGGACGCTCACCCCGCAATATCAAATGTACATAATACAACCAAAACTGTACTAGCATTGCACCCAGGCTATCCCCCACGACCAATCCGCAACATCACAGCATAACACAGAACATCAACGTGAATGTCACGTTCGCAAATCCGTCTAACCGGGCTATAGCAGTTTGACAGGATTTACCGATCGAGTGACATTCACGGTCGAAGATATAATGTAAATACTGTGAACTAATGTGTTTAAAATTTTCGATCGATCAAATTTTCCTAAGTGGGCCCCCAAGCACTACTGTAGCACTTAAAGAAATTCTGGGCCCAAACAGAACATTCCAAAACCTCAATTTTCAAGTTAAAAGAGCTCTGTGCAAAACTGGTGCAGTGAGGACACTGTACTGCGGCGGAACCACGGCCCCAAGGGGGGTTTGGCCGCGGTTCCGCAGCGGTTCTACAGTGTCACGCCACCAATTTTTCACAGATTTCTTAGAATTTGCTTGTCAGTATTCTGAAACAACCTGAAAATTTTTGGAGCTAAAAAAATTTCTATAGAAAACTGATGCTTTGAAAATGCGATTTTTGAAAATCCGATCGATCGAACTTGTAAACACGTTAGACCAAGCTAGACTAGGTTAATGGCCTGGCTATGATACCAGTGTAAGTGCACGGCGGCGCCCCGGCCGTCAATCCGACGCCGGAATGCGGAAACGAAACTTTTTACAAACTTGTAAACCGGCACCACCGCGCACAAAAATCCCGGATCGGGCCATTAATCTAGTCCTAGCTAATAAGAGAATGGGTAGAGAGATATACCGAGCGATCCGTGTCCTTCGGTCTTCTCGACGTCGTCCCGATCTCCCCACGGAATCTCCGGTCTCCACCACGTCGCCGGAAAGGCACCACATCGCGGGCTTCTTTTACGGGCTCCCACCTCTGGACAGAGGCAACTCGGGCACGAAGTTGGTGAGCCGACGTGCCCAAGGTTTGCTGTAGAATACGTGTAGTGCTCTATGTCTCATTTTGGGGTTTGAGGAAGTTGCCTTTGGTAGAGGAAATGATCTATGGAATTTTGTGATGAACTTGGGGATTTTTGCAAGCATGAGAGAACCAAAAATTCCCACCCAAAAAATCATGGGCAGCCCCACCAAAGAATTGGCCAGCCCCCTCTCTTGAGGAATGAGGATGGAGTGAAAAATCAAGAAGAGAAGATCAAAGTCCAAGGGGGGTGTATCTCAATAATGCAAGAGAGAGAGTGGAGTTATCATGAAGCATGATCACAAGACAAGGTCCAACACTCCACCAACTAATCATCAAACAAAAGTCAAGCAATCATGAGGATAGAAGTCAAGCAATGATGAAGTTAACAAGTCAAATGATGGTGCAATCATCATGACACATCAATATTCAAAGACAACCCTCCAAAATGCTTATTTGCACAAATGCAAATAAGCCCTCCTCCACCAAACTTCAGCCAACGAAAGATACAAAGAAATATGGCCGAAACGGAAAACAAACTGGCAACTCCAAAAACTGATCCCGTAATAAATTACAGGAAAACCCCGCTACTGTATATACATACCCGCATTTGTATTCCGACCGAAATACAAATGCAATGAGACAAAATCTACACTGTACTATACTAGGATCCGGCTTAAACCAAAGCCCGCTAGTATTATTCGTCCGATCATGATCCGTGCAATACCGCATGTATCTGATCGAACCCTGCCATATCTCCATACGGCCTCTACAGCGTTTCGCCCAAAGACTCTAAAGACTCCTACAACAACAGCTTCCAGGATACTATTCAGATGGCACCTTTCGAGGCATTGTATGGGAGGAGATGCAGATCGCCCGTCTGTTAGACAGAGCTCAGCGATAGCAGTATTTTGGGGCCGCAGCTTGTTGAGGAGACGACAGCGAAGATACAGTTGATCCGAGACCGGATGAGAGCGGCTCAGAGTAGGCAGAAATCGTATGCAGACAGGTGCCGTCGCAGACTAGAGTTCGCAGTTGGCGACCATGTTTTTCTGAGAGTCTCTCCGATGAAGGGCGTGATGCGTTTTGGGTGAAAGGGGAAGCTTAGCCCTAGATTCGTAGGTCCCTTCGAGATCCTCGAGCGTGTCGGCGCTGTTGCATATCGTTTGGCCCTTCCACCCAGCTTTCCCGATGTTCACCCCGTCTTCCATGTTTCGATGCTCCGCAAGTACCTTCACGACCCTTCGCATGCGATTCAGCACCCGACAGTCCAGCTAGAGCGCGACCTTTCTTTTGCAGAGCAGCCGGTGGCCATCCTGGATCGGCAGGTGAAGAAGTTGAGATTGAAAGTTATACCGACCGTCAAGGTCCTTTGGCGTGCCCCGAGCAGCGAGGAGGTCACCTGGGAGACCGAGGGCGAGATGAGGAAGAAATATCCCCATCTCTTTGAAGGTACGCGTAGTTATATTTTTAAATTCGGGGACCAAATTTCTTTAAGGGGGGAAGATTGTAGCGCCTTGAAATGTCGTTTTGGTGTTTTCCCGAAAATCGGTGAAAATGTGGTATTTTTCCGTAAATCGTCTTTTTTGTTATTTTGCAGTTTAGGACTAATTATACCTATTTGGATAGGTAATTGCTAGTTTTTAGTAGCAAATGAGTTACTTATGAAATTCTGGTCGTTTAAAAATTTTCCCTAATTTTTCAATTTTTAATATTATTTTAAGCCGGTAAGAAAATACATTAAATTAGCGATAAATACAAATTTAAATGGGCAAAATTTAAGCTTTAAAATCATATTAATTAAAATCTAGTTGTAACATAAATTTTTAGTATTTTATTTTAAGTTTTAACTAATTTTTATTATGGAAAACGAAATTTATTGAATTTAAGCTTAAACTTGCAATTTTGGATTTGTAGGGGGTCTTTTTGCAAAAAAAATTTTGTGCACTCTCACACACACATCCTCACATCTCCTTGGCTGGCCCAAACGTCAGAAAATTCTCCCTCTCTCTTTTGTTTTAAAACTCTTTTGTTAGGGATGAATTGAGTTGATATGTATGTTTTAAAATATAATATTTTGGAGGTATGGTGTATTTGACTTTGGGGGAGTTTGACTTGGTGACCATTTCCCACACCCCACAACATTCCCCTCCTCCCTCCTCTGGCCGAAACCAGCAGCTCCCCCCCTCATTTTCCCCCTCTCTTTTGTTCACAAATTCATCTCAAAATCCACAAATTTCTTCACTAAAACAAAACAAATCCTTGTGCTACCCTTTCTCAAGCCTAGTTTAGTTGAAAACATGTGGAAAGGAAGCAATTTTAGAGGCAAATGATCATGCTAGATCCATAGATCTTGAGGTATAATTTCCACCATATTATTTTCTTTTGGTTAAATTCTTTTAGTTAAATGGTTTTAGTGTTAAAAGCTTAGCAAAATCCTAATATAGTTTTTCTAGTTCATGGTTGAAATTAAACTAGGGTTTTAGAAACCATTATTTAGTTAATTAAATCTGTTTTGCTATCTAGTTGTTTGCTAATCTAAGTTAATGAGGTTACTTTATTTGTGTGGGCTTCAAATTAGTGTTAATTTGGTATTGTCATGTTTAGTTTTGGATTGAAATTGCTAATTATGAAAATCAAGAAAGGTTTTGTTTATGGAAATTAGGTTTTTAAGCATTGCTAGTGGTTTAAAATTAATGTAGTGGCTATCTAGTGGGTTAGTTGGATGTTTGTGTTGGATTGTGAGCACTTTATCGCATAACGGCGATGTTGCGTCGTTTTTTTTAGAATGTTTGTGCTTACTAGTTTTGTGATAAAAGTATGTGATAAATTATTTTTGATATCTTGATGATTGTTATGGCTTATCTTATGACATTTAGGATGTGTGAGTGCGGATTTTTGAGTGTTCGGGTTTTAGTTTTTCCGGGCGACCAATCGACGTTTTAGTTAGTTTTTGCGATTTTCGCGTGTGTTCCACGCACCTTGTGCATGTTCTACCTAGCTTGTGAACGTTTGTATTTTTGTTTGGGTTTTGCGTCGTTCTTGGTATGTAACCTTATGTTTGGTATTGATGTAAATTCCAGATTCGGTCGCGGAGACGTCAGACGCGGCACGAAAGAGGAAAGCGGTGATTGAACGTGACTAGCTAGGGATTCCGGTGAGTAGATGTAACATCTACGGGGGACTATCGTTGGATGGCGCAAGTCGCCCGATAGTTTTAGTAGATTAAAAAGATTCTTAGTAATGTTAGTAATTAGGGGTGTAATACTTGTATGATTATTTGCTACATTCATGCCTTATATTGACATACATATACGAACCCATTCTATAGGACACCTGCACCATTGCCAGGGTTTTTATATGCAGCACGAGCACTATTCATGCTTACACACACACCCTGGTAATTGCCATGCCACCACACTAGATAACCTATAATTTGAAACCTTTTTCTCTAATTGATACTTAAATATGTGCTATTGCCTTTAATTCCTTAAAATGAAATCGTAGGATTGCTATTCATGTGCATGTACCTCATCATATTATTTGTTCATGCCTAGTCTATTAATCACACATCGCAACTTGATTATTGATACCATATGCATTCATTATCATTGACATATGCACTTATGAGGATTTCTTGAGATTTTATGATATTCTGGATTTCGGGGGAAAGCCGCAAAATTTCTAAACTTATTATATTTTTTTAAAATATGTAAATTGCGGTTTTCTAGTGATGTAAGTGTCGTCCACAATGAGTTTGCTGTGGTTTTCGAGACCCGTTTCGAGGAGTTCGATGAACCGTCTCGGGTACATGGTGGGCCCGGTAAGGTGCCCCGGGGAAAGAAGCCCGTATTGCTGACGATGAGCCTGGCAGGGGACGGATTACCTACCGGTGACTGTTTGGGACGGCGGATATCCAGAGGATACCGACCGTGGCCGCGAGATGATGAGATATTGATATTGAGATGGGTCAGCCGGATGGCTGAGGCCAGAGATACTATGACATGGATATATGAGATTTGTGATAGTTTTGAGGTGTCGTTGCTGGACACAGGTTCTTGTTGATTCTATTGGTATTGTGCTGGTATTTCAAAAGAGATTCCTAAAGGAAAAACATGATTCTTATACTTACACATTCAGGTCATGAGTTGATTCGCATTGCATACATACCTGCTATTATGTCCTGCCTTACCTGTTTTTTAGATGCTAGGATGCTTGTGTGCATGCATTCGATAGCCTGTGTAGATGTTATTTATTACTCACGAGTTGGCAACTCACCCCCGTTGTGCCACAGCCTTTTTCAGGTCCGCTCCGTCAGTACAGTAGCGGCGGGCGCACTTGTTTCTTTTGCCTCTTTTGCCTGGACTCGAGGTTTTGCTCTTAGGTGGGTTATATTATTCTTTTGGTACCACCTTGTATATTCTTGTATCTAGTGTACTCCATCTACTGTATCTACCACTATTGTTGTATATTGACCTAGAGATGAGACTGTGAGATTTGTGGACTTTTTATGTTGTATTTTGGGGTCGAGCTCACTTGAGTCGACATGCTGTTTTTCTCATGCTTCTTTATGATTATTTCGCATGTTGTTGTTTTATATTGCGTGGGATTTGTGACAGCCTTGTGGCGAAGAGCTAGCTCCCGCTTGGGGATGCTTTATTTGTTGGATTCATATATATATTCTTGTTGTACCCATTTTGGGGGCCAGTATTTACAAATGAGACTCTGCCGAAATTTTCGGAAAAATTGATATTGTTTTTAAAAAGGCTTGATGTGACTCATTTGATAAACTCGCTTTCAATTGATTGGTTTTCCTTCATTCTTTTGCATATTTGGTTTTGGTTTCTGGGCTTTGGCTTACTTATTTTACGGATGTCTTGAGACGTTTCGTAACTTAAGTGCCAGTCACGTTCCGTACCCTGCGGGTCGTGACAAGCACTAAATTGTATGCTACACCCACACCATTAGTAATTGCCATGACACGCACAAACCACCTACATACGTAATATGGTAGTGGATAGGGATAGTTGAGATAGTAACTATTATTCTATTGTGCATATGAAATACTGTGGACACACACATACGTGATATTGCATTTGGCAGGGATAGTTGATGTAGTGACCCTTATTCCATCTCACGTATACCTTGCTATAGCTACTTGTACATCATGCACACAAACTGATATGTACACCCACATATTTTGCTATAGTTGCATATACCCTAAGTGGTAATGTTTTGACATGTGATATTGAGACGTTGGCTATTGTGCTTTTGAAATGCATCATACATATTTGCTTACATTTAGATACTTAAACCTTGCTACGATTACATGTACACCTCATATGATGCTGCACTTGTTTTCGGAGGATTTAGGAACCGCATGATATATTTTAAAGCTGGATTCATTTAAAAAAGCGGCTTTCCCTTGATATGCTCATATTGTAGTTTTATGTTGCATATATCAGTTTTCATGGATTTACGCATTGAGATATGGATTTCATATGATTTATGGATTTGAGAACCGCGGGGGTATTTCAAGAAAGCTATGTATTGTTTGAAAACCCGGTTTCTCTTGATATGATATTTCAGTGCGTCCACCATGTGATTTCTCGGTTCTGAGATTTGGCTTGTGATACCAGATTCGAGGAGCGGGAGGCACCGTCTGTGGGTATATGGTGGACCCGGTATAGTACCCCGGGACGAGTGGTAATTTCGTTGTGTAGACGATAAGCCTGACAGCGGGACCACTACCTACCGGTGATTTTATTTGGACTCGGCGGTTATTGTGGGGATACCGACCGGAGTGATGTACAACATATCGTCAGGGCCAGTCGTGGTGACAGCGCATGAGTTATGAGGATTTATATGTCGTTGCTAGACACGGGTTTCATGATGTTTCGAGTCTCGGTGTTTGACACTCAGGTTTCCATGATTTTTACGTATCATCGGTGGACATACGTGATTGATATCCTCATACACACACACACACATACACACACACACACACACACATACATACATACAGGTATATGTTTTCATGATGTTTTGGGTGTAGATGTTAGACGCTCGGGTTCTATGAGACTTCCAGGATGTGAGGGCCGATCTGTGGATGCGGTGCCTGAGGATGTTGGGATTTGATGTGTCAGTGAAGGACACTGGGGTTTTTCCATGCTGATGATTTTTGCATGAGGTTTTATTATATCATCCAACACTCAGGATTATTTTTGATATGCATTGCTTCAAGTAGTTGTAGTACCCTGATGATGCACCTTTACATGATTGTTGCATATTCACATTGTCATTCTTATGCTATCGGATTACATGTGATAGATTAATCGCTATTCGTGCATACTTGCGATTACAGTATGATGTTAATTACTATTCACGAGTTGGAAACTCACCCCCCTTGTGCCACAGTGTTTTGCAAGACTTACCCTCTGAGTAGTCGCTGCAGGGCGTCTTATCACCTATACTTTTGCGGATACCGCTACGGTTGGCGGCAAGGCCTTTGCTTTTATGTGGGTTTGCGGTTATCCGTTTGTACATTGTATATCTTTTTGTTGGATTTAATATTCTCCATCTACCGCTTCATGCATTTGACTTAGAGACGAGTTGTGAGGATTCGGTGTTGTATTATTATTTTGGTGACTTTGGTTGTCGTGCTCGTGGGAGCCGGTTTTGTTGAAAAGTTTTACTTCTTTTTGCAGTTTTCTTTTATATTTCTTCGCTTCGGCGCCGTATATATGTTTTTGGTGGTTGTCTCCGCCGTTGGGCGTGATTTGCTCCCGTTTGGAATGGTTTATATATTATCTATGTTGTACCCGTTTTCGGGGCTAGTTTTTACAAAGGAGGTGCTGCCGAAATTTTCAAGAAAGAAAACTAAAGTTAAAGATTTTTACTTGGGATTTTTCGAATGTTTTAAACTATTTTTTTCTCCATTTATCCCTTTTGGGCTGTTTTAGATTTCTGGGTTTCGGCTTACTTAAATTACGTACGCCTGTAGACGTTACGTGGTTTAAGGGCCGGTCAAGTGCCTAATTTTGGGTCGTGACAAAGTAGGTATCAGAGTGCTAGGTTTTACCTTTCGGCGTGTAGGATGACCTTGGTATGATGGAGTAGGTAGCTTAAGCAGAGTGACATAGCGTGTTTATGTTCTGCGGCATACTTACGACACGGTACTCCGCCTAAGTGACCTTAGGACTTGTTGATTGATATTCCTTCCATGATTGTTACATCCTTGTGATTCGATTTTTGTGTCCTTATCGAATCATATTTCAATTTCCAGCCTATATGCCGCCGAAGACTATGATGGCACAGAGAGCGGTCGCGAGGGCCGAGGTCAGAGTCGACTCATCTGAGGCGAGGACTGACCAGGGCGGTATGCCTGTTGTACCAGAGCACATTGCTATGTTTCGGGATGGTATGCAGGACCTGCGCCAGATGATGGGGACTTTAGTAGAGGCCATTCGAGCGCAGGGGAAGGCAGTTGTTCCACCCATTGCAGGGACCACGATGGTACCTACTATTCCGGCAGTCGCAGTTACAGCTCTGGAGGTATTACCTTGTCACTGACAGAGTTCATGAGGCTGAGGCCTCCGTTGTTCACTAGCACAGATGCTACTGAGGATCAGCAGTCGTTTATCGACCGGATGGCCAGGATTTGTCGTTCGCGCCGATGCTCCGACGAGAGATGGGTGGAGTTCGCGAGTTTCCGTCTGGAGGGTCTGGCCCAGAAGTGGTGTGAGTCCATGGAGAGGGGCTGAGACACAGGTCTTGATCCTATGACCTGGGCTGAGTTTGTGACGGTATTTCTCGCCCGTTTCTTCCACCGAGCGTCAGGGATGCGCGAGCGCGCAGATTTGAGTCGTTACGTCAGACTCTGGGCATGACGGTGTCTGAGTATGATATACTGTTTACCGAGCTGTCTGTATATGCTCCGTACTTGGTGGCAACTGAGGAGATAAGGGTAAAGAGGTTTGTTCGAGGCCTGCTTACCCAGTTGTTCCTAGCCATCAGCATTCAACATTGGGACACGTATGCGGCAGCTGTGGATGCAGCCCTATTGGTGGAGGAGCGTCTTTCTAAGTCATCAGTTGTTCTGAAACCGAAGAGGACTCGTACGGATGTATCAGCACAGAGACGAAGATTTGCACGCATAGGCAGAGTTCCTTCAGACTCGGGGGGTAGCAGAGACGTGGGACGGGGACAGTTATTCAGCTCTTACTCCCAGAAGGGTCAGCGGCCGTCTTATGGGTGCTTTGGGTGTTGCGGTCTACATCAACTTGTTCAGGATTGTACCGTGGTACATCAGAGAGGGCCAGCCGTACCCCAGGTTACCTTACCACCTTCTCCGCCTCAGAGAGCGTTGCCTCTTATTCCTGTGGTTGCCCCGCGTCAGACTCCTGCTCAGAGAGGTCGTGGTCACGGTGGTTTTGTGCCGAGAGGACAAGGTGGCGGAGGCAGAGGACAACCAGTAGCCGGTAGAGGGCAGACTCGGGTTTTTGCCTTGACTCACCACAACGCGCGGGCGTCCAATGCTGTGGTTTCAGGTACCCTTTCTGTATGTTCTTATGATGCACATGTTCTTTTTGATCCGGGGTCTACGCATTCGTATGTTTCTACGCACTTCGTGCCGAGGTTTGGCCGAGAGTCGTGTTTGCTAGATCAGCCGCTTGTCGTGACTACTCCTGTTGGTGAGTCGTTTTTTGCACGACACGTGTTACGGTCGTGTATTGTCCGTATAGGAGACAGAGATCTGTCCGTCAACTTGATCCTTCTTGAGATGTTGGACTTCGATGTTCTGCTGGGCATGGAATGGTTAGCTACTTGCTACGCGTTCGTGGACTGCCGCGAGAAGACAGTTAGGTTTTGTTTTCCCGGCGAGTCAGTGTTTGTTGTGCAGGGGGGCCGTGGTGCCGCCCTTCACAGTTTGATTTCTGTCCTTTGCGCTAGTCGGCTTTTGAGGAGGGGATGTCGGGGATTCTAGGATTTCATTCATGATACTGGAGCCACAGTGGAGTCGTTGGACGGGGTTCCTACCGTGCAAGAGTTTCCCGACGTCTTTCCCGATGAGTTACCTGAGATGCCGCCAGAGCGCGATATTGAGTTCTGCATTGATCTGATTCATGGCACGAAGCCTATTTCTATACCGCCTTATCGGATGGCTCCGGCAGAGCTTAGAGAGCTTAAAGATCAATTGCAAGAGTTTCTTGATAGGGGACTTATGCGTCTGAGTGTTTCGCCGTGGGAAGCTCCTGTTCTGTTCGTCAAGAAGAAGGACGACAGTTTGAGGCTGTGTGTGGATTATCATTAATTGAACCGAGTTACGGTGCGGAATAGGTATCCTTTACCTCACATTGATGATTTATTTGATCAGTTCCAGGGTGCGAAACATTTTTCTAGGATTGATTTGCGTTCGGATTATCATCAATTGCGGGTTCGGAATGATGACATTTCGAAGACTGCTTTTCGTACGTGCTATGGCCATTATGAGTTTTTGGTGATGTCGTTCGGACTCACCAATGCGCCAGCAGCGTTCATGGATCTGATGAACCGAATATTTAGGACGTTCGTCAACCAGTTTATTATTGTGTTTATTGATGACATACTGGTCTACAGTAGAAGTCGTAAGGAGCATGAGCAGCACTTGAGGATTGCTTTGCAGATTTTGAGAGAGCACCAGCTGTATGCTAAATTCTTAAAGTGTGCATTTTGGCTAGATAGTGTTGACTTCCTGGGTCATGTGGTGACTGGTGATGGTATTCTGGTGGACCGAGGAAGATCGAGGCTGTACAGCTTTCGCCCAGACCTGTATCGGTGACCGAGGTCCGCAGCTTTTTAGGCTTAGCTGGTTATTATCGCCGTTTTGTTCAGCATTTCTCGAGTATTGATGCACCGCTGACTGGACTGACCCGGAAGGGAGTTCCTTTTCTTTGGACTGATGCGTGCGAGCAGAGTTTTCAGTAGTTGAAGACTCGGTTGATGACAGCACCGGTTCTATCTTTGCCTTCTGGATCGGGCGGCTATGTTGTTTACTGTGATGCTTCTCGAGTGGGGCCCAGTTGTGTATTGATGCAGTATGATAGAGTGATTACTTATGCTTCTATGCAGCTGAAGAAGCACGAGCAGAATTACCCCACCCACAATCTTGAGATGGCCGCGGTGGTCTTTGCGTTGAAGATTTGGAGGCACTACTTGTACGAAGAGTCGTGTCAGATCTTCACGGATCATAAGAGCTTGAAGCACATCTTCCAGCAGCGGGATCTGAATCTGAGATAGCGCCGTTGGATGGAGCTAGTGAAGGATTATGATTGTGAGATCCTTTATCACCCGGGTAAGGCGAATGTGGTAGCTGATGCTTTGAGTCGTAGGCCCGGGGTTAGCTTGCCCGAGTTGAGCGCAGTTCAGCATCAGTCTTCTGCAGATTGGTAGCTCTTGTGTGATGGTATGGTGCATTTCGAGTTCACTTCCGCTGGGGGGAAGTTTTCTCATGTCCGCGCCCGTCTACTACTACTTGATCGTATCCATGAGGCGCAACCGAATGATACCCGTTTGTCTGAGATTCTTGATCTTGTTCGACAGGGTACAGTTTCGGAGTTCATAATTGATGACCAGGGTGTGCTACGATGCGGGACTCGCTTATATGTACCAGATACTGATGGGTTGAGACGCGAGATCCTAGAGCAGGCACATCAGTCGGCCTTTAGCGTTCATCCAGGTTCCACCAAGATGTACCTTGACTTGAGAGACATTTACTGGTGGAAAGGGATGAAGCGCGATATTTCGGACTTCGTTTCGAGGTGCCTGACTTGTCAGCAAGTCAAGGCTGAGCATCAGAGACCGGCTGGAGAGTTGCAGCCTTTATCCGTTCCAGAGTGGAAATGGGAGCAGATTTCCATGGACATCAATGTGGGTCTACCCAGGACCAGTAGCGGGTATGACTCCATTTGGGTGATTGTTGATCGGTTGACGAAAGCGGCTCACTTTCTACCAGTGAAGACCACTTTCGATTATGCTAAGTATGCTCAGTTGTACGTAGATGAGATTGTGCGTTTGCACGGTGTTCCCACATGCATCGAATCCGACAGAGGCACCCAGTTTACTAGCCGTCTTTGGCAGAAGCTTCAGGAAGCTTTGGGTACCCGGTTGAGTTTTAGCACCGCTTTTCATCCACAGACCGATTGTCAGTCGGAGTGGACTATACAGACTCTGGAGGATATGCTCCGTGCATGTGTGCTTGATTTTGGTGGTAGTTGGAATCGTCACTTGCCGTTGATTGAGTTCTCCTGCAACAATAGCTTTCAGGAGACTATTCAGATGGCACCTTTTGAGGCTTTATATGGTAGGAAGTGTCGATCGCCGGTCTGTTGGACCGAACTCAGCGAGAGTAGTGTTTTGGGACCCCAGCTAGTTCAGGAGACTACGGAGAAGATCCAGCTGATTCAGGACAGGATGAGAGCAGCCCAGTGCAGACAAAAGTCTTATGCCGACCGTCGTCGTCGCAGACTTGAGTTCGCAGTGGGGGTCATGTATTACTGAGGATTTCTCCGATGAAGGGCATTATGCGGTTTGGGAAGAGGGGGAGCTCAGTCCCAGATTTGTAGGTCCTTTCGAGATCCTTGAGCGAGTGGGTTCTGTTGCTTATCGTTTGGCTCTCCCGCCTAGTTTTCCGGATGTTCACCCCGTTTTCCATGTATTGATGCTTCGTAGATACCATCATGATCCTTCTCATATGATTCAGCACGAGACCGTTCAACTTGAACGCGATCTTTCATTCACCGAGCAACCGGTAGTTATTTTGGATCGGCAGGTGAAGAAACTTCGGTCAAAGGTCTTGCCATCTGTGAAGGTTCTTTGGCGTAACCCAACTAGTGAGGAGATCACTTAGGAGGCCGAGAGCAAGATGCAGAAGAAATTCCCTCAACTTTTTGAAGGTACGCTTAGTATGAAATTTTTATTCGGGGACCGAATTTCTATAAGGGGGGAGATTGTAACGGTTTAGAAATCGTTATGCGAATTTTTTCCATTTTGGGGTAAAATAGTCGGTATTTTCCGTTTTGACCCGACCGTGATCAAACGTCCGTATAAACTTGCCAGCACCTATTTTAGCAAAAATAAGGCTAGTGCGTGAGCTTTGGGGGTATATGGGAAGTTTTGGTTCAAATAGAATTTTCCCTATTTAAATATTATTTTAATGTGGTATTTACATATTGGGTTTGGGTAATTACTCCTAAATCTATATCATTGCTAATTAATCAAGCTTGAGTAAAACAAAACCCCTCATATAATATCTAGATCTTTTGTGCAAAGGATTAATGTTTTAATGAAAAGAAAATGAATGAAAAATCTGGCATTCATGCATTTATGTGCATTTATGTGAATTTATTACAAATTCTTTCTAGAAAACTCCAAACAATTCTTCACCTTCCCCACTTATTGGCCGAGCCCTTCCCAAGTCTGCCCCTATCTTTTTCCTTGCTCATTTCCTTCATCTCAAAGCTCATTTTATCTCCAAAAATCCCCTAAATAATCTCACCAAAACACTTCAAGTCTTACTTTTGTCTCTATGATCACTTGGAGCTTGGAAAGTTAGGATCTTATGAGCAAGTATTGATAGGTATAATCCTTAAACTGTTAAATAGGAGTTTTTATGATGTATAGCTCGTTGGTTGTTGTGTAGAACACTTTAAATATCGATTAGTGCAATATCGTGTTTTTAGTGTCTTTTTAAAGCCTCCGTGATCGGCTGTGACCTGAGATTTTTGCTGATTGACCAAACGAGATAGTAGTGTTGTACTAGTGACCCTAGAGTTCAACCAGAAACACAAGACCCACCCCACCGGTTTTGGCCGGCGACCCGACGTCGAAATCCGGCGACATCGGATTTGGAGGGGAGTTTTGGGGTTGGGTTTTGTTGGGTAGTTGTCTACTGTGGTTCAGGGGTGTTTGGTACTGTTTATTTTTTTAGTGTTTACAGTATGCAAAATCTGGGATCTTTTTCCTATAATCTAGTGTTTTGAGTCCGCGTGTTACGTTATCCAACACGGATCGTGATCTTGTGCAGCTGCTGCACTTGGGTTGGTTTCGTAGTGTCGCCATGCAGGTTAGCCACTAGACGGACACTTGTGAGTTAGTTTGGAGTTGGTGCGTCGTTTAAAACGTAGTTTTACGTTATATTGGTCGATTTCTGAGATTTTGCTCTGTCTATGTGTTTGTGAAATTATAGCATCGCAAGCGGAGACTTCGGATGCTGCGAACAAAGGGAAGCAAGTGGTCGGATTTTCATAGCTCGAGACCAACGGTAAGTAGATTTAACATCTACGGGGAAATCGCCCGTATGGCGTTATGCGTCAGGGCTGATATGATATGATAGCTGCATGTTATTGCATATTAGTTGATTTCATATGAACGTCATTGCATAGTATTATCTATTGTACCTTGACTTGTACCATTAGATATAACACAGTACTAACGGTTCATGTTGCACGAGCACTAAATTGTATGCTACACCCACACCGTTAGTAATTGCCATGACACGCACAAACCACCTACATACGTAATATGGTAGTGGATAGGGATAGTTGAGGTAGTAACTCTTATTCCATTGTGCATATGAAATACTGTGGACACACACATACGTGATATTGCATTTGGTAGGGATAGTTGAGGTAGTGACCCTTATTCCATTTCACGTATACCTTGCTATAGCTACTTGTACATCATGCACACATACTGATATGTACACCAACATATTTTGCTATAGTTGCATATACTCTAAGTGGTATTGTTTTGACATGTGATATTGAGACGTTGACTATTGTGCTTATGAAATGCATGATACATATTTGCTTACATGTAGATACTCAAACCTTGCTACAATTACATGTACACCTCATATGATGTTGCACTTATTTTCGGAGGATTTGGGAACCGCATGATATATTTTAAAGCTGGGTTCATTTAAAAGAGCGGCTTTCCCTTGATATGCTCATATTGTTGTTTGATGTTGCATATATCAGTTTTCATGGATTTACGCATTGAGATATGGATTTCATATGATTTATGGATTTGAGAACCGTGGGGGTATTTCAAGAAAACAATGAATTGTTTGAAAACCCGGTTTCTCTTGATATGATATTTCAGTGCATCCACCATGTGATTTCTCGGTTCTGAGATTTGGCTTGTGATACCCGATTCGAGGAGCGGGAGTCACCGTCTGCGAGTACATGGTAGACCTGGTATGGTACCCCGGGGCGAGTGATGATTTCATGGTGTTGACGATAAGCCTGACAGAGGGACCACTACCTACCGGTGATTTTATTGAGACTCGACGGTTATCGTGGGGATACCGACCATAGTGATGTACGACATATCGTCAGGGCCAGTCGTGGTGACAGCGCCTGAGTTATGAGGATTTACGTGTCGATGCTAGACACGGGTTTCATGTTGTTTCGAGTGTCGGTGTTTGACACTCAGGTTTCCATGATTTTTACGTATCGTCTGTGGACATACGTGGTTGATATCCTTATATATATATATATATATAAATACATACAAGTATATGTTTTCATGATGTTTTGGGTGTCGATGTTAGAAACTCAGGTTCCATGAGACTTACAGGATGTGAGGGCTAATCTGTGGATGTGGTGCCTGAGGATGTTGGGATTTGATGTGTCAGTGAGAGACACTGGGGTTTTTCAATGATGATGATTTTTTCATGAGGTTTTATTATATAATCCCACACTCAGGATTATTTTTTATATGCATTGCTTCATATAGTTGTAGTACCCTGATGATGTACCTTTACATGATTGTTGCATATTCACATTGTCATACTTATGCTATCGGATTACATGTGATAGATTAATCGCTATTCGTGCATACTTGCGATTACAGTATGATGTTAATTAATATTCACGAGTTGGCAACTCACCCCCGTCGTGCCACAATGTTTTTCAGGACTTACCCTCTAAGTAATCGCGGCAGGGCGTCTTATCACCTCTACTTTTGCGGATACCGCTACGGTTGGCTGTGAGTCCTTTGCTTTTTGGTGGGTTTGCGGTTATCCGTTTGTACATTGTATATCTTTTTGTTGGATCTAGTATTTTCCATCTACGACTACTTGTATTTGTCTTAGAGACGAGTTGTGAGGATTCGGTGTTGTATTATTATTTTGGTGACTTTGGGTGCCATGCTCGTGGGAGCCGGTTTTGTTGAAAAGTTTTACTTCTTTATGCAGTTTTCTTTTATATTTCTTCGCTTCGGCGTCGTATATATATTTGTGGTGGTTGTCTCCGTCGTTGGGCGTGATTTGCTCCCGTTTGGGATGCTTTATATATTATCTATGTTGTACCCGTTTTCGGGGCTAGATTTTACAAAGGAGGTGTTGCCGAAATTTTCAAAAAAGAAAACTAAAGTTAAAGATTTTTACTTAAGATTTTCCGAATGTTTTAAAGTATGTTTTTCTCCATTTATCCCTTTTGGGGTGGTTTACATTTCTGGGTTTCGGCTTACTTAAATTACGTACGCCTGTAGACATTACGTGGTTTAAGGGCCGGTCATGTCCCTAATTTTGGGTCGTGACACTCCTCTAAAACTCCAATAATCTAATCTTTCCTGCAGGATTCTTTTCAAACAGCGCCGCTCAAAAATCTTTTTGCGTGTTTTGATTTCGATTTGTTTTTGCATATTTAAACCGGACTTTAAGGGGCAATAAACCCAAATCCAGATTAGGTGGGGATTTCATCACCCTTCTTAGGCCCCACAAATCACAAACGAGCATACTCTTGTTAGGAATATGTATGCTCTAGAGGCCGTTATTGTATGATATAGTGGATGCTTAGACATATATAGAGGACTTTCTTGCTCGACATGATAGTATACTATCTGGTTGCTCTTTATCTTAACATATACACTTGTATTATTATACTGTCTCACTGAAACATGTTGATAAAGTCCTTAGGATGTTTGCTTGACTACCAGGACTATGATGTCGATCATACTACTGGGACTTGTGTAGTCCACAAGCACATCCTTTAACTGTTCTTAGTTGAGGGAGTATCGAGACAGGGCATCGATATTCCAGAGTAGACTAGTGTGTACGTTTCTTGACCTTGTAGGGTGCGATGGTTGAACCCATAATCATTGGTTTTTGACATCAAATATTGTACACAGGTGCTCTTTAGAGAATGGGTACACTAAACAGGACTCGTCGAGAACTCCTAAATGGTAACATACCTATCGTCAGATAGCAGTTCTCTGGTGACATTGTTACAGGTTAGTCTGTATATCCGAGATCGTCATAGTGTCTTTTGTTGTTCCCACTGTGCTTTGATTTCCTCCCTACCACAGCTCAAAAGAGTCATGCAAACAGGTGGATTTTGGGTACAGTCCCGAGTCACATGGAGCCAGTGAGCGATAGGAGGGGTTTCTTCTCTCCCGGTATTAAGAGTTGATGTTGCGCTATGCTCGATTGGCTATAACAGCAAGTCCCTGGCAAGGGCTGATGAGATTTATTGGTAAGTGTTATCAGTAGTTTCTCGAACCGTTATGAACCACACATCGGCATGACTTATCAAGTTACAGGGGTCTGACGATTCCACCCCTAGACTCGATATGCAACATATAAAACGAAGAGACCGGACTGTACAGTAAGTGTTACTTATAGGCTTCATGGAAGTTTGGACAAGCTTGCTTGTTGATCTTCTAATCTCTCAATACCTGGGTAGCCGTTACGTCCAGCTAGTACCGCTGACAGCTTGTGGGTAACTGATGTGATCATTACCTACTGCTGGCATATTGATGAGTCTTTAGAGTCCCACACAAAGGTTTTATAACTCAAGCGAAACGATGTAGGGCACATATGCTGATATGTGCGGGAGCCTGATTAAATACGAGTATGTGATACCGTATTCTAATCTGGCGACATTTGATATCGGTTATGTTATATGTGATATAACATGATTATTGAATCAAGTGTTGATTTGATAATATGATATACAGATAAATGATATTAGTTGGTTATATGTGATATAACCGGATTATTAAATCAAGTGTTGATTTAATAATTTGATATATATTTATATTTGATATAATTATATATTAACTAATATTAAGCTCACTAATTATTTTCTTCTCTTTATATATATTAATATATATATATAGGTGTGATATATATATATATTTGGATTAATCTATTTTGTGAAAATAGATTAGGAGGTGGAAAATGGGAGATATTTTGGGCATGGGTGAAGCATGGCTTTGTTCATTATTTTAGTCATTTGCATTCACTATTGAAGTATGGTTGCATTTTATTATTGTGAGAAATTCCATGCTTCAATAAGTGAGATGAGAGAGCTATTCTTCATCACTTGATCATTTTTTCCTTAGCTCATTCTCTAGCTCTCTCTATCTTCTTCATCTTCCTCCTCAAAACCCTAACCCTCACATGAGTTGTGAACCCTAGGGCTTTAGAAAAATCCTAGTGAGCTAAAACACCTACTTCATCAACCTACTCTAGATTAGTATTTGAGAATATGTTGTTTACTTCACTAATAGGAGATTAGTGAAGTGGTAGCTTGACCTAGAGAAATTTCAGATGGATCATCTTCGGCACGAAGATCGCGAAGCAAGATCGATCAGTTCTTCAAGTGGAGCCTAGTGGAATCGTAGGGACTACTACCCGGAGCTATAAAAGAGAAGGACTTGGTCTACAAAGGTTGTAGTCTCTTTCTCTTAGTGTAGATTTTGCTCTATGATCATATTAACCCTAATACTCTAGTTAAATTCTAGGTTAGTGTAGCTTAGCACCAAGAATTTTTTAAAATTGCATGCTTGATGCCGGATAAAATACAGTGGTGGTGTTAGGATACACTTTCATGGTATCAGAGACAAGCTAGAACATTAGGGGAAGTCTTTACGACGTTAAAGTGTTCGATCGACTTTCGAAACCCGCAATTTAGCTTAGTTTCTGTCCATTTTACAAAAGTTGAAAATTTTGAAATTAAAAATATTGCTAAAATTGTGTAGGGTATTTTATGGAGCCCTAAGAAATACGATGGCCCAACTCAATCAAACGGCCGCGGAACCGCGACATAACCTAGTGTTTAGCCACGGTTCCGCCGCAACTTTGGTGAGTTAAGGACTTGGGTTTCTTGTGCTGCTCCATTGTTGTATTTGGCACTTTCTCGGTGTTTTTAGTGAGACTCAAGTTGTTGAGGTCTCTGTGATTTGTGGGTGTTTGATAGATCGATCGAAATGTTTAACATCGTCTAGATTATTATGATATGTGATACAATACTTGGAATACACAATAATTAGTTTTGTGAAAACTAGTTAGTGTTTGGTAAATCTAGCGTTTTAGTCTCGGTTCATCGATTGCCACGGAGTTTCCATTCGGATCAAAACTCCATCGCAATCGCGTATAGTACACAAACACTCATCGGGAAACACTACTAGATAGCCATGCCCCAAAGCCCCGACCAAGTGACTGTAGGAGAACCCCGTTGCCAAAAGCATCCACTCCGGTGCTCGCGGCCACGATGTTCCGCCTAAGTGCACTTCGTCGTTGGCATCGGGGGTGCGACCATCTACTAAAGTTTCCGACGAGCAATCGATCGGGTAGTCAGGAATCTTGTTGAATTACCCGACTAAGTTATTGAAAAATGTTTTCGATTTGAGACTAAAATGCAAGGTTTATAGGGTTAGGCATGAAATTTGGAATATGAAATATTCCGGGTTCATGATGTCTAAGGAATTTGCGGATTCTAATTATTGTAGTTTTTCATTTCTTTTCTATGACCGTAAGTGTAATATGTGGGGTATCCCCAATTTCGTTGCTATATGTCAACGACATTCGGGATACGCATATTTACTTACGTTGATGACATGTGATGTTATGTGTTGTTGTGATATGTTATATTGGATCGTCGTGATTGAATAGCCGGGTTTTTTTTACGTGAGATGAGAGTTTTTCAATTTTCATTAATGTAAAATTGTATGTAATATTCTTTTAATTGGGACACTTCTGGGTTGACGATGATGTCACCATTGATGTATATTATTTACTTTACCGCATTAGGATAGACCCAAGACGGGGAGCACAAGTAACCGGGTTCTAGAGTCCAGTGGGAGACCATCTCGAGGAGTCGAGATCGGGTCTCCTAACTATAGAATTGGCAGGGTTGCTTGCCACTCTCGTAGAGGTCTATGGATGTGGGTTTAGCTTTTCATCACGACCATAGAATCCGTGTTTTTCATTACTGGCTGAATTTAAAACACGGACCTCCTAGTATATCCAATATTTCATATGTTGACTTCTGCTACTTGAGTTCTGTGATGTGATCATATAACTGCGTGAGACGAATGCTATATATATGAGATATATGTAATAAACGTTACTTATGTTTTGCACCCGCGCTAGTCCGGCCTGTAAATCTACGGTAGCACCCCGGCCAATAATCTGAAGCCAAACGCGGAATAAAAACTTTTTCATAAACTGGCGCTAACATAGACTGTAACCCGGATAGTGCCATTAACAAAAACTAGCAAACTACTAAATGATAGAATGGCTATACCGATCGATCCGTGTCCTTCGGTCTTTAGCCATCATCCCACGCTCCTCGTGGCATCTCCGATCTCGCTCGATCTCCGGTCTCCTCGTCGGAGTGGCACCACGTCAATGAATCTTTATACGGGCTCCCGCTTCAAACTGAAGCAACTCGGACATGAAGTTTGCAAACCGACATGTCCAAGATTGAAGTAGAGAGAGTGTAGAATACTTTGTCTCAAAGTACCCAACGAATCGGGTGCAGGTAAATGAAGTTGCCATGGAAAATGAGATCAAGTGAGCAATGAGCTTTGGAATTTGCAAAGAGATAAATTTCCTCACCCATAATAATGGGCTCGGCCAAATGTGCAGAATGCTCTCTGGGAATTGTGAGGGAGTGAGCACAAAACAAAGTGGTGACCATTATCAATATCATCACACAAATCCACAAGCCAAATATCTAAAGCTTTCATGCAAGCTGCTGAAGAAATTGTCGCCACAGAAAACACCCTCACATTAAAAACAATATTTGCAAATCACACCTCACCCAAATGACCATGACCATTCAATGCAAACCAAAACCACCTTGCATCCCACTGAATTGGGCAGCCCACTGAATTGGGGGAAATCCGCATGACGGGTGATTGAAAACTGGCAACTTCAAAAGCAATCCCATAACGTATTACAGGATTACCCCTAAACTGTATATACATACCCGCATCCGTATTCCGACCGAATACGAATGCAACGAGATGAAAAGTAATCCTACACAATATAATACTAGGATCCGGCTTAAACCAAAGCCCACTAGTATTATCTGTCCGAACCATGACACGTGCACAAGTGCACGTGTATGTTCGAACCCTGCCATAAAACCATACGGCCTCTACAACATTTCGCCCGAACTTCGGAAACAATCTATGGGGGACTCTAAAGAATCGTCAATACGCTGGTTTTCCCCCAATCAGAGCAAAGCTCTGTTTTGAATTTCAAAATTCAAAAATTGAAGCAACGCTATAGATCCTGCGCGCTGCGTGCCACGTGTCAAAAGCACACGCAAGCGCCAGGAGCGCTGAGCCCTAGGCAGCGCACTTCCAATCAGAGCAAAGCCCTGTTTTCAAAATTCAAAATTTAAAAAGTTGAAGCAACGCTTTAGATCTAGCGCTCTGCGCTGCGTGCCACGTGTCTAACACAGGTGCGCTGCGCAGTTGCGCTGCGCTCTGTGCAGCGCGCCACGTGTCTAACACAGGTGCGTTAGCGCAGCTGTGCTGCGCTGCACACTACGTGTCAAGCACGGGTGCGCAAGCGCAATTGCGCTGAGCTCTGCGCTGCGCGCCACGTGTCGAGCGTAGGTGCGCCAACGCTGGGATTACAGATTCCCACCGTTGGATCAAAGGATCTAATAATGATGATAGATCATTAATTAACCAGAAATAAATTCTGTCAAGGAAAGATTCCTCAAAATCTTTCGAAACAACAAGATTGTGCTTTAAGCACCGCTGGATCAATGATCCAATGGTAAATAATGAATTACCAAAAACAGAACAAATTCTGCATGGAAAGATTTCTCAATCTTATTAAAACAAGAAGATTATCTTCTGTCAAACTGAAGACTTAGGATCAAACATCCAACGGTGGGAAGTATTCCCCAATCAATCAAGAGAAAGAACTCTCAAAACCGATTTAACAAATCATTCGGCCCTATATAAAGGACCCTAGACTTCAATTCATGAGGGAGAAAAAAAATACAGAAGAAGACAGAGAACAACCCTCTGCCAAAAAAAAGAGCGATCTCTTAAGAAAAGAAGAGTTTTTTTCATACTCAAGGTAAAAAAGAACTATATTCTTGAAAAAACAGAGATGAAAACATCTCATAAAAGAAGAACCCTCTTCTAAATGGATCACAAATCTGAAAAAAGACCAAGGTCTTTGATAATAAGATCAAAAGTTCTAATTATAAAAAAATATATATAAGAAGTATTTTTACTTCGCCCAATGATCTTTGATCTATAAAGGCAGAGCCTTTTATCAAAAACAAGAACTGTTGTTCTTGAATCTCGAGGCAAATCCTCCATAGAAGAACATAAAAGTTGTTCTGTAATCTTAAAATCGATCAGATGCGCTTTGCGCTATTGAAAAGTGCCTTGCACTCATGAACTGCGCCCTTGCGCTCATCGGATCGGCGCACAGCGCCAGAACTTGCCACGTGTCAACCAGAGATATAATCTGCGCTTTGCGCTCCTGAAACAGAGCGTTGCGCTCATAAACTGGCGCTTAGCGCCAAGCGCGCCATGTGTCGCTCGCTGGCGTGCTAACAGACTAGCGCAAAGCGCTCATAGATGGAAAGCGCAAGTGCGCTAATGAACCGGCGCTGAGCGCGACACGTGTCACCCTTATGTGCGCTAGCGCAATGCGCTCTTTAATTGGCGCAAAGCTCCTGATGCACCACGTGGCGCACTGTCAGAACACCACTTTGTTCCTGATAAATGCTATGCATTTAATACCAAGAAAAAATGACAGAGCCTAATTCTTAGCATTATCAAAAAGGGCCGAGCCCAAGTAAAGGCTTAATAGCCAAAACAAAAATAAAATGTTAAAACATTTTAATTGGACTTAGCCCAATTCTGGCCATAAGACCTCAACTTATTTTCAAGCGAGCACATCTGCTCTTTCAACCAAATCACCCTGGTTCAAGGGTACATCTCTTCACTCCTTTGATATTTGTCGTTGTAATTTCTCAACGTCTTCAAAGAAGTGATGGGTCCCGACGACCACACATTTTATGGACTGTGGGGTCCTTAAACTCATGGACTATGATGTCCTTAACCTCGACCGTGATGTCTTAAAACTAATATCGGACGGTGCAGTCCTTAAATCCACGGACTATGATGTCCTTAACCTCGACTGTGATGTCTTAAAACTAATATCGAACTGTGGAGTCCTTAAATCCAGAGACTATGATGTCCTTAACCTTGACCGTGACGTCTTAAAACGGACGTCGGACTGTGGAGTCCGTAAATCCACGGACTATGATGTCCTTAACCTCGACCGTGATGTCTTAAAACTAACATCGGACTGTGAGGTCCTTAAACTCATGGACTATGATATCCTTAATCTCGACCGTGATGTCTTAAAACTAACACCGGACTGTGAGGTCCTTAAACTCACGGACTATGATGTCCTTAACCTCGACCGCGATGTCTTAAAACTAACAATAGACCGTAATGTCCTTAAACTAACTATTGACCGCAATGTCATTAAACTAAACAATAGGGCCCGATTGCTCTCTTGTCGGATCTAAACGATCCCGTTAAATTGATCTTAGTCTAGAATTAGACTAACGTGTCCTTAACAAACGTTTAAGTTGATCTTAGCCTTAAATAAGGCTAACGTATCCTTAAACACAACCCCCCAAACCCAAATCTAAGAAAGATACAGATTTGGACTAATCCATGTCCTACGGGCGACAACACAAATTAGTCTCCGTATTCAATCCACGAGCAACCAAACACAAAACAATCATCCACGACACGAAGTGACCATATGGACAAGGAGAAAGTTGTTACCGCGATGCGGTAGCGTAATTAATTGCAGGGTCTTGCGTCTGCAGGAAAGAACGTCCCCACAATAAAAAACCCCTCAAGCGACGGGGAATCTGACGAAGTCTGCTACATCGGTCGTGTAACACCCGAGCCCAATGCTACTATTTTCAGTTACTCTTTGAGCATAATGTGGTACTCATTTCATTTAACTTGCTTGTTTGTTGCTTACTGTAAAATTTACCCGGAAAAGTCATTTCTACATATAACAAATTTTGGCATCTAAAATAAAATTGAAAATATTCATCTTGGTCTACTTGACACCCCTAGCCTCATGGTAGCGTCCGTGCATTGTGTTCTCGTCCCGTTCAGTGAAACAGGCGAGTTTGGATGGCTACGCGCGCGTACATGTGTCCGTTTTGGGGGTATGCTTTTTAATCATAAAACACTTAATTTTAAAATTTGGATCCTGCTTAAAATCCTATTATTTCAATTTCAAATTTTTGGACTCACCCGGGTGCGATTTGGAAATGTTTTATTTGGCGCCAAAATCCTAAATTTAATATTATTAAAACCATCGCATATATTTTTCTAACTAACCTGATATCTTACTGTTCATTACCTATCTTTTAAATCTTTAAATTAACCTATATATATCCTACTGTTCCTTAAAATGTTTTGAATCTTTAATTAATATTTATCCCTAACTAACGATTCCTCTTTAGCCAATCGCCTTCCTTTTAATTCCGTAGGCCCCCACCTGCAGCTCTCTCTCTTTCTCCCCACTTTTTCTCTCTTTCTCTCATATATTCCCTCGTACTTCTCTTTATCATTCTTTCTCTTCTTGCTTCATGTCTCGTTTCTCTTTTTTTTTTAACTGTTCTTTTGTTACCGGAATTCCGTCGTGCCGGTGACGCTTCTCGACGTTCCAGCGAGATACCCCGCCCGTGTGGTTCTTTTGTTCGTCGTTTGGGTTCATTCCGTGAACCGTGCGCCCGTCGCGAGTTTTCCCCGCCGACGGTTAACGTTCCGTTTTCCCGATTCGCGACCCATCGAGGCAAGTTAATCTTGCTACATGCTATATAATTCATTTTATACCTATTTAAATAAATACCATACCTATAGTTTAAATCTAGTGCCCCATGTTTAATTTTATAACGTTTCGATGTTCCGTTTGCATCCGTTTATATCATATTAAATCTAGATCATGAAAACTTATCTTGTGACATACTAGATTACATTATACTGCAACCATATCATTTAAAATATATGTCGTCGTAATATTTATTATTACTATCTTTAATTAGTTTATAATCTTCATTTTATAATGTTATACATTTGAAAATCTTATAGTTTACACATGAAAAGTCGTTGAAAAATCGGATATGACAAATCTAAAATTTACTGTACACCTTACCTTATAAAATTAATTATAAATCATAGAAAAATCATTAGTATACGTTCTTTAGTTCGTTACGAAGCTAACTCAGAATACTATAACTCTATGAAATATTTAATTGCAAACTAAATTGTTTAAATAACGTAAAATGCAAATGAATATGTCTTTAAACTGCTGTCCAGGCAAATTCCAGCAGCAAACTTTCAACTTCGGATGTTTATAACTTTTTGTAGGGACAAACTGAAATGTTTATACTTATAAAAATGAAAACCTTATTGAATTATCTTTATTTTGGTATAAGACACGTCCCTTTTGGAGAACGTTTGTTATTTTTAAGCTATTTTACAAATTAGGGTGACGCTGAATTTCTGAACGGAACCTTCTTGTGCATGGTTAATCAATACCACTTTTATAGTTATTAATCGCTTTGAATATGCTATCCATATTAATATTATTATATCAATATTTATATCACATATTGCTTAGTTGTACATCCCACATTACCATTTTATAGTTTTATAACTTTTCGGATACCCGTTTGCATCCATCGCATTTAAGATACATATAATTGCATCCATAGATCACATTACTACATAATAATGTGATATTAACACTCCATGTTTAATAAATTGCATCCTAATTAATATTGGAACTATAAATGTAACCCTAATCGATAACTGTGCATCCATATCCTTGAAATTATATCTATTTGCATATCATATTACATGTTCCAGTTTATTGTTCTGATAGTATTCATGCTTGTTTATTTATACACATGCTTATGTTAGTTTGATTATGAGCACCCACATGACATCTTGTGCTTCCTGGCATGACCTGTTACACTTCCTACTTGACATGATATGGTACCGTACACTGCTTGACTTGACCTGATGTACCATGACCTGACCCGTTACCTGATCCTGTGTCTAATGCCAACAAACCTGACATGTAGTCCTTACGGACCGTTCCTTTTGTCTATCCAGACAAACCTGCACCTACCTGATCCTGTGTTGGAATTAGTTCTTGATTACGGAATACCTGACTTGAACACATAACCTTGGGGGTATGGGGAAATCAAAAGTGTAAACTAAAGTGTAACTTAAAAGGGTATTACTTGATCCGTGGTCCTGGGGGGTAACGGGACAGAGCCATTCGTGACTCTTACATCTTGATCCGTGGTCCCGGGGGGTAACGGGACAGAGCCATTCGTGACTCTTACATCTTGATCCGTGGTCCCGGGGGGGTAACGGGACAGAACCACTCTTGGTTCATATATTCCTGATCCGTGGTCCCGGGGGGTAACGGGACATATCCTTTGAGTTACATGGAGGATTATATTAATTGATTTCAAACAAACTTTAGAGTAGACAACCCAGTAGCACAGTTTAGATTGATCACTGCACGTCACATACACTGATACACTTCACTGTTATACATCCCTGTTGACTTGTTACTATTTATGATTCATGCCTGCATATCTCGTGTATCCTGTTCATTTATTAGTGCTTGATGTTATGACGCGCTGACGTCTGGGTTTTGCATGGCCCAGATCCTCTACCTTTGTTGCAGACTGATCAGGAGTTTTGCCGCTGTTAGATCGAGCGGTAGGGATCATGTCGGTATCCGGTCTTACTTTCCAGGTGTTTATTTGATCTTTTGCTTCCGCATACTATAGCATTTCTTGACTCTTTTACTCTGGCTTATGGACATGTATTAGATAGTTAGTTTACTTTCCTGTTCTTGATATCTCTACAGCCGTAATGTGACTGTGGAAGGATTTTTCCTAACCACAGGTAGCATGGTTGGCTATGTCACATGCCTATTTTAGCGTACTCTGGGAAGCGGGGCATGACATGGTTCTTTTGGTATCAGAGACATAGGATAGTCGGGTTGATTCTTTTGTAGTTGGGTGTTGTACCCAATACACGAATCAGAATACCCGTGTTTAGGAAACATGTCCTTCCACCTTACCGTTTACCATTCTTGAATCACATTCTTCCTGATTATAGCTTTTACGATGTGCAAACTTCCTTTGCATATCGACTCGAAACCTGATTCCTTGTTATCTCTAGGACTTAGGCGACTTGGGTAGAGTTATGTAATTGTGGCTATGATACCGCGGCATAGTTACAATGCGGCACTCTATTTAAGTATCTTGGAGTTCTAGCCTTGATCTATATTCAGAATCTATCATCATGCTAATGTTGGGTGTTTTGAGTTCAGGAATATGGCCGGTAAGAATTTGAAGACGTACCAAGGCGTGTGGACGAAGCCGCCATGCTTGGAGTGATAAGGGGAATGCTGGAGAATCAAAAGAAATAGACCGAGCTGATCCAGCAGCAAGCGGACTCGTTTCAGGAAGGTTTGCAGATCGTTCAGCAGTCTGTGAACAATGTTGGAGCTAAGCCAGTTGACCGAGTAGGGACAGCAGCAGATTTCAGACGTTTGGGTCCGTATACATTTACTGGATTGGAGGAGCCGTTGCCAACAGAGCAGTGGCTAGTTGACACAGAGAATTTTCTTATTGCGGCACAGATTCCAGATGAGAAAGAGTTGATGTGGTACGCATTCAGTTAGTGGATTACGCCCGAGAATGGTGGCTTGTAGAAGAGAACCGTTTGCCCAAGCCGATCAAGTGGGCGGATTTTTCGAAGAGTTTCCTGGAGAAGTTCTTCCTGCGGACTGCACGGGAGGAAATGGAAGAGAAGTTCATCGGACTAAAGCAGAAGGGAGCACCCGTAGATGTGCATGCAGCAGAATGGACGAGACTCAGTAGTTTCACTGGACCTTTAGTTACCAACGATGCAGACAGGGCACGGAGGTTCATGCGCAGCCTGGACGTGGACATCCAGAGGCAGATTGTCTCCCTGGGTTTGACCACTTTCTCACAAGTACTTGCGGCAGCCGAGAGCAGCAAAGTTTATCTGGGATGAAGGGGAGTTTTTCTGTCGGGCCAGTCGAGTTTAGGGCTAGGCCGACAAATAATATTCTTGCATCAATGGAAGTGATGAAAGTGAAGAGCCGACTGTTGTTCGTGATTTTATGGACGTGTTTGAAGATATATCGGGTTTACCGCCAAAGCGAGACATGGAGTTCACAATTGATCTTATTCCTGGGGCAGCGCCAGTATCCGAAGCGTATTATCCAATGGCGCCGGTAGAATTGGAAGAAGTCAAGAAACAGGTTGCAGAATTGCTTGAGAAAGGTTGGATTCGAAGCAGTAACTCGCCTTGGGGAGCTCCAGTTCTTCTAGTAAAGAAGAAGGATGGCACAAGAAGGATGTGCATCGACTATCGAGAATTAAACCGGGTGACTATTAAGAACAAGTACCCAATCCCTCGCATTGGCGAACTTTTCGAGCAGCTTAGTGGCTCGAGGGTATTCTCGAAGCTTGATTTTCGATCCGGATATCATCAGGTCCGAGTGAAAACAGAAGATATTTGCAAGACGGCATTCCGAACTCGGTATGGACATTACGAGTACTTAGTGATGCCTTTCGGAGTAACGAATGCGCCGGCAGTATTCTGGGACTTGATGAACCGAATCTTTTCACCGTTCTTGGACCAGTTTATCGTGGGTTTTTTTTTATTCATTGACGATATTCTGGTTTACTCGAAGAGTTTTGAGGAGCATGCTGAGCATTTGAAGATTGCACTGCAGACGTTGAGACAGGAGAAGTTATATGCGAAGATGAGCAAGTGCGAGTTTTGGCTGGAGGAAGTAAAGTTTTGGGGCATGTTGTGTTTGGCGATGGAATTGCCGTCGATCCAGAAAAGGTTGCAGCAGTTCGTGATTGGCCAATTCCAAAGAGTGTTGCGGAGATAAGAAGCTTTCTTGGACTAGCCGGATACTACAGAAGATTTGTGGAGAACTTTGCTCGTCTGGCAGAGCCGTTAACCAAGCTTACGCGCAAGGAGGTACCTTTTGTATGGACGGATAAGTGTGCGTTAGTTTTTGAGACATTGAAGCAGAAGTTGATAACCGCCCCTATTCTGACCGTGCCAGACAATTCCGGAGGATTGGTGATTCACAGCGACGCATCTGGGAAAGGATTGGGATGTGTTTTGATGCAGCATGGGAAGGTTGTAGCATACGCATCGAGACAGTTGAAGACCCATGAGAAGAATTACCCAACTCATGATTTGGAATTTACGGCTGTGACTTTCACTTTGAAGGTTTGGAGACACTACCTCCTGGGCGAAAGGGTCGAAGTTTTTTTTTTACTGATCATAAGAGCTTGAAGTATGTGTTCACAGAGAAGGAGCTTAATATAAGGAAGCGTAGATGGTTGGAGCTGATGGCTGACTACGATCTTGATCTTAAGTACCATCCGGGGAAGGTTAACGTCGTGCCGGATGCGCTTAGTCGGTTACCAGCAATTCAGGTGTTAACTATGCAGAAGGAGATCGTTGAAGATTTTCAAAGATTTGACTTGGAGGTTGTGCTATCGCATTCTACGGGACAGTTGATGCAGCGGTAGGTACAGTCATCATTGATCGAGAATATTAAAGCAGCACAATCGCAGGACCCTAGACTGCAAAAGTTTCGAGGACAGGTTGAAGCCAGACTACGAGCAGATTTATTAATCCCCGAAGATGGTTCGTTGAGGTTTGGTACCCGTTTGTGTGTGCCAAAGGGGGATATTCGTGAAGAGCTTATGAAGGAGGCACACAGTTCAGCTTATTCTGTACATCCAGGAGGCACAAAGATGTACCGAGATATTCGACAGCATTTCTGGTGGGAGGGTATGAAACGGGAGATTGCTCGCTTTGTGGCAAAGTGCTTGGTGTGTCAGCAAGTTAAGGCTGAACATCAAAGGGTTGCTGGTTTATTGCAACCACTTCCGATTCCTCAGTGGAAGTGGGACATATAACCATGGATTTCGTGACGGCTTTACCGCGAAGTCCAAAAGGCAACCATGCTATATGGGTGATTGTTGACCGATTGACCAAGGCAGCTCATTTTATTCCTTTTCGGGTTGGTCAATCAACAGAGACTTTGGCAGAGCGGTACATGCAAGAGATTGTAAGATTGCATGGAGTACCGGTGAGCATTGTGTCCGACCGGGACACTCGGTTCTTATCACACTTTTGGCGGAGTCTACAGGAAAGTTTGGGGACTCGATTGAAGTTTAGCACAGCTTATCATCCTCAAACTGATGGTCAGTCCGAGAGAACGATCCAAACTCTTAGGGATATGTTGAGAGCATGCATGTTGGACTTCAAGGGATCTTGGGAGGATCATCTACTTTTGGTGGAGTTGTCTTACAACAACAGTTTTCAGGAAACTATTCAGATGGCTCCATTTGAAGCTTTGTATGGTCGTAAATGTCGTTCACCTGTTTGTTGGGACGATGTCGGTGAACGAAGATTATTGGGACCAGATTTGGTTGTGCAGAAAGTTGAGAAGGTTAACCCTATCAGAAATCATATGAAGGCAGCACAAGACCGACAGAAGAGTTGGGCAGATACGTCAAGAAGACCTCTAGAGTTCACCGTGGGTGATTTGGTATTCTTGAAGATATTACCGACCAGAGGGGTGATTCGTTTTGGAAGTCGAGAAAAGCTTAGTTCTCGATTCTTTGGACCCTTGAGATCGTGGAGCGTGTTGGTGAGGTAGCGTATCGTTTGGCGTTACCGCAGTCCTTGGCAAATGTGCACGATGTGTTTCACGTATCTCAACTCCGTAAGTATGTTCGAGATGAAACACACGTTTTGGAACATTCGGAGATAACAGTACGAGAAGACTTGACTTTTGAGGAGCGACCGATTGAAATCGTGGATCGAAGGGAAAAGGTTCTTAAGAACAAGGTTATCCCTCTTGTGCTTGTTTCTTGGGGTAATCGCTCGCATGGAGAGTCCACTTGGGAACGAGAAGATGAAATCGGGCAGAAGTTTCCTCACCTTTTCTTATAGTTATCTATCTTTGTATTCTTGGAATTTCGAGGACGAAATTTTTTTTGTAGTTGGGTATAATGTAACACCCGAGCCCAATGCTACTATTTTCAGTTACTGTTTGAGCATAATGTGGTACTCATTTCATTTAACTTGCTTGTTTGTTGCTTACTGTAAAATTTACCCGGCAAAGTCATTTCTACATATAACAAATTTTGGCATCTAAAATAAAATTGAAAATATTCATCTTGGCCTACTTGACACCCCGAGCCTCGTGGTAGCGTCCGTGCATTGTGTTCTCGTCCCGTTCAGTGAAACGGGCGAGTTTGGACGGCTACGCGCGCGTACATGTGTCCGTTTTGGGGGTATGTTTTTTAATCATAAAACACTTGATTTTAAAATTTGGATCCCGCTTAAAATCCTATTATTTCAATTTCAAATTTTTGGACTCGACCCGGGTGCGATTTGGAAATGTTTTATTTGGCGCCAAAATCCTAAATTTAATATTATTAAAACCATCGCATATATTTTTCTAACTAACCTGATATCTTACTGTTCATTACCTATCTTTTAAATCTTTAAATTAACCTATATATATATCCTACTGTTCCTTAAAATGTTTTGAATCTTTAATTAATATTTATCCCTAACTAACGATTCCTCTTTAGCCAATCGCGTTCCTTTTAATTTCGTGGGCCCCCAACTGCAGCTCTCTCTCTCTCTCTCAACTTTTTCTCTCTCTCTCATATATTCTCTCGTACTTCTCTTTATCATTCTTTCTCTTCTTGCTTCATATCTCGTTTCTTTTTTTTTTTAACTGTTCTTTTGTTACCGGAATTCCGTCGTGCCGGTGACGCTTCTCGACGTTCCAGCGAGATACCCCGACCCGTGTAGTTCCTTTGTTCGTCGTTTGGGTTCATTCCGTGAACCGTGCGCCCGTCGCGAGTTTTCCCCGCCGACGGTTAACGTTCCGTTTTCCCGATTCGCGACCCATCGAGGCAAGTTAATCTTGCTACATGTTATATAATTCATTTTATACCTATCTAAATAAATACCATAACTATAGTTTAAATCTAGTGCCCCATGTTTAATTTTATAACGTTTCGATGTTCCGTTTGCATCCGTTTATATCATATTAAATCAAGATCATGAAAACTTATCTTGTGACATACTAGATTACATTATACTGCAACCATATCATTTAAAATATATGTCGTCGTAATATTTATTATTATTATCTTTAATTAGTTTATAATCTTCATTTTATAATGTTATACATTTGAAAATCTTATAGTTTACACATGAAAAGTCGTTGAAAAATCGGATATGACAAATTTGAAATTTACTGTACACCTTACCTTATAAAATTCATTATAAATCATTGAAAAATCATTAGTATACGTTCTTTAGTTCGTTACGAAGCTAACTCAGAATAATATAATTCTATGAAATATTTACTTGCAAACTAAATTGTTTAAATAACGTAAAATGCAAATGAATATGTCTTTAAACTGCTGTCCAGGCAAATTCCAGCAGCAAACTTTCAACTTCGGATGTTTATAACTTTTTGTAGGGACAACCTGAGATGTTTATACTTATAAAAATGAAAACCTTATAGAATTATCTTTATTTTGGTATAAGACACGTCCCTTTTGGAGAACGTTTGTTATTTTTAAGCTATTTTACAAATTAGGGTGACGCTGAATTTCTGAACGGAACCTTCTTGTGCATGGTTAATCAATACCACTTTTATAGTTATTAATCGCTTTGAATATTCTATCCATATTAATATTATTATATCACATATTGCATAGTTATACATCCCACATTACCATTTTATAGTTTTATAACTTTTCGGATACCCGTTTGCATCCATCGCATTTAAGATACATATAATTGCATCCATAGATCACATTACTACATAATAATGTGATATTAACACTCCATGTTTAATAAATTGCATCCTAATTAATATTGGAACTATAAATGTAATCCTAATCGATAACTGTGCATCCATATTCTTGAAATTATATCTATTTGTATATCATATTACATGTTCCAGTTTATTGTTCTGATAGTACTCATGCTTGTTTATTTATACACATGCTTATGTTAGTTTGATTATGAGCACATACATGACATCTTGTGCTTCCTGACATGACCTGTTACACTTCCTACTTGACATGATATGGTACCGTACACTGCTTGACTTGACCTGATGTACCATGACCTGACCCGTTACCTGATCCTGTGTCTAATGCCAACAAACCTGACATGTAGTCCTTACGGACCATTCCTGTTGTCTATCCAGACAAACCTGCACCTACCTGATCCTGTTTTGGCATTAGTTCTTGATTACGGAATACCTGACTTGAACACATAACCTTGGGGGTATGGGGAAATCAAAAGTGTAACTTAAAAGGGTATTACTTGATCCGTGGTCCCGGGGGGTAACGGGACAGAGCCATTCGTGACTTTTACTTCTTGATCCGTGGTCCCGGAGGGTAACGGGACAGGGCCATTCGTGACTCTTACATCTTGATCCGTGGTCCCGGGGGGTAACGGGACAGAACCACTCATGGTTCATATATTCCTGATCCGTGGTCCCGGGGGGTAACGGGACATATCCTTTGAGTTACATGGAGGATTACATTAATTGATTTCAAACAAACTTTAGAGTAGACAACCCAGTAGCACAGTTTAGATTGATCACTGCACGTCACATACACTGATACACTTCACTGTTATACATCCCTGTTGACTTGTTACTATTTATGATTCATGCCTGCATATCTCGTGTATCCTGTTCATTTATTATTGCTTGATGTTATGACGCGCTGACGTCTGGGTTTTGCATGGCCCAGATCCTCTACCTTTGTTGCAGACTGATCAGGAGTTTTGCCGCTGTTAGATCGAGCGGTAGGGATCATGTCGGTATCCGGTCTTACTTTCCAGGTGTTTATTTGATCTTTTGCTTCCGCATACTATAGCATTTCTTGACTCTTTTACTCTGGCTTATGGACATGTATTAGATAGTTAGTTTACTTTCCTGTTCTTGATATCTCTACAGCCGTAATGTGACTGTGGAAGGATTTTTCCTAACCACAGGTAGCATGGTTGGCTATGTCACATGCCTATTTTAGCGTACTCTGGGTAGCGGGGCGTGACAGGTCGCATCCATTTAAACCTTCGATACATGGTTCCATAAATCAACTTGGCATCTTCGTAGAGGTGGACAGATAGCACCAATTTGCATCTGCCCCCAGTTTCAGGAAAGACGTCCAGTATTCCCGGCTTTCGGCGGTGAACAGATTCTGGCACGCCCGGTGGGACCTTTTACTCTTTCCACTCCACACTTCGTGTGTCGTGTTCGCGAACGAATCGTGGTTTGTTAATGGTTGCCCTTGGGTTTCGAGGTACTAAGATTTGGCGTTTTGCTTGGTGCAGAAAGCAAAGGATCAATGGTGTTCACCTGCTCAAAGTGTTCCACATGCAACTGCAACACACGTCCTGTTTCAACTGGTGGCTTAGCCTACGGGCCCCAAGCTGCTTCCCTGTTCACGATGCCCATGAAACAGGTCACTCAAGCCACCACGGGATTGTTTTTCGGAACCATGCTTCCGCCGATGAGCTTCAGCACCCCCGTGCCCGTACCAGAAGCTCCCAAGAAGTCGGTCTTTGATCGGCTTACACCTACTGCGGCCCCTCTCAACGGTTCGTCCAACTCCAGCTCCTCGATCTTTGCCAGACTGGGCCAAAATTCCTATGGGCCCACAATGAAGCCTGCAATCCCAGAGAAGGTTATTCCGAAGAGAGTAACCAACCCTGCTCCTGAAGTCGTCAAGGCGGGTTCTCCTGCCAAGGGGTCGGTCTTTACAAGATTGACTGTCCCAACTCCCATTCCCGCTCCTGCTACTCAAAGGACATCAGTCTTTAACAGGATGACACCAGCAACAGCCCCTCACCTGAACAGGGGGCAAGACGAAGCAATCCCCGTCACCAAGCCAACTCCATCAGCTCGACGCACTCGACGTCGCTACTTGCGCCGGGTAAGGAAGGCCGGGGGCAACTCCTCCTCTGGGCTAACTCCACCAGCCCCAACGGTGGAAATTAATGCTGTTGTTCCAACCGGGAACAACTTCGAGCTGCTGAATAAGGTGCGTAGGAATTCTCCTACCGCCGTACTGAAAAGATCTCCTCTTCCGGTGGAGAATGTTTCATAAGCAAAGCCAGAACAGTCCCCTCAGCGGCTGTCCTCCAAAATCTACAAAGTCTGGCGGCAGGTTCGGAACTTAGTAGTTGATGAAGATTACCCTCGCCGGCAGAAAAGGGCGAAGGTTCAACAAGAAGAAAGCCATCCTGCCAGGCCACAGAAAGCTATCTGGATGCCTACTGCGACGGCCCCCTCAACTTTGACCGCTCATAAGAAGAGAAGGACGGAGAAGATCCCCATGCCTGCGACAAATGTCAGAAACACTGAGCCCAAACGCCCTAAGTCTAGGGGCATAACGGTCCATACTATTTACATGGCATCCAGGAAAGAGGATAGCCGCGCTTCTACGGGTCACCGACCGCTCACCCGATCCGTAACAAGGGCTCAGGAACAGCAGCAGCAGAAACTTCAAGAGATGCTGACTGCAACGGCCGCACTCACCGGACCAAAAGAAAGCCCAGAGGCGTCATCGGAGCAGCGTTATGAACAAGAAACCGATGCTGACTTCCTTCGCAGAGTCCTCGAAAAGAAGGACAAAGAAGCCGCAGAGAAAGCTGCTAACATAAAACAAATGGCGCTTCTCTTCCAAGACATGGTAGGAATGATGTTACAGCCGGATCCTCCAGCTGAGGACCCTCCGGTCATTGTTGAAGACGATAGAGGGGAGACATCGAATCCTCTGCCAGCTCTTTCAGCAGCCAAGGAGGAAACCAATTCTAAGGCCGCCCTGGATGATTATATTGCTCAACAAATACGAGTTCACCAGGCAAATGAAGCGGCCGGACAAGTCGTCAAAACTGGGCGAGCGTATCCAGGCTGGTATGATCAGATAAAATACCCGCCGGGATACACGAACCCCAAATTCCACGTGTATAAGGGGACGGACAATCCCCACCAGCACGTCGCCCAGTTCAGAGCTCTGTGCGGCAACACCGAAGACGATGATAAGCTTTTGCTCCGCCAATTCGTCGGCAGCTTATCGGAGACGGCGTTTGAGTGGTACTCCGAATTTCCAAACGACTCCGTCAAAACTTTCGCAGAAATAAAGTTGTTATTCACCCAGCGATTCGCGAGTGCTAGTGAACGCACTCCAAAAATTGCATTGATCAATGCAAGGGTAAATTCGGGAGAAACTTGGGTTCAATACGCAATCCGATGGCGAAATCTGTGGTCGAAGTGCGAACAGCACATCGAGGAAGCACCAGCAGTGGGCATGTTCATGGGCACCCTAGACCCTCATGCAACTATTTCACAGTTCATGATGTTCTTCAAACCGACCACATTCCAGGCTTTAATCGACAAGCTAGCCCAGATGGATCAAATGGGTCACAGACCGTCTCCTCCGAAATTGGAGCCGTGAAACGAAAAGGGTAACGGGAAGGCGACCTTCATTGCGAACACTCAACAACAGCTCAGTGCTCCAAGACTAACGGATCAATTGGAAGAGAGACGTCGCTATTACAATGAGAAAATGAAGCGTCCTTACTCATTCCCGCAGGATAAAACGAAGAGGCTGTTCGAGCTGGCGGTGCGCAACAGGCTTATCAATTTGCCAAATCCAAGGCGACCACCGCAACCCAGCGAAATGAATAATCCCAATTATTGCCCTTACCACCAAACGGTAAGCCATCCAATCGAAGATTGCTTCGTCTTTAAAGGATGGATCGAGGATCAGTACCAACAGGGCAAGTTCGCGCTGTCCGAAAAGTGGAAAGTGAGCCCACCACAACCGCACACTCTTAAGAAGACGGACACACCGGGGGCAACGTGCTCTTTTGTTGAAGAAGCTCAATGGGAGGTCGTGCTTTCAGCCAAAACCAAAAGGATGCTGAATGATCTCCAGACATGCCCGGCGATCGGGAGGAAGAAACCGCTGGAACGCTAGATCATCGAAGGGATGGTGAAGCCGCGCCCAACTCCAAAGATTGGTGGTGATAGCCAAAGTGCTCACACCCAGCCGTCAAAATCTTCGAAAAGTAAGATGAAATCCAAGAAGGCCGTGAAGCCTGGCGACAAGCACATGGACCTACAGAAACAGATTGACGCTCTGGAAGAGTACAACCAGAAGGCGCGGACCCCAATCACGCTTCAAGAGTTCCTCGGCCACATCTTTGAGGACGAAGATGATGGAGAAGACTCATCTGATAGATCTGAGGATTACGTAGCAAGTTGTCATGTAATCTCTTACTCGTCTACGGACGATGAAGAAGCTCCTTGCACAGAGAGACCGGGGGCAGGTCCCGAGCCGGAACTCCTATGGCCGTCAGACGAAATGATCGACGCCTTCCTAAATGAAATTCATCTGGAAAGTAAAGCCGATCGGGAGCGTGAGATGGCCATGTTTGAAAAGGCCGAGCGTCGGCGACTGGACGAAAGAGTCGAGACACTTCCACCGAATCAAGGGACATCTGTCGCAGATAAAAATAAGTTCAAGACAAGGAAAAGGTTTGCTAAAGCCATATCAACGGGAATGAAGTTACCACCCTCCGAAGGAAACACTCTCGATGAAGCAGAGATGCATCCTAGCAACTGTTTATACGATCAAAAGATTGCGCACCACACTGAGGAATGCAACGCTTTTAAAAGATGGTGGCAAGGGTATGTTGCTCACCGGTAACATTTTATGCGGATGAAACGCAAAACTCGTCGGGAGCGGAGAAGTACGACCGAGGAGCATAAAAGAACTACCGGTAACTGTCACACGGTCAGCGCCGGAGGATCGCAGGTTCTCACCTTCGGGAGCGACTCTGACGAGGAAATGGCTCTGGGCCCTCTCTTTAAAGAATCCACCTTAGGGAAAGAGGAAGAACCGAAGGCCTGTGAAAACATTCAGCTGCGCAATCGCACGCTTCCAGAAAAGAATCTCGGACCTACGAGTAGAAAAGATAAGGGAAAGGAAAAGGTCTTAGAGGATATCTCCCTGGATGACCTAGTCATGAAAGAGCTGACTGCCAAGGACCCGCCAAAGAAGAACAAGGTGGACTACAACGTTCTGGCACACTTGGGGAAGTTACCCTCGCAGCTCAGCATTCTCGACGCCCTTTTACTATCCAAAGAAGTGAGAGATTCATTGATCAAGGCGCTACAAGAGCCACAACAATTCCAAGCATTCCTTGCCGAAGAAAAGATGAAGGACGAGCTGGAGGAAGTGCACACAGCCGATATCACCTTCGGCGACGAAGACCTCCTCCTTGGGACGGGCGACCATAACCGTCGCCTCTATGTCTCAGGGTACAGCCATGATATAAAGATAGGAAAAATCCTGGTCGACAATGGGTCTTCCGTCAATCTCCGCAACATGCGAATGTTGAGGGAAATCTGCATGAGCGTCCAGCATCTCGCTCGTGATAAAATCACCATCTCCGGTTTTGACTCCCAGTCATCGCGGACTCTCGGGTCTGTGATATTGACATTACGATTTGGGCTGCTTGTCATGGATATTAAATTTCATGTCATTGACGCCAAGACATGCTATAACGCTTTGCTTGGCCGGCCTTGGTTACACTAGTACAACATCATCCCTTCTACACAACATCAGTGTATGAAATACTTTAAGGTTGGTCTCGAGTATACCGTGACAAGAGAGCTAAACCCATTCTCCGTGAATGATGTCCGAAAATACAAAGATGCAAAATACTTCTTGCCAAATTTCGAGGACTTGGAAAGATGTCGCAAACCGGAGAATAAAGCTATCACCACCATTCCTGTCTTCGGGAGTGATACTGAGGAAGAGGAAGAGATAGTTTATTCAGGTCCACTCCAGTACAACAAGACGGTACCGTCCTCTCCTATGTTGATCTTTGGCAGCGACTCGGAAGATGAGGTCCATGCTATATTCTCCGCTCGGCCACCAATACAAGCATTTGCTGGTGATAATCAGAGTTTGCAAATTACAATGATTCCGTGGGAGCACTATAAAGATCTTGATTCACTTGAAGCTTATAGCGTGCAAGAGATACAAATATTTTACGTCCCTCCCAGGCGAAAAGGTGAACAGGCAATCCTATTCTACCGATCCACGAAAACAAAAGTGGAGAAAGAAGTTTGGCATGGCGCGGATTCTACACTTGACAAGCTCCAGCCCATCCGTCCGCCTAGGAATTACACAGAAGGCTTGAAAAGGTCGTTGAAGTGCCAAGGGATACCCTTCAAACAGACCGCTCAAAAGCTAAGTTCTATGACAGGATCTGGAACGTTCCCGGAACTCAGCGCAAGTTGCCCAACGGGAGAATGGAAGCAATCGGTCTTGGATATGTTCGGTCCAAGAAACGGGAGCTACTCCACGACTGCTATGTCGTACATAACTTTGATGAAGAAGGAGATGATCAATGGGAGAATGCTAACCCTGAACTAGAAAGAGCCCCCGACGTGAAAATGCCCAGTCCGTCGTTCGAAGAATAAATGGACAAGCGTATAAGGGAAGCTGCTCAAAAAGTTTGAGACGACCATAATCACGAAATGGCCATCTACGAGAAAGCCGGGACGCAACGCCTTCTTCAACAGGCTGCGAAAGATGAAAATGCCCCTCCTTGTCAACCTGTTGTACAAAAGGCCCGACACAGAGGCAGAAACAAGTCAAAGAGCGGAAAAGGCGTTCGACAGCGACGAAGCGGGACCAAGAAGTCATGCGGTCGGGAATCGAGCGGTCCGGATTTGTCCCTTATGAAGAAGATGAGTCGAGCATACTCTTTTCCTCAAGGCAAGACAAAGAAGATACTTGACCTCCCTATAAAACATCAAATGATTACACTTCCGGAGTCCAAACACCCTAAGCAAGCTAACGAGGTCTCTCATCTAGACAATTGCTCCTATCATCGAGCAATAGGACACCCTCTCGAAGACTGCTTCATCTTCAAAAACTGGGTCGAAGATCGATATCAGCTTGGCAAGTTCGCTCTATCCGACAGTTGGAGGATAACACCGCCGCAGAAGTATGAACCCAAATCTACGAGAGTAAACCCAGATCCACATCGGTCTTGGAAGCGAGCTCGTACTTGTCATATGATAATGATATCAAAAGAAGAACCCGAGAATATAGATGACCTCCCATGGTGCTTCGAAAGCAATGATGACGAGGTGATCTCAGAGTTTCCACAGGCGCCAAAAGAGCTGGAAGATGGAATACATACTACTGCAGATAACCTCAAGAAGATTGATTTGGGGACGACAAGTGACCCAACGACCGACTTTCGTCAGTGAGCTGCTATCTGAAGAAAGGGTGGCTACGCTAAAAGACGTGATTATACAGCATAGAGATTGCTTCGCATGGAACTATTCTGAAATGCCAGGACTAGATCCAGAGATTGTTGTCCACAAATTGGCGATATCCCCGGACATTAAGCCAATCAAACAATCACCAAGAAGAATGCGGCTCGAGCTTGAGATGAGTATCAACGCCAAGGACAAGAAGCTAATCGACTCCGGCTTCATCCAAGAAGTTCAGTATCCTGAGTGGATCGCCAACATCGTCCGAGTGATGAAGTAGAATGGGATAGTGCGCATCTGCGTAGACTTTCGGGATCTCAGTAAAGCTTGCCCGAAGGATGACTTCTCAGTACCGGTCACCGGGCTGATGATAGAAAATACGTCCACTCATAAAGTTTTCTCCTTCATGATGGATCGTCGGGATATAACCAGATAAAGATGCATCCCGAGGACCAGAGGCACACCGCTTTCCGGACCCCTTTGGGTATATTCTGATACAAAGTGATGCCCTTCGGTCTAAAGAACGCCGGTGCCACCTATTAGAGGGCCATGACAAAGATCTTCGATGACCTCATTCATGAAATCGTCGAATGCTATATCGACGAACTCGTGGTTAAAAGCAAATCATACGAGGAACATCTCGAGCATCTGAAGATCGTATTTCAATGCCTTCGGCAATACAACTTGAAGATGAACCCCCTAAAATGCGCATTCGGGGTTTCCTCGGGCAAATTCCTAGGATTCATTGTCCGACACCGAGGCATCGAGATAGATCCGTCAAAGATCAAGGCAATTATGGAGATGCCCCCGCCAAGGACTCTCAAGCAATTGCGGTCTCTCTAAGGAAAGCTCGCATATATTCGGCGATTTATAGCCAATCTCTCCGGCAAGTGCCGCCCCTACAGTCACTTGATGAAAAAGGGGACCCCGTTCTTCTGGGATCACAAATGCCAAAGCGCGCTGGACGAAATCAAGCAATACCTGCAGAATCCGCCAGTACTAGCCGCTCCGGTCAACGGAAAACCCCTTATTCTTTATACAACATCCCTTGAAGGTTCCTTGACGGCTCGCTAAATGGGCCTTGCTCTTGATGGAGTTCTCAATAACTTATCAGCCTCTTAAGGCAGTGAAAGGCCAAGCCATCGCCGACTTCCTCGCTAAGCATCCAATACCTGCTGATTCTCCTTTGAATTGCGAACTGCCAGACGAGCATGTGTTTGACACGATCGACGGTAGTGGCACCTGATGGGAACTTTACTTTGATGGAGCGTCTTCCATGAAGAAGCACAAACAGAACATGCCCGTAATCAAATCAGGGGTAGGCCTCATCTTCGTGACTCCACAAGGAGGGATAATGCGCTTTGCTTTCTCCTTGACAGAGCCAAGGACAAACAATGAAGCCGAGTATGAAGCTTTGATAGCAGGCCTCGAGATCGCCATCGACATGGGAATTGAAAACCTCCTCATATACGGAGACTCCTAACTGGTCGTTAATCAAGTAAATGGCGACTACCAAACGTGTAAACCAGAACTAGTAAAGTACGGCGAGAGGGTACAGCAACTGCTGACCTAAATACCTTCCTACACCTTGTAAAGAATACCGCATGTGGAAAATAGCAAAGCGGATGCATTAGCCAAGCTTGCTAAAGAATTAGCCGATGAGAACCTCGATGACGTAAGAATCGTGGTACAAAGCCGTCGGGTCCTCGCACCGGCAGAAATATCTCCGGAATCATCCGAGGAAAAGGAAGAGACCAAGCAGACGGCCCTGCAAATAAAAGACCAAGAAATGGTTGAGGACTGGAGAGAAGTCTTTATAGACTACATCAAATCCCGTCAAACGCCTGAAGATGCGTCCTCAAAACATCAGCTCATGAAGCGAGCCTTATCTTTTGCCTTCGTCAATGACACTCTATACAAGAGGTCAATTGATTCTCTGTGGTTAAGATGCCTGGGACCTGAAGAAGCAAAAAGTGTCATCCAAGAAGTTCACGACGGACTCTGCGGTTCTCACCAAGCAGGCCCGAAGATGAAGTTGAAGACTAAACGGATGGGCTACTACTGGCCCACGATGATTCAGGACTGCCTCGAATATGCGAAGCAATGCCACTCATGCCAGATCCATCGGGACTTCATCCACCAGCATCCAAATCCGCTACACCCGACAGTGGCTAGCTGGCCGTTCGAAATGTGGGGAACTGACATAATCGGCCCCATCAAACCAGCATCGTCTAGAGGACATCGATTCATTTTGGCGACAACTGATTACTTCTCCAAATGGGCAGAAGCAGTACCACTGAAGGAAGTGAAAACGGAGAATATCCTCCATTTCTTCAAGACACACGTCATTTATCTGTTTGGAACTCCGAGACGGATCATATCCGATAACGGGCCAGCCTACAAAAGCAACAAAATCAGCCGCTTCGCACAACAACATAACATAGACTGGAGATATTCATCAGTCTATAATCCCCGAGCTAACAATCTAGCTGAGTCTTTCAACAAGACCTTTACAAAGATCGTGAAAAAGACGGTGTCCCGATATAAGAAGGACCGTCACGAGAGACAGTAAGAAGCTCTCTGGGCGTATCGAACTACGTTCAAGATGGCCACGAACACAACGCCATACGCATTGGTATTCGGTACAGAACCAGTACTTCCCCTCGAGATAGAGTTACCCTCTCTACGACTGGCAGTTCACTACGAGCTAACGGACGAAGAGAACGCTCACCTTCGGCTTGAAGAGCTCGATGCTCTTGATGAAACCCGGCTCCTGGCGCAGCAAAATCTGGAAGCTTATAAAGCAAAGATGACGCGCTCATATGAAAGATTGACCAGGCCGAGGACATTCCGCCAAGGCGAACTCGTACTAGTGGTCAAAAGACCTATGATCCCCAATCGTGCCAAGCGAGGAAAATTCGAGCTGAATTATGAAGGCCCGTACATCATAGACAAGGTCTACCAGGGTGGAGCCTATCTACTCATGGACATGCATGGCGAAAGGCCCATCAGGCCAATAAACGGTCGCTTCCTGAAGAAGTACTACGCTTGACAAGTCACGGCCTAGCTCAATGATAGATGACGACGACTATGTCCGCTCGCTATCTTCTTAAGCCCAAACTCTATAAGTAGTAGCCGGCTTTCTTTACTCGGACCGAAATGTCCTTAAACTAACAGCGGACCGAAACGTCCCTAAACTAACGACAGACCGAAACGTCCTTAAAACTAACAATGGACCAGTATGTCCTAAAACTGGCCATTGACCGAGACGTCGATAAACTACCATGGATTACAGCATCCCAAAGCTGATTAAAAAAAAAAGAAAACGGTATGTCCATAAGCAAAATGGGCACGGATGAAAACCCGAAAGGGCTCCGTGAGTAAAAACAACAGGGCTACCGGCGAGTCTTGTGAAAACCCGAAAGGGCACAACCTCATTAGAATAAAAAAAGGAATAAACAAAAAAAAAAAGAAAACGGTATGTCCATAAGCAAAATGGGCACGGATGAAAACTCGAAAGGGCTCCGTGAGTAAAAACAGTAGGGCTACCGGCGAGTGTTTGTGAAAACCCGAAAGGGCGCAACCTCGTTAAAAGACACTTGCAAGGTCCTCTCGACCTTGTAAGGAAAAACCACCCGCGTGAGATCCTTACGACTCACAAGGGAGCAACACACTTAGGGATCCCCACGATTCCTAAGGAGAAATTACACTTGCGAGATCCTCACGATTCGTAAGGAGAATCGTCTTATGGGACCCTCATAGCTCATAAGATTCAAAAGTCTAAAGTAATAGAGACCTGAAACTGTTCTTAAGCAGCCTCCACAACATCCACTACTGCCCTACAAGCGGTTCAATGATGACCCTTGTATACAATCCACGGGCGCAAATAAACATTTCCCTAACAAAGTCCCATCCGTGACTAGAGATATGTTCGCACGGTGAACAACCCTTGTGAGTCCCCCCGACTTATAAGGAGAAAACTCTCTTGTAAGATCCTTACGACTTACAAGAAGCCATACACTTAGGAGTCCTCACGATTCCTAAGGAGAAAACACACCTACGAGATCCTCACGACTTGTAGGGAGAAATACCTTTGTGAGACCCTTACGGCTCATGAAGTCAAAAGCCTTAGTCGACAGGATCCTAACCCTGTTCGCTAAGCCACCTTTGGTCGATATCGACAAAGGCAAATGATGATTCGCTCCTGACAATATCCCAGTTATAGCGGTGCCGATGCCGAAAACGGTGTCTAATCCCAAACTTGCGGCAAAAAGCTAGCGAGCCACACATGCATACGAAATAGCCGAAATGATGGGGCAACTTGCAAATAAAAATCAGCAAGTAAAAAAAAGTATGCATGCAAAATAGCCAAAATTATTGGGCAACTCGCAATAAAAAGCAGTGAGTAAAAATAAAACAAATAGCCGAAATGATTGGGCACCGCGAAAAATAGCCGAAATGATTGGGCAATCGTGACCTTCGCGATATAAAAGTTGAAATGATAGAGCATCGCGGAAAGGATTGAAAAATAAAAACGAAATTTATGGCCTGCAGGTGATATCACATCAATCCCTGTATATAATCCAGGGGCGTAAAAAAAGAGGGAATCACACTCCTCCTCCCCAGATTTCATCAGAAGAAGAAGCCAAATCTCGACGGTTCACAGATAGCCTGGAGATCACCTCAACATTCGTCTCATTACAACAGACACAACATCAAGCAAAGCGGAATAGCGGCAACTCCCAGTTCCATGACTCTGCGGTGTATAGATGACCGAGAGTCAAATCCCGACTCCGTGAAATTAGGATAAAGTCAACCCTTCCTGGCAACGTGGAACGCAGATTATGTCATTTCTAACCCCGTGGAAAACGTCCAGAGAAGATCCTGGTCCTCGCAGAGCACGGCAGTGAACCCGTGTGAAGCATCCAGAGCGGAGCCTAGTCCTTGCCGAACATGGCAGTGAACCCGTGGGAAGCATCTAGAGCAAAATTCCCGGCTACGTGGAACGCGGATTATGTCACTTCTGACCCCGTGGAAAGCGTCCAGAGCGGATCCTGGTCCTCGTAGAGCACGGCAATGAACCCGTGTGAAGCATCCAGAGCGGAGCCTAGTCCTCGCCGAACACGGAAGTTAACCCGTGGGAAGCATCTAGAGCAAAATTCCTGGCTACGTGGAACGCGGATTATGTCACTTATGACCCCGTGGAAAACGTCCAGAGCGGATCCTGGTCCTCGCAGAGCACGGCAGTGAACCCGTGTGAAGCATCCAGAGCGAAGCCTTGTCCTCGCCGAACACGGCATTGAACGCGTGGGAAGCATCTAGAGCAAAATTCCTGGCTACGTGGAACGCAGATTATGTCACTTCTGACCCCGTGGAAAACGTCCAGAGCGGATCCTGGTCCTCGCAGAGCACGGAAGTGAACCCGTGTGAAGCATTCAGAGCGAAGCCTAGTCCTCGCCGAACACGGCAGTGAACCCGTGGGAAGCATCTAGAGCAAAGGTCCTGGATATGTGGAACGCGGATTATGTCACTTCTGACCCCGTGGAAAACGTCCAGAGCGGATCCTGGTCCTCGCAGAGCACGGCAGAGAACCCGTGTGAAGCATCCAGAGTGGAGCCTAGTCCTTGCCGAACACGGAAGTGAACCCGTGGGAAGCATCTAGAGCAAAATTCCTGGCTACGTGGAACGCGGATTATGTCACTTCTCACCCCATGGAAAGCGTCCAGAGCGAATCCTGGTCCTCGCAGAGCACGACAATGAACCCGTGTGAAGCATCCAGAGCGGAGCCTAGTCCTCGCCGAACACGGCAGTGAACCCATGGGAAGCATCTAGAGAAAAATTCTTGGCTATGTGGAACGCCGATTATGTCACTTCTGACCCCGTGGAAAACGTCCAGAGCGGATCCTAGTCCTCGCAGAGCACGGCAGTGAACCCGTGTGAAGCATCCAGAGCGGAGCGTAGTCCTCGCCGAACACGACAGTGAACCCATGGGAAGCATCTAGAGCAAAATTCATGGCTACATAGAACGCGGATTATGTCACTTCTGACCCCGTGGAAAGCGTCCAGAGCGGATCCTGGTCCTCCCAGAGCACGGCTGTGAACCCGTGTGAAGCATCAAGAGCGAAGCCTAGTCCTCGCCGAACACGGCAGTGAACCCGTGGGAAGCATCTAGAGCAAAATTCCTTGCTGCGTGGAATGCGGATTATGTCACTTCTGACCCCGTGGAAAACGTCCAGAGCGGAGCCTGGTCCTCGCCGAGCACGGCAGTGAACCCATGGGAAGAATCCAGAGCAAACATCGGACTGTGGAGTCCTTAAATCCACGGACTATGATGTCCTTAACCTCAACCGTGATGTCTTAAAACTAACATTGGACTGTGGAGTCCTTAAATCCACGGACTATGATGTCCTTAACCTCGACCGTGATGTCTTAAAACTAACATCGGACTATGGAGTCCTTAAATCCACAGACTATGATGTCCTTAACCTCAACCGTGATGTCTTAAAACTAACAATGGACCATAATGTCCTTAAACTAATTCTACCTTGGTTCAAGGATACATCTCTTCACTCCTTTGATATTTGTCGTTGTAATTCCTCAACGTCTTCAAAGAGGTGACGAGTCCCGACAACCACACATTTCATGGACTGTGAGGTCCTTAAACTCATGGACTATGATGTCCTTAACCTCGACCGTGATGTCTTAAAACTAACATTTGACTATGAGGTCCTTAAACTCATGGACTATGATGTCCTTAACCTCGATCGTGATGTCTTAAAACTAACGTTGGGCTATGAGGTCCTTAAACTCATGGACTATGAAGTCCTTAACCTCGACTGTGATGTCTTAAACCTAACGACGGACTGTGGAGTCCTTAAATCCACGGACTATGATGTCCTTAACCTCGACCGCGATGTCTTTAAACTACGGTATCCTGGAAAACGTCCAGAGCGGAGCCTGGTCCTCGCCAAACATGGCAATGAACCCATGGGAAGCATCCAGAGCAACCCTTAACTCCGTAAAATGCGGATAAGAACAACTTCACCTATCACTTGCGGGTCCTCACGACTCGTAAGGAAGTAAATTCTTTTGTGAGATCCTTACGACTTTCAAGAGAAAACGCATATAGGAATCCTCACGATTCTTAAGGAGAAATTACACCTACGGGATCCTCTCGACCGGTAGGGAGAAAGCTCTTTATGAGACCCTCACGGCTCATAAAGTTGAAAAGTCTTAGGTGACAGAATCTAACCCTGTTTTCTAAGCCACAACCGCCCTACTAAGAGCACAAGAGTGACAGTTATATACTATCTAAAATCACATGGCAACAACACAGCAAGGAGAAGAAAGCAACAGTATAACAAAAAAATGTGGCTTTATTCATGAACTCAATTGGATACAAAATACGACATATAAAAAAAAGGATACATATTATTCCAAGATTACAAGTGTCCAACCTATATAAAAACAGCTCTTGAAAGGTATCATGTTAATGGGTAAGAACCCTAATTTATTAAATTAAAATTTCTAAATTTTACCTAAGAGTTTTGACTCTTGAAATTTCTTAACAAAGGAGCAAGGCTCTGAGCAAAAATTCTCAAGAAGAAGATAATAATCATCTAATGGACCAAAGGTCCTATTTATAGGCACGGAACTGCCTCTTCCACTTCTTAGTTGATCGAAGGGCTCAGATGTTACCACCACTGCACTCACGTGTGCGCCACGTGAGAGCAACGGTGGGGGGAATTTGTTTCCCCCAAACAGAGCAAAGCTCTGTTTTGAATTTCAAAATTCAAAAATTGAAGCAACGCTTCAGATCCTGCGCGCCACGTGTCAAAAGCAGACACGCCAGCGCCAGGAGCGCTGAGCCCTAGGCAGCACACCCCCAATCAGAGCAAAGCACTGTTTTCAAAATTCAAAATTTAAAAAGTTGAAGCAACGCTTCAGATCTAGCGCTCTGCGCTGCGTGCCACGTGTCTAACACAGTTGCGCTAGCGCAGTTGCGCTGCGCTCTGCGCTGCGCGCCACGTGTCAAGCACGGGTGCGCAAGCGTAATTGTGCTGCACGCCACGTGTCGAGCGTAGGCGCACCAGCGCTGGGATTAAAGATTCCCACCGTTGGATCAAAGGATCTAATAATGATGATAAATCATTAATTAACCAGAAATAAATTCTATCAAGAAAAGATTCCTCAAAATCTTTCCAAACAACAAGATTGTGCTTTAAGCACCGCTGGATCAATGATCCAATAGTAAATAATGAATTACCAAAAACAGAACAAATTCTGCAAGGAAAGATTTCTCAATCTTATAAAAACAAGAAGATTATCTTCTGTCAAACAGAAGCCTTAGGATCAAAGATCCAACGGTGGGAAGTATTCCCCAATCAATCAAGAGAAAGATCTCTCAAAACCGATTTAACAAATCATTCGGCCCTATAAAAAGGACCCTAGATTTCAATTCATGAGGGAGAAAAAAATACAGAAGAAGAGAGAGAAAAAACCTCTGCCAAAAAAAAAGAGCGAGCTCTTATGAAAAGAAGAGTTTTCTTCATACTCAAGGTAAAAAGGAACTATATTCTTGAAAAAACAGAGATGAAAACATCTCATAAAAGAAGAACCCTCTTCTAAAAAGATCACAGATCTGAAAAAAGACCAAGGTCTTTGATAATAAGATCAAAAGATCTAATTATAAAAAATATATATATAAGAAGTATTTTAACTTCGCCCACAGATCTTTGATCTATAAAGGCTGAGCCTTTTATCAAAAACAAGAACTGTTGTTCTTGAATCTCGAGGCAAAGCCTCTTTAGAAGAACATAAAAGTTGTTCTGTAATCTTAAAATCGATCAAATGCGCTTTGCGCTATTGAAAAGTGCCTTGCACTCATGAACTGCGCCCTTGCGCTCATCGGATCGGCGCACAGTGCCAGAACTTGCCACGTGTCAACCAGAGACATAATCTGCGCTTTGCGCTCGTGAAACTGAGCGTTGCGCTCATAGACTGCAGCTTAGCGCTAAGGGCGCCACGTGTCGCTCGCTGGCGCGCCAACAGACTAGCTCAAATCGCTCATAGATGGAAAGTGCAAGTGCGCTATTGAACCGGCGCTTAGAGCTGAGCGCGACACGTGTCACCCTCATGTGCGCTAGCGCAATGCGCTCTTTAATTGGCGCAAAGCTCCTGATGCGCCACGTGGCGCACTGTCAGAACACCACTTTGTTCCTGATAAATGCTATGCATTTAATACCAAGACAAAATGACAGAGCCCAATGCTTAGCATTATTAAAAAGGGCCGAGCCCAAGTAAAGGCATAATAGCAAGAACAAAAATAAAATGTTAAAACATTTTAATTGGACTTAGCCCAATTCTGGCCATAAGTCCTCAACTTATTTTGAAGCGAGCACATATGCTCTTTCAACAAAATCACCCTGGTGTAGGGTTACTAGGCACACTCAAGAGGTTCCACAAGGCATCAACCAAGCCAAATTCAAAAATTTAGGTGCCGAGAAACCCTAATATAGATCGTTAACTAGAGGATAGGCGAAACTACAACAAGCAAGAAAACAACTATGCTACTAAGTGAAAGGGATTACAGCCTTTGTAGATCCGGTCCACCACTACTTTAGCTCCGAGATGACGTCCCTCCGCTACGATCATCGGGATCCCGGACTCTAGCGTCGGTTTCATCGGAGAAATGAGCGGGCTAGGTCGTTGACTTCGGTGTCGAAGATGATCTACGTCGAGGCGACTCAAACTCAAGCTCCATCTTCACTTGGTCATGAACCTTGTGAAGAAAATACCCTATACAACATGGCAAGTGGTATAGGATGATGAAATAGGAAGTGGGTTCACTTTGGATTTGGATTTCTCACTTGATTTCATCACTTAGAATTTTCTAGCAAGCTTTTCTTTTCTTCATGAAGAAGAAGAAGAAGAAAGAAAGAAAAAGAATTATTCCAAAAAGAAAATTCAAGTGATATCTATCATCTTGCAACCATGGGTGAGATAAACTCATGTAGAGACTAAACTAGGGTTTAGGTAAATGGTTAGGTTAAGAAAAGAAACAAAATGGTTAAGACTTTCAAAGCTTCATGAAGCTTCAAGAATAAAACAAAACAAGCCACCATTTTATTTCTTGCCAAATTAAATAAATAAATAAATAAATAATACCTTAACCATTAACGTAAACTATGGTTTAAAACATACACACACCCAAGTTTGCATGTATCATCAAACATGATACAAACAAGTGAGATAATCAATCTTAAGTGAACAATACTAGTCAATGTAAAGTAATATATCTAATATATAATTATACATTAAATCATTAAATCAATCACTTGATTTAATGATCCGGTCGTATCGCATATAACCGACTAATATCAAGTGTATCAATGTATCGAATCAACACTTGATTCGGTAACCCGGCTATATCACATATAATCGGCCAATGATACAAATCACGAGAATAGAATACAGTATCACATACTGGTATTATTCTCGGTCTTGCACAAATCTCATATGCGCTCCTATTTCATTTCGCTTGAGCCAGGAAACCTCTGTGTAGGACTCTAAAGACTCGTCAATACGCCGGCAGCAGGTGATGATCATATCAAACACCCACAAGCCGCAAGCGGTTTGCTAAACGTAACGGCCACCCAGGTATTGAGCGATCAGAAGATCAACGAGCAAGCCCGCTCACACTCCTGTGAATCCAACCAGTAACACTTACCGTACAGTCCGGTCTCGTCGTCTGATATGTCGCATATCTCGCCTAGGGGTGGTAAACGTCAGACCCCAGTAGCTCGATAAGTCATATCGATATGAGGTCTATAACAGTTCGAGAAACTACTGGTAACACTTACCAGTAAATCTCTGCAACCCTGGCCAGGGATTTCCGGTTATAGCCAATCGAATACAGCACAACATCAACTCCCTTTACCGGGAGAGACGAATCCCCTCCTATCGCTCATTGCCTCCATGTGATTCGGGACTGTACCCAAAAACCACCGTTTTGCACGCCCTCTTGGACGTGGTAAGGTGGAAATCAAAGCACAGTGGGAATCACACAAGACTCTATGACGATCTCGGGTCTACAGACTAACCTGTACCAGTGTCACCAGAGAACTGCCATCTGACGTAAGGTATAATACCATCTGGGAGTTCTCGGCGAGTCCGTCCAGTGTACCCATTCTCCACTGAGCACCCATATATCATCTCTGATGTCAAACACCAATGGATATGGGATCATCCATCGCCCATCTGTATGGGTCGAGAAGGTTTACGCTAGTCTACTCTGGCATATCGATGCCCCGTCTCGATACACCCACGACTAGGGCCCTTGAAGGATGTACTTATGGACTACCTTTTCCCCACAAGTATGATCCGCATCATAATCCAGGTAGTAAAGTACACATCCTAAGGGCTTTACCAATATGTAACAGAGAGACAATCAGTGTACACATTAAGATAAAGAGCAACCAGATAGCATACTATCATGTCGAGCAAGAAAGTCCTCCCTATATATGTCCCAGCATCCATTACAATTTACATCCTATGTATAGTAATGGCCTATAGGGCATACATATAACTAACAATCTCCCACTTACACTAGGGCCATCTGTAGCAGTGGTTGCAGTATCTCATACTCAACCATCCCATAAATGTCTCTCTCTGGGAAAAGGCCTTTGTGAGTGGATCCGCCGTGTTGTCCTCTAAGTCTACTCTCCTTACCTCGATCACCGTGGAGATCAACTATCTCCATGATCAGGTGATGCTGCCTCAGAATACGTCTGGGTCACTGATGGGACCGGGGTTCCTGGGCCAAAGCCACACTTCCATTGTCACACAATGGTAGGAACCTAGTTCATCTCATGAACCAATATACTTCCAAACTGCCTCTTTGGTAGTATCTTTGATAGCGATGTCACCAGCCTTTATCATCTAGTTTGCCACGGTATCTAACTTGGAACTCTTCCAACATACCGTCCCTCCACTGAGGGTAAAGACAATGCCTATGACTGACATTCAGTCGTTCTTATCACCCTGGAACCTTTCCAGTGATTCTCCCCAGGATCGATTGATACCATCTCACTACATCTAGTGAGAATCCTAACATCCAATAAGATCTATCTCATAGATCCAAAACCCAGGATTTAGGAGGTATCATCTTGATCCTATATGGAGAATCCTTGTGATATGTGGAGATTGACCGAGTGTAGCATAGGAAACTCCTTCCCCATCAAGAGTATGTCATCCATGTACTCTACGAGGATCACCACCATACTTCCTACTACCTTTTTGTATATACAAGGTTCATTTACCATTTTGATGATGTCAAACTCTTTGACTACCACATCAAAACAGATGTTCCAACTCCGCGATGCCTGCTTTATCACATAAAACATCTTGCACACGTTTCCGCTGCTCCCACTGTTTACGAAGCCCTCTGGCTGTGTACTTATAGACGCTCTTTTCTAAAACATCATTTAGAAAAGCAGTCATGACACCCAACCGCCAGATATCGTAGTCATGGTATGTAGCCGTCGCAAGTAGGATCTGGATGGACTTAAGCTTAGCTACTTGAAAAGGTTTCATCATTTTCCACGCCTGGTCGATGACGAAAACCTTTAACAAGTCTAGCTTTGAAAGTCTCAACTTTTCCATCTACACTAAGTAATCTTCTCAAGATATACTTGCTCCTGATGGGGATTTAACCCTTTAGATATAGCAACCAAAGTCCATACTTTGTTGGTGTATAAGGATTCCATCTCAGATATATAAGCATCCAGCCATTCTTACAGAGTCCCACTCCTGATGGCCAGCTCGAAACTAGTTGGGTCATCATCTCATAATGCAATCCTCGCTCCCACTGTCATAGAGAAACAGAAGTATCTCTCAGGTGGCTGAGGAACCCTACTAGATCGGCGGAGAGGCTGAGGTTCGTTGGTAACTATTGAATCTTTTGGTTCTTCCAAATCATCTGCTGCAGTTTGTATAGCTGGAACATTTCCAGTTCAACATAACAGATCTTGCCTCGAGCTTGTCCGGATTTTGCTTTTAGACATAGGCTGGACAACCCCAAATCTTAACAAACTTAAGATATGGGCTCTTCCCTTTCCATATCATATATGAAGTGGTAGGCAACTGATTTGATCAGAACCTTATTCAATAGGTATGCAACTTCATAAGTGCATAACTCCCTAAAAGGAAATAGGAATCTCAGTAGTACTCATCATAGAGCACACCATATCTAATAGGGTGTGATTGCTCCGCCCCGATACACCGAGGTGCTGTGGTGTATACGGAGGAGTAATGCTGAGAGAGAATCTCATTCTCCTTTAGAATAATCCAGGAATTTCGTGCTCAAGTATTCTCCTCCTTGATCACATCAAAGGACATAATACTTATACCCGTTTTGGTTCTCTATTTCTAACTTATATTCTATGAATATCTCAAAAGGTTCGGACTTGTGTTTCAACAGGAACATATGTCTGAATCTTGAGAGATTATCAGAGAATGTAATGAAATACAAAGAACCGGTCTTGGCATTTGTAGACAGGGGACCTACATACATCAATATGTATCATCCCAAGAGTTTACTAACTCTTTCTCTGCTTCCAATAAGCAGAGCTGTGGTCATCTTATCTTTGTGACATGACCGGCAAGTTTTCTCAAGATGTAAATTAAAACTAATTTAAATATGCATCTAAATGTAACTTCGGCCAGTCGGGTCGCATTGATATGACCTAGTCAACAATGCCTCAAGAAGGATTCGTTCATTTCTGAACTCTTCCTCTTGTGTGTGTTCCGTATACTAAGAACTGTAGTTTGATTTAGAACATCAATGCTTTTAGATAACGGGCCTGAACCGATCAACTTTTGATATAGGAAATGTTCAAAACATTATCCAACGATACAAAATTTTATCATTTCTTTACTAATAAAGAGACTGATATGATTTTGTATATCAGGTTCGGTATCTAATAACATTCGTTCAGAATCAATGTATTTGGAATACAGGGTGACAGTGACCAACAGACTTGGCTGCAACACTTGCACCGTTTTCTGTCTCATGAAACTTATTACCCGTTCTCAGTTCTCTACCTTTCTGTAGCCCTATGTAACAGATTACATATAAGGGATCCTGATCCGGTATCAAATACCCAGGACGTAGAGGATACAGAGAAACAGTTCTTTGTAATGAACACACAAGAAGGAGATGCATCATATGCACTTTCTTCGTTTGGGCGGCACGGGAAATCTGGTATTCCCCAATTTTCTGCTCTGTCTTATAACAATTATAAGTTGGAGCGGGACCAACGTTCCCTAGCTCAGTATAACAAGCGGGTTCGGTCAATATATCCGTTTTATTATCTTGATTAAGGCGTGATATGTTCGCTACCTGGAGAGAGAGAGAGAAGAAAACACTCAGCGTATGCTCTTGCAAGATCAGATTTGTTATTATTTTATCTAATCAGGATGGCTCCCACTGTTTTTATCAAATCTTCCTTCGAACCCTAAAAGGAAAGACTAGCCGGGATTAATTACACGCTACAAGTTCACCAATCTTTCAGCCAGGCCAGTGTCGATACTTTGAGAGAGGTTCCCCGTGCTTTCGCACGGACCTAATTAAAGTAAACCTCGTTTTCCCAGAGGCGTAACCCCGTTGACACCTTTCTAGACACCTACTTGATCGGCTAATTGTAATGTGTAAAACTCTCCCAGGAGTAACTCTTACTCACAGCGGGTATCGGGATCCAACTATCTCATAGAAGGTATGCAATCTCATTCCAAATTTCAACGCTTGAAATTCCCAATAATATTTTGCCCCTAGCAGCTATATGACCTTAACATAGTCAACAAATCATAAGTGCTAGTCAAGTTTAACCCGTCATTTCCCGATTGAATTAAACCCACCCGCACGACCCTTAACATAGTCAACAAAGTCGCACGACTACCCTAATCCAATCGCATCATATGCTTATACAGATAAGCACTAATCAGCTACCGCACACTACGCCTTAACATAGTCAAAAATGTAGGACGAATAGTAACTAGTACTTATCTGAAATGACGGAGGGCTACGCAGGTTTTTAAGAAAACCATGAGCGTAATGAACTTGATATCGTTGTAGAATCGAGTGATTTTAACTGGAGTGTTTTTTAGGCTTTTCTAGTTTTGCTAAAGGGGTCACTCCCGGTGAAGGGATCGTCGGCGCTTTCCTCATCGAATAAGTTGAAGGATATATCATATATACCGCTGTGCAAAGCAAGAACTATAGGAGCAATTAAAAGACAAACCGGGGGTTGTAGCATCTACTAGTTATTGCTAAAGGGGTCACTCCCGGTGAAGGGATCTCGGCCCTTTCCTTATCGAATAAGGTGCAGGATGTTCTACAAGGAACACCGCGATGCAAAGCAAGAACTGTAGCTACCTGTTTTTGAAAATTCGATTCCACAACATCTTAGGTTTCTTTTCTTTCATTAATCTCATTAATGAATGTCCCATCAATTAAATCACCTAAACATCACAGATAAATACGACGTACACTTATGCCATCCGCATTCGCCTCGATGTCCCCTCGTGCACCGTTAGGTTAGGTAACTAACGACAGAGCGGGGCAGGGCTAGCGCGAGTGCAAAACATAAGTAACGTCTATATAATATATCATATGTATCATATACAGTATCTATCATCACATATCAAATGATCACATCACATATATCGCAGCAGAAGATATCATATGAAATATTGGATATACTAGGACGTCCGTGTTTTTAATACGAGCCAGTATAAAACACGGATTCCACGGTCGCGATGAATAGCCAAACCCACACCCCTAGACCCCTACGAGAGCGGCAAGCAACCCTACCAATTCTAGAGTTAGGAGACCCGGACTCGACTCCTCGAGTTGGTCTCCCACTCGACTCTAGAACCCGGTTACTTGTGCTCCCCTCCTTGGGTCTATCCTTGTGCGGAAAAGTAAATAATATACATCAACGGTGACAGCTTCCGCAACCTGGAAGTGCCCCAATAAAAGAATATTACATACAAGTTTTTTTTACATGAATGAAAATGAAAAACACTCATCTCACATAAAAAAAACCCGGCTATTCAAACACGACGATCCAATATAACATATCCAGCAACACATAACATCACATGTCATCAACGTAAGTAAATATGCCCATCCCAATTGTCGTTGACATATAGCAACGAAACCGGTGATATCACGTATTACACTTATGGTCGCAGAAAAGAAAGTGTAAAACTACAACAGTTGGAATCCGCAAACTCTTTAGACATCGCATGCCTAACCAAATGAATTCCTTAGACATCGCATGCCTAACAATTATAAACCCCGCATTTTAGTCTCATTATCGAAAACTCTTTTCAATATCAAGTGGGGCAATTCAACAGGATTCCCGACATTCTGATCGAATGCTCGTCGCAAACTTTAGTAGGCGGCCGCACCCCCGATACTGTCGACGAAGAGCACCAAGGCGGAATACCGCTACCGCGAGCACCCGAACGGATGCTTTCGGCGACGGGGTTCTCCTACAGTCACTTGGTCGGGGCTAAGGGGTGTAGCTGTCTATTAAGTTTATCTGGGGAGTATCCGCGTAGGCTACGTGATTGCGACGGACTTTTGATCACATCAAAATCCCGTGGCAACCGATCAAGTGAGACTAAAGTGCTATGTTTATAACATTCATATTAGTTATCTCATAACTACTTGTGAATTCAAAATATTGTATCACATTCCAGATAAATAGAAAATGTTAAAGTTTTCGATCGAACAATCAAACACCCAAGTTTTCCCGAAACAGCTCAACACATGAAATAAGTTTTAAAACATTCACTTCATGCCACAGTACCAACGGTCCAGCCGTAGAAGGGTCAAGCCAACGCCTCACATGTGGCACGCCGTACTGCCCCAAACCCTAAGGTTCAAAGGGCAGTTCTTGACGGTCACATAATCGAGTTAAGGTTTGTTGTCTTCTACAGGGTCCATCGCGTTACTTGCACTACTTCGAACGTTCTTAAACTACGGAAAGATCCAACACTTGGAAAGGTATTTATATCCGGTCGAACTTTTCAACATTTTCTAAAATTATCCGGAAAAACACAGACGAAGTTAAACTTCCCGATCGAAACACCGAGTCCCCAATACAACCCAGAAAACTTAACTCTTGAGTAAATATTAAAAATTCCCAGAAAATACAGCACTTACAGAAACAAATTACTGTGCAAACCACGTGCATTGATTCATCGCTTTGGCCACGGAACCTCCGCGTAAGCCAAGGTGGGGCCGCGGTTCCGCGGCGCATCTGTCGAATCAAGGGCACGTGCTGCACAGTAACTCATACAAAACCCTGCTGAATTTTTTGGATATTTTTAATCTGGAAAAATCCACAATTTCAGAAAATGTACAGAAAGGGGTATCGATTAGGGTTTCGGGGTTCGATCGGGTTTCTAACATCGTCTACACTTCGCCTAAGGCTCTAGCTTGGCTCTGCTACCACTGTAGGGTTACTAGGCAGACTCAAGAGGTTCCACAAGGCATCAACCATGCCAAATTCAAAAATTTAGGTGCCGAGAAACCCTAATATAGATCGTTAACTAAAGGATAGGCGAAACTACAACAAGCAAGCAAACACCTTTGCTACTAAATGAAAGGGATTACAACCTTTGAAGATCCGGTCCACCACTTCTTTAGCTCCGAGATGACGTCCCTCCGCTGCGATCATCGGGATCCCGGACTCTAGCGTCGGTTTCATCGGAGAAATGAGCGGGCTAGGTCGTTGAGTTCGGTGCCGAAGATGATCTCCGTCGAGGCGACTCAAACTCAAGCCCCATCTTCACTTGGTCATGAACCTTGTGAATAAAACACCCTATACAACATGGCAAGTGGTAGAGGATGAAGAAATAGGAAGTGGGTTCACATTGGATTTGGATATCTCACTTGATTTCATCACTTAGAATTTTCTAGCAAGCTTTTCTTTTCTTCATGAAGAAGAAGAAGAAGAAGAATGAAAAAGAATTATTCCAAAAAGAAAATTCAAGTGATATCTATCATCTTGCAACCATGGGTGAGATAAACTCATGTAGAGACAAAACTAGGGTTTAGGTAAATGGTTAGGTTAAGGAAAGAAACAAAATGGTTAAGACTTTCAAAGCTTCATGAAGCTTCAAGAATAAAACAAAACAAGCCACCATTTTATTTCTTGCCAAATTAAATAAATAAATAATACCTTAACCATTAAACTAAACTATGGTTTAAAACATACACACACCCAAGTTTGCATGTATCATCAAACATGATACAAACAAGTGAAATAATCAATCTTAAGTGAACAAAACTAGTCAATGTAAAGTAATATATCTAATATATAATTATACATTGAATCAATCACTTGATTTAATGATCCGGTCATATCGCATATAACCGACTAATATCAAGTGTATCAATGTATCGAATCAACACTTGATTCGGTAACCCGGCTATATCACATATAACCGACCGATGATACAAATCACGAGAATAGAATACAGTATCACATACTAGTATTATTCTCGGTCCCGCACATATCTCATATGCGCTCCTATTTAGTTTCGCTTGAGCCAGGAAACCTCTGTGTAGGACTCTAAAGACTCGTCAATACGCCGGCAGCAGGTGATGATCATATCAAACACCCACAAGCCGCAAGCGGTCTGCTAAACGTAACGGCCACCCGGGTATTGAGCGATCAGAATATCAACGAGCAAGCCCGCTCACACTCCTGTAAATCCAACCAGTAACACTTACCGTACAGTCCGGTCTCGTCGTCTGATATGTCGCATATCTCGCCTAGGGGTGGTAAACGTCAGACCCCAGTAGCTCGATAAGTCGTGTCGATATGAGGTCTATAACAGTTCGAGAAACTACTAGTAACACTTACCAGTAAATCTCAGCAACCCTGGCCAGGGATTTCCGGTTATAGCCAATCGAACACAGCACAACATCAACTCCCTATACCGAGAGAGACGAATCCCCTCCTATCGCTCATTGCCTCTATGTGATTCGGGACTGTACCCAAAAACCACCGTTTTGCACGCCCTCTTGGACGTGGTAAGGTGGAAATCAAAGCACAGTGGGAATCACACAAGACTCTATGACGATCTCGGGTCTACAGACTAACCTGTACCAGTGTCACCAGAGAACTACCATCTGACGTAAGGTATAATACCATCTGGGAGTTTTCGGCGAGTCCGTCCAGTGTACCCATTCTCCACTGAGCACCCGTATATCATCTCTGATGTCAAACACCAATGGATATGGGATCATCCATCGCCTATCTGTATGGGTCGAGAGGGTATACGCTAGTCTACTCTGGTATATCGATGCCCCGTCTCGATACACCCACGACTAGGGACCTTGAAGGATGTACTTATGGACTACCTTGTCCCCACTAGTATGATCAGCATCATAATCCAGGTAGTCAAGTACACATCCTAAGGGCTTTACCAGCATGTAACAGAGAGACAATCAGTGTACACGTTAAGATAAAGAGCAACCAGATAGCATACTATCATGTCGAGCAAGAAAGTCCTCCCTATATATGTCCCAGCATCCACTACAATATACATCCTATGTATAGTAATGGCCTCTAGGGCATACATATAACTAACACCCGGTTCAAAGGTACATCTCTTCACTCCTTTGAAATTTGTCGTTGTAATTCCTCAACGTCTTCAAAGAGGTGACGGGTCCCGACGACCACACATTTTATGGACTGTGGGGTCCTTAAACTCATGGACTATGATGTCTTTAACCTCGACCGTTATGTCTTAAAACTAATATCGGACTGTGGAGTCCTTAAATCCACGGACTATGATGTCCTTAACCTCGACTGTGATGTCTTAAAACTAATATCGGACTGTGGAGTCCTTAAATCCACAGACTATGATGTCCTTAACCTTGACCGTGACGTCTTAAAACTGACGTCGGACTGTGGAGTCCTTAAATCCACGGACTATGATGTCCTTAACCTCGACCGTGATGTCTTAAAACTAACATCGAACTATGAGGTCCTTAAACTCATGAACTATGATGTCCTTAACCTCGACCGTGATGTCTTAAAAATAACACCGGACTGTGAGGTCCATAAACTCACGGACTATGATGTCCTTAACCTCGACCGCGATGTCTTAAAACTAACAATGGACCGCAATGTCCTTAAACTAACTATCGACCGCAATGTCATTAAACTAAACAATTGGGCCCAATTGCTCTCTTGTCGGGTCTAAACGATCCCGTTGAGTTGATCTTAGTCTAGAATTAGACTAACGTGTCCTTAACAAATGTTTAAGTTGATCTTAGCCTCAAATAAGGCTAACGTATCCTTAAACACAAACCCCCCCCAAAACACAAATCTAAGAAAGATACGAATTTGGACTAATCCACGTCCTACGGGCGACAACACAAATTAGTCTCCGTATACAATCCAAGGGCAACCAAACACAAAACAAACACCCACGACACGAAGTGACCATATGGAGAAGGAGAAAGTTGTTACCGCGATGAGGTAGCATAATTAACTGCATGAGCTTGCGCCTGCAGGGATGAGCGTCCCCACAATCAAAAACCCCTCAAGCGAGGGGGAATCTGACAAAGTCTGCTACATCGGCCGCATCCGTTTAAACCTTCGATACATGATGCCATAAATCAACTTGGCATCTTCAGAGAGGTGGACGGATAACACCAATTAGCATCTGCCCCCAGATTCAGGCAAGACGTCCTGTCTTCCCGGCATCCGGCGGTGAACAGCTGGCAGTGGGTTTGACCATAAGCCGTCAGTGGTACTAGTTGTACATAACGACTGCCCATGTATTGACCGAAAGGGAAGCCGATAAGCGAACTCATCCTGGAACCCTACTGAGCCTATCAGTGACAATATCCGTACAGCCCGGTCCTTTCGTCTATGAGCATCACATATCGGGCCTAGGGGCTGGTAACGTCAGACCCCCAATAGCTGTATAAGTCGTGTCGGAGGGTAGCCCTGAACACCCTGAGAAACTACTGTAATACCTACCAGTAATTCTCACCTGCCTTGGCCAAGGACTTGGTGTAATGGTTCTCCTAGACACAGCGCGATGTCACCCCCAATACCGGGAGAGACGAATCGTCTGCCGATCCGCTCACTGCCTCTATGTGGCTCGGGACTGTACCCAACTAAAACCTGTTTGCACGACTCCTTTGAGCCGTGGTAGGGTAGTAATCTAAGCATAGTGGGAACTCACACGAGACAAATGACGACCTCAGGTCGATGAACTAACCTATACACATGTCACCAGGGAACTGCTATCTGACGCTAGGTATAATACCAACTATCAGGTTTCCGGGGAGTCCTGTCCGGTGCACTCATAACCCAATGAGCACCTGTATACATCTTAGGTGAACCAACTGACACCAATGGCTTGTGAGACCGGACACCGCCCCTCGTCAGGGTCTCGACTGTATACACTAGTCTACTCCGGAGTATCGATGACCTGTCTCGAAACTCCCATGACTAGGGACCACTTGTAAGGATGTGCTTATGGACTACCCAACTCTCACGTATATGATCTCCATCATACTGCTGGTACTCAAGCAAGAATCCTAAGGGCTCTATCAACGTGTAATAGTGATCATGTCACCTAAAGCTATACATGATGATAAAGGCAAACCAGATAGCATACTATTATCTCGAGTAAGACTGTCCTACCGGTATAGGACCTCCTCAATCATTGCAATCACGTGCCTGCGATCCAATAATTGACTTTGAGGGCACCACGTCCAACACAACCCTTGCTCTGCCATTAGTTAAGTGACCTAACGGTGCATGACGGGTCCCCATGGCGAATGCAGATGGCATAAGCGTACGTTCTATTTTCGTTTCGTTTCTGTGATATTTAGGGAAACATAAATGATGGGACTTCATTAATGAGATTAATGGAAAGAAAAAAAACCTAAAGATATTGTAGAATCAAAATTTTCAAAATGGTAGCTCTAGTTCTTGCTTTGTATAGTGGTATTCCTTGATGAATATCTAGCACCTCATTCGATGAGGAAAGAGCCGAGATCCCTTCACCGGGAGTGACCTCTTTAGCAAAACTAGCAAATGATACAACCCACTCGGTTTTGTTTTGATAGCTTCTCTAGTTCTTGCATTGCATAGTGGTAATCCTTGATGAATATCCAGCACCTCATTCAATGAGGAAAGAGCCGAGATCCTTTCACCAGGAGTGACCTCTTTAACAAAACCAGCAAAAGCTACAGAAAACACTCCTTTTCAAATCACTAGATTCTACAACGATATCAAGTTCATTACGCTAAAGGTTTTCTTCAAAACCAGTCATAGCCCTCCGTCATTTCAGATAAGTGCTATTTAGTATTTGTGCTATGTTTGTTGGCCTCCGTCAAGGCGTAGTATGCGGTAGCTGATTAGTGCTTATCTGCCGCATATGATGCGATTGGAGTATGGTAGTCGTACGACCTTGTTGGCCTCCGTCAAGGGTCGTGCGGGTGGGTTTAATTCAATCACGAAATAAACGGGTTGAACTTGACTAGCGGCCTATGGTTTGTTGGCCTCCGTCAAGGTCATAGGTCATTAGAGGTAAAAACAGATATTGAGAATTTCAAGTGTTGAAATTTGCAATGAGATTGCATGCCTTCTATGAGATAGTTGGATCCCGATACCCACTGCGAGTAAGAGTTACTCCTGTGAGAGTTTTCCAATTTACAATTAGCTGATCCGGTAGGTATCTAAGAAAGGTGTTAACGGGGTTATGCCCCTGCGGAAACGAGATTATTTAATTAGTTCCATGCAAAAGCATAGGGAGACTCCCTCGGAGTACCAATACCTGGCCTGGGTGACCGATTAGCGAACTTGTAGGGTGTAATTAATCCCAGCTAATCTTACATTTTAGGATTTGAAGGAAGATTTGACAAAAACAGTGGGAGCCATCCTGATTAAATAAGATAATAACCAATCTAATCTTGCAAGAGCGCACGCTAAAGTGTTTCCTTCTCTCTCTCTCCATGTAGCGACCAATGACACGCCTTAATCAAGATAATAATATGAATGTATTGACCGAACCTACTTATTATACTGGGCTAGGGAACGTTGGTTCCGCTCTATCTTATGAATATCATAAGTATGAGCAAGGAATACGGGAATAACATGATTCCTACGCAACCCGAACGAAGATTGAGCATGATGCTGCATCTTCTTCGGGTGTGTTCATTACCGAGAACAGTTTCTCAGTATGTTTTACGTACTGGGTATTGGATACCGGATCAGGATCGTATGTAATTTGTTACATGGGCTAAGGAGAGGTTGAGAACTAGTAAAATGTGATATGTCTCTCAAAATAGGGAATGGAGCAATTGTTGCAGCAAAAGCAGTTGGCAAATATCACCTCGTATTAACAAATGTTAATACAATGATTCTGAACGACTGTTATTACGTACCAAATATGATGTGCAATATTATATCAGTTTCTTTATTTCATAAAGAAGGATATAACTTTGCATTACAGGATAATGTTATGAACATTTTCCTAAATCAAGTGTTGATTGGGTTTGGTACGTTGTGTAACGGTATATACGTTCTAAATCAAACTACAGTTCTAAATATACAGAACACACACAAGAGGAAAAGTTCAGAAATGAATGAAGCCTTCTTGTGGTATTGTAGACTAGGTCATATCAATAGGACAAGACTAGCTAAGTTACATAAAAATGGTTATTTGAATCAGTTCTAATTTACATCTTATGAAACTTGCGAGTCATGTCTCAAAGGAAAGATGACCAAAACTCCATTTACAGGACATGGAGAAAGAACTACTGAACTCTTGGGACCGATACATAGTGATGTATGCGGTCCTATATCTACACATGCCAGGAATGGTTCCTCATACTTCATTACATTCACCGATGATCTCTCAAGATTCGGACATGTGTTCCTGTTGAAACACAAATCTGAAGCTTTTAAGAAATTCAAGGAATATAAGAACGAAGTAGAGAACCAAACGGGTAAAAGTATTAAAATCCTTCAATTTGATCAGGGAAGAGATTACTTAAGCACGGAATTCCGAGACTATTTAAAAGAGAATGGGATTCTCTCTCAGCTTACTCCTCCATATACACCACAACACAATGGAGTATCGGAGCGGAGGAATTGCATCATATTAGATATGGTGCGCTCTATGATGAGTATTGCTGAGTTACCTATTTCCTTTTGGAGTTATGCACTTGAGACAGCTGCATACCTATTGAATAGGATTCGGACCAAATCAGTGCCTACCACTCCATATGAGATATGGGAGGGGAAGAGACTATGTCTTAATTTCATTAAGATATGGGGTTGTTCGGCTTATGTTAAAAAGCAAAATTCGAACAAGCTTGAGCCAAGGTCTGTTCTGTGTAAGTTTATTGGATATCCCAAGCATTCACGAGGGTATATCTTCTACCACACCGAGGAACAAAAGGTGTTTGTTTCTCAGAATGCCACCTTTTTAGAAAAGGAATTTCTTGTGAAAGAAATTAATGGTAATGAGGTAGAACTGGAAGAAGTTCCAGCTACACAAACAATAACTGACGATTTGGTGGAACCGGAGGATTCGATAGTCCCCGACGAATCCCAGCCACTCCGCAGATCTAGTAGGGTTCCTCATCCACCTAAGAGATACTACGGTTTTCGCATAAACGGTGGGAGCGAGGATTGCATCATGGAAGATGATGACCCAACTAGTTTTGAGCAGGCCATCACAAATGGAGACTCTGTGAAATAACTGGAAGCTATGCGATCTGAGATGGAATCCATGTACACCAACAAAGTATGGATTTTGGAAGTTGCTCCTGAAGGGATAAAACACATCGGGAGCAAGTGGATCTTTAAGAAGAAACTTGGTGTAGATGGAAAGGTTGAGACTTTCAAAGCTAGACTTGTAGCAAAAGGTTTTCGTCAACGACCAGGTGTCGACTATGATGAAACCTTTTATCCAGTGGCTATGCTTAAGTCTATCAGGATCCTACTTGTCATTGATGCATACCATGACTCCAAAATCTGGCAGATGGACATCAAGACCAGTTTTTTAAATGGTGATTTAGAAGAGAGCGTGTATATGACACAGCCAGAGGGCTTCGTAGATAGTGGGAGCAGCAGAAAGGTGTGCAAGCTGCTTAAATCCATCTATGGATTAAAGTCGGCATCGCGGAGCTGGAACAACTGCTTTGATGAAGCTATAAAAGAGTTTGACTTCATCAAAAATATAGATGAACCTTGTATATACAAGAAAGTTGCAGAGAGTAAGGTTGTATTCCTAGTATTGTACGTGGATGACATACTCTTGATAGGAAATGATGTTCTTATGCTACACTCGGTCAAGCTCTTCTTATCACAAAAGTTCTCCATGAAAGATCTAGGTGATGCCTTCTACATCCTGGAGATAAAGATCTATAGAGATAGATCTAAGCGGATATTGGGATTTTCCCAATCCAGGTATCTAGACACCATACTAAAGAGTTTTAGTATGGAAGATTCTAAGCATGATAATTTACCTGCTTGCTCACGAATCACTCTCTCCAAAGAGATGTCTCCAAAGACTGATTTGGAGAGGGCTCACATGCAAGGGATACCCAATGCTTCAGCAGTCAAGTCTATCATGTATGCGATGTTATGTACCATACCGGATGTAGCTGTTAGGAATATGTATGCCCTAGAGGCCATTATTGTACATGAGATGTATATTATAGTGGATGCTTGGACATATATAGAGAGGACTTTCTTACTCGACATGATAGTATGCTATCTGGTTACTCTTTATCTTAACATGTTGACTGGTATTCTTTACTGTCTTTCTCTCACATGTTGATAAAGCCCTTAGGATATGTACTTGACTACCAGGACTATGATGAGATCATACTAATGGGGCCAGGGTAGTCCAAAAGTACATCCTTTAATTAGTTCCTAGTCGTGGGAATATCGAGACTAGGGCATCGATATTCCAGTGTAGACTAGTGTGTACGTTTCTTGTCCCTTAGAGGGCGATGGTTGAGCCCACAGCCATTGGTGTGTGACATCAAAGATTGTACACCGGTGCTCATTGGAGAATGGGTACACCGAACATGACTCGCCGAGGACTCCTATGTGGTAGTATACCTTTCTTCAGATAGCAGTCCTCTGGTGACACCAGTACAGGTTAGTCTGTAGACCTGAGATCGTCATAGAGTCTTGTGTGGCTCCCACTGTGCTTTGATTTCCTCCCTACCACGGTTCAAAGGAGTCGTGCAAATAGGTGGATTTTGGGTACAGTCCCGAGTCGTATGAAGGCAATGAGCGATAGGAGGGGTTTCGTCTCTCCCGGTATTGGGGGTTGATATTGCGCTATGCTCGATTGGCTATAACTAGAAGTCCCTGGCCAGGGCTGCTTATGAGATTTACTGATAAGTGTTATCAGTAGTTTCTCGAACCGGTATAGGCCAGACATTGGCATTACTTATCACGTTACTGGGGTCTAACGTTTACCACCCCTAGACATGATATGTGACATATTAGACGAAGTGACTTGACTGTACGGTAGTGTTACTGATAGGCTTCATGGAGAGTATGGACGAGCTTGCTTGTTGATCTTCATATCGCTCAATACCCGGGTAGCCGTTACGTACAGTTAGTACCGCTGACGGGTTGTAGGTGACTGATGTGATCATCACCTACTGCTGGCGTATTGACGAGTCTTTAGAGTCCCATATAGAAGTTCCCTGGTTCAAGCGAAACAAAGTAGGACACATATGTGATATGTGTGTGGACCTGATTAAAAGCGTGTATGTGATACCGTATTGTAATCTGGCAGTTATCTGTTACCGGTTCGGTTATATGTGATATAACCAGATTATCGAATCAAGTGTTGATTTGATAATATGATATACAGATAAATGATATTAGTCGGTCATATGTGATATAACCGGATTATTAAATCAAGTGTTGATTTAATAATGTGATATACATTATATATGATATAATTATATCTTAACTAATATCATTAACTCACTAATTATTCTTCATTATATATATATATTAATATATATATGATATATATATATAATAATGAAGCATGGCTTGATTTTCTATTTTTTAGAAAAATAGAAATGATGTGTAAATTGAGAGCATGGTTGCAAGCATGGAAGTTATATTTGTTTATTCATCTTGACTCACTATTCAAGCATGGATGCAATTTTATATTGCAAAATTCCATGCTTGAATGAGTGGGGGTCAAGAGTTGCCATTCATTCTTTTGCTCATTCTCAACACTTAGCCATTTTCTTTCTTTGCTCCCATGGTTGCTCTCTAGCTTCATCATCTTCCTCAATTGTCATGGTCCAAGCTTCAACCTTCACATGAGATGTGAATCATGAAGCTTGAACACAAACTTGTGAGCTTTCAACATCACCTACTACACCATCCCATACCAAACTGGCAATTTGGTGTGGTGTGTTTCCTACACTAAAGAAGTTTAGTGTAGAGTTAGTTTGGGCTAGAGGAACTTCGGGTGGATCGTCTTTGGCGCGAAGATCACGAAGGAGGTTCGTTCAAATCGAAGAGGAGCCTTATAGAGTCGCGTGGACTTCATTGTTGGACATAGTGCCCTCAAAGTCAATTATTGGATCGCAGGCACATGATTGCAATGATTGAGAAGGACCTATACCGGTAGGACAGTCTTACTCGAGATGATAGTATGCTATCTGGTTTACCTTTATCAGTCGTGTACAGGTTCAGGTGACTGATCACTGTTACACGTTGATAGAGCCCTTAGGATCTTGCTTGACTACCAATAGTATGATGGCGATCATATACGTGAGAGTTGGGTAGTCTATAAGCACATCCTTTATTGTGGTCCCTAGTCGTGGGAGTTTCGAGACAGGGCATCGATACTCCGGAGTAGACTAGTGTATACAGTCGAGACCCCGACGAGGGGCGGTGGCCGGTCTCACAAGCCACTGGTGTCAGTTGGATCACCTAAGATGTATACAGGTGCTCATTGGGTTATGAGTACACCGGACAGGACTCGCCGGGAATCTGCTAGTTGGTATTATACCTATCGTCAGATAGCAGTTCCCTGGTGATTTGTGTACAGGTTAGTTCATCTACCAGAGGTCGTCATTTGTCTCGTGTGAGTTCCCACTATGCTTTGATTTCTACCCTTCCACGGCTCAAAGAAGTCGTGCAAACAGGTAGTTTTTGGGTACAGTCCCGAGCCGCATGGAGGCAAGTGAGCGGATCGGCAGGGGATTCGTCTCTCCGGGTATTGGGGGTGAGATCGCGCTGTGTCTAGGAGAGCCATTACACATAGCCCTCGGCCGAGGCAGGTGATTTACTTGTAGGTACTCCAGTAGTATCTCAGGGTGTTTTTGGGCTACACTCTGACACGACTTATACCGCTATTGGGGGTCTGACGTTACCAGCCCCCTAGGCAGATATGCGATACTCATAGACGAACGGACCGGACTGTATATACATTGTCACTGTTAGACTCAGTAGGGTTTCCGGATGAGTTCACTCATCGGCCTCCCTTAAGATCAGTACATGGGCAGCCGTTACGCAGCTAGTGCCACTGACGGCTTGTGGTTAAACCTACTGCCAGGATACTGATGAGTCATTAGAGTACCCCACAGATTGTTTCCCAAGTTCGGGCGAAACGTTGTAGAGGCCGTATGGTTTTATGGAAGGGTTCGGAAAATGCACGTGCGTTTACGCACATGTCATATTTCGGGCAGATAATACTGGTGGGCTTTGTTTTAAGCCGGATCCGAGTATTATACTGTGTAGATATAATATCTTTGTCTCAGTTGTATTTGTATTCGGTCGTAATACAAATGCAGGTATATTTATACTGTTACGGGGTTGTCCTGAAATTCGTTTCAGGATCGCTTTTGGAAGTTGCCAGTTTCCAGTTTTCTATCTCCCGTATTTAACATTCGGTTAAATACGGATTTATCTTTTCTTGAGATGAGTGCGGAAGTTTCTAGAGGCTTCTAGAAGGTGGTGACTAGGTTCATGCATCTTTGTGACTCATTAGTGCATTTAATGATGTTTGATGACTAGGGTTAATGATTCATCATTTGCATTAATTGTGTTCATACAAGGTGTTATTGTGACTCCTTCTTTCTTTTGCTTTGTGGTCACCACTCCCTCCTCCTACACTCACCCCCCTCTCCTATATATGGCCGGCCCATGAGTGAGAGAGGGTTTATGGTTGTTGTTTAAAAGGATGATAGTTTTTTTTGTGTATGGAAATTTCATAGCTCCTTTTTTATTCCATCACCCGATTCAAAAGGCAACTTTATTAACCGTTCGTCCATGGCTTTGGACGAAGCGAGACAAAGTGTTCTACTCATTCTCTACATCAATCTTGGTCATCTCTTTTAGCAAACTTGATGACCGAGTTGCCTCGGGTCAGAGGAGGGAGCCCGTTTAAAGATCCATTGACGTGGTGCCACCTGACGAGGAGATCGGAGATCGACGAGATCGGAGCAGCCGCAACGGAGCGTGGGATGATGGTTAAAGAATGAAGGACTCAGATCGTTCGGTATAACCTTTCTACCCTCTTTGTAGTTTGTTAGTTAAGCAATAATGCCAGATCCGGGTTATAGTATACGATAGCGCCAGTTAAAAAGTTTTTGTTCCGTATTTGGCGTCTGTTAGACGGCCGGGGCGCTACCGTAGACTTACAGTGGTAGCAGAGCCTCGCCATTAAGCTTTACTAACTTGTGTTAACGCGTTTAAAACATCGATCGATCGGGATTTTGAAAACTACAATTTTCTGTACAAAAGTTTCTGTCGATTTTAAATCTGGTCTAAAAATTTTTTTGAGCATCTCAGAAAACCGTGCAGGCTTTTCTAAGAATACTGGTGAAATTTGGTCAACTGTTGACTCCAAAGCGCCGCGGAACCGCCGCACAAAGCCTAGTTTGGCCGCGGTGCCGCGGCCGTTTTAGAGCTACAGTGAACCATTTTTCTACAGTAGGTTCTACATTGAAAATTGTGGTTTATGGAATATTTCTTTTGGGCCCATATTTTGTTACTGTACAACAGATGTACGAGGGGCCCACTTCCGTAAGTTTTGTCGATCGAAATTTTAAACTTGTTAGTTTACAGTACTTACATTATATCTCCGACCGGGAATGTCATTTGTGTTGCGCCATGGCAGCGCCCTGGCCGTCTATCCGAGGCCAAAATGCGGAATCAAAAATTTTCTTAACTTTCAAACTGGCGCTACCGCGGACAATAAACCCGGATCGTAACCATTAACCTATACTAGCAAACAAGAGAAGGGTAGAGAAGTATACCGACTGATCCGAGTCCTCCGGTCTTCTCTTCGTCGTCCCGATCTCCCGCGGAAACTCCGGTCGTCGCCTCCTTGCCGAAAGGGCACCACATCGGCTGCATCTTTTACGGGCTCCCACCTCAATACCGAGGCAACTCGGGCGCGAAGTTGGCCTGCCGACGCGGCCATGATTTGCTGTAGGCAAGTGTAGAATCCATGTCTCTTTGGGGTTTAGTGTAGTTGCCATGATGGAGGAATCAAAGAACTTTTGGAGAGAGGTTGAGAATATAGCAAGCATAGAATGAAATGAGATGAATCAATCCCTCACATGAAAAATGAACTCTCTCATTTTCTCTCCCAATGTGTGGCCGGCCTCTCCCCTCTCTCAAAATGGTGGAGGAAAGAATATTACACATGAGGGAGGTGAGTGTAGGAGAACAAAGGTGGTGACCACAACATAAAGCAAGTCTCACATCAAGGAAGCAAATCAATCCCATCTTAATCCTTTCTCATTAATACAAGTAATGATGCATGAAAAGAAAAGATGGAAAGGGAATCTAAAGATGCTATCATAATCTCTCATCTTACAAATAAACCCTCCACAAAATGTTATTTGCAAACTTGCAAATAACCCCCTCCATCAGAAAAGTCCGGCCGGGAAATAACAAATGAAAACTGGCCGGAACGGAATGCAAACTGGCAACTCCAGAAAACTGGTCCCGTAATAAATTACAGGAAAACCCCGATACTGTGCATACACACCCGCATCTGTATTCCGACCGGATACAAATGCAATGAGACAAAATCTACACTGTCTAATACTAGGATCCGGCTTAACCCAAAGCCGGCTAGTAAAAACCGTCCGATCACGATCCGTGCAATACCGCACGTATCTGATCGAACCCTGCCATATCTCCATACGGCCTCTACAGCGTTTCGCCCGAAACTTGAGTAACTGTCTGTGTGGTGGACTCAAAAGACTCGTCAACACTATGGCTGTGGATTTAACCACTAGCACGTCAGAGGTATTAGCCGACACGTGACGGGACACCAGCTATTGACCAAAAGGGACGTCGATGAGCGAACTCACCCTGACACCCTACTGAGCCTGTCAGTGACAATATCCGTACAGTCCGGTCCGTTCGTCTATGAGTATCGCATGGCGGGCCTAGGGGGTTGGTAAAAGTCAGACCCCCAAAAGCGGAACAAGTCGTGTCGGAGCGTAGCCCAGAACACCCTGAGATACTACTGGAATACCTACCAGTAAATCTCCTGCCTCGGCCGAGGGCTTTGTGTAATGGCTCTCCTAGACACAGCGCGACCTCACCCCCAATACCGGGAGAGACGAACCCCTGCAGATCCGCTCACTGCCTCCATGTGGCTCGGGACTGTACCCAACTAAAACCTGTTTGCACGACTCCTTTGAGCCGTGGTAGGGTAGTAATCAAAGCACAGTGGGAACTCACACGAGACTAATGACGATCTCAGGTCGATGAACTAACCTGTACACATGTCACTAGGGAACTGCTATCTGACATCTGGTATAAGACCAACTAGCATGTTCCCGGCGAGTCCTGTCCGGTGTACTCATTGAAAGGTTCCTAGGCACCCTATAGTGGTCTCACAAGGCATCGAACATGCCAATATAAAATTTTACGGGTGCCGAGAGACCCGACTACGGATCGTCGGCTAGATTTTAGGCGAAAAGATAACTAGTTAACAACTTAACTATAAAGAATACGGAAATACAACCTTTGTAGATCCGGTGCTCCACCTCAATAGCTCCGCAACGAAGTCCCCTCGCTGTCCATATGAGTTCCCGGGCTCTAGCGTCGGCTTTGTCGGAGAATGGGCAAGCTAGGTCGTCGATGTCCATGCCGATGATGATCTACGTCGAGGCATCGCTAATAAAGCTCCGACTTCACCAAGTCAAGAAACTTGTGAAGAAAACACACTCTACTACTTGGCTAGAGGTAGTGGATGAAGAAATAGGAAGTGGGTAGACTTTAGAATTGGATTTCTCGCTTGTTTCATCAATCCACCATTGATGAAGTAAGGTTTTCTTCAAGGAAGAAGATGAAGAAGAAGAAGAAAGTCTTATATTAAGAATAATTGAATTAGAATAATAATCATTTCTTATCATAATGCTAACTATGGTAATGTGTGGAGAATCAATCATGGTTAAAGGAATGGTTAGGGTCAAGCTAGAGACAAAATGGTCACTTAGTCAAAGTGTTCATGAAGCTTCATGAAAACAACAAATGAAAGCCACCATTTCATTTCATTTTCTTTTATTCATTTATCAAAAATAAATGGATAACTAAATAAGATAAATGAATAATAAATAATAAACCCTAACCATTTCATTAACCAAGGTTTAATACTTTACACTTAACCAAAAAGCATGTATCATCAAACATGATACAAGCAAGTGTACAAAATCATATCACATATATAATGCGCACAACCGAGCGAGAAAAACCATTTAAAGTGAACCAATACTAGTTAATGCAAAGTAATATATCAAATATATAATTATGCATTAAATCATTAAATCAACACTTGATTCAATGATCCGGTCATGTCGCACACAACCGACTAGTATACTATGTATCGACTTATCGAATCAACCCTTGATTCGATAACTAGGTTATATCGCATACAACCATTCGATACATATATCGCGAGAATGAAATACGGTATCACATACTCGCATTATTCTCGGTCCCGCACATATCTCATATGCGCTCCTATTTCGTTTCGCTTGAGCCAGGAAACCTCTGTGTAGGACTCTAAAGACTCGTCAATACGCCGGCAGCAGGTGATGATCATATCAAACACCCACAAGCCGCAAGCGGTCTGCTAAACGTAACGGCCACCCGGGTATTGAGCGATCAGAAGATCGACGAGCAAGCCCGCTCACACTCCAGTGAATCCAACCAGTAACACTACCGTACAGTCCGGTCTCGTCGTCTGATATGTCGCATATCTTGCCTAGGGGAGGTAAACGTCAGACCCCAATAGCTCGATAAGTCGTGTCGATATGAGGTCTATAACAATTCGAGAAACTACTGGTAACACTTACCAGTAAATCTCAGCAACCCTGGCCAGGGATTTCCTGTTATAGCCAATCGAACACAGCGCAACATCAACCACCTATACCGGGAGAGACGAATCCCCTCCTATCGCTCATTGCCTCCATGTGACTCGGGACTGTACCCAAAAACCACCGTTTTGCACGCCCTCTTGGACGTGGTAAGATGGAAATCAAAGCACAGTGGGAACCACACAAGACTCTATGACGATCTCGGGTCAACAGACTACTCTATACCAGTGTCACCAGAGAACTGCCATCTGACGTGAGGTATAACACCATCTGGGAGTTCTCGGCGAGTCCGTCCAGTGTACCCAGTCTCTACTGAGCACCCGTATATCTCCTCTGATGTCAAACACCAATGGATATGGGATCATCCATCGCCCATCTGTATGGGTCGAGAAGGTATACGCTAGTCTACTCTGTTATATCGATGCCCCATCTCGATACACCCACGACTAGGGACTTTCAAGGATGTACTTATGGACTACCATGTCCCCACTAGTATGATCCGCATCACAGTCCAGGTAGTCAAGTACACATCTTAAGGGCTTTACCAACATGTAACAGAGAGACAATCAGTATACACGTTGAGGTAAAGAGCAACCAGATAACATACTATCATGTCGAGCAAGAAAGTCCTCCCTATATATGTCCCAGCATCCACTACAATATACATCCAATGTACAGTAATGGCCTCTAGGGCATACATATAACTAACAATCTCCCACTTGCACTAGGGCCATCTGTAGCAGTGGTTGTAGTATCTCATACTCAACCATCCCATAAAAGTCTCTCTCTGGGAATTGGCCTTCATGAGTGGATCCGCCGTGTTGTCGTCCGAGTCTACTCTCCTAACCTCGATCCCTTCGAGATCAACCATCTCCATGATCAAGTGATACTGCCTTAGAATATTTCTGGATCACTGATGGGACCGGGGTTCCTGGCATAAGCCACAACTCCATTGTTATACAATGGTAGGAACTAAGTTCATCTCATGAACTAATATACACCCAAACAGCTTCTTTGGTAGCATCTACAGTAGCGATGTATCCAGCCTTTATCGTCTAGTATGTCACGGTATCTAGCTTAGAACTCTTCCAACATACCGTCCCTTTACTGAGGGTAAAGACAATGCCTGCGACTGACATTCAGTCGTCTTTATCACCCTGGAACACTTCCAGTGATTCTTCCCAGGATCGATTGATACCATCTCACTACAACTAGTGAGAATCCTAACATCCAATTAAATCTATCTCATAGATCCAAAACTCAGGATTTAGGAGGTATCATTTTGATCCTATATGGAGAATCCTTGTGATAAGCGGAGATTGATCGAGCGTAGCATAGGAAACTCCTTCCCTATCAAGAGTATGTCATCCACGTACTCTACGAGGATCACCACCATACTCCCTACTTCCTTTTTGTTTATACAAGGTTCATCTACCATTTTGATGATGTCAAACTCTTTGACTAATCCATCAAAACAGATGTTCCAACTCCGCGATGCCTGCTTTGATCCTTTAAAGCATCTTGCACACGTTTCCGCTGCTCCCACTGTCTACGAGGCCCTCTGGCTGTGTACTTATAGACGCACTCTTCTAAAACATCATTTAGAAAAAGCAGTCATGACACCCAACCACCAGATATCGTAGTCATGGTATGTAGCCGTGGCAAGTAGGATCTGGATGGACTTAAGCATAGGTACTGGAAAAGGTTTCATCATTATCCACGCTTGGTCAATGACGAAAACCTTTAACAAGTCTAGCTTTGAAAGTCTCAACTTTTCCATTTACACCAAGTAATCTTCTCAAGATATACTTGCTCCTGATGGGGATTTAACCCTTCAGATATAGCAACTAAAGTCCATACTTTGTTGGTGTATAAGGATTCCATCTCTGTCACGACCCGAAAGTACGGAACATGACCGGCACTTAAACTACGAACGTCTCAAGGCGTACGTATTCTAAGTAAGCCGAAAACCCAGAAATCCAAACCAAGAAAAGTAGTAGAGTGAAGGAAAACCAATTTAAAACAAGAAGTTTTAATAGCATAAGCCGAATTATGCGGTTTTTAAAAACATCAAGTATTTTCTAAAAATTTCGGCAAAGTCTCCTTTGTAAATACTGGCTCCCAAACGGGATACAACATGAATAGTATACGAAATCAATAAAAAGGCATCCCCAAGCGGGAGCTAGCTCTTCGTCAAACGACGGTCACAACCACACAAGCAATATAATATACAACGCCAACGGCGAGGATCAAACCTCAAAAGGAAACTCAAAACCACCAGAAATATAACGAGCGACTCTAAGGTCAAAAGAATAAACAACACTGGTCTCTATCTCAAAAAATACATGTTTGGTTGATGGAACCTCTAGATACAACTGAATAATAATATACAATGTATAGTGATGGGTACGATACAAATAAACCTACCTACCAGCAAGTCACCCGAACGAAACTGTACCCGCAAAGCCGTAAAGAAACCAGTACGGCGAAACCTGCAAGAAACTGGGGCACAACGGGGGTGAGTTGCCAACTCGTGAATAGAAAAACATCTACGAATAGAAATCACATGTATGACGCAATCCTAGGTCATACGATCATAATATATCCTCAAAATATACATAACAAGCAGCCTATAACAATGGCTAGGGTAATATCTAACCGAGTGAAATCTCATGTACCCGTGTCAGTGCCTCAGGTAGCAATATATCATATGAATGAGGTATGAATGCATGAAACAGAATACATGTAAATGAAAAAAACTGTTTTCATAAATTAGTGAGATTTCCTTCGTATTTTTAAACTGAGGTATCATAAATGAAATCAGCATCAACAGTGTCTAGCATCGATACAAAACATAAATCTCACTGTCTCGAAATATCAATGTCTCAATCTCAACATCTAGGGCGCCGTCAGTCCAGACCGGCCCCTACCATCCATCTCAAGACCACGACGGTATCCTCCGGATATCCGACGCGTCGGGTAATATCACCGGTAGGTAGTGCTCCCCAGCCAGGCTCAACGTCAACACCACATTCCTCTTGCCCCGGGGTACCATACCGGGCCCACCATGTACCCGTGACGGTTCCTCCACTCCTCGACACGGATTTCCAAAACCACAGCAAACTCATGGTGGACGACACTTTACATCACTAGAAAACCGCAACATTTTATATTTTAAAAGATCATAAGTTGTAAATTTTGCGGCTTTCCCCGAAATCCAGAAATATCATAAATCTCAAGAAATCATCACAAGTGCATATGTCAATGATAATGAACTAGGCATGAACAACTGAATAACAGTATGCATGAAGTGGTAGGTAATAACTACAATGTCTAATATGGCATATAAGGGAAGTACACTAATATCATGTCAAAACTACCAGCTAACAATCTAAGTCAAGCAATTATATTCTCTAAAGTGTACGTGACATGGCAATTACCGATGAAGATGTGTGTGAGCCGGCAAGTAAGTGTACGTGGTACATACGCATCATCGGTAATGGTGCTGGTGTCCTAACAATAAGATATCAACATTTCAATAAGAATTTATAACATAAGTATGCGATGCGAAGCGAACCACAATAATAAGCGGGAGCTGAATACTAGACGCAACTATAACTAATCTGCATTAATCTAATATAAGTTCTACAAATGGTGCCTTTTGAAATAACACAAATCATGGGGTTTTGAAAATAGGGGCTACGGTGTTTTTATGAAAAGATAAGTCTTTTGAAATATCCGTAGGATCCCTTGGGCTGTCTTTTAAAATACCCACGATTCGTTAGTTTTTGAAATAGGTAGGAGTCTAATCTAATCTAACAACTACACTAAACTATACGGCTGAACTAACAAGCTGAACTACAGGTAAGGAAACCGCCTATCATCTGAGTCGATACATATAAATACCTGTATATGTATAGTCGGTGATCCCGCCTCAATAATATCATATCCGATACCATATCTATAATCAGACATCCCAAGTCAAGAGTGCGGATCAATCATCAAAATATAGCTCGTACGTAAATCCGTCGTACGGCATCCCAATCTGGGTACGGGTCAAAATCACATTCATCATACTATTCACCTGGTATCCTCTTTATCAAATATCATGATCGGGGTACTGATCTACGTCTAGTACCATACTGATACTGCCTACGTATGCATGGACGTGTGTGAAACACTACGTCAAGGACCCGCTACAACGTCATGTCGTATCTAAGATACGAACCCTGCTATATCACCGATCTCACGGCCTCAAATCAAATCTCATCGACTCAGCTCAATCCCAAGTATCATCCTCAATCCGTATGTGAACACATAGTCCCATACCCATGTGAACACATAACTATAAAGAATCCCATGAGCACATATCAATAGGAATGTATGCAAGTATGTATGTGTGTATGTGTGTGTGTAACACTACCCTAGGGTTCGCAACAACAAGGTAATCCAACACACCAATATCCATCCTAACATCATTATTAATCCCAAATAACATATAACAATTGTTGGTGTGTATACGCATCCGTATACACCACCACGGACTGCGGGGGTGCTATACGCCATCCACCCGACTTCTCCCCGTAGATATAAATCTACTCACCTGGTCCTCGCTCGCCGGTGCCGACGTCGCCACGCGCTTGCTTGTCGTCTCGAAGTCCGCATGGGGTACCTACATATCATAACGCACTGTATCGCATTAAAACTAAATTCGAAATCGAAACAGCATATGAAAATCAAATCGGCACGCCTATCACGCATAGGTCCAAACCTATCGCCTACTCATGCAAAAATAGTCAAACCAACCCTCGATGTCGATGTACAAACGTCAAACCATCGATAAAAATCCAATCACACTCATTTGCACATTCACGAACACTAATTTTAATATAAAATAGGTTAAAACTCACAAAAACCCCAAATTCACTCTAAAAGCCGTTTTTCCGAAAAAAGAGCAAGCAAAATTACCCGTTTTAGTACAAACTCGATGTTTAAACAATTATAGCGGCCATAATACTTATTAAATAACTTAAATAAGTCAATAAAACCATTTCCATAATTTAATCACATAAATTTGCATAATTTCCAAAATCCTAGTTTGCAAAAATATCAATTTTAACACTTTTTAATGTAAAATTCACAATTTTACAATTAAACATGGTTTTGCATATTTTAAATGGTTAAACCACTCATGGAAACCTTAATGATGTGCTAAAAATCCTAACTAGATTTTAATCCCACATTTTAATAAAATTTCTAAAACCTAGTTAGCAATTTAGCATAATTATCACAATTTGGGCAAATTAAATATAACAATTTGCAAATTAGCTACAAGATTAGGTTTTGCATATCTTTAAGATGCTAAAATACATCACACTACCATGAACAAATTATCACAACCATAACTTTAATTTAACCCTTCTCTTGAATTTAAACTTGCAATTTAAAACCTAAATAAAACACCTAATTAAGTTGATTTAAAGTATTTAACATCAAATTAAGCAAAAGGGTTAGAGTTATACCTTCACAAACCATGAAATCAAATATGGAACTTGACCTCCAAATTGAGATCTTTGCACCAAGATCCATGCTATAAGGGCTAAGGAAAAATGGGTAGGGCTTTGATTTTGATTTTGTGGGATTTTTGGTGGATTTTTGATGCAAATTGTAATGTTTTTGATGAGGAAATGAGAGGGGGAAAAATTGGGGCTGCACTTGAAGAGGCTCGGCCAGAATTGTGAGGGAGTGGGAGAGAGGTTTGGGATTTGGGGAAAGTTCACACAAGGTCAAAGACAACCATATACTTAGTCAAATTAATATATTTTATACCATTCCTCAAATCATTTCTTCACATGAGTTGAAGAAAATTTGAGGGGAGAAAAAATGGGCTGTTTTTAAGTGTGGGGCCGGCCATGATGAGGTGGGGAGGAGTGTGGAAAATTTTACAAAGAATTTCTATGCAAAAAGACCCCCCACAAGCTCAAAATTGCAAGTTTTAGTTCAAAATAATTATATTTTTGTTTTCCATAATAAAAACCCATTAAAACTTAAAATAAAATACTAAAAATTTATATTACAACTAGATTTTAATTAACATGATTTTAAAGATTAAAATTAGCCCATTTAAATTTGTATTTATCGCTAATTTAATGTATTTTCTTACCGGCTTAAAATAATATTAAATTAATATTTTTTTCAGAAAATTTGAAATTTCACCAGTGGCTCAATAAACACCAAATACTAGTAATTAAATAGCTAGAATTTGTATTTTTAATTTTATAATAAAGATATTTGCATTTTGACTTTTTACAGAAAACCCCCTTATTTTACCGTTTTTTTCGAAGTTTCACCGAAACGATTTTCAAAACGTTACAATCTTCCCCCCTTAAAGAAATTCGGTCCCCGAATTTAAATTAAAACTCCCCCCAAATACTAAAACATCTAAGCCAAAACCATCAAATCGCCGGGGTTCCGAAATCATAAATACATAAAACAATCGTAGCGCAACGCATGAGCATGAAAAATGAGCATATAACTCAAATCAGAACTCCGTCAAGCATCCCGCAATCATCGGAGTCATGGGGAAGACATCAATACCAAATCCAAAGCAAAACCAATATGATATAACTCGAAACTATAAATGTAAAATATATTCAGGTACTGTCCTCTGACTAGTCCTGCTCAGTACGAAAACACATAGCAATATCATAAAAACGTACTGCTCTATAAGAAAAAATCAATCCCAAAATACGCGTATGAATACTACGTGCGTCTTGTGCGCACGGAAATCAATATCAAAACATGTGCCATACATATGCACAGAACCAACATATAAGTGCATCGGGTGTGCACGAGACATCTGTCGTAGGCAACATGTGTGCCTGACAGCAAAATCAGGTGCATCTGACATGCACGAAAAATCTCGATTTAGTGCATCTGGTGTGCACCAAATCGCATCTCATAACATGCGCCCAACATGTGCTAAAATCCAATCAGGTGCACAAGGTGCACAAAACAATATCGAGTATCCCAATCGAAATCGAAATCCAGTGCATCTAAGTGCACAACATACGTAACACTGCACTGCAAGCATATATGAACTATACCGCGTGCAAAAACCAAATGCGTATATACGCACAAAATCAACTCAAATGTCTAAAACCGTAACATCACAAACATGTGAAATCCAAGCACGAAAATGATATCAAGTGCAACACTGTGTAAGGATCGTAAATCCTCAATCATCAAAATCAAATCATACGAATAAATCACCCAAAATATCGAAATCAATAATGGCGGAATAGTACCGCTCAAGTGCATCCTCTAAGAATCTCGGTCCAACTGTCGCGGTCACTAGTGGGACGTCTCGTCGACGATCATGAACTCTGGCCTGCTAGTGTGCGTAACAATGACCACTCCTGGGTCAAGGTCTTCACTGTGAATTACCAATCTCTCGGTCCATCGGCTCATCGGCCCTGTCAGGTGTGCTAACGGGGATGATCCCATTCTGGTACTTCCCTGGTCATCTCTCGGTCAATCATCGCGATCACTCGTAGGACAGCATATCACTGGCGTCGGCCTCTGGCTCTCTGAATGTACGTGACACATCTGATCCTGGGTGCAAGTATCATTGCAGCAGCGTCCTGGAAGGAATCCTGCTCACGGTATCTTCCATGTCTCGTCTCTGCCAACTGTCCGGAAGTCATCGTCCTTTACTATATCTGCGTCTTGCTCTAGAACGACTGCATTCTCATCGCGACTCCTCGGGAAGGTATATCCAAGCACAATGCCTCGTCATGCGCATCGCATCTCTGATGTAAGCGGAGTGGAATGTCGTCTTATCCATATATTGTACGGACCTTTTTACTCCACTTTCTCAAATGTCGACTGCTTCGGACTTGTCTCATCGTGGCTACATGGACTGAGCTCCAACGGCTATCCTCATATCGGGAGTCTCCCAAGAAATGCATCTCACCACCTAGCATCCGAATTAAGTCGAGCCATCCAATCGAGTCGTCAAAACCTCATAATCCCACAAGAGCTCAACATCTTGGGTATAGTATAAGAGTATCGAGTACATACCTCAGCATCGGTGGTCCAGCCGTAGAAGGGCAAACCCAAGCCTCACTAATGGCGCCGCGGAACTGCCGCAAACCCTAAGGTTCAAAGGCTTTCACACGGTCATTAAGTCGAGTTAGGGTTTCATTCTTCAAGAGGGACCATAGAATTGCCTGCATGTCTTTCCGACTACCTTAAACTTGGAATAATAGGTTTCTCACATTCGATCATCTCTGTCGACTCCCAACGTCTCCGCGTGAAGTCGTCTCTAGCTGGAATCAATCTATCTGATGACCTCGCATCTGGGTAGAGAACGATCCACATGTCCCAGTCATTCATCCTCGATGACTAGCGACCTTCTATCATCTCTTAGTACAACTTATACTGCAATAGCTCCAACATATGGGGCGATATCTCGTCGTTCGCAGCAATAACTGGCTCACTCGTCTGCATGCTGAACCGTGCCTCAATCATCAGGAGTAAGCAACACACCAACGTTCATCAAAATCTGGCTGGCCTCCATCATTGGCTCAATTCTCTAGTGTCGATCAGCACATCCGAGTAACCTCATAAAGGCGATCTGCCAAATGCTCGTGGCGCGGAAACACAGTAAAAAGACACATCTCTGCAATCGTGTGTCGCCGGAATTTCGCCCTGGTCAGTCCTCGTTCGTGACGAGCTCGTGCAGACCGCAACTCTAGCTGTAGCTCTCCCTGCCCGTAATCGTGGCAGCAAAACCATAACTGGTACCGATGAGGCTAGATCAGGAATGAATATAATACTGAGCAAAGAAATGTACATCCTAAGGCTTCTTAAGTGGAGTAGCGTATCGTAAATATGCCGCGGAACATACCAACGGTACGTCACTCTACTTTAGTCACATATTCCATCAACCAAGGGTCATCCTACGCTCCGAAGGTAAAACCTAACGCTCTGATACCAACTTTGTCACGACCCGAAAGTACGGAACATGACCGGCACTTAAACTACGAACGTCTCAAGGCGTACGTATTCTAAGTAAGCCGAAAACCCAGAAATCCAAACGAAGAAAAGTAGTAGAGTGAAGGAAAACCAATTTAAAACAAGAAGTTTTAATAGCATAAGCCGAATTATGCGGTTTTTAAAAACATCAAGTATTTTCTAAAAATTTCGGCAGAGTCTCCTTTGTAAATACTGGCTCCCAAACGGGATACAACATGAATAGTATACGAAATCAATAAAAAGGCATCCCCAAGCGGGAGCTAGCTCTTCGTCAAACGACGGTCACAACCGCACAAGCAATATAATATACAACGCCAACGGCGAGGATCAAAACTCAAAAGGAAACTCAAAACCACCAGAAATATAACGAGCGACTCTAAGGTCGAAAGAATAAACAACACTGGTCTCTATCTCAAAAAATACATGTTTGGTTGATGGAACCTCTAGATACAACTGAATAATAATATACAATGTATAGTGATGGGTACGATACAAATAAACCTACCTACTAGCAAGGCACCCGAACGAAACTGTACCCGCAAAGCCGTAAAGAAACCTGTACAGGGAAACCTGCAAGAAACTGGGGCACAACGGGGGTGAGTTGCCAACTCGTGAATAGAAAAACATCTACGAATAGAAATCGCATGTATGACGCAATCCTAGGTCATACGATCATAATATATCCTCAAAATATACATAACAAGCAGCCTATAACAATGGCTAGGGTAATATCTAACCGAGTGAAATCTCATGTGCCCGTGTCAGTGCCTCAGGTAGCAATATATCATATGAATGAGGTATGAATGCATGATACAGAATACATGTAAATGAAAAAAAACTGTTTTCATAAATTAGTGAGATTTCCTTCGTATTTTTAAACTGAGGTATCATAAATGAAATCAGCATCAACAGTGTCTAGCATTGACACAAAACATAAATCTCACTGTCTCGAAATATCAATGTCTCAATCTCAACATCTAGGGCGCCGTCAGTCCAGACCGGCCCCTACCATCCATCTCAAGACCACGACGGTATCCTCCGGATATCCGACGCGTCGGGTAATATCACCGGTAGGTAGTGCTCCCCAGCCAGGCTCAACGTCAACACCACATTCCTCTTGCCCCGGGGTACCATACCGGGCCCACCATGTACCCGTGACGGTTCCTCCACTCCTCGACACGGATTTCCAAAACCACAGCAAACTCATGGTGGACGACACTTTACATCACTAGAAAACCGCAACATTTTATATTTTAAAAGATCATAAGTTGTAAATTTTGCGGCTTTCCCCGAAATCCAGAAATATCATAAATCTCAAGAAATCATCACAAGTGCATATGTCAATGATAATGAACTAGGCATGAACAACTGAATAACAGTATGCATGAAGTGGTAGGTAATAACTACAATGTCTAATATGGCATATAAGGGAAGTACACTAATATCATGTCAAAACTACCAGCTAACAATCTAAGTCAAGCAATTATATTCTCTAAAGTGTACGTGACATGGCAATTACCGATGAAGATGTGTGTGAGCCGGCAAGTAAGTGTACGTGGTACATACGCATCATCGGTAATGGTGCTGGTGTCCTAACAATAAGATATCAACATTTCAATAAGAATTTATAACATAAGTATGCGATGCGAAGCGAACCACAATAATAAGCGGGAGCTGAATACTAGACGCAACTATAACTAATCTGCATTAATCTAATATAAGTTCTACAAATGGTGCCTTTTGAAATAACACAAATCATGGGGTTTTGAAAATAGGGGCTACGGTGTTTTTATGAAAAGATAAGTCTTTTGAAATATCCGTAGGATCCCTTGGGCTGTCTTTTAAAATACCCACGATTCGTTAGTTTTTGAAATAGGTAGGAGTCTAATCTAATCTAACAACTACACTAAACTATACGGCTGAACTAACAAGCTGAACTACAGGTAAGGAAACCGCCTATCATCTGAGTCGATACATATACCTACCTGTATATGTATAGTCGGTGATCCCGCCTCAATAATATCATATCCGATACCATATCTATAATCAGACATCCCAAGTCAAGAGTGCGGATCAATCATCAAAATATAGCTCGTACGTAAATCCGTCGTACGGCATCCCAATCTGGGTACGGGTCAAAATCACATTCATCATACTATTCACCTGGTATCCTCTTTATCAAATATCATGATTGGGGTACTGATCTACGTCTAGTACCATACTGATACCGCCTACGTATGCATGGACGTGTGTGAAACACTACGTCAAGGACCCGCTACAACGTCATGTCGTATCTAATATACGAACCCTGCTATATCACCGATCTCACGGCCTCAAATCAAATCTCATCGACTCAGCTCAATCCCAAGTATCATCCTCAATCTGTATGTGAACACATAGTCCTATACCTATGTGAACACATAACTATAAAGAATCCCATGAGCACATATCCATAGGAATGTATGCATGTATGTGTGTATGTGTGTGTGTAACACTACCCTAGGGTTCGCAACAACAAGGTAATCCAACACACCAATATCCATCCTAGCATCATTATTAATCCCAAATAACATATAACAATTGTTGGTGTGTATACGCATCCGTATACACCACCACGGACTGCGGGGGTGCTATACGCCATCCACCCGACTTCTCCCCGTAGATATAAATCTACTCACCTGGTCCTCGCTCGCCGGTGCCGACGTCGCCACGTGCTTGCTTGTCGTCTCGAAGTCCGCATGGGGTACCTACATATCATAACGCACCGTATCGCATTAAAACTAAATTCGAAATCAAAACAGCATACGAAAATCAAATCGGCACGCCTATCACGCATAGGTCCAAACCTATCGCCTACGCATGCAAGAATAGTCAAACCAACCCTCGATGTCGATGTACAAACGTCAAACCATCGATAAAAATCCAATCACACTCATTTGCACATTCACGAACACTAATTTTAATATAAAATAGGTTAAAACTCACAAAAACCCCAAATTCACTCTAAAAGCCGTTTTTCCGAAAAAAGAGCAAGCAAAATTACCCGTTTTTGTACAAAACTCGATGTTTAAACAATTATAGCGGCCATAATACTTATTAAATAACTTAAATAAGTCAATAAAACCATTTTCATAATTTAATCACATAAATTTGCATAATTTCCAAAATCCTAGTTTGCAAAAATATCAATTTTAACACTTTTTAATGTAAAATTCACAATTTTACAATTAAACTTGGTTTTGCATATTTTAAATGGTTAAACCACTCATGGAAACCTTAATGATGTGCTAAAAATCTTAACTAGATTTTAATCCCACATTTTAATAAAATTTCTAAAACCTAGTTAGCAATTTAGCATAATTATCACAATTTGGGCAAATTAAATATAACAATTTGCAAATTAGCTACAAGATTAGGTTTTGCATATCTTTAAGATGCTAAAATACATCACACTACCATGAACAAATTATCACAACCATAACTTTAATTTAACCCTTCTCTTGAATTTAAACTTGCAATTTAAAACCTAAATAAAACACCTAATTAAGTTGATTTAAAGTATTTAACATCAAATTAAGCAAAAGGGTTAGAGTTATACCTTCACAAACCATGAAATCAAATATGGAACTTGACCTCCAAATTGAGATCTTTGCACCAAGATCCATGCTATAAGGGCTAAGGAAAAATGGGTAGGGCTTTGATTTTGATTTTGTGGGATTTTTGGTGGATTTTTTATGCAAATTGTAATGTTTTTGATGAGGAAATGAGAGGGGGAAAAATTGCGGCTGCACTTGAAGAGGCTCGGCCAGAATTGTGAGGGAGTGGGAGAGAGGTTTGGGATTTGGGGAAAGTTCACACAAGGTCAAAGACAACCATATACTTAGTCAAATTAATATATTTTATACCATTCCTCAAATCATTTCTTCACATGAGTTGAAGAAAATTTGAGGGGAGGAAAAATGGGCTGTTTTTAAGTGTGGGGCCGGCCATGATGAGGTGGGGAGGAGTGTGGGAAATTTTACAAAGAATTTCTATGCAAAAAGACCCCCCACAAGCTCAAAATTGCAGGTTTTAGTTCAAAATAATTATATTTTTGTTTTCCATAATAAAAACCCATTAAAACTTGAAATAAAATACTAAAAATTTATATTACAACTAGATTTTAATTAACATGATTTTAAAGATTAAAATTAGCCCATTTAAATTTGTATTTATCGCTAATTTAATGTATTTTCTTACCGGCTTAAAATAATATTAAAATAATATTTTTTTCAGAAAATTTGAAATTTTACCAGTGGCTCAATAAACACCAAATACAAGTAATTAAATAGCTAGAATTTGTATATTTAATTTTTTAATAAAGATATTTGCATTTTGACTTTTTACAGAAAACCCCCTTATTTTACCGTTTTTTTCGAAGTTTCACCGAAACGATTTTCAAAATGTTACAAATTCTTGCCATGATGGGTCACCATCTCATGATGCAATCCTCGCTCCCACTGTCATCGAGAAACCAAAGTATCTCTCAGGTGGGTGAGGAACCCTACTAGATCGGCGGAGAGGCTGAGGTTCGTTGGTTACTATTGAATCCATTGGTTTTATCAAATCATCGGCTGCAATTTGTATAGCTGGAACCTTTCTAGTTCTACATGACAGACCTTGTCTCGAGTTTGTCCGGATTTTGCTTTTTAGACATAGGCCGGACAACCCCAAATCTTAACTAACTTAAGATATGGGCTCTTACCTTTCCATATCACATATGAATTGGTAGGCAACTGATTTGATCGAAACCCTATTCAATAGGTATGCAACTTCATAAGTGCATAACTCCCAAAAGGAAATAGGTAACTCAGTAGTACTCATCATAGAGCACGCCTTATCATATAGGGTGTGTTTGCTCCGCCCCGATATACCATCGTGCTATGGTGTATACGGAGGAGTAATGCTGAGAGAGAATTTCATTCTCCTTTAGAATAGTCCAGGATTTCCGTGCTCAAGTATTCTCCTCCTTGATCTCATCAAAGGACATAATACTTTTACCCGTATTTTGGTTCTCTACTTCTCGCTTATATTCTGTGAATATCTCAAAAGGTTCGGACTCATGTTTCAACAGGAACATATGACTGAATCTTGAGAGATTATCAGAGAGTATAATGAAGTATAAAGAATCGGTCTTGGTATGTGTAGACTGGGGACTTATATACATCAACATGTATCATCCCAAGAGTTCACTAACTCTTTCTCTATTTCCAATAAACAGAGCTATGGTCATTTTATCTTTGTGACATGACTGGCGAGTTTCACAAGATGTAAATTCAAACTAATTTAAATATGCATCTATATGTAACTCCAGCTAGTCGGGTCGCATTGATATGACCTAGTCTACAATACATCAAGAAGGATTCATTCATTTCTGAACTCTTCCTCTTGTGTGTGTTCTGTATACTAAGAACTGTAGTTTGATTTAGAACATCAATGCTTTTAGATAACGTGCCTGAACCGATCAACTTTTGATATAGGAAATGTTCAAAACATTATCCAACAATACAAAATTATATCCTTTCTTTACTAATAAAGAGACTGATATGATTTTGTATATCAGGTTCGGTATCTAATAACATTCGTTCAGAATCAATGTATCGGTAATACAGGGTGACAGTGACCGACAGACTTGGCTGCAACTCTTGCCCCGTTTTCTGCCTCATGAAACTTATCACCCGTTCTCAGTTTTTCTACCCTTTTGTAGCCCTATGTAACATATTACATATCTGGGATCCTGATCCGGTATCATATACCAAGGATGCGGAGGATACTGAGAAACAGTTCTTTGTAATGAACACACCCGAAGATGATGCATCAGCATGCACTCTCTTCGTTTGGGCGGCACGGGAAATCTGGTATTCCCCAATTTCCTGCTCTGTCTTATAACAATTATAAGTTGGAGCGGGACCAACGTTCCCCAGCTCAGTATAACAAGCGGGTTCGGTCAATTATCCATATTATTATCTTGATTAAGGCGTGACATGGTCGCTACCAGGAGAGAGAGAGAAGAAAACACTCAGCGTGCGCTCTTGCAAGAATAGATTGGTTATTATTTTATCTAATCAGGATGGCTCCCACTGCTTTTTATCAAATCTTCCTTCAAACCCTAAAAGGAAAGACTAGCCGGGATTAATTACACACTACAAGTTCGCCAATCTTTCAGCCAGGCCAGTGTCGGTACTTTGAGGGAGGTCCCCCGTGCTTTCGCACGAACCTAATTAATGTAAACCTCGTTTTCCCAGAGGCGTAACCTCGTTAACACCTTTCTAGACACCTACTTGATCTGCTAATTGTAATGTGTAAAACTCTCCCAGGAGTAACTCTTACTCGCAGCGGGTATCGGGATCCAACTATCTCATAGAAGGTATGCATCTCATTGCAAATTTCAACACTTGAAATTCCCGATAATATTTTGCCCCTAGCGTGCTATGACCTTGACGGAGGCCAAACTACCCATAGTCCACTAGTCAAGTTCAACCCGTCATTTCCTGATTGAATTAAACCCACCCGCACGACCCTTGACGGAGGCCAAACAACGCCGTACGAATACCCTAATCCAATCGCATCATATGCTAGCAGATAAGCACTAGTTAGCTACCGTACACTACGCCTTGACGGAGGCCAAACAACCGCAGCACGAATACTAACTAGTACTTATCTGAAATGACGGAGGGCTACGACAGGTTTTTCTGAAAACCTATTGCGTAATGAACTTGATATCGTTGTAGGATCGAATGAATTTTGAAATGGAGTGTTTTTGAGGCTTTTCTAGTTTTGCTAAAGGAGTCACTCCCGGTGAAGGGATCGTCGGTCCTTTCCTCGTCGAATGAGGTGCGGGATATATCATATATATCACTGTGCAAAGCAAAAACTCTTAAAAGCAATCAAAAGACAAACCGAGTGTGTAGCATCTGCCAGTTATTGCTAAAGGAGTCACTCCCGGTGAAGGGATCTCGGTCCTTTCCTCATCGAATAAGGTGCAGGATATATCACATATACCGCTGTGCGAAGCAAGAACTGTAGCTACCTGTTTTATTTTGAAATTCGATTCTACAACATCTTAGGTTTCTTTTATTTCATTAATAATATTAATGAAGTCCCATCATTTAAGTACCTAAACATCACAGATAAATACGACGTACACTTATGCCATCCGCATTCGCCTCGATGTCCCCTCGTGCACCGTTAGGTTAGGTAACTAATGGCAGAGCGGGGCAGGGCTAGCGCGGGTGTAAAACATAAGTAACGTCTATATAATATATCATATATACTATATACTGTATCTATCACAGAACATCACATGATCACATCGCAGATATCGCAGCAGAAGAATCATATGAAATATTGGATATACTAGGACGTCCGTGTTTTCAATACGAGCCAGTATAAAACACGGATTCCACGGTCGTGATGAATAGCCAAACCCACACCCCTAGACCCCTACGAGAGCGGCAAGCAACCCTACCAATTCTGGAGTTAGGAGACCCGGACTCGACACCTCGAGTTGGTCTCCCACTGGACTCCAGAACCCGGTTACTTGTGCCCTCCTCCTTGGGTCTATCCTAGTGCGGAAAAGTAAATAATATACAAAGGGTGACATCTTCCGCAACCTGGAAGTGCCCCAATAAAAGAATATTACATACAAGTTTTTACATGAATGAAAATGAAAAACACTCATCTCACATAAAAACCCCCGGCTATTCAAACACGACGATCCAATATAACATATCCAGCAACACATAACATCACATGTCATCAACGTAAGTAAATATGCGCATCCCAATTGTCATTGACATATAGCAACGAAACCGGCGATATCACATATTACACTTACGGTCACAGAAAAGAAAGTGTAAAACTACAACAGTTGGAATCCGCAACCACCTCAGACATCGCATGCCTGACCAAATGAATTACTTAGACATCGCATGTCTAACAATTATAAACCCTGCATTTTAGTCTCTTTATCGAAAACTCTTTTCAATATCAAGTCGGGCAATTCAACAGGATTCCCGACATTTTGATCGAATGCTCGTCGCAAACTTTAGTAGGCGGTCGCACCCCCGATACCGACGACGAAGTGCACCAAGGCGGAACACCGCGACCGCGAGCACCCGAACGGATGCTTTCGGCGACGGGGTTCTCCTACAGTCACTTGGTCGGGGCTATGGGGTGAGGCTGTCTATTAAGTTTATCCGGCGAGTATCCGCGTACACTACGTGATTGCGACGGACTTTTGATCACATCAAAATTCCGTGGCAACCGATCAAGTGAGACTAAAGTGCTATGTTTATAACATTCATTCAGTTATCTCATAACTGTTTGTGAATTCCAATTATTGTATCCCATTCCGGATAAATAGAAAATGTCAAACTTTCCGATCGAACAATCGAACACCCAAGTTTTCTCGATACAGATCAACACATGAAACAAGTCTAAAAACATTCAGTTCGTGCCTCAGTACCAACGGTCCAGCCGTAGAAGGGTCAAGCCAACGCCTCACATGTGGCACGCCGTACTGCCCCAAACCCGAAAGTTCAAAGGGCAGTTCAAGACGGTCACATAATCGAGTTAAGGTTTGTTGTCTTCTAGAGGGTCCATCGAGTTACTTGCACTACTTAGAACGTCTTTAAACTACGGAAAAATCCAACACTTGGAAATTTCCTGACAGGGGAAAAATTGGGTATTTATATCCGGTCGAACTTTTTAACATATTCAAAATTTTATCCGGAAAGCCACATAGACAAAATTTGATAATCCGATCGAACATTCGAATCCCCAAAACAACTCCAGAAAATTCAACTTTTGAATAAATTTTAAAAATACCCAGAGAACTCAGCACCTGAAACAATGAATTACTGTGCAAACAGTTAGGGCTGACGTCACAATGCTGCCGCGGAACCGCCGCATAAGCTAGGCTTATGCCGCGGTTCCTCCGCCGATTACACTGTTCATGCAATAATTTTTGCGCCGTAATTCTTAGAATTCCCTGCTGAGTTTTCTGCATATTTTTAATTTGGAAAAATGCACGATTTTAGAAAAAGTACAGAGAGCAAGTTTGTGATCGGGTTTCGGGTTCGTTCGGACTTCAAACTCCGTCTAGACTTCGCCTAAGGCTCTAGCTAGGCTCTGATACCAGTGAAAGGTTCCTAGGCACCCTATAGTGGTCTCACAAGGCATCGAACATGCCAATATAAAATTTTATGGGTGCCGAGAGACCCGACTACGGATCGTCGGCTAGATTTTAGGCGAAAAGATAACTAGTTAACTGGCTAGATTTTAGGCGAAAAGATAACCAGTTTACAGCTAAACTAAAAGAACGGATATACAACCTTTGTAGATCCGGTGCTCCACCTCCATAGCTCCGCAATGAAGTCCCCTCGCTGTCCATATGAGTTCCCGGGCTCTAGCGTCGGCTTCGTCGGAGAATGGGCAAGCTAGGTCGTCGATGTCCATGCCGAAGATGATCTACGTCGAGGCATCGCTAAATCAAGCTCCGACTTCACCAAGTCAAGAAACTTGTGAAGAAAACACACTCTACTACTTGGCTAGAGGTAGAGGATGAAGAAATAGGAAGTGGGTAGACTTTAGAATTGGATTTCTCGCTTGTTTCATCAATCCACCATTGATGAAGTAAGGTTTTCTTCAGGGAAGAAGATGATGAAGAAGAAGAAAGTCTTATATTAAGAATAATTGAATTAGAATAATAATCATTTCTTATCATAATGCTAACTATGGTAATGTGTTGAGAATCAATCCTGGTTAAAGGAATGGTTAGGGTCAAGCTAGAGACAAAATGGTCACTTAGTCAAAGTGTTCATGAAGCTTCATGAAAACAACAAATGAAAGCCACCCTTTCATTTCATTTTCTTTTATTCATTTATCAAAAATAAATGGATAACTAAATAAGATAAATGAATAATAAATAATAAACCCTAACCATTTCATTAACCAAGGTTTAATACTTTACACTTAACCAAAAAGCATGTATCATCAAACATGATACAAGCAAGTGCACAAAATCATATCACATATATAATGCGCACAACCGAGCGAGAAAAACCATTTAAAGTGAACTAATACTAGTTAATGCAAAGTAATATATCAAATATATAATTATGCATTAAATCATTAAATCAACACTTGATTCAATGATCCGGTCATGTCGCACACAACCGACTAGTATACTATGTATCGACTTATCGAATCAACCCTTGATTCGATAACTAGGTTATATCGCATACAACCATTCTATACATATATCGTGAGAATGAAATACGGTATCACATACTCGCATTATTCTCGGTCCCGCACATATCTCATATGCGCTCCTATTTCGTTTCGCTTGAGCCAGGAAACCTCTGTGTAGGACTCTAAAGACTCGTCAATACGCCGGCAGCAGGTGATGATCATATCAAACACCCACAAGCCGCAAGAGGTCTGCTAAACGTAACGGCCACCCGGGTATTGAGCGATCAGAAGATCAACGAGCAAGCCCGCTCACACTCCAGTGAATCCAACCAGTAACACTACCGTACAGTCCGGTCTCGTCGTCTGATATGTCGCATATCTTGCCTAGGGGTGGTAAACGTCAGACCCCAATAACTCGATAAGTCGTGTCGATATGAGGTCTATAACAATTCGAGAAACTACTGGTAACACTTACCAGTAAATCTCAGCAACCCTGGCCAGGGATTTCCTGTTATAGCCAATCGAACACAGCGCAACATCAACCCCCTATACCGGGAGAGACGAATCCCCTCCTATCGCTCATTGCCTCCATGTGACTCAGGACTGTACCCAAAAACCACCGTTTTGCACGCCCTCTTGGACGTGGTAAGATGGAAATCAAAGCACAGTGGGAACCACACAAGACTCTATGACGATCTCGGGTCAACAGACTACTCTGTACCAGTGTCACCAGAGAACTGCCATCTGACGTGAGGTATAACACCATCTAGGAGTTCTCGGCGAGTCCGTCCAGTGTACCCAGTCTCTACTGAGCACCCGTATATCTCCTCTGATGTCAAACACCAATGGATATGGGATCATCCATCGCCCATCTGTATGGGTCGAAAAGGTATACGCTAGTCTACTCTGGTATATCGATGCCCCATCTCGATACACCAACGACTAGGGACTTTCAAGGATGTACTTATGGACTACCATGTCCCTACTAGTATGATCCGCATCACAGTCCAGGTAGTCAAGTACACATCCTAAGGTCTTTACCAACATGTAACAGAGAGACAATCAGTATACACGTTGAGGTAAAGAGCAACCAGATAACATACTATCATGTCGATCAAGAAAGTCCTCCCTATATATGTCCCAGCATCCACTACAATATACATCCAATGTACAGTAATGGCCTCTAGGGCATACATATAACTAACACTCATAACCCAATGAGCACCTGTATACATCATAGGTGAACCAACTGACACCAGTGGCTTGGAAGACCGGCCACCGCCCCTCGTCGGGGTCTCGACTGTATACACTAGTCTACTAATGGAGTATCGATGCCCTGTCTCGAAACTCCTACGACTAGGGACTTTTTAAGGATGTGCTTATAGACTACCAGCTCCCACGTATATGATCGCCCTCATACTGCTGGCAGTCAAGCAAGAATCCTAGGGGCTCTATCAACGTGTAATAGCGACCTGTCAGGTCACCTAAAGCAGTACACGATGATAAAGATAAACCAGATAGCATACTATCATCTCGAGTAAGACTGTCCTCCTGGGATAGGTCCTCCCTCAATCATTGCAATCACGTGCCTGTGATCCAATAATTGACTCTGAGGGCACTATCTCCAATTGCTATAGTCCTTTTAGACGGATTTGCGAACGTGACATTCGCGTTGATGTTCTGTGTTGTGCTGTGATGTTGCGCATTTGTCGTGGTGGATAGTAGTGTGCAATGGTAGTGCAGTTTGGATTTATTTGTACATTTGATATTGCGGGGCGAGCGTCCAACATGTGGACTGCCGTCACTGCCTGTTTGTATAATATTCTTTTGGGGCACGACCGGGCTGAGGTCGATGCACCCGTTGTACATATTTTTCATTTCTGTACTAGGTTTTACCCCGCGACGGAGTGCACGGATAGCCAGGTTCTAGAGGGCAACGGGTCCGCATCTCATGGCTTTGAGAGGCAGAGGGGCCTCACTCTAGAATTGGCAGACTATTCGCCTCACTCGTAGGGGGTACAGGTTGACCCAAGGAGGGGTGCTCATGTTACCGGATTCCGTGAAGTACCGGGTGGTCCATTCACTATGCTGTAAGGGGGCTACCTCGCTTCAGGTTTTGGCGGGTAACTTGCCGCACCCGTAGGGGTCTAGGTTTCATTGCACAGGCTATCCACACGACCAGGGGAACGTCGGGTTTCAGCAGCGGCTCTGTGAAATCCGGGGATCCCAGATTATCTGTATTGTTCTGTGATGCTTATTACTTTTCTGTAATGTTGCATATTATCACGCCTGGAGCGATTATTGTATATTGGTATATATACTAGTAGATGTTGTATTTGTTTTGCACCCGTGCTAGTTCAGTCCCCGCTCTGTCGTTAGTTAAGTAACCTAACGGGTGATGACGGGACCCAGTGGCGAATGCGGATGGCATATACGTACATTTTATTTTCGTTCTTTTCTGGTGTGATTAATTGATGGGACTGCATTGATTTTGATCAATGCAAAGAAAAACAAACCTGTTTGGATGTTGTTGGAACAGTTTTAAAAAGTGTTATTACAAAGACGTTTCCTTTTGTTTTGCATAGCGGTATTCGGTTGGAATATCCTACACCTTATTCGACGAGGCAAGGGCCGATATCCCTTCACCGGGAGTGACCCCTTGGGCAGAATTTTGCGTCAGGGTAATAACTTCACTATAGTCGATTACATGTTGTTTTGCATCGCGGTATTCAGTTGGAATATCCTGCACCTCATTCCACCGGGAAAGAGCCGAGATCCCTTCACCGAGAGTGACCTCTTTAGCAAAGGTTTTCGCCACTATATTTTTATAAAAAGCTATCATGTTCCTTCAGCGATATCAAGTTCATTACGTTAAAGGTTTTTCGCCAAAAACCAGCCGTAGCCCTTCGACATTTCTTTTGGGTATTCAGTAGTATTCAAGCTATGTATTTTGGCCAAAGTCAAGGCATAGTGTTTGGTAGCTGCTGGGTATTCATTTGTTGCATAGATAGATGAGTTGGTTTGGGACAGTCGTTCTGCCGATTGGCTAAAAGTCAGGGGCATGTGCGGGTGGGTTCAAATTGACAAGATAATGACGGGAAGAACTTGGCATGTGAGTTATGGAATTTTGGCCAAAGTCAAGGTCATAAGAGCATGGGGCAAAAATCATATCGGGAGTTTCTAAAGAAACTGAAACTTGCCAAGTATGCGCATACCTTCTGGAGTGTGATAACATGAGTAGATTCCGTCACGTTATCATGCGATGAGAGTTGGATCCCGATTCCCACTGATGAGTTGGTTTACTCTTCGGGTGATCCCGATTGATTCTTCTTTTAGGTTTGGAGGAGAATTTGACAGTACAGTGGGAGGTTTCCGGATTAGATAAAGTGATAACCATTCTGATCTAGGTTAGAGTGCACGCAGAGTGTTTCTTTTCTCTCTCTCTTTGGCAGCGACCTTTGACCGATCCTAGACTATGACTCAGTGACCAAGTTGACCGAACCTTCTTAAAATACTGGCTTTTAGATTATCTAAGTTGCATAAGTCATTGCCACTCCATCTTTTACCCTTTGCATTTCTCAGAACACCCCGTATTACTACGGACATCCACTTCCATTGGATAGATCCATCATATGGTTATATATGAACTCGAAGGGGCTTCTTCGAGGATGGATCCAGGTTCAGGAGAAATAGAATTGGTTTATTCAGTTGTCTTTTCTTATCACCTTCTCTCAGGTTGCGAGGGCTCCTTAGTTTAGGAGAGTACACCTATTATGCTTATTGGATAGTCTTATTCCAAACCATAGGCAGGTGCCGAAAAGTAGGGGATGAAGAAAACCAATTAGCCTAAGTAGGGTGTACGGAAGGTAATCTGTAAAGACAAAATAAAGGGATTAGAAAAGGGCGAAGTAAATTGCGACTGTTATCATTCACGACCAAACCGCGTACTTCATCGCCACTCCTATTTCACCTTTAAAAAATAAGGTATTATTCAGTTGTCTTTTATCATCACCTTCTCTCAAGATGTGAGTACTCCTAGGCTCAGGAGGGTACACCTATTATGCTTACTGGATAGTCTTCTTCCAAACCATAGGCTGGTGTCGAACGGTAGGGAAGGAAGAAAACCATTTAGCCTAACGATGGTGTATAGAAGGTAACGACTAAAGACAAATAAAGGGATTTGTAGAGATGGCAAAGAAATATACGGTTATAGTCATGAATTGGAATATGGAAGAGGCATTACTATGAATACCAGGATACCCCTACGAAACATTTTCATGTTTCAGTGCATTGTTAAAGGAAAACTGTTTTCCCGATTAGATACTTACTCCATGGTATATATTTACCAGGTTTCATTCTCATATCTGTATGGTTTTACAGATGATGAGTGGGAGTAAGTTATTGGGAATTAGGTAATCATCCTCATTATATCGGAATTCGTTGTAATTGGTGATATTTGAGGAAATTGCCTGGGTACAGTTTTCAACCTACGATGCACAGGTTTTGAGTTATTCAACTCAGTGGAATTATACAGAGTATTGTATGTTGTCCATTGTTCATCAGGACAAAGGGGTTGGTCCTCGTACTATGTTCTATTTACTTTTGACTTCTTTAGTTTTTAGACAAGTGTTTCGTAGAAATACAAGGTCTAAGTTTTGAGAAGTTATGGGTATAAGAATATAGTAGAGAACCAGGTGTCGCAAGTATCGGGATTCTTCAAATAGATCGAAGATGTAGATTCTTGTGATTGGTATTCAGATAATAGTAATGGTTTTGAGAAACTTGTTTCTCTTTCAGGTTACTTATAATTGGATGTATTCCTAAGTTGAGTGATGCTGATTAGCCTCTCTCCATTAAGTTGATATGCACTGGAGACAGCTGCATGATTAGAATCTGGTTCCAATTAAATAAGTGCCAAAGTTTCTATATTGGATATAGAATGGTTCATATCTAAACGACGTTAAGGTACGTGGAGTTGTCCGGCTTATGCTTAAAACTAGACTCTGGATAACTCAGGGCACGTTTCTGTAATGGTTGTTTGTGGGTTGGCCCAGGCTATGACGAGGGTTGACTTTCTACCATCTGGAAGATCAATAGTGATATTTTTCTTAACTCGCCACAGTTTTAGTAAAATGGATTTTTTCAGAAAACAGTAGTGGGAGTATGGTAGAACTGGAAGTGATTCCAGAACCGCAAACGATTACGAAAAATTTAATAGGACCTAAAGATTCAATCAGGTTTGACATTCCATTAGCCACTCCGCTGATATGGTGGGTAACCTCAGACACCCGAGAGGTACTCCGGTAGCCTCAAGGACGGTGACAGGGAGGTTCTTGCTTACCCAGACTTGACACTACTGTTGCTCCAGACTATGAGACCCGGCAGGAGGTTAAGTATAGCGTCGTTCTAAACTAGCTTTAGAAGTGCATATATATATTATTCTGCCAGAGGGTTATTGTGGTCAGTGGGAGCAGCAGAAGCATAGTGGGCAAGTAGCTTAAGTCTATTTATAGACTAGAGCAGATATAGCGGAGATAGATCATCTAATTTTGATGTGACAGTCATGACTTTGACTTCATCAGAATAGGGGATGGATCTGTTGAGAAGGTAGTAGGGTGTGATGTCCTGGTAGATGACATACACAGAGTTGGAAGTAAAATTCCTATACTACAATCGGTTTTACTTTGGTCGTCACACAGTTGTTTCTCCAGACAGGATATGGATATAATATCCGACATTCAGCTTTCTAGATCCATGGTTTTAGATCTAGATTTGGGTAGTTTCCCAATGTGGGTACTTTGAAAATACTCTAATGGTTTTTAGAATAGATAACTCCTGGCATGGTAGTGTACCTGCAGGTGATGAAGTCACCCTCTCTAAAGATGTCTTACAGACTAAAGGGGAGAGGGATGTGCATGATTGGCAGATCACTTGCTTTAGCAATTGAGTCAATCATGAGATGTCAAGTACCACACCAAATGTTGTTTTTGCACTAGATGCGATAAGCTTGTATTAATCCAATCCTGGAGAAACATAAGGAAGCAGTTTTAGAACATAAGTGCATGTTCTACGGATTTGATGACGGCGGCCTCCTTCGGGAGACGGTTATCATTCCAGGCATCAAATGTGACATAGATGATAGAGTGATTGTCAGAGTTATAGTTTTCCCTCTGATGAGGGACCGTATTATGGACAGGTGGTCCAAGAAAATACTGTGGGAGGCTTGGTGCTGGATACTGATTAGGTTCAGTGATCGATACAGTCTAAGAAGTTTGGATTTGGAGTTCATTTATGAACTAGGTCCCATCAGATATCCAGACATATTCTAAGACGGGTATTACTCAATTCGGGAGATGGCTTTCTCCACAAACTTGAGATTAAGAGAGACATAGAAAGAATCATCAGGGCGGATCCACTCACTGAGGCTATTTCTCGAACACAATAGTTTTACAAACGAGCTTTGTGAAACTGATTAGTATAGGAGTTGGATGTTTGGTATCACACGGGCTGTGAGTATGCGACATCGCAATAATTAGCCTTAAGTGCAAGTGGGAGATTGTTGGACATAGTGCCCTCAAAGTCAATTATTGGATCGCAGGCACGTGATTGCAATGATTGAGGAGGACCTATACCGGTAGGACAGTCTTACTCGAGATGATAGTATGCTATCTGGTTTACCTTTATCAGTCGTGTACAGGTTCAGGTGACTGATCAATGTTACACGTTGATAGAGCCCTTAGGATCTTGCTTGACTACCAACAGTATGATGGCGATCATATACGTGAGAGTTGGGTAGTCTATAAGCACATCCTTAATTGTGGTCCCTAGTCATGGGAGTTTCGAGACAGGGCATCGATACTCCGGAGTATACTAGTGTACAAAGTCGAGACCCCGACGAGGGGCGGTGGCCGGCCTCACAAGCTACTGGTGTCAGTTGGATCACCTAAGATGTATACAAGTGCTCATTGGGTTATTAGTACACCGGACAGGACTCGCCGGGAATCTGCTAGTTGGTATTTGTTAGTTGTATGTATGCCCTAGAGGCCAGTATTGTACAGATGATGTATATTATATTGGATGCTTGGACATATATAGAAAGGACTTTCTTGCTCAATATGATAGTATGCTATCTGGTTGCTCTTTACTTTAACATGTATACTTGTCTCTTTATACTGTCTTATAGTTACATGTTGGTAAAGCCCTTAGGATGTGTACTTGACTACCTGGACTATGATGCAGATCATACTAGTAGGGACATGGTAGTCCATAAGTACATACTTCAAGGTCCCTAGTCGTGGGTGTATCGATATGGGGCATCGATATACCAGTGTAGACTAGCGTATACGCTTCTTGACCCATGAGATGGGCGATGGATAATCCCATATCCATTGGTGTTTGACATCAGAGATGGTATACGGGTGCTCAATGGAGACTGGGTACACTGGACGGACTCGCCGAGAACTCCCAGCTGGTATTATACCTCACGTCAGATGGCAGTTCTCTGGTGACACTTGTGCAGGTTAGTCTGTAGACCCTAGATCGTCATAGAGTCTTGTGTGATTCCCACTGTGCTTTGATTTCCACCTTACCACGTCCATGAGGGCATGCAAAACGGTGGTTTTTGGGTACAGTCCCGAGTCACATGGAGGCAATGAGCGATAGGAGGGGTTTCGTCTCTCCCGGTATTGGGGGTTGATGTTGCGCTGTGCTCGATTGGCCGTAACAAGGAAGTCCCTGGCCAGGGCTGATTTAGAGATTTACTGGTAAGTGTTACCAGTAGTTTCTCGACCCATTATGAGCCTCACATCGGCACGACTTATCGGTTAATGGGGTCTGACGTTTACCACCCCTAGACTTGATATGCGACATATCAGACGAGGAGACCGGACTGTACGGGAAGTGTTACCGGCAGGCTTTTACAGGAGTTGGAGCGGGCTTGCTTGCTAATCTTCTGATTGCTCAATACCCGGGTAGCCGTTACGTCCAGCTAGTACCGCTGACGGCTTGTGGGTGCTTGATGTGATCATCACCTACTGCCGGCGTATTGACGAGTCTTTAAAGTCCTACATAGATGTTTTACTGGCTCAGGAAAAATGAAATAGGAGCGCATATGTGATATGTGTGGGACCGAGAATAATGCGTGTATGTGATACAGTATTCTATTTTCGTGACTTTTTGTATCGGTCGGTTATATATGATATGATCGGGTTATCGAATCAAGTGTTGATTCGATAAGTCGATACAATGGATGTTAGCCGGTTATATAAGATATGACTGGATTATTAAGTCAAGTGTTGATTTAATAATTAAGTGTATAATTGTATATTAGATATACTAGTTTACATTTACTAACACATGTTCACTTAGGGTTTTTTCTCACTTGTACACATTTTTACTATATATATGATATATATGAAAATGTGTTGTATTTTTGTATCATGGTTGATGATACACTATACATGGATGTATGAGACTTACACTATGCTAATTTTTATTTTGGGTTTTTAATATCTAAAGTAATTAAAAAATCAAGAGGAGGATTAGAAAATGCATGAAGCTTGTGGAAGCTTGTGGATGCATTGACTAATTCAACTTGGTTTTGTTTTTACTATGGATTTTTCTTAACCCAACCATAAAGATTAGCCTAGTGTTAAGTCTCTACAAGGGTTAGTATATGATACTCTCTCACCATGGTTAGGATTCTCACTTAATCATTATCCTCATATCTTTTCTTTTGTTCATCATCTTCTTCTTCATTGAGCAAGAGAAAAGCAAGCTAGGGTTTGATCCAAAGTGAGAATCCTTGTGAGAAACAAAATTCTAAAGAGAACCCACTTCATATTTCTCCATCCTCTACTAGATTAGCACTTTAGTATAGGGTGTTTGCTTCACTAATTCTCTAGTTAGTGAAGTAGGAGCTTGAGTCGGAATTCCCTCGACGTAGATCATCTTCGGCCTCAGAGACTTCAAGCAAGGTCGTATCCTTCGCGTCGTCAAGCGATGCAAGAGCCCGGAAGAACGTTGGTCGCAGCGAAGGGACTTCAACAAGGAGCAAATGAAGTGGAGGACCGATCTACAAAGGTTGTATATCGCGTTCCCTTTAGTGTAAAGTTGTTTACTTGCCATTAATTTCGCCTAAACTATAGTTAACGATCTTGCTTAGGGTTGTGCGGCAAATAAAATTTAATTTTGGCATGGTCGATGCCTTGTAGAGCCTGGTTAGTGTGCCTAGTAACCCTACAGTATTATACCTATCGTCAGATAGCAGTTCCCTGGTGACATGTGTACAGGTTAGTTCATCGACCTGAGGTCGTCATTTGTCTCGTGTGAGTTCCCACTATGCTTTGATTTCTACCCTACCACGGCTTAAAGGAGTCGTGCAAACAGGTAGTTTTTGGGTACAGTCCCGAGCCAAATGGAGGCAAGTGAGCGGATCGGCAGGGGATTCGTCTCTCCCGGTATTGGGGGTGAGATCGCGCTGTGTCTAGGAGAGCCATTACACATAGCCCTCGGCCGAGGCGGGAGATTTACTGGTAGGTACTCCAGTAGTATCACAGGGTGTTTTTGGGCTACACTCCGACACGACTTATACCGCTATTGGGGGTCTGACGTTACCAGCCCCCCTAGGCAGATATACGATACTCATAGACGAACGGACCGGACTGTATATACATTGTCACTGTTAGACTCAGTAGGGTTTCCGGATGAGTTCACTCATCGGCCTCCCTTGAGGTCAGCACATGGGCAGCCATTACGCACGGCTAGTGCCGCTGACGTCTTGTGGTTAAACCCACTGCCAGGGTACTGACGAGTCATTAGAGTCCCCCACAGATTGTTTCCCAAGTTCGGGTGAAACGTTGTAGAGGCCGTATGGTTTTATGGCAGGGTTCGGAAAATGCACGTGCGTTTACGCACGTATCATATTTCGGGCAGATAATACTGGTGGGCTTTGTTTTAAGCCGGATCCGAGTATTATACTGTGTAGATATAATATCTTTGTCTCAGTTGCATTTGTATTCGGTCGTAATAGAAATGCGGGTATGTTTATACTGTTACGGGGTTGTCCTGAAATTCGTTTCAGGATCGCTTTTGGAAGTTGCCAGTTTTCAGTTTTCTATCGCCCGTATTTAACATTCGGTTAAATATGGATTTATCTTTTCTTGAGATGAGTGTGGAAGTTTCTAGAGGCTTTTAGAAGGTGGTGACTAGGTTCATGCATCTTTGTGACTCATTAGTGCATTTAATGATGTTTGATGACTAGGGTTAATGATTCATCATTTGCATTAATTGTGTTCATACAAGGTGTTATTGTGACTTCTTCTTTCTTTTTCTTTGTGGTTACCACTCCCTCCTCCTACACTCACCCCCCTCTCCTATATATGGCCGGCCCATGAGTGAGAGAGGGTTTATGGTTGTTGTTTAAAAGGATGATAGTTTTTTTTGGTGTATGGAAATTTCATAGCTCCTTTTTTATTCCATCACCCGATTCAAAAGGCAACTTCATTAACCGTTCGTCCATGGCTTTGGACGAAGCGAGACAAAGTGTTCTACTCATTCTCTACATTAATCTTGGTCATCTCTTTTAGCAAACTTGATGACCGAGTTGCCTCGGGTCAGAGGCGGGAGCCCGTTTAAAGATCCATTGACGTGGTGCCACCTGACGAGGAGATCGGAGATCGACGAGATCGGAGCAGCCGCAACGGAGCGTGGGATGGTGGTTAAAGAATGAAGGACTCGGATCGTTCGGTATAACCTTTCTACCCTCTTTGTAGTTTGTTACTTTAGCAATAATGGCAGATCCGGGTTATAGTATACGATAGCACCAGTTAAAAAGTTTTTGTTCCGCATTTGGCGTCTGTTAGACGGCCGGGGTGCTACCGTAGACTTACATTCATCCCGGATCTTTAAAAGAGAAGGACTCGAACTACAAAGGTTGTATGCTCTTTTCTTCTTTTTAGTTCATCATATCACAAAGGAAAACCCTAATAATCTAGTAAAGATCTTGTTAGTCTAACTTATCACCTAATAAAATTTAAAATTTGGCATGCTTGATGCCTCTAGAACCTCATGGTGGTGCTAAGGTTGACTTTCAGTAGCTTACTCACTAGGTGTAGTTAGCAGGTATCAATTAGATCCTGAAGAAAAGCACTGGACAGCTGTGAAGAACATTCTTAAGTAATTGAGAAGGACTAAAGAAATATTCTTGGTGTATGGTAACGGTGAACTCCAAGTGGAGTCCTTTACCGATTCGAGCTTCCAGAGTGATAAGGACGACAGTAAGTCGGTCTCGGGTTTTTTCTTCACCCTCAATGGAGGGGCGGTATGTTGGAAGAGTTCCAAGCAAGATACCGTAGTAGACTCGACGACGGCCAGCGATGCTGCCAAAGAGGCTGTCTGGATGAAGAAGTTCATTGCTGAACTATGTGTGGTTCCATCCATTGAGCATCCGATACCTTTGTATTGTGATAACAATGGAGTGGTTGCTTTGGCCAAGAAACACCGGTCTTATCAGAGATCCAAACATATTCTTAGGCGGTATCCGGGAGATAGTAGATCGTCGGGAGATTGAGGTCAGGTGAGTTGACAAGAAATAGCGGATCCACTCACGAAGGCCCTCTTCCAAACACAATTTGAGAGACTTTTTGGGATGTTGGGTATGAGATACTACAACAACTGGGCTTAGTGCAAGTGGGAGATTGTTAGGAATATGTATGCCCTAGAGGCCATTATTGTATGATATAGTGGATGCTTGGAAATATATAGAAAGGACTTTCTTGCTCGACATGATAGTATGCTATCTGGTTGCTCAGTATCTTAACATGTACACTTGTATTATTATATTGTCTCTCTGATACGTGTTGATAAAGCCCTTAGGATGTTTGCTTGACTAGCTGGACTATGATGCGGATCGTACTACTAGGACTTGTGTAGTCCACAAGCACATCCTTTAACTGTTCCTAGTCGAGAGAGTATCGAGATAGGGCATCAATATTCTAGAGTAGACTAGTGTGTACGTTTCTTGACCCTGTAAGGCGTGATGATTGATCCCAGAACCATTGGTGTTTGACATCAAAGATTCTACACAGGTGCTCATTAGAGAATGGGTACACTGAACAGGACTCGCCAAGAACTCCTAGATGGTAACATACCTATCGTCAGATAGCAGTTCTCTGGTGACACTGGTACAGGTTAGTCTATAAACTCGAGATCGTCATAGTGTCTTGTGTGGTTCCCACGGTGCTTTGATTTCCGCCCTACCACGGCTCAAAGGAGTCGTGCAAACAGGTGGATTTTGGGTTCAGTCCCGAGTCACATGGAGGCAATAAGCGATAGGAGGGGTTTCGTCTCTCCTGGTATTGGGAGTTGATGTTGCGCTATGCTCGATTGGCTATAACAGCAAGTCCCTGGCCATGGCTGAAGAGATTTACCGGTAAGTGTTATCAGTAGTTTCTCAAATCGTTATGAGCCACACATCGGCATAACTTATCAAGTTACTGGGGTCTGACGATTCCACCCCTAGAGTCGAAATGCGACATATCAGACGAAGAGACCGAACTCTACGGTAAGTGTTACTTATAGGCTTCATGGGAGTTTGGACAAGCTTGCTTGTTGATCTTATAATTGCTCAATACCTAGGTAGTCGTTGTTGGGTCCCGGCAGCGCCCCGACCATCGAAACGCGGCCAAAATACGGAATAAAAATTTATCAAACCGGCGCTACCGCTACCCGAATCCCGGATCGACCTAAAACCCTAAACTAGCGAGCTAACTAAGACTTAGAGAGGTTATACCGAGTTGATCCATGTCCTTCGGTCTTCATTCCAAGCTCATAACGATTCCTTGATGTGGTTTGGTTGTCGGTCTTCCTTCATTTCCGATGATCCACCCGAGGGAAACGGCGCAAGCTCCAACCTCGATAAAAGAGGTAACCGACGCTCTAAAGTCCCTAGCGATGGAGAGTGGGGGTGTATGAAAGTGTCACTACAATTTTCTCTCAACTTGTTTTGCTCAATGAGCAAGCATAGAAGATCAATGAGGTGAACCTTTTGCATGAGCTAAGTTGGCTAAGTTTTTGTGAGAATGAGAGTGTGAGGGAGTGATGAATAATGAAGTGTAATCACACAAATGAAATTAACTCCACCCCCAAAGTTGTGCCTCCCCCCATCCTCTCATTCCCAAAAAAAAATCATTTCCTTTTTCCAAATAAACAAATCAAAACTATGCTTTGCAACATGCTTTGACTCATGCCCATACCATGAACAATGTTCATGCCACCTCACATATTCCACCTCATTTATCAAACAAATGATTTTTCTAAAAAGAAAAAATCAATAATGAGGTGGCACATCTTCTAAAAGTCATTCCGTATAAAATACGGAATACTTCCGGGTACATGTATCGAAATACATATACGCGTATTCATACCAAAATACGAATAGCCGAGAGAGAAAACGAATAGTGAACAATAATACTAGAATACGTATATACAAATACATATATAAATTATTAAATCAAAACCCAATTTAATAATCCGGCTTAATCCTAAGCCGCTAGTATTATCAACCGTCCGATTAAAGTCTGCACAGCACTTGCACATATTTAGTCGGACACCTGTATGTATCCACATACCTCATGTACACCATATCGCCTGAACCGTGAAAATCCTCTGTGTGGGACTCTAAAGAATCGTCAATACGCTGGCAGTGGGTTTAACAACAAGCACGTCATCGGCACTAGCTATACGTAACGGCTACCCAGGTATTGAGCGAAAGGGAGGCCGACGAGCAAACTCATCCTGAACCCCTACTGAGCCTGTCAGTGACAATATACGTACAGTCTGGTCTGTTCGTCTAAGAGTATCGCATATCGAGTCTAGGGGGGTGGATAAAGTCAGACCCCCAACAATGCGACATTTAGTGTTGGTATGAAACCCATCACCACCTGAGAAACTATCGATCCTGGATCGATAGTTCTCGTCCACCGTGGCCACGGATTTATGGTGATGGACATCCGTACACAACGCGACATCAACCCCCAATACCGGGAGAGACGAATCCCCAACGATCCGATCACTGCCTCCATGTGGCTCGGGACTGTACCCAACTAAACCTGTTTGCATGACTCCTTTGAGCCGTGGTAGGTTAGTAATCAAAGCAAAGTGGGAACTCACACAAGATAAATGACGATCTCAGGTAGACAGACTAACCTGTACACATGTCACCTGGGAACTGCTATCTGACAATAGGTATAATACCAACTAGCAGGTTCCCGGCGAATCCGTCCAGTGTACTCATAACCCAATGAGAACCTGTATACTGTCTTAGGTGAACAAACTAACACCAATGGCTTGTGAGACCTGGCCACCGCCCCTCGTCGGGGTCTCGATCAGTATACACTAGTCTACACTGGAGTATCGATGCCCGTGTTAGTTGTATGTATGCCCTAAAGGCCAGTATTGTACAGATGATGTATATTATATTTGATGCTTGGACATATATATAGAGAGGACTTTCTTGCTCGATATGATAGTTTGCTATCTGGTTGCTCTTTACCTTAACATGTATACTTGTCTCTTTATACTGTCTTAAAGTTACATGTTGGTAAAGCCCCTAGGATGTGTACTTGACTACCTGGACTATGATGCGGATCATACTAGTGGGGACATGGTAGTCCATAAGTACATCCTTCAAGGTCCCTAGTCATAGGTGTATCGAGACGGGGCATCGATATACCAGTGTAGACTAGCGTATACGGTTCTCGACCCATGAGATGGGCGATGGATGATCCCATATCCATTGGTGTTTGACATCAGAGATGGTATACGGGTGCTCAGTGGAGACTGGGTACACTGGACGGACTCGCCGAGAACTCCCAGATGGTATTATACCTCACGTCAGATGGCAGTTCTCTGGTGACACTTGTGCAGGTTAGTCTGTATACCTGAGATCGTCATAGAGTCTTGTGTGATTCCCACTGTGCTTTAATTTTCACCTTACCACGTCCATGAGGGCGTGCAAAACGGTGGTTTTTGGGTACAGTCCCGATTCACATGGAGGCAATGAGCGATAGGAGGGGTTTCGTCTCTCCCGGTATTGGGGGTTGATGTTGCGCTGTGCTCGATTGGCCGTAACAGGGAAGTCCCTGGCTAGGGCTGATTAGAGATTTGCTGGTAAGTGTTACCAGTAGTTTCTCGACCCGTTATAAGACTCACATCGGCACGACTTATTGGTTATTGGGGTCTGACGTTTACCACCCCTAGACTTGATATGCGACATATCAGACGAGGAGACCGGACTGTACGGAAAGTGTTACCGGCAGGCTTTTACAAGAGTTGGAGCGGGCTTGCTTGCTGATCTTCTGATCGCTCAATACCCGGGTAGCCGTTACGTCCAGCAAGTACCGCTAACGGTTTGTGGGTGCGTGATGTGATCATCACCTACTGCCGGCGTATTGACGAGTCTTTAGAGTCCTACATAGAGGTTTTACTGGCTCAGGCAAAACGAAATAGGGGTGCATATGTGATATGTGCGGGACCGAGAATAATGCATGTATGTGATACCGTATTCTATTCTCGCGACTTTTTTTTTCGGTCGGTTGTATATGATATAGCCGGGTTATCGAATCAAGTGTTGATTCGATAAGTCGATACATTGAATGTTAGTCGGTTATATGTGATATGACCGGATTATTAAGTCAAGTGTTGATTTAATAATTTATTGTATAATTGTATATTTGATATACTAGTTTACATTAACTAACACATGTTCACTTAGGGTTTTTTCTCACATGTACACATCTTTACTATATATATGATATATATTAAAATGTGTTATATTTTTGTATCATGGTTGATGATACATCATCCATGGGTGTATGAGACTTACACTATGCTAATTTTTAGTTTGGCGTTTTAATATCTAAAGTAATTTCAAAATCAAGTGGAGGATTAGAAAATGCATGAAGCTTGTGGAAGCTTGTGGATGCATTAACTAATTCAACTTGAGTTTGTTTTTACTATGGATATTTCTTAACCCAACCATAAACTTTAGCCATGGTTATGGCTCTACAAGGGTTAGTATATGATACTCACTCACCATGTTTAGCCTTCTCACTTGATGATTATCCTCATCTCTTTCTTTTCTTCTTCTTCTTCATTGTTAAGAAAGAAAAAGCTTGCTAGGGTTTGATCAAAAAGTGAGAACTAAAGTGAGAAATAAAAATCCAAAAAGAACCCACTTCCTATTTCTCCATCCTCTACTAGACTAGCACTTTAATATAGGGTGTTTGCTTAACTAATTCTCAAATTAGTGAAGTAGTAGCTTGAGTCGGAATTCCCTCGACATAGATCATCTTCGGCCTCGGAGACTTCAAGCAAGGTCGCATTTTTCGCCTCGTGAAGCCTTGCAAGAGCCCGGGAGAACCTTGATCGCAGCGAAGAGACTTCAACCAGGAGCTATAGAAGTGAAGGACCGATCTAGAAAGGTTGTATATCGTGATCCCTTAGAAGTAAAGTTGTTTACTTACTATTAGTTTCGCCTAAACTCTAGTATATGATCTTGCTTAGGGTTGTTCGGTACATAAAAATTTAATTTTGGCATGGTTGATGCCTTGTAGAGCCTTGTTAGTGTGCCTAGTAACCCTACAGTGGTATCAGAGCCAAGCTAGAGCCGTAGGCGAAGTGTAGACGAAGTTAGAAACCCGATCGAACCCCGAAACCCTAATCGATACCCTTCTCTGTACTTTTTCTGAAACTGTGGATTTTTCCAAATTAAAAATATCCAAGAAATTCAGCAGGGTTTTCTAGGAGTTACTGTGCAGCACGTGACCCCAAGTCGACAATTACGCCGCGGAACCGCGTCCCCACCCTGGCTTGCGCGGCGGTCCCGCGGCTATAATGATGAATCATGGCACGTGATTTGCACAATAATTTCTTTCTGTAGTTCCTTTGTTTTCTGGGAATTTTTAATTTATACCCAAGAGTTGAGTTTTCTGGGTTGTATTGGGGACTCGATGATTCCATCTGATTATTTAACTTTGTTTATTGTGTATTCCGGATAATTTAGAAATTATTAAAATGTTCGAAAGGATATCATTAACTCGATTTTTCCCGGCACGAAAAACATTCAAGTGTTGAATTTTTCTCGGGATTAAATCTTTCGGAAATACGTGCATATGACGCGATGGACCCTCTAGAAGACAATAAACCTTAACTCGATTATGTGACCATCTTGAACTGCCTTTTGAACCTTAGGGTTTGGGGCAGTACGGCGTGCCACATGTGAGGCGTTGGCTTGACCCTTCTACGGCTGGACCGTTGCTACTGTGACGTATTCTGGAATTTTTGAACTCCGCTCAAGTGTTGAGCGATTTATGGAAATCTTGGGTATTTGATTATTCGATCGGAAAGTTTAATAATGTCTATTTATCTGGAATGTGATACAATATGTAGAATTCATACAGTTAGGCATGAAATGCGAAATATGTGATATTTCGGATTTACGATGTCTAAAGAGATTGTGGATTCCAAATGTTGTAGTTTTACGCTTTCTTTTCTGGGGCAGTAAGTGTAATATGTAATATCGCCGGTTTCGTTGCTATATATCAACGACAATTGGGATGCGCATATTTACTTACGTTGATAACATGTGATGTTATGTGTTGCTGGATATATTATATTGGATCGTCGCGTTCTGAATAGCCGGGTTTTTTTTATGTGAGATGAGAGTTTTTATTTTCATTCATGTAAAATAAAATGTATGTAATATTCTTTTATTGGGGCACTTCCGGGATGAGGTTGATGTCACCTTTTGTATAATATTTACTTTTCCGCACTAGGCTAGACCCAAGGAGGAGAGCACAAGTAACCGGGTTCTGGAGTTCAGTGGGAGACCAACTCGAGGAGTCGAGTCCGGGTCTCCTAACTCTAGAATTGGTAGGGTTGCTTGCCGCTCTCGTAGGGGTCTAGGGGTGTGGGTTTGGCTATTCATCGCGACCGTGGAATCCGTGTTTTATATCGGCTCAAAATAAAACACGGACGTCCTAGTATATCCAATGTTTCATATGTTTCTTCTACTGCGATATCCGTGATGTGATCATTTGATGTGCTGTGATAAATACTGTATATAGTATATATGATATATTATATAGGAGTTACTTATCTTTTACACCCGCGCTAGCCCTACCCCGCTCTGCCGTTAGTTACCTAACCTAACGGTGCACGAGGGGACAACGAGGCGAATGCGGATGGCATAAGTGTACAACGTATTTATCTGTAATGTTTAGGTGACTTAAACGATGAGACTTCATTAATGTGATTAAGGAAAGAAAAGAAACCTAAAAGATGTTGTAGATTCAAATTTTTTAAAAAGGGTAGCTACAGTTTTTCTTTGCATAGCGATGTATATGATATATCCTGCACCTTATTCGATGAGGAAAGAGCCGAGATCCCTTCACCAGGAGTGACCTCTTTAGCAAAACTGGCTGATGCTACAACACTCGGTTTTTTTATTGCTTTTGGAGTTTTGCTTTGCATAGTGATGTATATGATATATTCTGCACCTTATTCCATAAGGAAAGAGCCGAGATCCCTTCACCGGGAGTGACCTCTTTAGCAAAACTAATAAAAGCCTCAAAATCACTCCATTTCAAAATTCACATGATTCTACAACGATATCAAGTTCATTACGCAATAGGTTTTCAGAAAAACCTGTCGTAGCCCTCCGTCATTTCAGATAAGTTGTATATAGTATTCGTGCTGCATTTGTTGGCTTTCGTCAAGGTGTAGTATGCGGTAGCTATATACTGCTTATCTGCTGCATATGATGTGATTGGATTAGGGTAGTCGTACGGCTTTGTTGGCTTTCGTCAAGGGTCGTGCGGGTGGGTTTAATTCAATCAAGAAATGTACGGGTTGAACTTGACTAGCGCACTATGGTTTGTTGGCTTTCGTCAAGGTCATAGCACGTTAGGGGAAAAATATTATCGGGAATTTCAAGTGTTGAAATTTGCAATGAGATTGCATACCTTCTATGAGATAGTTGGATCCCGATACCCACTGCGAGTAATTGTTACTCCCGGGAGAGTTTTACACAGGACAATTAGCCGATCAAGTAGGTGTCTAGAAAGGTGTCAACGGGGTTACGTCTCTGGGAAAACGAGGTTTACTTTAATTAGGTCCGTGCGAAAGCACGGGAAACCTCCCTCAAAGTACTGACACTGGCCTGGCTGAAAGATTGGCGAAGTTGTAAGGTGTAATTAATCCCGGCTAGTCTTTCCTTTTAGGGTTTGAAGGAAGATTTGATAAAAACAGTGGGAGCCATCCTGATTAGATAAAATAATAACCAATCTGATCTTGCAAGAGCATACGCTAAAATGTTTTCTTCTCTCTCTCTCCAGGTAGCGACCATATCATGCCTTAATCAAGATAATAATATGGATGTATTGACCGAACCCGCATGTTATACTGTGCTGGGGAACGTTGGTTCCGTTCTTTCTTATAAGAGTTATAAGACTGAACAGGATATAGGGGAATACCAGGATTCCCATGGCACCCGAATGAAGAAAGTACATGTTGATGCATTTTCTTCGGGTGTGTTCGTTACAAAGAACTGTTTCTTCATTTGCGCTACGTCCTGGGTATTGGATACCGGATCTGGATCCCATATATGTAATTAGTTACATGGGCTTAGGAAAGGTAGAGAACTTGGAGAAGGTGATAAAGACATAAGGGTTGGAAATGGTGCAATTGTTGCAGCTAAAATCGTCAGGGAATATCACCTTGTATTGCCAAATGGTGATACATTGATTCTGAACGAATGTTATTTCATGTCGAACCTGATATGCAACATTATATCGGTTTCTTTGTTGAGTAAAGAGGGGTATAATTTTGTATTACAGGATAATGTTATGAACATTTTCCTTAACCAAAAGTTGGTTGGATCAGGCACGTTGTGCAATGGCATTTATGTTCTAAATCAATCAACAATTCTGAGAATAACAAACACACATAAGAGAACGAGTTCAGAATTGAACGAATCCTTCTTGTGGCATTGTAGACTGGGTCACATCAATGCGACACGACTAGCTAAGTTGCATAAGGATGGATATTTGAAACCGTTCAAATTTTCATCTTATGACACTTGACAGTCATGTCTCAAAGGCAAGATGACCAAAACTCCGTTTACGGGACACGGAGAAAGAGTTACCGAACTCTTGGGACTGATACATAGTGATGTATGCGGTCCCATGTCTACACATGCCAGGGATGGTTCTTCGTACTTCATTACATTCACTGACGATCTCTCAAGATACGGACATGTGTTCTTGATAAAACACAAGTCTGAAGCTTTTGAGAAATTTAGAGAATATAAACAAGAAGTCGAGAACCAAACCGAAAAAAGTATTAAAATCCTACGATCTGATCGAGGAGGTTAATACTTGAGTAATGAATTCCTGGACTTCCTAAAAGAGAATGGGATTCTCACTCAGCTGACTCCTCCATATACACCACAGCACAACGGTGTATCTGAATGGAGGAACCGCACCCTATTAGATATGGTGCGCTATATGATGAGCACAGCTGAGTTACCTATTTCCTTCTGGGGGTATACGCTAGAGACAGCCATACATCTATTGAATATGGCCCCCACCAAATCTGTGCCTACCACTCCATATGAGATATGGAAAGGGAAGAGACCATGTCTTAACTATGTAAAGATATGGGGTTGTCCAGCCTATGTCGAACGACAAAATCCGGACAAACTCGAGGCACGGTCTGTTCTATGCAAATTTGTAGGATATCCCAAGAATTCTCAAGGGTATATCTTCTACCACACTGAGGAACAAAGGGTGTTTGTTTTTCGGCATGCCACCTTTTTAGAAAAGGAATTTCTTGCTAAAGAGATTAGTGGTCATGAGGTAGAACTGGAAGAGGTTCCAGCTACAAAAGCTGCAACAGAAGATCTGGTGGAACCAGAGGATTCGGTAGTTCCCGATGAACCCCAGCCACTCCGCCGATCTAGTAGGGTTCCTCACCCACCTGAGAGATACTACGGTTTTCTCATGGATGGTGGGAGCGAGGATTGCATCATGGAAGATGATGACCCAACTAGTTTCGAGCAGGCCATCACGAGTGGTGACTCTGTGAAATGGCTGGATGCAATGCGATCCGAGATGGAATCCATGTACACCAACAAAGTATGGACTTTGGAAGTTGCTCCTGAAGGGGTAAAACCCATTGGGAGCAAGTGGATCTTTAAGAAAAAACTTGGTGTAGATGGGAAAGTGGAGACTTTCAAAGCTAGACTTGTTGCAAAGGGTTTTCGTCAAAGCCCACGTGTGGACTATGACGAAACCTTTTCTCCTGTAGCTATGTTTAATCCATCCGGATCATACTTGCCATCGCTGCATATCATGACTACGAAATCTGGAAAATGGACGTTAAGACCGCCTTTCTAAACGGTGATTTAGAAGAGTGCATGTACATGACTCAGCCAGAGACTTCGTAGATAGTAGGAGAAGCGAGAAGGTGTGCAAGTTGCTTAAATCTATTTATGGATTAAAGCAAGCATCGTGGAGTTGGAACATCTGCTTTGACGTCGTTATCAAAGAGTTTGATTTCGTCAAAAACATAGATGAACCTTGTATCTACAAGAAGGTGGCAGAGAGTAAGGTTGTCTTCCTCGTATTGTACGTGGACGACATACTCTTGATAGGAAATGACATTCCTATGCTGCACTCGGTCAAGCTCTTCTTATCACAAAGATTCTCAATGAAAGATCTTGGTGATGCCTCCTGCATATTGGGAATTATGATCTAAAAGGATATTGGGATTGTCCCAATCAAGGTACATTGGCACCATACTAAAGAGGTTTAGTATGGAAGAGTCCAAACGTGGGTTTTTACCCACAATCTCCGGGCTCACTCTCTCCAAAGAGATGTCTCCCAAGACTGATTTGGAGAGAGCTCGCATGCAAGGGATACCCTATGCTTCGGCAGTAGGCTCTATCATGTACGCGATGCTATGTACCAGACCCGATGTAGCATACTCACTAAGTGTAGTGAGTAGGTATCAAGCTGATCCTGGAGAGAGTCACTAGACAGCTGTGAAGAGCATTCTTAAGTACTTACGAAGGACTAAAGAGATACTCTTGGTGTATGGTAACGGAGAACTCTAAGTGGAGTCCTTTACCGATTCAAGCTTCCAGAGTGATAAGGACGACTCTAAGTCGCAGTCGGGATTTGTCTTTACCCTTTACGGAGGGGCGGTTAGCTGGAAGAGTTCCAAGCAGGAAACCGTGGCAGACTCGACGATGGAGGCTGAATACATCGCTGCCAACGATGCTGCCAAAGAGGCTGTCTGGATCAAGAAGTTCATTACTAAACTTGGAGTGGTTCCATCCATTGAGCATCCAATACCTTTGTATTGCGATAACAATGGAGCGGTGGCTTTGGCCAAGGAACCCAGGTCCCATCAGTGATCCAGGCATATTCTGAGGCGGTATCACCTGATCCGGGAGATAGTTGATCACCGGGAGATCGAGGTCAGGAGGGTTGACACAAAGGATAACACTGCGGATCCACTCACGAAGGCCATTCCCTAAATACAGTTTGAGAGACTCTTCGGGATGCTCGGTATGCGATACAACAGCAGCTGGCCCTAGTGCAAGTGGGAGATTGTTAGTTGTATGTATGCCCTAGAGGCCAGTATTGTACAAATGATATATATTATATTGGATGCTTGGACATATATATAGAGAGGACTTTCTTGCTCGATATGATAGTATGCTATCTGGTTGCTCTTTACTTTAACATGTATACTTGTCTCTTTATACTGTCTTAAAGTTACATGTTGGTAAAACCTTAGGATGTGTACTTGACTACCTGGACTATGATGCGGATCATACTAGTGGGGACATGGTAGTCCATACGTACATCCTTCAAGTTCCCTATTCGTGGGTGTATCGAGACGGGGCATCGATATACCAGTGTAGACTAGCGTATACGGTTCTCGACCCATGAGATGGGCGATGGATGATCCCATATCCATTGGTGTTTGACATCAGAGATGGTATACGGGTTCTTAGTGGAGACTGGGTACACTGGACGGACTCGCCAAGAACTCCCAGATGGTATTATACCTCACGTCAGATGGCAGTTCTCTGGTGACACTTGTGCAGGTTAGTCTGTAGACCCGAGATCGTCATAGAGTCTTGTGTGATTCCCACTGTGCTTTGATTTCCACCTTACCACGTCCATGAGGGCGTGCAAAACGGTGGTTTTTGGGAACAGTCCCGAGTTACATGGAGGCAATGAGCGATAGGAGGGGTTTCTTTTCTCCCGGTATTGGGAGTTGATGTTGCGCTGTGCTCGATTGGCCGTAACAGGGAAGTCCCTGGCCAGGGCTGATTAGAGATTTGCGGGTAAGTGTTACCAGTATTTTCTCGACCCATTATGAGACTCACATCGGCACGACTTATCGGTTATTGGGGTCTGACGTTTACTACCCCTAGACTTGATATGCGACATATCAGACGAGGAGACCGGACTGTACGGGAAGTGTTACCGGCAGGCATTTACAGGAGTTGGAGCGGGCTTGCTTGCTGATCTTCTGATCGCTCAATACCCGGGTAGCCGTTACGTCCAGCTAGTACCGCTGACGGCTTGTGGGTGCGTGATGTGATCATCACCGACTACCGGCGTATTGACGAGTCTTTAGAGTCCTACATAGAGGTTTTACTAGCTCAGGCAAAACGAAATAGGGGAGCATATGTGATATGTGAGGGACCGAGAATAATGCATGTATGTGATACCGTATTCTATTCTCGCGACTTTTGTCACGACCCGAAAGAGCACGTGACTGGCCCTTGAACCATATGAAGTCTATAGGACTCCATCTGATTCAAGTAAGCCAAAAGCCCAGAAATCTAAAACGCTTTTAAGATTAAGTAAAGAAAACTGGTTTAAGGAAGTGAAGAAATACTGGTTTGAAATCAAGGTTTTTAAATAACTAAGCCGAAGGTACGTTTTGAAATCAATAAAGTCTTTTCTAAAAATTTCGGCAGAGTTTCTTTTGTAAAACTGGCCCCGAATGGGGTAAAACAAGAATAACGATATATATGCAATGATAAAGGCATCCCCAAGCGGGAGCTAGCTCTTCGTCAATCGACGGTCACAACCACACAATGATATAATAATGTACAACGCCAAGTGGCGAGGATCAAATCCAAAAGAAAGCTCTAAAGCAACAGTAAAACCACAATACTACTAAGCGCGACTCTAGGTCGAATAATACAGCACTGTCTCTAAGTCTGAAAGAATATACAAGTTTTGGTTGATGGACAAATTCTAGATACAATGAAATAATTAAATACAATGGTGATTCTTGATACGAAGAATCCACCTACCAAAGCAAATCACCCGCGAGCAGAAAGTGTGCCAGAAATGCCGCAATAGAACCTGTACGGCAGAACCTGCAAGAACTGTGGCACAACGGGGGTGAGTTGCCAACTCGTGAATAGAAACATAAGCAGAAACCGAATGCAAGACATAAACCTAAGTCCACGATCAATAATACAATCCACAAGAGTACATCTGAGTGAGATAAGGTGGCAAGGTAACATCTAATCATGTATGTAGTGCCAGGTACTCAGGTAATAACATGTCATCAGTGTAAGGTATGTCTGCATGAAGTAAATATGGTGAAATATCAATGATATCAATACACATATATTAGCGTCCCATACCACTAATATTGGTGTAAGGGTATATATATAACAGCGCCCTCATACCCTGTTATATATACAAATAAAGTATGATCAGTGTAAAACCAGTCTGTATATGATCCAAGTCCGTATATAATCCATGTCTGTATGTATGTGGAACCCGTCCACTCGTCACCCACTGACGATAAGCATCAAGTATGCGAGTATGAGGATATAAACAATATCATGGAAAATCATCATGAAAACCCGTGCCTAGAATCGACACGTAAATCCTCATCCATATGGGGCTCCGTCTGCGGTATCGGCCCTCGGCCCCCGGCAGTACGAGTCAACCCATGTCCATCTCTGGGCTCTGTCTGCGGTATCGGCCCTCGGCCCCCGGCAGTACGCCCATCTCTCGGCTCCAGGCGGTATCCCCCGGATATCCGCCGAGCTCAAATACAATCACCGGTAGGTACTCGCCCGCCTCCAGGCTCAATCGGCATAACCCATCGATCATCTCGCCGAGGGGAACCATACCGGGCCCACCACGAACCCGCAAACGGTACATCACCTCCTTGAATCGGGTTTCAAGCACACGTCTCAGCACCGAGAAAACGCGTGGTGGACGCACCGAAATATCATATCACGAGGTACCGGGTTTTCATAAAAGTGCCTCTTTTCTTAAATAACCCCACGGTCCTCAAAAACCAGAAATCACATGAAAATCCAACATCAGGAAGTAAATCAAATGCGACGTGCTATGCAGTCAATCCATGATGTATGCGACATGTAAAGAACAGTAATCATATCGGAAATCATGCAACATGGAATAGTAATGTGCATATGTCGAAGGAAAAATCATCTCATGAATGCAATAGTACTACAGTGTAGTGGCATGGCAATTATCGATGATGAAGTGTGTGAGCCGGCACATAGTGTACGTGAAACATACGCATCATCGATAATGGTGCTGGTGTCCTAACAGCATGATAATAATATAGCAATGAACATATGCCAGCAATGCGAGTAGCATGAAAAAGCAGATATCTAGTAGTCAACACCACAGTGAAGTATCTACTATGCAACTACATCTAAGTATCAGGTCAATCAGGAGGGGTAGGTGTGAAAACCTCCTAAATCTGAGTCGGCATATATGTAAAGATATATAGTCGGTGATCTCGCCTCAATGTCATATCATAAGATATCCTCGAGTTATGAGTGCGGATCTACAATCAATATCGGCTCGTACGGTAAATCGTCGTACGGCATCCCCAATAGCTGGGTAGGGGTCAACATCTCACTGTCTCATCACATAACAGATATCACCATCATCAGATCATATAGTCTGGAGTACTACTCTATGTCTAGTACAAAACGGTAACATCAGTAAATATGCATGCGGGGGTAAACACATATCCCAAGCCCGTAAGAAGCACAAGTCATTTCCACATATGAATCGTATCAAATCACCGATCCCAGGGCACCAAGCCCACATCATCGACTCATCTCCAAAGTCATCACATATCATCAATCACAGTGCAAGTACAAGTGATAAGCAAGGGTGTGTGTATAGGTGTAATTCTATCCTAGGGTTCGCGACTATGAACTGCACTAGTCACTGCTAACCCTATACTATCCATAATACACCTAATATCACAATAACTACATAATAATCTATCTACGGACTGCGGGGGTGCTATACGCCATCCACCCGACTTCCCCCTGTAGATATAATCTACTCACTTGCATCATCAATTGCGGACATCACCACGCATTTGCTTGTCGTCCCGAAGTCTTCATGGGTACCTACACATCAAATATCGTATATGCGCATTAAACCAAATCCAAGCTAAAACGGCGCATGAAATCCAAAACGATACGATAAGGGGGCCTATAGGTGAGAACCTATGGCACGCCTTCAAAACCACATATAAATCCTCTATATCGTCGTATAAACGCCCAATAGTCGAGGCAAAACACAATCCACCATTTCAGAAATGAAAATACGGAATACGGAAACACGAATCCAAAATAGCAACTTAGGATATATGTCCCAGATTTCACCCTAGATAGAATCTGTCAAAACTAGAAGTACCCAGGGCCAAGAATTGAGGAATTGGGGGCATGCACGCAAAACGAGGAATTTCCTCACTGGTCTGGCCGCAAATTGCGGCCAGAAAGGAGATTTTGGCGGCCTCAGTTTAGAATGGGGAGCTAGGGTTTTGGGTGTTGCCTCTATGGTGCCTGCACATCTCAATTTACACACAATATTATTTTAGGGTTCTCGGGGTGTTAGCAGATTCTAATTAACAGTGACAGATTCCAGTTTTTCCCCGATATTGGTTTCAAAAATCCGTATTCTAGTTCAAGCTTCAGGTTTTGGGCTCCAATTCAAACACTAGGGTGTTGGTAAGACCTCTACTGAGCTCAATTTCATAACATAACACCAATTTCCCTCAAATCCTAACTAGGTTTTCACCAAGTCCATAATATCACACAATATCGATTCAAAACTTGCATAGGGGTATAAGAAAAGCTAAAACTAAGATAATGGTTCAGAATTTACCTCCATTAGCAACTCAAGAAAATTCTTGAGTTGCCCCTAGTGGCCAAAATCCTTGCTTCTTTAGCTCCATGTGTAGATCTAGGGATTTTGCACATTTTTAATGAAAGGAGATTGGGGTTTTGGGGTTGTTTTAGAGATGAAGTGAGGAGTTGAAGGTGGAGGAAGAATGAGGCTAGGGCAGCAGCTGCACAAGGAGGAAGAGGGGGAGAAAATGATGGGAGAATGGCTAAGTCTCAAGGTCAATGGTACCCCATGTCTCTCTCTCACCTACCCTCATCATTTCATTTTCTCTTCTCTTTTATTTTTCCTTTTTCCTTCAAAACCCAAACCTTCTCACATCTATAGTAATCCCAAAAGGAAACCATGGCTAGTAAAATGCACAAGTGTAGAAAAAAGTGATATGTGCAAGTTTTGCACAAAATTGCCAAAAAACCCGATTAGCGATTTTAATCGCGATTAGCACTAAATTAGTGTCAAACTAATCACAAAAACTTAAAAATGTCATAATTCACTAATTTACCCTATTTTAGAATTTTCCATAATTTTTCAAAATTTTTCTAACATTTTTCCTATTTATTTGCATTTAATATTAAAATAATCAATAAAATAATATTAAATTATAAAAATTCCCAAAATTAATATTTTATATTTTTGAAAATGTTACAATCTACCCCCCTTAAAGAAATTCGGTCCCCGAATTTAAATTTAAACCCCCAATACTAAAAACAATTTCAGTAATAATCGATTTGTCGGGGCTCCGAAAATATCAACACATAAAGCATCACAGCGCAATGCATGCGCATGAAAAATGAGCAGATAACTCAAAAGCAAAACTCCGTCAAGCATCTCGCAATCATCGGAGTCGAGGTAAAAACACAATGTTAAATCCAATACAAAACCGATATGATATGGATCAATACTACACATGTAGACATCCAATCTATACATGTAAGTAGCTGATGTAAAAGCATGCAAAAGTATATCCAGGTACCGTCCACTGACCAGTCCTGCTCAGCATGAAAGCAAAAATCCATCATCATAAAAGGTACTGCTCCAAAAGGAATAAATCCCAAAAATGCACATAACGCAATCCTGTGCGTCTGGTGCGCACGGAAATCAAAAATCCATAAATGTGTCAAACAGGTATACAAAACAACATCTAGGTGCAACGGGTGTGCACGAAACATCTGTCGTAGGCAACGTGTGTGCCTGACAGAAAAAATCAGGTGCATGTGACATGCACGAAGAATCCCGATTTAGTGCATCTGGCGTGCACCAAAATCGTATATCAAAACACTAAAGGTGCATGAAAACCACGCTGGAAGTGCAAGTCAAATCACTGCATACGGTAGGCATGAAATCTCAATCAATATCTCAAATGTAATAACTCTACGCAAAATATATAAATATCCAGTGGGTGCATGAAATCAATATCATGAAACTCAGTCATCAAAACTAAATCATGCAAACAGAATGCCCAAAATACAGAAATCCAAAATGACGGATACGTGATAATCGAATCACAAAATCACAAATCATAAATACCGTCGTCGGTAGTCCCTCCTTCGAGGTCGAGAAGGAGTCGGTGCAATCCACTGCTAGCAGCGCAGGATATCTACCTGCCTCTTGCTCACGGTCTGGCGTCCTCTGACTCTCTGGGTCTTTATCTTCTCTGTGGGTTACCAATCTCACAGTCAATCGGCTCATCGGCCCTGTCAAATGTGCTAACGGGGACGATTCCGTTCTGGCACTTCTCTGGTCACCTCTCGGTCAATCCTCACGACCACTCGTAAGGCAGCAAATCACTGGCGTCGGCCTCTGGCTCTCTGAATGCACGTCTCACATCTGATCCTGGGTGCAAACACCGTTGCAGCAATGTCCTGGAAGGAATCCTGCTCAAGGTCTCTTCCGATCATGCCTATGCCGAACCAAACGGAGGCTGGCTCTCCTGCACAACCTCTTCTCGCTCAAAAGACACCTGTGTCCTCAGAACAATATCTTCTCAGAAACTGGTCACATCCCAACGTCTCTGTAAGCAAATCAGGTCTCTAGTCTCGACGGGAAGCAATGACAGCTCATCAGTGTCTCACACGAACCTCTCGTTCCAACTGTCTCTATTGTCGTCCACTATGACGTCACGCCAAGCTACGATGCACTGCACTGTTCTCGGCCATGGTCAATCTGAAGTCTCTCACACGGACTCGAAGTCGCGTATTCTGTAGCTTCATCATTCTGTAGCAGATGTCAGGCCGAACTGGTCCTGGGGAACACGCCCCAACCATCGGAGGAATACTCATCACTCGTCCGTCCTTGATCAATTTGCAACGCATCTGGGTAAGTTCCTTTATCCGAACCTGGTCAACTACCTCGTCGACCATGCTGAACTCTGTCTTGCTGGGTGCGCGCAAAACGACCACTCCTGGTCTAGGTCTTCTCGTATCGTACTCCAGAAAAATCCTGTCGAGGTTTCTTTCTCAAATCTCATTCCTGCCGAAATGCCCGGAAGTCGTCATCCGATGCTGAAACGAAGGCTTATTCCGGAACGGCTGCATACTTATCGCGCTTCTTTCTGGACGATATATCCATATACCACGCCTCGGGGTGCGTATCACATTTCTGATGTCAGCAGAGTGGGACGTCATCTCGTCGAAATATCCTGCGAACTCTTTCCTTCACTCTGCGTCAATGTCGACTGATTCGAACTCGTCTCATCGTGGCTACACGAACTGCGCTCCGACGGCTACGCTCGCATCTGGAGTCTCCCAAGCAGTGTCCCATCACGATATCCGAAAGATGTCGAACCATCCGATCGACTCATCAGATCCTCATAATCCCCCAAGAGCTCACATCTCGGGTACAGTTTAATAGTATCGAGTACATGCCACAGCGTCGGTGGTCCAGCCGTAGAAGGGCAAACCCAAGCCTCACTAATGGCGCCGCGGAACCGCCGTAAACCCTAAGGTTCAAAGGCTGTCACACGGTCATTAAGTCGAGTTAGGGTTTCATTCTTCTAGAGGGTCCATAGAATCACCTGCATGTCTTTCCGTATACTTTAAACTTGGAAAATAGGCTCCTGACATTCGATCGTCTCTATCGACTCTCAACGAATCTGCGTGAAGTCGTCTCTAGCTGGAATCAAACTATCTGATGACTCGCATCGGGTAAGCAAACTCACCACACGTCCTAGTCATTCATCCTCGGTGACTAGCAACTCGCTATCATCTCTCTAAGAACATGCTCATGCTGCAGTAGCTCCAACCATCTGGGCGATATCTCGTCATTTGCAGCAACAACTGGCTCATACGCCTGTACGCCGAACAACGCCTCAATCCTCCAGGAAAGGCAATACATAAGCGATCATCTCTGAGTCGGTCTGCTCTAGATCTGAGTAAGACTCTCCACACTGGAAATCTTCAACTCATCTGGGCCCGCTCTGGCGCAAAATCGGACGAATCACCTTCGTCTCTCAAACCGGGTAGACTAGCTATCATCTGCCTCATATCTGCCTGAAAGTTCCGGCAATCTCAGCTCGTAAGCTCCGAAAGCAACATCCTGTCAATCTCAGCAACAGCTGGTCCATCTGTCTGCACGATAGGCGACATCACAATCTCTGAGGTATGCTGTACATCAACAGTCTCCTCTCAACTGGCAGCTCTAACAATGGCCCGATCATCCGGTGCAAGACCAAGCACTCGCCTCCACTAGAGGTCACAATCCACAACGCTAACTCGAGACGTTCCCATGTCACCAGAAAACACAAAGGTCGGCCCTCGTACCAAACGAGCTCACACCGGCCGTAACCCTAGCAGCAGCCCAAACTGCGCTCAAACATGGTGACAGGAACCTCAGTCGAGTATCAAGGAGAGCACATTAATGGCAAGAAAGGAAACAACAGATCCAAAGTGGATACATGATCATAGGAAGGAACATCATCAATGGAGGTATGATCATGAAACTAATAGAATCGGGGATCTCAAACGGATGTATAATCCAGGATATGAAGAGAATCACTGATCTCGAAAAATATGCACATCCTAAGGTTCCTTAAGCGGAGTGGCGTGTCGTAAGTATGCCGCGGAACATACCAACGGTACGTCACTCTACTTTAGTCACCTAATCCATCAACCAAGGGTCATCCTAATACGACAAAAGTTCGGGTCTAATACCCCCTCGACCAAGTCTAAGTTCCGTAAGGTCAAGCCTAAGTTCCGTATATAAATAACTCCCTAGGCTCCACATAGTCAAACTTAGACTCGAATCAAGGTCAACCTAGCGCTCTGATACCAACTTTGTCACGACCCGAAAGAGCACGTGACTGGCCCTTGAACCATATGAAGTCTATAGGACTCCATCTGATTCAAGTAAGCCAAAAGCCCAGAAATCTAAAACCCTTTTAAGATTAAGTAAAGTAAACTGGTTTAAGGAAGTGAAGAAATACAGGTTTGAAATCAAGGTTTTTAAATAACTAAGCCGAAGGTACGTTTTGAAATCAATAAAGTCTTTTCTAAAAATTTCGGCAGAGTTTCTTTTGTAAAACTGGCCCCGAATGGGGTAAAACAAGAATAACGATATATATGCAATGATAAAGGCATCCCCAAGCGGGAGCTAGCTCTTCGTCAATCGACGGTCACAACCACACAATGATATAATAATGTACAACGCCAAGTGGCGAGGATCAAATCCAAAAGAAAGCTCAAAAGCAACAGTAAAACCAGTCTGTATATGATCCAAGTCCGTATATAATCCATGTCTGTATGTATGTGGAACCCGTCCACTCGTCACCCACTGACGATAAGCATCAAGTATGCGAGTATGAGGATATAAACAATATCATGGAAAATCATCATGAAAACCCGTGCCTAGCATCGACACGTAAATCCTCATCCATATGGGGCTCCGTCTGCGGTATCGGCCCCCGGCAGTACGAGTCAACCTATGTCCATCTCTGGGCTCTGTCTGCGGTATCGGCCCTCGGCCCCCGGCAGTACGCCCATCTCTCGGCTCCAGGCGGTATCCCCCGGATATCCGCCGAGCTCAAATACAATCACCGGTAGGTACTCGCCCGCCTCCAGGCTCAATCGGCATAACCCATCGATCATCTCGCCGAGGGGAACCATACCGGGCCCACCACGAACCCGCAAACGGTACATCACCTCCTCGAATCGGGTTTCAAGCACACGTCTCAGCACCGAGAAAACGCGTGGTGGACGCACCGAAATATCATATCACGAGGTACCGGGTTTTCATAAAAGTGCCTCTTTTCTTAAATAACCCCACGGTCCTCAAAAACCAGAAATCACATGAAAATCCAACATCATGAAGTAAATCCAATGCGACGTGCTATGCAGTCAATCCATGATGTATGCGACATGTAAAGAACAGTAATCATATCGGAAATCATGCAACATGGAATAGTAATGTGCATATGTCGAAGGAAGAATCATCTCATGAATGCAATAGTACTACAGTGTAGTGGCATGGCAATTATCGATGATGAAGTGTGTGAGCCGGCACATAGTGTACGTGAAACATACGCATCATCGATAATGGTGCTGGTGTCCTAACAGCATGATAATAATATAGCAATGAACATATGCCAGCAATGCGAGTAGCATGAAAAAGCAGATATCTAGTAGTCAACACCACAGTGAAGTATCTACTATGCAACTACATCTAAGTATCAGGTCAATCAGGAGGGGTAGGTGTGAAAACCTCCTAAATCTGAGTCGGCATATATGTAAAGATATATAGTCGGTGATCTCGCCTCAATGTCATATCATAAGATATCCTCGAGTTATGAGTGCGGATCTACAATCAATATCGGCTCGTACGGTAAATCGTCGTACGGCATCCCCAATAGCTGGGTAGGGGTCAACATCTCACTGTCTCATCACATAACAGATATCACCATCATCAGATCATATAGTCTGGAGTACTACTCTATGTCTAGTACAAAACGGTAACATCAGTAAATATGCATGCGGGGGTAAACACATATCCCAAGCCCGCAAGAAGCACAAGTCATTTCCACATATGAATCGTATCAAATCACCGATCCCAGGGCACCAAGCCCACATCATCGACTCATCTCCAAAGTCATCACATATCATCAATCACAGTGCAAGTACAAGTGATAAGCAAGGGTGTGTGTATAGGTGTAATTCTATCCTAGGGTTCGCGACTATGAACTGCACTAGTCACTGCTAACCCTATACTATCCATAATACACCTAATATCACAATAACTACATAATAATCTATCTACGGACTGCGGGGGTGCTATACGCCATCCACCCGACTTCCCCCTGTAGATATAATCTACTCACTTGCATCATCAATTGCGGACATCACCACGCATTTGCTTGTCGTCCCGAAGTCTTCATGGGTACCTACACATCAAATATCGTATATGCGCATTAAACCAAATCCAAGCTAAAACGGCGCATGAAATCCAAAACGATACGATAAGGGGGCCTATAGGTGAGAACCTATGGCACGCCTCCAAAACCACATATAAATCCTCTATATCGTCGTATAAACGCCCAATAGTCGAGGCAAAACACAATCCACCATTTCAGAAATGAAAATACGGAATACGGAGACACGAATCCAAAATAGCAACTTAGGATATATGTCCCAGATTTCACCCTAGATAGAATCTGTCAAAACTAGAAGTACCCAGGGCCAAGAATTGAGGAATTGGGGGCATGCATGCAAAACGAGGAATTTCCTCACTGGTCTGGCCGCAATTTGCGGCCAGAAAGGAGATTTTCGCGGCCTCAGTTTAGAATGGGGAGCTAGGGTTTTGGGTGTTGCCTCTATGGTGCCTGCACATCTCAATTTACACACAATATTATTTTAGGGTTCTCGGGGTGTTAGCAGATTCTAATTAACAGTGACAGATTCCAGTTTTTCCCCGATATTGGTTTCAAAAATCCGTATTCTGGTTCAAGCTTCAGGTTTTGGGCTCCAAGTCAAACACTAGGGTGTTGGTAAGACCTCTACTGAGCTCAATTTCATAACATAACACCAATTTCCCTCAAACCCTAACTAGGTTTTCACCAAGTCCATTATATCACACAATATCGATTAAAAACTTGCATAGGGGTATAAGAAAAGCTAAAACTAAGATAATGGTTCAGAATTTACCTCCATTAGCAACTCAAGAAAATTCTTGAGTTGCCCCTAGTGGCCAAAATCCTTGCTTCTTTAGCTCCATGTGTAGATCTAGGGATTTTGCACATTTTTAATGAAAGGAGATTGGGGTTTTGGGGTTGTTTTAGAGATGAAGTGAGGAGTTGAAGGTGGAGGAAGAATGAGGCTAGGGTAGCAGCAGCACAAGGAGGAAGAGGGGGAGAAAATGATGGGAGAATGGCTAAGTCTCAAGGTCAATGGTACCCCATGTCTCTCTCTCACCTACCCTCATCATTTCATTTTCTCTTTTCTTTTATTTTTCCTTTTTCCTTCAAAACCGAAACCTTCTCACATCTATAGTAATCCCAAAAGGAAACCATGGCTAGAAAAATGCACAAGTGTAGAAAAAAAGTGATATGTGCAAGTTTTGCACAAAATTGCCAAAAAAACCCGATTAGCGATTTTAATCGCGATTAGCACTAAATTAGTGTCAAACTAATCACAAAAACTTAAAAATTTCATAATTCACTAATTTACCCTATTTTAGAATTTTCCGAAATTTTTCAAAATTTTTCTAACATTTTTCCTATTTATTTGCATTTAATATTAAAATAATCAATAAAATAATATTAAATTATAAAAATTCCCAAAATTAATATTTTATATTTTTGAAAATGTTACAACTTTTTTTTTCGGTCGGTTGTATATGATATAGCCGGGTTATCGAATCAAGTGTTGATTCGATAAGTCGATACATTGAATGTTAGTCGGTTATATGTGATATGACCGGATTATTAAGTCAAGTGTTGATTTAATAATTTATTGTATAATTGTATATTTGATATACTAGTTTACATTAACTAACACATGTTCACTTAGGGTTTTTTCTCACATGTACACATCTTTACTATATATATGATATATATTAAAATGTGTTATATTTTTGTATCATGGTTGATGATACATCATCCATGGGTGTATGAGACTTACACTATGCTAATTTTTAGTTTGGGTTTTTAATATCTAAAGTAATTACAAAATCAAGTGGAGGATTAGAAAATGCATGAAGCTTGTGGAAGCTTGTGGAAGCTTGTGGATGCATTGACTAATTCAACTTGAGTTTGTTTTTACTATGGATATTTCTTAACCCAACCATAAACTTTAGCCATGGTTATGGCTCTACAAGGGTTAGTATATGATACTCACTCACCATGGTTAGACTTCTCACTTGATGATTATCCTCATCTCTTTCTTTTCTTCTTCTTCTTCATTGTTAAGAAAGAAAAAGCTTGCTAGGGTTTGATCAAAAAGTGAGAACTAAAGTGAGAAATAAAAATCCAAAGAGAACCCACTTCCTATTTCTCCATGCTCTACTAGACTAGCACTTTAGTATAGGGTGTTTGCTTCACTAATTCTCAAATTAGTGAAGTAGTAGCTTGAGTCGGAATTCCCTCGACGTAGATCATCTTCGGCCTCGGAGACTTCAAGCAAGGTCGCATCTTTCGTCTCGTGAAGCCATGCAAGATCCCGGGAGAACCTTGATCGCAGCGAAGGGACTTCAACCAGGAGCTATAGAAGTAAAGGACCGATCTACAAAGGTTGTATATCGTGATCCCTTAGAAGTAAAGTTGTTTACTTACTATTATTTTCGCCTAAACTCTAGTATACGATCTTGCTTAGGGTTGTTCGGCACATAAAAATTTAATTTTGGCATGGTCGATGCCTTGTAGAGCCTTGTTAGTGTGCCTAGTAACCCTACAGCCCGGTCTCGATACTCCTACGACTAGGGACATTTTAAGAATGTGCTTATTGACCCCCAACTCCCACGTATGTGATCGCCATCACAGTGCTGGCAGTCAAGCAAGAATCATATAGGCTCTATCAACATGTATATGATGATAAAGACAAACCAGATAGCATACTATCTTCTTGAGTAAGACTGTTTCATCGGTATAGGTCCTGCCTCAATCATCATAATCATAAGTCCGCAACTACGATAATTGCCTTGAGGGCACTGTAGCCAACAGCTGTTACGTCCAGCTAGTACCGCTGACTTGTAGGTAACTGATGTGATCATTACCTACTGTTGGCGTATTAACGAGTCTTTAGAGTCCCACACAGAGGTTTCCTAGCTCAAGCGAAACAAAGTAGGGCACATATGCTGATATGTGCGGGAGCCTGATTAAATACGAGTATGTGATACCGTATTCTAATCTGGATACATTTGATATCGGTTAGGTTATATATGATATAACCGGATTCTTGAATCAAGTGTTGATTTGATATGTGATAAATGATATTAGTCGGTTATATGTGATATAACTGGATTATTAAATCAAGTGTTGATTTAATAATTTGATATATATTTATATTTGATATAATTATATATTAACTAATATTAAGCTCACTAATTATTTTCTTCTCTTTATATATATTAATATATATATATATATATTTGGATTAATCTATTTTGTGAAAATAGATTAAGAGGAGGAAAATGAGAGATATTTTGGGCATGGGTGAAGCATGGTTTTATTCATTATTTTATTCATTTGCATTCACTATTGAAGTATGGTTGCATTTTATTATTGTGAGAAATTCCATGCTTCAATAAGTGAGATGAGAGAGTCATTCTTTATCACTTGATCATTTTTGCCTTAGCTCATTCTCTAGCTCTCTCCATCTTCTTCATCTTCCTCCTCAAAGTCCTAACCCTTACATGACTTGTGAACCCTAGGGCTTTAGAAAAATCCTAATGAGCTAAAACACCTACTCTAGATTAACACTTTAGAATAGGTTGTTTACTTCACTAATAGGAGATTAGTGAAGTGGTAGCTTGGCCTAAAGAAACTTCGGGTGGATCATCTTCGATACGAAGATCGCGAAGCAAGCTCGATCCGTTCTTCAAGTGGAGCATAGAGGAGTCATAGGGACCACTACCCGGAGCTATAGAAGATAAGGACTTAATCTACAAAGGTTGTAGTCTTTTTCTCTTAGTGTAGATTTTTCTCTATGATCATATTAATCCTAATACTCTAGTTAGATTCTAGGTTAGTGTAGTTTAGCACCAAGAATTTTTTTAAATTGCATGCTTGATGCCGGATAAAATACAGTGGTGGTGTTAGGATACACTTTCAACTCTCACCGTACATTAATTAAAAAATATCTAAACCTATCCCTTAAGAACATTCGTGCTCAAATAGGACAGAGGAAGGTCATGGGTAATCTATTGCTCATCCGCATTTTTCTTGTAGTGTGTAGGAAAGTGCGACTATGGAAAGTGGCTACTTAATTAGGCCCTCCATTTCGGTGATTCGTATAGCGGATACCTCCCGCTTACCTGGTACTTACCTGGCCACAAGATTGATAAGGAGGAAGTAGAGGTCTGATCCTACGACTTATCCTTTGGAAGTCTAGGAGCGGTCTAGTGACTTGATTTAGGTGACCCTAGTTCTAGGGATTGAGTGTGCATTTTTTGATTTATTGAATCAAGCCTTAAGTCTGACTATTTTTCAAAACAAACCTTCTTAAAAGAGTTCTCACATATCACATGCTGCAATGTGCACTAAACCTGCTTAGTGCATGATCGGCTGGACATGGGATTCTAGTGCCCGTCTTGTCCGCGTTTTTTCTATCGACTCTGAAGTTGGTATTTCTTCATCTTCTATTTCCCCTTCTCCCGAAATGGATGGATCTCTATCAGGATTTAACGATACCACCCTGCCACCACCCATAGGTGCGCAGAATCTGCCGTGCATCTCTCTTCAAGAAAGATGCTATCCCGTACGTGGACTCCTTCTTACTTGTCTGTCTCTTCCATCGGCCAATGGGGATAATTTCGAAATTAAACCCCACTTCATCAACCTGTTACTCAAATTCCACGGGCGTGAATCTTAAGATGCATACATTTTTATAACCAAATTCGAAAACGTATGTGCAATGATGAGCACAACCCAATGTTTCCCCCAATCAGAGCAAAGCTCTGTTTTGAAATTCAAAATTTCAAAATTGAAGCAACGCTTCAGATCCAGTGCTAGCCGCGCTACACGCCACGTGTCAAACATAGATGAGCTAGTGCCAGGTGCGCTGCGCCGTAGACAATGCACCCCCAATCAGTGCAAATCTCTCTTTTGAAATTCAAAATTCAAAAATTGAAGCAACGCTTCAGATCCAGCGCTAGGCGCGCTGCGCGCCACGTGTCAAACACGGATGCGCTAGCGCCAAGTGCGCTGCACCCTAGGCAGCGCATCATGAGTACTCTAGTGCTAGGCGCGTTGCACGCCACGTGTCAAACGTAGGTGTTGTGCGCTCTGAGCAGCGCACAACGTGCAAAGCACGGGTGCGCCAGCGCTGGAATTATAAAATCCCCCACTGTTAGATCAAAAGATCTAATAATAATGATAAATCATTAATTAACCAGAATTAAAATTCTGTTATGGAAAGATTTTCTCAATCTTGTTAAACACAAGAAGATTGCCTTCTATAAAACAGAAGCCCTAAGATCAAAGATCCAACGGTGGGGAAACATCCCTAAATCAATCAGAGAAAATCTCTTTAACTGATTTAACAAATCAATTTGCCCTATATAAAGGCCCCAAGACTTCAAGTCTGATATAGAGAAACCCCCCTATAAACTTTGAGAAAACTCAAAGAAAGAACAGCAAGCTCTCAGCAAAAGAAGATTTTTTCTTCAAGGTAAAAAAATGGTGATGAATAAAGAAATGAATTCATCTCATAATTAAAAATAAGAACTATCTTCTTAAAAGATCATAGATCTACAAAGACCAAGGTCTTTCATAAAAGAGATCAAAAGATCTCATCACATAATAAAGAAGAACACATTCTTCACACAGATCATTGATCTGTAAATACAAAGCCCTTTCAAAATAAGAACTGTTTTTCTTGAATCTTGAGACAAAGTCTCTTTTAAAAGAACATAAACTTGTTCACTGATCATAAAATTGATCAAATGCACTTTGTGCTATTGAAATGCGCCTTGCGCTCTTAAACAACGCTTCTGCGCTCCTTGGATCAGCGCCAAAATGCGCCACGTATGCAACTTGCACTTTGCGCTTTTGAAATAGCGCACTGCACTCATGGGCTGGCGCTCAGCGCCAAGCGCACCACGTGTCACTCACATGTGCGCCATTAAATTAAAAGCGCAATGCGCTCATGGACCAGCGCTCAACGCTCACAAACAGGCATCTGCGCTCATCATCTGGCGCCTAGCACAGAGCGCAACACTTGTCCCTTACATGTGCGCCACGTGGCAGAAGCGCATTGCATTGGCGCAAAACGCCTAGCGCACCATAGGTTGCGCTGACAGAACACATATTTTTCTTTAATGAGCGAGAGCTCTGATGATTGTTTTGCATTCAATATAAGACAAAAGAAAAGATTTTTTGCCAAGATCTAATGCTCCGCATTATTAAAAGGGCCAAGCCCAAATAAAGGCTCAATAGCCAGAATAAAATGTTAAACATTTTAACCTGATTGGATTTAGCCCAATATTTAGCCATAAGTCCTCAACTTATATTTACTTGAGCCTATCTGCTCATGAATACTTAACAGATCTTAGTCCCAAATTGGACTACAGATCGTTCAACCAACTCACACCGGTTCGAAGGTACATCTCTTTACTCCTCTGATATTTGTCATTTTAATCTTTCAACGTCTTCAGAGAGGTGACGGGTCCCGACAACCATACATTTCATAGACTATGACGTCTTTAAACTGGACTGTGGGGTCCTTAAACTCACGGACTATGATGTCCTTAACCTTGGACTGTGGGGTCCTTAAACTCACGGGCTACGATGTCCTTAACCTCGGACTGTGGGGTCCTTAAACTCACGGACTACGATGTCCTTAACCTCGGACTGTGGGGTCCCTTTAAACCCACGGACTACGATGTCCTTAACCTCGGACTGTGGGGTCCTTAAACACACGGACTACGATGTCCTTAACCTCGGACTATGGGATCCTATTAAACCCACGGACTACGATGTCCTTAACATCGGTCTGTGGGGTCCTTAAACTCACGGACTACGATGTCCTTAACCTCGGACTATGGGGTCCTTAAACTCACGGACTACGATGTCCTTAACCTCGGACTGTGGGGTCCCTTTAAACCCATGGACTACGATGTCATTAACCTCGGATTGTAGGGTCCCTTTAAACCCACGGACTATGATGTCCTTAACCTCGGACTGTAGGGTCCTTAAACTCATGCACTACGATGTCCTTAACCTCGGACTATGGGGTCCTTAAACTGTGGGGTCCCTTTAAACCCACGGACTATGATGTCCTTAACCTCGGACTGTGGGGTCCTTAAACTCATGGACTATGATGTCCTTAACCTCGGACTGTGGGGTCCTTAAACACACGGACTACGATGTCCTTAACCTCGGACTGTGGGGTCCTTAAACACACGGACTACGATATCCTTAACCTCGGACTGTGGGGTCCCTGTAAACCCACGGACTATGATGTCCTTAACCTTGTACCACCATGTCCTTAAACTGGTAATCGGCCACAATGTCCCTAAACTAAACAATAGAGCCTAAATGCCCTCTTGTTGGATCTAAATGATCCCGTAAAGTTGATCTTAGTGTAAAATTAGACTAACGTATCCTTAACAAACGTTTATGTTGATCTTAGTCTCAAATAAGACTAACGTATCCTTAAACCCAAACCAAAACCCAAATCTAAGAAAATACGGATTTGGACTAATCCACGCCATATGGGCGACAACATAAATTTGTCTCCGTATACAATCCATGGGCAACCATAAACAAAACAAACACCCACGACACAAAGTGACCATCTGGAGAAGGAGAAAGTTGTTACCGCAATGCGGTTGCGTAATTAACTGCAGGGGCTTGCGCCTGCAGTGAAGAGCGTCCTCACAATCAAAAATTCCTCAAACGAGGGGGAATCTAACGAAGTCTGCTACATCGGCCGTATCCGTTTAAACCATCGATACATGGTACCATAAATCAACTTGGCATCTTCGGAGAGGTGGACGGATAGCACCAATTAGCATCTGCCCCGAAATTCAGGCGAGACGCCCGCCGCGTTTTTGTCCGCGTCTTTCGGCGGGGAACAGATTCTGGCACGCCCGGTGGGACCTTTTCCTCTTTCCACTCCACACTTCGTGTGTCGCATTCGCGAACGAATCGCGTTTTGGTATGGTTTCTTTTGGGTTCGAGATACTAAGATTTGGTGCCTTGTTGGGTGTAGAAAACGAAACATCAATGGCGTCTACTTGCGCGAAGTGTTCCAGCTGCAACTGCAACTCGCGTTCCGCCTCATCTGGGGCCATAGGTTATGGACCTCAGGCGGCCTCCCTGTTCACGATGCCGGTGGACCAAGTAACTCAGGCCACCACTGGGCTGTTCTTTGGGACTATTATCCCACCCATGAGCTTCAATGCCCCGATGTTGCCGCATGAAGCCCCAAAGAAGTCGGTCTTCGATCGACTTACCACTACTGCGACCCCTCTCAACGGGTTGTCCAGCTCCGGCGCCTCAGCTTTCGCCAGATTAGGCCAAAGTTCATATGGACCCATGATGAAGCCTGTAATTCCAGAAAAGGTTATTCCAAAGAGGATAGTCATCCCTGCTCCCGAAGTCGTCAAGGTAGCTTCTCCTGCCAAAGAGTCGGTCTACACAAGACTGACTGTTCTGGCTCCCGCTCCAGTCGAAGTCCTCAAAGCTACTTCACCCGCCCGGAGGTCTGTCTTTGACCGTTTAGACACTGCTGCTCGACGGACGTCGGTCTTCAAGAGGCTGGAACCAGCGGTGCCTCACCAAAATAGGGGGCTTGACGAAGTCACCCCTCAAGCTGAAACAATCCCAACGGCTCGACACGCTCGACGTCTCCACTGGCGCCGAGTAAGGAAAGCTGGGGGCAATTCCCCCTCTGGGCTAACTCCACCAGCCCCAATGATGGAAGTCAACGCAGTTGTTCCAACTTGGAACAGCTTCGAGCTGCTTAACAGGGTGCGTAGGAATTCACCCACCGCCGTACTGAAAAGATCTCCCCCACCCATGGGGAATGTTACAGAAACAAAACCGGAGCAGCCCCCTCAGCGACTCTCTTCCAAAATTTACAAAGTCTGGCGACAGGTTCAGGACTCAGTAATTGATCAAGATTACCCTCGCCGACAGAAGAAGGTGAAAGTTCAGCAAGAAGAGAACCGTCCTGCCAATCCACAAAAGAAGATAGCTACTTGGGTGCCCGCTGCAACGTCCCCCTCGACTTCAACTGCTCAAAAGAGAAGGAGGCCAGAGAAAGCCTCTGTGACTACGGCAGACCACAAAGACACTGATCCCAAACGCTCCAAGTCTGGGGGCATAATGGTGCATACTGTTTATATGGCTTCCGGAAAGGAGGAAAGTCGTGCTTCTACGGGTCACTATCCGCTCACCCGATCCGTAACAAAAGCCCAGGAGCAGCAACAGAAGCTTCAGGAAATGCTAACGCAAATGGCCGCATTTACCGGGCCAAAAGAAAGCCCTGAGGCGTCATCGGAGTAGCGTCCTGAACAAGAAACTGATGCTGACTTCCTCCGCAGAGTCCTCGAAAAGAAGGATAGAGAAGCAGCAAAAAAAGCGTCTAATATAATATGAATGGAGCTCCTCTTCCAAGACGTGGTCGGGATGATGTTGCAACCAGAACCTCCGGCTGAAGACCCTCCTATCATCATTGAAGACGACAGAGGGGAGACATCAAACCTTCCTCCGGCTCTTTCAGCAGCCAAAGAGGAAACTATTTCCAAGGTCGCTCAGGATGACTATATTGCTCAGCAAATACGAGCTCACCAGGCGAATGAAGCGGCCGGCCAAGTCGTTAAAACTGGGCATCCATATCCAGGCTGGTATGACCAAATAAAGTACCCACCGGGATATACGATCCCTAAATTCCATGTATACAAAGGGATGGGCAATCCCCACCAGCATGTTATCCAGTTCAGGGCTCTTTGCGGCAACACCGGAGGTGATGATAAATTGATACATCACCAATTCGTCGGCAGCGTGTCGGAGACGGCGTTCGAGTGGTATTCTGAACTTCCAAACGACTCCGTCAAGACTTTCGCAGAAATGGAGCTATTATTCACCCAGCGATTTGCGAGTGCTAGTGAACGCACCCTAATAACGGCATTGATCAATGTCAGGGTGAAGCCAGGTCAGACATGGGTTCAATACGCAATACGATGGCGGAATCTGTGGTCGAAATGCGAACAACGCATCAAAGAAGCACCGGCGGTAGGTATGTTCGTAGGCACTCTGGACCCTCATGCAACTATTTCCCAATTCATGATGTTCTTCAAGCCGACCACGTTCCAAGCCTTGATCGACAAATTGGCCCAAATGGATCAGATGGGTCATAGACTGTCGCCACCAAAGCCAGAGCCTCGGAAAGAGAAGGGAAAGGGGAAAGCGACCGTCGTCGCCAATGCTCAGCAACAGCCCAGTGGTCTAAGACCAGTTGATCGCCAAAATAACAAAACTCGATCTCTCGAAGATAAAATGAGATGCCCTTACTCGTTCCCTCTAGACAAGACGAAGAGGTTATTCGAGCTTGCACTGCGCAACAGGCTCATCACTCTGCCGGAGCCAAGACGCCCAGTGCAACCAGGCGACATTAGCAATCCTAACTATTGCCCTTATCACCGAATGTTGGGCCATCCGATCGAGGATTGTTACATCTTCAAGAGCAGGATAAAAGATCAGTACCAGCAGGGCAAATTCGTATTATCCGAGAATTGGAAGGTGAACCCGCCTCGGCCACACACTCCCAAGAAGACGGATACACCGGGGGCATCATGCTTTTTCGTAGAAGAAGCTCCATGGGAGGTCGCTCATTCAGCCAAGACAAAAAGAATGCTGAAGGATCTCCAAACATGCCTGGCGATTAGGTGGAAAAATCCACTCGAACCCGAGATCATCGAAGGAATGTTAAAACCGCGTCCAACTCCAAAAATCGGTGGTGATAGCCAAAGCACTCACACCCAGCCGTCAAAATCTTTGAAGAAGAAGAAGAAATCCAAGAAGCCCGTGAAGCCTGGTGACAAGTGCACGGACCTGCAAAAACACATTGACGCGCTGGAAGAGTATAACCAGAAGGCGCGGGCTCCAGTCACACTCCAAGAGTTTCTCAGCCACGTCCTTGAGGACGGAGATGATGGAGAAGACTCGTTGGATGAATCTAAAGATTACGTGGCATGTTGCCATGTGATTTCTCACTCGTCGATAGACGATGAAGAAGCTCCTTGCACCGAGAAACTGGGGGCAAATCCTAAACCGGAACTTCTAGAGCCGTCAGACGAAATGATTGATGCATTCCTGAACGAAGCTCTTCTTAAAAGAAAAGCTGCTCGAGAGCGTAAGATGACCATATTCGAAAAGGCCAAACGTCGGCGATTGGACGATCGGGTTGAAACACTCCAGCCAGATCAAAGTACATCCGTCACAAACAAAAACAGGTTCAAGACGAGGAAGAGGTTCGCTAAAGCCATATCAATGGGAATGAAGCTGCCACCTTCCGGTGGAAATATTCTTAGTGAAGCAGAAACACATCCTAGCTACTGCTTATATCATCGAAAGATCGCGCACCCCATCGAAGAGTGCAACGCTTTTAAAAGATGGTGGAAAGGATATGTTTCTCACCGGCAAAATTTCAAACGGATGAAACGAAAAACTCGTCGGGAGCAAAGAAGTACGACCGAGGAGCGTAAAAGAACCACCGGCAACTGTCGCATGGTCAACGCCGGGGGATCGCAAGTTCTCACCTTCGGGAGCGACTCTGACGAAGAAATGACTCTTGGCCCTCTCTTTAAAGAGTCCACCTTGGGAAAAGAGGAAGAACCGAACACCTGTGAAAATATTCAGCTGCGCAATCGTACGCTGCCCGAAAAGAATCTTGGGCCCTCGAACAGTGGGTCAAATAGAAAAGATAAGGAGAAAGAAAAATTCCCTGAGGATATCATTCTTGATGACCAAATCATCGAAAAGCTGACAGCCAAAGACCCGCCAAAGAAAAGTAAGGTGGACTACAACGTTCTGGCACACTTGAGAAAGCTACCTTCGCAGTTAAGCATTCTCGATGCCCTTCTGCTATCAAAAGAGGTGAGAGATTCATTGATCAAGGCACTACAAGAACCTGAGCAATTCCAAGCCTTCCTCGCCGAAGAAAAGATGAAGGACGAGCTGGAAGAAGTGCACACAGCCGATATCACAATCGGCGATGAAGATCTCCTCCTTGGGACAAGCGAGCACAATCGTCCCCTATATGTCTCCGGATACTGTCATGACATCAAGATAGGTAAAATCCTGGTAGACAATGGGACCTCCGTTAATCTCCTTAACGTAAGGGTGTTAAAGGAAATCTGCATGAGCGTTCAACACCTCGCTCGCGATAAAATCACCATCTCCGGATTTGATTCCCAGTCATCATGGACACTTGGGTCTGTAATATTGACACTACGCTTTGGGCTGCTTGTCACGGACATCAAGTTTCATGCCATTGACGCCAAGACATGCTACAATACTTTGCTCGGCCGGCCCTGGTTACACGAGTACAACATCATCCCTTCTACACAACATCAGTGTATGAAGTATTTCAAAGATGGTCTCGAGTACACTGTGACAGGGGAACTAAACCCGTTCTCCGTGAACGAAGTCCGAAAGTACGAAGACGCAAAATACTTCCTTCCAGATTTCGAAGACACAGAAAGATGTCGCAAATCGGAGGACAAGAACAAAGCTATCACCACTATTCCTGTCTTCGGGAGTGATACCGAGGAGGAAGAAGAGATAGTTTACTCAATTCCGCCCCAATACAACAAGCCGGGACCGTCCGCTCCTATGTTGATCTTCGGCAGCGACTCGGAAGATGAGGTCAATGACGTATTCTCTGCTCGGCCATCAATACAAACCTTCACTGACGAAGAGCAAAGTTTGAAAGTTGCCATGGTTCCGCCCAAGCATCATAAAGAACTAGACGCGCTTGATACTTACAGTGTGGAAGAACTGCAGACATTCTACGTCCCTCCCACGCGAAAAGGTGAAAAGGCGATCCTATTCTACCGATCCGGAGAAACCAAAGTGGAGAAGGAAATCTGGCATGGTGTGGATTCTACACTTGATAGGCTCCAGCCCATCCGTTTACCCAGTTATTACACGGACGGACTAAAGAGACCCTTGAGACGCCAAGGTGCATCTCTTAAGAAAACTGCGCGACAAGTACGGTTCTATAACAGGATTTGGAACGTTCTCGGAACTCAACGAAAGTTCCCCAACGGGAGAATGGAAACGACCGGGCTTGGATATGTCCAATCTAAGAAACGGGAGCTATTCCGCTACTGCTGCATCAAACATGACTTTGATGAAGAGGGAGATGCTCTATGCGAAGATGCTAACCCTAAAACAGAGCAAGCTCCCGCCGTGAAAATGTCCAATTAGTCGTTCGAAGAACAAATGGACAAGCTTATAAGGGAAGCTGGTCAAATGGTTCAAGACGACCATAATCGCAAAATGGCCATCTACGAGAAAGCCAGGACACAACGCCTCCTTCAACAAGCTGTGAAAAATGAAAATGCTCCTCCTTGTCAACCCGTTGTACAAAAAGCTCGACGCAGAGGCAGAAACAAACCAAAGATCGGGAAAGGCGTTCGACAGCGACAAAGCGGGTCCAAGAAGCCACGCGATCAGGAATCGAGTAGCCCGGATTCGTCTCTTATAAAAAAAGATGGGTCGAGCATATTCTTTCCCCTAAGACAAGACAAGGAAGATATTCGATCTTGTCATAAAACATCAGATGATAACACTCCCGGAGTCCAAGCACCCCCAGCAAGCAGGCGAAGTTTCTCACCCGGACTATTGCTCCTATCACAGGGCAATAGGACATCCTCTCGAAGACTGCTTCACATTTAAACACTGGGTAGAAGACCAGTATCAGCGAGGCAGGTTCGCTCTACCCAGCAGCTGGAGGATAACCCCGCCGCAGAAGCATGAACCCAAAGCCACGAGAGTAGAGCCGGATCAACATCGGTCTTCGAAGCGATCTCGTACTTGTCATATGATAATGTTGTCAGAAGAAGAGCCCGAGAATATGGATGAACTCCCCTGGTGCTTCGAAAACGATGATGACGATATAATCTCGGAATTCCCACCGACACCAAAAGAGCTGGAATATGGAATACATACTACTGTAGATAACCTCAGGAAAATTGATTTGGGGACGGCAAGTGACCCGCGGCCGATATTCGTCAGCGAGCTGCTGTCTGAAGAAAGGGTGGCTACACTAAAAGACGTGCTTATGCAGCATAGAGACTGTTTCGCATGGAACTATTCCGAGATGCCTGGATTAGATCCAGAGATTGTTGTGCACAAATTGGCGATATCTCCAGACGTCAAGCCGATCAAACAAGCGCCGAGAAGAATGCGGCTCGAGCTTGAGATGAGCATCAATGCTGAGGTCAAGAAACTAATCGACTCCGGTTTCATCAAAGAGGTTCAGTACCCTGACTGGATCGCCAACATCCTCCCGGTGATGAAGAAGAATGGGACGGTGCGCATATGTGTGGACTTTCGGGATCTCAATAAAGCCTGCCCGAAAGACGAATTCCCAGTACCAGTCACTGAGCTGATGATAGATAACACATCCACTCACGAAGTCTTCTCCTTCATGGACGGATCATCAGGATACAATCAGATAAAGATGCATCCCGAGGATCAGAAGCACACCGCTTTCCGGACCCTTTTGGGCATATTCTGCTACAAGGTGATGCCCTTCGGTCTAAAGAACGCCGGTGCCACCTGTCAGAGGGCCATGACGAAGATTTTCGATGACCTCATACATGAAATCGTTGGATTCTATATCGACGACCTCGTAGTAAAAAGAAAATCATACGAGGAACATTTAGAACATCTGAAGATCGTGTTTCAGCGCCTTCGGCAATACAACTTGAAAATGAACCCTTTCAAATGCGCGTTCGGAGTTTCCTAGGGTAAATTCCTAGGATTCATCGTCCGACACCGAGGCATCGAGATAGATCCGTCAAAGATCAAGGAGATTATGGAAATGCCTCCGCCAAGGACCCTCAAACAATTGCGGTCTCTCCAAGGGAAGCTCGCGTATATCCGGCGATTTATAGACAATCTCTCAGGCAAGTGCCGCCCTTACAGTCACCTGATAAAGAAAGGACCCGTTCGTCTGGGATCACAAATGCCAAAGCGCGCTGGACAAAATCAAACAATACCTACAGAATCCTCCAGTGCTAGCCGCTCCGGTCAAAGGAAAGCCTCTTATTATGTATACAACCGCCCTTGAAGGTTCCTTAGGCGCATTATGGGCACAAGAGAACGACCAAGGGAAAGAAAGAGCTCTTTACTATCTGAGTCAAGTTCTCTTGGGGGCAGAAAGCAATTACTCTCCCATTGAAAAACACTGTCTGGCGTTGATCTTCGCAATAACGAAGCTCAGACACTATGCATTGGCACATGAGGTCCATCTCATATCAAAAGTGGATCCCCTCAAATATTTGATGTCAAAGGCCATATTGACAGGACAACTCGCTAAATGGGCCCTGCTCTTGATGGAGTTCTCGATAACTTATCGGCCTCTTAAGGCAGTAAAAGGCCAGGCCATCGCCGACTTCCTCACTGAGCATCTGATACCTGCCGATTCTCCTTTGAACTGTGAATTGCCAGACGAACATGCATTTGACACGATCGACGGGGGCGATACCCGGTGGGAACTCTATTTTGACGGAGCATCTTCTATGAAGAGGCGCAAACAAAGCACCCCTATAATCAAATCAGGGGTAGGCCTCATCTTCGTGACTCCACAAGGAGGGATAATGCGCTTTGCCTTCTCCTTAACAGAGCCGAGGACGAATAATGAAGCCGAATACGAAGCTTTGATAGCAGGTCTTGAGATCGCTATCGACATGGGAATTGAAAACCTCCTTATATACGGAGACTCCCAGCTGGTCGTTAGTCAAATAAACGGCGACTACTAAACGTGCAAGCTAGAGTTAGTGAAGTACGGCGAGAGGGTGCAGCAACTGCTGACCCAAATACCTTCCTACACCCTGGAAAGCATACCGCGCGTGGAAAATAGCAAAGCAGATGCATTAGCCAAGCTGGCTAAAGAACTGGCTGACGAAAACCTCGATGACGTGAGGATCGTTGTGCAAAGCCGTCGGGTTCTTGAACCGGCAGAAATATCTCCAGAGTCGTCCGAAGAAAGGGGAGCGACCGAGCGAATGACTCTGCAAATAAAAGACCAGGAAAAGGTTGCGGATTGGAGAGAAGTCTTTATAGATTATTTCAAATCCCGTCGAACACCTGAGGATGCGTCCTCTAGACATCAGCTTATGAAACGAGCTCTGTCTTTTGCTTTCGTCAATAACACTTTATATAAGAGATCATTTGATTCTCTGTGGTTAAGATGCCTGGGGCCTGAAGAGGCAAAGAGAGTCGTCCAAGAAACTCATGACGGACTTTGCGGTTCTCACCAAGCCGGGCCGAAAATGAAGCTAAAGATCAAATGGATGGGTTATTATTGGCCTCGAATACGCGAAGCAGTGCCACTCGTACCAGATTCACGGGGACTTTATCCATCAGCATCAAAATCCACTACATCCAACAGTGGCTAGCTGGCCGTTCGAAATGTGGGGGACTGACATAATTGGCCCCATCGAACCAGCATCGTCCAGAGGACATCGATTCATCTTGGCGACAACTGATTACTTCTCCAAATGGTCAGAAGCAGTACCGCTAAGGGAAGTGAAGACGGAGAATATCCTCCATTTCTTCAAGACACACGTCATTTATCAGTTTGGAACTCCACGACGGATCATCTCCGATAACGGGCCAGCCTATAGAAGCAACAAGATCAGCCGCTTCGCACAACAGTATAACATAGACTGGAGATACTTCTCAGTCTATAATCCCCGAGCTAACGGTCTAGCTGAGGCTTTTAACAAGACCTTGACAAAGATTGTGAAAAAGACGGTGTCCCGAAATAAGAAGGACTGGCACGAGAGATTGCATGAAGCTCTCTGGGCATATCGAACTACGTTCAAAACGGCCACGAACACAACTCCGTACGCATTTGTATTCGGTACAGAGACGGTACTCCCCCTCGAGAAAGAGCTATCCTCTCTATGAGTGGCGGTTCATTACAAGCTAACGGACGAAGAGAATGCTCACCTTCGGCTGGAGGAGCTCGATGCCCTTGATGAAACTCGGCTCATAGCGCAACAAAATCTGGAGGCTTATAAAGCAAAGATGACACGTTCATATGAGAAATTTACTAGGCCGAGGACATTCCGCCAAGGTGAACCCGTGCTGGTGGTCAAAAGACCTATGCTCCCTAATCGTGCCAAACGGGGGAAATTCGAGCCAAACTATGAAGGTACATATATCATAGACAATGTCTACCAGGGTGGGGCCTATTTACTCATGGACATGCATGGTGAAAGTCCTTTCAGGCCAATAAACGGTCGCTTCCTAAAGAAATACTACGCCTGACGAGTCACGACCTAGGTCAATGGTAGATGACGACGACTATCTCCGCTCGCTAGCTTCCTAAGCCCAAACTCTATAAGTATTAGCCGGCTAACGGACCGAAACATCCTTAAACTAACAGTGGACCGAAACGTCCTTAAACTAACAGCGGACTGAAACGTCCTTAAACTAACAACGGACCGAAACGTCCTTAAAACTAACAACGGACCGAAACGTCCTTAAACTAACGATGGACCACTATGTCCTAAAACTAGCTGCTGACCGAGACGTCGATAAACAACTGTAGACTGCAGCATCCCAAGGCTGACACAAAAAAGAGAAAAGAATAAAAAAAAAGGAAAAGAAAAAAAAACGGTATGTCCATAAGCGAAAAAGGCACGGATGAAAACCCGAAAGGGCTCCATGAGTAAAAACAGCATGGCTACCGGCGAGTTTTGTGAAAACCCGCAAGGGCGCAATCTCGTTAAAAGACACTTGCAAGGTCCTCCCGACTTTATAAGGAGAAACCACCTGCGTGAGATCCTTACGACTCACAAGGGAGCAACACACTTAGGGATCCCCACGATTCCTAAAGAGAAATTACACTTGCGAGATCCTCATGACTCGTAAGGAGAACCCTCTTATGAGACCCTCACGGATCATAAGATTCAAAAGTCTTAAGCTACAGGGATCTGAACCTGTTCTTAAGCAGCCACCACAACCTCCAATACTGCCCTACAAGCGGCTCAACGCTGACCCTTATATACAATCCATGGGCGCGAATAAACATTTCCCTAACAAAGTCCCATCCGTGACTAGGGGTATGTCTACATGGTGAACAACCCTTGTAAGTCCTCTCGACTTATAAGGAGAAAACACTCTTGTAATATCCTTACGACTTATGAGAATCCATACACTTAGGGGTCCTCACCACTCTTAAGGAGAAAACGCACCTACGAAATCCTCACGACTTGCAGGGAGAAATACCTTTATGAGACCCTTACGGCTCATGAAGTCAAAAGCCTTAGTCGACAGGATCCTAACCATGTTCGCTAAGCCACCTTTGTTCAACATCGACAGAGGAAAATGATGATTCGCTCCTGGCAATATTCCAGTTGTAGCGGTACTGATGCCAAAATCGGTGTCTAACTCCATGCTTGCAGCAAAGAAGCTAGCGAGCCACACATGCATACGAAATAGCCGAAATGATGGGGCAACTTGCAGCAAAATCAGCAAGTAAAAATATATGCATGCAAATAGCCGAAATGATTGGGCAACTCGCAATAAAAAGAAGCGAATAAAAATAAAATAAATAGCCGAAATAATTGGGCACCGCGAAAAATAGCCGAAATGATTGGGCAATCGCGACCTTCGCGATATAAAAGCTGAAATGATAGAGCAACGCGGAAAGAAATAAAGAAAATGAAATTTATACCCTACAGGTGATATCACATCAATCCCTGTATACAATCCAGGGGCGCAAATAAAGGAAGAATCACACCTTCCCTCCCCAGGCTCCATCAGAAAACGAAGCCAAATCTCGACGGTTCAGGGATAGCCCAGAGATCATCAACAACGTTCCTCTCCATTCCAGTAGGATTCAGACGCTGCAATCAACCCTGGAGCTACGACAAAGCCCCTGCTCCAAATCTCGATGGTTCCCAGACAACCAGGAGACCATTTCGATATTCGTCCCATTACAACAGACGCAACGTCGTCCACATGACCCCATCTCGGAAATACGTCATCCAAATGATCCCGTCGCGGAAATATCTCATCCAAATGACCCCGTAACGGAAATACATCATCCACATGACCCTGTCACGGAAATACGTCATCCACATGACCCCGTCTCGGAAATACGTCATCCATATGACCCCGTCTCGGAAATACGCCATCAAAATGACCCCGTCGCGGAAATACGTCATCCAAATGACCCCGTCTCGGAAATACGTCATCCATATGACCCAGTCTCGGAAACACGTCATCCAAATGACCCCATCGCGAAAATACGTCATCTATATGACCCCGTCTCTGAAATACGTCATCCACATGACCCCGTCTCGGAAATATGTCATCTACATGATCCCGTCTCGGAAATACGTCATCCACATGACCCCGTCGCAGAAATACGTCATCCAAATGACCCCGTCTCGGAAATACGTCATATACATGACCCCGTCTCGGAAATACGTCATCCAAATGACCCCGTCGCGGAAATACGTCATCCACATGACCCCGTCTCAGAAATACATCATCCACATGACCCCGTCTCGGAAATACGTCATCCACATGACCCCGTCTCGGAAATACGTCATCCACATGACCCCGTCTTGAAAATACGTCATCTACATGACCCCGTCTCGGAAATGCGTCATCCACATGACCCCGTAGCGGAAATACGTCATCCATTTGACCCCGTCGCGGAAACACGTCGTCCACATGACCTAGTCTCGGAAATACGTCATCCATATCACCCCGTCGCGGAAATACGTCATCCACATGACCCCGTCGCAGAAATACGTCATCCACATGACCCCGTCTCGGAAATACATCATCCATATGACCCCGTCGCGGAAATACGTCATCCACATGACCCCGTCGCGGAAATACATCATCCACATGACCCCATCTCGGAAAAACGTCATCAAAATGACCCCGTCGCGGAAATACGTCATCCAAATGACCCCGACTTGGAAATACGTCACCACATAACCCCATCTCGGAAATACGTCATCCACATGACCCCGTCTCGAAAATACGTCATCCATATGACCCCGTCGTGGAAATACGTCATCCATATGACCCCGTCGTGGAAATACGTCGTCCACATGACCCCGTCATGGAAATACGTCATCAACATGACCCCGTCTCGGAAATATGTCATCCAAATGACCCCGTCGCGGAAATACGTCATCCAAATGACCCCGTCTCGGAAATACGTCATCCACATAACCCCGTCTCAGAAATACGTCATCCACATGACCCCGTCTCGGAAATACGTCATCCACATGAACCCGTTTCGGAAATACGTCATCCACATGACCCCGTCGCGGAAATACGTCATCCACATGACCCCGTCGCGGAAATACGTCATCTACATGACCCCGCCCCAGAAATACGTCACCCAATGACGCCGTGAAATGCGGATAACGTCAATCTCATTAAACACTTACGGGTCCTCTCGATTCGTAAGGAAGAAAACTCTCTTATAAGATCCTTACGACTTATAAGGGAAAACATACTTAGGAGTCCTCACGATTCCCAAGAAGAAAATACACCTACGGGATCCTCACGACTCGTATGGAGAAAAGTCTTTATAAGACCCTCACGGCTCATAAAGTTGAAAAGTCTTAGGTAGCAGATCTAAACCTGCTTCCTAAGCCATCACTACCCCTCGAAGAAGCCGAAACAAGATGCTCACCCTATCATCCGTCGGCTATGTTTTCTAAGGTGACATGCTGATAACAAAAGAAAGAAGAAAGCGACAACGAGAACATTTGATTCGCATTTGATTAAGCGTTCGAAGCATACCCGTTCATCCATGTGCAAAAAGATTTAGTACATAAAATAAAACATGCTGAAATGAGGAATTTGCCATTCATACTTCGAAAAGTTCTTACAATCACGAAAGCAGTAAACGAAAACATCATCAATATGATTACAGTGGAAAAACCTCAGATCCAGGGCATGGATTGAGGAATTCGAAAGTAAGGCCGTCTAGAATCTTTCTGGCCTTTCTGACCATTCTCGTGTGCATCCTCTCGTGCTCACGAGTGTCGAGATCCTCGCCAATGTCCCCCTCCCTTTGATAAGAAGCGATTATCGTCGTCAGTTGGAAAGTTTGATGCAGAATATCAATGAGATTATCTCGCCGCTTCTTCGAGATCAACCCCGACAGGTACACAAAATGCACCTTGTCTTCGGCATCATCCAGCGCATTAAGCGGCATGGCCTCATGAAACCCAGGAAGTTCTCTCTAAATTGCTTCCACTATGATTTTCAAGAGAGCAGAACTGTAGGGTTTCCTTATCACCTCGTATAGGGTTTGGAAGCATCACACATGCCACAACTTTGATTTTATGAGGTGCTAAGTAAACTTAACTAGGAATCAAACTAGAAATATTGAGTAACAATTCTTAGTATCACATATAAAAGATTATCTATCACTAAGTGGAGAGACTATAACCTTTATAGACCTCCTCGGGCGACTTATTGGATCTCCTAAGGTTTTGAACGGCTCGCTTGAACGCTTCCAAGTCCACGACGATCCACCCGAAGTCCTTTGCTCAAAGCTTGTTGCTTCACTTGATCTATGAAATCCTTGAAGCAAACACCCTACACAAAGTAGCTTGAGATGTGTAGGATGATGAAGTGGTTTATGTTCTCACTTAAAACCCTTTATTTCTTTTAACCTCACTCAATTTTAGAACTCAAGAGAGAGCTAGAGAGAGGAAGATGAAGATGGCAATTCTTTTCTTTTGGATGAATAATAATTCATAAGGATAATGAGAGTGAGAGAGAGAGATATTATAACACAAACCATGGTTAATATAAATATCTAGATATTTTGTGATGAGTTAAAGAGCAAAGGAAATTAACCAAGGTTAAGTCAATGGTCAACCAAGAAAGTGTGTAGAAACAATGAGTCATTTGTAAAGAAATGAGTCATTAAGTTAATTTCCTTTATCTTTAACTTAAAAAAAAATATGTATATATATATAAATATGAACCATGTGAGTCTTGCATTGCCATCTTTGTTGTATCATCAACCATGAAACAAATGCATGTATGTATGTGTATATGCACATCAACATGTACATATACATGCATGCATCCATCATAAGAAAATGGTTTAAATAAATGAGATAAAAGTCAATATTAAATCAACACCTGATTTAATAAACCGGTCATATCTCTTACCACCCGACCAATATAAAATGCCCGATTAAAATACGGTATCATATACACGTGTTTAATCGAGCTCCCGCACATATCTCATATGCACACCACATCGTTTTGCCTGAGCCAGGAAACATCTGTGTGGGACTCTACGACTCGTCAATACACCAGCAGTAGGTGATGATCATATCAAACACCTACAAGCCGCAAGCGGTCAGCTAAACGTTGTTAGTGTTTATGCCCTAGAAGGCCATTACTGTATCATACTAGCTTGTATATTACTTAATGGAAGCTTGGGATATTCACATGTATATAACAGTCTTGCTAAACATGGTAGTATGCTACTTGGTTTTTCTATCTTAATATGTGAGTGTACGTATTGATAGAGCTCTTAGGATCTTGCTTGTCTACCAGCGTTGTGATGGCAGTCACACTAGTGGGGGCTGGGTAGTCTACAAGCACATCCTTGTTCAGGTCCCTGGTCGTTGGATTATCGAGACAGAGCATCGATACTCCGGAGTAGACTGGTGTGTACGTTTCTCATCCCAGTTGGGGAGATGGTCTGTCCCACAACCGTCAGTACGTCGTACTGGAGATAGTATACAGGTGCTCGTTAGGTTACGGGTACACCGGACAGGACTCACAGGGAACTGTTGGTTGGTTTGATACCAGTCGTCAGTGAACAGTTCCCAGGTGACATGAGTACAGCATAGTCCGCAGACTTGACACTGCTACTTCGCCTCGAGTGTGTCCCACTGTTCTTAGATTGCTACCCTACCACGGCTCAAAGGAGTCGTGCAAACAGGTAGCAGTTGGGTGCAGTCCCGAGCACTTGGAGGCAGTGGCGATTAGACAGGATTCGTCCCTCCCGGTATTGGGAGTAGATATCGTGCTGTGTCAGAGAGCCATTACACAAAGTCCCTGGCCAGGGCAAGCGAGATTTGCTGGTAGGTTCCAGTAGTTTCTCAGGGTGTAATGGGCTTCACTCCGACACGACTTATACCGCTATTAGGGGACTGACGCTTGCCGCCCCCCTAGGCCCGATATGCGATAGTCTTGGACGAACGGACCGGACTGTATGGAGATTGTCACATCAGACTCAGTAGGAGTTCGGATGGGTTTACTCATCGGCCTTCTTATCGACAACTACCTGGGGACCGTTACGTACAGCTAGTGCCGCTTGCGGTCTGTGGTTAAACCCACTGCCAGCGTAGTAGTCGAGTCTCTATAGTCCCACACAGAGAGTTTCCTACTCCAGGCGAAATGATATAGAGGTTGCATGGTTTTGCGACAAAGGGTTCGGACGCATACGTGCGTTTACGCGCGTACGACTTTCGGACAGTTTTTACCAGTCGGCTTTGGTTTAAGCCAGTTACTGGTATCCGGTTATTGGATTTTTACAGTCTAAAGTTTTTCCGTATTTTTACGGATCGGAGGGGCATTCTCGTAATTACTCGAGAAGCTTCTAGAAGATGTGACTAAGGAGGTTTCTTTTGGATAAGAGAGTGAGTCATGGTGGTGATTCATTCACTTCATTAATGCACATTTATTGCTTAATGACTCATGCTAATGAATCACCACAAGATATTTTATGAAGCATGCTTATTCATTTCCTTTATTGATTTTTCTAAAATAAAAATGCTTCATAATATTATGATACACTCTCTCTCTTCTCTCATTATCTTATCTCACATTCTCTCTCCTCTAGCTCTCATCTTCAAACCCTAATCCTTAATCCTCATGTGTTGAGATCAAAGGATTAGTTAGACTAAACAATCCATAACCTACACTCTACATCATCCTTTCATCTTTGATTAGCAATCAAAGTTGATTAGTTACCTCAAGTTAGAGGTTTAGCTTGGAGTTTCGCTCTCGGGTGGATCGTCTACTACCTAGAGAAGGTCGAGGAGAACAAAGGAGGACGTAAAGAAGAAGGACCGGTTTCATTAGGTATAATCCCTAATCACTTGTGAAAAGAAACTCATAAGATACGGTTATTTATAGTTTAGCTTCGATTCAAGCGGTTAGTCGATGTTCGTTGTTTAAACTTGATAGTTTTTGAAAATTCCGCCTCCCCACAAGTACTGGGGTGATGTACATCGACTTACAGTGGTATCAGAGCCTCGCTAAACACTAAATAACTTAATCGCAAATTTGTACGAATTTCGAACGAAAAAACGAAGCCGGAAAACCCTAATTCTGTTTAGTTTCTGTCGAACTTAAAATGAAGTCCTAAAATTTTTCTGGTGTGTTCAGAGAGCTTGACATGACCACAGGAGAACACCCAAGAAATTCGAGCCCATGATTCGACTAAAGCGCCGCGGAAGGGCGGCGGATCCCACCGATCCGCCGCGCTTCCGCGGCCGAGTTGCCGAGTCATGAGCTCATTTTTCATGGGTGGGTCCCCTGTGATATTTGGGGTTTTCTGGAATATTTAATTATTGCTCAGGTTACTGTTTAACAGAGCAGATTTTGGAGCAATATTGAAGTTGTTTATTCGATCGAATTGTACAGTATTTGCGTATTGGATTATATCTGTGATTGTTTAATGTGTTCGTAAACCTCCCCTAACTGCTAGTATGTCGGTTGGCAGGGGGTTGCACATTTCTGAAATGGTTATATCTGTTTGTGCATATAAACTGTATTGGACTGTTGTGGTGTATAGCCGGGGTTAGCAATGGGTTATTGATTAATTCATTTGTTGTAAATGTAATTTGTTGTAATATTATTTTCGCGGGGCACTTCCAGGTTGCGGTTGTAGCCACCGTTGTATTATTTCATTTTACTGTTTTTGCTCCTAGGACTGGCCCAAGGTGGGGTACACAGACTACCGGGTGGGTAGTTTGCCGTACCCGTAGGGGTCGAGGGTGGGGTAAACGGCTATTCATCACAACTGTGTAATCTGTCTTTTCTTGCAGGCTCAAAAGAAATACAGATTGCTTGCAAATCCAATATTGTTTATCTGTGTTCTGGAATGAATATCATTGCGTCAGACGAATGTAAAATATCTATATTATGATAGCTATTTAGACGTCACTTATGTTTTACACCCGCGCTAGCCCAGCCCCCGCTCTGTCGTTAGTTAAGTAACCTAACGGGTGATGACGGGACCCCGTGGCGAATGCGGATGGCATAAGAGGACGTTGTATTTTCGTTGTTTTCTGCAATGATAGGTTAATGATGGGACGCATTATCTGTAATGCAAAGTAAAACAAACCAAAGTTTAAATCGTTGGAACAATTTAAAAGAAACCACTCGGTTATTTTTAAAACAGATATTTTTAAATGCGGAGATTTAACCACTCCTTTTTTAAAAGCTATCAGGTTCCTTCGGTTATATCAAGTTCACTACGTTCACGGTTTCGCCAAAACCAGTCGTAGCCCTCCGTCATTTCTTATGAATGGTCAGTAGTATTCAAGCTATGTTTGTTTGGCCCTTAGTCAAGACATAGTGTTTGGTAGCTGCTGGGGTATTCATTTGTCGCATAGATAGATGAGTTGGTTTGGGACAGTCGTATTACTTTGTTTGGCCCTTAGTCAAGAGTATACGGATGGGTTCAAATCAACAGGATAATGATGGGCAGAACTTGACATGTGACTTATGATTTGTTGGCCCTTAGTCAAGATCATAAGAGCATGGGGCAAAAATCCATATCGGGAATTTCTAAAGAAACTGAAATTTGCAGAGAGATGCATACCATTTGGAGTTTGATGAATGTTGGTAGGATTCCTTCAACATTATCATACGATGATATTTGGATCCCGATCCTACTGTGAGTATATGCTACTTATCAGGATATTCGTCGCTTAACGATCAATGCTATAAACCTAGTAGGTGTCCAGAAAAGTGTCAGCGGGGTTACGCCCCCAGAGAAAAGAGGTTACTTAATTAAGGAACTTCGCGAAAGCGTTGGAAAACCTCCCTCGAAGTATCGACACCGGCCTGGCTGAACGGTTAAGCAAGTATTGTACGGTGAGAATAGTCTTGGCTAATTCTTCTTTTATGGTTTGAGGAAGGATTCGAGAAACAGTGGGAGCCATCCAGTTTAGATAAACTAAAAACCACTCTAAACTTGCAAGAGCATCATGCTAAAGAGTTTTCTTCTCTCTCTCCTAATTGCAGCGACCCTGAAAATGACTGGACTTAAGTTACTTTTAGAGAAAAATATACTGACGGGGCCAAACTATAAAGATTGGCTGCGGAATGTCAAGATGGCTTTGACCTATGACAAACTGGGGTACATCCTCACCGCTACGGCACCTGCTGTCCCTGGTCCCAAATCCAGTAATGCGGATAAGGAAATCCGCAAAACCTGGGATTTAGATTGCGCGAGAGCCAAGTGCATCGTGCTTGCCTCGATGAACAATGAACATCAGAGGAGGCACGAGGATATGTCCTTAGATGGCATATTTCTCCATACAAAGGAACTTTATGGAGAGCAATCTCGTATAGCAAGATACGAGACCTCAAAGAAATTGTTTCGAGCGAGGTTGGCTGTCGGGTCATCGGTAGGTGAACATGTCCTGCAGATGATTGGCTATATAGAAGAGCTCGCAGACCTTGGGACGACTTTGGATAATGAGCTCTATACAGACCTTGTTCTCCAGTCCCTTCCTCCCACCTACGCCCAGTTTATCCTCAACTTCAATCTTCAAGGAAAAGAAGTTGAACTTGCGGAACTCCTGAACATGTTAAGGAGTGCAGAGGGCACCTTGCAGAAGGTAAGGGAAACACCCGCTATGTTTGTTGGCGGTTCATCTTCTTCCGGGTCCAAGGCTAGGGCCAAAGGAAGGAAGAAGAAGGCCGCACCCAGACCTAGAGGAGGTGTTAGTAAGGTGGGAGGGAAGGGAAAGAAAAAGAAAGCAGTACCGATAGTTGGTCAGGATGAGTGCTTCCATTGTCACAGGAAAGGGCACTGGAAGAAGGATTGCAAGGCGTGGAACGCCAAGAACCAGGAACCGAAGCAGGCTGTGGCTTCGACTTCAGGTGTGTTTGTAATTGAGAATTGTCTGTCGATCAACTCTACTTCCTGGGTATTGGATACCGGGTCAGGATCTCATATTTGCAATTCATTGCAGGCACTGAGAAACCGTAGAGTGCTGAAGGAAGGTGATATGATCCTCAGGGTTGCTAACGGAGCTAGCGTGGGAGCTGCGTCCGTCGGGGATTATCACCTAGGATTGACGAGTGGACACATTTTGGTTTTACATAACTGTTATTTTGTACCCAGCTTAACGTGTAATATCATATCAGTTTCCTTGTTATCAAATAAAGGTTATGATTTCACGTTTGTAAGAGATGTTGTCAACATCCACCTTAATCATGGTTTGATTGGGTCCGGTACTCTAAATAACGGCATATATGTGTTAAACCAACTCCAAATTTTCAATGTCCAGAACACACTAAAAAGAAAGTCTCCAGATTTAAATAAAGCTTTCTTATGGCATTGTAGACTGGGTCACATCAATGAGAGAAGGTTGACTAAGTTGCATAGAGAAGGATATTTGGACACGTTCGAATATCAAACTTATGACACTTGTCAATCTTGTCTCAAAGGAAAGATGACAAAGACTCCATTCACTGGACAAGGAGTAAGAGCGAGCGAGCTCTTAGGACTCATACACAGTGATGTATGCGGTCCAATGTCTACACATGCGAGAGGTGGTTATTCCTACTTCATTACTTTTACAGATGATTTCTCTAGGTATGGATATGTTTTCTTAATGAAGCATAAATCAGAGGCCTTTGAGAAATTCCTGGAATTCAAGAATGAAGCGGAAAACCAAACAGGCAAAAGTATTAAGACACTAAGATCTGATCGAGGTGGAGAATACTTAAGTGCCGAGTTCCTAGGTTACCTAAAAGAGAAAGGAATTCTCTCTCAGCTTACTCCTCCATACACTCCACAGCACAACGGTGTATCGGAGAGACGGAATCGAACCCTATTGGATATGGTACGATCCATGATGAGTAATGCTGAGTTACCGCGATCTTTCTGGGGTTATGCGCTAGAATCAGCGGCATATCTTTTGAACCAGGTTCCAACCAAGACTGTGCCTACCACACCATATCAGATGTGGAGTGGGAAGAAACCCTGTCTAAAACATTTTAGGACATGGGGGTGTCCAGCTTTTGTAAAAAAGCAGCATGTGGACAAGCTCGAGGCACGCTCAGTACTGTGTAAGCTTGTGGGATATCCAAAGAACTCCAAGGGATATTATTTCTATTACGCAGAGGAACAAAAGGTTTTTGTTTCACGTCATGCCCACTTCTTAGAAACTGAATTTTTAGAAAATCAGAAGAGTGGGAGCGAAGTAGAACTGGAAGAAATTCCAGAACCACAAGCTGTTGCTGAAAGTTTGGTAGAACCAGAGGTTCAAGAAGAACAGAACATTCCCGCACCCCTCCGCAGGAGTAGTAGGCCGTCTCATCCGCCTGAGAGATACTACGGTTTTCTCATAGACGGGGATAGAGAGGATTGCATCATAGATAATGATGAACCTACTGACTTCCAGCAAGCCATCCAGAGCGGCGACTCGGTACGATGGCTAGATGCAATGCGGACCGAGATGGAGTCCATGTACACCAACAAAGTATGGACTTTGGACTTTGCTCCAGATGGGGTAAAACCCATAGGATGCAAATGGATCTTCAAGAAAAAGATTGGTGTAGATGGACAGGTGGAAACCTATAAGGCTAGACTTGTTGCAAAGGGTTTTCGTCAAAGACCTGGTTTGGACTATGACGAAACTTTTTCTCCAGTGGCTATGCTCAAATCCATTCGGGTCCTTCTTGCTATTGCTGCCTTCCATGATTATGAAATCTGGCAGATGGACGTAAAGACGGCTTTTCTGAATGGAAATTTAGAAGAGAGCGTCTATATGGATCAGCCAGAGGGTTTCAATCAGAGTGGGAGCAGCGGGAAAGTATGCAAGCTGCTTAAGTCCATTTACGGACTAAAGCAGGCATCGCGGAGTTGGAACATCTGCTTTGATGAGACAGTCAAAGAATATGACTTTATCAAAAATCCAGATGAACCGTGCATATATAGTAAAGTTGTGGCCAGAAGTGTCGTATTCCTCGTCTTGTACGTGGATGACATTCTATTGATAAGAAATGACATTCCTATGCTACAATCTGTCAAAAGATTCTTGTCACACAGGTTCTCCATGAAAGACCTGGGTGATGCCTCTTACATTCTGGGGATCCGGATCTATCGTGATAGATCCAAGAGGATGTTGGGACTTTCGCAGTCCAGGTATATCGACACTGTACTGAAAAGATTCAGTATGGAAGATTCTAAGAGCGGTAATCTACCGGCTTGTCACGGAATCACCCTCTCCAAAGAGATGTCTCCCAAGACTGATTTGGAAAGGGAACGCATGTCTATTATACCCTACGCTTCTGCGGTAGGCTCTATAATGTATGCGATGTTGTGTACCAGACCAGATGTAGCTTACGCACTAAGCGTGGTAAGCCGGTATCAGTCAGACCCAGGGGAGAAACACTGGATAGCAGTAAAGAACATTCTCAAGTACCTGAGGAGGACTAAGGAGATGTTCTTGGTTTACGGCGGAAAAGACCTCAGGTTGGAGGCCTTTGCTGATTCCGGCTTCCAGAGTGATAAGGACGATTCCAAGTCCATGTCGGGTTATGTCTTTACCCTCAATGGAGGGGCGGTGTGCTGGAAGAGCTCCAAGCAGGACACCGTTGCTGACTCGACGATGGAAGCGGAGTATATAGCTGCTTGCGATGCCGCAAAAGAAGCAGTCTGGATGAAGAAGTTCCTAACAGAACTTCAGGTGGTTCCTACCATAGTTGATCCAATACCTCTGTATTGCGACAACAACGGAGCTATAGCTTTAGCGAAGGAACCAAGGTCCCATCAGAAGTCCAGACACATCTTGAGGCGGTATCACCTGATCAGGGAGATCATTGATCGTCAGGAGATCGAGGTTCGGAGAGTTGCTTCAGAAGAGAACATTGCTGATCCATTCACGAAGGCCCTTCCTCAGATTCAGTTCGAGAGGCTGCTCGAGATCATTGGTCTGCGATATGCCAGTACATGGCCCTAGTGCAAGTGGGAGATTGTTAGTGTTTATGCCCTAGAAGGCCATTACTGTATCATACTAGCTTGTATATTACTTAATGGAAGCTTGGGATATTCACATGTATATAACAGTCTTGCTAAACATGGTAGTATGCTACTTGGTTTTTCTATCTTAATATGTGAGTGTACGTATTGATAGAGCTCTTAGGATCTTGCTTGTCTACCAGCGTTGTGATGGCAGTCACACTAGTGGGGGCTGGGTAGTCTACAAGCACATCCTTGTTCAGGTCCCTGGTCGTTGGATTATCGAGACAGAGCATCGATACTCCGGAGTAGACTGGTGTGTACGTTTCTCATCCCAGTTGAGGAGATGGTCTGTCCCACAACCGTCAGTACGTCGTACTGGAGATAGTATACAGGTGCTCGTTAGGTTACGGGTACACCGGACAGGACTCACAGGGAACTGTTGGTTGGTTTGATACCAGTCGTCAGTGAACAGTTCCCAGGTGACATGAGTACAGCATAGTCCGCAGACTTGACACTGCTACTTCGCCTCGAGTGTGTCCCACTGTTCTTAGATTGCTACCCTACCACGGCTCAAAGGAGTCGTGCAAACAGGTAGCAGTTGGGTGCAGTCCCGAGCACTTGGAGGCAGTGGCGGTTAGACAGGATTCGTCCCTCCCGGTATTGGGAGTAGATATCGTGCTGTGTCAGAGAGCCATTACACAAAGTCCCTGGCTAGGGCAAGCGAGATTTGCTGGTAGGTTCCAGTAGTTTCTCAGGGTGTAATGGGCTTCACTCCGACACGACTTATACCGCTATTAGGGGACTGACGCTTGCCGCCCCCCTAGGCCCGATATGCGATAGTCTTGGACGAACGGACCGGACTGTATGGAGATTGTCACATCAGACTCAGTAGGAGTTCGGATGGGTTTACTCATCGGCCTTCTTATCGACAACTACCTGGGGACCGTTACGTACAGCTAGTGCCGCTTGCGGTCTGTGGTTAAACCCACTGCCAGCGTAGTAGTCGAGTCTCTAGAGTCCCACACAGAGAGTTTCCTACTCCAGGCGAAATGATATAGAGGTTGCATGGTTTTGCGACAAAGGGTTCGGACGCATACGTGCGTTTACGCGCGTACGACTTTCGGACAGTTTTTACCAGTCGGCTTTGGTTTAAGCCAGTTACTGGTATCCGGTTATTGGATTTTTACAGTCTAAAGTTTTTCCGTATTTTTACGGATCGGAGGGGCATTCTCGTAATTACTCGAGAAGCTTCTAGAAGATGTGACTAAGGAGGTTTCTTTTGGATAAGAGAGTGAGTCATGGTGGTGATTCATTCACTTCATTAATGCACATTTATTGCTTAATGACTCATGCTAATGAATCACCACAAGATATTTTATGAAGCATGCTTATTCATTTCCTTTATTGATTTTTCTAAAATAAAAATGCTTCATAATATTATGATACACTCTCTCTCTTCTCTCATTATCTTATCTCACATTCTCTCTCCTCTAGCTCTCATCTTCAAACCCTAATCCTTAATCCTCATGTGTTGAGATCAAAGGATTAGTTAGACTAAACAATCCATAACCTACACTCTACATCATCCTTTCATCTTTGATTAGCAATCAAAGTTGATTAGTTACCTCAAGTTAGAGGTTTAGCTTGGAGTTTCGCTCTCGGGTGGATCGTCTACTACCTAGAGAAGGTCGAGGAGAACAAAGGAGGACGTAAAGATGAAGGACCGGTTTCATTAGGTATAATCCCTAATCACTTGTGAAAAGAAACTCATAAGATACGGTTATTTATAGTTTAGCTTCGATTCAAGCGGTTAGTCGATGTTCGTTGTTTAAACTTGATAGTTTTTGAAAATTCCGCCTCCCCACAAGTACTGGGGTGATGTACATCGACTTACAAACGTAACGGCCACCCGGGTATTGAGCGATTAGAAGAAGAACAAGCGAACCTGTCAAAACTCCCGTCAATCCAACTGGCAACTCTTATCGTACAGTCCGGTCTCTTCATCAGATATGTTGCATATTGAGTCTAGGGATGGAATCGTCGACCCCAATAACTCAATAAGTCATGCCGGTATATGGTCTATAACAGATCAAGAAACTACTGATAACACTTATCAGTAATATCTCAGCAGCCCTAGCCAGGGACTTCCTGTTATAGCCAATCGTGCACAGCGCAATATCAACCCCCAATATCGGGAGAGACGAAACCCCTCTTATCGCTCATTGCCTCCATGTGCCTCGGGACTGTACCTAAAATCCACCTGTTTGTACGACTCAGTAGAGTCGTAGTAGGGTGGAGATCAAGATACAGTAGGAGGACACACAAGACTCTATGGCGATCTCAGGGATACAGACTAACCTGTACCAGTGTCACCTGAGAACTGCTATCCGACGTATGATCACTACTACAAATAAGGGTTGCCCCTACGGATTTATCCGTAGGAGCAAACCACTACCCCTACGGATATATCCGTAGGGACAAGAAAATACCCTGTAGCTACAAACGTTGTAGGTGCAAGTCGAAGCCTTGAACTTGCCCCTACGGACAAAAATTTGCCCCTACGGAGTTCTGTGTAGGTCCAGTTTGTCCTACGGAATAGGCCGTAGGGGCAAAAAATTTATTTTATTTACGGTTTTATAAAATAGATTAGGTGTACCTACGAATGAATCCGTAGGGCCAAGTAGTAGCCCCTACGGATACATGCATAGGCACATATCCGTATGGGCAAAATATCAGGAATCCTGATATTTTGCCCTTACGGATAACTGGGTAGGGGAATTTGTTTGCCCCTACGGATATATCCGTAGGAACAAGCTCAACCCCCTGATACTGAGATCACAGGGGAAAATATCAGTTATCCTGATATTTTGCCCCTACGGATTAATCCGTAGGGGCAACGTTGGGCCCTACGGATTAATCCGTAGGTACATATTATCAGTTTTTTTTTAAAAAGGGCTGCCTATTTTTTTCTTTCCCTGTGCACAATAATATATACATCGATCAAATATAAAATTAATCATCACACAACATATATCGCAGTATTCATAATCACATCTCACGCATGTAATATACTAAAGAAACCAAAAGGCAGAATATGATATAAATAAAAACACGCAAACACCACCAATATCAATATCGTCCAAAATGTACTACAATATGTATCATATAAATAAATACATGTTTCAAAAAATAAGAATCAAAAAGCTACCCTAGCTCGGTCCAGCTCCAACACTGATAAACGCCAGAATCTGGCGCGCCTGCTCCTCGTCAATAAATCATGCAATGCGGAGCGTGCGGGAGTCTGAGCGGGCTGTGGAGCTGGCGATGTGGTCTGCGCAGCCGCCGTCGAGGTAGTGGCTTATGGAGCCGCGGCTGCGGGAGTCTGAGCGGGCGGTGGAGCTATAGGAGCCGTTTGCGGAACCACAACCGATATAGTGGCTTACGGAGCCGCAGCCGAAGGAGATGCATGTGGAGGCTCGTCTGATGTACCCTGTCGCGTCTGGACCTAACGTGTGTAATAAGCAAGTAAGAACTGTGTATTATTCGAATTTGTATCATTATCAAGTTATTTCGAAACCCCATTTGGATATTTAGTTTGGAAAACCGTAGTTTATTTTAATTAGATATGTATGTATGATTAATCAAAGCTAAGTCTACAACCAAATAAGCTCAGGCTACGTACTAATATTGGATATGTTGATATCTATAATATGACATGATATTTTACTATTAAGTAGTATACATAACAGCATCTCCTTCAACTCCTGAACGGTGGCCTTCAAGCTCTCCAGTTCCTGCTGGACACGTCGCTAACTGGAGACGGAGGAAGTAACCGCCGGGGTGGAGTCCAACCTTATATGGGCCCTGCTAGGGCCCAGTCCCCGGCCTCTCTCCCAACCTCCGTGGTGCCCTCCGTGTGCAGCATCCAGGATTGGGGTCAGCATCCTCGGATCGCTCTGTCCGGTAAAATCGATCCCCGATGCCTCGGCCTGCTCAACCACCCGCTCCTACACCCACATTAAGCAGTAAAATTTAAGTATAAAATTTAAATTTGAACCTTCCAAAACTAAAATTTCAAATAGGGGTTGAATAATATTAACACTTACGCAATACTCCTGGGTTGCGACGTCAGGATATCGAAGCTCGCCCGTGGCGGGATCTGTCGAGGTGCCATGGACGGCAAGATATGCGGACAGCACGCTCGGTGTACCACCTTGCGCCAGGGTCTGAGCTGTCTGCAATATTAGAAATTAAATCTTAATATTAGATATATTATAAAATAACTCTTAATATTGCATTATATCACAAAGGCCGGTCTATTGTAATTTACCGATAACTCCATGGCTCGAGTAATATTTCTCGAGCCACCTGTATAAGTGGGGCGACCCCTCTTCGCCGACTTCCTATTCTCTATATTTTGAGCGGCCTGTTTCTGCACAACACATTCACATTTATTTTTCTAATTAAGGAACACAAAAAAATAAATTATATCCTAAACAATGAATTACATTTAAAATACATACCTGTTTGCGTTGAGAGTCGCACAATAGAGGCTATGTCTGTACGTCGACTCTCGCAAAGGCCGGAGTAGATAGGAGGGCCGCTCTCTATGCCTTGGGGGTCGCCATCCACAGGGAGTAGCAGTCGGCCTTCAGCTCATTCCTGTTGTATCGGACCTTGGTCTGCATTTTCTTCATCAGGCCATTGTACAGTGCATAAAGGTCAAGCACCCTCCCAGGGTGATCAGGGTCGGGTACAGGCTGAAAATCGTAATCCAACTAAAAATACAAAAAAAACATTATTATTAAATTGCAAGTGTTAATAATAAATATATTGGATAAATCAAATGAAAATATATATTAATACCCGAGCCTGATCAAAGAAGAGGGCGAATGAGCGCCGGTACTGCTCGCCCTACTCAACGTGAAGTGGATAGTTCTTCACGAGCCGGCTCTCATCCCCCATATACCGGCCGAACCTCTCAGCATGAGGACCGGTATAGTGATAATCAAGGGTAAAAATGAGGGGGAATACTGCCCCCCCTAGCTCTGTCAGGCCTCAGCCTATGGGACTGATTCGGGCCTCGAGTCCCCCTCTGGGGATGGGGAGGCCCTGCGTCTGTAAGAAATATCAAGACAATCAATATTAAGACAAAGTTGTATTAAGAAATCAAGGTTAAACAAAAATTGAAGTGTGATATATACCTCCAGTGACTAAAGCACGAGCTTGGGCCTGGGCAGCAACACGAGCAGGACGATAGTTCCTCCGGTGAGGAACAGCCGGTGTCCCGGATGCGGACGCATCCCCTCCAACTAGAAAATAAACATTGACGCTAAATTTCCATGAAGTTCATATTTATTCTATGGAGCATACGTAAAATGAATAAATATTTTATATTTATTCATACTAACTTACAGACGATGCGGAGGGTACGGAAGTGGCAGGAGTGGGCCCTGCGTCAGATGTGGACGCACCACCTATAATTAGACAATTAAAAATAGATTATATAAGTAATTGAAAAAAGAATGTGTAGATCAATAATATAAAATTCTAGATCAATAATATAACATTCTAAATCAATATGCATGCACTATAGGATATATAAACATACCCGCCGGTGCGGTGGTGTCACCACCTACAGCTCGACAATAATAAAAATTACTATCTAAGTAAGAGCAAAAGGAATGTGTGTATATTTATGATATAGCATTCTAAATCAATATACATGCACTATATGATATATAAACATACCTGGAGGAGCGGGAGTGGCCTCTGTCCCTGATGTGGACGCATCACCAACAACTAGACAATCAAACATTGACAATATGAGTAATTTTGACATAAACAGGCATGAATATCTATAATATTACATTCAAAATGGTTATGCGTGCAATATACCTGGAGGTGTGGCAAAATCACACGGAAGGAGGCATCCGAAGGGGTCTCCGATCTGGGTGCAAGACCGGCCCTCTGAAGCTCCCTATGCAGCTCTCCGGGCGGCAGAACCGCTCTGCCTCTGCCTCTGCCGGTGCCGCGGCTGGAGCTCCTGCCGCCCCTCGCTGCTCCCGTCATCGTCATCAAATCTAGATAAACGGTTCGTGGACGCATTAGACAATCATTAAAAGTATTGACTATATGTAACACTTCAAAAAGATAAAATATTAATTTTGGGAAATTTTATAATTTAATATTATTTTATTGAATATTTTAATATTCTGGTAATTTTAAATGCAAATAAATAGGAAAAATTTGAGGAAAATTATGGAAAATTCTAAAATAAGGTAAATTAGAGAATTTTGACATTTTAAAGTTTTTGTGATTAGTTCGACACTGATTTAGTGCTAATCGCGATTAAAAATCGCTAATTGGATTTTTGGCAATTTTGTGCAAAACATGCACATATCACTTTTCCTACACTTGTGTTACATTTTCTACCATGTTACTTTGGGTTTACTATTGGTGTGAGAAGGTTTTGGAATTAAATAAAAGGAAAAGAAAAAGAAAAAGAGAAAAGAAAATAGGTATGGTGAGAGAGAGAGAGTAGGTGAGGACCATTGACTAAAACCTTAGCCTCTTCTCTTCACTCTCCTCCTCATTTCTCTCCCTCTCCCACCATTTGCTGCTGCTGCTCCTGCCACTCATTCCCCCCCCCCCATCTTCAAGCCCTCTAATCACCTCAAAAATCAATCCAAAACCCCAATCTCATTTCATGAAAAATGTGCACAATCCCTAGATCTACACTTGGAGCTAAAGAAGCAAGGATTTGGGACACTAGGGGCAACTCAAGAATTTTCTTGAGTTGCCAATTGAGGTAATTACTGAACTATTAGCTTAGTTTTAGTATTACTTATGCCCCATGTTTAGTTTTGAATCGATATTGTGTGATATTATGGACTTGAAGAAAACCTAGTTAGGGTTTGAGAGAAACTTGTGTTGTATTGGGAAATTAAGCTCAGTTGAGATTATATAAACACCATAGTGCCTAAATTGAGACCCTAACCTGAAGCCAAAAACCAGAATACGGATTTTAGAAACCGATATCGGGGAATTTATGAAATCTGTGCAGGGTACTTGATGAGATAATGGGATAGTGACCGTACCCAGCTATTGGGGCGCCGTACGACGAATTACCGTACGAGCTTTATGTTGATGATAGATCCGCACTCATGACTTGAGGATTGTCATATGATATACTGTATTGTAAGCGATACTATTGAGGCGGGATCACTGACTATTTTATGTATATTGATAGGTTTATATCGACCTAGATTTAGGTGGATTCCATACCCCTCCCGGTTGACTTGATACTTAGATCTGTGGTTTGCATAATAGATGGTAGACTAGACCCAAGTCATACCTATTACAAAAACCCCGATTTGTCTTATTTCAATGGCAAGTTGCATTATTATTCTTTTACCGTTTATTCTACGGTTCGCATTGCATTGCATGCTCATATGTTAATGATTCATATTCCTTGTGCACATGCCTTTACATAGTTGCATGCTTATATTACTGTTCTTGTTGCATGTATTATAATTCATGGATTTCGCATTGTGATATGGTTGCATATGATGATTCTGGATTATTTTACTCCTGCGTATATATATCAGTGGTATGGGACGCTGAAATATATATGTATACCCATAGAGTATATATATATTAGTGGTATGGGACGCTGATATATATATATATATACGCATACTTAATATATCATTATGATGACCTATGCAAATTTACATATGCATTATAAGAGGAGCCTATGTGCTCGGAGCCTATGAGCTCGATTGGAGAGGAGCCTATGTGCTCGGAGCCTATGAGCTCGATGTGAGAGGAGCCTATATGCTCGGAGCCTATAAGCTCGATGTGAGAGGAGCCTGTGTGCTCGGAGCCTATGAGCTCGATATGAGAGGAGCCTGTGTGCTCGGAGCCTATGAGCTCGATGTGAGAGGAGCCTGTGTGCTCGGAGCGTATGAGCTCGATGTGAGAGGAGCCTGTGTGCTCGGAGCCTATGAGCTCGATGTGAGAGGAGCCTATGTGCTCGGAGCCTATGAGCTCGATTGGAGAGGAGCCTATGTGCTCGGGGCCTGTATGGTCGATGGTATATTATATCTCCCCTACCCTACACTTATCGTATATGCATTGCATCACATATTGGTAGTACCTGACAGGGTACCTTCATGAATGTCGCATACATGTCGGATATATGATATATGTGTTTCACTGATATTGAGATATATAGTTTGTGTCAATGCTCGACATTGATTTCCTGATAATTCCATTCACGATATCTCCTGTTTTCATTTTACCGCATACTTACATCATATTTGTGATATATTGTTACGTGAGGCACTGGTACGAGTACTTGGCACTACACTTATGTTCAGATGTTACATTGCCACTTTACTATGCTTCGAACTTATTCAGTTGAGTTTTATATTATATACTGATCGTATTGACTTAGGATTATGTCTTGCTTTCGATTTCTGCTTGTAGATATTTTCTATTCACGAGTTGGCAACTCACCCCCGTTGTGCCACAGTTCTTGCAGGTTTGCCGTACAGGTTCCATAGCGGCATTTCTGGCATACTGCTTTCCTTGCGGGTGATTTGCTTGGTAGGTGGGTTCTTTGTATCAGAACCGCCATTGTACATGTATTATTCATTGTATCTAGAAATTCCATCAACCAAAGACTTGTATATTGTTTCTAACTAAGACACTAGTGATGTATTATTTCGACCTTAGAGTCGCGCTTAAGTAGTGTTGCAGTTTTCATGCTTATCTGGGTTTCTTTTAAATTTTGATCCTCGCCATTCGGCGTTGTATAGTGTATTGCTTATTGTTTATTTATCCTTAAAATGGTTTTAGATTTCTGGGCTTTCGGCTTACTTGGATCAGATGGAGTCCTATAGACTTCATATGGTTCAAGGGCCAGTCACGTGCTCTTTCGGGTCGTGACACTATATATGTATAGATCGTAAAATGTGAAGTAATAATATAACATTACCGATAACCTTTTTCGTTTCGTGGGCGCATTATACATATCTACTTGGATTTCATCGTCGATGTCATTTCTAACCCACGTAACTTCATTATCGGCCGAAGACAACCCGTCCTTCGAAACAGACGGTCGGAGCACTCTAAGCCTTCTCTCTTCTTCATCCTCATCGCTGTCCTCGAATTCTGGGACATTGTAGACATCCCTGGGTTTCCTTCGGCATACAACACTCCATCCCGGATGCTTCAAACACTGTGAGTAGTATACTTGGAACGCTTGGTTCAGAAAGATAAACGGATCTTCCTGACCGTAAAATCGAAGTGTGTTCACACTGGTCAATCCATATTCATCTTTCCAAGTCCCAAGATTGCTTCTCCACTTATCCGAATCAGTTCGCGTATCGTACCAAGTACACTGGAATATATAAAAGGGTTCTGATCGTCCGGGATAGTGGATGCCGAGTATACAATTTAAGTACCCATAATAAATCACACCGTCCGATCCTACCGTCGCAATCCCACTATTCTGAGTGGTTCTAGATGTTTCTATGTCCTTAACTTCGAATTTGTATCCAAGGACACCAAATCCTTTGTAATATGCAACCTCCATACTAGGAAATTGAGCTAAACATCTTGAATCACTCTCAAATGATACAGACAAGTTCGGATCGTGGATCTAACAAAACAAATTTTACGAAAAATACATAACGATACAAGTTTAGATTAAAACTGATAGCAATAAAATGTTATTCGAATAACTTACATGATCTGGGACCCAATCAAAAAAATTATCCTGATGATATTTTTCCAATCGTTCTTCGTTCCAATCAGGATGCCCCTCTCGTACCTCGTTAAAATGAATTTTGTTTTCGACAAATAATGGTGACATTAATATTATTTCATTTCATACACACACAAACACAAATATAACAATTAATCCAAAAAAACTTACTCTCTAATTTGTTCAAGACATGCGCAATTAAGCAAAATAAACCGGTATATCTTGTTGATAAACATAGTATCTACCCTCTTATAATCGGCTTTACCATTTGGCCCGTCTTGAATTCTTCGAGGCCGGTTAAGTCTTGTCTCAATGTTCTCGTCCAGATAGCGGGAACAAAATATGGTTGCTTCATCAAGAAGATAACCTTGAATGATAGAACCCTCTGGTCGATTTTTATTGCGTATATACTTTTTAAGAGTGTAGAGGTACCTAATGAAAATATGTTGAATAAATAAATACGGGCATACAGGACAACAATAAATTTAAAAATTGCGCGAAACGAAAAATTACACGTACCTCTCGACGGGATACATCCATCGATATTGTACCGGTCCGGCTAACTTAGCCTCAGTTGCAAGATGAACCGTCAAGTGTATTATGATATCGAAGAATGACGGTGGGAAAATACGCTCAAATTTGCAAAGTATCAATGCAATAGAATTTTTTAGTTTATCCAGCGTCACAACCTCCAGTGTTTTAGCACACAACTCTCTGAAAAAACAACATAGGTCGTTGATTACTAGACCAACCGATTCGGGGAGAGAAGTCCTGAGGGATAATGGAAGAAGGTGCTCCACAATAACATGGTGATCATGACTTTTCAGCCCATCGATCTTGCCTTTCACAATTTTTATTTTCTTGCTGAATGATCCTGAGAAACCTGTGGGAACTTTCAAATCATGCAACACCTGTAGGAATCTTTTCTTCTCCGGTTGTGACATATGATAAGCGGCATTGAGAAATACAAACTTGCCCGGTTTACCCGCTACCGGTCTAGGGTGCAATTCACTTCTTATTCCCCACTCCTATAGATCCATCCGAGTATTCAGGTTGTCTTTCGATTTCCCGTCTTTACAAAGAAGTAAGTTGAGAATGTGCTCTGATACTCCCTTCTCTATATCCATGACGTCCAGACAATGACGCACTAAATTTGTTGACCAGTACGGAAGCTCGAAGAAAATGCTTAACTTGTTCCAAAATGGTGGTTTGACCTGTTTCGTCGGATCCATCCCGAAGGTCACATTATTGTAACCATCCCATTGAGCAGTCGCGTCCTCTCCGGACAATGGGGATGGAGGTCTAAGAAGCTCCTGATGACCATCAAAGTGAACCGTGTATAATCTATAGGGGTGGTCTGGAGGCAGGAAACGTCGATGGCCGTAATAACAAACCTTCCTGCTAAAATTCAAGAATTTCGATGTTGTGTGTTCATGGCAATGAAGACATGCTTTGTGACCATGTACGGACCAACCTGATAGCATTCCATACGCAGGAAAGTCGTTAATTGTCCATATTAAAGCCGCACGCAGTATGAAAGTTGTATTTGTGTATGCATCGTATGTCTCTACACCATCAATGAACAAAGATTTCAACTCCTTGATCAGAGGTCGGAGATAGACGTCGATATTGTTTCCTGGTGAGTTTGGTCCGTCGATAAGAAGAGGCATCATAAAGTATGATTGGTCCATAGCCAACCAAGGCGACAGATTATAAATTATCATTACAACGGGCCATGTGCTGTGACTTCCAGACATATAGTTGAATGGGCAGAAGCCATCACTAGCCAGTCCGAGCCGGACATTGCGAGGATCGCTACTGAATATTGCGTGCCTCCTATCGAAATCCTTCCATGCCGGTGAATCTCTTGGAAGGCTCATTTCTCCATCTTCACTTGGAGAAGCACGGTGATGCCAAATCATTGCCTTGGCTATTTTCTTGCACCTGAATAGCCTATGTAGCCTCTGTGTTATGGGAAAGTATCGTGCTATCTTGACAGGTATATCAGGCTTCTTATCAGAATCTTTCGGCTTATACCTGGCCTCTTCGCATGTTGGACACTCTTTCAAATCTGAATTCTCTTTCCGGTACAACACGCAATTTTTAGGACATGCTTGAATCTTCTCGCACTTTAGACCCAAATCAGACATCATCTTCTGGGCTCCGTACCAGCTGTCAGGCACGTTATTTCCCGGGGGCATAGAATCTTTCAAGAAAGAAAAAACCATTGTGAATGACTTGTTGCTCCATCCATTTAAGCACTTAAGCTGGAAAAGTTGGACGAACCATGAGAGGGTGGAATACTTCGCATTCTCGTAAATTGGTTTTCTAGCATCATTCATGAAATTTTCATACTTATCCGCACGCGGTCCTTGACCGGAAGGAATGTCATCTTCGGTACGAATAGATTCACCTAGGGCAGCCTCTACCATATCCTCTATTTCTTCTGATGGAAATAAATTACCGTCTTCTCCTTCTGCCGCATTACCGAATTCTCCTTTTTCTCCTGCCGTATTATCGTGTTCTCCATCTTCTTCTGCCGCATTACTGCATTCTTCTCCTTCCCCGTGATATTTCCAAGTTGTATAAAGTCTAGTAAACCCATATTTTACAATATGAAGCTCTGCCAATTCTACCTTTTGCCGGTACTTATTGCCACATCTATCGCACGGACAGAGAATCTTCTCTATTATGATCTTATTATGTGCGCGTGCAAATTCAATAAAAGCAGCAACTCCTGCGACAAACTTAGGTTGCATACGTTGTTGCCAATCCACATACATCCAGTCCTTAACTCTGACGTACTCATGGGCCATGTTAGACTGTATAACATATAAATTGTAGGTTATGGTGACTATATTGAGAAATATAAGAACGAGATAGTTACTGACAAAGGAGAAAATCAGTGTATATGCTTTGTGTGTGCGTTTGTCGTTGAAAAGAATAAATTATCGAACGTATGTTAACCGATAGACGGGGACTAAGTGGCGCTTTTAGTTTCATATATGAGTATCGATGAGAATATGAAGGTTTCATATTATCATCGAGTATCATATATTGGTTTTAACTTGAACATCTTGAATCACTCTTTAATTATGCGTTTGTTGTGTATTCTTGTTGTATGTGTGTGTTCCGGCTGTCGGGGGTAAGGCTTCTATCCCATTAAGAATGTATAGAGCGAACACCCATTCGCTTGTGCTTTCAACCGTTTCGAGTAAATTTTGGCAGCACCTCCCCGCTGTTCTCCAAGTACACTGTAATAGAATAGATAATCATTTCAAAGATGTGAAACAACGTTGAAATGAACATCTGATCTATCTTTGTACACGGAGAACCAGCGGAAAGGTACCGACGAAATATCTCGAAACGGATGAAAACACAAGTGAATGAAGGTGTTTGCTTTATACATTCCTAACTTGTCCATACGGGACAAATATATCGGTTACCATACGATTGAATCTTCTCGTCACATAGACTATACGACGGTTGTTAGTATCGAGCTATATCGTCCGATATTTAACAACCTTCGTATAGTTCTATGTCACGACGAACATAGAACGTATGTTAACCGATAGACGGGGACTAAGTGGCGCTTTTAGTTTCATATATGAGTATCGATGAGAATATAAAGGTTTCATATTATCATCGAGTATCATATATTGGTTTTAACTTGAACATCTTGAATCACTCTCTAATGATGTGTTTGTTGTGCATTCGTGTTATATGTGTAACATGATTTTAAATCATTGAGATCAAGATTGATAGAACTGATCATCCACAAAGAGATTAAGGATTGACTTTTGACAGCCGTATGAAGGAAAATTTTCTCCTACGGCAACCTAATAATATACCCATTATCCTCATATATACATATATGCAGGCAGGCATGGATACATACATGCAAATATTTGAAAAATTAATATATCAACCAAAAACTATTATTGCAATGGCATTCATCTATAACAATCAACAATTAAAACTACAAATGTAGGATACTGATATCATAAAGCGTTATACGCAACATATGAATTCACATGACTGAAACATGCATCAAAAAAACATGTTCATCCAAAAGAAAGGCCGCTGTCAACAAATATAGACAAATACGTCATAAAAACAGTAACTAATTAACAAGTTGATTAGCATCTAGATCAAGAAAATCATAGGAAAAACAATTGACTATGATCTATAATGACAAGTCTATTACCATGACTCTCGACTAACAAAGGTAGCTTTTCGTCCTCGGTAGCTTGATAATTGGGATTTCATGGCGAATAAAAATATGCATATGTCGTTTGACCGGGAACTTCAATAGGAAACTCAATGAGGTCGGGTGTACTGAAGTACGCTTTGTATTTCGCTATATCAGGTGATGAAGCCCAAGCCCTAACTAGCCCCAGCCCCACCCCAACCGAACCCCAGCCCCAGCCCCAACCCCAACCGAACCCTAGCCCCAGCCCCAGCCCAGCCCCACCCCAACCGAACCCTAGCCCCAGCCCCAACCCCAACCGAACCCTAGCCCCAGCCCCAGCCCAACCCCAGCCCCAGCCCCAGCCCCAACCCCAACCCCAACCGAACCCCAACCCCAACCGAACCCTAACCCTAACCCTACCCTAACCAAACTCGATGCCGATGCCGATGCCAAACCCTCACCCCTACCCGAACCTAGCCTAAACCCTAGACCTAACATCATCAAAATTAAAAATAATTTGAGATTTAATTACTAACCGGGCGGTGGAGGAGACGACAGAAATCGGTGGTCGACGACGATTGGCGAAGGTGGCGACGAGGCGCGGGAAGTCGACGAAGGTGTGGGAACGACCAACGAAGGTGGCGACGAGGCGCGGAGCGCGGTGACGATGAGGCGCGGGAACAGGCGATGAGGCGCGGGAGAGTGAGAGAGAGAATTTTTGGGAACGATGAATGACTTTTTTGTGCTTTTTTTATTATTAATAACCTATTTATATGCCCCTACGGACAAAACCGTAGGTCCACCGTTTGCGGCTCCATAGGGCTAAACAACAAATTAGAATGTAAGGTACCGTAGGGACAACGATGTGGCCCTACGGATAAATCCGTAGGGGCAAGAAATAGTTGCCCCTATGGATTCCTGAGTCCGTAGGGGCAACCCCATATTGTAGTAGTGGATATAATACCACATAGGAGTTCTCGGTGAGTCCGTTCAGTGTACCCAGTCTCACTGAGCACCCGTATACAATCTTTGGTGTCAGCACACCAGATGGATATGGGATCATCCATCGCCCATCATATGGAACAAGAATGGTATACGCTAGTCTACACTGGAATATCGATGCCCTGTCTCGATATACCTACGACTTGGAACATTTCAAGGATATGCTTATAAACTACAGGTGTCCCACTAGTATGATCCACATCGTAATCCCAGCAGTCAAGCCAATATCCTTAGGGCTTTATCAACATATATCAAATGAGTAAAAACATGATTAAGTGAACATATGATAGAGAGAAACCAGATAGCATACTATCATATCGAGCAAGACTGTCCTCTGAATACACACACACACACACACACACACACATCAGTACTTACAATATCATATAATGGCCTCTAGGGAATATATATATCCAACAATCTCCCACTTGCACTAAGGCCAATTATTGGCGTATTTCATACCCAACATCTCAAAAAGTCGCTCATGCTGCGGCTGAGGGAGGGCCTTGGTGAATGGATCCGCAGTGTTATCCTTTGTATCTACTCTTTTGATCTCGATCTCGTGGCGATCAAATATCTCCCGGATCAGATGATATCGCCTCAGGATGTGTCTGGACTTCTGATGGGACCTGGGCTCTTTGGCCAACGCCATAGCCCCATTATTGTCACAATACAAAGGTATCGGATCAATAATGGTTGGAACTACTCCTAGCTCCGAGATGAACTTCCTCATCGAAACGGCTTCCTTGGCAGCATCATTTGCAGCAATGTACTTAGCTTCCATCGTTGAATCTGCAACGGTATCCTGTTTGGAACTCTTCCAACTTACCGTCCCTCCATTGAGGGTAAATGCAAACCCTGAGATAGACTTGCTGTCATCCTTGTCACTCTGGAAGCTTGAATCGGTAAAGGCCTCCATTTGGAGATCCCCATTACCATACACCAAGAAAAATTCTTTAGTCCATTGCAAGTACTTAAGAATGTTCTTCATAGCAGTCCAATGATTCTCCCCTGGGCTTGACTGATACCTGATTACTACACTAAGTGCATAAGCTACATCAGGGCGTGTACACAACATCGGATACATTATCGATCCTACTGCCAAAGCATAGGGAATAATGCTCATGCGAGCTCTCTCTTTATCAGACTTTGGGCAATCGTCCTTGGAGAGAGTGACTCCGTGGCAAGCGGGTAAAGCACCCCGCTTGGAGTCTTCCATACTAAACCTCGTTAGGATGGTGTTGATGTACTTGGTTTGGGACAATCCTAATAACCGTTTGGATCTATCCCTATAGATCCGTATGCCCAATATGTACGTGGCATCACCCAGATTCTTAATGGAGAACCTTTGTGATAAGAATGATTTGACCGACTGTAGCATAGGAATGTCATTTCCGATCAGTAGTATGTCATCCACGTACAATACGAGGAATGCGACATTCTCCCTACAGTCTTCTTATAAACACAAGGTTCATCTGTATTTTTGATGAAATCAAACTCTTTGATAACATCATCAAAACAGATGTTCCAACTCCGTGATGCCTGCTTCAATCCATAAATGGATTTAAGCAACTTACATGCTTTTCCGCTGCTCCCACTGTCAATGAAGCCCTCTGGCTGATCTATATAAACGCATTCATCTAAATCACCATTTAGAAATGCAGTTTTAACGTCCATCTGCCAGATTTCATAGTCGTAGTGAGCAGCAATAGAAAGTAGGATCCGAATGGTTTTAAGCATGGCTACCGGAGAGAAAGTCTCGTCATAGTCTAAACCTGGTCTTTGACGAAAACCTTTCGCTACCAACCTTGCCTTATAGGTTTCCACATGTCCATCTACACCGATCTTTCTTTTAAAGATCCATTTGCAGCCTACAGGTTTTATCCCGGAGGGTACATCCTCCAAAGTCCATTCTTTGTTGGTGTACATGGACTCCATTTCAGATCTCATGGCATCCAGCCATTTCATAGAGTCACCACTCGTGATAGCATGATGAAAACTGGCAGGATCATCATCATCCATGATGCAATCTTCTCTATCACCATCAATGAGAAAACCGTAGTATCTCTCCGGTGGGCGAGAAGTCCTACAAGATCTATGGAGTGGCTGAGCTTCATTAGATTCTGTTACAACATCAGTTTCAGCCAAGTCGTCATTTGTAACTTGTGTTTCTAGAACCTCTTCTAGATCTACCACATTGCCATCAACATCATTTGGAAAAATCACATTTTCTAAAAATATGGCATACTGAGAAACAAACACCTTTTGTTCCTCCTTGTGGTAGAAAAGATACCCAAATGAATGTAACGTTTTGAAAATCGTTTCGGTGAAATTTCGGAAAAACTGTAAAATAAGAGGGGTTTCTGTAAAAAGTCAAAATACAAATATCTTTATTATAAAATTAAATATACATATTCTAGCTATGTAATTGCTAGTATTTAGTGTTTATTGAGCCACTGGTGAAATTTCAAATTTTCTAAAAAAAATTCCGAAATTAATTATTTTAATAATATTTTAAGTCGTCCCTAATACATTTAATTAAGGAAAATTACAAATTGCAATGAGTTAAAACAAATTTTGTTCAACATAACTCATTAAACAAAATTTTAACATCTGGTTTTTGAAATGAAATGAAGTTGTTAAACGGTTTTAGAAAATATCGAAGAAAAAGGGCTTAATTAGCGAAATTAGTGTAAATAGATATTGGGGTATAACATTTATCATTTTTTTTCCTCACCCACACCCTCTCTCCTCTCCCCAAATCAGCAGCCCCAAGTTGTCCCCCCTCATTTTCCCACTTGTATTGTTAAAAGAAAAATCAAGGGAAAAGAAAAGGAAATGAAAGAAATAGTTTAATGTGTATGGGCTTTGACTTTTGGGGTTGATCCAATACTTTTCTCACCTCATTCTCTCTCCCCTCTCCCCATCATTTGGCCGAGCCCATCCCCCCTCTAACAGCAGCAGCCCCCTCCCCTTTTCTCCTCTCATTTCTCTTCAAAAAATTCTTCAAAATTGCCTCAAAATCCATCAAAAAAATCCCAAAATCCAAATCCAACTCTTACCCATTTTAGCTTAGCCTAACATGCATGGATTGTGGTGAAAAGAGAGCATTTTGATAGGCTAGATTTCATGTTGATCCATGGTTCATGAGGTATAATTTTAACCTTATGCTTATATTGTTGTTTAATTGCTTCAATGTTAACAATTTAGATGTTTAATTGGGTTTTATTGCAAGTTTGGGAAATTCAAGTAAGGGTTTGAATGCAAGTTAGGGTTTTGTGAAATTAGTGTATGTTTATGTAATGTATTTAGGCTCTTATGGCATGTTAAAACAAAGTTAGTAGCTAGTTTTTAATTGTTAGTTTAAAAATTATGATAATTACGCTAATTTGCTAACTAGGTGTTTAAAATTGGTTAAATAATTGGGTTTAAAAATGTAAATAGGTTTTTCATCACTTCTTTAACATTATAAAATGTATTTTAATACTTTAGTTCATGAAAATCCAAGCTAAATTGTTGTTTGTGCATTTTTGCTATAAATTTGTTAAAATTGGGTATATTGTAAACTAGAATTTTGGGGTTAATGAAATTTAATGAGATTAAATTGTGGAAATTGTTTTTATGACTTATTTAAGATGTTTAATAAGTATTATGGCCGCTAGATTTGTTTAAACGTCGAGTTTTGTACTAAAACAGGTAATATTTGCTTGCTAGATTTTCGGAAAAATGGCTTTTAAAGTGAGTTTGGGGTTTTTGTGAATTTTAACCTATTTTATAGTATAATTAGTGCTTGTGATCGTGCAAATAAGTGTGTTTGGGTTTTTCTCAATGGTTTGGCGTTTGTACGCCGACATCGAGGGTTTTTGGGTTGAATTGTGAAAGCAGCCATAGGTTTTGACCTATGTGGGATTCTGTTAGTTATATGTATGCCCTAGAGGCCATTACTGTACATTGGATGTATATTGTAGTGGATGCTGGGACATATATAGGGAGGACTTTCTTGCTCGACATGATAATATGCTATCTGGTTGCTCTTTACCTTAACGTGTACACAGATTGTCTCTCTATTACATGTTGGTAAAGCCCTTAGGATGTGTACTTGACTACCTGGACTATGATGCGGATCATACTAGTGGGGACATGGTAGTCTATAAGTACATCCTTGAAAGTCCCTAGTCGTGGGTGTATCGAGATGGGGCATCGATATACCAGAGTAGACTAGCGTATACCTTCTCGACCCATACAGATGGGCGATGGATGATCCCATATCCATTGGTGTTTGACATCGGAAATGATATACGGGTGCTCGGTAGAGACTGGGTACACTGGACGGACTCGCCGAGAACTCCCAGATGGTATTATACCTCACGTCAGATGGCAGTTCTCTGGTGACACTGGTACAGAGTAGTCTGTTGACCCGAGATCGTCATAGAGTCTTGTGTGGTTCCTACTGTGCTTTGATTTCCATCTTACCACGTCCAAGAGGGCGTGCAAAACGGTGGTTTTTGGGTACATTCCCGAATCACATGGAGGCAATGAGCGATAGGAGGGGATTCGTCTTTCCCGGTATAGGGAGTTGATGTTGCGCTGTGTTCGATTGGCTATAACCGGAAATCCCTGGCCAGGGTTGTTGAGATTTACTGGTAAGTGTTACCAATAGTTTCTCGACTTGTTATAGACCTCATATCGACACGACTTATCGAGCTATTGGGGTCTGACGTTTACCACCCCTAGGCGAGATATGCGACATATCAGACGACGAGACCGAACTGTACGGTAGTGTTACTGGTTGGATTCACTGGAGTGTGAGCGGGCTTGCTCATCGATCTTCTGATCGCTCAATACCCGGGTGGCCGTTACGTTTAGCAGACCGCTTGCGGCTTGTGGGTGTTTGATATGATCATCACCTGCTGCCGGCGTATTGACGAGTCTTTAGAGTCCTACACAGAGGTTTCCTGGCTCAAGCGAAACGAAATAGGAGCGCATATGAGATATGTGCGGGACCGAGAATAATGCGTGTATGTGATGCAGTATTTCATTCTCGCGATCAATGTGTCGAATGGTTGTATGCGATATAACCTAGTTATCGATTCAAGCGTTGATTCGATAAGCCGATACATTGTATACTAGTCGGTTGTGTGCGACATGTCCGGATCGTTAAATCAAGTGTTGATTTGATGATTTAATGTATAATTATATATTTGATATATTACTTTACATTAACTATTATTGGTTTACTTTAAATGGATTTTCTCACTTGGTTTGTGCACATTATATATGTGATATATTTTTGTGCACTTGTATGTATCATGTTTGATGATGCATGCTAACTTGTGTTTTGTTAAAGTTTAAACCATGGTCATGTAATGGTTAGGGTTTTCATTTTCATATCTATTTATTTATTTATTTATTCATTTTGGAAAATGATAAGCATAATGCAAAATGGTGGCTCACTTTGGAAGCTTGTTGAAGCTTCATGAAGACTTTGACCAAGTGACCATTTTGTCTCATGCTTAACCCTAGCCATTCCATTCAACCATGATTAACTCTCTACACATTACCATGGTTGATTATGATAAGTATTCTTCTATTTTCTATTTTCTAAATAACTTATCATAATATTCTTCTTCTTCTTCTTCTTCATGACTTGAAGAAAACATTTCTTCATCAATGGTGGATTGATGAAACAAGTGAGAAATCCAATTCTAAAGTCTACACACTTCCTATTTCTTCATCCTCTACCTCTTGCCAAGTAGTAGAGTGTGTTTCCTTCACAAGTTTTCTTGACTTGGTGAAGTTGGAGCTTGATCTAGCGATGCCTCGATATAGATCATCTTCGGCACGAAGCCGACGACCTTGCCCGCCTATTTCTCCGATGAAGCGATCGCGAGAGTCCAAGATCGGATTTGTACAGCGGAGATGACTTCTTCATGGAGCTATGGAGGTGGACAAACGGATCTACAAAGGTTGTATTTCCGTATTCTTTTAGTTTAATTGTAAACTAGTTCTTTTATCGCCTAGAAATCTAGCCAACGATCCGTAGTCGGGTCTCTCGGCACCTAGAATTTTTGAAATTAGCATGGTTGATGCCTTGTGAGACCTCACTAGAGTGCCTAGGAACCCTACAGTGGTATCAGAGCCTAGCTAGAGCCTTAGGCGAAGTCTAGACGGACTTTGAAGTCCGATCGAACCAAAAATCCGAACCCAAAATAGCTCTCTGGACTTTTTCCAAATTCTGGGATTTTTCCAAATTAAAAATATGCAGAAAACTCAGCAGGGAATTCTAAGGATTACGGCGGTTCCGCGGCGGATGTATGACGTCAGCCCTAACATGTTACACAGTAATTCATAGTTTCTGGTTCTGAGTTCTCTGGGTATTTTTAAAATTTATTCAAGAGTTGAATTTTCTGGAGTTGTTTTGGGGATTCGGTGTTTCGATCGGAGTATCAAATTTTGTCTGTTTGGCTTTCCGGGTATTTTTTAGAATATGTTAAAAAGTTCGACCGGATATAAATACCCAATTTTTCCCTTGTCGGGAAATTTCCAAGTGTTGGATTTTTCCGTAGTTTAACGACATTCTAAGTAGTGCAAGTAACGCGATGGACCCTCTAGAAGACAACAAAACTTAACTCGATTATGTGACCGTCTTGAACTGCCCTTTGAACCTTTGGGTTTGGGGCAGTACGGCGTGCCACATGTGAGGCGTTGGCTTGACCCTTCTACGGCTGGACCGTTGGTACCGAGGCACGAACGGAATGTTGTTAGACTTGTTTCATGTGTTGATCTGTATCGGGAAAACTTGGGTGTTCGATTGTTCGATCGGAAAGTTTGACATTTTCTATTTATCCGGAATGGGATACAATAATTGGAATTCACAAGCAGTTATGAGATAACTGAATGAATGTTATAAACATAGCAGTTTAGTCTCACTTGATCGGTTGCCACGGAATTTTGATGTGATCAAAAGTCCGTCGCAATCACGTAGCGTACGCGGATACTCGCCGGGTAAACTTAATAGACAGCCTCACTCCATAGCCCCGACCAAGTGACTGTAGGAGAACCCCGTCGCCGAAAGCATCCGTTCGGGTGCTCCCGGTAGCGGTGTTCCGCCTTGGTGCACTTCGTCGACGGTATCGGGGGTGCGGCCGCCTACTGAAGTTTGCGACGAGTATTCGATCAGGATGTCGGGGATCTTGTTGAATTGCCCGACTTGGTATTGAAAAGAGTTTTCGATAATGAGACTAAAATGCGGGGTTTATAATTGTTAGGCATGCGATGTCTAAGTAATTCATTTGATTAGGCATGCGATGTCTAAAGAGATTGCGGATTCCAACTGTTGTAGTTTAACACTTTCTTTTCTGTGACCGTAAGTGTAATATGTGATATCGCCGGTTTCGTTGCTATATGTCAACGACAATTGGGATGCGCATATTTACTTACGTTGATGACATGTGATGTTATGTGTTGCTGGATATGTTATATTGGATCGTCGTGTTTGAATAGCCGGGGGTTTTTATGTGAGATGAGTGTTTTTCATTTTCATTCATGTAAAAACTTGTATGTAATATTCTTTTATTGGGGCACTTCCAGGTTGCGGAAGTAGTCACCGTTTGTATATTATTTACTTTTCCGCACTAGGATAGACCCAAGGAGGAGGGCACAAGTAACCGGGTTCTGGAGTCCAGTGGGAGACCAACTCGAGGAGTCGAGTCCGGGTCTCCTAACTCCAGAATTGGTAGGGTTGCTTGCCGCTCTCGTAGGGGTCTAGGGGTGTGGGTTTGGCTATTCATCACGACCGTGGAATCCGTGTTTTATACTGGCTCGTATTGAAAACACGGACGTCCTAGTATATCCAATATTTCATATGTTTCTTCTGCTGCGATATCTGTGATGTGATCATGTGATGTTCTGTGATAGATACAGTATATAGTATATATGATATATTATATAGACGTTACTTATGTTTTACACCCGCGCTAGCCCTGCCCCGCTCTGCCGTTAGTTACCTAACCTAACGGTGCACGAGGGGACATCGAATCGAATGCGGATGGCATAAGTGTACGTCGTATTTATCTGTGATGTTTAGGTACTTAAATGATGGGACTTCATTAATATGATTAATGAAATAAAAGAAACCTAAGATGTTGTAGAATCGAATTTCAAAATAAAACAGGTAGCTACAGTTCTTGCTTTGCACAGCGGTATATGTGATATATCCTGCACCTTATTCGATAAGGAAAGGACCGAGATCCCTTCACCGGGAGTGACTCCTTTAGCAATAACTGGCAGATGCTACACCCCTCGGTTTGTCTTTTGATTGCTTTTAAGTGTTTTTGCTTTGCACAGTGATATATGTGATATATCCCGCACCTCATTCGACGAGGAAAGGACCGACGATCCCTTCACCGGGAGTGACTCCTTTAGCAAAACTAGAAAAGCCTCAAAAGCACTCCATTTTAAAATCATTCGATCCTACAACGATATCAAGTTCATTACACAATAGGTTTTCAGAAAAACCTGTCGTAGCCCTCCGCCATTTCAGATAAGTACTAGTTAGTATTCGTGCTACGGTAGTTTGGCATTCGTCAAGGCGTAGTGTGCGGAGCTAACTAGTATTTATCTGCTTATGCATATGATGCAGATTGGATTAGGGTATTCGTACGGCGTTGTTTGGCATTCGTCAAGGGTCGTGCGGGTGGGTTTAATTCGATCAAGAAATGTACGGGTTGAACTTGACTAAGTGGACTATGGGTTGTTTGGCATTCGTCAAGGTCATAGAACACTAGGGGCAAAATATTATCGGGAATTTCAAGTGTTGAAATTTGCAATGAGATTGCATACCTTCTATGAGATAGTTGGATCCCGATACCCGCTGCGAGTAATTGTTACTCCTGGGAGAGTTTTATATATTACAATTAGCCGATCAAGTAGGTTTCTAGAAAGGTGTCAACGGGGTTACGCCTCTAGAAAAACGAGGTTTACATTAATTAGGTTCGTGCGAAAGCACGGGGGACCTCCCTCAAAGTACCGACACTGGCCTGGCTGAAAGATTGGCGAACTTGTAGTGTGTAATTAATCCCGGCTAGTCTTTCCTTTTAGGGTTTGAAGGAATATTTGATAAAAAGCAGTGGGAGCCATCCTGATTAGATAAAATAATAACCAATCTATTCTTGCAAGAGCGCACGCTGTGTGTTTTCTTCTCTCTCTCTCCAGGTAGCGACCATATCACGCCTTAATCAAGATAATAATACGGAATATTGACCGAACCCGCTTGTTATACTGAGCTGGGGAACGTTGGTCCCGCTCCAACTTATAATTGTTATAAGACAGAGCAGGAAATTGGGGAATACCAGAATTCCCGTGCCGCCCAAACGAAGAGAGTGCATGCTGATGCATCATCTTCGGGTGTGTTCATTATACAGAACTGTTTCTCAGTATCCTCCGCATCCTTGGTATATGATACCGGATCAGGATCCCAGATATGTAATCTGTTACATAGGGCTACAAAAGGGTAGAAAAACTGAGAACGGGTGATAAGTTTCATAAGGCAGAAAACGGGGCAAGTGTTGCAGCCAAGTCTGTCGGTCACTGTCACCCTGTATTACCAATACATTGATTCTGAACAAATGCTATTAGATACCGAACCTGATATACAAAATCATATCGGTCTCTTTAAAAGTAAAGAAATGATATAATTTTGTATTGATGGATAATGTTTTGAACATTTCCTATATCAAAAGTTGATCGGTTCAGGCACGTTATCTAAAAGCATTAATGTTCTAAAGCAAACTACAGTTCTAAGTATAGGGAACACACACAAGAGGAAGAGTTCAGAAATGAACGAATTCTTCTTGAGGTATTGTAGACTAGGTCATATCAATGCGACCCGACTAGCTGAGTTACATTTAGATGCATATTTAAATCAGTTTGAATTTACATCTTGTGAAACTCGCCAGTCATGTCACAAAGATTAGATGACCATAGCTCTGTTTATTGGAAACAGAGAAAGTGTTAGTGAACTCTTGGGATGATACATGTTGATGTATGTTAGGTCCCCTGTCTACACATGCCAAGACTGGTTCTTTATACTTCATTACGTTCTCTGATGATCTCTTTAGATTCAGACATATGTTCTTGTTGAAACACAAGTCCGAACCTTTTGAGATATTCACAGAATATAAGTTAGAAGTAGGGAACCAAAATATGGGTATAAGTATTATGTCCTATGATGAGATCAGGGAGGAGAATACTTGTGCATGGAATTCCTGGACTATTCTAAAGGAGAATGAGATTCTCTCTCAGCATTACTCCTCCGTATACACCATAGCACGATGGTATATCGGGGCGGAGCGAATACACCCTATTTGATATGGTGTGCTCTATGATGAGTACTACTGAGTTACCTATTTCCATTTGGGAGTTATGCACTTATGAAGTTGCATACCTATTGAATTAGGTTTGATTCAAATCAGTGCCTACCACTTCATATGTGATATGGAATGGGAAGAGCCCATATCTTAAGTTAGTTAAGATTTAGGGTTGTCCGGCCTATGTCTAAAAGCAAAATCCGGAAAAGCTCGAGGCAAGGTCAGTTATGTAGAACTGGAAATGTTCCAGCCATACAAACTACAGCTGATGATTTGATAGAACCAAAGGATTCAGTAGATTCCAACGAACCTCAGCCTCTCCGCCGATCTAGTAGGGTTCCTCACCCACCTGAGAGATACTTCTGTTTCTCTATGACAGTGGGAGCGAGGATTTTATCATGAGATGATGACCCAACTAGTTTCGAGCTGGCCATCAAGAGTATGGACTCTGTAAGAATGGCTGGATGCTTAGCGATCTGAGATGGAATCCATGTACACCAACAAAGTATGGACTTTGGTTGCAATATCTGAAGGGTTAAATCCCCATCAGGAGCAAGTATATCTTGAGAAGATTACTTGGTGTAGATGGAAAAGTTGAGACTTTCAAAGCTAGACTTGTTAAAAGTTTGCATCATTGACCAGGTGTGGATAATGATAAAACCTTTTCAAGTAGCTATGCTTAAGTCCATCCAGATCCTACTTGCCACGGCTACATACCATGACTACGATATCTGGTGGTTGGGTGCCATGACTCCTTTTCTAAATGATGTTTTAGAAGAGTGTGTCTATAAGTACACAGCCAGAGGGCCTCGTAGACAGTGGGAGCAGCGGAAACGTGAGCAAGATGCTTTATCTGATTAAGCAGGCATCGCGGAGTTGGAACGTCTGTTTTGATGTGTTAGTCAAAGAGTTTGACATCATCAAAATGGTAGATGAACCTTGTATAAACAAAAAGGTAGTAGGGAGTATGGTGACGATCCTCGTAGAGTACGTAGATGACATACTCTTGATAAGGAAGGAGTTTCCTATGCTACGCTCGATCAATCTCCGCTTATCACTCTGATTCTCCACCTAGGATCAAAGTGATACCTATTAAATCCTGGATTTTGGATCTATGAGATAGATCTAAATGGATGTTAGGATTCTCACTAGTTGTAGTGAGATGGTATCAATCGATCCCGGAGAGAATCACTGGAAGTGTTCCAGGGTGATAAAGACGACTGAATGTCAGTCGCAAGCATTGTCAATACCCTCAGTAAAGGGACGGTACGTTGGAAGAGTTCCAAGCTAGATACCGTGACATACTAGACGATAAAGGCAGGATATATCGCTACTTAAGATACTACCAAAGAGGCTGTTTGGGTATATATTGGTTCATAAGATGAACTACGTTCCTACCATTGTGAGACAATGGAGTTGTGGCTTATGCCGAGGAACGCCGGTCCCATCAGTGATCCAGACTTATTCTAAGGCAGTATCACCTGATCATGGAGATGGTTGATCTCCAGGTTGATCGAGGCAAGGAGAGCAGACTTAGAGGACAACACGGCGGATCCACTCACGAAGGCCTGTTCCCAGAGAGAGACTTTTATGGGATGGTTGAGTATGAGATATTACAACCACTGCTACAGATGGCCCTAGTGCAAGTGGGAGATTGTTAGTTATATGTATGCCCTAGAGGCCAATACTGTACATTGGATGTATATTGTAGTGGATGCTGGGACATATATAGGGAGGACTTTCTTGCTCGACAAGATAGTATGCTATCTGGTTGCTCTTTACCTTAACGTGTACACAGATTGTCTCTCTATTACATGTTGGTAAAGCCCTTAGGATGTGTACTTGACTACCTGGTCTATGATGCGGATCATACTAGTGGGGACATGGTAGTCTATAAGTACATCCTTGAAAGTCCTTAGTCGTGGGTGTATCGAGATGGGGCATCGATATACCAGAGTAGACTAGCATATACCTTCTCGACCCATACAGAAGGGCGATGGATGATCCCATATCCATTGGTGTTTGACATCGGAGATGATATACGGGTGCTCAGTAGAGACTGGGTACACTGGACGGACTCGCCGAGAACTCCCAGATGGTATTATACCTCACGTCAGATGGCAGTTCTCTGGTGACACTGGTACAGAGTAGTCTGTTGACCCGAGATCGTCATAGAGTCTTGTGTGGTTCCCACTGTGCTTTGATTTCCATCTTACCACGTCCAAGAGGGCGTGCAAAACGGTGGTTTTTGGGTACAGTCCCGAATCACATGGAGGCAATGAGCGATAGGAGGGGATTCGTCTCTCCCGGTATAGGAAGTTGATGTTGCGCTGTGTTCGATTGGCTATAACCGGAAATCCCTGGCCAGGGTTGTTGAGATTTACTGGTAAGTGTTACCAGTAGTTTCTCGAATTGTTATAGACCTCATATCGACACGACTTATCGAGCTATTGGGGTCTGACGTTTACCACCCCTAGGCGAGATATGCGACATATCAGACGACGAGACCGGACTGTACGGTAGTGTTACTGGTTGGATTCACTGGAGTGTGAGCGGGCTTGCTCGTCGATCTTCTGATCGCTCAATACCCGGGTGGCCGTTACGTTTAGCAGACCGCTTGCGGCTTGTGGGTGTTTGATATGATCATCACCTGCTGCCGGCGTATTGACGAGTCTTTAGAGTCCTACACAGAGGTTTCCTGGCTCAAGCGAAACGAAATAGGAGCGCATATGAGATATGTGCGGGACCGAGAATAATGCGTGTATGTGATACCGTATTTCATTCTCGCGATCAATGTGTCGAATAGTTGTATGCGATATAACCTAGTTATCAATTCAAGCGTTGATTCGATAAGCCGATACATTGTATACTAGTCGGTTGTGTGCGACATGACCGGATCGTTAAATCAAGTGTTGATTTGATGATTTAATGTATAATTATATATTTGATATATTACTTTGCATTAACTAGTATTGGTTTACTTTAAATGGATTTTCTCACTTGGTTTGTGCACATTATATATGTGATATATTTTTGTGCACTTGTATGTATCATGTTTGATGATGCATGCTAACTTGTGATTTGTGTAAAGTTTAAACCATGTTCATGTAATGGTTAGGGTTTTCATTTTCATATCTTTTTATTTATTTATTTATTCATTTTGGAAAATGATAAGCATAATGCAAAATGGTGGCTCACTTTGGAAGCTTGTTGAAGCTTCATGAAGACTTTGACCAAGTGACCATTTTGTCTCATGCTTAACCCTAGCCATTCCATTCAACCATGATTAACTCTCTACACATTACCATGGTTGATTATGATAAGTATTCTTCTATTTTCTATTTTCTAAATAACTTATCATAATATTCATCTTCTTCTTCTTCTTCATGACTTGAAGAAAACCTTTCTTCATCAATGGTGGATTGATGAAACAAGTGAGAAATCCAATTCTAAAGTCTACCCACTTCCTATTTCTTCATCCTCTACCTCTTGCCAAGTAGTAGAGTGTGTTTCCTTCACAAGTTTTCTTGACTTGGTGAAGTTGGAGCTTGATCTAGCGATGCCTCGACGTAGATCATCTTCGGCACGAAGCCGACGACCTTGCCCGCCTATTTCTCCGATGAAGCGGACGCGAGAGTCCAAGATCGGATTTGTACAGCGGAGATGACTTCTTCATGGAGCTATGGAGGTGGACAAACGGATCTACAAAGGTTGTATTTCCGTATTCTTTTAGTTTAATTGTAAACTAGTTCTTTTATCGCCTAGAAATCTAGCCAACGATCCGTAGTCGGGTCTCTCGGCACCTAGAATTTTTGAAATTGGCATGGTTGATGCCTTGTGAGACCTCACTAGAGTGCCTAGGAACCCTACAGATTCGTGTGTCGTTTTGGTCATGAGTCGGATTTTAATGCGATACGGTGTGTTATGAAATGTAGGTACCCCATATGGACTTCGAGACGACAAGCAAGCACGTGGCGACGTCGACACCGGCGAGCAAGGACCAGGTGAGTAGATTTATATCTATGGGGAGAAGTCGCAGTTCGTGGTGATGTATACGAATACGTATACACACATATATTTTGATTATATATATTATGTTGATATGAGACTTGATGATAAAGGTAGATTCTAGGTGTTCATGGATTAGATTAGTGTTAGTTGCGAAACCCTAGAGTAATTGTTACACCCACACACGCACACACACACATGCATACATCTATGTTATTACCTGTGCGTATATGGGGATATGTGTTTATGTGTTCACCTGGGTATGGGACTAGGTGTTCTCATACTGGATTTGCGGATGATAATTGGGATTGAGATGAGTCGATGAGATTTGAGTTGAGGCCGTGAGATCGGTGATATGGCAGGATTCGTACTTGAGATACGTCCTGATGGTATAGCGGATCTTTGGATGACGATGCCATGTGAATAGTAATATTAGTAGTGTACTAGACGTAGGTCAGTACCCCAGATGATGATCTTGATAAAGAGGATACCAGATGAACAGTGTGATGAGTATGATATTGACCCGTACCCAGATTTGGGGATGCCGTACGACGGATTTACGTACGAGCTATATATTGATGATTGATCCGCACTCTTGACTTGGGATGTCTGATTATAGATATGGTATCGGATATGATATTATTGAGGCGGGATCACCGACTAATATATATACAGGTATGTATATGTATCGACTCAGATGTTAGGCGGTTTCCTTACCTGTAGTTCAGCTTGGTAGTTCAGCCGTATAGTTTAGTGTAGTTGTTAGACTAGATTAGATTCCTACCTATTTCAAAACTAACGAATCGTGGGTATTTTAAAAGACAGGTCAAGGGATTCTACGGATATTTCAAAAGACGTATCTTTTCTTAAAAAGACCGTAGCCTTTATTTTCATAACACCGCGATTCGTGTTATTTCAAAAGGCACTATTGTAGGACTTATATTAGGGTAATGCAGATTAGTTATCGTTGTGTCTAGTATTCAGCTCCCGCATATTATTGTTGTTGCTCCGCATCGCATACTTATTGTAATTCATATTTCATTATTGATATCATGCTGTTAGGACACCATCACCATTACTGATGATGCGTATGTACCACGTACACTTACTTGCCGGCTCACACACATCTTCATCGGTAATTGCCATGTCACGTACACTTAGAAAATACTATTACATTGACATAGCCTGTTAGCAAATAGTTTAGACATGATATTAGTGTACTTGCCTTATATGCTAGTTTAGACATTGTAGTTATTACCTGCTACTTCATGCATGTTATTATTCACTGTTATGACGCATTAATGGATTCTCATGCATATATTCACTATCTTACGTGCTATTGAGGTTTTGGATTCGGATTTCCATGAGATTTTCTGGATTTGGGGGAAAACCGCAAAACTTATACAAACTTCTTCTCTCTTTTTAAATAAAAAGCGTGGTTTTCCCATGATGTATGATTCGTCCACCATGAGTTTTCTGATGGATTTCGAGACCCGAGTTCGAGGAGTGGAGGAACCGTTTCGGGTACATGGTGGACCCGGGGCGGTACCCCGGGGCAAGAGGATCCCAGATGATGGCGTTGAGCCTGGCAGGGCAGCACTACCGACCGGTGATTTTACCCAACGCGTCGGATATCCGGAGGATACCGTCGTAGTCTTGAGATGGATGGTAGGGGCCGGTCTGGACTGACGGCGCCCTAGATATTGAAATTGAGACTTTGAGATTTCGAGCTATTGAGGTACTGAGATTTGATGATACAGGACAGTTCGGATAGCCAGAGCCTGAGATTTTGAGACATTGAGATTTATGTTTTGTGTCGATGCTAGACACTGTTTATGCTGATTTCATTTATGATACCTCTTTTAAAAAGATACAGAAATCTCACAAATTTATGAAAGCAGTTTTCTTCAGTACATGCATTCATACATCATCCATATGATACATTGCTACCTGAGGCACTGACACGAGCACTTGGTATTACCGTTGTTTAGAGGTATACCCTAGCCATTGTTATAGGCTGCTGGTTATATATTTTAGGATATATTATGATTGTATGACTTAGGATGCGTTGTTCATGCGATTCCTGTTCATAGATGTATTCTATTCACGAGTTGGCAACTCACCCCCGTTGTGCCACAGTTCTTGCAGGTTTTGCCGTACAGGTTTCATTACGGTTTTGCTGGCACTGCTTCTTTTCGGGTGACTTGCTAGTAGGTGGGTTTATTGTTATCGTACCCATCATTATACTTTGTATAATATTATTCAGTTGTATCTAGTAAATTCCATCAACCAAACAAGTATTTATTTCAGAGATAAAGACCAGTGATGTTTATTCTTTTGACCTTAGAGTCGCGCGTTGTATTTCTATGGATTTCTTGCTGTTTTGAGTTTCCTTTTGAGTTTTGATCCTCACCCTTGGCGTTGTATATTATATTGCTTGTGTGGTTGTGACCGTCGATTGACGAAGAGCTAGCTCCCGCTTGGGGATGCCTTTTATTGATTTCGTATACTTTTCATGTTGTATCCCGTTTGGGGGCCAGTATTTACAAAGGAGACTATGCCGAAATTTTCAGTAAATATTTGATGTTTTTAAAAACGCATAATTCGGCTTATGCTATTAAAACTACTTGATTTAAATTGGTTTTCCTTCACTCTACCACTTTTCTTGGTTTGGATTTCTGGGTTTTCGGCTTACTTAGATTACGTACGCCTCGAGACGTTTCGTAGTTTAAGTGCCTCGTGTTCCGTACTTTCAGGACGTGACAAAGTTGGTATCAAAGCGTTAGGTTTTACCTTCGGAGCGTAGGATGACCCTTGGTTGATGGAATAGGTGACTAAAGTAGAGTGATGTACCGTGGGTATGTTTCGCGGCATACTTACGATACGCTACTCCGCTTAAGAAGCCTTAGGATGTACATTTCCTTGCACAGTATTATATTCCTTCCTATGATCTGGCCTCATCGGTACCAGTTACGGTTTTCTGCCATGATTATGGGCAGGGAGAGCTACGGCTAGAGTTGCGGTCAGCACGAGCTCTTCACGAGCGAGGACTGACCAGGGCGTAATTCCGGCGACACACGATTGCGGAGATGTATCTTTTTACTGTGTTTTCGCGCCACGAGCGTTTGGCGGATCGCCTTTACGAGATTTCTCGGACGTGCCGATCAGTACTAGAGGATTGAGCCAATGATAGAGGCCAGCTAGATTTTGACGACCGTTGACGTATTGCTTACTCCTTAGAGTCGCGCGTTGTATTTCTATGGATTTCTTGCTGTTTTGAGTTTCCTTTTGAGTTTTGATCCTCACCCTTGGCGTTGTATATTATATTGCTTGTGTGGTTGTGACCGTCGATTGACGAAGAGCTAGCTCCCGCTTGGGGATGCTTTTTATTGATTTCGTATACTTTTCATGTTGTATCCCGTTTGGGGGCCAGTATTTACAAAGGAGACTATGCCAAAATTTTCAGTAAATATTTGATGTTTTTAAAAACGCATATAGACGAGTGAGCCAGTTATTGCTGCGAACGACGAGATATCGCCCCAGGTGTTGGAGCTATTGCAGTACGAGTTGTATTAAGAGATGATAGAAGGTCGCTAATCACCCGAGGATGAATGACTAGGACATGTGGTTCGTTCGCCTACCCCGATGCGAGGTCATCAGATAGATTGATCCCAGCTAGAGACGCCTTCACGCGGAGACGTTGAAAGTCGACAGAGACGATCGAATGTCAGAAACCTATTATTCCAAGTTTAAAGTATTCGGAAGAGCATGCAGGCAATTCTATGGACCCTCTAGAAGAATGAAACCCTAACTCGACATAATGACCGTGTGAAAGCCTTTGAACCTTAGGGTTTGCGGCAGTTCCGCGGCGCCATTAGTGAGGCTTGGGTTTGCCCTTCTACGGCTGGACCATCGATGCTGTGGTACATACTCGATACAATTAAACTGTACCCAAGATTTTGATCTCTTGGGGGATTATGAGGTTTTGACGAATCGATCAAATAGTTCGACTTCATTCGGATGCCAGGTGGTGAGATGCATTTCTTGGGAGAATCCAGATATGAGGATAGCCGTTGGAGCTCAGTCTATGCAGCCACGACGAGACGAGTCCGAAGCAGTCAACATTAGAGAAAAGTGGAGTAAGAGGTTCGTACGAGATCTTGATGAGACGACGTTCCACTCTGCCGACATCAGAGATGCGATACTCATGCCGAGGTATTGTACTGGGATGTACCTTCCAGAAGGAGTCGCGATGAGTATGCAGCCATTCCGAAACAAGAAAAAGATATAGTAAAGGACGATGACTTCCGGACAGTTCAACATCGTTGACGAGACATGCTATGAGTGACCACGACAGTTGGCCAGAGATTCTTGGAGGATGTGCTTGAGCGGGACTATTCCGCCCTACTTGATTTTGGTATTTTGAGCGATATATTCGCATGATTTAGTTTTGATGATTGAGTTTCATGATATCGTTTTCATGCGCGCCATGGATGCACCTACTGAGTATTTACGATTTTTGCACAGTTGTTGCACTTGAGATAGTTTCCGTGCCTTGGTTTCTCATGTTTGTGATTATATGGATTTCATACAGTTGAGTTGATTTGTGCGTATATACGCATACAATTTGGTTTTTGCACTCGGTATAGTTCGCATATGCTTGCAGTGCAGTGATACGCATTTTGTGCACTTAGATGCACTGGACTTCGATTTTGATTGTGAAGCTCGATATTGGTTTTGTGCACCTTGTGCACCTGCCTTGGATTTTCGCGCATGTTGAGCGCATGTTTTGAGATGAGATTTTGGTGCACACCAGATGCACTAAATCGAGATTTTTCGTGCATGTCAGATGCACCTGATTTTGCTGTCAGGCACACACGTTGCCTACGACAGATGCTTCGTGCACACCCGATGCACTTAGATCTTGTTTCTGTGCACTTGTATGGCACGTATATGGATTTTAATTTCCGTGCGCACCAGACGCACGTAGTATTCATACGCGTATTTTGGGATTGATTTCTTATAAAGCGGTACGTTTTTATGATATTTGCTATGTGTTTTCGTACTGAGCAGGACTAGTCAGAGGACAGTACCTGAATATATTTTGCATTCATTGATGGCTATCGAAAGGAATTCCAAAAAGCGAGCTATAGTCTCAGTATTTACCTACGTGTCTGATATGACACGAAACGTTTAAAAAAAGGAAACCCTTCTAAATTGTTTCCCAAAACGGCGGAACGTACATTTCAAACAAAAGGTATATATGTATATAGTTATTTTCTTATGATAGATGTCCGCCACTGTGCAGTGTTATGCGCATTGCACAGTGACTTTAAGAGATTTGGCATGCATTTCCTTCAGATATTTACATATATAGATTTGATATTTACGTGTATAGTTTCGAGTTATATCATATTGGTTTTCTATTGGATTTGACATTTGTGTCTTTACCATGGCTCCGATGATTGCAGGATGCTTGATGGAGTTTTTATTTTGAGTTATATGCTGATTTTTCATGCGCATGCGCAGCGCTACGATTTGTTTTATGTATTTATGATTTCGGAGCCCCGACGACTTGATAGTTTTGCTTAAATGTTTTAGTATTTGGGGGGAGCTTTAATTTAAATTCGGGGACCGAATTTCTTTAAGGGGGGAAGATTGTAACGTTTTGAAAATCGTTTCGGTGAAATTTCGGAAAAACGGTATAATAAGGGGGTTTTCTGTAAAAAGTCAAAATACAAATATCTTTATTATAAAATTAAATATATATATATATATATATTCTAGCCAAGTAATTGCTAGTATTTAGTGTTTATTGAGCCACTGGTGAAATTTCAAATTTTCTGAAAAATTTTCCGAAATTAATTATTTTAATATTATTTTAAGCCGTCCGTAATACATTTAATTAGGGAAAATTACAAATTGGAATAAGTTGAAACAAATTTTTTGAATCATAACTCATTAAACAAAATTTTAACATGTGGTTTTTGAAATGAAATGAAGTTGTTAAACGGTTTTAGAAAATATCGAAGAAAAAGGGCTTAATTAGCGAAATTAGTGTAAATAGATATTGGGGTATAATATTTATCATTTTTTTCCTCACCCACACTCACCCACACCCTCTCTCCTCTCCCCAAATTAGCATCCCCAAGTTGTCCCCCCTCATTTTCCCACTCGTATTGTTAAAAGAAAAATCAAGAGAAAAGAAAAGGAAATGAAAGAAATAGTTTAATGTGTATGGGCTTTGACTTTTGGGGTTGACCCAATACTTTCCTCACCTCATTCTCTCTCCCCTCTCCCAATCACTTGGACGAGCTTCATTAGATTCTGTTACAACATCAGTTTCAGCCAAGTCGTCATTTGTAACTTGTGTTTCTAGAACCTCTTCTAGATCTACCACATTGCCATCAGCATCATTTGGAAAAATCCCATTTTCTAAAAATGTGGCATACTGAGAAACAAACACCTTTTGTTCCTCCTTGTGGTAGAAAAGATACCCAAATGAATGTAACGTTTTGAAAATCGTTTCGGTGAAATTTCGAAAAAAACGGTAAAATAAGGGGGGTTTCTGTAAAAAGTCAAAATACAAATATCTTTATCATAAAATTAAATATACATATTCTAGCTATGTAATTGCTAGTATTTAGTGTTTATTTAGACACTGGTGAAATTTCAAATTTTCTGAAAAATTTTCCGAAATTAATTATTTTAATATTATTTTAAGTCGTCCCTAATACATTTAATTAGGGAAAATTACAAATTGGAATGAGTTGAAACAAATTTTGTTCAACATAACTCATTAAACAAAATTTTAACATCTGGTTTTTGAAATGAAATGAAGTTGTTAAACGGTTTTAGAAAATATCGAAGAAAAAGGGCTTAATTAGCGAAATTAGTGTAAATAGATATTGGGGTATAACATTTATCATTTTTTTTCCTCACCCACACCCTCTCTCCTCTCCCCAAGTTGTCCCCCCTCATTTTCCCACTTGTATTGTTAAAAGAAAAATCAAGGGAAAAGAAAAGGAAATGAAAGAAATAGTTTAATGTGTATGGGCTTTGACTTTTGGGGTTGACCCAATACTTTTCTCACCTCATTCTCTCTCCCCTCTCCCCATCATTTGGCCGAGCCCATCCCCCCTCTAACAGCGGCAGCCCCCTCCCCTTTTGTCCTCTCATTTCTCTTCAAAAAATTCTTCAAAATTGCCTCAAAATCCATCAAAAAAATCCCAAAATCCAAATCCAACTCTTACCCATTTTAGCTTAGCCTAACATGCATGGATTGTGGTGAAAAGGGAGAATTTTGAAAGGCTAGATTTCATGTTGATCCATGGTTCATGAGGTATAATTTTAACCTTATGCTTATATTGTTGTTTAATTGCTTCATTGTTAACAATTTAGATGTTTAATTGGGTTTTATTGCAAGTTTGGGAAATTCAAGAAAGGGTTTGAATGTAAGTTAGGGTTTTGTGAAATTGGTGTATGGTTGTGTATTGTATTTAAGCTCTTATGACATGTTAAAACAAAGTTAGTAGCTAGTTGTTAATTGTTAGTTTAAAAATTGTGATAATTACGCTAATTTGCTGACTAGGTTTTTAAAATTGGTTAAATAATTGGGTTTAAAAATGTAATTAGGTTTTTCATGACTTCTTTAACATTATAAAATATAGTTTAGTACTTTAGTTCATGAAAATCCAAGATAAATTGTTGTTTGTGCATTTTTGCTATAAAATTGTTAAAATTGGGTATATTGTAAACTAGAATTTTGGGATTAATGAGATTAAATTGTGGAAATTGTTTTTATGACTTATTTAAGATGTTTAATAAGAATTATGGCCGCTAGATTTGTTTAAACGTCGAGTTTTGTACTAAAACGGGTAATATTTGCTTGCTAGATTTTCGGAAAAATGGCTATTAAAGTGAGTTTGGGGTTTTTGTGAATTTTAACCTATTTTATAGTATAATTAGTGATTGTGATCGTGCAAATGAGTGTGTTTGGGTTTTTCTCGATGGCTTGGCATTTGTACGCCGACGTCGAGAGTTTTTGGGTTGAATTGTGAAAGCAGCCATAGGTTTTGACCTATATGGGATTCATGTGTCGTTTTGGTCATGAGTCAGATTTTAATGCGATACGGTGTGTTATGATATGTAGGTAACCCATGTGGACTTCGAGACGACAAGAAAGCGCGTGGCGACGTCGGCACCGGCGAGCAAGGACCAGGTGAGTAGATTTATATCTACGGGGAGAAGTCGGGTGGATGGCGTATAGCACCCCCGCAGTTCGTGGTGATGTATACGAATACGTATACACACATATATTTTGATTATATATATTATGTTGATATGAGACTTGATGATAAAAGTAGATTCTAGGTGTTCATGGATTAGTTTAGTGTTAGTTGCGAAACCCTAGAGTAGTTGTTACACCCACACACGCACACACGCACATGCATACATCTATGTTATTACCTGTGCGTATATAGGGATATGTGTTTATGTGTTCACCTGGGTATGGGACTAGGTGTTCACATACTGGATTTGCGGATGATACTTGGGATTGAGATGAGTCGGTGAGATTTGAGTTGAGGCCGTGAGATCGGTGATATGGCAGGATTCGTACTTGAGATACGTCCAGATGTTATAGCGGATCTTTGGATGACGATGCCATGCGAATAGTAATATTAGTAGTGTACTAGACGTAGGTCAGTACCCCAGATCATGATCTTGATAAAGAGGATACCAGATGAACAGTGTGATGAGTATGATATTGACCCGTACCCAGATTTGGGGATGTCGTACGACGGATTTACGTACGAGCTATATATTGATGATTGATCCACACTCTTGACTTGGGATGTCTGATTATAGATATGGTATCGGATATGATATTATTGAGGCGGGATCACCGACTAATATATATACAGGTATGTATATGTATCGACTCAGATGTTAGGCGGTTTCTTTACGTGTAGTTCAGCTTGTTAGTTCAGCCGTATAGTTTAGTGTAGTTGTTAGACTAGATTAGACTCCTACCTATTTCAAAACTAACGAATCGTGGGTATTTTAAAAGTCAGATCAAGGGATTCTACGGATATTTCAAAAGACGTATCTTTTCTTAAAAACACCGTAGCCCTTATTTTCAAAACACCGCGATTCGTGTTATTTCAAAAGGCACTATTGTAGGACTTATATTAGGGTAATGCAGATTAGTTATCGTTGTGTCTAGTATTCAGCTCCCGCATATTATTGTTGTTGCTCCGCATCGCATACTTATTGTAATTCATATTTCATTATTGATATCATGCTGTTAGGACACTATCACCATTACCGATGATGCGTATGTACCACGTACACTTACTTGCCGGCTCACACACATCTTCATCGGTAATTGCCATGTCATGTACACTTAAAAAATACTATTACATTGACATAGCCTGTTAGCTAATAGTTTAGACATGATATTAGTGTACTTGCCTTATATGCTAGTTTAGACATTGTAGTTATTACCTGCTACTTCATGCATGTTATTATTCACTGTTGTGTCGCATTCATGGATTCTCATGCATATATTCACTATCTTACGTGCTATTAAGGTTTTGGATTCGGTTTTCCATGAGATTTTCTGGATTTGGGGGGAAACCGCAAAACTTATACAAACTTCTTCTCTCTTTTTAAATAAAAAGCGCGGTTTTCCCATGATGTATGAGTCGTCCACCATGAGTTTGCTTATGGATTTCGAGACCCGAGTTCGAGGAGTGGAGGAACCGTTTCGGGTACATGGTGGACCCGGTTCGGTACTCCGGGGCAAGAGGATCGCAGATGATGGCGTTGAGCCTGGCAGGGGAGCACTACCGACCGGTGATTTTACCCGACGTGTCGGATATCCGGAGGATACCGTCGTAGTCTTGATATGGATGGTAGGGGACGGTCTGGACTGACGGCGCCCTAGAAATTGAGATTGAGACATTGAGATTTTGAGCTATTGAGGTACTGAGATTTGATGATACAGGCCAGTCCGGATAGCCGGAGCCTGAGATTTTGAGACATTGAGATTTATGGTTTGTGTCGATGCTAGACACTGTTTATGCTGATTTCATTTATGATACCTCTTTTAAAAAGATACAGAAATCTCACAAATTTATGAAAGCAGTTTTCTTCAGTACATGCATGCTGTTTCATGCATTCATACATCATCTATATGATACATTGCTACCTGAGGCACTGACACGAGCACTTGGTATTACCGTTGTTTATAGGTATACCCTAGCCATTGTTTTAGGCTGCTGGTTATATATTTGAGGATATATTATGATTGTATGACTTAGGATGCGTTGTTCATGCGATTCTTGTTCGTAGATGTATTCTATTCACGAGTTGGCAACTCACCCCCGTTGTGCCACAGTTCTTGCAGGTTTTGCCGTACAGGTTTCATTACGGTTTTGCTGGCACTGCTTCTTTTCGGGTGACTTGCTAGTAGGTGGGTTTATTGGTATCGTACCCATCATTATACTTTGTATAATATTATTCAGTTGTATCTAATAAATTCCATCAACCAAACATGTATTTATTTCAGAGATAAAGACCTGTGATGTTTCTGCTTTCGACCTTAGAGTCGCGCGTTGTATTTCTATGGATTTCTTGCTGTTTTGAGTTTCCTTTTGAGTTTTGATCCTCGCCCTTGGCGTTGTATATTATATTGCTTGTGTGGTTGTGACCGTCAATTGACGAAGAGCTAGCTTCCGCTTGGGGATGCCTTTTATTGATTTTGTATATTATCCATGTTGTATCCCGTTTGGGGGCCAGTATTTACAAAGGAGACTCTGCCGAAATTTTCAGTAAATATTTGATGTTTTTAAAAACGCATAATTCTGCTTATGCTATTAAAACTATTTGATTTAAATTGGTTTTCCTTCACTCTACCACTTTTCTTGGTTTGGATTTCTGGGTTTTTGGCTTACTTAGATTACGTACGTCTCGAGAAGTTTCGTAGTTTAAGTGCTGGTCATGTTCCGTACTTTCGGGACGTGACAAAGTATGTTTTGGATATCCCACAAATATACATTTGGCCGATCGTGTCTCTAGTTTGTCTGGATTCTGCTTTTTGACAAAAGCTGGACAACCCCAAATCTTAACTCGTTTAAGAGATGGTCTCTTCCCATGCCATATCTCATATGGAGTGGTAGACATGGTCTTGGTTGGAACTTTGTTTAACAGAAAAGCTGCAGTTTCCAATGCAAGCCCCCAAAAGGGGAGGGGTAACTCAGAATCACTCATCATGGATCGTACCATATCTAATAGGGTACGATTGCGTCGCTCTGACACACCGTTGTGTTGTGGTGTGTAAGAGGGAGTGAGCTGAGAGAGAATCCCATTCTCTTTTAGGAAGTCCAAGAATTCGGTACTTAAGTACTCTCCACCTCGATCTGATCGAAGTATCTTGATTCTCATTCCTATTTGGTTTTCTACTTCAAGTTTGTACTCTTTGAATTTCTCGAAAGCTTCAGATTTATGTTTTATCAAAAACACATGACCAAATCTTGAGAAATCATCAGTAAAAGTTATGAAGTAGGAAAAACCGCCTCTTGCATGTGTAGACATTGGCCCACATACATCACTATGTATGAGGCCTGGGAGCTCAGTAGCTCTTTCTCCGTGTCCATTAAACGGAGATTTGGTCATTTTACCTTTGATACAAGACTGGCAAGTTGCATAAGATTTATACTCAAAAGAATTAAAATATCCATCTTTATGAAGCTTGTTTAGTCTTGTTTCATTAATATGACCAAGTCTACAATGCCAAAGAAAAGCTTCATTTATATCTGAAAATTTTCTTTTACTTGTGTATTGAATGTTGAAAACAATGTGTTGATTAAGGACGTATATCCCGTTATTAAGTGTACCACAACCAATCAACTCTTGATTAAGTCTAATGTTCATAACATTGTGTTGCACAGCAAAATGATATCCTTCATTGTCTAACAAAGAAACGGATATAATATTACAAAGCATACTTGGCACAAAATAACATGGGTTCAAAACCAATATACAACCCGATGGCAACCCTAAGTGATACTCTCCCACTGAAACTGCATTTACATTGGAACCATTTCCAACTTGGAGAGTATGATCACCTGTCTTCAAAACTTTGCTATTTCTCAATGCCTGCACAGAATTGCAAATATGAGAACCCGAACCGGTATCCAATACCCAGGAAGCAGAGTTAATAGAAAAACATTTTTCAATCACGAACACAACTGAAGCTAAAGCATCACCATGCTTCTTCTTGAGTTCAAGGTACTCGGTACAGTTCCACTTCCAGTGTCCCATCTTCTTACAGTGGAAACATTCTCCTTTCCCCGATTCCCCAACCTTGGACTTGTCTTTCCCCTTAACATTTTTGACTCCACCCTTAGGTTTGGTGGGTTTCTTCTTCATCTTTCCATTGGCCTTAGCCTTCGGGCGAGAGGAGGAATATGGCCCAACACTCAAAACGGGAGTCTTCACTGACTTCAGCGTGCTCTCTGCACTCCTTAACATATTAAAGAGTTCCGGTAGTTCCTTCTCCATGTTGTGCATGTTGAAGTTAACAATAAACTGAGCAAAGGTGGAGGGGAGAGACTGCAGAATAATATCCGTATATTGCTCATTGTCCATTGTCCACCCATGGTCCTCAAGCTCTTCTATGAGAGCTATCATCTTCAGAACATGGTCTCCTACTGCTGTGCCAGGAGCCATTCGCATCTGAAACAGCTTTCTGGATGCTTCGTATCGTAATACACGAGATTGCTCTCCATACAACTCTTTTGTATGGAGAAATATGGATTGTACGTCCATATTCTCGTGCTGTTTCTGATGTGTGTTATCCATCGATGCAAGCGCGATGCATTTGGCCGTGGAACAGTCAGCGTCCCATGTCTTGCGGATTTCCCTATCCGCAACTGAAGGTTTAGGACCTAGGATGGGCGAGGTTGGAGCCGTGAGGACATATGATACCTTATTATAAGACAAGGCAATGTTGAGATTCCTCAGCCAATCTTTATAATTGGTCCCATTCAGTTTATTTTTATCTAATAGAAGCTTGAGTCCTGACATTTGTATCTGCTGTTAAGAGAGAGAAAAGAATACACTCAGCGAAAGCTCTTGCAAAGATTAGATTGGTTATTATCTTGTCTAATCGATGTCTCCCACTGTTTTTATAAAATTTTCTTTAAAACCTTTAAAAAGAAAACTAGCCGGGATTAATTACATTCTACAACTTCGCTAACTGTTCAGCCAGGCCGGTGCCGGTACTTGAAGAAGGTTCCCCATGCTTTCGCACTGACCTAATTAAAATAAACCTCGTCTTCCCAGAGGCGTAGCCCCGTTTTACACCTTTCTTGACACATAATGGGTTAGCTAATTGTAAAGTGTAAAACTCTCCCGGGAGCAACTTTTGCTCACAGTGGGATCAGGATCCTACTATCATATAGAAGGTATGCAATCTCATTGCAAATTTCAACTCTTGAAATTCCCGATATTATTTTTACCCCTAGTACTCATGACCTTAACTATGGTCAACATATCATAAGTACTTAGTCAAGTTCTTCCCGTCATTTCGTGATTAACTAGACCTACACACATGACCCTTAACTAAAGTCAACATAATCATATGAATGTCCTAACTAATCTACATCATATGCAGTGTAGGAAGATATCACTTAGCTACCGTACACTGCGCCTTAACTAAAGTCCAAATACGCTGCACGAATACTAAGTACTCTACTTCCTAAAACGACGGAGGGCTGCGGATAGTTTTTAAGAAAACTTTTAACACTTTGAACTTGATATCGTTGTAGAATCCAATGGGTTTAAAAGGAGTAGCTTAAGCTCCGCATTTGGAAACTTGCTTTTTCATAAAAAGGCCGAGTGTGTTTTAAATCCGATTCTACAACATCTTTTTAGGTTCATTTATCTTTACATTAATCTCATTAATGTAGTCCCATCATTTAATTCCTAAAGTCATCACAGAAAGAAACGAAAATATAGCGTACGCTTATGCCACTCGCATTCGTCACAGTGTCCCGTTATGCACCGTTAGGTTACTTAACTAATAGCATACCGGGACGGGGCTAGCACGGGTGCAAAATATAAGCAACGTCTATTATATATCATATATATAATATTCCATTCGTCTCAGATATATATTAAAAGATCACATCAGATAATAAAAGCAGCAGAAGCACATTTAAGATATCTAGGAGGTCCGTATTTTGTATTTAGCCAGCAATAGAAAATACGGATTGTTAGTTGTATGTATGCCCTAGAGGCCAGTATTGTACAGATGATGTATATTATATTGGATGCTTGGACATATATAGAGAGGACTTTCTTGCTCGATATGATAGTATGCTATCTGGTTGCTCTTTATCTTAACATATATGCTTGTCTCTTCATACTGTCTTATGGTTACATGTTGGTAAAGCCCTTAAGATTTATACTTGACTACCTGGACTATGATGCAGATCATACTAGTGGGGCCATGGTATTCCATAAGTACATCCTTTAATGTTCCTAGTCGTAGGTGTATCGAGACAGGGCATCGATATACCAGAGTAGACTAGCGTATACGCTTCTCGGCCCATGAGATGGGTGATGGATGATCCCATATCCATTGGTGTTTGACATCAGAGATGGTATACGAGTGCTCAGTGGAGACTGGGTACACTGGACGGACTCGCCGAAAACTCCCAGATGGTATTATACCTCATGTCTGGTGACACTTGTGCAGGTTACTCTGTAGACCCGAGATCGTCATAGAGTCTTGTGTGATTCCTACTGTGCTTTGATTTCCACCTTACCACGTCCAAGAGGGCGTGCAAAACGGTGGTTTTTGGGTACAGTCCCGAGTCACATGGAGGCAATGAGCTATAGGAGGGGTTTCGTCTCTCCCGGTATTGGGGGTTGATGTTGCGCTGTGCTCGATTGGCCGTAACAGGGAAGTCCCTGGCCATGGCTGATTTAGAGATTTACTGGTAAGTGTTACCAGTAGTTTCTCGACCCGTTATGAGCCTCATATCGGCATGACTTATCGGTTATTGGGGTCTGACGTTTACCAGCCCTAGACTTGATATGCGACATATCAGACGAGGAGACCGGACTGTACGGGAAGTGTTACCGGCAGGATTTTACAGGAGTTGGAGCGGGCTTGCTTGCTGATCTTCTGATCGCTCAATACCTGGGTAGCCGTTACGTCCAGCTAGTACCGCTGACGGCTTATGGGTGCTTGATGTGATCATCACCTACTGCCGGCGTATTGACGAGTCTTTAGAGTCCTACATAGAGGTTTTACTGGCTCAGGCAAAATGAAATAGGAGCACGTATGTGATATGTGCGGGACCGAGAATAATGCGTGTATGTGATACCGTATTCTATTCTCACGACTTTTTGTATCGGTCGGTTATATATGATATAGCCGGGTTATCGAATCAAGTGTTGATTCGATAAGTCGATACAATGGATGTTAGTCGGTTATATGAGATATGACCGGATTATTAAGTCAAATGTTGATTTAATAATTTAGTGTATAATTGTATATTAGATATACTAGTTTACATTAACTAACACTTGTTCATATAAGGATTTTTCTCACAATTGCACAACTTTAATATATATGTGATATATATTAAAATTGTGTTTTTTTTGTATCATGGTTGATGATACACATGACTTGGGTGTATGAGACTTACACCATGCTATTTATTTATGTTGGGTTTTAATATGTAAAGTAATTACAAAATTAGGGGAGGATTAGCAAAATGCATGAAGCTTGTGGAAGCTTGTGGATGCATTGACTAAGTCCACTAAGTTTGTTTTTACTATGGATATTTGTTAACCCAACCATAAGGATTAGCCATGGTTATGTCTCTACATGAGTTAGTATATGATACTCACTCACCATGGTTAGCTTTCTCACTTGATCATTATCTCTTCTCATATTATTTTGTTCATCTTCTTCCTTGAGCTAAAAAGCTCTCTAGGGTTTGATCCAAAGTGAGAAACAATGTGAGAAACTAAATTCTAAAGTGAACCCACTTCCTATTTCTCCATCCTCTACTAGACTAGCACTTTAGTTTAGGGTGTTTGTGTAAGTCCACGTTGCCCACCCCGGTACTTGCGGGGAGGCGGAAAACATAATAAAAATTGGATTTTTAATGACTTAGGCAACATGGACCTTGCTTGTGAGGATCTTTACTAAACAAAACTAGCTAAAGTAAACTAACAACTAACAAAGTTGTAGAAAGGTTATACCTTGAGCTCGAACTCCTTCTCGCCTTGCTCGTCGGAATGGTTGAAAGGCCTCACCTTGCTTGTCTTCTTCCGTCAAAGAAGGATCCACCCGAAAGCCTCGAACTTTAGCTTCAACTCCAAGCTAGGAGTTACTAGAGTGCAAGAAATGCTAAGACTTGAACCCTAGAAGTGAGTAGAGAAGATCAAGTGAAGGTTTTTCTCAAGCTTTTATGTTTCTCAACACATGAGAGGGAGAGAGCTTGAGGGAGAGGATGAGCAAGAGAGAGAAAGGATATGATAGAATGAATTATTAGTGAGCCATTCTCACTAATATGTGTGTGTTATTTTAATTAATTAATTAGCAAGAAAATTGTCATGGTTTAATCAAGAGGTGACCATTATCATTTCACTTTTAATGCAAATTGCAAGGATCAAAGAGCATCTTCCAAATGAAATGATCATGGTCAAATTGTCAACTTGGTCAACAAGTCAATGAAGTCAAAAGGTCAACAACAACAACCATGCACAATAATTAAGCTAATTATTAATTAACAATAATACACACAAAAGCAATAGGGTTAATAAAATGACAATAGTCATTAACCCTAAACAAGGTCCTCTCCCTCAATCTCAAGCAACTGTGCATACGCACCCGCATTCGTGATCCGAGGAACACGAACACAATGAGAAAAACCAATCTCAAATCATATACTAGGATCTGGCTTAAACCAAAGCCCGCTAGTATAAACTGTCCGGACAGCAACCGTGCACAAGTGCGCGGATGCGAGCGAACCCTGTCGCAAAACCATGCGACCTCTACTCGTTTTGCCTAAAGGCGAATAGCTCTCTGTGTGGGACTCTAAAGACTCGACACTACGCTGGCAGTGGGTTTAACCACAGACCGCAAGCGGCACTAGCTGTACGTAACGGTCCCCAGGTAGATGTCGATAAGAAGACTGACGAGGTGAACCCCATCTGCACTCCTACTGAGCCTGTATGTGACAGTCTCCGTACAGTCCGGTCTGTTCGTCTGATACATCGCATGGCGGGCCTAGGGGGGCGGTGAACGTCAGTCCCCTAATAGCGGTACAAGTCGTGTCGGAGTGAAGCCCAGAACACCCTGAGATAACACTGGAAGCCTACCAGTATATCTCGCTTGCCCTGGCCAGGGACTACTCGTGTAATGGCTCTCCTGGACACAGCGCGATGTCAACCCCCAATACCGGGAGAGACGAATCCTGTCTAACCGTCACTGCCTCCAAGTGCTTCGGGACTGCACCCAAAAACTACCTGTTTGCACGACTCCTCTGAGCCATGGTAGGGTAGTAATCAAAGTGCAGTGGGAACACACTCAAGGCGAAGTGACAGTGTCAAGTCAGCGGACTAAGCTGTACTCATGTTACCTGGGAACTGATAACTGACGATAGGTATATTACCAACCAACAGTTCCCGACGAGTCCTGTCCAGTGTACTCGTAACCTAACGAGCACCCGCATACTATCTCAAGTACGACGTACTAACGGCTGTGGGACAGACCGTCTCCCACACTGGGATGAGAAGCGCATACGCTAGTCTACTCCGGAGTATCGATGCCCTGTCTCGATAGTCCAACGACCAGGGACCTGTATAAGGATGTGCTTATAGATTACCCAGCTCCCACGAGTGCGAGCGCCATCACAACGCTGGTAATCAAGCAAAGATCCTAAGGGCTCTACTAATATGTATACCAGCAATATGCTAAAAGAAACACATGCACATATTAAAGCAGAGATAAACCAAGTAGCATACTACCATTTCGAGCAAGATTGTATATACAACTGTGAATATCCCAAGCTTCCATTAAGTAATATACAAACTAGTATGATACAGTAATGGCCTCTAGGGCATATACACTAACAATCTCCCACTTGCACTAAGGCCATGTACTGGCGTATCGAAGACCTATCATCTCGATCAGCCGCTCGAACTGAGTCTGGGGCAAGGCCTTGGTGAATGGATCTGCTGTGTTATCCTCTGATGCAACTCTCCGAACCTCGATCTCCTGGCGATCCACAATCTCCCTGATCAGGTGATACCGCCTTAAGATGTGTCTGGATTTCTGATGGGACCTGGGTTCCTTCGCTAAAGCTATAGCCCCGTTGTTATCGCAATACAGAGGTATTGGGTCAACAATGGACGGAACCACCTGAAGTTCTTTCAAGAACTTCCTCATCCAGACAGCTTCTTTTGCGGCATCAGATGCAGCGATGTATTCCGCTTCCATAGTCGAGTCAGCAACGGTTTCCTGTTTGGAGCTCTTCCAACACACCGCCCCTCCATTGAGGGTAAAGACAAAACCCGACATGGACTTGGAATCATCCTTGTCACTCTGGAAGCTGGAGTCAGCAAAGGCCTCAATCTGCAGGTCTTTTTCGCCATACACCAAGAACATCTCCTTAGTCCTTCTCAGGTACTTGAGAATGTTCTTTACTGCTATCCAATGTTTCTCCCCAGGGTTTGACTGATACCTGCTTACCACACTCAGTGCATAAGCCACATCCGGTCTGGTACACAACATCGCATACATTATAGAGCCTACCGCAGAAGCGTAGGGTATAATAGACATGCGATCCCTCTCCAAATCAATCTTGGGAGACATCTCTTTGGAGAGGGTGATCCCGTGACAAGCCGGTAGATTACCGCGCTTGGAATCTTCCATACTGAATCTCTTCACTATGGTGTCGATGTACCTGGACTGAGAAAGTCCTAATATCCTCTTGGATCTGTCACGGTAGATCCGGATACCCAGAATGTATGAGGCATCACCCAGGTCTTTCATGGAGAACCTGTGTGACAAGAACCCCTTGAGAGATTGTAGCATAGGAATGTCATTTCCTATTAAGAGAATGTCATCCACGTATAAAACGAGGAATACTACAGTTCTCGCTACAAATCTACAATAGATGCATGGTTCATCTGGATTTTTGATAAAGCCAAATTCTTTGACCGTCTCATCAAAACAGATGTTCCAACTCCGCGATGCCTGCTTGAGTCTATAAATGGACTTGAGCAACTTGCACACCTTTCCGCTGCTCCCACCCTGAATGAAACCCTCTGGCTGGTCCATATAGACACACTCCTCTAAATGACCATTTAGAAAAGCTGTCTTTACGTCCATCTGCCAAATCTCATAATCGTGGAAAGCAGCGATGGCAAGAAGGATCCGAATGGATTTCAGCATAGCTACTGGAGAAAAGGTTTCGTCATAGTCCAAACCAGGTCGCTGACGAAAATCCTTTGCTACCAGTCTAGCTTTATAGGTCTCAACCTGTCCATCTACACCAATCTTCCTTTTGAAGATCCACTTGCATCCTACGGGTTTTATCCCGTCTGGAGCAATGTCCAACGTCCATACTTTGTTGGTGTACATGGACTCCATCTCGGTCCGCATTGCATCCAGCCATTTTACCGAGTCGACGCTCTGAATGGCTTGCTGGAAGCTAGTAGGCTCATCACAATCTAGGATGCAGTCCTCTCTATCCCCGTCAATGAGAAAACCGTAGTACCTCTCGGGCGGATGAGACTGCCTACTACTCCTGCGGAGTGGCACGGGAATGTCTTGATCTTTCGAACCCTCTGGCTCTACTAAGCTTTCAGTAATAGCTTGCGGTTCTGGAACTTCTTCCAGTTCTATCGCGCTCCCACTTAATTCTTTTTCTATGAACTGATGTTCTAGAAAGTGGGCATGGCGAGAAACAAGGACTTTTTGTTCCTCTTCGCAATAGAAGTAATATCCCTTGGAGTTCTTCGGATATCCCATAAACTTGCACTGTACTGAGCGTGCCTCGAGCTTGTCCGCATGCTGCCTTTTTTACAAAAGCTAGACATCCCCATGTCTTAATGTGATTAAGATGGGGTCTCTTCCCACACCACATTTCATATGGTGTAGTAGGCACAGTCTTAGTTGGAACTCGGTTCAAAAGGTATGCTGCTGATTCTAGCGCATATCCCCAGAATGATCGCGGTAACTCAGCGTTACTCATCATGGACCGTACCATATCCAATAGGGTCCGGTTCCGTCTCTCCGATACACCGTTGTGTTGCGGAGTGTATGGAGGAGTAAGCTGAGAGAGAATTCCATTCTCTTTTAAGTAGTTCAGGAATTCGGCACTTAAGTATTCTCCTCCTCGATCCGATCTTAGGATCTTGATACTTTTGCCGGTTTGTTTTTCTACTTCATTCTTATATTCCTGGAATTTTTCAAAAGCCTTGGATTTATGTTTCATTAAGAAGACATAACCGTACCTTGAAAAATCATCCGTAAAGGTAATGAAGTAAGAAAAACCGCTTCGCGCATGTGTAGACATTGGACCGCACACGTCGCTGTGTACGAGTCCCAAAAGCTCGCTCGCTCTTTCTCCGTATCCAGAAAACGGAGCCTTTGTCATCTTTCCTTTGAGACAGGATTGACAAGTTGCATACGATTGATATTCGAACGGATCCAAATATCCTTCAGTATGTAACTTAGTCAATCTTCTCTCATTGATGTGACCCAGTCTACAATGCCACAAGAAAGTTTTATTAATCTCTGGAGACTTTCTTTTGTGTGTATTCTGGATATTGAAAACCTGTGGTTGGTTTAAAACGTAAATACCGTTGTTTAATGTACCTGACCCAATCAAAACTTGATTAAGGTGAATGTTCACTACATTACTTACAAATGCAAATTCATAACCTTCTTTAGATAATAAAGATACAGATATGATATTACAGGTTGCATTTGGTACATAATAACAACTACGCAAAACCAAAAAGTGTCCATCAGATAATCCCAGGTGATAGTCCCCCACGGCCTCTGCATCCATGCTAGCACCGTTCGCAACTCTGAGGGTCATGTCACCTGCCTTCAAAACTCTACTCTTTCTCAACGCCTGCAAAGAATTACAGATATGAGATCCTGATCCGGTATCCAATACCCAGGATTTAGAGTTTATTGATAGACAGTTTTCAATAACATACACACCTGAAGCTGAAGCTGCAACTCGCTTCAAATCCTGTGTTCTGGCTTTCCAAGCCTTGCAATCCTGTTTCCAGTGACCACTTTTGTGACAATAGAAGCACTCTTCCTTCCCCACCATCTTCCCCGCTACTTTTGTTGCTTTACCCTTTCCCTTCGTATCCACTTTACCGACACCGCCTCTTGGTTTGGCGGGGGCTTTCTTCTTCTTGCCCTTGGCTTTCGCCCTGGACCTAGAAGAGGAAGATCCTCCTACAAACAAAGTGGATGTCTCCCTACCCTTCTGTAGGGTGCCCTCAGCAGTCCTCAACATGTTCAGAAGTTCGGCAAGTTCAACCTCCTTTCCTTGCATGTTGAAGTTAAGAACGAACTGGGCGTAAGTGGAAGGAAGGGACTGGAGAATCAAATCGGTATAGAGTTCATTCTCCAACGTGGTCCCTAGGTCCGCGAGCTCCTCTATGTAGCCGATCATCTTAAGCACGTGGTCCGCTACCGATGATCCGACGGCCAACCTTGCCGAAAAAAGTTTCTTCGACACTTCGTATCTAGCGATACGAGACTGCTCTCCATACAGTTCTTTTGTATGGAGAAATATGGACTCTAGGTCCATATTCTCGTGCCTCCTCTGATGTTCGTTGTCCATCGAGGCTAGTACGAGGCATCTGGCCCTCGCGCAATCTATCTCCCATGTCTTACGGATTTCTACATCCACGACGCTGGAGGTGGGACCTGGGACAGGGGGAGCTTTGGTGGTAAGTATATACCCCAGCTTGTCATAAGTGATCGCCATCTTGACATTCCTGAGCCAATCTTTGTAGTTTGGTCCTGTCAATATATTTTTATCTAACAGTAACTTAAGTCCGGTCATGTTGAATGGTCGCTGCAATTAGGAGAGAGAAAAGAAACACTTTAGCATGATGCTCTTCCAAGTTTAGAGTGGTTTTTAGTTTGTCTAAACTGGATGGCTCCCACTGTTTCTCGAATCCCTTCTCAAACCATAAAGAAAAGGATTAGCCGGGATCATTCTCACCGTACAATACTTGCTTAACCGTTCAGCCAGGCCAGTGTCGGTACTTCGAGGGAGGTTTTCCAACGCTTTCGCGAAGTTCCTTAATTAAGTAACCTCTTTTCCCTGTGGGCGTAGCCCCGCTAACACCTTTCTAGGCACCTACTAGGTTTATAGCATTGATCGTTAAGTGAGAGTTTTCCCGAGGAGTAGCATATACTCACAGTAGGATCGGGATCCAAATATCATCGCGTGATAAAACCGAAGGAATCCTACCAGAATCATCACACTCCAAATGGTATGCAACGCTAGCAAGTTTCAGTACTTATGAAACTCCCGATGTGGATTTTTGCCCCATGCTCTTATAACCTTGACTTTGGCCAAAATATCATAAGTCACATGTCAAGTTCTACCCGTCATTCTCCTGGTTAATTTGGACCCACCCGTACCTACCCTTGACTTTGGCCAAAATGGCAGCACGACTGTCCCAAATCAACGCATCTATCTATGCTGCACATGAATGCCCAAACGCTACCAATCACTATGCCTTGACTTTGGCCAAAATACACAGCTTGAATACTTTTGACCATTCATGTGGAATGACGGAGGGCTACGAATGGTTTTGGCGAAACCGTGAACGTAGTGAACTTGATATAATCGATGGAACGAGATAGCTTTTAAAAGGAGTGGTTCAAGCTCCGCGTTTAAAAGTTTGGTTTTGAAAAGAACCGAGTGGTTTTCAAAATGTTCCAATCGATTTTTACTTGGTTTATTTCTTGCATTAGTTCTTTTAATGCGTCCCATCATTTAATCCTACCATTGCAGAAAACAACCAAAATATGACGTACGCTTATGCCATTCGCATTCGCCACGGGGCCCCGTCATCACCCGTTAGGTTACTTAACTAACGACAGAGCGGGGGCTGGGCTAGCGCGGCTGTAAAACATAAGCAACGCCTAAATAGTTATTTATATATAAATATACAGCAATGATAGACATTACAGATCACAGATGAATACATTGGATATACTAGGAATCCGCAATGCGTTCGAGCCTGCAACGCAAAGCGGATTACACGGTCGCGGTGAATAGCCAATACCCCACCCAAGACCCCTACGGGTGCGGCAAACTACCCGCCAAGCACCCGAAGCGAAGCAACCTCCCTCACCAACGTGAGTAGGCCACTCGGCACTTCGAGTACCCGGTAGTTTGTGCACCCTCTCCATGGGTCTATCCTAGGAGCAAAAACAGTAAAAAGAATTATACAATGACGGCTACAACCCCGACCCGGTTGTGCGGCCATACAAATAATATTATTACATCAATTTACATGTTACAAATGAATGAAAGAAAAACAACGCTCATCTCACATCCACCCCGGCCATTCACCCGCGACAATCCAATCCATTCATATCCACAAACCAATAACAATCACAGATCATGTATAACCCCGACTAATCGTCTTATAGCGATTAGCCGACGTTCAATACATGCAAGCATTACAGATATAACCGATGTAGTTAAAGTGTAGTGAAGTTCCGAAAAATACGGATTTATAGGCCCCCAAAAGTAAATTTTAGTTCTGGAAAATCTGGGCATATATTATATATCCTAAAAATCCCAAAATCAACACAGACAGACACTGCACGAAAAACGATGCAGAGAAGACATCAAACCGCGGCGCTTCCGCGGCACGAGCCTACCTCGTGCGGCGGAAGGGCGGCGGTTTGAACGAATCTCTGTGTCGTTTTTCATGGTTGTTCATAAAAAACCCTGAGCCGAATTTACAAATATAAAGTTTTCCATTTTGAGCAGAAAAAATTTCAACAGAAACTAGGGTTTTTCAAAAGTTCGGTTTTTGGATTTTCGGTTTCGAAACTTCGTTACACTTCACTACCTAGCTAGTTTGAGTTTAGTCTGGCTCTGATACCACTGTAAGTCCACGTTGCCCACCCCGGTACTTGCGGGGAGGCGGAAAACATAATAAAAATTGGATTTTTAATGACTTAGGCAACATGGACCTTGCTTGTGAGGATCTTTACTAAACAAAACTAGCTAAAGTAAACTAACAACTAACAAAGTTGTAGAAAGGTTATACCTTGAGCTCGAACTCCTTCTCGCCTTGCACGTCGGAATGGTTGAAAGGCCTCACCTTGCTTGTCTTCTTCCGTCAAAGAAGGATCCACCCGAAAGCCTCGACCTTTAGCTTCAACTCCAAGCTAGGAGTAACTAGAGTGCAAGAAATGCTAAGACTTGAACCCTAGAAGTGAGTAGAGATGATCAAGTGAAGGTTTTTCTCAAGCTTTTATGTTTCTCAACACATGAGAGGGAGAGAGCTTGAGGGAGAGGATGAGCAAGAGAGAGAAAAGATATGATAGAATGAATTATTAGTGAGCCATTCTCACTAATATGTGTGTGTTATTTTAATTAATTAATTAGCAAGAAAATTGTCATGGTTTAATCAAGAGGTGACCATTATCATTTCACTTTTAATGCAAATTGCAAGGATCAAAGAGCATCTTCCAAATGAAATGATCATGGTCAAATTGTCAACTTGGTCAACAAGTCAATGAAGTCAAAAGGTCAACAACAACAACCATGCACAATAATTAAGCTAATTATTAATTAACAATAATACACACAAAAGTAATAGGGTTAATAAAATGACAATAGTCGTTAACCCTAAACAAGGTCCTCTCCCTCAATCTCAAGCAACTGTGCATACGCACCCGCATTCGTGATCCGAGGAACACGAACACAATGAGAAAAACCAATCTCAAATCATATACTAGGATCTGGCTTAAACCAAAGCCCGCTAGTATAAACTGTCCGGACAGCAACCGTGCACAAGTGCGCGGATGCGAGCGAACCCTGTCGCAAAACCATGCGACCTCTACTCGTTTTGCCTAAAGGCGAATAGCTCTCTGTATGGGACTCTAAAGACTCGACACTACGCTGGCAGTGGGTTTAACCACAGACCGCAAGCGGCACTAGCTGTACGTAACGGTCCCCAGGTAGATGTCGATAAGAAGACTGACGAGGTGAACCCCATCTGCACTCCTACTGAGCCTGTATGTGACAGTCTCCGTACAGTCCGGTCTGTTCGTCTGATACATCGCATGGCGGGCCTAGGGGGGCGGTGAACGTCAGTCCCCTAATAGCGGTACAAGTCGTGTCGGAGTGAAGCCCAGAACACCCTGAGATAACACTGGAAGCCTACCAGTATATCTCGCTTGCCCTGGCCAGGGACTACTCGTGTAATGGCTCTCCTGGACACAGCGCGATGTCAACCCCCAATACCGGGAGAGACGAATCCTGTCTAACCGTCACTGCCTCCAAGTGCTTCGGGACTGCACCTAAAAACTACCTGTTTGCACGACTCCTCTGAGCCGTGGTAGGGTAGTAATCAAAGTGCAGTGGGAACACACTCAAGGCGAAGTGACAGTGTCAAGTCAGCGGACTAAGCTGTACTCATGTCACCTGGGAACTGATAACTGACGATAGGTATATTACCAACCAACAGTTCCCGACGAGTCCTGTCCAGTGTACTCGTAACCTAACGAGCACCCGCATACTATCTCAAGTACGACGTACTAACGGCTGTGGGACAGACCGTCTCCCACACTGGGATGAGAAGCGCATACGCTAGTCTACTCCGGAGTATCGATGCCCTGTCTCGATAGTCCAACGACCAGGGACCTGTATAAGGATGTGCTTATAGATTACCCAGCTCCCACGAGTGCGAGCGCCATCACAACGCTGGTAATCAAGCAAAGATCCTAAGGGCTCTACTAATATGTATACCAGCAATATGCTAAAAGAAACACATGCACATATTAAAGCAGAGATAAACCAAGTAGCATACTACCATTTCGAGCAAGATTGTATATACAACTGTGAATATCCCAAGCTTCCATTAAGTAATATACAAACTAGTATGATACAGTAATGGCCTCTAGGGAATATACACTAACAGTTTGCTTCACTAATTCTCTAGTTAGTGAAGTTGAAGCTTGAGTTGGCATCCCCTCGACGTAGATCATCTTCGGCCTCGAAGACTTCAAGCAAGGACACTCCTTTAGCCTCGTGAAGCCATGCAAGAGTCCGAGAGAACCACGATCGCAGTGAAGGGACTTCAACAAGGAGCTAAAGAAGTGAAGGACCGATCTACAAAGGTTGTATTTCGTATTCACTTAGTTGTAGATGCTATTAACATGCATGTGAAACCCTAATTTTCTAGCAACGATCTTGTTTAGGGTTATTCGGCACGGCTAAAATTTTAAACGGGCATGGTCGATGCATTGTAGAACCTTATTAGAGTGCCTAGTAACCCTACATTGGTATCAGAGCTGAGCTAGAGCATAAGGCGACTTGTATACGGATTTAAAACTCCGATCGAAACCCGAAACGCAAATTTAACCCCCTCTCTGGACAATTTCTAAAAACTGTGATTTTTCTGAATTAAAAAGACCTAAAAAATCAGCAGGGAATTCTAAGAATTACCATGAAATACGAACTCATGATACCATCAAGTCGCCGCGGAACCGCGGCAGGAACCTGCTTCCCGCGGCGGTTCCGCGGCCGTACTTTGGTATTATTGACACGTGTTTGCACAGTAATACTTGTATCTGTTGTTACTATTTTCTGGGTATTTTTAATCTGACTCAAGTGTTGAGTGTTCTGGGGTTTATTTTGTAATCGTTGATTCGATCGGAATATTTAATTTCGTTATATTTTCCGGATATTTAGAAACTGTTAAAATGTTCGAACGGATATCATTAACTCATCATTTCCCGGCACGAAAAACTTTCAAGTGTTGAATTTTTCCTTGAGTTTAAATCTTTCGGAAAATCGTGCATGTAACACGATGGACCCTCTAGAAGACAACAAACCTTAACTCGATTATGTGACCGTCTTGAACTGCCTTTTGAACCTTAGGGTTTGGGGCAGTACGGCGTGCCACATGTGAGGCGTTGGCTTGACCCTTCTACGGCTGGACCGTTGCTACTGTGACGTATTCTGGAATTTTTGAACTCCGCTCAAGTGTTGAGCTATTTAGGAAATCTTAGGTATTTGATTATTCGATCGGAAAGTTTAATATTGTCTATTTATCTGGAATGTGATACAATATGTGGAATTCATATAGTTAGGCATGAAATGCGAAGTATGTCATACTTCGGATTTACGATGTCTAAAGAGATTGTGGATTCCAGATGTTGTAGTTTTACACTTTATTTTCTGCGACCGTAAGTGTAATATGTGTTATCGCCGGTTTCGTTGCTATATGTCAACGACAATTGGGATGCGCATATTTACTTACGTTGAGGACATGTGATGTTATGTGTTGCTGGATATGTTATATTGGATCGTCGTGTTATGAATAGCCGGGGTTTTTTTTATGTGAGATGAGGGTTTTTTATTTTCATTCATGTAAAATTAAATGTATGTAGTATTCTTTTATTGGGGCACTTCCGGGATGAGGTTGATGTCACCATTTGTATATTATTTACTTTTCCGCATTAGGATAGACCCAAGGAGGATAGCACAACTAACCGGGTTCTAGAGTCCAGTAGGAGACCAACTCGAGGGGTCGAGTCCGGGTCTCCTAACTCTAGAATTGGAAGGGTTGCTTGCCGCTCTCGTAGGGGTCTAGGGGTGTGGGTTTGGCTATTCATCGCGACCGTGGAATCCGTTTTTTGATAGAGGCTCAAAATAAAACACGAACGTCCTATTATATCCAATGTTTCATATGTTTTCTTCTTCTGCGATATCTGTGATGTGATCATTTGATATGTTGTGATAAATACTGTATATAGTATATATGATATATTATATAGATGTTACTTATGTTTTACACCCGTGCTAGCCCTGCCCCGCTCTGCCGTTAGTTACCTAACCTAACGGTGCACGAGGGGACATCGAGGCGAATGCGGATGGCATAAGTGTACGTCGTATTTATCTGTGATGTTTAGGTGACTTAAATGATGGGACTTCATTAATATGATTAATGAAAGAAAAGAAACTTAAAAGATGTTGTAGAATCAAATTTTCAAAAAGGGTAGCTACAGTTTTTGCTTTGCATAGCGATATATATGATATATCCCGCACCTTATTCGATGAGGAAAGAGCTGAGATCCCTTCACCGGGAGTGACCTCTTTAGCAAAACTGGCAGATGCTACAACACTTGGTTTGCTTTTGATTGCTTTTGGAGTTTTGCTTTGCATAGTGATATATATGATATATCCTGCACCTTATTCCATAAGGAAAGAGCCGAGATCCCTTCACCGGGAGTGACCTCTTTAGCAAAACTAATAAAAGCCTCAAAAACACTCCATTTCAAAATTCACATGATTCTACAACGATATCAAGTTCATTACGCATTAGGTTTTCATAAAAACCTGTCGTAGCCCTCCGTCATTTCAGATAAGTTGTATATAGTATTCGTGCTGCATTTGTTGGCTTTCGTCAAGGTGTAGTGTGCGGTAGCTATATGCTGCTTATCTGCTGCATATGATGCGACTGGATTAGGGTAGTCGTACGGCTTTGTTGGCTTTCGTCAAGGTTCGTGCGGGTGGGTTTAATTCAGTCAAGAAATGTACGGGTTCAACATGACTAGCGGGCTATGGTTTGTTGGCTTTCGTCAAGGTCATAGCACATTAGGGACAAAATATTATCGGGAATTTCAAGTGTTGAAATTTGCAATGAGATTGCATACCTCCTATGAGATAGTTGGATCCCAATACCCACTGCGAGTAATTGTTACTCCTGGGAGAGTTTTACAAAGGACAATTAGCCGATCAAGTAGGTGTCTAGAAAGGTGTCAACGGGGTTACGCCTCTGGGAAAATGAGGTTTACTTTAATTAGGTCCGTGCGAAAGCACGGGGAACCTCCCTCAAAGTACCGACACTGGCCTGGCTGAAAGATTGGCGAAGTTGTAGGGTGTAATTAATCCCGGCTAGTCTTTCCTTTTAGGGTTTGAAGGAAGATTTGATAAAAACAGTGGGAGCCATCCTGATTAGATAAAATAATAAACCAATCTGATCTTGCAAGAGCATACGCTAAAGTGTTTTCTTCTCTCTCTCTCCACGTAGCGACCATATCATGCCTTAATAAAGATAATAATATGGATGTATTGACCGAACCCGCATGTTATACTGTGCTGGGGAATGTTGGTTCCGTTCTTTCTTATAAAAGTTATAAGACTGAACAGGATATAGGGGAATACCAGGATTCCCATGCCACCCGAATGAAGAAAGTACATGTTGATGCATTTTCTTCGGGTGTGTTCATTACAGAGAACTGTTTCTCCATTTGCACTACGTCCTAGGTATTAGATACCGGTTCAGGATCCCATATATGTAATCAGTTACATGGGCTTAGAAAAGGTAAAGAACTTGGAGAAGGTGATAAAGACATAAGGGTTGAAAATGGTGCAATTGTTGCAGCTAAAACCGTCGGAAATATCACCTTGTATTGCCAACTGGTAATACATTGATTATGAACGAATGCTATTACATGCCGAACCTGATGTAAGTCCACGTTACTCACCCCGGTTCTTACGGGGAGGCAAAAACGGCGAAAAACAATTTTTGGCGCAAAGGTAACATGGACTAAAAGCCGGATCTTTGCAAAACTAGAAACTAGCAAACTACTAGAGGCGTTAACTACTATGCCGTAGAAATTATACCTCACGAAACCGGTCCTTCGGGTCTTCTCTCCGCTGTCCGGCTCATCCATCCACGCTCCGAGGGTCGATCTGGATCTTAGTCACCTCTGCGGCCTTCTTGAGTCGAAGACGATCCACCCGAGAGATGTACACCGAGCTCCACCTCGAGCCGAGGAAACTAGGGCAATAAGATCGCTAGTCTTGAAGTCCTAGGTTATGTAGAGGAGGTTGATGGAAGTGTTTGTCTATGTGGATTCTTTTTCTCACAACACATGAGATCAAAAGAAAGAATCAAGAGGAGGAAGAAGAAGGAGCACTGGCAACCATGGAGCTTTTCTTTTCTTCTCACTTTCAGGAGAGAGAGAGAAAAGAGAAAAATGAAAAAATCAACTAAAGAAAATAAGGGACCATGGTTGCAATAATACTAAACATCATCATTACAAATCCTATCATGATAAAGTTGATGGCTACATTGACATGACCATTTTCATAATCCAAAATGAAAAAGAAAACCAAAGAAGAGTGTAGACCTCTCATGAAGGTCAAGGTAAACTTTGGTCAACGGGTCAACAAAGTCAAGAGTGGTCAAGGTGGTCAAATGGTCAAAGCAATTAGCCATCACAAAATTATCACTAAAAGGATTAGTAATAATGTCTCCGGCTCATAATGGTTTTGATCGAACGAATTTCCAAAACCCTAATGAGCCTGCCACATAGCGGTTTTGGCCGAACCATCTGCCAAAACCCAAATGAGGCACCTCCTCCTTTATCGTTCCTCAAAACTGTGCATACACACCCGCATCCGCATTCCGTAGAATGCGAATGCACAGAAGACAAAACAAATCCATCTGTACAATACTAGGATCCGGCTTAAACCAAAGCCCACTAGTATTGCCTGCCCGAACAGCATACGCACACAAGTGCACGTAAGTGATCGCAGCCCTGCCGTAAAACCATACGGCCTCTGCACGTTTCGCTCAGTGCAGGGAAACTCTCTGTGTGGGACTCTAAAGACTCGACACTACGCTGGCAGTGGGTTCAACCACAGACCGCAAGCGGCACTAGCTGTACGTAACGGTCCCCATGTAGATGTCGATAAGAAGGCCGATGAGGTAAACCCATCCGAACTCCTACTGAGCCTGTATGTGACAATCTTCGTACAGTCCGGTCTGTTCGTCTGATACATCGCATGGCGGGCCTAGGGGGTGGTGAACGTCAGTCCCCTAATAGCGGTACAAATCATGTCGGAGTGTAGCCCAGAACACCCTGAGATAACACTGGAAACCCACCAGTATATCTCGCTTTCCCTGGCCAGGGACTACTCGTGTAATAGCTCTCCTAGACACAGCGCGATGTCAACCCCCAATACCAGGAGAGACGAATCATGTATAACCGTCACTGCCTCCAAGTGCTTCGGGACTGCACACAACTACTACCTGTTTGCACGACTCCTTTGAGTCGTGGTAGGGTAGTAATCTAAGTACAGTAGGAACACACTCGAGGCGAAGTGACAGTGTCAAGTCAGCGGACTAAGCTGTACTCATGTCACCTGGGAACTGATAACTGACAGTAGGTATAATACCATCCAACAGTTCCCGACGAGTCCTGTCCAGTGTACTCGTAACCTAACGAGCACCCGCATACTATCTCCAGTACGACGTATTGATGGCTGTGGGACAGACCACCTCCCGTGCTGGGATGAGAAGCGTATACGCTAGTCTACTCCGGAGTATCGATGCCCCGTCTCGATAGTCCTATGACTAGGGACCTGTATAAGGATGTGCTTGAAGATTACCCAGCCCCCACTAGTGTGACTGACATCACAACGCTGGTAATCAAGCAAAGATCCTAAGGGCTCTACTAATATGTATAAGCGATATGCTAAAAGAAACACATGCACATATTTAAGTAGAAACAAACCAAGTAGCATACTACCATTTTGAGCAAGATTGTGTATACAACTGTGAATATCCCAAGCTTCCATTAAGTAATATACAAGCTAGTATGATACAGTAATGGCCTCTAGGGCATATACACTAACAATCTCCCACTTGCACTAGGGCCATGTACTGGCGTATCGAAGACCTATCATCTCGATCAGCCGCTCGAACTGAGTCTGGGGTATGGCCTTCGTGAATGGATCAGCAGTGTTATCTTCCGTAGTTACTCTCTTCACCTCGATCTCCCGGCGATCTACGATCTCCCGGCGATCTACGATCTCCCTGATCAGGTGGTACCGCCTCAAAATGTGCCTGGACTTCTGATGGGACCTGGGTTCCTTCGCTAAAGCTATAGCGCCGTTGTTGTCACAATACAGCAGTATTGGATCAACACTGGTAGGAACCACCTGAAGCTCCGTGAGGAACTTCTTCATCCAGACAGCTTCCTTTGCGGCATCGCAAGCAGCTATGTACTCCGCTTCCATAGTTGAGTCAGCAACGGTTTCCTGCTTGGAGCACTTCCAGCAAACCGCCCCTCCATTGAGGGTAAAGACATAACCCGACACGGACTTGGAGTCATCCTTGTCACTCTGGAAGCTGGAGTCAGCAAAGGCTTCGATCTGGAGGTCTTTTCCGCCATACACCAAGAACATCTCCTTAGTCCTTCTCAGGTACTTGAGAATGTTCTTTACTGCTATCCAGTGTTTCTCCCTGGGTTCGACTGATACCGGCTTACAACGCTTAATGCATATGCTACATCTGGTCTGGTGCATAACATCGCATATATTATAGAGCCTACCGCAGATGCGTAGGGTATAGATGACATGCGAGCCCTTTCCAAATCAGTCTTAGGAGACATCTCTTTGGAGAGGGTGATTCCGTGACAAGCCGGTAGATTACAGCGCTTGGAATCTTCCATACTAAATCGTTTTAGTATGGTGTCTATGTACCTCGACTGTGAAAGTCCCAACATCCTCTTAGATCTATCACGATAGATCTGGATCCCCAGAATGTAGTTGGCATCGCCCAGGTTCTTCATGGAGAACCTCTGTGACAAGAATCCTTTGACTGACTGGAGCATAGGAATATCATTTCCTATTAGGAGAATGTCATCCACGTACAAGACGAGAAATACCACAGTTCTCCCTACAATCTTACTGTAAATGCATGGTTCATCTGGGTTTTTGATAAAGTCGAATTCTTTGACAGTATCATCGAAGCAGATTTTCCAACTCCGCGATGCCTGCTTTAGTCCATAGATGGACTTTAGCAACTTGCACACTTTACCGATGCTCCCACTCTGAATGAATCCCTCCGGCTGATCCATATAGACGCACTCTTCTAAATTTCCATTTAGAAAAGCCGTCTTTACGTCCATCTGCCAGATTTCATAATCGTGGAAGGCAGCAATGGCAAGAAGGATCCAAATGGATTTGAGCATAGCCACTGGAGAAAAGGTCTCGTCATAGTCCAAACCAGGTCTTTGACGAAAACCCCTTGATACAAGTCTAGCTTTATAGGTTTCAACCTGCCCATCTACACCAATCTTCTTTCTGAAGATCCATTTGCAGCCTACGGGTTTTACCCCTTCTGGAGCAAAGTCCAAAGTCCAAACTTTGTTGGTGTACATGGACTCCATCTCGGTCCGCATTGCATCCAGCCATTTTACTGAGTCACCGCTCTGAATGGCCTGCTGGAAGCTAGTAGGCTCACCATAATCCATAGTGCAATCCTCTCTATCCCCGTCTATGAGAAAACCGTAGTATCTCTCGGGCGAATGAGACTGCCTACTACTCCTGCGGAGTGGCGCTGGGATGTCCGGTTCTCTTGAAACTTCTGGTTCTTCCAAGTTTTCAGTAATAGCTTGTGGTTCTGGAATTTCTTCCAATTCTATTGCGCTCCCACTTATCTGATTTTCAAAAAATTCAGTTTCCAAGAAATGGGCATGCTGAGAAACAAAAACCTTTTGTTCTTCTGCGGAATAGAAAAGATACCCACTGGAGTTCTTTGGGTATCCCACAAACTTACACAGTACTGAGCGTGCCTCGAGCTTGTCCGCATGCTGCTTTTTTACAAAAGCTGGACATCCCCATGTCTTAAGATACTTAAGACAGGGTTTCTTCCCACTCCACATCTGATATGGGGTGGTAGGCACAGTCTTGGTTGGAGCCTTGTTTAAGAGATATGCAGTTGTTTCTAGTGCATAACCCCAGAAAGATCGCGGCAACTCAGCCTTACTCATCATGGAACGAACCATATCCAATAGGGTTCGATTCCTCCTTTCTGATACACCGTTGTGTTGTGGTGTGTATGGAGGAGTAAGCTGAGAGAGAATTCCATTCTCTTTTAAGTAGCCCAGAAACTCGGCACTCAAGTATTCACCACCTCGATCAGATCTCAGTGTCTTGATACTTTTGCCTGTTTGTTTTTCAACTTCATTCTTGTATTCCTGAAATTTCTCAAAGGCCTCAGATTTTTGCTTCATCAAGAAGACATGCCCATACCTAGAGAAATCATCTGTGAAAGTAATGAAGTATGAATAACCACTTCGCGCATGTGTAGACATTGGACCACACACATCACTGTGTATGAGTCCCAAGAGCTCGCTCGCTCTTTCTCCGTGTCCAGTGAACGGAGTCTTTGTCATCTTTCCCATGAGACAAGATTCACAAGTGGCATAAGACTGATACTCGAAAGGATTCAAGTATCCCTCTTTATGTAACTTTGTTAACTGTGTCTCATTAATGTGACCCAGTCTACAATGCCATAAGAAAGCCTGATTTGTTTCTAGAGACTTTCTTTTAAGTGTGTTCTGGACACTGAAAATCTGAGCTTGATTTAATACGTATGTACCGTTTTCTAATGTACCTGACCCAATCAGAGCTTGATTTAGGTGGATGTGTACCACATCGCTTACAAAAGTAAAATCATATCCTTCCTTAGAAAGTAAGGATACAGATATGATATTACAAGTCCCACCTAGTACATAAAAACAGTTACGCAGAATCAATATCTGGCCAGTTCTCAGTCCAAGATGATATTCCCCTACGGATTCAGCGTACATGCTCATTCCGTTAGCAACCCTGAGAGTCATATCACCTTTCTTGATAACCCTACGGTTTCTCAGAGCCTGTAATGAATTACAGATATGAGATCCCGATCCGGTATCCAATACCCAGGATGTAGGGTTAACTGACATACAGTTCTCAATTACAAACACACCCGAAGCCGAAGCCACAACATGCTTCGAATTCTGGCTACTGGCTTTGCAAGCCCTGCAATCCTTCTGCCAATGTTCATTCCTGTAACAATAGGAACATCCTTCTTTTACTACATCCAGTCCCGAAACTTCTGCCCCTCCCTTTCTTTCTACTTCCCTGGTTTCCTTCAGGATAGTAGGTAGAGACTGTTGAACTAAGTCAGCATCTGACCCGTTCTTCAACGTGGTCTTCAGGTCCGAGAGCTCATAAGAGCTGGTCTCTGTAAGGACGTTGCCCCCTACAGATGACCCGATAGCCAATCTCGCTGGAAGCAATTCGTTCGAGGTCTCATATCTTGCGATACGAGATTGCTCTCCATATAAATCTTTGTTATGGAGGAAGATAGAAACTAAGTCCATCTTCTCGTGCTGCCTCTGGTATGCACCATCAACTGAGGCTAACACGAGGCACTTAGATTTCACACAGTCTTTTTTCGATGTCTGGCGGATATGAATATCCGTGACAGGGAAAACTGGACCTGAGACAGCAGGGGTTGGATCAGTCAAGAGGTGTCCCAGCTTGTCATGGGCAATGGACATCTGGACAGACCTTTGCCAGTTATAACAGTCAGATTCAGTCATTTTATTATCTAGATGTAACCTATGTCTGGTCACAAGGTTGCTGCAATTAAGAGAGAGAGAAGAAAACACTTTAGCATGATGCTCTTACAAGTTTAGATTGGTTTTTAATTTATCTAAACAGGATGGCTCCCACTGTCTCTCGAATCCCTCCTCAAACCATAAAGGAAGAATTAGTCGGGATCAATCTCACCGTACAATACTTGCTTAACCGTTCAGCCAGGCTGGTGTCGGTACTTCGAGAGAGGTTTTCCAACGCTTTCGCGAAGTTCCTTAATTAAGTAACCTCTTTTCCCTGTGAGCGTAGCCCTGCTAACACCTTTCTAGACACCTACTTGGTTTATAGCATTGATCATTAAGTGAGAAAGTTCTGGAGGAGTAGCATATACTCACAGTAGGATCGGGATCCAAATATCATCGCATGACAAAACTGAAGGAATCCTACCGGAATCATCACACTCCAAATGGTATGCAGCGCTAGCAAGTTTCAGTTCTTTTGAAACTCCCGATTTGGATTTTTGCCCCATGCTCTTATGACCTTGACGAAGGTCAACAAATCATAAGTCACATGTCAAGTTCTACCCGTCATTGTCCAGGTTAATTTGAACCCACCCGTATATACCCTTGTCACGACCCGAAAGTACGGAACATGACCGGCACTTAAACTACGAACGTCTCGAGGCGTACGTAATCTAAGTAAACCGAAAACCCAGAAATCCAAACCAAGAAAAGTAGTAGAGTGCAGGCAAAACAAAATTAAAGCAAGTAGTTTCAATAGCATAAGCCGAATTATGCGGTTTTTAAAAGCATTAAAAATTTACTGAAAATTTCGGCAGAGTCTCCTTTGTAAAAACTGGCCCCCAAACGGGATACAACATGAATAGTATACGAAATCAAGAAAAAGGCATCCCCAAGCGGGAGCTAGCTCTTCGTCAATCGACGGTCACAACCACACAAGCAATATAATATACAACGCCAACGGCGAGGATCAAAAACTCAAAAGGGAACTCAAAACCACCAGAAATATAACGAGCGACTCTAAGGTCGAAAGAATAAACAACACTGGTCTCTATCTCAATAGATACATGTTTGGTTGATGGAACTTCTAGATACAACAGAATAATGAGATACAAGATATGTAATGGGGGTATGATACAAGTAAACCCACCTACTATCAAATCACCCGAATGAAACTGAGCCCGCAAGCCGTAAAGAAACCTGTACGGAAAATCTGCAAGAAACTGGGGCACAACGGGGGTGAGTTGCCAACTCGTGAATAGAAAAACATCTACGCACAGAAATCGCATAAATAACGCAACCTAGGTCAATGATCATAATATATCCTCAAATATAAGTATAACAGGCAGCCTATAACAATGACTAGGGTAATATCTAACCCGAGTAAAATTCCATGTGCCCGTGTCAGTGCCTCGGGTAGCAATATATCATATGAATGAGGTATGAATGCATGAAACAGAATACATGTAAATGATGAAATTGTTTTCATAAATTAGTGAGATTTCCTTCGTATTTTTAAACTGAGGTATCATAATGAAATCAGTATCAACAGTGTCTAGCATCGACACAAAACATAAATCTCACTGTCTCGAAATATCAATGTCTCAATCTCAATATCTAGGGCGCCGTCAGTCCGGACCGGCCCCTACCATCCATCTCAAGACCACGACGGTATCCTCCGGATATCCGACGCGTCGGGTAATATCACCGGTAGGTAGTGCTCCCCTGCCGGGCTCAACGTCAACACCACATTCATCTTGCCCCGGGGTACCATACCGGGCCCACCATGTACCCGTGACGGTTCCTCCACTCCTCGACACGGATCTCCAAAACCACAGCAAACTCATGGTGGACGACACTTTACATCACTAGAAAACCGCAACATTTTATATTTTAAAAGATCATAAGTTGTAAATTTTGCGGCATTCCCCGAAATCCAGAAATATCATAAATCTCAAGAAATCATCACAAGTGCATATGTTAATGATAATGAACTAGGCATGAACAACTGAATAACAGTTTGCATGAAGTGGTAGGTAATAACTACAATGTCTAATATGGCATATAAGGGAAGTACACTAATATCATGTCAAAACTACCAGCTAACAATCTAAGTCAAGAAATTATATTCTCTAAAGTGTACGTGACATGGCAATTACCGATGAAGATGTGTGTGAGCCGGCAAGTAGGTGTACGTGGTACATACGCATCATCGGTAATGGTGCTGGTGTCCTAACAACATGATATCAATAATGGAATATGCAGCAAAATAAATATTCGAGGCAGAGCGAACAGCAATAATGTGCGGGAGCTGAATACTAGACACAACGATAACTAATCTACAATAATCTAATATAAGTCCTACGAATGGTGCCTTTTGAAATAACACGAATCATGGGGTTTTGAAAATAGGGGCTACGGTGTTTTTATGAAAAGATACGTCGTTTTTGAAATATCCGTAGATTCCCTTGAGCTGTCTTTAAAAATGCCCACGATTCGTTAGTTTTTGAAATAGGTAAGAAGTCTAATCTAATCTAACAACTACACTAAACTATACGGCTGAACTAACAAGCTGAACTACAGGTAAGGAAACCGCCTATCATCTGAGTCGATACATATACATACCTGTATATGTATAGTCGGTGATCCCGCCTCAATAATATCATATCCGATACCATATCTATAATCAGGCATCCCAAGTCAAGAGTGCGGATCAATCATCAATATAGCTCGTACGTAAATCCGTCGTACGGCATCCCAATCTGGGTACGGGTCAATATCACATTCATCATACTATTCACCTGGTATCCTCTTTATCAAATATCATGATCGGGGTACTGATCTACGTCTAGTACCATACTGATACCGCCTACGTAAGCATGGACGTGTGTGAAACACTACGTCAAGGACCCGCTACAACGTCATGTCGTATCTAAGATACGAACCCTGCTATATCACCGATCTCACGGCCTCGATCCAATCTCATCGACTCAGCTCAACCCCAAGTATCATCCTCAATCCGTATGTGAACACATAGTCCCATACCCATATGAATACATAACTATAAAGAATCCCATGAGCACATATCAATAGGAATGTATGCAAGTATGTATGTGTGCAGGTGTAGTGCAACACTACCCTAGGGTTCGCAACACAAAAAAATAGTCCAACACACCAATATCCATCCTAAGCATCGTTATTAATCCTAAATAGCATATAATAATTGTTGGTGTGTATACGCATCTGTATACACCACCACGGACTGCGGGGGTGCTATACGCCATCCACCCGACTTCTCCCCGTAGATATAAATCTACTCACCTGGTCCTCACTAGCCGGTGCCGACGTCGCCACGCGCTTGCTTGTCGCCTCGAAGTCCACATGGGGTTACCTACATATCATAACGCACCATATCGCATTAAAACTAAATTCGAAATCGAAACGGCATACGAAAATCAAATCGGCACGCGTATCACGCATAGGTCCAAACCTATCGCCTACGCATGCAAGAAAAGTAAAACCAACCCTCGATGTCGATGTACAAACGTCAAACCATCGAGAAAAATTCAATCACACTCATTTGCACATTCACGAACACTAATTTTAATATAAACTAGGTTAAAACTCACAAAAACCCCAATTTCACTTAAAAGGTCATTTTTCCGAAAATCTAGCAAGCACATTTCGCCGTTTTTGTACAAAACATGATATTTAAATGAATGTAGCGGCCAATATATTTATTAAATATCTTAAATAATTCATATAAACAATTTCCGTAATTTAATCTCATAAATTCCAAAAACCCTAATATTCTAGTTTACAAAAATACCCTTTTTAACAATTTCAAAGCAAAAATGCACAAACTACAATCTAGCTTAGATTTGCATGATCTAGAGCATTAAACCACACTTAATAAAGTTAATGAAGTCATGAAAAACCTAAACACATTTTTAACCTCACATATAATGCATTTTATAAAACCCTAGTTTACACAAAAGCTTAATTTGGACATTTTACATGTTACAATTGGCAATAAGCAACAAATTTTAGTTGCATAGCTTAAGATGCAAAAAAAAGAACATCACACAACCATGAACACATGATCACAACCTAACTTGATCTCAAACTCTATCCATTACAAACTAAATCCCAATTAGAATCGCATTTAAACTTAATAGACCTTGATGAAAGAAACTATCCAACAATTTAAGTTTGGCTTGGGATTTATACCTCACAAAATCAAGATACCAAGCTTGAAATCTAGCCTCCCAAAATGGCCTCCAAGCTCCTAGATCCATGCTTGCTTGGGCAAGAAATAATGGGTAAGGGTTCGATTTGGAAAAAGCTTTGAAATTGTATGGATTTTGAAGCTTTTTTGTGGATTTTTGAAGCAAAATAGTGTGGATTTAAGGGGGGGAAGGGCTACTGCTGTGGGGAGAAGGATTCGGCCAGAAATGGGAGTGAGGAGAGAGAGGGAGGTAGTGAAAATGGGGGGGGGGGGACAAAGTCAAGGTCAAAGCAAGTCAAAAGTCTAACTACTTTATCCATTTTCTATTCTTTTCTTTCATTTCCTTTCATTTGAAAATCAAGTGGGGAAAAAAATAGGGTGGCTGCTGAATTCAGCCATGGGGAGGAGTAAGTGGGTGTGTGTGGGTGTGGGTACGGGTGTGGGGTGATGAAAAATGATAAATACAATACCCCAAACATCCATTTACGCTAAAAAAAAACCTTTTTTTTTCAATAATTTCTAAACCGTTTTGGCAAATGTTTTCGTTCCAAAAACCACATGATAAAATTTTATTTAATGTTTTATGATGTACAAAATTTGTTTCAACTCATTCCAATTTGTAATTTTCCCTAATTAAATGTATTGGTGACAACTTAAAATAATAATAAAATAATATTTTTTTTCAGAAAATTTGAAATTTCACCAGCGGCTCAATAAACACCAAATAATACCAATTACATAGCTAGAATATGTATATTTAATTTTTATAATAAGATATTTGTATTTTGACTTTTTACAGAAAACCCCCTTATTTTACCGTTTTTTTCGAAATTTCACCGAAACGATTTTCAAAACGTTACAACCCTTGACGAAGGTCAACAAGGTAATACGACTGTCCCAAACCAACGCATCTATCTATGCTACATATGAACACCCAACAGCTACCAATCACTATGCCTTGACGAAGGTCAACAAACATAGCTTGAATACTATTGAATATTCATACGAAACGACGGAGGGCTACGAATGGTTTTGGCGAAACCGTGAACGTAGTGAACTTGATATAATCGAAGGAACCTTGATAACTTTTAAAAGGAGTGGTTTAAGCTCCGCATTTAAAAGTTGGTTTTTGAAAAGAACCGAGTGGTTTTGAAAGTGTTCCAACGACTTTTACATGGTTTATTTTCTTGCATTAATTCCAATGCGTCCCATCATTTAATCTACCATTGCAGAAAACAACGAAAATATGACGTACGCTTATGCCATCCGCATTCGCCACGGGGTCCCGTCATCACCCGTTAGGTTACTTAACTAATGACAGAGCAGAGGCAGGACTAGCGCGGATGCAAAACATAAGCAACGCCTAAATAGATATCATATAGATATATATAAACATTCGTCACATGCAATGATAGCCATTCCTGATCACAGATGAATACATTGGATATACTAGAAATCCGCAATTCACACGAGCATGTAACGAAGAACGGATTACACGGTCGCGATGAATAGCCAAACCCCACCCTAGACCCCTACGGGTGCGGCAAACTACCCGCCAAGTACCCGAAGCGAAGCAACCTCCCTCAACACCGTGAGTAGGCCACTCGGCACTTCGAGATACCCGGTAGTTTGTGCACTCCACTTTGGGTCTATCCTAGGAGAAAAAACAGTAAAAAGAAATTATACAATGACGGCTACAACCCCGACCCGGTTGTGCGGCCAAACAAATAATATTACATCAATTTACAAATTTTACATGAATGAAAGAAAAAGAAACTCTCATCTCACATCCACCCCGACTATTCATCTTCGACAATCCAACGAGTTCATATACACATACCACCAACATTACAGATCACAGATATGTATAACCCCCACTGATCGACTTATAGCGATTAGTAGACGTTCAATACATATATCACATCACAGATAATATCCATTAGCCAAAGTCTACGGAATATCGATCAAAATACGGATTTGTAACCACCCCAAAAAATCAATTTGTTCTCTGGAAAATCTGGGTAGAAAGAACATGTACTAAAAATCCCAAAACAGCTAACTAAGCACACTGCACCAAACTTGGTCCACGGCCGAGTCAACTCGGCCGCGGAACCGCGGCGCTTTGACCGGTTCAGTGAACCGTTTTTGGTCTGTGTCTTTAGAAAACCCTGAGCCGATTTTTCATATATGTTAAATTACTTTTTGAACAGTATAAAAAATCGGCAGAAAGTTAAATTTTCCGGACTTGTTTTGCGAATTTTTTCCGATCGATATTCTAAATACTTTGCTAACTTGCTAGTTTATGTTTAGCTAGGCTCTGATACCACTGTAAGTCCACGTTGCTCACTCCGGTTCTTACGGGGAGGCGGAAACGGCGAAAAACAATTTTTGGCGCAAAGGCAACATGGACTAAAAGCCGGATCTTTGCTAAACTAGAAACTAGCAAACTACTAGAGACGTTAACTACTATGCCGTAGAAATTATACCTCACGAAACCGGTCCTTCGGGTCTTCTCTCCGCTGTCCGGCTCATCCATCCACGCTCCAAGGGTCGATCCGGATCTTGGTCACCTCCGCGGCCTTCTTGAGTCGAAGACGATCCACCCGAGAGATGTACACCGAGCTCCACCTCGAGCCGAGGCAACTAGGGCAACAAGATCGCTAGTCTTGAAGTCCTAGGTTATGTAGAGGAGGTTGATGGAAGTGTTTGTCTATGTGGATTCTTTTTCTCTCAACACATGAGATCAAAAGAAAGAATCAAGAGGAGGAAGAAGAAGGAGCACTGGCAACCATGGAGCTTTTCTTTTCTTCTCACTTTCAAGAGAGAGAGTGAGAAAAGAGAAAAATGAAAAAATCAACAAAAGAAAAAAAGGGACCATGGTTGCAATAATACTAAACATCATCATTACAAATCCTATCATGATAAAGTTGATGGCTACATTGACATGACCATTTTCATAATCCAAAATGAAAAAGAAAACCAAAGAAGAGTGTAGACCTCTCATGAAGGTCAAGGCCAACTTTGGTCAACGGGTCAACAAAGTCAAGAGTGGTCAAGGTGGTCAAATGGTCAAAGCAATTAGCCATCACAAAATTATCACTAAAAGGATTAGTAAATAAAGTCTCCGGCTCATAATGGTTTTGATCGAAAGAAATGCCAAAACCCTAATGAGCCTGCCACATAGCGGTTTTGGCCGAACCATCTGCCAAAACCCAAATGAGGCACCTCCTCCTTTATCGTTCCTCAAAACTGTGCATACACACCCGCATCCGCATTCCGTAGAATGCGAATGCACAGAAGACAAAACAAATCCATCTGTGCAATACTAGGATCCGGCTTAAACCAAAGCCCACTAGTATTGCCTGCCCGAACAGCATACGCACAAAAGTGCACGTAAGTGATCGCAGCCCTGCCGTAAAACCATACGGCCTCTACACGTTTCGCTTAGTGCAGGGAAACTCTCTGTGTAGGACTTTAAAGACTCGACACTACGGTGGCAGTGGGTTCAACCACAAACCGCAAGCGGCACTAGCTGTACGTAACGGTCCCTAGGTAGATGTCGATAAGAAGGCCGATGAGGTAAACCCATCTGAACTCCTACTGAGCCTGTATGTGACAATCTTCGTACAGTCCGGTTTGTTCGTCTGATACATCGCATGGCCGGCCTAGGGGGTGGTGGACGTCAGTCCCCTAATAGTGGTACAAGTCGTGTCGGAGTGTAGCCCAGAACACCCTGAGATAACACTGGAAATCTACCAGTATATCCCGCTTGCCCTGGCCAGGGACTACTCGTGTAAAGGCTCTCCTAGACACAGCGCGATGTCAACCCCCAATACCGGGAGAGACGAATCATGTATAACCGTCACTGCCTCCAAGTGCTTCGAGACTGCACCCAACTACTACCTGTTTGCATGACTCCTTTGAGCCGTGGTAGGGTAGTAATCTAAGTACAGTGGGAACACACTCGAGGCGAAGTGACAGTGTCAAGTCAGCGGACTAAGTTGTACTCATGTCACCTGGGAACTGATAACTCACGATAGGTATAATACCATCCAACAGTTCCCGACGAGTCTTGTCCAGTGTACTCGTAACCTAACGAGCACCCGCATACTATCTCCAGTACGACGTACTAATGGCTGTGGGACAGACCACCTCCCGTGCTGGGATGAGAAGCGTATACGCTAGTCTACTCCGGAGTATCGATGCCCCGTCTCGATAGTCCTACGACTAGGGACCTGTATAAGGTTGTGCTTGTAGATTTCCCAGCCCCCACTAGTGTGACTGCCATCACAACGCTGGTAATCAAGCAAAGATCCTAAGGGCTCTACTAATATGTATAAGCGATATGCTAAAGGAAACACATGCACATATTGAAGTAGAAACAAACCAAGTAGCATACTACCATTTTGAGCAAGATTGTGTATACAACTGTGAATATCCCAAGCTTCCATTAAGTAATATACAAGCAAGTATGATACAGTAATGGCCTCTAGGGCATATACACTAACACCTGATATGCAACATTATATCGGTTTCTTTGTTGAGTAAAGAGGGATATAATTTTGTATTACAGGATAATGTTATGAACATTTTCCTAAACCAAAAGTTGGTTGGATCAGGCACGTTGTGCAATGGCATTTATGCTCTAAATCAATCAACAGTTCTGAGTATAACAAACACACACAAGAGAAAGAGTTCAGAAATGAACGAATCCTTCTCGTGGCATTGTAGACTTGGTTATATAAATGAGACACGACTAGCTAAGTTGCATAAGGATGGATATTTGAAACCGTTTGAATTTTCATCTTATGACACTTGCCAGTCATGTCTCAAAGGCAAGATGACCAAAACTCCGTTTACGGGACACGGAGAAAGAGTTACCAAATCTTGGGACTGATATATAGTGATGTATGCGGTCCCATGTCTACATATGCCAGGGATGGTTCTTCGTACTTCATTACATTCACTGACGATCTCTCAAGATACGAACATGTGTTCTTAATAAGACACAAGTCTGAAGATTTTAAGAAATTTAGAGAATATAAACAAGAAGTCGAGAACCAAACCGGGAAAAGTATTAAAATTTTTCGATCTGATCGAGGAGGTGAATACTTGAGAAATGAATTCTTGGACTTCCTAAAAGAGAATGGGATTCTCTCTCAGCTGACTCCTCCAGATACACCACAGCACAACGGTGTATCAGAACGGAGGAACTGCACCCTATTAGATATGGTGCGCTCTATGATGAGCACAGCAGAGTTACCTATTTCCTTCTGGGGGTATGCGCTAGAAACAGCCATACATCTATTGAATATGGCCCCCACCAAATCTGTGCCTACCACTCCATATGAGATATGGAAAGGGAAGAGACCATGTCTTAACTATGTAAAGATATGGGGTTGCCCAGCCTATGTCAAACGACAAAATCCGGACAAACCCGAGGCACGGTCTGTTCTATGCAAATTTGTAGGATATCCCAAGAATTCATAAGGGTATATCTTATACCACACTGAGTAACAAAGGATGTTTGTTTCTCGGCATGCCACCTTTTTAGAAAAGGAATTTCTTGCAAAAGAGATTAGTGGTCATGAGGTAGAACTGGAAGAGGTTCCAGCTACAAAAGCTGCAACAGAAGATCTGGTGGAACCAGAGGATTCCATAGTTCCCGATGAACCCCGGCCACTCCGCCGATCTAGTAGGGTTCCTCACCCACCTAAGAGGTACTACGGTTTTCTCATGGATGGTGGGAGCGAGGATTGCATCATGGTAGATGATGACCCAACTAGCTTCGAGCAGGCCATCACGAGTGGAGACTCAGTGAAATGGCTGGATGCAATGTGGTCCGAGATGGAATCCATGTACACCAACAAAGTATGGACTTTGGAAGATGCTCCTGAAGGGGTAAAACCCATTGGGAGCAAGTGGATCTTCAAGAAAAAATTTGGTGTAGATGGGAAAGTGGAGACTTTCAAAGCTAGACTTGTTGCAAAGGGTTTTCGTCAAAGATCAGGTGTGGACTATGACGAAACCTTTTCTCCAGTGGCTATGCTTAAATCCATCCGGATCATGCTTTCCATCCCTGCATATCATGACTACGAAATCTGGCAAATGGATGTTAAGACCGCCTTTCTAAACGGTGATTTAGAAGAGTGCGTGTACATGACTCAGCCAGAGGGCTTCGTAGATAGTGAGAGCAGCGGGAAGGTGTGCAAACTGCTTAAATCCATTTATGGATTAAAGAAAGCATCGTGGAGTTGGAACATCTGCTTTGACGTCGTTATCAAAGAGTTTGATTTCGTCAAAAACGTAGATGAACCTTGTATCTACAAGAAGGTGGCAGAGAGTAAGGTTGTCTTCCTCGTATTTTACGTGGACGACATACTCTTGATAGGAAATGACATTCCTATGCTGCAATCGGTCAAGCTCTTCTTATGAAAAAGATTCTCAATAAAAGATCTAGGTGATGCCTCCTGCATACTGAGGATTATGATCTATAGAGATAGATCCAAACGGATACTGGGATTATCCCAATCGAGGTACATTGACACCATACTAAAGAGGTTTAGTATGGAAGAATCCAAGCGTGGGAACTTACCCACGATCTCTGGACTCACTCTCTCCAAAGAGATGTCTCCCAAGACTGATTTGGAGAGAGCTCGCATGCAAGGGATACCCTATGCTTCGGCTGTAGGCTCTATCATGTACGCGATGCTATGTACCAGACCCGATGTAGCATACTCACTAAATGTAGTGAGTAGGTATCAAGCTGATCCTGGAGAGAGTCACTGGGCAGCTGTGAAGAGCATTCTCAAGTACTTGCGAAGGACTAAAGATATGCTCTTGGTGTATTGTAACGGAGAACTCCAAGTGGAGTCCTTTACCGATTCGAGCTTCCAGAGTGATAAGGACGACTCTAAGTCTCACTCGGGATTTGTCTTTACCCTTTACGGAGGGGCGGTTAGCTGGAAGAGTTCCAAGCAGGAAACCGTGGCCGACTCGACGATGGAGGCTGAATACATCGCTACCAACGATGCTGCCAAAGAGGCTGTCTGGATCAAGAAGTTTATTACTGAACTTGGAGTGGTTCCATCCATTGAGCATCCAATACCTTTGTATTGTGATAACAACGGAGCGGTGGCTTTGGCCAAGGAACCCGGGTCCCATCAGCGATCCAGGCATATTCTGAGACGGTATCACCTGATCCGAGAGATAGTTGATCGCCGGGAGATCGAGGTCAGGAGGGTTGACATGAAGAACAACACAGCGGATCCACTTACGAAGGCCATTCCCCAGATACAGTTTGAGAGACTCTTCGGGATGCTTGGTATGCGATACTACAGCAGCTGGCCCTAGTGCAAGTGGGAGATTGTTAGTTGTATGTATGCCCTGGAGGCCAGTATTGTACAGATGATGTATATTATATTGGATGCTTGGACATATATAGAGAGGACTTTCTTGCTCGATATGATAGTATGCTATCTGGTTGCTCTTTATCTTAACATGTATACTTGTCTCTTGATACTGTCTTATAGCTACATGTTGGTAAAGCCCTTAGGATGTGTACTTGACTACCTGGACTATGATGCAGATCATACTAGTAGGGCCATGGTAGTCCATAAGTACATCCTTTAATGTTCCTAGTCGTAGGTGTATCGAGACAGGGCATCGATATACCAGAGTAGACTAGCGTATACGCTTCTCGACCCATGAGATGGGCGATGGATGATCCCATATACATTGGTGTTTGACATCAGAGATGGTATATGAGTGCTCAGTGGAGACTGGGTACACTGGACGGACTCGCCGAAAACTCCCAGATGGTATTATACCTCACGTCAGATGGCAGTTCTCTGGTGACACTTGTGCAGGTTAGTCTGTAGACCCGAGATCGTCATAGAGTCTTGTGTGATTCCCACTGTGCTTTGATTTCCACCTTACCACGTCCAAGAGGGCGTGCAAAACGGTGGTTTTTGGGTACAGTCCTGAGGCAATGAGCGATAGGAGGGGTTTCGTCTCTCCCGGTATTGGGGGTTGATGTTGCGCTGTGCTCGATTGGCCGTAACAGGGAAGTCCCTGGCCATGGCTGATTTAGAGATTTACTGGTAAGTGTTACCAGTAGTTTCTCGATCCGTTATGAGCCTTATATCGGCACGACTTATCGGTTATTAGGGTCTGACGTTTACCACCCGTAGACTTGATATGCGACAAATCAGACGAGGAGACCGGACTATACGGGAAGTGTTACCGGCAGGCTTTTACAGGAGTTGGAGCGGGCTTGCTTGCTGATCTTCTGATCGCTCAATACCTTGGTAGCCGTTACGTCCAGCTAATACCGCTGACGGCTTGTGGGTGCTTGATGTGATCATCACCTACTGCCGGCGTATTGACAAGTCTTTAGAGTCCTACATAGAGGTTTTACTGGCTCAGGCAAAACGAAATAGGAGCACATATGTGATATGTGCAGGACCGAGAATAATGCGTGTATGTGATACCGTATTCTATTCTCGCGACTTTTTGTATCGGTCAGTTATATATGATATAGCCGGGTTATCGAATCAAGTGTTGATTTGATAAGTCGATACTGTTGGAGATAGTGCCCTCAGAGTCAATTATTGGATCACAGGCACGTGATTGCAATGATTGAGGGAGGACCTGTCCCAGTAGGACAGTCTTACTCGAGATGATAGTATGCTATCTGGTTTATCTTTATCATCGTGTACTGCTTTAGGTGACCTGACAGGTCGCTATTACACGTTGATAGAGCCCCTAGGATTCTTGGTTGACTGCCAGCAGTATGAGGGCGATCATATACGTGGAAGCTGGTAGTCTATAAGCACATCCTTAAAAGGTCCCTAGTCGTAGGAGTTTCGAGACAGGGCATCGATACTCCATTAGTAGACTAGTGTATACAGTCGAGACCCCAACGAGGGGCGGTGGCCAAGCCACTGGTGTCAGTTGGTTCACCTAAGTTGTATACAGGTGCTCATTGGGTTATGAGTACACCGGACAGGACTCGCCGGGAACATGCTAGTTGGTCTTATACCAGATGTCAGATAGCAGTTCCCTGGTGACATGTGTACAGGTTAGTTCATCGACCTGAGATCGTCATTTGTCTCGTGTGAGTTCCCACTGTGCTTTGATTACTACCCTACCACGGCTCAAAGGAGTCGTGCAAACAGGTTTTAGTTGGGTACAGTCCCGAGCCATATGGAGGCAGTGAGCGGATCTGCAGGGGTTCGTCTCTCCCGGTATTGGGGGTGAGGTCGCGCTGTGTCTAGGAGAGCCATTACACAAAGCCCTCGGCCGAGGCAGGAGATTTACTGGTAGGTATTCCAGTAGTATCTCAGGGTGTTCTGGGCTACACTCCGACACGACTTGTACCGCTTTTGGGGGTCTGACTTTTACCAACCCCCTAGGCCCGACATGCAATGCTCATAGACGAACGGACCGGACTGTACGGATATTGTCACTGACAGGCTCAGTAGGGTGTCAGGATGAGTTCACTCATCGACGTCCCTTTTGGTCAATAGCTGGTGGCCCGTCACGTATTGGCTAATACCTCTGACGTGCTAGTGGTTAAATCCACAGCCATAGTATTGACGAGTCTTTAGAGTCTACCACACTAACAGTTACTCAAGCTTTCGGGCGAAACGATGTAGAGGCCGTATGGAGATATGGCAGGGTCCGATCAGATACGTGCGGTATTGCACGGATCAGGATCGGACGGTTTGTACTAGAGGCCGTATAGATATATGGCAGGGTTCGATCTGATACGTGCAGTATTGCACGGATCAGGATCGGACGGATATTACTAGCCGGCTTTGGTTTAAGCCGGATCCTAGTTTAGTACAGTGTAGATTTTGTCTCATTGCATTTGTATCCGGTCAGAATACAGATGCGGGTGTGTATGCACAGTATCGGAGTTTTCCTGTAATTTATTACGGGACCAGTTTTCTGGAGTTGCTAGTTTGCATTCCGTTCCGGCCGGTTTTCCTTTGTTCTTTCCCGGCCGGACTTTCCGATGGAGGGGGTTATTTGCAAGTTTGCAAATAACATTTGTGGAGGGGGTATCTTGCATATTGGTGGCATCATGATAGCTTTTCATGATGGGATTCTTTTTCCTTCTCATCACTTGCTTTATGAGATTAGAAGTGATTAGAATGGTTGATGTGAGACTTGCTTTATGTTGTGGTCACCATCTTGTTCTCCTACACTCACCTCCCTCTTGTATTTGTTTTTTGCCCTCCACCATTCCCACCATAGCATGGCCGGCCACATTTGGAGAGAGGAGAAAAATGAGAGAGTTTCATTTGGTGTGGGAAATTTATCATCCATCTCATTTTTACATTGCTACCAAAAATCCCCAAGTTCACATCTTGTTGATTCCTCCATCAAGGCAACTTCACCACCCCAAAAGAGACTATGATTCTACACTACTTCTACAGCAAATCTTGGGCGCGTCGGCCAGCCAACTTCGCGCCCGAGTTGCCTCGGTATTGAGGTGGGAGCCCGTAAAAGATGCAGACGATGTGGTGCCCTTCCGGCAAGGATGCGACGACCGGAGCTTCCGCGGGAGATCGGGATGACGACGAGAAGACCGGAGGACTCGGATCACTCGGTATATCTCTCACCCTTTCTCTTGTTAGCTAGTATCGGTTAATGGTTACGATCAGGGTATATTGTCCGCGGTAGCGCCAGTTTAAATGTTAAGAAAATTTTGATTCCGCATTTTGGCCTCGGATAGACGGCTGGGGCGCTGCCGTGGCGCAACAGATACAATGGATGATAGTCGGTTATATGAGATATGACCGGATTATTAAGTCAAGTGTTGATTTAATAATTTAGTGTATAATTTTATATTAGATATACTAGTTTACATTAACTAACACTTGTTCACATAAGGATTTTTCTCACAAGTGCACGACTTTAATATATATGTGATATATATTAAAATTGTGTTTTCTTTTTGTATCATGGTTGATGATACACATGACTTGGGTGTATGAGACTTACACCATGCTATTTATTTATGTTGGGTTTTAATATTTAAAGTAATTACAAAATTAGTGGAGGATTAGCAAAATGCATGATGCTTGTGGAAGCTTGTGGATGCATTGACTAAGTCCACTAAGTTTGTTTTTACTATGGATATTTGTTGACCCAACCATAAGGATTAGCCATGGTTATGTCTCTACATGAGTTAGTATATGATACTCACTCACCATGGTTAGCTTTCTCACTTGATCATTATCTCTTCTCATATTATTTTCTTCATCTTCTTCCTTGAGCTAAAAAGCTCTCTAGGGTTTGATCCAAAGTGAGAAACATAGTGAAAAACTAAATTCTAAAGTTGACCCACTTCCTATTTCTCCATCCTCTACTAGACTAGCACTTTAGTTTAGGGTGTTTGATTCACTAATTCTCTAGTTAGTGAAGTAGAAGCTTGAGTTGGCATCCCCTCGACGTAGATCATCTTCGGCCTCGAAGACTTCAAGCAAGGACGCTCCTTTAGCCTCGTGAAGCCATGCAAGAGTCCGGGAGAACCACGATCGCAGCGAAGGGACATCAACAAAGAACTAAAGAAGTGAAGGACCGATCTACAAAGGTTGTATTTCGTATTCACTTAGTTGTAGATGCTATTAACATGCATGTGAAACCCTAATTTTCTAGCAACGATCTTATTTAGGGTTATTCGGCATGGCTAAAATTTTAAACGGGAATGGTTGATGCATTGTAGAACCTTATTAGAGTGCCTAGTAACCCTACATGGATTCCACGGTCGCGATGAATAGCCAAGCCCACACCCGTAGACCGCTACGAGAGCGGCTGTAGGGTGTTTTTCGTCACCCCATTGAGATGGGAATACGCGCGCGCTTGTCCGGCGTATACTACAGATTCCCCCTACCTAGGGTAGGCCGGGGTTTAATGATTGTAGGGATCCGAATCTCCGGCAGCCGAGGACTAAGCTGACGTTAATTACCCCTCGCCTTTGGAGCGAGGGAACCTCCGATTGACGGGTTAAACTGGTCATGCGAACTCAATGTGCAGTGTGCGTGTGTTGTGTTTTGAAAGGGGGATTTTGGATATATTGGGAGCCATGCAGAGTTTTTACGGGGGTCCCGCTATCCGGATAGCGGGCTGGGGGTCAAGGGGGCTAGCAGCCCCCTTGCGGGGTGCGGGCAGCGCCCCGTTAGAAATTTTTTTCTAACAGGGACAGTGTCGTGGTGTATGTGTGCGTGCACATATGTATATATATGTATATATATATATATATGTATATATATAAGAAGAAAAAAGGGAAGAAAAGGCATCCAAAGGATGCGTGGGGGCAGCACCTTGGGCGCTGTGCGCCCAGGTGCTGTGCGCTCAGGCGCTAGAGTGACACGTGTCGGCATGTGGGCGCTCTGCGCTTGAGCGCTGGGCGCTTGAGAGCAAGCGCGCCACGTGTCGATACATGGGCGCTTTGCGCTTCAGCGCCTGACGCTCGAGCGCAAGTGCGCCACGTGTTGGCACGGGGGCGACTTGCGCTCGAACGCTTGCGCTTGAGCGCCAGCGCGCCACGTGTCGGCACCGGGGCGACTTGCGCTCGAGCGCAAGCACGCCACGTGTCGGTACCGGGGCGACTTGCGCTCGAGCGTTTGCGCTTGAGCGCAAGCGCGCCACGTGTCGGGACATGGACGCTTTGCGCTTGAGCACAGGGCGTTGTAGTGCAAACGTGCCACGTGTCGGAACGTGGGGGCTTTGCGCTCGAGCGCTGAGCGCTTGAGCGCAAACATGCCACGTGTCGGCACGCGGGCGCTCTGCGCTTGAGCGCCGGCGAGAAAAGGAGGCGTTTAGCCTAAGAAACAGAAGCTATACTTCAGAAAGGAAATATTTGTTGTTATATATATATATATATATATATATGGAGTTAAAACTCCTAGGATGTTTTGATGCTGATGAAGGGGGTTCTTCTTCTTCCTCCTGTTGTTTGGCCGGATCTTGAAGATCAAGAAGTAGGAGATTTTAAAAAAAATCACTCCTTTTTTAGAGCTGATGGGAGATCTGAGTTCCCCTTTGTGGGTTCTGTGGTGGAAAGCTACTTAGTTTTGGAAAAGAAAGAGTAAAACTCTTGATTTAATTTAAAAGAAATGAGAAGGTTTAGAACCTTGGAGAAGGAGCATGAGGCAAAAAGAACCCTAGTTTTTGGGGGAATGAAAAGTGTTGCTTTATTCATCATCATGTTGCCTTTTATAGGCTTACATATTTACATATAGCCCCTTGGGCTTTACAAAAATGGCATTTTAGCCATCCCATGGCTCATGTGCCATTTCATTTTTGCACATAAGCCATAGGCTTACAAAATATTGGCTTTATCCCCATTTTTTTTACATTCATGCATAAACAATTACATAAAAATTATTTATTACATGATTTTGTTGTTGGCATGGGGAGGCTGGCTGCGGGCTCGACTTGGGCATGGGCCCGCTTGACCTGGGCTTGGGCCCACCTGGCTTGGGGTTGACTTTGATTTTGACTTGGTCAACCGGGGTGTAAATTTTTACCCCAACAAATTGCCCCCATCAATAAATGCACACAGCATATGTGGGTCGTGTGCATGAAATTGATGGATCTTCTTTTGCGTGGAGGCGACTTGCTTTAGTTCCCACTTTTTGGGATGCACTGCCCTTTTTACGACATGGACGGTCGGCGCTTGACACGTCTCCGAGATAGAGCGTCCGTGGTAAACGTTTCCTTAGCTCGTAGTGATTTCGTTGACGTGCCCCCGGCGCGGAGTGTCGCTGGTCGACGTTTCCCCGAGGCGGAGTATCGGCTGGTTGACGTGTCCCCGAGACGGAGTGTCTGCTTGACGTTTCCCCGAGACGGAGTGTCGCTGGTCAACGTGTCCCCGGCGCGGAGTGTCTGCTGGTTGACGTATCCCCGAGACGGAGTGTCTCTTGTTGACGTGTCGCCAAGACGGAGTGCCTGCGGTAGGACGTTTCCCCGATACGGAGTGTCTGTGTTGGACGTTTCCCCGATGCGGAGTGTCGCTGGTTGACGTTTTCCCGAGACGGAGTGTCTGTTGTAGGACGTTTCCCCGAGACGGAGTGCCTGTTGTTGGACGTTTCCCCGGTACGTAGTGTCGTTGTCGGACGTTTCCCTGATGCGGAGTGTCTGTGTTGGACATTTCCCCGATGCAGAGTATCGCTGGTTGACGTGTCCCCGGTACGGGGTGTCTGCTTGACGTTTCCCCGGCACGGAGTGTCGTTGTCGGACGTTTCCCTGATGCGGAGTGTCTGTGTTGGACGTTTCCCCGATGAAGAGTGTCGCTGGTTGACGTGTCCCCGGTACGGAGTGTCTGCTTGACGTTTCCCCGGCACGGAGTGTCTGCTTGACGTTTCCCCTGCACGGGGTGTCGTTGTCGGACGTTTCCCTGATGCGGAGTGTCTGTGTTGGACGTTTCCCCGATGCAGAGTGTCGCTGGTTGACGTGTCCCCGGTACGGAGTGTCTGCTGTTGGGCGTTCCCCGAGACGGAGTGTCGCTTGTTGACGTATCCCCGGAATGGAGTGTCTGCTTGACGTTTCCCCGGCACGGAGTGTCATTGTCGGACATTTCCCTGATGCGGAGTGTCTGTGTTAGACGTTTCCCCGATGCAGAGTGTCGCTTGTTGACGTGTCCCCTAGACGGAGTGTCTGTTGTCCGACGCAGAGGTCGATGTTGGAATTGGTTGGTTTCATTTGTTTGATTTGAGTTGACATCAGCATCGCTATACTGGAATATGGTACCAGGAGCGAATCATCATCTGTCTTCGAGAGGATTTGGGAATTGGTTTTCTGTCGGCATCTGCATTGCTGCACTGGAATAATCCCAGGAGCAACTCATCATGTGCCCCGGGAGGATTTGGATTTGGTTTTTTTGGCATCTGCATTGCTGCACTGGAATAATGCCAGGAGCAACTCATCATGTGCCCCGAGAGGATTTGGATTTGGTTTGTTTGGCATCTGCATTGCCGCACTGGAATAATTCCAGGAGCAACTCATCATGTGCCCCGAGAGGATTTGGGAATTGGTGGCTTAGGAGACAGGTTTAGATCCCTGTCACCTAAGGCTTTTCCATTTTGTGAGCCGTAAGGGTCTCACAAAGCATTTTCTCCCTATGGGTCATAAGGATCCCGTAGGTGTATTTTCTCCTTAGGAATCGTGGGGACTCCTAAGTGTGTTGCTCCTTTGTGAGTCGTAGGGATCTCACGCGGGAATTTTCTCCTCACAAAGTCGAGAGGACTTTGCGAGTGCATTTCATTTCTTCTTTTTTTTTACGAGTTTGCGCCCTTTCGGGTTTTCACAAACTCGCCGGCAGTCCTGCTGTTTTTACTCACGAAGCCCTTTCGGGTTTTCATCCGTGCCCATTTTGCTTGTGGACATACCTTTATTATTATTTATATATATATATATATATATATATTATTTTTTTATTTTTTTGTGGGACTTTGTGTGTGGTCTCACCGGTAAGACTTGGGAGGGATTGGGATTGTTTACGCCCGTGGATTGTATACGGTTTTGTAGGATGTATGATCCAGACCGTAGGGCCGGAAACATTTCGAGATTTTGTTGGCGTCTGCATCGCTGCACTGGAATATGGTACCAGGAGCGAATCATCATTCGCCGTTGGGGTATGGGATTCGGAATTTGGTTGGCGTCTGCATCGCTGCACTGGAATATGGTACCAGGAGCGACTCATCATTCGCCATTTGGGGATTGAGGAGCGATGGCTTAGGAGACAGTTTTAGATCCCTGTTACCTAAGACTTTTCAATTTTATGGGCCGTGAGGGTCCTATAAAAGCATTTTCTCCCTGCGAGTCGTAAGGATCCCGCATGTGTATTTTCTCCTTAGGAGTCGTGAGGATTCCTAAGGGTGTTTTTCCTTTGTGAGTCGTAAGGATCCCACAAAGGTTTGTTCTCCTCATGTATCGTGAGGACACATGAGTGGATCTTCCCAATGGAGCATAATTCCAAAGGCGGAGACCACCCGCGTAGCTAGTGGTTGCGGTGGGGCATGGATATGCTGAGAATTATTTGAGCCCGTGGATTGTATACGGTAGTCAATTTGGGGACTAACCGTAGGGCCGGAAGAATTTTGAAAAAATAGATTTTTGTTGGCGTCTGCATCGCTGCACTGGAATATGGTACCAGGAGCAACTCATCATTCGCCAGTTGTTTTGTTTTTCTTTTGTTGTTGTTGTTTTTTTTTGTTTTTTTTGTTTTACCGCGATTGCTCTATCATTTCAGCTTTTCTTATCGCGAAGGTCGCGATTGCCCTATCATTTCGGCTTTTATTCGCGGTTGCCCCATCATTTCGGCTTTTATTTCATCTTTATTTTACTCGCAGATTTTTATTGCGAGTTGCCCCATCATTTCGGCTTTTATTTTTTTCTTTTATTTACACACATTTTTTTTATTTACATTTTTTTACATTCCCAGTTTAACGACTTAGAGGTCGATTGTTCCCAGTTTAATGACGTGGCGGTCGATTGTTCCCAGTTTAATGACGTGGCGGTCGATTGTTCCCAGAGAAAGGCGGGTGTTTGAGAGAATCAGGTCCCTGAAGGACTTCGGTCCCCGTGTGTATGAAATTGGTGGTCGCAGCTTGATTGTTTGTTAACACGCCAGGGGACAATGATTTTTCTCCCGCCTTGTATTGTTTCTCGACCCAATCCTTGAAGATGCAACAGTCTTCAATAGTGTTCCCCAGCACTCCGTGGTATGGGCAAAAGTTGGGATGATCAGTCTTGTTCGCTTCACTTTGCCTTTTCGGTTCTGGTAGCCGCGGGACATTCTTCAGAGCATCTTTAAAAATTTTGTGGACCTTGTCCCTTCGGAATGAGTAGACCTTATTTCTTCTTTCCTCCAAAGTTGGCTCTCGAGACTGGTCAGTTTTTGCTCCGCCCGTTCTCTGCTTATTTGGAGAATCGGTGATGTTAGAACTTCCGCCTTTTCGGTTGTCGTCCCTCCAAGGTTTCGGTCTGTTTGTGAACTGAAGATCCTGAGCGGACTCGGGCTTTGAGCGTTCCAACGTTTGGACCTTTTTGGTCAGCTCTTGGAATGTTTTGAGACCCGCGGTACATAAAAACGGGGCCATCCAGTTGTTGAGATTTCCGACAAGGAGACTGACAGATTGGTCCTGCTCTATCGGCGGTTCGCATTTGACGGAGAGATTACGCCATCGGGTTATAAAATCCGTGCTGCTTTCGTCGCTCTTGGGCTTGGTCCTTATGAGCTCGGCAATGGTAATCTTATCGCTGACGCTCATGAACCTCTGCCGAAACAGAGACTCCATTTGGATAAAAGTTGTGACGGAGCCATCCGGTATGCTCGTGTACCAGTCGAAAGCAACATCGGTCAGGCTATTAACGAACTGGCGGAGGAGAAGCGCATCATTGCCCCCGGTATTCCCGCATGAGGCTTTGAAGTGGGCGATGTGCTGATTCGCGTTTCCCGTCCCATCGAATCTTCCGAATTTAGGGATGACATAGCCGCTAGGGAATTCCACTAGATCATACTGAGCAGGATATGGTCTCCCACTACTGCTGATATCTTTTTGCGCTTCGGCTTCGGCCACCAATGTTTTGACTTTGCTGGCAACCAAATCCATGATTTGATCTTGAGTTAGCGGGCTACTGTCATCGGTAGCCAAGACATTTCCCGAGATAGGATGCGACTGATTTTCATGCAGTTCGCCCACTTTTGGATTTGAGGGAATAGGCGTCGACTGCTTTGGGACACCACTTCCCGGTTCACGAGCAGATCCCTCCACTTGATTGGGCGGCTGAGAGGCAAGTTGGGCCGTGAGCTGTAGGACTACATTTGTCAAGTCGTCAATTTTTAAGTAGAGCTTGGCCATCTCCTTGTCTTTGTTTCTGAGCTGCTTTCGGAGTTCTTGAAGCAGCTCTTGTTCCGCGGTTCTGGGACGGAAAGTCGGCTCTTCTTCGCTTTCCGAGCCCGACTCCTCATGGACTGAAGGGTCTTTCTGCCCATCATCCTCATCGAGAGGGTCTTCATCACCCAGCAAAGGCGGCTGTTCTTAGGAAGCGGCCACCACATTCAAGCCAGATTGGATTTGGGATGTAGTGGCCCCGTCCTTGCTCTTGCTGCACGTGCCCACCATGTAGACAGTGTGGACCTCATATCCAGTCGTCTCTTTCTCACTGGAGGGGAGCTTAGAGAAGACACCCGATCGAGCAGTGGTAAAGGGCACCACTGGAGCTTGCTCGAGACGCGTTGTAGCTTTGTTGGTGTTGATGGCCTTGCCCCCAGCTGGGGCCAAGGAAAGTCGTTCAGACACCGACTTGCGTTTGGGTTGGGGCGTCCTTGAGATCACCACATTTGGCCTCTTGCCTTTCGAGACCGGTTTGTCTGCCACCGGGGCTTGAGGAGCTGGGATGGTGCCAACTGGAATGAACATGATAGAGCCGAATGGTACCAGTGGCTCCTCCCATTGTCGCCCGAGACTGGCCGGAAGGACTGTCCTAGAGTCTATCCTCATCGAGTAGGAGACGGGAGCTGAGTTCATCATCGAAGACATCGTCGGAAGGTGATTGCTTGAAAATCTGTATGAAAAAGCATTATTTTTAGTATAAATATAGGTATGTATATTGATTGAGTTCGCATGAACGTTTAACCCGAAATATGGGAGGAGAGATTGGTCCCACCGGGCGTGCCAGAATCTGTAGGGTGTTTTTCGTCACCCCATTGAGATGGGAATACGCGCGCGCTTGTCAGGCGTATACTACAGATTCCCCCTGCCTAGGGTAGGCCGGGGTTTAATGATTGTGGAGATATGAATCTCCGGCATCCGCGGACTAAGCTGTCGTTAATTACCCCTCGCCTTTGGAGCGAGGGAACCTCCGATTGACGGGTTAAACTGGTCTTGCGAACTCAATGTGCAGTGTACGTGTGTTGTGTTTTGAAAGGGGGATTTTGGATATATTGAGAGCAACGCAGAAATTTTACGGGGGTCCCGCTATCCGGATAGCGGGCTGGGGGTCAAGGGGGCTAGCAGCCCCCTTGCGGGGTGCGGGGCAGCGCCCCGTTAGAAATTTTTTTCTAACAGGGACAGTGTCGTGATGTATGTGTGCGTGCACATATGTATATATATATATATATATATATATATATATATGTGTGTGTATATATATATATGTATGTATATATATGTATGTATATATGTATGTATATATATATGTATGTATATATGTATGTATGTATATATGTATGTATATATGTATGTATGTATATATGTATGTATATATATATGTATATATATATATGTATATATATATGTATATCTATATATATATATGTATATATATATGTATATATATATATATGTATATATATATGTATATATATATGTATATATATAAGAAGAAAAAAGGGAAGAAAAGGCATCCAAAGGATGCGTGGGGGCAGCACCTTGGGCGCTGTGCGCCCAGGTGCTGTGCGCTCAGGCGCTAGAGTGCCACGTGTCGGCACGTGGGCACTCTGCGCTTGAGCGCTGGGCGCTTGAGTGCAAGCGCGCCACGTGTCGATACATGGGCGATTTGCGTTTCAGCGCCTGACGCTCGAGCGCAAGTGTGCCACATGTCGGCACGGGGGCGACTTGCGCCTGAGCGCTTGCGCTTGAGCGCAAGCGCGCCACATGTCGGCACAGGGGCGACTTGCGCTCGAGCGCTTGCGCTCGAGCGCCAGCGCGCCACGTGTCGGCACCGGGGCGACTTGCGCTCGAGCGCAAGCACGCCACGTGTCGGCACCGGGGCGACTTGCGCTCGAGCGTCTGCGCTTGAGCGCAAGCGCGCCACGTGTCGGCACGTGGGCGCTTTGCGCTTGAGCGCAGGGTGCTGAAGTGCAAACGTACCACGTGTCGGCACGTGGGCGCTTTGCGCTCGAGCGCTGAGCGCTGGAGCGCAAGCGCGCCATGCGTCGGCACGCGGGCGCTCTGCACTTGAGCGCCGGCGAGAAAAGGAGGCTTTTAGCCTAAGAAACAGAAGCTATGCTTCAGAAAGGAAATATTTGTTGTTATATATATATATATATATATAGAGAGAGAGAGAGAGTTAAAACTCCTAGGATGTTTTGAAGCTGATGAAGGGGGTTCTTCTTCTTCCTCCTGTTGTTTGGCCGGATCTTGAAGATCAAGAAGTAGGAGATTTTAAAAAAAATCACTCCTTTTTTAGATCTGATGGGAGATCTGAGTTCCCCTTTGTGGATTTTGTGGTGGAAAACTACTTAGTTTTGGAAAAGAAAGAGTAAAACTCTTGATTTAATTTAAAAGAAATGAGAAGGTTTAGAACCTTGGAGAAGGAGCATGAGGCACAAAGAACCCTAGTTTTTGGGGGAATGAAAAGTGTTGCTTTATTCATCATCATGTTGCCTTTTATAGGCTTACATATTTACATATATCCCCTTGGGCTTTACAAAAATGGCAATTTAACCATCCCATGGCTCATGTGCCATTTCATTTTTGCACATAAGCCATGGGCTTACAACATTTTGGCTTTATGCCCATTTTGTTTACATTCATGCATAAACAATTACATAAAAATTATTTATTACATGATTTTGTTGTTGGCATGGGGAGGCTGGCTGCAGGCTCGACTTGGTCATGGGCCCGCTTGACCAGGGCTTGGGCCTACCTGGCTTGGGATTGATTTTGATTTTGACTTGGTCAACCGGGGTGTAAATTTTTACCCCAACAACGGCAAGTGACCCTACCAATTTTGGAGTTTAGGAGACCCGGTCTCGACTCCTCGAGATGGCCTCCCACTGAACCCTACAACCCGGTCACTTGTGCCCTCCTTCTTGGGTCTATCCTAATGCGGAAAAGTAAATAATATACAACACTGGTGACATCAACCTCAACCCGGAAGTGCCCCAGATGAAATAATATTACATACAATTTAATTTTACATGAATGAAAAGAAAACTGTCATCTTACATAAAACCCCAGGCTATTCAATCACGACAATCCTGCACATCATATCTCAGCAACACATAATATCACATATCATCAACGTAAGTAAGTATGCGTACCCTGATTGTCGTTGATGTATAGCAACGAAACCGGCGATACACAACATAATACACTTACGGTTACAGAGAAATAAAATGAAAAACTACAACAATTGGAATCTTAACTGCCTTTAGACAACACAAACCCGGAATATCACATATACAAGATTTCATGCCTAACAATGTAAAGCTCGCATTTAGGTCTCATCCAGGAAAACACCTTTCCAAAATAAGACGGATAATTCAACAAGATTTCCGATTATTCCCGAGACCAAACTGCTAGATTTACACTGTCACGACCCGAAATTGGCACGTGACGGCCCTAATACTACGCAACGTCTACAGGCGTAACGCAGTAAAAGAAAGCCAAAACCCAGAAATCTAAACCATCAAAATAATAAGAAAGTGATAATAGTATTTTCAAAATCTTTGAAATCACAACCCAAATTCTTTAAAGTCTCACTTTTATTCCTTAAAATTTTGGCAGCACCTCTTTTGTAAAAAAACAGCCCCAAAAATGGGTAAAACATAAATATACATAAAGCATCCCAAACGGGAGCAAAATCCACGCCCAACGGCGGAAAACAAACACCACAACAGATATACGACGCTGTAGCGAAGAAAGACGCGATATAAATAAAACTGCATAAAAACCTCCAAGTCACAAAATAATATACAATATCGTCCTCACACCAAGTCACTAAGTCATACATAATACTGGTAGATGGAGAGTACATGGATACAACGAATATACAATACAACATCGGATAACCACAAAACCCACCTGGGCAGGACTGCACACTGTCAGGCGAAGTGGTATCCGCAGTAAAAGATGATACGATGGATGAAAATAGCCTTACCTCTGACTATCCTGAGGAACACCAGCAAACACTGTGGCACAATGGGGGTGAGTTGCCAACTCGTGAATAGTAAATAACATATGCAGGTAATCGCGAGTATGCACGTACAGCGCGAATCTAACATAAGCATTTAATATCAATGAATAGTCATATGTAATGCAATAATCATGAAAATTACACTAGCAGGTACAATTAATACATGAAGCAATAATATGAATAAAGGTATGTAAATGCAACAGTCATGGAAGGTACTCTAACAGGTACACTAATGCATGAAGCAGTGTATAAACAGTAAATGTGGAGTATGGAATACAACATGTCATTTCCACGGAAATCCTAACCTCGTGGTAGGACCAAAATCCAACAAGACAGTCCACTTCCCAATTTCCACAAATCAGCCCCCAAATTGGCTCTCATATCATGTAAATCTCATATATCTTGAATGTACAATATCAAGTATATCTCGTATATCCTGAATATACAACATCAAGTAGATCTCACATATCTCGTATGTACAATATCAAGTATATCTCACACATCTCGAATGTACAACATCAAGTAGATCTCACATATCCCGTATGTACAATATCAAGTATATCTCACATATCTCGAATGTACAACATCAAGTAGATCTCACATATCTCGTATGTACAATATCAATTATATCTTACATATCTCGAATGTACAACATCAAGTAGATCTCACATATCTTGTGTGTTTTCATAAATAAATATGATGATGTCAATACACATATATTAGCGTCTCATTCCACTAATATTGGTGTAAGGGCATATATAAAGCGTCCTAATCCACTGTTATATATACATAAGAATAAAATATCATGAAAACAATGTGTCAAGCATCGACACAAAACGGCTGATCTATCAGGTGCTGTCCCCATGACTGGCCCCCTGATAGGTACGTATCATACGCTATCCCGAAAGCTCGAGTGTCTAGCTCTGACCCTCGCCTCTCGACGTATCCATACGTACATGACTCCCGTCGGTATCCCCATGATAACCGCCGAGTCATTGGTAATGTCACCGGAAAGTATGGTTCCCCCACTAACTCATCTCCTCACTGAGATTCTTGCCCCGGGGTACCTCCGGTCCCCACCATGTACCCGCACACGGACCCCTCCTTTCCTCGCATAGGGTATATATATATCCGAACCGATAAATCTCATGGTGGCTGCTGAAATATCATATCAAGGGAAACCGGGTTTTTCAAATAATGCATAATTTCATGAACTCACACGGCCCCCAAATCCAGAAAACATCATGAAAACTCCATAACTCAATGCGAAAATCCATGAATAAAGTATACGCAACATAAAACTATAATGTAAGCATATAAAGGAAAAGCCGCTAATTAACTGCAACCAGTTAATATAAATATCATGCGGTTCCTAATATCTCCAATTCTTAATAATACATCAATAAGGGTAAATACATAGCTATAGCCAGATATATGTGAACACATGAAGGTATAGCAGAAAATATAGGTATCTACCTATTAGTAATGATGTGATATACCCTCCAGGTATAAGTGAAGTATGAAATGCAAAGTACACCTGTAGCTATGTCCTTAGGTGTGTATGTACCTATCGCTAATGGTATGATACCCTATAGGTACACAGGTAACTAGTATGTCAAAGCATATGTGTAAGCATGTAGGTATACAGGTATGCTATATGTCATATGCGATAAGAAATATGAATCAATGTCACAATGTCCCTAACCAGACAATATCATTTCTATATGTGGGTTGTGCGTGACATGGCAATTATTGACGGTGTGTGTGGCATACAATCAGTGCTCGTGCAACATGAGCCGTCAATAATAATGCAGTGTCTGAAGGATACTAGTCCAAGCACAATAATTTACTAAGCAGTAGGGTAAATGCGCAATTCTAAATATGACATAGAATATGCGACAAAGTTAACATCTCTAGCCCAGACGCATAACGCCATTCGGGCGATTCCCCTGTAGATGTTAAATTTACTCACCAACACTCCTGGCTAAGTGTAGCCAACCACCTGTTTTCCCTTTGCAGCAGTGTCCGTAGTCCCCGCCTGCGAACCTACCACATCAAAACAATAAAGCAAGAATATATTAATAATAGACTCAAAACATGCACACACTACATTTAACCGACACAACAACTCAAAACATCCTCTTAAGTGTTCGTATTGTGGCTAACGTGCGTAGCGACACGACGAAAACAACTTAAGAGCAAAACCACACAAAGTGCACGGTCTGTGTCGTATAACGTATCGCGCGAACACAAAACACTACAACCTACCTAAGTGATCCCAGATTTTTCATACAGTGAAAACTAAACAAACAAATAAGACCAAATACACCCAAACCCCAGCATAGACCTACCCTCAAAAACCCACACCCCAACTCTCCAGAAAATCTGACGTCGCCGGAATTGGGCTTCTCGTCGCCGGCCCTGGCCGGTGGGGTGGGTCTCGTGTCTCAGGTGGTGCCCCAGGATCACTAGTACATCACTACAATTTTGCTTGGTTTTCTAGTATTTTCTCGGGATCACAGCAGGTCACAGATATCGCAAATCGACACTAAAATACGATATATTGCACAAAACTTAACTTTAACCAATCTAAACTGAAAATAACTAGCTACAAAGCACAAAAACTAATTAAAGAAGAGATAGAGATCATTACCTAGCTAAAAGAACTCAAAGATCCAAGCTTTGCATGCTCCTAGGCATCCAAGAGGCACAAGTGAAGAAAAATGTGATTTTTGATGAAATTGTGAATATTTGTGATGAATTTGGTGAAGGAAAGAGAGTGTTGAGTTGCAAATAAGAGAGAGAAATGGTCAAGGGCAGAAGAGAGAGGGGGATCTTGGCCAAGGAGGAAAGAATGGAGTTTTGTGTGGAATTTCCTAGCACTTTCAGGTGATAAATGCACATAAATGCATTCACACTCACATGCATCCACCTCTTCTATTTCTTTTCTTTTCTTTTAAATTTAAATCAAAAACCCATAAAAATATCTAGATGCTATGTGAAGGGTTTTATTAACTCAAACTTAATTATTGAAAAGAAGACTTAAGATAAAATTTCCCAAAATGTGAATACCGCATTAAAATAATATTAAAAATTGGGAAAAATTCAAATTGGACCAAAATGTCCCATATAACCCCAAAGCTTGCGCACTAGCTTTATTTTAGCTAAACTAGGTGCTGGCAAGTCTATATGGTCGTTTGATCACAGTCGGTTTAAAACAGAAAATACTGACAATTTTACCCAAAAATAGAAACATTCACATAACGATTTCTAAAACGTTACAATCTCCCCCCTCTTATAAAAATTCGTCCCCAAATTTAAAATTCTTACTAAGCGTACCTTCGAAGAGAAGATTACAAAGTCTCATATCTCGCTCGCAGCCTCCCAAGTGATCACCTCACTATACGGCTACGTCCAAAACTCTCCACAGATGGCAAGACCCTTGACCGAAGTTTCTCTCCCTGCCGAGCCACTAACACAAATGGCTGCCGGTGAACGAAAAGGTCGAGTCCAAACTAAATGGCCTGGTGCTGAATCATGTGGAAAAGTCATGAAGGTAATTGCAAGGTATCAACACAAAGAAAACGGGGTGAATAGTCAAAAATCTGGGCGGAAGTGCCAAGTTAAAGGCAACGAAACTAACTCGCTTTAAGGATCTCAAAAGGACCTATAATCCTGGGATAAGCTTCCCAAAACTCAACATGTCATTCATCGGAAAAGTCCGTAGGAATACATGATCTCCTACTGCGAACCCAAGTCTGCGACCACTATGGTCGGCATAAGACCTCCGTCCGCACAGGCTGTCGTCATCCTAACCTGAACCAACTAGATCATCTCCGAAGTCTCTAGACTTGCTGGGGTCCAACAATCCTACTACGCAGAGTCAGAAAAACAGATTGGTGATCGAAACGACCTAACAACCAAACCTAAAGGTTGCCAATTGGAGTATCTCCTGATAACAGCTATCGAAGAAGAACCTTAACAATGGCGAGTGACGATCCCAACTGCCCATAACAAATAGTACGTACGCACAAGCTTAACCTCTAGAGTCGGTATAGCCCGTTCTCGCAAAACCATCAGCCTGCGGATGGAAAGATGGAGCTAAAGCTCAACCAGTACCCAAGGCTTCCTGAAGCTCCTGCCCAAGATGGAAAGCAAACAGGGTGCCCTCATTGGATACGACCCATGAAAGAACTTTGTGCAATGCACAAACTTAACAAAGAACAACTGAGCAACCTGGGTATAACCGGACAACAAACACCCGAATGAAGTCACACCCTTACTAAACCTGGGTAGATACCATAACGAAATTCGTGGAGATCTACTCCCATTCCCACTTCGGAACGGTTAAAGGTTGCAACTCTCCAGCTGGTCTCAGAGGCTCAACCCAAACTCATAACAAGACAGATACCTTGAAACGAAATCCAAAACTTCACTCTTCATCCTGGTCCACCAATAACTATCTCACAAGTCACGTCACCAATTGGTGGAACTTGAATGAACTCTGAAAGCTGACTGATGCGCCTGCACTAGGATTTCGCGTCTCTTCCCAGTTAGTGTTTATGCCCTAGAGGTCATTACTGTATCATACTAGTTTGTATATTACTTAATGGAAGCTTGGGATAATCACAGTTGTATTGACAGTCTTGCTAAAAATGGTAGTATGCTACTTGGTTTGTGTCTACTTTAATATGTGCATATGTTTCTTTTAACGTATCGCTTATACATATTAGTAGAGCCCTTAGGATCTTTGCTTGATTACCAGCATTGTGATGGCAGTCACACTAGTGGGGGCTGGGTAGTCTATAAGCAACATCCTATACAGGTCCCTGGTCGTAGGATTATCGAGATAGGGCATCGATACTCCGGAGTAGACTGGTGTATACGCTTATCATCCCAGCATAAGGAGATGGTCTGTCCCACAGCCATCAGTACGTCGTACTGGAGATAGTATGCAGGTGCTCGTTAGGTTACGGGTACACCGGACAAGACTCGCCGAGAACTGCAGGTTGGATTTATACCCATCGTCAGATAGCAGTTTCCAGGTGACATGAGTACAGCTTAGTCCGTCGACTTAACACTGCTACTTCGCCTGGAGTGTGTTCCCACTGTTCTTAGATTACTACCCTACCACGGCTCAAAAGAGTCATGCAAACAGGTAGTAGTTGGGTGCAGTCCCGAAGCACTTGGAGGAAGTGGTGGTTAGACAGGATTCGTCTCTCCCAGTATTGGGGGTTGATATCGCGCTGTGTATGGAGAGCCATTATGCAAAGTCCCTGGCCAGGACAAACGAGATTTACTGGTAGGTTCCAGTAGTTTCTCAAGGTGTAATGGGCTTCACTCCGACACGACTTATACCGCTATTAGGGGTCTGACGTTTACCGCCCCCCTAGGCCCGATATTCGATAGTCTTAGACGAACAGACCGGACTGTACGAAGATTGTCACATCAGGCTCAGTAGGAGTTCGGATGGGTTCCTCATCGTCCTTCTTATCGACATCTACCTGGGGACCGTTACGTACAGCTAGTGCCGCTTGCGGTCTGTGGTTAAACCCACTGCCAGCGTAGTATCGAGTCTTTAGAGTCCCACACAGAGAGTTTCCCTGCTTCGGGCGAAACGATATAGAGGTTGTATGGTTTTACGAAAGGGTTCGGACGCATACGTGTTTTTACGCACGTACGATGTTCGGATAGTTTTTACTAGTCGGCTTTAGTTTAAGCCAGATTCTAGTATCGGATTATTGGATTTATACAGTCTAAAGTTTTTCCGTGTTTTCACGGATAGGAGGGGCGTTCTCATAATTTGTCGGGAAGCTTCTAGAAGGATGATGACTTGGAGGCTAAGGTGGCATTTGCATTTATTGGATTAATGAGTCATGAGAGTGAATCATCCATGGAGTGAATGTTGCATTAATGTTTTAAATGACTCATGAGATGAATCACTCTATGAATTAATGAAGAATGATGACACATATTTATTTGTTATTCATTTTAATAAAATCATATGCTTCATATATTCAAATGATATCATTTATCCAAAAGGATTCTCATTCTCACCTTCTCTCTCCTCAAGCTCTCTCTCTCTCTCTCTTCAAACCCAAACCCTAACCTCTCATGTGTTGACATCAAGGGTTAGAAAGACTTATTAATCCATAATCCTACTCTATATCCCCTAGATTGCTTTGATTAGCACTTTTAGTAACCTAGTTACCTCAAGATAGAGGTCAAGCTTGGAGTAGTAGCTCTCGGGTGGATCGTCTTTGAATCGAGGTGGCCGTTGAGGTGCCGACGTTCCATAGAGCCTACGAGGCATGGAGGATAGCGATGAAGACCCGAAGGACAAGTAACGTGAGGTATAACTTCGAATCAGAGTAGTTAAACCTTTCGTAGTTTGCTAGTAATGGTTTAGACACGATCTGTGTGCTCAAGTCCGTGTTACGAAGCTTTGATAATTGTTTTTTATATATTCCGCCTCCCCGCAAGCTCGTGGGGTGCGTGACATGGACTTACAGAGGTATCAGAGCCTACTAAACTTTTACTAGCTCGTTAGCAACTAATTAGAACTTCGATCGTCGGAAAAACGCGAAAACATAACCCCGGACCCCTCAAGTTTCTGTCAATTTTAAACGTGTCGAAAAATTTATTTAATAGACCTGAAAATTAACAGCATGGGATTATAAGAAATCTGGAAAAATACGAGCTGCTAACTCGGTAATAAGGCCGCGGATCCGCCGCGAAATAGTGCTTTTGTCCGCGGATCCGCCACCGAGTCAACTCCGAGTTGACTCGGATTTTCACAGTAATTCTTATTTTGTGGTGTTTTGTTTTCCAGTATATTCTGTTTCTGCCCAGGTTACTTCAGTGCTGGCTTGCATTTGGGGTAGACAGGGAAAAAGGTTGTCGATCGATATTCTAAGTTATTTGCTAATCGGGTTTTTATCTGTAATGTTTAATGTGTTCATAAACCTCCCCTAACTCCTAGTATGTCGGTTGGCAGGGGGTTGCACATTTCTGTAATGTTTATACTATTTGTGTATATGAACTTGATTGGATCGTTGTGATGATTAGCCGGGGTTTGAGATGAGTTTTTATATTCATTCATTTGATGTAAATTGTAATATGATGTGATATTCTTTTGCGGGGCACATCCGGGCTGAGGTTGTAGCCACCGTTGTATTATTTCATTTACTGTTTTTGCTCCTAGGATAGACCCAAGGTGGGGTGCACAAACTACCGGGTACTTTGAAGTGTTTAGTGGCCTACTCACGTTGTTGAGGGAGACCGCTTCACTTCGGGTACTTGGCGGGTAGTTTGCCGTACCCGTAGGGGTCTAGGGTGGGGTAATGGCTATTCATCACAACTGTGTAATCCGTCTTTCATTGCAGGCTCGAAAGAAACGCGGATTACTTGTATATCCAATAATGTTCATCAGTGATCTGGAATGCCTATTATTGCGTCTAACGAATGTACAATATCTATATATGATAGCTATTTAGACGTCACTTATGTTTTACACCCGCGCTAGCCCATCCCCCGCTCTGTCGTTAATTAAGTAACCTAACGGGTGATGACGGGACGCAGTGGCGAATACGGATGGCATAAGAGGACGTTGTATTTTCGTTGTTTTCTGCAATGATAGGTTAATTGATGGGACGCATTATATTAATGCAAAGAAAATAAACCAAAGTTGAATCGTTGGAACAAATTTAAAAGAAACCACTCGGTTATTTTAAAAGAGCGGAATTTTTAATTGCGGAGCTTTAACCACTCCTTTTAAAAAGCTATCAGGTTCCTTCGATTATATCAAGTTCACTACGTTCACGGTTTCGCCAAAACCAGTCGTAGCCCTCCGTCATTTCTTATGGATGGTCAGTAGTATTCAAGCTATGCTTGTTGGCCTTCGTCAAGGCATAGTGTTTGGTAGCTGCTGGGGTATTCATTTGTTGCATAGATATATGAGTTGGTTTGGGACAGTCGTATTACCTTGTTGGCCTTCGTCAAGGGTATGTATGGGTGGGTTTAAATTAACAAAATAATGATGGGCAGAACTTGACATGTGACTTATGATTTGTTGGCCTTCGTCAAGGTCATAAGAACATGGGGCACAAATCCACATCGGGGGTTTCTAAAGAAACTGAAACTTGCTAGTGTTGCATACCATTTGGAGTTTGATGAATGATGGTAGGATTCCTTCAACATTATCATACGATGATATTTGGATCCCGATCCTACTGTGAGTATATGCTACTTATCAGGAGATTCGTCACTTAAACGATCAATGCTATAAATCAAGTAGGTGTCGAGAAAGGTGTCAGCGGGGCTACGCCCCCAGAGAAAAGAGGTTATTTAATTAAGGAACTTCGCGAAAGCGTTGGAAAACCTCCCTCGAAGTACCGACACCGGCCTGGCTGAACGGTTAAGCAAGTATTGTACGGTGAGATCAGTCCTGGCTAATTCTTCTTTTATGGTTTGAGGAAGGATTCGAGAAACAGTGGGAGCCATCCAGTTTAGATAAACTAAAAACCAATCTAAACTTGCAAGAGCATTATGCTAAAGTGTTTTCTTCTCTCTCTCTCATTGCAGCGACCTTGTGACCATGACTAGGTTACATCTAGATAACAAGTTGACTGAATCTGACTTAGATGACTGGCAAAAGTCTGTCCAAATGTCCATTACCTATGACAAGCTGGACCACCCTATTACTACTTAAGATCCCGCCGTCCCAGGTCCAGTTTCCACCGTCACGGATATGGATATCAGTCAGACAAGGGAAAAGGATAATGTGAATGCCAAGTGCCTCGTGTTAGCTTCAGTTGGTAGTGTATACCAGAAGCAGCACGAGAAGATGGACTTAGTTTCCATCTTTCTCCATAACAAAGATTTATATGGAGAGCAATCTCATATCGCAAGATATGAAACCTCGAACGAATTAATTCAAGCGAGGTTGGCTGTCGGGTCATCTATAGGGGACGACGTCCTTACGATGACTAGCTATATTGATGAGCTCAAGGACCTGGAGACCACGTTGGGGAACAGGTCATACGCTGACTTATTTCCACAGTCCCTACCCTCTACTTACACCCTGAAAGAAACCAAGGAGACACAAGCTCTGCTTAATAGGGGACCCTATTCTTCTACATCCAGGGCAAAAGCAAAGGGTGAAAAGAAGAAGACCTCTATAAAGACGATATACGGTGTCGGTAAAGTAGGAGGAAAATGAAGAGCAAAAGTTTCGAGACTTGGTGTAGGTAAGGAGGGATGTTCCTATTGTTATGGGAACGGGCATTGGCAGAAGGATTGCAGGGCTTTGGAAGCCAGTAGCTAGGATACGAAGCATATTGTGGCTTCGGCCTCAAGTGTGTTTGTAATTGAGAACTGTTTGTCAATTAACTCTACTTCCTGGGTACTAGATACCGGAGTAGGATCTCATATCTGTAATTCATTACATACTTTGAGAAACCGTAGAGTTATAAGGGTAGGTGATTTGTCTCTCAGAGTTGCAAACGAAATGAGCGTGGACGCTGAATCCGTGGGAGAATATCGCCTAGGTTTGACAAGTGGGCAGATATTGATTCTACGTAACTGTTTGTATATACCTAGTTTGACTTGTAATATCATATCAGTGTCCTCACTTTCGATAGAGGGATATGATTTTACATTCGTAAGCGATATAGTTCACATCCACCTAAGTCAAGTTTTGATTGGGTCCGGTATATTAGATGACAGTATATACGTATTGAGTCAAGCTCAGGTTTTCAATGTCCAGAACACACTTAAAAGAAAGTCTCCAGAAATAAATCAGGCTTTCTTATGGCATTGTAGACTAGGTCACATCAATGAAACACGATTAACTAAGTTACATAGAGAAAATATTTGAATCCGTTCGAATATCAATCTTATGCTACTTGTGAATCTTGTCTCATGGGAAAGATGACAAAGACTCCGTTTACTGGACACGGAGTAAGAGCGAGCGAGCTCTTGGGACTCGTACACAGTGACGTGTGCGGTCCAATGTCTACACATGCGCGAGGTGGTTATTCCTACTTCATTACTTTTACGGATGATTTCTCTAGGTATGGACATATCTTCTTGATGAAGCATAAATCCGAGGCCTTTGAGAAATTCCAGAAATACAAGAATGAAGTGGAAAACCAAACAGGAAAAAGTATCAAGACACTGAGATCTGATCAAGGTGGTGAATACTTAAGTGCCGAGTTCCTAGGTTACTTAAAAGAAAATGGAATTCTCTCTCAGCTTACTCCTCCATACACACCACAACACAACGGTGTATCGGAAAGGCGGAATCGAACCCTATTGGATATGGTTCGTTCCATGATGAGTAAGGCTGAGTTACCGCGATCTTTCTGGGGTTATGCACTAGAATCAGCTGCATATCTAATGAACAAGGTTCCAACCAAGACTGTGCCTACCACACCATATCAGATGTGGAGTGGGAAGAAACCCTAGCTTCAATACCTGAAGACATGGGGATGTCCAGCTTTTGTAAAAAAGCAGCATCCGGACAAGCTCGAGGCACGCTCAGTACAGCGTAAGTTTGTGGGATATCCAAAGAACTCCAAGGGGTATTATTTCTATTGCGCAGAGGAACAAAAGGTTTTTGTTTCTCGTCATGTCCACTTCTTAGAAGCTGAATTTTTAGAAAATCAGAAGAGTGGGAGCGCAGTAGAACTGGAAGAAATTCCAGAACCACAAGCTGTTACTGAAAGTATGGTAGAACCAGAAGTTTCAAAAGAAAGAGACATACCAGCTCCTATCCGCAGAAGTGGTAGGCAGTCTCATCCGCCCGAGAGATACTACGGTTTTCTCATAGACGAGGATCGAGAAGATTGCATCATTAATAATGATGACCCTACTAGCTTCCAGCAAGCCTTTCAGAGCGGCGACTCGATAAAATGGCTGGATGTAATGCGGACCGAAATGGAGTCCATGTACACTAACAAAGTATGGACTTTGGACATTGCTCCAGATGGGGTAAAACCCGTAGGATGCAAATGGATCTTCAGAAAGAAGATTGGTGTAAATGGACAGGTTGAAACCTATAAGGCTAGACTTGTTGCAAAGGGTTTCCGTAAAAGACCTGGTTTGGACTACGACGAAACCTTTTCTCCAGTGGCTATGCTCAAATCCATTCGGGTCCTTCTTGCCATTACCGCCTTCCACAATTATGAGATCTGGCAGATGGACGTAAAGACAGCCTTTCTAAATGGTAATTTGGAAGAGTGCGTCTATATGGATCAGCCAGAGGGATTCATTCAGAGTGGGATCAGCGGTAAAGTGTGCAAGTTGCTTAAGTCCATTTATGGACTAAAGCAGGCATCGCGGAGTTGGAAGATCTGTTTTGATGATACTGTCAAAGAATTTGACTTTATCAAGAATCCAGATGAACCATGCATATACAGTAAGATTGTAGAGAGAGTTGTTGTATTCCTCATCTTGTACGTGGATGACATTCTCCTAATAGGAAATGATATTCCTATGCTACAGTCAGTCAAAAGATTCTTGTCACAGAAGTTCTCCATGAAGGACCTGGGTGATGCCACCTACATTCTGGGGATCCAGATCTATCGTGATAGATCAAAGAGGATGTTGGGACTTTCGCAGTCCAGGTACATAGACACCATATTGAAAAGATTCAGTATGGAAGATTCTAAGCGTGGTAACCTGCCGGCTTGTCACGGAATCAACCTCTCCAAAGAGATGTCTCCCAAGACTGATTTGAAAAGGGATCACATGTCGGTTATACCCTACATTTCTGCGGTAGGCTCTATAATGTATGCGATGTTATGTACCAGACCAGATGTAGCATACGCATTGAGCGTTGTAAGCCGGTATCAGGCAAACCCAGGGGAGAAGCACTGGATAGCAGTAAAGAACATTCTCAAGTACCTGAGGAGGACTAAGGAGATGTTCTTGGTATATGGCGGAAAAGAGCTCCAGATCGAGGCCTTTGCTGACTCCAGCTTCCAGAGTGACAAGGATGACTCCAAGTCCATGTCGGGTTATGTCTTTACCCTCAATGGAGGGGCGGTCTGTTGGAAGAGTTCCAAGCAGGAGACCGTTGCTGACTCAACGATGGAAGCGGAGTACATAGCTGCTTGCGATGCCGCAAAAGAAGCTGTCTGGATGAAGAAGTTCCTCACAGAACTTCAGGTGGTTCCTACCAGTGTTGGTCCAATACCTCTGTATTGCGACAACAACGGCGCTATAGCTTTAGCGAAGGAACCCAGGTCCCATCAGAAGTCCAGACACATCTTAAGGCGGTATCACCTGATCAGGGAGATCGTAGATCTCCGGGAGATCGAGGTAAAGAGAGTAGATACAGAGAATAACACTGCTAATCCATTCACAAAGGCCATTCCTCAGACGCAGTTCGAGAGTCTATTCGAGATGATAGGTCCGCGATATGCCAGTACATGGCCCTAGTGCAAGTGGGAGACTGTTAGTGTTTATGCCCTAGAGGCCATTACTGTATCATACTAGTTTGTATATTACTTAATGGAAGCTTGGGATATTCACAGTTATATTGACAGTCTTGCTAAAAATGGTAGTATGCTACTTGGTTTGTGTCTACTTTAATATGTGCATATGTTTCTTTTAACGTATCGCTTATACATATTAGTAGAACCCTTAGAATCTTTGCTTGATTACCAGCGTTGTGATGGCAGTCACACTAGTGGGGGCTGGGTAGTCTATAAGCAACATCCTATACAGGTCCTTGGTCGTAGGATTATCGAGATAGGGCATCGATACTCCGGAGTAGACTGGTGTATACGCTTCTCATCCCAGCATAGGGGATGGTCTGTCCCACAGCCATCAGTACGTCGTACTGGAGATAGTATGCAGGTGCTCGTTAGGTTACGGGAACACCGGACAGGACTCGCCGGGAACTGCAGGTTGGATTTATACCCATCGTCAGATAGCAGTTCCCAGGTGACATGAGTATAGCTTAGTCCGTCGACTTGACACTGCTACTTCGCCTCGAGTGTGTTCCCACTGTTCTTAGATTACTACCCTACCACGGCTCAAAAGAGTCGTGCAAACAGGTAGTAGTTGGGTGCAGTCCCGAAGCACTTGGAGGCAGTGGCGGTTAGACAGGATTCGTCTCTCCCGGTATTGGGGGTTGATATCGCGCTGTGTATGGAAAGCCATTACGCAAAGTCCCTGGCCAGGGCAAGCGAGATTTACTAGTAGGTTCCAGTAGTTTCTCAAGGTGTAATGGGCTTCACTCCGACACGACTTATACCGCTATAAGGGGTCTGACGTTTACCGCCCCCTAGGTCGGATATGCGATAGTCTTAGACGAACAGACTGGACTGTACGAAGATTGTCACATCAGGCTCAGTAGGAGTTCGGATGGGTTCCTCATCGTCCTTCTTATCGACATCTACCTGGGGACCGTTACGTACAGCTAGTGCCGCTTGCGGTCTGTGGTTAAACCCACTGCCAGCGTAGTGTCGAGTCTTTAGAGTCCCACACAGAGAGTTTCCCTGCTTCGGGCGAAACGATATAGAGGTCGTATGGTTTTACGATAAGGTTCGGACGCATACGTGTTTTTACGCACGTACGATGTTCGGACAGTTTTTACTAGTCGGCTTTGGTTTAAGCCAGATTCTAGTATCGGATTATTGGATTTATACAGTCTAAAGTTTTTCCGTATTTTCACGGATAGAAGGGGCGTTCTCGTAATTTGTCGGGAAGCTTCTAGAAGGATGATGACTTGGAGGCTATGGTGGCATTTGCATTTATTGGATTAATGAGTCATGAGAGTGAATCATCCATGGAGTTAATGCTGCATTAATGTTTTAAATGACTCATGAGATGAATCACTCTATGAATTAATGAAGCATGATGACACATATTTATTTGTTATTCATTTTAATAAAATCATATGTTTCATATATTCAAATGATATCATTTATCCAAAAGGATTTTCATTCTCACATTCTCTCTCCTCAAGTTCTCTCTCTTCAAACCCTAACCCTAACCTCTCATGTGTTGAGATCAAGGGTTAGAAAGACTTATTAATCCATAATCCTACTCTATATCCCCTAGGTTGCTTTGATTAGCACTTTTAGTAACCTAGTTACCTCAAGATAGAGGTCAAGCTTGGAGTAGTAGCTCTCGGGTGGATCGTCTTTGACTCGAGGAGGCTGTTGAGGTGCCGACGTTCCATAGAGCCTACGAGGTGTGGAGGACAGCGATGAAGACCCGAAGGACAAGTAACGTGAGGTATAACTTCGAATCCGAGTAGTTAAACCTTTCGTAGTTTGCTAGTAATGGTTTAGACACGATCCGTGTGCTCAAGTCCGTGTTACGAAGCTTTAGTAATTGTTTTTCATATATTCCGCCTCCCCGTAAGCTCGTGGGGTGCGTGACATGGACTTACATGCCCATCAGCAGCTGATACACACAAATGCGTCCCTAAACGTAGCACATCTTGGTCACAATGCAAGGCCTCCGAATCATTACCCAGCCGAGTATGCTCAAGTATCTCTTACGAACGAGCATCGGCGGGCAGTGCCTCGCGAAAGTGATTAAGGAAAAGTGGTCGGGCGCGGACATGAGCAAGCTGTCTCCTCAGAAGAGGCGAACCTAAGCCGTACTCCACGATCGAACAAGAACTGTAAATCTTCAGAAGACTATCTCAACAAATCAAAATCCGCTGCAGGAAGATGAACATTAAGCTCTGGTGGTCCGTGAAAATCTGACACGACTCTCCGAACAAGTAGTGTCCTCGGATCTTCAACGCACGACCACCGCAGCCATATCCAGATCAAGAGTGGGGATATCCTGCTCGTAACAAATATACATATATACATATACACCAAGTCAAATGTATGTGTGTGTGCGTGTGTGTGTGTGTCTACCTAAAACCTACGAATTCCCTCCAAGGCATTCATCCTCTGGTTAAGTCTTTCTAAATCAGTCTAGTCCAACCTAAAGTCTTTAATAGGACCCTACTCGCCAAGAATCTAAGGTCACGTCCGACTTCCTAATGACAGTAAGTAATATCCCTATTCTACGTTTGCGGGGGTGCTAAACGCCATCCACCCGACTTCCCCCGTAGATATACATCTACTCACCTGGCCCTTGTCTGCCGAAGTCGATGCCTCCATCCTCTTCTTCATCGTCCGAAGTCCACGTGAGGGGTACCTATATGCAAACATATATGTACATCATAAACCGAATCGCGGATAAAACCAAAACGACGCACGAAACGCGCATAGGTTAAAACCTATGACCCGCTCATGCAAAATAACCAAATAGCCCTAGACATCGGGGTACAAACGCCGATTGTTCGAGAAAAAACACAAACATACAATTCATAGTTCCCAAACTTACTAGTTATAATATACAATAGATTGCAATTTATCGAAAACTCAAAATAGTTTAAATCGGTTAATTTCCGAAAACCTAGAAAGCGTCAATTAACCTTTTCCCTTCAAAACATGATGTTTAAACGAAAATAATGGCCATAATATTCACTAATTATCATAACTAAATCATACAAATCATTACTATATTTTTATCACACTAATTTATATTAAATTGAAATTTCTAGTTTGCAAATTTAGCCAAATTTAACACCTTTTAAGCCAAAATTCACAATTCCTCAACTAAACTTGATTTTGCATATTTTAAATTGTTAAACCACTCGATGAAACCTTAAGAATGTGCTAAAGCCCTAAATTTATTTTTAATCCCATATTTTAAATTAATTTTCTAAAACCTAGTTTACAAAATAGCACATTTATCATATTTTATTAACTAACAATTTGAAACCAATAACTAGATTAGGTTTTGCATTCCATTAACATGTTAATATCCTCATTAAAACCATGAATAATTTATAAAAATTCTCACTAGAATTTTATCTCACCCATATACCTATTTTACAAAAACCTAGTTTGCAAATTTTTCCTAATTTTAACAATTTTAAAGTAACACCTAACAAATTAACAATTAGATTAAGTTTTCCATGTTTCAACATGTTAAACTACATCTTAAGATCAATATCCAATGATGAAAACCCTAATTTGATTTAATAACCCATTCTTTAATTTCCTAGACAACAATTTATAACCAAATTTACACTTTAAAATTCTAGTTTAGCACATTTAAACTACAAATTAAACATTTAGATTAGAATTAGACCTCCCAAGCTTTGAACCCCTTGCACTTAGCCTCCAAAGTTGCCTCATTTTTCCATGTTTTAAACCAATTAGGGTTTGGGAAGAGGTAGAATAGGATTTAGATTTGAATTAGTGAAGAAAATTGTAGATTTTTGTGGATTTTTCATGCATTTTGATGAATTGTTTTGAAGGAAAAGAAGTAGAGAAATGGGGGGAGCTGCCATGGGGGAGGCCGGCCAAACCTAGGGAGGAAAAGAGAGAGAAAAGAATTTAGAATGGTGTGTAGAAAGTTCTTTAATTTAACATCTCATTTAAGTCTTTTCACTAATTTCTTTATTTATTAATTTTTCTTTTCAAAAAAAATGATCCTAGAAAAATCTAGAACCATGAAGAGATTTGAGAAAGAATTTTGCATAAAAACACTTGTTTTAAATTGTGATGGTTCACTTTGTAAAATTAACCCATTTCAAATTTGTAATTTACACTAATTTAATGTATAATTAAAGCTTATGTTAATATTTGAATTTAATTAATTATGGAAAAATATTTAAGTAAACTAATAATTTATAAGTCACTAAATAAACACCATTTACTAGTAATTATATAGTTAAAATAGGCGTATTTAAATATATATTGAAAAATAATTATAGTTAAGTTTTACGGAAAATACGGTTTATTTTACCGATTATCAGAAAATTCACCTAAAGGATTTTATTTATTTAATTATTTATTTATTTAATTTTTAAAACGTTACAGATTGGTATTGACTTTTGGTCTTTATAAAACTTTGCATAGACCATGTAACGACCCTGAATTTTCTGTACAAAATTTTTCTTCTTAAAGTACAGAAAGGAGTTTGCAAACCTGAGCAAAATTTAAAAGTTATTCTTGTTTAAGAACAGTAAGAAATAGCTTATAGCTCACTGGTAAAGCCTTGCACAGCTGTGACATAGCCTCTGTGTTCAAATCCCATCAGCCACATATTATTTTACTGATTTTTCTTTTAAACTTTTTGGAAGCTTAAAAGTTTACACGTGCAATACACGTAAAAATGAAAAGTCAGAGAAATCTAACATGTGCAAAATGTTATATGAACTGAGTAGAACACGTGGCAGTCATCTGACGGTCCCCTCCTCAAGATTGACCGGCGAGATGGCCATTTGGGCCGGCGGCGACTGGTCCACATGGGGAAAAGTCATCATTCTCTGCACACTACACCTTTGGCTACCCCCATTATCCTCATACTGTTTTTTTTTCTCTTCAAATTAACAAAGACTTCAATTTCATCAATTAATCCAATTTTTAATACTTTTTAATTCAATCTTTTAATTCCAAAACCCTAATTTCACACTATAAATATAACCCTATACCCTAGCCCCTCCTCATTCTGAAATCTCTAGTAAAAATTATCAAAATTTTCTAAGTCCAAGAAGAGTACAAGTAGAGTTAGCAAGATGTCAACTTCCGGCGAGAATCTACGCAAGTTACGGCGACGGCACGAAAGCTTCCACATCTTCTTCTACTTTCCCTCCTTCCTTCTAGCAAGTAAGTCCCATTTCTTATTCTACTATTTCATCTTAAAAAGACTCTTTTCATAAAACATGTCGGAAGTGGAGTTAATACCGACACCTCCTTTAAAACATTATAAAACCCACTTTTTCTTATATGTTCTTCATAAATATTATCACATCATACTTGCTAATCATTAAACTAACATTTAGAAACAATTTTCACTCTAAAACACCATGTAAAGTAACTTTAACCTAGTATTTACGTTTAAATACCATGAAGTTTATATACGTTATCTTTTAAACATTTTGCTTAGCATACCTTTAGAAAACTTCACGAGGTAATGACCTACCTTTCACATACACATATATTGACATAGCACGATTCTCTTGAGACATGACTTTTGTGGGAAAATACGACTTAGTTGTTTCTGGCAGGTAGTCAAGCAAAGATTATATGAGTTTTATCATCATGTATTAGCGATACGTAATAGCAAGAAAAACATGTACATATGAATGATAAAGACAAACCGGATAGCATAATATCATTTCGAGTAAGAATGTTCTGTACATTTATATATGCCCAATACAATTACAATAATTGTCTCTAAGGAATACATATCTAACACAATCAACGGCCCTAAGTATACATCGATGTTATTTGAAGGAGAGTTACTTCCAGGGATCAACAAGGGCATTTGTGTGTAAGAATGCGTCATATGTAAGTGTATGGTAGCGCCCCGGCCGTCTGTCCGAGGCCAAAATGCGGAAACGAAAACTTTTTCAAACTAGAAACCGGCGCTATCGTATGCTTAAAAACCCGGATCGAACCAGTAACCTACAACTAGCTATCTAGAGAAGGGATAGAAAGGCTATACTGATCGATCCGTGTCCTTCGGTCTTTGGCCACCATCCCAAGCTCCTCGCGGCAACTCCGATCTCGATCTCCTCGTCGGAAAGGGCACCACATCTACGAGTCTTTTTATGGGCTCCCGCTTCATCCGAAGCAACTCGGGCACGAAGTGTGCTAGCCGACGTGTCCAAGGTGATGTAGAGAATGTTTGTGATCACTTTGTCTCTTGCATCCATTGATTTGGATGGAGGTTAGAGGTGTTGCCATTGATAGAGATAATGAGCTAAAGGAAGAAGAAGAAGAAGTTTCTTTTTCTATTTGTGTTTTCATATGATAAAAAGAGAGCAAGAAGAGAATAATACAAGAGCCAACCTTGCCCTTGGCTGCCCCTCTCTCTCCTCTCATCAAATCAACTCACAAATCCATCATATAATGAGATACATGCACAAGAAAAGAGACCATGAGTCATCACTTGTGCATGTTTCACAATTAATGATCTTAATCATGATTTTGTGCTCATAATTTCCATTAACAAACATTAATCCAAATGTTTGCAACAATAAAAAGATACGGCAACATCTAAAGTAAACTCGTGACGGATCACAAGGATACCCCTCACCTGTATATACATACCTGCATCTGCATTCTGACTGAATGCGAATGCGACGAGACTAAAATAATCCAACAAATCTAATACTAGGATCCGGCTTAAACCAAAGCCCACTGGTATGATCCGCCCGATCATGATCCGTGCACTACTGCACGTATATGATCGTACCCTGCCATATATCATACGGCCTCTACATCGTTTCGCCCGAAACTTGAGAAACTGTCTGTGGGGGACTCTAAAGACTCGTCAAAACTTTGGCTGTGGATTTAACCACTAGCACGTCAGAGGTATTAGCCGTACATAACGGGCTACCGGGTATTGACCAAAAGGGAGGTCGATGAGCGAACTCATCCTGCGACCCTACTGAGCCTGTCAGTGACAATATCCGTACAGTCCGGTCCGTTCGTTTATGAGCATCGCATGGCGGGTCTAGGGGTTGGTAAAAGTCAGACCCCCAAAAGTGGTACAAGTCGTGTCGGAGTGTAGCCCAGAACACCCTGAGATACTACTGGAATACCTACCAGTAAATCTCATGCCTTGGCCAAGGACTTCGTGTAATGACTCTCCTAGACACAGCGCGATCTCATCCCCAATACCGGAAGAGACGAAACCCCTGTCGATCCGCTCACAGCCTCCATGTGGCTCGGGACTGTACCCAACTAAAACATGTTTGCACGACTCCTTTGAGCCATGGTAGGGTAGTAATCAAAGCACAGTGGAAACTCACACGAGACAAATGACGATCTCAGGTCGATGAACTAACCTGTACACATGTCACCAGGGAACTGCTATCTGACGCAGGTATAATACCAATTAGCATGTTCCCGGCGAGTCCTGTCCAGTGTACTCATAACCCAATGAGCACCTGTATACATCTTAGGTGAACCAACTGACACCAATGTCTTGTGAGACCGTCCACCGCCCCTCGTCGGGGTCTCGACTGTATACACTAGTCTACTAATGGAGTATCGATGCCCAGTCTTGAAACTCCCACGACTAGGGACCACTTTAAGGATGTGCTTATAGACTACCCAACTCTCACGTATATGATCGCCATCATACTGCTGGTAGTCAAGCACGAATCCTAAGGGCTATATCAATGTGTAATAGCAACCTGTAAGGTCACCTAAAGCAGTACACTATGATAAAGACAAACCATGGTAGCATACTATTCTCTATCAAAGTGTAATAGTGAACTACAATGTCACCTAAAGCATGCACACGATGATAAAGGCAAACCAGATAGTATACAAACCTCTCGAGTGAGACTGTCCTACCGGTACAGGTCCTCCCTCAATCATTGCAATCACGTGCCTGTGATCCAATAATTGACTCTGAGGGCACTATATCCAACAATCTCCCACTTGCACTCAAAGCTAATTATTGCGATGCGCATACTCACAGCCCGTGTGATACCGAACACCCAACTCCTCTACTAATCAGTCTCACAAAGCTCGTTTGTGAAACTATTGCATTCGAGAAATAGCCTCAGCTAGTTGATCATCCCTGATGTTTCTTTCTATGTCTCTCTTTATCTCAAGTTCGCGGAGAAAGCCATCTCCCGAAATGAGCAATACCTGTCTTAGAATATGTCTGGATATCTGATGGAACATAGTTCATAAATGAACTCCAAATCCAAACTTCTAAGACTGTATCGTCAACTGAAACCAATCAGTATCCTGCGCCATGCCTCCCTCAGTATCCGCTTGGACCACCTGTCCAAAATACTGCCCCTCGTCAGAGGGAAAACTATAACTCTGACAGCCACTCTGTCATCCATGTCACCTTGGAAGCCTGGAATGATAATCGTCCCCCGAAAGAGGCTGTCGTTATCATATCCCTAGAACATCCACTTATGTTCTAAAACTGCTTCCGAATGTTTCTCCAGGATAGGATTAATATCAACTTATTGCATCTCGTGCAAAAACAATATCTGGTGTGGTACTTGACATCTCATGATTGACTCAATTGCCTAAGCAAGTGATTTGCCAATCATGCACATCCCTCTCCCCTTTAGTCTGTAAGACACCTTTAAAGAAGGTGACTCCATCACCTGCAGGTACACCACCGTGCCAGGAGTCGTCCATTCTAAAATACCTTTAGAATGCTGTCTAAGTACCCAGATTAGGAAACTACCCAAATCTAGATCTAAAACCATAGATCCAGTAACCAGAATGTCTGATATAAAATCCTTGTCCTTTGTGGAGAAACTACTATGTGACAACCAAAGTATAACCGATCGTAGTATAGGAATTTAACTTCCTACTTTGTGTATGTCATCCAAATACCAGGACATCTTACCCTACTACTTTCTTAACAGATCCATCCCCTATTCTGATGAAGTCAAACCTATGACTGTCACATCAGAAATAGATGATCTATCTCCGCTATATCTGCTTTAGTCCATAAATAGACATAAGCTACTTGTCCACTATGCTTCCGCTGCTCCCACTGACTACGACAACCCTCTGGCAGAGTCATATACACGTACACTTCTAAAGCTAGTTTAGAACGACGCTATACTCATCCTCCTGCCGGGTCTCACAGTTTGGAACAACAGCAATGGAAAGTCTGGGTAAACAAGAACCTCCCTGTCACCATCCTTGAGCATACCGAAGTACCTATCGAGTGCCTGAGGTACCCACCATATCTGCGGAGTGGCAAATGGAATGTCAAATCAGATTGAATCTTTAGGTTCTTATCAAATTTTCAGTAATCGTTTGCGGTTGTGGAATCACTTCCAGTTCTACCATACTCCCACTACTGTTTTCTGGGAAAAAAATCCATTTTACTAAAACTGTGGCGAGTCAAGAACAATATCACTATTGATCTTCCAGATGGTAGAAGGTCGACCCTCGTCATAGCCCGGGTCAACCCACAAACAGCCATTACAGAAACGTGCTTTGAGTTATCCAGAGTCTGGTTTTAAGCATAAGCCGGACAACTCCCCGTACCTTAACAATGTTTAGATATGAACTATTCTATATCCAATATAGAAGCAGAGGCACTGATTTAATTGGAACCAGATTCAAATCATGCAGCAGTCTCCAGTGCATGTCAACTAAATGAAGAGAGGCGGATCAGCATTACTCAAATTAGGAATGCATCCAAATATGAGTAACCTGAAAGAGAAGCAAGTTCTCATAATCATTACTATTAACTGAATACCATACATAAGTATCTACATCTTTGATCACCTTGAAGAATCCTGATACTTGCAATACCTGGTTCTCTACTTTACTCTTATACCTATAACTTCTCAAAACTTAGACCTTATATTTCTACGAAACACATGTCTAAGAACTAAAAAAGTCACAAGTAAACAGAATATAGTACGAGTACCAACCCCTCTGTCCTCATGGACACTGGACAACATACAATACTCTGTATAAGTCCCCTAAGTCTAATAACTGAAACCCTGTATGTCCTAGGTTGAAAATTTTACTTATGGTTAAGAAGAATTACACCGCTGTTTAATGCTCCTTACCTAACCATCCACTGATATAGGTAAATGTCATAGACATAATTTCAAAAAGTTATATCTCACTTTATAAAAATAAATGTACAGATATATCAATTTGAAATTGGTGCAATATAACGGATATTCAAAACCAAATATTTGCCGTCCGGCAAACAACCCAGGTGATTTCCTCAAATATCACCAATTACAACGAATCCCGATATAATGAGGATGATCACCCAATTCCCAATAACTTACTCTCACTCATCATCTGTAAAGCCATACAGATGTGAGAATCAAACCTGGTAAATACATATCCTGGAGCAAGGGCTAATTGGGAAATCAGTTTTCTTTTAACAATACGCAGTGAAACTGAAACATATAAATGTTTCGAAGGGGTATCCGGGTATTCTTAGTAATGCCTCTTCCATTATCAAATTCACAACTATAAGCGTATATTTCTTTGCCATCTCTCTAAATCCCTTTATATGTCTTTAGTCATTACCTTCTGTACACCCCTTTAGGCCAAATGGTTTTCTTCCTTCCCTACCGTTCGGCACCAGCCTATGGTTTGGAAGAAGACTATCCAATAAGCATAATGGGTGTACTCTCCTAGTCCTAGGAGTACTCGTAACCTGAGAGAAGGTGAAGATAAAAGACAACTGAATAAACCTTATGCCTATTTCTCCTGAACCAGAATCCATCCCCGAACTAGAACAAGTTCCTTCGAGTTCGTATATAACCATACGATGGAGTATCCAAATAACTGTGGATCTTCGTAGTGATACGGAGTGTCCTGGAGAAATACAAAGGTGAAGTAGGAGTGGCGATGAAATACTTGGTTTGGTCGTGAATAGCAGTCGCAATTTACTTTGCCTTCTTACTAATCCCTTTATTTATCTTTAATTAATACCTTCTGTACACCTTCGTTAGGCTAATTGGTTTTCTTCATTCCCCACCGTTCGGCACCTGCCTATGGTTTGGAAGAAGACTATCCAAAAAGCGTAATAGGTGTACTGTCCTAATCCAAGGAGCACTCGCAATCCGAGAGAAGGTAAAAGGAAAAGACAACTGAATAGTCATATTTGTCTCGAGAACCGGAAACCATCCTCGGATCTGGAACAAGTTCCTTCGAGTTCGTAGATAACCATACGATGGGTTTATCCAATAGAAGTGGATGTTCGTAGTAATACGGGGTGTTCTGGAGAAAAGGGTAAAAGTAGGAGTGGCAATGAGGTTTGCAACTCAGACAATCCAAAAGCCAGTGTTTCAAGAAGGTTCGGTTAACTTGGTCATTGAGTTATAGTCTACGGCCGGGTCATGGTCGCTGCCAAAGAGAGAGAGAAAAGAAACACTCAGCGTGCACTCTAACCTAGATCAGAATGGTTATCAATTTATCCAATCAGGAAACCTCCCACGGTAACCTCAAATTCTCATCCAAACCTGAAAGAAGAATTAGTCGGGATCACCCGAGGAGTAAACCAACACATCAGTGGGAATCGGGATCCAACTATCATCGCATGATAATGTGATGGAATCCACTCACATTATCACACTCCAGTAGGCATGCGCATGCCTGGCAAGTTTCAGTTTCTTTAGAAACTCCCGATGTATGTTTTTATCCCTAGGACCCAAGTGACCTTGACAATGCCAACATATCAAAGAGTCCTAGTCAAGTTCAACCCGTCATTATCTTGATTGCGTTAAACCCACCCGTACGAGTCCTTGACAATGCCAACATAACCGTACGACTATCCTAACCAATCTACATATCCATGCGACAGAAAAGCATTACAGAGCAACTGAACACTACGCCTCGGCAATACACGACAAACGTAGCACGAATACTAAGCAATACTAATCTGAAATGACGGAGGGCTACGGCAGGTTTTTGGCGAAAAACCTTTTAACGTAATGAACTTGATATCGTTGAAGGTACCGGATAGCTTTTTATAAAAATATAATGACGAAAACCTTTGCTAAAGAGGTCACTCCCGGTGAAGGGATCTCGGCTCTTTCTTCGTATAATGAGGTACAGGATATTCCAACTGAATACCGCGATGCAAAATAAAAAGTAATCGGCTATAGTGAAATTATTACCCTGACGCAAACTTCTGTCCAAGGGGTCACTCCCGGTGAAGGGATCTCGGCCCTTGCCTCGTCGACTGAGGTGCTGGATATTCATAACCGAATACCACTGTGCAAAACAAAAGAAAACATCCTTGCAATAACAGCCTTTTTTTTAAAAAATGTTCCAACAACATCAGAATAGGTTTGTTTAGCTTGCTTTGATCTAAATCAATGCAGTCCCATCAATTAATCACACCATAAAAGAACGAAAATACGATGTACGTATATGCCATCCGCATTCGCCACTGGGTCCGTCATTGTCACGACCCGAAAGTACGGAACATGACCGGCACTTAGACTACGAACGTCTCAAGGAGTATGTATGCTAAGTAAGCCGAAACCCAGAAATCCAAACCAAGAGAAGTAGTAGAGAATAGGAAGAACCATATCAAATCAACCTGTATGCAACATAATATACAACGCCTAAAGGCGAGGATCACAACAGAAATGGAACTCAACCAGCAAGAAACTCAAGAAATATAACATGCTACTCTATGGTCGAAAGAATAACATTATTGGTCTCTATCTCAAAAAAAATACACGTTTGGTTGATGGAACTTCTAGATACAACTGAAATATAATATACAAGGTATAATGATGGGTAAGATACAATAAACCCACCTACTAGCAAGTCACCCGAAAAGAAACCGTGCCCGCAAAACCGTAATGAAATCCGTACGGCAACACCTGCAAGAAACTGGGGCACAACGGGGGTGAGTTGCCAACTCGTGAGTAGAAAAAGATCTACGAACAGAAAATCGCATGAATAACGCAACCTAGGTCAATGATCATAATATATTCTCAAATATATGAATAACATGCAGCCTATAACAATAGCTAGGGTAATATCTAACCCGAGTGTGATCTCATGTGCCCGTGTCAGTGCCTCAGGTAGCAATATATCATATGAATGAGGTATGAATGCATAAAAACAGAATACATGTAAATGAAGAAACTGTTTTCATAAATTAGTGAGATTTCCTTTGTATTTTTAAAATGAGGTATCATAAATGAAATCAGCATCAACAGTGTCTAGCATCGACACAAAACATAAATCTCAATGTCTCAAAACCTCAGGCTCCGGCCATCCGGACTGGCCTGTATCATCAAATCTCAGTACCTCAATATCTCGAAATCTCAATGTCTCAATCTCAATATCTAGGGCGCCGTCAGTCCAGACCGGCCCCTACCATCCATCTCAAGACCACGACGGTATCCTCCGGATATCCGACGCGTCGGGTAAAATCACCGGTAGGTAGTCTCCCCCTGCCAGGCTCATCGTCATCACCACGAGCTTCTTGCCCTGGGGTACCTTACCGGGTCCACCATGTACCCGAAACGGTTCATCCAACTCCTCGAATCGGGTCTCCAAATCTATCAGCAAACCCATGGTGGACGACTCATACATCATGGGAAAAACCGCGCTTTTTATTTAAAAAGAGAAAGAAGAAGTTTGTATATGTTTTGCGGTTTTCCCCAAATCCAGAAAATCTCATGGAAATCCAAATCCAAAACCTCAATAGCACGTAAAAAGTGAATATATGCATGAGAATCCATGAATGCGGCATAACAATGAATAACAGTATGCATGAGGTAGCAGGTAATAACTATAATGTCTAAACTAACATATAAGGCAAGTACACTAATATCATATCTAAACTATTAGCTAACAGGCTATGTCAAGCAATAATATTTTCTAAGGTGTACGTGACATGGCAATTACCGATGAAGATGTGTGTGAGCCGGCATGTAAGTGTACTGTTATTTTCTAAGAAATGAAAAACACGGAATCCACGGTCATGATGAATAGCCAAACCCATATCTCTAGATCCCTACGAGAGCGGCAAGTGACCCTGCCAATTTTAGAGTTAGGAGACCCGGTCTCGACTACTCGAGATGGTCTCCCACTGGACTCCAAAACCCGGTCACTTGTGTTTCTCGCCTTGGGTCTATCCTAATGCGAAAAGGTAAATAATATATATATCAATGATGACATCATCCTCAATCCAGAAGTGTCTCAATAAAAGAATATTACATACAAATTTTACATGAATGAAAATAGAAAAACTCTCATCTCACGCAAAAAACCCCGGCTATTCACTCACGACGATCCAATATAATATATCACAGCAACACATAATATCATATGTCATCAACGTATTTTTGATCGTGATTGAAGCTGCTACCACATACGCATCATCGGTAATGGTGCTGGTGTCCTAACCACAAGATATCAACAGTAGAATATGAAGCATAATATAAGCATGTGATGCGGAGCAAACAACAATAATGAGCGGGAGCTGAATACTAGACGCAACGATAATTAATCTGTTTTAACCTAATATAAGTCCTACAATGGTGCCTTTTGAAATAACACGAATCGTGGGGTTTTGAAAATAGGGGCTACGGTGTTTTTAAGAAAAGATACGTTTTTTGAAATATCCGTAGGATCCCTTAGGCTGTCTTTAAAAATACGCACGATTCGTAAGTTTTGAAATAGGTAGGAACCGAATCTAATCTAACAACTAACTAAACTAAAGGGCTACGCTATAAGCTAGACTACAGGTAAGGGAACCGCCTAATATCTGAGTCGATACATATACATACCTGTATATATATTAGTCGGTGATCCCGCCTCAATAATATCATATCCGATACCATATCTATAATCAGACATCCCAAGTCAAGAGTGCGGATCAATCATCAAGATATAGCTCGTACGTAAATCCGTCGTACGGCATCCCCAAATCTGGGTACGGGTCAATATCATATTCCTCACACTATTCCTCTGGTATCCTCTTTATCCAAGATCATAGTCTAGGGTACTGACCTATGTCTAGTACAATACTAATATCCTCAATATACTCATGATCTGACTACTGATCGACAATCTCGTACAAACCGATATCGTCAGCACATATCATCATCAAGGGGTATACATCGCCCGATACGGCCTAATATCAATATCCTAGCATATTATGCCTCATATCACGATCACATGTCGACCATTTATTTATAACACTATTCACCCGTATCGCCGCCGCAAGATCCGCTATAACACCAGGACGTACCTTAAGTACGAATCCTGCCATATCACCGAGATCACAACCACAAACAAATCTCATCGACTCGGATCAATCCCAAGTATCCTCCTCAAACCCGTATGTGAACACATAGTCCCATACCCATGTGAACATATAAATATATTCCCATACACGCACATATGAAATAAGGAATGTATGCAAGTATGTATATGTGTGTATGTGTAAGTGTAGTGCACCCACTACCTAAGGTTTCGTAACCATGCACCAATCCAACACCAATATCCATCTAAAATCATCAATAATAAATCCTAACAACATATCATAAATTTTTGGTGTGTATACGCATCCGTATACATCACCACGGACTGCGGGGGTGCTATACGCCATCCACCCGACTTCTCCCCGTAGATATACATCTACTCACCTGGTCCTCTCTAGCCGGTACCGACGTCGCCACGCGCTTGCTTGTCGTCTCGAAGTCCATATGGGGGACAAGGTCAAGGTCAAACAAAGTCAAAAGTCTAACTACTTCACTCATTTTCTTTTCTTTTCTTTCATTTCTTTTTCCTTGAAAATCAAGTGGGGAAAAATATGGTGGGTGCTGAATTCAGCCATGGGGAGGAGTAAGTGGGGGTGTGTGGGTGTGGGCACGGGTGTGGGGTGATGAAAAATGATAAATACAATACCCCAAACATCAATTTACGCTAAAAAAAGCCTTTTTTCTTCAATAATTTCTAAACCATTTTGGCAAATGATTTCGTTCCAAAAACCACATGATAAATTTTTATTTAATGTTTTATGATGTACAAAATTTGTTTCAACTCATTCCAATTTGTAATTTTCCCTAATTAAATGTATTAATGACGGCTTAAAATAATAATAAAATAATATTTTTTTCAGAAAATTTGAAATTTCACCAGCGGCTCAATAAACACCAAATAATAGCAATTACATAGCTAGAATATGTATATTTAATTTTTATAATAAGATATTTGTAATTTGACTTTTTACAGAAAACCCCCTCATTTTACCGATTTTCCGAAATTTCAGAAATCGGTAAAATGAGGGGGTTTTCTGTAAAAAGTCAAAATACAAATATCTTATTATAAAAATTAAATATACATATTCTAGCTATGTAATTGCTATTATTTGGTGTTTATTGAGCCGCTGGTGAAATTTCAAATTTTCTGAAAAAAATAATAAAATAATATTTTTTTTAGAAAATTTGAAATTTCACCAGCGGCTCAATAAACACCAAATAATAGCAATTACATAGCTAGAATATGTATATTTAATTTTTATAATAAGATATTTGTATTTTGACTTTTTACAGAAAACCCCCTCATTTTACCGATTTTCCGAAATTTCACCGAAACGATTTTCAAAACGCTACAGTCATCACCCATTAGGTTACTTAACTAACGACATAGCGGGGACTGGACTAGCGCGGGTGTAAAAAATATACAACATCTACTAGTATATATATCAATATATAATAATCGCTCAAGGCGTGATAAAATGCAACATCACAGAAATGTAATAAGTATCACATAACAATACAGATAATCTGGGATCCCCGGGTTTCATAGAGCCACTACTGAAACCCGACGTTCCCCTGGTCGTGTGGATAGCCTGTGCAATGAAATCCTAGACCCCTACGGGCGCGGCAAGTTACCCGCCAAAACCTGAAGCGAGGCAGCCCCTTTCAACAACATGAATGGACCACCCAGCACTTCACGGAATCCAGTAACTTGAGCACCCCTTCTTGGGTCAACCTGTACCCCCTACGAGTGCGGCGAATAGCCCGCCAATTCTAGAGTGAAGCCCCCTCCATCTCAAAGCCATGAGATGCGGGCCCGTTGCCCTCTAGAACCCGGCTATCCGTGCACCCCACCGCGGGGTAATCCTAGTACAGAAAGTAAAATATATACAACGGGTACATCGACCTCAGCCCGGTCGTGCCCCAAAAGAATAATATACAAACAGGCAGTGACGGCAGTCCACATGTCGGACGCTCGCTCCGCAATATCAAATGTACAAATACAACCAAACTGTACTACCATTGCATCCAGGCTATCCACCACGACAGGTCCGCAACATCACAGCACAACACAGAACATCAACGTGAATGTCATGTTCGCAAATCCGTCTAAAAGGACTATAGCAATTAGACAGGATTTACCGCTCGAATGACATTCACGGTCGCAGATATAATGCAAATACTATGAATTAACATATTTAAAATTTTCGATCGAAAAAATTCCCCGAAGTGGGCCCCAAGTACAATACCCAGTACTCAAAATAATCTGGGCCAAAAATAAAATTACCAGAAACCCCATTTCCAAGTCAGAGACCACCTCAGAAAATTTGGTGAAGTTTTGCTACAGGACTGCGGCGGAACCGTGGCCAACGCGTGGGTACGGCCGCGGTTCCACGGCACTACGGTGGGTTCAGCTCACCAAATTTTCTCAATTCTCTTAAAAACCCTGCCTGTTTTTCTGCAGCACGCTAAATAATTTTTTGACCATAGGAAAAAATTCAACAGAAACTGTGACTTGGAAATGCAGTTTTTAGAAAATTCGTTCGATCGATATTTTAAATACGTTGGAACAAGCTAGTAAAGGTTAATGGCGTGACTTTGATACCATGTAAGTGTACGGTAGCGCCTCGGCCGTCTGTCCGAGGCCAAAATACGGAAACAAAAACTTTTTCAAACTAGAAACCGGCGCTATCGTATGCTTAAAAACCTAGATCGAACCATTAACCTACAACTAGCTATCTAGAGAAGGGATAGAAAGGCTATACCGATCGATCCGTGTCCTTCGGTCTTTGGCCACCATCCCAAGCTCCTCGCGGCAACTCCGGTCTCGATCTTCTCGTCGGAAAGGGCACCACATCTACGAGTCTTTTTACGGGCTCCCGCTTCATCCGAAGCAACTCGGGCACGAAGTGTGCTAGCCGACGTGTCCAAGGTGATGTAGAGAATGTTTGTGATCACTTTGTCTCTTGCTTCCATTGATTTGGATGGAGGTTAGAGGTGTTGCCATTGATGGAGATAATGAGCTAGAGGAAGAAGAAGAAGAAGTTTCTTTTTCTATTTGTGTTTTCATATGATAAAAAGAGAGCAAGAAGAGAATAATACAAGAGCCAACCTTGCCCTTGGCTGCCCCTCTCTCTCCTCTCATAAAATCAACTCACAAATCCATCATATAATGTGACACATGCACAAGAAAAGAGACCATGAGTCATCACTTGTGCATGTGTCACAATTAATGATCTTAATCATGATTTTGTGCTCATAATTTCCATTAACAAATATTAATCCAAATGTTTGCAACAATAAAAAGATACGGTAACATCTAAAGTAAACTCGTGACGGATCACAAGGATACCCCTCACCTGTATATACATACCTGCATCCGCATTCTGACTGAATGCGAATGCGACGAGACTAAAGTAATCCAACAAATCTAATACTAGGATCCGACTTAAACCAAAGCCCACTAGTATGATCCGCCCGATCATGATCCGTGCACTACTGCACGTATATGATCGGACCCTGCCATATATCATACGGCCTCTACATCGTTTCGCCCGAAACTTGAGAAACTGTCTGTTGGGGACTCTAAAGACTCGTCAATATTTTGGCTGTGGATTTAACCACTAGCACGTCAGAGGTATTGGCCGTACGTAACGGGCAACCGGGTATTGACCAAAAGGGGGGTCGATGAGCGAACTCATCCTGACACCCTACTGAGCCTGTCAGTGACAATATCCGTACAGTCCGGTCCGTTCGACTATGAGCATCGCATGGCGGGCCTAGGGGGTTGGTAAAAGTCAGACCCCCAAAACCGGTACAAGTCGTGTCGGAGTATAGCCCAGAACACCCTGAGAAACTACTGGAATACCTACCGGTAAATCTCATGCCTTGGCCAAGGACTTCGTGTAATGGCTCTCCTAGACACAGCGCGATCTCACTCCCAATACCGGGAAAGACGAAACCCCTGCCGATCCGCTCACAGCCTCCTTGTGGCTAGGGATTGTACCCAACTAAAACCTGTTTGCACGACTCCTTTGAGCCGTGGTAGGGTAATAATCAAAGCACAGTGGGAACTCACACGAGACAAATGGCGATCTCAGGTCGATGAACTAACCTGTACACATGTCACCAGGGAACTGCTATCTGACGTCAGGTATAATACCAACTAGTATGTTCCCGGCGAGTCCTGTCCGGTGTACTCATAACCCAATGAGCACCTTGTTCATATCATAATATTGCATTTTATATTCCCCATTCTTATTCATTTTTATAAATAAACAGGTGCTTTTGATGCATGTCTGCTACATACTACAGGTTACAGGTTCTTGGAGCGAAAACAGTGAAAAAGAAAAGATGATACAAAAAGTGGACTTTGACCAACAAATAGAAGACTCTTGATCAAGCCTACATCAAAGATAAAATTCACAAAGTACAAGGCAATGCAAGGTCCAACATTACAAAGCGAACGGTTAAAAGTCCACCGCAATTATTCACTGGAGATCTGGAAGAAATATAGAAGCTATTTTAATAAAGAACCAAATAATAAGGAAGCCTAAAGATCCAAGGCCCAATACTTTCTTTTAAAGAGACATAAAATTTTACCAAAGCTTGAAGTCTACTTTGACTAGGTCTTCCTAAGGATATTTTGGTAAATGTAGACATGCAAATCAATTGTAACCTAGGGTTTCCTATTCTCTATAAATAGGAACTCTACTCATTGTAATTTCTTATGCCTCCCTTCATTAATAAATTTCAGCATTCTTTTGGAGAGCATCATTTTTTGTAGGTAAATTATTTTCTTGCCTTAGTTTAATTTAGTTTAAGAATTTTATTAACTTGCAATAGATGTTTCTTCTCTTTAATAAAATCATGTCTTTCTTCATCCCTTCAATGAGCGAGTTGTTTCCTCGCTTGTTAGGGTTAGGAATAGGGAAGGATTTGAGAGATGAAGATCTCTCATCTCTTTTCTTTGCCAATCTTTTATGAAAATTAGAACTCCATGCATACCTTCTTATTCCGCTCCCTACGGCACTCTACCCTCGAGGTAACGGTGATTCCGTAGTCTAAAGGCCCGGATTTTAAGGTTTTTCATGGAGGTTAGGGTAAAGATTAAGAAAGGAAGGACAAGGATCTAGAGGAAGAATCAATCTTCCCAATCATCCTAATCCCCTTTGTTAAGATTTACCATAACACTAATATGATATATTTAATTAAAAGCAATGGAAAGAGATGTAGATCTTTGTTTACCAAATTTTCCCTAAACCTAATCCTAGCAAGTTTCTAATCCTAGTATCATACAACTGTAAGTCGATGTAGTACACCCCAGTACTTATAGGGAGGCGGAATTTTCAAAAAACGATCAAGTTTAAACAACGAACATCGACTAACCGCTTGAATCGAAGCTAAACAAATAATAACCAAACACATAGCTATACTAAACTATAGTGTTAAGGGATTATACCGATCGAAACTAGTCCTTCGTCTTTGTGTCCTCCTTTGTTCTCCTCGACCTTCTCTAGGTAGTAGACGATCCACCCGAGAGCGAAACTCCAAGCTAAACCTCTAACTTGAGGTAACTAATCAACTTTGATTGCTAATCAAAGATGAAAGGATGATGTAGAGTGTAGGTTATGGATTGTTTAGTCTAACTAATCCTTTGATCTCAACACATGAGGATTAAGGATTAGGGTTTGAAGATGAGAGCTTGAGGAGAGAGAATGTGAGATAAGATAATGAGAGAAGAGAGAGAGTGTATCATAATATTATGAAGCATTCTTATTTTTCAATAATGAATAAAAAGAAATGAATAAGCGTGCTTCATGAAATATCTAGTGGTGATTCATTAGCATGAGTCATTAAGCAATAAATGTGCATTAATGAAATGAATGAATCACCACCATGACTCACTCTCTTATCCAAAAGAAACCTCCTTAGTCACATCTTCTAGAAGCTTCTCGAGTAATTACGAGAACGCCCCTCCGATCCGTAAAAATACGGAAAAACTATAGACTGTAAAAATCCAATAACCGGATACCAGTAACTGGCTTAAACCAAAGCCGACTGGTAAAAACTGTCCGAAAGTCGTACGCGCGTAAACGCACGTATGCGTCCGAACCCTTTGTCGCAAAACCATGCAACCTCTATATCGTTTCGCCTGGAGTAGGAAACTCTCTGTGTGGGACTCTAGAGACTCGACTACTACGCTGGCAGTGGGTTTAACCACAGACCGCAAGCGGCACTAGCTGTACGTAACGGTCCCCAGGTAGTTGTCGATAAGAAGGCCGATGAGTAAACCCATCCGAACTCCTACTGAGTCTGATGTGACAATCTCCATACAGTCCGGTCCGTTCGTCCAAGACTATCGCATATCGGGTCTAGGGGGGCGGCAAGCGTCAGTCCCCTAATAGCGGTATAAGTCGTGTCGGAGTGAAGCCCATTACACCCTGAGAAACTACTGGAACCTACCAGCAAATCTCGCTTGCCCTGGCCAGGGACTTTGCGTAATGGCTCTCTGACACAGCACGATATCTACTCCCAATACCGGGAGGGACGAATCCTGTCTAACCGCCACTGCCTCCAAGTGCTCGGGACTGCACCCAACTGCCACCTGTTTGCACGACTCCTTTGAGCCGTGGTAGGGTAGCAATCTAAGAACAGTGGGACACACTCGAGGCGAAGTAGCAGTATCAAGTCTGCGGACTACGCTGTACTCATGTCACCTGGGAACTGTTCACTGACGACTGGTATCAAACCAACCAACAGTTCCCTGTGAGTCCTGTCCGGTGTACCCGTAACCCAACGAGCACCTGTATACTATCTCCAGTACGACGTACTGACGGCTGTGGGACAGACCATCTCCCCAACTGGGATGAGAAGCGTACACACCAGTCTACTCCGGAGTATCGATGCTCTGTCTCGATAATCCAACGACCAGGGACCTGAATAAGGATGTGCTTGTAGACTACCCAGCCCCCACAAGTGTGACTGCCATCACAACGCTGGTAGGCAAGCAAGATCCTAAGAGCTCTATCAATACGTACACTCATATATTAAGATAGAAAAAACCAAGTAGCATACTACCATGTTTAGCAAGACTGTTATATACATGTGAATATCCCAAGCTTCCATTAAGTAATATACAAGCTAGTATGATACAGTAATGGCCTTCTAGGGCATAAACACTAACAATCTCCCACTTGCACTAGGGCCATGTACTGGCATATCGCAGACCAATGATCTCGAGCAGCCTCTCGAACTGAATCTGAGGAAGGGCCTTCGTGAATGGATCAGCAATGTTCTCTTCTGAAGCAACTCTCCGAACCTCGATCTCCTGACGATCAATGATCTCCCTGATCAGGTGATACCGCCTCAAGATGTGTCTGGACTTCTGATGGGACCTTGGTTCCTTTGCTAAAGCTATAGCTCCGTTGTTGTCGCAATACAGAGGTATTGGATCAACTATGGTAGGAACCACCTGAAGTTCTGTTAGGAACTTCTTCATCCAGACTGCTTCTTTTGCGGCATCGCAAGCAGCTATATACTCCGCTTCCATCGTCGAGTCAGCAACGGTGTCCTGCTTGGAGCTCTTCCAGCACACCACCCCTCCATTGAGGGTAAAGACATAACCCGACATGGACTTGGAATCGTCCTTATCACTCTGGAAGCCGGAATCAGCAAAGGCCTCCAACCTGAGGTCTTTTCCGCCGTAAACCAAGAACATCTCCTTAGTCCTCCTCAGGTACTTGAGAATGTTCTTTACTGCTATCCAGTGTTTCTCCCCTGGGTCTGACTGATACCGGCTTACCACGCTTAGTGCGTAAGCTACATCTGGTCTGGTACATAACATTGCATACATTATAGAGCCTACCGCAGAAGCGTAGGGTATAATAGACATGCGTTCCCTTTCCAAATCAGTCTTGGGAGACATCTCTTTGGAGAGGGTGATTCCGTGACAAGCCGGTAGATTACCGCGCTTAGAATCTTCCATACTGAATCTTTTCAGTACAGTGTCGATATACCTGGACTGCGAAAGTCCCAACATCCTCTTGGATCTATCACGATAGATCCGGATCCCCAGAATGTAAGAGGCATCACCCAGGTCTTTCATGGAGAACCTGTATGACAAGAATCCTTTGACAGATTGTAGCATAGGAATGTCATTTCCTATCAATAGAATGTCATCCACGTACAAGACGAGGAATACGACACTTCTGGCCACAACTTTACTATATATGCACGGTTCATCTGGATTTTTGATAAAGTCATATTCTTTGACTGTCTCATCAAAGCAGATGTTCCAACTCCGCGATGCCTGCTTTAGTCCGTAAATGGACTTAAGCAGCTTGCATACTTTCCCGCTGCTCCCACTCTGATTGAAACCCTCTGGCTGATCCATATAGACGCTCTCTTCTAAATTTCCATTCAGAAAAGCCGTCTTTACGTCCATCTGCCAGATTTCATAATCATGGAAGGCAGCAATAGCAAGAAGGACCCGAATGGATTTGAGCATAGCCACTGGAGAAAAAGTTTCGTCATAGTCCAAACCAGGTCTTTGACGAAAACCCTTTGCAACAAGTCTAGCCTTATAGGTTTCCACCTGTCCATCTACACCAATCTTTTTCTTGAAGATCCATTTGCATCCTATGGGTTTTACCCCATCTGGAGCAAAGTCCAAAGTCCATACTTTGTTGGTGTACATGGACTCCATCTCGGTCCGCATTGCATCTAGCCATCGTACCGAGTCGCCGCTCTGGATGGCCTGCTGGAAGTCAGTAGGTTCATCATCATCTATGATGCAATCCTCTCTATCCCCGTCTATGAGAAAACCGTAGTATCTCTCAGGCGGACGAGACGGCCTACTACTCCTGCGGAGGGGTGCGGGAATGTTCTGTTCTTCTTGAACCTCTGGTTCTACCAAACTTTCAGTAGCAGCTTGTGGTTCTGGAATTTCTTCCAGTTCTATTTCGCTCCCATTTGTATCCTTTTCTAAAACTTGTTGTTCTAGAAAATGGGCATTACGAGAAACGAAAACCTTTTGTTCTTCTGCGTAATAGAAGCAATATCCCTTGGAGTTCTTTGGATATCCTACAAGCATACATTTTACTGATCGTGCCTCGAGCTTGTCCACAAACTGCTTTTTGACAAAAGCTGGACATCCCCAAATCCTTATATACTGAAGATAGGGTTTCTTCCCACTCCACATCTGATATGGTGTGGTAGGCACAGTTTTGGTAGGAACTCTGTTCAAAATATATGCCGCTGATTCTAGCGCATATCCCCAGAAAGATCGCGGTAACTCAGCATTACTCATCATGGATCGTACCATATCTAATAGGGTTCGATTCCGTCTCTCCGATACACCGTTGTGCTGTGGAGTGTATGGAGGAGTAAGCTGAGAGAGAATTCCTTTCTCTTTTAGGTAACCTAGGAACTCGGCACTTAAGTATTCTCCACCTCGATCAGATCTCAGTGTCTTAATACTTTTGCCTGTTTGGTTTTCCGCTTCATTCTTGAATTCCAGGAATTTCTCAAAGGCCTCTGATTTATGCTTCATTAAGAAAACATATCCATACCTAGAGAAATCATCTGTAAAAGTAATGAAGTAGGAATGACCACCTCTCGCATGTGTAGACATTGGACCGCATACATCACTGTGTATGAGTCCTAAGAGCTCGCTCGCTCTTACTCCTTGTCCAGTGAATGGAGTCTTTGTCATCTTTCCTTTGAGACAAGATTGACAAGTGTCATAAGTTTGATATTCGAACGTGTCCAAATATCCTTCTCTATGCAACTTAGTCAACCTTCTCTCATTGATGTGACCCAGTCTACAATGCCATAAGAAAGCTTTATTTAAATCTGGAGACTTTCTTTTTAGTGTGTTCTGGACATTGAAAATTTGGAGTTGGTTTAACACATATATGCCGTTATTTAGAGTACCGGACCCAATCAAACCATGATTAAGGTGGATGTTGACAACATCTCTTACAAACGTGAAATCATAACCTTTATTTGATAACAAGGAAACTGATATGATATTACACGTTAAGCTGGGTACAAAATAACAGTTATGTAAAACCAAAATGTGTCCACTCGTCAATCCTAGGTGATAATCCCCGACGGACGCAGCTCCCACGCTAGCTCCGTTAGCAACCCTGAGGATCATATCACCTTCCTTCAGCACTCTACGGTTTCTCAGTGCCTGCAATGAATTGCAAATATGAGATCCTGATCCGGTATCCAATACCCAGGAAGTAGAGTTGATCGACAGACAATTCTCAATTACAAACACACCTGAAGTCGAAGCCACAGCCTGCTTCGGTTCCTGGTTCTTGGCGTTCCACGCCTTGCAATCCTTCTTCCAGTGCCCTTTCCTGTGACAATGGAAGCACTCATCCAGGCCAACTACCGGTGCTGTAAACTTTTTCTTTCCCTTCTTTCCCACCTTACTAACACCTCCTCTAGGTCTGGGTGCGGCCTTCTTCTTCCTTCCTTTGGCCCTAGCCTTGGACCCGGAAGAAGATGAACCGCCAACAAACATAGCGGGTGTTTCCCTTGCCTTCTGCAAGGTGCCCTCTGCACTCCTTAACATGTTCAGGAGTTCCGCAAGTTCAACTTCTTTTCCTTGAAGATTGAAGTTGAGGATAAACTGGGCGTAGGTGGGAGGAAGGGACTGGAGAACAAGGTCTGTATAGAGCTCATTATCCAAAGTCGTCCCAAGGTCCGCGAGCTCTTCAATATAGCCGATCATCTGTAGGACATGTTCACCTACCGATGACCCGACAGCCAACCTCGCTCGAAACAATTTCTTAGAGGTCTCGTATCTTGCTATACGAGATTGCTCTCCATAAAGTTCCTTTGTATGGAGAAATATGCCATCTAAGGACATATCCTCGTGCCTCCTCTGATGTTCATTGTTCATCGAGGCAAGCACGATGCACTTGGCTCTCGCGCAATCTAAATCCCAGGTTTTGCGGATTTCCTTATCCGCATTGCTGGATTTGGGACCAAGGACAGCAGGTGCTGTAGCGGTGAGGACGTACCCCAGTTTGTCATAGGTCAAAGCCATCTTGACATTCCGCAGCCAATCTTTATAGTTTGGCCCCGTCAGTATATTTTTCTCTAAAAGTAACTTAAGTCCAGTCATTTTCAGGGTCGCTGCAATTAGGAGAGAGAGAAGAAAACTCTTTAGCATGATGCTCTTGCAAGTTTAGAGTGGTTTTTAGTTTATCTAAACTGGATGGCTCCCACTGTTTCTCGAATCCTTCCTCAAACCATAAAAGAAGAATTAGCCAAGACTATTCTCACCGTACAATACTTGCTTAACCGTTCAGCCAGGCCGGTGTCGATACTTCGAGGGAGGTTTTCCAACGCTTTCGCGAAGTTCCTTAATTAAGTAACCTCTTTTCTCTGGGGGCGTAACCCCGCTGACACTTTTCTGGACACCTACTAGGTTTATAGCATTGATCGTTAAGTGACGAATATCCTGATAAGTAGCATATACTCACAGTAGGATCGGGATCCAAATATCATCGTCTGATAATGTTGTAGGAATGCTACCAACATTCATCAAACTCAAAATGGTATGCACTTGGTTCTTTGCAAATTTCAGTTTCTTTAGAAATTCCCGATATAAGTTTTTACCCCATGCTCTTATGACCTTGGCGTTGGTCAAAATGTCATAAGTCACATGTCAAGTTCTACCCATCATTATCTTGTTAATTTGAACCCATCCGTATATATCCCTGACGTTGGCCAAATGATAATACGACTGTCCCAAACCAACTCATCTATCTATGCAACAAATGAATACCCAGCAGCTACCAAACACTATGCCATGACGTTGGCCAAAAGTGCATAGCTTGAATACTACCGAATACCCAAATGAAATGACGGAGGGCTACGACTGGTTTTGGCGAAACCGTGAACGTAGTGAACTTGATATAACCGAAGGAACCTGATAGCTTTTAAAAGGAGTGGTTAAATCTCCGCATTTAAAAATATCTGTTTTAAAAATAACCGAGTGGTTTCTTTTAAATTGTTCCAACGATTTAAACTTTGGTTTATTTTACTTTGCATTACAGATAATGCGTCCCATCATTAACCTATCATTGCAGAAAACAACGAAAATACAACGTCCTCTTATGCCATCCGCATTCGCCACGGGGTCCCGTCATCACCCGTTAGGTTACTTAACTAACGACAGAGCGGGGGCTGGGCTAGCGCGGGTGTAAAACATAAGTGGCGTCTAAATAGCTATCATAAATATAGATATTTTACATTCGTCTGACGCAATGATATTCATTCCAGAACACAGATAAACAATATTGGATTTGCAAGCAATCTGTATTTCTTTTGAGCCTGCAAGAAAAGACAGATTACACAGTTGTGATGAATAGCCGTTTACCCCACCCTCGACCCCTACGGGTACGGCAAACTACCCACCCGGTAGTCTGTGTACCCCACCTTGGGTCGGTCCTAGGAGCAAAAACAGTAAAATGAAATAATACAACGGTGGCTACGACCGCAACCTGGAAGTGCCCCGCGAAAATAATATTACAACAAATTACATTTACAACAAATGAATTAATCAATAACCCATTGCAAACCCCGGCTATACACCACAACAGTCCAATACAGTTTATATGCACAAACAGATATAACCATTTCAGAAATGTGCAACCCCCTGCCAACCGACATACTAGCAGTTAGGGGAGGTTTACGAACACATTAAACAATCACAGATATAATCCAATACGCAAATACTGTACAATTCGATCGAATAAACAACTTCAATATTGCTCCAAAATCTGCTCTGTTAAACAGTAACCTGAGCAATAATTAAATATTCCAGAAAACCCAAAACACCATAGGGGACCCACCCAAAAAAAACGAGTTGCTGACTCGTCAACTCGGCCGCGGTTGCGCGGCGGATCGGTGGTATCCGCCGCCCTTCCGCGGCACTTTAGACGAATCAGAAGCCCAAATTTTTTGGGTGTTCTCCTGTGGTCATGTCAAGCTCTCTGAACTCACCTGAAAAATTTTCTGACTTGATTTTAACTTCGACAGAAACTTGACAGAATTAGGGTTTTGCGGCTTTGTTTTTCCATTCGAAATTCGTACAAATTTGCAATTAAGTTATTTATTGTTTAGCGAGGCTCTGATACCACTGTAAGTCGTGTAGTACACCCCAGTACTTATAGGGAGGCGGAATTTTCAAAAAACGATCAAGTTTAAACAACGAACATCGACTAACCGCTTGAATCGAAGCTAAACAAATAATAACCAAACACATAGCTATACTAAACTATAGTGTTAAGGGATTATACCGATCGAAACTAGTCCTTCGTCTTTGTGTCCTCCTTTGTTCTCCTCGACCTTCTCTAGGTAGTAGACGATCCACCCGAGAGCGAAACTCCAAGCTAAACCTCTAACTTGAGGTAACTAATCAACTTTGATTGCTAATCAAAGATGAAAGGATGATGTAGAGTGTAGGTTATGGATTGTTTAGTCTAACTAATCCTTTGATCTCAACACATGAGGATTAAGGATTAGGGTTTGAAGATGAGAGCTTGAGGAGAGAGAATGTGAGATAAGATAATGAGAGAAGAGAGAGAGTGTATCATAATATTATGAAGCATTCTTATTTTTCAATAATGAATAAAAAGAAATGAATAAGCATGCTTCATGAAATATCTAGTGGTGATTCATTAGCATGAGTCATTAAGCAATAAATGTGCATTAATGAAATGAATGAATCACCACCATGACTCACTCTCTTATCCAAAAGAAACCTCCTTAGTCACATCTTCTAGAAGCTTCTCGAGTAATTACGAGAACGCCCCTCCGATCCGTAAAAATACGGAAAAACTTTAGACTGTAAAAATCCAATAACCGGATACCAGTAACTGGCTTAAACCAAAGCCGACTGGTAAAAACTGTCCGAAAGTCGTACGCGCGTAAACGCACGTATGCGTCCGAACCCTTTGTCGCAAAACCATGCAACCTCTATATCGTTTCGCCTGGAGTAGGAAACTCTCTGTGTGGGACTCTAGAGACTCGACTACTACGCTGGCAGTGGGTTTAACCACAGACCGCAAGCGGCACTAGCTGTACGTAACGGTCCCCAGGTAGTTGTCGATAAGAAGGCCGATGAGTAAACCCATCCGAACTCCTACTGAGTCTGATGTGACAATCTCCATACAGTCCGGTCCGTTCGTCCAAGACTATCGCATATCGGGCCTAGGGGGCGGCAAGCGTCAGTCCCCTAATAGCGGTATAAGTCGTGTCGGAGTGAAGCCCATTACACCCTGAGAAACTACTGGAACCTACCAGCAAATCTCGCTTGCCCTGGCCAGGGACTTTGCGTAATGGCTCTCTGACACAGCACGATATCTACTCCCAATACCGGGAGGGACGAATCCTGTCTAACCGCCACTGCCTCCAAGTGCTCGGGACTGCACCCAACTGCCACCTGTTTGCACGACTCCTTTGAGCCGTGGTAGGGTAGCAATCTAAGAACAGTGGGACACACTCGAGGCGAAGTAGCAGTATCAAGTCTGCGGACTACGCTGTACTCATGTCACCTGGGAACTGTTCACTGACGACTAGTATCAAACCAACCAACAGTTCCCTGTGAGTCCTGTCCGGTGTACCCGTAACCCAACGAGCACCTGTATACTATCTCCAGTACGACGTACTGACGGCTGTGGGACAGACCATCTCCCCAACTGGGATGAGAAGCGTACACACCAGTCTACTCCGGAGTATCGATGCTCTGTCTCGATAATCCAACGACCAGGGACCTGAATAAGGATGTGCTTGTAGACTACCCAGCCCCCACAAGTGTGACTGCCATCACAACGCTGGTAGGCAAGCAAGATCCTAAGAGCTCTATCAATACGTACACTCACATATTAAGATAGAAAAAACCAAGTAGCATACTACCATGTTTAGCAAGACTGTTATATACATGTGAATATCCCAAGCTTCCATTAAGTAATATACAAGCTAGTATGATACAGTAATGGCCTTCTAGGGCATAAACACTAACAACAACTTCAATTTTTAGATTTAATAATCAATCCGAACACCCTTCGGAATTAACTCGTTAGCGCGATTAGAAAATTCACAACATCCCTGTGGACCGACCCGTACTCACCGGCTAGCTACCAAGCAACGCCGTTCTTGATTGCGGTTACAAATATTTTTGATCTATCTTTTAGAAAGCGCAAGCACGCTAAATCATATCAATCAAATGGCGCCGTTGCCAGGGATGGCGTGTCATTTTCTTTTTGCAATTTCGGGTTAATATAAAATTAAAAAATCATAAAAACTGAAAAATCAAAAAAATATAAAAATTTATCATCTTTGTATTTTGTGAAGGGTATTTTTGGTTTGAATTTTGCAGGCTCTACAATCGAGACGGATCTGGAAAAATCCAGAGTTCAAAACAGAAAAAGATACATCAGAACAGCAAGAGGTTGGAAAATTAGAACAGCACAATTTTTTTGGAGACCTGAAGCCTCAGAACCGCCGCTATTCCGCCGCGCAAGCGCGCTCCCGCCGCTGAACCGCCGCGTCATGCTGACGTCATCGCGCGAAAATTTTACTGTTTGTTTTCTTTTTCCCCCCTCTACAACCTAAAATATATCTTTTGTCAAATCTCCTGCAGAATTCTTTGCGCTTTAAAAAATCTTCCCTTCCAAATAAAAAATCTTGTGCAGGATTCTTTGCGCGTGCTTAAAATAATAATTGATTGCAAGTGATCTTTTCTGATTTGCATATCCTTAATCTTTTTGCTAAAAATATCTTTCCAAATAAAAAGCAAGTGGAAAAAGGAAAATTTTAATTAGAAAACTTGCAAACTTTGAAATTCACACAAAAAAAGATTTGATTGCAAGTGATTTACTGTTTTGCATATCTTTATTCGAATTTTAAGGGGCTTTTGACCAACTCAGATTGGGTGGGGATTTCATCACCCTTCCCAGGACCCTAGAAAACATCTAAAGCATTTTGCATCGACCACAATTAATAAAAAAATACTAGACTCAGCCCTAAGGACTTCGAGCTCAATAGGAAAAGGACTAGTATAGGTATCGACCGTTTATCCTAACTGATTTTGCGGTGTCTAGGCTAGTGGTTTTTAATTAGGCCCACTGTCGTGGTGGTTCCTTCCCACTTACCTGGCCGCAATTGGCGGTGAAGAGGCGGTTTGAGGTCCTATTTCTAGCCTTTTGGAACAGTTAGGAGCTGTCTAGCTGACCTAGGTGACCCTAGATCTCGGACTGATTGTGCATTTCTGGTTATTTGCATTTGTGTCTTAGCCCTTTATCGAATTTTTTTTTTGAAAAACAAATAAAAAAGAATAATAAGAGGAATTTTTTTTTAAAAAAAAAGGACTTGCAACTTTTGTCGCTAAGAAATCCTTGCACCACCCACCTTCTTCATCTTCTCTTTCTTCTATCATGGGTACCCCACATAATAAATCACTTGCCGAACTTTGGTATCCCGAGCCTAATTTTGCGTCGTTCGGCAATTTGTTCGATCAATTTAAAGACGATCCTTCCATGCCTAAAATATCTTTGAAAGATCAAATAGAGGCGTCTAGGAGAAACAATTCGACTTTTCAACCCACTTTGTGTCAACCAAGTCAATCTTTACCACCTACATATGTTGATACCACTTTTTCAAGTCCTTCTGTCACTCCTAAGCCGATGTCCATTGCTGAGCATATTGCTCAATCTCGCAGCCGATCTTTCACCCCTCTCCACTCAGCTAGTTCTAGGGATTCACACGACTATTCGCCTTTTTATCCACATGTTGACCCTACCCCTGTCCAACCACCCACTTCCTACCAGTCCTACCCGACTTTCCCACTGTCACTAGACCCTGTTCCTACACAGCCTTTTGGGAGTTTCACATATCCAAACAATTTCGAATCTTTTGCCGAAACCCCTTTACCACCAAAGTCTAGTTTGGAAGAGGCGTTGGAGGCGTATATCACAGCAACAAACAAAATGGTTAGGAATGTGGAAGCGTTCGTGGCCACCCTTATGCAACCTGCTGAACCGGTAGCTAGTTTCCAACTAGCTCCAAATTTTTCAATGTATGAGGCGGCAGTTGGACAGAGTAAGAATGAGAGAGGATTTCCAAATCACACCTACCCTTACCCAATTGAAGCCTACAACTCCAGTTTTCCATCGAATGTCCTAAATGATTCACAAGTTCAAAATAAAAACGAGTTGTGCGACTTTGTAGTGTTTGATTTGCCAAATTGTGAGGAACCCCTTTCGAGTGAAACCGCACCTAATCCTTTCGATCTTTACACCTCCACTCTAGAACCTAAATCGATAGATATCCATGCTTTTGATGAGGTATCTAAAGAAATTGATTTTTACTTGATTGAGGATATAGACGCCGGGAATATTTCGGATGATGAACCTGTCGATTTAATTGAAATTTTATGTTCAAATCATCATCCCGAGTTATTAAATGTTTCTCCCGAATCTCATATGTGTCTTGATTTTGATGATAATGGCATGGATGAGTTGAATATTGAGGAGAATTATGAGGATAATATTGAGGAGAGTGGTGAGGATCATATTGAGGTTGAACCATTTTTCTTTGATGTGTCGGATTTTCCAATTCATCCTCTTGAACCTTTACCTAAATCATCCTGCCTCTTTTCCATCGTTCCGACCACACTTCATGTCACGCTTGACGACTGTGAGCTTGAAAACTTTTCCTTTGAATCTGACACAGTTCCCACAGCCGATGACACTTACGAGTGTTTCACTTTTTCGGACGATATTGAAGTCTTACCGCCCGAGTTTGAGTCCTTTGCATTTTCAGATGAGTTAGTTAATCCTTCAGACTCGGTTGCTTACAATCGTTTCGAACCATTGATGGAATCTTTCCAGTTCGACACAGTTTACTACGGTAAGAATGATACTATCCCTAATTCACTTCCTTTCGTCTTTCTTATTGTCTCGACCGGGCAAATGACCGTTACGCTTCATCTTCTATACCAAGTTCGGCGTACCCATGTTTTCTTGCGTATCTTGAGGGATTTGACCCAATTTCTCGACGAGTTGATTGGATAGCGCAATCACTTTTAACACATCGGTCATCACAAATTGTGCTAATTTATTCACTCGATTTACACCCTCAAGATCGCGTGACCCTTCTTTCTTCTTTTCACCATTCTTCTCCCCCACCGAGACCATATTCTCTTCTTCCCACACGGTCTTACGTGTTTCTCACTTCTTTCCTCTACACCCCATTATTTCACCAACTTGATCATTACCACGATAAGATTTTTGAATGGTTGGTGCTAACCTTTGGCTTGTGTAAGGCCAAGCTTAAGTTTGGGGGAATCTTTGTATATATGTATATATATTTTTTGTTTTCTTTTCTATAAAATAAATTAAAAAAAAATTCAAAACATTAAAAATATATAAAAAATTATTATAAATAAATAAACAGGGGAGTACCGGCATTTTGACCCTCTTGGTTTAGCATGACAGTGAGGACACTGTCAAGTTCAAGTTTGGGGGTATGCTCGGTACGTCTTCTTCCTTCGCATTCATTTGTACATATTTTTTTTGCATTTGCATACTTATTTGAAAACCCATAAAAATTTGAAAAATTTCAAAAATTATAAAAATTACTGTATTCAATTTTGGCTAATTGACTTGAGTTTGACAGATAGGTTAACTGGCTAGGAACAACTAGATCTTAGACTTAGTAAATTAAAAACCCTAAAAATAACCTTCCTTAAAGTTTAACGGTAGAAAGTATATGCCTTGTAGTTTATTTAGAAATATGCAAATTTTGGGTTCACTTCTTGGGCTAAGTCAAAATGAGGGAAGAGTATTGATGTTCTTATTAGAGTATAAGTTTGAAAAATAGTTCCTAGCTTAAGTCTAGATTCTGAAAACGTATACCCTACAATTTGCACAATCACGCACCTTGAAACTTGGAATAGTAGAGGAGACCTTGAAATGCTCTTGTCTAAAGTCCTTAGTACGATGAAAATATAAAAAAATGTGAATGAAGAATAAAAAAATGGACACTGGTTTTTGTGATTACTTAAGGCTGCAAAAATAGAAAAATATTTTGCGAGGGTGCTTCATCACCTAGTGCCTTAGACCAACTGATTTGGGAGTCACTGCTAAAGCCTTGGGTGTTGCAAAACTAGGAAGTACGCTTTAAAGTGCTAACGCATCTAGTAATCGGTTGTTGGTACCTCAAGAAGTATTAACGGTCGCATGAAGGATGTGTAAGCAAAATTCAATTAAAAATTCACCTACTAATAAGTACTTTGGACAACAGACAAGAGTATGATTGCTTGATTTGAATTTCCAAGTGTAGGGGTGATATTTACACACACGTGGGGATATGTGATTGGAGTTTAGATGAGAGAAAGGAATGAAGAATAGAACTTGTATCTTTAGTAGAGTTGATAAAAATTCCTAAGTGGAGATGGAACCCTAGAAGGAAAACTTAAGAAATGCCGAAAGCTAAGTAGGTCTGCAAGATATATATAATCTTAAGTTAAATAATGAGGAAGTGTGAAGAATATGGGTGGATAATTTACGGGTAGAGGATAATAGAATTCCTTGTTAGAAAACCTAAATGAAGAACAAAAGTCAATGGGCCGAGTTGATTGGATTTTGTGGGTGTAATCCGCTGAAAACCCTCAGGAGACAACACTCCTCCTACTAGGGACACCTAGAGGTTTAACGGCTTGTTGCACGTGCTCAGTGCAATCGCGTTTCCCTGCGAAAGTGTGGTTAGGATTTTAGTGAATAAAAATAAGTTTGCTCGAGGACGAGCAAAAGATAAGTTTGGGGGTATTTGTTCATATCATAATATTGCATTTTTTATTCCCCATTCTTATTCATTTTTATAAATAAACAGGTGCTTTTGATGCATGTCTGCTACATACTACAGGTTACAGGTTCTTGGAGCGAAAACAGTGAAAAAGACAAAAGATGATACAAAAAGTGGACTTTGACCAACAAATAGAAGACTCTTGATCAAGCCTACATCAAAAATAAAATTCACAAAGTACAAGGCAATGCAAGGTCCAACATTACAAAGCGAACGGTTAAAAGTCCACCGCAATTATTCACTGGAGATCTGGAAGAAATATAGAAGCTATTTTAATAAAGAACCAAATAATAAGGAAGCCTAAAGATCCAAGGCCCAATACTTTCTTTTAAAGAGACATAAAATTTTACCAAAGCTTGAAGTATACTTTGACTAGGTCTTCCTAAGGATATTTTGGTAAATGTAGACATGCAAATCAATTGTAACCTAGGGTTTCCTATTCTCCATAAATAGGAACTCTACTCATTGTAATTTTTTATGCCTCCCTTCATTAATAAATTTCAGCATTCTTTTGGAGAGCATCATTTTTTGTAGGTAAATTATTTTCTTGCCTTAGTTTAATTTAGTTTAAGAATTTTATTAACTTGCAATAGATGTTTCTTCTCTTTAATAAAATCATGTCTTTCTTCATCCCTTCAATGAGCGAGTAGTTTCCTCGCTTGTTAGGGTTAGGAATAGGGAAGGATTTGAGAGATGAAGATCTCTCATCTCTTTTCTTTGCCAATCTTTTATGAAAATTAGAACTCCATGCATACCTTCTTATTCCGCTCCCTACGGCACTCTACCCTCGAGGTAACGGTGATTCCGTAGTCTAAAGGCCCGGATTTTAAGGTTTTTCATGGAGGTTAGGGTAAAGATTAAGAAAGGAAGGACAAGGATCTAGAGGAAGAATCAATCTTCCCAATCATCCTAATTCCCTTTGTTAAGATTTACCATAACACTAATATGATATATTTAATTAAAAGCAATGGAAAGAGATGTAGATCTTTGTTTACCAAATTTTCCCTAAACCTAATCCTAGCAAGTTTCTAATCCTAGTATCATACAACTTCAATTTTTAGATTTAATAATCAATCCGAACACCCTTCGGAATTAACTCGTTAGCGCGATTAGAAAATTCACAACATCCCTGTGGACCGACCCGTACTCACCGGCTAGCTACCAAGCGACGCCGTTCTTGATTGCGGTTACAAATATTTTTGATCTATCTTTTAGAAAGCGCAAGCACGCTAAATCATATCAATCACACCTGTATACATCTTAGGTGAACCAACTGACACCAATGGCTTGAGAGACCGGCCACCGTTTCTCGTCGGGGTCTCGACTGTATACACTGGTCTACTAATGGAGTATCGATGCCCAGTCTCGAAACTCCTACGACTAGGGACCACTTTAAGGATGTGCTTATAGACTACCCAACTCTCACGTATATGATCGCCATCATACTGCTGGTAGTCAAGCAAGAATCCGAAGGGCTCTATCAACGTGTAATAGCGACCTGTAAGGTCACCTAACGCAGTACACGATGATAAAGACAAACCATGGTAGCATATTATTCTCTATCAAAGTGTAATAGTGAACTACAATGTCACCTAAAGCATGCACACGATGATAAAGGCAAACCAGATAGTATACAAACCTCTCGAGTAAGACTGTCCTACCGGTACAGGTCCTCCCTCAATCATTACAATCACGTGCCTGCGATCTAATAATTGACTCTGAGGGCACTATATCCAACATCATATTCATCCATAGAGGAATATTATAAACAACAATAGTAACTGGCCATATACTGTGATTTGCACTGTCGCTAAACGGTTCCATGCTATCTGTAGATAAACCAAGCCTCACATTACGGGCATCTGCAGCAAAACCTTCATATAGGGTATCAAAGCGTTTCCATTCTTCACCATCGGCTGGATGCCGTGAGACTCCGTCCTTAGTGCAACCATTTTCATGCCATATCATGCTTTCAGCAGTTTTTTGATGACAGGAATAATCGCCGAAGTCTTTGCCTGATTGAAAATTTTCGCAAAACCTTTTCCAGAATCCGTCTAGAGGCATAGATAATAACATGATAAGGCTTACCACGAGGAGGACTATAGTGGTGGAGATGGTGGAGGCCGGTGGTGTGAGTTGGACGGCGACGGCAACAGGAATTGACAAAGAGAGAGACAATGAGTGAGAGAGATCGAGATAGAGAGAGGGGCTGATCGTGTGAGAGAGAGGGGAGCCGATGGTGGTGGCAACAGCGGAGGGCGGCGATGGGTGCTAGGGTTTTGGGGAGGCACGCGATGGTGGCAGAGATGATTGCGATGGTGAAGTGGACGGTGAAGGCGGTTGTGGTAACGATGATAAAGAAGGCGGCGGCCGCAGCGTGGGTGCTGGCGATGGTGACAGCGGTTGTTAGGGTTAAGGAAGAGAGGAAATTCGTTCGAGGGAGAGGGAAGGAAGAATTCGAGTTGGGGTCTGGAGGAAAGGGGGTTATATGAAAATATAGTTTATTTCGTCGAGCATATATGACCGGGAGTCTCTTTGTTTTAAATTAAGGTTACTTCGTCGGATAACAACCGACGAAATAACCTATGTAGGAGAAGGAAGAAAGAAAGAACAAAAGAAAAGAAAGGAAGAATTTACTTTAAAGATTTCTGTTCAGTATGATCGATGGAAAAACTAAAAAGCAAACACTCATTTGTTTATTCAATAAAATCCACACAAATTAATAAATCAAGATTTCTTTGTCGTTCTTAAAGGAAACTCCATATAACCAGTGCTCAACATTCAACAAATTACCCCTTGAGCAATCACAACAAACTCTAAACTCTTGGTTTCTCTATAATTAAATTAGAGTTAACCGAGGTCGTTTGTACCCACGTCGCTGCGGTCACCCAGCCTCCCGGAAAGGGAAATAACAAGGAGTGGAGCCCCTCGGCTTAAGCCCGCGACCCCCGCCCCATTAAAATCATTAAATTATAGTAAGTGCTTTAGCCAACTTGAAAGCTCACTACATAATCACATGCATAGCCCCATTTGCCAAATTGGCTCTCATACACTTTATTATTTGTCAATTCATATGGCATTTGTTAAATATGATATCTTCTTTCTTTCTTTCTTTTTCTTTCACTAGTTAAAATTGTTTATTCATCCGAACAACTTAAGAGATGAAGATTGACCGTCTAGGAGTATGAAAAACTTCTGGTTTCTTAAAACAATTTTCTAATTCAAAATTAGACACTAGTGAAAAGGGTATGTAATGTGATAATAATTGATAAGTAATCTATTTTTTCAAATGATTGCATTGGCTGAAATTTGGAAATTGGGGATGATGTCACAATCATAAGGTTATAAAACAATATTTAGGAAATGAAAACGTTGACAAACTCATTTTGTTGGGTTTTGGTATCCTTTCATTTGCGAACAATTCTTCTCAATTCCAATTGAGGTTAGTATAATAAATGGTCTTTTAATTAGTGATAAAAGCTTTCATAAGCAGTGATTGAAAAAGACCGGGAACACAATTAATTTATCTTTTCCGATTCGGCCTGGTCCGAGAATCGAATCGGTGATCTCTTATTTTGAACAGGAAATTCTTATCTCAAGTTAGAAACAATTTTCAACTGGTAACACATAATTAATTGTTTGGCAATCAGAAAGTGAAAAAATAGAAAAATAAGAAAGTAGCAGAAAAGTAAAATGGAAGAAAATAAAAAGAGTAACAATTATTGTTTGTTTTGCTAAAATGAAGGGCGAAAAAAAGTTGAGTTGGCATTTATCTGATAATGAAAAATATATATGGGTTGTTTGATTATAATGATAGAAAATAGAAGGTGAAAAATAAACTAAAGTAAAATAAAATAAAATATTTACCTTTTTTTTCCTTTCTTATCATTTTCTAAGGTTTTGGTGAGAAAGCCGGATGGGTAAAATTGCTTATGTACCACATGGTTTTTTAAACGCCCAAGCAAGTAAGGTTTAAAAGTAAGACACTTTGTCACTTTCTTATTTACTTTGGACATGTTAGGCAGTAAGAAAGTGCAACAAAAAAATGAGAAAGTGTTTCTCATTTCTAAGTTTTTTTGTTTGGTCATTAAAAAGATCTTAGAAATTACTTTCTCACTTTCTTTACGCAACATCTTTTTCAGTCATTTCAATTTCTCTCAAAATGCTTACAAAGTGAAATAAAATGAGAAGAAAGCAAAGAATTTATTATTATTATTATTATTATTATTATTATTTTACTTTGTGTTTATGTCTCACACTTTCCTCTATCCTTTCTTTAATGGGACTATTTGTTTTAATAGAATTGCAAAACTTTTGGAAATTGGGACAAGACACTGTTCATCAAAATGAAAATTGGTGGAATCGTCATTTCCTTATTTATTTGCATCCTATGGAATTAGCTTGTTTTGGAAACTGATATCAGCAAAATAGGAATTGACATTATATTTTTGGCAATTCAAATTCCATGTCTTTTTGGGTAAAATTGCACATTCCCAAAAAACACAAAATAAGAGGTATTATTTTATTTGGAAAATAATTATGGTTACCTACTCTCTCTCTCTCTCCATCTCTTCTTGGAGAATATAGAATATACTCTCACCCCCTCACGGATCTCTCTCCAAAGGAGGGAGAGAACTCCCATAAATATTAGAGCTACGTTACGGCAGCTCTCTCTTACTTCTTTAATCCAAACCCAAGGCTATTGCTCCGTATCTATAGTCTATACAATGATACTTAGAGATAATATTGATTTAATTAGTATTTATTTCTAAATAACTAACTAAATCTTATTTCTGAACATACATACAAATAAAATATATTTATAAATATATCAGATTAGTTTGTATTCAAGTCCGCACAGATTATTTGAGAAATGCTGCAGACTATTAAATTGTGGGTGACATGGACTTTATCATGCAGTGTTTCCCAACCAAAACTATATTAGCGCCCATACCCAAAAGCAAGATAGAATTTGTCTCCCTATCAAATAAAATCTGTGATCCTATATCCAACTTATTTTAATGGCCACTCAGCATCTGTCCAAATCTTGTTTCCGTAACAGTTGCAACTCTTAAGTGACTCGAACCAAAGTATGAGAGCCTGTGGCCCTCATGAGCCAACAGTTTCCATTCACAAATTTAAATCCTTGGCATATATATTTTTCTCTCCTTGGAGATATCCATTCCATGGGCTTGAAAATTAACTGAATCCATCTAAATTTTTGCAACCTCCAGATTCAATAGGTTTGTTTTCTACCAAGCACAGATCGAGACAAAATGGCATTTTAAGGATGATTCAAGATTATTGTTGCTTGCGCCTACATGACACTCTATACCATTTCTATCTATGCTAATGGTCTTATTTGTCTTCATACTTATTTTTATTAGATAAAATGCTCATCCATGTGAAACATGGCTCACGAGACTGCGTTGATTAAGCTGGTCGGTTTATCGCCGGAATCATTCGGATGCAAGTTTTGGATAGAATCTCAGATGACAAATAAATAAAAAATTCGGGTTTTTTTAAGTGACGGGTAAAAATAAAATTAAGATTGTATATTACACCTACATGGGATTTCTGAACCAATTAAAATATTCAAACGATCCTATAATTGTACCGAAGATAACACTGATGATATATGTTACCGATTTCTTAGATGCAACAGCTGCATGTATGAAAAGTAGAACACGGCCTCCTGTGATAACATGTGAAGGTTATTTTAACGAACCCCGATCCTATATGTGTCTGGATATCATCCAAGTTATCTCGCTCTAGATACTTGCTTTTGTATTGGTGGTTGTGCATAAATTAAATACAAATATGGAATGTGAGAGTGAGGAGTGATATAGATAGATAGGAAGAACTTAAGGGCTAGCTGGACACTTGAAAATTGGTAAGAAGTTAGAGAATTTTCTTTAAAAAATTTTAAAACCGTAAATTGTCAAAATGCCCACGGCCGCTTCAAACTTGTGTAAAAATCCCTGGGCTTTTTGCTCTTGTTAAAAAAACCCAGGCTTTTTTGCTCTTGTTAAAAAAACCCAGGGCCCAACTAAAACCCCCTGTATGCTACTTTCCTGTAATATCTAAGCAGTTAGCTGTAATATTTAAGCAGTTGCAGTTGCCTGTAGTATTTAAACAGTTGTATGCAATATCCAATTAGTTGAGAGAATACAAGGCCTAAATGTAATATGGCCGAGGGGTTTTTCACAAAGATTTTGAACAGCAGGCCTTTCTTAAAAATTTCAAAAATTATAGGGGCTTTTAGACAACCTTCAAGTGGGCCGGCGGCTTTTTAACAATTTACCCTTCAAAAAACTTGTTGAAATAAATGAAAGGAGAACACATGGATAGATTATAATAATAATAAAGATATTTATTAGGTTTATCTCCATACATACAAAATGTACATATCCAGCGATACTGAAAAACAGAAGTCAACGCGTGGCAACAGGGGATTTCTGGACAAAATGTGAGAGGCCATAATTCTTTAATTTCTTTTGCTTTGGATATGATCAAAGAGAAGGCTGGTGTGGGACTAAAGGCCAAAAGCTCCCCATTGTTTCAGTGGGAGCTGTTGGTTCGTAGAAGTTACTGATGGCGCATGCAAGCACGCAATCTAGCTTGGTTCGATGCCTAAGTTTAATTCCCTAATTGTCAAAGCTAAAAGTCCCCAAAATTTGATACTATTTGCTCAAGTATGGGAATTGTAAGATGAGCATTATCCAATTGCAAGTACATGAAATAATTATATTTTTCATTTTTCATATGGGTGTTTTTTGAAACCGGGTATAATAAAATTAAAATTATTAAAATAATTTTTTTTATTTATCAAAATAAGACGGTTTCAAACCCGGCCCCACCCTCTAAATAAGAGGGCGGGTTCCTCCTTTATAAAGGAGAGAGCGGGTTCTGGGAACCCGCCCACCTTTTAAAAAAAATTTAAATTTAAAACAAAATTTAGTAAATATCGAATAAAAAAATTAAACAATAATATTATTATTGTTTAAATATGAATCTTGTATACATTAATAACAAAATGAATCTCTCAAATTTATAATACAAAAAAATCATCTATTTGTAAAAGTATGCAATTATCGCTTTCTCTTTCCCTTTCCCTTTCCCTTTCCCAATCCGAGGAGGCTTGACATAAACCTATGACTCTTAGGATGACTGGACGACCCTCCCGTTTCTTTGGTATATGGCAGCGGCGGCTGCTCTTCTGCTTCGGCTTCTGCTTCGTCTTCAGCATCGTCTTGGACAGGCTGTTGTTTCGCAAATCCTGAATGTGGGACAGGTGTTGAATATGTGCCGCCTCCCAACAACTGTTTGTAGGACGAAAAATCCGTCTCCCAACTGGGCTATTGTTGCGAAGAACCTGTCCTAGTTTCAAGTTGCTGCTGTTGCACAAACCTGGCCCCCATGGCTGCGCAAACCTGACTCCCAAGACTGTTGTTGTTGCGCAAAACCTGACTCCCAAGACTGTTGTTGTTGTGCAAAACCTGACCCCCAAGACCGCTGTTGTTGCGCAAAACCTGTCTCCCAAAACTATTGTCCCTCCAGTTGTTATGCTTGTTTAATAAGCCAGGGTTGCTGTTGACAGTATGGTGTTCCAAACCACTGATCCCGCTGCTCTGGATCTCCCTGATGCTGCGGATCTGGTTTCGGCTCATGCTGCGGCTCTGGTGCTGGCAAATGTTGTTGCTCTGATGCCGGCTCATTTTGCTGCTCTCGCGATGGAGATAAATATGGAAGCATATTATATTAACCGAATATACTGAAGGGTTACACTAGCGCCCCGGCCAACTTCCGTGGCCAAATGCGGAACAAAAATTTTACGACGAACATAAACTTGGCGCTAAGATAACACTAAAACCCGAATCTTTACCATAAACCTAACTAGTAAAAGAAGGTTCTATCTACTATGATAGAAAGATATACCTCAAACTTGAACTCCTTCTCTTCTTGTGTTGCTTCCCCTTGTTGTGAGCTCCTTGGAGTGGTGTAGATGCCTCCTCCTCACCGTCTGCTCTTTTCCAAAGAAAGATCCACCCGAAGGCCTCTACCTTGAGCTCCAACCTCTATCTTGAAGTAACTAAGGTGCTTGGTGTGCTAGACCAAGAACCCTAGAGTGAGTAGAGAGTTGTTTTAGTGGTTAGATCTCACAAAACTCTTAATTTTCAACTCATGAAACAAGAGAGCCTTGAGAGAGGAAGAGGAGAGAGCTAGCAAAAGAGAGAATGTATATTGATAGAATGAGGAGATAGCTCTCATATAATGAAAAAGAATAATGATAATTTTAATTAGGATAAATTGTCATGGTTGATATTGATTTGATCATTATCATGTCACAATTAATGCTAAGCATGCTCACAAAAATATCTAAGTCAACATGGGTCAACAAAGTCAAATGGTCAAACCAATTAACCATGATACAATTATCTCTAATTAAAACTCATTAATCAATTTCCTCCATCTCATTATGGTTTTAATCAAGTTAATGGTCAAAACCCTAATGAGATTCCTCTGCCTCTGTCAATTGTGTATACACACCCGCATCCGTGCTCCGAGGAACACGAATACAATGAGACCGAACCAACCGAAAACTAAATACTAGGATCTGGCTTAAACCAAAGCCCACTAGTATCAACTGCCCGAACACCGAACACGCACAAGTACGCATATATGAACGAACCCTGTCGTAAAACCATACGACCTCTATCTCGTTTCGCCCAAAGGTGAACAACCCTCTGTGTGGGACTCTAAAGACTCGACACTACGCTGGCAGTGGGTTTAACCACAGGCCGCAAGCGGTACTAGCTGTACGTAACGGTCCCCAGGTAGATGCCGATAAGAAGACCGATGAGGTGAACCCATCTGAACTCCTACTGAGCCTAATTGTGACAATCTTCGTACAGTCCGGTTTGTTCGTCTAAGAGTATCGCATGTCGGGCCTAGGGGGCGGTAAACGTCAGACCCCTAATAGTGGTACAAGTCGTGTCGGAGTGCAATCCAGAACACCCTGAGAAACTACTGAAACACCTACCAGTAAATCTCACTTGCCATGGCTAGGGACTTTGTGTAATGGCTCTCCTAGACACAGCGCGATATCAACCCCCAATACTGGGAGAGATGAATCCTGTCTAATCGCCACTGCCTCCAAGTGCTTCGGGACTGCACCCAACTACTACCTGTTTGCACGACTCAAAAGAGCCATGGTAGGAAAGCAATCAAAGAACAGTGGGAACACACTTGAGGCGAAGTAGCAGTGTCAAGTCAACGGACTAAGCTGTACTCATGTCATCTGGGAACTGCTAACTGACGATAGGTATAATACCAACCAACAGTTCCCGACGAGTCTTGTCCAGTGTACTCGTAACCTAACGTGCACCTGCATACTATCTCCAGTACGACGTACTGATGGCTGTGGGACAGACCATCTCCCCTGCTGGGATGAGAAGCGTATGCACCAGTCTACTCTGGAGTATCGATGCTCTGTCTCGATAATCCTACGACTAGGGACATGTATAAGGATGTGCTAATAAACTACCCAGCCCCCACTAGTGTGATTGCCATCATAACGCTGGTAGTCAAGCAAAGATCCTAAGGGCTCCATCAATATGTATTAGCGATATGTTAAAAGAAATATATACATATATTAAGATGGATACAAACCAAGTAGCATACTACAATATCGAGCAAAACTGTCGTCAATCCATGTATATATCGCAAACTTCCAAAATGTAATATACAAACTAGTACCATACAATAATGGCCTTTAGGGCATACATATCCAGCAATCTCCCACTTGCACTAAAGGTCAATAATTGGTGTACCGCATACCCAACGTCTGCACTAAGGCCAGCTGTTGACGTACCGCATACCCAATAGCTCAAAAAGTCGCTCGAACTGTGTTTGAGGGAGGGCATTTGTGAATGGATCTGCCGTGTTGTCTTTAGTGTCCACTCTCCGTACCTCGATCTCCTGGCGATCATTGATCTCCCTGATCAGGTGATACCGCCTTAAGATGTGTCTGGATTTCTGATGGGACCGTGGTTCCTTCACTAAAGCTATAGCCCCATTATTTTCGCAATACAAAGGTATTGGGTCAACAATGGACGGAACCACATGAAGTTCACTAATGAACTTCTTCATCCAGACCGCTTCTTTTGCGGCATCGCTTGCAGCAATATATTCAGCCTCCATCGTCGAGTCTGCGACGGTATCCTGTTTGGAACTCCTCCAACACACCGCCCCTCCGTTGAGGGTAAACACAAAACTCGAGACAGACTTGTTGTCGTCCTTGTCACTCTGGAAGCTTGAATCGGTAAAGGACTCAACCCTGAGGTCTCCATTACCGTAAACCAGGAACATCTCCTTAGTCCTTCTTAGGTACTTGAGAATGTTCTTCACTGATGTCCAGTGGTTCTCACCTGGGTCTGACTGATATCGGCTCACCACGCTTAGTGCGTAAGCTACATCTAGTCTTGTACATAGCATCGCATACATTATAGATCCTACCGCCGAAGCGTAGGGTATAGTGCTCATGCGAACCCTCTCCTCGTCAGTCTTGGGAGACATCTTCTTGGAGAGGGTGATTCCGTGCAATGCGGGTATATTACCATGCTTGGAATCTTCCATACTAAATCTCTTTAGTACGGTCTCTATGTACCTGGACTGCGAAAGTCCCAGTAATCTCTTGGATCTATCTATATAGATCTTGATCCCCAGAATGCACGAAGCATCACCCAGGTCCTTCATGGAGAACCGTTGTGACAAGAATAGCTTGACCGATTGTAGCATAGGAATGTCATTTCCTATTAAAATAATGCCGTCCACGTACAAGACTAAGAATACGACAGTTCGTCCTACAATCTTCTTATAAATACAAGGCTCATCCTCGTTCTTGATGAAGTCAAATTCCTTGATTGCTTCATCAAAACAGATGTTCCAGCTCCGCGATACCTGCTTTAATCCATAAATGGATATAAGCAACTTGCACACCTTCCCGCTGCTCCCACTGTCTACAAAACCTTCTGGATGATCCATATAAACGCATTCTTCCAAACTGCCGTTTAAAAAAGCCGTTTTTACGTCCATCTGCCAGATTTCATAGTCATGGAAGGCAGCAATGGCAGTAGGATCCAGATGGATTTGAGCATAGCTACTGGAGAAAAAGTTTCGTTATAGTCCACACCAGGTCTTTGACGAAAACCTTTTGCAACGAGTCTAGCCTTACAGGTTTCCACCTGCCCATCTACACCAAGTTTCCTTTTGTAGATCCATTTGCATCCAACGGGTTTTACCCCAGGTGGAGCAATATCCAAGGTCCACACTTTATTGGTGTACATGGACTCTATTTCGGATCGCATAGCATCCATCCACTTATCAGAGTCCCTACTGATAATGGCCTTCCTGAAACTGGTAGGATCATCTTCTTCTAAGATACAATCCTCTCGATCCCCGTCTATGAGAAAACCGTAGTATCTCTCGGACGGATGAGAAATCCTACCAGATCAGCGGAGTGGCTGAGGTTCGTCTGGGACTATTGAATTTTCTGGTTCAACTAAATCCTCAGTTTGAGTTTGTATTTCAGATATTTCATCCAGTTCTACCGTGCTCCCACTTATTTCTTTTGCAAGAAATTGCCACTCCAAAAAGGTGGCGTGCTGAGCAACAAACACCTTCTGTTCCTCGGTGTGGTAGAACAGATATCCATTTAAATGCCTGGGATATCCTAAAAACTTACATAAAACTGACCGTGCCTGAAGTTTGTCCGGATTCTGGTTTTTCACATATACCGGACAACCCGTTTAAGACATGGTGTTCTACAACTCCATACTTCATATGGAGTTTTAGGCACAGATTTAGACAGAACCTGATTCAACAAGTACGCTGTTGTTTCAAGCACAAGTCCCCAGAATGAAAGAGGTAACTCAGCACTACTCATCATGGAGCGAACCATGTCCAATAGGGTATGGTTCCTCCGCTCCGATACGCTGTTGTACTGTGGTGTGTACGGAGGAGTAAGCTGGGAGAGAATACCATTATCTTTTTGAAAGTCACTGAATTCAGTGCTAAAGTACTCCCCTCCTCTATCAGATCGGAGGATCTTAATACTTTTTCCAGTCTGGTTCTCTACTTCGTTTTTGAATTCTTTGAATTTCTCAGAAGCTTCAGATTTGTGTTTCATAAGATACACATATCTGAATCTAGAAAGATCGTCAGTGAATGTGATGAAGTACGAGAACCCATCCCTTGCATGTATAGACATCGGACCACACACATCACTGTGTATGAGTCACAAGAGCTCTGCTGCTCTTTCTCCATGTCCGGTGAAGGGAGATTTGGTCATCTTTCCTTTGAGACAAGACCGACAAGTTTCATAAGATGAAAATTCGAACGTATTCAAGAGTCCATCTTTATGTAACTTACTTAGTCTTTTCTCTCCGATATGACCAAGTCTACAATGCCACAAATAGGATTTGTTCGTATCTAAACTCTTCCTCTTGCGTGTGTTTTGTACATTGAGAACTGTATTTTGATTTAGAACATAGATACCATTACACAGTGTACCTTTTGCAACCAGTACCTTATCAAGGTAAATGTTCATGATATTTCTATCAAGAAAAAAGTTATATCCATCTTTATTAAGTAAAGAAATTGATATGATGTTGCAAACCATGGAAGGTACATAGTAGCAATTGTTCAAAATCATAATATTGCCATTTGGCAACACTAGGTGATATTCACCGACGGCTGCAGCATTAACTTGTGCTCTGTTCCCTACCCTGAGGGACATATCACCAGGTTCAACTATCCTAATTTTTCTCAGTCCCTGCAATAAATTATAGATATGAGATCCTAATCCGGTATCTAGTACCCAGGAGGTAGGACTGGCTGAAAAGCAGTTCTCAATTACAAGAACACCTGAAGTAGATGAATTAGTATGCTTCTTCTTCAATGGGGTTTCTTTGGAATCCATACAATCCTCTTTCCCTTGCTCACACTTATGACTGTTGTCGTAAGAGCCTAACCAACGTTCCCCAGCCTCGAATAAGAATTCGGATCGGTCAAGCGATACATTTTATTATCTTGAATAGGGCGTGAAATGGTTGCTACCTGGAGAGAGAGAAAAGAAACACTCAGCATGCGCTCTTGCAAGATTAGATTGGTTATTTAGTTATCTAACCAGGATGGCTCCCACTGTTTTCTCAAATTCTTCTTCAAACCCTAAAAGAAGAACTAGTCAGGATTAATCGCACGTCACAATACTTGCTTAACCTTTCAGTCAGGCTAGTGTTGGTACTTCGAGGGAGGTTTTCCAACGCTTTCGCGAAGTTCCTTAATTACATAACCTCTTTTCCCTGGAGGCGTAGCCCCGCTAACACCGTTCTAAACACCTACTTGGTTTATAGCATTGATTGTTAAGTGAAATAATCTCACGAGAGTAATCCAACTCATCAGAGGGATCGGGATCCAACTATCATTGTATGATGACCTAGATGGAATCCACTCTAGTCACCACACTCCAGAAGGTATGCTAAATCTGCAAGTTTCCTGTATGTTTGAAACGCCCGATGTGTTTTTTCCCCCAAACGGCTTCATGACCTTGACAGAGGTCAACATGTCATAAGTCTCAAGTCAAGTTCAACCCGTCATTGTCCTGGATTGATTTAGACCCACCCGCACAAGTCCTTGACAGAGGTCAAAATGACTGTGCGACTGTCCTAAATAATCGCATCTATCTATGCAACATACAAGCATTGCTTAGCTACCATTCACTATGCCTTGACAGAGGTCAACATACACAGCATGAATACAAAATAATACTTGTAAGAAATGACGGAGGGCTACGGCTGGGTTTTTGGTGAAAAACCCGTTAATGTAATGAACTTGATATCGTTGAAGGAACCGGATAGCTTTTTATAAATTTATAGTGGCGAAAACCTTTGCTAAAGAGGTCACTGAAGGGGTTCCTACAGCACCACTACAAGGGTTTGGAGGCATCACACATGCCATATTTAAAATTTATATGGTGCTAGAGAAACAAACCTAAGGATCATGCTAGAAAAGTTAGGGTAACAAAACTATTACACAAACACAAGTAGTAAAAGTTAGGGTTTTGAGAGTACAACCTTTGTAGCTCCATACGCTAGACTCCTTGGCTACTTGAGGGTTGGAAAAGGCTCACTTGAGATCCTCTAGGTTCACGACGATCCAACCGGAGTCCTCTTTGTCCAAGCTTGAAGCTCCACTAGATCAAGAGAAGAAGTAGAAGCTAACACTCTACACTAATGGGCAAGACTAGTGTAGAATGGTGATGTGGTTTGTTTTCTCACTTCAAAACCCTAACTTGATGACTCTTTTGCTCACAAGTGAAAGCTAGAGAGAAAGGAGGAAGAAGATAATGGCTTATGAAAAGCTCAAGATAATGATAAGCTTATGTTAAAAATGAGAAATGAAAATATATATATTTTCTCTTTCTCATTCTTAACCATAGTTATAAAATATCTAGATATTTATTTTGGATCAAAAATGGCCATAAAAATTAAATCATGGTTAAAGTAAAGGGTTAGTGCAAGAATAAAATATTAAACCATGATAACAATTTCCATTTCCATTTTTCTTTTCCAAAAAAAGAAATATCCATATATTTATAAATGGTGTGAGTCTTATATTGCCACCATCCATTATATCAACAACCATGATAGAATTATGTATGCATGTATGTATGCATGCACATCCATATGTGCATGAATGAGAATAAATGCATACATGCATGCATACAACAAGAAGACAAGAAAGGGTTTAAAGTGAGAAACTAATGGTCAATGATAAATCAACACTTGATTTAGCCAACCGGTCATATCACATACGACCCGACCAAAAGCAAACCGCCCGATTAATATACGGTATCTCATACGCGTATTTTAACCGGGTCCACTCGCATATCTCTTATGCGCACCACATCGTTTCTCCTGGACTAGGTAACTCCATTGTGGGACTCTAAGACTCGTCAATACGCCGGCAGTGGGTGATGATCATATCAAGCACCCCCAAGCCGCAAGCGGTCAGCCAAACGTAATGGCCACCCGGGTATTGAGCGATCAGAAGAAAACAAGCGAACATGTCACAACTCCCGTCGATCCAACCGGCAACACTACCGTACAGTCCGGTTTCTTCATCAGATATGCTGCATATCGAGTCTAGGGATGGTAACGTCGACCCCAATAACTGAATAAGTCGTGCCGATGAATGGTCTATAACAGATCAAGAAACTACTGATAACACTTATCAGTAAATCTCAACAGCCCTGGCCAGGGACTTACTGATATAGCCAATCGAGCACAGCACAGCATCAACTCCCAATACCGGGAGAGACGAAACCCCTCCTATCGCTCATCGCCTTCGTGTGTCTCGGGACTGTACCCAACGGCCACCTGTTTGCACGACTCAGTAGAGCCGTGGTAGGGTGGTAATCAAAGTACAGTGGGAGAACACACAAGACTCTATGACGATCTCGGGTCTACAGACTAACATGTACCAATGTCACCTGAGAACTGCTATCCGGCGATAGATATAATTCCATATAGGAGTTCTCGGCGAGTCCGTCCAGTGTACCCAGTCACCACTGAGTACCCGTATATGATCTCGATGTCAAACATCAATGGATGTGGGAACATCCATCGCCCATCATATGGGTCTAGTATCATATACGCTAGTCTACTCTGGTATATCGATACCCCGTCTCGATACACCTACGACTAGGGACTTTTCAGGATATGCTTATAAACTACAGATGTCCCACTAGTATGATCTCCATCATAATCATAGTAGTCAAGCCTATATCCTCAGGGCTTTATCAACATGTATGAATGAATAAAAACATGATCAAGTCAACATGTCAGATAAAGAAGAACGAGATAGCATACTATCATGTCGAGCAAGAATGTACACTGAATATATATATATATATATATATATACATGTATAAATACATTCACTATCATATAATGGCCTCTAGGGCATACATATATCCAACAATCTCCCACTTGCACTAAGGCCAGTTATTGGCGTATCTCATACCCAACATCTCAAAAAGTCGCTCATGCTGCGGCTGAGGGAGGGCCTTGGTGAGTGGATCTACGGCGTTATTCTTTGTGTCTACTCTCCTAATCTCGATCTCGCGGCGATCTACAATCTCCCGGATCAAATGAAAGCACCTCAGGATGTGTGTGGACCGCTGATGGGACCTGGGCTCCATGGCTAACGCCATAGCCCCATTATTATCACAATACAATGGTATTGGATCAATAATGGTTGGAACTACTCCTAGCTCCGAGACGAACTTCTTCATCCAGACGGCTTCCTTGGCGGCATCATTCGCAGCAATGTACTCAGCCTCCATCGTAGAGTCTGCAACGGTATCCTGTTTGGAACTCTTCCAACTTACCGCCCCTCCATTGAGGGTAAATACAAACCCGGAGATAGATTTGTTGTCGTCCTTATCGCTCTGGAAGCTCGAATCGGTAAAGGTCTCCGTTTGGAGATCTCCATTACCATACACCAAGAACAATTCTTTAGTCCTTCGCAAGTACTTAAGAATGTTCTTCACAGCCATCCAGTGATTCTCCCCTGGGTTGGATTGATACCTGCTTACAACAGTAAGTGCATAAGCTACATCTGGGCGTGTACATAACATCGCATACATTATAGATCCTACTGCCGAAGAATAGGGTATAGTGCTCATGCGAGCTCTCTCTTCATCGGTCTTTGGGCAAGAGTCCTTAGAGAGAGTGACCCCATGGCAAGCGGGTAAGGCACCCCGCTTGGAGTCTTCCATACTAAACCTTTTTAGGATGGTGTTGATGTACCTGGTTTGGGACAATCCCAATAACCTCTTGGATCTATCCCTATAGATCCTAATGCCCAGTATGTATGTGGCATCACCCAGGTCCTTCATGGAGAACCTTAGTGATAAGAAAGATTTGACCGACTGTAGCATAGGAATATCATTTTCTATCAGAAGAATGTTATCCACGTACAATACGAGGAATGTGACAGCTCTCCCTACAGCCTTCTTATAAACACAAGGCTCATCTGGATTTTTGATGAAATCAAACTCTTTGATAACATCATCGAAACAGGTGTTCCAACTCCGTGATGCCTGCTTTAACCCATAAATGGATTTAAGCAATCTACATGCTTTCCCGCTGCTCCCACTATCAATGAAGCCCTCTGGCTGATCAATATAAACGCATTCTTCTAAATCTTCATTTAGAAATGCCGTTTTAACGTCCATCTGCCAGATTTCATAGTCGTAGTGAGCAGCTATAGCAAGTAGGATTCGAATGGATTTAAGCATGGCTACGGGAGAAAAAGTTTCGTCATAGTCCAAACCTGGTCTTTGACGAAAACCCTTCGCCACAAGTCTTGCCTTATTGGTCTCTACCTGCCCATCTACACCAATCTTTCTTTTAAAGATCCATTTGCACCCCACAGGTTTTACCCTAGGGGGTAAAACGTCTAATGTCCATACTTTTTTGGTGTACATAGACTCCATTTCGGATCTCATGGCATCCAGCCACTTCACAGAGTCTCCACTCGTGATAGCTTGCTGAAAGTTGGTAGGATCATCATCCTCCATGATGCAGTCTTCTCTGTCACCATCAATGAGGAAACGTAGTACCTCTCCGGTGGGCGAGAAGTCCTACCAGACCTACGGAGTGGCCGAGGTTCCTCAGTTTCTATTGCAACAGTCGGTTCAACCAAGTCGTCATTTGTAGTTTGTGTCTCTAGAACCTCTTCTAGATCCACCACATTGCCATCAGTTTCATTTGTGAAAAACTCTTTTTCCAAGAATGTGGTATACTGAGAAACAAACACCTTTTGTTCCTCCTTGTGGTAGAATAGATATCCATAAGAATTCTTTGGATATCCCACAAAATTACACATGACCGACCGTGTCTCGAGTTTGTCCGGATTCTGCTTTTTAACATAGGCTGGACAACCTCAAATCTTAATTCGTTTAAGAGATGGTCTCTTCCCATGCTATATCTCATATGGTGTGGTAGACACGGTTTTGGTTGGGACCCTGTTCAGTAGAAACGCTGCAGTCTCCAATGCATGCCCCCAAAATGAGACGGGTAACTCAGCATCACTCATCATGGAACAGACCATATCTAATAGGGTATGATTCCGTCGTTCGGACACACCGCTGTGCAGTGGTGTGTAAGGAGGAGTGAGCTGAGAGAGAATCCCATTCTCTTTTAGGAAATTTACAAACTCTGTACTGAGGTACTCCCCACCTCGATCTGATCGAAGCATTTTGATGCTCAAGCCGGTTTGTTTTTCTACTTCTTGTTTATATTCAGTGAATTTCTCGAAAGCTTCGGATTTGAGTTTTGACAAAAATACATGACCGAATCTTTGAGAAATCATCAGTGAATGTAATGAAGTATGAAAAACCGCCTCTAGCCTGTGTAGACATTGGCCCACATACATCACTATGTATGAGGCCTAAGAGCTCAGTAGCTCTTTCTCCGTGTCCGGTAAACGGAGTTTTGGTCATTTTACCCTTGATACAAGACTGGCAAGTCGCATAAGATTTATATTCAAAAGGGTTTAAATATCCATTGTTCAGTTGATAAAACTGCACATTTGTTATTACATTTTTCCTACTATTTCTATACTAAAAAGGTTTTTATTATAATATATCATACATATGAGGGTTTATGTGTAAAAATACTATTTTCCATGTGTTGATATATTATAATTAGAATTTGGTAGGAAAATGTATGCAAATAATATCATTGACCTAATCCTAGTAGAACTAAGTCTACTAAATATTATTTAAGTTGTTGTGCAGAATTTTCAGGTCTTAAATCAAGGAAATCAAGTTGTTAAAGCTAACCTGCCTAATTAAGAAATCAAAATGAAGAAATCAAGTCTGGCTGCAACTACGAGAAGATTTCAAAGAACCAAAGCTTCTAGAAATTGCCACATGTCACAAGAAGAGACACCACAAAAAGAAGATCAAGGGATAGATCATCAGGCCGCGGATCCGCGGCCCGAGCCCCTTTATGCCGCGGATCCGCGGCAAGTAAGAGGAGTTAGGGTCTGCACTTTTTAGGGGTGAATCTTTGCTGTTAACTTCCAATTTTTGAAGCTAAATTTCTGGCCTTTGGGGCTATAAATAAAGACCGAGAGCCTCTTGGAAAAATTATCAAGTCGACGAGATCACGAAGCCCCAGACGCTCACGCATCCAGGCTGATCATCAACTGTTCGTCTACCTCCTTAGGAAAGATTGAGAAGCAACTAGTTTTGTAATCATTTTCTACGGAATAAAGTGTAGATTGTTCAAGTTGATTAATAAAGGTAGTTATTTTATTTAATTCTTTTGCATTTTACTTTATGTTTTCCCTCTCTATCTTTTCATCTTCTTCTCCCAACATGCACGAGTAATTCTCCGCTTGTTAGGGTTCGTAGGATTAGGGTAGGCTAATGGATGATGAACATCCCTAAACCCTTTTTAAGTCCCATAAAGTTTCTGAACTTTACCAAAAGAATCATTAACATCCTAATCGGGCGCACTAGCAATTCTTTGCTAGTTCCGACCGCGATTAGAGATTAGATTAATGATTGTTTTGGTAAAGGATAGATTTGAACGGAGTTCCGTGTCGAGATAAGGGTTAAGAGTGGAATTCCTTTTCCCTCCGGAAACCCTAATCTACACGCATCACCGTCGTTTTAGTTTTAAATCTATTAAAGGATAAAAAGGGTAACTTTTAATTAATCGTCCATGACTACTAAATCCTAACGAACCCTACAAGCCCTCTTATTATATTATCTACATCCCTAAAATAATCTAGATCTATATTTTGCATTCTTGCTTAACGTAGATCTAGAAACCATTCTACAATATTCTTTATCCCTCATCTCTTTCTCAACACATTTAAAGTAAGAATAAAAGGTTCCACGTTTCCCTGAGGACGACCCGTACTCACCTCGGTCTAGCTACGCGCGACACCGTTCTGATTGCGGTTAACTACTAAACACACTTTTTCGTTCCAATCAAATGGCGCCGTTGCCGGGGATACGTGCATAATTTTTTTATTTTTACTATTTGTGTTGAATTCTTAGACGATTTATATCATTATTAACACAAAACTGCAAATTGCATATTTAACGATTTGTGCGTGAATTTTGCAAAGAGATCTGGAGTCACAGAATTGAGGAAAACAGAAGACAGAGACATTCTTAGTGATCAAGAGGAGCAAAGGAGGTCACAGAATATTTTTCATCAACCGATCCATCCACCTCGCGGCGGAACCGCGGCACAAAAGTGCTTCCGGCGGCGGAATCGCGGCAGGTTAGAGAGATTAGGGCTACAGAACTCTCTTGTAAGATTCTCAACTCCTTCTCTCTCCTCTCAAATCCAATAAAATCTATCTTCTGCAGGATTCTTTGCAAAATAGCGCCGCTCAAAAATCTTTTTGCAAAAGTTTTGTGATTGGTTTTGTTTTGCATATTTTAATACGGACTTTAAGGGGCAAAGACCAAATCAAGATTAGGTGGGGATTTCATCACCCTTCCTAAGCCCCACAAATCACAAACCGGGCATCTGCATCAACCCTAAAATAATTTAAAAAATATCTAGACCAGACTCTAAGGACTGTCGCGCTCATTAAGGACAGAGGAAGGTCGTGGGTAATCTATCGTTTATCCGCATTACTTTTGTAGTGCCTAGGCAAGTGTGTCAAAGGCTAGTGGTTTTTAATTAGACCCACTACTGTGGTTCCTTCCCACTTACCTGGCACTTACCTGGCTACAAGGGTAGTACAGAGGCGGTAGAGGATTTATCCTGCGGCTTGTCCTTTGGAAGTTTAGGAGCGGTCTAGAGACTGGACCTAGGTGACCTTAGTTCTAGGGTTGCTTGTGCATCTTAGGGAGATTTGTATTGAGTCCCACTTTTTCAAAACAAGCCAATTTTAAATCACACACACGCTGCCACTTGCACTAAACCCGCTTAGTGCATGCTCGGCTGGACACGGGATCCTAGTGCCCGTCTTGTCCGCGTTCCTGCTATCGACGCCGAAGTCGGTACTTCTTCATCTTCTTTTCCCCCACCACACACGACCGAGATGGACGACACTCCATCAGATTATAACACCACGCTGCCACCGCCCGTAGGTGCGCAGAATCCACCGTGCATCTCTCTCCAAGAGAGATGCTATCCTATTCGTGGTCCCCTTCCTACTTGTATATCTCTTCTACCACCTACCGGGATAATTTCGAAATTAAACCCCACTACATCAATCTGCTGCCCAAATTTCACGGGCTTGAATCGAAAGACGCATACGTTTTCATTACCAAATTCGAAAATGTATGCGCAATGATGGGTACTTCACAATTGACTTTAGATGCTATGCGCTTACGTCTTCTTCCATTCACACTGTGCGACTTGGCAGAAAAATGGCGTTACAATACTGCCGCACACTCTATCACTAATTGGGATGAATTCGTAATATCATTTCTTAAGAAGTTTTACCCAAACCATAAGATTGCCCGTGTTAGAAGCGAGATCAACCAGTTCACCCAGCTTCCCAATGAACCATTTTGGAAGTGCTTTGAACGTTTCAAAGATCTGCTTGTCCAATGTCCTCATCATGGAATCAATAGATGGGATTTATGCCGAATTATATATGAGGGCATTAATCCAGCGACAAAGCAGATGCTTGAAACAATGTGTCAATGCAATTTCATGTCTAAAGATGACGGTGAAGCATGGAAATATCGGGAAGATCTCGCAGAAAACACTTTGCAGTGGGAAAGCGTAAGACCACCTTCATCTAGGGGAGGTATTCACCAGATCGATGTTTCCATCGCAGTGAAAGCCGAAATGGCAGCGATGCAGAAGAAACTCGATGCTATTGAGAACAAACTTTCATCAGTCTCCCTAAATTAGGTCACGCTTCCTAAGACCGTATGTAGTTGTGGTTCGGATCCTTCACACTTAACGGAAGAATGTCCTATGAATGCATCGTTTCAAGCTAATGCTGCTTTTCAGCAGCGACCTAGAAACGACCCTTATTCTTCCACATACAATCAAGGATGGAGGAATCATCCTAACTTTGCTTGGAATCAAAACCAACAAAAAAATTATTAAAGACCTCCTCCACAGCAACCACAACCACAGAATCAGCCCCCCTTTCAGTCACAGAATTTACAAAATCCGGCTAACATTTCTACACCACAAGTGGCCAGTACTGACAACTAACTTGAACAAACTTTGGATATGTTCATGAAACAATCCATGCAATTGTCGGCTGAGATGAAGTCTTCTATTGATACCATAACGAAAAACTCCGCCTTCCATGGTGAGAGTATTAAATCAATAGAAAACCAAATCGCACAGTTAAACGCCGCAATGAGTGCGAGAGAGAAAGGGAAACTCCCATCTCAACCCATACCTAATCCGGGCCACTCACAAAGTTATAATGTGAGTGCTGTTACCACGTTGAGATCGGGAAAAGTGCTGAAGAACCGAGTGGAAGAGCAATGTGATGATAGTGACACCAATGATACCCCAGCTTCTTCTTCTTTCCCTAATTCGTCTAATCTCCCACCTTCACCCGAGCCTATTCTCCGTTTTCCCCAAGGCTCGAACATTTCGCCGAATCTATCTAAGTCGATTCCCACTCCAATTTTGGGATCGAATCCATCCCCACAGTCTTCTCCACAAACGTTGGACCCAAAACTTATTGATCAAGCACCTTATCCAAACAGGTTAAAGGGCTACAGACCAAGTCCACAAATGGAGAAGATTGTGGAAATTTTTAAGCAAGTTAACATAAACATTCCTCTCCTACATGCTATTCAACAAGTTCCGTCATATGCGAAAATCCTAAAGGACTTGTGCACTAGGAAGAGAAAAGTTCAAGTACCTAAAAAAGTTTTCCTTGCGAGTAATGTGAGCACAGCTTTTACACAACAACTACCCAAGAAACGAAAGGACCCCGGAAGTCCTACAATTTCAATTTCTATTGGGGGTAAAAATATCAATCGTGCTCTACTCGATTTAGGTGCTAGTGTTAACTTGCTTCCGTATTCTGTTTATGAGCAATTAGGGATCGGAGAGTTAAAGCCTGCGCATTGCACTCTTCAGATGGCCGATCGATCTATCACCCAACTAAGGGGTGAGCTAGAGGATGTGTTAATCAAAGTCGGGGAATTCATATTTCCTGTAGACTTTATCGTTATTGATACACAACTTGTGGCAAACTCACGCAATCAAATCCCGGTGATACTCGGTCGACCCTTTTTGGCCACTTCCAACGCAGTAATCAATTATAGAAACAGCTCTATGACCCTCCTTTGGAAAGAAGTCAATTGAGCTTAACATTTACAAGTTAGGAAGTGAACCCTCCGAACCATATGCTCATGTGTGTTCTGTCGAATTAATGGATGTCGACAGCAGCGAATATGATCAACCTCATAATTCTGACTCTTTTCATATATTGTTGGTTGGCACGGACTCTTCCACCGAGTTGTCCGGGTCAACATCTAACGCTGATAAGGAACTTTTTATAGAGTCTGACGATTACCCCATTTTTTCTGATGACATTATTTTTCGGGGTATCGATGAAAGCTTTGAGGAAATTTTCGCTGATGAACTCGCATTTTTACAAGACACGGGTGTTGAGATGAATCAACTCCAAGATGAAGAAATTGGACCTCCACCCCTTCTTTTGGACAATCATGATAATGCGAGTAATCCATCATTACTATCATTGTGTCGTCTCTCCAAATTGAGACGCAATCCTTTTCCATTACACCTCTTATCACCGCCCCACTTCTTCACGTCGAAAGGTGACAAGTTCTTCCACCAACCTTGGTGCTTCATCGATAAATTTTTTGAATGGTTGGTGTTGACTTTTGGTCTTTGTAAGGCTTTACTTTGACCAATAACTCCCCCCCAATGATTTTAATTGCTTAACATTATTTGACTCAAGTTTGGGGAGGGGGATATTTTGGCTCTTGAAAGAAAATGCTTTTTACAAATTTGTGAGCCAAAAATAAGTTTGGGGGAGGATTTCACTTGCATATATTCTTGCCCCCATTAATAATTTTCTCCCAAGTCTACAGGTTTTTGAGCTTAACGGATGACATCAGTGAGGACACTGCTGTAAACAGGTTTGGGGAAGGTTTGTACTTATTTACACATACTTTGCATTATACTATATATAAGCACAAAAAAAAAATTTGATAATAAAAGAATAGAAAGTGAAAAATTATATATGAAAGATAGGAATAGTTTAAGAAAACCAAGAAAATTAGATGTTTTCTTAAACGAACTAGTAATAAGTAGTTATGAGCTGTTGTCCCAAGGGTTAGTAAGATGAAGGAAGTCACTAATCTGAGGATAAAAATAAGTCTGAAAAATAGTCCCTATTCTGAAGCCAAACATTTGAATGTTGATACCCTACTATATGCACTTACACACGTCTTGAAACTCGGGATAGTAGAGGATACCTTGAAATGCTCCTGTCTAAAAGCCAAAGTATGAAGGAAATGAAAAAAAATGAAGAAAATATAAAAATGGTGAAAAGAAAAAAATGAACACTGGTTTTGTATCGCCAAGGCAGCAATAAAAAAATATAGCGAGGGTGCCTCTTCACCTAGTGCCCTAAGGCCAACTGGTCTGAGAGTCACTGCTAAGCCTTAGGTGGTGCAAGACGAGGAAAATATTATCACCTAATCTGCAAGCACATGAGTAATCGGTCGGTTAGTACCTCAAGAAGTATTAACGGTCGCATGAAAAAGTGTGAGCAAACCTAAGTATTAAGTATTCATCAAGTTAAAAAGTAATAAGGTAGATGGACAAGAGTATGATAGCTTGAATTGAATTCTCCGAGTGTAGGGATTTCTATACACACACGTAGGGGTATATGATCAATGTTTGGACGAAAGGTAGGAATGAAGAATAAAGACGATGTTTTATTGAGGGATAATGTGATTTCTAACATCTTTTCATGACTATTAAGATAGGGCTCATGACAACTGAAAAGCTGATATGATTGGAAACTCTTATTTTCAAAGTCTTTCTTTTATGGTTCTTATCTTTATATGTAAATTTCACCATCTCTCTTTTATTATAAGATTTTGTGGGTGTAATCCGCTGAAAACCCTCAGGAGACAACACTCCTCCTATTAGGGACACCTAGAAGTTTAACGGCTTGTTGCACGTGCTCAGTGCAATCGTGTCTGCCTACGAAAGTGTGCTTAGTTTTCTCCTTTCTTTTTCTTCTCTTGAATAAACTAGTTTGCTCGGGACGATCAAAGATAAGTTTGGGGGTATTTGTTCAGTTGATAAAACTGCACATTTGTTATTACATTTTTCCTACTATTTCTATACTAAAAAGGTCTTTATTATAATATATCATACATATGAGGGTTTATGTGTAAAAATACTATTTTCCATGTGTTGATATATTATAATTAGAATTTGGTAGGAAAATGTATGCAAATAATATCATTGACCTAATCATAGTAGAACTAAGTCTACTAAATATTATTTAAGTTGTTGTGCAGAATTTTCAGGTCTTAAATCAATAAAATCAAGTTGTTAAAGCGAACCTGCCTAATTAAGAAATCAAAATGAAGAAATCAAGTATGGCAGCAACTACGAGAAGATTTCAAAGATCCAAAGCTTCTAGAAATTGCCACATGTCACAAGAAGAGAAACCACAAAAAGAAGATCAAGGGATAAGATCATCAGGCCGCGGATCCGCGGCCCGAGCCCCTTTATGCCGCGGATCCGCGGCAAGTAAGAGGAGTTAGGGTCTGCACTTTTTGGGGGTGAATTTTTGCTGTTAACTTCCAATTTTTGAAGCTAAATTTCTGGCCTTTGGGGCTATAAATAAAGACCGAGAGCCTCTTGGAAAAATTATCAAGCCGACGAGATCACGAAGCCCCAGACGCTCACGCATCCAGGCTGATCATCAACTGTTCGTCTACCTCCTTAGGAAAGATCGAGAAGCAACTAGTTTTGTAATCATTTTCTACGGAATAAAGTGTAGATTGTTCAAGTTGATTAATAAAGGTAGTTATTTTATTTAATTCTTTTGCATTTTACATTATGTTTTCCCTCTCTATCTTTTCATCTTCTTCTCCCAACATGCGTGAGTAATTCTCCGCTTGTTAGGGTTCGTAGGATTAGGGTAGGCTAATGGATGATGAACATCCCTAAACCCTTTTTAAGTCCCATAAAGTTTCTGAACTTTACCAAAAGAATCATTAACATCTTAATCGGGCGCACTAGCAATTCTTTGCTAGTTCCGACCGCGATTAGAGATTAGATTAATGATTGGTTTGGTAAAGGATAGATTTGAACGGAGTTCCGTGTCGAGATAAGGGTTAAGAGTGGGATTCCTTTTCCCTCCGGAAACCCTAATCTACACGCATCACCGTCATTCTAGTTTTAAATCTATTAAAGGATAAAAATGGTAACTTTTAATTAATCGTCCATGACTACTAAATCCTAACGAACCCTACAAGCCCTCTTATTATATTATCTACATCCCTAAAATAATCTAGATCTATATTTTGCATTCTTGCTTAACGTAGATCTAGAAACCATTCTACAATATTCTTTATCCCTCATCTCTTTCTCAACACATCTAAAGTAAGAATAAAAGGTTCCACGTTTCCCTGAGGACGACCCGTACTCACCTCGGTCAAGCTATGCGCGACACCGTTCTGATTGTGGTTAACTACTAAACACACTTTTTCGTTCCAATCATCCATCTTTGTGTAACTTGTTTAGTCTTGTTTCGTTAATATAACCAAGTCTACAGTGCCCAAGAAAAGCTTCATTTATTTCTGAAAGTTTTCTTTTATTAGTGTGTTGTATGGTAAAAACTGTGTGTTGATTTAGGACGTATATCCCGTTATTAAGCGTACCAAACCCAACCAACATTTGATTCAGGTGAATGTTCATAACATTTTTCTGCAATACAAAATTATATCCTTCATTGTCTAACAAAGAAACGGATACTATATTACAAAGCATACTAGGTACATAATAACATGGGTTCAAAACCAATATACACCCAGATGGCAACCCTAAGTGATACTCTCCCACTGCAACTGTATGTACATTGGAACTATTTCCAACGCGGAGAGTATGGTCACCTGTCTTGAAAACCTTGCTATTCCTCAGCCCCTGCATAGAATTGCAAATGTGAGTACCTGAACCGGTATCTAATACCCTGGAAGCAGAGTTTATTGAAAAACAGTTTTCTGTCACAAACACACCTGAAGCGGAAGCATCCCCATGCTTCTTCTTGAGATCTAAGTACTCCGTGCAGTTGCGCTTCCAATGTCCTGTTTTGTGGCAGTGATAACATTCCCCTTTCTCCGATTCTCCAGCTTTAGACTTGTCCTTCCCCTTAACCTTTTTAACTCCACGCCTAGGCTTGGTGGGCTTCTTCTTTATCTTTCCCTTGGCCTTAGCCTTTGGGCGAGAAGAGAAAGATTGCCCAACACTCAAAACGGGAGTTTTCACTGATTTCAGTGTGCTCTCTACACTCCTTAACATATTAAGGAGTTCAGGTAGTTCCTTCTCCATGTTGTGCATGTTGAAGTTAACTATAAATTGAGCAAAGGTGGAGGGGAGAGACTGCAGAATAATATCCGTATATTGTTCATTGTCCATTGTCCATCCAAGGTCCTCAATCTCTTCAATGAGAGCTATCTTCTTCAGAACATGGTCTCCTACTGGTGTGCCAGGGACCATTCGCATCTGAAACAGTTTTCTTGATGCTTCGTATCGTAATACGCGGGATTGCTCTCCATACAACTCCTTTGAATGGAGGAATATGGCGTGAACGTCCATATTCTCGTGCTGCTTTTGATGCGTGTTATCCATCGATGCAAGCGCAAGGCATTTGGCCGTGGCACAGTCAGCGTCCCATGTCTTGCGGACTTCAATATCCGCAACTGAGGATTTTGGACCTGGGACGGGCGGGGCTGGAGCCGTGAGGACATATGATACCTTATCATAAGTCAAGGCAATGTTAAGATTCCTCAGCCTGTCTTTATAATTGGTCCCATTCAGTTTATTTTTATCTAGTAGAAGCTTCAGTCCTGTCACTGGTGTCTGCCATTAAGAGAGAGAAAAGAATACACTTAGCGAAAGCTCTTGCAAAGATAAGATTGGTTATTATCTTATCTAATCGATGTCACCCACTTCTTTAATCAAGTTTTTCTTTCAAACCTTAAAAAGAAAACTAGCCAGGATTAATTACAGTCTACAACTTCGCTAACCGTTCAGCCAGGCCAGTGTCGGTACTTGAGGGAGGTTCCCCGTGCTTTCGCACGGACCTAATTAATATAAACCTCGTCTTCCCAGAGGTGTAGCCCCGTTAACACCTTTCTAGACACCTAATGAGTTAGCTAATTGTAAACTGCAAAACTCTCCTAGGAGCAACTATTGTCCACAGTGGGATCGGGATCCAACCATCATATGGAAGGTATGCAATCTCATTGCAAATTTCAACTATTGAAATTCCCGATGTGGTTTTTACCCCTAGTATCCATGACCTTAACTATGGTCAACAAATCATAAGCACCAGTCAAGTTTTGCCCGTCATTTCTTGATTAATTAGACCCACTCACATGACCCTTAACTATGGTCAACAAAGTCGCATGAATGTCCTAATTAATCTGCATTATATGCAGTGTAGGAAGACATCACTAAGCTATCGTACACTACGCCTTAACTATAGTCAACAAACGTAGCACGAATACTAAGTACTCTACTTCCTAAAATGACGGAGGGTTGCGGATGATTTTTAAGAAAATCTTTAACGCTTTGAACTTGATATCGTCGTAGAATCAAATGCTTTTCAAAAGGAGTGGCTTGAGCTCCGCAGTTTTGAAATGTAGCTTTTTCATAAAGAGCCGAGTGGTTTTCAAATCCGATTCTACAACATCTTTTTAGGTTTATTTTCTTTACATTAATCATATTAATGTTGCCCCATCATTTAAGTCCTTAAGCCAACCACAGAAAAGAAACAAAAATACAACGTACGCTTATGCCATCCGCATTCGCCGCTGTTAGTGTTTATGCCCTAGAAGGCCATTACTGTATCATACTAGCTTGTATATTACTTAATGGAAGCTTGGGATATTCACATGTATATAACAGTATTGCTAAACATGGTAGTATGCTACTTGGTTTTTCTATCTTAATATGTGAGTGTACGTATTGATAGAGCTCTTAGGATCTTGCTTGTCTACCAGCGTTGTGATGGCAGTCACACTAGTGGGGGCTGGGTAGTCTACAAGCACATCCTTATTCAGGTCCCTGGTCGTTGGATTATCGAGACAGAGCATCGATACTCCGGAGTAGACTGGTGTGTACGCTTCTCATCCCAGTTGGGGAGATGGTCTGTCCCACAGCCGTCAGTACGTCGTACTGGAGATAGTATACAGGTGCTCGTTAGGTTACGGGTACACCGGACAGGACTCACAGGGAACTGTTGGTTGGTTTGATACCAGTCGTCAGTGAACAGTTCCCAGGTGACATGAGTACAGCGTAGTCCGCAGACTTGACACTGCTACTTCGCCTCGAGTGTGTCCCACTGTTCTTAGATTGCTACCCTACCACGGCTCAAAGGAGCCGTGCAAACAGGTGGCAGTTGGGTGCAGTCCCGAGCACTTGGAGGCAGTGGCGGTTAGACAGGATTCGTCCCTCCCGGTATTGGGAGTAGATATCGTGCTGTGTCAGAGAGCCATTACGCAAAGTCCCTGGCCAGGGCAAGCGAGATTTGCTGGTAGGTTCCAGTAGTTTCTCAGGGTGTAATGGACTTCTCTCCGACACGACTTATACCGCTATTAGGGGACTGACGCTTGCCGCCCCCCTAGGCCCGATATGCGATAGTCTTGGATGAACGGACCGGACTGTATGGAGATTGTCACATCAGACTCAGTAGGAGTTCGGATGGGTTTACTCATCGGCCTTCTTATCGACAACTACCTGGGGACCGTTACGTACAGCTAGTGCCACTTGCGGTCTGTGGTTAAACCCACTGCCAGCGTAGTAGTCGAGTCTCTAGAGTCCCACACAGAGAGTTTCCTACTCCAGGCGAAACGATATAGAGGTTGCATGGTTTTGCGACAAAGGGTTCGGACGCATACGTGCGTTTACGCGCGTACGACTTTCGGACAGTTTTTACCAGTCGGCTTTGGTTTAAGCCAGTTACTGGTATCCGGTTATTGGATTTATACAGTCTAAAGTTTTTCCGTATTTTTACGGATCGGAGGGGCGTTCTCGTAATTACTTGAGAAGCTTCTAGAAGATGTGACTAAGGAGGTTTCTTTTGGATAAGAGAGTGAGTCATGGTGGTGATTCATTCACTTCATTAATGCACATTTATTGCTTAATGACTCATGCTAATGAATCACCACAAGATATTTTATGAAGCATGCTTATTCATTTCCTTTATTGATTATTCTAAAATAAGAATGCTTCATAATATTATGATACACTCTCTCTCTTCTCTCATTATCTTATCTCACATTCTCTCTCCTCAAGCTCTCATCTTCAAACCCTAATCCTTAATCCTCATGTGTTGAGATCAAAGGATTAGTTAGACTAAACAATCCATAACCTTCACTCTTTATCATCCTTTCATCTTTGATTAGCAATCAAAGTTGATTAGTTACCTCAAGTTAGAGGTTTAGCTTGGTGTTTTGCTCTCGGGTGGATCGTCTACTACCTAGAGAAGGTCGAGGAGAACAAAGGAGGACGTAAAGAAGAAGGACCGGTTTCATTAGGTATAATCCCTAATCACTTGTGAAAAGAAACTCATAAGATACGGTTATTTATAGTTTAGCTTCGATTCAAGCGGTTAGTCGATGTTCGTTGTTTAAACTTGATTGTTTTTGAAAATTCCGCCTCCCCATAAGTACTGGGGTGAAGTACATCGACTTAAAGTGGTATCAGAGCCTCGCTAAACACTAAATAACTTAATCGCAAATTTGTACGAATTTCGAACGAAAAAACGAAGCCGGAAAACCCTAATTCTGTTTAGTTTCTGTCGAACTTAAAATGAAGTCCTAAAATTTTTCTGGTGTGTTCAGAGAGCTTGACATGACCACAGGAGAACACCCAAGAAATTCGAGCCCATGATTCGACTAAAGCGCCGCGGAAGGGCGGCGGATCCCACCGATCCGCCGCGCTTCCGCGGCCGAGTTGCCGAGTCATGAGCTCATTTTTCATGGGTGGGTCCCCTGAGATATTTGGGGTTTTCTGGAATATTTAATTATTTCTCAGGTTACTGTTTAACAGAGCAGATTTTGGAGCAATATTGATGTTGTTTATTCGATCAAAAAGTACAGTATTTGCGTATTGGATTATATCTGTGATTGTTTAATGTGTTCGTAAACCTCCCCCAACTGCTAGTATGTCGGTTGGCAGGGGGTTGCACATTTCTGAAATGGTAATATCTGTTTGTGCATATAAACTGTATTGGACTGTTGTGGTGTATAGCCGGGGTTCGCAATGGGTTATCGTTTAATTCATTTGTTGTAAATGTAATTTGTTGTAATATTATTTTCGCGGGGCACTTCCAGGTTGCGGTCGTAGCCACCGTTGTATTATTTCATTTTACTGTTTTTGCTCCTAGGACTGACCCAAGGTGGGGTACACAAACTGCCGGGCGGGTAGTTTGCCGTACCCGTAGGGGTCGAGGGTGGGGTAACGGCTATTCATCACAACTGTGTAATCTGTCTTTTCTTGCAGGCTCAAAAGAAATACAGATTGCTTGCAAATCCAATATTGTTTATCTGTGTTCTGGAATGAATATCATTGCGTCAGACGAATGTAAAATATCTATATTATGATAGCTATTTAGACGCCACTTATGTTTTACACCCGCGCTAGCCCAGCCCCCGCTCTGTCGTTAGTTAAGTAACCTAACGGGTGATGACGGGACCCCGTGGCGAATGCGGATGGCATAAGAGGACGTTGTATTTTCGTTGTTTTCTGCAATGATAGGTTAATGATGGGACGCATTATCTGTAATGCAAAGTAAAACAAACCAAAGTTTAAATCGTTGGAACAATTTAAAAGAAACCACTCGGTTATATTTTAAAACAGATATTTTTAAATGCGGAGATTTAACCACTCCTTTTAAAAGCTATCAGGTTCCTTCGGTTATATCAAGTTCACTACGTTCACGGTTTCGCCAAAACCAGTCGTAGCCCTCCGTCATTTCTTATGAATGGTCAGTAGTATTCAAGCTATGTTTGTTTGGCCCTTAGTCAAGACATAGTGTTTGGTAGCTGCTAGGGTATTCATTTGTTGCATAGATAGATGAGTTGGTTTGGGACAGTCGTATTACTTTGTTTGGCCCTTAGTCAAGAGTATACGGATGGGTTCAAATCAACAGGATAATGATGGGCAGAACTTGACATGTGACTTATGATTTGTTGGCCCTTAGTCAAGATCATAAGAGCATGGGGCAAAAATCCATATCGGGAATTTCTAAAGAAACTGAAATTTGCAGAGAGATGCATACCATTTGGAGTTTGATGAATGTTGGTAGGATTCCTTCAACATTATCATACGATGATATTTGGATCCCGATCCTACTGTGAGTATATGCTACTTATCAGGATATTCGTCGCTTAACGATCAATGCTATAAACCTAGTAGGTGTCCAGAAAAGTGTCAGCGGGGTTACGCCCCCAGAGAAAAGAGGTTACTTAATTAAGGAACTTCGCGAAAGCGTTGGAAAACCTCCCTCGAAGTATCGACACCGGCCTGGCTGAACGGTTAAGCAAGTATTGTACGGTGAGAATAGTCTTGGCTAATTCTTCTTTTATGGTTTGAGGAAGGATTCGAGAAACAGTGGGAGCCATCCAGTTTAGATAAACTAAAAACCACTCTAAACTTGCAAGAGCATCATGCTAAAGAGTTTTCTTCTCTCTCTCCTAATTGCAGCGACCCTGAAAATGACTGGACTTAAGTTACTTTTAGAGAAAAATATACTGACAGGGCCAAACTATAAAGATTGGCTGCGGAATGTCAAGATGGCTTTGACCTATGACAAACTGGGGTACGTCCTCACCGCTACGGCACCTGCTGTCCCTGGTCCCAAATCCAGTAATGCGGATAAGGAAATCCGCAAAACCTGGGATTTAGATTGCGCGAGAGCCAAGTGCATCGTGCTTGCCTCGATGAACAATGAACATCAGAGGAGGCACGAGGATATGTCCTTAGATGGCATATTTCTCCATACAAAGGAACTTTATGGAGAGCAATCTCGTATAGCAAGATACGAGACCTCAAAGAAATTGTTTCGAGCGAGGTTGGCTGTCGGGTCATCGGTAGGTGAACATGTCCTACAGATGATTGGCTATATAGAAGAGCTCGCAGACCTTGGGACGACTTTGGATAATGAGCTCTATACAGACCTTGTTCTCCAGTCCCTTCCTCCCACCTACGCCCAGTTTATCCTCAACTTCAATCTTCAAGGAAAAGAAGTTGAACTTGCGGAACTCCTGAACATGTTAAGGAGTGCAGAGGGCACCTTGCAGAAGGCAAGGGAAACACCCGCTATGTTTGTTGGCGGTGCATCTTCTTCCGGGTCCAAGGCTAGGGCCAAAGGAAGGAAGAAGAAGGCCGCACCCAAACCTAGAGGAGGTGTTAGTAAGGTGAGAGGGAAGGGAAAGCAAAAGAAAGCAGTACCGATAGTTGGCCAGGATGAGTGCTTCCATTGTCACAGGAAAGGGCACTGGAAGAAGGATTGCAAGGCGTGGAACGCCAAGAACCAGGAACCGAAGCAGGCTGTGGCTTCGACTTCAGGTGTGTTTGTAATTGAGAATTGTCTGTCGATCAACTCTACTTCCTGGGTATTGGATACCGGGTCAGGATCTCATATTTGCAATTCATTGCAGGCACTGAGAAACCGTAGAGTGCTGAAGGAAGGTGATATGATCCTCAGGGTTGCTAACGGAGCTAGCGTGGGAGCTGCGTCCGTCGGGGATTATCACCTAGGATTGACGAGTGGACACATTTTGGTTTTACATAACTGTTATTTTGTACCCAGCTTAACGTGTAATATCATATCAGTTTCCTTGTTATCAAATAAAGGTTATGATTTCACGTTTGTAAGAGATGTTGTCAACATCCACCTTAATCATGGTTTGATTGGGTCCGGTACTCTAAATAACGGCATATATGTGTTAAACCAACTCCAAATTTTCAATGTCCAGAACACACTAAAAAGAAAGTCTCCAGATTTAAATAAAGCTTTCTTATGGCATTGTAGACTGGGTCACATCAATGAGAGAAGGTTGACTAAGTTGCATAGAGAAGGATATTTGGACACGTTCGAATATCAAACTTATGACACTTGTCAATCTTGTCTCAAAGGAAAGATGACAAAGACTCCATTCACTGGACAAGGAGTAAGAGCGAGCGAGCTCTTAGGACTCATACACAGTGATGTATGCGGTCCAATGTCTACACATGCGAGAGGTGGTTATTCCTACTTCATTACTTTTACAGATGATTTCTCTAGGTATGGATATGTTTTCTTAATGAAGCATAAATCAGAGGCCTTTGAGAAATTCCTGGAATTCAAGAATGAAGCGGAAAACCAAACAGGCAAAAGTATTAAGACACTAAGATCTGATCGAGGTGGAGAATACTTAAGTGCCGAGTTCCTAGGTTACCTAAAAGAGAAAGGAATTCTCTCTCAGCTTACTCCTCCATACACTCCACAGCACAACGGTGTATCGGAGAGACGGAATCGAACCCTATTGGATATGGTACGATCCATGATGAGTAATGCTGAGTTACCGCGATCTTTCTGGGGTTATGCGCTAGAATCAGCGGCATATCTTTTGAACCAGGTTCCAACCAAGACTGTGCCTACCACACCATATCAGATGTGGAGTGGGAAGAAACCCTGTCTAAAACATTTTAGGACATGGGGGTGTCCAGCTTTTGTAAAAAAGCAGCATGTGGACAAGCTCGAGGCACGCTCAGTACTGTGTAAGCTTGTGGGATATCCAAAGAACTCCAAGGGATATTATTTCTATTACGCAGAGGAACAAAAGGTTTTTGTTTCTCGTCATGCCCACTTCTTAGAAACTGAATTTTTAGAAAATCAGAAGAGTGGGAGCGAAGTAGAACTGGAAGAAATTCCAGAACCACAAGCTGTTGCTGAAAGTTTGGTAGAACCAGAGGTTCAAGAAGAACAGAACATTCCCGCACCCCTCCGCAGGAGTAGTAGGCCGTCTCATCCGCCTGAGAGATACTACGGTTTTCTCATAGACGGGGATAGAGAGGATTGCATCATAGATGATGATGAACCTACTGACTTCCAGCAAGCCATCCAGAGCGGCGACTCGGTACGATGGCTAGATGCAATGCGGACCGAGATGGAGTCCATGTACACCAACAAAGTATGGACTTTGGACTTTGCTCCAGATGGGGTAAAACCCATAGGATGCAAATGGATCTTCAAGAAAAAGATTGGTGTAGATGGACAGGTGGAAACCTATAAGGCTAGACTTGTTGCAAAGGGTTTTCGTCAAAGACCTGGTTTGGACTATGACGAAACTTTTTCTCCAGTGGCTATGCTCAAATCCATTCGGGTCCTTCTTGCCATTGCTGCCTTCCATGATTATGAAATCTGGCAGATGGACGTAAAGACGGCTTTTCTGAATGGAAATTTAGAAGAGAGCGTCTATATGGATCAGCCAGAGGGTTTCAATCAGAGTGGGAGCAGCGGGAAAGTATGCAAGCTGCTTAAGTCCATTTACGGACTAAAGCAGGCATCGCGGAGTTGGAACATCTGCTTTGATGAGACAGTCAAAGAATATGACTTTATCAAAAATCCAGATGAACCGTGCATATATAGTAAAGTTGTGGCCAGAAGTGTCGTATTCCTCGTCTTGTACGTGGATGACATTCTATTGATAGGAAATGACATTCCTATGCTACAATCTGTCAAAGGATTCTTGTCACACAGGTTCTCCATGAAAGACCTGGGTGATGCCTCTTACATTCTGGGGATCCGGATCTATCGTGATAGATCCAAGAGGATGTTGGGACTTTCGCAGTCCAGGTATATCGACACTGTACTGAAAAGATTCAGTATGGAAGATTCTAAGCGCGGTAATCTACCGGCTTGTCACGGAATCACCCTCTCCAAAGAGATGTCTCCCAAGACTGATTTGGAAAGGGAACGCATGTCTATTATACTCTACGCTTCTGCGGTAGGCTCTATAATGTATGCGATGTTGTGTACCAGACCAGATGTAGCTTACGCACTAAGCGTGGTAAGCCGGTATCAGTCAGACCCAGGGGAGAAACACTGGATAGCAGTAAAGAACATTCTCAAGTACCTGAGGAGGACTAAGGAGATGTTCTTGGTTTACGGCGGAAAAGACCTCAGGTTGGAGGCCTTTGCTGATTCCGGCTTCCAGAGTGATAAGGACGATTCCAAGTCCATGTCGGGTTATGTCTTTACCCTCAATGGAGGGGCGGTGTGCTGGAAGAGCTCCAAGTAGGACACCGTTGCTGACTCGACGATGGAAGCGGAGTATATAGCTGCTTGCGATGCCGCAAAAGAAGCAGTCTGGATGAAGAAGTTCCTAACAGAACTTCAGGTGGTTCCTACCATAGTTGATCCAATACCTCTGTATTGCGACAACAACGGAGCTATAGCTTTAGCGAAGGAACCAAGGTCCCATCAGAAGTCCAGACACATCTTGAGGCGGTATCACCTGATCAGGAAGATCATTGATCGTCAGGAGATCGAGGTTCGGAGAGTTGCTTCAGAAGAGAACATTGCTGATCCATTCACGAAGGCCCTTCCTCAGATTCAGTTCGAGAGGCTGCTCGAGATCATTGGTCTGCGATATGCCAGTACATGGCCCTAGTGCAAGTGGGAGATTGTTAGTGTTTATGCCCTAGAAGGCCATTACTGTATCATACTAGCTTGTATATTACTTAATGGAAGCTTGGGATATTCACATGTATATAACAGTCTTGCTAAACATGGTAGTATGCTACTTGGTTTTTCTATCTTAATATGTGAGTGTACGTATTGATAGAGCTCTTAGGATCTTGCTTGTCTACCAGCGTTGTGATGGCAGTCACACTAGTGGGGGCTGGGTAGTCTACAAGCACATCCTTATTCAGGTCCCTGGTCGTTGGATTATCGAGACAGAGCATCGATACTCCGGAGTAGACTGGTGTGTACGCTTCTCATCCCAGTTGGGGAGATGGTCTGTCCCACAGCCGTCAGTACGTCGTACTGGAGATAGTATACAGGTGCTCGTTAGGTTACGGGTACACCGGACAGGACTCACAGGGAACTGTTGGTTGGTTTGATACCAGTCGTCAGTGAACAGTTCCCAGGTGACATGAGTACAGCGTAGTCCGCAGACTTGACACTGCTACTTCGCCTCGAGTGTGTCCCACTGTTCTTAGATTGCTACCCTACCACGGCTCAAAGGAGTCGTGCAAACAGGTGGCAGTTGGGTGCAGTCCCGAGCACTTGGAGGCAGTGGCGGTTAGACAGGATTCGTCCCTCCCGGTATTGGGAGTAGATATCGTGCTGTGTCAGAGAGCCATTACGCAAAGTCCCTGGCCAGGGCAAGCGAGATTTGCTGGTAGGTTCCAGTAGTTTCTCAGGGTGTAATGGGCTTCTCTCCGACACGACTTATACCGCTATTAGGGGACTGACGCTTGCCGCCCCCCTAGGCCCGATATGCGATAGTCTTGGACGAACGGACCGGACTGTATGGAGATTGTCACATCAGACTCAGTAGGAGTTCGGATGGGTTTACTCATCGGCCTTCTTATCGACAACTACCTGGGGACCGTTACGTACAGCTAGTGCCACTTGCGGTCTGTGGTTAAACCCACTGCCAGCGTAGTAGTCGAGTCTCTAGAGTCCCACACAGAGAGTTTCCTACTCCAGGCGAAACGATATAGAGGTTGCATGGTTTTGCGACAAAGGGTTCGGACGCATACGTGCGTTTACGCGCGTACGACTTTCGGACAGTTTTTTACCAGTCGGCTTTGGTTTAAGCCAGTTACTGGTATCCGGTTATTGGATTTATACAGTCTAAAGTTTTTCCGTATTTTTACGGATCGGAGGGGCGTTCTCGTAATTACTCGAGAAGCTTCTAGAAGATGTGACTAAGGAGGTTTCTTTTGGATAAGAGAGTGAGTCATGGTGGTGATTCATTCACTTCATTAATGCACATTTATTGTTTAATGACTCATGCTAATGAATCACCACAAGATATTTTATGAAGCATGCTTATTCATTTCCTTTATTGATTATTCTAAAATAAGAATGCTTCATAATATTATGATACACTCTCTCTCTTCTCTCATTATCTTATCTCACATTCTCTCTCTTCAAGCTCTCATCTTCAAACCCTAATCCTTAATCCTCATGTGTTGAGATCAAAGGATTAGTTAGACTAAACAATCCATAACCTTCACTCTTTATCATCCTTTCATCTTTGATTAGCAATCAAAGTTGATTAGTTACCTCAAGTTAGAGGTTTAGCTTGGTGTTTTGCTCTCGGGTGGATCGTCTACTACCTAGAGAAGGTCGAGGAGAACAAACGAGGACGTAAAGAAGAAGGACCGGTTTCATTAGGTATAATCCCTAATCACTTGTGAAAAGAAACTCATAAGATACGGTTATTTATAGTTTAGCTTCGATTCAAGCGGTTAGTCGATGTTCGTTGTTTAAACTTGATTGTTTTTGAAAATTCCGCCTCCCCATAAGTACTGGGGTGAAGTACATCGACTTACAGCCGCAATGTTCCGTTATGCACCGTTAGGTTACTTAACTAACGGCATAGCGGGACGGGACTAGCGTGGGTGTAAAACATAAGCAACGTCTACTATATATCTCATATATAATATAGCATTCGTCTTAGATATCACATCACAGTATACAGGCAGCAGAAACACAGATATGATAATATAGGATATACTAGGACGTCCGTATTTTAGTATTTAGCCAACAATAGAAAATACGGATTCCACAGTCGCGATGAATAGCCAAGCCCACACCCCTAGACCCCTATGAGAGTGGCAAGCGACCCTGCCAATTCTGGAGTTTAGGAGACCCGGTCTCGACTCCTCAAGATGGCCTCCCTCTGAACCCCAGAACCCGGTCACTCGTGCTCCCCTCCTTGGGTCTATCCTAATGCAGAAAAGTAAATAATATACAACACTGGTGACATCATCCTCAACTCGGAAGTGCCCCAAATAAAATAATATTACATTACATTTGAATTTTACATGAATGAAAAGAAAACTCTCATCTCACATCAAACCCCCCGGCTATTCAATCACGACAATCCTACATGTCAAATCTCAGCAACACATAATATGACATCAACGTAAGTAAGTATGCGTACCCCGATTGTCGTTGATGTATAGCAACGAAACCGGCGAAATACCACATACTACACTTACGGTCACAGAGAAATAAAATGAAAAACTACAACGATTGGAATCGTAACAGCCTTTAGACAACACAAACCCGGAATATCACATATACAAGATTTCATGCCTAACAATGTAAAGCTCGCATTTCGGCCTCATCCATGAGAACACCTTTTCAAAACAAGCCGGATAATTCAACAAGATTTCCGATTGTTGCCGAGACCGAACTGCTAGATTTACACGCAACAAACAAATTTGTAGATTCCAATTATTGTATCAAATATTAATAAACTAGGCGACGTTAAAACATTCGATCGAACGATTGAAAACCCAAAGACTACTCAGAAAGCTCAACACCTGAGCAGATTTAAAAAATACCAGTAACTGCACAAAATACATACGGGCCTGCACAAGAAAATAAGGCCCATAACTCTCCTACTGCGCCGCGGAACCGCCGCAGAAAGGCCACTATGGCCGCGGTTCCGCGGTAGTACGGATGAGTCAGGGCGTCTTACTTCTTGTGGGCCCATAAAATACCCTGTAGAATATTTTAAGTATTTTTAATTTGAAAAATTCCAGGTTTTAGAAAAATTTCCAGAGAGCACCCTCCGGGCGTCGTGTTTCGTTCGTTCGAGGTTTTTAACGTCGTCTAGGTTACCCTAAGGCTCTAGCTTGGCTCTGATACCATGAAAGGGTTCCTACAGCACCACTTTAAGGGTTTGGAGGCATCACACATGCCATATTTAAAATTTATATGGTGCTAGAGAAACAAACGTAAGGATCATGCTAGAAAAGCTAGGGTAACAAAACTATTACACAAACACAAGTAGTAAAAGCTAGGGTTTTGAGAGTACAACCTTTGTAGCTCCCTATGCTAGACTCCTTGGCTACTTGAGGGTTGGAAAAGGCTCACTTGAGATCCTCTAGGTCCACGACGATCCACCCGGAGTCCTCTTTGTCCAAGTTTGAAGCTCCACTAGATCAAGAGAAGAAGTAGAAGCTAACACTCTACATTAATGGGCAAGACTAGTGTAGAATGGTAATGTGGTTTGTTTTCTCACTTCAAAACCCTTACTTGATGACTCTTTTGCTCACAAGTGAAAGCTAGAGAGCAAGAGAGAAAGGAAGAAGAAGATGATGGCTTGTGAAGAGCTCAAGATAATGATAAGCTTATGTTAAAAATGAGAAATGAAAATATATATGTTTTCTCTTTCTCATTCTTAACCATAGTTATAAAATATCTAGATATTTATTTTGGATCAAAAATGGCCATAGAAATTAAATCATGGTTAAAGTAAAGGGTTAGTGCAAGAATAAAATATTAAACCATGATAACAATTTCCATTTCCATTTTTCTTTTCCAAAAAAAGAAATATCCATATATTTATAAATGGTGTGAGTCTTATATTTCCACCATCCACTATATCAACAACCATGATAGAATTATGTATGCATGTATGTGTTCATGCACATCCATATGTGCATGAATGAGAATAAATGCATACAAGCATGCACACAACAAGAAGACAAGAAAGGGTTTAAAGTGAGAAACTAATGGTCAATGATAAATCAACACTTGATTTAGCAAACCGGTCATATCACATACGACCCGACCAAAAGCAAACCGCCCGATTAATATACGGTATCTCATACGTATATTTTAACCGGGTCCACGCGCATATCTCATATGCGCACCACATCGTTTCGCCTGGACTAGGTAACTCCATTGTGGGACTCTAAGACTCGTCAATACGCCGGCAGTGGGTGATGATCATATCAAGCACCCCCAAGCCGCAAGCGGTCAGCCAAACGTAATGGCCACCCGGGTATTGAGCGATCAGAAGAAAACAAGAGAACCTGTCACAACTCCCGTCGAGCCAACCGGCAACACTACCGTACAGTCCGGTCTCTTCGTCAGATAAGCTGCATATCGAGTCTAGGGATAGTAACGTCAACCCCAATAACTCAATAAGTCATGCTGATGTATGGTCTATAACAGATCGAGAAACTACTGATAACACTTATCAGTAAATCTCAACAGCCCTGGCCAGGGACTTACTGATATAGCCAATCGAGCACAGCACAACATCAACTCCCAATACCGGGAGAGATGAAACCTTTCCTATCGCTCATCGCCTTCGTGTGTCTCGGGACTGTACCCAACGGACACCTGTTTGCACGACTCAGTAGAGCCGTGGTAGGGTGGTAATCAAAGTACAGTGGGAGAACACACAAGACTCTATGACGATCTCGGGTCTACAGACTAACCTGTACCAGTGTCACCTGAGAACTACTATCCGACGATAGATATAATTCCATATAGGAGTTCTCGGCGAGTCCGTCCAGTATACCCAGTCACCACTGAGCACCCGTATACGATCTCGATGTCAAACATCAATGGATGTGGGAACATCCATCGCCCATCATATGGGTCTAGTATCATATACGCTAGTCTATTCTGGTATATCGATGCCCCGTCTCGATACACCTACGACTAGGGACTTTTCAGGATATGCTTATAAACTACTGATGTCCCACTAGTATGGTCTCCATCATAATCATAGTAGTCAAGCCTATATCCTCAGGACTTTATCAACATGTATGAATGAATAAAAACATGATCAAGTAAAGAAGAACGAGATAGCATACTATCATGTCGAGCAAGAATGTTCACTGAATATATATATATATATATATATATATACATGTATATATATATATATATACATGTATATATATATATACATGTATATATATATATATACATGTATAAATACATCCACTATCATATAATGGCCTCTAGGGCATACATATATCCAACAGTCACTCCCGGTGAAGGGATCTCGACTCTTTCCTCGTAGAATGAGGTGTAGGATATTCCAATTGAATACCGCGATGCAAAGCAAAAAGTAATCGACTATAGTGAAGTTATTACCCTGACGCAAACCTCTGTCTAAGGGGTCACTCCCGATGAAGGGGTCTCGGCCCTTGCCTCGTCGAATGAGGTGCTGGGTATTCATAACCGAATACCTCTGTGCAAAACAAAAGAGAACGTCCTTGTAATAACAGGTTTTTGAAAATTGTTCCAACAACATCCTTTAGGTTTATTTTCTTTCATTAATCAAAATTAATGCGGTCCCATCAATATAATCTATCACACCAGAAAAGAACGAAAATATAATGTAAGTATATCCATCTGCATTCGCCACTGGGCCCCGTCATCACCCGTTAGGTTACTTAACTAACGACAGAGCGGGGGCTGGACTAGCGCGGGTGCAAAACATATACAACATCTACTGGTATATATATATAAGTATATACAACATGTTGGAGATAGTGCCCTCAGAGTCAATTATTGGATCATGTTCATATCAGATTTTTGCATTTTTATACCGCCCAATTTTTATCACATTGCTTATCGGTAGATACTCTTGAGCCGTGTTTGCTAGTAAAATGCAGGATACAGGTTCTCGGTTATAAAACGGTGAAATTCATGGAAAACACGACAAAATCCGGGTTCCTGCCAACCACTGAGAAAACACGGTCTCCGCTCTTCATCCGTATGTTGCCAGATACCAGTTTAAGAGACAAAATGTCAAATCAATGTCGTTTTCATGCACAAGGCTCAATGGCAGCACAAGATCCAAGAAATCTACGCGGAGCTCGAGACAATCATGACAAAAAAAAGTCCACATCAAATCACCTTTCCATCAACAGAAATTCTGGAAGAAATATGGAAGTATTTTCAGAAAACACATATGCCAAACTACAGAGAAAAGGAAACCAGGAAAGCCCAAAAAAAGAAGAGAGCCCAACTCCTCCAAATGGCCACGGATCCGCGGCCAATAGGGAGTATAGGCCGTGGATCCGCGGCCGTATGGTGGCGGCAGACAAACATTTTTTAGGGATATTTTGGTATTTTTGTTTGTGTTCTGGTGGTTCCCCTGGGTTTTCATTCTCTAGCCTATTAATAGCCCAGAACTTTGTGAAGGAAAGGGTCCATATTCTTGTATTCTCATTTTCTAGGTTTAGTTGTTTTCTTCTTCCTCTTCTCATCTCTTCTCCATTAAAACTTGTAATGAGCTTGGTGAGTGAAGAATGGTGAATAAAGAAGATCATTTTATTATCATGCTTGTCTTGCTCGTTCTATAATTGTTGTAATTTTAATTTGTTAACTAGTTGTTGTTATTTCTTGTTGTTTCTTTCTTTTCTCTTTTCCTTTATCATTAAAACAACCATGATGCTTACGCTTGATCCTTGCCAAGGTGAGGTCGCAAATAGCTAGTTGTTCTCTTCTAATCTCTTCTTTCTATCTTCCTCTTTTGTTTTGTTTTATTTTTCCATATCATGATGTGTGAGTAGTTTCATACTTGTTAGGGTAGGATAAGGGAAGTTTGAGAGAAGGAAATCTCTCTCACTCTTTCCTTGCCCAACAGCTTAATTCGACTCCCGTTAATTGAACTACAATCCGCTCCTTACGGCACCCTATCCTACATGATAGCGGTGATTCCGTAGTGAGACCGGTTGTGGTTGAATTAATCGGAGGTTATGGCTAAGAGCCAAGAACGGACGGACAAGCACCAAAAGGAAGAACTTATGCGTTGGAAAGCCTAGCTTATACTCGCAAGTTCCTTCCTAGTCGTGCCAATCCCCGTTGTTGCCGATTACCGTAACACCGATATTAAGAGGGGCAACGAAAGATGTGGAGACTCCTAACTCAAACTAACCTAATCCTAACCCTAACAAGCTCTCTTTACATATCATTTTACCACTTAATTAATCACAACAAAATCTGAAAAACTGGACTTAACTCGTTAAAGCACATAGAAAAAGATTCCCATCTCCCTGCGGATGACCCGTACTCAACCGGCTAGCTACAAGCGAAACCGTCTTGATTGCGGTATTTAACTAAAACTTGAACACGCAGAACCACTATCAATCAGATCACAGGCACGTGATTGCAATGATTGAGGGAGGACCTATACCGGTAGGACAATCTTACTCAAGATGATAGTATGCTATCTGGTTTATCTTTATCATCGTATACTGCTTTAGGTGACCTTACAGGTCACTATTGCATGTTGATAGAGCCCCTAGGATTCTTGCTTGACTGCCAGCAGTATGAGGGCGATCATATACGTGGGAGCTAGGGTCTATAAGCACATCCTTAAAAGGTCCCTAGTCATGGGAGTTTCGAGACAGGGCATCGATACTCCAGAGTAGACTAGTGTATACAGTCGAGACCCCGACGAGGGGCGATAGCCGATCTCACTAGCCACTGGTGTCATTTGGTTCACCTAAGATGTATACAGGTGCTCATTGGGTTATGAGTACACCGGATAGGACTCGCCGGGAACATGCTGGTTGGTCTTATACCTGACATCAGATAGCAGTTCCCTGGTGACATGTGTACAGTTTAGTTCATCGACCTAAGATCGTCATTTGTCTCGTGTGAGTTCCCACTGTACTTTGATTACTATCCTACCACGCTCAAAGGAGTTGTGCAAACAGGTTTTAGTTGGGTACAGTCCCGTGCCACATGGAGGCAATGAGCGGATCTGCAGGGGTTCGTCTCTCCCGGTATTGGGGGTGAGGTCGCGCTGTGTCTAGGAGAGCAATTACACGAAGTCCTTGGCCAAGGCAGGTGATTTACTGGTAGGTATTCCAGTAATATCTCAGGGTGTTATGGGCTACACTCCGACACGACTTGTACCGCTATTGGGGGTCTGACTTTTACCAACCCTCTAGGCCCGCCATGCGATGCTCATAGACGAATGGACCGGACTGTACGGATATTGTCACTGAGAGGCTCAGTAGGGTGTCAGGATGAGTTCGCTCATCGACGTCCCTTTTGGTCAATACCTGGTAGCCCGTCACGTATGGCTAATACCTATGACGTGCTAGTGGTTAAATCCACAGCCAAAGTATTGACGAGTCTTTAGAGTCCCCCATAGACCGTTTTCTCAAGTTTCTGGCGAAACGCTGTAGAGGCGGTATGGAGATATGGCAGGGTTCGATCTTATACATGCGGTATTGCACTGATCATGATTGGACGGATAATACTAGCGGACTTTGGTTTAAGCCGGATCCTAGTATTGTACAGTGTAGATTTTGTCTCTTTGCATTTGTATTCGGTCGGAATACAAATGCGTGTATGTATATACAGTCGCGAGGTTTTCCTGTAATTTATTACGGGATCAGTTTTTTGAAGTTGCCAGTTTGTATTCCATTTCGGCCAGTTTTTCTTTGTTCCTTCACGGCCGGACTTTTTATGATGGGAGGGGCTAATTTGCAAATTTGCAAATTAGCAATTGTGGAGGGTGTCTTTTGTGATTTGAGGCATTATGATGGGTATAGCATTATTAGATTCTCTTTGAGTCAATTCCTTTGCATTAATGAGATGGGCTTTGTGAAAGGATGTGGGTTGATGTTGGTGTGACTTTTTTTTTCTCATGATCACACATTTTCTCTTCTTCCTTTTGATTCCATTCTTTTTCTTCCTCCAATATAGAGGCCGGCCACAATTTGGGAAGAGAGAGGTTCATTTTTGGTGAGGTAAAATCATTCATCTCATTTTCTTGCTTGCAAAATTCCTAACACCTCTCCAAAGTTCATTTTTCCTTCTCCATCAAATGGCAACTTCAACCCTAATAGAGACAAACTGTTCTACACTAGCCTACAACATTTCTTGGGCACGTCGGCTTGCAAACTTCGTGCCCGAGTTGCCTCGGTCCAGAGGTGGGAGCCCGTAAAAGAACCCGGCGATGTGGTGCCCGTTCCGACGAGGAAATGAAGACCGGAGATTCCGCGAGGAGATCGGAGTGGAGGCGAAGACCGAAGGACATGGATCGCTTGGTATAGCTCTCTACCCCATTTTCTAGTTTGCTAGAGTTAGGTTAATGGCCCGATCCGGGATTTTAGTGCGCGGTGGTGCCGGTTTCTAGTTTTTAGAAAAGTTTCGTTTCTGCACTCCGGCGTCGGATTAACGGGCGGGGCGCCGCCGTGCACTTACACTGGTATCAGAGCCACGCCATTAACCTAGTCTAGCTTGCTCTAACATGTTTACAAGTTCGATCGAACGGATTTTCCAAAAACCGCGTTTCTTGTCACAGTTTCTGTCGAAATTTTTTAGTTGTCAAAAAAAATAATTGGTATGTTGCAGAAATGTGTGCAAGGTTTTCTGAGAACACTGAAGAAAATTGGTACCATGATGTTTCTGTAGCGCCGGGGAACCGCGGCAAAAACCCCCATTTTGGCCACGGTTCCGCCGCCGAACAGTGGCTTCACTGCACCAAATTTCTTCAGTGGGTCTCTGTCTTGAAAATGGGGTTTTTGGTATATTCTTTTTGGGCCTAGATTTTCTTTGAGTGCTACAGTAGTGCTTGGGGCCCACTTCAGTAGATTTGATCGATCGAAAATTTTAAACATGTTAGTTCACAGTATTTACATTATATCTGCGACCGTGAATGTCATTTGATCGGTAAATCCTGTCTAACTGCTATAGCCCTTTTAGACGGATTTGCGAACGTGGCATTCACGTTGATGTTCTGTGTTGTGCTGTGATGTTGCGGATTGGTCGTGGGGGATAGCCTGGATGCAATGGTAGTAAAGTTTTATTTTATATGTACATTTGATATTGCGGGGCGAGCGTCCGACATGTGGACTGCCGTCACTGCCTGTTTGTATATTATTCTTTTGGGGCACGACCGGGCTGAGGTCGATGTACCCGTTGTATGTATATTTTACTTTCTGTACTAGGATTGCCCCGCGGAGGGGTGCACGGGTAGCCGGGTTCTAGAGGGCAATGGGCCCGCATCTCATGGCTTTGAGACGGAGGGGGCTTCACTCTAGAATTGGCGAGCTATTCACCGCACTCGTAGGGGGTACAGGTTGACCCAAGGAGGGGTGCCCAAGTTACCGGATTCCGTGAAGTGCTGGATGGTCCATTCACGTTGTTGAAGGGGGCTGCCTCGCTTCAGTTTTTGGCGGGTAACTTGCCGCGCCCGTAGGGGTCTAGAATTTCATTGAACAGGCTATCCACACGACCAGGGGAACGTCGGGTTTCAGTAGCGGCTCTATGAAACCCGGGGATCCCAGATATCTGTATTGTTCTGTGATGCTTATTACATTTCTATGATGTTGCATTTTATCACGCCTTGAGCGAATATTATATATTGATATATATACTAGTAGATGTTGTATATGTTTTGCACCCGCGCTAGTCCAGTCCTCGCTCTGTCGTTAGTTAAGTAACCTAACGGTTGATGACGGGACCCAGTGGAGAATGCGGGTGGCATATACGTACATCATTATTTTCGTTCTTTATTGGTGTGATCAATTGATGGGACTGCGTTGATTCAGATCAATGCAAGCTAAACAAACCTATTCTGATGTTGTTGGAACAATTTTTCAAAAAGCTGTTATTGTAAGGACATTCACTTTTGTTTTGCACAGTGGTATTCGGTTATGAATATCCAGCACCTCAGTCGACGAGGCAAGGGCCGAGATCCCTTCACCGGGAGTGACCTCTTGGACAGAAGTTTGCGTCAGGGCAATAACTTCACTATAGTCGTTTACTTTTGCTTTGCATCATGGTATTCAGTTGGAATATCCTGCACCTCATTCTACGAGGAAAGAGCCGAGATCCCTTCACCGGGAGTGACCCCTTTAGCAAAGGTTTTCGTCACTATATTTTTATAAAGCTATCCAGTTCCTTCAACGATATCAAGTTCATTACGTTAAACGTTTTCGCCAGAAACCATTCATAGCCCTCCGTCGTTTCATATGGATAGTCAATAGTATTCAAGCTGTGTTTGTTGGCCAAAGTCAAGGCACAGTGATTGGTAGCTGTTGGGTATTCATATGCAGCATAGATAGATGCGTTGGTTTGGGACAGTCGTACTGCCTTGTTGGCCAAAGTCAAGGGTAGGTACGGGTGGGTTCAAATTAACCTGGAGAATGATGGGTAGAACTTGGCATGTGACTTATGATTTGTTGGCCAAAGTCAAGGTCATAAGAGTATGGGGTAAAAATCACATCGGGGGTTTCTAAAGAAACTGAAACTTGCCAGATATGCGCATACTTTCTGGAGTGTGATAACGTGAGCGGATTCCGTCACGTTATCATGCGATGATAGTTGGATCCCGATTCCCACTGATGAGTTGGTTTACTCCTCGGGTGATCCCGACTAATTCTTCTTTCAGGTTTGGGGAAGAATTTGACGTTACAGTGGGAGGTTTCCTGATTAGATAAAGTGATAACCATTCTGATCTAGATTAGAGTGCACGCTGAGTATTTCTTTTCTCTCTCTCTTTGGCAGCGACCATGGCCTGACCCTTGACTATGACTCAGTGACCAAGATTAACCGAACCTTCTTTAACACTGGCTTTTGGATTGTCAGAGTTGCAAACCTCATTGCCACTCCTACTTTTACCCTTTTCTCCAGGAGACCCCGTATTACTACGAACGTCCACTTCCATTGGATAAAACCATCGTATGGTTATATACGAACTCGAAGGAATTTATTCGAGGATGGTTTCCGGTTCTGGAGAAAACGAATAGGACTATTCAGTTGTCTTTTCCTTTTACCTTCTCTCAAGTTGCGAGTGCTCCTTGGATTAGGGCAGTACACCCATTACGCAAATTGGATAGTCTTCTTCCAAACCATAGGCAGGTGCCGACCGGTAGGGAATGAAGAAAACCAATTAGCCTAACGATGGTGTACAGAAGGTATTAAGTAAAGACATATAAAGGGATTAGTAAGAGGGCAAAGTAAATTGCGACTGCTATTCACGACCAAAACCAAGTATTTCATCGCCACTCCTACATCACCTTTGTATTTCTCCAGAACACTCCGTATCACTACGAAGATGCACAGTTTATTGGATATTCCATCGTATGGTTATATACGAACTCGAAAGGAACTTGTTCCAGTTCGGGGATGGATTCTGGTTCAGGAGAAATAGGAATAAGGTTTTATTCAGCTGTCTTTTATCTTCACCTTCTCTCGCATTGCGAGTGCTCCTAGGATTAGGACAGTACACCCATTATGCTTATTGGATAGTCTTCTTCCAAACCATAGGCTGGTGCCGAACGGTAGGGAAGGAAGAAAACCATTTAGCCTAAGAGGGTGTACAGAAGGTAATGACTAAAGACATATAAAGGGATTTGGAGAGATGGCAAAGAAATATACGGTTACAGTTGTGAATCTGGATAATGGAAGAGGCATTACTATGAATACCTGGATACCCCTACAAAATATTTCAATGTTTCAGTTTCACTGTGTACAGTTAATAGAAAACTGATTTCCCAATTAGTCCTTACTCCAAGGTATGTATTTACCAGGTATGATTCTCACATCTGTATGGTTTTACAGATGATGAGTGGGAGTAAGTTATTGGGAATTAGGTGATCATCCTCATTATATCGGAATTCGTTGTAATTGGTGATATTTGAGGAAGTCACCTGGGTTGTTTGCCGGATGGCAAATATTTGGTTTTGAATATCCGTTGTTATGCACCAATTTCAAATTGATATATCTGTACGTCTATTTTTATAGAGTGAGATATACCTTTTTGAAATTATTTCTATGACATTTACCTATATCAGTGGATGGTTAGGCAAGGAGCATTGAACAGCGGTGTAATTCTTCTTAACCATAAGTACAGTTTTCAACCTACGACACACAGTGAATGAGTCACTAGACTCAGGGAACTTATACAGAGTATTGTATATTTTCTAGTGTCCATTAGGACAGAGGGGTTGGTCCTCGTACTATATTCAGTTTACTTATGACTTCTCTAGTTTTTAGACAAGTGTTTCGTAGAAATACAAGGTCTAAGTTTTGAGAAGTTATAGGTATATGAATAAAGTAGAGAACCAGTTATTGCAAGCATCGGGATTCTTCAAGATGATCGAAGATGTAGATACTTGTGAATGGTATTCAGTTGATAGTAATGGTTTTAAGAGATCTTGCTTCTCTTTCAGGTTACTCATAATTGGAAGCACTCCTAAGTTGAGTAACGCTGATCGGCCTCTTTCCATTTAGTTGACATGCACTGGAGACAGCTGCATGATTTGAATCTGGTTCCAATTAAATCAGTGCCTCTGTTTCTATATTGGATATAGAACGGTTCATATTTTAACGATGTTAAGGTACGGGGAGTTGTCCGGCATATGCTTAAAACCAGACTCTGGATAACTCAAGGCACGTTTCTGTAATGGCTGTTTGTGGGTTGACCCAGGCTATGACGAGGGTTGACTTTCTACCATCTGGAAGATCAATAGTGATATTGTTCTTGACTCGCCACAGTTTTAATAAAAATGGATTTTTTCAGAAAACAGTAGTGGGAGTATGGTAGAACTGGAAGTGATTCTAGAATCGCAAACGATTACTGAAAATTTGATAAGAACCTAAAGATTCAATCTGGTTTGACATTCCATTGGCCACTCCGCAGATATCGTGGGTAACCTCGGGCACCCGAGAGGTACTCCTGTAGCCTCAAGGACGGTGACAGGGAGGTTCTTGTTTACCCAGACTTACCAATGCTGTTGTTTCAGACCGTGAGACCCGGCAGGAGGATGAGTATAGCATCGTTCTAAACTAGCTTTAGAAGTGCACGCGTATATGACTCTGCCAGAGGGTTGTCGTAGTTAGTGGGAGCAGCGGAAGCATAGTGAACAAGCGGCTTATGTCTATTTATAGACTAAAACAGATATAGCGGAGATAGATCATCTATTTCTGATGTGACAGTCATAGGTTTGACTTCATCAGAATAGAGGATGGATCTGTTAAGAAGGTAGTAGGGTGTGATGTCCTGGTATTTGGATGACATACACAGAGTAGAAAGTGAAATTCCTATACTACGGTCAGTTAAACTTTGGTTGTCACACAGTGGTTTCTCCACATAGGAATTGGATATTATATCAGGCATTCTGGTTACTAGATCTATGGTTTTTAGATCTAGATTTGGGAAGTGTCCCAATCTGGGTACTTAGACGGCATTCTAAAGGTGTTTTAGAATGGACGACTCCTGGCATGGTAGTATACCTGCAGGTAATGGAGTCACCCTCTCTAAAGGTGTCTTACAGACTAAAGGGGAGAGGGATGTGCATGATTGGCAGATCACTTGCTTAGGCAATTGAGTCAATCATGAGATGTCAAGTACCACACCAGATGTTGTTTTTGCACGAGATACAGTAAGTTGATATTAATCCAATCCTGGAGAAACGATCGGAAGCAGTTTTAGAACATAAGTTGATGTTCTAGGGAAATGATAACGGCAACCTCCTTTGGGTGACAGTTATCATTCCAGGCTTCCAAGGTGACCTGGATGACAGAGTGACTGTCAGAGTTATAGTTCTCCCTCTGAAGAGGGGCAGTATTTTGGACAGGTGGTCCAGGCGGATACTGAGGGAGGCATGATGCAGGATACTGATTAAGTTCAGTTGCCGATACAGTCTATGAAGTTTGGATTTGGAGTTCACTTATGAACTAGGTTCCATCAGACATCCAAACATATTCTAAGACAGGTATTGCTCATTTCGGGAGATGGGTTTCTCCGCGAACTTGAGATAAAGAGAGACATAGAAAGAAACATCAAAGCGGATCCACTCACTGAGGCTATTCCTCGAACGCAATAGTTTCGCAAACGAGCTTTGTGAGACTGACTAGTAGAGGAGTTGGGTGTTCAGTATCACACGGGTTGTGAGTATGCGACATCGCAATAATTAGCCTTGAGTGCAAGTGGGAGAATGTTGGAGATAGTGCCCTCAGAGTCAATTATTGGATCACAGGCATGTGATTGCAATGATTGAGGGAGGACCTATACCGGTAGGAGAATCTTACTCAAGATGATAGTATGCTATCCAGTTTATCTTTATCATCGTGTACTGCTTTAGGTGACCTTACAGGTCACTATTGCACGTTGATAGAGCCCCTAGGATTCTTGCTTAACTGCCAGCAGTATGAGGGCGATCATATACGTGGGAGCTTGGGTCTATAAGCACATCCTTAAAAGGTCTCTAGTCATGGGAGTTTCGAGACAGGGCATCGATACTCCAGAGTAGACTAGTGTATACAGTCGAGACCCCGACGAGGGGCGGTGGCCGGTCTCACAAGCCACTGGTGTCAGTTGGTTCACCTAAGATGTATACAGGTGCTCATTGGGTTATGAGTACACCGGACAGGACTCGCCGGGAACATGCTAGTTGGACTTATACCTGACGTCAGATAGCAGTTCCCTGGTGACATGTGTACAGGTTAGTTCATCGACCTGAGATCGTTATTTGTCTCGTGTGAGTTCCCACTGTACTTTGATTACTACCCTACCACACTCAAAGGAGTTGTGCAAACAGGTTTTAGATGGGTACAGTCCCGAGCCACATGGAGGCAATGAGCGGATCTGTAGGGGTTCGTCTCTCCCGGTATTGGGGGTGAGGTCGCGCTGTGTCTAGGAGAGCAATTACACGAAGTCCTTGGCCAAGGCAGGAGATTTATTGGTAGGTATTCCAGTAATATCTCAGGATGTTATGGGCTACACTCCGACACGACTTGTACCGCTTTTGGGGGTCTGACTTTTACCAACCCCATAGGCCCGCCATGCGATGCTCATAGATGAACGGACCGGACTGTACGGATATTGTCACTGAAAGGCTCAGTAGGGTGTCAGGATGAGTTCGCTCATCGACGTCCCTTTTGGTCAATACCTGGTAGCCCGTCACGTATGGCTAATACCTATGACGTACTAGTGGTTAAATCCACAGCCAAAGTATTGACGAGTCTTTAGAGTCCCCCACAGACCATTTTCTCAAGTTTCGGGCGAAACGTTGTAGAGGCCGTATGGAGATATGGTAGGGTTCGATCTTATACGTACGGTATTGCACGGATCATGATCGGACAGATAATACTAGCGGGCTTTGGTTTAAGCCGGATCCTAGTATTGTACAGTGTAGATTTTGTCTCTTTGCATTTGTATTCGGTCGGAATACAAATGCGTGTATGTATATACAGTCGCGGGGTTTTCCTGTAATTTATTACAGGATCAGTTTTTTGAAGTTGCCAGTTTGTATTCCGTTTCGGCCAGTTTTCCTTTGTTCCTTCACGGCCGGATTTTTTATGATAGGAGGGGCTAATTTGCATATTTGCAAATTAGCAATTGTGGAGGGTGTCTTTTGTGATTTGAGGCATTATGATGGGTATAGCATTATTAGATTCTCTTTGAGTCAATTCCTTTGCATTAATGAGATGGGCTTTGTGAAAGGATGTGGGTTGATGTTGGTGTGACATTTTTTTCTCATGATCACACATTTTCTCTTCTTGCTTTTGATTCCATTCTTTTTCTTCCTCCAATATAGAGGCCGGCCACAATTTAGGAGGAGAGAGGGTTCATTTTTGGTGAGGGAAAATCATTCATCTCATTTGCTTGCTTGCAAAATTCCTAACACCTCTCCAAAGTTCATTTTTCCTTCTCCATCAAATGGCAACTTCAACCTCAATAGAGACAAACTGTTCTACACTAGCCTACAGCATTTCTTAGGCACGTCGGCTCTCCAACTTCGTGCCCGAGTTGCCTCGGTCCAGAGGTGGGAGCCCATAAAAGAACCCGGCGATGTGGTGCCCGTTCCGACGAGGAAATGAAGACCGGAGATTCCGCGAGGAGATCGGAGTGGAGGCGAAGACCGAAGGACATGGATCACTTGGTATAGCTCTCTATCCCATTTTCTAGTTTGCTAGAGTTAGGTTAATGGCCCGATCCGGGATTTTAGTGCGCGGTGGTGCCGGTTTCTAGATTTTAGAAAAGTTTCGTTTCCGCACTCCGGCGTCGGATTGACGGCCGGGGCGCCGCCGTGCACTTGTACAACATTCGTCCCAGGCATGATAATAATCAACATCACAGAATCTCAGCCAATAATACAGAATGGTGGATAAACTTGGAGCCCCAGGTTTCATTTGAGCCGTAAATAAAACCCGAAGTTACCTGTCATGTGGATAGCCTGTGCAATGAAAACCTGGACCCCTACGAGCGCGGCAAGTTACCCGTCAATCCCAGAAGCGAGGCAGCCCCCTTCAATAAAGTGAATGGGCCACCCAGCACTTCACGGAATCCGGTATCTTGGGCGCCCCTCCGTGGGTCATCCTATACCCCCTACGAGTGCGGCGAATATCCCGCCAATTCTAGAATGAAGCCCCCTCCGTCTCAACGCCATGAGATGCGGGCTTGTTGCCTTCTAGAACCCGGCTATTCGTGCACTCCACCGTGGGGTAATCCAAGTACAGAAAAAGAAAATAATATGTACAAACGGTGATATCGACCTCAACCCAGTCGTGCCCCAAAATAATATACAACCCGGCAAAGACGGCAGTCCACATGTCGGACGCTCGCCCCGCAATAACAAATGTACAAATGAATATAAACTGTACTACTAACATTGCACCACATGCTATCCATCATGACTATCCAACCACAATCACAGCATAAGCACAAAACATCAACGCGAATGTCACGTTCGCAAAACCCGTCTAAAAGAACATATAGTAATCAGACGAGTTTTACCGATTGAGTGACATTCCCGGTCGCAGATAAAAGTGAATGTACTATAAAATACACATTTAAAATTTCGATCGATTAAACTTTTCCAAATAGGCCCCAAATGCAAATCCAGCACTCAAATAAACCTGGGCCAAAATTATATATCACAAATATCATATTTTCATGAACTAGAGCCCCAGAAAACATTTTGGGTACTGTAGCCCAAAAAGCGCCGCGGAAGGGCCGCAAAATGCGCCATTTTGCTCACTTTCCGCAGCAGAATTTTGGAGTTAGGCCCCCAAATTTTTTCTGTAGCTATAGTTTCGCCTGCACATAATTCTAAGATACTAAGAAAAATTTTAGGACAATTTTGAAAATCGACAGCAAGCTCATGAACATAGATTCGTGATTCAGAAAAATTTGTCAATCGAGATTTTAACCTTGTGCAAACTAGCTAGTAGGGTTTGTAGGTAGGCTCTGATACCATAAAGGGTTGCACTAGAGCCCCGGCCAACTTCCGTGTCCAAATGCGGAACAAAAATTTTACGACGAACATAAACTTGGCGCTAGGATAACACTAAAACCCTGATCTTTACCATAAACCTAACTAGCAAAAGAAGGTTCTATCTACTATGATAGAAAGATATACCTCAAATTTGAACTCCTTCTCTTCTTATGTTACTTCCCCTTGTTGTGAACTCCTTGGAGTGGTGTAGATGCCTCCTCCTCACCGTCTTCTCTTTGCCAAAGAAAGATCCACCCGAAGGCCTCTATCTTGAGCTCCAACCTCTATCTTGAAGTAACTAAGGTGCTTGGTGTGCTAGACCAAGAACACTAGAGTGAGTAGAGAGTTGTTTTAGTGGTTAGATCTCACAAAGCTCTTAATTTTCAACTTATGAAACAAGAGAGCTTTGAGAGAGGAAGAGGAGAGAGCTAGCAAGAGAGAGAATGTATATTGATAGAATGAGGAGATAGCTCTCATATGATGAAAAAGAATAATGATAATTTTAATTAGGATAAATTGTCATGGTTGATGTTGATTTGACCATTATCATGTCACAATTAATGCTAAGCATGCTTACAAAAAAATCTAAGTCAACATGGGTCAACAAAGTCAAATGGTCAAACCAATTAACCATGATACAATTATCTCTAATTAAAACTCATTAATCAATTTCCTCCATCTCATTATGGTTTTAATCAAGTCAATGGTCAAAACCCTAATGAGGTTCCTCTGCCTCTGTCAACTGTGTATACACACCCGCATCCGTGCTCCGAGGAACACGAATACAATGAGACTGAACCAACCCAAAACTAAATACTATGATCTTGCTTAAACCAAAGCCCACTAGTATCAACTGCCCGAACACCGAACACGTACAAGTACGCATATGTGAACGAACCCTGTTGTAAAACCATACGACCTCTATCTCGTTTCGCCCAAAGGTGAACAACCCTCTGTGTGGGACTCTAAAGACTCGACACTACGCTGGCAGTGGGTTTAACCACAGGCCGCAAGCGGTACTAGCTGTACGTAACGGTCCCCAGGTAGATGCCGATAAGAAGACCGATGAGGTGAACCCATCCGAACTCCTACTGAGCCTGAATGTGACAATCTTCGTACAGTCCGGTCTGTTCGTCTAAGAGTATCGCATGTAGGGCCTAGGGGGGCGGTAAACGTCAGACCTCTAATAGCGGTACAAGTCGTGTCGGAGTGTAGCCCAAAACACCCTGAGAAACTACTGGAACACCTACCAGTAAATCTCACTTGCCCTGGCCAGGGACTTTGTGTAATGGCTCTCCTAGACACAGCGCGATATCAACCCCCAATACCGGGAGAGACGAATCCTGCCTAACCGCCACTGCCTCCAAGTGCTTCGGGACTGCACCCAACTACTAGCTGTTTGCATGACTCAATAGAGCCGTGGTAGGGTAGCAATCAAAAAGCAGTGGGAACACACTTGAGGCGAAGTAGCAGTGTCAAGTCAACGGAATAAGCTGTACTCATGTCACCTGGGAACTGATAACTGACGATAGGTATAATACCAACCAACAGTTCCCGACGAGTCATGTCCAGTGTACTCATAACCTAACGAGCACCTGCATACTATCTCCAGTACGACGTACTGATGGCTGTGGGACAGACCATCTCCCCTGCTGGGATGAGAAGCGTATGCACCAGTCTACTCTGGAGTATCGATGCCCTGTCTCGATAATCCTATGACTAGGGACCTGTATAAGGATATGCTTATAGATTACCCAGCCTCCACTAGTGTGATCGCCATCACAACGCTGGTAGTCAAGCAATGATCCTAAGGGCTCCATCAATATGTATTAGCGATATGTTAAAAGAAACATATACACATATTAAGATGGATACAAACAAAGTAGCATACTACAATATCGAGCAGGACTGTCGTCAATCCATGTATATATTCCAAGCTTCCAAAATGTAATATACAAACTAGTACCATACAATAATGGCCTCCAGGGCATACATATCCAACATATACCACCAATATATGAGTCTAAATTTGAAAATAAAGCCTGAGTATCTGGACCAGCATCAGTCGGATATGGATCCTGCATCATTGATTGTATATCATGCAACCCACGAGCCTGTCGTTACATTAAAAATAAGAAATAATTATTGACTCATACCACCGGATGTTAAAAACTAATATAATTTAAAGAATTTAATTTACCATTTCTCATTCCACGTGGCCTCTAGGATCGTACTGCTGGATGTTTGGAAAGTCGTTAGGGGGAGCAGAAAAATATCTTATAGTGACACGCTTATACCATTGTAGATATGTTTCTGTAGCGTCGGTAGTTGTTTGGTCACCTATTTCCTGTAAGGCAATATTACGCTGCCTATCCTCCCATCTCAGCAAATATTGATGATGATGCTCCCTCCAATCACGCTCCTCCTTTCCTCCTCGCATGTCTCCCTCTATTGTCATATGCGTAGGCGGTGAAATAGGAATATGTTGCAATCTACTGAACTGTCTTAACACCCGGTCCGGTAGATTCATGACCACGATATTAATGCAGAGTAGTGGGTATCGAGCCCGCCAAACCGGCTCTCCTTCGATACAAATGCCGGGTAATCCTTGCAGACGATATGCTGTATAAGGCGTCCACGTGGACTGCGCAAATAACATAGTACAAAATTGTAATGAAGCTAATTTAAAATTTTCAAACAAAGTTAATTACCTAAGGTATAGTTACCTGAGTCGCCTCCATGCGATCCAACTCATCTCTATAATACCTAAGTACTCGACGAGAAGCCTTATAAGATTTCTTGTCGCTCCACCAAGAGCCGAAAGGTTTTCCAGGGGTATCCACGGCAGAAATATTAATGTGATCTAGTCTTCCCATACACATGTGCTCCCATGACTAAATCTATATATAAAGTGTTAGATGATAATAGAAAGAACCGATATTACAATTTTGCAAATGTCTAGCTGTTAAAAACAAGGAATGTACCTGAAGTAATGTAATGCAGCCACAAATTTTATTTTTCGTAGGAGCACATGCCTTATATAGTTCCTTGTAAAGATAGGCCAGGACCCTTGCTCCCCAAGCATACTAGCGACACACATCAAAGTCCGTAAGAAACCCAAGGTATAAAGGATTGACATGCGTTGCCGATTGGTCCGGTATCAACTAAGAACCGATCATGTACAGAATGTAGGAACGTGCATGTCTATCCAAAACTTCATCGGTAGCTTCATCAGGGATATTAGTAAATGTATCTTTGAGCCAGTTTAAACTGATCTTATACCCCTTAGTATAGCCTCATGGTGCCTGAATTTTACAAATAATTGTTAATTAATATGACTGTAACATACTTAAACTTTTGATTTAAGAAATTACGAATTATACCTGTCCGAGAGCAGACTCGACATATGTATCCCAGTATGAGTGCTCAGTATCTAGACACACAATTTTACCTCCGACCAATCCAAGCCCATTTACACATAAACCAAATAAGAGGTCAATATCCTGGAGTGTGATAGTGGCCTCACCCTATCTAAGATGAAAAGTGTGGGTCGCTTTTCTCCAACGCTCAACAAGAGAGGTAACATGACCGTGGTCGATTTGAATATGACGAAGCAATGAAACTTCATAAAATCCGGCTTTTCGAATCCGCTCGATTATACGATAATCGGTAACTTACCACTTGTCAGAACTATGACCGACGACTGTAAGATTATCTCTACCCTGCAAAATTTAATCATATTATTTTCAACTATTAGAATTAAAAGAAATGGGGAATTGAAACAAATTGAATAAGTTTTGAATCTTTCCTCCCCGTGTAATATACTAAAAGATGTATATTCGTTTTGATTTACATGCAGTGATTTGTCGAATGGTTGATTCTCCATTGAAATTATTTTGATATTAACAATGAACACATCATTTTGCAAAGAGGAGGGCGAGTTCTTAGAACGTGCCCCCTTCAATAATTTTATGCCAGCATGTTCCAAGATCTCGCCCTCATCTCTTCTATTTTTTTGTGCTATCAAATCTTACTGATAATAATTATCATTTTGCAAAGAAGAGGGCGGGTTCTTAGAACGCGCCCCCTTCAACAATTTTACGCCAGCGGGTTCTAAGAACCGCCCTCAACTCTTATGTTTTTTCCTGTCAAATTTTTTGTTTTTTGCTTAAATCGTGTTGTCAAATCTTACTGATAATAATTATATTTTGCAAATAAGAGGGCGGGTTCTTAGAAGCACCCCCTTCAATAATTTTATGCCAGCGGGTTCCAAGAACCCGCCCTCATCTCTTCTATTTATTCCTGTCAATTTTTTTTTTCTTAAATCATATTGTTGTCAAATCTTACTGATAATAATTATGTGTGGTCATATCTGTAGGGTTCCTAGGCACACTCATGAGGTTCTACAACTGATCAACCATGCCAAAATCAAATTTTTTCATGTGCCGAGAAACCCTAATGCAAGATCGTTACTAGAGGTAAAGCGAAAGCAAGCAAGTTAACTACTTTAACTACAAGTGAATGGGAATACAACCTTTGTAGATCCGTTCATCCACTTCCATAGCTCCGTGTTGACGCCTTTCAACTGCGATCATCGGGATCCCAGACTCTAGCGTTGGTTTCGTCGAAGAAATAAGCGGGCTAGGTCGTTGACTTCGATGCCGAAGATGATCTACGTCCAGGCGACTCAAACTCAAGCTCCATCTTCACTAGGTCATGAAACTTGTGAAGATAACACACTCTACTACATGGCAAGTTGTAGAGGATGAAGAAATAGGAAGTGGGTTCACTTTAGAATTGGATTTCTCACTTGATTTCTTCACTTGGAATTTTCAAGAAAGCTTTCTTCACTTCATGAAGAAGAAGAAGAAGAAGGAAAATGAAAAATGAATTATCTCAAAAAGAAAATTCAAGTGAAGTCTATCATTTACCAACCATGGGTGAGTAAACTCATGTAGAGAGTAAACTAGGGTTTAGGATAATGGTTAGGTTAATGAACAAAACAAAATGGCTAGACTTTTCAAAGATGCTATGAAGCTTCATGAAGCTTCCAGCCAAAAGAAGAAAAGCCACCATTTAGTTTTTCCAAAATTAATAAAGAAAAAAAACCTTAACCATTAACCTAAACTTTGTGTAAGTCATACACACACCCAAGTTTGCATGTATCATCAATCATGATACAAACTAGTGCACAAAAATATATCACATATACAACTTATGCACATCAAGTGAGAAAATCAATCTTAAGTGAACAAATACTAGTTAATGTAAAGTAATATATCAAATATTTAATTATACATTAAATCATTAAATCAACACTTGATTTAATGATCCGGTCATACTGCATATAACCGACTAATATCAAGTGTATCAATATATCGAATCAACATTTGATTCGGTAACCCGGCTATATCTCATATAACCGTCCGATGATACAAATCGTGAGAATAGAACACAGTATCACATACTGGTATTATTCTCGGTCCCGCACATATCTCATATGCGCTCCTATTTCGTTTTGCTTGAGCCAGGAAACCTCTGTGTAGGACTCTAAAGACTCGTCAATACGCCGACAGTAGGTGATGATCATATCAAACACTCACAAGCCGCAAGCGGTCTACTAAACGTAACGGCCACCCGGGTATTGAGCGATCAGAAGATCAACGAGCAAGCCCGCTCACACTCCTGTGAATCCAACCAGTAATACTTACCGCACAGTCCGGTCTGTTCGTTTGATATGTCGCATATCTCGCCTAGGGGTGGTAATCGTCAGACCCCAGTAGCTCGATAAGTCATGCCGATGTAAGGTCCATAACAAGCATGAAACTACTGATAACACTTACCAGTAAATCAGTGCAACCCTGGCCAGGGATTTCCAGTTATGGCCAGTCGAGCATAGCGTAACATCAACCCCCAATACCGGGAGAGACGAATCCCCTCCTATCGCTCATTGCCTCCATGTGAATCGGGACTGTACCCAAAAACCACCTGTTTGCATGACTCAGTAGAGCCATGGTAGGGTGGAAATCAAAGCATAGTGGGAGACACAAAGGACTCTATGACGATCTCGGGTCAACAGACTAAGTTGTACCAGTGTCACCAGAGAACTGCCATCTGACGTGAGGTATAATACCATCTGGGAGTTCTCGGCGAGTCCGTTCAGTGTACCCAGTCACCACTGAGCATCCGCATACCATCTCTGATGTCAAACACCAATGGATATGGGATCATCCATCACCCATCACATGGATCGAGAAGATATACGCTAGTCTACTTTGGAATATCGATGCCCCGTCTCGATATTCCCACGACTAGGAACATTGAAGGATGTACTCATGGACTGTAAGTCGATGTACAACACCCCACGACTTACGGGGAGGCGGAAATATGAAAAACGATCTTGTTCTTTGCTTAAACATCGACTAACCGCATGAATCGAAGCTAAACGATAACTAACAACCATCATAGAAGTTCTAAACTACTATGTGAAGAGATTATACCTAAAGAACCGTGTCCTTCGTCTTTACGAACTCCACCTCCTCCTCGGCCTTCTCCAAGTAGTAGACGATCCACCACGAGAGCTTTACTCCAAGCTTTGCCTCTAAACTTGAGGCAACTAGGTTTCTTTAAGTGCTAATCAAAGTACCTAGATGATATAGAGTGAGGGTTATGGATTAAGTAGTCTAACTAATCCTTGTACTCAACACATGAGAGGGGAGGATTAGGGTTTGAAGAGAGGAAGCTTGAGGAGAGAGAAGGTGATAATAATAATGAAATGAGAAAATGAGTTATCATAATATATATCAAGCATTATTGTTTTTCAAGAAAAGAAAAGAAAATGATTTACAACCATGCTTGATAAATATCTAATGGTGATTCATCTCCATGAGTCATTAAGCATTTATGATGCATTAATGACATGGATGAATCATCCATATGACTCACTAATATCATTTAATGTATATGCCACCTTAACCTCCTTAGTCACCATCTTCTAGAAGCTTCTCGCGCAATTACGAGAATGCCCCTCCTATCCGTGAAAACACGGAAAAACTTTAGACTGTATAAATCCAATAACCGGATACTAGTAACTGGCTTAAACCAAAGCCGACTAGTAAAAACTGTCCGAAAGTCGTACGTGCATAAACACACGTATGCGTCCGAACCCTTGTCGTAAAACCATACGACCTCTATATCGTTTCGCCTGGAGTAGGGAAACTCTCTGCGTGGGACTCTAGAGACTCGACTACTACGCTGGCAGTGGGTTTAACCACAGACCGCAAGCGGCACTAGCTGTACGTAACGGTCCCCAGGTAAATGTCGATAAGAAGGCCGATGAGGAAACCCATCCGAACTCCTACTGAGTCTGATGTGACAATCTCCATACAGTACGGTCCGTTCGTCTATGACTATCGCATATCGGGCCTAGGGGGCGGCAAGCGTCAGTCCCCTAATAGCGGTATAAGTCGTGTCGGAGCGAAGCCCATTACACCCTGAGAAACTACTGGAACCTACCAGCAAATCTCGCTTGCCCTGGCCAGGGACTTTGCGTAATGGCTCTCTGACACAGCGCGATATCAACCCCCAATACCGGGACAGACGAATCCTGTCTAACCACCACTGCCTCCAAGTGCTCGGGACTGCACCCAACTGCTACCTGTTTGCATGACTCCTTTGAGCCATGGTAGGATAGCAATCTAAGAACAGTGGGACACACTCGAGGCGAAGTAGCAGTGTCAAGTCTGCGGACTATGCTGTACTCATGTCACCTGGGAACTGTTCACTGACGACTGGTATAAAACCAACCAACAGTTCCCTGTGAGTCCTGTCCGGTGTACCCATATGTAGGGTTCCTAGGCACTCTTAAGAGGTCTCACAAGGCATCAACCATGCCAATTTCTAAAAATACGGTGCCGAGAAACCCTAGACTAGATCGTTGGCTAGATGTTTAGGCGATAAAATGAAACTAGTTTACAGCTAAACTAAAAGAACGGATATACAACCTTTGTAGATCCGGTCCTCCACCTCCATAGCTCCGCAATGAAGTCTCCTTGCTGTCCAAGTCGAACCCCGGGTTCTATCGTCGGCTTCATCGGAGAATGGACGGGCTAGGTCGTCGACGTCGATGCCGAAAATGATCTACGTCGAGACATCACTAGATCAAGCTCCAACTTCACCAAGTCAAGAAACTTGTGAAGAAAACACACTCTACTACTTGGCAAGAGGTAGAGGATGAAGAAATAGGAAGTGGGTAGACTTTAGAATTGGATTTCTCACTCATTTTCATCAATCACCATTGATGAAGTGAAGCTTTCTTCAAGTGATGAAGAAGATGAAGAAGATAAATATTATGATAAGTTTTTTTCAAAATAAAAAGTAAATCAATACTTATCATAATAATAACCATGGTCAAGTGTAGAGAATAAATCATGGTTAGTGGGAATGGTTAGGGTTAAGCATGGAGACAAAATGGTCACTTGGTCAAAGCTTCATGAAGCTTCAACATCCATCCAAGAAAGCCACCATTTTGCATTATGCTTATCATTTTCCAAAATGAATAAACAAATAAATAAATAGATATGAAAATGAAAACCCTAACCATTACATAACCATGGTTTAAACTTTACACAAAACACAAGTTAGCATGCATCATCAAACATGATACATACAAGTGCACAAAAATATATCACATATACAATGTGCACAATCCAAGTGAGAAAATCCATTTAAAGTAAACCAATACTAGTTAATGCAAAGTAATGTATCAAATATATAATTATACATTAAATCATTAAATCAACACTTCATTTAACGATCCGGTCATATCGCATATAACCGACTAGTATCCAATGTATCGGCTTATCGAATCAATCCTTGATTCGATAACTAGGTTATATCGCATACAACCATTCGATACATTCATCGCGAGAATAGAATACGGTATCACATACACGCATTATTCTCGGTCCTGCACATATCTCATATGCGCTCCTATTTCGTTTTGCTTGAGCCAGGAAACCTCTGTGTAGGACTCTAAAGACTCGTCAATACGCCGGCAGCAGATGATGATCATATCAAACACCCACAAGCCGCAAGCGGTCTGCTAAACGTAACGGCCAACCGGGTATTGAGCGATCAGAAGATCGACGAGCAAGCCCGCTCACCCTCCAGTGAATCCAACCAGTAACACTACCGTACAGTCCGGTCTCGTCGTCTGATATGTCGCATATCTTTCCTAGGGGTGGTAAACGTCAGACCCCAATAGCTCGATAAGTCGTGTCGATATGAGGTCTATAACAATTCGAGAAACTACTGGTAACACTTACCATTAAATCTCAGCAACCCTGGCCAGGGATTTCCTGTTATAGCCAATCGAACACAGCGCAACATCAACCCCCTATACCGGGAGAGACGAATCCCCTCCTATCGCTCATTGCCTCCATGTGACTCGGGACTGTACCCAAAAACCACCGTTTTGCACGCCCTCTTGGACGTGGTAAGGTGGAAATCAAAGCACAGTGGGAACCACACAAGACTCTATGACGATCTCGGGTCAACAGACTACTCTGTACCAGTGTCACCAGAGAACTGCCATCTGACGTAAGGTATAATACCATCTGGGAGTTCTCGGCGAGTCCGTCCAGTGTACCCAGTCTCTACTGAGCACCCGTATATCATCTCCGATGTCAAACACCAATGGATATGGGATCATCCATCGCCCATCTGTATGGGTCGAGAAGGTATACGCTAGTCTACACTGGTATATCGATGCCCCCGTCTCGATACACCCACGACTAGGGACTTTGAAGGATGTACTTATGGACTACCCTGTCCCCACTAGTATGATCCGCATCATAGTCCAGGTAGTCAAGTACACATCCTAAGGGCTTTACCAACATGTAATAGAGAGACAATATGTGTACACGTTAAGGTAAAGATCAACCAGATAGCATACTATCATGTCGAGCAAGAAAGTCCTCCCTATATATGTCCAAGCATCCACTACAATATACATCCTATGTACAGTAATGGCCTCTAGGGCATACATATAACTAACAATCTCCTACTTGCACTAGGGCCATCTGTAGCAGTGGTTGTAGTATCTCATACTCAACCATCCCATAAAAGTCTCTCTATGGGAATAGGCCTTCGTGAGTGGATCCGCCGTGTCGTCCTCTGATTCTACTCTCCTAACCTCGATCCCTCAGAGATCAACCATCTCCATGATCAGGTGATACTGCCTTAGAATATGTCTGGATCACTGATGGGACCTGCGTTCCTTGGCATAAGCCACAACTCCATTGTCACACAATGGGAGGAACATAGTTCATCTCATGAACCAATATACACCCAAACATCCTCTTTGGTAGCATCTTAAGTAGCGATGTATCCTGCCTTTATCATCTAGTATGTCACGGTATCTAGCTTGGAACTCTTCCAACATACCGTTCCTCGATTGAGGGTAAAGACAATGCCTGTGACTGACATTCAGTCGTCTTTATCACCCTGGAACCCTTCCAGTGATTCTCCCCAGGATCGATTGATACCATCTCACTACAGCTAGTGAGAATCCTAACATCCAATTAAATCTATCTCATAGATCCAAAACTAAGGATTTAGGAGGTATCACTTTGATCCTATATGGAGAATCATTGTGATAAGCGGAGATTGACCGAGCGTAGCATAGGAAACTCCTTTCTTATCAAGAGTATGTCATCCACGTACTCTACGAGGATCACCACCATACTCCCTACTACCTTTTTGTATATACAAGGTTCATCTACCATTTTGATGATGTCAACTTCCTTGGCTAATCCATCAAAACAGATGTTCCAACTCCGCGATGCCTGCTTTATCCTATAAAGCATCTTGCACACGTTTCCGCTGCTCCCACTGTCTACGAGGCCCTCTGGCTGTGTACTTATAGACGCACTCTTCTAAAATATCATTTAGAAAAGCAGTCATGACACCCAACCGCCAGATATCGTAGTCATGGTATGTAGCCGTGGCAAGTAGTATCTGGATGGACTTAAGCATAGGTACTAGAAAAGGTTTCATCATTATCCACGCCTGGTCAATGACGAAAACCTTTAACAAGTCTAGCTTTGAAAGTCTCAACTTTTCCATTTACACCAAGTAATCTTCTCAAGATATACTTGCTCCTGATGGGGATTTAACCCTTCAGATATAGCAACCAAAGTCCATACTTTGTTGGTATACATGGATTCCATCTCAGATCACTAAGCATCCAGCCATTCTTACAGAGTCTCACTCCTGATGGCCAGCTCGAAACTAGTTGGGTCATCATCTCATGATGCAATCCTCGCTCCCACTGTCATAGAGAAACCGAAGTAACTCTCAGGTGGGTGAGGAACCCTACTAGATCGGCGGAGAGGCCGAGGTTCGTCGGGAACTATAGAATCCTTTGGTTCTGTCAAATCATCAATTGCTGTTTTGTATAGCTGGAACCTTTCCAGTTCTACAGAACTGATCCTACCTCGATCTTGTCCGGATTTTGCTTTTGACAGAGGCCGGACAACCCCAAATCTTAACTCGCTTAAGAGATGGGTTCTTCCCATACCATATCTCATATGGAGTGGTAGGCACTGATTTGATTCAAACCTAATTCAATAGGTATGCAGCTTCTCAAGTGCACAACTCCCAAAAGGAAACAGGTAACTCAGTAGTACTCATCTTAGAGCACACCTTATCATATAGGGTGTGATTGCCCCGCCCCGATATACCATCGTGCTATGGTGTATACGGAGGAGTAATGCTGAGAGAGAATCTCATTCTCCTTTAGAATATTCCAGGATTTCCGTGCTCAAGTATTCTCCTCCTTGATCACATCAAAGGACATAATACTTATACCCGTATTTTGGTTCTCTACTTCTAACTTATATTCTGTGAATATCTCAAAAGGTTCGGACTTATGTTTCAACAGGAACATATGTCTGAATCTTGAAAGATCATCAGAGAATGTAACGAAGTACAAAGAACCGGTCTTGGCATGTGTAGACAGGGGACCTACATACATCAACATGTATTATCCCAAAAGTTTATCAACTCTTTCTCTGTTTCCAATAAACAGAGCTATGGTCATCTTATCTTTGTGACATGACTGGCGAGTTTCACAAGATGTAAATTCAAACTGATTTAAATATACATCTAAATGCAACTTCAGCCAGTCAAGTCGCATTGATCTGACCTAGTCTACAATACCTCAAGAAGGATTCGTTCATTTCTGAACTCTTCCTCTTGTGTGTGTTCCATATACTAAGAACTGTAGTTTGATTTAGAACATCAACGCTTTTAGATAACGTGCCTGAACCAATCAACTTTTGATATAGGAAATGTTCAAAACATTATCCAACAATACAAAATTTTATCATTTCTTTACTAATAAAGAGAGTGATATGATTTTTTATATCAGGTTCGGTATCTAATAACATTCGTTCAGAATCAATGTATTGGTAATACAGGGTGACAGTGACCGACAGACTTGGCTGCAACTCTTGCCCCGTTTTCTGCCTCATGAAACTTATCACCCGTTCTCAGTTCTTTACCTTTCTGTAGCCCATGTAACATATTACATATGCGGGATCCTGATCCGGTATCATATACCCAGGACGTAAAGGACATTGAGAAACAGTTCTGTATAATGAACACACCCGAAGATGATGCATCAGCATGCACTCTCTTTGTTTGGGCGGCACGGGAATTCTGGTAATCCCCAATTTCCTGCTCTGTCTTATAACAATTATAAGTTGGAGCGGGACCAACGTTCCCCAGCTCAGTATAACAAGCGGGTTCGGTCAATTATCCGTATTATTATCTTGATTAAGGCGTGATATGGTCGCTACCAGGAGAGAGAGAGAAGAAACACTGAGCGTGCGCTCTTGCAAGAATAGATTGGTTTTATTTTATCTAATCAGGATGGCTCCCACTGCTTTTTATCAAATCTTCCTTCAAACCCTAAAAGGAAAGACTAGCCGGGATTAATTACACACTACAAGTTCGCCAATCTTTCAGCCAGGCCAGTGTCGGTACTTTGAGGGAGGTCCCCCGTGCTTTCGCATGAACCTAATTAATGTAAACCTCGTTTTCCCAGAGGCGTAACCTCGTTGACACCTTTCTAGACACCTACTTGATCGGCTAATTGTAATGTATAAAACTCTCCCAGGAGTAACAATTACTCGCAGTGGGTATCGGGATCCAACTATCTCATAGAAGGTATGCAATCTCATTGCAAATTTCAACACTTGAAATTCCCGATAATATTTTACCCCCAGCACCCTATGACCTTGACGGAGGTCAACAAACCATAGGCTACTAGTCAAGTTCAATCCGTCATTTCTTGATCGAATTAAACCCACCCGCACGACCCTTGACGGAGGTCAACAAGGCCGCACGACTACCCTAATCCAATCTGCATCATATGCATAAGCAGATAAATACTAGTTAGCTACTGCACACTACGCCGTGACGGAGGTCAACAAACGTAGCACGAATACTAAATAGGACTTATCTGAAATGACGGAGGGCTACGACAGGTTTTTCTGAAAACCTTTTGCGTAATGAACTTGATATCGTTGTAGGATCGAATGAATTTTGAACTGGAGTGTTTTTGAGGCTTTTCTAGTTTTGCTAAAGGGGTCACTCCCGGTGAAGGGATCGTCGGCCCTTTCCTCATCGAATGAGGTGCGGGATATATCATATATATCACTGTGCAAAGCAAAAACACTTAAAAGCTATCAAAAGACAAACCGAGTGTGTAGTATCTGCCAGTTATTGCTAAAGGAGTCACTCCCGGTGAAGGGATCTCGGTCCTTTCCTCATCGAATAAGGTGCAGGATATATCATATATACCGCTGTGCAAAGAAAGAACTGTAGCTACCTGTTTTATTTTGAAATTCGATTCTACAACATCTTAGGTTTCTTTTATTTCATTAATCACATTAATGAAGTCCCATCATTTAAGTACCTAAACATCACAGATAAATACGACGTACACTTATGCCATCCGCATTCGCCTCGATGTCCCCTCGTGCACCGTTAGGTTAGGTAACTAACGGCAGAGCGGGGCAGGGCTAGCACGGGTGTAAAACATAAGTAACGCCTATATAATATATCATATATAGTATATACTGTATCTATCACAGAACATCACATGATCACATCACAGATATCGCAGCAGAAGAAACATATGAAATATTGGATATACTAGGACGTCCGTGTTTTCAATACGAGCCAGTATAAAACACGGATTCCACGGTCGTGATGAATAGCCAAACCTACACCCCTAGACCCCTACGAGAGCGGCAAGCAACCCTACCAATTCTAGAGTTAGGAGACCCGGACTCGACTCCTCGAGTTGGTCTCCCACTGGACTCCAGAACCCGGTTACTTGTGCCCTCCTCCTTGGGTCTATCCTAGTGCGGAAAAGTAAATAATATACAAAAGGTGACAACTTCCGCAACCTGGAAGTGCCCCAATAAAAGAATATTACATACAAGTTTTTACATGAATGAAAATGAAAAACACTCATCTCACATAAAAACCACCCGGCTATTCAAACACGACGATCCAATATAACATATCCAGCAACACATAACATCACATGTCATCAACGTAAGTAAACATGCGTATCCCAATTGTCGTTGACATATAGCAATGAAACCGGCGATATCACATATTACACTTACGGTCACAGAAAAGAAAGTGTAAACTACAATAGTTGGAATCCGCAACCACCTCAGACATCGCATGCCTGACCAAATGAATTACTTAGACATCACATGCCTAACAATTATAAACCCCGCATTTTAGTCTCATTATCGAAAACACTTTTCAATATCAAGTCGGGCAATTCAACAGGATTCCCGAAAAACTGATCGAATGCTCGTCGCAAACTTCAGTAGAGAGTCCCACCCCCGATACCGTCGACGAAGTGCACCAAGGCAGAACACCGCTGCCGCGAGCACCCGAACGGATGCTTTCGGCAACGGGGTTCTCCTACAGTCACTTGGTCGGGGCTATGGGGTGTAGCTGTCTATTAAGTTTACCCGGCGAGTATCCGCGTACGCTACGTGATTGCAACGGACTTTTGATCACATCAAAATTCCGTGGCAACCGATCAAGTGAGACTAAACTGCTATGTTTATAACATTCATCCAGTCATCTCATAACTATTTGCGAATTCCAAGTATTGTATCCCATTCCGGATAAATAGAAAATGCTAAACTTTTCGAACGAACAATCGAACACCCAAGTTTTCCCGATACAGTTCAACACATGAAATAAGTCTAACAACATTCAGTTCGTGCCTCAGTACCAACGGTCCAGCCGTAGAAGGGTCAAGCCAACGCCTCACATGTGGCACGCCGTACTGCCCCAAACCCTAAGGTTCAAAGGGCAGTTCAAGACGGTCACATAATCGAGTTAAGGTTTGTTGTCTTCTAGAGGGTCCATCGAGTTACTTGCACTACTTAGAACGTCTTTAAACCACGGAAAAATCCAACACTTGGAAATTTCCCGACAAGGGAAAAATTGGGTATTTATATCCGGTCGAACTTTTTAACATATTCTAAAATTTATCCGGAAAGCCACATAGACAAAATCTGATACCCCGATCGAAACACCGAATCCCCAAAACAACCCCAGAAAATTCAACTCTTGAATAAAATTTAAAAATACCCAGAGAACTCAGCACTGAAAACAATGAATTACTGTGTAAAATAAGATGCCACATAAGACAAAACGGCCGCGGAACCGTCGCACGAGCCATGCTCGTGCCGCGGAACCGCGGCGCATTGGTGGAATTAGGCATACGAATTTTACAGTAACCCTTACAATTTCCTGCTAATTTCTCTGCATATTTTTAATTTCGAAAAACTCCAGAATTTGGAAAAAGTCCAGAGAGCATGTTTGTGTTAGGGTTTCGGGTTCGTTCAGACTTCAAACTCCGTCTAGACTTCGCCTAAGGCTCTAGCTAGGCTCTGATACCACTGTAGGGTTCCTAGGCACTCTCAAGAGGTCTCACAAGGCATCAACCATGCCAATTTCTAAAAATACGGTGCCGAGAAACCCTAGACTAGATCGTTGGCTAGATGTTTAGGCGATAAAATGAAACTAGTTTACAGCTAAACTAAAAGAACGGATATACAACCTTTGTAGATCCGGTCCTCCACCTCCATAGCTCCGCAATGAAGTCTCCTTGCTGTCCAAGTCGAACCCCGGGCTCTAGCGTCGGCTTCATCGGAGAATGGACGGGCTAGGTCGTCGACGTCGATGCCGAAGATGATCTACGTCGAGGCATCACTAGATCAAGCTCCAACTTCACCAAGTCAAGAAACTTGTGAAGAAAACACACTCTACTACTTGGCAAGAGGTAGAGGATGAAGAAATAGGAAGTGGGTAGACTTTAGAATTGGATTTCTCACTCATTTTCATCAATCACCATTGATGAAGTGAAGCTTTCTTCAAGTGATGAAGAAGAAGAAGAAGATAAATATTATGATAAGTTGTTTTTCAAAATAAAAAGTAAATCAATACTTATCATAATAATAACCATGGTCAAGTGTAGAGAATAAATCATGGTTAGTGGGAATGGTTAGGGTTAAGCATGGAGACAAAATGGTCACTTGGTCAAAGCTTCATGAAGCTTCAACATCCATCCAAGAAAGCCACCATTTTGCATTATGCTTATCATTTTACAAAATGAATAAGCAAATAAATAAATAGATATGAAAATGAAAACCCTAACCATTACATAACCATGGTTTAAACTTTACACAAAACACAAGTTAGCATGCATCATCAAACATAATACATACAAGTGCACAAAAATATATCACATATACAATGTGCACAATCCAAGTGAGAAAATCCATTTAAAGTAAACCAATACTAGTTAATGCAAAGTAATATATCAAATATATAATTATACATTAAATCATTAAATCAACACTTGATTTAACGATCCGGTCATATCGCATATAACCGACTAGTATCCAATGTATTGGCTTATCGAATCAATCCTTGATTCGATAACCAGGTTATATCGCATACAACCATTCGATACATTCATCGCGAGAATAGAATACGGTATCACATACACGCATTATTCTCGGTCCCGCACATATCTCATATGCGCTCCTATTTCGTTTCGCTTGAGCCAGAAAACCTCTGTGTAGGACTCTAAAGACTCGTCAATACGCCGGCAGCAGATGATGATCATATCAAACACCCACAAGCCGCAAACGGTCTGCTAAACGTAACGGCCACCCGGGTATTGAGCGATCAAAAGATCGACGAGCAAGCCCGCTCACCCTCCAGTGAATCTAACCAGTAACACTACCGTACAGTCCGGTCTCGTCGTCTGTGTTAGTTATATGTATGCCCTAGAGGCCATTACTGTACATACGATGTATATTGTAGTGGATGCTAGGACATATATAGGGAGGACTTTCTTGCTCGACATGATAGTATGATATCTGGTTGTACTTTATCTTAACATGTACTCTGATTGTCTCTATCTTACATGTTGATAAAGCCCTTAGGATATGTACTCGACTACTGGGACTATGATGAGATCATACTAGTGGGGCCACGGTAGTCGACGAGTACATCCTATAACTGTTCCTAGTCGAGGGTGTTTCGAGACAGGGCATCGATGCACCAGAGTAGACTAGCGTATACGCATCTTGACCCATATGATGGGCGATGGATGATCCCATATCCATCGGTGTTTGACATCAAGGATAGTGTACGGGTGCTCAGTGGAGACTGGGTACACTGGACGGACTCGCCGAGAACTCCCAGATGGTATTATACCATACGTCAGATGGCAGTCCTCCGGTGACACTGGTACAGAGTAGTCTGTTGACCCGAGATCGTCATAGAGTCTTGTGTGATTCCCACTGTGCTTTGATTTCCATCATACCACGTCCAAGAGGGCGTGCAAAAAGGTGGCTTTTGGGTACAGTCCCGAATCATATGGAGGCAATGAGCGATAGGAGGGGATTCGTCTCTCCCGGTATAGGGAGTTGATGTTGTGCTGTGTTCGATTGGCTATAATCGGAAATCCCTGGCCAGGGTTGCTGAGATTTACTGGTAAGTGTTATCAGTAGTTTCTCGAACTGTTATAGACCTCGTATCGACATGACTTATCGAGCTACTGGGGTCTGACGTTTACCACCCCTAGGCGAGATATGCAACATATCAGACGACGAGACCGGACTGTACGGGAGTGTTACTGTTTGGATTCGCAGGAGAAGTTACAGGCTTGCTTGTTGATCTTCTGAGCGCTCAATACCTGGGTAGCTGTTACGTTTAGCTGACCGCTTGCAGCTTGTGGGTGTTTGATATGATCATCACCTACTGCCGGCGTATTGACGATTCTTTAGAGTCCTACACAGAGGTTTCTTGACTCAGGAAAAACGGAGTAGGAGCACATATGTGATATGTGCGGGACCGAGGATAATGCGATATGTGATACCGTATTATATTCTCGCGATATTTGATATCAGCCGGGTCATCGGATCAAGTGTTGATTCGATGAATCGGTACGGATAAATATTAGTCGGTTATATGCGATATAGCCGGATTGTCGGATCAAGTGTTGATTCGATAATTTAATGTATAATAATATATATGATATATTAAATTACATTAACTAATATTTGCTCACTAAAAGATTCTTTTTCTCACTCGGGTAATATATTGATATATATGCGATATATGTTAAATGTATTATTTTATTTTGTTACGATAAATATTATATATGTGATATATAATATTGTAACATGATATGATAACTAATGCAACTTGTTTAGTGGAGTTTAAACATGATTAGGGTTTGGATTAGGGTTAAGCTTTCTAAATGTTTCTAGAAGGTTTTAGTTTTGTTTTGTGAAAGATATTTGTAAGTGACTCATGCTTTAATCCAACCCAAACCCTAACCCTAGTCTATTCTCTACAATGGTTAAGTCAACCATGGTTGCATTATTCTTCATATTAATCCTTTTCCTATTCATCACAAAAGGATTCTAATATTATTCATCTTCTTCCTCCTTCATTCTTTCATGAAAAAGCATACTAGTTTTTCAAAAGGTGATGAATAAATATGAGAAAAAGATAAATAAAGAGAGAAAAAATCCTACTTCATCATCCTCATCTTCCCTTGCCATTTAGATGAGGGTGTTCACATCATTCCATGAGTGTTAGCTTGTGTTAAAGAAACTTCAAGGTAGATCATCTTAGTATCGAAGATCGGAAGCAAAGGTTGCGTCTTTCTCTTCGTGGAACCTCTCGAGAGTCCGGATCCCGATGATCGCAGCGAAGGGACCGCAACACGGAGCATATGAAGTGAAGGATCGGATCTACAAAGGTTGTAATCCCTCTCACTTAGTGTTAAAGTGTTTAGCATGCTTGTTTTCGCCTAATCTCTAGTTTAAAGTTCCGTATTCGGGTTGTTCGGCACGGCTAAATTTTAAATCGGGCATGGTTGATGCCTCGTAGACCCTTGTGCGTGTGCCTAGCAACCCTACAGTGGTATCAGAGCCAAGCTAGAGCTTTAGGCGAAGTCTAGACGGAGTTTGAAGTCCGATCGAACCAAAAAACTAACCCGAAACATGCTCTCTGGAAATTTTCTAAAAACTGGGATTTTTCCACATTAAAAATGCTTAAAAAATTCAGCAGGGAATTCTAAGAATTACGGTGCAAAAAGTTTTCAATGAACAGTAAAAAGTGCGGCGGAACCGCCGTAGAGGCAGAAGCATGCCTTCTGCGGCGGTTCCGCGGCACATTGATGACGTCATCATTCTCTGTTTGCACAGTAACTCCTAGTATATTATTCTGGATTTTCTGGGAATTTTTAATTTTTATTCAAGAGTTGAATTTTCTGGGGTTGTTTTGGGGATTCGGTGTTTCGATCGGAGTATCAGATTTTGTCTATGTGGTTTTCCGGATAACTTTTAGAAACTGTTAAAAAGTTCGAACGGATATCAATAACTCACTTTTTCCCCTGTCGGAAATTTTTTCAAAAGTTGGATTTTTTCTCGTGTTTAAGAATGTTCTAAGTCGTGCAAGTAACTCGGTGGACCCTCTAGAAGACAACAAACCTTAACTCGATTATGTGACCGTCTTGAACTGCCTTTTGAACCTTAGGGTTTGGGGCAGTACGGCGTGCCACATGTGAGGCGTTGGCTTGACCCTTCTACGGCTGGACCATTGGAACTGAGGCATGTAATGGATGTTTTTAAACTGATTTCAAGTGTTGAGATATATTGGGGAAATCTTGGGTGCTTGATGATTCGATCGGTAAGTTTAATTTTTTCTATTTATCTGGAATGTGATACAATAATTGGAATCCACAGGTAGTTATGAGATAACTAATTTGAATATTATAAACATAGCAGTTTAGTCTCAGATGATCGGTTGCCACGGAATTTTGATGTGATCAAAAGTCCGTCGCAATCACGTAGCGTACACGGATACTCGCCGGGTAAACTTAATAGACAGCTACGCCCCATAGCCCCGACCAAGTGACTGTAGGAGAACCCCATCGCCGAAAGCATCCGTTCGGGTGCTCGCGGTAGCGGTGTTCCGCCTTGGTGCACTTCGTCGACGGCATTTGGGGGTGCGGCCGTCTACTAAAGTTTGCGACGAGCATTCGATCAGGACGTCGGGAATCTTGTTGAATTGCCCGACTTGATATTGAAAAGAGTTTTCGATAATGAGATTAAAATGCGGGGTTTATAATTGTTAGGCATGCGATGTCTAAGGAATTCATTTGGATTGGCATGCGATGTCTAAGGAGGTTGCGGATTCCAACTGTTGTAGTTTTACACTTTCTTTTCTGTGACCGTAAGCGTAGTATATAGTGTATCGCCGGCTTCGTTGCTATACATCAACGACAATCGGGATACGCATACTTGCTTACGTTGATGATATGAGATATTATGTGTTGCTGTGATATGTTGTATTGGATCGTCGCGTTTTGAATAGCCGGGGGTTTTATGTGAGATGAAAGTTTTTCTTTTTCATTCATGTAAAATTCATTTGTATGTAATATTCTTTTATTGGGGCACTTCCAGGTAGCGGAAGATGTCACCGTTGTATATTATTTACTTTTCCTCATTAGGTAGACCCAAGGCGGGGAGCACAAGTAACCGGGTTCTAGGGTCCAGTGGGAGACCATCTCGAGGAGTCGAGTCCGGGTCTCCTAACCCTAGAATTGGCAGTATTACTTGCCGCTCTCGTAGGGGTCTAGGGATGTGGGTTTGGCTATTCATCGCGACCGTGGAATCCGTGTTTTATACAAGCTCGTATTGAAAACACGGACGTCCTAGTATATCTAATATTTCATATATGTTCTTCTGCTGCAATGTTCTGTGATGAGATTATATTACTGCCTGAGACGAATGTTTATATTATATATATGAGATATATGTTATATTGCAGATTTAATTTCAAAAAGAGATGCTTGCGAAGCATAATTAAAATGGGACTTCATTAATGAGATTAATGAAATAAAAGAAACCTAAGATGTTGTAGAAACTTGTTTATAAAAACTGGTAGCTCTAGTTCTTGCTTTGCATAGCGGTGTTCCTTGTGGAACATCCAGCACCTTATTCGATAAGGAAAGGACCGAGATCCCTTCACCGGGAGTGACTCCTTTAGCAATAACTGGCAGATGCTACAAACTCGGTCTGTCTTTTGAATTCTTCTATAGTTCTTGCTTTGCACAGCGGTATATATGATATATCCTGCACCTTATTCGATGAGGAAAGGGCCAACGATCCCTTCACCGGGAGTGACCCCTTTAGCAAAACTAGAAAAGCCTCAAAAACACTCCATTTAAAATCACTCGATTCTACAACGATATCAAGTTCATTACGCAAAAGGTTTTCTTAAAAACCTGTCGTAACCCTCCGTCATTTCAGATAAGTTGTATATAGTATTCGTGCTACATTTGTTGGCTTTCGTCATGGTGTAGTGTGCGGTAGCTATCTGCTGCTTATCTGCTGCATATGATGCGATTGGATTAGGGTAGTCGTGCGGCTTTGTTGGCTTTCGTCAAGGGTCGTGCGGGTGGGTTTATTTCAATCAAGAAATGACGGGTTGGACTTGACTAGTAGCCTATGGTTTGTTGGCTTTCGTCAAGGTCATAGGACGCTAGGGGCAAAATATTATTGGGAATTTCAAGTGTTGAAATTTGCAATGAGATTGCATACCTTCTATGAGATAGTTGGATCCCGATACCCGCTGCGAGTAAAAGTTACTCCTGGGAGAGTTTTACACATTACAATTAGCTGATCAAGTAGGTGTCTAGAAAGGTGTTAACGGGGTTACGCCTCTGGGAAAACGAGGTTTACTTTAATTAGGTTAGTGCGAAAGCACGGGGGACCTCCCTCAAAGTACCGACACTGGCCTGGCTGAAAGATTGGCGAACTTGTAGCGTGTAATTAATCCTGGCTAGTCTTTCCTTTTAGGGTTTGAAGGAAGATTTGATTAAAACAGTGGGAGACATCCTGATTAGATATATTAGATAACCAATCTAATCTTTCAAGAGCATACGCTGAGTGTTTTCTTCTCTCTCTCTCCAGATAGCGAACATATCACGCCTTAATAAAGATAATAAAACGGATATATTGACCGAACCCGCTTGTTATACTGAGCTGGGGAACGTTGGTTCCGCTCCAACTTATAATTGTTATAAGACAGAGCAGGAAATTGGGGAATACCAGATTTCCCGTGCCACCCAAACGAAGAAAGTGCATGTTGATGCATCATCTTCGGGTTTGTTCATTACACAGAACTGTTTCTCAGTATCTTTTACGTCCTGGGTATGTGATACCGGATCAGGATCCCGTATATGTAATCTGTTACATGGGCTACAGATAGGTAGAGAACCGAGAACGGGTGATAAGTTTCATGAGACAGAAAACGGTGCAAGTGTTGCAGCCAAGTCTGTTGGTCACTATCACCCTGTATTACCGGAATACATTGATTCTGAACAAATGTTATTAGATACCGAACCTGATATACAAAATCATATCAGTCTCTTTATTAGTAAAGAAAGGATATAATTTTGTATTGTTGGATAATGTTTTGAACATTTCCTATATCAAGAGTTGATCGGTTCAGGCACGTTATCTAAAAGCATTGACGTTCTAAATCAAACCACGGTTCTTAGTATACAGAACACACACAAGAGGAAGAGTTCAGAAATGAACAAATCCTTCTTGAGGCATTGTAGACTAGGTCATATCAATGCGACCCGGCTAGCTAAGTTACATTTAGATGCATATTTAAATCTGTTTGAATTTACATCTTGTGAAACTTGCCGGTCATGTCACAAAGATAAGATGACTATAGCTCTGTTTATTGGAAACAGAGAAAGAGTTAGTGAACTTTTGGGATTGATACATGTTGATGTATGAAAGGTCCCCTGTATACACATGCCAAGACCGGTTCTTTTTACTTCATTACGTTCTCTGATAATCTCTCAAGATTCAGACATGTGTTCCTGTTGAAACATAAGTCCGAAGCTTTTGAGATATTCACAGAATATAAGTTAGAAGTAGAGAACCAAAAATACGGGTAAAAGTATTATGTCCTTTGATGTGATCAAGGAGGAGAATACTTGAGCACGGAATTCCTGGACTATTCTAAAGGAGAATGGGATTCTCTCTCAGCATTACTCCTCCGTATACACCACAGCACATCGGTGTATCGGGGCGTAGCAATAGCACCCTATGTGATATAGCGTGCTCTATGATGAGTACTACTGAGTTGCCTATTTCCTTTTGGGAGTTATGCACTTGAGAAGCTGCATACCTATTGAATAGGGTTCAAATCAAATCAGTTGCCTACCACTTCATATATGATATGGAAAGGGAAGAGCCCATATCTTAAGGAAGAGCCCATATCTTAAGTAAGTTAAGATTTGGGTTGTCCGACATATGCCTAAAAGCAAAATCCGGACAAGCTCGAGGCAAGGTCTGTTATGTAGAACTGGAAATGTTCCAGCTATATGTAAGTCTACGCTAGCGTCCCGACAGTCTACAGACGCCAAATGCGGAACAAAAAACTTTTAACTGGCGCTATCGTATACTTTAACCCGGATCTGCCATTATTGCTAAACTAACAAACTGTAAAGAGTGTAGAAAGGTTATACCGAACGATCCGAGTCCTTCTTTCTTTAACCATCATCCCACGCTCCGTTGCGCCTGCTCCGATCTCATCGATCTCCAATATGCTCGTCCAGGTGGCACCACGTCTCTGATTCTTTAAATGGGCTCCCGCCTCTGACTCGAGGCAACTCGGTCGTCAAGTTTGCTAAAAGAGACGACCAAGAATGATGTAGAGAATGAGTAGATGACTTTGTCTCACTTCGTCCAAGTCCGTGGACGATCGGTTAATGAAGTTGCCACTCGGATTGGGTGATGGAATGAAAAGGCAATGAAATTTCCATGCACCCCAAATACTATCATAATCTTTTCTACAAAAATGAATCAAGCATCAAGTAGTGAGAGGGAGAGAGGGGGCCGGCCTCATATATGGAGGGGGGTGAGTGTAGGAGAAGGGGGGGTGACCACAAGAATGATCCTTATCATAACAAAAGATCTTAAGCAATCCAAAAGATATTAATTAAAACCATGAGTCACAAAAACCTAGTCACCATTTAATAAATGCAAAGATGAGTCATGAACCTAGTCACCATCCTTGTCATCACTTCCAGAAACTTCTAGAACACTGACTCACATCATCCAAGAAAAGATAAATCCGTCTTTAACCAAATGTTAAAAGACGGCTGATAGAAAACTGGAAACTGGCAACTTCCAAAAGTGATCCTGAAACGAATTTCAGGACAACCCCGAAACTGTATAAATATACCCGCATTTGTATTACGACCGAATACAAATGCAACTGAGACAAAGATATTATACCTACTCAATATAATACTCGGATCCGGCTTAAACCAAAGCCGACCAGTATCATCTGCCCGAAAAATAACACGTGCGTAAACGCACGTGCATTTTCCGAACCCTGCCATAAAACCATACGGCCTATACAACGTTTCGCCCGAACTTGGGAAACTGTCTGTGGGGGACTCTAATGACTCGTCAGTACCCTGGCAGTGGGTTTAACCACAAACCGTCAGCGGCACTAGCAATGCGTAACGGCTGCCCATGGACTGACCTCAAGGGAGGCTGATGAGCGAACTCATCCAGAAACCCTACTGAGCCTAACAGTGACAATGTATATACAGTCCGGTCCGTTCGTCTATGAGTATCGCATATCTGCCTAGGAGGCTAGCAACGTCAGACCCCCAATAGCAGTATAAGTCGTGTCGGAGTGAAGCCCAATAACACCCTGAGATACTACTGGAGTACCTACCAGTAAATCTCCTGCCACGATCGTGGGCTTTGTGTAATGGCTCTCCTAGACACAGCACGATCTCTCCCCCAATACCGGGAGAGACGAATCCCCTGCCGATCCGCTCACGTGCCTCCATATGGCTCGGGACTGTACCCAAAAGCTACCTGTTTGCACGACTCCTTTGAGCCGTGGTAGGGTAGAAATCAAAGCACAGTGGGAACTCACACGAGACAAATGACGACCTCAGGTCGATGAACTAACCTGTACACATGTCACCAGGGAACTGCTATCTGACGATAGATATAGTACTAACTAGAAGATTCCCGGCGAGTCCTGTCCGGTGTACTCATAACCCAATGAGCACCTGTATACATCTTAGGTGATCCAACTGACACCAGTGGCTTGTGAGACCGGCCACCGCCCCTCGTCGGGGTCTCGACTGTACACACTAGTCTACTCCGGAGTATCGATGCCCTGTCTCGAAACTCCCACGACTAGGGACTACAATTAAGGATATGCGTATAAACCACCCAACTCTCACGTATATGATCGCCATCATACAGTTGGTGGTAAAGCAACATCCTAAGGGCTCTATCAAAGTGTAACATGCAATCAGTCACCTGAACATGTACACGACTGATAAAGGCAAACCAGATAGCATACTATCATCTTGAGTAAGACTGTCCTACCGGTATAGGTCCTCCGCAATCATTGCAATCACGTACCTGCGATCCAATAATTGACTATGAGGGCACTATCTCCAACAATCTCCCACTTGCACTCAAGGCTAATTATTGCGATGTCGACTACTCACAGCCCGTGTGAAACCGAACATCCAACTCCTCTACTAATCAGTTTCACAAAGCCCGTTTGTAAAACTATTGTGTTCGAGAAATAGCCTCGGTGAGTGGATCCGCCTAGATGTTTCTTTCTATATCTCTCTTAATCTCAAATTCACGGAGAAAGCCATCTCCTGAATCGAGTAATACATGTCTTAGAATATGTCTGGATATCTGATGGGACCTAGTTCATAAATGAACTCCAAATCCAAACTTCTTAGACTGTATCGATCACTGAACCTAATCAGTATCCTGCACCATGCCTCCCACAGTATTCTTTTGGACCACCTGTCCATAATACTGTCCCTCGTCAGAGGGAAAAACTATAACTCTGACAATCACTCTGTCAACCATGTCACCTTTGAAGCCTGGAATGATAATCGTCTCCTGAAGGAGGCTGCCGTCATCAAATCCGTAGAACATGTACTTATGTTCTAAAACTGCTTCCTTATGTTTCTCCAGGATTGGATTAATACAAACTTATTGCATCTAGTGCAAAAACAACATCTGGTGTGGTACTTGACATCTCATGATTGACTCAATTGCCTAAGCAAGTGATCTGCCTATCATGCACATCCCTCTCCCCTTTAGTCTACACGATACCTTTAGAGAGGGTGACTCCATCACCTGCAGGTACACCACCATGCTAGGAGTCATCTATTCTAAAAACCATTAGAATACTGTCAAAGTACCCACATTGGGAAACTACCCAAATCCAGATCTAAAACCATAGATCTAGAAACCAGAATGTCAAATATTATATCCATATCTTGTCTGGAGAAACAACTGTGTGACGACCATAGTACAACCGATCGTAGTATAGGAATTTTACTTCCTACTCTGTGTATGTCATCCAGATACCATGACATCACACCCTACTACCTCCTTAACTGATCCATCCCCTATTCTGATTGAAGTCAAACCCATGACTGTCACATCAAAATTAGATGATCTATCTCCGCTAAAACTGCTCAAGTCTATAAATAGATATAAGCATCTTGCCCACTATGCTTCCGCTGCTCCCACTGACTACGACAACCCTCCTACCGGGTCTCATATCCTGGAACAACAGTAGTGTCAAGTCTGGGTAGATAAGAACCTCCCTGTCACCGTCCTTGAGCCTACCGAAGTACCTCTCGGGTGTCTGAGGTTACCTACCATATCTGCGGAGTGGCTATTTGAATGTCAAACCTGATTGAATGTATAGGTCCTATTAAATTTTCCGTAATCGTTCGCGGTTCTGGAATCACTTCCAGTTCTACCATACTCCCACTACTGTTTTCTGAAAAAGATCCATTTTACTAAAACTGTGGCGAGTCAAGAACAATATCACTATTGATCTTCTAAATGGTAGAATATCAACCCTCGTCATAGCCAGGGTCAACCCACAAACAGCCATTACAGAAACGTGCCCTGAGTTATCCAGAGTCTGGTTTTAAGCATAATCTGGACAACTCCCCGTAACTTAATATCTTTTAAGGTACGATCCATTCAATATCCAATATAGAAACTTTGGCACTTATTTAATTGGAACCAGATTCAAATCATGCAGCTGTCTCCAGTGCATATCAACTTAATGGAAAGAGGCTAATCAGCATTACTCAACTTAGGAATCCATCCAATTATGAGTAACCTGAAAGAGAAACAAGTTTCTCAAAACCATTACTATCATCTGAATACCAATCACAAGAATCTACATCTTCGATCTCTTTGAAGAATCCCGATACTTGTGATACCTGGTTCTCTACTTTATTCTTATACCCACAACTTCTCAAAACTTAGACGTTGTATTTCTACGAAACACTTGTCTAAATACTAGAGAAGTTATAAGTAAACAGAACATAGTACGAGGACCTACCCCTTTGTCCTGAAGGACACTTGGACAACATACAATACTCTGTATAAGTCCGCTGAGTTAAACAATTCAAAACCTGTGCGTCGTAGGTTGAAAACCGTACCCTGGCGATTTCCTCAAATATCACCAATTACAACGAATTCCGATATAATGAGGATAATCACCTAATTCCCAATAACTTACTCCTACTCATCATCTGTAAAACCATACAGATATGAGAATGAAACCTGGTAAATACATACCCTTGGAGTAAGTATCTAATCGGGAAAACAGTTTTCCTTTAACAATGCACTGAAACATGAAAATGTTTCGTAGGGGTATCCTGGTATTCATAGTAATGCCTCTTCCATAATCCAATTCATGACTTCAACCATATATTTTATTGCCATCTCTCCAAATCCCTTTACTTGTCTTTAGTCGTTACCTTCTGTACACCATCGTTAGGCTAAATGGTTTTCTTCCTTCCCTACCGTTCGGCACCAGCCTATGGTTTGGAAGAAGACTATCCAGTATGCATAATAGGTGTACCCTCCTAAACCAAGGAGTACTCGTATCTGAGAGAAGGTGATGATAAAACACAACTGAATAATACCTTATTCTTTTAAAAGTGAAATAGGAGTGGCGATGAAGTACGCGGTTTTGGTCGTGAATGATATCAGTCGCAATTTACTTTGCCCTCTTTCTAATCCCTTTATTTTGTCTTTACATATTACCTTCTGCACACCCTACTTAGGCTAATTAGTTTTCTTCATTCCCTACCTTTCGGCACCAGCCTATGGTTTGGAATAAGACTATCCAATAAGCGTAATAGGTGTACTCTCCTAAACCAAGGAGCCCTCGCAACCTGAGAGAAGGTGATAATAAAAGACAACTGAATAAACCAATTCTATTTCTCCTGAACCTGGATCCATCCTCGAAGAAGTCCCTTCGAGTTCGTATATAACCATACGATGGATCTATCCAATGGAAGTGGATATCCGTAGTAATACGGGTGTTCTGAGAAATTCAAAGGGTAAAAGAAGGAGTGGCAATGACTTATGCAACTCAGACAATCCAAAAGCCAGTGTTTTAAGAAGGTTCGGTTAACCTGGTCACTGAGTCATAGTCTAGGGTCGGTCAAAGGTCGCTGCCAAAGAGAGAGAGAGAAAAGAAACACTCTGCGTGCACTCTAACCTAGATCAGAATGGTTATCACTTTATCTAATCCGGAAACCTCCCACTGTCCTGTCAAATTCTCCTCCAAACCTAAAGAAGAATCAATCGGGATCACCCGAAGAGTAAACCAACTCAACAGCGGGAATCAGGATCCAACTCTCATCGCATGATAACGTGATGGAATGCATCCACGTTACTCATACTCCAGAAGGTATGCGCATACTTGGCAAGTTTCAGTTTCTTTAGAAACTCCCGATATAGTTTTTGCCCCATGCTCTTATAACCTTGGCGTTAGGTCAAAATGTCATAAGTCACATGCCAAGTTCTACCCATCACTATCTTGTTAATTTGAACCCACCCGCACATGCCCTTGGCGTTAGGTCAAAATGGCAGAACGGCTGTCCCAAACCAACTCATCTATCTATGCAACAATTGAATACCCAACAGCTACCAAACACTATGCCTTGGCGTTAGGTCAAAATACATAGCTTGAATACTACTGAATACCCAAAAGAAGTGACGGAGGGCTACGGCTGGTTTTTGGCGAAAAAACCTTTAACGTAGTGAACTTGATATCGCTGAAGGAACCTGATAGCTTTTTAAAATATAGTGGCGAAAACCTTTTGCTAAAGAGGTCACTCCCGGTAAAGGGATCTCGGCTCTTTCCTCGTGGAATGAGGTGCAGGATATTCCACTGAATACCGCTATGCAAAGCAACTTGTAATCGACTATAGTGAAGTTATTACGCTGACGCAAACTTCTGCCCAAGGGGTCAGTCCCGGTGAAGGGATATCGGCCCTTGCCCCGTCGAATGAGGTGCAGGATATTCCACTGAATACCGCTATGCATAACAAAAGGAAACGTCTTTGTAACAACACTTTTTAAATTTGTTCCAACAACTGTAAACAGTTTTGTTTTACTTTGCGTTGATCAGAATCAACACAGTCCCATCATTTAATCACACCAGAAAAGAACGAAAATAAAATGTACGTATATGCCATCCGCATTCGTCACTGGGTCCCGTCATCACCCGTTAGGTTACTTAACTAACGACAGAGCGGGGACTGGACTAGCGCGGGTGTAAAACATATACAACATCTAATAGTATATAAACCAATATACAATAATCGCTCCAGGCGTGATAGTATGCAACATTACAGAAAAGTAATAAGCATCACAGAACAATACAGATAATCTGCGATCCCCGAGTTTCACAGAGCCGCTGCTGAAACTCGACGTTCCCCTGTCGTGTGGAAAGCCTGTGCAATGAAACCTAGACCCCTACGGGTGCGGCATGTTACCCGCCAAAACCTGAAGCGAGGCAGCCCCCTACAGCATAGTGAATGGACCACCCATCACTTCACGGAATCCGGTAATCTTGAGCACCCCTCCTTGGGTCAACCTGTACCCCCTACGAGTGCGGCGAATAGTCTGCCAATTCTAGAGTGGGGCCCCTCTGCCTCTCAAAGTGTAACATCTTCAAAAATATAAAATATTAATTTTGGGAATTTTTATAATTTAATATTATTTTAATATTAAATGCAAATAAATAGGAAAAATGTTAGAAAAATTATGAAAAAATTATGGAAAATTCTAAAATAGGGTAAATTAGTGAATTTTGCCATTTTTAAGTTTTTGTGATTAGTTTGACACTAATTTAGTGCTAATCGCGATTAAAATCGCTAATCGGGTTTTTTGGCAATTTTGTGCAAAACTTGCACATAACACTTTTTCTACACTTGTGCATTTTTGTAGCCATGGTTTTCATTTGGGTTTACTATTGAGGTGAGAAGGTTTGGATTAAGGATTAAAAGAAAAAGGAAAAAGAAAAGAAAAGAGAATGGAATTTTATATTAGGTATGGGTGAGAGAGAGAGAGGGGTTGCTTTGACTTGGCTTCAACCACCATTCCTTCACCACTTCCCTCTCCATTCCTTATGCTGCTGCTGCTGCTACTACTGCCCATTTTCCCCTTTCACAAAACCCTCTCACTTCATCTCAAAATCTATCTCAAAACCTCACATCCCTTTCACGAAAAAGATGCACAAGCTCGAGATCTACGCAATGGACCGAGAAAGCGTGGATTTTGGCCACTAGGGGCAACTCAAGAATTTTCTTGAGTTGCTAATGAAGGTAATTTCTGAACCATTTGCTTAATTATAGCCTTTCCTATAACCCCATGTCAAGATTTTATCGATATTGTGTGATATTATGGATTTGAGAGAAACCTAGTTAGGGTTTGAGTGAATTGGTGTTGCATTATGAAATTGAGCTCAGTTAAGATTATACCAACACCCTAGTGTTTGAATTGAGACCCTAACCTGATGCTAGAACCAGAATACGGATTTTAGAAACCGATATCGGGGAAATTGTGTAATCTGTGAAGGTTAATTGGAATCTGCTATCACCCGAGATGCCCTAAAATAAAATTGAGTGGAAAGTGACATGTGCAGGCACCCAGGAAGCCAACCCTAAAACCCTAGCTCCCCATTCCACTTTCCGGCCGCCAAAACCTGCATTCTGGCCGCAAATTGCGGCCAGACCAGGGAGGAGTTGCCTCGTTTTGCGTGCCTGGCCCCATTTCCTCAATTCTTGGCCCTGGGTACTTCTAGTTTTGACAGATTCTATCTAGGGTGAAATCTGGGACATATATCCTATGTTGTCGTTTTGGATTCGTGTTTCCGTATTCCGTATTTTTGGATTGGAAATGGTGGAATGTGTTTTGCCTCGACTATTGTCGTTTATACGACGATATAGAGGATTATGGATGGTTTTGAAGGCGTGCCATAGGTTCTCACCTATAGGCCCCTTATCGTATCGTTTTGGATTTCATGCGCCGTTTTAGTTTGGATTTGGTTTTAATGCGCATATACGATATTTGATGTGTAGGTACCCATGAAGACTTCGGGACGACAAGCAAATACGTGGTGACGTCCGCATTTGGTGATGCAAGGTGAGTAGATTATATCTACGGGGGAAAGTCGGGTGGATGGCGTATAGCACCCCCGCAGTCCGTAGATAGCTTATTATATGGTATTGTGATATTAGGTGTATGTTGGATATGTAGGGTTAGAAGTGAGTAGTGTAGTTCATAGTCGCGAACCCTAGGATAGAATTACCCTATACATATACCCTTGCTTTTCACATGTACTTACACTGTGATTGATGATATGTGACGACTTTGGAGATGAGTCGATATTGTGGGCTTGGTGCCCTGGGATCGGTGATTTGATACGATTCATATGTGGGGTATGACTTGTGATTCTTGCGGGCTTGGGATGTGTGTTTACCCCCGTATGCATACTTTACCGATGTTACCGTTTGTACTAGACATAGAGTAGTACTCCAGACTATATGATCTGATGATGGTGATATTTGTTATGTGATGAGACAGTGAGATGTTGACCCCTACCCAGCTTTTGGGAATGCCGTACGATGATTTACCGTACGAGCTGATATTGATGATAGATCCGCACTCATAGCTAGAGGATATCTTACGATATGACATTGAGGCGGGATCACCGACTATATATCTACATATATACTTAGACTCAGTTTTAGGTGGTTTCCACACCTACCCCTCCTGATTGACAGGATACTTAGATGTAGTTGCATAGTAGATACTTCACTGTGCTGTTGAGTACTAGATTTCCGCATATTCATACTATTCGCATTACTGGCATATGTTCATTACCATGTTATTATCATGCTGTTAGGACACCATCACCATTATCGATGATGCGTATGTTTCACGTACACTATTTGCCGGCTCACACACTTCATCATCGATAATTGCCATGTCACTACACAGTAGTACTATTACATTCGTGATATGATGCTTCCTTTGACATATGCGCATTCCTATTCCATGTTGCATGATTTCCGATATGATTACTCTCTTTACATGTCGCATATATCATGGATTGATTGCATAGTACATCGCATTGGATTTACTGCTGGATGTTGGGTTTTCATGTGATTTCTGGTTTTGAGGACCGTGGGGTTATTTAAGAAAAGAGGCACTTTATGAAAACCCGGTACCTCGTGATATGATATTTCGGTGCGTCCACCACGCGTTTTCTCGGTGCTGAGACGTGTGCTTGAAACCCGATTCGAGGAGGTGATGTACCGTTTGCGGGTTCGTGGTGGGCCCGGTATGGTTCCCCTCGGCGAGATGATCGATGGGTTATGCCGATTGAGCCTGGAGGCGGGCGAGTACCTACCGGTGATTTTACCTGAGCTCGGCGGATATCCGGGGGATACCGCCTGGAGCCGAGAGATGGGCATACTGCCGGGGCCGACGGGCCGATATCCGCAGACGGAGCCCAGAGATGGACATGGGTTGACTCATACTGCCGGGGCCGAGGGCCGATATCCGCAGACGGAGCCCCATACGGATGAGGATTTACGTGTCGGTGTTTGGCACGGGTTTCATGATGAGTTTTCCATGATTTTGGTTATATCCTCACATTGCATACATGATGCTTACTGTCAGTGGGTGACAGGTGGACGGGTTCCACATATATACAGACTTGGTTCATATACAGACTGGATTTACACTTATCTTACACCAATATTAGTGGTATGGGACGCTAATATATGTGTATTGATATTATTGATATTTCTTCATTGATACTTCATGCAGACATACCTTACACTGATGACATGTTGTTACCTGAGTACCTAGCACTATATACATGATTAGATGTTACCTTGCCACCTTATTACACTCAGATGTACTCTTGTGGATATTTTACTGATCGTTGACTTAGGATTATGTCTTGCATTCGATTTATCCTTGTAGATGTTTCTATTCACGAGTTGGCAACTCACCCCCGTTGTGCCACAGCTCTTGCAGGTTATGCCGTACAGGTTCTATTGCGGCATTTCTGGCACATTTCCTTCTTGCGGGTGATTTGCTTTGGTAGGTGGATTCCTTCGTATCAGGAGTCACCTTTGTATTTAATTTATTTATTGTATCTAGAAATTGTCCATCAACCAAAACTTGTATATTCTTTCAGACCTAGATATCAGTGTTGTATATTTCGACCTTAGAGTCGCGCTTAGTAGTATTGCGGTTTCTTGTTGCTTTTGAGCTTTCTTTAGATTTGATCCTCGCCACTTGGCGTTGTATATTATTATATCATTGCGTGGTTGTGACCGTCGATTGACGAAGAGCTAGCTCCCGCTTGGGGATGCCTTTATCATGTTATATCTTGTTATTATCGTTTTACCCCATTCGGGGCCAGTTTTACAAAGGAAACTCTGCCGAAATTTCTAGAAAAGACTGTACCGTTTTTAAAATGCACATTCGGCTTAGTTATTTAAAAAACCTTGATTTCAAACCTGTATTTCTTCACTTCTTTAAACCAGTTCTTTACTTTTTTCTTCAAAATGGTTTTAGATTTCTGGGCTTTTGGCTTACTTGGATCAGATGGAGTCCTATAGGCTTCATATGGTTCTAGTGCCAGTCACGTGCTCTTTCGGGTCGTGACAAGTTGGTATCAGAGCACTAGGTTGACCTTGGTTCGAGTCTAAGTTGACTATGTGGAGCCTAGGGAGTTGTTTTTATACGGAACTTAGGCTTGACCTTACGGAACTTAGACTTGGTTGAGGGGGTGTAAACCCGAACTTTCGTCGTTTTAGGATGACCCTTGGTTGATGGATTAGGTGACTAAAGTAGAGTGACGTACCGTTGGTATGTTCCGCGGCATACTTACGACACGCCACTCCGCTTAAGGAACCTTAGGATGGACATTTGTTTAGAGATCAGTGATTCTCTTCCTATCCAGGATTATACATCCATTTGAGATCCCCGATTCTATTAGTTTCATGATCATACCTTCATTGATGCTGTTCCTTCCTATGATCATGTATCCCCTTTGGATCTGTTGTTTCCTTTCTTGCCTTTGATGTGCTCTCTTTTGATACTCGATTGAGATCCCTGTCACCATGTTTGAGCGCAGTTTGGGCTGCTGCTAGGGTTACGGCCGGTGTGAGCTCGTTTGGTACGAGGGCCGACCCTTGTGTTTTCTGGTGACATGGGAACGTCTCGAGTTAGTGTTGGTGTTTGTGACCTCTAGTGGAGGCGAGTGCTTGGTTTGCACCGGATGATCGTGCCTTTGTTAGAGCTGCCAGTTGAGAGAGGACTGTTGATGTACAGTATACCTCAGGGATTGTGATGTCGCCTACCGTGCAGACAGATGGACCATCTGTTGCTGAGATTGACAGGATGTCGCTTCCGAAGCTTACGAGCTGAGATTGCCGGAGCTTTCAGGCAGATATGCGACAGATGATAGCTAGTCTACCCGATTTGAGAGACGAAGGTGATTCGTCCGGTTTTGCGCCAGAGCGGGCCCAGTTGAGTTGAAGATTTCCAGTGTGGAGAGTCTTACTCAGACCTAGAGCAGGCCGATTCAGAGATGACCGCTTATGTATTGCCTTTCCTGGAGGATTGAGGCATTGTTCGACGTACAGGTGTATGAGCCAGTTGTTGCTGCAAATGATGAAATATCTCCCAGATGATTGGAGCTACTGCAGCATGAGCATGTACTTAGAGAGATGATAGCGAGTCGCTAGTCACCGAGGATGAATGACTAGGACGTGTGGTGAGTTCGCTTACCCCGATGCGTGGATATCAGATTGATTGTTTCCAGCTAGAGACGACTTCACGCAGGTTCGTTGAGAGTCGATTGAGACGATCGAATGTCAGGAGCCATTTTCCAAGTTTAAAGTATACGGAAAGACATGCAGGTGATTCTATGGACCCTCTAGAAAAATGAAACCCTAACTCGACTTAATGACCGTGTGACAGCCTTTGAACCTTAGGGTTTACGGCGGTTCCGCGGCGCCATTAGTGAGGCTTGGGTTTGCCCTTCTACGGCTGGACCACCGACGCTGTGGCATGTACTCGATACTATTAAACTGTACCCGAGATGTGAGCTCTTGGGGGATTATGAGGATCTGACGAGTCGATCGGTTGCTTCGACATCTTTCGGACATTGTGATGGGACACTGCTTGGGAGACTCCAGATGCGAGGATAGCCGTCGGAGCGCAGTTTGTGTAGCCATGATGAGACGAGTCCGAATCAGTCGACATTTGAGCAGAGTGAAGAAAAGAGTTCGTACGAGGTTTCGACGAGATGATGTTCCACTCCACTGATATTAGAGATGTGATACGCACCCAGAGGCGTGGTATATGGATATATCTTCCAGAAGGAAGCGCGATAAGTATGCAGCCGTTCCGGAATAAGCGTGAGCTTCAGCATTGGATGATGACTTCCGGGCACTTCGGCAGGATTGAGATTTGAGAAAGGAATCTCGGCAGGACCTTTCTGGAGTACGATACGAGAAGACTTAGACCCAGAGTGGTCATTTTGTGCACACCCAGCAGGGCAGAGTTCAGCATTGTCGACGAAGTAGTTGACCAAGTTCGGATAGAGGAACTTAACCAGATGCGTTGCGAATTGATCAAGGATGGACGAGTGATGAGTATTCCTCCGATGGTTGAGACGTGTTCCCGAGGACCAGTTCGGCCTGACATCTGCTACAGAGTGATGAAGCTACAGAGTACGAGATTTCGAGTCCGTGTGGGAGACTTCAGATTGACCGTGGCCGAGACAGTGCAGTGCATAGTAGCTTGGCGTGACGTCATAGTGGACGACGATAGAGACAGTTGGAACAAGAGGTTCGTGTGAGACCCTGACGAGCTGTCATTGCTTCCCGTCGAGACTAGAGACCTGAGATGCTTACAGAGACGTTGCGATGTGACCAGTTTCTGGAGAAATATTGTGCTGAGGACACAGATGCCCTTTGAGCGAGAAGAGGTTATGCAGTAGAGCTAGCCTCTGTACAGATCGGCATAGGCATGATTGGAAGAGACCTTGAGCAGGATTCCTTCCAGGACATAGCTGCCATGATGTTGCACCCAGGATCGGATGTGTGACGTGCTTTCAGAGAGCCAGAGGCCGACGCCAGTGATATGCCGCCTTACGAGTGGTCGTGAGGTTTGACCGAGAGGTGACCAGAGAAGTGCCAGAACGGAATCGTCCCCGTTAGCACACCTGACAGGGCCGATGAGCCGATTGACCGCGTGATAGGTAATCCGCAGAGAAGATAAGGATCCAGAGAGTCAGAAGACGCTAGACCGTGAGCAAGAGGCAGGTAGATATCCTGCGCTGCTAGCTGTGGATTGCACCAACTCCTTCTCGACCTCGAAGGAGGAACTACCGAGGACGGTATTTGTGATTTGTGATTTTGTGATTCGATTATCACGTATCCGTCATTTTGGATTTCGGTATTTTGGGTGTTCTGTTTGCATGATTTAGTTTTGGTGACTGAGTTTCATGACATTAGTTTCATGCACCCACTGGATATTTATATATTTCGCGCAGAGTTTTCATGCATTTTAATGTTATGCTTTGATTCGTGCACGCTGATGCACACGATTGTGAGATTTTCCTTTGAGGTACACCTGATTTTGGTTTGAGACGCATTTTATCGTTGATTTTGACCCGGATTTTGATGGTTGGTTTTGCACTCCGTGCTGGTGATGTGCTTTACACCTATTCGATGTTTGTTATTGGATTTCGTGATTCCGTGCATGTTGAGTGCGCAGGGTTTAGATTTTCATTCGTGCACGATGGATGCACAGATTTGGATTTTCGCGCGTGTTGGGCGCATGTTTTTTTTTTTAGATACGATTTTGGTGCGCACCCGATGCACTAAATCGAGATTTCTTCGTGCATGTTAGATGCACCGGACCTTGGCTGTCAGGCACATACGTTGCCCATGACAGAGGTTTCGTGCACACCCGTTGCACCTAGATGTTGTTTTGTGCACCTGTTTAGCACATATTGGATTTTTGATTTCCGTGCGCACCAGACGCACAGGATTGTGTTATGTACATTTTTGAGATTTATTCCCTTTGGAGCAGTACCTTTTATGATGTTGGGTTTTTGCTTTCATGCTGAGCAGGACTAGTCAGTAGACGATACCTGGATATACTTTTGCATGTTTTTACATCGACTCCGATGATTGCGGGATGCTTGACGGGGTTTTGTTTTTGAGTTATCTGCTCAGTACCCTTGCGCATGCATTGCGCTGTGACGTTCTTTGTGTTGATGATTTCGGAGCCCCGACGACTTTGGTTTATTACTGAGATTGTTTTAGTAGTGGGGGTTTAAATTTAAATTCGGGGACCGAATTTCTTTAAGGGGGGTAGATTGTAACATCTTCAAAAATATAAAATATTAATTTTGGGAATTTTTATAATTTAATATTATTTTATTGATTATTTTAATATTAAATGCAAATAAATAGGAAAAATGTTAGAAAAATTATGAAAAAATTATGGAAAATTCTAAAATAGGGTAAATTAGTGAATTTTGCCATTTTTAAGTTTTTGTGATTAGTTTGACACTAATTTAGTGCTAATCGCGATTAAAATCGCTAATCGGGTTTTTTGGCAATTTTGTGCAAAACTTGCACATAACACTTTTTCTACACTTGTGCATTTTTGTAGCCATGGTTTTCATTTGGGTTTACTATTGAGGTGAGAAGGTTTGGATTAAGGATTAAAAGAAAAAGGAAAAAGAAAAGAAAAGAGAATGGAATTTTATATTAGGTATGGGTGAGAGAGAGAGAGGGGTTGCTTTGACTTGGCTTCAACCACCATTCCTTCACCACTTCCCTCTCCATTCCTTGTGCTGCTGCTGCTGCTACTACTGCCCATTTTCCCCTTTCACAAAACCCTCTCACTTCATCTCAAAATCTATCTCAAAACCTCACATCCCTTTCACGAAAAAGATGCACAAGCTCGAGATCTACGCAATGGACCGAGAAAGCGTGGATTTTGGCCACTAGGGGCAACTCAAGAATTTTCTTGAGTTGCTAATGAAGGTAATTTCTGAACCATTTGCTTAATTATAGCCTTTCCTATAACCCCATGTCAAGATTTTATCGATATTGTGTGATATTATGGATTTGAGAGAAACCTAGTTAGGGTTTGAGTGAATTGGTGTTGCATTATGAAATTGAGCTCAGTTAAGATTATACCAACACCCTAGTGTTTGAATTGAGACCCTAACCTGATGCTAGAACCAGAATACGGATTTTAGAAACCGATATCGGGGAAATTGTGTAATCTGTGAAGGTTAATTGGAATCTGCTATCACCCGAGATGCCCTAAAATAAAATTGAGTGGAAAGTGACATGTGCAGGCACCCAGGAAGCCAACCCCAAAACCCTAGCTCCCCATTCCACTTTCCGGCCACCAAAACCTGCATTCTGGCCGCAAATTGCGGCCAGACCAGGGAGGAGTTTCCTCGTTTTGCGTGCCTGGCCCCATTTCCTCAATTCTTGGCCCTGGGTACTTCTAGTTTTGACAGATTCTATCTAGGGTGAAATCTGGGACATATATCCTATGTTGTCGTTTTGGATTCGTGTTTCCGTATTCCGTATTTTTGGATTGGAAATGGTGGAATGTGTTTTGCCTCGACTATTGTCGTTTATACGACGATATAGAGGATTATGGATGGTTTTGAAGGCGTGCCATAGGTTCTCACCTATAGGCCCCTTATCGTATCGTTTTGGATTTCATGCGCCGTTTTAGTTTGGATTTGGTTTTAATGCGCATATACGATATTTGATGTGTAGGTACCCATGAAGACTTCGGGACGACAAGCAAATACGTGGTGACGTCCGCATTTGGTGATGCAAGGTGAGTAGATTATATCTACGGGGGAAAGTCGGGTGGATGGCGTATAGCACCCCCGCAGTCCGTAGATAGCTTATTATATGGTATTGTGATATTAGGTGTATGTTGGATATGTAGGGTTAGAAGTGACTAGTGTAGTTCATAGTCGCGAACCCTAGGATAGAATTACCCTATACATATACCCTTGCTTTTCACATGTACTTACACTGTGATTGATGATATGTGACGACTTTGGAGATGAGTCGATATTGTGGGCTTGGTGCCCTGGGATCGGTGATTTGATACGATTCATATGTGGGGTATGACTTGTGATTCTTGCGGGCTTGGGATGTGTGTTTACCCCCGCATGCATACTTTACCGATGTTACCGTTTGTACTAGACATAGAGTAGTACTCCAGACTATATGATCTGATGATGGTGATATTTGTTATGTGATGAGACAGTGAGATGTTGACCCCTACCCAGCTTTTGGGAATGCCGTACGATGATTTACCGTACGAGCTGTTAGTCTACGCTAGCGCCCCGGCAGTCTACAGACGCCAAATGCGGAACAAAAACTTTTTAACTGGCGCTATCGTATACTTTAACCCGGATCTGCCATTATTGCTAAACTAACAAACTGTAAAGAGTGTAGAATGGTTATACCGAACGATCCGAGTCCTTCGTTCTTCAACCATCATCCCACGCTCCGTTGCGGCTGCTCCGATCTCGTCGATCTCCGATGTCCTCGTCGAAGTGGCACCACATGATCGGTTCTTTAAACGGGCTCCCGCCTCTGGCTCGAGGCAACTCGATCGTCAAGTTTGCTAAAAGAGACGACCAAGATTGATGTAGAGAATGAGTAGATGACTTTGTCTCACTTCGTCCAAATCCGTGGACGATCGGTTAATGAAGTTGCCGTGGAAATCGGGTGATGGAATGAACTGTAAAATTCCATGCACCCCAAATACTATCATATCTTTTCTAATCGAAATGAAAACTCAAGTGAGAGTCAATGAGAGAGAGAGGAGGCTTATCATATATATGAAGGAGGGAGGTGACCGTAGGAGAGGGGGGGTGACCATATGATAAATATCATATGTGAACACATACAAATATCTTGCTTAAAGATCTTAAGCAAAACAAGAAAGTAATGAAATCAAAGCATGAGTCACAAAGCTTAGTCACAAATTCTAGAACCTTCTAGAACCTTCTAGAAGCTCGACTCACTCTCATCCAAGAAAAGATAAATCCGCCTTTAACCAAATGTTAAAAGACGGCTGATAGAAAACTGGAAACTGGCAACTTCCAAAAGTGATCCTGAAACGAATTTCAGGACAACCCCGAAACTGTATAAAAATACCCGCATTTGTATTACGACCGAATACAAATGCAACTGAGACAAAGATATTATACCTACTCAATATAATACTCGGATCCGGCTTAAACCAAAGCCGACCAGTATCATCTGTCCGAAAATCGACACGTGCGTAAACGCACGTGCATTTTCCGAACCCTGCCATAAAACCATACGGCCTCTACAACGTTTCGCCCGAACTTGGGAAACTGTCTGTGGGGGACTCTAATGACTCGTCAGCACCCTGGCAGTGGGTTTAACCACAAACCGTCAGCGGCACTAGCTATGCGTAACGGCTGCCCATGGACTGACCTCAAGGGTGGCCGAGGAGCGAACTCAAGGGAGACCGATGAGCGAACTCCTCCGAAAACCCTACTGAGCCTAACAGTGACAATGTATATACAGTCCGGTCCGTTCGTCAATGAGTATCGCATATCCGCCTAGGGGGCTAGTAACGTCAGACCCCCATTAGCAGTATAAGTCGTGTCGGAGTGTAGCCCAGAACGCCCTGAGATACTACTGGAATACCTACCAGTAAATCTCCTGCCTCGGCCGAGGGCTTTGCGTAATGGCTCTCCTAGACACAGCACGATCTCGCCCCCAATACCGGGAGAGACGAAACCCCTGCCGATCCGCTCACGTGCCTCCATATGGCTCGGGACTGTACCCAAAAGCTACCTGTTTGCACGACTCCTTTGAGCCGTGGTAGGGTAGAAATCAAAGCACAGTGGGAACTCACACGAGACAAATGACGACCTCAGGTCGATGAACTAACCTGTACACATGTCACCAGGGAACTGCTATCTGACGATAGATATAATACTAACTAGCAGATTCCCGGCGAGTCCTGTCCGGTGTACTCATAACCCAATGAGCACCTGTATACATCTTAGGTGATCCAACTGACACCAGTGGCTTGTGAGACCGGCCACCGCCCCTCGTCGGGGTCTCGACTGTATACACTAGTCTACTCCGGAGTATCGATGCCCTGTCTCGAAACTCCTACGACTAGGGACCACAATTAAGGATATGCATATAAACTACCCAACTCTCACGTATATGATCGCCATCATACTGTTGGTAGTAAAGCAAGATCCTAAGGGCTCTATCAAAGTGTAACATGCAATCAGTCACCTGAACATGTACACGACTGATAAAGGCAAACCAGATAGCATACTATCATCTCGAGTAAGACTGTGATACCGGGATAGGTCCTCCGCAATCATTGCAATCACGTACCTGCGATCCAATAATTGACTATGAGGGCACTATCACCAACAATCTCCCACTTGCACTCAAGGCTAATATTGCGATGTCGACTACTCACAGCCCGTGTGAAACCGAACATCCAACTCCTCTACTAATCAGTTTCACAAAGCCCGTTTGTAAAACTATTGTGTTCGAGAAATAGCCTCGGTGAGTGGATCCGCCTAGATGTTTCTTTCTGTATCTCTCTTAATCTCAAGTTCGCGGAGAAAGCCATCTCCCGAATTGAGTAGTACCTGTCTTAGAATATGTATGGATATCTGATGGGACCTTTGTTCATAAATGAACTCCATATCCAAACTTCTTAGACTGTATGGATCACTGAACCTAATCAGTATCCGGCACCATGCCACCCACAGTATCCTCTTGAAACACCTGTCCATAATACTGTCCCTTGTCAGAGGGAAAACTAAAACTCTGACAATCACTCTGTCATCCATGTCACCTTTGAAGCCTGGAATGATAACCGTCTCCCGAAAGAGGCTGCCGTTATCAAATCCATAGAACATGTACTAATGTTCTAAAACTGCTTCCTTATGTTTCTCCAGGATTGGATTAATACAAACTTATTGCATCTAGTGCAAAACCAACATTTGGTGTGGTACTTGACATCTCATGATTGACTCAATTGCCTAAGCAAGTGATCTGCCAATCATGCGCATCCCTCTCCCCTTTAGTCTGTAAGACACCTTTAGAGAGGGTGACTCAATCACCTGCAGGTACACCACCATGCTAGGAGTCAACAATTCCAAAAACCATTAGAATATCTGTCAAAGTACCCGCATTGGGAAACTACCCAAATCCAGATCTAAAACCATAGATCTAGAAACCAGAATGTCAAATATTATATCCATATCCTGTCTGGAGAAACAACTGTGTGACGACCACAGTACAACCGATCGTAGTATAGGAATTTTACTTCCCACTCTGTGTATGTCATCCAGATACCATAACATCACACCCTACTACCTTCTTAACTGATCCATCCCCTATTCTGATTGAAGTCAAACCCATGACTGTCACATCAAAATTAGATGATCTATCTCCGCTATAACTGCTCTAGTCTATAAATAGACATAAGCTACTTGCCCACCATGCTTCCGTTGCTCCCACTGACTATGACAACCCTCCTACCGGGTCTCATATCCTGGAACAACAGTAGTGTCAAGTCTGGGTAGATAAGAACCTCCCTTTCACCGTCCTTGAGGCTACCGAAGTACCTCTCGGGTGTCTGAGGTTACTTACCATACCTGCGGAGTGGCTATTGGAATGTCAAACCTGATTGAATGTATAGGTCCTATTAAATTTTTCCGTAATCGTTCGCGGTTCTGGAATCACTTCCAGTTCTACCATACTCCCACTACTGTTTTCTGAAAAAGATCCATTTTTACTAAAACTGTGGCGAGTCAAGAACAATATCACTATTGATCTTCTAAATGGTAGAATATCAACCCTCGTCATAGCCAGGGTCAACCCACAAACAGCCATTACAGAAACGTGCCCTGAGTTATCCAGTGTTTGGTTTTAATCATAAGCTGGACAACTCCCCGTACCTTAATTTCTTTTAAGGTACGAACTATTCTATATCCAATATAGAAACTTTGGCACTAATTTAATTTGGAACCATATTCAAATCCATGCATCTGTCTCCAGTGCATATCAACTTAATGGAAAGAGGTTAATCAGCATTACTCAACTTAGGAATCCATCCAATTATGAGTAACCTGAAAGAGAAATACGTTTCTCAAAATCATCACTATCATCTGAATACCAATCACAAGAATCTACATCTTCGATCTCTTTGAAGAATCCCGATACTTGTGATACCTGGTTCTCTACTTTATTCTTATACCCATAACTTCTCAAAACTTAGACCATGTATTTCTACGAAACACTTGTCTAAATACTAGAGAAGTTATAAGTAAACAGAACATAGTACGAGGACCTACCCCTTTGTCCTGATGGACACTGGACAACATACAATACTCTGTATAAGTCCGCTGAGTTTAACAACTCATAACCTGTGCGTTGTAGGTGGAAAACTGTACCCTAGCGATTTCCTCAAATATCACCAATTACAACGAATTCCGATATAATGAGGATGATCACCTAATTCCCAATATCTTACTCCCACTCATCATCTGTAAAACCATACAGATATGATAATGAAACCTGGTAAATACATACCCTTGGAGTAAGTGTCTAATCGGGAAAACAGTTTTTCCTTAACAATGCACTGAAACATGAAAATGTTTCGTAGGGGTATCCTGGTATTCATAGCAATGCCTCTTCCATAATCCAATTCATGACTTCAACCGTATATTTTATTGCCATCTCTCCAAATCCCGTTATTTGTCTTTAGTCGTTACCTTCTGTATACCATCGTTAGGCTAACTGGTTTTCTTCCTTCCCTACCGTTCGGCACCAGCCTATGGTTTGGAAGAAGACTATCCAGTAAGCATAATAGGTGTACCCTCCTAAACCAAGGAGTACTCGCAACTGAGAGAAGGTGATGATAAAAGACAACTGAATAATACCTTATTCTTTCAAAGGTGAAATAGGAGTGGCGATGAAGTACGCGGTTTTGGTCGTGAATGATATCAGTCACAATTTACTTTGCCCTCTTTCTAATCCCTTTATTTTGTCTTTACATATTACCTTCTGCACACCCTACTTAGGCTAATTGGTTTTCTTCATTCCCTACCTTTCGGCACCAGCCTATGGTTTGGAATAAGACTATCCAATAAGCGTAATAGGTGTACTCTCCTAAACCAAGGAGCTCTCGCAACCTGAGAGAAGGTGATAATAAAAGACAACTGAATAAACCAATTCGTTTTCTCCTGAACCTGGATCCATCCCCGAAGAAGTCCCTTCGAGTTCGTATATAACCATACGATGGATCTATCCAATGGAAGTGGATATCCGTAGTAATACGGGTGTTCTGAGAAATCCAAAGGGTAAAAGAAGGAGTGGCAATGACTTATGCAACTCAGACAATCCAAAAGCCAGTATTTTAAGAAGGTTCGGTCAACCTGGTCACTGAGTTATAGTCTAGGGTCGGTCAAAGGTCGCTGCCAAAGAGAGAGAGAGAAAAGAAACACTCTGCGTGCACTCTATCCTAGATCAGAATGGTCATCTCTTTATCTAATCCGGAAACCTCCCACTGTCCTGTCAAATTCTCCTCCAAACCTAAAGAAGAATCAATCGGGATCACCCGAAGAGTAAACCAACTCATCAGTGGGAATCAGGATCCAACTCTCATCGTATGATAACGTGATGGAATGCATCCACGTTACTCATACTCCAGAAGGTATGCGCATACTCGGCAAGTTTCAGTTTCTTTAGAAACTCCTGATATAGTTTTTGCCCCATGCTCTTATAACCTTGGCTTTGGTCAAAATGTCATAAGTCACATGCCAAGTTCTACCCATCACTATCTTGTCAATTTGAACCCACCCGCACATGCCCCTGACTTTGGCCAATCGGCAGAACGACTGTCCCAAACTAACTCATCTATCTATGCAACAATTGAATACCCAGCAGCTACCAAACACTATGCCTTAACTTTGGCTAAAATGCATAGCTTGAATACTACTAAATACCCAAAAGAAGTGACGGAGGGCTACGGATGGTTTTTGGCGAAAAACCTTTAGCGTAGTGAACTTGATATCGCTGAAGGAACCTGATAGCTTTTTTAAAATATAGTGGCGAAAACCTTTTGCTAAAGAGGTCACTCCCGGTAAAGGGATCTCGGCTCTTTCCTCATGGAATGAGGTGCAGGATATTCCACTGAATACCGCTATGCAAAGCAACTTGTAATCGACTATAGTGAAGTTATTACTCTGACGCAAATTTCTGTCCAAGGGGTCTTTCCCGGTAAAGGGATATCAGCCCTTGCCTCGTCGAATGAGGTGCTGGATATTCACACCGAATACCGCTATGCATAACAAAAGGAAACGTCTTTGTAACAACACTTTTTAAAATTGTTCCAACAACTCAAACAGGTTTGTTTAACTTTGCGTTGATCAGAATCAACACAGTCCCATCAATCAATCACACCAAAAAGAACGAAAATAAAATGTACGTATATGCCATCCGCATTCGTCACTGGGTCCCGTCATCACCCGTTAGGTTACTTAACTAACGACAGAGCGGGGACTGGACTAGCGCGGGTGTAAAACATATACAACATCTAATAGTATATAAACCAATATACATAATCGCTCCAGGCGTGATAATATGCAACATTACAGAAAAGTAATAAGCATCACAGAACAATACAGATATCTGGGATCCCCGAGTTTCACAGAGCCGCTGCTGAAACTCGACGTTCCCCTGTCGTGTGGATAGCCTGTGCAATGAAACCTAGACCCCTACGGGTGCGGCAAGTTACCCGCCAAAACCTGAAGCGAGGCAGTCCCCACAGCATAGTGAATGGAACACCCGGCACTTCACGGAATCCGGTAATCTTGGGCACCCCTCCTTGGGTTAACCTGTACCCCTTACGAGTGCGGCGAATAGTCTGCCAATTCTGAAGTGGGGCCCCTCTGCCTCTCAAAGCCATGAGATGCGGACCCGTTGCTTTCCCGAACCCGGCTATCCGTGCACTCCGTCGCGGGGTAAAACCTAGTACAGTAATGAAAAAAGTACAATAGGTACATCGACCGCAACCTGGTCGTGCCCCAAAAGAATATTATACAACAGGCAGTGACGGCAGTCCACAAGTTGGACGCTCGCCCCGCAATATCAAATGTACAAATAAACTCAAACTGTACTACCATTGCACACTGCTGTCCACCACGACAAATCCGCAACAATACAGCACAACACAGAACATCAACGCGAATGTCACGTTCGCAAACCCGTCTAAAAGAACTATAGCAGTTAAACGCGGTTTACCGATCAAATGACATTCCCGGTCGGAGATATAATGTAAGCACTGTAAACTAACGTGTTTAAATTTCGATCGACCAAAGACCAAAAATTAAAAAGTGGGCCCCACAGCTTACTGGTGAACAGTAACAAAATCTGGGCCAAAACTTTATATACCAAAAACCCCAAAATCCCAAACAGAACCTACTGACAAAATTTAGGAGCACGTGCTCCCCATGTGGCCGCGGTTGCGCGGCCAAACCATGGGTTTGGCCGCCCTTCCGCGGCGACTTGGAGGGATCACGACCCCAAATTTTGTCGTGGGTCTTAGAATTCCCTGCACGGATTTTTAAGACATCCAGAAATAATTTTTGAGACCGTTTAAAAACAACAGAAACTGTCAATATAGGATTTTGTCGTTTTTGAGTTTCGGTTCGATCGATGTTTTGAACACGTTAGCACAAGTTAGTATAGCAAAATGGTGAGGCTCTGATACCACTGTTAGTCTACGCTAGCGCCCCGGCAGTCTACAGACGCCAAATGCGGAACAAAAACTTTTTAACTGGCGCTATCGTATACTTTAACCCGGATCTGCCATTATTGCTAAACTAACAAACTGTAAAGAGTGTAGAATGGTTATACCGAACGATCCGAGTCCTTCGTTCTTCAACCATCATCCCACGCTCCGTTGCGGCTGCTCCGATCTCGTCGATCTCCGATGTCCTCGTCGAAGTGGCACCACATGATCGGTTCTTTAAACGGGCTCCCGCCTCTGACTCGAGGCAACTCGATCGTCAAGTTTGCTAAAAGAGACGACCAAGATTGATGTAGAGAATGAGTAGATGACTTTGTCTCACTTCGTCCAAATCCGTGGACGATCGGTTAATGAAGTTGCCGTGGAAATCGGGTGATGGAATGAACTGTAAAATTCCATGCACCCCAAATACTATCATATCTTTTCTAATCGAAATGAAAACTCAAGTGAGAGTCAATGAGAGAGAGAGGAGGCTTATCATATATATGAAGGAGGGAGGTGACCGTAGGAGAGGGGGGGTGACCATATGATAAATATCATATGTGAACACATACAAATATCTTGCTTAAAGATCTTAAGCAAAACAAGAAAGTAATGAAATCAAAGCATGAGTCACAAAGCTTAGTCACAAATTCTAGAACCTTCTAGAACCTTCTAGAAGCTCGACTCACTCTCATCCAAGAAAAGATAAATCCGCCTTTAACCAAATGTTAAAAGACGGCTGATAGAAAACTGGAAACTGGCAACTTCCAAAAGTGATCCTGAAACGAATTTCAGGACAACCCCGAAACTGTATAAAAATACCCGCATTTGTATTACGACCGAATACAAATGCAACTGAGACAAAGATATTATACCTACTCAATATAATACTCGGATCCGGCTTAAACCAAAGCCGACCAGTATCATCTGTCCGAAAATCGACACGTGCGTAAACACACGTGCATTTTCCGAACCCTGCCATAAAACCATACGGCCTCTACAACGTTTCGCCCGAACTTGGGAAACTGTCTGTGGGGGACTCTAATGACTCGTCAGCACCCTGGCAGTGGGTTTAACCACAAACCGTCAGCGGCACTAGCTATGCGTAACGGCTGCCCATGGACTGACCTCAAGGGTGGCCGAGGAGCGAACTCAAGGGAGACCGATGAGCGAACTCCTCCGAAAACCCTACTGAGCCTAACAGTGACAATGTATATACAGTCCGGTCCGTTCGTCAATGAGTATCGCATATCCGCCTAGGGGGCTAGTAACGTCAGACCCCCATTAGCAGTATAAGTCGTGTCGGAGTATAGCCCAGAACGCCCTGAGATACTACTGGAATACCTACCAGTAAATCTCCTGCCTCGGCCGAGGGCTTTGCGTAATGGCTCTCCTAGACACAGCACGATCTCGCCCCCAATACCGGGAGAGACGAAACCCCTGCCGATCCGCTCACGTGCCTCCATATGGCTCGGGACTGTACCCAAAAGCTACCTGTTTGCACGACTCCTTTGAGCCGTGGTAGGGTAGAAATCAAAGCACAGTGGGAACTCACACGAGACAAATGACGACCTCAGGTCGATGAACTAACCTGTACACATGTCACCAGGGAACTGCTATCTGACGATAGATATAATACTAACTAGCAGATTCCCGGCGAGTCCTGTCCGGTGTACTCATAACCCAATGAGCACCTGTATACATCTTAGGTGATCCAACTGACACCAGTGGCTTGTGAGACCGGCCACCGCCCCTCGTCGGGGTCTCGACTGTATACACTAGTCTACTCCGGAGTATCGATGCCCTGTCTCGAAACTCCCACGACTAGGGACCACAATTAAGGATATGCATATAAACTACCCAACTCTCACGTATATGATCGCCATCATACTGTTGGTAGTAAAGCAAGATCCTAAGGGCTCTATCAAAGTGTAACATGCAATCAGTCACCTGAACATGTACACGACTGATAAAGGCAAACCAGATAGCATACTATCATCTCGAGTAAGACTGTGATACCGGGATAGGTCCTCCGCAATCATTGCAATCACGTACCTGCGATCCAATAATTGACTATGAGGGCACTATCACCAACAATCTCCCACTTGCACTCAAGGCTAATATTGCGATGTCGACTACTCACAGCCCGTGTGAAACCGAACATCCAACTCCTCTACTAATCAGTTTCACAAAGCCCGTTTGTAAAACTATTGTGTTCGAGAAATAGCCTCGGTGAGTGGATCCGCCTAGATGTTTCTTTCTGTATCTCTCTTAATCTCAAGTTCGCGGAGAAAGCCATCTCCCGAATTGAGTAGTACCTGTCTTAGAATATGTATGGATATCTGATGGGACCTTTGTTCATAAATGAACTCCATATCCAAACTTCTTAGACTGTATGGATCACTGAACCTAATCAGTATCCGGCACCATGCCACCCACAGTATCCTCTTGAAACACCTGTCCATAATACTGTCCCTTGTCAGAGGGAAAACTAAAACTCTGACAATCACTCTGTCATCCATGTCACCTTTGAAGCCTGGAATGATAACCGTCTCCCGAAAGAGGCTGCCGTTATCAAATCCATAGAACATGTACTAATGTTCTAAAACTGCTTCCTTATGTTTCTCCAGGATTGGATTAATACAAACTTATTGCATCTAGTGCAAAACCAACATTTGGTGTGGTACTTGACATCTCATGATTGACTCAATTGCCTAAGCAAGTGATCTGCCAATCATGCGCATCCCTCTCCCCTTTAGTCTGTAAGACACCTTTAGAGAGGGTGACTCAATCACCTGCAGGTACACCACCATGCTAGGAGTCAACAATTCCAAAAACCATTAGAATATCTGTCAAAGTACCCGCATTGGGAAACTACCCAAATCCAGATCTAAAACCATAGATCTAGAAACCAGAATGTCAAATATTATATCCATATCCTGTCTGGAAAAACAACTGTGTGACGACCACAGTACAACCGATCGTAGTATAGGAATTTTACTTCCCACTCTGTGTATGTCATCCAGATACCATAACATCACACCCTACTACCTTCTTAACTGATCCATCCCCTATTCTGATTGAAGTCAAACCCATGACTGTCACATCAAAATTAGATGATCTATCTCCGCTATAACTGCTCTAGTCTATAAATAGACATAAGCTACTTGCCCACCATGCTTCCGTTGCTCCCACTGACTATGACAACCCTCCTACCGGGTCTCATATCCTGGAACAACAGTAGTGTCAAGTCTGGGTAGATAAGAACCTCCCTTTCACCGTCCTTGAGGCTACCGAAGTACCTCTCGGGTGTCTGAGGTTACTTACCATACCTGCGGAGTGGCTATTGGAATGTCAAACCTGATTGAATGTATAGGTCCTATTAAATTTTTCCGTAATCGTTCGCGGTTCTGGAATCACTTCCAGTTCTACCATACTCCCACTACTGTTTTCTGAAAAAGATCCATTTTTACTAAAACTGTGGCGAGTCAAGAACAATATCACTATTGATCTTCTAAATGGTAGAATATCAACCCTCGTCATAGCCAGGGTCAACCCACAAACAGCCATTACAGAAACGTGCCCTGAGTTATCCAGTGTTTGGTTTTAATCATAAGCTGGACAACTCCCCGTACCTTAATTTCTTTTAAGGTACGAACTATTCTATATCCAATATAGAAACTTTGGCACTAATTTAATTTGGAACCATATTCAAATCCATGCATCTGTCTCCAGTGCATATCAACTTAATGGAAAGAGGTTAATCAGCATTACTCAACTTAGGAATCCATCCAATTATGAGTAACCTGAAAGAGAAATACGTTTCTCAAAATCATCACTATCATCTGAATACCAATCACAAGAATCTACATCTTCGATCTCTTTGAAGAATCCCGATACTTGTGATACCTGGTTCTCTACTTTATTCTTATACCCATAACTTCTCAAAACTTAGACCATGTATTTCTACGAAACACTTGTCTAAATACTAGAGAAGTTATAAGTAAACAGAACATAGTACGAGGACCTACCCCTTTGTCCTGATGGACACTGGACAACATACAATACTCTGTATAAGTCCGCTGAGTTTAACAACTCATAACCTGTGCGTTGTAGGTGGAAAACTGTACCCTAGCGATTTCCTCAAATATCACCAATTACAACGAATTCCGATATAATGAGGATGATCACCTAATTCCCAATATCTTACTCCCACTCATCATCTGTAAAACCATACAGATATGATAATGAAACCTGGTAAATACATACCCTTGGAGTAAGTGTCTAATCGGGAAAACAGTTTTTCCTTAACAATGCACTGAAACATGAAAATGTTTCGTAGGGGTATCCTGGTATTCATAGCAATGCCTCTTCCATAATCCAATTCATGACTTCAACCGTATATTTTATTGCCATCTCTCCAAATCCCGTTATTTGTCTTTAGTCGTTACCTTCTGTATACCATCGTTAGGCTAACTGGTTTTCTTCCTTCCCTACCGTTCGGCACCAGCCTATGGTTTGGAAGAAGACTATCCAGTAAGCATAATAGGTGTACCCTCCTAAACCAAGGAGTACTCGCAACTGAGAGAAGGTGATGATAAAAGACAACTGAATAATACCTTATTCTTTCAAAGGTGAAATAGGAGTGGCGATGAAGTACGCGGTTTTGGTCGTGAATGATATCAGTCACAATTTACTTTGCCCTCTTTCTAATCCCTTTATTTTGTCTTTACATATTACCTTCTGCACACCCTACTTAGGCTAATTGGTTTTCTTCATTCCCTACCTTTCGGCACCAGCCTATGGTTTGGAATAAGACTATCCAATAAGCGTAATAGGTGTACTCTCCTAAACCAAGGAGCTCTCGCAACCTGAGAGAAGGTGATAATAAAAGACAACTGAATAAACCAATTCGTTTTCTCCTGAACCTGGATCCATCCCCGAAGAAGTCCCTTCGAGTTCGTATATAACCATACGATGGATCTATCCAATGGAAGTGGATATCCGTAGTAATACGGGTGTTCTGAGAAATGCAAAGGGTAAAAGAAGGAGTGGCAATGACTTATGCAACTCAGACAATCCAAAAGCCAGTATTTTAAGAAGGTTCGGTCAACCTGGTCACTGAGTTATAGTCTAGGGTCGGTCAAAGGTCGCTGCCAAAGAGAGAGAGAGAAAAGAAACACTCTGCGTGCACTCTATCCTAGATCAGAATGGTCATCTCTTTATCTAATCCGGAAACCTCCCACTGTCCTGTCAAATTCTCCTCCAAACCTAAAGAAGAATCAATCGGGATCACCCGAAGAGTAAACCAACTCATCAGTGGGAATCAGGATCCAACTCTCATCGTATGATAACGTGATGGAATGCATCCACGTTACTCATACTCCAGAAGGTATGCGCATACTCGGCAAGTTTCAGTTTCTTTAGAAACTCCTGATATAGTTTTTGCCCCATGCTCTTATAACCTTGGCTTTGGTCAAAATGTCATAAGTCACATGCCAAGTTCTACCCATCACTATCTTGTCAATTTGAACCCACCCGCACATGCCCCTGACTTTGGCCAATCGGCAGAACGACTGTCCCAAACTAACTCATCTATCTATGCAACAATTGAATACCCAGCAGCTACCAAACACTATGCCTTAACTTTGGCTAAAATGCATAGCTTGAATACTACTAAATACCCAAAAGAAGTGACGGAGGGCTACGGATGGTTTTTGGCGAAAAACCTTTAGCGTAGTGAACTTGATATCGCTGAAGGAACCTGATAGCTTTTTTAAAATATAGTGGCGAAAACCTTTTGCTAAAGAGGTCACTCCCGGTAAAGGGATCTCGGCTCTTTCCTCATGGAATGAGGTGCAGGATATTCCACTGAATACCGCTATGCAAAGCAACTTGTAATCGACTATAGTGAAGTTATTACTCTGACGCAAATTTCTGTCCAAGGGGTCTTTCCCGGTAAAGGGATATCAGCCCTTGCCTCGTCGATGATCGCCATCATACTGTTGGTAGTAAAGCAAGATCCTAAGGGCTCTATCAAAGTGTAACATGCAATCAGTCACCTGAACATGTACACGACTGATAAAGGCAAACCAGATAGCATACTATCATCTCGAGTAAGACTGTGATACCGGGATAGGTCCTCCGCAATCATTGCAATCACGTACCTGCGATCTAATAATTGACTATGAGGGCACTATCACCAACACGAGCTGATATTGATGATAGATCCGCACTCATAGCTAGAGGATATCTTACGATATGACATTGAGGCGGGATCACCGACTATATATCTACATATATACTTAGACTCAGTTTTAGGTGGTTTCCACACCTACCCCTCCTGATTGACAGGATACTTAGATGTAGTTGCATAGTAGATACTTCACTGTGCTGTTGAGTACTAGATTTCCGCATATTCATACTATTCGCATTACTGGCATATGTTCATTACCATGTTATTATCATGCTGTTAGGACACCAGCACCATTATCGATGATGCGTATGTTTCACGTACACTATTTGCCGGCTCACACACTTCATCATCGATAATTGCCATGTCACTACACAGTAGTACTATTACATTCGTGATATGATGCTTCCTTTGACATATGCGCATTCCTATTCCATGTTGCATGATTTCCGATATGATTACTCTCTTTACATGTCGCATATATCATGGATTGATTGCATAGTACATCGCATTGGATTTACTGCTGGATGTTGGGTTTTCATGTGATTTCTGGTTTTGAGGACCGTGGGGTTATTTAAGAAAAGAGGCACTTTATGAAAACCCGGTACCTCGTGATATGATATTTCGGTGCGTCCACCACGCGTTTTCTCGGTGCTGAGACGTGTGCTTGAAACCCGATTCGAGGAGGTGATGTACCGTTTGCGGGTTCGTGGTGGGCCCGGTATGGTTCCCCTCGGCGAGATGATCGATGGGTTATGCCGATTGAGCCTGGAGGCGGGCGAGTACCTACCGGTGATTTTACCTGAGCTCGGCGGATATCCGGGGGATACCGCCTGGAGCCGAGAGATGGGCATACTGCCGGGGCCGACGGGCCGATATCCGCAGACGGAGCCCAGAGATGGACATGGGTTGACTCATACTGCCGGGGCCGAGGGCCGATATCCGCAGACGGAGCCCCATACGGATGAGGATTTACGTGTCGGTGTTTGGCACGGGTTTCATGATGAGTTTTCCATGATTTTGGTTATATCCTCACATTGCATACATGATGCTTACTGTCAGTGGGTGACAGGTGGACGGGTTCCACATATATACAGACTTGGTTCATATACAGACTGGATTTACACTTATCTTACACCAATATTAGTGGTATGGGACGCTAATATATGTGTATTGATATTATTGATATTTCTTCATTGATACTTCATGCAGACATACCTTACACTGATGACATGTTGTTACCTGAGTACCTAGCACTATATACATGATTAGATGTTACCTTGCCACCTTATTACACTCAGATGTACTCTTGTGGATATTTTACTGATCGTTGACTTAGGATTATGTCTTGCATTCGATTTATCCTTGTAGATGTTTCTATTCACGAGTTGGCAACTCACCCCCGTTGTGCCACAGCTCTTGCAGGTTATGCCGTACAGGTTCTATTGCGGCATTTCTGGCACATTTCCTTCTTGCGGGTGATTTGCTTTGGTAGGTGGATTCCTTCGTATCAGGAGTCACCTTTGAATTTAATTTATTCATTGTATCTAGAAATTGTCCATCAACCAAAACTTGTATATTCTTTCAGACCTAGATATCAGTGTTGTATATTTCGACCTTAGAGTCGCGCTTAGTAGTATTGCGGTTTCTTGTTGCTTTTGAGCTTTCTTTAGATTTGATCCTCGCCACTTGGCGTTGTATATTATTATATCATTGCGTGGTTGTGACCGTCGATTGACGAAGAGCTAGCTCCCGCTTGGGGATGCCTTTATCATGTTATATCTTGTTATTATCGTTTTACCCCATTCGGGGCCAGTTTTACAAAGGAAACTCTGCCGAAATTTCTAGAAAAGACTGTACCGTTTTTAAAATGCACATTCGGCTTAGTTATTTAAAAAACCTTGATTTCAAACCTGTATTTCTTCACTTCTTTAAACCAGTTCTTTACTTTTTTCTTCAAAATGGTTTTAGATTTCTGGGCTTTTGGCTTACTTGGATCAGATGGAGTCCTATAGGCTTCATATGGTTCTAGTGCCAGTCACGTGCTCTTTCGGGTCGTGACACAAAGCCATGAGATGCGGACCCGTTGCCCTCCCGAACCCGGCTATCCGTGCACTCCGTCTCGGGGTAAAACCTAGTACAGTAATGAAAAATAGTACAATAGATACATCGACCGCAACCTGGTCGTGCCCCAAAAGAATATTATACAACAGGCAGTGACGGCAGTCTACAAGTTGGACGCTCGTCCCGTAATATCAAATGTACAAATAAACACAAACTGTACTATCATTGCACACTGCTATCCACCACGACAAATCCGCAACATCACAGCACAAAACAGAACATCAACGCGAATGTCACGTTCGCAAACCCGTCTAAAAGAACTATAGCAATCAAACGCGGTTTACCGATCAAATGACATTCCCGATCGGAGATATAATGTAAGCACTGTAAACTAACATGTTTAAATTTCGATCGACCAAATATCAAGAAGTGGGCCCCACGACTTACTGGTGAACAGTAACAAAACCTGGGCCCAAACGATATATACCAAAAACCCCAAAATCCAACAGAGAACCCACTGTACAAATTTGGGGCCACGAACTCACTGTATGGCCGCGGAAGGGCGGTCAAACCGTAGGTTTGACCGTGTTTCCGCGGCGGTATTATCGAATCACGTGCCCAAATTTCTACTGTGTTCTTAGAAACGCCTGCTGAATTTTCTGTGATGTGTAAAATTAATTTTGGAACCCTTTTAAAATCGACAGACACTGTCAAGCTTGGATTTTGCAGTTTTTGATTTCGGGTTCGATCGATGTTTTAAACGCGTTAGCACAAGTTAGTATAGCAAAATGGTTAGGCTCTGATACCACTGTAAGTCTACGCTAGCGCCCCGGCAGTCTACAGACGCCAAATGCGGAACAAAAAACTTTTAACTGGCGCTATCGTATACTTTAACCCGGATCTGCCATTATTGCTAAACTAACAAACTGTAAAGAGTGTAGAAAGGTTATACCGAACGATCCGAGTCCTTCGTTCTTTAACCATCATCCCACGCTCCGTTGCGGCTGCTCCGATCTCGTCGATCTCCAATATGCTCGTCCAGGTGGCACCACGTCTCTGATTCTTTAAACGGGCTCCCGCCTCTGACTCGAGGCAACTCGGTCGTCAAGTTTGCTAAAAGAGACGACCAAGAATGATGTAGAGAATGAGTAGATGACTTTGTCTCACTTCGTCCAAGTCCGTGGACGATCGGTTAATGAAGTTGCCACTCGGATTGGGTGATGGAATGAAAAGGCAATGAAATTTCCATGCACCCCAAATACTATCATAATCTTTTCTACAAAAATGAATCAAGCATCAAGTAGTGAGAGAGAGAGAGGGGGGCCGGCCTCATATATGGAGAGGGGGTGAGTGTAGGAGAAGGGGGGTGACCACAAGAATGATCCTTATCATAACAAAAGATCTTAAGCAATCCAAAAGATATTAATTAAAACCATGAGTCACAAAAACCTAGTCACCATTTAATAAATGCAAAGATGAGTCATGAACCTAGTCACCATCCTTGTCATCACTTCCAGAAACTTCTAGAACACTGACTCACCTCATCCAAGAAAAGATAAATCCATCTTTAACCAAATGTTAAAAGACGGCTGATAGAAAACTGGAAACTGGAAACTGGCAACTTCCAAAAGTGATCCTGAAACGAATTTCAGGACAACCCCGAAACTGTATAAATATACCCGCATTTGTATTACGACCGAATACAAATGCAACTGAGACAAAGATATTATACTTACTCAATATAATACTCGGATCCGGCTTAAACCAAAGCCGACCAGTATCATCTGCCCGAAAAATAACACGTGCGTAAACGCACGTGCATTTTCCGAATCCTGCCATAAAACCATACGGCCTCTACAACGTTTCGCCCGAACTTGGGAAACTGTCTGTGGGGGACTCTAATGACTCGTCAGTACCCTGGCAGTGGGTTTAACCACAAACCGTCAGCGGCACTAGCAATGCGTAACGGTTGCCCATGGACTGACCTCAAGGGAGGCTGATGAGCGAACTCATCCAGAAACCCTACTGAGCCTAACAGTGACAATGTATATACAGTCCGGTCCGTTCGTCTATGAGTATCGCATATCTGCCTAGGAGGCTAGCAACGTCAGACCCCCAATAGCAGTATAAGTCGTGTCGGAGTGAAGCCCAATAACACCCTGAGATACTACTGGAGTACCTACCAGTAAATCTCCTGCCACGGCCGTGGGCTTTGTGTAATGGCTCTCCTAGACACAGCACGATCTCGCCCCCAATACCGGGAGAGACGAATCCCCTGCCGATCCGCTCACGTGCCTCCATATGGCTCGAGACTGTACCCAAAAGCTACCTGTTTGCACAACTCCTTTGAGCCGTGGTAGGGTAGAAATCAAAGCACAGTGGGAACTCACACGAGACAAATGACGACCTCAGGTCGATGAACTAACCTGTACACATGTCACCAAGGAACTGCTTTCTGACGATAGATATAGTACTAACTAGCAGATTCCCGGCGAGTCCTGTCCGGTGTACTCTGTAAGTCGATGTAGTACACCCCAGTACTTGTGGGGAGGCGGAATTTTCAAAAACAATCAAGTTTAAACAACGAACATCGACTAACCGCTTGAATCGAAGCTAAACTATAAATAACCGTATCTTATGAGTTTCTTTTCACAAGTGATTAGGGATTATACCTAATGAAACCGGTCCTTCGTCTTTGTGTCCTCCTTTGTTCTCCTCGGCCTTCTCTAGGTAGTAGACGATCCACCCGAGAGCGAAACTCCAAGCTAAACCTCTCACTTGAGGTAACTAATCAACTTTGATTGCTAATCAAAGATGAAAGGATGATGTAGAGTGTAGGTTATGGATTGTTTAGTCTAACTAATCCTTTGATCTCAACACATGAGGATTAAGGATTAGGGTTTGAAGATGAGAGCTTGAGGAGAGAGAATGTGAGATAAGATAATGAGAAGAGAGAGAGTGTATCATAATATATTATGAAGCATTTCTTTTTAAGAATAATGAATAAAGGAAATGAATAAGCATGCTTCATAAAATATCTAGTGGTGATTCATTAGCATGAGTCATTAAGCAATAAATGTGCATTAATGAAATGAATGAATCACCACCATGACTCACTTTCTTTCCAAAAGAAATCTCCTTAGTCACATCTTCTAGAAGCTTCTCGTACAATTACGAGAACGCCCCTCCGATCCGCAAAAATACGGAAAAACTTTAGACTGTAAAAATCCAATAACCGGATACCAGTAACTGGCTTAAACCAAAGCCGACTGGTAAAAACTGTCCGAAAGTCGTACGCGCGTAAACGCACGTATGCGTCCGAACCCTTTGTCGCAAAACCATGCAACCTCTATATCGTTTCGCCTGGAGTAGGAAACTCTCTGTGTGGGACTCTAGAGACTCGACTACTACGCTGGCAGTGGGTTTAACCACAGACCGCAAGCGGCACTAGCTGTACGTAACGGTCCCCAGGTAGTTGTCGATAAGAAGGCCGATGAGTAAACCCATCCGAACTCCTACTGAGTCTGATGTGACAATCTCCATACAGTCCGGTCCGTTCGTCCAAGACTATCGCATATCGGGCCTAGGGGGCGGCAAGCGTCAGTCCCCTAATAGCGGTATAAGTCATGTCGGAGTGAAGCCCATTACACCCTGAGAAACTACTGGAACCTACCAGCAAATCTCGCTTGCCCTGGCCAGGGACTTTGCGTAATGGCTCTCTGACACAGCACGATATCTACTCCCAATACCGGGAGGGACGAATCCTGTCTAACCGCCACTGCCTCCAAGTGCTCGGGACTGCACCCAACTGTTACCTGTTTGCACGACTCATTTGAGCCGTGGTAGGGTAGCAATCTAAGAACAGTGGGACACACTTGAGGCGAAGTAGCAGTGTCAAGTCTGCGGACTATGCTGTACTCATGTCACCTGGGAACTGTTCACTGACGACTGGTATCAAACCAACCAACAGTTCCCTGTGAGTCCTGTCCGGTGTACCCGTAACCTAACGAGCACCTGTATACTATCTCCAGTACGACGTACTGACGGCTGTGGGACAGACCATCTCCCCAACTGGGATGAGAAGCGTACACACCAGTCTACTCCGGAGTATCGATGCTCTGTCTCGATAATCCAACGACCGGGGACCTGAATAAGGATGTGCTTGTAGACTACCCAGCCCCCACTAGTGTGACTGCCATCACAACGCTGGTAGACAAGCAAGATCCTAAGAGCTCTATCAATACGTACACTCACATATTAAGATAGAGAAACCAAGTAGCATACTACCATGTTCAGCAAGACTGTTATATACATGTGAATATCCCAAGCTTCCATTAAGTAATATACAAGCTAGTATGATACAGTAATGGCCTTCTAGGGCATAAACACTAACAATCTCCCACTTGCACTAGGGCCATGTACTGGCATATCGCAGACCAATGATCTCGAGCAGCCTCTCGAACTGAATCTGAGGAAGGGCCTTCGTGAATGGATCAGCAATGTTCTCTTCTGAAGCAACTCTCCGAACCTCGATCTCCTGACGATCAATGATCTCCCTGATCAGGTGATACCGCCTCAAGATGTGTCTGGACTTCTGATGGGACCTTGGTTCCTTCGCTAAAGCTATTGCTCCGTTGTTGTCGCAATACAGAGGTATTGGATCAACTATGGTAGGAACCACCTGAAGTTCTGTTAGGAACTTCTTCATCCAGACTGCTTCTTTTGCGGCATCGCAAGCAGCTATATACTCCGCTTCCATCGTCGAGTCAGCAACGGTGTCCTGCTTGGAGCTCTTCCAGCACACCGCCCCTCCATTGAGGGTAAAGACATAACCCGACATGGACTTGGAATCGTCCTTATCACTCTGGAAGCCGGAATCAGCAAAGGCCTCCAACCTGAGGTCTTTTCCGCCGTAAACCAAGAACATCTCCTTAGTCCTCCTCAGGTACTTGAGAATGTTCTTTACTGCTATCCAGTGTTTCTCCCCTGGGTCTGACTGATACCGGCTTACCACGCTTAGTGCGTAAGCTACATCTGGTCTGGTACACAACATCGCATACATTATAGAGCCTACCGCAGAAGCGTAGGGTATAATAGACATGCGTTCCCTTTCCAAATCAGTCTTAGGAGACATCTCTTTGGAGAGGGTGATTCCGTGACAAGCCGGTAGATTACCGCGCTTAGAATCTTCCATACTGAATCTTTTCAGTACAGTGTCGATATACCTGGACTGCGAAAGTCCCAACATCCTCTTGGATCTATCACGATAGATCCGGATCCCCAGAATGTAAGAGGCATCACCCAGGTCTTTCATGGAGAACCTGTGTGACAAGAATCCTTTGACAGATTGTAGCATAGGAATGTCATTTCCTATCAATAGAATGTCATCCACGTACAAGACGAGGAATACGACACTTCTGGCCACAACTTTACTATATATGCACGGTTCATCTGGATTTTTGATAAAGTCATATTCTTTGACTGTCTCATCAAAACAGATGTTCCAACTCCGCGATGCCTGCTTTAGTCCGTAAATGGACTTAAGCAACTTGCATACTTTCCCTGTCACGACCCAAAAATGGCCCGTGACGGCCCTAATACTACGCAACGCCTAAAGACGCAACGTAGTAAAAGAAAGCCAAACCCAGAAATCTAAACCATGAGAAATACGGAAAAGATAATATAAGTTTTGAAAACAATTGAAATCGCAACCCAAATTCTTTAAAAGTCTTCCTTTCTTTCTTTAAAATTTTAGCAACACCCCATTTTTCTAAAGACTATCAATATGAGTACAACAGAAGAATAAGGACAGTAGAGAAAAGCTGTATATATAAAGACACCAAATCCACCATAATACACACTACGTCCTCACCAAGTCTCTATGTCAATAATACAACAGTAGATGGAGAGTACAATACAACGAAGGTACAATATATAATACAGATAACCGTCTAACCCACCTATGCAAAGGGTACTGTGAGCTGATGCGGTATCTGTAGCAAAAGATGGTAGCTGGATAGCTGGATAGGGGAATAGCCTGCCTCGACTACTCTGGGGAAAAACCTGAAACACCTGTGGCACAACGGGGGTGAGTTGCCAACTCGTGAATAGTATAAAACATATGCAGGTAATCGCAGGAATGCACGTACAGCATGAATCTAAGATATGCGATTTCAGTAGTAATAATATGTCATGCAATGCTGGAATAAAGAGAGTGCACTAGCAAGTACAATCAATAAGTGAAGCAATGATGGCATGATAGTAGTATGCAATGTCTATGCAATAGAGATATGAGAAAGCAAATATGCAACTATCATAAGGGTACACTACAAGTACTACCAATATATGAATCTGTGCATAAGATAGGTAATGGTGAGGTGTAGGGTGGAATATGTCATTTTCCACGGAAACCTGACGTCGTGGCAGGATCACAATCCACCAAGATACTCCAATCCCAAATCCTCAAACCAGGCCCCACATTGGGCACTCACATCAAATAAGTCTCACATCTCCTCAATGTACAGTATCGAGTAATCCCCTATATCCCGAACGTACAACTCACCAATCACATAGGTATATCCAATGTCCAAGCCCCAATGAATCACCTAGTATCCCAAGTCCAATCTCAAGTAAGTTCTAGCATCCTAAAGGTAAATATATGTACAGAAATAAATATGATGGGGACAATACACATATATTAGCGTCCCATTCCACTAATATTGGTGTAAGGGTATATATAACAACGGCTAAGTCCCCTGTTATATATACAAAAAGGGGTTAAAGAAATATCATGAAACCGTGTGCCAAGCATCGACACAGAAATCCTCGTATATGGGGCTCCGTCAGTCCGGACAGCCCACGGGGTCCGTCTGTAGTGTCGGCCCTCGGCCTCGACAGTACCGGTCATCCCGCATCCATCTCTCTACTCTGGCCAGTAGCCTCCAGACAACTGCCAGGTCAAAACAATCACCGGTAGGTACTCGCCCGCCTCCAGGCTCAATCGGCAAATCCATCGATCTTCTTGCCGAGGGGAACCATACCGGGCCCCACCATGTACTCTCATACGGCAACCACACCTCGTATGGAGTAGGTAATCAGCACCGATAAAACTCATGGGGGACGCTCGAAATATCATATCAAGGAAACCGGGTTGTTACATGTATGCATAATTTCATGAACTCCCGCGGTTCCCAAATCCCGAAAACATCATATAAAATCCAGATAAACAATGCATAAACACAGGAATAATGTATGCGATATATCTGAATGCGAGCAGGTAAACACAAGTATATAGCTGAACCAGATGTATGCGAAATCATGACAAGGTACAGCTAAGTAACATCAGTAATGTGAATATGCGACAACCACTGAATATGTATCTAACATACAGGTGTAGCAAAGTATAGGTATCTACCTATAGGAACTGATGTCGTATACCCCCCCTGGGTATAGTAACATATATAGGAAATCCCTCCCGGTATAGGTAAAATATGTAGGAGGTATACCTGTAGCTGTATCGCAAGTGAAAATATACCTATCACTAAAGGTATGATACACTATAGGTATACCGATAAACTAGATGTCAAGTGTGGCGAGCAATGGTAGCTATAAGGGGTAGTGTGTGACATGGCAATTATTGACGGTGTGTGTGTAGCATGCAATCCGTGCTCGTGCAACATGAACCGTCAATAATGTGTGCAGTGTCCTAGGCTGCTAGTCACAGTATATAGCTATATCTAGGAAATGCAGTAAATGCGCAATTCTACAATGACGTAGAATGTGCGACAGGAATTGAATCCTAGCCCAGACGCATAACGCCATGCGGGCGATTCCCCTGTAGATGTTATATCTACTCACCTAAACTCCACGCTGGGTGAATCCTATCACCTGCTTCCCCTGTAGCTGTGTCCGTCTGCAAACCTGCAAGTACGACAAGAAATCGCATATAAGCCCAATATCTCTCGAAACGCGATATCGAAACGAAACGAGAAACTCGCGTCGCGAACTAAATGCGCGTGTGCACGATACGCTGAATCGTGTGTGTACGCGTCTAAAAACCATCGCGACACGCCGCGATACGCTGGATCACAGAACCCACACACGTATCGCGCGTATCGCGCAAACACAACTAAACACAAAAGCGACATATAGTCCCAGATTTTCCTACAGGTACAATATTACAAAACTAGACATTCCAATGATCTATAAAACACTGCAGAGTACCCTACCCAAAACCCCAAGACCCAACTCCTCTTCTTGGCCGCAATTTGCGGCCAGAATGCCAAAATTGGCGGCCTGAACATGGGGTTTGGGGCTCGTCTTCTGGTGGTGTATCCTAGACCTAGGTATCATGTCCCAGTTTCCACAATTTTACTCTGCAAGGTCCGGGTCTATAGCAGATCACAAAAGTCATAAATATCACCTCAAAGGTCACAAATTGCACAAAACACAAACTATATGGTATTTTAGTGTAATCTGGGGATTTCTCAGTTGCAATGTCCCTATTAGCACTTAAGTAAACTAGGGTATCCAACACATCCAACAAATTACCACAATACCTCACAAATCACCAAAACTAGCACTAAACTAGCTAATTAGCACACAAGCTGCGCAATCAAACAATAGGGTTCGGAAATATACCCTATTGGACCCTAGAGAGCAGGTGAAGAGGTGTATGGAGGAGGTGATGGCTGCTGCAGTTGCTGGAGCTTGCCTCTGTCGCTGCTGCTCCTAGTGTTGCTGCTGCTGTCACTGCTGCTTGCTGCTGCTTCTATTCCTGCTGCTGCTGTTGATGGTAATGATGATGATAGTGATGCTGATGATGGTGAGGAAGATGCTCTTGATGTTGTTGCTGCTGCCACTGCCTGTGCTGCTGCTGCTGCTTCCTTCTTCTGCTTCTGCTGCTGCTTCTTCTCTCTCTCTCTGCAGTGTGTGTGTGTGAGTTTGTGATGAAGCTGCTGCTGCTGGAAGTGTGTGTGTGTTTGTGAGAGAGTGAGAAAATGAGAGATAGAAAATGAGGTGGAGAAATGAGAGCACACTCCAAAGACCCCTTCTCACTCTCTCTTTCCTCATTAAATGAGGCATGGCAAAGGCCATGATGCCCCATGCTCTCTCTCTCTCTCTCTCTCTCTCTCCCCCTCTCTCTCAAAGTCAACCATGCACCAAACACCAATTCAAAATTAAAACCCATTTAAAACTATCATGATACATAAACAAGTAATAAAACTAGGTTAGAGAAAAAGGTTGGTCAACCATGGTTGCTAATCATGGTTTAACCCCAAAAACAACCCTAGTTATCATGCACAAGTGTGTGTGTGCCTAACAAAATTCTAATAAAATACTCAATAATTAGGATAAAATATTTAAAACTTAATTTGGTAAACTTTTTATTAAAAACAATATGTTAAAATATAATTAGCTACAAAACACATTCTAAGGTGTTACAATCTCCCCCCCCTTAAAAGAAATTCGTCCCCGAATTTAAAACTTATACTGTTACCTGTACCTTCAAAAAGAAGATTAAAATCCTCAAATCTCGCTCGCAGCCTCCCAAGTGACTACCTCACTATACGGCTACGTCCAAGAAAACCCTTCACAGATGGCAAGACCCTTGACCGATGTTCCTCCACCTGCCGAGCCATCCGCACGCATGGCTGCTGGTGAACGGAAGATCGCATCCAGCTAAAAGGTCTAGTGCCAAAACATGTGAGCAAGGTCAAGAAGGTAATTGTAAAGTATCATCACAAGTAATACGAGGTGAAAATCCAATAATCTGGGCGGAAGTGCCAAGTTAAAGGCAACGAAACTAACTCGCTAATAGGATCTCAGAAGGACCTAAACCCTGGGATAAGCTCCCCAGAATCCAACACGTCACTCATCGGAAAGTCCATAGGAATCCATGACATTGCCACTGCGCACTCAAGCCTGCGACCAACACAGTCGCATAGGACATCTGTTTGCAATGGACAGTTCTCATCCTGACCTGAACACACTGGACTAACCCGAATTCTCTAGACATAGTTGGGGTCCAAAATCCTACCTACGCAGAGTCAGAAAACAACAGGCTGGTGATCGACACGACCTAACCCCGAAGCCTAAGGGTGGCCAATTAGAGTATCTCCTGATAACAGCTATCGAAGGAGAACCCGAACGATGGCGAGTGACGATCCCAAGCTGCTGACGACCAAACAAAACAACAAACACACAACTTAACAAAACAACTGAGCACTGAGTATAACCGGACGACAAGAATCCGAATGGAATCACACCCTAACCAAAATTTGGTGGAAACCATAACGAATTTCGTGGAGATCTGCTCCCATTCCTGCTTCGGAACGGTAAAAAGATTGCAATTCTCCAGCCGGCCTCAGATGCTCGACCCAAAGCACACAACAAGACAGACACTTGAAACGAAACCTGAAACTTCTCCTTACATTCCTGTCCACTTGTAACTATCTCACAAGTCACGCCCAAGCTGGTGGAACTTGAATGCACAGAGGGAGTTGACAGATATGCATGTTCTAGGATTACACGCCTCTACCTGATAATGGCAGGTACACAAACGTGTCCTAACTTAGCACATCATTGTCACAATCAAGGTCTTCGAATCATTACCCAGCCGAATATGCTCAAGTACTTCTGACGTACGAGCTTCGACGGGCAGTGTCTCGCGGAAACGATTTAAGGAAAGTGGTCGGGCGCGGACATGAGCAAGCTGTCCCCTCCGTAGAGGCGAACTAAGCTATACTCAACGATCACACAAGAACTGTAAATCTGCAGAAGACTATCACAACAATCCAAATCCGCTGCAGGGAGATGTACATTAAGCTCTAGCGGTCCGTGGAAAATCTGACACGACTCTAAGGCAAGTAGTGTCTCCAAATCTCCAACGCAAAACCACTGCGGCCATCTCCAGATCATGAGTGGAATATCCTCCTCGTACTTCCTCCAAATATAGGGAAAGCAAAAGCGATATCTCTATAGTGTCACCTCAGTACACACTCGAGTCCACTCAAGAAACATTACAGTTAAACAACAAGGTCGCCCGAACCAAAAGCAAAGAAAGACTGATGCAGTTGTTAACTGAATCTTCAACTGCTGAAAACTCCGTACACATGCCTCAGTCCACAGAAAAGAAACCTCCATCTCGGTCAATTCAGTCGACGGTGCAGCACTACTCTAGCAATCCTGCATGAAACGGCGGTAAAAACCCTGCTAAGCCCAACAATCTGCGGATCTCCGTCCGGCACACAAGTCTGGACTTAAGCCGTACGGCCACGATCTCCCTCGGAACCATACGGAACCGTCTCCCGCGACTACAAGACCTAGGAGTCAACACAAACAAGCCTGAAGAAACACTCCGAGAATTTAGCAACTGCTGGTACTCTCCCAGTATCTGCATAACAAATCCTCAAGTGCTACTCCTGTCCCTCAAGACACATTAAGTAGACCAGAGTGTCATAAATAACACAACAAAAACTGGTCGAGGAACGGCCTGCAGAAATCTGGCTCATCATATCTACGAATGCTGCTAGGGCGACAGTGAATCCAACGACTCACAAAAACACACAAGGCCCGTAGCACGCACAAGGCAGTCTTCGGAATGCCGTCACTCCGAATCCACAATAATGATGACCTGATCCCAAGCACACTTAGAAAAATGTCTCGCACTCTGGAGCTGATCGAAGAAATCGTCACGGCGAGATGAAGGATACCTATCCGCACCGTAAGCCGGTTCAATTGACGATCCGTCGATACGCAACCCTAAACTGCCGTCTTCCTCCTCGACGAACAGAAATAGGAGTTTCCAAAAGCGAAACACTCAGACGCACAAAACTCCCCAAACCAAAACTCTGCAGCTGATCCTTAAGCTCCCTCAGTTTCGCCGGCTCATCTGGAACAACGTCGGAAAAACTCTCGCACGAAAAGAACCCGGTCCAGCAATCCCACGGCGGCTCCGGTATCACGAATGAACGCCAAGAATCCACGCCACCTCCTCAGTAGCCGACTAGCTAAACAGGCTGAATTCAAGCTGTGAGAGGCGGCACAACTATGCACCCGCACAACAAGAACTGACTTGCCGGGGAAAACAAAACCTAACTTGCTTCCACACGGTAGTCCACAGACGCCTAACACGTAGTTAACCAGTCCGTGCCCAGGAGAACGTCAAATCCAACCTCTCTAGAAGGATCAAAACGACGGACGAATCTTTACCTCCTATCCGATTGGCACGAAACTGAAATACGTGTCGCGCAACAAAAGGATCGCTGACAGAAGTTAGCACAACAACGACTAATCTACCCAACCACAGTACAAGCAAGAAACAAGCAAATACACCAAGAGAAAATAAAATATAACTCAAGGGTACCTGAAAACTCCACATTGGACGTCTGCGCGTCCCGATGAGTAGAAGCAAACTCCTGTGTCTGCCCTCTACTCGCAGCTGGATGAACTCCTCTGGTAGCCTGAGCCCTCTGAGCAAATCTTCCACGTCCACGGCCTCTCTGAAAGCGATCATGACGAGGTGCTAAGGAACAATCCCTGACGAAGTGCTGAAGGCTTCCGCATCGAAAACATCCACATGCTGACTGCTGACCATCCTGGGGATGAGAGCTGAACGACTGTCCTCGTCCCAAGCCTCTGCTACTCCCGTGACGGCCACGAAATCTGTCTCGACGACCAAACCTCTGCCTCTGGGCTGGTACGCTGGTACGAGTCCTCCACTGTCCTGGAACTCTCTGAGCCTCTGGAATGTGTGCCTCGTCAACTGGAGCTGCAACCACTGGTGCTATGTAGGTGACAGACTGCTGCATGCTGATCGTAAGGGACAGCTGGGTAACAGGGGTGACAACCTCCTGTCGTAGCTCCCGAACGACATCAACCAAGGAACTCATCGTCTGGCGGAACTCCTGCATCTCTACCAAAAGTCTATCCATAGTATAGATCGTAGGCTGATCCGTCTGCACCTGTGCAACTAGAGTGCCATCCTGGTCAGTACTCGTCTCACCCGAGCTAACTCTGACCTCGGCCCTCGCTGCATCACTCTGAGTCCCCATAGTCATCGGCGGCAAGGCTATAAATAGATATAAAATGAGATTCGATAAGAATGAGGAAACCGGATCTCAAGGATATGAATCATCAAGGAAGGAATGTCAAGCAATTTGTACTTAGGTCACTTAATGCAAGGTACCGCGCTGTGGGTATGCTGCAGACATACACACACTACGTTACTCTGCTTAAGCTACCTACTCCATCATACTAAGGTCATCCTACACTCCGAAAGGTAAAACCTAACGCTCTGATACCAACTTTGTCACGACCCAAAAATGGCCCGTGACGGCCCTAATACTACGCAACGCCTAAAGACGCAACGTAGTAAAAGAAAGCCAAACCCAGAAATCTAAACCATGAGAAATACGGAAAAGATAATATAAGTTTTGAAAACAATTGAAATCGCAACCCAAATTCTTTAAAAGTCTTCCTTTCTTTCTTTAAAATTTTAGCAACACCCCATTTTTCTAAAGACTATCAATATGAGTACAACAGAAGAATAAGGACAGTAGAGAAAAGCTGTATATATAAAGACACCAAATCCACCATAATACACACTACGTCCTCACCAAGTCTCTATGTCAATAATACAACAGTAGATGGAGAGTACAATACAACGAAGGTACAATATATAATACAGATAACCGTCTAACCCACCTATGCAAAGGGTACTGTGAGCTGATGCGGTATCTGTAGCAAAAGATGGTAGCTGGATAGCTGGATAGGGGAATAGCCTGCCTCGACTACTCTGGGGAAAAACCTGAAACACCTGTGGCACAACGGGGGTGAGTTGCCAACTCGTGAATAGTATAAAACATATGCAGGTAATCGCAGGAATGCACGTACAGCATGAATCTAAGATATGCGATTTCAGTAGTAATAATATGTCATGCAATGCTGGAATAAAGAGAGTGCACTAGCAAGTACAATCAATAAGTGAAGCAATGATGGCATGATAGTAGTATGCAATGTCTATGCAATAGAGATATGAGAAAGCAAATATGCAACTATCATAAGGGTACACTACAAGTACTACCAATATATGAATCTGTGCATAAGATAGGTAATGGTGAGGTGTAGGGTGGAATATGTCATTTTCCACGGAAACCTGACGTCGTGGCAGGATCACAATCCACCAAGATACTCCAATCCCAAATCCTCAAACCAGGCCCCACATTGGGCACTCACATCAAATAAGTCTCACATCTCCTCAATGTACAGTATCGAGTAATCCCCTATATCCCGAACGTACAACTCACCAATCACATAGGTATATCCAATGTCCAAGCCCCAATGAATCACCTAGTATCCCAAGTCCAATCTCAAGTAAGTTCTAGCATCCTAAAGGTAAATATATGTACAGAAATAAATATGATGGGGACAATACACATATATTAGCGTCCCATTCCACTAATATTGGTGTAAGGGTATATATAACAACGGCTAAGTCCCCTGTTATATATACAAAAAGGGGTTAAAGAAATATCATGAAACCGTGTGCCAAGCATCGACACAGAAATCCTCGTATATGGGGCTCCGTCAGTCCGGACAGCCCACGGGGTCCGTCTGTAGTGTCGGCCCTCGGCCTCGACAGTACAGGTCATCCCGCATCCATCTCTCTACTCTGGCCAGTAGCCTCCAGACAACTGCCAGGTCAAAACAATCACCGGTAGGTACTCGCCCGCCTCCAGGCTCAATCGGCAAATCCATCGATCTTCTTGCCGAGGGGAACCATACCGGGCCCCACCATGTACTCTCATACGGCAACCACACCTCGTATGGAGTAGGTAATCAGCACCGATAAAACTCATGGGGGACGCTCGAAATATCATATCAAGGAAACCGGGTTGTTACATGTATGCATAATTTCATGAACTCCCGCGGTTCCCAAATCCCGAAAACATCATATAAAATCCAGATAAACAATGCATAAACACAGGAATAATGTATGCGATATATCTGAATGCGAGCAGGTAAACACAAGTATATAGCTGAACCAGATGTATGCGAAATCATGACAAGGTACAGCTAAGTAACATCAGTAATGTGAATATGCGACAACCACTGAATATGTATCTAACATACAGGTGTAGCAAAGTATAGGTATCTACCTATAGGAACTGATGTCGTATACCCCCCCTGGGTATAGTAACATATATAGGAAATCCCTCCCGGTATAGGTAAAATATGTAGGAGGTATACCTGTAGCTGTATCGCAAGTGAAAATATACCTATCACTAAAGGTATGATACACTATAGGTATACCGATAAACTAGATGTCAAGTGTGGCGAGCAATGGTAGCTATAAGGGGTAGTGTGTGACATGGCAATTATTGACGGTGTGTGTGTAGCATGCAATCCGTGCTCGTGCAACATGAACCGTCAATAATGTGTGCAGTGTCCTAGGCTGCTAGTCACAGTATATAGCTATATCTAGGAAATGCAGTAAATGCGCAATTCTACAATGACGTAGAATGTGCGACAGGAATTGAATCCTAGCCCAGACGCATAACGCCATGCGGGCGATTCCCCTGTAGATGTTATATCTACTCACCTAAACTCCACGCTGGGTGAATCCTATCACCTGCTTCCCCTGTAGCTGTGTCCGTCTGCAAACCTGCAAGTACGACAAGAAATCGCATATAAGCCCAATATCTCTCGAAACGCGATATCGAAACGAAACGAGAAACTCGCGTCGCGAACTAAACGCGCGTGTGCACGATACGCTGAATCGTGTGTGTACGCGTCTAAAAACCATCGCGACACGCCGCGATACGCTGGATCACAGAACCCACACACGTATCGCGCGTATCGCGCAAACACAACTAAACACAAAAGCGACATATAGTCCCAGATTTTCCTACAGGTACAATATTACAAAACTAGACATTCCAATGATCTATAAAACACTGCAGAGTACCCTACCCAAAACCCCAAGACCCAACTCCTCTTCTTGGCCGCAATTTGCGGCCAGAATGCCAAAATTGGCGGCCTGAACATGGGGTTTGGGGCTCGTCTTCTGGTGGTGTATCCTAGACCTAGGTATCATGTCCCAGTTTCCACAATTTTACTCTGCAAGGTCCGGGTCTATAGCAGATCACAAAAGTCATAAATATCACCTCAAAGGTCACAAATTGCACAAAACACAAACTATATGGTATTTTAGTGTAATCTGGGGATTTCTCAGTTGCAATGTCCCTATTAGCACTTAAGTAAACTAGGGTATCCAACACATCCAACAAATTACCACAATACCTCACAAATCACCAAAACTAGCACTAAACTAGCTAATTAGCACACAAGCTGCGCAATCAAACAATAGGGTTCGGAAATATACCCTATTGGACCCTAGAGAGCAGGTGAAGAGGTGTATGGAGGAGGTGATGGCTGCTGCAGTTGCTGGAGCTTGCCTCTGTCGCTGCTGCTCCTAGTGTTGCTGCTGCTGTCACTGCTGCTTGCTGCTGCTTCTATTCCTGCTGCTGCTGTTGATGGTAATGATGATGATAGTGATGCTGATGATGGTGAGGAAGATGCTCTTGATGTTGTTGCTGCTGCCACTGCCTGTGCTGCTGCTGCTGCTTCCTTCTTCTGCTTCTGCTGCTGCTTCTTCTCTCTCTCTCTGCAGTGTGTGTGTGTGAGTTTGTGATGAAGCTGCTGCTGCTGGAAGTGTGTGTGTGTTTGTGAGAGAGTGAGAGAATGAGAGATAGAAAATGAGGTGGAGAAATGAGAGCACACTCCAAAGACCCCTTCTCACTCTCTCTTTCCTCATTAAATGAGGCATGGCAAAGGCCATGATGCCCCATGCTCTCTCTCTCTCTCTCTCTCTCTCTCTCTCTCCCCCTCTCTCTCAAAGTCAACCATGCACCAAACACCAATTCAAAATTAAAACCCATTTAAAACTATCATGATACATAAACAAGTAATAAAACTAGGTTAGAGAAAAAGGTTGGTCAACCATGGTTGCTAATCATGGTTTAACCCCAAAAACAACCCTAGTTATCATGCACAAGTGTGTGTGTGCCTAACAAAATTCTAATAAAATACTCAATAATTAGGATAAAATATTTAAAACTTAATTTGGTAAACTTTTTATTAAAAACAATATGTTAAAATATAATTAGCTACAAAACACATTCTAAGGTGTTACATTCCCGCTGCTCCCACTCTGATTGAAACCCTCTGGCTGATCCATATAGACGCTCTCTTCTAAATTTCCATTTAGAAAAGCCGTCTTTACGTCCATCTGCCAGATTTCATAATCATGGAAGGCAGCAATAGCAAGAAGGACCCGAATGGATTTGAGCATAGCCACTGGAGAAAAAGTTTCGTCATAGTCCAAACCAGGTCTTTGACGAAAACCCTTTGCAACAAGTCTCGCCTTATAGGTTTCCACCTGTCCATCTACAACAATCTTTTTCTTGAAGATCCATTTGCATCCTATGGGTTTTACCCCATCTGGAGCAAAGTCCAAAGTCCATACTTTGTTGGTGTACATGGACTCCATCTCGGTCCGCATTGCATCTAGCCATCGTACCGAGTCGCCGCTCTGGATGGCCTGCTGGAAGTCAGTAGGTTCATCATCATCTATGATGCAATCCTCTCTATCCCCGTCTATGAGAAAACCGTAGTATCTCTCAGGCGGATGAGACGGCCTACTACTCCTGCGGAGGGGTGCGGGAATGTTCTGTTCTTCTTGAACCTCTGGTTCTACCAAAATTTCAGTAGCAGTTTGTGGTTCTGGAATTTCTTCCAGTTCTATTTCGCTCCCACTCTTCTGATTTTCCAAAAATTCAGTTTCTAAGAAGCGGGCATGACGAGAAACAAAAACCTTTTGTTCCTCTGCGTAATAGAAGCAATATCCATGAGAGTTCTTTGGATATCCCACAAACTTACACTCTACTGAGCGTGCCTCGAGCTTGTCCGGATGCTGCTTTTTTACAAAAGCTGGACATCCCCACGTCTTCAGGTACTGAAGATAGGGTTTCTTCCCACTCCACATCTGATATGGTGTGGTAGGCACAGTTTTGGTTGGAACTCTGTTCAAAAGATGTATCGCTGATTCTAGCGCATACCCCCAGAAAGATCGCGGTAACTCAGCATTACTCATCATGGATCGTACCATATCTAATAGGGTTCGATTCCGTCTCTCCGATACACCGTTGTGCTGTGGAGTGTACGGAGGAGTAAGCTGAGAGAGAATTCCTTTCTCTTTTAGGTAACCTAGGAACTCGGCACTTAAGTATTCTCCACCTCGATCAGATCTTAGTGTCTTAATACTTTTGCCTGTTTGGTTTTCCGCTTCATTCTTGAATTCCAGGAATTTCTCAAAGGCCTCTGATTTATGCTTCATTAAGAAAACATATCCATACCTAGAGAAATCATCTGTAAAAGTAATGAAGTAGGAATAACCACCTCTCGCATGTGTAGACATTGGACCGCATACATCACTATGTATGAGTCCTAAGAGCTCGCTCGCTCTTACTCCTTGTCCAGTGAATGGAGTCTTTGTCATCTTTCCTTTGAGACAAGATTGACAAGTGTCATAAGTCTGATATTCGAACGTGTCCAAATATCCTTCTCTATGCAACTTAGTCAACCTTCTCTCATTGATGTGACCCAGTCTACAATGCCATAAGAAAGCTTTATTTAAATCTGGAGACTTTCTTTTTAGTGTGTTCTGGACATTGAAAATTTGGAGTTGGTTTAACACATATATGCCGTTATTTAGAGTACCGGACCCAATCAAACCATGATTAAGGTGGATGTTGACAACATCTCTTACAAACGTGAAATCATAACCTTTATTTGATAACAAGGAAACTGATATGATATTACACGTTAAGCTTGGTACAAAATAACAGTTATGTAAAACCAAAATGTGTCCACTCGTCAATCCTAGGTGATAATCCCCGACGGACGCAGCTCCCACGCTAGCTCCGTTAGCAACCCTGAGGATCATATCACCTTCCTTCAGCACTCTACGGTTTCTCAGTGCCTGCAATGAATTGCAAATATGAGATCCTGACCCGGTATCCAATACCCAGGAAGTAGAGTTGATCGACAGACAATTCTCAATTACAAACACACCTGAAGTCGAAGCCACAGCCTGCTTCGGTTCCTGGTTCTTGGCATTCCACGCCTTGCAATCCTTCTTCCAGTGCCCTTTCCTGTGACAATGGAAGCACTCATCCTGACCAACTATCGGTACTGCTTTCTTTTTCTTTCCCTTCCCTCCCACCTTACTAACACCTCCTCTAGGTCTGGGTGCGGCCTTCTTCTTCCTTCCTTTGGCCCTTGCCTTGGACCCGGAAGAAGATGAACCGCCAACAAACATAGCGGGTGTTTCCCTTGCCTTCTGCAAGGTGCCCTCTGCACTCCTTAACATGTTCAGGAGTTCCGCAAGTTCAACTTCTTTTCCTTGAAGATTGAAGTTGAGGATAAACTGGGCGTAGGTGGGAGGAAGGGACTGGAGAACAAGGTCTGTATAGAGCTCATTATCCAAAGTCGTCCCAAGGTCTGCGAGCTCTTCTATATAGCCAATCATCTGTAGGACATGTTCACCTACCGATGACCCGACAGCCAACCTCGCTCGAAACAATTTCTTAGAGGTCTCGTATCTTGCTATACGAGATTGCTCTCCATAAAGTTCCTTTGTATGGAGAAATATGCCATCTAGGGACATATCCTCGTGCCTCCTCTGATGTTCATTGTTCATCGAGGCAAGCACGATGCACTTGGCTCTCGCGCAATCTAAATCCCAGGTTTTGCGGATTTCCTTATCCGCATTGCTGGATTTGGGACCAGGGACAGCAGGTGCCGTAGCGGTGAGGACGTACCCCAGTTTGTCATAGGTCAAAGCCATCTTGACATTCCGCAGCCAATCTTTATAGTTTGGCCCCGTCAGTATATTTTTCTCTAAAAGTAACTTAAGTCCAGTCATTTTCAGGGTCGCTGCAATTAGGAGAGAGAGAAGAAAACTCTTTAGCATGATGCTCTTGCAAGTTTAGAGTGGTTTTTAGTTTATCTAAACTGGATGGCTCCCACTGTTTCTCGAATCCTTCCTCAAACCATAAAAGAAGAATTAGCCAAGACTATTCTCACCGTACAATTCTTGCTTAACCGTTCAGCCAGGCCGGTGTCGATACTTCGAGGGAGGTTTTCCAACGCTTTCGCGAAGTTCCTTAATTAAGTAACCTCTTTTCTCTGGGGGCGTAACCCCGCTGACACTTTTCTGGACACCTACTAGGTTTATAGCATTGATCGTTAAGTGACGAATATCCTGATAAGTAGCATATACTCACAGTAGGATCGGGATCCAAATATCATCGTATGATAATGTTGAAGGAATCCTACCAACATTCATCAAACTCCAAATGGTATGCATCTCTTTGCAAATTTCAGTTTCTTTAGAAATTCCCGATATTAGTTTTTGCCCCATGCTCTTATGACCTTGACGTATGCCAACAAATCATAAGTCACATGTCAAGTTCTGCCCATCATTATCTTGTTAATTTGAACCCACCCGTATATACCCTTGACGTATGCCAACAAGGTAATGCGACTGTCCCAAACCAACACATCTATCTATGCAACAAATGAATACCCCAGCAGCTACCAAGCACTATGCCTTGACGTATGCCAACAAGCATAGCTTGAATACTACTGGCCATCCATAAGAAATGACGGAGGGCTACGACTGGTTTTGGCGAAACCGTGAACGTAGTGAACTTGATATAACCGAAGGAACCTGATAGCTTTTAAAAGGAGTGGTTAAAGCTCCGCATTTAAAAATATCTGTTTTAAAAATAACCGAGTGGTTTCTTTTAAATTGTTCCAACGATTTAAACTTTGGTTTGTTTTACTTTGCATTATAGATAATGCGTCCCATCATTAACCTATCATTGCAGAAAACAACGAAAATACAACGTCCTCTTATGCCATCCGCATTCGCCACGGGGTCCCGTCATCACCCGTTAGGTTACTTAACTAACGACAGAGCGGGGGCTGGGCTAGCGCGGGTGTAAAACATAAGTGGCGTCTAAATAGCTATCATAAATATAGATATTTTACATTCGTCTGACGCAATGATATTCATTCCAGAACACAGATAAACAATATTGGATTTGCAAGCAATCTGTATTTCTTTTGAGCCTGCAAGAAAAGACAGATTACACAGTTGTGATGAATAGCCGTTTACCCCACCCTCGACCCCTACGGGTACGGCAAACTACCCACCCGGTAGTCTGTGTACCCCACCTTGGGCCAGTCCTAGGAGCAAAAAACAGTAAAATGAAATAATACAACGGTGGCTACGACCGCAACCTGGAAGTGCCCCGCGAAAATAATATTACAACAAATTACATTTACAACAAATGAATTAAACGATAACCCATTGCGAACCCCGGCTATACACCACAACAGTCCAATACAGTTTATATGCACAAACAGATATTACCATTTCAGAAATGTGCAACCCCCTGCCAACCGACATACTAGCAGTTAGGGGAGGTTTACGAACACATTAAACAATCACAGATATAATCCAATACGCAAATACTGTACAATTCGATCGAATAAACAACATCAATATTGCTCCAAAATCTGCTCTGTTAAACAGTAACCTGAGCAATAATTAAATATTCCAGAAAACCCCAAACACCAGAGAGGACCCACCCATGAAAAATGAGCCCATGACTCGGCAACTCGGCCGCGGAAGCGCGGCGAATCGGTGGGATCCGCCGCCCTTCCGCGGCGCTTTAGTCGAATCATGTGCTCGAATTTCTTGGGTGTTCTCCTGTGGTCATGTCAAGCTCTCTGAACACACCAGAAAAATTTTAGGACTTCATTTTAACTTCGACAGAAACTTGGCAGAATTAGGGTTTTGCGGCTTTGTTTTTCCGTTCGAAATTCGTACAAATTTGCAATTAAGTTATTTATTGTTTAGCGAGGCTCTGATACCACTGTAAGTCGATGTAGTACACCCCAGTACTTGTGGGGAGGCGGAATTTTCAAAAACAATCAAGTTTAAACAACGAACATCGACTAACCGCTTGAATCGAAGCTAAACTATAAATAACCGTATCTTATGAGTTTCTTTTCACAAGTGATTAGGGATTATACCTAATGAAACCGGTCCTTCGTCTTTGTGTCCTCCTTTGTTCTCCTCGGCCTTCTCTAGGTAGTAGACGATCCACCCGAGAGCGAAACTCCAAGCTAAACCTCTCACTTGAGGTAACTAATCAACTTTGATTGCTAATCAAAGATGAAAGGATGATGTAGAGTGTAGGTTATGGATTGTTTAGTCTAACTAATCCTTTGATCTCAACACATGAGGATTAAGGATTAGGGTTTGAAGATGAGAGCTTGAGGAGAGAGAATGTGAGATAAGATAATGAGAAGAGAGAGAGTGTATCATAATATATTATGAAGCATTTCTTTTTAAGAATAATGAATAAAGGAAATGAATAAGCATGCTTCATAAAATATCTAGTGGTGATTCATTAGCATGAGTCATTAAGCAATAAATGTGCATTAATGAAATGAATGAATCACCACCATGACTCACTTTCTTTCCAAAAGAAACCTCCTTAGTCACATCTTCTAGAAGCTTCTCGTACAATTACGAGAACGCCCCTCCGATCCGCAAAAATACGGAAAAACTTTAGACTGTAAAAATCCAATAACCGGATACCAGTAACTGGCTTAAACCAAAGCCGACTGGTAAAAACTGTCCGAAAGTCGTACGCGCGTAAACGCACGTATGCGTCCGAACCCTTTGTCGCAAAACCATGCAACCTCTATATCGTTTCGCCTGGAGTAGGAAACTCTCTATGTGGGACTCTAGAGACTCGACTACTACGCTGGCAGTGGGTTTAACCACAGACCGCAAGCGGCACTAGCTGTACGTAACGGTCCCCAGGTAGTTGTCGATAAGAAGGCCGATGAGTAAACCCATCCGAACTCCTACTGAGTCTGATGTGACAATCTCCATACAGTCCGGTCCGTTCGTCCAAGACTATCGCATATCGGGCCTAGGGGGCGGCAAGCGTCAGTCCCCTAATAGCGGTATAAGTCGTGTCGGAGTGAAGCCCATTACACCCTGAGAAACTACTGGAACCTACCAGCAAATCTCGCTTGCCCTGGCCAGGGACTTTGCGTAATGGCTCTCTGACACAGCACGATATCTACTCCCAATACCGGGAGGGACGAATCCTGTCTAACCGCCACTGCCTCCAAGTGCTCGGGACTGCACCCAACTGTTACCTGTTTGCACGACTCATTTGAGCCGTGGTAGGGTAGCAATCTAAGAACAGTGGGACACACTTGAGGCGAAGTAGCAGTGTCAAGTCTGCGGACTATGCTGTACTCATGTCACCTGGGAACTGTTCACTGACGACTGGTATCAAACCAACCAACAGTTCCCTGTGAGTCATGTCCGGTGTACCCGTAACCTAACGAGCACCTGTATACTATCTCCAGTACGACGTACTGACGGCTGTGGGACAGACCATCTCCCCAACTGGGATGAGAAGCGTACACACCAGTCTACTCCGGAGTATCGATGCTCTGTCTCGATAATCCAACGACCGGGGACCTGAATAAGGATGTGCTTGTAGACTACCCAGCCCCCACTAGTGTGACTGCCATCACAACGCTGGTAGACAAGCAAGATCCTAAGAGCTCTATCAATACGTACACTCACATATTAAGATAGAGAAACCAAGTAGCATACTACCATGTTCAGCAAGACTGTTATATACATGTGAATATCCCAAGCTTCCATTAAGTAATATACAAGCTAGTATGATACAGTAATGGCCTTCTAGGGCATAAACACTAACATACTCATAACCCAATGAGCACCTGTATACATCTTAGGTGATCCAACTGACACCAGTGGCTTGTGAGACCGGCCACCGCCCCTCGTCGGGGTCTCGACTGTACACACTAGTCTACTCCGGAGTATCGATGCCCTGTCTCGAAACTCCCACGACTAGGGACTACAATTAAGGATATGCGTATAAACCACCCAACTCTCACGTATATGATCGCCATCATACAGTTGGTGGTAAAGCAACATCCTAAGGGCTCTATCAAAGTGTAACATGCAATCAGTCACCTGAACATGTACACGACTGATAAAGGCAAACCAGATAGCATACTATCATCTTGAGTAAGACTGTCCTACCGGTATAGGTCCTCCGCAATCATTGCAATCACGTACCTGCGATCCAATAATTGACTATGTGGGCACTATCTCCAACACTATACAAACTGCAACTGATGATTTGGTAGAACCTAAGAATTCAATAGTTTCCAACGAACCTCAGCCTCTCCGCCGATCTAGTAGGGTTCCTCACCCACCTGAGAGATACTTCGGTTTCTCTATGACAGTGGGAGCGCGGATTGCATCATGAGATGATGACCCAACTAGTTTCGAGCTGGCCATCAGGAGTGGGACTCTGTAAGAATGGCTGGGTGCTTATCGATCTGAGATGGAATCCTTATACACCAACAAAGTATAGACTTTGGTTGCTTTGTCTGAAGGGTTAAATCCCCATCAGGAGCAAGTATATCTTGAGAAGATTACTTGGTGTACATAGAAAAGTTGAGACTTTCAAAGCTATGCTTAAGTCCATCCAGATCCTACTTGCCACGGCTACATACCATGACTACGATATCTGGTGGTTGGGTGTCATGACTGCTTTTCTAAGTGATGTTTTAGAAGAGAACGTCTATAAGTACACAGCCAGAGTGCTTCGTAGACAGTGGGAGCAGCGGAAACGTGTGCAAGATGTTTTATATGATAAAACAGGCATCGCGGAGTTGGAACATTTGTTTTGATGTGGTAGTCAAAGAGTTTGACTTCATCAAAATGGTAGATGAACCTTGTATATACAAAAAGGTAGTAGAGAGTATGGAGGTGATCCTCGTAGAGTACGTAGATGACATACTCTTGATAGGGAAGCAGTTTCCTATACTACGCTCTGTCAATCTCCGCTTATCACAAGGATTCTCCATATAGGATTAAAGTGATACCTCCTAAATCCTGGGTTTTGGATCTATGAGATAGATCTAATTGGATGTTAGGACACTCACTAGTTGTAGTGAGATGGTATCAATAGATCCTAGGGAGAATCACTGGAAAGGTTCCAGGGTGATAAGAACGACTGAATGTCAGTCGCAGGCTTGTCTATACCCTCAGTGGAGGGACGGTATGTTGGAAGAGTTCCAAGCTAGATACCATGACATACTAGACAATTAAAGGAAAGATACATCGTTGCCAAGGATGCTACCAAAGAGGCAGTCTGGATATATATAAGTTCATAAGATGAACTTTGTTCCTACCATTGTGTGACAATGGAGTTGTGGCTTTAGCCAAGGAACTACTGTCCCATCAGAAATCCAGATATAATTCTTAGGCAGTGTCACCTGATCATGGAGATGGTTGATCTCCAAGGAGATCGAGGTTAGGAGAGTAGACACTGAGGAAGACAGCGCGGATCCACTCACAAAGGCCTTTTTCCCAGTAGAGACTTTTACGGGATGGTTGAGTATGAGATACTACAACCGCAGCTAATTGTTGGGTATGCGATACCATAACAGATGGCCCTAGTGCAAGTGGGAGATTGTTAGTTATATGTATGCCCTAGAGGCCATTACTGTACATACGATGTATATTGTAGTGGATGCTAGGACATATATAGGGAGGACTTTCTTGCTCGACATGATAGTATGCTATCTGGTTGTACTTTATCTTAACATGTACTCTGATTGTCTCTATATTACATGTTGATAAAGCCCTTAGGATATGTACTCGACTACTGGGACTATGATGAGATCATACTAGTGGGGCTACGGTAGTCGACGAGTACATCCTATAATTGTTCCTAGTCGAGGGTGTATCGAGACAGGGCATCGATGCACCAGAGTAGACTAGCGTATACGCATCTTGACCCATATGATGGGCGATGGATGATCCCATATCCATCGGTGTTTGACATCAAGGATGGTGTACGGGTGCTCAGTGGAGACTGGGTACACTGGACGGACTCGCCGAGAACTCCCAGATGGTATTATACCATACGTCAGATGGCAGTTCTCCGGTGACACTGGTACAGAGTAGTCTATTGACCCGAGATCGTCATAGAGTCTTGTGTGGTTCCCACTGTGCTTTGATTTCCATCATACCACGTCCAAGAGGGCGTGCAAAATGGTGGCTTTTGGGTACAGTCCCGAATCATATGGAGGCAATGAGCGATAGGAGGGGATTCGTCTCTCCCGGTATAGGGAGTTGATGTTGTGCTGTGTTCGATTGGCTATAACCGGAAATCCCTGGCCAGGGTTGCTGAGATTTACTGGTAAGTGTTATCAGTAGTTTCTCGAACTGTTATAGACCTCGTATCGACACGACTTATCGAGCTACTGGGGTCTGACGTTTACCACCCCTAGGCGAGATATGCAACATATCAGACGACGAGACCGGACTGTACGGGAGTGTTACTGTTTGGATTCACAGGAAAATGTACAGGCTTGCTTGTTGATCTTCTGAGCGCTCAATACCTGGGTAGCTATTACGTTTAGCTGACCGCTTGCAGCTTGTGGGTGTTTGATATGATCATCACCTACTGCCGGCGTATTGACGATTCTTTAGAATCCTACACAGAGGTTTCTTGACTCAGGCAAAACGGAGTAAGAGCACATATGTGATATGTGCGGGACCGAGGATAATGCGATATGTGATACCGTATTATATTCTCGCGATATTTGATATCAGCCGGGTCATCGGATCAAGTGTTGATTCGATGAATCGGTACGGATAAATATTAGTCGGTTATATGCGATATAGCCGGATTGTCGGATCAAGTGTTGATTCGATAATTTAATGTATAATAATATATATGATATATTAAATTACATTAACTAATATTTGCTCACTAAAAGATTCTTTTTCTCACTCGGGTAATACATTGATATATATGCGATATATGTTAAATGTATTATTTTATTTTGTTACGATAAATATTATATATGTGATATATAATATTGTAACATGATATGATAACTAATGCAACTTGTTTAGTGGAGTTTAAACATGATTAGGGTTTTGATTAGGGTTAAGCTTTCTAAATGTTTCTAGAAGGTTTTAGTTTTGTTTTGTGAAAGATATTTGTAAGTGACTCATGCTTTAACCCAACCCAAACCCTAACCCTAGTCTATTCTCTACAATGGTTAAGTCAACCATGGTTGCATTATTCTTCATATTAATCCTTTTCCTATTCATCACAAAAGGATTCTAATATTATTCATCTTCTTCCTCCTTCATTCTTTCATGAAAAAGCTTACTAGTTTTTCAAAAGGTGATGAATAAATATGAGAAAAAGATAAATAAAGAGAGCAAAAATCCTACTTCATCATCCTCATCTTCCCTTGCCATTTAGATGAGGGTGTTCACATCATTCCATGAGTGTTAGCTTGTGTTAAAGAAACTTCAAGGTAGATCATCTTAGTATCGAAGATCGGAAGCAAAGGTTGCGTCTTTCTCTTCGTGGAACCTCTCGAGAGTCCGGATCCCGATGATCGCAGCGAAGGGACCGCAACACGGAGCATATGAAGTGAAGGACCGGATCTACAAAGGTTGTAATCCCTCTCACTTAGTGTTAAAGTGTTTAGCATGCTTGTTTTCGCCTAATCTCTAGTTTAAAGTTCCGTATTCGGGTTGTTCGGCAAGGCTAAATTTTAAATCGGGCATGGTTGATGCCTCGTAGACCCTTGTGCGTGTGCCTAGCAATCATACAGTCTGATATGTCGCATATCTTGCCTTGGGGTGGTAAACGTCAGACCCCAATAGCTCGATAAGTCGTGTCGATATGAGGTCTATAACAATTCGAGAAACTACTGGTAACACTTACCAGTAAATCTCAGCAACCCTGGCCAGGGATTTCCTGTTATAGCCAATCGAACACAGCGCAACATCAACCCCCTATACCGGGAGAGACGAATCCCCTCCTATCGCTCATTGCCTCCATGTGACTCGGGACTGTACCCAAAAACCACCGTTTTGCACGCCCTCTTGGACGTGGTAAGGTGGAAATCAAAGCACAGTGGGAACCACACAAGACTCTATGACGATCTCGGGTCAACAGACTACTCTGTACCAGTGTCACCAGAGAACTGCCATCTGACGTAAGGTATAATACCATCTGGGAGTTCTCGGCGAGTCCGTCCAGTGTACCCAGTCTCTACTGAGCACCCGTATATCATCTCCGATGTCAAACACCAATGGATATGGGATCATCCATCGCCCATCTGTATGGGTCGAGAAGGTATACGCTAGTCTACACTGGTATATCGATGCCCCCGTCTCGATACACCCACGACTAGGGACTTTGAAGGATGTACTTATGGACTACCCTGTCCCCACTAGTATGATCCGCATCATAGTCCAGGTAGTCAAGTACACATCCTAAGGGCTTTACCAACATTTAATAGAGAGACAATCTGTGTACACGTTAAGGTAAAGATCAACCAGATAGCATACTATCATGTCGAGCAAGAAAGTCCTCCCTATATATGTCCAAGCATCCACTACAATATACATCCTATGTACAGTAATGGCCTCTAGGGCATACATATAACTAACACCGTAACCTAACGAGCACCTGCATACTATCTCCAGTACGACGTACTGACGGCTGTGGGACAGACCATCTCCCCAACTGGGATGAGAAGCGTACATACTAGTCTACTCCGGAGTATCGATGCCCTGTCTCGATAATCCAACGACTAGGGACCTGAATAAGGATGTGCTTGTAGACTACCCAGCCCCCACTAGTGTGACTGCCATCACAATGCTGGTAGTCAAGCAAGATCCTAAGAGCTCTATCAATACGTATACATATTATGATAGAAAAACCAAGTAGCATACTACTATGTTTAGCAAGACTGTTATATACATGTGAATATCCCAAGCTTCCATTAAGTAATATACAAACTAGTATGATACAATAATGGCCCCTAGGGCATATACACTAACAATCTCCCACTTGCACTAGGGCCATGTACTGGCATATCGAAGACCGATGATCTCGAGTAGCCTCTCGAACTGAATCTGAGGTAGGGCCTTTGTGAATGGATCAGCAATGTTCTCTTCAGTAGCAACTCTCCGAACCTCGATCTCCCGACGATCAATGATCTCCCTGATCAGGTGATACCGCCTTAAGATGTGTTTGGACTTCTGATGGGACCTTGGTTCCTTTGCTAAAGCTATAGCACCGTTGTTGTCGCAATACAGAGGTATTGGATCAACAATGGTAGGAACCACCTGAAGTTCTGTTAGGAACTTCTTCATCCAGACTGCTTCTTTTGCGGCATCGCAAGCAGCAATATACTCCGCTTCCATCGTCGAGTCAGCAACGGTGTCCTGCTTGGAACTCTTCCAGCACACCGCCCCTCCATTGAGGGTAAAGACATAACCCGACATGGACTTGGAATCGTCCTTATCACTCTGGAAGCCGGAATCAGCATAGGCCTCCATCCTGAGGTCTTTTCCGCCGTAAACCAAGAACATCTCCTTAGTTCTCCTCAGGTACTTGAGAATGTTCTTTACTGCTATCCAGTGCTTCTCCCCTGGGTCTGACTGATACCGGCTTACCACGCTCAGTGCGTAAGCTACATCTGGTCTGGTGTACAACATCGCATACATTATAGAGCCTACCGCAGAAGCGTAGGGTATAATAGACATGCGTTCCCTTTCCAAATCAGTCTTGGGAGACATCTCTTTGGATAGGGTGATTCCATGACAAGCCGGTAGATTACCGCGCTTAGAATCTTCCATACTGAATCTTTTCAGTACAGTGTCGATATACCTGAACTGTGAAAGTCCCAACATCCTCTTGGATCTATCACGATAGATCCGGATCCCCAGAATGTAAGAGGCATCTCCCAGGTCTTTCATGGAGAACCTGTGTGACAAGAATCCTTTGACAGATTGTAGCATAGGAATGTCATTTCCTATCAATAGAATGTCATCCACGTACAAGACGAGGAATACGACACTTCTGGCAACAACTTTACTATATATGCACGGTTCATCTGGATTTTTGATGAAGTCATATTCTTTGACTGTTTCATCAAAACAGATGTTCCAACTCCGCGATGCCTGCTTCAGTCCATAAATGGACTTAAGCAACTTGCATACTTTCCCGCTGCTCCCACTCTGATTGAAACCCTTTGGCTGATCCATATAGACGCACTCTTCTAAATTTCCATTCAGAAAAGCCGTCTTTACGTCCATCTGCCAGATTTCATAATCATGGAAGGCAGCAATAGCAAGAAGGGCCCGAATGGATTTGAGCATAGCCACTGGAGAAAAAGTTTCGCCATAGTCCAAACCAGGTCTTTGACGAAAACCCTTTGCAACAAGTCTAGCCTTATAGGTTTCCACCTGTCCATCTACACCAATCTTTTTCTTGAAGATCCATTTGCATCCTATGGGTTTTACCCCATCTGGAGCAAAGTCCAAAGTCCATACTTTGTTGGTGTACATGGACTCCATTTCGGTCCGCATTGCATCTAGCCATCGTACCGAGTCGCCGCTCTGGATGGCCTGCTGGAAGCCAGTAGGTTCATCATCATCTATGATGCAATCCTCTCTATCCCCATCTATGAGAAAACCGTAGTATCTCTCAGGCGGATGAGACGGCCTACTACTCCTGCGGAGGGGTGCGGGAATGTCCTGTTCTTCTTGAACTACTGGTTCTACCAAACTTTCAGTATTAGTTTATGGTTCTGGAATTTCTTCCAGTTCTATTTCGCTCCCACTTGATTCCTTTTCTAAAAACTGATGTTCTAGAAAATGGGCATTACGAGAAACAAATACCTTTTGTTCCTCTGCGTAATAGAATAGATATCCCCTGGAGTTCTTTGGATATCCCACAAACTTACACTTTACTGATCGTGCCTCGGGCTTGTCCACATGCTGCTTTTTAACAAAAGCTGGACATCCCCAAATCTTTATATACTGTAGATGGGGTTTCATCCCGCTCCACATCTGATATGGAGTGGTAGACACAGTCTTGGTAGGTACCATGTTCAGAAGATATGCCGCTGATTCTAGCGCATAACCCCAAAAAGATCGCGGTAACTCAGCATTACTCATCATGGATCGTACCATATCCAATAGGGTTCGATTCCGTCTCTCCGATACACTGTTATGTTGTGGAGTGTATGGAGGAGTAAGCTGAGAGAGAATTCATTTCTCTTTTAGGTAACCTAGGAACTCGGCACTCAAGTATTCACCACCTCGATCAGATCTTAGTGTCTTGATACTTTTGCCGGTTTGGTTTTCTACTTCATTCTTATACTCTTGGAATTTCTCAAAAGCCTCGGATTTATGTTTCATTAGATAAATGAATCCGTACCTTGAGTAATCATCCGTAAAAGTAAAGAAATAGGAAAAACCACCTCTTGCATGTGTAGACATTGGACCACATACATCCCTGTGTATGAGTCCTAAGAGCTCGCTCGCTCTTACTCCATGTCCAGTAAATGGAGTCTTTGTCATCTTTCCTTTGAGACAAGATTGACAAGTGTCATAAGTTTGATATTCGAACGAGTCCAAATATCCTTCTCTATGCAACTTAGTCAACCTTCTCTCATTGATGTGACCCAGTCTACAATGCCATAAGAAAGCTTTATTTAAATCTGGAGACTTTCTTTTTAGTGTGTTCTTGACATTGAAAATTTGGAGTTGGTTTAACACATATATACCGTTTTCCAGTGTACCGGACCCAATCAAACTATGATTAAGGTGGATGTTAACAACACCACTTCCAAACGTGAAATCATAACCTTTATTTGATAACAAGGAAACAGATATGATATTACACGTTAAGCTGGGTACACAAAAACAGTTATGTAAAACCAAAATGTGTCCACTCGTCAATCCCAGGTGATAATCCTCTACGGACACAGCTCCCACGCTAGCTCCGTTAGCAACCATCAGGGTCATGTCACCTTCCTTCAGCACTCTACGGTTTCTCAGTGCCTGCAATGAATTGCAAATATGAGATCATGATCCGGTATCCAATACCCAGGAAGTAGAGTTGATTGACAGACAATTCTCAATTACAAACACACCTGAAGTCGAAGCCACAGCTTGCTTCGGTTCCTGGTTCTTGGCGTTCCACGCCTTGCAATCCTTTTTCCAGTGCCCTTTCCTGTGACAATGAAAGCACTCATCCTGGCCCACTACCGGTACCGCAAACTTTTTCTTTCCCTTCCCTCCCATCTTACTTACACCTCCTCTAGGTCTGGGGCGGCCTTCTTTTTCCTTCCTTTGGCCCTACCCTTGGACCCGGAAGAAGAAGCACCGCCAACAAACATAGCGGGTATTTCCCTTGCCTTCTGCAAGGTGCCATCTGCACACCTTAACATATTCAGGAGTTCCGGAAGTTCAACTTCTTTTCTTTGAATGTTGAAGTTCAGGATAAACTGGGCGTAGGTGGGAGGAAGGGACTGGAGAATAAGGTCTATATAGAGCTCATTATCCAAAGTCGTCCCAAGGTCTGCGAACTCTTCTATATAGCCGATCATCTTTAGGACATGTTCTCCTACCGATGACCCGACAGCCAACCTCGCTCGAAACAAGTTCTTAGAGGTCTCGTATCTTGCTATACGAGATTGCTCTCCATAAAGTTCCTTTGTATGGAGAAATATGGCATCTAGTTCCATATCCTCGTGCCTCCTCTGATGTTCATTATTCATCGAGGCAAGCACGATGCACTTAGCTTTCGCGCAATCGAAATCTCAGGTTTTGCGGATTTCCTTATCCGCATTACTGGATTTGGGACCAGGGACAGCAGGTGCCGTAGCGGTGAGGACGTACCCCAATTTGTCATAGGTCAAAGCCATTTTGACATTCCGCAGCCAATCTTTATAGTTTGGCCCTGTTAGTATATTTTTCTCTAAAAGTAACTTAAGTCCAGTCATTTTCAGGGTCGCTGCAATTAGGAGAGAGAGAAGAAAACTCTTTAGCTTGATGCTCTTGCAAGTTTAGAATGGTTTTTAATTTATCTAAACTGGATGGCTCCCACTGTTTCTCGAATCCTTCCTCAAACCATAAAAGAAGAATTAGCCAGGACTATTCTCACTGTACAATACTTGCTTAACCGTTCAGCCAGGCTGGTGTCGGTACTTCGAGGGAGGTTTTCCAACGCTTTCGCGAAGTTCCTTAATTAAATAACCTCTTTTCTCTGGGGGCGTAACCCCGCTGACACCTTTCTTGACACCTACTTGGTTTATAGCATTAATCGTTAAGTGACGAATATCCTGATGAGTAGCATATACTCACAGTAGGATCGGGATCCAAATATCATCGTATGATAATATTGAAGGAATCCTACCAACATTCATCAAACTCCAAATGGTATGCAACTTTTTGCAAATTTCAGTTTCTTTAGAAATTCCCGATATATATTTTTGCCCCATGCTCTTATGACCTTGGCGTTAGGTCAAAATGTCATAAGTCACATGTCAAGTTCTACCCATCATTATCTTGTCAATTTGAACCCATCCGTATATATCCTTGACGTTCGGCCAAAATGATAATACGACTGTCCCAAACTAACTCATCTATCTATGCAACAAATGAATATCCAGTAGCTACCAAACACTATGCCTTGGCGTTAGGTCAAAATACATAGCTTGAATACTACTGAACACCCAGATGAAATGACGGAGGGCTACGAATGGTTTTGGCAAAACCGTGAACGTAGTGAACTTGATATAACCGAAGGAACCTGATAGCTTTTTAAAAGGAGTGGTTAAAGCTCCGTATTTAAAAATATCTGTTTTTAAAATTAACCGAGTGGTTTCTTTTAAATTGTTCCAACGATTAAACTTTTGGTTTATTTTCTTTGCATTATAAATAATGCGTCCCATCATTTAACCTATCATTGCAGAAAACAACGAAAATACAACGTCCTCTTATGCCATCCGCATTCGCCATGGGGTCCCGTCATCACCCGTTAGGTTACTTAACTAACGACAGAGCGGGGGCTGGGCTAGCGCGGGTTCAAAACATAAGTGACGTCTAAATAGCTATCATATATCGATATTGTACATTAGTCAGACGCAATAATAGGCATTCCAGATCTCATATGAACTTTATTGGATTTGCAAGCAATCCGTGTTTGTTTAGAGCCTGCAACAAAAGACGGATTACATGGTTGTGATGAATAGCCATTACCCCACCCTAGACCCCTACGGGTACGGCAAACTACCCGCCAAATAGCCGAAGTGAAGCGGTCTCCCTCAACAAAGTGAGTAGGCCACTAAACACTTCAAAGTACCCGGTAGTTTATGCACCCCATCTTGGGTCTATCCTAGAAGCAAAAACAGTAAAATGAAATAATACAACGGTGGCTACAACCGCAACCTGGATGTGCCCCGCAAAATAATATTACAACATATTACAGTTACATTGAATGAATTAAAATAATAACCCATCACAAACCCCAGCTAATCATCACAATAGTCCAATACAGTTCACATCCACAAACAGTAAAAACCATTACAGAAATGTACAACCCCCGCCAACCGACATACTAGCAGTTAGGGGAGGTTTACGAACACATTATACAAAAACAGATATAATCAAATTAGCAAATATCGTAAAATTTCGATCGAGCAAAACACTTTAGATTCTACTGCAAAACTTTTCTGTGCACCTGAGATCTTAGCAGAAAATAAAATATCCAGAAATATCACTGTTAACACCAGAAGGTCACTTAAGAAATTTGGGCCGACTCGGCCATAACTCGGCCGCAGATCCGCGGCGGATAGCATAGATCCGCCGTGGTTCCGCGGCAAGTTAGCCGAGTTACGCGAGCAAATTTCTTGAGTACCCCTATAATTTCCTGCTTGTTATTCTGCATGTCCCTGAAAAATTTTTAGGGCCTGTTTAAAATTCGACAGAAACCGTGTTAATGCGACGATGTTTCCGGTTCTTTTTGCGTTCGAAATTCTTGCGACTTTGCTAATGAGTTAATTATTGTTTAGCGAGGCTCTGATACCACTGTAAGTCGATGTACAACACCCCACGACTTGCGGGGAGACGGAAATATGAAAAACAATCTTGTTCTTTGCTTAAACATCGACTAACCGCATGAATCGAAGCTAAACGATAACTAACAACCATCATAGAAGTTCTAAACTACTATGTGAAGAGATTATACCTAAAGAACCGTGTCCTTCGTCTTTATGAACTCTACCTCCTCCTCGGCCTTCTCCAAGTAGTAGACGATTCACCACGAGAGCTTTACTCCAAGCTTTGCCTCTAAACTTGAGGCAACTAGGTTTCTTTAAGTGCTAATCAAAGTACCTAGATGATATAGAGTGAGGGTTATGGATTAAGTAGTCTAACTAATCCTTGTACTCAACACATGATAGGGGAGGATTAGGGTTTGAAGAGAGGAAGCTTGAGGAGAGAGAAGGTGAGAATAATAATGAAATGAGAAACCGAGTTATCATAATATATATCAAGCATTATTGTTTTTGAAGAAAAGAAAAGAAAATGATTTACAACCATGCCTGATAAATATCTAATGGTGATTCATCTCCATGAGTCATCAAGCATTTATGATGCATTAATGACATGGATGAATCATCCATATGACTCACTAATCTCATTTAATGTATATGCCACCTTAACCTCCTTAGTTACCATCTTCTAGAAGCTTCTCGCGCAATTAGGAGAACGCCCCTCCTATCCATGAAAACACGGAAAAACTTTAGACTATATAAATCCAATAACCGGATACTAGTAACTGGCTTAAACCAAAGCCGACTAGTAAAAACTGTCCGAAAGTCGTACGTGCGTAAACACACGTATGCGTCCGAACCCTTGTCGTAAAACCATACGACCTCTATATCGTTTCGCCTGGAGTAGGGAAACTCTCTGCGTGGGACTCTAGAGACTCGACTACTACGCTGGCAGTGGGTTTAACCACAGACCGCAAGCGGCACTAGCTGTACGTAACGGTCCCCAGGTAGATGTCGATAAGAAGGCCGATGAGGAAACCCATCTGAACTCCTACTGAGTCTGATGTGACAATCTCCATACAGTCCGGTCCGTTAGTCTAAGACTATCGCATACGGGCCTAGGGGGCGGCAAGCGTCAGTCCCCTAATAGCGGTATAAGTCGTGTCGGAGCAAAGCCCATTACACCCTGAGAAACTACTGGAACCTACTAGCAAATCTCGCTTGCCCTGGCCAGGGACTTTGCGTAATAGTTCTCTGACACAGCGCGATATCAACCCCCAATATCGGGAGAGACGAATCCTGTCTAACCGCCACTACCTCCAAGTGCTCGGGACTGCACCCAACCGCTACCTGTTTGCACGACTCCTTTGAGCCGTGGTAGGGTAGCAATCTAAGAACAGTGGGACACACTCGAGGCGAAGTAGCAGTGTCAAGTCTGCGGACTATACTGTACTCATGTCACCTGGGAACTGTTCACTGACGACTGGTATAAAACCAACCAACAGTTCCCTGTGAGTCCTGTCCGATGTACCCGTAACCTAACGAGCACCTGCATACTATCTCCAGTACGACGTACTGACGGCTGTGGGACAGACCATCTCCCCAACTGGGATGAGAAGCGTACACACTAGTCTACTCCGGAGTATCGATGCCCTGTCTCGATAATCTAACGACTAGGGACCTGAATAAGGATGTGCTTGTAGACTGCCCAGCCCCCACTAGTGTGACTGCCATCACAACGCTGGTAGTCAAGTAAGATCCTAAGAGCTCTATCAATACGTATACATATTAAGATAGAAAAACCAAGTAGCATACTACTATGTTTAGCAAGACTGTTATATACATGTGAATATCCCAAGCTTCCATTAAGTAATATACAAACTAGTATGATACAATAATGGCCCCTAGGGCATATACACTAACATGGACTACCCAGGCCACACTAGTATGATCTACATCATAGTCCAGGAAGTCGAGTACAAATCCTAAGGGCTTTATCAACATGTAACAGAGAGACAGAAAGTATACATGTTAAGATAAAGAGCAACCAGATAGCATACTATCATGTCGAGCAAGAATGTCCTACCTATATATGTCCCAGCATCCACTACAATATACATCATATGTACAGTAACGGCCTCTAGGGCATACATATAACTAACAATCTCCCACTTGCACTAGGGCCATCTGTAGCAGTGGTTGCAGTATCACATACTCAACCATCCCATAAAAGTCTCTCTTTGGGAAAAGGCCTTTGTGAGTGGATCCGCCGTGTTGTCCTCTGAGTCTACTCTCCTTACCTCGATCACCCTGGAGATCAACTATCTCCATGATCAGGTGATGCTGCCTCAGAATATATCTCGGTCACTGATGGGATCGGGGTTCCTGGGCCCAAGCCACACTTCCATTGTCATACAATGGTAGGAACCTAGTTCATCTTATGAACCAATATACACCCAAACTGCCTCTTTGGTAGTATCTTTAATAGCGATGTCACTAGCCTTTATCGTCTAGTCTGCCACGGCATATAGCTTGGAACTCTTCCAACATACCGTCCCTCCACTGAGGGTAAAGACAATGCCTGCGACTGACATTCAGTCGTCCTTATCACCCTGGAACCTTTCCAGTGATTCTCCCCAGGATCGATTGACACCATCTCACTAAACCCTAGTGAGAAGCCTAACATCCATTTAGATCTATCTCATAGATCCAAATCCCAGGATTTAGGAGGTATCACCTTTATTCTATTTGGAGAATCCTTGTGATAAGAGGAGATTGACCGTGTGTAGTATAGGAAACTCTTTTCCTATCAAGAGTATGCCATCCACGTACTCTGCGAGGATCACTACCATACTCCCTACTATCCATTTGTATATACAAGGTTCATCTACCTATTTTGATAAAGTCAAACTCTTTGACTAGCACATCAAAACAGATCTTCCGACTCCGCGATGCCTGCTTTATTCTGTAAAGCAACTTGCACACGTTTCCGCTGCTCCCACTGTTTACGAAGCCCTCTGGCTGTGTACTTATAGACGTTCTCTTCTAAATCATTATTTAGAAAAGCAGTCATGACACCCAACCACCAGATATCGTAATCATGGTATGTAGCCGTGGCAAGTAGGATCCGGATGGACTTAAGCATAGCCACTGGAAAAGGTTTCATCATTTTCCACGCCTGGTGATGACGAAAACCATTAACATGTCTAGCTTTGAAAGTCTCAACTTTTCCATCTACACCAAATAATCTTCTCAAGATATACTTGCTCCTGATGGAGATTTTGTTAGTTATGTATATGCCCTAGAGGCCATTGTTGTACATATGATGTATATTATAATGGATGTTTGGTTATATATAGAGATGACTTTCTTGCTCGTCATGATAGTATGCTATTTGGTTTCACTTTATCTTAACATGTTGACTTGTATTGGTTTACTGTTTTACTCTCACATGTTGATAAAGCCCTTAGGATCTGTACTCGACTACTGGGACTATGATGAGATCATACTAGTGGGGCCACGGTAGTCGATGAGTACATCCTATAACTGTTCCTAGTCGAGGGTATATCGAGACAGGGCATCGATACACCAGAGTAGACTAGCGTATACGCATCTTGACCCATATGATGGGCGATGGATGATCCCATATCCATCGGTGTTTGACATCAGAGATGGTGTACGGGTGCTCAGTGGAGACTGGGTACACTGGACGGACTCGCCGAGAACTCCCAGATGGTGATATACCACACGTAAGATGGCAGTTCTCCGGTGACACTGGTACAGGGTAGTCTGTAGACCCGAGATCGTCATAGAGTCTTGTGTGATTCCCACTGTGCTTTTATTTCCACCTTACCACGTCCAAGAGGGGGTGCAAAACGGTGGCTTTTGGGTACAGTCCCGAATCACATGGAGGCAATGAGCGATAGGAGGGGATTCGTCTCTCCCGGTATAGGGAGTTGATGTTGTGCTGTGTTCGATTGGCTATAACTGGAAGTCCCTGGCCAGGGCTGATATAGAGATTTACTGGTAAGTGTTACTAGTAGTTTCTCGACCCGTTATGAGCCACACATCGACACGACTTATCGGTTTCTGGGGTCTGACGTATACCACCCCTAGACTTGATATGCGACATATCAGACGAACAGACCGGACTGTACGGGAGTGTTACTGATCGGATTCACAGGAGAACGCACAGGCTAGCTTGTTGATCTTCTGATCGCTCAATACCTGGGTGGCTGTTACGTTTAGCTGACCGCTTGCAGCTTGTGGGTGTTTGATATGATCATCACCTGCTACCGGCGTATTGACGATTCTTTAGAGTCCTACACAGAGGTTTCTTGGCTCAGGCGAAACGGAGTAGAGGCACATATGTGATATGTGCAGGACCGAGAATAATGCGATATGGGATACCGTATTATATTCTCGCGATATTTAGATATGAACCGGGACATCGGATCTAGTGTTGATTCGATGAATCGGTACATGATATATTAGTCGGTTATATTCGATATAGCCGGATCGTCGGATCAAGTGTTGATTCGATGATTTAATATATAATAATATATATGATATATTATTATATTAACTAATATTGGCTTGCTTTATTATTTCATTTTCTCACTGGATGATACATTGATATATATGCGATATATGTTAATTGTATTATTTTCTTTTGTTGCAAATATATAATATATATGTGATATATATTATTGTGACATGATATGATTAATTGTTAAACATGTTTAAGGATGATTAATTGAGGCTAGGGTTTGATTAGGCTTAGATGCTTCAAGTTCCTTCTAGAAGCATTTTTCTTTTGTCATTTGTAAAGATATTTTGGATGACACTTTTTAACTTAACCAAACCCTAACTCTAGTTGTTTCTCTACTTATTCTTATCCATTCATCCTTGACCATGGTTTACATATCAATCATATACTTTATTTTCTATTCATGACAAAAGGATTAATTCATATTATCATTATCCATTATCTTCTTCTTCTTCTCTCTTGAAGAAGCTCTCTTGAAAATCCTTAAGTGATGATAAAATATGAGAAAATGATATAAAAAGAAAGCAAAATCACTACTCTCTCATCCTCATATCATCTAGCCCATGGGATTAGGGTGTTCTTCTCTTTTGAGTGAGAAAGCTTGAGTCGAAGCAACTTCAAGGTAGATCATCGGAGATTTGGAATACGACAAGCTAGAATGGATCGTTCGAGTCGTGGAGCCTCTCATGAGTCCGGGAGATCGTGGATCGCGGCAAAGGGACTTCTACTCGGAGCTTGTGAAGTGAAGGAGCGGACTACAAAGGTTGTAATCCCTCACACTTAGATAAAAGTTATCATCTTGCATATTAAACCCTAATAATCTAGCAAAGATCCCGGCTTTGGGTTTTTCGGCACGTCTAAAATTTAATCCGGGCATGTTTGATGCCTTATGAACCTTCACAAGAGTGCACAGGAACCCTACAGTGGTATCAGAGCCTAGCTAGAGCATTAGGCGATGTGTTTACGAAGTTAAAACTCCGATCGAACCCGAAACGACGAAACTTGACCCCTCTCTGGAATTTTTTTAAATTTTGGGATTTTTCTGAATTAAAAATATGTAAAAATATCAGCAGGGTATTGTAAGAATTACCAAGAAGCCCGAGCCCCCAAGTCGATCAAACGGCCGCGGAAGCGCGGCGCAAGCTTGCTTGCGCGGCGGTTCCGCGGCGGATTGGTCGATTGGCGACACGTGGCTTTTTGGTAATAACCGTAGGTACATGCTGACTATTCTGGGTATTTTTAATCCGTTTCACGTGTTTAAAATTCTGGGGTTTGTTTTGTAATAGTAGACTCGATCGGAAATTTTAAATTCGTATTTCTTTCCGGATATTTAGAAACTGTTAAACTATTTGAACGGATATCATTAACTTATTGTTTCCCGGTACGGCAAACTTTCAAGTGTTGAAATTTATTCGGGTTTAAATCTTTCGGAAAAAAAATTGTACAAGTTAAGCGGTGGACCCTCTAGAAGACAACAAACCTTAACTCGATTATGTGACCGTCTTGAACTGCCTTTTGAACCTTCGGGTTTGGGGCAGTACGGCGTGCCACATGTGAGGCGTTGGCTTGACCCTTCTACTGCTGGATCACCGGTACTGTGACATATTCTTGGATTATTTGAACTCCGCTCAAGAGTTGAGCACTTTAGGAAATTTTGGGTGTTTGATTATCTGTTCGGAAAGTTTAATACTGTCTATTTATCTGGAATGTGATACAATATGTGGAATTCATAGAGTTAGGCATGAAATGCGGAATATGTGATATTTCGGATTTACGATGTATAAAGTGATCGTGGATTCCAAATATTGTAGTTTTACACTTTCTTTTCTGTGACCGTAAGTGTAATATGTGATATCGCTGGTTTCGTTGCTATATGTCAACGACAATTGGGATGTGCATATTTACTTACGTTGATGATATGAGATATTATGTGTTGCTGTGATATGTTATATTGGATCGTCGCGATCAGAATAGCCGGAGGTTTTATGTGAGATGAGGGTTTTTATTTTCATTCATGTAAAATTCTTTTGTAATGTAATATTCTTTTATTTGGGGCACTTCCAGGTTGCGGTTGCTGTCACCAGTGTATATTATTTACTTTTCCGCATTAGGTAGACCCAAGGTGGGGAGCACAAGTAACCGGGTTCTAGGGTCCAGTGGGAAGCCATCTCGAGGAGTCGAGACCGGGTCTCCTAACCCTAGAATTGGCATTGTTACTTGCCGCTCTCGTAGGGGTCTTGGGATGTGGGTTTGGCTATTCGTCGCGACCGTGGAATCCGTGTTTTATACAGGCTCGTATTAAAAACACGGACGTCCTAGTATATCCAATATTTCATATATGTTCTTCTGCTGCAATGTTCTGTGATGAGATCATATTACTGCCTGAGACGAATGCTTATACTATATATATATGCTGATATATAAATATTACTGCTTTCATTTCTTCTGTGATGCTTAGGAAGCATAAGCAGATGGGATTTTTATTAATGAGATTAATAAAAGAAAAGAAACCTAAAGATGTTGTAGAATCAAAAACTTTATAAAAAGGGTAGCTACAGTTTTGCTTTGCACAGTGACATATATGATATGTCCCGCACCTTATTCGATGAGGAAAGGACCGAGATCCCTTCACCGGGAGTGACTCCTTTAGCGAAACTGGCAGATGCTACAAAACGCGGTTTGTCTTTTGATTGTTTTTAGAGTTTTGCTTTGCACAGCGGTATATATGATATATCCTGCACCTTATTCGATGAGGAAAGGGCCGACGATCCCTTCACCGGGAGTGACCCCTTTAGCGAAACAAGAAAAGCCTCAAAAACACTCCTTTTCAAAATTACTCGATTCTATGACGATATCAAGTTCATTACGCTCAGGGTTTTCTGAAAAACCTGCGTAGCCCTCCGTCATTTCAGATAAAGACTAGTTAGTATTCGTGCTACGTTTGTTGACCTCCGTCAAGGCGTAGTGTGCGGTAGCTGATTAGTATTTACCTGCTTATGCATATGATGCAGATTGGATTAGGGTAGTCGTACGGCCTTGTTGACCTCCGTCAAGGGTCGTGCGGGTGGGTTTAATTCAATCAAGAAATGACAGGTTGAACTTGACTAGTAGCCTATGGTTTGTTGACCTCCGTCAAGGTCATAGGACACTAGGGGCAAAATATTATCGGGAATTTCAAGTGTTGAAATTTGCAATGAGATTGCATATCTCCTATGAGATAGTTGGATCCTGATACCCACTGCGAGTAAGAGTTACTCCTGGGAGAGTTTTACACAGGACAATTAGTCATTTAAGTAGGTGTCTAGAAAAGTGTTAACGAGGTTACGCCTCTGGGAAAACGAGGTTTACTTTAATTAGGTCCGTGCGAAAGCACGGGGAACCTCCCTCAAAGTACCGACACTGATCTGGCTGAAAGATTGACGAAATTGTAGGGTGTAATTAATCCCAGCTAATCTTACCTTTTAGGGTTTTAAGGTAGATTTGATAAAAACAGTGGGAGACATCCTGATTAGATAAGATAATAACCAATCTAATCTTGCAAGAGCATACGCTAAAGTGTTTTCTTCTCTCTCTCTCCAGGTAGCGACCATGTCATGCCATAATCAAGATAATAATATGGATGTATTGACTGAACCTAATTATTGTACTGAGCTAGGGATTGTTGGACACGTTCTTTCTTATAAGAGTTATAAGACTGAACAGGAAACAGGAGAATATCTGGATTCTCATGCCGCCCAAAAGAACATGCATGTTGATGCATCTTCTTCGGGTGTGTTAGTTATTGAGAACTGTTTCTCAGTTCACCCTACGTCCTGGGTATTAGATACCGGATCAGGATCCCACATATGTAAACAGTTACATGGGCTACGTAAAGGTAGAGAACTGGGAAATGGTGATCATTCCGTTCAAGTAGGGAACGGAGCAAGTATTGTAGCCAAAGCAGTTGGCGAATATCACCTTGTATTGCCAAGTCGTAATACACTGATTCTAAATGAGTGCTATTATATACCGAACATGATGTGCAACATTATATCAGTTTCTTTATTGAGTAAAGAGGGATATAATTTTGTAGTACAGGATAATGTTATGAACATATTCCTAGATCAAAAGTTGATTGCATCAGGCTCGTTATATAATGGCATATTCATTCTAAGATATGGGGTTGCCCGGCTTATGTCAAAAGACGAAACCCGGACAAACTCGAGGCAAGATCTGTTTTATGTAAGTTTATTGGATATCCCAAGCATTCGCGAGGGTATATCTTCTACCACTCCGAGGAACAAAAAGTGTTTGTTGCTCAACACGCCACCTTTTTAGAAAAGGAATTTCTTGCAAAAGAGATTAGTGGCTCTGAGGTAGAACTGGAAGAAGTTCCAGCAGAACAAACTACAACAGATGATTTAGTGGAACCAGAGGATTCAGTAATACCCGACGAACCCAGCCTCTCCGCCGATCTAGTAGGGTTTCTCGTCCACCTGAGAGATACTACGATTTTCTCATTGATGGTGGAAGCGAGGATTGCATCATGGATGATGATGAACCGACTAGTTTCGAGCAGGCCATCACGAGTGGTGACTCTGTGAAATGGCTGGATGCAATGCGATCTGAGATGGAATCCATGTACACCAACAAAGTATGGGCTTTGGAAAATGCTCCTGAAGGGGTAAAACCCATAGGGAGCAAGTGGATCTTTAAAAAGAAATTTGGTGTAGATGGAAAAGTTGAGACTTTCAAAGCTAGACTTGTAGCAAAAGGTTTTCGTCAAAGACCAGGTATGGACTATGACGAAACCTTTTCTCCAGTGGCTATGCTTAAGTCCATCCGGATCTTACTTGCCATTGCTGCATACCATGACTACGAAATCTGGCAAATGGATGTTAAGACCTCCTTTCTAAACGGTGATTTAGAAGAGTGCATGTACATGACTCAGCCAGAGGGCTTCGTAGATAGTGGGAGCAGCGAAAAGGTGTGCAAGCTGCTTAAATCCATTTATGGGTTAAAGCAAGCATCGCGGAGTTGGAACATCTGTTTTGATGTTGTAGTCAAAGAGTTTGACTTCATCAAAAATATAGATGAACCTTGTATCTATAAGAAGGTAGCAGAGGGTAAAGTTGTCTTCCTCGTATTGTACGTAGATGACATACTGTAACACCTTAGGATAAGGGTTAGTGAATAATTATAATTAAATAATGATTTTTAATAAAAAGTTTACCAAATTGTGTTTTAAATATTTTTCCTAATTTAATAAACATTTTTCCAAAATTTTCCTAAACTTGCACACACATGTGCATGTAAACTAGGGTTTTTAAATTAAGTAAATACAATAATTATTAACCATGGTGGGTTAATTGTAGGATTAATTCTTTTGGGTTATAGGCAAGTTTAATTAATTAGTTAAATTAAAAGATTACTTTAATTCAAATGGTAAGGGTGTTGACTTGTGAGAAGGAGAGAGAGAGAGGGCATCATGGCTCAAGCCATGCTTGCCATTAATGAGGTGAGAGAGTGAGAGGGGTGACTTTTGTGTGAATGATTGTGGTGGCTCTCATTCCTTTTTGTGTTTTTCTCTCACACTCTCACAACACACCAACACACTCACACAACACACCCACTTACCTCAGCAGAACCCCCAGCAGCAGCAACAAGAGAAGAGGCAACAGCAGCAGCAAGAGAAGAAGCAACAGCAGCAGCAGGCACACAGCAACAGCAACAGCAGCACAGTGAGCAGCAGCAGCTCCAACACCATGTGCAGCCTCTCCCCTTCACTTCTTCTCCTTCCTGCAGCTCCCTAGGGTCGAGAGTGAGGTATATTTCCTATCTTGCTTCCCTAGTTTGCCTAGTTAGTGTAGTTTTGCATCGGTTAAAGGATTTTAGTGTGTTTTAGTGCGATATGGGGTGTTTAGTGTGAACTTTGTGCTAATGAGGTGAGATTTGATTTCAGTGGGATGCTTGAGGTTTTTTATGACCATGTTAACTTAGTTGAAACCCTATTACACTAAAATACCACCAGTTTTTATATTGGATGCAAATGTCGTATTTGGGCAAAATGTGAGTTTTCTGGAACTGCTATTGACCCGGTGAGTGCAGAATGATTTTGGGAATACTGTAGTGTAGTGGAGTGGAGATGATGCACCAGGTGAAACCCGACCCCCTAACTCCCCCCTTAGGCCGCCAAAACCGCCATTCTGGCCGCAATTTGCGGCCAGACAGGTGGTGTTTTGGAGGTTTTTGGGTTCTGTAGGTGTGTTTTTGTGTGTTAGGTCCTTTGATACATATATTTTTGTAAGATCAATTCTGTAGGAAAATCTGGGACCAGTTACCCGTTTTTCCGTTTTTCTAAACCTTCGCGACACGCGTGATACGTGAGTAGGTTTGGGTTCTGCGTATCGCGGCGCGTCAGGGTAGTTTCGTGGCGCGTGTTTACACGTTTTAGCGTATCGCGCACACGCGCGATTGGTTTGCGACACAGGTTTCTTGTTGGATTATAATGTCGCGTTTTGTGACTTAAGCTTATATGTGATATGTGTATGTGATTCTAGGTTCGCAGGCCAGTGAGACGGACGCTGCGAAGAAGGGCAAGCAAGTGGTTGGATACACTTAGCGCGAGACACTGTGAGTAAATTTCACATCTACGGGGATATCGCCCGCATGGCGTTATGCGTCAGGGCTGATAGGACTTTATTATTATGTATTGCATGCATCCCATAGACTGTCATCGCATATTGCATTCCCTGCCGTGTTGATATATATATTGCTTAGAACTGATAGAACACCGCACTGTTACTAACGGTTTATGTTGCACGGGCACTATTTACATGCTACACACACACCGTTAGTAATTGCCATGCCACACTCACTGTAGAACTGCCATGATTATACTGTTGTGTTATTGCTGTAGTTCACCATACATGTGATTGACTATGATTTCCTGGACATTGGGAGCCGCATGACATCTTTAAAAACGGAAACTATTTTAAAAAGCGGCTTTCCCTTATATACCTGCCATGGATTGATTATATTGTACCTCGCATTGGATTGACTTATTGATGATGGATTTTTCATGTGATTTCTGGTTTTGAGGACCGTGGAAATATTTAAGGAAATGATGCATTAATTGAAAACCCGGTACCTCGTGATATGATATTTTGGTGTGTCCACCACGCGTTTTCTCGGTGCTGAGACGTGTGCTTGAAACCCGATTCGAGGAGTGGATGTTCCGTTTGCGGGTTCGTGGTGGGCCCGGTATGGTTTCCCTCGGCGAGATGATCGATGGGATTTGCCGATTGAGCCTGGAGGCGGGCGAGTACCTACCGGTGATTGGTTGGACCTGGCAGTTGTCCGGAGGATACTGACCAGAGTCGAGTGATGGATGCGGGATGATCCGTACTGCCGGGGCCGAGGGCCGATACCGCAGGTGGACCCCGTGGGGCCGGTCCAGATTGACGGCGCCCGATATTTGAGGATTTACGTGTCGATGCTGGACACGGGTATTTTATGATGTTTTGGGTGCCGATGTTGGGCACTCGTGATTCCTCCGAGATATACAGGATTTGAGGGCCGATGGGTGTGCCGGCGTCTGAGTATATGTGGGTTTTGGGTGCAGTTTGAGGCACCGATCATTGCTTTCCATGTTGACATAGTCCATGTAGATATTATTTATCCCATACTCAGTATTGATTACTATACATCTCATCCTGTGGCATTTACCTGTTAGAGTACATGCATTACTACTGTATCCACTGTTGACATGCATTGATATCATCTGCTGGCATTAGTAGAGCCACGCTATATGTGCATGCTTGCGATCACCTTTATATGTTATCTCTATTCACGAGTTGGCAACTCACCCCCGTTGTGCCACAGTGTTTGCAGGTTGCCCTTGGGAGTAGTCACGGCTGGCTGTTACCTCATCTTTTGGCACAGATACCCCTTTTGAGCAGAGATAGCCCTTTTGCTGTTTAGGTGGGTTTTGTACGGTATCTGTTATCTTTCAGTTGTATATTGATGTATCTAGTACTCTCCATCTACCTTATGTATTGACTTAGAGACAGTTGTGAGGACGATATGTATGATTTTATATTCTGGTGTCGAGCTCGCATGTGAGCCGACGTTACCTTATGCAGTTTTATCTTTTATGATATTGTCCTTGTTTTACTGTGTATTCTTCGCTACGGCGTCGTATATCATATTGTGATGCTTTATTCATGTCACTTGTTATTTCCGCTACACCTTACTTTTACCCGACTTTCGGGGCTAATGTTTTAAAAAGGAAATGTTACCAAAATTATAAAACTCATAACTTTTGAACTTAAAAAGGATTTCTACTAAAGAAATGGAAGTTTTTCAGACATTTACTATTGCTTTTACAAAACGTTTTAAATCACTCTATATTTATTGGTTTTGATTTCTGGGTTCGGCTTACTTAGCCGCGTTACGCCTGTAGACGTTGCGTGGTTAAGTGCCGGTCGCGAGTCGAATTCTCGGGTCGTGACACATACTCTTGATAGGAAATGATATTCCTATGCTGCAATCAGTCAAGCTCTTCTTATCACAGAGATTCTCAATGAAAGATCTAGGTGATGCCTCCTGCATATTGGGAATCATGATCTATAGAGATAGATCTAAACGGATACTGGGATTGTCCCAATCCAGGTACATTGACACCATACTAAAGAGGTTTAGTATGGAAGAATCCAAACGTGGGAATCAGCCCACGATCTCTGGACTCACTCTCTCCAAAGAGATCTCTCCCAAGACTGATTTGGAGAGAGCTCGCATGCAAGGGATACCCTATGCTTCGGCAGTAGGCTCTATCATGTATGCGATGCTATGTACCAGACCCAATGTAGCATACTCACTAAGTGTAGTGAGTCGGTATCAAGCAGATCCTGGAGAGAGTCATTGGACAGCAGTGAAGAACATTCTCAAGTACTTAGGAAGGACTAAGGAGATGTTCTTGGTGTATGGTAATGGAGAACTCCAGGTGGAGTCCTTTACCGATTCCAGCTTCCAAAGTGATAAGGACGACTCTAAGTCGCATTCGGGTTTTGTCTTTACCCTCAATGGAGGGGCGGTATGTTGGAAGAGCTCCAAACAGGATACCGTTGCAGACTCGACGATGGAGGCTGAATACATCGCTGCCAAAGAGGCTGTCTGGATCAAGAAGTTCATTAGTGAACTTGGTGTGGTTCCATCCATTGAGCATCCAATACCTCTGTATTGCAATAACAATGGAGCTGTGGCTTTGGCCAAGGAACCCAGGTCCCATCAGAAGTCCAGACATATTCTGAGGCGGTATCACCTGATCAGGGAGATAGTTGATCACCGGGAGATCGAGGTCAGGAGAGTAGATACGAAGGAAAACACTGCGGATCCATTCACGAAGGCTATTCCCCAGATACAGTTTGAGAGATTATTCGGGATGCTAGGTATGAGATACTACAGCAGCTGGCCTTAGTGCAAGTGGGAGATTGTTAGTTATGTATATGCCCTAGAGGCCATTGTTGTACATATGATGTATATTATAATGGATGCTTGGTTATATATAGAGATGACTTTCTTGCTCGTCATGATAGTATGCTATTTGGTTTCACTTTATCTTAACATGTTGACTTGTATTGGTTTACTGTTTTACTCTCACATGTTGATAAAGCCCTTAGGATCTGTACTCGACTACTGGGACTATGATGAGATCATACTAGTGGGGCCGCGGTAGTCGATGAGTACATCCTATAACTGTTCCTAGTCGAGGGTATATCGAGACAGGGCATCGATACACCAGAGTAGACTAGCGTATACGCATCTTGACCCATATGATGGGCGATGGATGATCCCATATCCATCGGTGTTTGACATCATGGTGTACGGGTGCTCAGTGGAGACTGGGTACACTGGACGGACTCGCCGAGAACTCCCAGATGGTGATATACCACACGTAAGATGGCAGTTCTCCGGTGACACTGGTACAGGGTAGTCTGTAGACCCGAGATCGTCATAGAGTCTTGTGTGATTCCCACTGTGCTTTAATTTCCACCTTACCACGTCCAAGAGGGCGTGCAAAACGGTGGCTTTTGGGTACAGTCCCGAATCACATGGAGGCAATGAGCGATAGGAGGGGATTCGTCTCTCCCGGTATAGGGAGTTGATGTTGTGCTGTGTTCGATTGGCTATAACTGGAAGTCCCTGACCAGGGCTGATATAGAGATTTACTGGTAAGTGTTACTAGTAGTTTCTCGACCCGTTATGAGCCACACATCGACACGACTTATCGGTTTCTGGGGTCTGACGTATACCACCCCTAGACTTGATATGCGACATATCAGACGAACAGACCGGACTGTACGGGAGTGTTACTGATCGGATTCACAGGAGAACGCACAGGCTAGCTTGTTGATCTTCTGATCGCTCAATACCTGGGTGGCTGTTACGTTTAGCTGACCGCTTGCAGCTTGTGGGTGTTTGATATGATCATCACCTGCTACCGGCGTATTGACGATTCTTTAGAGTCCTACACAGAGGTTTCTTGGCTCAGGCGAAACGGAGTAGAGGCACATATGTTATATGTGCAGGACCGAGAATAATGCGATATGGGATACCGTATTATATTCTCGCGATATTTAGATATGAACTGGGACATCGGATCAAGTGTTGATTCGATGAATCGGTACATGATATATTAGTCGGTTATATTCGATATAGCCGGATCGTCGGATCAAGTGTTGATTCGATGATTTAATATATAATAATATATATGATATATTATTATATTAACTAATATTGGCTTGCTTTATTATTTCATTTTCTCACTGGATGATACATTGATATATATGCGATATATGTTAATTGTATTATTTTCTTTTGTTGCAAATATATAATATATATGTGATATATATTATTGTGACATGATATGATTAATTGTTAAACATGTTTAAGGATGATTAATTGAGGTTAGGGTTTGATTAGGCTTAGATGCTTCAAGTTCCTTCTAGAAGCATTTTTCTTTTGTCATTTGTAAAGATATTTTGGATGACACTTTTTAACTTAACCAAACCCTAACTCTAGTTGTTTCTCTACTTATTCTTATCCATTCATCCTTGACCATGGTTTACATATCAATCATATACTTTATTTTCTATTCATGACAAAAGGATTAATTCATATTATCATTATCCATTATCTTCTTCTTCTTCTCTCTTGAAGAAGCTCTCTTGAAAATCCTTAAGTGATGATAAAATATGAGAAAATGATATAAAAAGAAAGCAAAATCACTACTCTCTCATCCTCATCTCATCTAGCCCATGAGATTAGGGTGTTCTTCTCTTTTGAGTGAGAAAGCTTGAGTCGAAGCAACTTCAAGGTAGATCATCGGAGATTTGGAATACGACAAGCTAGAATGGATCGTTCGAGTCGTGGAGCCTCTCATGAGTCCGGGAGATCGTGGATCGCGGCAAAGGGACTTCTACTCGGAGCTTGTGAAGTGAAGGAGCGGACTACAAAGGTTGTAATACCTCACACTTAGATAAAAGTTATCATCTTGCATATTAAACCCTAATAATCTAGCAAAGATCCCGGCTTTGGGTTTTTCGGCACGTCTAAAATTTAATCCGGGCATGTTTGATGCCTTATGAACCTTCACAAGAGTGCACAGGAACCCTACATAACCCTTCAGATATAGTAACCAAAGTCCATACTTTGTTGGTATACATGGATTCCATCTCAGATCGCTATGCATCCAGCCATTCTTACAGAGTCCCTACTCTTGATGGCCTGCTCGAAACTAGTTGGGTCATCATCTCATGATGCAATCCTCGCTCCCACTGTTATCGAGAAACCAAAGTATCTCTCAGGCGGATGAGAAACCCTACCAGATCGGCGGAGAGGTGTGGTTCGTCGGGGACTATTGAATCCTTTGGTTCTGTCAAATCATCAGCTGCAGTTTTGTATAGCTGGAACTTTTCCAGTTCTACAGAACTGACCTTGCCTCGATCTTGTCCGGATTTTTCTTTTGACATAGGCCGGACAATCCCAAATCCTAACTTACTTAAGAGATGGGCTCTTCCCATACCATATCTTATATGGAATGGTAGGCATTGATCTGATTCGAACCCAATTCAATAGGTATGCAGCTTTTCAAGCGCATAACCCCCAAAAGGAAATAGGCAACTCAGTAGTACTCATCATAGAGCACACCATATCTAATATGGTGCGATTGCTCCGCCCCGATACATCGTTGTGCTGTGGTGTATTTAGAGGAGTAACACCGAGAGAGAATATCATTCTCCTTTAGAATAGTCCAAGAATTCCATGCACAAGTATTCTCCTCCCTGATCTTATCATAGGGCATAATACTTATACCCGGTTTTTGGTTCTCTGCTTCTAACTTATATTCTGTGAATATCTCAAAAACTTCGGACTTATGTTTCAACAGGAACATATGGCTGAATCTTGAGAGATCATCAGAGAATGTAATGAAGTACAAAGAACCGGTCCTGGTATGTGTAGACAGGGGAGCTTGCATACATCACTATGTATCAGTCCCAAGAGTTCACTAACTCTTTCTCTGTTTCTAATAAATAGAGCTATAGTCATCTAATCTTTGTGACATGACTGGCAAGTTCCACAAGATGTAAATTCAAACTGATTTAAATATGCATCTAAATGTAACTTCAGCCAGTCGTGTCGCATTGATATGACCTAGTCTACAATGCCTCAAGAAGGATTCGTTCATTTCTGAACACTTCCTCTTGTGTGTGTTCTGTATACTAGGAACTGTAGTTTGATTTAGAACGCCAATGCTTTTAGATAACGTGCCTGAACCGATCAACTTTTGAAATGTTCAAAACAATATTCAACAATACAAAATTATATCCTTTCTTTACTAATAAAGAGATTGATATGATTTTGTATATCAGGTTCGGTATCTAATAGCATTTGTTCAGAATCAATGTATTGGTAATACAGGGCGACAGTGACCAACAGACTTGGCTGCAACACTTGCACCGTTTTCTGTCTCATGAAACTTATCACCCGCTCTCAGTTCTCTACCTTTCCATAGCCCTATGTAACTGATTACATATCTGGGATCCTGATCCGGCATCAAATACCCAGGATGTAGAGAATACTGAGAAACGGTTCTGTGTAACGAACACACCCGAAGAAGATGCATCATATGCACTTTCTTCGTTTGGGCGGCATGGGAATCTTGGTATTCCCATATTTCCTGCTCGGTCTTATAACAATTATAAGTTGGAGCGGGACCAACGTTCCCCAGCTCAGTATAACAAGCGGGTTCGGTCAATTCATCCATTATATTATCTTGATTAAGGCGTGACGTGTTCTCTACCTGGAGAGAGAGAGAAGAAAACACTCTGCGTGCGCTCTTGCAAGATTAGATTGGTTATTTATTTTATCTAATCAGGATGGCTCCCACTGTTTTTATCAAATCTTCCTTCAAACCCTAAAAGGAAAGACTAGCCGGGATTAATTGCACTCTACAAGTTCGCCAACCTTTCAGCCAGGCCAGTGCCGGTACTTTGATGGAGGTTCCCCGTGCTTTCGCACGGACCTAATTAAAGTAAACCTCGTTTTCCCAGGGGCGTAACCCCGTTGACACCTTTCTAGACACCTACTTGATCGGCTAATTGCAAAGTGCAAAACTCTCCCAGGAGTAACAATTACTCGCAGTGGGTATCGGGATCCAACTATCATATAGAAGGTATGCAATCTCATTGCAAATTTCAACACTTGAAACTCCCGATAAAGGTTTTTACCCCTAGCACCTAAGACCTTAACTATGGTCAACAAATCATAAGTACTAGTCAAGTTCTACCCGTCATTTTGTGATTAATTAGACCCACCCACATGACCCTTAACTAAGGTCAACAAAGTCACGCAACTGTCCTAACTAATCGCATCATATGCGGTGTAGGAAGACATCACTTAGCTACCGTACACTGTGCCTTGACTATGGTCAACAAACACAGCACGAATACTAAGTACTCTACTTCCTAAAATGACGGAGGGTTACAAATGGTTTTTAATAAAACCTTTAACGCTTTGAACTTGATCTCATTGCGGAATCAAACGGTTTTAAATGGAGTGTTTTTGAGGCTTTTCTAGTTTTGCTAAAGGGGTCACTCCCGGTGAAGAGATCGTCGGCCCTTTCCTCATCGAATAAGGTGAAGGATATATCATATATACCGCTGTGCAAAGCAAAAACTATAGAAGCAATCAAAAGACAAACCGAGGGTTGTAGCATCTTCCAGTTATTGCTAATGGGGTCACTCCCGGTGAAGGGATCTCGGCCCTTTCCTTATCGAATAAGGTGCAGGATCTTCTTCAAGGAACACCGCGATGCAAAGCAAGAACTGTAGCTACCTGTTTTTAAGAAATTCGATTCCACAACATCTTTTAGGTTTATTTTCTTTCATTAATCTCATTAATGAATGTCCCATCATATAAGTCCACCTAAACATCACAGATAAATATAACGTACGCTTATGCCATCCGCATTCGCCTCGATGTCCCGTCTGCTCCGTTAGGTTAGGTAACTAACGGCAGAGCGAGGCAGGGCTAGCGCGTGTGTAAAACATAAGCAACGTCTATATAATATATCATATATACTATATACAATATCTATCTGAACATATCACATGATCACATCACAGATAACGCAGCAGAAAATATCATATGAAATATTGGATATACTAGGATGTCCGTGTTTTATTTTGAGCCTGAATAAAACACGGATTCCATGGTCGTGATGAATAGCCAATCCCATACCCCTAGACCCCTACGAGAGCGGCAAGCAACCCTACCAATTCTAGAGTTTGGAGACCCGGACTCGACTCCTCGAGATGGTCTCCCACTGGACCCTAGAACCCGGTTACTTGTGCTCCCCGCCTTGGGTCTATCCTAATGCGGAAAAGTAAATAATATACAATGGTGACATCATCCTCAACCCGGAAGTGCCCCAATAAAAGAATATTACATACAATGAATTTTACATGAATGAAAAAGAAAAACACTCATCTCACATAAAAAAAAACCCGGCTTTTCGAACACGACGATCCAATATAACATATCCAGCAACACATAACATCACATGTCATCAACGTAAGTAAATATGCCCATCCCAATTGTCGTTGACATATAGCAACGAAACCGGCGATATCACATATTACACTTACGGTCGCATAAAAGAAAGTGTAAAACTACAACAGTTGGAATCCGCAACCTGCATAGACATCGCATGCCTAACCAAATGAATTCCTTACACATCGCATGCCTAACAATTATAAATCCCGCAATTTAGTCTCATTATCGAAAACACTTTTCAATATCAAGTCGGGCAATTCAACAAGATTCCCGACATCCAAAACGAATGCTCGTCGCAAACTTTAGTAGACGGCCGCACCCCCGAAACCGTCGACGAAGTGCACTAAGGCGGAACACCGCTGCCGCGAGCACCCGAACGGATGCTCTCGGCGACGGGGTTCTCCTACAGTCACTTTATCGAGGCTATGGGGCGTGGCTATTTATTAAGTTTACCAGCGAGTATCCGCGTACGCAACGTGATTGCGACGGACTTTTGATCACATCAAAATTCCGTGGTAACCGATCAAGTGAGACTAAACTGCTAGATTTATAACATTCAAATCAGTTATCTCATAACTACTTGTGGATTCCAAATATTTTATCACATTCTAGATAAATAGACAATGTTAAACTTTCCGATCGAACAATCAAACACCCAAGTTTTCCCGAAAAACTCAACACATGAAATAAGTTTAAAAACATTCACTTCATGCCACAGTACCAACGGTCCAGCCGTAGAAGGGTCAAGCCAACGCCTCACATGTGGCACGCCGTACTGCCCCAAACCCTAAGGTTCAAAGGGCAGTTCAAGACGGTCACATAATCGAGTTAAGGTTTGTTGTCTTCTAGAGGGTCCATCGTGTTACTTGCACTACTTAGAACGTTCTTAAACTACGGAAAAATCCAACACTGGAAATTTCCCGGCAGGGGAAAAAGTGGGTATTTATATCCGGTCGAACTTTTTAACACGATCTAAAAATTACCCGGACAAACTAAACAAAGTTAAATTATCCGATCGAATCAACGAGTCCCCAATACTACCCTAGAAAACTCAACACTTGAGTGGAATTAAAACATTCCCAGAAAAAAATGATAAGAAAGGACCTAAGAATAAATATATGAAGTTCCAGGGACTAATTCACAATTGTGGCCGCGGAACCGCCGCCAAACCCTTGGTTTGGCCGAGGTTCCGCTGTCAAATTTTTGAGTTAGAGGTCCGTACTTCACAGTAATTCTTAGTTTTTCCTGCTTAATTTTCTGAGCATTTTTAATTCACAAAAAACCACAGTTTGAAAAATTGTACAGATAAGGGTTTTCAATTAGGGTTTCGGGTTCGATCGGACTTCTAACATCGTCTACACATCGCCTAAAGCTCTAGCTAGGCTCTGATACCACTGTAGGGTTCCTAGGCACACTCATGAGGTTCTACAACTGATCAACCATGCCAAAATCAAATTTTTTCATGTGCCGAGAAACCCTAATGCAAGATCGTTACTAGAGGTAAGGCGAAAGCAAGCAAGTTAACGACTTTAACTACAAGTAAATGGGAATACAACCTTTGTAGATCCGTTCATCCACTTCCATAGCTCCGTGTTGACGCCCTTCCGCTGCGATCATCGGGATCCCGGACTCTAGCGTTGGTTTCGTCGGAAAAATAAGCGGGCTAGGTCGTTGACTTCGATGCCGAAGATGATCTACGTCGAGGCGACTCAAACTCAAGCTCCATCTTCATTAGGTCATGAAAGTTGTGAAGATAACACACTCTACTACATGGCAAGTTGTAGAGGATGAAGAAATAAGAAGTGGATTCACTTTAGAATTGGATTTCTCACTTGATTTCTTCACTTGGAATTTTCAAGAAAGCTTTCTTCACTTCATGAAGAAGAAGAAGAAGAAGGAAAATGAAAAATGAATTATCTCAAAAAGAAAATTCAAGTGAAGTCTATCATTTAGCAACCATGGGTGAGTAAACTCATGTAGAGAGTAAACTAGGGTTTTGGCTAATGGTTAGGTTAATGAACAAAACAAAATGGCTTGACTTTTCAAAGATGCTATGAAGCTTCATGAAGCTTCAAGCCAAAAGAAGAAAAGCCACCATTTAGTTTTTCCAAAATTAATAAAGAAAAAAAAAACCTTAACCATTAACCTAAACTTGGTGTAAGTCATACATACACCCAAGCTTGCATGTATCATCAATCATGATACAAACTAGTGCACAAAAATATATCACATATACAACTTGTGCACATCAAGTGAGAAAATCAATCTTAAGTGAACAAATACTAGTTAATGTAAAGTAATATATCAAATATATAATTATACATTAAATCATTAAATCAACACTTGATTTAATGATCCGGTCATACTGCATATAACCGACTAATATCAAGTGTATCAATATATCGAATCAACATTTGATTCGGTAACCCGGCTATATCACATATAACCGTCCGATGATACAAATCGCGAGAATAGAACACAGTATCACATACTGGTATTATTCTCGGTCCCGCACATATCTCATATGCGCTCCTATTTCGTTTTGCTTGAGCCAGGAAACCTCTGTGTAGGACTCTAAAGACTCGTCAATACGCCGGCAGTAGGTGATGATCATATCAAACACCCACAAGCCGCAAGCAGTCTGCTAAACGTAACGGCCACCCGGGTATTGAGCGATCAGAAGATCAACGAGCAAGCCCGCTCACACTCCTGTGAATCCAACCAGTAACACTTACCGCACAGTCCGGTCTGTTCGTCTGATATGTCGCATATCTCGCCTAGGGGTGGTAAACGTCAGACCCCAGTAGCTCGATAAGTCATGCCGATGTAAGGTCCATAACAAGCATGAAACTACTGATAACACTTACCAGTAAATCAGTGCAACCCTGGCCAGGGATTTCCAGTTATGGCCAGTCGAGCATAGCGCAACATCAACCCCCAATACCGGGAGAGACGAATCCCCTCCTATCGCTCATTGCCTCCATGTGAATCGGGACTGTACCCAAAAACCACCTGTTTGCACGACTCAGTAGAGCCGTGGTAGGGTGGAAATCAAAGCACAGTGGGAGACACACAAGACTCTATGACGATCTCGGGTCAACAGACTAAGCTGTACCAGTGTCACCAGAAAACTGCCATCTCACGTGAGGTATAATACCATCTGGGAGTTCTCGGCGAGTCCGTTCAGTGTGCCCAGTCACCACTGAGCACCCTCATACCATCTCTGATGTCAAACACCAATGGATATGGGATCATCCATCGCCCATCATATGGATCGAGAAGATATACGCCAGTCTACTCTGGAATATCGATGCCCCGTCTCGATATTCCCACGACTAGGAACATTGAAGGATGTACTCATGGACTACCCAGGCCCCACTAGTATGATCTACATCATAGTCCAGGAAGTCGAGTACAAATCCTAAGGGCTTTATCAACATGTAACAGAGAGACAGAAAGTATACATGTTAAGATAAAGAGCAACCAGATAGCGTACTATCATGTCGAGCAAGAAAGTCCTACCTATATATGTCCCAGCATCCACTACAATATACATCCTATGTACAGTAATGGCCTCTAGGGCACATATAACTAACAATATCATTTTGCAAAAAAAGGCGGATTCTTAGAACGCGCCCCCCTTCAATAATTTTATGACAGCGGGTTCCAAGAACCCGCTCTCATCTCTTCTATTTTTTCCTATCAAATCTTTTGTTTTTTTTTCTTAAATTATATTGTGTTGTCAAATCTTACTGATATAAATTATGTGTGGTCATATCATTTTGCAAAGAAGAGGGCGGGTTCTTAGAAAGCGCCCCCTTCAATAATTTTATGCCAGTGCGTTCTAAGAACCCGCGCTCATCTCTTCTAGCGGGTTCTTAGAACGCGCCCCCTTCAATAATTAAGGAGAGGGCGGGTTTTTGAAACACGTCCTCCTTAATATTTTAAATAATTTTAATTAATCCAAGACAAACCCGTGACCCCTTTGCCACCAAACACCTATAAAAACAGCCCTCTCTCTTCCCTCTCCATTTGCTCTCCATTCCGCTCAAATTTGCATCTGCACCTCCAATAAAATCTCAAATGCAACCCTTCAAATGTACGTAAATTTATTTTAACGTTTATTTATTTTTCAATGAATATAATCATTATATAAGTTGTTTAACGCTTTTTTTTATTGGCTTGATATTGTTTGATGCAGATAATGGCAAGTTCAAGTTTATTTGTTGTATGTAAATACAATAGCCAAATTGTCACAAGTGCACAAGGTCCCGAATATTTGGGAGGGTGTGCAAGAATTATGCGATTAGAACCATCAACAACTTATAATGAAATCGAGAATAAAGTGTTTAAAATCACGAAATACAATCCCCGTGAAATTAAGCTTAAGTTAAGTTGTATATGGCCTATGTTTAGTAGAAATGCATTGGTTGAAATTATAGACGATACATTAATATTTTCGATGATAGACTTCGGTCTGACAAACACCCAGTATTCTTTTGAATTTTTAGTTCAGAAGGAACAATTGGAAGTATCATATGTCGCTCCAACGGGTAATTTTGATGGTAATGTTGGAGATAATTCCTGAGGGTACTGTCCCATGGTTAACGATGATACCGTTAGTCTCAGTGGATACGACTATACACAACATTATTCAAACCTTCAAACTCAAGAGTAAACATTTTATAAATCCACGTTTTATAATACCAAAATACTAATATATTTTATATATTAAATACAGATTTTCCCAATCGACTGCTGCGGTTACATGCACCCCTGAAGAACAGCAAGGATTACCATATACAACCTTCCAAAAGTAAATAAATCTGAAACAAGTGGTGATTATGTTTATATTCTTCGTAATACAAAAATATTAAGGAAAAATTATATAAGAACAATTTATATACTAAACGCAGATTTTCCCATACCTCCGCATCATTCCAACACGATCCAAGTAGCGCATTCCAAGCATGTCCGTCCACATCTTTCCGGTCTTTTCAACTCGAACCATCCACATTACACTGACCTCAACCATCATATATTGCACCCGAGCCTTATATTGCTACATGTGACATTGATATGTGTGGCAGTGATGATAATAAAACTGGTGAAGGTCATCAAGGGGAGGATAGCGTGGAATATGCCGCTGGATTGAATGAAGTAGTATTGATTGATGATATGGCTGCGAATAATGATTTTGTCGAACTAGAAGATCCCGACCTCGATCCGCTGGAAGATAATAGTTGGGTAGACTTAGCCGTGGCAGAAGTAAATACTGAATCCTGTTTAGAAGCGACCGTAGCAAGCGAAGATTGCGTCACTGTTGGAGATATGTTTCAGGAAAAAGGAGATCCTATTTGTAAGCTGAAGTCGTGGTCTATTCAAAAAAACGTTACATTTAAAATCGAAGAGTCAAATAAGACGTACTATACCGTGGTATGTACGAAAGCTCCTGAATGTAAGTGGAGATTGCATGCATGTTGTTCCAAAAGAGACAAAACTTGGAAGGTCACGAAATATAACCAAGAACATATTTGCATCAATTCTATTATGTTAAAAGATCACAGGAATTGCACTTCATCTTACATTTGCCCACTAATCATGCCACTAATCCGTACAGATGTGGCGATGACTCCCCGAGAGATACTGCTCTACGTCAGATTTCGTATGTGAAGGCATGGGATGCTCGTAGAAAGGCTTTATGCAAGATATTTGGGGATTAGGAAAGCTCGTACAACTCACTCGTCCCTTTTATGGAAGCCATGAAAGTATCAAATCCAGGGTCCGTATACCGGTTAAAAACCACAGAAACAGATGTCAATGGCTGTGTCAGGTTTCAAAGAATTTTTTGGTGCTTTGCTTCTTGTGCGGTTCGTTTCACACACTGTCGGCCGGTATTGTGTGTGGATGGGACGTATCTATATGGTAAGTATAGAGGTTGCATGTTAATTGCTACAGGTGTTGATACTAATAACGGTATATTTCCGTTGGGATTTTCTATTGTTGAGGGTGAAAATACATCATCCTGGTTATGGTTTTTCCGTCAACTCAAAATTATCCTATCTGTTATTGATAAAACAGATTTATACATCATATCTGATAGACATCTAGGAATACTAGCTGCAATGATAGCTGTATTTCCGACGACCCCACATAGGTTTTACCTGCGGCACTTCAGGCAAAATTTTGGTAGAAAATTTACAAATTCAGATCTACATAAGCTTATGTACAAAGCCGGTGAAGCGTCTGACCCTAATGTTCATAACATGTATATGACGAAAATTGGAGAGATGAGTCAAGCCGCGAAAGCATGGTTAGATGAGTATCCAGTACGCATGTGGTCACAAGCACATGATAATGGATGCAGATACCTACTAATGACCACTAATATGTCTGAAAGCTTCAACGGAATCCTTAAAGGTGTTAGAGGCTTACTGATATAGGGGTTGATTGTTCGAACATTTTTCAAAGTGAATACTTACTTTGTGCAAAGAAGGGAAAAGTCCTTGGCGATGGAGACTCCACTCACCGCGTATTACGAAGATATATTCTGGAAAAGAGAGTGCAGATCACAATACTACAGATCTGAAAGATTTGACAGAGCGGAGTTTCAAGTTACGGGGAGTAATGGGAATCAATATACTATAAATTTTAGAGATGAAGGGCTCTCTTCATGCACATGCGGTGTTTTCCACCAACAACATTTACCTTGTGCCTACGCAATTGCTGCTGCGAGCAGCATGCATAACTCACATTACCCGTTACTATACAGTTTCCAATTACCAAGGCGCATACGATCCAAAATTTCATCTTATACCAGACAGTTGCTATTGACACTATTATACTGGGAACAGACAAACACCGACTGTATTACCGTCAGACAAAAATATAGAACCCGGAAGACCTAAAGTGCGTCGAGATCGAATGACAATGGATGTTGATCCTCAGCAAAGGCACGGCAGATGTAGCTTATGCAAACAAGCAGGTCATTATACACCAGATGTCCAGGACAGTCAACAGGAGCGGGACCTTCGAGATCGTGACAAGTGCACCGGAAGAAAATCGGTTAGCTCTTGTAAAGAAACTTGTACAATTTACGTTTTACAAACAGATATGATTTTTTTGTATTATAAATTTGACTTATTCATTTTGTTATTGGAGTGTATACAATATTCATATTTATAGTAATTCTACATGAACTGTAATAACAATTGTCCGGAACAAAAACAACACTAATATCATTGTTTAATTTTTTTATTCGATATTTACTAAATTCTGTTTTAAATTTAATTTTTTTTTAAAAAAAAGAGGGGCGGATTCCCAGACCCGCCCTCTCCTTTATAAAGGAGAGGGCGGGTTTCCGGAACCCGCCCTCTTATTTTAGAGGATGGGGCCGGGTCTGAAACCGTTCTATTTTGATAAATAAAAAAATATTTTATTTTAATAATTTTAATTTTATTATACCCTATTTCCAAAAATAAAACTTTTCATTAATAACCTTTGAATTTTTGACACAGCATTATAGCATTATAACAGCAACAAGTTTTTATGGCAAATTTTTTTGGTCGACTACAGGAAATTATTATTTTTTAATTCTGCTATATTAAATTCTTAGCTTTATTAACAATTAACATACCATTAATAATTATTTCTAGCAATTTTCTTTTAGGTCTACTATGAACTCTAGTTGGGCCTACGTATCTCCATATCCGATTTCCTTGTCGTTTGATAATCAAGATTGAATGGTTCGATTGTTTTCCAATAAATGTTTAGTCGGGGCCGTATATATAGGGCAAACGATGTATCTGATAGGAACTTTTTGTTTAATAAAGGTTTTCTAGATGTTGTACCCTGTTTTGGCATAGCAGGTATATGAAGATCTTTTCTCCATATCAACAAAAGTTCTTTTCTCCATACCAACTCAGTTGTCATAACACTTTTTCTCTTGGGAAGAATGCGTGATTCGAACGAACCTTAGAAAGGAAAACGGCCACAAATTAACGTTTTCGGGACAAATTCGTGGATCCACTTACTGAGCGCGTGCGCGTGTTGTGTGCCTGTGTGCGTTGTGTGCGCGGGTGTGATGGATGTTTGGGTTAGGTTTACGGACCAGTTCCATAAAAAAACAAAAGACTTGCTCTTTTTGTTCTGATTGGATAAAAATCCTATATCATCATGACCCCGCAAAAAAACCACCCACTTTGTCATTTCTAGTAACCTAATGGATTTATTTCTCGTTAAATCAACAATTTGGATATAAAGATGGAACTTAAATTTAGACCATATTTACTTTCTATAATTGACTTTCTATATATACATTTCAAAAAATTTCTTAATTTTATTTTGAAATCATAATAAATATAATAACCTTTCGCGTCTTTTCAATAGAGATTCCATAGATTTTCTGAATTACATAAAAAAAATACCATTAACGTCTGTCTTGATTGCTGCACTAATACATACCTATGAATCTATATAAGTTCTCAAAACCATAAATATAGGATTCATGTGACATTCACGTGTGTGAGCTAGATAGATAGTTTTTTTTTGTTAGTATTCCTTTTCACAAAAATCTATTCCTCTCTTTCTCCTTCTAATTAATTATTCTTCTTGTTTTATGATGCCTTCATACCCTTAATCAAATTTATATAAGAAAAGCAAGAAATAAAATGAACGCAACTAGGAAAATGTGTTTCAAGTTGGAAAGTTAAAATGGAGATATGTTGGTCACCTAACAACCATATATGGGATATATATACACAATGAAGTTCTAGAAAGATAACATGCACGTGGTATTTTAGTATAACCACCAGAACCACGTAGCTCATGATATTAAGATAATAAAATATGAAAATTCAAGTTATTTATCTCAGATCAGTAAAATTTTCATGATGATTTTGTATAATTTATTTGGTAATGCTACACGGGCCAAAGTAGACTGGTCTAGTTCAGCTCATTTAGTTTTGACTCGAGTCGAAACTAATTATTTATCTGAAAAACCGTAAAAATTTCATGATATTTTTGTATGGCAGTTTATCTACATATGCTGAACATGCCAAACGTGAACAGCCAAAACTGGCTCGTTTAGCTTTAGCTCAGCTTGGATGCTTCTCAAGCTAAACTTGAATTACTTGATAAATTGTCACATTTACCCAGCATGAATTCCATCAAGTAATGTCCTCATTAATAAACGAGCTGGAACTAGCAAACGAATTACAAATTTATCTGGATCTTGTTTGTGAATATGGCTTGTTTAGGGTTTCTTAACACATTATGTCAAACTACAAATTCAATATATAAAGTATTGAAGACAACCAAACTAGTCTTGATATGGACTATCAAATATTTTAAAATTAGACTTGATTTTATAATATATTGTTGCCTATTTGGCTGTTTGTGTATTTTCCCATTTAACAATTGATATTTCAAAAATAAATTTATAAGATCTATAATGTACAATGGAATCCAACTTGAGTTATACCGAATGTCACAATGCCATTTTAGTTGCTTGTTTGCTAAAGAGCCTAATTTCTAGGATGAAATCCGCTCCGTTTGGAACAACTGGAACTCAGACGATATCTTAGTCATCCAAGCAACTTGAGCAAGCTTGGTTCAATTAGAAAGCTACAAATTTATTTTTTTCTTTCCCAAACTATGTTTTCCTACATGCAAAAGAAAAAAAGGAAAAGGAGAAACCATCAAAATTTCAAAGGCTTTTAGAGAACATTATTGAACTTTTCAAAATACCATGACCCTCTTAAACTAGCAATGTCGTTTGAAAATTCTAGTTTGGTCATCTCCTCTAAGGCACAAATAGACTAAATAACCCAAGAATGGACTAAACAAACCCAAATGAACTAAATAAGGTATGTTTTGCCTAAACACTCTTCAACTCTTTCATAAAGCTATCATTTAAGAAAGTTTTATGGCAATTTTACGGTTCGGTGATGCTATCTCAAAAATAGTGAATGTTCGATTGTGCTTTATAAAATTTACCAAAACAAAACTTGGGTTAATTGCAAAATAATACACCGATGTTTCATCTACTTTGCACTTATTGTTTTATTATTTTTTTCCGCTGCACTTATATATATACCAAAACTACACGCCGTTATTATTTTCCTCCCTTCAATTCAACTCCCGCACTACTTTAAAAAAAAAAACTTACATGAATCACAAATCCTAAACCATGTTCTCCTACTTGTAGACAAAAGATAAAACCTTTTCATGAATCATGCCTTTCTGATTGTAGAAAGAAAACCTCCTATGAATTCAGAACCCCACATGACCAAGTCCTATGCGTATGTTTGGAAAAGGGCCCCCACCAAAAAAAAAACCCAAAGAGAAAAGTAGTTTCAACTTTCCAAAAAGCTATCACAGAAAAAGTAACATCAATCATTGCATTGAGAGAGAGAAAAAGGACTCTAGTCTCCATCACATTGATAAGACCTCTTTGCGAAGAGATCGAACCAAATGCCACTATTTTTGGTACTACTAATTAATCACGGGATCCCCACACCCCCTTCTAAGATAAGAACGGCTTATTCTAGAGGCTGTAGGCCCTGTTTGCTAACTTACGCTTCTCTCTGGATCCTATGGACGGAAGTTGGACGGGTTTTAACCCGAACACAACCCAACCCATTTGCAAATTAAGGGTTTTTTCATTAAAAAAAATACCCATATGAGGTTTAAACCAGAACACGACCTGACCCATCGGACAATTTAGAGTTTTTATTATATAAAATACCAGCCCAGTCTGTTCCGTTGGATTCAGACAGGTTTACAAAATTTTCCAGGTTTGGATTTACATTAAAATCTAAACCCGTCTATCCAAACCCTTAAGTTAACCTGGTCCGCATCCAAATCCGAACTGGCCCTCAAGTTAAGCTCTGTAAGGTAATATAATAATATTTGCTTCTCTCTAAATTAACAGCGACCTTGCCCTTTTTGCCTCTAAGGATTTGAATTCATAGCGCTTTATGTTGAGGCCTTTCTTGGTAATTTGGTAGCAAGGTTGGGAGTTTGGGGATGCTCACTCAATTCCTATGGATTTGTTACATAAAGTATCGCAGAGTTCGAGAGGGCACGAGGTTGCTGTCACCCCACTGCTTTACTTTTCTCTTTTCTCTTTATTTTATTTTGGAGTTAATTAAATAAATGTCATTTGTTGTCCCCAGATTGCAGATTTTAAGAAAAAATTTAGAATAAAGGTTTCTTTTCCATAAATACTATTCTACCATATGTAACGTTTACATTCATTTTGATTCCCAGAGTCTAAACTTTTGTGCGTTAATTCAACGATGAAATTTTTCTGTTACCAATAAACCATATATTAAAACCACATGAAATAAAGAAAATTTAGAGTAGAATTGATGATGCTCAATCTTGGCGGTCTCCAAGAGCTGGACACGTGGCAGATGACGTGCCCCAAAACTCAGAAGGAAGGGCCGCAGGGGCCGACCAGGCAACCCCTGTACCCGACCCACGAGCACAAGCTGGCCGTTCTCGGGGCCTTCTGCAAGTCGACCCCCCAGCTCGACCCAAGCTGCCACAGGACCAGGACTTCTCGGCCCTCTTGCTCATCTCCGAGCTCCCTAACCGAGGCCGTCTTCCTCGGTCCCTCCGACCAGATCCGCCGTCACGGGCGTAACTGCCGCTCCGCGAATCTCGCCATGCGCGGATTCTCTACCGGCAACATCCCACATTCCACGCCTCCATGATCCCCATTAATGGGCGATCCGCTCTCTACACGGGCGTGACGTCGGAAGCGTAACTGCTGGCGAGATTCTCGCGACTGCTGCTGCGTGCCATCACCGCTATATAAACCCCCATCACAGAGGGGTCAAGTAAGCCATTTTGATTCCACTTAGCCGTTATTCTGCTCGGATCTAGCACTAACTTGATCTTCGGAAGGTCCTCGGTGGTACCAAACCACCCCGGAACTTCTTTGCAGGTACTCGGCACCAAACTCCTCAAATCACCTTTCTCATCAAAACCTATTGATATCCACACGCAACAGAAGACCGCCACCAAAATCCACCGGGAGATCAACGGAAGACAACATCTGACGGAGACCTGAAAAGGACTTCCATCAGTTAGCGCCGTCTGTGGAAAGCTAACTCCACAAAACACAAAGTTGGCCTTCCGATCTCCGCCCTCATGGCAACCGATCCCCATGAAGATCCAAACACCCGCTGTCGCCTCCCTCGCAACGGAGGCGCGGACGAACCCTCACCGAATGTAGTCGGCTTCCCCGCTGGCTGCCGTTTTACAGGCTCCGGCGACCGCCCGAGCAAAAGGGCTAGAGGACGAGAGCCCATCACCTTTGGCGACGAAGATCTCCACGGCATATCTGTGCCCCATAACGACCCGCTGGTGATCATAGCCCAAATCCACCGGTACGAGATCCACCGGATACTCATCGATTCGGGCAGTTCGGCGGACATCCTCTTCCACGACTGCTTCCTGCGTATGGGGCTCGCCCCAGCAGACCTGAAACCGACCTCTCACGTCCTCTTGGGGTTCACTAACCACTCCATCCCGGCGCAAAGGGTGGTTACCCTGCAGTTCATGATCGGGGAGCCCGGCCACACGCGCACACTGCCTATGGACTTTATCGTAGCGAAAGTTCCGTCGGCCTACAACGTCCTCCTCGGCCGCCCGACGCTGAACTCCCTCCAGGCCCAGATCTCGACATACCACCTGGCGATAAAATTACCCCTCGATCGGGGCGGGATAGGTCGGGCACACGGGAGCCAGCGGGTCGGGAAGATAGGCCTTACCGAGACGTCTTCGCCCGAGCAGTATGCTGACGGCGCCGAGGCGTGTGACGACATCAAAGGTTCCCTGGACACCCGAGACGAGCGGAAGGAGGTCCGTGGAGCGCCGGTCGAACCTCTGACCGAGGTACCCCTAACGGATGGAGACCAAGGAAAGACCGTCCAGGTCGGGTCGCTCCTGACGGGGACTCAGTGGGATGACCTGATCAAATTCCTCAGAAGCAACTCCGACATCTTCGCCTGGGCGCCTGCTGACATGCCTGGGATCGACCCCAAAATCATCTCCCATAAGTTCAGAGTTGATCCTGCGGCCCGACCCATCAGGCAGAAGAAAAGAAGCTTCGCCCCGGTCAAACAGAAGGCTATCGAAGAGGAGGTTGATCGTCTCTTCGCCGCCAACTTCATCAGAAATATGCCCTACTCGGAGTGGCTGGCAAACGTAGTTCTGGTCAAGAAATCAAGCAGGAAGTGGCGTATGTGCGTCGACTTCTCAATAAGGCCTGCCCCAAGGACAACTTTCCGCTCCCCCGCATAGACCAGCTCGTCGACAGCTCCGCCGGTCATGAGCTGCTGAGCTTCATGGACGCTTTCTCCGGCTACAACCAAATCCGTATGAATCCTAAAGACGAAGATCTGACCGCATTCACAATGGACCGGGGAGTGTACTGCTACAAGATGATGCCCTTCAGCCTTAAGAACGCTGGGGCCACGTACCAAAGGCTGGTCAATCGCATGTTCAAGCCACAGATCGGCAGGAATATGGAAGTCTACGTTGACGACATGCTCGTCAAGTCCATCTCGTCGGCCGACCATGCCAAGGACCTGGGCGAGGCTTTCGGAGTGCTCCGGAAATTCAACATGAAGCTAAACCCCGCCAAGTGCGCATTCGAAGTCACCGGGGGAAAGTTCCACGGGTTCATGGTCACTCACCGCGGAATCGAAGCTAACCCGGAGAAGATCGACGCTATCCTAAATATGGACGCACCAAAGACCAACGTCGAGATCATGCGGCTCACGGGGCGGGTCGCTGCTCTGAGCCGTTTCATGTCCAGGTCGGGGGAGAAGTGCCTTCCGTTCTTTAAGGCGCTGAGGAAGATTCCGAGGTTCGAGTGGTTGGAGGAATGTCAAGCCGCCTCCGACCAATTGAAGAAGCACCTCGCAACACCGCCGCTGCTCACCCGGCCGGTGGAAGGGGACGAGCTGTCGCTGTATCTGGCAGTATCCGACCAAGCAGCAGGCTCGGTGCTCGTCCGGGAAGCCAAGGGGGCGCAGAAGCCGGTGTACTATGTGAGCCACGTGTTTAAGGACGCGGAAATGAGATACCCTGCCATAGAGAAGATTGTCTTAGCCATCGTGGTAACCTTGCGGAAGCTGCTCCACTACTTCCAAGCACACACCATCATCGTCCTCACCGAGCGCCCGTTGGGAGCTATCCTAGCATCACCGGAATCCTCGGGCCGCCTAGAAAAATTGAGGTGGGAGCTATCCCAATTCGACATAAGGTATCGCCCGAGGCAAGCCATCAAGGCGCAGGCCCTGGCCGATTTCATCGTTGAATGCACCATCCCTGGAAGGAAGCCGGAGTCCGCGCCGCCCCTCGCAGCCCAGTGTCCCGTCCCGGAAGGCCCTGGCTCGGTTCCGGAGTGGGTCATCTACGTCGACGGGTCTTCCATCGAAGAAGGCTGCGGTGCCGGCCTCATCGTCCGGGGCGCAAACGAAGCATAGATGGAGTATTCTTTGAGGCTCGGTTTCAAAGCATCGAACAACACAGCAGAATACGAGGCCCTCCTAGCCGGACTGCGCATGGCCGTCGGGCTGGGGCTGAAGATAATTCGAATCCGCAGCGACTCGGCCCTTGTTGTCGGTCAAGTGTCCGGCCGCTTCGAAGCTCGAGAACCTCTGATGATGAGGTACCTAGACGAAGTGAGGAAACTCCGAAGAAACTTCGATGAAGTCCAGGTAGAACAAATACCTAGGCAGCTGAATGCCCAAGCAGACGCCCTGAGCAAGCTAGCTTCATCGTACTCGGACATCAATAAGCGTGTCACGACCCAAAATTTGGCCCGTAACCGGTACTTAAACTACGTAACGTCTACAGGCGTACGCAACTTAAGTAAGCCAAAACTCAGAAATCTAAACCACCCAAAACTGGATCAACAGAGAAAAACCTAGTTTTAAACACTCAGAATATTTCAAGTAAAAATATTTAAGTTTAGTTTTCGTTCTTAAAAATTTAGGCAGCACCTCCTTTGTAAAAACTAGCCCCGAAAACAGGTACGACATAGAAAATATATAAAGCATCCCAAACGGGAGCAAATCACGCCCAATGGCGGAGACAACCACCATAAACATGTATACGACGCCGAAGCGAAGAAATATCAAAGAAAAGACTGCATAAAGAAGTAAGACTTTTCAACAAAACCGGCTCCCGCGAGCACGGCACCCAAAGTCACCAAAATAATACAACACTGAATCCTCACAAGTCGTCTCTAAGTCATATACAAACAGTGGTAGATGGAGAATACTAGATCCAATCAAACAGATATACAATGTACAAACAGATAACCGTAAACCCACCTAAAACCAAAGGCCTCACAGCCAAACGTAGCGGTATCCGCAAAAGTAGAGATGATAAGACGTCCTGCCGCGACTACTCTGAGGGTAAGTCCTGCAAAACACTGTGGCACAACGGGGGTGAGTTTCCAACTCGTGAATAGTAATCAACATCATACTGTAATCGCAAGTATGCATGAATAGCGATTCATCTATCACATGTAATTCGATAGCATAAGTATGACAATATGAATATGCAACAATCATGTAAATGTACATCATCAGGGTACTACAACAACATGAAGCAATGCATATCAAAAATAATCCTGAGTGTATGGGATGATATACTAAAATCTCATGCAAAATCATCAGCATGGAAAAACACCAGTGTCCCTCACTGACACATTAAATCCCAAATCCTCAGGCACCGCATCCACAGATCGGCCCTCACATCCTGTAAGTCTCATGGAACCTGAGTGTCAAACATCGACACCCGAAACATTATGAAAACATATCCCTGTATGTGTGTGTGTGTGTGTATAAGTATGAGGATATCAACCCAGTATGTCCACCGACGATAGGTAGAAATCATGGAAAACCTGAGTGATTAACACCGATACTCGAAACATCATGAAACCCGTGTCCAGCATCGACACGTAAATCCCCATAACTCAGGCGCTGTCACCACGACTGGCCCTAACAATATATCATACATCACTCCGGTCGGTATCCCCACGATAACCGCCGAGTCCAAATACAATCACCGGTAGGTACTTGCCCACCTTCCAGGCTCATCGTCTGTACCACGAACATCTTGCCAAGGGAAACCGTACCGGGCTCCACCATGTACCCGCACACGGCCTACTCACTCCTCGCATCGGGTATATATCACAAATCTCAGAACCGAGAAATCTCATGGTGGACGCATCAAAATATCATATCAAGAGAAACCGGGTTTTCAAACAATACATAGTTTCTTGAAAATACCCCCACGGTTCTCAAATCCATAAATCATATGAAATCCATACCTCAATGCGTAAAATCCATATAAAACTGATATATGCAACACAAAACATTAATATGAGCATATAAAAGGAAAACCGCTCTTTTAAATGAATCCAGCTTTAAAATATATCTTGCGGTTCCCAAAATCCTCCGAAAAACAAGTGCAGCATCATATGAGGTGTACATGTAAGTGTAGCAAGGTTTAAGTATCTACATGTAAGGAACTATGTATGATGCATTTCATAAGCGCAATAATCCACGACTCAATATCACATGTCAAAACAATACCACTTAGGGTATATACAACTATAGTGAAAATATGTGGGTGTACATGTCAATATGTGTGCATGATGTACATGTAGCTGTAATCGAATATGTGGGTGTACATGTCAATATGTATGCTTGATGTACAAGTAGCTATAGTAAGGTATACGTGAAATGGATTAAGAGTTACTATCTTATCTATCCATGTCAAATACAATATCACGTATGTAGGTGTCAACAATATCTTATATGCACAATGGGATAAGGGTCACTGCCTCAATTATCCCTCTCCATTACAATAATACGTATGTATGTGGGTTGTGCGTGTCATGGCAATTACTGACGGTGTGGATGTAGCAAAAATCTAGTGCTCGTGCAACATGAACCATCGGTAATGTGTTATATCTAAAGATACAAGTCAAGGTACTACAGATAATGCTATGCAATGACGTTCATATGAAATTAACTAATATGCAATAACATGCAACTATCCTATCATATCAGCCCCGACGCATAACACCATACGGGCGATTTCCTCGTAGATGTTAAATCTACTCACCAATGGTCTCCAGCTATGAAAATCTGACCACCTGCTTCCCTTTGTGTGCAGCGTCAGAAGTCCCCGCTTGCGACGCTATAAATTCACAAACACATAAACAGTGCAAAGAAATCTCAGAACTCGACTAAAATAACGTAAAACTACGTTTTAAAACAACGCACCAACACTAAACTAACTCACAAGCGTGCATCTAGTGGCTAATGTGCGTGACGATAATACGAACCAACTCAAGTGCAGCAATTGCACCAGAACACGACTCGTGTCGGATAACGTAACACGCGGATTCAAAACACTATAATATAGGAAAATGATCCCAGATTTTTCATACTGCAATTACTAAAAATTTAAACAGTACCAAAAACCCCCAAACAACAGCAGACAACTACCCACAAAAACCAAACCCCAACACCTCCCTCAATAGCTGGCGTCGCCAGAATTCCTTCTTAGGTCGCCGGCCAAGTCCGGTAGGGTGGTGCTCGTGTCTCAGGTGGTGCTCCAGGGTCACTAGTACATCACTAAAACTCTGTTTGGTTACACAGTAAAAATTCCAGGTCAGAGCAGATCCCAGAAATTCAAAAAGACACTAAAGAATACGATATTGCACTAATCGATATCTAACGTGTTCTAAACAATAACCAACGAGCTACCCATCATAAAAACTCTTAATTAACAGATTAGGGATTATACCTAACAACCCTTGCTCCCAAGATCCAAGCTTTCCTAGCTCGAAGTGATCAAGAAGCAAAAACCAAGACTTGATGTAATATTGTGATATTAAATTGGAATTTTGGAGATTTATGAGCTTTGAATTGATGCAATTGGAAAAGAAAAGATCAAGGGCGGAAGAAGGAGGAGGATTCGGCCAATAATGAAGAAGGTGAGGAAATTGTGTACGGTTTTCTAGCTTATCTCATCAATAAATGCACTTTAATGCATTCACATGCACATTCATGCACCTCTCTCCAATTCTTTTCTTTTTCTTTAAACTTTAATCCATAAGCCCAAACAAATATCTAGATATGAAGTGAAGGGTTTGATTAACTCAAGTTAGCTTAAAAATTCTAGGAGAAAATTTTCCAACCCAAAAAGTAAATACCACATTAAAATAATATTAAAATAGGGAAAAGTTCTTTTTGAACCAAAACGTCCCATATACCCCCAAAGATTGCGCACTAGCTTTATTTTAGCTAAACTAGGTGCTGGCAAGTCTATATGGACGTTTGATCACAGTCGGGTTAAAACGGAAAATACCGACAATTTTACCCTAAAACGAAAAAAATCGCATAATGATTTCTAAAATGTTACAATCTCCCCCCTTATAAAAATTCGGTCCCCGAATTAAAATTTTAACTACGCGTACCTTCGAAGAGATGAGAGGATTTCTTCCGCATCTCGCTCTCGGCCTCCCAAGTGATTTCCTCACCAGTAGGGCTACGCCAAAGAAGCTTCACAGATGGAACGACCTTTGACCGAAGTTTCTTCACCTGTCGATCCAAAATAACTACCGGCTACTCGGTGAACAAAAGATCGCGCTCAAGCTGAACGGTCTCGTGCTGAATCATGTGAGAAGGATCATGAAGGTATCTACGAAGCATCGACACATGAAAAACAGGGTGAACATCCGGAAAACTGGGCGGGAGCGCCAAACGATAAGCAACGGAACCCACTCGCTCAAAGATCTCGAAAGGACCTATAAATCTGGGACTGAGCTTCCCCCTCTTCCCAAATCGCATAACGCCCTTCATCGGAGAAATCCTCAGGAATACATGATCCCCCACTGCGAACTCAAGTCTGCGATGACGACGGTCGGCATAAGACTTCTGCCTGCACCGGGCTGTCAGCTGGATCTTCTCCGTGGTCTCCTGAACTAGCTGTATTCCCAAAATCAGACTCTCGCTGAGTTCGGCCCAACAGACTGGCGATCGAAACTTTCTGCCATATAAAGCCTCAAAAGGTGCCATCTGAATAGTCTCCTGAAAGCTGTTGTTGTAGGAGAACTCAATCAACGGCAAGTAACGATCCCAACTGCCACCAAAATCAAGCACACATGCACGGAGCATATCCTCCAGAGTCTGTATAGTCCGCTCCGACTGACCATCGGTCTGTGGATGAAAAGCGGTGCTAAAACTCAACCGGATACCCAAAGCTTCCTGAAGCTTCTGCCAAAGACGACTAGTAAATTGGGTGTCTCTGTCGGATACTATGCATGTGGGAACACCGTGCAAACGCACAATCTCATATATATACAACTGAGCGTACTGAGCATAACCGAAAGTGGTCTTCACTGGAAGGAAGTGAGCCGCTTTCGTCAACCGGTCAACAATCACCCAAATGGAGTCATACCCTCTACTGGTCATGGGTAGACCCACAATGAAGTCCATGGAAATCTGTTCCCATTTTCACTCCGGAATGGGCAAAGGATGCAACTCTCCAGCCGGTCTCTGATGCTCAGCCTTGACTTGCTGACAGGTCAGGCACCTCGAAACGAAGTCCGAAATATTGCGTTTCATCCCTTCCCACCAGTAAAAGTCTATCAAGTCACGGTACATCTTGATGGAACCTGGATGAACGCTAATGGCCGACTGATGTGCCTGCTCTAGGATCTCGCGTCTCAACCCATCAGTATCTCGTACACATAAGCGAGTCCCACATCGTAGCACACCCTGGTCATCAATCTTGAACTCCGAAACTGTACCCTGTCGAACAAGCTTAAGAATCTCGGACAAACGGGCATCACTGGGTTGCGCCTCACGGATACGATCAAATAGTAGTGGACGGGCGCGGACATGAGCAAACTGTCCCCCAGTGGAGGTGAACTCGAACTGCACTCTACCATCATACAAGAGCTGCTAATCTGCAGAAGACTGACGCTGAACTGCGCTCAACTGGGACAAGCTACACCCGGGCCTACGACTCAAAGCATCAGCTACCACATTCGCCTTGCCCGGGTGATAAAGGATCTCACAATCATAATCCTTCACTATCTCCATCCAACGGCGCTGTCTTAGATTCAGATCCCGCTGCTGGAAGATGTACTTCAAGCTCTTGTGATCCGTTAAGATCTGACACGACTCCACGTACAAGTAGTGTCTCCAAATCTTCAACGCAAAGACCACCGCGGCCATCTCAAGATCGTGAGTGGGGTAATTCTGCTCATGCTTCTTTAGCTGCCTAGAAGTGTAAGCAATCACTCTATCGTGCTGCATCAAAACACAGCCGAGCCCCACTCAAGAAGCATCACAATAAACAACATAGCCGCCCGATCCAGAAGGTAAAGAAAGAACTGGTGTTGTCGTCAACCGAGTCTTCAACTGCTGAAAACTCTGCTCGCACGCATCAGTCCAAAGAAAATGAACTCCCTTCCATGTTAGTCCAGTCAGCGGTGTAGCGATACTCGAGAAATCCTGCACAAAACGGCGATAATAACCAGCCAAGCCCAAAAAACCGCGGACCTCAGTCACCGATACAGGTCTGGGCTAAAACTGTACAGCCTCGATCTTCCTCGGGTTCACCAGAATACCATCACCAGTCACCACATGACCCAGGAAGTCCACACTATCAAGCCAAAATGCACACTTTGAGAATTTAGCATACAGCTGGTGCTCTCTCAAAATCTGCAAAGCAATCCTCAAGTGCTGCTCATGTTCCTCCCGACTCCTAGAGTAGACCAGTATGTCATCAATAAACACAATAATAAACTGGTCGAGGAACGGCCTGAAAATCCGATTCATCGGATCCATGAACGCTGCTGGCGCATTGGTGAGTCCGAACGACATCACCAAAAACTCATAGTGCCCATAGCGCGTATGAAAAGCGGTCTTAGGAATGTCATCATTCCGAACCTGCAACTGATGATAACCCGAACGCAAATCAATCTTAGAAAAATGTTTCGCACCCTGGAGCTGATCAAATAAATCGTCAATGCGAGGTAAAGGATACCTATTCCGCACCGTAACTCGGTTCAATTGACGATAATCCACACACAGCCTCAAACTGCCGTCCTTCTTCTTGACGAACAGAACAGGAGCTCCCCACGGCGAAACACTCGGACACACAAGTCCCATATCAAGCAACTCTTGCAATTGACCTTTAAGCTCTCTAAGATCTGCCGGAGCCATCCGATAAGGCGGTATAGAATAGGCTCCGTGCCAGGAATTAGATCAATGCAGAACTCAATGTCGCGCTCTGGCGGCAACCCAGGTAACTCATCGGGAAAGGCGTCGGGAAACTCTCCCACGGTAGGAACCTGATCCAACGACTCCACTGTGGCTCCAGTATCATGAATGAAAGCCAAGAATCATCGATATCCCCTCCTCAAAAGCCGACTAGCGCAAATGATAGAAATCAAACTGTGAAGGGCGACACCACGGCCCCCCTGCATAACAAACACTGACTCGCCGGAAAAACAAAACCTAACTGTCTTCTTGCGGCGGTCCACAGACGCGTAGCAAGTAGCTAGCTAGTCTATGCCCAGCAGAACGTCGAAGTCCAACATCTCAAGAAGAATCAAGTCGACGGACAGATCTCTGTCTACTATACGGACAGCACACGACCGGAACACGTGTCGCGCAACAAACAACTCTCCCAAAGGAGTAGTCACGACAAGCGGCTGATCTAGCAAATACGACTCTCAGCCTAACCTCGGCACGAAGTGCGTAGAAACATACGAATGCGTAGATCCCGGATCGAAAAGAACATGTGCATTATGAGAACATACAGAAAGGGTACCTGAAACCACAACATTGGACGCCTGAGCGTCCTGGTGAGTCAAGGCGAATACCCGTGCCTGCCCTCTACCAGCTACTGGCTGTCCTCTGCTTCCGCCACTTCGACCACTCGGCCCAAAACCCCCGCGACCACGACCTCTCTGAGCAGAAGTCTGACGCGGCGCAACAACAGGAATAAGAGGCAACGCTCTCTATGGCGGAGAAGGTGGTAAGGTAACCTGGGGTACTGCTGGCCCTCTCTGACGCACCACGGTATCCCTCACTAGGTGCTGTAAGCTGCCACATCCAAAACACCCACGTGTCGACGGCTGACCCTCCTGGGAAAAAGTGCTGAACAACTGGCCACGTCCCACGTCTCTGCTACTCCCAGTGTCTGATCGAACTCTGTCTCGGAATCTAAACCTCTACCTCCTGGTTGATATACCAGTACGAGACCTCTTCGGTTCCGGAACAACCGACGACTCAGATAGACGCTCCTCCACCAATAGGGCTGCATCCACAGCTGCCGCATACGTGTTGCAATGCTGAATGCTGATGGCTAGGAACAACTGGGTAAGCAGGCCTCGAACAAACCTCTTCACCCTCATCTCCTCAGTCGCCACCAAGTACAGAGCATACACAGCATACACAGACAGCTCGGTAAACAGTACATCATACTCAGACACCGTCATCCCCGGAGTCTGACGTAACGACTCAAATTTGTGCGCTCGCGCATCCCTGACGCTCGGTGGAAGAAAACGGGCGAGAAACGACGTCACAAACTCAGCCCAGGTCATAGGAGCAAGACCCGCGGCTCTACCCCTCTCCAAGGACTCACACCACTTCTGGGCCAGACCCTCCAGACGGAAGTTGGCAAACTCCACCCATCTCTCGTCGGAGCATCGGAGCGAACGACAAATCCTGGCCATCCGGTCGATGAACGACTGCGGATCCTTAGCAACATCTGTGCCAGTAAACACTGGAGGCCTCAGCCTCATAAACTCTGTTAGTGACACGGTAATAACCTATGGAGCTGTAACTGTGACTGCCGGAACTGTAGGTTGTAAGTCCACGTTGCCAACCCCGGTTCTTGCGGAGAGGCGGAAACGGTATAAAAATCAAATTTTTAGCGCATGGGGCAACATGGACTAACAAAGTCGGGATCTTTTCTAAACTAAACTAGCGAGAAAGCTAAAGAGAGTTAGCTACTCGAAAAGAGGTTATACCTAACTTGAACTCCTTCTCCTTGAAACCTGTTAGTTATATGTATGCCCTAGAGGCCATTACTGTACATACGATGTATATTGTAGTGGATGCTAGGACATATATAGGGAGGACTTTCTTGCTCGACATGATAGTATGCTATCTGGTTGTACTTTATCTTAACATGTACTCTGATTGTCTCTATGTTACGTGTTGATAAAGCCCTTAGGATCTGTACTCGACTACTGGGACTATGATGAGATCATACTAGTGGGGCCACGGTAGTCGACGAGTACATCCTATAACTGTTCCTAGTCGAGGGTGTATCGAGACAGGGCATCGATGCACCAGAGTAGACTAGCGTATACGCATCTTGACCCATATGATGGGCGATGGATGATCCCATATCCATCGGTGTTTGACATCAAGGATGGTGTACGGGTGCTCAGTGGAGACTGGGTACACTGGACGGACTCGCCGAGAACTCCCAGATGGTATTATACCATACGTCAGATGGCAGTTCTCCGGTGACACTGGTACAGAGTAGTCTATTGACCCGAGATCGTCATAGAGTCTTGTGTGGTTCCCACTGTGCTTTGATTTCCATCATACCACGTCCAAGAGGGCGTGCAAAAAGGTGGCTTTTGGGTACAGTCCCGAATCATATGGAGGCAATGAGCGATAGGAGGGGATTCGTCTCTCCCGGTATAGGGAGTTGATGTTGTGCTGTGTTCGATTGGCTATAACCGGAAATCCCAGGCCAGGGTTGCTGAGATTTACTGGTAAGTGTTATCAGTAGTTTCTCGAACTGTTATAGACCTCATATCGACACGACTTATCGAGCTACTGGGGTCTGACGTTTACCACCCCTAGGCGAGATATGCAATATATCAGACGACGAGACCGGACTGTACGGGAGTGTTAATGTTTGGATTCACAGGAGAAGTTACAGGCTTGCTTGTTGATCTTCTGAGCGCTCAATACCTGGGTAGCTGTTACGTTTAGCTGACCGCTTGCAGCTTGTGGGTGTTTGATATGATCATCACCTACTGCCGGCGTATTGACGATTCTTTAGAGTCCTACACAGAGATTTCTTGACTCAGGAAAAACGAAGTAGGAGCACATATGTGATATGTGCAGGACCGAGGATAATGCGATATGTGATACCGTATTATATTCTCGCGATATTTGATATCAGCCGGGTCATCGGATCAAGTGTTGATTCGATGAATCGGTACGGATAAATATTAGTCGGTTATATGCGATATAGCCGGATTGTCGGATCAAGTGTTGATTCGATAATTTAATGTATAATAATATATATGATATATTAAATGACATTAACTAATATTAGCTCACTAAAAGATTCTTTTTCTCACTCGGGTAATACATTGATATATATGCGATATATGTTAATTGTATTATTTTATTTTTTTGCAATAAATATTGTATATGTGATATATAATATTGTAACATGTTATAATTATTAATGCAACATGATTAGAGGAGTTTAAACGAGATTAGGGTTTGATTTGGGTTAATGGCTTCTAGAAGTTTCTAGATGGTTTTACTTTGTCATGATAAAGATATTTGTGTTGATCTTTATCCATGAGTCACACTTAACCCAACCCAAACCCTAACCCTAGTAAACTCTCTACATTGGTTATTACAACCATGGTTGCATAAATAATTATGATAACCTTTTTCTTATTCATCACAAAAGGAAATGGGTCACTATTCTTCTTCTTCCTTCATTTTCTTTCATGGAAAAGCTTGCTTGTTTTTCAAAGGTGATGAATTATAGTGAGAAAAAGATAAATAAATAGAGCAAAAATCCTACTTCATCATCATCATCTTCCCTTGCCATTTAGATGAGGGTGTTCACATCATTTCATGAGTGTTAGCTTGTGTTAAAGAAACTTCGAGGTAGATCATCTTAGTATCGAAGATCGGAAGCAAAGGTTGCGTCTTTCTCTTCGTGGAACCTCTCGAGAGTCCGGATCCCGATGATCGCAGCGAAGGGACCACAACACGGAGCATATGAAGTGAAGGACCGGATCTACAAAGGTTGTAATCCCTCTCACTTAGTGTTAAAGTGTTTAGCATGCAAGTTATCGCCTAATCTCTAGTTTAAAGTTCCGTATCCGGGTTGTTCGGCACGGCTAAATTTTTAATCGGGCATGGTTGATGCCTCGTAGACCCTTGTGCGCGTGCCTAGCAATCCTACAGTGGTATCAGAGCCAAGCTAGAGCTTTAGGCGAAGTCTGAACGAAGTTTAAAGTCCGATCGAAACCCGAAACCCCGATAAAACATGCTCTCTGGAAATTTTCTAAAAATTAGGATTTTTCCACATTAAAAATATCCAAAAATTACAGCAGGTAATTACAAGAATTACTGTGAAGCACGTGAGCGTAATTCGACCAAAGAGCCGCGGAACCGCGGCCCCACCCCCGCTTGTGCGGCGGTTCCGCGGCCACGTGATCGATTCTGCGCACGTGCTTTTCATAGTAACTACTAATTTGCAATGTTGTATTTTCTGGAAATTTTTATTTTTTTTATTATTCAACTGTTGAATTATCCAGGTTGTATTGGGGACTTAAAGTTTTGATCGGATATTATAACTTTGTTTTGTTTTGTCCGGATAATTTTAGAAACTGTTAAAAAGTTCGAACGGATATCAATAACTCACTTTTTCCCCTGTCGGAAAATTTTTCAAAAGTTGGATTTTTCCTCGTGTTTAAGAATGTTCTAAGTCGTGCAAGTAACTCGATGGACCCTCTAGAAGACAACAAACCTTAACTCGATTATGTGACCGTCCTGAACTGCTCTTTGAACCTTAGGGTTTGGGGCAGTACGGCGTGCCACATGTGAGGCGACCCTTCTACGGCTGGACCATTGGTACTGTGGCATGTAATGTATGTTTTTAAACTGATTTCAAGTGTTGAGATAAATTGGGGAAATCTTGGGTACTTGTCAATTCGATCGGAAAGTTTAACTTTTTCTATTTATCTGGAATGTGATACAATAATTGGAATCCACAGGTAGTTATGTGATAACTAATTTGAATATTATAAACATAGCAGTTCAGTCTCATTTGATCGGTTGCCACGGAATTTTGATGTGATCAAAAGTCCGTCGCAATCACGTTGCGTACACGGATACTCGACGGGTAAACTTAGTAGACAGCTTCACTCCATAGCCCCGACCAAGTGACTGTAGGAGAACCCCGTCGCCGAAAGCATCCGTTCGGGTGCTCCCGGTAGCGGTGTTCCTCCTTGGTGCACTTCGTCGACGGTATCGGGGGTGCGGCCGTCTACTAAAGTTTGCGACGAGCATTCGATCAGGACGTCGGGAATCTTGTTGAATTGCCCGACTTGATATTGAAAAGAGTTTTCGATAATGAGACTAAAATGCGGGGTTTATAATTGTTAGGCATGTGATGTCTAAGGAATTCATTTGGTTAGGCATGCGATGTCTAAGGAGGTTGCGGATTCCAACTGTTGTAGTTTTACACTTTCTTTTCTGTGACCGTAAGCGTAGTATGTGGTGTATCGCCGGCTTCGTTGCTATACATCAACGACAATCGGGATACGCATACTTGCTTACGTTGATGATATGAGATATTATGTGTTGCTGTGATATGTTATATTGGATCGTCGCGTTTTGAATAGCCGGGGGTTTTATGTGAGATGAGAGTTTTTCTTTTTCATTCATGTAAAATTCATTTGTATGTAATATTCTTTTATTGGGGCACTTCCAGGTAGCGGAAGATGTCACCGTTGTATATTATTTACTTTTCCGCATTAGGTAGACCCAAGGCGGGGAGCACAAGTAACCGGGTTCTAGGGTCCAGTGGGAGACCATCTCGAGGAGTCGAGACCGGGTCTCCTAACCCTAGAATTGGCTGTGTTGCTTGCCGCTCTCGTAAGGGTCTAGGGATGTGGGTTTGGCTATTCATCGCGACCATGGAATCCGTGTTTTATACAGGCTCGTATTGAAAACACGGACGTCCTAGTATATCCAATATTTCATATATGTTTCTTCTGCTGCAATGTTCTGTGATGAGATCATATTACTGCTTGAGACGAATGTTTATATATTATATATATGAGATATATGTTATATTGCAGATTTCGTTTCAAAAGAGATGCTTGTGAAGCATAATTAAAATGGGACTTCATTAATGAGATTAATGAAATAAAAGAATCCTAAGATGTTGTAGAAACTTGTTTATAAAATCTGGTAGCTACAGTTCTTGCTTTGCATAGCGGTGTTCCTTGTAGAACATCCAGCACCTTATTCGATAAGGAAAGGACCGAGATCCCTTCACCGGGAGTGACTCCTTTAGCAATAACTGGCAGATGCTACAAACTCGGTTTGTCTTTTGATTGCTTCTATAGTTCTTGCTTTGCACAGCGGTATATATGATATATCCTGCACCTTATTCGATGAGGAAAGGGCCGACGATCCCTTCACCGGGAGTGACCCCTTTAGCAAAACTAGAAAAGCCTCAAAAACACTGCATTTAAAATCACTCGATTCTACAACGATATCAAGTTCATTACGCTTATGGTTTTCTTAAAAACCTGCGTAGCCCTCCGTCATTTCAGATAAGTACTAGTTAGTATTCGTGCTGCGGTAGTTTGGCATTCGTCAAGGCGTAGTGTACGGTAGCTAACTAGTGCTTATCTGCTAGCATATGATGCGATTGGATTAGGGTATTCGTACGGCGTTGTTTGGCATTCGTCAAGGGTCGTGCGGGTGGGTTTAATTCAATCAAGAAATGTACGGGTTGAACTTGGCTAGCGGACTATGAGTAGTTTGGCATTCGTCAAGGTCATAGGACGCTAGGGGCAAAATATTATTGGGAATTTCAAGTGTTGAAATTTGCAATGAGATTGCATACCTTCTATAAGATAGTTGGATCCCGATACCCGCTGCGAGTAAGAGTTACTCCTGGGAGAGTTTTACACATTACAATTAGCCGATCAAGTAGGTGTCTAGAAAGGTGTTAACGGGGTTACGCCTCTGGGAAAACGAGGTTTACTTTAATTAGGTTCGTGCGAAAGCACGGGGGACCTCCCTCAAAGTACCGACACTGGCCTGGCTGAAAGATTGGCGAACTTGTAGCGTGTAATTAATCCCGGCTAGTCTTTCCTTTTAGGGTTTGAAGGAAGATTTGACTAAAACAGTGGGAGACATCCTGATTAGATATATTAGATAACCAATCTAATCTTGCAAGAGCATACGCTGAGTGTTTTCTTCTCTCTCTCTCCAGATAGCGACCAAATCACGCCTTAATCAAGATAATAAAACGGATATATTGACCGAACCCGCTTGTTATACTGAGCTGGGGAACGTTGGTCCCGCTCCAACTTATAATTGTTATAAGACAGAGCAGGAAATTGGGGAATACCAGATTTCCCGTGCCGCCCAAACGAAGAAAGTGCATGATGATGCATCATCTTCAGGTGTGTTCATTACACAGAACTGTTTCTCAGTATCCTTTACGTCCTGGGTATGTGATACCGGATCAAGATCCCACATATGTAATCTGTTACATGGGCTACAGATAGGTAGAGAACTGAGAACGGGTGATAAGTTTCATGAGACAGAAAACAGTGCAAGTGTTGCAGCCAAGTCTGTTGGTCACTGTCACCCTGTATTACTAGAATACATTGATTCTGAACAAATGTTATTAGATACCGAACCTGATATACAAAATCATATCAGTCTCTTTATTAGTAAAGAAAGAATATAATTTTGTATTGTTGGATAATGTTTTGAACATTTCCTATATCAATAGTTGATCGGTTCAGGCACGTTATCTAAAAGCATTGATGTTCTAAATCAAACTATAGTTCTTAGTATACGGAACACACACAAGAGGAATAGTTCAGAAATGAATGAATCCTTCTTGAGGTATTGTAGACTAGGTCATATCAATACGACCCGACTGGCTGAAGTTACATATAGATGCATATATAAATTAGTTTGAATTTACATCTTGTGAAACTTGCCGGTCATGTCACAAAGATAAGATGACCATAGCTCTGTTTATTGGAAACAGAGAAAGAGTTAGTGAACTCTTGGGATTGATACATGCTGATGTATGAAAGGTCCCCTGTCTACACATGCTAAGACCGGTTCTTTGTACTTCATTACATTCTCTGATAATCTCTTAAGATTCAGACATGTGTTCCTGTTGAAATATAAGTCCGAAGCTTTTGAGATATTCACAGAATATAAGTTAGAAGTAGAGAACCAAAATACGGGTATAAGTATTATGTTCTTTGATGAGATCAAGGAGGAGAATACTTGAGCACGGAATTCTTGGACTATTCTAAAGGAGAATGAGATTCTCTCTCAGCATTACTCCTCCGTATACACCATAGCACGATGGTATATCGGGGCGGAGCAAACTCACCCTATTAGATATGGTGTGCTCTATGATGAGTACTACTGAGTTTCCTATTTCCTTTTGGGAGTTATGCACTTGAGAAGCTGCATACCTATTGAATAGGGTTCTAATCAAATCAGTTGCCTACCATTTCATATGTGATATAGAAAGGGAAGAGCCCATATCTTAAGTTTGTTAAGATTTGGGGTTGTCCGGCCTATGTCTAAAAGCAAAATCCGGACAAGCTCGAGGCAAGGTCTGTTATGTACAACTGGAAAGGTTCCAGCTATACAAACTACAGCAGATGATTTGATAAAACAAAAGGATTCAATAGTTACCAACAAACCTCAGCCTCTCCGCCGATCTAGTAGGGTTCCTCACCTACCTGAGAGATACTTTGGTTTCTCTATGACAGTGGGAGCGAGGATTGCATCATGAGATGATGACCCAACTAGTTTCGAGCTGGCCATCAGGAGTGGGACTCTGTAAGAATGGCTGGATGCTTATCGATCTGAGATGGAATCCTTATACATCAACAAAGTATGGACTTTGGTTGCTTTATCTGAAGGGTTAAATCCCCATCAGGAGCAAGTATATCTTGAGAAGATTACTTGGTGTACATGGAAAAGTTGAGACTTTCAAAGCTAGACTTGTTAAAGGTTTGCATCATAGACCAGGTATGGATTATGTTGAAACCTTTTCTAAGGATCTATGCTTAAGTCCATCCAGATCCTACTTGCCACGGCTACATACCATGACTACGATATCTGGTGGTTGGGTGTCATGACTGCTTTTCTAAATGATGTTTTAGAAAAGAGCGTCTATAAGTACACAGCCAGAGGGCTTCGTAGACAGTGGGAGCAGCGGAAACGTGTGCAAGATGTTTTATACGATAAAACAGGCATCGCAGAGTTGGAACATCTGTTTTGATGTGGTAGTCAAAGAGTTTGACTTCATCAAAATGGTAAATGAACCTTGTATATACAAAAAGGTAGAAGAGAGTATGGTGGTGATCCTCGTAGAGTACGTGGATGACATACTCTTGATAGGGAAGGAGTTTCCTATGCTACGATCGGTCAATCTCCGCTTATCACAAGGATTCTCCATATAGGATCAAAGTGATACCTCCTATATCCTGGGTTCTTGGATCTATGAGATAGATCTAATTGGATGTTAGGATACTCACTAGTTGTAGTGAGATGGTATCAATCGATCCTGGGGAGAATCACTGGAAAGGTTCCAGGGTGATAAGGACGACTGAATGTCAGTCGCAGGCTTGTCTATACCCTCAGTGGAGGGACGGTATGTTGGAAGAGTTCCAAGCTAGATACCGTGACTTACTAGACGATTAAAGTCAAGATACATCGTTACAAAAGATGCTACCAAAGAGGTAGTCTGGATATATATAAGTTCATAAGATGAACTTCGTTCCTACCATTGTGTGACAATGGAGTTATGGCTTCAGCCAAGGAACTCCCGTCCCATCAGAAATCCAGATATAATTCTTAGGCAGTATCACCTGATCATGGAGATGGTTTATCTCCAGGGAGATTGAGGTTAAGGAGAGTAGACACAGAGGACAACAGCGCGGATCCACTCACAAAGGCCTTTTTCCCAGTAGAGACTTTTATGGGATGGTTGAGTATGAGATACTTCAACCGCAGCTAATTGTTGGGTATTCGATACCATAACAGATGGCCCTAGTGCAAGTGGGAGATTGTTAGTTATATGTATGCCCTAGAGGCCATTACTGTACATACGATGTATATTGTAGTGGATGCTAGGACATATATAGGGAGGACTTTCTTGCTCGACATGATAGTATGCTATCTGGTTGTACTTTATCTTAACATGTACTCTGATTGTCTCTATGTTACGTGTTGATAAAGCCCTTAGGATGTGTACTCGACTACTGGGACTATGATGAGATCATACTAGGGGGGCCACGGTAGTCGACGAGTACATCCTATAACTGTTCCTAGTCGAGGGTGTATCGAGACAGGGCATCGATGCACCAGAGTAGACTAGCGTATACGCATCTTGACCCATATGATGGGCGATGGATGATCCCATATCCATCGGTGTTTGACATCAAGGATGGTGTACGGGTGCTCAGTGGAGACTGGGTACACTGGACGGACTCGCCGAGAACTCCCAGATGGTATTATACCATACGTCAGATGGCAGTTCTCCGGTGACACTGGTACAGAGTAGTCTGTTGACCCGAGATCGTCATAGAGTCTTGTGTGGTTCCCACTGTGCTTTGATTTCCATCATACCACGTCCAAGAGGGCGTGCAAAAAGGTGGCTTTTGGGTACAGTCCCGAATCATATGGAGGCAATGAGCGATAGGAGGGGATTCGTCTCTCCCGGTATAGGGAGTTGATGTTGTGCTGTGTTCGATTGGCTATAACCGGAAATCCCTGGCCAGGGTTGCTGAGATTTACTGGTAAGTGTTATCAGTAGTTTATCGAACTATTATAGACCTCATATCGACACGACTTATCGAGCTACTGGGGTCTGACGTTTACCACCCCTAGGCGAGATATGCAATATATCAGACGACGAGACCGGACTGTACGGGAGTGTTACTATTTGGATTCACAGGAGAAGTTACAGGCTTGTTTGTTGATCTTCTGAGCGCTCAATACCTGGGTAGCTGTTACGTTTAGCTGACCGCTTGCAGCTTGTGGGTGTTTGATATGATCATCACCTACTGCCGGCGTATTGACGATTCTTTAGAGTCCTACACAGAGGTTTCTTGACTCAGGCAAAACGAAGTAGGAGCACATATGTGATATGTGCGAGACCGAGGATAATGCGATATGTGATACCGTATTATATTCTCGCGATATTTGATATCAGCTGGGTCATCGGATCAAGTGTTGATTCGATGAATCGGTACGGATAAATATTAGTCGGTTATATGCGATATAGCCGGATTGTCGGATCAAGTGTTGATTCAATAATTTAATGTATAATAATATATATGATATATTAAATGACATTAACTAATATTAGCTCACTAAAAGATTCTTTTTCTCACTCGGGTAATACATTGATATATATGCGATATATGTTAATTGTATTATTTTATTTTGTTGCAATAAATATTGTATATGTGATATATAATATTGTAACATGTTATAATTATTAATGCAACATGATTAGAGGAGTTTAAACGAGATTAGGGTTTGATTTGGGTTAATGGCTTCTAGAAGTTTCTAGATGGTTTTACTTTGTCATGATAAAGATATTTGTGTTGATCTTTATCCATGAGTCACACTTAACCCAACCCAAACCCTAACCCTAGTAAACTCTCTACATTGGTTATTACAACCATGGTTGCATAAATAATTATGATAACCTTTTTCTTATTCATCACAAAAGGAAATGGGTCACTATTCTTCTTCTTCCTTCATTTTCTTTCATGGAAAAGCTTGCTTGTTTTTCAAAGGTGATGAATTATAGTGAGAAAAAGATAAATAAATAGAGCAAAAATCCTACTTTATCATCATCATCTTCCCTTGCCATTTAGATGAGGGTGTTCACATCATTTCATGAGTGTTAGCTTGTGTTAAAGAAACTTCGAGGTAGATCATCTTAGTATCGAAGATCGGAAGCAAAGGTTGCGTCTTTCTCTTCGTGGAACCTCTCGAGAGTCCGGATCCCGATGATCGCAGCGAAGGGACCACAACACGGAGCATATGAAGTGGAGGACCGGATCTACAAAGGTTGTAATCCCTCTCACTTAGTGTTAAAGTGTTTAGCATGCAAGTTATCGCTTAATCTCTAGTTTAAAGTTCTGTATTCGGGTTGTTCGGCACGGCTAAATTTTTAATCGGGCATGGTTGATGCCTCGTAGACCCTTGTGCGCGTGCCTAGCAACCCTACAAAACCTTTGTAGGGGTTGATGGTGCTTTCCTCGTCGCCTTCTTCCGTCAAAGATGGATCCACCTGAGGGTTCAACCTTCGGGCTCTTTCTCGAACTTTGAGTGAACTAGGATCTTTGGCTTGCTAAACCTCTAACCCTAGAGTGAGTAGAGAGTGGCTTTGGGGTGTTTTTATCTCAAGGAGATGGATTCTCAACACATGAGAAGGGAGCTCCTTGAACTAGAGGAGGAGGAAGAAGAAGAGAGGAGAGAGAAGAGTTATGATAGAAATGAATAATATCCTTCTCATTTTACAACCATAACAAAATGAAAAGAATTATCAAATTAACAATAATAATAAAAATGAAATAGTTTATGGATGGTTTGGAATGACCATTATCATTACATTCATTAAATGGTTTTGCTAGAATCAAAGAGCATCTTTGATATGTAATGATAATGGTCAAACTTTCAACCATGGTCAACAAGTCAACCTTGGTCAAGAAGTCAACAAACCCAACCACGACACAATTTCATTTAATTAATATTATTAATTGATATATCATAAATTCATTAGGATTTGGAAAAAGAAGACTGTCAACTGTGCATACACACTCGTTCCGAAACCCTAATGAAAATCCTCTTCCTCCGCCTCAAACAACTGTGCATACACACCCGCATTCTTGTTCCAAGGAACATGAACACAATGAGATAAAACTAACCCCAAAACATATACTAGTATCTGGCTCAAACCAGAGCCCGCTAGTAATATCCGTCCGGACTCCAAACGTGCACAAGTGCGCGGATGAGAACGAATCCTGTCACAAAACCATGTGACCTCTACTCTGTTTTGCCCAACGGCGAATAGCCCTCTGTGTGGGACTCTAAAGACTCGACACTATGCTGGCAGTGGGTTTAACCACAGACCGCAAGCGGCACTAGCTGTGCGTAACGGTCCCCAGGTAGATGCCGATAAGAAGACTGACGAGGTGAACCCCATCTGAACTCCTACTGAGTCTGAATGTGACAATCTCCGTACAGTCCGGTCTGTTCGTCTGATACATCGCATGGCGGGCCTAGGGGCGGTAAACGTCAGTCCCCTAATAGCGGTACAAGTCGTGTCGGAGTGAAGCCCAAAACATCCTGAGATAACACTGGAAGCCTACCAGTATATCTCGATTGCCCTGGCCAGGGACTGCTGGTGTAATGGCTCTCCTAGACACAGCGCGATGTCAACCCCCAATACCGGGAGAGACGAATCCTGTCTAACCATCACTGCCTCCAAGTGCTTCGGGACTGTACCCAACTACTACCTGATTGCACGACTCCTTTGAGCCGTGGTAGGGTAGTAATCAAAGTACAGTGGGAACACACTCGAGGCGAAGTGACAGTGTCAAGTCAGCGGACTAAGCTGTACTCATGTCACCTGGGAACTGATAACTGACGATAGGTATAATACCAACCTGTCAGTTCCCGACGAGTCCTGTCCAGTGTACTCGTAACCCAACGATCACCCGTATACTATCTCCAGTACGACGTACTGATGGATGTGGGACAGACCATCTCCCACACTGGGATGAGAAGCGCATACGCTAGTCTACTCCGGAGTATCGATGCCCTGTCTCGATAGTCCTGCGACCAGGGACCTGTATAAGGATGTGCTTATAGATTACCCAGCCCCCACTAGTGTGACTGCCATCACAACGCTGGTAATCAAGCAAAGATCCTAAGGGCTCCACTAATGCGTATAGGTGATATGATAAAACAAACACATGTACACATTGAAGTAGAAACAAACCAAGTAGCATACTACTATTTTGAGCAAGATTGTATATACAAGGTGAATACCCCAAGTTTCCATTAAGTAATATACAAACCAGTATGATACAGTAATGGCCTCTAGGGCATATACACTAACAATCTCCCACTTGCACTAAGGCCATGTACTGGCGTATCGAAGACCTATCATCTCGATCAGCCGCTCGAACTGAGTCTGGGGCAGGGCCTTGGTGAATGGATCTGCAGTGTTTTCTTCTGAAGCGACTCTCCGAACCTCGATCTCCTGGCGATCCACGATCTCCCTGATCAGGTGATACCGCCTCAAGATGTGTCTGGATCTCTGATGGGACCTGGGTTCCTTCGCTAAAGCTATAGCCCCGTTGTTGTCGCAATACAGAGGTATTGGGTCAACAATGGACGGAACCACCTGAAGTTCTTTCAAGAACTTCCTCATCCAGACAGCTTCTTTTGCGACATCAGATGCAGCGATATATTCCGCTTCCATCGTCGAGTCTGCAACGGTTTCCTGTTTGGAACTCTTCCAACACACCACCCCTCCATTGAGGGTAAAGACAAAACCCGACATGGACTTGGAATCATCCTTGTCACTCTGGAAGCTGGAGTCAGCAAAGGCCTCGATCTGGAGGTCTTTTCCGCCATACACCAAGAACATCTCCTTAGTCCTTCTCAGGTACTTGAGAATGTTCTTTACCGCTATCCAGTGTTTCTCCCCAGGGTTTGACTGATACCGGCTTACCACACTGAGTGCATAAGCTACATCCGGTCTGGTACACAACATCGCATACATTATAGAGCCTACCGCAGAAGCGTAGGGTATAATAGACATGCGATCCCTCTCCAAATCAGTCTTGGGAGACATCTCTTTAGAGAGGGTGATCCCGTGACAAGCCGGTAGGTTACCGCGCTTGGAATCTTCCATACTGAATCTTTTCAGTATGGTGTCGATGTACCTGGACTGTGAAAGTCCTAATATCCTCTTAGATCTATCACGATGGATCCGGATCCCCAGGATGTAAGAGGCATCACCCAGGTCTTTCATGGAGAACCTGTGCGACAAGAACCCCTTGACAGATTGTAGCATAGGAATGTCATTTCCTATTAAGAGAATGTCATCCACGTATAAAACGATGAATACTACAGTTCTCGCTACAAATCTACTATAGATGCATGGTTCATCTGGATTTTTGATAAAGCCAAATTCCTTGACTGTCTCATCAAAACAGATGTTCCAACTCCGCGATGCCTGCTTTAGTCCATAAATGGACTTAAGCAACTTGCACACCTTTCCGCTGCTCCCACTCTGAATGAAACCCTCTGGCTGGTCCATATAGACACACTCCTCTAAATTTCCATTTAGAAAAGCGGTTTTTACGTCCATCTGCCAAATCTCATAATCGTGGAAAGCAGCAACGGCAAGAAGGATCCGAATGGATTTCAGCATAGCCACTGGAGAAAAGGTTTCTTCATAGTCCAAACCAGGTCTTTGACGGAAACCCTTTGCTACAAGTCTAGCTTTATAGGTCTCAACCTGTCCATCTACACCAATCTTCCTTTTGAAGATCCACTTGCATCCTACGGGTTTTACCCCATCTGGAGCAATGTCCAACGTCCATACTTTGTTGGTGTACATAGACTCCATTTCGGTCCGCATTGCATCCAGCCATTTTACCGAGTCAACGCTCTGAACGGCCTGCTGGAAGCTAGTAGGCTCATCATAATTTATGATGCAATCCTCTCTATCCCCGTCTATGAGAAAACCGTAGTATCTCTCGGGCGGATGAGACTGCCTACTACTCCTGCGGAGCGGCGTAGGAATGTCCTGTTCTTTTGAACCCTCTGGTTCCACTAAGCTTTCAGTAATAGTCTGTAGTTCTGGAATTTCTTCCAGTTCTACCGCGCTCCCACTAATTTCCTTTTCTAAGAACTGGTGTTCTAGAAAGTGGGCATTACGAGAAACAAGGACTTTTTGTTCCTCTGCGTAGTAGAAAAGATACCCCCTGGTGTTCTTTGGGTATCCCACAAACTTGCACAGTACTGAGCGTGCCTCGAGTTTGTCCGCATGCTGCTTTTTGACAAAAGCCGGACATCCCCAGATCTTCAGATATTGAAGATAGGGTTTCTTCCCACTCCATAACTCATATGGTGTGGTAGGCACAGTCTTAGTGGGAACTCGGTTCAAAAGGTATGCGGCTGATTCTAGCGCATATCCCCAGAATGATCGCGGTAACTCAGCGTTACTCATCATGGACCGTACCATATCCAATAGGGTGCGGTTCCGTCTCTCCGATACACCGTTATGTTGCGGAGTGTATGGAGGAGTAAGCTGAGAGAGAATTCCATTCTCTTTTAAGTAGTCCAGGAACTCGGCACTCAAGTATTCACCACCTCGATCCGATCTTAGAATCTTGATACTTTTGCCGGTTTGTTTTTCTACCTCATTCTTATATTCCTGGAATTTTCCAAAGGCTTCGGATTTATGTTTCATTAAGAAGACATGTCCGAACCTTGAAAAATCATCCGTAAAAGTAATGAAGTAAGAAAAACCGCTTCGTGCATGTGTAGACATTGGACCGCACACGTCGCTGTGCACGAGTCCCAAGAGCTCGCTTGCTCTTACTCCGTGTCCAGTGAACGGAGTCTTTGTCATCTTTCCTTTGAGACAGGATTGACAAGTGGCATACGATTGATATTCAAACGGATTCAAATATCCTTCTGTATGTAACTTAGTCAACCTTCTCTCATTGATGTGACCCAGTCTACAATGCCATAAGAAAGCCTGATTGATATCTGGAGACTTTCTTTTGTGTGTATTCTGGACATTGAAAATCTGTGGTTGGTTTAATACGTATATACCATTGCTCAGTGTACCTGACCCAATCAGAACTTGATTAAGGTGAATGTTTACAACATTACTTACAAACGCAAATTCATAACCTTCTTTAGAAACCAAAGATACAGAAATGATATTATAAGTTGTGTTGGGTACAAAAAAGCAATTACGCAAAACCAAAACATGTCCATTTGACATTCCCAGGTGATAGTCCCCCACGACTTTAGCATCCATGCTAGCTCCGTTCGCAACTCTGAGGGTCACGTCACCTGCCTTCAAAACCCTACGGTTTCTCAACGCCTGCAAAGAATTACAGATATGAGATCCTGATCCGGTATCCAATACCCAGGAAGTAGAGTTTATCGAAAGACAGTTTTCAATAACATACACACCTGAAGCTGAAGCCGCAACTGCTTCAGTTCCTGTGTCCTGGCTTTCCAAGCCCTGCAATCTTTCTTCCAGTGTCCACTCTTATGACAATAGAAGCATTCTTCTTTTCCCACAAGCTTCCCCGCTATCTTTGTTGCCTTTTCTTTTCCCTTCGTATCCACTTTACTAACACCGCCCCTTGGTTTGGCGGGGGCTTTCCTCTTCTTTCCCTTGGCTTTCGCCTTGGACCTAGAAGAAGAAGATCCTCCTACAAACAAAGTGGATGTTTCCCTACTTTTCTGTAGGGTGCCCTCTGCGCTCCTCAGCATGTTGAGGAGTTCTGAAAGTTCAACTTCTTTTTCTTGTAAGTTGAAGTTCAGTATAAACTGGGCGTATGTGGAAGGAAGGGACTGGAGAATTAAGTCCGTATAGAGCTCACTCTCCAACGTGGTCCCAAGTTCCGCGAGCTCCTCAATGTAGCCAATCATCTTAAGCACGTGTTCCGCTACCGATGATCCGACGGCCAACTTTGCCGAAAATAACTTTTTCGACACTTCGTATCTAGCAATACGAGATTACTCTCCATACAGTTCTTTTGTATGGAGAAATATGGATTCAAGGTCCATATTCTCGTGCCTCCTCTGATGTTCGTTGTCCATAGAGGCAAGCACGAGGCACTTGGCCTTCGCGCAATCAATCTCCCAAGTCTTACGGATTTCCTTATCCGAGACGCTGGAGGTGGGACCTGGGACGGGGGGAGCTTTGGTGGTAAGAAGATACCCCAGCTTGTCGTAAGTGATTGCCATCTTGACATTCCTGAGCCAATCTTTGTAGTTTGGCCCTGTCAGTATATTTTTATCTAGAAGTAACTTAAGTCCAGTCATGTCGATTGGTCGCTGCAATTAGGAGAGAGAAGAAGAAACACTCAGCATGATGCTCTTGCAAGTTTAGAATGGTTTTTAGTTTATCTAAATAGGATGGCTCCCACTGTCTCTCGAATCCCTCCTCAAACCATAAAGGAAGAATTAGTCGGGATCAATCCCACCGCACAATACTTGCTTAACCGTTCAGCCAGGCCAGTGTCGGTACTTCGAGGGAGGTTTTCCAACGCTTTCGCGAAGTTCCTTAATTAAATAACCTCTTTTCCCTGGGGGCGTAGCCCCGCTAACACCTTTCTAGGCACCTACTAGGTTTATAGCATTGATCGTTTAGTGAGAAATTTCCCGAGGAGTAGCATATACTCACAGTAGGATCGGGATCCAAATATCATCGTGTGACGAAACTGAAGGAATCCTACCAGAATCATCACACTCCAAATGGTATGCAAATCTAGCAAGTTTCAGTACTTATGAAACTCCCGATGTGGATTTTTGCCCCATGCTCTTATGACCTTGGCGTGAGGTCAAAATGTCATAAGTCACATGTCAAGTTCTTCCCATCATTATCCCGGTTGATTTGAACCCACCTGTACCTACCCTTGACGTAGGCCAAAAATGGCAGTACGGCTGTCCCAAAACAACGCATTCTATCTATGCAACAGATAAATATCCGGTAGCTACCAATCACTATGTCTTGGCGTGAGGTCAAAATACATAGCTTGAATACTACCGAATATTTAACTGAAATGATGGAGGGCTACGAATGATTTTGGCTAAACCGTGAACGTAGTGAACTTGATATAATCGATGGAACGAGATAGCTTTTAAAAGGAGTGGCTCAAGCTCCGCATTTAAAAGTTAGTTTTGAAAAGAACCGAGTGGTTTTTCGAAAGTGTTCCAACGACTTTTGCTTGGTTTATTATCTTGAATTAGTTCTTTTAATGCGTGATATTCTTGCATTAGTTCTTTTAATGCGTCCCATCATTTAATCCTACCATTGCAGAAAACAACCAAAATATGACGTACGCTTATACCATTCGCATTCGCCACGGGGCCCCGTCATCACCCGTTAGGTTACTTAACTAACGACAGAGCGGGGGCTGGGCTAGCGCGGCTGTAAAACATAAGCAACGCCTAAATAGTTATGAATATATAGCAATGATAGACATTACAGATCACAGATGAATACATTGGATATACTAGGAATCCGCAATCCTTTCGAGCCTGCAACGAAAAGCGGATTACACGGTCGCGGTGAATAGCCAATACCCCACCCAAGACCCCTACGGGTGCGGCAAACTACCCGCTAAGTACCCGAAGTGGAGCAACCTCCCTCAACGCCGTGAGTAGGCCACTCGGCACTTCGAGATACCCGGTAGTTTGTGCACCCCCTCCATGGGTCTATCCTAGGAGCAAAAACAGTAAAAAGAATTATACAATGACGGCTACAACCCCGACCCGGTTGTGCGGCCATATAAATAATATTACATCAATTTACATATTACATGAATGAAAGAAAAAGAAAAGCTCATCTCACATCCACCACGGCTATTCACCCGCGACAGTCCAACGCATTCATATACACATACCATCATCAATCACAGATCACAAATATGTATAACCCCGACTAATCGACATATAGCGATTAGCCGACGTTCAATACATATAAACATCACAGATATAACCATTATAGTCAAAGTGTAGTGAAGTTCGATAAAAATACGGATTTACAGGCCCCCAAAAACAAATTTCTTTTCTGGAAAATCTGGGCACAAATAACCCATCTGAAAAATCCCAAAACCCTACCAGAAGAACACTGCACAAATCCCGATCACGAGAGGAGCCAAAACGGCGGCGGTTCCGCGGCAAATGCATACCTATCGCTGCGGAACCGCGGCGGTTTGAGGGAATCAGGTGACCGTTTTTCGTGGGTGTTTTCACAAAACCATGAGCCGATTTTAGGAGTAAAACTTTTTATCTTTTGAGCACAAAAAATTTCAACAGAAAGTTATGGTTTTGATTTTCCAGTTTTTGCGATTTTTCCGATCGAACTTCCATACACTTTACTACTAAGCTAGTTTAAGTTTAGTTAGGCTCCGATACCACTGTAAGTCCACGTTGCAAACCCCGGTTCTTGCGGGGAGGCGGAAACGGTATAAAAATCAAATTTTTAGCGCATGGGGCAACATGGACTAACAAAGTCGGGATCGTTTCTAAACTAAACTAGCGAGAAAGATAAAGAGAGTTAGCTACTCGAAAAGAGGTTATACCTAACTTGAACTCCTTCTCCTTGAAACCTTTGTAGGGGTTGATGGTGCTTTCCTCGTGGCCTTCTTCCGTCAAAGATGGATCCACCTGAGGGTTCAACCTTCGGGCTCTTTCTCGAACTTTGAGTGAACTAGGATCTTTGGCTTGCTAAACCTCTAACCCTAGAGTGAGTAGAGAGTGGCTTTGGAGTGTTTTTATCTCAAGGAGATGGATTCTCAACACATGAGAAGGGAGCTCCTTGAACTAGAGGAGGAGGAAGAAGAAGAGAGGAGAGAGAAGAGTTATGATAGAAATGAATAATATCCTTCTCATTTTACAACCATAACAAAATGAAAAGAATTATCAAATTAACAATAATAATAAAAATGAAATAGTTGATGGATGGTTTGGAATGACCATTATCATTACATTCATTAAATGGTTTTGCTAGAATCAAAGAGCATCTTTGATATGTAATGATAATGGTCAAACTTTCAACCATGGTCAACAAGTCAACCTTGGTCAAGAAGTCAACAAACCCAACCATGACACAATTTCATTTAATTAATATTATTAATTGATATATCATAAATTCATTAGGGTTTGGAAAAAGAAGACTGTCAACTGTGCATACACACCCGTTCCGAAACCCTAATGAAAATCCTCTTCCTCCGCCTCAAACAACTGTGCATACACACCCGCATTCTTGTTCCGAGGAACATGAACACAATGAGATAAAACTAACCCCAAAACATATACTAGTATCTGGCTCAAACCAGAGCCCGCTAGTAATATCCGTCCGGACTCCAAACGTGCACAAGTGCGCGGATGAGAACGAACCCTGTCGCAAAACCATGCGACCTCTACTCTGTTTTGCCCAACGGCGAATAGCCCTCTGTGTGGGACTCTAAAGACTCGACACTACGCTGGCAGTGGGTTTAACCACAGACCGCAAGCGGCACTACCTGTGCGTAACGGTCCCCAGGTAGATGCCGATAAGAAGACTGACGAGGTGAACCCCATCTGAACTCCTACTGAGTCTGAATGTGACAATCTCCGTACAGTCCGGTCTGTTCGTCTGATACATCGCATGGCGGGCCTAGGGGGCGGTAAACGTCAGTCCCCTAATAGCGGTACAAGTCGTGTCGGAGTGAAGCCCAAAACACCCTGAGATAATACTGGAAGCCTACCAGTATATCTCGATTGCCCTGGCTAGGGACTACTCGTGTAATGGCTCTCCTAGACACAGCGCGATGTCAACCCCCAATACCGGGAGAGAAGAATCCTGTCTAACCATCACTGCCTCCAAGTGCTTCGGGACTGTACCCAACTACTACCTGATTGCACGACTCCTTTGAGCCGTGGTAGGGTAGTAATCAAAGTACAGTGGGAACACACTCGAGGCGAAGTGACAGTGTCAAGTCAGCGGACTAAGCTGTACTCATGTCACCTGGGAACTGATAACTGACGATAGGTATAATACCAACCTGTCAGTTCCCGACGAGTCCTGTCCAGTGTACTCGTAACCCAACGAGCACCCGTATACTATCTCCAGTATGACGTACTGATGGCTAAGGGACAGACCATCTCCTACACTGGGATGAGAAGCGCATACGCTAGTCTACTCCGGAGTATCGATGCCCTGTCTCGATAGTCCTGCGATCAGGGACCTGTATAAGGATGTGCTTATAGATTACCCAGCCCCCACTAGTGTGACTGCCATCACAACGCTGGTAATCAAGCAAAGATCCTAAGGGCTCCACTAATGCATATAGGTGATATGATAAAACAAACACATGTACACATTGAAGTAGAAACAAACCAAGTAGCAAACTACTATTTTGAGCAAGATTGTATATACAAGGTGAATATCCCAAGCTTCCATTAAGTAATATACAAACCAGTATGATACAGTAATGGCCTCTAGGGCATATACACTAACATAGGTACCATCGTGGTCCCTGCAACGGGTGGAACAACTGCCTGCCCCTGCGCTCGAATGGCCTCTACTAAACTCCCCATCATCTGGCGCAGGTCCTGCATACCAGCTCCAATCATAGCAATAAGCTCCGGTACAACTGGCGTACCGCCCTGGTCAGTCCTCGCCTCAGACGAGTCAACTCTGACCTTGGCCCTCACGGCCGCTCTCTGTGCCCTCGTAGTCTTCGGCAGCATATAGGCTGGAAATTGAAACAAGATTCGATAAGGAAACAGGAATCGAATCACAAAGTTGTATTTCATCATGAAGGAATATTAATCAATAAGACCTAAGGTCACTTAGGCGGGGTACCGTGTCGTAAGTATGCCGCAGAACATACACACGCTACGTCACTCTGCTTAAGCTACCTACTCCATCATACCAAGGTAATCCTACACTCCGAAAGGTAAAACCTAGCGCTCTGATACCAACTTTGTCACGACCCAAAATTTAGCCCGTAATCGACACTTAAACTACGTAACGTCTACAGGCGTACGCAACTTAAGTAAGCCGAAACCCAGAAATCTAAACCACCCAAAACTGGATCAACGGAGAAAAAGATAGTTTTAAACATTCGGAAATTTTCAAGTAAAAATCTTTAAGTTTAGTTTTCGTTCTTAAAAATTTCGGCAGCACCTAAGTTGTAAAAACTAGCCCCGAAATAGGTATAACATAGATAATATATAAAGCATCCTAAACGGGAGCAAATCACGCCCAACGGCGGAGACAACCACCACAAACATGTATACGACGCTGAAGCGAAGAAATATCAATGAAAAGACTGCATAAAGAAGTAAGACTTTTCAATAAAACAGGCTCCCGCGAGCACGGCACCCAAAGTCACCAAAATAATACAACACTGAATCCTCACAAGTCGTCTCTAAGTCATATACAAACAGTGGTAGATGGAGAATATTAGATCCAATCAAACAGATATACAATGTACAAACAGATAACCGCAAACCCACCTAAAAGCAAAGGCCTCACAGCCAAACGTAGCGGTATCCGCAAAAGTAGAGATGATAAGACGCCCTGCCGCGACTACTCTGAGGGTAAGTCCTGCAAAACACTGTGGCACAACGGGGGTGAGTTTCCAACTCGTGAATAGTAATCAACATCATACTGTAATCGCAAGTATGCACGAATAGCGATTCATCTATCACATGTAATTCGATATCATAAGTATGACAATGTGAATATGCAACAATCATGTAAAGGTACATCATCAGGGTACTACAACTACATGAAGCAATGCATATCAAAAATAATCCTGAGTGTATGGGATGATATACTAAAATCTCATGCAAAATCATCAGCATGGAAAAACACCAGTGTCCCTCACTGACACATCAAATCCCAAATCCTCAGGCACCGCATCCACAGATCGGCCCTCACATCCTGTAAGTCTCATGGAACTTGAGTGTCAAAGAATAATGCAACCTTTTCAAAATCAGACGAACAACTTTGCATCCAACAATTCTTCTCCCCAAAACAACTTTGTTCCGTCAAACAACGATAAGGTTTCCTCGCTAGAACGAAGTCTGGAGGCGTTCGTTAAAGAATCGACACAATCCACCGCCAACATCCAGTCGTCTATTCAGTCTTTGGTGCAACACACTGCTGCACACGGGCAAAGCATCAAGACCATCGAAGCCCAGATTGCACAGCTGAATGCGGCGTTAAGCGAGCGCGAAAAAGGGAAGCTTCCATCTCAACCACTCCCAAATCCCGGTCACCCACATAATGTGCATGTTGCTCTTGAACAACAGAACCATAATGTGAGTGCCGTGACTACATTGAGATCGGGAAGGATGCTGCACAACAACATCATTACAGCAATTGAGGATAATGACACTCCGGCCGCTTCTTCTTCTTCGTCTTCTGAGCCTATTCTCCATTCTTCAAAAGGCTCTTCTTCTTCTTCTTCTTTTGCTCTGAACGGACCCACTTCTCACTCCACGAAAGCACCAGCTCTGGGATCCGTTCCAACTCCACAATCTCCTCCACAAGCATTGGACTCAACCAATTTTAAAAACGTTCCATTTCCAAACCGGTTGAGGTCCAATAAACAAAATCCATAAATGGAGAAGATTCTGGAGTTGTTTAAGCAGGTTAACATCAACATTCCCCTTTTAGATGCTGTCCAACAAGTCCCGTCCTACGCGAAAATCTTAAAGGACTTGTGCACGAAAAAGAGGAAGTCTCAGGTACCCAAGAAAGTTTCCTTGGCTGGTGCTGTGAGTGATGCTCTTACCCAATCTTTACCGCAAAAACGGAAGGACCCTGGCTGTCCTACGATTTCTATTACCATTAGGGATAAGAACATCAACCGCGCACTATTAGATCTTGGTGCCAGTGTTAACCTGCTTCCGTACTCAGTATATGAGCAACTAGGTGTACGAGAGCTGAAACCTACACACTGCACTTTCCAAATGGCCGACCGATCGATCACCCATCCTAGGGGTGAGCTAGAGGATGTGTTAATCAAGGTTGGGGACTTCATATTCCCCGTTGACTTCATCGTATTAGACACACAGCCTGTAGCTAACCCCCGGAATCAAATTCCGGTGATACTCGGTCGCCCATTCCTTGCAACCTCAAATGCTGTGATCAATTGTCGAAATGGTTCGATGAACCTATCTTTTGGAAACATGACAATTGAACTCAACATTTTTAGGTTGGGGAATCAGCCCTCCGAACCTAATGCTCATATACTAGACGTTTGCTCAATCCAGGAGATCACCGCAGAAGAGTGTGAATTCGAGGAGTTTTTGTTCGATCACGATAACCTTAACGCCACTAGTGCGTTCCTCTTCGAACCTGCTGCTGTTTCTGCGCCCGACAATGACTACGAGTGTTTCACTTTCTCGAACGATCTTAGCCACTCACCACCCGAGTTTGAATCCTTCGAATTTCCGGATGAGTTACCTGAACCATCCAACTCGGTCGCTTACACTCGTTTTGAACCTTTGCTGGAATCTTTTGAGTTCGAGACCTTTTCACCAATCTTGCCTTCAATCGTTTCACCTCCAACGCTCGAACTCAAGCCTTTGCCGTCTCACCTTAAGTACGCTTACTTGGGTGAGAACAAGACCCTCCCTGTTATCATCTCGGCTTCTCTAGCTCCAGAGCAAGAGAAAGCCCTTCTTGCGGTCTTGCACAGTAATAGGAAAGCTTTTGGCTCTTCCATGGCAGACATCAAGGGGATTAGTTCCCTGATCGTTGAACATCACATTCATCTGATGGATGATGCCAAACCAGCCAGGGATCCACAAAGGCGACTCAACCCAGTCATGAAGGAGGCTGTGAAAAAGGAAATCGTGAAGTGTCTAGATAGTGGTATCATTTACCCTATCTCTGATAGCCAGTGGGTTAGCCCCATTCACGTTGTCCCCAAAAAATCAGGCATAACGGTCATTACTAACGAGGCGAATGAGTTAATCCCTATTCGTACCCAAACTGGGTGGCGAGTATGCATTGATTACAGAAAACTCAACGCCGCAACGCGGAAAGACCACTTTCCGCTACCTTTCATTGACCAAATGCTTGAACGATTGTCCGGGCACGAGTACTACTGCTTTCTTGATGGCTACTCCGGCTATAATCAGATTCCCATCTCCGAAAAAGACCAGGAAAAGACCACATTCACTTGTCCTTTCGGCACGTTCGCATATCGTCGCATGCCCTTTGGGTTATGCAATGCGCCCGCTACCTTCCAGCGGTGTATAATGGGAATCTTCTCAGACATGGTGGAGAAATTCCTGGAGATCTTCATGGACGATTTCTCCATCTTCGGCGATTCCTTTAACGAGTTTTTGCTGCATCTTGACGCTGTCCTTACCCGATGTAAGGACAAGAAGCTCACTTTGAATTGGGAGAAGTGCCACTTCATGGTGCGCGAAGGTATTGTCTTAGGACATATCATTTCGCAAAATGGCATAGAGGTTGACAAAGTGAAGATTGAGGTCATTTCCAATCTCCCTCCTCCCAGATGCGTCCGAGACATCCGAGCCTTCCTTGGCCATGCCGGTTTCTATAGACGGTTCATCAAGGACTTTAGCAAAATTGCTAGGCCCTTGACTCTTCAACTGGCCAAGGACACGCCATTCGACTTCAACTCGAGCTGTGTGACTACGTTCAAGTCATTAAAAAGCTCACTCACTTCTGCTCCCGTTCTTTCTTCACCTGACTGGATGCACCCATTTGAGATTATGTGCGATGCATCCGACTTTGCCATTGGTGCTGTCCTTGGACAACACATCAACAAGATGCCGCACATAATCTATTATGCTAGCTGAACCCTGAACGACGCCCAACTTAATTATACAACAACTGAGAAGGAATTCTTAGCTGTTGTATTTTCTTTAGAAAAGTTCAGGCCCTACCTCATCGGCTCTCCAGTCATTGTCTACACAGACTATTCTACTCTGCGCCATCTTTTTGCGAAGAAAGATGCAAAATCTCGGTTAATACGTTGGATCCTCTTGCTTCAAGAGTTTGACCTTGTCATTAAGGACAAAAGAGGATGTGAAAACGTAGTCGCCGACCATCTCTCACGACTTCCTTCTTCGCCGTCGCCTCAACTTCCGATCAACGACGTTTTTCCGGATGAACAACTCTTGACAGTATCTCGCGAACCCTGGTTCGCAGATATTGTGAACTATTTGGCCACAGGGTTACTACCGACTGAATGGTCAAGTCAGGACAGACTTCGATTCTTATCCTAAGTAAAACACTTTTACTAGGACGAACCCTATCTGTTCAAGTACTGTCCCGATCAGATTATTCGTCGGTGTGTCCCTGACGATGAATTCAAGAGTGTGCTGTCATTTTGCCACGATCAAGCATGTGGCGGGCATTTTGGCCCCAGAAAGACAGCTGAGAAGATCTTGCAATGTGGTTTCTACTGGCCACAACTCTTCGAAGACGCTCATGACTATTGAAAGACTTGCTCCCGGTGCCAACACTTGGGCCGGATATCCCGGAGGAACGAGATGCCGCTCCAACCAATCTTGGTTGTGGAGATTTTCGACGTTTGGGGGATAGATTTCATGGGGCCGTTTCCCAGCTCTTTCGGGAACTTGTACATCCTTCTCGCTGTTGATTACGTCTCTAAGTGGGTCGAGACTGTGCCCAGCCGGACTAACGACAACAAGGTTGTCGTTAGGTTTCTTAAAGAAAACATTTTCTCCCGGTTTGGGCACCCCCGAGCGATCATTAGCGACAATGGAACTCATTTCTGCAATAAGACTTTCGAGGCCTTGATGCGGAAATATTCTATTAATCATAAGCTATCTACGCCCTACCACCCCCAAACCTGTGGGAAAGATGAAGTTTCAAATCGGCAAATTAAGCAGATACTGGAGAAGACGGTTTCCAAGAACCGAAAGGATTGGTCGTTGAAACTCACTGATGCCCTTTGGGCATTTCGAACGGCTTATAAGACCGATTTTGGCATGTCACCCTATCGGCTTGTGTACGGAAAGGCTTGCCACCTCCCTATCGAAATAGAGCATCGCGCATTTTGGGCGATAAAAGAGCTGAATCTGTCTCTCGAAGATGTGGGCAGCCAACGGAAGCTGCAGTTGAACGAATTGAGCGAGCTTAGGGATGAGGCTTACGATAACGCGGTTGTCATTAAGAACCGAACGAAGGTGTTTCACGATAAACACCTTTTGCGCAAAACTTTAATACCTGGTCAACAGGTACTTCTTTACGACACCCGGCTACACTTCTATCCAGGAAAGCTCAGATCTCGCTGGAAAGGGTCGTATTTTGTGCGGAATGTGTATCCGCAGGGCGCTGTGGATTTGGAGAATCCAAAGGACGGTTCATTTTTTAAAGTGAAAGGACACCGACTAAAACAGTACCTTAGCGCCGAACCAACAGAGGAGCTCCTGGTCTTACAGGAGCCGGTTTACCCTGCGTAATCTTCCTCTGCCTACCACCAAACTTCGGTTATCCAGCCAAGAACAGTGGACACTGTTCCAAATAAGTTTGGGGGTATGTATATACCATTTTGTATTTATTTGTGGATATTCTTTTCCATTTTTACTCTTTAAAAAAACAAAAAAATTTGTGTATATCTAACCGACAATTTTGACCCTTCAAATGATCTCTTCCTGCAATGACAGTGAGGACACTGTCCAATTCAAGTTTGGGGGTACGCTCGGTACGCATTTCTAACCTTCGCATTCTTATGTATATTTTGCATCTGCATACTAAAATCCATAAAATCCATAAAAATCAGAAAATTTTCTAAAAACATAAAAACTTTTCTGTCAAGTTAGCTAGTGGGAGAACTCTGATTCAACATTTCGACGGTTTTGTTTGATAAGATAAGAATAACTAAATCCTATTTTTAGATTTTGAAAACCTGAAAGATAACTCTCTTTTGAAGTTAACTATAGCTGATATACGTCTTTACATCACACTACACGTGTCGTGAGTTTTGGAAATTAGATGACAAGTCTTTTATGTCTAAAAACTTTTAAATGGATAAATGATTTTCTGATGATCAAATAGGTTTGTTCTGAAATAAGTAATATCAAGAATAGTTTATGAAGTGAAGTGAATATGAAGGAATGTTATTGATGCCTTAATTGGAACTAAGTCTGAAAAATAACCCATCTGGAACTTGATTGGAATGATTACACACCTAACCCACTAAACACGTCTTTTATCCAAAAAAATAACTGAACTACCGGTTATATCTCCGTTCGTATTGAATCATCATGATTTTCACGCTAAATTGTCGTTTGTTTTTGGACCTAGGTAACTTGAGTAATTAAGTCCGCTGGGGTGTTTCTACACCTAATGCCCTAAAACCAACTGTTTGGGTGCATTGGCCCAAAGCTCGCTAAGAAGCCTAGAAAGTCCAGATTAAAACAAAGTCAAGTAAGTGTTCTCACCGAGTTAAAATTCCTAACGGTTCTTTGTGTGAGAATAATCTTGAAAAAAGACAGGTTTTTATAAAAAATATTTCTAGCGGAGATATGAAGGTTTTATTCTATGATAAAGACTATTGCACGTTCACAGAGGTGTGTATGAAATGAAAACAAGAAAAAGGTGGAGTGAAAAATAAGACCTAGTTTCCTGTTAAGGAAGATAGAAATTCTGAAGTTGAAACTTTACTGGAAAACGAAACTTGAAAAATGCTTAACTCTTTATAAAACTTATGTGATCCATTCAAAAATCTTATCTGGGCTTTATTGTGTGACATGATGACTTTATTCGACCCTTCTGGAACTTAACGACACTATTTGCACTACACGTAAAGACATATAAAATCTTAAGTTAAATAAGAAGCGAGATGTGAAAAATAAAGGTTCGATGGTTTAGACTTAGGATAATAGAATTGTTATTTTCTGAAAAAAAAACTTCAGGGTTTGAATCCTAGTTATTTTGCAAAACTAGCTTGACCGGATTTTGTGGGTAGTATCCGCTGAAACCCTCAGGAGACAACACTCCTCCTACTAGGGACACCTAGAGGTTTAACGGCTTGTTGCACATGCTCAGTGCAATCGCGTTCCCTGCGAAAGTGAGGTTAGGAAATTTTTTATGAATAAATTGGCTTTGCTCGGGACGAGCAAATGATAAGTTTGGAGGTATTTGTTCATATCATATTTTTGCATTTTTATACCGCCCAATTTTTATCACATTGCTTATCGGTAGGTACTCTTGAGCCGTGTTTGCTAGTTAATTGCAGGATACATGTTCTCGGCTCTAAACGGTGAAATTCATGGAAAAGCATGACAAAATCCGGATTACTGCCAACCACAGATAAAACACGGATCTCCGTTCTCTATCCGTATGTTGCCGCACACCAGTTTAAGAGACAAAATGGCAACCCCAAACTTATCAGTTAGCAAGACTTATTAATCCCTAATCACACTCTATATTCCCTAGGTTGCTTTGATTAGCACTTTGAGTAACCTAGTTTCCTCAAGTTAGAGGCAAAGTTTGGAGTAGTAGCTTTCGGGTGGATCTTCTATTACAAAGAGGAGGCCGACGAGGAGGTGGTTAACGAGAAGAAGAAGGACTTGGTTCATTAGGTATAATCTTCTTTCATACTAGCTAATTCCTCCTATGATTATGTTAGTTAGAGTTTAGCAAAGATCCGTATGGTTAGTCGATGTTAGTTTAAAGAAAAAGATTGTTTTTCATATTTCCGCCTCCCCGCACATCGTGGGGTGTACAACGTCGACTTACAGTGGTATCAGAGCCTCGCTCAACCATAACTAACTTGTTAGCAAAGTCGTTAGAAATTCGATCGCAAAACGAACCAGAAAAAATATCAAATTGACCAAGTTTCTGTCGATTTTAAAACGGGGTCGGACCTCTAAAATTATATGCAGGAAAATATAAGAATACTGGAGAAATTTGGGTTCCTGAATCGGCCAAACAGCCGTGGAACCGCGGCCGATCCAGACGATCCGCCGCGGATCCACGGCCGAGTTGAAGCCGATTCACCCCAAAATTCTCCAATAACTCTTCTGTGTTAATTTTGTTCTTTCAGGAATGTTTTGTTTCTGCTCAAGTCTCAGGTGCACAGATAAGTTTTTGGAGTATAATTAATTGTGTTTGCTCGATCGAAATTCTACGATGTTTGGCTAATAAGATTATATCTATGATTTGTATAATGTGTTCGTAAACCTCCCCTAACTGCTAGTATGTCGGTTGGCAGGGGGTTGCACATTTCTGTAATGATTTTACTGTTTGTGTTTATGAACTTGATTGGATCATTGTGATGATTAGCCGGGGTTTGAGATGGGTTTTTATATTCATTCATTCGATGTAAATTGTAATATGATGTAATATTCTTTTGCGGGGCACATCCAGGTTGCGGTTGTAGCCACCGTTGTATTATTTCATTTACTGATTTTTGCTCCTAGGATAGACCCAAGGCGGGGTGCACAAACTACCGGGTACTTTGAAGTGTTTAGTGGTCTACTCACGTTGTTGAGGGTAACCGCTTCACTTTGGGTACTTGGCGGGTAGTTTTCCTTACCCGTAGGGGTCTAGGGTAGGGTAATGGCTATTCATCACAACTGTGTAATCCTTCTTTCGTTGCAGGCTCAAAGGAAACGCAGATTACTTGTATATCCAATAATGTTCATCTGTGATCTGGAAAGCCTATTATTGCGTCTGACGAATGTACAATATCTATATATGATAGCTATTTAGACGTCACTTATGTTTTACACACGCGCTAGCCCAGCCCCCGCTCTGTCGTTAGTTAAGTAACCTAACGGGTGATGACGGGACCCGGTGGCGAATGCGGATGGCATAAGAGGACGTTGTATTTTCATTGTTTTCTGCAATGATAGGTTAATTGATGGGACGCATTATAATAATGCAAAGAAAATAAACCAAAGTTGAATCGTTGGAACAGCTTAAAAGAAACCACTCGGTTATTTTAAAATAGAGGATATTTTTTAATTGCGGAGCTTTAACCACTCCTTTTAAAAGCTATCAGGTTCCTTCGATCATATCAAGTTCACTACGTTCATGGTTTCGCCAAAACCATTCGTAGCCCTCCGTCATTTCATTTGGGTATTCAGTAGTATTCAAGCTATGTATTTTGACCTAAAGTCAAGGCATAGTGTTTGGTAGCTGCTGGGTATTTATTTGTTGCATAGATAGATGAGTTAGTTTGGGACAGTCGTATTATCATTCGGCCTACGTCAGGGGTATATACGGATGGGTTCAAATTAACAAGATAATGATGGGTAGAACTTGATATGTGACTTATGACATTTTGACATAACGCCAAGGTCATAAGAGCATGTGGCAGAAATTTATATCGGGAATTTCTAAAGAAACTGAAATTTGCAAAGAGATGCATACCATTTGGAGTTTGATGAATGTTGGTAGGATTCCTTCAACATTATCACACGATGATATTTGGATCCCGATCCTACTATGAGTATATGCTACTCATCAGGAGATTCGTTACTTAACGATCAATGCTATAAACCAAGTAGGTGTCGAGAAAGGTGTCAGCGGGGCTACGCCCCCAGAGAAAAGGGGTTATTTAATTAAGGAACTTCGCGAAAGCGTTGGAAAACCTCCCTCGAAGTACCGACACCGGCCTGGCTGAACGGTTAAGCAAGTATTGTATGGTGAGAATAGTCCTGGCTAGTTCTTCCTTTTTGGTTTGAGGAAGGATTCGAGAAACAGTGGGAGCCATCCAGTTTAGATAATCTAAAAACCACTCTAAACTTGCAAGAGCATCATGCTAAAGTGTTCTCTCTCTCTCTCTCCTAATTGCAGCGACCCAGAACATGACAGGACTTAAGTACTACTAGAAAAAAATATATTAGCAGGGCCAAACTATAAAGATAGGCTGCGGAATGTCAAGATGGCTTTGACCTATGACAAATTGGGGTATGTCCTTACTGCTAAGGCACCTGCTGTCCCTGGTCCTAAATCCAGTAATGCGGATAAGGAAATCCGCAAGACCTGGGAGTTAGATTGCGCGAGGGCCAAGTGCATCGTGCTTGCCTCGATGAATAATGAACATCAGAGGAGGCACGAGGATATGGATCTTGATGCCATATTTCTCCATACAAAGGAACTTTATGGAGAGCAATCTTGTATAGCAAGATACGAGACCTCAAAGAACTTGTTTCAGGCGAGGTTGGCCGTCGGATCAACTGTAGGAGAACATGTCCTAAAGATGATTGGCTATATAGAAGAGCTCGTAGACCTCGGGACGACTTTGGAGAACGAGCTCTATACAGACTTCATTCTCCAGTCTCTTCTTTCCACCTACGCCCAGTTTATTCTGAATTTCAACATTCAAAGAAAAGAAGTTGAACTTCCAGAACTCCTTAACATGTTGAGGAGTGCAGAGGGCACCTTGCAGAAGGCGAGGGAAACACCCGCTATGTTTGTTCGCGGTACTTCTTCCTCCGGGTCCAAGGCTAGGGCCAAAGGAAGGAAGAATAAGGCCGCCACCAAACCTAGAGGAGGTGTTAGTAAGGTGGGAGTGAAGGGAAAGAAAAAGATTGCGGTGCCAGTAGTGGCAAAGGATGAGTGCTTCCACTGTCATAGGAAAGGGCACTGGAAGAAAGATTGCAAGGCTTGGAATGCCAAGAACCAGGAACCGAAGCAAGCTGTGGCTTCAACTTCAGGTGTGTTTGTAATTAAGAATTGTATGCCAATCAACTCTACTTCCTAGGTATTGGATACCATATCAGGATATCATATATGCAATTCATTGCAGGCACTGAGAAACCGTAGAGTGCTGAAGGTTGGTGATATGACCCTCCAGGTTGCTAACGGAGCTAGCGTGGGAGCTGTGTCCGTAGGGGATTATCACCTTGGATTGACGAGTAGACATATTTTGGTTTTGCATAACTGTTTTTGTGTACCCAGTTTAACGTGTAGTATCATATCGGTTTCGTTGTTATCAAAAGAAGGTTATGATTTCACGTTTGTAAGTGATGTTGTTAACATCCACCTTAATCATAGTTTGATTGGGTCCGGTACACTAGATAACGGTATATATGTCTTAAACCAATTACAGATTTTCAATGTCCAGAACACACTAAAAAGAAAGTCTCCAGATTTAAATAAGGCTTCTTATGGCATTGTAGACTGGGTCACATCAATGAGACAAGGTTAACTAAGTTACATAGAGAAGGATATTTGGATTCGTTCGAATATCAAACTTATGCCACTTGTCAATCATGTCTCAAAGGAAAGATGACAAAGACTCCATTCACTGGATATGGAGTAAGAGCGAGCGAGCTCTTAGGACTCATACACAACGATGTATGTGGTCCAATGTCTATACATGCAAGAGGTGGTTTTTCCTATTTCATTACTTTTACGGATGATTACTCTAGGTACGGATTCATTTTCTTGATGAAACATAAATCTGAGGCTTTTGAGAAATTCCAAGAGTATAAGAATGAAGTAGAAAACCAAACCGGCAAAAGTATCAAGACACTGAGATCTGATCGAGGTGGTGAATACTTAAGTGCCGAGTTCCTAGGTTACCTAAATGAGAAAGGAATTCTCTCTCAGCTTATTCCTCCATACACACCACAGCATAACGGTGTATCGGAGAGACAGAATCGAACCCTATTGGATATGGTACGTTCCATGATGAGTAATGTTGAGTTACCGCGATCTTTCTGGGGTTATGCACTAGAATCAGTTGCATATCTTTTGAACAGGGCTCCTACCAAGACTGTGCCTACCAAGCCATATCAGATGTGGAGTGGGAAGAAACTCTATCTTCAGTATCTAAAGATATGGGGATGTCCAGCTTTTGTTAAAAAGCAGCATGCGGACAAACTCGAGGCACGATCAGTACAGTGTAAGTTTGTAGGATATCCAAAGAACTCCAGGGGGTATTTCTTCTATTATGCAGAGGAACAAAAGGTTTTTGTTTCTCGTAATGCCCATTTTCTAGAATATCAATTTTTAGAAAAGGAAACAAGTGGGAGCGCAATAGAACTGGAAGAAATTCCAGAACCACAAACTACTACTGAAAGTTTGGTAGAACCAGTAGTTCAAGAAGAACAGGACATTCCCGCACCCCTCCGCAGGAGTAGTAGGCCGTCTCATCCGCCTGAGAGATACTACCGTTTTCTCATAGATGGGGATGGAGAGGATTGCGTCATTGATGATGATGAACCTACTAGCTTCCAGCAGGCCATCCAGAGCGGCGACTCGGTACGATGGCTAGATGCAATGCGGACCGAAATGGAGTCCATGTACACCAACAAAGTATGGACTTTGGACTTTGCTCCAGATGGGGTAAAACCCATAGGATGCAAATGGATCTTCAAGAAAAAGATTGGTGTAGATGGACATGTGGAAACCTATAAGGCTAGACTTGTTGCAAAGGGTTTTCGTCAAAGACCTGGTTTGGACTATGACGAAACTTTTTCTCCAGTGGCTATGCTTAAATCCATTCGGATCCTTCTTGCCATTGCTGCCTTCGATGATTATGAAATCTGGCAGATGGACGTAAAGACGGCTTTTCTGAATGGTAATTTAGAAGAGTGCGTCTATATGGAACAGCCAGAAGGTTTCAATCAGAGTGGGAGCAGCGGGAAAGTGTGCAAGTTGCTTAAGTCCATTAGGCATCGCGGAGTTGGAACATCTGTTTTGATGAAACGGTCAAAGAATATGACTTTATCAAAAATCCATATGAACCATGCATATATAGTAAAATTGTAGCATGAACTGTCGTATTCCTCGTCTTATACGTATTCTATTAATAGGAAATGACATTCCTATGCTACAATCTGTCAAAGGATTCTTGTCACACAGGTTCTCCATGAAAGACCTGGGTGATGCCTCTTACATTCTGGGAATCTGGATCTATCGTGATAGATCCAAGAGGATGTTGGGACTTTCGCAGTCTAGGTATATCAACACTATACTGAAAAGATTCAGTATGGAAGATTCGAAGCGCGGTAATCTACTGGCTTGTCACGGAATCACCATATCCAAAGAGATGTCTCCCAAGACTGATTTGGAAAGGGATCGCATGTCTATTATACCCTACGCTTCTGCGGTGGGCTCTATAATGTATGCGAAGTTGTGCTCCAGACTAGATGTAGCTTACGCACTGAGCGTGGTAAGCCGGTATCAGTCAGACCCAGGGGAGAAGCACTGGATAGCAGTAAAGAATATTCTCAAGTACCTAAGAAGGACTAAGGAGATGTTCTTGGTTTACGGCGGAAAATACCTCAAGATCGAGGCCTTTGCTGATTCCAGCTTCCAGAGTGATAAGGATGACTCCAAGTCCATGTCAGGTTATGTCTTTACCCTCAATGGAGGGGCGGTGTGAAGGAAGAGTTCCAAGAAGGACACCGTTGCTGACTCGACGATGGAAGCGGAGTATATTGCTGCTTGCGATGCCGCAAAAGAAGCGGTCTGGAAGAAGAAGTTCCTAACAGAACTTCAGGTGGTTCCTACCATTGTTGATCCAATACCGCTGTATTGCGACAACAAAAGAGCTATAGCTTTAGCAAAGGAACCCAGGTCCTATCAGAAGTCCAGACACATCTTAATGCGGTATCACCTGATCAGGGAGATCATAGATCGCCGGGAGATCGAGGTCCGGAGAGTTGCTACAGAGGAGAACACTGCTGATCCATTCACAAAGGCCTTACCTCAGATTCAGTTCGAGAGGCTACACGAGATGATCGGTCTTCAATATGCCAGTACATGGCCCTAGTGCAAGTGGGAGATTGTTAGTGTATATGCCCTAAGGGCCATTATTGTATCATACTGGCTTGTATATTACTTAATGGAAGCTTGGGATATTCACAGTTATATTAACAGTCTTGCTAAACATGGTAGTATGCTACTTGGTTTATATCTATCTTAATATGTGTGTACGTATTGATAGAGCCCTTTGGATCTTGCTTGACTACCAGCGTTGTGATGGCAGTCACACTAGTGGGGGCTGGGTTGTCTACAAGCACATCCTTTTTCAGGTCCCTAGTCGTAGGATTATCGAAACAGGGCATCAATACTCCGGAGTAGACTAGTGTGTACGCTTCTCATCCCAGTTGGGGAGATGGTCTGTCCCACAGCCATCAGTACGTCGTACTGGAGATAGTATACAGGTGCTCGTTGGGTTACGGGTACACCGGACAGGACTCGCAGGGAACTGTTGGTTGGTATTATACCCGTCGTCAGTTAACAGTTCCCAGGTGACATGAGTACAGCATAGTCCGCAAACTTGACACTGCTGCTTCGCCTCGAGTCTGTTCCAACTGTTCTTAGATTGCTACCCTACCACGGCTCAAAGGAGTCGTGCAAACAGATAGCATTTGGGTGCAGTCCCGAAGCACTTGGAGGCAGTGGCGGTTAGACAGGATTCGTCTCTCCCGGTATTGGGAGTTGATATCGCGCTGTGTCTGGAGAGCCATTACGCAAAGTCCCTGGCCAGGGCAAGCAAGATTTACTGGTAGGTTTTGCAGTAGTTTCTCAAGGTGTAATGAGCTTCGCTCCGACACGACTTATACCGCTTTTAGGGGACTGACGCTTGCCGTCCCCCTAGGCCCGATATGCGATAGTCCTAGACGAACAGACCGGACTGTACGGAGATTGTCACATCAGTCTCAGTTGGAGTTCGGATGGGTTTCCTCATCGGCCTTCTTATCGACATCTACCTGGGGACCGTTATGTATAGCTAGTGCCGCTTGCGGTCTGTGGTTAAACCCACTGCCAGCGTAGTAGTCGATTCTTTAGAGTCCCACACAGAAAGTTTCCCTACTTCGGGCGAAACGATATAGAGGTCGTATGGTTTTACGACAGGGTTCAGACGCATACGTGTTTTTATGCACGTACGATGTTCAGACAGTTTTTACTAGACGACTTTGGTTTAAGCTAAATTCTAGTATCGGATTATTGGATTTATACAGTCTAAAGTTTTTCCGTGTTTTCACGGATAAGAGGGGCGTTCTCGTAAATTGGCGAGAAGCTTCTAGAAGGTTGATGACAGGGAGGCTAAGGTGGCATTTGCATTTATTGATTTAGTGACTCATTTGTGTGATTCATCCATGGAGTTAATTATGCATTTAATGACTCAGGAGATGAATCACACAAAGTGAATAAATGAAGCATGGTTGATAAATCATTTGATTTATTCATTTAATAAATCATTATGCTTCATATATTCAAGATGAGATATTATTTCGTTTGATTCTCACTCTCACCTTCTCTCTCCTCAAGCTCTCTCTCTTCAAACCCTAACCTCTCATGTGCTGAGATCAAGGGTTAGCAAGACTTATTAATCCCTAATCACACTCTATATTCCCTAGGATGCTTTGATTAGCACTTTGAGTAACCTAGTTTCCTCAAGTTAGAGGCAAAGCTTGGAGTTGTAGCTTTCGGGTGGATCTTCTATTACAAAGAGGAGGCCGACGAGGAAGCGGTTAACGAGAAGAAGAAGGACTTGATTCATTAGGTATAATCTTCTTTCATAGTAGCTAATTCCTCCTATGATTATGTTAGTTAGAGTTTAGCAAAGATCCGTACGGTTAGTCGATGTTAGTTTAAAGAAAAAGATTTTTTTTCATATTTTTGCCTCCCCGCACATCGTGGTGTGTACAACGTCGACTTACAGTACAAGTATCTATAGTAAGGTATACGTGAAATGGATTAAGAGTTACTATCTTAACTATCAATGTCAAATACAATATCACGTATGTAGGTGTCAACAATATCTTATATGCACAATGGGATAAGGGTCACTGCCTCAATTATCCCTCTCCATTACAATAATACGTATGTATGTGGGTTGTGCGTGTCATGGCAATTATTGACGGTGTGGGTGTAGCATACAATCTAGTGCTCGTGTAACATGAACCATCAGTAATGTGTTATATCTAAAGGTACAAGTCAAGGTACTACAGATAATGCTATGCAATGACGTTCATATGAAATTAACTAATATGCAATAATATGCAACTATCCTATCATATCAGCCCCGACGCATAACGCCATACGGGCGATTTCCTCGTAGATGTTAAATCTACTCACCAATGGTCTCCAGCTATGAAAATCCGACCACCTGCCCCCATTTGTTCGCAGCGTCAGAAGTCTCCGCTTGCGACGCTATAAATTCACAAACACATAAACACTGCAAAGAAATCTCAGAACTCGACTAAAATAACGCAAAACTACGTTTTAAAACAACGCACCAACACTAAACTAACTCACAAGCGTGCATCTAGTGGCTAATTTGCGTGACGATAATACGAACCAACTCAAGTGCAGCAATTGCACCAGAACATGACTCGTGTCGGATAACGTAACACGCGGATTCAAAACACTATAATATAGGAAAATGATCCCAGATTTTTCATACTGCAATTACGAAAAATTTAAACAGTACCAAAAACCCCCAAACAACAGCAGACAACTACCCACAAAAACCAAACCACAACACCTCCCTCAATAGCCGGCGTCGCCGGAATTCCTTCTTGGGTCGCCGGCCAAGTCCGGTGGGGTGGTGCTCGTGTCTCAGGTGGTGCTCCAGGGTCACTAGTACATCACTAAAACTTTGTTTGGTTACACAGTAAAAATTCCAGGTCAGAGCAGATCCCAGAAATTCAAAAAGACACTAAAGAATATGATATTGCACTAATTGATATCTAACGTGTTCTAAACAATAACCAACGAGCTACCCATCATAAAAACTCTTAATTAACAGATTATGGATTATACCTAACAACCCTTGCTCCCAAGATCCAAGTTTTTCTAGCTCCAAGTGATCAAGAAGCAAAAACCAAGACTTGATGTAATATTGTGATATTAAATTGGAATTTTGGATATTTATGAGCTTTGAATTGATGCAATTGGAAAAGAAAAGATCAAGGGCGGAAGAAGGAGGAGGATTCGACCAATAATGAAGGAGGTGAGGAAATTGTGTAGGGTTTTCTAGCTTATCTTATCAATAAATGCACTTTAATACATTCACATGCACATTCATGCGCATCTCTCCAATTCTTTTCTTTTTCTTTAAACTTTAATCCATAAGCCCAGACAAATATCTAGATATGAAGTGAAGGGTTTGATTAACTCAAGTTAGCTTAAAAATTCTAGGAGAAAATTTTCCAACCCAAAAAGTAAATACCACATTAAAATAATATTAAAATAGGGAAAAATTCTTTTTGAACCAAACCGTCCCATATACCCCCAAAGCTTGCGCACTAGTTTTATTTTAGCTAAACTAGGTGCTGGCAAGTCTATATGGACGTTTGATCACAGTCGGGTTAAAACGGAAAATACCGACAATTTTACCCTAAAACGGAAAAATTCGCATAACGATTTCTAAAACGTTACAAAGCGGTCTATCCTCTTCGAAACCTTGCCTCGACCCAGCGTGGGAGACGAAGCGACGACACTCCACGTGTACGCGGCGCAGGAGAGCGACCAGGATTGGAGGAAGCCCCTCGTGGAGTTCCTGAAAGACGGCGCGCTCCTGGAGGACCGGGCGGCCGCCCGCCGTCTCCGGGCCAAAGCCTGCCACTTCGTCTGGAGCAACGAAAACCTCTACAAGAAGGCCTTCACTCAGCCCCTGCTCCGGTGCGTTGACCCCAACGAAGCCGAATACGTCCTTCGGGAAATCCATGAAGGGGTGGGCGGTGCGCACCAGGGGGCTCAAACCTTGATCCAAAAAGCGTTACTCCAAGGGTACTACTGGCCCACCATGCACGAGGACGCCCTGAAGCTGGTCAGAAGATGCAAGAGCTACCAGCTCCACGGCAGCATCCCCCGCCTCACGGCTACCGAGCTGACCGCCCTGACATCCCCATGGCTGTTCGCACAGTGGGGGTTGGATATGATCGGCCAGTTCCCTACCGGAACAGGCGGGCACAAATACGTCCTCGTCGCGGTGGACTACTTCACCAAGTGGATCGAGGCCGTCCCCATCAGGAAACCGGACGCCGCCATAACCATCATGTTCCTGCAAAACAACCTGATACTCCGGTTTGGCATCCCGAGATGCATCGTCACCGACCATGGATCGAACTTCGAGAACGAGAAAGTGAAGGACTTCTGCAAAGAGTACCATATCCTCATGAAGTTCACCGCGGTCGCGCATCCCCAATGCAACGGGCAGGCCGAGGTCGCTAACCGAGATGTCCTCCGAGGTCTCCAGACCCGCCTAGAAGGGCGACAAGGTAGTTGGGTCGAAGAACTGTTAGTTATATGTATGCCATAGAGGCCATTACTGTACATTGGATGTATATAGTAGTGGATGCTGGGACATATATAGGTAGGACTTTATTGCTCGACATGATAGTATGCTATCTGGTTGCTCTTTATCTTAACATGTATACTTTCTATCTCTCTGAATACATTTTGATAAAGCCCTTAGGATGTGTACTCGACTTTCAGGACTATGATGAAGATCATACTAGTGGGGCCTGGGTAGTCAATGAGTACATCCTTCATTGTTCCTAGTCATGGGAATATCGAGACGGGGCATCTATATTCCAGAGTAGACTAGCGTATATCTTCTCGACCCATGTGATGGGCGATGGATGATCCAATATCCATTGGTGTTTGACATCGGAGATGGTATGCGGGTGCTCAGTGGAGACTGGGTACACTGAACGGACTCGCCGAGAACTCCCAGATGGTATTATACCTCACGTCAGATGGCAGTTCTCTGGTGACACTGGTACAGCTTAGTCTGTTGACCCGAGATCGTCATAGAGTATTATGTGTCTCCCACTGTGCTTTGATTTCCACCCTACCACGGCTCTACAGAGTCGTGCAAACAGGTGGGTTTTGGGTACAGTCCCGATTCACATGGAGGCAATGAGCGATAGGAGGGGATTCGTCTCTCCCGGTATTGGGGGTTGATGTTGCACTATGCTCGACTGGCGATAACAGGAAATCCCTGGCCACGGTTGCAGTGATATACTGGTAAGAGTTATCAGTAATTTCACGAATGTTATGGACCTTACGTCGGCATGACATATCAAGCTATTGGGGTCTGATGTTTACCACCCCTAAGCGAGATATGCGACATATCAGACGAACAGACCGGACTGTACGGTAAGTGTTACTGGTTGGATTCACAGGAGTGTGAGCGGGATTGCTCGTCGATCTTCTGATCGCTCAATACCCGGGTGGCCGTTACGTTTGGCAGACCGCTTGCGGCTTGTGGGTGTTTGATATGATCATCACCTGCTGCCTGCGTATTGACGAGTCTTTAGAGTCCTACACAGAGGTTTCCTGGCTCAAGCGAAACGAAATAGGAGCGCATATGAGATATGTGCGGGACCGAGAATAATGCGTGTATGTGATACCGTATTCTATTCTCGCGATGAATGTATCGATTGGTTGTATGCGATATAACCTAGTTACCGAATCGAGGATTGATTCGATAAGCCGATACATTGGATATTAGTCGGTCACGTGCGATATGACCGGATCGTTAAATCAAGTGTTGATTTAATGATTTAATGTATAATTATATATTTGATATATTACTTTACATTAACTAGTATTTATTCACTTAAAATGGATTTTCTCACTTGATGTGCACATTGTATATGCGATATATTTTTTGTGCACTTGATTGTATCATGTTTGATGATACATGAATGATAGGGTGTATGTTTAGATTAAACCATGGTTATGTAATGGTTAGGGTTTTCATTTTCTTAACTATTTCTTTTATTTATTTATTCATCTTTGAAAGATAAATAGAATGGTGGCTTATTTTGTTTCATTCATGAAGCTTCATGAAGTGTTGAAAGCTTGACCATTTTGTTTGTTTACTTAACCCTAACCATTCAACCTAACTATAGTTTATTCTCTACACCTAACTATGGTTGCTATATGATAAGTATTCATTTTATTTTCTATTTTAAGATATACTTATCATATTCTTTTTCTTCTTCTTCTTCTTCTTCTTCAACAAGAAGAAAACTTGCAACCATTAATGGTAACTTGAGAAAAAGAGTGAGAAATCCAATTCTAAAGTGAACCCACTTCCTATTTCTTCATCCTTGTCACGACCCGAGAAATTCGACTCGTGACCGGCACTTAACCACGCAACGTCTATAGGCGCAACGCGGCTAAGTAAGCCGAACCCAGAAATCAAAACCAATAAATAGAGTGATTTAAAACGTTTTGTAAAAAGCAATAGTAAATGTCTGAAAAACTTCCATTTATTTAGTAGAAATCCCTTTTTAGTTCACAAGTTATGAGTTTTATAATTTTGGTAACATTTCCTTTTTAAAAACATTAACCCCGCAAGTCGGGTAAAAGTAAGGTGTAGCGGAAATAACAAGTGACATGAATAAAGCATCACAAAATGATATACGACGCCGTAGCGAAGAATACACAGTAAAATAAGGACAATATCATAAAAGAATAGACTGCATAAAGTAACGTCGGCTCACATGCGAGCTCGACACCAGACATAAAATCATACATATCGTCCTCACAACTGTCTCTAAGTCAATACAGAAGGTAGATGGAGAGTGCTAGATACAACAATATACAACTGAAAGATAACAGATACCGTACAAAACCCACCTAAACAGCAAAAGGGCTATCTCTGCTCAAAAGGGGTATCTGTGCCAAAAGACGAGGTAACAGCCAGCCGTGACTACTCCCAAGAGCAACCTGCAAACACTGTGGCACAACGGGGGTGAGTTGCCAACTCGTGAATAGAGATAACATATAAAGGTGATCGCAAGCATGCACATATAGCGTGGCTCTACTAATGCCAGCAGATGATATCAATGCATGTCAACAGTGGATACAGTAGTAATGCATGTACTCTAACAGGTAAATGCCACAGGATGAGATGTATAGTAATCAATACTGAGTATGGGATAAATAATATCTACATGGACTATGTCAACATGGGAAGCAATAATCGGTGCCTCAAACTGCACCCAAATCCCACATATACTCAGGCGCCGGCACACCCATCGGCCCTCAAATCCTGTATATCTCGGAGGAATCACGAGTGCCCAACATCGGCACCCAAAACATCATAAAATACCCGTGTCCAGCATCGACACGTAAATCCTCGAACATCGGGCGCCGTCAGTCCGGACCGGCCCCACGGGGTCCGTCTGCGGTATCGGCCCTCGGCCCCGGCAGCACGGTCATCCCGCATCCATCACTCGACTCTGGTCAGTATCCTCCGGACAACTGCCAGGTCCAACCAATCACCGGTAGGTACTCGCCCGCCTCCAGGCTCAATCGGCAAATCTCATCGATCATCTCGCCGAGGGGAACCATACCGGGCCCACCACGAACCCGCAAACGGAACATCCACTCCTCGAATCGGGTTTCAAGCACACGTCTCAGCACCGAGAAAACGCGTGGTGGACACACCAAAATATCATACCACGAGGTACCGGGTTTTTCAAAATAGCATATCTTTCCTTAAAAATTCCACGGTCCTCAAAACAGAAATCACATGAGAATCCAATACCAATAGTAAAATCCAACGCGAGGTACAATATACATCAATCCATGGTATAGGTATAAGGGGAAAACCGCTTTTTAAAGTAGTTTCATTTCCGGTTTTAAAAGATGTCATGCGGCTCCCAATATACATGTAGGTCATATCAAATCACATATGAGGCGAACTATAGCAATATAAACATGGCAGCTCTATGGTGAGTGTGACATGACAATTACTAACGGTGTGTGTGTAGCATGTAAATAGTGCCCGTGCAACATAAACCGTTAGTAATAGTGCGGTGTTCTATCAGTTCTAAGCAATATATATATCAACACAGCAGAGAATGCAATATGCGATGACAGTCTATGGAGTGCATGCAACATATAGTAAATAAGTCATATCAGCCCTGACGCATAACGCCATGCGGGCGATATCCCCGTAGATGTGAAATCTACTCACAGTGTCTCACGCTAAGTGTATCCAACCACTTGCTTGCCCTTCTTTGCGGCGTCCGTCTCACTGGCCTGCGAACCTAGAATCATAAACACATGTCACACATATAAGCTCAATTTCGTCAAAAACGCGATATCACGGTCAAACTAGAAACTCGTGTCGCAAACTAATCGCGCGTGTGCGCGATACGCTAAAACGTGTACTCACGCGCCACAAAACTACCCCGACGCGCCGCGATACGCAGAACCCAAACCTACTCACGTATCGCGCGTGTCGCGAAGGTTTAGAAAAACGGCAAAACAGGTAACTGGTCCCAGATTTTTCTACAGAACAAATCTTAAAAATATAAATATACCAAAATACCCTACACACAAAAACACACCTACAGAACCCAAAAACCACCAAAACACCCCCTGTCTGGCCGCAAATTGCGGCCAGAATGGCGGTTTTGGCGGCCAAAGGGGGGAGTTAGGGGGTCGGGTTTCACCTGGTGCATCATCTCCACTCCACTACACTACAGTCTTCCCAAAATCATTCTGCACTCACCGGGTCAATAGCAGTTCCAGAAAACTCAGATTTTGCCCAAAAACGACATTTGCATCCAATATGAAAACTGGTGGTATTTTAGTGAAATCGGGGTTGGACTAGGTTTACATGGTCACAACAAACCTCAAGCATCCTACAGGAACTAATCTACACCTCATTAGCACAAAGTTCACACTAAATACCCCATATCGCACTAAAACACACAAAAATCCTTAAACCGATGCAAAACTACACTAACTAGGCAAACTAGGGAATAAGTTTAGGAATTATACCTCACTCTCGACCCTAGGGAGCTGCAGGAAGGAGAAGAAGTGAAGGGGAGGGGCTGCACATGGTGCTGGAGCTGCTGCTGCTCACTGCTGCTGATGCTTCTGCTCTCTGCTGCTGATGTTGCCTCTTGCTTCAGAGATTGTTGCTGTTGTTGTGTTTGCTGCTGCTGCTGCTTGTTCTGGAGCTGGGGGAAAGAGGTAAGTGTGTGGGTGTGTGAGTGTTTGAGAGAGAATGGCAAAGGAATGGGGGCAACACTCAAGTCCAAGGTCAACCCTCCTCTCTCTCTCCACAACATGGCCAAGCATGGCTAAGCCATGCCTCTCTCTCTCTCATGCCAACTCAACACAATTAAATTTAAAACAAAAAACTTAATTCTAATATTAACCTACCATGGTAAAATTATGGTATCATCACATTTCAAAAACCCTAGCTTACATGCACAAGTGTGTGCAAGCCTAGGAAAATTTTGGAAAAATGTTTATTAAATTAGGAAAAATATTTAAAACACAATTTGGTAAAATTTTTATTAAAAATCATTATTTAATTATAATTATTCACTAACCCTTATCCTAAGGTGTTACAATCCTCTACCACTTGCCAAGTAGTATAGGGTGTTTTCTTCACAAGTTTCATGACTTGGTGAAGTTGGAGCCTGATCTTGAGTTGCCTCGACGTAGATCATCTTCGGCATTGAAGTCGGCGACCTAGCCCGATCTTTTCTCTGATGAAACCACCGCAAGAGTCTAGGATTCCGATTGGTACAGCAGAGGGACGTCTACGCGGAGCTATGGAGGTGGAGAACCGGATCTACAAAGGTTGTAGTCACTTTCCTTTAGCAATAAAGTCGTTTACTTGCTTGCATCACCTATACATCTAGTTAACGATCCGTATTAGGGTTTGTAGGCACATGAAAAAATTTGAATTGGCCATGTTTGATCTGTTGTGAGACTTCATTAGTGTGCCTAGGAATCCTACAGTGGTATCAGAGCCTAGCTAGAGCCTTAGGCGATGCGTAGACGGAGTTAGAAGTCCGATCGACCCGAAACCCTAACTCAAAACGGCTCTCTGGACATTTTCTGGATTTGTGGATTTTTGAGAATTAAAAATATGCAGAAAAAGCAACAGGAATTTACAAGAATTACTATGAATTTCGAGAACCTGATTCAATCAAAGAGCGGCGGTTCCGCAGCAAGTTTGTCGTTTCTGCCATTGATTTTTGCACAGTAATTCTTATATGTTTTTTCTGTATTTTCTGGGAATTTTTAAATCTGACTCAAGAGTTTAGTTTTCTGGGTTGTATTGGGAGTTCGTAGATTCGATCGGATTATCAAACTGTGTCTATGTGTTTTCCGGATATTTTTGAATTTGTTAAAAAGTTCGACCGGATATAAATACCCACTTTTTCCCCTGCCGGGAAATTTCCAATTGTTGGACTTTTCCGTAGTTTAACGACGTTCTAAGTAGTACAAGTAACGCGATGGTCCCTCTAGAAGACAACAAACCTTAACTCGATTATGTGACCGTCTTGAACTGCCCTTTGAACCTTAGGGTTTGGGGCAGTACGGCGTGCCACATGTGAGGCGTTGGCTTGACCCTTCTACGGCTGGACCGTTGGTACTGAGGCACGAACTGAATGTTTTTAGACTTATTTCATGTGTTGAGCTGTATCGGGAAAACTTGGGTGTTCGATTGTTCGATCGGAAAGTTTAACATTTTTCTATTTATCCGGAATGTGATACAACATTTGGAATTCACAAGTAGTTATGAGATAACTGAATGAATATTATAAACATAGCACTTTAGTCTCACTTGATCGGTTGCCACGGAATTTTGATGTGATCAAAAGTCCGTCGCAATCACGTAGCGTACGCGGATACTCGCCGGGTAAACTTAATAGACAGCCTCACCCCATAGCCCCGACCAAGTGACTGTAGGAGAACCCCGTCGCCGAAAGCATCCGTTCGGGTGCTCGCGGTAGCGGTGTTCCGCCTTAGTGCACTTCGTCGACGGTATCAGGGGTGCAGCCGCTTACTAAAGTTTACGACGAGCATTCGATCAGGATGTCAGGAATCTTGTTGAATTGCCCGACTTGATATTGAAAAGTGTTTTCGATAATGAGACTAAAATGCGGGGTTTATAATTGTTAGGCATGTGATGTCTAAGGGATTCATTTGATTAGGCATGCGATGTCTAAAGAGGATGCGGATTCCAACTGTTGTAGTTTTATACTTTCTTTTCTGTGACCGTAAGTGTAATATGTGATATCGAAGGTTTCTTTGCTATATGTCAACGACAATTGGGATGCGCATATTTACTTACGTTGATGATATGTGATGTTATGTGTTGCTGGATATGTTATATTGGATCGTCATGTTTGAATAGCCGGGTTGTTTTAATGTGAGATGAGTGTTTTTCATTTTCATTCATGTAAAAACTTGTATGTAATATTCTTTTATTGGGGCACTTCCAGGTTGCGGAAGATGTCACCCATTGTATATTATTTACTTTTCCGCATTAGGATAGACCCAAGGAGGGGAGCACAAGTAACCGGGTTCTAGGGTCCAGTGGGAGACCATCTCGAGGAGTCGAGTTCGGGTCTCCTAACCCTAGAATTGGTAGGGTTCCTTGCCGCTCTCGTAGGGGTCTAGGGGTGTGGGATTGGCTATTCATCGCGACCGTGGAATCCGTGTTTTATACTGGCTCGTATTAAAAACATGGACGTCCTAGTATATCCAATGTTTCATAAGATTCTTCTGCTGCGTTATCTGTGATGTGATCATGTGATGTGTTCAGATAGATATAGTATATAGTATATATGATATATTATATAGACGTTGCTTATGTTTTACACCCGCGCTAGCCCTGCCTCGTTCTGGCGTTAGTTACCTAACCTAACGGTGCAGACGGGACATCGAGGCGAATGCGGATGGCATAAGCGTACATTATATTTATCTGTGATGATTAGGTGGACTTAAATGATGGGATATTCATTAATGAGATTAATGAAAGAAAATAAACCTAATTGATGTTGTGGAATCGAATTTCAAAAATAAAACAGGTAGCTACAGTTCTTGCTTTGCATCGCGGTGTTCATTGAAGAACATCCTGCACCTTATTCGATGAGGAAAGGACCGAGATCCCTTAATCGGGAGTGACTCCTTTAGCAATAACTGGCAGATGCTTCACACTCGGTTTGTCTTTTGATCGCTTCTATAGTTTCCACTTTGCACAGTGATATATATGATATATCCCGCACCTCATTCGACGAGGAAAGGGCCGATGATCCCTTCACCGGGAGTGACCCCTTTAGCAAAACTAGAAAAGCCTCAAAAACATTCCATTTAAAACCATTTGATTCCGCAACGAGATCAAGTTCAAAGCGTTAAAGTTTTTCTTAAAAACCATTCGCAACCCTCCGTCATTTTAGGAAGTAGAGTACTTAGTATTCGTGCTGTGTTTGTTGACCATAGTCAAGGTACAGTGTACGGTAGCTAAGTGATATCTTCCTACACCGCATATGATGCGATTAGTTAGGACAGTCGCGTGACTTTGGTGACCATAGTTAAGGATCATGTGGGTGGGTCTAATTTATCATGAAATGACGGGTAGAACTTGACTAGTACTTATGATTTGTTGACCATAGTTAAGGTCATAGGTGCTAGGGGTAAAAACCATTATCGGGAGTTTCAAGTGTTGAAATTTGCAATGAGATTGCATACCTTCTATGTGATAGTTGGATCTCGATACCCACTGCGAGTAATTGTTACTCCTGGGAGAGTTTTGCACTTTACAATTAGATTATCGGGAGTTTCAAGTGTTGAAATTTGCAATGAGATTGCATACCTTCTATGTGATAGTTGGATCTCGATACCCACTGCGAGTAATTGTTACTCCTGGGAGAGTTTTGCACTTTACAATTAGCCGATCAAGTAGGTGTCTAGAAAGGTGTCAACGGGGTTATGCCTCTGGGAAAATGAGGTTTACTGTAATTAGGTCCGTGCGAAAGCACGGGCAACCTCCCTCAAAGTACCGACACTGGCCTGGCTGAAAGATTGGCGAACTTGTAGAGTGTAATTAATCCCGGCTAGTCTTTCCTTTTAAGGTTTGAAGGAAGATTTGATAAAAACAGTGGGAGCCATCCTGATTAGATAAAATATATATAACCAATCTGATCTTGCTAGAGCCCACGCAGAGTGTTTTCTTCTCTCTCTCTCCAGGTAGCGACCATATCACGCCTTAATCAAGATAATAATATGGATGTATTGACCGAACCCGCTTGTTATACTGAGCTGGGGAACGTTGGTCCCGCTCCAACTTATAATTGTTATAAGACAGAGCAGGAAATAGGGGAATACCAGAATTCCTATGCCGCCCAAACGAAGAAAGTGCATATGATGCATCTCCTTCGGGTGTGTTCATTACAAAGAACTGTTTCTCAGTATCCTCTGCATCCTGGGTATTTGATACCGGATCAGGATCCCAGATATGTAATCTGTTACATAGGGCTACAAAAAGGTAGAAAACTGAGAACGGCTGATAAGTTTCATGAGACAGAAAACGGGGCAAGTGTTGCAGCCAAGTCTGTTGGTCACTGTCACCCTGTATTTCCAATACATTGATTTTGAACGAATGTTATTAGATACCGAACCTGATATACAAAATCATATCAGTCTCTTTATTAGTAAAGAAATGATAAAATTTTGTATTGATGGATAATGTTTTGAACATTTCCTATATCAAAAGTTGATCGGTTCAGGCACATTATCTAAAAGCATTGACGTTCTAAATCAAACTACAGTTCCTAGTATACAGAACACATATAAGAGGAAGAGTTCAGAAATGAACGAATCTTTCTTGAGGCATTGTAGACTAGGTCATATCAATGCGACCCGACTGGCTGAAGTTACATTTTAGATGCATATTTAAATCAGTTTGAATTTACATCTTGTGAAACTTGCCAGTCTTGTCACAAAGATAAGATGACCATAGCTCTGTTTATTTGAAAACAGAGAAAGAGTTGGTAAACTCTTGGGACTGATACATAATGATGTATGTAAGGTCTCCTGTCTACACATGCCAAGACCGGTTCTTTGTACTTCATTACATTCTCTGATAATCTCTCAAGATTCAGTCATATGTTCCTGTTGAAACATAAGTCCGGAGCTTTTGAGATATTCACAGAATATAAGTTAGAAGTAAAGAACCAAAAACCGGGTATAAGTATTATGTCCTATGATAAGATCATGGAGGAGAATACTTGTGCATGGAATCCTTGGACTATTCTAAAAGAAAATGAGATTCTCTCTCAGTATTACTCCTCTGAATACACCACAGCACAACGGTGTATCAGGGCGGAGCAATCGCACCGTATTAGATATGGTGTACTCTATGATGAGTACTACTGAGTTACCTATTTCCTTTTGGGGTTATGCACTTGAGAAGCTGCATACCTATTGAATTAGGTTCGAATCAAATCAGAGCCTACCACTCCATATGAGATATGGTATGGGAAGAACCTATCTCTTAAGCGAGTTAAGATTTGGGGTTGTCCGGCCTATGTCTGAAAGCAAAATCCGGACAAGATCGAGGAAAAGTCAGTTCTGTAGAACTGGAAAGGTTCCAGCTATACAAAACTGCAGCTGATGATTTGACAAAACCAAAGGATTCAATAGTCCCCGACGAACCTCGGCCTCTCCGCCGATCTAGTAGGGTTCCTCACCTGCCTGAGAGATACTTCGGTTTCTCGATGACAGTGGGAGCGAGGATTGCATCATGAGATAATGACCCAACTAGATTCGAGCAGGTCATCAAGAGTAGGGACTCTGTAAGAATGGCTGGATGCTTAGCGATCTGAGATGGAATCCATGTACACCAACAAAGTATGGACTTTGGTTGCTATATCTGAAGGGTTAAATCCCCATCAGGAGCAAGTATATCTTGAGAAGATTACTTGGTGTAGATGGAAAAGTTGAGACTTTCAAAGCTAGACTTGTTGAAGGTTTTTTCGTCATCGACCAGGCGTGGATAATGATGAAAGCTTTTCCAAGTGACTATGCTTAAGTCCATCCAGATCCTACTTAACATTGTTACATACCATGACTACGATATCTGGTTGTTGGGTGCCCGGACTGCTTTTCTAAATACTGATTTAGAAGAGAACGTCTATAAGAACACAACCAGAGGGCTTCGTAAATAGTGGGAGCAGCGGAAACGTGTGCAAGTTGCTTTACAGGATAAAGCAGGCATCGCGGAGTTGGAACATCTGTTTTGATGTGGTAGTCAAAGAGTTTGACTTCATCAAAATGGTAGATGAACCTTGTATGTACAAAAGGGTAGTATGGAGTATGGTAATGATCCTCGTAGAGTACGTGGATGACATACTCTTGATAGGAAAGGAGTTTCCTATGCTACGATCGGTCGATCTCCTCTTATCACATAGATTCTCCATATAGGGTCAAAGCGATACCTCCTAAATCCTAGGTTTTGGATCTATGAGATAGATCTAAATGGATGTTAGGATTCTCACTAGTTATAGTGAGATGGTATCAGTTGATCCTGGGGAGAATCACTGGAAAGGTTCCTGGGTGATAAGGACGACTGAATGTCAGTCGCAGGAATTTTCTTTACCCTCAGTGAAGGGACGGTATGTTGGAAGAGTTCCAAGCTAGATACCGTGGCAGACTAGACGATAAAGGCTGGTAACATCGCTATTAAAGATACTGCCATAGAGGCTGTTTGGGTGTACATTGGTTCATAAAATGAACTAGGTTCCTGCCATTGTATGACAATGGAAGTGTGGCTTTGGCCCAGGAACCCCGATCCCATCAGTGACCCAGACATATTCTGATGAAGCATCACCTGATCATGGAGATAGTTGATCTCCAGGATGATTGAGGTAAGGAGAGTAGAATCAGAGGACAACACAGCGGATCCACTCACGAAGGTCATTTCCCAAAGAGAGACTTATATGGGATGGTTGAGTATTAGATACTACAACCACTGCTACAGATGGCCCTAGTGCAAGTGGGAGATTGTTAGTTATATATATGCCCTAGAGGCCATTACTGTACATTGGATGTATATAGTAGTGGATGCTGGGACATATATAGGTAGGACTTTCTTGCTCGACATGATAGTATGCTATCTGGTTGCTCTTTATCTTAACATGTACAGTTTCTGTCTCTCTGATTACATGTTGATAAAGCCCTTAGGATGTGTACTCGACTTCCAGGACTATGATGAAGATCATACTAGTGGGGCCTGGGTAGTCAATGAGTACATCCTTCATTGTTCCTAGTCGTGGGAATATCGAGACGGGGCATCGATATTCCAGAGTAGACTAGCGTATATCTTCTCGACCCATGTGATGGGCGATGGATGATCCCATATCCATTGGTGTTTGACATCGGAGATGGTATGCGGGTGCTCAGTGGAGACTGGGTACACTGAACGGACTCGCCGAGAACTCCCAGATGGTATTATACCTCACGTCAGATGGCAGTTCTCTGATGACACTGGTACAGCTTAGTCTGTTGACCCGAGATCGTCATAGAGTCTTGTGTGTCTCCCACTGTGCTTTGATTTCCACCCTACCACGGCTCTACAGAGTCGTGCAAACAGGTGGGTTTTGGGTACAGTCCCGATTCACATGGAGGCAATGAGCGATAGGAGGGGATTCGTCTCTCCCGGTATTGGGGGTTGATGTTGCGCTATGCTCGACTGGCCATAACAGGAAATCCCTGGCCAGGGTTGCAGTGATATACTGGTAAGAGTTATCAGTAGTTTCACGAATGTTATGGACCTTACGTCGGCATGACATATCAAGCTATTGGGGTCTGATGTTTACCACCCCTAGGCGAGATATGCGACATATCAGACGAACAGACCGGACTGTACGGTAAGTGTTACTGGTTGGATTCACAGGAGTGTGAGCGGGCTTGCTCGTCGATCTTCTGATCGCTCAATACCCGGGTGGCCGTTACGTTTGGCAGACTGCTTGCGGCTTGTGGGTGTTTGATATGATCATCACCTGCTGCCGGCGTATTGACGAGTCTTTAGAGTCCTACACAGAGGTTTCCTGGCTCAAGCGAAACGAAAAAGGATGCGCATATGAGATATGTGCGGGACCGAGAATAATGCGTGTATGTGATACCGTATTCTATTCTCGCGATGAATGTATCGATTGGTTGTATGCGATATAACCTAGTTATCGAATCGAGGATTGATTCGATAAGCCGATACATTGGATATTAGTCGGTCACATGTGATATGACCGGATCGTTAAATCAAGTGTTGATTTAATGATTTAATATATAATTATATATTTGATATATTACTTTACATTAACTAGTATTTGTTCACTGAAAATGGATTTTCTCACTTGATGTGCACATTGTATATGTGATATATTTTTTGTGCACTTGATTGTATCATGTTTGATGATACATGAATGATAGGGTGTATGTTTAGATTAAACCATGGTTATGTAATGGTTAGGGTTTTCATTTTCTTAACTATTTCTTTTATTTATTTATTCATCTTTGAAAGATAAATAGAATGGTGGCTTATTTTGTTTCTTTCATGAAGCTTCATGAAGTGTTGAAAGCTTGACCATTTTGTTTGTTTACTTAACCCTAACCATTCAACCTAACTATAGTTTATTCTCTACACCTAACTTGGTTGCTATATGATAAGTATTCATTTTATTTTCTATTTTAAGATATACTTATCATATTCTTTTTCTTCTTCTTCTTCAACAAGAAGAAAACTTGCAACCATTAATGGTTACTTGAGAAAAAGAGTGAGAAATCCAATTCTAAAGTGAACCCGCTTCCTATTTCTTCATCCTCTACCACTTGCCAAGTAGTATAGGGTGTTTTCTTCACAAGTTTCATGACTTGGTGAAGTTGGAGCTTGATCTTGAGTTGCCTCGACGTAGATCATCTTCGGCATCGAAGTCGGCGACCTAGCCCGATCTTTTCTCCGATGAAACCACCGCAAGAGTCTAGGATTCCGATTGGTACAGCGGAGGGACGTCTACGCGGAGCTATGGAGGTGGAGAACCGGATCTACAAAGGTTGTAGTCACTTTCCTTTAGCAATAAAGTCGTTTACTTGCTTGCATCACCTATACTTCTAGTTAACGATCCGTATTAGGGTTTGTAGGCACATGAAAAAATTTGAATTGGCCATGTTTGATCTGTTGTGAGACTTCATTAGTGTGCCTAGGAACCGTACAAGAACTGCCCCGGGTCTTATGGGCCCTGCGCACGTCAAAAAAGACTCACATCGGGGAGACCCCCTTCAGCCTCTGTTACGGGACCGAAGCGATGGTCCCAGCGGAGATCGGGCTACCTAGTCACCGGGTCGAGCACTTCGACGATGACACAAACACCTCGGCGTTATGGACCAACCTTGACATCATGTTGGAAAAGAGGGATCGGGCTCAGATTAGAGTTGCCGCCTATCAACAACAAACGGCCCGATACTACAACGCTCGGGTCAAACACCGCTACTTCAAGACCGGGGACCTGGTCCTGCGACGGAACGAGTTCACCGACCAGGGCAGGCTTCACAAGTTCTCCCCGAAGTGGGAGGGTCCCTTCCTCGTCTCTGAGGCACTCCCCGGCGGAGCCTACCGCCTACAAGACGCGGACGGACGAATGCTTCCGCGGCCTTACAACGCTGAGAAGCTCAAGCTATACCAGTGAGGTCGAAGCCAGCGGGTATATACCCGCCCTCTTTTTCCCTTTCACAAAGATGGTGTATAGCGTTCTCTAAAAATTCCTGTCCATACGAATAAAGAAACGGCGAATCATTCCGAACAGAGTCCTATCTTTACACTCTAAGGCCCTCGCCAAGAGGAGGCCGTGCAACCCACTACCCGGGTATCCTTAGCGGGCTTTCGGCAGCCCCCTGACGCTAAGGACCCAAAAAGCCCTCTCAGAGGAAGTCGAGCACGAGAATCCCTCGCTTGGCTATCCCAAGCAGGCAGCTTCCCTGCCGCAACGTCGGGGATCAAAAAGCCCTCCCAGAGGTAGCCGACAGTCGAGCCCGAGGATCCCTCGCTCGGCTATCCTTCAGGACAAAAGCCCTCGCCAAGAGGCACCGGACAGTAACCCTGCCCGGTCAAGGGTCCTTGGTAGGCTTCTACAGCCCCTCCCGCGCTAAGGACCAAAGTCCTCCCAGAGGCAGTCGAGTTCTTTCTCGGCTATCCCCGACTGGTAGCTTCCTACCACAACCGATAGGGATCAAAGTCCTCACCAAGAGGCACTGGGCAGTAACCCTGCTCGGTCCCCGTCGTGAAGGATCAAAGCCCTCGCAAGAGGCAATCGAGCAGCTACACTGCTCGGTCATCTCCGGCTGGTAGCTCCCTACCCATGACGCTAGGGATCGAAGCCCTCGCAAGAGGCATCCGAGCGGCTGCCCCGCTCGGCCATCCCAGGCTGGTAGTTGCCTACCCGTGACGCCAGAGATCAAAGCCTTCGCCAAGAGACAACCACGCAGCGTCACTGCCCGGTCATCCTTTGTGGGCTTCCTACAGCCCCTCCAACACTAAGGATCCAAGCCTTCACCAGAGGCAACCGAGCAGCTACCATGCTCATGTCATCTCCGGCTGGTAGCTCCCTACCCATGACGCTGAGGATCGAAGCCCTCGCGAGAGGCATCCGAGCGGCTTCCCCACCCGGTCATACCAATATGGTAGTTGCCTACCCGCGATGCCAGAGATCAAAGCCCTCGCAAAGAGGAGACCGCGCGGCTTCACCGCCCGGTTACCTTTGGCGGGCTTCTTACAGCCCCACCAACGCTGAGGATCCAAGGCCCCAAAAAGGGGCAACAAGTCCATCGAAGTCTAAGCGATCCCCCCTCGGCTCCGGGGCCATGGAGATGCCTCCTCGGCAGCGCTTGGCAAGTGATCAAAATCAACCCGACGAACGATCGCTAGACAGATAGCTGACCCAACAGTGCAGGAAGAAATATTTTACAAACATTCTTCACACACAGAGGATGAAATGTAAACCGACGAAACAAGAATTTTCTTTTATTACCAAAGGCAAAGTTTTTACAAAGGGTGTTCTGGGGCTCCCCGGCCCTACAAACCGCCCGGAGGCTTACTTCGATCCCCTCATCGCTGGCATCACGGCCTGCCAGGGGCTTTACCACCGGAGATTTCGCCACCAGGGGCGCGCCCTACTCCCCTCGCCATATTCCACCGGAGGCCTCGCCACTGTAAGCGGAACCTGAGCGCGGAGCTCGCCTTCGTCGAACTCGGGAAGCTGCTCCTTCACGGCGTCCAGGGCCTTGTTCCACGCGACGGCAGAATACTCCCCGAGCTCGGTGTAAAACTTCTCTGACGCCTTATAATCGGCCACAGCTTTCTTAGCCCGAGCCTCGGCAACCTGGGCCTCCAGAAGCACCGCCTCAGCATCTCCCCTGCTGGCATCCCTCTCTTTTTCCATGGTCGCGAAGCGTTCGGCCAGATCTGCCAGCTTCCTATCGGCGACCCGGAGGGACGCACTCAGGCGACGATGGACACCCCGATTCGCTGAATTGGCAAGTTACGCAGCCTCCGCCTGGGCCGCCAGGGCGTCGACCCTTGCCCTCTCCAGGCGCAGGTCACGCCGCAAAACCTCGATCTCCGAAGGAAATGCTTCTACTGGACTCGGGGCGTGGAATGCCCCCTCGGCCTCCATATGAGCGGCAAGAGCGCAGTGTTGAAGGACCTGACGGAAAGCCGATAAGAAACCAGGAGGCCCCCGAGCCAAAGATGTTAGTTATATGTATGCCCTAGAGGCCATTACTGTACATACGATATATATTGTAGTGGATGCTGGGACATATATAGGGAGGACTTTCTTGCTCGACATGATAGTATGCTATCTGGTTGTACTTTATCTTAACATGTACTCTGATTGTTCTATGTTACATGTTGATAAAGCCCTTAGGATATGTACTCGACTATTGGGACTATGATGAGATCATGCTAGTGGGGCCACGGTAGTCGACGAGTACATCCTATAACTGTTCCTAGTCGAGGGTGTATCGAGACAGGGCATCGATACACCAGAGTAGACCAGCGTATACGCATCTTGACCCATATAATGGGCGGTGGATGATCCTATATCCATCGGTGTTTGACATCAAGGATAGTGTACGGGTGCTCAGTGGAGACTGGGTACACTGGACGGACTCGCCGAGAACTCCCAGATGGTATTATACCTCACGTCAGATGGCAGTTCTCCGGTGACACTGGTATAGAGTAGTCTGTTGACCCGAGATCGTCATAGAGTCTTGTGTGATTCCCACTGTGCTTTAATTTCCATCATACCACGTCCAAGAGGGCGTGCAAAAAGGTGGCTTTTGGGTATAGTCCCGAATCACATGGAGGCAATGAGCGATAGGAGGGGATTCGTCTCTCCCGGTATAGGGAGTTGATGTTGTGCTGTGTTTGATTGGCTATAACCTGAAATCCCTGGCCAGGGTTGCTGAGATTTACTGGTAAGTGTTACCAGTAGTTTCTCGAACTGTTATAGACCTCATATCGACACGACTTATCGAGCTACTGGGGTCTGACGTTTACCACCCCTAGGCGAGATATGCGACATATCAGACGACGAGACCGGACTGTACGGGAGTGTTACTGTTTGGATTCACAGGAGAATGTACAGGCTTGCTTGTTGATCTTCTGAGCGCTCAATACCTGGGTGGCTGTTACGTTTAGCTGACCGCTTGCAGCTTGTGGGTGTTTGATATGATCATCACCTACTGCCGGCGTATTGACGATTCTTTAGAGTCCTACACAGAGGTTTCTTGACTCAGGCAAAACGGAGTAGGAGCACATATGTGATATGTGCGGGACCGAGGATAATGCGATATGTGATACCGTATTGGATTCTCGCGATATGAGATATCGGCCGGGTATAAGTGGTATAGCCGGGTCATCGTATTAGTCGGTTATATGCGATATAGCCGGATTGTCGGATCAAGTGTTGATTCGATAATTTAATGTATAATAATATATATGATATATTAAATTACATTAACTAATATTTGCTCACTAAAAGATTCTTTTTCTCACTCGGGTAATACATTGATATATATGCGACATATGTTAATTGTATTATTTTATTTGGTTACAATAAATATTATATATGTGATATATAATATTGTAACATGATATGATAACTAATGCAACATGTTTAGTAGAGATTAAACAAGATTAGGGTTTGATTTAGGTTAATGCTTTCTAGATGATTCTAGAAGGTTTAGTTTTGTTTTGTGAAAGATATTTTGTTATGACTCATTCCTTGACCTAACCCAAACCCTAGCCCTAGTTAATTCTTTACATGGGTTTAGTTGACCATGGTTGCATTATTCATCATATTTATCTTTTCATTATTCATCACAAAAGGAATTCATATTATTCATCTTCTTCTTCCTTCTTCTTTCTTTCATGAAAAAGCTTACTAGCTTTTTCCAAGTGATGAATGAGTGTGAGAAAAAGATAATAAAAGAGAGCAAAAATCCTGCTTCATCATCCTCATCTATCCTTGCCATTTAGATGAGGGTGTTCACTTCATATTATGAGTGTTAGCTTGTGTTAACGAAACTTCAAAGTAGATCATCTTTGTATCGAAGATCGGAAGCAAGACTGCATCTTTCTCTTCGTGGAACCTCTCGAGAGTCCGGAACATGATGATCGCAACGACAGGACTTCAACACGGAGCTTTAGAAGTGAAGGACTGGATCTACAAAGGCTGTAATCCCTCTCACTTAGTGTTAAAGTGTTTAACATGTTAGTTTTCGCCTAATCTCTAGTTTAAAGATCCGGCTTCGGGTTGTTCGGCACGGCTAATTTTTAATCGGGCATGGTTGATGCCTCGTAGACCCTTGTGAGCGTGCCCAGCAACCCTACAGTGGTATCAGAGCCAAGCTAGCGCTTTAGGCGAAGTCTGAGCGAAGTTTAAAGTCCGATCGAACCCGGAAACCCCGATGTTTACCCCTCTCTGGATAATTTTCAAAAAGTTGATTTTTTATGAATTAAAAATGCTCAGAAAAATAAGCAGGAAAAACTAAGAATTACTGTGAAGTACGGCCCACTAATTCGCTCAAATGACCGCGGAACCGCGGCGAAACCAAGGGTTTGGCGGCAGTTCCGCGGCCAAAATTATGAATTAGTCCCTGGAATTTCATATATTTATTCTTAGGTCCTTTCTTGGCAATTTTTTCTGGGAAATTTTTAATTCCACTCAAGTGTTGAGTTTTCTAGGGTTGTATTGAGGACTCGTTGATTCGATCGGATAATTTAACTTTGTTTAGTTTGTCAGGGTAATTTTTAGAAACTGTTAAAAAGTTCGACCGGATATCAATAACTCACTTTTTCCCCAGTCGGAAATTTTTTCAAAAGTTGGATTTTTTTCTTGAGTTTAAGAACGTTCTAAGTCGTGCAAGTAACGCGGTGGACCCTCTAGAAGACAACAAACCTTAACTCGATTATGTGACCGTCTTGAACTGCCTCTGAACCTTAGGGTTTGTGGCAGTACGGCGTGCCACATGTGAGGCGTTGGCTTGACCCTGCTACGGCTGGACCATTGGTACTGTGGCATGTGATGGATGTTTTTAAACTGATTTCAAGTGTTGAGATATATTGGGGAAATCTTGGGTGTTTGATTATTCGATCGGAAAGTTTAACATTGTCTATTTATCTGGAATGTGATACAATATTTGGAATCCACAGGTAGTTATGAGATAACTAATTTGAATGTTATAAATCTAGCAGTTCAGTCTCAGATGATCGGTTGCCACGGAATTTTGATGTGATCAAAAGTCCGTCGCAATCACGTAGCGTACGCGGATACTCGCCGGGTAAACTTAATAAACAGCCATGCCCTAAAGCCCTGACCAAGTGACTGTAGGAGAACCCCATCGCCAAAAGCATCCGTTCGGGTGCTTGCGGCAGCGGTGTTCCACCTTAGTGCACTTCGTCGACGGCATCCGGGGGTGCGGCCGTCTACTAAAGTTTGCGACGAGCATTCGATCAGGATGTCGGGAATCTTGTTGAATTTCCCGACTTGATATTGAAAAGTGTTTTCGATAAAGAGACTAAAATGCGGGGTTTATAATTGTTAGGCATGCGATGTCTAAGGAATTCATTTGGTTAGGCATGCGATGTCTAAGAGGTTGCGGATTCCAACTGTTGTAGTTTTACACTTTCTTTTCTGTGACCGTAAGTGTAGTATGTGGTGTATCGCCGGCTTCGTTGCTATACATCAACGACAATCGGGATACGCATACTTGCTTACGTTGATGATATGAGATATTATGTGTTGCTGTGATATGTTGTATTGGATCGTCGCGTTTGAATAGCCGGGGGTTTTATGTGAGATGAGAGTTTTTCTTTTTCATTCATGTAAAATTCATTTGTATGTAATATTCTTTTATTGGGGCACTTCCGGGCTGAGGATGATGTCACCATTGTATATTATTTACTTTTCCGCATTAGGTAGACCCAAGGCGAGGAGCACAAGTAACCGGGTTCTAGGGTCAGTGGGAGACCATCTCGAGGAGTCGAGACCGGGTTTCCTAACCCTAAAATTGGCAGTGTTGCTTGCCGCTCTCATAGGGGTCTAGGGATGTGGGTTTGGCTATTCATCGCGATCGTGGAATCCGTGTTTTATACAGGCTCGTATTGAAAACACGGACATCCTAGTATATCCAATATTTCATATATGTTCTTCTGCTGCAATGTTCTGTGATGAGATCATATTACTGCCTGAGATGAATGTTTATATTATATATATGAGATATATGTTTTATTGCAGATTTCGTTTCAAATGTGATGCTTGTGAAGCATAATAAAATGGGACATCATTAATGAGATTAATGAAACTAAAAGAAACCAAAAGATGTTGTAGAAACTTGTTTAAAAACTGGTAGCTCTAGTTCTTGCTTTGCATAGCGGTGTTCCTTATAGAACATCCAGCACCTTATTCGATAAGGAAAGAGCCGAGATCCCTTCACCGGGAGTGACCTCTTTAGTGAAACTAGCAGATGCTACAAACTCGGTTTGTCTTTTGATTGCTTCTATAGTTCTTGCTTTGCACAGCGGTATATATGATATATCCTGCACCTTATTCGATGAGGAAAGGGCCGACGATCCCTTCACCGGGAGTGACCCCTTTAGCAAAACTAGAAAAGCCTAAAAAACATTCCATTTAAAATCACTCGATTCTACAATGATATCAAGTTCATTACGTAAAGAGTTTTCTTAAAAACCTGTCGTAGCCCTCCGTCATTTCAGATAAGTACTACTTAGTGTTCGTGCCGCAGTAGTTTGGCATGCGTCAAGGCGTAGTGTACGGTAGCTAACTAGTGCTTATCTGCTAGCATACGATGCGAATGGATTAGGGTATTTGTACGGCGTTGTTTGGCATGCGTCAAGGGTCGTGCAGGTGGGTTTAATTCAATCAAGAAATATACGGGTTGAACTTGACTAGCGGACTATGGGTTGTTTGGCATGCGTCAAGGTCATAGCACGCTAGGGGCAAAATATTATTGGGAATTTCAAGTGTTGAAATTTGCAATGAGATTGCATACCTTATATGAGATAGTTGGATCCCGATACCCGCTGCGAGTAAGAGTTACTCCTGGGAGAGTTTTACACATTACAATTAGCCGATCAAGTAGGTGTCTAGAAAGGTGTTAACGGAGTTACGCCTCTGGGAGAACGAGATTTACTTTAATTAGGTCCGTGCGAAAGCACGGGGAACCTCCCTCAAAGTACCGACACTGGCCTGGCTGAAAGATTGGCAAACTTGTAGGGTGTAATTAATCCCGGCTAGTCTTTCCTTTTAGGGTTTGAAGGAAGATTTGATAAAAACAGTGGGAGACATCCTGATTAGATATATTAAATAACCAATCTGATCTTGCAAGAGCGCACGCAGAGTGTTTTCTTCTATCTCTCTCCAGGTAGCGACCATGTCACACCTTAATCAAGATAATAATACGGATATATTGACCGAACCTGCTTATTTTACTGTGCTGGGAACGTTGGTCCCGCTCCAACTTATAATTGTTATAAGACAGAGCAGGAAATTGGGGATTACCAGAATTCCCGTGCCGCCCAAACGAAGAAAGTGCATACCGATGCATCATCTTCGGGTGTGTTCATTACAGAGAACTGTTTCTCAAATATCCTCTACGTCCTGGGAATTTGATACCGAATCAGGATCCCAGATATGTAATCTGTTAGATGGGCTACAGAAAGGTAAAGAACTGAGAACGGGTGATAAGTTTCATGAGACAGAAAACGGTGCAAGTGTTGCAGCCAAGTCTGTTGGTCACTATCACCCTGTATTACCAGAATACATTGATTCTGAACAAATGCTATTAGATACCGAACCTGATATACAACATCATATCAGTCTCTTTATTAATAAAGAAGGATATAATTTTGTATTGTTGGATAATGTTTTGAACATTTCCTATATCAAGAGTTGATCGGATCAGGCATGTTATCTAAAAGCATAGACGTTCTAAATCAAACTACAGTTCTTAGTATAAAGAACAAACACGAGAGGAAGAGTTCAGAAATGAACGAATCCTTCTTAAGGCATTGTAGACTAGGTCATATCAATGTGACCCGACTAGCTAAGTTACATTTTAGATGCATATTTAAATCTGTTTGAATTTACATCTTGTGAAACTTGCCGGTCATGTCACAAAGATAAGATGACCATAGCTCTGTTTATTGGAAACAGAGAAAGAGTTAGTGAACTCTTGGGATTGATACATGCTGATGTATGAAAGTCTCCCGTCTACACATGCCAAGACCGGTTCTTTGTGCTTCATTACATTCTCTGATGATCTCTCAAGATTCAGACATAGGTTCCTGTTGAAACACAAGTCCGGTGTACCCGTAAATATATTGAAACTAAATGATAAGCATGTCCCACCTGTCTGATTTTGAATAATATATTGATATAATAGTATGGTCAGTTAACATGGGTTTAGTTGACCATGGTTGCATTATTCATCATATTTATCTTTTCATTATTCATCACAAAAGGAATTCATATTACTCATCTTCTTCTTCCTTCTTCTTTCTTTCATGAAAAAGCTTACTAGCTTTTTCCAAGTGATGAATGAGTGTGAGAAAAAGATAATAAAAGAGAGCAAAAATCCTGCTTCATCATCCTCATCTATCCTTGCCATTTAGATGAGGGTGTTCACTTCGTATTATGAGTGTTAGCTTGTGTTAACGAAACTTCAAGGTAGACCATCTTTGTATCGAAGATCGGAAGTAAGACTGCATCTTTCTCTTCGTGGAACCTCTCGAGAGTCCGGAACACGATGATCGCAGCGAAGGGACTTCAACACGGAGCTTTATAAGTGAAGGACCGGATCTACAAAGGTTGTAATCCCTCTCACTTAGTGTTAAAGTGTTTAACATGTTAGTTTTCTCCTAATCTCTAGTTTAAAGATCCGGCTTCGGGTTGTTCGGCACGACTAATTTTTAATCGGGCATGGTTGATGCCTCGTAGACCCTTGTGAGCGTGCCCAGCAACCATACAAAAAAAAGGTATACCAGAAAAACTACACATAGAAGGGTTCGTACCTGGACCGCCCCCTAGGCCATGGCCTCCAATTGAGCCCTCAGGGAGCCATGCGGAAGCTTTCCCCCAGCTGACTCCTCCATCCCGGCGAGCAGGCCAGCGGCAACGGAAAGCACAGACGGAACCGTGAAGATTGTGCCCCCCTCCTGTACGGAAATTCCCTCAGGGACCGTCGACGACGACGCGCGAGAAATCGTCCTCTTCCTCTTGAGAGGGGGCATGTCCTCGCCCTCCCCCTATCCCCCGTCTGGAGCTCGGATAACTGTGGACGTCTCTGGTTGCCGCCGGAGAAACCACCAGGAGCCATCAACGAAGCAGACGGCCCTATCGCCGGCAGAGGATCCGGCGCCGGGCATGAGCCAGCCAAGGGCTCGGCCGCGCCACTAGCCTCCTTCTAGCGCTGGCAGCCCAAAGAGTGGGAGCGAACCATGTATTCAAAAAGGAGAAAAACGCCGATGTAACACCTTAGGATGTGTTTTGTGGCTAATTATATTTAAATAAAGGGTTTTTAATAAAAAGCATACCAAATTGAGTTTCAAATATTTTTCCATGTTTAATAAATATTTTTCAAGAATTTTACTAGGCTAGCACACACATGTGCATGTAAACTAGGGTTTAATACGAGGTAATACCATGATTAGCAACCATGGTGGGTTTAATCATGGGGATTAAGTTTTTTGGGTCTTAATTAAGTTTATTTGGTTAATGAATGGTTGCTTTAATTTGAATTTCCTTTTGGAGTGTTGACTTGGTGAGAATGAGAGAGAGAGAATGCATCATGGCAAAAGCCATGCTTGCATTTAATGAAGAGAGAGAGTGGAGGGGTTGACCTTGGGGAGTATCATTTCTTTCCTCTCATTCTTGTGTTGTTTTCTCTCAACCTCTCACTCATACATTCACACACACACACACCCCTCACAGTAGCAGCAGCAGCAAACACAACAGCAGCAGCAAACACAACAGCAGCAGCAGCAACTCCAGCCTCAGCAACAGCAGCTCAGGCAACAACAACAGCAGCTACAGGCAGCAGCAGCAGCTCCAGGCAGCAGCAACAGCACCCCAGCAGCTCCATTCCCTCTTCTTCTTCTCCTTCTACTTGCTTGTGAGATTCCTTGAGGGTATAACCTCTAAACTTATTCCTACTTTCACTTAATTGTGTAGTTAGCTTCGATTAGCGATAGTTTTGTGTATTTAGTGCTTTATGTGGTGATTAGGGGGAAACTTGACCAAGTGATGTATGAACTGGTTTTAGTAAGTTGATGGAGTGTTGTTAGGGCCATGTTAACCTAGTTTAGCCCCCAATTTCACTAAAATACCACCAGATCCCAATTTGATGCAAATTCATCGTTTTTAAGCAAATTTTGACTTTCTGTAAACTGCTATCGATCCAGTGAGTTCAGAATAATTTTGAGATGACTGCAGTATAGTTTCTAGGTGCTGATTCCCCAGGTAGAACCCGACCCCCATACGACTTGTGCAGGCCGCCGAAAAATTGATTCTGGCCGCAAATTGCTGCCAGATGGGGAGGGAATGGGTTGGGGTTTGTCTCTTTTGGTGTCTGCTGCAACCCTTCGACTCATGGAACTATATACCTATTTCTCGTATTTTAAACCTTCGCGACACGCGTAATACGTGTGTGGATTTGGGGTTTCTGCGTATCGCGACGCGTCGGGGTAGTTTCAGCCGCGTAATCACACGTTTTAGCGTATCGCGCACACGCGCGCTTGGTTTGCGACGCGGGTTTCTAGCTTGACCTTAATATCACGTTTTTGTGGATTTGAGCTTATATGTGATATATTGTGTGATTCTAGGTTCGCAGGCGAGTGAGACGGACGCTGCGAAGAAGGGGAAGCAAGTCGTCGGCTACACTTAGCGCGAGACTTCGGTGAGTAGATTTAATATCTATGGGGATATCGCCCGCATGGCGTTATGCGTCAGGGCTGAAAGGACCTTATAGTTATATGTTGCATCTACCCCATTGACTGTCATTGAATGCTGCATTCCCTGCTATATGAAGTAAACATAGAATTGATAGAGCACCGCACTATTACTAACGGTTCATATTGCACGAGCACTAATCTGCATGTTACACACACACCGTTAGTAATTGCCATGACACACTCACTGTAGAACTGCCATGATTATATTGCTGTAGTTCATTTCACATATCATAGAAATTGGGAGCCGCATGATGTCTTTAAAAACGGAAACTATTTTTAAAAGCGGTTTCCCCTTGTACCTATATTATGGCTTGATGTACATAGCACATCGCATTTGATTTACTTCTTGGTGTTGGATTTTCATGTGATTTCTGGTTTTGAGGACCGTGGGATTATTTAAGAAAAGATGCACTATTTGAAAACCCGGTTCCTCGTGATACGATATTTTGGTGCGTCCACCATGTAAGTGCACGTCGGCGCCCCGGCCTCCATCCCGAGGCCAAAATGCGGAAGCGGTGATAAACTTTAATTTTGCGAACTTAGCAAACCGGCACCACCGCGCACTAAAACCCGGATCGAACCATTAACTAGTCCTAGCTAACTACAAGATAGGGAATAGAGATATACCGACTGATCCAAGTCCTCCGGTCTTCTCGTCGTCGTCCCGATCTCCTGCGGAAGCTCCGGTCTCCACCTCGTCGCCGGAAGTGCACCACATCGCCTACTTCTTTTATGGGCTCCCACCTCAATGCCGAGGCAACTCGGGCACGAAGATGGCTAGTCGACGTACCCAAGGTTTGCTGTAGAATGTGTAGTGCTCATGTCTCACTTTGGGATTCATGGAGTTGCCTTTGGTGGAGGGATGAACTATGGAATTTGGAGATGGAACTTGTGGGAATTTTTCTTAGCACCATGAGAACCAAAAATGCCACACCAAAATGAATCAAATCCCCATCCAAAAGGAATGGCCGGCCCCTCCAATGTGAAGGGTGAGAATGGAGTGAAAGTCAAGGAAAAGTCAAGGGAGTGGGTGAGCTATCATGCAAGCATGAATAATGAGTGATGATTAAAACAATATCATCACAAACAAAAACCAACACTCCAAATCAACCATGATGACTCCAAATGGTCAAGCCATCATGAACAAACATGAAGTCAAGAAGTCAAGGTATGGTGCTAAAGTCATAACACAAGAATATGGAAAGAACCCTTCCACAAATACTTATTAGCAACAATGCAAATAAGCCCTCCTCCACCAAACTTCGGCCAATAAACGATACAAAGGAAATTGGCCGAAACGGAAAGAAAACTGGCAACTCCAGAAAACTGGTCCCGTAATAAATTACAGGAAAACCCCGATACTGTGCATACACACCCGCATTTGTATTCCGACCGAAATACAAATGCAATGAGACAAAATCTACACTGTACTATACTGATCCGACTTAAACCAAAACCGGCTAGTAAAATCCGTTCGATCCTGATCCGTGCAATACCGCACGTATCTGATCGAACCCTGCCATATAACCATACGGCCTTTAGTACAAACTGTCCGATCCTGATCCGTATAATACCGCACGTATCTGATCGGACCCTGCCATATCTCCATACGGCCTCTACAGCTTTTCGCCCGAAAGCTGAGTAACTGAATGTGCGGGACTCTAAAGACTCGTCAACACCTTGGTTGTGGATTTAACCACTAGCACGTCAGAGGTATAAGCCAATACGTAACGGGCTATCAGGTATTGACTAAAAGGGACGTCTGTGAGCGAACTCAGCCAGACAACCCTACTGAGCCTGCCAGTGACAATATCCGTACAGTCCGGTCCGTTCGTCTATGAGCATCGCATGACGGGCCTAGGGGGTTGGTAAAAGTCAGACCCCCAAAAGCGGTACAAGTCGTGTCGGAGTGTAGCCCAGAACACCCTGAGATACTACTGGAATACCTACCAGTAAATCTCCTTGCCTCGGCCGAGGGCTTCGTGTAATGGCTCTCCTAGACACAGCGCGACCTCACCCCCAATTCCGGGAGAGACGAACCCCTGAAGATGCGCTCACTGCCTCCATGTGGCTCGGGACTGTACCCAACTAAAACCTGTTTGCACGACTCCTTTGAGCCGTGGTAGGGTAGTAATCAAAGTACAGTGGGAACTCACACGAGAAAAATGACGATCTCCAGGTCGATGAACTAACCTGTACACATATCACCAGGGAACTGCCATCTGACGTCTGGTATATGACCAACTAGCATGTTCCCGGCGAGTCCTGTCCGGTGTACTCATAACCCAATGAGCACCTGTATACATCTTAGGTGAACGAACTGATACCAGTGGCTTGTGAGACCGGCCACCGCCCCTCGTCGGGGTCTCGAATGTACACACTAGTCTACTCTGGAGTATCGATGCCCTATCTCGAAACTCCCACGACTAGGGACCATTTAAGGATGTGCTTATAGACTACCAGCTCCCACGTATATGATCGCCCTCATACTGCTGGTGGTCAAGCAAGAATCCTAGGGGCTCTATCAACGTGCAATAGTGACCTGTCAGGTCACCTAAAGCTGTACACGATGATAAAGATAAACCAGATAGCATACTATCATCTCGAGTAAGACTGTCCTATCGGGATAGGTCATCCATCAATCATTGTAATCACGTGCCTGTGATCGAATAATTGAATCTGAGGGCACTATCTCCAACAATCTCCCACTTGCACTCAAGGCTAATTATTGCGATGTCGCATACTCACAGCACGTGTGATACCGAACACCCAACTCCTCTACTAGTCAGTCTCACAAAGCTCGCTTGCGAAACTATTGCGTTCGAGGAATAGCCTTAGTGAGTGGATCCGCCTTGATGTCTCTTTCTATGTCTCTCTATATCTCAAGTTCGTGGAGAAACCCATCTCCCGAAATGAGTAATACCTGTCTTAGAATGTGTCTGGATGTCTGATGGGACCTAGCTCATAAATGAACTCCAAATCCAAACTTCTTAGACTGTATCGTCAACTGAACTTAATCAGTATCCTGCGCCATGCCTGCCTCAGTATTGCCTTGGATCACCTATCCAAAATACTGCCCCTCGTCAGAGGGAAAACTATAACTCTGACAACCTCCTTGTCGTCCATGTCACCTTGGAAGCCTGGAATGATAACTGTCTCCCGAATGAGGTTGTCGTTATCATATCCCTAGAACATCCACTTATGTTCTAAAACTGCTTCCGACTGTTTCTTCAGGATTGGATCAATGTCAACTTATTGCATCTAGTGCAAGAACAACATCTGGTGTGGTACTTGACATCTCATGATTGACTTAATTGCCTAAGCAAGTGATCTGTCAATCATGCACATCCCTCTCTACTTTAGTCTGTAAGACACCTTTAGAGAGGGTGACTCCATCACCTGCAGGTACACTACCGTGCCAGGAGTCGTCTATTCTAAATACTCTTAGAATGCTGTCTAAGTACCCTTAATTGGGAAACCACCCAAATCTAGATCTAAAACCATAGATCTAGTAACCAGTATGTCTGATATAATATCCAAGTCCTGTGTGGAGAAACCACTGTGTGACGACCAAAGTATAACCAATTGTAGCGTAGGAATATCACTTCCTACTCTGTGTATGTCATCCATATACCATGACATCACACCCTACTACCTTCTCAACAGATCCATCCCCTATTCTGATGAAGTCAAACCTATGACTGTCACATCAGAAATTAATGATCTATCTCCGCTATATCTGCTTTAGTCTATAAATAGACATAAGCTACCTGTCCACCAATGCTTCCGCTGCTCCCACTGACTACGACAACCCTCTGGCAGAGTCATATACACGTACACTTCTAAAGCTAGTTTAGAACGACGCTATACTCATCCTCCTGCCGGGTCTCGCAGCCTGGAACAACAGCAATGGCAAGTGTGGGTAAACAAGAACCTCCCTGCCACCGTCCTTGAGGCTACCGGAGTACCTCTCGGGTGCCTGAGGTTACCCACCTTATCTGCGGAGTGGTCAATGGAATGTCAATCCAGATTGAATCTTTAGGTTCCTATGAAATCTTCAGTAATCATTTGTGGTTCTGGAATCACTTCCAGTTCTACCATACTCCCACTACTGTTTTCTGAAAAAATCCATTTTTAATAAAACTGTGGCGAGTATAGAACAATATCACTATTGATCTTCCAGATGGTAGAAAGTCAACCCTCGTCATAGCCTGGGTCAACCCACAAACAGCCATTACAGAAACGTGACTTGAGTTGTCCAGTGTCTGGTTTTAAGCATAAGCCAGACAACTCCCCGTACCTTAACATCGTTAAGATATGAACTGTTCTATATCCAATATAGAACCAGAGGCACTGATTTAATTGAACCATATTCAAATCATGCAGCTGTCTCCAGTGCATGTCTACTAAATGGAAAGAGGCCGATCAGCGTTACTCAACTTAGGAATGCTTCCAATTATGAATAACCTGAAAGAGAAGCAAGTTCTCTTAATCATTACTATCAACTGAATACCATACACAAGTATCTACATCTTCTATCACTTTGAAGAATCCCGATACTTGCAATATCTGGTTCTCTACTTTATTCAAATACCTACAACTTCTCAAAATTCAGACCCTGTGTTTCCACGAAACACTTGTCTAAAAACTAGAGAAGTCATAAGTAAACCGAATATAGTACGAGGACCAACCCCTCTGTCCTGATGGACCCTGGACAACATACAATACTCTGTATAAGTCCCTTGAGTCTGATAACTCATTCACTGTAAGTCGTAGGTTGAAAACTGTAGCTTTGGTTATGAAGAATTACACCGCTGTTCAATGCTCCTTACCTAATCATCCACTGATATAGGTAAATGTCGTAGACATAATTTCAAAAGGGTATATCTCACTCTATGAAAATAGACGTACAGATATATCGATTTGAAATTGGTGCATAACAACGGATATTCACAACCAAATATTTGCCGACCGGCAAACAGCCCAGGTGATTTCCTCAAATATCACCTATTACAACGAATACCGATATAATGAGGATGATCACCTAATTCCCACTAACCTACTCCCACTCATCATCTGTAAAAACATACAGATGTGAGAATCATATCTGGTAAATACATACCCTGGAGTAAGGACTAATTGGGAAATCAGTTTTCGTTTAACAGTACACAGTGAAACTGAAACATTGAAATGTTTCGATGGGGTATCCCGGTATTCCTAGTAATGCCTCTTCCAGATTCACGACTGTAACCGTATAATTCTTTGCCACCTCTCCAAATCCCTTCATATGTCTTTAGTCATTACCTTCTGCACACCCCTTTAGGCCAAATGGTTTTCTTCCTTCCCTATCGTTCGGCACCAGCCTATGGTTTAGAAGAAGACTATCCAATAAGCATAATGGGTGTACTGTCCTAATCCTAGGAACACTCGCAATGCGAGAGAAGGTGAAGATAAAAGACACCTGAATAAATCTTATTCCTATTTCTCCTGAACCAGAATCCATCTCCGAACAAGAACAAGTTCCTTTCGAGTTCGTATATAACCATACGATGGAGTATCCAATAAACTGTGGATCTTCGTAGTGATACGGAGTGTCCTGGAGAAATACAAAGGTGATTTAGGATTGGCGAAGAAATACTTGGTTTGGTCGTGAATATCAGTCGCAACTTACTTTGCCCTCTTACTAATCCCTTGCTTTGTCTTAACTCAATACCTTCTGTACACAATCGTTAGGCTAATTGGTTTTCTTCATTCCCTACCGGTCGGCACCAGCCTAAGGTTTGGAAGAAGACTATCCAATTTGCGTAATAGGTGTACTATCTCCTAAACCATGGAGTACTCACAACCTGAGATAAGGTAAAAGGAAAAGACAACTGAATAGTCCTATCCGTTTTCTCCAGAATCGGAAACCATCCTCGAATAAATTCCTTCGAGTTCGTATCTAACCATACGATGGTTTTGTCCAATGGAAGTGGACGTTCGTAGTAATACGGTGTGTCCTGGAGAAAAGGGTAAAAGTAGGAGTGGCAATGAGGTTTGCAACTCTGACAATCCAAAAACCAGTGTTTAAGAAGGTTCGGTCAACTTGGTCACTGAGTCATTGTCTTAGGGTCGGGTCAATGGTCGCTGCCAAAGAGAGAGAGAAAAGAAACACTCAGCGTGCACTCTAACCTAGATCAGAATGGTTACCAATTTATCTAATCTGGAAACCTCCCACTGTACCGTCAAATTCTCCTCCAAACCTGAAAGAAGAACTAGTCGGGGTCACCCGAGGAGTAAACTAACTCATCAGTGGGAATCGGGATCCAACTATCATCGCATGATAACATGACGGAATCTGCTCACGGTGTCACACTCCAGAAGGTATGCGCATATCTGGCAAGTTTCAGTTTCTTTAGAAACTCCCGATGTGATTTCTGCCCCATGCTCTTATGACCTTGGCGTGAGGTCAAAATATCATAAGTCACATGTCAAGTTCTTCCCATCATTATCCAGGTTAATTTGAATCCACCCGTACATACCCTTGACGTAGGCCAAAATAGTAGTACGACTGTCCCAAACCAACGCATCTATCTATGCAACAGATAAATACCCGGCAGCTACCAATCACTATGCCTTGGCGTGAGGTCAAAATACACAGCTTGAATACTACCGAATATTTAACTGAAATGATGGAGGGCTACGAATGGTTTCTGGCGAAAACCTTTAACGTAATGAACTTGATATCGTTGAAGGAACGGATAGCTTTTAAAATATAGTGATGAAAACCATTGCTAAAGAGGTCACTCCCGGTGAAGGGATCTCGGCTCTTTCCCCGTAGAATGGGGTGCAGGATATTCCAAATGAATACCACGATGCAAAGAAAAAAGTAATCGGCTATTGTGAAGTTAATGCCCTGACGCAAACTTCTATCCAAGGGGTCACTCCCGGTGAAGGGATCTCGGCCCTTGCCTCGTCGACTGAGGTGCTGGATATTCATAACCGAATATAACTGTGCAAAACAAAAGAGAACGTCCTTGCAATAATAGCTTTTTTGAAAAGTGTTCCAACAACATCAGATAAGGTTTGTTTTTAACTTGGATTGATCTGAATCAACGCAGTCCCATCAATTGATCACACCACAAAGAACGAAAATAATATGACGTATGTATATGCCATCCGCATTCGCCACTGGGTCCCGTCATTACCCGTTAGGTTAGCTAACTAACGACAGAGCGGGGACTGGACTAGCGCGGATGTAAAACATATACAACATCTACTAATATATATACCAATATATTATATTTCGCTCAAGGCGTGATAAAATGCAACATCACAGAAATGTACAGCATCACAGAAATGTACAGATATCTGGGATCCCCGGGTTTCACAGAGCCACTACTGAAACCCGACGTTCCCCTGGTCGTGTGGATAGCCTGTGCAATGAAATCCTAGACCCCTACGGGCGGGGCAAGTTACCCGCCAAAACCTGAAGCGAGGCAGCCCCCTTCAGTACCGTGAATGGACCACCCAGCACTTCACGGAATCCGGTAACTTGGGCACCCCTCCTGGGTCAACCTGTACCCCCTACGGGTGCGGCGAATAGCCCGCCAATTCCAGAGTGAAGCCCCCTCCATCTCAATGCCATGAGATGCGGGCCCGTTGCCCTCTGGAACCCGGCTATCCGTGCACCCCACCTTGGGGTGATCCTAGTACAGAATGTAAAATATACATACAACGGGTACATCGACCGCAACCTGGTCGTGCCCCAAAATAATAATACAATCAGGCAGTGACGGCAGTCCACATGTCGGACGCTCGCCCCGCAATATCAAATATACATAATACAACCACAACTGTACAAGCATTGCATCCAGGCTATCCCCCACGACCGATCCGCAACATCACAGCAAAAACAGAACATCAACGTGAAAGTCACGTTCGCAAATCCGTCTAACCGGGCTATAGCAGTTAGACAGGATTTACCGATCAAGTGACATTCACGGTCGCAGATATAATATAAATACTGTGAAATAATGTATTTAAAATATCCGATCAATCAAATTTTAACAAGTGGGCCCCAAAGCATTACTTTAGCACTCACAGAAATTCTGGGCCCAAGTTTAATATTCCAAAACCCCTATTTTCAGCCCAGAAAGATACTGTAGAAATTTGACACAGCGACATCAACAGAATGCGGCGGAACCGCGGCCCAAAGGGGTGTTTGGCCGCGGTTCCGTGCTCTTTCAGTCGAGTTAGTGTGTCGAATTTTTACAGAACTCTTAAAACTTCCAGTACATCACTTTTCTGCAACCTGAAAAAAATTTCGACTCCAAAAAATTTCAACAGAAAACTGATGTGAACAAAAACGCGGATTTTGGAATTTTGGTCGATCGGAAATGTAAACACATTAAACAAAGCTAGACTAAGTTAATGGCGAGTCTCTGATACCACTGTAAGTGCACGGCGGCGCCCCGGCCTCCATCCCGAGGCCAAAATGCGGAAGCGGTGATAAACTTTAATTTTGCGAACTTAGCAAACCGGCACCACCGCGCACTAAAACCCGGATCGAACCATTAACTAGTCCTAGCTAACTATAAGATAGGGAATAGAGATATACCGACTGATCCAAGTCCTCCGGTCTTCTCGTCGTCGTCCCGATCTCCTGCGGAAGCTCCGGTCTCCACCTCGTCGCCGGAAGTGCACCACATCACCTACTTCTTTTATGAGCTCCCACCTCAATGCCGAGGCAACTCGGGCATGAAGCTGGCTAGTCGACATGCCCAAGGTTTGCTGTAGAATGTGTAGTGCTCATGTCTCACTTTGGGATTCATGGAGTTGCCTTTGGTGGAGGGATGAACTATGGAATTTGGAGATGGAACTTGTGGGAATTTTTCTTAGCACCATGAGAACCAAAAATGCCACACCAAAATGAATCAAATCACCATCCAAAAGGAATGGCCGGCCCCTCCAATGTGAAGGGTGAGAATGGAGTGAAAGTCAAGGAAAAGTCAAGGGAGTGGGTGAGCTATCATGCAAGCATGAATAATGAGTGACGATTAAAACAATATCATCACAAACAAAAACCAACACTCCAAATCAACCATGATGACTCCAAATGGTCAAGCCATCATGAACAAACATGAAGTCAAGAAGTCAAGGTAAGGTGCTAAAGTCATAACACAAGAATATGCAAAGAACCCCTCCACAAATACTTATTTGCAACAATGCAAATAAGCCCTCCTCCACCAAACTTCGGCCAATGAACGATACAAAGGAAATTGGCCGAAACGGAAAGCAAACTGGCAACTCCAGAAAACTGGTCCCGTAATAAATTACAGGAAAACCCCGATACTGTGCATACACACCCGCATTTGTATTCCGACCGAAATACAAATGCAATGAGATAAAATCTACACTGTACTATACTAGGATCCGACTTAAACCAAAACCGGCTAGTAAAATCCGTTCGATCCTGATCCGTGCAATACCGCACGTATCTGATCGAACCCTGCCATATAACTATACGGCCTTTAGTACAAACTGTCCGATCCTGATCCGTACAATACCGCACGTATCTGATCGGACCCTGCCATATCTCCATACGGCCTCTACAGCTTTTCGCCCGAAAGCTGAGTAACTGAATGTGGGGGACTCTAAAGACTCGTCAACACCTTGGTTGTGGATTTAACCACTAGCACGTCAGAGGTATAAGCCAATACGTAACGGGCTACCAGGTATTGACTAAAAGGGACGTCTGTGAGCGAACTCAGCCAGACAACCCTACTGAGCCTGTCAGTGACAATATCCGTACAGTCCGGTCCGTTCGTCTATGAGCATCGTATGGCGGGCCTAGGGGGTTGGTGAAAGTCAGACCCCCAAAAGCGGTACAAGTCGTGTCGGAGTGTAGCCCAGAACACCCTGAGATACTACTGGAATACCTACCAGTAAATCTCCTTGCCTCGGCCGAGGGCTTCGTGTAATGGCTCTCCTAGACACAGTGCGACCTCACCCCCAATACCGGGAGAGACGAACCCCTGAAGATGCGCTCACTGCCTCCATGTGGCTCGGGACTGTACCCAACTAAAACCTGTTTGCACGACTCCTTTGAGCCATGGTAGGGTAGTAATCAAAGTACATTGGGAACTCACACGAGACAAATGACGATCTCCAGGTCGATGAACTAACCTGTACACATGTCACCAGGGAACTGCCATCTGACGTCTGGTATATGACCAACTAGTATGTTCCCGGCGAGTCCTGTCCGGTGTACTCATAACCCAATGAGCACCTGTATACATCTTAGGTAAACGAACTGACACCAGTGGCTTGTGAGACCGGCCACCGCCCCTCGTCGGGGTCTCGAATGTACACACTAGTCGACTCTGGAGTATCGATGCCCTATCTCGAAACTCCCACGACTAGGGACCATTTAAGGATATGCTTATAGACTACCAGCTCCCACGTATATGATCGCCCTCATACTGCTGGTGGTCAAGCAAGAATCCTAGGGGCTCTATCAACGTGCAATAGTGACCTGTCAGGTCACCTAAAGCAGTACACGATGATAAAGATAAACCAGATAGCATACTATCATCTCGAGTAAGACTGTCCTATCGGGATAGGTCCTCCATCAATCATTGTAATCACGTGCCTGTGATCGAATAATTGAATCTGAGGGCACTATCTCTAACACACCACGCGTTTTCTCGGTGCTGAGACGTGTGTTTGAAACCCGATTCGAGGAGTTGGATGATCCGTTTGCGGGTTCGTGGTGGACCCGGTATGGTTCCCCGGGGCGAGAAATGTTTTTCGTGGAGTGACGATGAGCCTAGCAGGGTGGCGAGTACCTACCGGTGATTAGTTGGACCTGGCGGTTATCCGGAGGATACTGACCAGAGTCGAGAGATGGATGCGGGATGATCCGTACTGCCGGGGCCGAGGGCCGATACCGCAGACGGAGCCCGTGGGCTGATCCGGACTTACGGAGCCCGATATATGAGGATTTGCGTGTCGATGCTGGACACGAGTATTTTATGTTATTTTGGATGCCGATGTTGGGCACTCGTGATTCTCCGAGATTTACAAGATTTGAGGGCCGAGGAGAGTGCCGGCGCCTGAGTTATTTGGGATTTGGGGTGCAGTTTTAGGCACCGATTATATATTCCACGTTGACATTCCGTGTAGATGTTATATTTCCCATGCTCAGCATTCATTAGTGTATATCATCCTGTAGTTAAATTACCTGATAGAGCACTTGCATGACTATTGCACATACTGCTTATCACGCATTGATATCATCAGCTGGCAAATGTTAGAGTAGCGCAGTACGTGCATGCTCGCGATTACCTTTATATGTTATCTCTATTCACGAGTTGGCAACTCACCCCCGTTGTGCCACAGTATTTGCAGGTTGCCCTTCGGAGTAGTCGCGGCAGGCTGCCTTTTGCATCTTTTGGCTACAGATACCACTACAGTTGGTGCGAGAGCTGTTTTGCTTTTAGGTGGGTTGTGGTATCTGATTACTTTTATTGTACCCCTTTTGTATCTAGTATTCTCCATCTACCATATATGTACTGGACTTAGTGACAGTGTGAGGACGATGATGTATATTTCTTTCTATTTTGGTGTCGAGCTCGTGGGAGCCGACTGTTTTTATATGCAGTTTATTATTCTGTGATATTTACTTATTGCTCATTTTTCGCTACGGCGTCGTATACTACTCTCGTGATGATGGTTTCCGCCGTTGGGCGTGATTGCTCCCTTTTGGGAATGTTTTTGTTTCATTATATCTCATTTTCACTCATACCCTGTTTTATACCCGCTTTCGGGTTTACTTTTACAAAGGAAATGCTGCCAAAATTATTTAAAATGATAACGTAACTTTAAAAGAACTTATTGAACTATTTAAGGTTTTATAAATGTTTTAACTAAATGTTTTCAACACTCGCTACTTATATATGGTTTTGATTTCTGGGTTCGGCTTACTTAGTCGCGTTACGCCTGTAGATGTAGCGGGGTTAAGTGCCGGTCACGAGTCGAAATATTCGGGTCGTGACAAAGTTGGTATCAGAGCGTAGGTTTTACCTTTCGGAGTGTAGGATGACCTTGGTATGATGGAGTAGGTAGCTAAAGCAGAGTGGCGTAGCGTGTGTATGTTCCACGGTATACTCATGACCCGGTACTCCGCCAAGGCGACCTTAGAACCTATTGATTTAAATTCCTTCTTGAGTATATATATTCTTGTGATTCGATTTCCGTATTCTTATCGAATCCTAATTTCCTTTCAGCCATTATGCCGCCAAAGACTACGAGGGCGCAGAGAGCGGCCGCGAGGGCCGAGATTCAAGTTGATTCGTCGGAGATGAGGACTGATCCGGACAGTACGCCGGTTGTACCCGAGCAGGTTGTTCCTCCCGTGACAGATCAGATCGCCACGCTTGGGGCTGGTATGCAGGAGATGCGCCAGACGGTAGGATCCAACATTCAGGAGATGCGCCAGATGATTGGATCGCTAGTTGAGACGCTTCGAGCGCAGCGACCAGAGGTAGCTCCACCCGTTACAGAGACCGTGATGGTACCTACCGCACAGCCAGTTGCCCCTGCAGCCACAGAGGTGATTACAGTATCGCTATCTGTTAGTTGTATGTATGCCCTAGAGGCCAGTATTGTACAGATGTTGTATATTATATTGGATGCTTGGACATATATAGAGATGACTTTCTTGCTTGATATGATAGTATGCTATCTAGTTACTCTTTATCTTAACATGTACACTAGTCTCTTTATACTGTCTTATAGTTACATGTTGGTAAAGCCCTTAGGATGTGTACTTGACTACCTGGACTATGATGCAGATCATACTAGTGGGGACATGGTAGTCCATAAGTACATCCTTCAAGGTCCCTAGTCGTGGGTGTATCGAGACGGGGCATCGATATACCAGAGTAGACTAGCGTATACAATTCTCTACCCATGAGATGGGCGATGGATGATCCCATATCCATTGGTGTTTGACATCAGAGATGGTATACGGGTGCTCAGTGGAGACTGGGTACACTGGACGGACTTGCCGAGAACTCCCAGATGGTATTATACCTCACGTCAGATGGCAGTTCTCAGGTGACACTTGTACAGGTTAGTCTGTAGACCCGAGATCGTCATAGAGTCTTGTGTGATTCCCACTGTGCTTTGATCTCCACCTTACCACGTCCATGAGGGCGTGCAAAACGGTGGTCTTTGGGTACAATCCCGAGTCACATGGAGGCAATGAGCGATAGGAGGGGTTTCGTCTCTCCCGGTATTGGGAGTTGATGTTGCGCTGTGCTCGATTGGCCGTAACAGGGAAGTCCCTGGCCAGGGCTGATCAGAGATTTGCTGGTAAGTGTTACCAGTAGTTTCTCAACCCGTTATGAGCCTCACATCGGCACGACTTATCGGTTATTGGGGTCTGACGTTTACCACCCCTAGATTTGATATGCGACGTATCAGACGAACAGACCGGACTGTACGGTATGTGTTACTGGTTGGATTCACAGGGGTATGAGCGGGCTAGCTCGTCGATCTTCTGATCGCTCAATACCCGGATGGCCGTTACGTTTAGCAGACCGCTTGCGGCTTGTGGGTGCATGATATGATCATCATCTGCTACCGGCATATTGACGAGTCTTTAGAGTCCTACACAGAGTTTTCCTGGCTCAAGCAAAACGAAATAGGAGCGCATATGAGATATGTGCGGGACCGAGAATAATGCGTGTATGTGATACCGTATTTGATTCTCGCGATTAATGTTTCGATTTGTTATATGAGATATGACCTAGTTATTGAATCATTGATTCGATAAATCGATGCATTGAATACTAGTCGGTTATGTGCGACATGACCGGATCATTGAATCAAGTGTTGATTTAATGATTTAATGTATAATTATATATTTGATATATTACTTTGCATTAACTAGTATAGGTTCACTTTAAACGGATTTTTCTCACTTGATTTGCACATTGTATATGTGATATATTTTTGTGTACCTTTTTGTATCATGTTTGATGATACTTGATCATATGGTTAAATGAATAGAATTAAACCATGGTTATTTTGTAATTAGGGTTTTGCATATTTATTTATTCATTTATTTGTTTATTTATGTGGATAAATTCAAGATGAGAATGGTGGCAATTCTTGTTTTATGTTGAAGCTTCTTGAACCCTTGACTTTTGCAACCATTCTTGTCATCTTACTTAACCCTAACCCACTTAATTCACCATGGTTTATTCTCTACACTTAACCTTAGTCAAGTTATGATAAGTATTGAATTGATTATTCATTTAAAAAAAGACTTATCATAACTAGCTCATCTTCTTCTTCTTCTTCAAGCTTGCTACATCAATGGCAACTTGAGTTTTAGTGAGAGAAATCCAAATCTAAAGTGAACCCACCTCCTATTTCTTCATCCTCTACCTCTTGCCAAGTGGTTTTGGGTGTTTTCTTCACAAGTTTCACTACTTGGTGAAGTCGGAGCTTGAACTAGTGCAACCTCGACGTAGATCGTCTTTGACACGAAGCCGACGACCTTGCTCGCCCGTTTTCCGATGAAGCCGACGAATGAGTCGAGGATTCATGATGGACAGCGAGGGCATGACCACGTGGAGCTAAGGAGGTGGAAATCCGGATCTACAAAGGTTGTAGCATCTAACCTATAGTTAAATAGTTAACTAGTTTTCCGTTTCGCCTAGACATCTAGCAACGATCCGTTAACTAGGGTTTCTCGGCACCATATTTTTTAAAATTGGCATGTTCGATGCCTTGTGAGACCTCTATAGGGTGCCTAGGAACCTTTCACTATCAGAGTTCATGAGGATGAAGCCTCCGGTCTTCACAGGCACCGATACAGCCGAGGACCCACAGTCTTTCATTGATAGGATGGCCCGGATATGCCGTTCCCTCAGATCCGCAGATGCGAGATGGGTTGAGTTCGCGAGCTTTCGCCTGGAAGGTCTTGCGCAGAAGTGGTGTGATTCAGTTGAGAAGGGCAGAGCGGCAGGTCTTCCTCCTATGACCTGTACAGAGTTCGTGACACTATTCCTTGCCCGCTTTCTCCCACTGAGTGTCAGAGATGCTAGAGCACGCAGGTTCGAGTCCTTATGCCAGACTCCGGAGATGTCAGTGGCAGAGTATGACGTGTTGTTTACAGAGCTAGCAGTTTATGCTAAGTACCTGGTGGTTACCGAGGAGATGCGAGTCAAGAGATTTGTTCGAGGCTTACTTACACCACTGTTCCTTGCGATAAGCGCGCAGCATTACGAGACATACGCAGCAGCTGTAGATGCAGCCCTATTAGTCGAGGAGCGCCTTGCTGAGACTTTGGTAGTTCCAGAGCCGAAGAGAGTTCGTACTAGTATATCTGCACGGAGACAGACATTCAGACGCCGCGACAGGTACCGTTCTGGTACGAGGAGTGGCAGAGATTCGGGACGAGGCCAGATGTTTAGCTCATATCCACAGGAGAGCCAGCAGTCGCCGCAGGGTTGCTTTAGATGCGGCAGTCTACTTCACCTCGTTAGAGATTGTCCTGAGATACACCGGAGGGAGGCAGCAGCACTGCATGTTACCTTACCACCTTCACCACCCGAGAAGGCGTTGCCTGTTGTACCTACCGTTGCTCCGCGTCAGACTCATACACAGAGAGGTCGTGGGCATGGAGGAGTTGCCCCGAGAGGGTGAGATGACCGAGGAAGAGGGCAGTCAGTCACCGGTGGAGGACAGGCACGGGTTTTTGCTTTGACGCATCGGGACGCGCAGGCGTAAAATGCGGTGGTCTCAGGTATCCTTCCAGTATGTTCTGTTGATGCACACGTATTGTTTGATCCCGGATCCACGCACTTGTACGTATCCACACACTTTGTGCCGAGTTTGGGTAGAGAGTCCGGTTTGGTTGATCAGCCGCTCGTTGTGACCACCCCCGTAGGAGAGTCGTTTGTTGCTAGGCACGTGTTCCGATCCTGTACCGTCTGTATTGGCGAGAGGGAGTTTCCTGTCGACTTGATTCTTCTTGAGATGTCGGACTTCGACGTTCTTTTGGGTATGGATTGGTTAGCCACGTGCTATGCTTCTATGGATTGTCGTGAGAAGACAGTTAGATTTTGTTTTCCCGGCGAGTCGGTTTTTGTTGTGTTGGGGACCGTGGTGCCGCCCCTCACAGTGTGATTTCTTTTTTTCGCGCTGGAAAGCTTTTGAGGATGGGATGTCAGGGATTTCTCACCTATGTTTGCGATGCTAGCGCTACGAAGGTTCCAATGGATCAGGTTCCGGTTGTTAGCGAGTTTCCTGATGTGTTCCCTGACGAGCTTCCTGGGCTACCGCCCGAGCACGACATTTCTTTCTGTATCGATTTGGTTCCTGGCACGAGGCCTATTTCTATACCTCATTATCGGATGGCCCCGGCGGAACTTCGAGAATTGAAGGGTCAGTTGCAAGAATTTCTAGATAAGGGACTTATTCGACCCAGTGTTTCTCCTTGTGGTGCTCCAGTCCTGTTCGTCAAGAAGAAGGACGGCAGTTTGCGTCTGTGTATTGACTACCGCCAGCTGAACAGGGTGACAGTGCGGAACAGATATCCCTTGCCACGCATCGACGATTTGTTCGACCAGCTCCAGAGGGCAGGATACTTTTCGAGGATCGATTTACGATCGGGCTATCATCAGCTGCGGGTTCGACAGGAGGACATTCCTAGGACAGCTTTCCGTACGCGCTACGGCCATTATGAGTTTTTGGTGATGTCGTTCGGACTCACCAATGCGCCAGCAGCATTCATGGACTTGATGAACCGTATTTTCCGGCCATATTTGGATCTGTTCATCATAGTATTCATTGACGATATCTTGGTGTATTCCCGGAGTAGTGAGGAGCATAAGCAGCACCTGCGGAGTACACTGCAGACTTTGAGGGAGCACCAGCTTTACGCGAAATTCTCCGAGTGTGCTTTCTGGCTGGACAGCGTAGACTTCTTGGGTCATGTGATCTCATGAGACGGTATATGTGTAGACCCGAGGAAGATCAAAGCCGTTCAGCGTTGGCCCAGACCCACATCAGTTACGGAGATTCGCAGCTTTTTGGGGTTGGCTGGTTACTACAGGCGATTTGTGCAGGATTTCTCCAGTATTGCTACACCTTTGACCGGATTGACCCGGAAGGGAGTTCCTTTCGATTGGACGGAGGAGTGCTAGCACATTTTTCAGCAGCTACGGACTCGGCTGACTACGGCACCGGTGTTATCATTGCCTTCGGGATCAGGCGGATTTGTGGTCTATTGTGATGCTTCTTGAGTGGGGCTAGGGTGCGTATTGATGCAGCATGACAGGATGATCGCGTATGCTTCGCGACAATTGAAGAAACATGAACAGAACTACCCCACTCACGATATGGAGATGGCTGCAGTGGTCTTTGCACTTAAGATCTGGCGACATTACCTATATGGCGAGTCGTGCCAGATATTCACTGATCACAAGAGTTTAAAGTATATATTTCAGCAGCGAGACCTGAACCATAGACAGCGCCGATGGATGGAATTAGTGAAGGATTACGACTGCGAAATCTTGTATCACCCGGGCAAGGTGAATGTGGTGGCGGATGCTTTGAGCAGGAGGCCCGGGGGTAGTCTATCTTGTTTGAGCGCAGTACATGGGCAGTTGTCGGCAGATTGGCAGATATTATGCGACAGTAGAGTGCAGTTCGAGTTCACGCCGATCGGAGGACAGATTGCGCATGTTCGTGCACGCCCACAGTTGCTTGACCGTATACATGAGGCACAGCACAGTGATGACCGATGTTCAGAGATCAGGACGCAGATTGGACAGAGCAGATTTTCAGAGTTCGTGATCGATGATCAGGGAATGCTGAGATTTGGGACTAGACTGTGCATACCAGATGCTGAGGGGCTACGGCGTGAGATTCTCGAGGAGGCACATCGATCAGTGTACAGGGTCCATCCCGGTTCCACCAAGATGTATCATGATATGAGAGATGTTTACTGGTGGGACGGAATGAAGCGGGACATCGCAGATTTCGTATCGAGATGCCTGACTTGTTAGCAAGTCAAGGCCGAGCACCAGAGGCCCGCGGGAGAGCTACAGCCGTTACAAATTGCGGAGTGGAAATGGGAGCAAATTTCGATGGATTTCATTGTGGGTATACCCAGGACTAGGCGAGGGTATGACTCCATTTGGGTGATCGTGGATCGTTTGACGAAAGCGGCTCACTTCCTGCCAGTGAAGATGACTTTCGAATTTGCTCAGTACACCCAGATTTATATCGACGAGATAGTACGACTGCATGGAGTCCCGACATGTAACGTGTCCGACAGAGGCACCCAGTTTACCAGCCGACTATGGAAGAGACTTCAGGAGGCTTTGGGCACACGCTTGAGTTTCAACATAGCATTTCATCCGCAGACCGACGGCCAGTCAGAGTGGACGATTCAGACTCTCGAGGACATGCTACGAGCGTGCGTTTTAGACTTTGGTGGTAGCTAGGATCATCATTTACCCTTGGTGGAGTTCTCCTACAACAATAGTTACCAGGATACTATTCAGATGGCACCTTTCGAGGCTCTGTATGGGAGGAGATGTAGATCGCCCGTCTGCTAGACAGAGCTCAGTGAGAGCAGTATTTTGGGGCCCCAGATCGTACAGGAGACGGACGAGAAAATACAGCTGATTCGAGACAGGATGAGGACAGCTCAGAGCAGGCAGAGATCGTATGCTGATAGGCGCCACCGCAGATTAGAGTTCGCAGTTGGAGATTACGTTTTTCTGAGGGTCTCTCCAATGAAGGGAGTGATGAGGTTTGGACGGAAGGGGAAGCTTAGCCCCAAATTCATAGGTCCCTTCGAGATCCTCGAGCGTATGGGCGCAGTGGCTTATCGTTTGGCTCTTCCACCCGACTTCCCAGATGTTCACCCCGTGTTCCACGTGTCGATACTTCGCAGATACCTACATGACCCTTCACACATGATTCAGCATCAGACCGTTCAGCTCGAGCGCGACCTTTCGTTCACCGAGCAGCCAGTCGTGATATTGGACCGGCAGGTGAAGAAACTTAGATCGAGGGTCTTGCCATCAGTGAAGGTGCTTTGGTGCAGCCCGAGTGGCGAAGAGATCACTTGGGAAGCCGAGGGCGAGATGCGGAACAAGTTCCCTCATCTCTTTGAAGGTATGCGTAGCTTTATATTTTCAAATTCGGGGACGAATTTCTTTTAAGGGGGGGGGGAGATTGTAACAACTCAGGATGTGTTTTGTGGCTAATTATATTTAAATAAAGGGTTTTTAATAAAAAGTTTACCAAATTGAGTTTCAAATATATTTCCAAATTTAATAAATATTTTTCTAGAATTTTCCTAGGCTTGCACACACATGTGCATGTAAACTAGGGTTTAATATGAGGTAATACCATGATTAGCAACCATGGTGGGTTTAATCACAGAGATTAATTCTTTTGGATTTTAATTAAGTTTATTTGGTTAATGAATGGTTGCTTTAATTTGAATTTCCTTTTGGAGTGTTGACTTGGTGAGAATGAGAGAGAGAGAATGCATCATGGCAAAAGCCATGCTTGCATTTAATGAAGAGAGAGAATGGAGGGGTTGACCTTGGGGAGTATCATTTCTTTCCTCTCATTCTTGTGTTGTTTTCTATCAACCTCTCACTCATACACTCTCACACACACACACACACACACCCCTCACAGCAGCAGCAGCAGCAAACACAACAGCAGCAGCAGCAGCAAACACAACAGCAGCAGAAGCACCTCCAGCCTCAGCAACAGTAGCTCAGGCAACAACAGCAACAACTACAGGCGGCAGCAACAGCTCCAGGCAGCAGCAACAGCACCCCAGCAGCTCCATTCCCTCTTCTTCTTCTCCTTCTACTTGCTTGTGAGATTCCTTGAGGGTATAACCTCTAAACTTATTCCTACTTTCACTTAATTGTGTAGTTAGCTTCGATTAGCGATAGTTTTGTGTATTTAATGCTTTATGTGGTGATTAGGGGGAAACATGACCAAGTGATGTATGAACTGGTTTTAGTAAGTTGATGGAGTGTTGTTAGGGCCATGTTAACCTAGCTTAGTGTTAGTTATATGTATGCCCTAGAGACCATTACTGTACATTGGATGTATATTGTAGTGGATGCTTGGACATATATAGGGAGGACTTTCTTGCTCGACATGATATTATGCTATCTGGTTACTCTTTACCTTAACGTGTATACTGATTGTCTCTCTGTTACATGTTGGTAAAGCCCTTAGGATGTGTGCTTGACTACCTGGACTATGATGCGGATCATACTAGTGGGGACATGGTAGTCCATAAGTACATCCTTCAAGGTCCCTAGTCGTGGGTGTATCGAGACAGGGCATCGATATACCAGAGTAGACTAGCGTATACCTTCTCGACCCATACAGATGGGCGATGGATGATCCCATATCCATTGGTGTTTGACATCAGAGATGATATACGGGTGCTCAGTAGAGACTGGGTACACGGGACGGACTCGCCGAGAACTCCTAGATGGTATTATACCTTACGTCAGATGGCAGTTCTCTGGTGACACTGGTACAGAGTAGTCTGTTGACCCGAGATCGTCATAGAGTCTTGTGTGGTTCCCACTGTGCTTTGATTTCCATCTTACCACGTCCAAGAGGGCGTGCAAAACGGTGGTTTTTGGGTACAGTCCCGAGTCACATGGAGGCAATGAGCGATAGGAGGGGATTCGTCTCTCCCGGTATAGGGGGTTGATGTTGCGCTGTGTTCGATTGGCTATAACCGGAAATCCCTGGCCAGGGTTGCTGAGATATACTGGTAAGTGTTACCAGTAGTTTCTCGAACTGTTATAGGCCTCATATCGACATGACTTATCGAGCTATTGGGGTCTGACGTTAACCACCCCTAGGCGAGATATGCGACATATCAGACGATCAGACCGGACTGTACGGTAGTGTTACTGGTTGGATTCACTGGAGTGTGAGCGGGCTTGCTCGTCGATCTTCTGATCGCTCAATACCCGGGTGGCGGTTACGTTTAGCAGACCGCTTGCGGCTTGTGGGTGTTTGATATGATCATCACCTGCTGCCGGCGTATTGACGAGTCTTTAAAGTCCTATACAGAGGTTTCCTGGCTCAAGCGAAACGAAATAGGATCGCATATGAGATATGTGCGGGACCGAGAATAATACCAGTATGTGATACTGTATTCGATTCTCGCGATTTGTAACATTGATCGGTTATATGCGTTATAGCCGGGTTATCGGATCAAGTGTTGATTCGATAAGTTGTTACTATTTATATTAGTCGGTTATATGCGATATGACCGGATCGTTAAATCAAGTGTTGATTTAATGATTTAATGTATAATTATATATTTGATATATTACTTTGCATTAATTAGTATTGGTTCACTTTAAATGGATTTTCTCACTTGGTTGTACAAGTTGTATATGTGATATACTTTTTGTGCAAATGATTGTATCATGTTTGATGATACATGTTCTCTTGATTGGGTGTATGATTAAACCATGGTTAGTTAATGGTTAGGGTTTCATTTGATTTATTTATCCCTTTATTTATTTTGTTTTGACAAAAGAAAATGAGATATGAAAACAAAAAGGTTGCTTTCAAAGATGAAGCTTGTTGAAGCTTCATGAAGGTTTGACCAAAGTGACCATTTTGTCTTCATATCTAAACCTAACCATTCACTAACCCTAGTTTAGTCTCTACACTTAACCATGGTTTGAATATGATAAGTATTGTTTTTCTTTTCCTTTTTTAATAACACTTATCATATTCTTCATCTTCTTCTTCTTCTTCACTTCAAGAAAAAGCATGATAGCTTTAATGGGAAAGTGAGAAAAAGAGTGAGAAATCCAATTCTAAAGTGAACCCATCTCCTATTTCTTCATCCTCTACCTCTTGCCAAGTAGTATAGGGTGTTTCCTTCATAAGTTTTTATGGCTTGGTGAAGGTGGAGCTTGATCTAGTGATGCCTCGACGTATATCATCTTCGGCACGTCGTCGATGACCTAGCCCGCTTTTTCTCCGATGAAGCCGACGCTAGAGCCCGGGATTTGATATGGACAACGAGGAGACATCATTGCGGAGCTATAGAGGTGGAGAAATGGATCTACAAAGGTTGTATGTTCGTTTACTTTTAGTTAAGATGTTAACTAGCTCGTTTTATCGCCTAAACTTCTAGCCAACGATCCGTATTAGGGTTTCTCGGCACCGTTAAATTTGAAATTGGCATGGTTGATGCCTTGTGAGACCTCCTTAGAGTGCCTAGGAATCATACACTTAGCCCCCAATTTCACTAAAATACCACCAGATCCCAATTTGATGCAAATTCATCGTTTTTAAGCAAATTTTGACTTTCTGTAAACTGCTATCAACCCAGTGAGTTCAGAATAATTTTGAGATGACTGCAGTATAGTTGCTAGGTGCTGATTCCCCATGTAGAACCCGACCCACATACGACTTGTGCAGGCCGCCGAAATATTGATTCTGGCCGCAAATTGCTGCCAGATGGGGAGGGAATGGGTTGGGGTTCGTCTCTTTTGGTGTCTGCTGCAACCCTTAGACTCATGGCATGTATAATTTTATTTGATTCTTGCTGTAGGAAAATCTAGAACTATATACCTATTTCTCGTATTTTAAACCTTCGCGACACGCGTGATACGTGTGTGGATTTGGGGTTTCGGCGTATCGCGACGCATCGGGGTTGTTTCAGGCGCGTAATCACACGTTTTAGCGTATCGTGCACAAGCGCGCTTGGTTTACGACGCAGGTTTCTAGTTTGACCTTAATATCACGTTTTTGTGGATTTGAGCTTATATGTGATATATTGTGTGATTCTAGGTTCGCAGGCGAGAGAGACGGACGCTGCGAAGAAGGGGAAGCAAGTCGTCGGCTACACTTAGCGCGAGACTTCGGTGAGTAGATTTAACATCTACGGGGATATAGCCCGCATGGCGTTATGCGTCAGGGCTGATAGGACCTTATAGTTATATGTTGCATCTACCCCATTGACTGTCATTGCATGCTGCATTCCCTGCTATATGAAGTAAACATAGAATTGATAGAACACCGCATTATTACTAACGGTTCATGTTGCACGAGTACTAATCTGCATGTTATACACACACCGTTAGTAATTGCCATGACACACTCACTGTAGAACTGCCATGATTATATTGCTGTAGTTCATTTCACATATGATTCGATATGATTTTCATAGAAATTGGGAGCCGCATGATGTCTTTAAAAACGGAAACTATTTTTAAAAGCGGTTTCCCCTTGTACCTATATTATGGCTTGATGTACATAGCACATCACATTTGATTTACTTCTTGGTGTTGGATTTTCATGTGATTTCTGGTTTTGAAGACCCTGGGATTATTTCAGAAAAGAAACACTATTTGAAAACCCGGTTCCTCGTGATATGATATTTTGGTGCGTCCACCACGCGTTTTCTCGGTGCTGAGACGTGTGTTTGAAACCCGATTCGAGGAGTTGGATGATCCGTTTGCGGGTTCGTGGTGGACCCGGTATGGTTCCCCGGGGCGAGAAATGTTTTTCGTGGAGTAGACGATGAGCCTAGCAGGGTGGCGAGTACCTACCGGTGATTGGTTGGACCTGGCGGTTATCCGGAGGATACTGACCAGAGTCGAAAGATGGATGCGGGATGATCCGTACTGCCGGGGCCGAGGGCCGATACCGCAGACGGAGCCCGTAGGCTGATCCGGACTTACGGAGCCCGATGTATGAGGATTTGCGTGTCGATGCTGGACACGAGTATTTTATGATATTTTGGGTGCCGATGTTGGGCACTCGTGATTCTCCGAGATTTACAGGATTTGAGGGCCGAGGAGAGTGCCGGCGCCTGAGTTATTTGGGATTTGGGGTGCAGTTTTGGGCACCGATTTTATATTCCACGTTGACATTCCGTGTAGATGTTATATTTCCCATGCTTAGCATTCATTAGTGTATATCATCCTGTAGTTATATTACCTGATAGAGCACTTGCATGACTATTGCACATACTGCTTATCACGCATTGATATCATCTGCTGGCATATGTTAGAGTAGCGCAGTACGTGCATGCTCGCGATTACCTTTATATGTTATCTCTATTCACGAGTTGGCAACTCACCCCCGTTGTGCCACAGTATTTGCAGGTTGCTCTTCGGAGTAGTCGCGGCAGGCTGCCTTTTGCATCTTTTGGCTACAGATACCACTACAGTTGGTACGAGAGCTGTTTTGCTTTTAGGTGGGTTGTGGTATCTGATTACTTTTATTGTATCCCTTTTGTATCTAGTATTCTCCATCTACCATATATCTACTGGACTTAGTGACAGTGTGAGGACGATGATGTATATTTCTTTGTATTTTGGTGTCAAGCTCGTGGGAGCCGACTGTATTTATATTCAGTTTATTATTCTGTATTGTTTACTTTTTGCTCATTCTTCGCTACGGCGTCGTATATTACTCTCGTGATGATGGTTTCCGCCGTTGGGCGTGATTGCTCCCTTTTGGGAATGTTTTTGTTTCATTATATCTCATTTTCACTCATACCCTGTTTTATACCCGATTTCGGGTTTACTTTTACAAAGGAAATGCTGCCAAAATTATTTAAAATGATAACGTAACTTTAAAAGAACTTATTGAAATATTTAAGGTTTTCTAAATGTTTTAACTAAATGTTTTCAACACTCGCTACTTATATATGGTTTTGATTTCTGGGTTCGGCTTACTTAGTCGCGTTACGCCTGTAGACGTAGCGGGGTTAAGTGCCGGTCACGAGCCGAAATATTCGGGTCGTGACAAAGTTGGTATCAGAGCGTAGGTTTTACCTTTCGGAGTGTAGGATGACCTTGGTATGATGGAGTAGGTAGCTAAAGCAGAGTGGCGTAGCGTGTGTATGTTCCGCGGCATACTCACGACACGGTACTCCGCCAAGGCGACCTTAGGACCTATTGATTTAAATTCCTTCTTGAGTATATATATTCTTGTGATTCGATTTCCGTATTCTTATCGAATCCTAATTTCCTTTCAGCCATTATGCCGCCAAAGACTACGAGGACACAGAGAGCGGCCGCGAGGGCCGAGATTCGAGTTGATTCGTCTGAGACGAGGACTGATCCGGGCAGTACGCCGGTTGTACTCGAGCAGGTTGTTCCTCCCGTGACAGATCAGATCGCCACGCTAGGGGATGGTATGCAGGAGATACGCCAGACGGTGGGATCCATCATGCAAGAGATGCGCCAGATGATTGGATCGCTAGTTGAGACGCTTCGAGCGCAGTGACCAGAGGTAGCTCCACCCGTTACAGAGACCGCGATGGTACCTACCGCACAGCCAGTTGCCGCTGCAGCCACGGAGGTGATTACAGTATCGCTATCAGAGTTCATAAGGCTGAAGCCTCCGGTCTTCACAGGCACCGATACAGCCGAGGACCCACAGTCTTTCATTGATAGGATGGCCCGGATATGCCGTTCCCTCAGATGCGCAAATGCGAGATGGGTTGAGTTCGCGAGCTTTCGCCTGGAAGGTCTTGCGCAGAAGTGATGTGATTCAGTTGAAAAGGGCAGAGGGGCAGGTCTTCCTCCTATGACCTGGACAGAGTTCGTGGCACTATTCCTTTCCCGCTTTCTCCCACTGAGTGTCAGAGATGCTAGAGCACGCAGGTTCGAGTCTTTATGGCAGACTCCGGAGATGTCTGTGGCAGAGTATGACGTGTTGTTTACAGAGCTAGCAGTTTATGCTCCGTACCTGGTGGTTACCGAGGAGATGCGAGTCAAGAGATTTGTTCGAGGCTTACTTACACCACTGTTCCTTGCGATCAGTGCGCAGCATTACGAGACATACGCAGCAGCTGTAGATGAAGCCCTAATAGTCGAGGAGCGCCTTGCTGAGACTTCGGTAGTTCCAGAGCCGAAGAGAGTTCGTACTAGTATATCCGCACGGAGACAGACATTCAGACGCCGCGACAGGTACCGTTCTGGTACGAGGATTGGCAGAGATTCGGGACGAGGCCAGATGTTTAGCTCATATCCACAGGAGAGCCAGCAGTCGCCGCAGGGTTGCTTTAGATGCGGCAGTCTACTTCACCTCGTTAGAGATTGTCCTGAGATACACCGGAGGGAGGCAGCAGCACCGCATGTTACCTTACCACCTTCACCACACCAGAGGGCGTTGCCTGTTGTACCTACCGTTGCTCCGCGTCAGACTCATACACAGAGAGGTCGTGGGCATGGAGGAGTTGCTCCGAGAGGGTGAGATGACCGAGGAAGAGGGCAGTCAGTCACCGGTGGAGGACAGGCATGGGTTTTTGCTTTGACGCATCGGGACGCGCAGGCGTAAAATGCGGTGGTCTCAGGTATCCTTCCAGTATGTTCTGTTGATGCACACGTGTTGTTTGATCCCAGATCCACGCACTCGTACGTATCCACAAACTTTGTGCCGAGTTTGGGTAGAGAGTCTGGTTTGCTTGATCAGCCGCTTGTTGTGACCACCCCCGTGGGAGAGTCGTTTGTTGCTAGGCATGCGTTCCGATCCTGTACCGTCTGTATTGGCGAGAGGGAGTTGCCTGTCGACTTTATCCTTCTTGAGATGTTGGACTTCGACATTCTTTTGGGCATGGATTGGTTAGCCACGTGCTATGCTTCTGTGGACTGCCGTGAGAAGACAGTTAGATTCTGTTTTCCCGGTGAGTCGGTTTTTGTTGTGTTGGGGGACCGTGGTGCCGCCCCTCACAGTGTGATTTCTTCTTTTCGCGCTGGACAGCTTTTGAGGAAGGGATGTCAGGGATTTCTCACCTATGTTTGCGATGCTAGCGCTACGGAGGTTCCATTGGATCAGGTTCCGGTTGTTAGCGAGTTTCCTGATGTGTTCCCTGACGAGCTTCCTGGGCTACCGCCCGAGCGCGACATTTCTTTCTGTATCGATTTGGTTCCTGGCACGGGACCTATTTCTATACCGCCTTATCTGATGGCCCCGGCGGAACATCGAGAATTGAAGGGTCAGTTGCAAGAATTGCTGGATAAGGGACTTATTCGACCCAGTGTTTCTCCTTGGGGTGCTCCAGTCCTGTTCGTCAAGAAGAAGGACCGCAGTTTGCGTCTGTGTATCGACTACCGCCAGCTGAACAGGGTGACAGTGCGGAATATATATCCCTTGCCACGCATCGACGATTTGTTCGACCAGCTCCAGGGGGCAGGATACTTTTCGAGGATCGATTTACGATCGGGCTATCATCAGCTGCGGGTTCGACAGGAGGACATTCCTAGGACAGCTTTCCGTACACGCTACGGCCATTATGAGTTTTTGGTGATGTCGTTCGGACTCACCAATGCGCCAGCAGCATTCATGGACTTGATGAACCGTATTTTCCGGCCATATTTGTATTTGTTCATCATAGTATTCATTGACGATATCTTGGTGTATTCCCGGAGTAGTGAGGAGCATGAGCAGCACCTGCGGAGTACACTGCAGACTTTGAGGGAGCACCAGCTTTACACGAAATTCTCCAAGTGTGCTTTCTGGCTGGACAGCGTAGACTTCTTGGGTCATGTGATCTCACGAGACGGTATATGTGTAGACCCGAGGAAGATCGAAGCCGTTCAGCGTTGGCCCAGACCCACATCAGTTACGGAGATTCGCAGCTTTTTGGGGTTGGCTGGTTACTACAGGCGATTTGTGAAGGACTTCTCCAGTATTGCTACACCTTTGACCGGGTTGACCCGGAAGGGAGTTCCTTTCGATTGGACGGAGGAGAGCGAGCACAGTTTTCAGAAGCTACGGACTCGGCTGACTACGGCACTGGTGTTATCATTGCCTTCGGGATCAGGCGGATTTATGGTCTATTATGATGCTTCTCGAGTGGGGCTAGGGTGCGTATTAATGCAGCATGACAGGGTGATCGCGTATGCTTCGCGACAATTGAAGAAACATGAACAGAACTACCCCACTCATGATTTGGAGATGGCTGCAGTGGTATTTGCTCTTAAGATCTGGTGACATTACCTATACGGCGAGTCGTGCCAGATATTCACTGATCACAAGAGTTTAAAGTATATATTTCAGCAGCGAGACCTGAACCTTAGACAGCGCCGATGGATGGAGTTAGTGAAGGATTACGACTGCGAAATCTTGTATCACCCGGGCAAGGCGAATGTGGTGGCGGATGCTTTGAGCAGGAGGCCCGGGGGTAGTCTATCTTGTTTGAGCGCAGTACAGGGGCAGTTGTCGGCAGATTGGCAGATATTATGCGACAGCAGAGTGCAGTTCGAGTTCACGCTGATCGGAGGACAGATTGCGCATGTTCGTGCACGCCCACAGTTGCTTGACCGTGTACATGAGGCACAGCACAGTGATGACCGATGTTCAGAGATCAGGACGCAGATTGGACAGAGCAGATTTTCAGAGTTCGTGATCGATGATCAGGGGATGCTGAGATTTGGGACTAGACTGTGCATACCAGATGCTGAGGGGCTGCGGTGTGAGATTCTCGAGGAGGCACATCGATCAGTGTACAACGTCCATCCCGGTTCCACCAAGATGTATCATGATATGAGAGATGTTTACTGGTAGGACGGGATGAAGAGGGACATCACAGATTTCGTATCGAGATGCCTGAGTTGTCAGCAAGTCAAGGCCGAGCACCAGAGGCCCGCGGGAGAGCTACAGCCGTTACCCATTCCGGAGTGGAAATGGGAGCAAATTTCGATGGATTTCGTTGTGGGTCTACCCAGGACTAGGCGAGGGTATGACTCCATTTGGGTGATCGTGGATCGTTAGATGAAAGCGGCTCACTTCCTGCCTGTGAAGAGGACTTTCGGATTTGCTCAGTACGCCCAGATTTATATCGACGAGATAGTACGACTGCACGGAGTCCCGACATGTAACGTGTCCGACAGAGGCACCCAGTTTACCAGCCGACTATGGCAGAGACTTCAGGAGGCTTTGGGCACACGCTTGAGTTTCAGCACAGCATTTCATCCGCAGACCGACGGCCAGTCAGAGCGGACGATTCAGACTCTCGAGGACATGCTTCGAGCGTGCGTTTTAGACTTTGGTGGTAGCTGGGATCATCATTTACCCTTAGTGAAGTTCTCCTACAACAATAGTTACCAGGATACTATTCAGATGGCACCTTTCGAGGCTCTGTATGGGAGGAGATGTAGATCGCCCGTCTGCTGGACAGAGCTCAGTGAGAGCAGTATTTTGGGGACCCAGATTGTACAGGAGACGGCCGAGAAAATACAGCTGATTCGATACAGGATGAGGACAGCTCAGAGCAGGCAGAGATCGTATGCTGATAGGCGCCGCCACAGATTAGAGTTCGCAGTTGGAGATCACGTTTTTCTGAGGGTCTCTCCAATGAAGGGAGTGATGAGGTTTGGACGGAAGGGGAAGCTTAGCCCCAAATTCATAGGTCCCTTCGAGATCCTCGAGCGTATGGGCGCAGTGGCTTATCGTTTGGCTCTTCCACCCGACTTCCCAGATGTTCACCCCGTGTTCCACGTGTCGATGCATCGCAGATACCTACATGACCCTTCACACATGATTCAGCATCAGACCGTTCAGCTCGAGCGTGACCTTTCGTTCACCGAGCAGCCAGTCGTGATATTGGACCGGCAGGTGAAGAAACTTAGATCGAGCGTCTTGCCATCAGTGAAGGTGCTTTGGCGCAGCCCGAGTGGCGAAGAGATCACTTGGGAAGCCGAGGGCGAGATGCGGAACAAGTTCCCTCATCTCTTTGAAGGTATGCGTAGCTTTAAATTTTCAAATTCGGAGACGAATTTCTTTTAAGGGGGGAGATTGTAACACCTTAGGATGTGTTTTGTGGCTAATTATATTTAAATAAAGGGTTCTTAATAAAAAGTTTACCAAATTGAGTTTCAAATATTTTTCCAAATTTAATAAATATTTTTCTAGAATTTTCCTAGGCTTGCACACACATGTGCATGTAAACTAGGGTTTAATATGAGGTAATACCATGATTAGCAACCATGGTGGGTTTAATCATAGGGATTAAGTCTTTTGGGTTTTAATTAAGTTTATTTGGTTAATGAATGGTTGCTTTAATTTGAATTTCCTTTTGGAGTGTTGACTTGGTGAGAATGAGAGAGAGAGAATGCATCATGGCAAAAGCCATGCTTGCATTTAATGAAGAGAGAGAGTGGAGGGGTTGACCTTGGGGAGTATCATTTCTTTCCTCTCATTCTTGTGTTGTTTTCTCTCAACCTCTCACTCATACACTCACACACACACACACACCCCTCACAGCAGCAGCAGCAGCAAACACAACAGCAGCAGCAAACACAACAGCAGCAGCAGCAACTCCAGCCTCAGCAACAGCAGCTCAGGCAACAACAGCAGCAGCTACAGGCAGCAACAACAGCTCCAGGCCGCAACAACAGCACCCTAGCAGCTCCATTCCATCTTCTTCTTCTCCTTCTACTTGCTTGTGAGATTCCTTGAGGGTATAACCTCTAAACTTATTCCTACTTTCACTTAATTGTGTAGTTAGCTTCGATTAGCGATAGTTTTGTGTATTTAGTGCTTTATGTGGTGATTAGGGGGAAACTTGACCAAGTGATGTATGAACTGGTTTTAGTAAGTTGATAGAGTGTTGTTAGGGCCATGTTAACCTAGCTTAGCCCCCAATTTCACTAAAATACCACCAGATCCCAATTTGATGCAAATTCTTCGTTTTTAAGCAAATTTTGACTTTCTGTAAACTGCTATCGACCCAGTGAGTTCAGAATAATTTTGAGATGACTGCAGTATAGTTGCTAGGTGCTGATTCCCCAGGTAGAACCCGACCCCCATACGACTTGTGCAGGCCACCGAAATATTGATTCTGGCCGCAAATTGCGGCCAGATGGGGAGGGAATGGGTTGGGGTTTGTCTCTTTTGGTGTCTGCTGCAACCCTTAGACTCATGGCATATATAATTTTATTTGATTCTTGCTGTAGGAAAATCTGGAACTATATACCTATTTCTCGTATTTTAAACCTTCGCGACACGCGTGATATGTGTGTGGATTTGGGGTTTCTGCGTATCGCGACGCGTCGGGGTAGTTTCAGCCGCGTAATTACACGTTTTAGTGTATCGCGCACAAGCGCGCTTGGTTTGCGACGCGGGTTTCTAGTTTGACCTTGATATCACGTTTTTGTGGATTTGAGCTTATATGTGATATATTGTGTGATTCTAGGTTCGCAGGCGAGTGAGACGGACGCTGCGAAGAAGGGGAAGCAAGTCGTCGGCTACACTTAGCGCGAGACTTCGATGAGTAGATTTAACATCTACGGGGATATCGCCCGCATGGCGTTATGCGTCAGGGCTGATAGGACCTTATAGTTATATGTTGCATCTACCCCATTGACTGTCATTGAATGCTGCATTCCCTGCTATATGAAGTAAACATAGAATTGATAGAGCACCGCACTATTACTAACGGTTCATATTGCACGAGCACTAATCTGCATGTTACACACACACCGTTAGTAATTGCCATGACACACTCACTGTAGAACTGCCATGATTATATTGCTGTAGTTCATTTCACATATGATTCGATATGATTTTCATAGAAATTGGGAGCCGCATGATGTCTTTAAAAACGGAAACTATTTTTAAAAGCGGTTTCCCCTTGTACCTATATTATGGCTTGATGTACATAGCACATCGCATTTGATTTACTTCTTGGTGTTGGGTTTTCATGTGATTTCTGGTTTTGAGAACCGTGGGATTATTTAAGAAAAGATGCACTATTTGAAAACCCGGTTCCTCGTGATATGATATTTTGGTGCGTCCACCACGCGTTTTCTCGGTGCTGAGACGTGTGTTTGAAACCCGATTCGAGGAGTTGGATGATCCGTTTACGGGTTCGTGGTGGACCCGGTATGGTTCCCCGGGGCGAGAAATGTTTTTCGTGGAGTAGACGATGAGCCTAGCAGGGGGCGAGTACCTACCGGTGATTGGTTGGACCTGGCGGTTATCCGGAAGATACTGACCAGAGTCGAGAGATGGATGCGGGATGATCCGTACTGCCGGGGCCGAGGGCCGATACCGCAGACGGAGCCTTTGGGCTGATCCGGACTTACGGAGTCCGATATATGAGGATTTGCGTGTCGATGCTGGACACGAGTATTTTATGATATTTTGGGTGCCGATGTTGGGCACTCGTGATTCTCCGAGATTTACAGGATTTGAGGGCCAAGGAGAGTGCGGCGCCTGAGTTATTTGGGATTTGGGGTGCAGTTTTGGGCACCGATTATATATTCCACATCAACATTCCGTGTAGATGTTATATTTCCCATGCTCAGCATTCATTAGTGTATATCATCCTGTAGTTATATTACCTGACAGAGCACTTGCATGACTATTGCATATACTGCTTATCACGCATTGATATCATCTGCTGGCATATGTTAGAGTAGCGCAGTACGTGCATGCTCGCGATTATCTTTATATGTTATCTCTATTCACGAGTTGGCAACTCACCCCCGTTGTGCCACAGTATTTGGAGGTTGCCCTTCGGAGTAGTCGCGGCAAGCTGCCTTTTGCATCTTTTGGCTACAGATACCACTACAGTTGGTGCGAGAACTGTTTTGCTTTTAGGTGGGTTGTGGTATCTGATTACTTTTATTGTACCCCTTTTGTATCTAGTATTCTCCATCTACCATATATGTACTGGACTTAGTGACAGTGTGAGGACGATGATGTATATTTCTTTGTATTTTGGTGTCGAGCTCGTGGGAGCCGACTGTTTTTATATGCAGTTTATTATTCTGTGATGTTTACTTATTGCTCATTCTTCGCTACGGCGTCGTATATTACTCTCGTGATGATGGTTTCCGTCGTTGGGCGTGATTGCTCCCTTTTGGGAATGTTTTTGTTTCATTATATCTCATTTTCACTCATACCCTGTTTTATACTCGATTTCGGGTTTACTTTTACAAAGGAAATGCTGCCAAAATTATTTAAAATGATAACGTAACTTTAAAAGAACTTATTGAACTATTTAAGGTTTTCTAAATGTTTTAACTAAATGTTTTCAACACTCACTACTTATATATGGTTTTGATTTCTGGGTTCGGCTTACTTAGTCGCGTTACGCCTGTAGACGTAGCAGGGTTAAGTGCCGGTCACGAGTCGAAATATTCGGGTCGTGACAGCCGAGCAGCCACGACTTAAGAAAGAGGAAAAATGAAAGAGTCGGGGCCCTTGAGCGGGACCCGCCCCTACTTATTGCTGCAAGCAACCTCATCCAACGACGCCCATCGTCTCCCGCCAAAACGACTCCTCACGTCCAGCGGCTCCGATCGCTCCACGTGTCGATCTGTAAGTCCACGGTAGCGCCCAGACCGTCTAACAGACGCCAAATGCGGAACAAAAACTTTTACAACTGGCGCTATCGTATACTATCATCCGGATCTGCCATTAAAGCTAAACTAACAAACTACAAAGTGGGTAGAATTGTTATACCGAACGATCCGAGTCCTTCGGTCTTCAACCATCATCCCACGCTTTGTTGCGGCTGCTCCGATCTCCTGAATCTCCAGTCTTCTCGTCCAGGTGGCACCACGTCGACGGATCTTTAAACGGGCTCTCGTCTCTGAACCGAGGCAACTCGATCATCAAGTTTGCTAAAAGAGATGATCAAGATTGATGTAGAGAATGAGTAGAACACTTTGTCTCGCTTTGTCCAAAGCAATGGACGAACGGTTAATGAAGTTGCCTTTTGGATCGGGTAAATGAGAAATAGGTATACAAATTTTCATGAACCTAAATCTATCATCTTTTAAAACCAAGTGAGAGTTTGAGAAGAGGAGGGAAGGGCCGGCCACATATAGAGGAGGAGGGGGTGAGGGTAGGAGCAAGGGAGGGTAACCATAAGCAAAGCTTATCACAACATTAATGGAATCAATGAGTCATCTAACACCTCACCCAAAACAATTAATGCAAATGGTGAGACACTAATCCTAGTCATCAACCATTAATGCAAAATGGTGACTCACAATCCTAGTCACCAAAACTAGAACCATCCACACTCATGACTCACTCTTAAGAAAAGATAAATCCGCATTTAACCGAATGTTTAATACGGGTGATAGAAAACTGGAAACTGGCAACTTCCAAAATTGATTCCGAAACGAATTTCAGGATAACTTCGTAATAGTATAAACATACCCGCATTTGTATTACGACCGAATACAAATGCAACTGAGACAAAGATATTATATCTACACAGTATAATACTCGGATCCGGCTTAAACCAAAGCCTACCAGTATTATCTGCCCGAAATATGACACGTGCGAAAACGCACGTGCATTTTCCGAACCTTACCATAAAACCATACGGCCTCTTCAACGTTTCGCCCGAACTTGGGAAACTGTCTGTATGGGACTCTAATGACTCATCAACACACTGGCACTGGGTATAACCACTAGCACGTCAGATGTACAAGCTGTACGTAACGGTTGCCTATGTATTGATTGGAAGGGAAGCTGACGAGCGAACTCTTCCAGAAACCCTACTGAGCCGAACGGTGACAATATACATACAGTCCGGTCCGTTCGTCTATGAGTATCACATATCGGCCTAGGGGCTGGTAACGTCAGACCCCCAATAGCGGTATAAGTCGTGTCAGAGAGTAGCCCAGAACACCCTGAGATACTACTGGAGTACCTACTAGTAAATCTCCTGCCTCGGCCGAGGGCTTTGTATAGTGGCTCTCCTAGACACAACGCGATCTCACCCCCAATACCGGGAGAGACGAATCCCCTGCCGATCCGCTCACTTGCCTCCATGTGGCTCGGGACTGTACCCAAAAAAAACCTGTTTGAACGACTCCTTTATGCCATGGTAGGGTAGAAATCAAAGCACAGTGGGAACTCATACGAGACAAATGACGACCTCAGGTCTATGAACTAACCTGTACACATGTCACCAGGGAACTGCTATCTGACGCTAGGTATAATACCAACTAGCAGGTTCCCGGCGAGTCCTGTCCAGTGTACTCATAACCCAATGAGCACCTGTGTACATCTTAGGTGAACCAACTGACACCAGTGGCTTGTGAGACCAGCCACCGCCCCTCGTCGGGGTCTCGACTGTATACACTAGTTTACTATGGAGTATCGATTCCCTGTCTCGAAACTCCCACGACTAGGGACACTTTAAGGATGTGCTTACAGACCCCAGCTCCCACATATATGATCGCCATCATACTGCTGGCAGTCAAGCAAGAATCCTATGGGCTCAATCAACATGCAATAGCGAATTAAAGCATGTATACGATGATAAAGACAAACCAGATAGCATACTATCATCTCGAGCAAGACTGTCATATCGGTATAGGTTCTGCCTCAATCATTGCAATCACATACCTGCGATCCAATAATTGACTTTGAGGGCACTATATCCAACAATCTCCCACTTGCACTTAAGGCTAATTATTGCGATGTCGCATACTCACAGCTCGTGTGATACCAAACATCCAACTGCTCTACTAATCAGTTTCATAAATCCCGTTTGTAAAACTATTGTCTTCGAGAAATAGCCTTAGTCTGTGGATCCGCCCTGATGTTTCTTTCCATGTCTCTCTTAATCTCAAGTTCGCAGAGAAAGCCATCTCCCGAATCGAGTAATAGGTGTCTTAGAATATGTCTGGATATCTGATAGGACCTAGTTCATAAATGAACTTCAAATCCAAACTTCTTAGACAATATTGATAACTGAACCTAATCAGTATCCAGCACCATGCCTCCCACAGTATCCACTTGGACCACCTGTCCATAATACTGTCCCTCGTCAGATGGAAAACTATAACTCTGACAATCACTCTGTCATCTATGTCACCTTTGAAGCCTGGAATGATAACCGTCTCCCGAACGAGGCTGCCGTCATCAAATCCGTAGAACATGCACTTATGTTCTAAAACTGCTTCCTTATGTTTCTCCAGGATTGGATTAATATAAACTTATCGCATCTAGTGCAAAAACAACATCCGATGTGGTACTTAACATCTCACGATTGACTCAATTGCCTAAGCAAGTGATCTGCCAATCATGCATATCCCTCTCCCCTTTAGTCTGTAAGACACCTTTAGAGAGGGTGACTCCATCACCTGCAGGTACACCACCATGCCAGGAGTCATCTATTCTAAAATACTATTAGAATACTGTCAAAGTACCCACATTGGGAAACTACCCAAATCTAGATCTAGTAACCAGAATGTCAGATATTATATCCATGTCCTTTGTGAAGAAACAACTGTGTGACAACCACAGTACAACCGATCGTAGTATAGGAATTTTACTTCCTACTCTGTGTATGTTATCCAAATACCAGGACATCACACCCTACTACCTTCTTAACAGATCCATCCCCTATTCTGATGAAGTCAAAGCCATGACTGTTACATCAAAATTAGATGATCTTATCTCCGCTATATCAGCTCAAGCCTATAAATAGACATAAGCTACTTGTCCACTATACTTCCGCTGCTCCCACTGACCACAACAACTCTCTGGCAGAATAATATATACGTGTACTTCTAAAACTAGTTTAGAACGACGCTATACATATCCTCCTGCCGGGTCTCATAGTCTGGAACAACAGTAGTGTCAAGTCTGGGTAAACAAGAACCCCCCTGTCACCGTCCTTGAGGCTACCGGAGTACCTTTCGGGTTTCTGAGGTTACCCACCATGTCTGCAGAGTGGCTATTGGAATGTCAAACCTGATTGAATATATAGGTCCTATTAAATTTTCCGTAATCGTTTGCGGTTCTGGAATCACTTCCAGTTCTACCATACTCCCACTACTGTTTTCTGAAAAAATCCATTTTACTAAAACTGTGGCGAGTCAAGAACAATATCACTATTGATCTGCCAGATGGTAGAAAATCAACCCTCGACATAGCCCGAGTCAACCCACAAACTGCCATTACAGAAACGTGCCTTGAGTTATCCAGAGTCTGGTTTTAAGCATAAGCCGGACAACTCCCCGTATCTTAACATCGTTAAGATATGAACCATTTTATATACTGTTGGAGATAGTGCCCTCAGAGTCAATTATTGGATCACAGGCGCGTGATTGCAATGATTGAGGGAGGACCTATCCCGGTAGGACAGTCTTACTCAAGATGATAGTATGCTATCTGGTTTACCTTTATCATCGTGTACTGCTTTAGGTGACCTTACAGGTCGCTATTACATGTTGATAGAGCCCCTAGGATTCTTGCTTGACTGCCAGCAGTATGAGGGCGATCATATACGTGGGAGCTGGTAGTCTATAAGCACATCCTTAAATGGTCCCTGGTCGTGGGAGTTTCGAGACAGGGCATCGATTCTCCAGAGTAAACTAGTGTATACAGTCGAGACCCCGACGAGGGGCGGTGGCCGGTCTCACAAGCCACTGGTGTCAGTTGGTTCACCTAAGATGTATACAGGTGCTCATTGGGTTATGAGTACACCGGACAGGACTCGCCGGGAACATGCTAGTTGGTCTTATACCTGACGTCAGATAGCAGTTCCTTGGTGACAACTGTACAGGTTAGTTCATTGACCTGAGGATCGTCATTTGTCTCGTGTGAGTTCCTACTGTACTTTGATTACTACCCTACCATGGCTTAAAGGAGTCGTGCAAACAGGTTTTAGTTGGGTACAGTCTCGAGCCACATGGAGGCAGTGAGCGGATCTTCAGGGGTTCGTCTCTCCCGGTATTGGGGGTGAGGTCGCGCTGTGTCTAGGAGAGCCATTACACGAAGTCCTTGGCCAAGGCAGGAGATTTACTGGTAGGTATTCCAGTAGTATCTCAGGGTGTTCTGGGCTACACTCCGACACGACTTGTACCGCTTTTGGGGGTCTGACTTTTACCAACCCCCTAGGCCCGCCATGCGATGCTCATAGACGAACGGACCGGACTGTACGGATATTGTCACTGACAGGCTCAGTAGGGTGTCAGGATGAGTTCGCTCATCGACGTCCCTTTTGGTCAATAGCTGGTGGCCCGTCACGTATTGGCTTATACCTCTGACGTGCTAGTGGTTAAATCCACAGCCATAGTATTGACGAGTCTTTAGAGTCCACCACACTTACAGTTACTCAAGCTTTCGGGCGAAACGCTGTAGAGGCCGTATGGAGATATGGCAGGGTTCGATTAGATACGTGCGGTATTGCACGGATCAGGATCGGACGGTAAGTACTAGAGGCCGTATAGATATATGGCAAGGTTCGATCGGTTACGTGCGGTATTGCACGGATCAGGATCGAACGGATATTACTAGCTGACTTTGGTTTAAGCCGGATCCTAGTATAGTACATGTATAGATTTTGTCTCATTTGCATTTGTATCCGGTCGGAATACAGATGCGGGTGTGTATGCACAGTTGCGGGGTTTTCCTGTAATTTATTACGGGACCAGTTTTCTGGAGTTTCCAGTTTGCATTCCGTTCCGGCCGGTTTTCCTTTGATCCTTCGCGGCCGGACTTTCTGATGGAGGGTGTTATTTGCAAGTTTGCAAATAACACATAGTAGAGGGGTTTCTTGCATATGGATTGATTATGATAGCATCTTTTGATACCATTCTTTTCTATCATCATTTTCTTGCTTTATGTTGATTTGAAATGGATTTGATTTAGTGTGACATGGTTATCATTGCTTTGGATGTGGTCACCCTCCACCTTTTACTACACTCACCTCCCTCATGTTTTATTCATTCTCTCCATCATTTCAAAGGAGAGGCCGGCCACAACTTGATGAGAGGGAAAAAGAGATGAGAGAGTTTCATTTTTGTTGTGGTGGCATTATTCTTCATCTCATATTCTTCTTGCCAGAAAATTGAAAGCACCAATTTTCTTAACCTCCTCCTCCATCCTCCATGGCAACTAAAAACCCCAAATGAGACATAGCCTCTACACTACATTCTACAACAAACTACAAAGTGGGTAGAAATGTTATACCAAACGATTCGAGTCCTTCGGTCTTCAACCATTATCCTACGCTTTGTTACGGCTGCTCCGATCTCCTGAATCTCCAGTCTTCTCGTTCAGGTGGCACCACGTCGACGGATCTTTAAACGGGCTCCCGCCTCTGAACCGAGGCAACTCGATCATCAAGTTTGCTAAAAGAGATGACCAAGATTGATGTAGAGAATGAGTAGAACACTTTATCTCGCTTCGTCCAAAGCCATGGACGAACGGTTAATGAAGTTGCCTTTTGGATCGGGTAAATGAGAAATGAGCATACAAATTTTCATGAACCTAAATCTATCATCTTTTAAAACCAAGTGAGAGTGTGAGAAGAGGAGGGGAGGGCCGGCCACATATAGAGGAGGGGGTGAGGGTAGGAGCAAGGGAGGGTAACCATAAGCAAAGCTTATCACAACATTAATGGAATCAATGAGTCATCTAACACCTCACCCAAAACAATTAATGCAAATAGTGACACACTAATCCTAGTCATCAACCATTAATGCAAAATGGTGACTCACAATCCTAGTCACCAAAACTAGAACCATCCACCCTCATGACTCACTCTCAAGAAAAGATAAATCCGCATTTAACCGAATGTTTAATACGGGTGATAGAAAACTGGAAACTGGCAACTTCCAAAAGCGATCCCGAAACGAATTTCAGGATAACTCCATAATAGTATAAACATACCCGCATTTGTATTACGACCGAATACAAATGCAACTGAGACAAAGATATTATATCTACACAGTATAATACTCGGATCCGGCTTAAACCAAAGCCTACCAGTATTATCTGCCCGAAATATGACACGTGCGAAAACACACGTGCATTTTCCGAACCTTGCCATAAAACCATACGACCTCTACAACGTTTCGCCCGAACTTGGGAAACTGTCTATGGGGGACTCTAATGACTCATCAACACACTGGCACTGGGTATAACCACTAGCACGTCAGAAGTACAAGCTGTACGTAACAGTTGCCTATGTATTGATTGAAAGGGAAGCTGACGAGCGAACTCATCCAGAAACCCTACTGAGCCGAACAGTGACAATATACATACAGTCCGGTCCGTTCGTCTATGAGTATTGCATATCGGCCTAGGGGGCTGGTAATGTCAGACCCCCAATAGCGGTATAAGTCGTGTCAGAGAGTAGCCCAGAACATCCTGAGATACTACTGGAGTACCTACCAGTAAATCTCCTGCCTCGGCCGAAGGCTTTGTGTAGTGGCTCTCCTAGACACAGCGCGATCTCACCCCCAATAACGGGAGAGACGAATCCCCTGCCGATCCGCTCACTTGCCTCCATGTGGCTCGGGACTGTACCCAAAAAAGACCTGTTTGCACGACTCCTTTGAGCCGTGGTAGGGTAGAAATCAAAGCACAGTGGGAACTCAAACGAGACAAATGACGACCTCAGGTCGATGAACTAACCTGTATACATGTCACCAGGGAACTGCTATCTGACGCTAGGTATAATACCAACTAGCAGGTTCCTGGCGAGTCCTGTCCGGTGTACTCATAACCCAATGAGCACCTGTATACATCTTAGGTGAACCAACTGACACCAATGGCTTGTGAAACCAGCCACCGCCCCTTGTCGGGGTCACGACTGTATTCACTAGTCTACTCTGGAGTATCGATGCCCTGTCTCGAAACTCCCACGATTAGGGACACTTTAACGATGTGCTTACAGACCCCGGCTCCCACGTATATGATCGCCATCATACTGTTGGCAGTCAAGCAAGAATCCTATGGGCTCTATCAACATGCAATAGCGAACTAAAGCGTGTATACGATGATAAAGACAAACCAGATAGCATACTATCATCTCGAGCAAGACTGTCATATCGGTATAGGTCCCGCCTCAATCATTGCAATCACGTACCTGCGATCCAAAAATTGACTTTGAGGGCACTATATCCAATACGATCTGCGATGGACCGCGTCCCATCAGACGCTGCGGACCTGCATACGTCACGTCGGCCAATCGACGCTTGACACGTGGACCGTCGCTTCAATGGCAGAGTACACGAACCGGCGCACCTTCCTTAAATGCGGAGATCTCGCCCCGATTCACTAGCAGAAAAGACAACTGACAGCCCGAGGACTCGTCCCGACCAAGCCTTAGGAAGAAGCTCACCTCGGGAGACCTAGCAGTCCACTCCTGGCCCGACCCGCTGGCTGGTCGGGACAAGAGTGGAGGGCTAATGATGATGCTCAATATTGGCGGTCTCCAAGAGCTGGACACGTGGCAGATGACGTGCCCCAAAACTCAGAAGGAAGGGCCGCAGGGGCCGACCAGGCAACCCCTGTACCCGACACACGAGCACAAGCTGGCCCTCCTCGGGGCCCTCTGCAACTTGGCCTCCTCGACCCCCAGCTCGACCTAAGCTGCCACGGGACCAGGACTCCTCGGCCCTCTTGCTCATCTCCGAGCTCCCTAGCCGAGGCCGTCTTCCTCGGTCCCTCCGACCAGATCCACCGCTCACGGGCGTAACTGCCGCTCCGCGAATCTCGCCATGCGCGGATTCTCCGACGGCAACATCCCACGTTCCACGCCTCCATGATCCCCATTAATGGGCGATCCGCTCTCTACACGGACGTGACGTCAGGAGCGTAACTGCTGTCGAGATTCTCGCGCCCGCTGCTGCGTGCCATCACCGCTATATAAACCCCCATCACAGAGGGGTCAAGTAAGTCATTTTGATTCCACTTAGCCGTTACTCTGCTCGGATCTAGCACTAACTTGATCGTCGGAGGGTCCTCGGTGGTACCAAACCACCACGAGACTTCTTTGCAGGTACTCGGCACTAAACTCCTCAAATCATCTTTCTCATCAAACCCATTGAGACACGCAACAGAACACCACCACCAAAATCCACCGGGAGATCAACGGAAGACAACATCTGACGGAGACCTGAAAAGGACCTCCAACAAGAATTCTTTTGGGATATTAAATTTGGAGTAGAATTCTTGTGGGATATTAAGTTTCTGATCCACAAAATTAAAAGAGAACAATTGTAGAAGCGAACAAATTTCTATTTGCTGAAAAATGATTATGCATAAATTTTCAATGTCACTGATCACGTTCGATAAGATATACAGTTTTAGGTCTTTTATTGCCGCTGTCCATACTGTTAGTTTTTATTTTATTATCAGATCTTCAAGAAGCTTTCTTGCACCCAAAAAGAAGAAAAAAATGTTCAAAAAAATTTCCAACGAATCTAGGAGGGCACCTATGTTCTAAATCTAGATCGGATAAACCTCAATTATAATTTTCTCCCCATTTCTCTTTTTCCTTCCAAGCAACAACCCCTGTAGACTTTGCAGCAGTTCAGAAATCAGCGCATCACATGAACAATCACCAACGCAATCAAATAGTACAAACAATTTAATCAACAATAATAACAAAGCCTTATTACAATTAAAAAACAAGGCCAGATATCTAACGATCAAGCCAATTAAAACTGAATCCTAGCTGCTTAAAAACTCTAGCTACATTTTTATTCCAAAGTTTTTATATCAATATATAATCCTCTCTTCTACATCTTTATACAATATCTCGCATATTAGAAACGCAATCATCATACTCGACACTCAACCAAAAAAATTCAAGTGGAAAAAAAAATTCAACAAAATTAAAAGAACCAAAAAAAACGCAAAAATCAAAAAAAATTTAGGGCTTATCTCGAAGAACCGAAGCAAGCCCAGTCACAACCTTGGCCCTGCTCTTCGGCGTCAGCGCTGGCAGCTGCCAAGCCACCGCCTCCTCGTCCTCGCCGCTGACCTTGACCTCACATTCGACGGCTGCGTTGTCGCAAAGTATCGCCCTCTCGTGGGGCGCGAGCCACTTGGCGCGCATGTACTCGGGCTTGCGCCATGGAGGGAAGTGCAGCCCCTTTTTCTTCAAGCTCTGCCTCGCCGCCTCCGACACCACCGCGACGATCTGCGCAATGCGATCGGCGGTCCCCACGAAAACCAGCGGCAGGGACTGCAGCAGCGCACGGTAACGCTTCGTGGACCTCGCGATCTCGAACTCGGATCTGAAGTCGACGTCGATAAGGATCCGAACGCCGCCGTCGACGATCACATCAATGTACTCGTATTCGCCTGTAACGAATCGATCAACGATCAGGATTGAGCCAAGGACTAAACTAAAGCAAAGAGTGAGGGGTATTATTGTACCTGCGGGGTACGATGGGGATTTCTCCCATCGAGATTTGCAGACGGAAGCATCGTAGCCGAGCGATTGTAGATCATCCGCTAAGATCTTTATGGATTCTTCCTTGCTCTTCAAGTTCTTCATCTTTTCCATGATCGATGACGCATCGGCCGCGAGATTTCGCTCTTTGACGCTCGCACATACGACCAAACCCTAGAATATCTTTAACTTTTTTGAGAATTGATCGAAAATTGAGGAGAATTTCTGATAATTAAACGGAATTTGTACCTTGAGGACATCGGGGGAGATGATCGGAGCATCGCCGGAGCCGAATTCGAGATCTTCATCGGAGCTATCGTCGCAGTTCCCCTGAAAGCAGTTGCAGCGATGGTTGCGGACGCACTTCGACGAGGGCTTCTCGTTGCTGTCCTCGATGAAGCTGCGCACCATCTTGTCGAGAGCGAGGGAGCTCGGCTCGAGATCGCCGCCGGCGATCGGAACGTCTCGGTCTCGATCCTTGGCATCGCCCCCGCCGGCGAGCTTTTCCGATGACGAGATGCGGAATTGCTTCTCGAAGAGGCGCTTTAGCCTCGATTTTACCACCGGCTTCGCTTGATCGGTCCTGATCGCCTCGTTCGCATCGATCGGCTGAATCTTCATCGGAGGCATCTCGAAAAGGTACTACTACAACTCCATCAATTCTTAAAATTACTCGAAATTGAAGAAAAATTCCCAATTCTTATACTGCAAAGTTTGTGAAAAACTCGACAAATTAAGTAAGGAATAACTTTAATCGTAATAAAGTGTTTCGAGACGAAAAGAGGCGATCCTAATATGAAGCGTGACAGTGGAAAAATGCGAATTTTAAAAAGAAAATTCTTTGTTGCTGCCGGAATATTCCTTTTTTGCTCCGGCGTGGTTTAGGTTTGGAGGAATGAAAATGGAAGGGGGAGTGGAGGGATTTTATAGCCGGGAGATGGGTGACGTGGCCGCTGACGTGGAGGGAATTATTTGGGACTGGATGAGTTTAGTTTGAATGATCTGCACTGATATTTAACCCACGATTTCACCCGATGGGAGTTTTTGTTTGTTAGTGTTAGTGCGTGGAGATGAGGGTGGCGTTGTGGGTGTTTTAGCTGGGTGGTTTTCGTTGGTTACTGGGATGAGGTCACGTCTCAGGGGTGAGCACACCCCACGTGGTTTCAAACGGACGAAAATACGATCACTGAAGGTGAATTTTGTAAGGACTCTCCAATGCACGTGCTTTGCGCGTGACAATGTAAATCAAAGCTCTTGCTAGAGTTTTTTTCAAGGGAAGATTCCGAGCCCAGCTCAGAGAGATGACTTATTTTTAAACCCATGAATTTTAAAATTTGTGGAAAAACTCAGTACTTGCAAAATACGGATATTTGAAGTCCAAAATAAATTATGTGTATTATACTTAGAATATTTTTGCAAAAATTACAGGTTTAACCTCTTTTTTGAATCAAATACACATGATTATTCTCTTAAAAAAATTATTATCTGGTATGATTCGTTTCTTCTTTCTCGGTGTTTCTTTTCCAATTCCTCATTTTTTCACTCCAATCTCCTCTTCCAAAAATTTTCATATCCATTTTAAAATCCTCATCTCCAATTCAATTCCTTCAATCCCCATCTCCGTTTTTAATTTCTACATTTCCCTTTTCAAATCACTAATTTTTATCCAATTCCTCCAATTCTTCCATCTCCGCTCCCATCCATCAATCTTCTCTCATGTTTACGACATCTTCACTCCCATAAGAAGAATGGATTTATGAATGAAAAAAGGAAAGGTGATGGAAACTAGGCAATCAATAATAAAGGGAGAAAAAAGTCAAAAACTAGTACAAGAAATAATCGAGAATGCAATTAACAATATAGGAGAGTTTAGAAAAAAGATGGTTTTGAAAAAAAAATTGGGCAAATAATGATAAAGAGAGTAATATAGAAGACATGAAAAACTATATGTATAAAAAAATATCATGTTCTAATAATATTTTAAGAAATCAAAAAAATCCCATATTCTAATATTATAAAGATATTAAAAGGGTATTATTGACAATACATACATAAGTACGTATACAAATAAGAGTTTGGGTATAAAACAAGAGGTTAATGGAGGGAAGATGCCATATGAGCGAATTTCCTCCTATGGAGTCGAAAAAATACACCCTCCTTTATTTTTTCCGACGATCGGCATCCACCATCTTCATCGCTATCATCTAAGATGTTGGTACACCAAATTTCATGTGATTCTACAATTTTTTCACCGTTGATTTAGTGGGTTCAAAATTAACGGTTTACCGATAATAGAGCTTTTTACATTGCTAAATAAACGGTGAAAATGTTGTAGAATCACATGAAATTTTGTGTACCCACATTTTAGATGATAACAATGAAAATGGTGGGTGCCGATCGGCGGAAAAAAATGAGGAAGGGTGTATTTTTTCGACGCCATGGGTATGCTCCTGCAGGCTAGCTTCGCCTTAGCAACAGTTAGTTTGAGATTTAGGTAGTCATTCACCCTCTTAACCAAATAGTCTTTTAGAAAGGAAATTCCCCTCCTATGGCATTTTTCCTCCATTATTCTCTTAAAATAATGTCAAATTATATTTTCAGGGTTTTTTTTCATAACTTTTGAACTTTGTGGGTTTAAAAATAAATTGTATGTTCAAACTGGGCCAAGAAACAATTTTCCTTTTTTTATTTGTTTTTTGAATGGGTATTACTCCACGGACCTAAAAGGGCATGTTTGGCAATTGAAAAATGAAAAGATAGTAGTAGGAAAATAAAATGAAAATAAAATGTGAAGAAAATATTAGTTCTTATTTGTTTTGGAAAAATGAAAATAGAAAAGAAGCAGAATTGACGCTTATGTAATAATGAGAAATAAGATTGCATTATTTGATTAGAATAAAAGTAAGCAAGAAAATAAAAAAAATTTAGAATATAATAAAATAACTATAAAATTTTTATTTTCTTCAACTTTCTTTTCCCTTTTTAAATTTTTCTAAAAGGGTATAAGTTAACTTTTAATTATAGCTATTAATTTTTATATTTACCAGCTAACTTCCATAGCTAAAGGGTTAATTACAAATTCATTAGATAACTACTATAAATAAGCTTTAACTACCATATTTACAAGTTTTTTTAACACCGTGTATCTAGAAATTCCAATAAAAAAAGTATTTGAACGTATTTTTTTTGATTCTATGTCCATTTAAAATGTTAAGAAACATATCAGCTCAAATATCAGCATGAGCCAGCTCAAATATTAGCATGAGTCGGCTCAAGACATGTTTGAGACGGCTCAGAAGTCTTTCACAATGTTTATTTCTTCTCTGGGTGCATGAGATGGCTCATGACCACTTCGAGCCGGCTGATGGGTCCAGATATTTGCCATTCCTTCTCTGTATGTGTGAGACGACTCATGATGAAATTGAGCCGGCTCAACCACTCCTTAAGATGGCCCAAGTTTAATTTGAGCCGGCTCATAACTTGCCTGGAAACTTATATTTATTCTGTCTCGTTGAGACGGCTCAGCATGGTTTTGAGTCTGCTCAACTTGAATTTGATCGAAATCCTAAAATCTCGTGTAAATCTTTTCTCTTGTAACCGACCCAATCCATATATAAAGCCATGACTAAACTCGATTAAAACCCTAATCCTAACCCTAGCCGCCTATTCTCTCCTCATCTCTCTCTCTCTCTCTCTCTTTCACGTGCATCATCTTCATATTCTTCCTCATGAGCCTTAGCAACCGAGGACCCATCTCCATCGCCGTCATCGTCACCTCTCTCTTCTCGTGGCTACCTTGATCGAGATCCTAGTCAAGAACACCGTGGTCATCATCGCCACGACCCTAGTTGAGACCATCCATCGTTGTTTCAAGATCCTACGATTTCCCATCGTCCTCAATTCGAGATCCAACAAAAACTCACTAAAAGGCAAGTGCTCTTGCTCATATTTTATTAGCTGATGTAACATCGGCTAAACCATTATTAAATTAAAAAAAATTTGAAAAGGGAAGAACAAATCTTAATATCATGAATTCTTGATAACATGTGAATCTACGCTCTTTATATACCCTTAACGGAAACCCTAGGATCTAGCGCACCTATTAATCAAAACCTTTAAAAGATCGTGCTTAAGTTTATATTGGTTTGAATATAAATACACTTGCTGATTTGCACTGTTTATATGATTCATGTATAATACTTGTTTATAGTTATCATTGAGACCATGTTATTACCTGTTATCATTTACAAGCACAAGACCCCTTTGACATGCTATATATACGTTCGAGACTAATATTAATATACATGTATGAAAACACTTTCGATATGATATTACATTACCTGTTATATCGACATTCTATACTTGTACAAATGACCTGTAACCCACCCTTATGTTGGATATGTATGCCCTAGAGGCCATTATTGTATATGTATACATGTGGATGCTTGGACATATGTATGTACAGGACAATCTTGCTCGATATGATAGTATGCTATCTAGTTTGTCTTTATCTTAACATGTGCATATGTTTTACTTGTTATTACATATCATTTATACATGTTGATAAAGCCCGTAGGATCATTGCTTGACTACCTGCGTTGTGATGGCGATCATACTTGTGGGAGCAGGGTAGTTGATAAGCATATCCTTAAAAGGTCCCTAGTCGTGGGAGTATCGAGACTGGGCATCGATATTCCGGAGTAGACTGGTGTATACGTTTCTAGACCCCGACGAAGGGCGTGGTTAGTCCCCCAGCCATTGGTCTTATGCACCTAAGATCGTATACAGGTGCTCACTAGGGGTGAGTACACTAAACGGACTTGCCGAGAACTTCTAGATGGTACTATACCTATCGTCAGATAGAAGTTCTCAGGTGATATGAGTATAGATTAGTCTTTTGACCCGAGATCGTCATTTATCTCGTGTGAGTTCCCACTGTACTTTGATCACTACCCTAATGTCACGACCCGAAAAGTACGGAACATGACCGACACTTAAATTACGAAACGTCTCGAGGCGTACGTAATCTAAGTAAGCAAAAACCCAGAAATCCAAACCAAGTAAACCAGTAGAGTGAAGGAAAAACCAATTTAAATCAAGTAGTTTAGCAACATAAGCTGAATATGTATTTTAAAAAATCACAAGTCTTCTCTAAAAATTTCGGCAGAGTTTCCTTTGTAAATACTGGCCCCGAACGGGGTACAACAGGATAAATATATGCATCAATGATAAAAGGCATCCCCAAGCAGGAGCTAACTCTTCGTCAATCGACGGACAAACCACACAGTGAAATATAATATACAACGCCGAAAGGCGAGGATCAAAACTCAAAATGAACTCAAAACAGCATGAAATCCATAATAATACAACGCGCGACTCTAAGGTCGAAAGAATATACATCACTGGTCTCTAAGTAAATAAAATATACAAGTCTGGTTGATGGAGTTTACTAGATACAACTGAATAACACATATACAATGGCGGTCCTGATGCAAAAGAACCCACCTACCAAAGCAATCACCCGGAAAAGGGAGCAGTGTGCCAGCAAAGCCGTTACGAAATCTGTACGGCAAAACCTGCAAGACTGTGGCACAACGGGGGTGAGTTCCAACTCGTGAGTAGAAAACATCTACGAGTAGAAAATCACATGCATGACGCTATCTTAGGTCAATACGATCAATATATAAATATCCTCAATATGATAAAGTCTGAAGCATGAAAAGGTGGCAAGAGTAAACATCTATACCAAGTGTAATACCGAGTGCTCGTGTCAGTGCCTCAGGTAGTAATATATCATATGAATGAGGTATGAATGCATGAAAACAGAATACATGTAATTGAAGAAAACTGCTTTCATAACTTAGTGAGATTTCTGTATATTTAAAACGAGGTATCATCAATGAAATCAACATAAACAATGTCTAGCATCGACACAAAACATAAATTCCAATATCTCAATATCTCAGGCTCCGGCTATCCGGACTGGCCTGTATCAACAAATCTCAATAACTCAATATCTCAAAATCTCAGTGTCTCAAATCTCACTATCTAGGGCTCCGTCAGTCCTGATCGACCCCTATCATCAATCACACGACCACGAACGGTATCCTCTGGATATCCGACGCGCCTGATAAAATCACCGGTAGGCAGTCTGCCCCTGCCGGGCTCATCGTCTACACCTCGATCTTCTTGCCCCGAGGCACCTTACCGGGTCCATCATGTACCCGCAGAAGGTTCATCCAATTCCTCGAATCGGGTCTCGAAATCTATCTCATAACCGAGAAAACATCATTGTGGACGACTCATACATCACGAGAAAACCACACTTTTCATTTTAAAAAGAGAGAGAGAAGTTTATATAAATTCTTGCGGTTTTCTCCCAAATCTAGGAAATCTCATGAAAATCCGAAATCCAATCATCAATAGCACGTATACAGTGAATATCGGCATAAAACTCCATAATACTGCATAACAGTGAATAATAATATGCATGCAGTAGCAAGCAATAACTGCAATGTCTAAATTAGCATATAAAGACGAGTATGCTAATACCATGTCGAACTATCAGTTAACAAGCTATGTCAATGAGTAATATTCTCTAAAGTATTCGTGACATGGCAATTACCGATGATGATGTGTGTGAGCCAGAAAGTAAGTGTATGTGGAACATACGCATCATCGGTAATGGTGCTGGTGTCCTGACAGCATGATTTCAATAATGGCATATGAAAACACAATATAAGCATGCGGTGCGATGAAACATCATGAATACATAGGAAGTGATGTGATAACAACAATACTGAAAATATACCTACCCAATATCCGAGGCATGCAGTTTGGTATATAGACATACTCACGATTTCCCACTTTTGAAAAAGAGTATGACTCGAGCCCAGTCAAAAGGGTAAGGGAATCTGCCTAAGTCTGAGTCGATCTATACATACATACCTAGTAGTCGGTGATCTCGCCTCAACAGTATCACGTACGATACAATAAATAATATGACATCCTCGAGTCAAGAGTGCAGATCTATTCTCATAACTATCTCTCATACGGTAAATCTATCGTACGGCATCCCAAATCTGGGTACGGGTCAAATATCATATTTATCTCATTATTCATCTGATATCCACATCATCACAAATCATGAACATGGGGTACTGATCTAAGTCTAGCACACTACTAATATATCGACACTAATCATGATCTGGCTACTGATCTACAGCCTCATACAATCCGGTGTCATCCATACTTATCATCATATAGGAGTATATATCGCCCAAGCGATCCATTATAATAGCTTAACATATCATATCTCATATCTCGATATATAACTCGTCAACTATCATAATATATCATCAACATAGTATTGTCGTCCAACGACCTGCTATAATATCATGACATATCTCGGTCGCGCACTAAATATCTCACGGCATTATGCCCGATCAGATCGACTCATTCCCAAATATCATATAACATTTTCGTCATCCAAGCATAGGAATACAAATATAAAGATGTCCCCAATACACACAAGGAAGTCAATGTATGCGAGTATGTGTATGTGCATGTATGCAAATCTTTACCCTAAAGTTTCGGGACTAAGAAATCGACTAGAGTCCTTTCATCCATACTCGCTAATACTAACCCCTAAGCTCTTAAAGCTTTCTTGCTAAGACTCATATCATATCCTAACATATAAATGTATATATATCGTATCCCATCATATAATTCCTTACAACTTTGCGGGGGTGCTATACGCCATCCACCCGACTTCTCCCCGTAGATATAAATCTACTCACCTTGCTTCTTGTGTGCCGATGCCAATGTCGAGATCTTTATCTTCAACGTCTCGACATTATGTGGGGTACCTACTGTTAGTTATATGTATGCCCTAGAGGCCATTACTGTACATGAGATGTATATTGTAGTGGATGCTGGGACATATATAGGTAGGACTTTCTTGCTCGACATGATAGTACGCTATCTGGTTGCTCTTTATCTTAACATGTATACTTGCAGTCTCTCTATTACATGTTGATAAAGCCCTTAGGATGTGTGCTCGACTTCCAGGACTATGATGCAGATCATACTAGTGGGGCCTGGGTAGTCAATGAGTACATCCTTCAATGTTCCTAGTCGTGGGAATATCGAGACGGGGCATCGATATTCCAGAGTAGACTAGCGTATATCTTCTCGACCCATGTGATGGGCGATGGATGATCCCATATCCATTGGTGTTTGACATCAGAGATGGTATGCGGGTGCTCAGTGATGACTGGGTACACTGAACGGACTCGCCGAGAACTCCCAGAGGGTATTATACCTCACGTCAGATGGCAGTTCTCTGGTGACACTGGTACAGCTTAGTCTGTTGACCCGAGATCGTCATAGAGTCTTGTGTGTCTCCCACTGTGCTTTGATTTCCACCCTACCACGGCTCTACTGAGTCGTGCAAACAGATGGTTTTTGGGTACAGTCCCGATTCACATGGAGGCAATGAGCGATAGGAGGGGATTCGTCTCTCCCGGTATTGGGGGTTGATGTTGCGCTATGCTTGACTGGCCATAACTGGAAATCCCTGGCCAGGGTTGCTCTGAATTACTGGTAAGTGTTATCAGTAGTTTCATGCTTGTTATGGACCTTACGTCGGCATGACTTATTAAGCTACTGGGGTCTGACGTTTACCACCCGTAGGCGAGATATGCGACATATCAGACGAACAGACCGGACTGTACGGTAAGTGTTGCTGGTTGGATTCACAGGAGTGTGAGCCGGCTTGCTCGTTGATCTTCTGATCGCTCAATACCCGGGTGGCCGTTACGTTTAGCAGACCGCTTGCGGCTTGTGGGTGTTTGATATGATCATCACCTACTGCCGGCGTATTGACGAGTGTTTAGAGTCCTACACAGAGGTTTCCTGGCTCAAGCGAAACGAAATAGGAGCGCATATGAGATATGTGCGCGACCGAGAATAATACCAGTATGTGATACTGAATTCTATTCTCACGATTTGTATCATCGGACGGTTGTATATGATATAGCCGGGTTACCGAATCAAATGTTGATTCGATAAATTGATACACTTGATATTAGTCGGTTATATGCAGTATGACCGGATCATTAAATCAAGTGTTGATTTAATGATTTAATGATTTAATGTATAATTATATATTTGATATATTACTTTACATTAACTAATATTGGTTTATTTAAGATTGATTTTCTCACTTGAATGTGCACATTGTTTATATGTGATATATGCAAGTGTACATGTTTGTATCATGCTTGATGATACATACAAGTTGTGTGTATGAGACTTAAACCAAATTGACGTTAAATTAGGGTTTACTAATTTCCTAATAAATAACAAAAGAAATAAGACTTTGGTCAAAGTTATCAAGCTTCATGAAGCTTGAAGAAACTTTGAGAAAGTCAATTTCTTTTGTCATTTCTTTAGGATGCTAGTTAACCCAACCTTTAACCCAATTCTTTGGTTAATTCTCTACACAAGTTAAGCATGAAGGCTTAACTTAACCATGGTACCATAATTAAAAGGATAAGTTTCATTCTTTATTCTATTATTCTCATCATTATTCTTTCTTCTTCTTCTTCTTCAAGAAGAAGAAAGCTTACTAGCTCTAATGGTGCCATGTGATTAAGAGTGAGAAATCCAATTCTAAAATGAACCCACTTCCTATTTCTTCATTCTCTACCACTTGCCATGTAGTAGAGTGTGTTATCTTCACAAGTTTCATGACCTAGTGAAGACGGAGCTTGGGTTTGAGTCGTCTCGACGTAGATCATCTTCGGCATCGAAGTCAACGACTTAGCCCGATCATTTCTCCGATGAAACCAACACTAGAGTCCGGGATCCGGTTGATCGCAGCGGAGGGAAGTCATCACGGAGCTAAAGAAGTGGAGGACTGGATCTACAAAGGTTGTAGTCCCTTTCACTTGTTGTTAAGTTGTTAACTTGCTTGTAGTTTCGCCTATCCTCTAGTTAACGATCTTCATTAGGGTTTCTCGGCACATAAATTTTTGATTTTGGCATGGTTGATGCCTTGTGAAACCTCATGAGTGTGCCTAGGAAAACTACAGTGGTATTAGAGCCTAGCTAGAGCTTTAGGCGAAGTGTAGACGATGTTAGAAACCCGATCGAACCCCGAAACCCTAAATTTCACCCCTCTCTGTACATTTTTCAAAACAGTGGATTTTTCCTAATTAAAATTGTCAAAAAATTCAGCAGGGATTTATAGGAGTTACTGTGTAGCACGTGACCACAACTCGACTAAAGCGCCGCGGAACCGCGGCCCCACGCTGGCTTGCGCGGCGGTTCCGCGGCCATAGTAGTGAATTTTGCCACGTGGTTTGCACAGTAATCTTTTTCTGTAAGTGCTATGTTTTCTGGGAATTTTTAACTTATATTCAACAGTTGAATTTTCTGGGTTGTTTTGGGGATTCGATGATTCGATCGGTTTATTTAACTTTGTTTACTTTTTCTGGGTAATTTTAGAACATGTTAAAAGGTTCGACCGGATATAAGTACCCATTTTTTCCCCTGCCAAGAAATTTCCAAGTGTTGGATTTTTCCGTAGTTTAAGAACGTCTAAGTAGTGCAAGTAACGCGATGGACCCTCTAGAAGACAACAAACCTTAACTCGATTATGTGACCGTCTTGAACTTCCCTTTGAACCTTAGGGTTTGGGGCAGTACGGCGTGCCACATGTAAGGCGTTGGCTTGACCCTTCTACGGCTAGACCGTTGGTACTGTGGCATGAAGTGGGTGTTTTTATTTCGGGAAAACTTGGGTGTTTGATTGTTCGATCGGAAAGTTTACCATTTTCTATTTATCTGGAATGTGATACAATATTTGGAATCCACAAGTAGTTATGAGATAACTGATTTGAATGTTATAAATCTAGCACTTTAGTCTCACTTGATCGGTTGCCACGGGATTTTGATGTGATCAAAAGTCCATCGCAATCACGTTGCGTACACGGATACTCGCCGGTAAACTTAATAGACAGCCACACCTCACAGCCTCGACCAAGTGACTGTAGGAGAACCCCGTCGCCGAAAGCATCCGTTCGGGTGCTCGCGGTAGCGGTGTTCCGCCTCAGTGCACTTCGTCGACGGTATCGGGGGTGCGGCCGTCTACTAAAGTTTGCGACGAGCATTCGTTCTGGATGCCGGGAATCTTGTTGAATTGCCCGACTTTATATTGAAAAGTGTTTTCGATATTGAGACTAAAATGTGGGGTTTATAATTGTTAGGCATGCGATGTCTAAGGAATTCATTTGGTTAGGCATGCGATGTCTATGCAGGTTGCGGATTCCAACTGTTGTAGTTTTACACTTTCTTTTCTGCGACCGTAAGTGTAATATGTGATATCGCCGGTTTCGTTGCTATATGTCAACGACAATTAGGATGGGCATATTTACTTACGTTGATGACATGTGATGTTATGTGTTGTTGGATATGTTATATTGGATCGTCGTGTTCGAATAGCCGGGTTTTTTTTATGTAAGACGAGTGTTTTTCATTTTCATTCATGTAAAAAACTTGTATGTAATATTCTTTTATTGGGGCACTTCTAGGTTGCGGAAGATGTCACCGTTGATGTATATTATTTACTTTTCCGCATTAGGATAGACCCAAGGAGGGGAGCACAAGTAACCGGGTTCTAGGGTCCAGTAGGAGACCATCTCGAGGAGTCGAGTCCGGGTCTCCTAACTCTAGAATTGGTAGGGTTGCTTGCCGCTCTCGCAGGGGTCTAGGGGTGTGGGATTGGCTATTCAGCACGACCGTGGAATCCGTGTTTTATACATGCTCAAAATAAAACACGGACGTCCTAGTATATCCAATATTTCATATGATATTTTCTGCTGCGTTATCTGTGATGTGATCATGTGATTTGTTCAGATGGATACTGTATATACTATATATGATATATTATATAGACGTTGCTTATGTTTTACACCCGCGCTAGCCCTGCCCCGCTCTGCCGTTAGTTACCTAACCTAACGTTGCAGACGGGACATCGAGGTGAATGCGGATGGCATAAGCGTACGTTATATTTATCTGTGATGTTTAGGTGGACTTTAATGATGGGACATTCATTAATGAGATTAATGAAAGAAAATAAACCTAAAAGATGTCGTGGAATCGAATTTCTTAAAAACAGGTAGTGATTGGTAGAGATTCTGCGTGTTCAAGTTTAGTTAATTACCGCAATCAAGACGGTTTCGCTTGTAGCTAGCCGGTTGAGTACGGGTCGTCCGCAGAGAGATGGGAATCTTTTTCTATCTGCTTTAACGAGTTAAGTCCAATTTTCCAGATTTGTTTGTGATTAACAAAGTGTTAAAATGATATGTAAAGAGAGCTTGCTAGGGTTAGGGTTAGGATTAGGTTAGTTTGAGTTAGGAGTCGCTCACTTCTTTCGTTGCCACTCTTAATATCGGTGTTACGGTAATCGGCAACAACGGGGATTAGCACGACTAGGAAGGAACTTGCGAGTATAAGCTAGGCTTTCCAACGCTTTAGTTCTTCCTTTTGGTGCTTGTCCGTCCGTTCTTGGCTCTTAGCCATAACCTCCGGTTAATTCAATCACAACCGGTCTCACTACGGAATCACCGCTATCATGTAGGATAGGGTGTCGTAAGGAGCGGATTGTGGTTCAATTAACGGGAGTCGATTTAAGATGTTGGGCAAGAAAAGAGTGAGAGAGATTTCCTTCTCTCAAACTTCCCTTATCCTACCCTAACAAGTATGGAAATTACTCACCCATTACAAGAAGAACGAAAAATAAAACAAAGGAGGAAGATAGAAAGAAAGAGATTAGAAGATAACAACTAGCTATTTGCGACCTCACCTTGGCAAGGATCAAGCGTAAGCATCATGGTTGTTTAAGGATAAAGGAAAAGAGAAAAGAAAGAAACAACAATAAATAACAACAACTAAATTATCAATTAAAGATTACAAGCATTTAACATAACAAGAGCAAGACAAGTATAATGACAAAATGAACTTCTTTATTCATCATTCTTCACTCACAAAAGCTCACTACAAGTTTTTCAATGGAGAAGAGATGAGAAGAGGAAGAAGAACAACAAGTATTCTAAAACCTAAAATACAAGATTAAGCACTCTTGGCTTTGGTAAGTTCTGGACTATTTATGTAAGTCCACGTTGCCAACCCCGGTTCTTGCGGGGAGGCGGAAACGGTATAAAAAACAAATTTTTAGCGTATTAGGCAACATGGACCAACAAAAGTCAGGATCTTTTCTAAACTAAACTAGCTACCAAGCTAAAGAGAGTTAGCTACTCGGAAAAGATGTTATACCTAACTTGAACTCCTTCTTCTTGAAACCTTTGTAGAGCTTGGATGGTGCTTTCCTCGTCGCCTTCTTCCGTCAAAGATGGATCCACCTGAGGGTTCAACCTTCGGGCTCCTTTCTCGATCTTTGAGAGAACTAGGATCTTTGGCTTGCTAGACCTCTAACCCTAGAGTGAGTAGAGAGTAGTTTTGGGGTGTTCTTATCTCAAGAAGAGGGTTTTTCAACACATGAGAGTGAGTCTCCTTGAACTAGAGGAGGAGGAAGAAGAAGAGAGGAGAGAGAAGTGTTATGATAGAATGAAAAACTTTTTACAACCATAACATAATATGAAATGAATTATCAAATTAATAATAATAATCTAAATGAAATAGTTGATGGATGGTTTGGAATGACAATTATCATTACACACATTAAATGGTTTTGCTAGAATCAAAGAGCATCTTTGATATGTAATGATTATAGCCAAAGTTTCAACCATGGTCAACAAGTCAACCTTGGTCAAGAAGTCAACAAACCCAACCATGACACAATTTCATTTAATTAATATTATTAATTGATATATCATAAATTCATTAGGGTTTGGAAAAAGACGACTGTCAATTGTGCATACACACCCGTTCCGAAACCCTAATGAAAATGCTCTTCCTCCGCCTCAACCAACTGTGCATACACACCCGCATTCTTGTTCCGAGGAACATGAACACAATGAGATAAAACTAACCCCAAAACATATACTAGTATCTGGCTCAAACCAGAGCCCGCTAGTAATATCCGTCCGGACTCCAAACGTGCACAAGTGCGCGGATGAGAACGAACCCTGTCGCAAAACCATGCGACCTCTACTCTGTTTTGCCCAAAAGCGAATAGCCCTCTGTGTGGGACTCTAAAGACTCGACACTACGCTAGCAGTGGGTTTAACCACAGACCGCAAGCGGCACTAGCTGTGCGTAACTGTCCCCAGGTAGATGCCGATAAGAAGACTGACGAGGTGAACCCCATCTGAACTCCTACTGAGCTTGAATGTGACAGTCTCCGTACAGTCCGGTCTGTTCGTCTGATACATCGCATGGCGGGCCTAGGGGGGCGGTAAACGTCAGTCCCCTAATAGCGGTACAAGTCGTGTCGGAGTGAAGCCCAAAACACCCTGAGATAACACTGGAAGCCTACCAGTATATCTCGATTGCCCTGGCCAGAGACTACTCGTGTAATGGCTCTCCTAGACACAGCGCGATGTCAACCCCCAATACCGGGAGAGACGAATCCTGTCTAACCGTCACTGCCTCCAAGTGCTTCGGGACTGTACCCAACTACTACCTGTTTGCACGACTCCTTTGAGCCGTGGTAGGGTAGTAATCAAAGTATAGTGGGAACACACTCGAGGCGAAGTGACAGTGTCAAGTCAGCGGACTAAGCTGTACTCATATCACCTGGGAACTGATAACTGACGATAGGTATAATACCAACCTGTCAGTTCTCGACGAGTCCTGTCTAGTGTACTCGTAACCTAACGAGCGCCCGTATACTATCTCCAGTACGACGTGCCGATGGCTGTGGGATAGACCATCTCCCATACTGGGATGAGAAGCGCATACGCTAGTCTACTCCGGAGTATCGATGCCCTGTCTCGATAGTCCTGCGACTAGGGACCTGTATAAGGATGTGCTTATAGATTACCCAGCCCCCACCAGTGTGACTGCCATCACAACGCTGGTAATCAAGCAATGATCCTAAGGGCTCCACTAATGTGTATATGTGATATACTAAAATAAACACATGTACACATTGAAGTAGAAACAAACCAAGTAGCATACTACCATTTTGAGCAAGATTGTATATACAAGGTGAATATCCCAAGCTTCCATTAAGTAATATACAAACCAGTATGATACAGTAATGGCCTCTAGGGAATATACACTAACAATCTCCCACTTGCACTAAGGCCATGTACTGGCGTATCGAAGACCTATCATCTCGATCAGCCGCTCGAACTGAGTCTGGGGCAAGGCCTTGGTGAATGGATCTGCAGTGTTTTCTTCTGAAGCAACCCTCCGAACCTCGATCTCCTGGCGATCCACGATCTCCCTGATCAGGTGATACCGCCTTAAGATGTGTCTGGATTTCTGATGGGACCTGGGTTCTTTCGCTAAAGCTATAGCCCCGTTGTTGTCGCAATACAGAGGTATTGGATCAACAATGGACGGAACCACCTGAAGTTCTTTCAAGAACTTCCTCATCCAGACGGCTTCTTTTGCGGCATCAGATGCAGCGATGTATTCCGCTTCCATAGTCGAGTCTGCAACGGTTTCCTGTTCGGAACTCTTCCAACACACCGCCCCTCCATTGAGGGTAAAGACAAAGCCCGACATGGACTTGGAATCATCCTTGTCACTCTGGAAGCTGGAGTCAGCAAAGGCCTCGATCTGGAGGTCTTTCCTGCCATACACCAAGAACATCTCCTTAGTCCTTCTCAGGTACTTGAGAATGTTCTTTATCGCTATCCAGTGTTTCTCCCCAGGGTTTGACTGATACCGGCTTACTACACTCAGTGCATAAGCTACATCCGGTCTGGTACACAACATCGCATACATTATAGAGCCTACCGCAGAAGCGTAGGGTATAATAGACATGCGATCCCTCTCCAAATCAGTCTTGAGAGACATCTCTTTAGAGAGGGTGATCCCGTGACAAGCCGGTAGGTTACCGCGCTTGGAATCTTCCATACTGAATCTTTTTAGTATGGTGTCGATGTACCTGGACTGTGAAAGTCCCAATATCCTCTTGGATCTATCATGATGGATCCGGATCCCCAGGATGTATGAGGCATCACCCAGGTCTTTCATGGAGAACCTGTGTGACAAGAACCCCTTGACAGATTGTAGCATAGGAATGTCATTTCCTATTAAGAGAATGTCATCCACGTATAAAACGAGGAATACTACAGTTCTCGCTACAAATATACTATAGATGCATGGTTCATCTGGATTTTTGATAAAGCCAAATTCTTTGACCGTCTCATCAAAGCAGATGTTCCAACTCCGCGATGCCTGCTTTAGTCCATAGATGGACTTAAGCAACTTGCACACTTTTTCGCTGCTCCCACTCTGAATGAAACCCTCTGGCTGGTCCATATAGACACACTCCTCTAAATTTCCATTTAGAAAAGCGGTTTTTACGTCCATCTGCCAAATCTCATAATCGTGGAAGGCAGCAATGGCAAGAAGGATCCGAATGGATTTCAGCATAGCCACTGGAGAAAAGGTTTCGTCATAGTCCAAACCAGGTTTTTGACGAAAACCCTTTGCAACAAGTCTAGCTTTATAGGTCTCAACCTGTCCATCTACACCAATCTTCCTTTTGAAGATCCACTTGCATCCTACGGGTTTTACCCCGTCTGGAGCAATGTCCAACGTCCATACTTTGTTGGTGTACATGGACTCCATTTCGGTCCGCATTGCATCCAGCCATTTTACCGAGTCAACGATCTGAACGGCCTGCTGGAAGCTAGTAGGCTCATCATAATCTATGATGCAATCCTCTCTATCCCCGTCTATGAGAAAACCGTAGTATCTCTCGGGCGGATGAGACTGTCTACTACTCCTGCGGAGCGGCGTAGGAATGTCCTGTTCTTTTGAACCCTCTGGTTCCACTAAGCTTTTTCAGTAATAGTCCGTGGTTCTGGAATTTCTTCCAGTTCTACTGCGCTCCCACTAATTTCCTTTTCTAAGAACTGGTGTTCTAGAAAAATGGGCGTGACGAGAAACAAAAACCTTTTGTTCCTCTTTGCAGTAGAAGAAATATCCCTTGGAGTTCTTTGGATATCCCACAAACTTGCACTGTACTGAGCGTGCCTCGAGCTTGTCCGCATGCTGCTTTTTGACAAAAGCTGGACTTCCCCAAGTCTTAATGTGACTGAGATGGGGCCTCTTCCCACACCACATTTCATATGGTGTGGTAGGCAGAGTCTTAGTGGGAACTCGGTTCAAAAGGTATGCAGCTGATTCTAGTGCATACCCCCAGAATGATCGCGGTAACTCAGCGTTACTCATCATGGACCGTACCATATCCAATAGGGTCCGGTTCCGTCTCTCCAATACACCGTTATGTTGCGGAGTGTATGGAGGAGTAAGCTGAGAGAGAATTCCATTCTCTTTTAAGTAATTCAGGAACTCGGCACTTAAGTATTCTCCACCTCGATCCGATCTTAGAATCTTGATACTTTTGCCAGTTTGTTTTTCTACTTCATTCTTATATTCCTGGAACTTTTCAAAGGCTTCGGACTTATATTTCATTAAGAAGACATAACCGTACCTTGAAAAATCATCCGTAAAAGTAATGAAGTAAGAATAACCGCTTCGCGCATGTGTAGACATTGGACCGCACACGTCGCTGTGTACGAGTCCTAAGAGCTCGCTCGCTCTTACTCCGTGTCCAGTGAACGGAGTCTTTGTCATCTTTCCTTTGAGACAGGATTGACAAGTGGCATACGATTGATATTCGAACGAATTCAAATATCCTTCTGTATGTAACTTCGTCAACCTTCTCTCATTGATGTGACCTAGTCTACAATGCCATAAGAAAGTCTGATTTATTTCCGGAGACATTCTTTTGTGTGTATTCTGGACATTGAAAATCTGTGGTTGGTTTAATACGTATATACCATTGCTCAATGTACCTGACCCAATCAAAACTTGATTAAGGTGAATGTTCACAACATTACTTACAAACGCAAATTCATAACCTTCTTTAGAAACCAAAGATACAGAAATGATATTACAAGTTGCGTTGGGTACAAAAAACCAATTGCGTAAAACCAAAACATGTCCATCTGACATTCCCAGGTGATAGTCCCCCACGGCTTTAGCATCCATGCTAGCTCCGTTCGCAACTCTGAGGGTCATGTCACCTGCCTTCAAAACCCTACGGTTTCTCAACGCCTGCAAAGAATTACAGATATGAGATCCTGATCCGGTATCCAATACCCAGGAAGTAGAGTTTATTGAAAGACAGTTTTCAATAACATACACACCTGAAGCTGAAGCCGCAACCTACTTCAGTTCCTGTGTCCTGGCCTTCCAAGCCCTGCAATCTTTCTTCCAATGTCCACTCTTATGACAATAGAAGCATTCTTCTTTACCCACAAGCTTCCCCGCTATCTTTGTTGCCTTTTCCTTTCTCTTCGTATCCACTTTACTAACACCGCCCCTTGGTTTGGCGGGGGCTTTCCTCTTCTTTCTCTTGGCTTTCGCCTTGGACCTAGAAGAAGAAGATCCTCCTACAAACAAAGTGGATGTTTCCCTACTTTTCTGTAGGGTGCCCTCTGCGCTCCTCAGCATGTTGAGGAGTTCTGAAAGTTCAACTTTTTTTTCTTGTAAGTTGAAGTTCAGTATAAACTGGGCGTAAGTGGAAGGAAGGGACTGGAGAATTAAGTCCGTATAGAGCTCACTCTCCAACGTGGTCCCAAGTTCCGCGAGCTCCTCAATGTAGCCAATCATCTTAAGCACGTGTTCCGCTACCGATGATCCGACGGCCAATTTTGCCGAAAATAACTTCTTCGACACTTCGTATCTTGCGATACGAGACTGCTCTCCATACAGTTCTTTTGTATGAAGAAATATGGATTCCAGGTCCATATTCTCGTGCCTCCTCTGATGTTCGTTGTCCATAGAGGCAAGCACGAGGCACTTGGCCTTCGCGCAATCAATCTCCCAAGTCTTATGGATTTCCTTATCCGCGACGCTGGAGGTGGGACCTGGGACGGGGGGAGCTTTGGTGGTAAGAAGATACCCTAGCTTGTCGTAAGTGATTGCTATCTTGACATTCCTGAGCCAATCTTTGTAGTTTGGCCCTGTCAGTATGTTTTTATCTAGAAGTAACTTAAGTCCAGTCATGTCGATTGGTCGCTGCAATTAGGAGAGAGAAGAAGAAACACTCAGCATGATGCTCTTGCAAGTTTAGAATGGTTTTTAGTTTGTCTAAACAGGATGGCTCCCACTGTCTCTCGAATCCCTCCTCAAACCATAAAGGAAGAATTAGTCGGGATCAATCCCACCGCACAATACTTGCTTAACCGTTCAGCCAGGCCAGTGTCGGTACTTCGAGGGAGGTTTTCCAACGCTTTCGCGTAGTTCCTTAATTTAAGAACCTCTTTTTCCTGGGGGCGTAGCCCCGCTAACACTTTTCTAGACACCTACTAGGTTTATAGCATTGATCGTTTAGTGAGAAATTTCCTGAGGAGTAGCATATACTCACAGTAGGATCGGGATCCAAATATCATCGCGTGACGAAACTGAAGGAATCCTACCAGAATCATCACACTCCAAATGGTATGCAAATCTAGCAAGTTTCAGTACTTATGAAACTCCCGATGTGGATTTTTGCCCCATGCTCTTATGACCTTGACTTTGGCCAAAATATCATAAGTCACATGTCAAGTTCTACCCGTCACTATCCAGGTTAATTTAGATCCACTCGTACCTACCCTTGACTTTGGCCAAAATGGCAGTACGACTGTCCCAAACCAACGCATCTATCTATGCTACACATGAATACCCAATAGCTACCAATCACTATGCCTTGACTTTGGCTAACATACATAGCTTGAATACTATTGCCTATTCATGCGAAACGACGGAGGGCTACGAATGGTTTTGGTAAAACCGTGAACGTAGTGAACTTGATATAATCGATGGAACGAGATAGCTTTTAAAAGGAGTGGCTCAAGCTCCGCATTTAAAAGTTAGTTTTGAAAAGAACCGAGTGGTTTTTCGAAAGTGTTCCAACGACTTTTGCTTGGTTTATTATCTTGCATTAGTTCTTTTAATGCGTGATATTCTTGCATTAGTTCTTTTAATGCGTCCCATCATTTAATCCTACCATTGCAGAAAACAACCAAAATATGACGTACGCTTATGCCATTCGCATTCGCCACGGGGCCCCGTCATTACCCGTTAGGTTACTTAACTAACGACAGAGCGGGGGCTGGGCTAGCGCGGCTGTAAAACATAAGCAACGCCTAAATAGTTATAAATATATAACAATGATAGACATTACAGATCACAGATGAATACATTGGATATACTAGGAATCCGCAATCCGTTCGAGCCTGCAACGAAAAGCGGATTACACGGTCGCGGTGAATAGCCAAAACCCCACCCAAGACCCTTACGGGTGCGGCAAACTACCCGCCAAGTACCCGAAGTGGAGCAACCTCCCTCAACGCCGTGAGTAGGCCACTCGGCACTTCGAGATACCCGGTAGTTTGTGCACCCCCTCCATGGGTCTATCCTAGGAGCAAAAACAGTAAAAAGAATTATACAATGACAGCTACAACCCCGACCCGGTTGTGCGGCCATACAAATAATATTACATCAATTTACATATTACATGAATGAAAGAAAAAGAAAACACTCATCTCACATCCACCCCAGCTATTCACCCACGACAGTCCAACGCATTCATATACACATACCATCATCAAACACAGATCACAGATATGTATAACCCCGACTAATCGACATATAGCGATTAGCCGACGTTCAATACATATAAACATCACATGTATAACAGATTAGTCAAAGTATAGTGAAGTTCGATCAAAAATACGGATTTATAGGCCCCCAAAAACAAATCTCTTTTCTGGAAAACCTGGGCGCAAATAAACCATCTTAAAAATCCCAAAACCCTACCAGAAGAACACAGCACCAAACCCGGTCGTGAGAGGAGCCAAAACGGCGGCGGTTCCGCGCAAATGTATACTCATTACCGCGGAACCGCGGCGGTTTGATGGATTCAGGCGACCGTTTTTGGTGGGTGTCTTCACAAAACCCTGAGCCGATTTTAGGAGTAAAACCTTTTATCTTTTTAGCACAAAAAATTTCAACAGAAAGTTAGGGTTTTTGATGTTTAGGTTTTTGTGATTTTTCCGATCGAACTTCCATACAATTTACTACTTAGCTAGTTTAGGTTTAGTTAGGCTCTGATACCACTGTAAGTCCACGTTGCCAACCCCGGTTCTTATGGGGAGGCGGAAACGGTATAAAAAACAAATTTTTAGCGCATTAGGCAACATGGACTAACAAAAGTCGGGATCTTTTCTAAACTAAACTAGCTACCAAGCTAAAGAGAGTTAGCTACTCGGAAAAGATGTTATACCTAACTTGAACTCCTTCTTCTTGAAACCTTTGTAGAGCTTGGATGGTGCTTTCCTCGTCGCCTTCTTCCGTCAAAGATGGATCCACCTGAAGGTTCAACCTTCGGGCTCCTTTCTCGAACTTTGAGAGAACTAGGATCTTTGGCTTGCTAGACCTCTAACCCTAGAGTGTGTAGAGAGTGGTTTTGGGGTGTTCTTATCTCAAGGAGAGGGTTTCTCAACACATGAGAGCGAGTCTCCTTGAACTAGAGGAGGAGGAAGAAGGAGAGGAGAGAGAAGTGTTATGATAGAATGAATAACTTTTTACAACCATAACATAATATGAAATGAATTATCAAATTAATAATAATAATCTAAATGAAATAGTTGATGGATGGTTTGGAATGACAATTATCATTACACACATTAAATGGTTTTGCTAGAATCAAAGAGCATCTTTGATATGTAATGATTATAGTCAAAGTTTCAACCATGGTCAACAAGTCAACCTTGGTCAAGAAGTCAACAAACCCAACCATGAAAAAATTTCATTTAATTAATATTATTAATTGATATATCATAAATTTATTAGGGTTTGGAAAAAGACGACTGTCAACTGTGCATACACACCCGTTCCGAAACCCTAATGAAAATCCTCTTCCTCCGCCTCAACCAACTGTGCATACACACCCGCATTCTTGTTCCGAGGAACATGAACACAATGAGATAAAACTAACCCCAAAACATATACTAGTAGCTGGCTCAAACCAGAGCCCGCTAGTAATATCCGTCCGGACTCCAAACGTGCACAAGTGCGCGGATGAGAATGAACCCTGTCGCAAAACCATGCGACCTCTACTCCGTTTTGCCCAAAAGCGAATAGCCCTCTGTGTGGGACTCTAAAGACTCGACACTACGCTGGCAGTGGGTTTAACCACAGACCGCAAGCGGCACTAGCTGTGCGTAACGGTCCCCAGGTAGATGCCGATAAGAAGACTGACGAGGTGAACCCCATCTGAACTCCTACTGAGTCTGAATGTGACAGTCTCCGTACAGTCCGGTCTGTTCGTCTGATACATCGCATGGCGGGCCTAGGGGGGCGGTAAACGTCAGTCCCCTAATAGCGGTACAAGTCGTGTCGGAGTGAAGCCCAAAACACCCTGAGATAACACTGGAAGCCTACCAGTATATCTCGATTGCCCTGGCCAGGGACTACTCGTGTAATGGCTCTCCTAGACACAGCGCGATGTCAACCCCCAATACCGGGAGAGACGAATCCTGTCTAACTGTCACTGCCTCCAAGTGCTTCGGGACTGTACCCAACTACTACCTGTTTGCACGACTCCTTTGAGCCGTGGTAGGGTAGTAATCAAAGTATAGTGGGAACACACTCGAGGCGAAGTGACAGTGTCAAGTCAGCGGACTAAGCTGTACTCATGTCACCTGGGAACTGATAACTGACGATAGGTATAATACCAACCTGTCAGTTCCCGACGAGTCCTGTCCAGTGTACTCGTAACCTAACGAGCACCCGTATACTATCTCCAGTACGACGTACCGATGGCTGTGGGACAGACCATCTCCCACACTGGGATGAGAAGCGTATACGCTAGTCTACTCCGGAGTATCGATGCCCTGTCTCGATAGTCCTGTGACTAGGGACCTGTATAAGGATGTGCTTATAGATTACCCAGCCCCCACTAGTGTGACTTCCATCACAACGCTGGTAATCAAGCAAAGATCCTAAGGGCTCCACTAATGTGTATAGGTGATATACTAAAATAAACACATGTACACATTGAAGTAGAAACAAACCAAGTAGCATACTACCATTTTGAGCAAGATTGTATATACAAGGTGAATATCCTAAGCTTCCATTAAGTAATATACAAACCAGTATGATACAGTAATGGCCTCTAGGGCATATACACTAACAATTTATAGGCAGGTAACAGAAATTCTAGGGCAACATTCTGGACCCATGTGAAAAGACCAAACTGCCCCTAAAAATTGGACTTCTGACGACTCTGTATGGCCGCGGTTCCGCGGCCTAAGCATGCTTAGGCCGCGGTTCCGCGGCCCTATTGGGGAATTAGGTCACCAATTTTGGTGGCTTCTCCTGGATAGCAGTGCCCTTCAGTATGGTATATGTTTTTTCTCATAATTTCTTCACGATATTTCCAGAATTTCTGTTGAACAAAAGGTGATGTGATGTGGATCTTTTGTCATGATTTTCTCGAGCTCCGCGTAGATTTCTTGGATCATGTGTTGCCATTGAGCCTTGTGCATGAAAATGACATTGATTTGCCATTTTGTCTTTTAAACTGGTGTGCGGCAACATACGGATAAAGAGCGGAGACCCGTGTTTTATCTGTGGTTGGCAGGAACCTAGGTTTTGTCGTGTTTTTCAATGAATTTTACCGTTTAGATCCGAGAATCTGTATCCTGCAATTGACTAGCAAACACGGCTCAAGAGTACCTACCGATATGCAATGTGATAAAAATTGGGCGGTATAAAAATGCAAAAATCTGATATGAACAAATACCCCCAAACTTATCATTTGCTCGTCCCGAGCAAAGCCAATTTATTCACAAAAAATTTCCTAACCTCACTTTCGCAGGGAACGCGATTGCACTGAGCATGTGCAACAAGCCGTTAAACCTCTAGGTGTCCCTAGTAGGAGGAGTGTTGTCTCCTCAGGGTTTTCAGCGGATACTACCCACAAAATCCGGTCAAGCTAGTTTTGCAAAATAACTATGATTCAAACCCCTAAAGTTTTTGTCTCAGAAAATAACAATTCTATGATCCTAAGTCTAGACTATCGAACCTTTATTTTTCACACCTTGCTTCTTATTTAACTTAAGATTTTATATGTCTTTACGTGCAGTGTAAATAGTGTCGTTAAGTTCCAGAAGGATCGATTAAAGTTGTCATGTCACACAATAAAGCCCAGATAACAATTTTAAAAGGATCATATAAGTTTTATAAAGAGTTAAGTATTTTTCAAGTTTCGTTTTCTAGTAAGGTTTCAACTTCAGAATTTCTATCTTCCTTAACAGGAAACTAGGTCTTATTTTTCACTCCATCTTTTTCTTGTTTTCATTTCATACACACCTCTGTGAACGTGCAATAGTCTTTATCATAGAATAAAACCTTCATATCTCCGCTAAATTTTTTTTTATAAAAGCCTGTCTTTTATCAAGATTATTCTCACACAAAGAACCATTGGGAATTTTAACTCGGAGAGAACACTTGCTTGACTTTGTTTTAATCTGGACTTTCTAGGCTTCTTAGCGAGCTTTGGGCCAATGCACCCAAACCAATTGGTTTTAGGGCATTAGGTGTAGAAATACCCCAGCAGACTTAATTACTCAAGTTACCTAGGTCCAAAAACAAAAGACAGTTTGGCGTGAAAATCATGATGATTTAATACGAACGGAGATATAACCGGCAGTTCAATTATTTTTTTGGATAAAAGACGTGTTTAGTGGGTTCGGTGTGTAATCATTCCAATCAAGTTCCAGATGGGTTATTTTTCAGACTTAGTTCCAATTAAGGCATCAATAACATTCCTTCATATTCACTTCACTTCATAACTATTCTTGGTATTATTTATTTCAGAACAAACCTATTTGATTCTCAGAAAATCATTTATCTATTTAAAAGTTTTTAGACATAAAAGACTTGTCATCTAATTTCCAAAACTCACGACACGTGTAGTGTGATGTAAAGACGTATATCAGCTATAGTTAACTTCAAAGGAGAGTTATCTTTCAGGTTTTCAAAATCTAAACATAAGATTTGGTTATTCTTATTTTATCAAAAACCGTCGAAATGTTGAATTAGAGTCCTCCCACTAGCTAACTTGACAGAAAAGTTTTTATGTTTTTTTTTAGAAAATTTTCAGATTTTTATGGGTTTTATGGATTTTAGTATGCAGATGCAAAATATACATATGAATGCGAAGGTTAGAAATGCGTACCGAGCGTACCCCCAAACTTAAACTGGACAGTGTCCTCACTGTCATTGCATGAAGAGATCATTTGAAGGGTCAAAATTGTCGGTTAGCTATGCACAATTTTTTTTAATATTTTTTTAAGAAAAGAAAAAGAGCAAAAAAGGAAAAGAATATCCACAAATATATACAAAATGGTATATACATACCCCCAAACTTATTTGGAACAGTGTCCACTGTTCTTGGCTGGATAACCGAAGTTTGGTGGTAGGCAGAGGAAGACTATGCAGGGTAAACCGGCTCCTGTAAGACCAGGAGCTCCTCTGTTGGTTCGGCGCTAAGGTACGGTTTAAGTCGGTGTCCGTTCACTTTGAAAAATGAACCGTCCTTTGGATTCTCCAAATCCACAGCGCCATGCGGATACACATTCCGCACAAAATACGGCCTTTTCCAGCGAGATCTGAGCTTTCCTGGATGGAAGTGTAGCCGGGTGTCGTAAAGTAGTACCTGTTGACCAGGTACGAAAGTTTTGCGCAAAAGGTGTTTATCGTGAAACACCTTCGTTCGGTTCTTAACGACAATCGCGTTATCGTAAGCCTCATCCCTAAGCTCGCTCAATTCGTTCAGTTGCAGCTTCCGATGGCTGCCCGCATCTTTGAGAGACAGATTCAGTTCTTTTATCGCCCAAAATGCATGATGCTCTATTTCGACAGGTAGGTGGCAAGCCTTTCCGTACGCAAGCCGTTAGGGAGACATGCCAAGATCGGTCTTATAAGCGGTTCGAAATGCCCAAAAGGCATCAGTGAGTTTCAGCGACCAATCCTTACGGTTCTTAGAAACCGTCTTCTCCAGTATCTGCTTGATTTGCCGATTTGAAACTTCGGCCTGCCCACAGGTTTGGGGTTGGTAGGGCGTAGAGAGCTTATGATTAATGGAATATTTCCGCATCAAGGCCTCGAAAGTCTTATTGCAGAAATGAGTTGCATTGTCGCTAATGATAGCTCGGGGGTGCCCAAACCGGGAGAAAATGTTTTCTTTAAGAAACCTAACAACAACCTTGTTGTCGTTAGTCCGGCTGGGCACAGCCTCGACCCACTTAGAGACGTAATCAACAGCGAGAAGGATGTACAAGTTCCCGAAAGAGTTGGGAAACGGCCCCATGAAATCTATCCCCCAAACATCGAAAATCTCCACAACCAAGATTGGTTGGAGCGGCATCTCGTTCCTCCGGGATATCCGGCCCAAGTGTTGGCACCGGGAGCAAGTCTTGCAGTAGTCATGAGTGTCTTTGAAGAGTTGTGGCCAGTAGAAACCACATTGCAAGATCTTCTCAGCTGTCTTTCTGGGGCCAAAATGCCCGCCACATGCTTGATCGTGGCAAAATGACAGCACACTCTTGAATTCCTCGTCAGGGACACACCGACGAATAATCTGGTCGGGACAGTACTTGAACAGATAGGGTTCGTCCCAGTAAAAGTGTTTTACTTGGGATAAGAATCGAAGTCTGTCCTGACTTGACCATTCAGTCGGTAGTAACCCAGTGGCCAAATAGTTCATAATATCTGCGAACCAGGGTTCGCAAGATACTGTCAAGAGCTGTTCATCCGGGAAAACGTCGTTGATCGGAATTGGAAGCGAAGGCGAAGAAGGAAGTCGTGAGAGATGGTCGGCAACTACGTTTTCACATCCTCGTTTGTCCTTAATGACAAGGTCAAACTCTTGAAGCAAGAGGATCCAACGTATTAGCCGAGATTTTGCATCTTTCTTCGTAAAAAGATGGCGCAGAGCAGAATGGTCTGTGTAGACAATGACTGGAGAGCCGATGAGGTAGGGCCTGAACTTTTCTAAAGCAAATACAACAGCTAAGAATTCCTTCTCAGTTGTTGTATAATTGAGTTGGGCGTCGTTCAGGGTTCGGCTCGCATAATAGATTACATGCGGCATCTTGTTGATGTGTTGTCCAAGGACAGCACCGATGGCAAAGTCGGATGCCTCGCACATAATCTCAAATGGGTGCGTCCAGTCAGGTGAAGAAAGAACGGGAGCAGAAGTGAGTGAGCTTTTTAATGACTCGAACGCAGTGACACAGCTCGAGTTGAAGTCGAATGGCGTGTCCTTGGCCAGCAAAAGAGTCAAGGGCCTAACAATCTTGCTAAAGTCCTTGATGAACCGTCTATAGAAACCGGCATGGCCAAGGAAGGCTCGGATGTCTCGGACGCATCTGGGAGGAGGGAGATTGGAAATGACCTCAATCTTCGCTTTGTCAACCTCTATGCCATTTTGCGAGATGATATGTCCTAAGACAATACCTTCACGCACCATGAAGTGGCACTTCTCCCAATTCAAAGTGAGGTTCTTGTCCTTACATCGGGTAAGGACAGCGTCAAGATGCAGCAAACACTCGTTGAAGGAATCGCCGAAGATGGAGAAATCGTCCATGAAGATCTCCAGAAATTTTTCCACCATGTCTGAGAAGATTCCCATCATACACCGCTGGAAGGTAGCGGGCGCATTGCATAACCCAAAGGGCATGCGACGATATGCCAACGTGCCGAGAGGACAAGTGAATGTGGTCTTATCCTGGTCTTTTTCGGCGATGGGAATCTGATTATAGCCGGAGTAGCCATCAAGAAAGCAGTAGTACTCGTGTCCGGCCAATCGTTCAAGCATTTGGTCAATGAAAGGTAGCGGAAAGTGGTCTTTCCGCGTTGCGGCGTTGAGTTTTCTGTAATCAATGCATACTCGCCACCCAGTTTGGGTGCGAGTAGGGATTAACTCGTTCGCCTCGTTGGTTATGACCGTTATACCTGATTTCTTGGGAACAACGTGAATGGGGCTAACCCACTGGCTATCAGAGATAGGGTAAATGATACCACTATCTAGACATTTTACGATCTCCTTCTTCACAGTCTCTTTCATGACTGGGTTGCGACGTCTTTGTGGATCCCTGGCTGGTTTGGCATCATCCATCAGATGAATGTGATGTTCAACGATCAGGGGACTAATCCCCTTGATGTCCGCCATGGACCAGCCAAAAGCTTGCCTATTGTTGTGCAAGACCGCAAGAAGGGCTTTCTCTTGCTCTGGAGCTAGAGAAGCCGAGATGATGACAGGGAGGGTCTCGTTCTCACCTAAGTAAGCATACATAAGGTGAGACGGCAAAGGCTTGAGTTCGAGCGTTGGAGGTGAAACGATTGAAGGCAAGATTGGTGCAAAGGTCTTGAACTCAAAAGATTCCAGCAAAGGTTCAAAACGAGTGTAAGCGACCGAGTTGGATGGTTCAGGTAACTCATCCGGAAATTCAAAGGATTCAAACCCGGGTTGTGAGCGGCTAAGATCGTTCGAGAACGTGAAACACTCGTAGTCGTTGTCGGGCGCAGAAACAGCAGCAGGTTCGAAGAGGAACGCACTAGTGGCGTCAAGGTTATCGTGATCAAACAGAAACTCCTCGAATTCACACTCTTCTGGGGTGATCTCCTGGATCGAGCAGATGTCCAGTATATGAGCATTAGGTTCGGAGGGCTGATTCCCCAACCTAAAAATGTTGAGTTCAATTGTCATGTTTCCAAAAGAGAGGTTCATCGAACCATTGCGACAATTGATCACAGCATTTGAGGTTGCAAGGAATGGGCGACCGAGTATCACCGGAATTTGATTCCGGTGGTTAGCTACAGGCTGTGTGTCTAATACAATGAAGTCAACGGGGAATATGAAGTCCCCGACCTTGATTAACACATCCTCTAGCTCACCCCTAGGATGGGTGATTGATCGGTCGGCCATTTGGAGAGTACAGTGTGTGGGTTTCAGCTCTCCTACGCCTAATTGCTCGTATACTGAGTACGGAAGCAGGTTAACACTGGCACCAAGATCTAATAGTGCGCGGTTGATGTTCTTATCCCCAATGGTAATTGAAATCGTAGGACAGCCAGGGTCCTTCCGTTTTTGTGGTAAAGATTGGGTAAGAGCATCACTTACAGCACTAGCCAAGAAAACTTTCTTGGGTACCTGAGACTTCCTCTTTTTTGTGCACAAGTCCTTTAAGATTTTCACGTAGGACGGGACTTGTTGGACAGCATCTAAAAGAGGAATGTTAATATTAACCTGCTTAAATAACTCCAGAATCTTCTCCATTTGTGGATTTTGTTTATTGGACTTCAACCGGTTTGGAAATGGAACGTTTTTAAAATTGGTTGAGTCCAATGCTGGAGGAGGAGATTGTGGAGTTGGAACGGATCCCAGAACAGGTGTTTTCGTTGAGTGAGAAGTGGGTCCGTTCAGAGCAGAAGAAGAGGAAGGAGAGCCTGTTGAAGAATGGAGAATAGGCTCAGATGACGAAGAAGCAGAAGAAGAAGAAGAAGAAGAAGAAGAAGAAGTGGCCGGGGTGTCATTGTTGGGCCGTGTGCCGATGTTGTTTTGCAGCATCCTTCCCGATCTCAATGTGGTCACGGCACTCACATTATGGTTCTGTTGTTCAAGAGCAACATGTACATTATGTGGATGACCGGGATTTGGGAGTGGTTGGGACGGGAGCTTCCCCTTCTCTCGCTCGCTTAAGGCCGCATTCAGCTGTGCAATCTGGGCCTCGATGGTCTTGATGCTTTGCCCGTGAGCGGCAGTGTGTTGCACTAAGGACTGAATGGAAGACTGGATGTTTGCGGTGGATTGTGTCGATTGTTTAACGAATGCCTCCAGACTTCGTTCGAGCGAGGAAACCTTATCGTTGTTTGACGGAACAAAGTTGTTTGGTGGAAAAGAATTGTTGGGTGCAAAGTTGTTCGTCTGATTTTGAAAAGGTTGGGGTTGGAAGGGCTGCTGAAATTGATGTTGAGTTTGTTGTTGCGGCGGAGGGGGCTTTTGGAAATTGTTGCCTTGGAATTGATTCTGATTCTGATTCCAGGCGAAATTGGGGTGGTTCCTCCAACCGGCATTGTAGGTGGAAGAGTATGGATCATTCCTCGGTCTTTGCTGGAATGCAGCATTAACCTGATCCTGTCCTTGAGATGGTGGATTGTAAGGACACTCTTCGGTTAAGTGAGAAGGATCGGAATAACTAGCGCAAATGGTACGAAGGGGAAGAACAGGGGTAGGAGCAGGAGAAGAGAATTTGCTCTCTATCGCTTCAAGCTTTCTCGTTATTACAGCCATTTCAGCTTTCATCGCAATAGAGACATCAAGTTGGTGAATTCCTACCCTAGACTGACCGGTAGAAGTGGAGGTAGAAGTGGAGGTAGAAGAAGAAGAAGTCGGTCTGGTGCTCTCCCATTGTAGCGTTTGCTCCGCAAGGTCGTCGAAGAATTGCCACGCTTCCTTGTCAGATTTCGATAGGAAGTGGCCCTGACAGATGGTTTCCAACAACTGCTTGGTTGCTGGGTTCAGGCCCTCGTATAAGGTTTGGCAAAGTTGCCATTTCTCTATACCGTAGTGAGGACACTGAACAAGAAGGTCTTTATACCGGTCAAAGCACTTCCAGAAGGGTTCAGAAGGCAGCTGAGAGAATTGGTTGATTTCATTACGGATCCTTACGGTTTTATGATTCGGATAGAATTTTTTGAGAAACGCTTTAACAAACTCGTCCCAACTGGTTATGGAGTGGGAAGCGGTGCTATACAGCAATTTTTCAGCAAGATCGCATAAAGTGAACGGAATGACCCGTAGCCGTATAGCATCGTCCGACAGCTGGGTGGTTTTCATCATGGCACAAACGTTTTGAAATTTATTGATGAAGATATAGGCATCTTCAGATTCAAGCCCATGAAATCGTGGAAGCATGTTGATGAAGTGGAGCTTAATTTCAAAATTATCCCCATTGGCCGGTGGAAGAGAAAGGCAGGTGGGAAGTGCAGAACGGGTGGGATAGAAACGATCCTGGAGCGCGATTCGCAGCGGCGCTACAACAGGCGGTGGTGGTGGGTTATTGGTCTCCGTAGGAGGTGGAGCCAATCCAAGGGTAGTCAATGAGATGTTCGGATTAAATCCTGACATCGCGGAAGAAGAGGTTGGTGATGGTGAAGGTGAAGATGTATGAACAGAATTCCGGTCAACGTCGGAGTTGGCCGGCAAAGGTAAGGGTGAAAGAGGCGTGGACGGAGTTTCGACGTCTGAGTCGATCGCGTAGTCGGTAGCGACTAACGTAACGCGGACTAGGCGGGCGCTAGTGTCCCGAGTCCAAGCGGACATACACTAAATGAGTTTAGTATAGTCAAAGCGGAGAAGGTGAGGGTAAGAAAACATCAATGGAGAAATACGATGGGTGGTGGGTGAAAAATGGGTTTGGCGACAAAGGGCAAGTTTTTATAAAAGTTTTTTGATTTTTTCTTTTTTCTTTTTATTTTTAGAAAGAGCTTTACAGGAATATGTACGGACTTACGGCTTTAAGCAATCACAAACAAGATATGCACAATCACACCTAGATTTAGGGTCACCTAGATCTGCTAGACAGCTCTTAACTGTTCCAGAGGGCTAGAAATTGGACCTCAAACCGCCTCTTCTCCGTCAATTGCGGCCAGGTAAGTGCCAGGTAAGTGGGAGGCTCCCCACTACGTAAGTAGTGGTCCTAATTAAGTAACCACTTGCCTTCGACACACTTGCCTAGACACCGCAAAAGTCAGATTGGATAAACGGCCGATGCCTGTAACTAGTCCTCTGTCCTATTGAGCGCGAAGTCCTTAGGGTTGAGTCTAGTATTTTTTTAATTTAACAATGGTCAATGCATATGCTTTTTGTGATTTCTGGGGTCCTGGGAAGGGTGATGAAATCCCCACCCAATCTGAATTGGTTTCAAGCCCCTTAAGTCCGTATTAATGAATGCAAAGCGGTAACAAATCAACTGCAAACAATTTTTATTTTTTAGCGCGGCGCAAAGAATCCTGCACAAGAACAGTTTATTGGAAGGGGGAAGAGAATTTGCGCAAAGAATGCTGCAGAAAACACAGTTTAGTGGAGTTCAGAGGAGTGGGAAATAGGGTAGAGAGACTTACAGGGAACCAGCCAGAGAAAATTTGGTTGCTGATGTCAGCAAATGACCGCGTTTCCGCGGCCAAAGAAGCCTTTAGGCCGCGGAAACGCGGCGGTATAGATGATTTGGGCCTCTGGATTTCTTGAGTTTGCTGTATGGGGTGTCCTCTTCTTTTCTGGAGCTCCTGAATTTGGATTTGCTCACTGGAACTGCTCCAGAATCTTTCAGTAGACCGTTTTATCCGTCTTGAATCTGTCGCGGTGTAGCCGCGAGATATGGGTCTATCTTCCCACGTCTTTGGCACTGAACTTGAACTTCGTATTATCCTGCACACTTGCACAAAAACTAATCAAAAATAACAAGATGGTTTTTTTACAATGTATATTTTTTGTTTTGTTTTTCGGTTATATTTATATTCACAAGTTAACCCGAAATTACACAAAGAAATAAACTACCGTCTCCCCGGCAACGGCGCCATTTGATTGGTAGAGATTCTGCGTGTTCAAGTTTAGTTAATTACCGCAATCAAGACGGTTTCGCTTGTAGCTAGCCGGTTGAGTACGGGTCGTCCGCAGGGAGATGGGAATCTTTTTCTATGTGCTTTAACGAGTTAAGTCCAATTTTCCAGATTTGTTTGTGATTAACAAAGTGTTAAAATGATATGTAAAGAGAGCTTGTTAGGGTTAGGATTAGGTTAGTTTGAGTTAGGAGTCGCTCACTTCTTTCGTTGCCACTCTTAATATCGGTGTTACGGTAATCAGCAACAACGGGGATTAGCACGACTATGAAGGAACTTGCGAGTATAAGCTAGGCTTTCCAACGCTTAAGTTCTTCCTTTTGGTGCTTGTCCGTCCGTTCTTGGCTCTTAGCCATAACCTCCGGTTAATTCAACCACAACCGGTCTCACTACGGAATCACCGCTATCATGTAGGATAGGGTGCCGTAAGGAGCGGATTGTGGTTCAATTAACGGGAGTCGATTTAAGATGTTGGGCAAGAAAAGAGTGAGAGAGATTTCCTTCTCTCAAACTTCCCTTATCCTACCCTAACAAGTATGGAAATTACTCACCCATTACAAGAAGAACGAAAAATAAAACAAAGGAGGAAGATAGAATGAAGGAGATTAGAAGATAACAACTAGCTATTTGCGACCTCACCTTGGCAAGGATCAAGCGTAAGCATCATGGTTGTTTAAGGATAAAGGAAAAGAGAAAAGAAAAAAACAACAATAAATAACAACAACTAAATTATCAATTAAAGATTACAAGCATTTAACATAACAAGAGCAAGACAAGTATAATGACAAAATGAACTTCTTTATTCATCATTCTTCACTCACAAAAGCTCACTACAAGTTTTTCAATGGAGAAGAGATGAGAAGAGGAAGAAGAACAACAAGTATTCTAAAACCTAAAATACAAGATTAAGCACCCTTGGCTTTGGCAAGTTCTGGACTATTTATAGGCAGGTAACAGAAATTCTAGGGCAACATTCTGGACCCATGTGAAAAGACCAAACTGCCCCTAAAAATTGGACTTCTGACGACTCCGTATGGCCGCGGTTCCGCGGCCCTATTGGGGAATTAGGTCACCAATTTTGGTGGCTTCTCCTGGATAGCAGTGCCCTTCAGTATGGTATATGTTTTTTCTCATAATTTCTTTACGATTTTTCCAGAATTTCTGTTGAACAAAAAGTGATGTGATGTGGATCTTTTGTCATGATTTTCTCGAGCTCCGCGTAGATTTCTTGGATCTTGTGTTGCCATTGAGCCTTGTGCATGAAAATGACATTGATTTGCCATTTTGTCTTTTAAACTGGTGTGCGGCAACATACGGATAGAAAGCGGAGACCCGTGTTTTATCTGTGGTTGGCAGGAACCCAGGTTTTGTCGTGTTTTTCCATGAATTTTACCGTTTAGAGCCGAGAACCTGTATCCTGCAATTGACTAGCAAACACGACTCAAGAGTACCTACCGATATGCAATGTGATAAAAATTGGGCGGTATAAAAATGCAAAAATCTGATATGAACAGGTAGCTACAGTTCTTGCTTTGCATCACGGTGTTCCTTGTAGAACTTCCTGCACCTTATTCGATGAGGAAAGGGCCGACGATCCCTTCACCGGGAGTGACCCCTTTAGCAATAACTGGCAGATGCTACAACCCTCGGTTTGTCTTTTGATTGCTTCTATAGTTTTTGCTTTGCACAGCGGTATATATGATATATCATGCACCTTATTCGATGAGGAAAGGGCCGACGATCCCTTCACCGGGAGTGACCCCTTTAGCAAAACTAGAAAAGCCTCAAAAGCACTCCATTTAAAAACCATTTGATTCCGCAACGAGATCAAGTTCAAAGCGTTAAAGGTTTTCTTAAAAACCATCCGCAACCCTCCGTCATTTTAGGAAGTAGAGTACTTAGTATTCGTACTGTGTTTGTTGACCATAGTCAAGGCACAGTGTACGGTAGCTAAGTGATGTCTTCCTACATCGCATATGATGCGATTAGTTAGGACAGTCGCGTGACTTTGTTGACCTTACTTAAGGGTCATGTGGGTAGGTCTAATTAATCACGAAATTATGGGTAGAACTTGACTAGTACTTATGATTTGTTGACCATAGTTAAGGTCATAAGTGCTAGGGGTAAAAACCTTTATCGGGAGTTTCAAGTGTTGAAATTTGCAATGAGTTTGCATACCTTCTATATGATAGTTGGATCCCGATACCCACTGCGAGTAATTGTTACTCGTGGGAGAGTTTTGCACTTTGCAATTAGCCGATCAAGTAGGTGTCTAGAAAGGTGTCAACGGGGTTACGCCCCTGGAAAAACGAGGTTTACTTTAATTAGGTCCGTGCGAAAGCACGGGGAACTTCCCTCAAAGTACCGACACTGGCCTGGCTGAAAGATTGGCGAACTTGTAGAGTGTAATTAATCCCGGCTAGTCTTTCCTTTTAAGGTTTGAAGGAAGATTTGATAAAAATAGTGGGAGCCATCCAGATTAGATAAAATAAATAACCAATCTAATCTTGCAAGAGCGCACGCAGAGTATTTTCTTCTCTCTCTCCAGGTAGCGACCATATCACGCCTTAATCAAGATAATAATATGGATGTATTGACCGAACCCGCTTGTTATACTAAGCTGGGGAACGTTGGTCCCGCTCCAACTTATAATTGTTATAAGACCGAGCAGGAATTAGGGGAATACCAGGATTCCCATGCCGCCCAAACGAAGAAAGTGCATGAGATGCATCTCCTTCGGGTGTGTTCATTACAAAGAACTGTTTCTCTGTATCCTCTACGTCCTGGGTATTTGATACCGGATCAGGATCCCAGATATGTAATCTGTTACATGGGCTACAGAAAGGTAGAGAACTGAGAATGGGTGATAATTTTCATGAGACAAAAAATGGTGCAAGTGTTGCAGCCAAGTCTGTTGGTCACTATCACCCTGTATTACCAGAATACACTGATTCTGAACGAATGTTATTAGATACCGAACCTGATATACAACATCATATCAGTCTCTTTATCTACTAAAGAAGGATATAATTTTATATTGTTGGATAATGTTTTGCACATATCCTATATCAAGAGTTGATCGGTTCAGGCACGTTATCTAAAAGCATTGACGTTCTAAATCAAACTACAGTTCCTAATATACGGAACACACACAAGAGGAAGTGTTCAGAAATGAACGAATCCTTCTTGAGGCATTGTAAACTAGGTCATATCAGTGCGACCCGACTAGCTAAGTTACATTTAGATGCATATTTAAATCAGTTTAAATTTACATCTTATGAAACTTGCCAGTCATGTCACAAAGATAAGATGACCATAGCTCTGTTTACTGGAAACAGAGAAAGAGTTAGTGAACTTTTGGGACTGATACATAGTGATGTATAAAGGTCCCCAGTCTACATATGCCAGGACTGGTTCTTTGTACTTCCTTACATTCACTGATGATCTCTCAAGATTCGGACACATGTTCCTGTTGAAACACATATCTGAAGCTTTTGAGAAATTCAATGAATATAAGTCAGAAGTAGAGAACCAATATAGGTATAAGTATTATGTCCTATGATGAGATCAGGGAGGAGAATACTTGAGCACGGGATTCCTGGACTATTCTAAAGGAGAATGAGATTCTCTCTCAGCATTACTCCTCCGCATACACCACAGCACGTCGGTGTATCGGGGCGGAGCAATCACACCCTATGTGATATGGTGCGCTCTATGATGAGTACTACTGAAATACCTGTTTCCTTTTGGGGGTTGTGCACTTGAGAAGCTGCATACCTATTGAATTAGATTCTAATCAAATCAATGCCTACCACTCCATATGAGATATGGTATGGGACTTAAGTAAGTTAAGATTTAGGGTTGTCCGGCCTATGTCAAAAGAAAAATCTGGACAAGATCGAGGCAAGGTCAGTTCTGTAGAACTGGAAGGAGTTCCAGCTATACAAACTACAGCTGATGATTTGACAGAACCAAAGGATTCAATAGTCCCCGACGAACCTCAGCCTCTCCGCCGATCTGGTAGGGTTCCTCATCCGCCTGAGAGATACTTCGGTTTCTCGATGACAGTGGGAGCGAGGAATGCATCATGAGATGATGACCCAACTAGTTTCTAGCAGGCCATCGAGAGTAGGGACTCTGTAAGAATGGCTGGATGCTTAGCGGTCTGAGATGGAATCCATGTACACCAACAAAGTATGGACTTTGGTTGCTATATCTGAAGGGTTAAATCCCCATCAGGAGCAAGTATATCTTGAGAAGATTACTTGGTGTAGATGGAAAAGTTGAGACTTTCAAAGCTAGACTTGTTAAAGGTTTTAGTCATCAACCAGGCGTGGCTAATGATGGAACCTTTTTTCCAGTGCCTATGCTTAAGTCCATCCGGATCCTACTTGCCATTGCTACATACCATGATTACGATATCTGGTGGTTGGGTGTCATGACTGCTTTTCTAAATATAGATTTAGAAGAGAACGTCTATAAGTACACAGCCAGAGGGTTTCGTAAACAGTGGGAGCAGCGAAAACATGTACAAGTTGCTTAACAGAATAAAGCAGGCATCGCGGAGTTGGAACGTCTGTTTTGATGTGGTAGTCAAAGAGTTTGACTTCATCAAAATTGTAGATGAACCTTGTACATACAAAAAGGTAGTAGAGAGTAAGGTGGTCATCCTCGTATTGTACGTGGACAACATACTCTTGATAGGAAAAGAGTTTCCTATGCTACGCTCGGTCAATCTCCTCTTATCACATGGATTCTCCATATAGGATCAAAGTGATACCTCCTAAATCCTGGGTTTTGGATCTATGAGATAGATCTAAATGGATGTTAGGATTCTCATTAGTTGTAGTGAGATGGTATCAGTTGATCCTGTGGAGAATCACTGGAAAGGTTCCAGGGTGATAAGGACGACCGAATGTCAGTCGCAGGCATTGTCTTTACCCTTAGTGGAGGGACAGTATGTTGGAAGTGTTCCAAGCTAGATACCGTAGCAGACTAGACGATAAAGGCTGGTGACATCGCTATCAAAGAAACTACCAAAGAGGAAGTTTGGGTGTATATTAGTTCATGAGATGAACTAGGTTCCTACCATTGTGTGACAATGGAAGTGTGGCTTTGGCCCAGGAACCCCAATCCCATCAGTGACCCAGATATATTCTGAGGCAGCATCACCTGATCATGGAGATAGTTGATCTCCAGGGTGATCGAGGTTTGGAGAGTAGACTCAGAGGATAACACGGCGGATCCACTCACAAAGGCCTTTTCCCAGAGATAGACTTATATGGGATGGTTGAGTATGTGATACTGCAACCACTGCTACAGATGGCCCTAGTGCAAGTGGGAGATTGTTAGTTATATGTATGCCCTAGAGGCCATTACTGTACATGAGATGTATATTATAGTGGATGCTGGGACATATATAGGTAGGACTTTCTTGCTCGACATGATAGTACGCTATCTGGTTGCTCTTTATCTTAACATGTATACTTGCAGTCTCTCTATTACATGTTGATAAAGCCCTTAGGATGTATGCTCGACTTCCAGGACTATGATGCAGATCATACTAGTGGGGCCTGGGTAGTCAATGAGTACATCCTTCAATGTTCCTAGTCGTGGGAATATCGAGACGGGGCATCGATATTCCAGAGTAGACTAGCGTATATCTTCTCGACCCATGTGATGGGCGATGGATGATCCCATATCCATTGGTGTTTGACATCAGAGATGGTATGCGGGTGCTCAGTGATGACTGGGTACACTGAACGGACTCGCCGAGAACTCCCAGAGGGTATTATACCTCACGTCAGATGGCAGTTCTCTGGTGACACTGGTAAAGCTTAGTCTGTTGACCCGAGATCGTCATAGAGTCTTGTGTGTCTCCCACTGTGCTTTGATTTCCACCCTACCACGGCTCTACTGAGTCGTGCAAACAGGTGGTTTTTGGGTACAGTCCCGATTCACATGGAGGCAATGAGCGATAGGAGGGGTTCGTCTCTCCCGGTATTGGGGGTTGATGTTGCGCTATGGTCGACTGGCCATAACTGGAAATCCCTGGCCAGGGTTGCACTGAATTACTGGTAAGTGTTATCAGTAGTTTCATGCTTGTTATGGACCTTACATCGGCATGAATTATCAAGCTACTGGGGTCTGACGTTTACCACCCCTAGGCGAGATATGCGACATATCAGACGAACAGACCGGACTGTACGGTAAGTGTTGCTGGTTGGATTCACAGGAGTGTGAGCGGGCTTGCTCGTTGATCTTCTGATCGTTCAATACCCGGGTGGCCGTTACGTTTAGCAGACCGCTTGCGGCTTGTGGGTGTTTGATATGATCATCACCTACTGCCGGCGTATTGACGAGTCTTTAGAGTCCTACACAGAGGTTTCCTGGCTCAAGCGAAACGAAATAGGAGCGCATATGAGATATGTGCGCGACCGAGAATAATACCAGTATGTGACACTGAATTCTATTCTCGCGATTTGTATCATCGGACGGTTGTATATGATATAGCCGGGTTACCGAATCAAATGTTGATTCGATAAATTGATACACTTGATATTAGTCGGTTATATGCCGAATGACCGGATCATTAAATCAAGTGTTGATTTAATGATTTAATATATAATTATATATTTGATATATTACTTTACATTAACTAATATTGGTTCATTTAAGATTGATTTTCTCACTTGAATGTGCACATTGTTTATATGTGATATATGCAAGTGTACATGTTTGTATCATGCTTGATGATACATACAAGTTGTGTGTATGAGACTTAAACCAAATTGACGTTAAATTAGGGTTTACTAATTTCCTAATAAATAACAAAAGAAATAAGACTTTGGTCAAAGTTATCAAGCTTCATGAAGCTTGAAGAAACATTGAGAAAGTCAATTTCTTTTGTCATTTCTTTAGGATGCTAGTTAACCCAACCTTTAACCCAAGTCTTTGGTTAATTCTCTACACAAGTTAAGCATGAGGGCTTAACTTAACCATGGTACCATAATTAAAAGGATAAGTTTCATTCTTTATTCTATTATTCTCATCATTATTCTTTCTTCTTGTTCTTCTTCAAGAAGAAGAAAGCTTATTAGCTCTAATGGTGCCATGAGATTAAGAGTGAGAAATCCAATTCTAAAATGAACCCACTTCCTATTTCTTCATTCTCTACCACTTTCCATGTAGTAGAGTGTGTTATCTTCACAAGTTTCATGACCTAGTGAAGATGGAGCTTGGGTTTGAGTCGCCTCGACGTAGATCATCTTCGGCATCGAAGTCAACGACCTAGCCCGATCATTTCTCCGATGAAATCAACGCTAGAGTCCGGGATCCGGTTGATCGCAGCGGAGGGACGTCATCACGGAGCTAAAGAAGTGGAGGACCGGATCTCCAAAGGTTGTAGTCCCTTTCACTTGTAGTTAAGTTGTTAACTTGCTTGTAGTTTCGCCTATCCTCTAGTTAACGATCTTCATTAGGGTTTCTCGGCACATAAATTTTTGATTTTGGCATGGTTGATGCCTTGTGGAACCTCATGAGTGTGCCTAGGAAAACTACACCTACACATATACACAATCGCAAATGCGCATTAAAATCACATCGAAAAACCAAAAACGGCATACGCTACGCTCATTGGTAAAAACCTATAGCCTCGCATGCAAACACGACCAATAACCCTAGTCGTTGACGTTCAAACGCCACACGACGGAAACGAAATATCAAATACCAAAATCCATGTTAAAACAAGTCATAAAACAATGCGCCAACACAAGAAAATGATCCCAGATTTTACTCTAGGTAAAATCAGACAATTTTGCATATGCCAAGGGTCTAATTTACTGGAGATAAGGCCCTGAAACAAAAGCGAACCACTTTCTCACTGCTCTGGCCGCAAATTGCGGCCAGAATGATTTAATTTGCGGCCAGGGTTGATGGTTAGGGGCTAGGGTTTTGGTGGTACACTCCAGGTTTCCTGCACATCACTCTGTGTTTGCTAAATAATTTTCAGAGGCTCCGGATGTTAGCAGATTTCATAATACACTCACAGAATCCAAAATTCTTCCGATATCGGGTTTTCTAAGTCCGCTAAAATGGGTTTTAGTCTCTGGTTTAGGTCTCCAATCAATCACCACAGGGGTTGTGTATCCTCTACTAGCCTTAATTTCACCTTTGGGTCAACTAAAACCATAATCCTCAACTCAAGTTTTCAAACTTCCCAAAACCACACAATATCGGTTCTAATTTAAGATGGATGTAAAAACAATGGAAATACTAGGCTAATGGTTAAGAGAATACCTCATTTGGCAACTCAAGAATTTTCTTGAGTTGCCCCCAAGTGTCCAAAATGCAAGCTTCTTGGTCCAAAGCATATATTTACAGTACAAAACAATACAAATAAAACACTACGGGGTTTAACTGGGCACAAAGTATAGAGGATGATCTGGCGGCAGCACAAGTGCCAGACATGGCTTAGGTCCGTGTGGCGAAACTGCAGCTCACGGATAATGCTCGCAACTGGTGGGAGGCGGAAGAAAGCCGTCTTGTACAGCCTATTGAATGGAAGACTTTTCGCAAGAAGTTCGACGTGAAGTACTTCCCTGTGACTGCCAGGTTTGCCATGGAGCAGCAGTTCATTCATCTACAACAAAGTTCGATGTGGGACAAGTCAGTAGATGAGTACGACGCTGAATTCACCATGCAAAGCCGGTAAGATATGTCACAATAGTTCAATTTTTAAATATCACATACTACACAGCTAACACAATCCTTAAACAGATTCGCGGTATACTTGATACCGATGGACGAGATCAGAGCCCTTCGCTTTCAACAAGGTTTGGACATGGAAATTCAGGCTGCACTAGCCACAGGGAAATTTCTGACTCATGAGGATGCTTTGGAAGCTTCCCGCAGTTATGAGGCAGTAATAAAGGCGAGGGGCGGACCTCAATCTGCCGGTTTGAAACGCCCTGCCAATCAAATGGCAGGAGGAGCCCCTTCCAGGCCATCGTTTGAACCCAGGAGAACTGAAGAAATTTGCCATTACTACCATAGAAAGAGACACTTGTGGAACGACTGTAGACGCGCAAAAGGCCTGTGTCTAATTTGTGGCGCATCCAATCACAGAATTGAGACCTGTCCATATAAATACAACTCAGCTCACACACCTACCAACTACCCGTAGCGGCCAGCTATCCAGGCTCCTGCAACTCGTCCTGCACTAGCTGCTCCACCACCCGCACAGCCTACTCGCCAATTCCAACAAGCAATGAGGGACATGCCTAGAGGGCAGAGAAACAGGCCCCAAGGGCAGAGAAACAGGCCCCAAGGGCAGAATGTGCCTCCAGCTAGAAGGAATGTACCACGGCGGCAGACATTCATATTAGAAGCCGTAGAAGCCGAGACTGTAGGTCAAGGTAACACCGGTAAGCCTTTTTCACGCTTGTATCACTTTGTTATTTTTAGACACTATCTATACTCCAGTCACCAGACTTTCCTTGAAACTGTTACACTTTCCTTTTACAAATTTCGAGGACAAAATTTTTATAAGGAGGGTAGAATGTAACAACCCCAAATTTCCAATACAAGTTTTTACAAAAAATTTTCAAAAAATCCATAAAGGGGTATTTTAGCCTGAGCACAAGTTATAAGTAATTATTTTGCTTTTTAATTACAAGTTAAAAGAATGTAAAAACTCCATTTTTAGTGTACAAAAATTTTCTTTAAAATTAATGTATACTTGGGGTATTTACATTTACTGTTATTACTTTAAATAATTAATTAGCTCCATAATTACAAGAAGGAGCTTGTAGCTCATTGGTAATACCTTGCACTGCTGAACCAAGCCACCAGAGTTCAAATCCCATACCCTCACATTATTTTTAATATTGATTTTTTTTAAAACCTTTAGAATACGAAGAGTTTACACGTGCATATCTCACAAAAAACCCACTACACTCAAAGATATAACATTTCCAGGAGTTAGATGAACCGTTGGGGGGGATCCCGGCCGCCTGACTCGGCCGGGAATCGGCCAAATCGGCCTTGACTCGGTCTGACTCGGTCCTCAGACCGAGTCATGGCAAAGTCGGCCGATTCCGGCGACGACCCCAACATGAAAGTTGTGTCTTTTCATATTCCCTATGCACCTGCAAAATTTCAGCCTCAGACCATTTCCAGAGCTCTTAAAAAACCCCAATTACTCCACTTTTAATACATTTTTATTACATTTTATCATATTTTTATTTTAAACTTTTCATCTAACCTAACCCTAGCCTATTGTAACATTTCAAAATAATAAAATATTATTTTTGGGGAATTTTTATAATTTAATAATAAAATATTGAATATTTTAAATATGGCGGTATAATTAAATACCGATAAATTGGGAAAAATTTTGGAAAATTATGGAAAATTCTAAAAGAGAGTGTTTTATGTGAATTATGCAAATTTTAAGTTTTTGTGATTAACTATACGCTATTTTAGTGCTAATCGAGATTAAAAATCGCTAATCGCGGATTAAGCGTGTTTTGTGCACTTAGCTTGCACAAAGTCTTTTTTCACACTTGTGCATTTTCTACCATGGTTTATTTTGGGTTTACTATTTAGGAGAGAAGGAAAATGGATTAGAAAAGAAAAGAAAAGAAAAGAAAAGAAAAGAGTATTATATTAGGTATGGTGAAGAGAGAGAAAGAGTGGGTGAGGGTCAACTTGAGTTATGAGCCATCCCTCATCATTTCATCCTCTCATTTCTCTCCCCTCTCCTCCCTTTGTTGTTGGTGCTGCTGCACACCCCCCTCCTCCTCCATCTTCAATCCCCCAATACACCATGAAAATCAACTCAAAACCCAAACCCCATTCACAAAAAGGATGCACAAGCTCACTAGCTACCCCATGGACCAAGAAAGAGAAGATTTTGAGGACTTTGAGCAACTCAAGAATTTTCTTGAGTTGCCAAAGGAGATAATTTCTGCACCATTAGTGTAGTGTTTTAATTTCTTATGCATCCATACTTGTTTCATGTCGATATCAAGTGGTTTTGAGGACTTAGGAAAACTCTAGTTAGGTTAATAGGAAGTGAGAGTGGTGAGGGGTAATTAAGCTCAGTAGAGGCCACACAAAACCCTAGTGCTAGAATTTGAAGGGTCCCGGCAGCGTCCCGGCCGTCGAAACGCAGCCAAAATGCGGAACAAAAATTTCTGAAACCGGCGCTACCGCTACCCGAATCCCGGATCAACCTTAAAGCCTAAACTAGCAAACTAACTAAGAGTTAGAATCGTTATACCGAGTTGATCCGTGTCCTTCGGTCTTCATTCCAAGCTCCTAGCGGCTCGTTGATGTGGTTTGATTGCCGGTCTTCCTTCGTCTCCGATGATCCACCCGAGGAAAACGGCGCAAGCTCCAATCTCGTCGAACGAGGTAACCGACGCTCCAAAGTCGCTAGCGATGGAGAGTCGAGGTGTATGGAAGTGTCACTACATTTTTCTCTCTACCCTTAGTGCTCATGGAGCATCCATAGAAGATGAAAAAGGAGGTGATGAAACTTGGCATGAGCAAAAGAAATTTGGCTAAGTATTTTTCTTGTGTAATGAGAGATTGGGAGTATGTGAACCAACTGATGAAATGAATCCCATACCCACACTAATGCGGCCCCCCTCTCCCTCAATCACAAAAAAATATCATTTCCAAATAAACAAAGCAAATAAATCACAACCATACCATACACTATGCTCATGCCATGCTTTGACTTACCTTTTCCACCTCATTTCTTAATTGAATTTCTAAAAGAAAATCAATAAAAAAGGTGGCATCTTCTAGAAGCTATTCCGTATAAAATACGGAATACTTCCCGGTTGTCACAACCCGAAATAGCCCGTGACTGGCACTTGAATCATATGAAGTCTATAGGACCCCATCTAATCCAAGTAAGCCAAAAGCCCAGAAATCTAAAACCATTTTAAGGAGTAAATAAAGAAAACTAGTTTTAAGGAGTGAAGAAAACATGTTTTGAATCAAGGTTTTTAAATAACTAAGCCGAATATGCATTTTTAAAATGTATAGTCTTTTCTGAAAATTTCGGCAGAGTTTCCTTTGTAAAAACTTGCCCCGAACGGGGTACAACAAGGATAATATATAAGCAATGATAAAAGGCATCCCCAAGCGGGAGCTAGCTCTTCGTCAATTGACGGTCACAACCACGCAAACAATATAATATACAATGCCGAAAGGCGAGGATCAAAACTCAGAAAGAAACTCAAAATCAACATGAAAACCATAATACTGCTACGCGCGACTCTAAGGTCGAAATAATACATAACTGATTTCTAAGTCTGAAACAATATACAAGTTTTGGTTGATGGAATTTCTAGATATAATGAATACTACATGTACAATGGTGGTTCTGATGCAAAAGAACCCACCTACCAAAGCAAGTCACCCGTAATGGAAGCAATGTGCCAGAAAAGCCGCAATGAAATCTGTACGGCAAAACTTGCAAGAACTGTGGCACAATGGGGGTGAGTTTCTAACTCGTGAATAGAAAATATCTACAAGTAGAAATCGTATGTATGACTCATCCTAGGTCAATACGATCAGATATATATAACCTCAATATGAATAAGTCTGAAGCATGCTAAAGTGGCAGTATAACCTTTATACATGAGTGTAGTGCCAAGTGCTCGTGCCAGTGCCTCAGGTAATAACATATCATAATTATGAGGTATGATCAATGTAATCAAATCTGTATATATGTGGATCCCGTCCACTCGTCACCCAATGACAATAACCATCATGCATGTAAATATCATAAAGCATATGCATGGAAATATGAGGATATAAACCATCTGTGTCCCTCGCGACCCGTCAAAATCATAGAACCGGAGTGTCCAGCATCGACACTCAAAAACATCATGAAAGCTGTGCCCAGCATCGGCACGTAAATCCTCATATATCGGGCTCCGTCAGTCCGGATCAACCCACGGGCTCCGTCTGCGGAATTGGCCCTCGGCCCCAGCAGTACGCCCATATCCATCTATCGACTCTGGTCAGTATCCTCCGGATAACCGCCAGGTTCAACCAATCACCGGTAAGTAGTAGTCCCTCTGCCAGGCTCACCGTCTACTACACAGCGATCCGTTCTCGCCCCGGGGTACCATACTGGGTCCACCATGTGTTGGAGAAAGTGCCCTCAGAGTCAATTATTGGATCACAAGCACGTGATTGCAATGATTGAGAGAGGACCTATACCGTTAGAACAGTCTTACTCAAGATGATAGTATGCTATCTGGTTTATCTTTATCTTCGTGTGCTGCTTCAGGTGACCTTACAAGTCACTATTGCACATTGATAGAGCCCTTAGGATTCTTGCTTGACGGCCAGCAGTATGATGGCGATCATATACGTGAGAGCTGGGGTCTATAAGCACATCCTTAAAAGGTCCCTAGTCGTGGGAGTTTTCGAGACAGGGCATCGATACTCCAGAGTAGACTAGTGTATACAGTCGAGACCCCGACGAGGGGCGGTGGCCGGTCTCACAAGCCACTGGTGTCAGTTGGATCACCTAAGATGTATACTTGTGCTCATTGGGTTATGAGTACACCGGACTGGACTCGCCTGGAACATGCTAGTTGGTCTTATACCTGACGTCAGATAGCAGTTCCCTGGTGACATGTGTACAGGTTAGTTCATCGACCTGAGATCGTCATTTGTCTCATGTGAGTTCCCACTGTACTTTGATTACTACCCTACCACGGCTCAAAGGAGTCGTGCAAACAGATTTTAGTTGGGTACAGTCCCGAGCCGCATGGAGGCAGTGAGCGGATCTGCAGGGGTTCGTCTCTCCCGGTATTGGGGGTGAGGTCGCGCTGTGTCTAGGAGAGCCATTACACGAAGTCCTTGGCCAAGGCAGGAGATTTACTGGTAGGTATTCCAGTAGTATCTCAGGGTGTTCTGGGATACACTCCGACACGACTTGTACCGCTTTTGGGGGTCTGACTTTTACCAACCCCCTAGGCCCGCCATGCGATGCTCATAGACGAACGGACCGGACTGTACGGATATTGTCACTGACAGGCTCAGTAGGGTGTCAGGATGAGTTCGCTCATCGACGTCCCTTTTGGTCAATACCTGGTAGCCTGTTACGTATGGCTAATACCTCTGACGTGCTAGTGGTTAAATCCACAGCCAAAGTATTGACGAGTCTTTAGAGTCCCCCACAGACAGTTTCTTACGTTTCGGGCGAAACGTTGTAGAGGCCGTATAGAGATATGGCAGGGTTCGATCATGCACGTGCGGTATTGCACGGATGATGATCGGACGGATAATACTAGCGGGCTTTGGTTTAAGCCGGATCCTAGTATTGTATAGTGTAGATCTTGTCTCATTGCATTTGTATTCGGTCGGAATACAAATGCAGGTATGTATATACAGTCGCGGGGTTTTCCTGTAATTTAATACGGGATCGGTTTTTTGAAGTTGCCAGTTTTCTTTCCGTTTCGGCCATTTTCCTTTGTTTCTTTCTTTGGCTGAAAATTGGTGGAAGGGGGTTATTTGCAATTGTGCAATTAACAATAGAGAAGACTTTTTATGGCACATGATAGCTTCATGATGGTTCCACCATCATTTGATTTCTTTATCCATCATGGCTTGACTTTTGAGATATGATAAGTGATGGGCTTTTTGACTTGTGCGGTGATCATTGTTCATAATCATCACTTTTCTCTCTCTCTTGTATGATTGCTTACCCCCACTTTTTTTGAGATCACTCCCCATTCTCATTCTCATGGCTATGGCCGGCCATTCCTTGGAGGGGCTGTCCAAATTTGTGTGTGGGTTTTGGTTCTCTTTTGGCTTGCACAAAAATCCCATTGCTCATCCAAAAAGTTCATATCTCCTTCCCACTTCCAAATGGCAACTAAGAATAACCCCATGAGACAAAACCATTCTACACTTAGCCTACAGCATTCTTGGACACGTCGACTCGCCAACTTCGTGCCCGAGTTGCCTCGGTCCAGAGGTGGGAGCCCGTAAAAGAACCCGGCGATGTGGTGCCCTTCCGACGAGGAGGTGAATACCGGAGATTCCGCGGGGAGATCGGGATGACGACGAGAAGACCGAAGGACACGGATCGCTCGGTATATCTCTCTACTTATTCTATTGTTTGCTAGGAGTAGGTTAATGGCCCGATCCGGGTTTTTAGTACGCGGTAGCGCCAGTTTCTATGTTAAAGAAAAGTATCGTTTCCGCATTTTGGCCTCGTTCAGACGTCCGGGGCGCTGCCGTGCACTTACACTGGTATCAGAGCCAGGCCATTAACCTAGTCTATCTTGCTCTAACGTCTTTACAAGTTCGATCGAACGAATTTTCTGAAAACCCGATTTCTAAAGTACAGTTTCTGTCGATTTTATTTTCTGCTCTAAAAATTTTTCTGGGCATGTTAAAAAATCGTGCAGGGATTTTTGTGAACACTGTAAAAATTTGGTACTCCGATCCTACTGTAGAGCCGCGGAACCGCGGCCATAACCCCATTTTGGCCGCGGTTCCGCCGCCGAAATGTAGCTTCATTGCACCAAAGTTATACAGTAGCTATCTGACATGGAAATAGGGTTTTTGGTATGTTCTGTTTGGGCCCAGATTTTCTTTGAGTGCTACAGTAGTGCTTGGGGCCCACTCCGGAAAATTTAGTCAATCGAAAATTTTAAACATATTAGTTCACAGTATTTACATTATATCTGCGACCGTGAATGTCATTTGATCGGTAAATCCTGTCTAACTGCTATAGCCCTTTTAGACGGATTTGCGAACGTGACATTCACGTTGATATTCTGTGTTGTGCTGTGATGTTGCGGATTTGTCGTGGTGGATAGCCTGGATGCAATGTTAGTACAGTTTGGTTATTTATGTACATTTGATATTGCGGGGCGAGCGTCCGACATGTGGAGTGCCGTCACTGCCTGTTTGTATATTATTCTTTTGGGGCACGACCGGGCTGAGGTCGATGTACCCGTTGTATGTATATTTTACTTTCTGTACTAGGATTACCCCAAGGTGGGGTGCACGGATAGCCGGGTTCTAGAGGGCAACGGGTCCGCATCTCATGGCGTTGAGACGGAGGGGGCTTCACTCTAGAATTAGCGGGCCATTAGCCGCACTCGGAGGGGTGCATAAGTTACCGGATTCCGTGAAGTGCAGGGTGGTCCATTCACGTTGTTGAAGGGGGCTGCCTCACTTCAGGTTTTGGCGGGTAACTTGCCGCGCCTGTAGGGGTCTAGGATTTCATTGCACATGCTATCCACACTACCAGGGGAACGTCGGGTTTCAGAAGCGGCTCTATGAAACCCGGGGATCCCAGATATCTGTTTTGTTCTGTGATGCTTATTACATTTATGTGATGTTGAATTTTATCACGCCTTGAGCGAATATTATATATTAATATATATACTAGTAGATGTTGTATATGTTTTGCATTCGCGCTAGTCCAGTCCCCGCTCTGTCGTTAGTTAAGTAACCTAACGGGTAATGACGGGACCCAGTAGCGAATGCGGATGGCATATACGTACATCATTATTTTCGTTCTTTATTGGTGTGATCAATTGATGGGACTGCATTGATTCGGATCAATGCAAGCTAAACAAACCTATTCTGATGTTGTTGGAACATTTTTCAAAAAGCTGTTATTGCAAGGACGTTATCTTTTGTTTTGCACAGTGTTATTCAGTTGGAATATCCTGCACCTCAGTCGACGAGGCAAGGGCCGAGATCCCTTCACCGGGAGTGACCCCTTCGACAGAAGTTTGCATCAGGGTAATAACTTCACTATAGTCGATTACTTTTGCTTTGCATCATGGTATTCAGTTGGAATATCCTGCACCTCATTCTACGGGGAAAGAGCCGAGATCCCTTCATCGGGAGTGATCTCTTTAGCAAAGGTTTTCGCCACTATATTTTAATAAAAGCTATCCGGTTCCTTCAACGATATCAAGTTCATTACGTTAAAGGTTTTTCGCCAAAAACCATTCGTAGCCCTCCATCATTTCATATGGATAGTCAATAGTATTCAAGCTGTGTTTGTTGGCCAATGTCAAGGCACAGTGATTTGTAGCTATTGGATATTCATATGCAGCATAGATAGATGCGTTGGTTTGGGACAGTCGTACTGCCTTGTTGGCCGAGGTCAAGGGTAGGTACGGGTGGGTTCAAATTAACCTGGAGAATGACGGGTAGAACTTGACATGTGACTTATGATTTGTTGGTCAAAGTCAAGGTTATAAGAGCATGGGGTAAAAATCACATCGGGAGTTTCTAAAGAAACTGAAACTTGCCAGATATGCGCATACCTTCTGGAGTGTGATAACGTGAGTGGATTCCATCACATTATCATGCGATGATAGTTGGATCCCGATTCCCATTGATGAGTTGGTTTACTCCTCGGGTGATCCCGACTAATTCTTCTTTCAGGTTTGGAGGAGAATTTGACGGTACAGTGGGAGGTTTCCAGATTAGGTAAATTGATAACCATTCTGATCTAGTTTAGAGTGCACGCTGAGTGTTTCTTTTCCCTCTCTCTTTGGCAGCGACCATGACCCGACCCTTGACTATGACTCAGTGACCAAATTAACCGAACCTTCTTAAACACTGGCTTTTGGATTGTCAGAGTTGCAAATCTCTTTGCCACTCCTACTTTTACCCTTTTCTCCTGGACACCCCGTATTACTATGAACGTCCACTTCCATTGGATAAAACCATCGTATGGTTATATACGAACTCGAAGGAATTTATTCGAGGATGGTTTCCAGTTCTGGAGAAAACGAATAGGACTATTCAGTTGTCTTTTCCTCTTACCTTCTCTCAGGTTGCGAGTGTTCCTTGGATTAGGACAGTACACCTATTACGCAAATTGGATAGTCTTCTTCCAAACCATAGGCAGGTGCCGAATGGTGGGGAATGAAGAAAACCAATTAGCCTAACGATGGTGTACAGAAGGTATTATGTAAAGACAAATAAAGGGATTAGAAGAAGGACAAAGTAAATTGCGACTACTATTCACGACCAAACCAAGTATTTCATTACCACTCCCACTTCACCTCTGTATTCCTCCAGGACACTCCGTATCACTACGAAGATCCACAGTTTATTGGATACTCAATCGTATGGTTATATACGAACTCGAAAGGAACTTGTTCCAGTTCGGGGTTGGATTCTGGTTCAGGAGAAATAGGAATATGGTTTATTCGGTTGTCTTTTATCTTCACCTTCTCTCGCATTGGGAGTACTCCTAGGATTAGGATAGTACACCCATTATGCTTATTGGATAGTCTTCTTCCAAACCATAGGCTGGTGCCGAGCGGTAGGGAAGGAAGAAAACCATTTGTCCTAAAGGGGTGTACAGAAGGTAATGACTAAAGACATATGAAGGGATTTGGAGAGATGTCAAAGAAATATACGGTTACAGTTGTGAATCTGGATAATGGAAAAGGCATTACTAGGAATGACCGGATACCCTTTCGAAACATTTCAATGTTTCAGTTTCACTGTGTATTGTTAAAAGAAAACTGATTTCCCAATTAGACACTTGCTCCAGGGTATGTATTTACCAGATATGATTCTCACATCTGTATGGTTTTACAGATGATGAGTGGGAGTAAGTTATTGGGAATTAGGTGATCATCCTCATTATATCGGAATTCGTTGTAATTGGTGATATTTGAGGAAATCACCTGGGTAGTTTGCCGGACGACAAATATTTGGTTTTGAATATCCGCTGTTATGCACCAATTTCAAATTGATACATCTGTACGTCTATTTTTTATAGAGTGAGATATACCTTTTTGAAATTATGTCCATGACATTTACCTATATCAGTGGAGGGTTAGGTAAGGAGCATTAAACAACGGTGTAATTCTTCTTAACCATAAGTACAGTTTTCAACATATGACACACAGAGTTTAAGTTATAAGACTCAGGGGACTTATACAGAGTATTGTATGTTGTCCAGTGTCCATTAGGACAGAGGGGTTGGTACTCGTACTAGATTCTGTTTACTTGTGACTTCTCTGGGTCTTAGACATGTGTTTCGTAGAAACACAAGGTCTAAGTTTGAGAAGTTATAGGTGTGTGAATAAAGTAGAGAACCAGGTATTGCAAGTATCAGGATTCTTCAAGTTGATCGAAGATGTAGATACTTGTGAATGGTATTCAGTTGATAGTAATGATTAAGAGAACTTGCTTCTCTTTCAGGTTACTCATAATTGGAAGCACTCCTAAGTTGAGTAATGCTGATCAACCTCTTTCCATTTAGTTGACATGCACTGGAGACAGCTGCATGTTTTGAATCTGGTTCAATTAAATCAGTGCTTCTGTTTCTGTATTGGATATAGAACAGTTCATATCTTAACGATGTTAAGGTACGGGGAGTTGTCCGGCTTATGCTTAAAACCAGACTCTGGATAACTCAAGGCACGTTTCTGTAATGGCTGTTTGTGGGTTGACCCGGGCTATGACGAGGGTTGACTTTCTACCATCTAGAAGATCAATAGTGATATTGTTCTTGACTCGCCACAGTTTTAAGTAAAATTGATTTTTTCAGAAAACAGAAGTGGGAGTATGGTAGAACTGGAAGTGATTCCAGAACCGCAAACGATTACTGAAAATTTGATAAGAACCTAAAGATTCAATCTGGTTTGACATTCCATTGGCCACTTCGCAGATATGGTGGGTAACCTCAGGCACCCGAGAGGTACTCCGGTAGCCTCAAGGATGGTGACAGGGAGATTCTTGTTTACCCAGACTTGCCATTGATGTTGTTCCAGACTGTGAGACCCGGCAGGAGGATGAGTATAGAGTCATTCTAAACAAGCTTTAGAAGTGCACGTATATATGACTCTGCCAGAGGGTTGTCGTAGTCAGTGGGAGCAGCGGAAGCATTGGTGGACAAGTGGTTTATGTCTATTAAGAGACTAAAGCAGATGTAGCGGAGATAGATCATCTATTTCTGATGTGACAGTCATAGGTTTGACTTCATCAGAATAGAGGATGGATCTGTTAAGAAGGTAGTAGGGTGTGATGTCCTGGTATTTGGATGACATACATAGAGTAGGAAGTGAAATTCCTATACTACGATCGGTTATACTTTGGTTGTCACGCAGTGGTTTGTCCACATAGGATATAGATATAATATCAGACATTCTGGTTACTAGATCTATGGTTTTAGATCTAGATTTGGGTAGTTTCTCAATCAGGGTACTTAGACAACATTCTAAATGTATTTAGAATGGACGACTCCAGGCATGGTAGTGTACCTGCAGGTGATGGAGTCGCCCTCTCTAAAGGTTTCTTACAGAATAAAGGGGAGAGGGATGTGCATGATTGGCAGATCACTTGCTTAGGCAATTGAGTCAATCATGAGATGTCAAGTACCACACCAGATGTTGTTTTTGCACAAGATGCAGTAAGTTAATATTGATCCAATCTTGGAGAAACATTCGGAAGCAGTTTTAGAACATAAGTGGATGTTCTAGGGATATGATAACGACAGCCTCATTCAGGAGACGGTTATCATTCCAGGCTTCCAAGGTGACCTGGATGACAGAGTGGCTGTCAGAGTTATAGTTTTCCCTCCGACGAGGGGCAGTAGTTTGGACAGGTGGTCCAAGCAGATACTGAGAAAGGCATGGCGCAGGATACTGATTAAGTTCAGTCGTCGATACAGTCTAAGAAGTTTGGATTTGGAGTTCATTTATGAACTAGGTCCCATCAGATATCCAGACACATTCTAAGACAGGTATTGCTCATTTCGGGAGATGGCTTTCTCCGCGAACTTGAGATAAAGAGAGACATAGAAAGAAACATTAGAGCGGATCCACTCACTGAGGCTATTGCTCGAACGCATTAGTTTCGCAAGCGTGTTTTGTGAGACTGATTAGTAGAGGAGTTGGGTGTTCGGTATCACACGGGCTGTGAGTATGCGACATCGCAATAATTAGTCTTGAGTGCAAGTGGGAGATTGTTGGAGATAGTGCCCTCAGAGTCAATTATTGGATCACAGGCACGTGATTGCAATGATTGAGAGAGGACCTATACCATTAGAACAGTCTTACTCAAGATGATAGTATGCTATCTGGTTTATCTTTATCATCGTGTGCTGCTTCAGGTGACCATACAAGTCACTATTGCACATTGATAGAGCCCATAGGATTCTTGCTTGACGGCCAGCAGTATGATGGCGATCATATACGTGAGAGCTGGAATCTATAAGCACATCCTTAAAAGGTCCCTAGTCGTGGGAGTTTTCGAGACAGGGCATCGATACTCCAGAATAGACTAGTGTATACAGTCGAGACCCCGACGAGGGGCGGTGGCCGGTCTTACAAGCCACTGGTGTCAGTTAGTTCTCCTAAGATGTATACATGTGCTCATTGGGTTATGAGTACACCGGATTGGACTCGCTGGGAACATGCTGTTGGTCTTATACCTGACCTCAGATAGCAGTTCCCTGGTGACATGTGTACATGTTAGTTCATCAACCTGAGATCGTCATTTGTCTCATGTGAGTTCCCACTGTACTTTGATTACTACCCTACCACGGCTCAAAGGAGTCGTGCAAACAGGTTTTAGTTGGGTACAGTCCCGAGCCACATGGAGGCAGTGAGCGGATCTGCAGGGGTTAGTCTCTCCCGGTATTGGGGGTGAGGTCGCGCTGTGTCTAGGAGAGCCATTACACGAAGTCCTTGGCCAAGGCAGGAGATTTACTGGTAGGTATTCCAGTAGTATCTCAGGGTGTTCTGGGCTACACTCCGACACGACTTGTACCGCTTTTGGTAGTCTGACTTTTACCAACTCCCTAGGCCCGCCATGCGATGCTCATAGACGAACGGACCGGACTGTCCGGATATTGTCACAGACAGGCTCAGTAGGGTGTCAGGATGAGTTCGCTCATCGACGTCCCTTTTGGTCAATACCTGGTAGCCCGTTACGTATGGCTAATATCTCTGACGTGCTAGTGGTTAAATCCACAGCCAAAGTATTGACGAGTCTTTAGAGTCCCCCACAGAAAGTTTCTCAAGTTTCGGGCGAAACGCTGTAGAGGCCGTATAGAGATATGGTAGGGTTCGATCATGTACGTGCGGTATTGCACGGATCATGATCGGACGGATAATACTAGCGGGCTTTGGTTTAAGCCGGATCCTAGTATTGTACAGTGTAGATCTTGTCTCATTGCATTTGTATTCGGTTGGAATACAAATGCAGGTATGTATATACAGTCGCGGGGTTTTCGTATAATTTATTACCGGATCGGTTTTTTGTAGTTGCCAGTTTGCTTTCCGTTTCGGCCATTTTCCTTTGTTTCTTTCTTTGGCTGAAAATTGGTGGAAGGGGGTTATTTGCAATTGTGCAATTAACAATGGAGAAGACTTTTTATGGCACATGATAGCTTCATGATGGTTCCACCATCATTTGACTTCTTTATCCATCATGGCTTGACTTTTGAGATATGATGAGTGATGGGCTTTTTGACTTGTGTGGTGATCATTGTTCATAGTCATCACCTTTCTCTCTCTCTTGTATGATTGCTTACCCCCCCTTTTTTTTGAGATCACTACCCATTCTCATTCTCATAGCTATGACCGGCCATTCATTGGAGGGGGCTGTCCAAATTTGTGTGTGGGTTTTGGTTCTCTTTTGGCTTGCACAAAAATCCCATTGCTCATCCAAAAAGTTCATATCTCCTTCCCACTTCCAAATGGCAACTAAGAATAACCCCATGAGACAAAACCATTCTACACTTAGCCTACAGCATTCTTGGACACGTCGACTCGCCAACTTCGTGCCCGAGTTGCCTCGGTCCAGAGGTGGGAGCCCGTAAAAGAACCCGGCGATGTGGTGCCCTTCCGACGAGGAGGTGAAGACCGGAGATTCCGCGGGGAGATCGGGATGACGACGAGAAGACCGAAGGACACGGATCGCTCGGTATATCTCTCTACCCATTCTCTTGTTTGCTAGGAGTAGGTTAATGGCCCGATCCGAGTTTTTATTACGCGGTAGCGCCAGTTTCTATGTTAAAGAAAAGTATCGTTTCCGCATTTTGGCCTCGTTCAGACGGCCGGGGCGCTGCCGTGCACTTACACTGGTATTAGAGCCAGGCCATTAACCTAGTCTAGCTTGCTCTAACGTGTTTACAAGTTCGATCGAACGGATTTTCCGAAAACCCGATTTCTAAAGTACAGTTTCTGTCGATTTTATTTTCTGCTCCAAAAAATTTTCTGGGCATGTTAAAAAATCGTGCAAGGTTTTTTGTGAACACTGTAAAAATTTGGTACTCCGATCCTACTCTAGAGCCGCGGAACCGCGGCCATAACCCCATTTTGGCCGCGGTTCCGCCGCCGAAATGTAGCTTCATTGCACCAAAGTTATACAGTAGCTATCTGACATGGAAATAGGGATTTTGGTATGTTCTGTTTGGGCCCAGATTTTCTTTGAGTGCTACAGTAGGCTTGGGGCCCTCTCCGGAAAATTTAGTCAATCGAAAATTTTAAACATATTAGTTCACAGTATTTACATTATATCTACGACCGTGAATGTCTTTTGATCGGTAAATCCTGTCTAACTGCTATAGCCCTTTTAGACGGATTTGCGAACGTGACATTCACGTTGATATTCTGTGTTGTGCTGTGATGTTGCGGATTTGTCGTGGTAGATAGCCTGGATGCAATGTTAGTACAGTTTGGTTATTTATGTACATTTGATATTGCGGGACGAGCGTCCGACATGTGGAGTGCCGTCACTGCCTGTTTGTATATTATTCTTTTAGGGCACGACCGGACTGAGGTCGATGTACCCGTTGTATGTATATTTTACTTTCTGTACTAGGATTACCCTAAGGTGGGGTGCACGGATAGCCGGGTTCTAGAGGGCAACGGGTCCGCATCTCATGGCGTTGAGACGGAAGGGGCTTCACTCTAGAATTGGCCGGCCATTAGCCGCACTCGGAGGGGTGCACAAGTTACCGGATTCTGTGAAGTGCTGGGTGGTCCATTCACGTTGTTGAAGGGGGCTGCCTCACTTCAGGTTTTGGCGGGTAACTTGCCGCGCCTGTAGGGGTCTAGGATTTCATTGCACAGGTTATCCACACTACCAGGGGAACGTCGGGTGATGAAGTGTGTGAGACGGCAAGCAGTGTACGTGGAACATACGCATCATCGATAATGGTGCTGGTGTCCTAACAACATGGTTGTAATATAGCAATAAACACAAGCAATGCAATGTAAATAGCATGAAAATGCTGAATTGAATAATCAACGCAACTGTGAAGAATCTACATCAATAAATATATCATGTAACTTGCCATTTGAAATAAGACGCATCAGGGTTTTTGATAAAATAAGGGCTACGGTGTTTTAAGAAAAGATGCGTCATTTGAAAATATCTGTAGAGTCCCTTTTTGCCTATCTTTAAAATATCCCCGATTCGTTAGTTTTGAAAATGGTATGACTCGGGTATAGTCTAATGTCTACAAAGTAATTTACATCCAACTATCAGGTCAATCGGGAGGGGCATGGAAACCACCTACATCTGAGTCGATATATATAAATATAAATATAATAGTCGGTGATCCCGCCTCAATAGTATCACATACGATACAATATACATCATATAATATCCTCGAGTCATGAGTGCGGATCTATCATCAATATATAGCTCGTACGTAAATCCGTCGTACGTCATCCCAAATCTGGGTACGGGTCAATATCACGGTCAGCTCATCAATTATCTGGTATCCTTATCATCATCTCTCATTGTCACGACCCGAAATTGGCCCGTGACGGCCCTAATACTACGCAACGCCTAAAGACGTAACACAGTAAAAGAAAGCCAAAACCCAGAAATCTAAAACATAAAAATACGGAAAAGATAATAAAAGTATTTTGAAACATTTGAAATCACAACCCAAATTCTTTAAAAGTCCTACTTTCTTTCTTTAAAATTTTGGCAACACCCCCTTTTGTAAAAACTAGCCCAAGATGAATACAACACAAATATACGACGCCGTAGCGAAGAAATAAAGATAATAGAGAGAAAGCTGTATATAAAAGACAACAAATCCACAAATAATATACAATATCGTCCTCACCAAGTCTCTAGGTCAACAACATGATAGTAGATGGAGAGTACAAGATACAACGAATGTACAGTACAAAATACAGATAACCACCAAAACCCACCTAAGCAAAATAGTACTGTGAGCCGATGCGGTATCTGCAGCAAAAGATGATAGATGAATAGCTGAATAGCCTGCCTCGACTACTCTGGGGAACAACCTGAAACACCTGTCGCACAACGGGGGTGAGTTGCCAACTCGTGAATAGTAAATAACATATGCAGGTAATCGCAGGAATGTACGTACAACATGAATCTAAGATATGCGATTACAGTAATAACTTGTCATGTAAATGCCGAATAATGGAAAGTACACTAGCAGGTACAATCAATATGTGAAGCAATAATAACATGACAATGGTATGCAATACCTATGCAATAGGGATATGAGAATGCAAATATGCAGCTATCATGAAGGGTACACTAACAGTTACTCCTAATACATGGAACGGTGCATAAGTGAAAATGTATGAGGTATGGAGTGAAATATGTCATCCCATGGAATCCTGTCATCGTGGTAGGATCACAATCCATCAAGACATTCAAATCCCAATTCCTCAAATCAGCCCCCACGTTGGGCTCTCACATCATATAAGTCTCACGTCTCCTCAATGTACAATATCGAGTAATCTGCTATATCCCGAGTGTACAAATCAATAATCCCATATGTATGTCCAATCTCAATGAATCACCTGATATCCCAAGTCAAAGTCTCAAGTAAGATTCTAGCATCCTAAGTATATATATATATATATATATATATATATATGCAGAAATAAATATGATGGGGTCAATACACATATATTAGTGTCCCATTCCACTAATATTGGTATAAGGGTATATATAACAACGGCTAAATCCCCTGTTATATATACAAAGGTGTTTAAAAGAAATATCATGAAAACAATGTGCCAACCATCGACACAGAAATCCTGATAGGTACGTATCATACGCTGTCCCGAAAGCACGAGTGCCTAGCTCTGACCCTCGCCTTTCGACGTATGCATACGTGCATGACTTCCAACGGTGTCTCCATGATCCCCGCTGAGTCATTAGTACTATCACCGGTAGGTACTAGCTCGCCTCCAGGCTCAATCGGCAAAATCTATCGATCTTCTTGCGTTGGGGAACCATACCGGGCCCCACCATGTACCCTCTACGGCCTCGACGCCTCCTCGTATGGGTATATATAAATCAGAACCGATAAAGCTCATGGTGGATGCGCAAATATCATATTAAGAAAACCGGGTTTTCTCAATGTATGCATAATTTCATAAACTCCCACGGTTCCCAAATCCAGAAAATATCATCTAAAATCCCAATAACCAATGCGCAAATCCAGGAATAAATATATGCGATATATCTGAAATGCGAGCATATAGATGAGAATGTATAGCTGAAACCATAAGTATGCGAAATCAATAAGGTACATCTAAGTAACATCAGTAAAGGTAAATATGTAACTGCAACTGAATATGTGTGTAACATACAGGTGTAGCAATGTATAGGTATCTATCCATAAGAACTGATGTCGTATACCCCCCCGGGTATAAGTAGAATATGTAAGATACCCCCCCGGGTATAAATAAAACATGAGCAAGGTATACCTGTAGCTGTATCGTAAGGTGTATATGTACCTATCACTAATGGTATGATACACTATAGGTATACCGATAAGCTAGATGTCATGTATGATAAGCAATATAGTATCTATAATGGTTGGTGTGTGACATGGCAATTATTGACGGTGTGTGTGTAGCATACAATTCGTACTCGTGCAACATGAACCGTCAATAATATGTGCAGTGCCCTATGACTACTAGTCACAGTACAACAATATCTAAGTAAATAGGGTAAAGGCTCAATTCTAACAATGACGTAGAATATGCGACAAGTATTTGAATCCTAGCCCGACGCATAACGCCATGCGGGCGATTCCCTTGTAGATGTTAAATCTACTCACCTACGCTCCACGCTAGGTGAATCCTACCATCTGCTCCCCGCTGTAGCAGTGTCCGTAGTCTCCACCTGCAAACCTGCAATTTAGACATGGAAATCATATATAAACCAAATATTCCGCAAAACGCGATATCGAACCCAAACGAGAAACTCGCGTCGCGAACTAAACGCGCGTGTGCACGATACGCTAAAACGTGTGTATACGCGTCTAAAACTACCGCGACATGCCGCGATACGCTGGATCACAGAACCCACTCACGTATCGCGCGTATCGCGCAAACACAACGGACATGCAAAACGATATTTGATCCCAGATTTTCCTACAGGTCAAATCTTACAAAACTAGACATGCTAAAACACTAGACAACACAGAAGAGTGCCCTACACAAAACCCCAGCACCCTTGCCCCCTACTTGGCCGCAAATTGCGGCCAAACATAATAAATCGGCGGCCTGGGTAGGGAATTAGGGGCTCGTGTTCAGGTGGTGGTATCTAGACCTAGTGTGCATGCCCCACTTTTCTCAATTTTAACCTGAAGGCCCCGGGTCAAAAGCAGATTACAAAAAGTCACAAATATCGCTTAAAAACATCGATTTGCACTAAAAAGGAAACCCTATGGTATTTTAGTGTAATCTGGGTCAATTCTCAGTAAAAGTAACCCTAACAACACTAGAATAGGCTAGGTTAACTAACACAATCACATTTTAACCAAAATTCCACATAATTCACCATAATTAGCACTAACTCACTATTTAACACAAACCGACGCTAATTAACACACAAGCTTAAGAAAAAGGGAATTGGGGTTTAGGAAATACACCCTAAAGGGTCCTAGTAAGCAGGAGAAGAAATGTATGGAGGAGGAAAAGTTGCTGCAAGTGCTGGGGCTGCTGCTTCTACAGCTTCTGCTGCTACTGATGATGCTGTCTGTTGCTGCTGGTAATGGAGCTGCTGTTGTTTCTGTTGTTGCTGAAGCCTCTGCTGCTGCTGATGATGCAGGTGAGTGTGGGTGTGTGTGTTTATGAGAGTGAGAGAATGAGAGAAACATGAAAAAATGAGAAGGAGAATCAGAGCAAGGCAAAAACTCCTCCCTCTCTCCCTCTCTCTCATCATTTAATGAGGCATGGCTCATTTCATGTAGCCCCATGCTTTCTCTCTCTCCCCCTCTCTCATGGTCAACATTTCAACCCAATTAAAAAATCAATTTAAAACCCTTTTTATTTTTTAACAACCATAACTATTAAACCCAAAACACTTTAACAATATTAATTAACTTAAAGAGAATGGGTTAATCCATCATGCTTGCTAATCATAGTCTAACCCCATCTCTAAACCCTAGTTTACATGCAAAAGTGTGTGTGTATGCCTAGAAAAATTCTAATAAAATACTCATTAAATAGGATAAAATATTTGAAACTAAATTTGGTAAACTTTTTATTAAAATCCATACATTAAAATATAATTAGCCACAAAACACATTCTAAGGTGTTACACTCATGATCTGGGGTACTGATCTAAGTCCAGTACAATCGATACCATCTAAAAAAATATAAGCGCGTGTGTAAAACACACGTCCAAAGGCCCGCTAAAATCTCGTATCGTATCCCAAATACGAATCACATCATATCATATCGCCGACCTCAAGACACCATGCCTAAACTCATCAACTCATCTCCAGTATCATACACTATCCTCGTCATCACGATATAAGTATAGCAATAAGCATGTGTGTGTGTGGGTGTAAACCTATGCTAGGGTTCGCAACTAGGAAAATACACTAGTTCACTTCTAACCCTAAATATCCATAGTACACCTAACACATCTATGATCTCCATGTCACTCAATAAGCTATCATATATATAGTATATATAGTATACTAGACATCGAAATGCGGGGGTGCTATACGCCATCCAACCGACTTCCCCCGTAGATATAATCTACTCACCTGTATCTTGCGTGTCGGTGTCGATATTGCCACCATCATCTTCATCGCCTCTGATCACCATGGGGGTACCTACATATCACACGTATCGCATCGCATTAAAACCAAATCGAAACTATAACGACACGCGAAAACCAACATGATACGCTAAAAGGCCTATAGGTTAGAACCTATGGACTACACCTTCAAAACCATCAACAATCCTCGGTATCGTCGTATAAACGCCAAGTATTTAAGGTAAAACACAGATATATAAATCCAGAATTCAAAATACGGAAAACGAAACATGAATCCAAAACAGCAACTCAGGAAACATGCTCCAGATTCTACCCTAGGTCAAATTAGACAATTTTGCACATGCCAGGGGTCTAATTTATAGATAAGGGGACCACAGAACCAAAACGAGGCAAAATGCCCCAGGTCTGGCCGTAATTTGCGGCCAGGGGGAATAAATTTGCGGCCTGAAATGAGAGATAGGGGCTGGGGTCTTGGTGATAGCTTCCTGGGTGTCTGCATGTCTCGCTGTCAATCCAAAATAATTTTAGGAGGCTCGGGGTGATAGCAGATTCCAACTTACCCTTCACAGATTCACAGTTTTTCCGATATCGATCTCTAAATCCGTATTCCGGGTTTCAACTCTCTTGTTTAGCTCTTAATTCTAGCACTAGGGTGTTCATTTAGCCTCTACTGAGCTAAATTTTACATCACAACCTAAAATTCCCTCAAACCCTAACTAGGTTTTTCCCATGTCCACCAAACTACCCGATATCGATTCAATCTTAACATGGGGTTAAAAGTAATGCAAAACTAAGCTAATTGTCCAGAAAAATACCTCATTTGGCAACTCAAGAATTTTCTTGAGTTGCCCCAGTGGCCAAAATCCTTGCTTTCTTGGTCCGATGTGTAGATCTTGAGCTTGTGCACACTTTTAATGAAATGGAGATAGGGTTTTGGTGTAGTTTTAGAGATGATTTGGGGCTATTTGAAGAGGGGGAGAATGAGGAGCAGGAGCAGCAACAGCAATGAAGGAGAGGGAGAGAGGAAATGAGTTGGAGAAAATGAGAGTAAATGGCTAGGTTAACACCCTCACCAACCCTCTCTCTCACCATACCTATTTTCTTTTCTTTTTCTTATTTTCTTTTCTTCACTAAATCCCTTCTCACTTGAATAGTAAACCCAAAAGAAAAGCCATGGTAGAAATGCACAAGTGTAGAGAAAAAGATATGTGCATGTTTTGCACAAAATTGCTAAAAACCGATTAGCTATTTTTAATCGCGATTAGCACTAAATTAGCATATAAATGATCACAAAAACTTTAAAATGGCATAATTCCATAAAATACCCTATTTTAGAATTTTCCAAAATTTTTACAAAATTTTTCCCATTTATTTGTATTTAATTATACCGAATATTAAAATACTCATTAAAATAATATTAAATTATAAAAATTCCCAAAAATAATGTTTTATTTTTTTGAAATGTTACACCGGTACATGCACCGAAATACATATACGCGTATTCGTACCAAAATACGAATAGCCGAGAGAGAAAACGAATAGTGAACAATAATACTAGAATACGTATATACAAATACATATATAAATTATTAAATAAAAACCTGATTTAATAAACTGGCTTAATCCTAAGGCACTAGTATTATCAACCGTCCGATTAAAGTTTGCGCAGCACATGCACATATTTAATCAGACACCTGTATGTATCAACATACGTCATGTACACCATATCGTCTGAACCGTAAAAACCCTCTGTGTGGGACTCTAAAGACTCGTCAATACGCTGACAGTGGGTTTAACCACAAGCACGTCAGCGGCACTAGCTGTACGTAATGGCTGTCCAGGTATTGAGCGAAAGGGAGGCCGACGAGCAAACTTATCCTGAACCCCTACTGAGCCTGTCAGTGACAATATCCGTGCAGTCCGGTCTGTTCGTCTAAGAGTATCGCATATCGAGTCTAGGGGGTGGATAAAGTCAGACCCCTAACAACGCGATATTTAGTGTCGGCATGACACCCATCACCTCCTGAGAAACTATCGATCCAGGATCGATAATCCTCGTCTACCATGGCCATGGATTTGTGGTGATGGCCACCCGTACACAATGCGACATCAACCCCCAATACCGGGAGAGACGAATCCCCGACGATCCGATCACTGCCTACATGTGGCTCGGGACTGTACCCAACTAAAACCTGTTTGCACGACTCCTTTGAGCCGTGGTAGGATAGTAATCAAAGCACAGTGGGAACTCACACGAGACAAATGACGATCTCAGGTCGACAGACTAACCTGTACACATGTCACCTGGAAACTGCTATCTGACAATAGGTATAATACCAACTAGCAGGTTCCCGGAGAGTCCGTCCAGTGTACTCATAACCCAATGAGCACCTGCATACTATCTTAGGTGAACAAACTAACACCAATTGCTTGTGAGACCTGACCACCGCCCCTCGTCGGGGTCTCGATCAGTATACACTAGTCTACACTGGAGTATCAATGCCCGGTCTCGATACTCCTACGACTAGGGACATTTAAGGATGTGCTTATAGACCCCAGCTCCCACATATATGATCGCCATCATAATGCTGGCAGTCAAGCAAGAATCCTATGGGCTCTATCAACATGTACATGATGATAAAGGCAAACCAGATAGCATACTATCATCTTAAGTAAGACTGTTTTATCGGTACAGGTCCTCACTCAATCATCATAATCACAAGTCCGCGGCTATGATAATTGCCTTGAGGGCACTATAGCCAACAATCTCCCACTTGCACTTAAGGCCAATTATTACGATGTTGCATACTCACAGCCTGTGTGATACCGAACACCCAACTTCTGTACTAATCAGTTTCGCAAAGCCTGTTTGCGAAAATGATTGCGTTCGAGAAATAGCCTCAGTGAGTTGATCCGCTCCAATGTTTCTTTCTGTATCTCTCTTAATCTCAACTTCACGGAGAAGACCATCTCCCGAAATGAGCAATACCTGTCTTAGAATTCGTCTGGATATCTGATAGGACCCAGTTCACAAATGAACTCCAAATCCAGCAAACCTCCTAGACAGTATCATCCACTGAATTTAATCAGTAACATGCACCATGCCTTCCTCAGTATCCGCTTGGACCACCTGTTCAACATACTGTCCCTCAAAGGAGGGAAAAACTGTAACTCTGACAGTTACTCTGTCATCCAGGTCACCTTGTAAGCCTGAAATGATAACCGTCTCCTGAAGGAGGCGGCCGTAATCATTTCCCTAGAACATTCACTTATGTTCAATAACTGCTTCCCAATGTTTCTCCTGGATTGGATTAATATATCTGCTTATTGCATCTAGTGCAAAAGCAATATCTGGTGTGGTACTTGACATTTCATGATTAACTCAATTGCATAAGCAAGTGATGTGCTAATCATGCAGACCCCTCTCTCCTTTAGTCCGTAAGACACCTTTAGAGAGGGTGACTCCATAACCTACAGGTATACCACCATGCCAGGAGTCGTCCATATTCTAAAATTCCTTTAAAATAATGTCAAATTACCCAAATTGGGATACTTCCCAAATCCAGATCTAAAACCATAGATCTAGTAACCAGAAAACCTGATATTATATCCATATCCTATGTGGAGAAACAACTTTGTGACAACCAAAGTATAACCGATCGTAGTATAGGAATATCCCTTCCTATCAAGTGCATGTCATCTAGAATCCTCGGACATCACACCCTACTACCTTCTTACAAGATCCATCTCCTATTCCGATGAAATCAAAACCTATGACTGTCACATCAAAAATAGATGATCTATTTCCGCTATAACTGCTTTAGTCTATAAATAGATACAAGCTACTTGCCTACTATGTTTCCGCTGCTCCCACTGACTACAACAACCCTCTGGCAGAGTCATATATACGTGCACTTCTAAAACTAGTTTATAACGACGCTATACTCATCCTCCTGCCGGGTCTTATAGTCTAGAACAACAGCAATGGCAAGTCTGGGTAAACAAGAACCTCCCTGTCACCGTCTTTGAGAAGACCGAAGTACCTCTTGGGTGACTGAGGTTACCTACCAAATCTGAGGAGTGTCTAATGGAACATCAAATCCAATTGAATCCTTAGGTTCTATTAAATTTCCAGTAATCGTTTGTGGTTCTGGAATAACTTCCAGTTCTACCATACTCCCACTTCTGTTTTCTGAAAAAATCCATTTTATTAAAACTGTGGTGAGTCAAGAACAATATAAATATTGATCTTCCTGATGGTAGAAAGTTAACCCTCGTCAAAGCCTGGGATAACCCACAAAACAGCCATTACTGAAACGTGCCTTGAGTTTATCCGGATTCTGGTTTTAAGCATCAGCCGGACAACTCCCTATATCTTAACGTCGTCAAGAAATAAATTGATTCTATATATATCTGATATAGAAACAAAAGCACTAATCTAATTTGAACCAGATTCAAAATCATGCAGCTGTCTCCAGTGCATATCAACCAGATGGAAAAAGGACAATCGGCATTACTCATCTAGGAGTGCATCCATATATGAGTAACCCGAAAGAGAAGCAAGTTCTCAAGACCATTACTATTAACTGAATACCAAACACAAGTATCTACATCTTCGACTTCCTCGAAGAATCCTGATACTTACAACAAATGGTCCTCTACTTTATTCTTATACCTATAACTTCTGAATATCTAGACCTTGCATTTCAACGAAATACATGTCCAGAACTGGAGAAGTCATAAGTGAACAGAATATAGTACGAGTACCAACCCCTTTGTCCTAATGGACACTGGACAATATACAATACTTTGTATAAGTCCCCTGAGTTCAATAACTCAAATCCTGTGCGTCGTAGGTTGAAAAACTGTATTATGGTTAAGAAGAATTACACCGCTGTTGAATGCACCTTACCTAATCACCAACTGATATGTGTAAATGTCACAGACATAATATCAAAAAGTTATATCTCACTTTATAAAACAATGGTACAGATATATCAGTTTGAAATTGGTGCATAACAACGGATATTCAAAACCAAATATTTGCCATCCGGCAAAATCCAGATGATTTCCTCAAATATCACCAATTACAACGAATTCCGATATAATGAGGATCTAATCACCCAATTCCCAATATCTTACTCCTACTCACCATTCGTAATAACATGCAGATATATGAAACTGATCTGGTAAATACATACCCTGGAGTTAGATTCCAATTGGGAAAACAGTTTTCAATTAACATCGCACAGTAAAACTGAAACATGAAAATGTTTCAAATGGGGTTAACTGGTATTCCTAGTAACGCCTCTTCCACTATCCTGAATCATGACAGTAATCATATACTTACCTGCCTTCAGTGCAATCCCTTTATTATGTCTTTACTTATTACCTTCTGTACACCTCCTTTACGCTAATTGGTTTTCTTCATTCCCTACCCTTCGGCACTAGCCTAAGGTTTGGAAGAAGACTATCCAATGAGTATAATAAGTGTACTCTCCTAATCCTAGGAGCCCTCGCAACCTGAGAGAAGGTAAAGAGAAAAGACATCTGAATAATCCTATTCAATTTCTCCTGAACTAGAATCCATCCTCGAAAAAGTTCCTTCGAGTTCGTATGTAACTATACGATTGATTTATCCAATGGAAGTGGATGTTCGTAGTGATACGAGGTGTTCTGGAGAAATGTAAAGTGAATGTAGGAGTGGCAGGGGTATACACGGTCTTTGTCGTGACCGATGGTGGTCGCAATTTCCTTTGCCATTTTTCTAATCCCTTTATATGTCTTTACTTATTACCTTCTGTACACCACACTTAAGCTTAATTGGTTTTCTTCCTTCCCTACCGTTCGGCACCAGCCTATGGTTTGGAAGAAGACTATCCAGTAAGCTCAATAGGTGTACCCTCTCCTAATCCAAGGAGCCCTCACAACCTGAGAGAAGGTAAAGGGAAAAGACAACCGAATAATCCTATTCAATCTCTCCAGAACCAGAATCCATCGTCGAAAAAGTTCCTTCGAGTTCGTATATAACCATACGATGGATTTATCCAATGGAAGTGGATGTTCGTATAATACGGGGTGTTCTGGAGAAATGCAAAAGGTGATATAGAAATGGCAATGATGTATGCGACACCATGACATTCCAAAAGCCAATGTGTCTAAATAAGGTTCGGTCAACTTGGTTTCATGAGTTTTAGTCAAAGGTCGGGTCATAGTCGCTGCCAGAGAGAGAGAGAGAGAAAAGAAACACTCAGCGTGCACTCTAACCTAGATCAGAATGGTTTAATCATTTTATCTAATCAGGATGGCTCCCACTGTTTCCTCGAATTCTCCTCCAAACCCAAAAGGAGAATTAGTCGGAATCAGCCAAGGAGTAATCCTACTCATCAGTGGGAATCGGGATCCAACTATCATCGCATGATAACTTGATGGAAGCCACTCAAGTCACCACACTCCAGAAGGTATGCGCAAGCCTGGCAAGTTTCCTGTATGTTTGAAACTCCCGATGTGAGTTTTTACCCTTAGGACCCAAGTGACCTTGACACAGTCAACATATCAAAGGGTCCTAGTCAAGTTCAACCCGTCATTATCTTGATTGCATTAGACCCACCCGTACGAGTCCTTAACACAGTCAACATGACCGTACGACTGTCCTAACCAATCCACATATCCATGCGACAGAAAAGCATTACAGAGCTACCGCACACTACGCCTTGACACAGTCAACATACGTAGCACGAATACTAAGCAATACTAGTCTGAAATGACGGAGAGCTACGACTGGTTTTTGGCGAAAAACCTTTAACGTAATGAACTTGATATCGTTGAAGGAATCTAAGTGGTTTTATAAATATATAGTAGCGAAAACGTTTGCTAAAGAGGTCACTCCCGGTGAAGGGATCTCGGCTCTTTCCCCGTCGAATGGGGTGCAGGATATCCCAAACTGAATACCACGATGCAAAGCAAAAGTAATCGACTATAGTAAATTTATTACGTTGACGTAAACTTTTACCCAAGGGGTCACTCCCGATGAAGGGATCTCGGCCCTTGCCTCGTCGAATGAGGTGCAGGATATTCCAAATGAATACCACTATTCAAAGAAAAAGAGAACGTCTGTAAAGTCAGTTTTTAAAAGCTTGGTTCCAACAACATCATAAATAGGTTTGTTTTATCCTTGCATTGATAAGAATCAATACAGTCCCATCAATTAATCACACCAGAAAAGAACGAAAATAAAATGTACGTATATGCCATCCGCATTCGCCACTGGGTCCCGTCATCACCCGTTAGGTTACTTAACTAACGACAGAGCGGGGACTGGGCTAGCGCGGGTGCAAAACATATACAACATCTACTAGTATATATAAATATATATATAATATTCGTCCCAGGCATGATATAAAGCAACATCACAGAAACATCACAGAAGCAACACAGAATGGTGGATAATCTGGAACCCCGGGTTTCACTTGAGCCGCAAGTGAGACCCGACGTTCCCTGTCGTGTGGATAGCTTGTGCAATGAAAACCTAGACCCCTACGAGCACGGCAAGTTACCCGCAAAACCAGAAGCGAGGCAGCCCCCTTCAGCAATGTGAATAGACCACCCAGCACTTCACGGAATCCGGTAACTTGAGCACCCCTCCTGGGTCAACCTATACCCCCTACGAGTGCGGCGAACAACCCGCCAATTCAAGAGTAAGGTCCCCTCCGTCCGAATGCCTTGAGATGCGGACCCGTTGCCTTCTAGAATCTGGCTATTCGTTCACTCCACCTCGGGGTAATCATAGTACAGAAAATAAAATAATATACAAGGGTGACATCGACCTCAGCCCGGTCGTGCCCCAAAAGAATAATATACAAACGGGCAGTGACGGCAGTCCACATGTCGGACGCTCGCCCCGCAATATCAAATGTACAAATGAATAAAACTGTACTATCATTGTACTACTGCTATCCACTACGACGATCCAACCAACATCACAGCACATCACAGAACATCAACGCGAATGTCACGTTCGCAAACCCGTCTAAAAGACATATAGCAATTAGACGAGTTTACCGATCAAATGACATTAACGGCCGCAGAATATAATGTATGTACTGTCAAACGCACGCTTAAAATATCGATCGACTAAGTTCCAAATTGGCCCCAATAGCAAAACAACACTTCACTGAAACCTGGAACAAAACAGAATATCACAAAAATCACATTTCCAAGTAAGTGGGCTAGAGAAATAATTTGGTCACCCGTTGCAACTAAACCGCTGCGGAACCGCCGCCAATAGGGGCTTAGTGCGGCGAATCCGCAGCGCTTTTGTGGAATCATGAGCCCAAATTTTTCCAGTACCCTTAAAATTGCCTGCACGGATTTTTAAGATGTCTGAAATAATTTTTTGACCACTTTTGAAAATCGACAGCAAGTATGAAAATGGAATCATGATTTCGGTAAATTTCGTCGATCGATCTTTTAAGCACGGTTAAACAAGGTAGTGAGGGGTTTAAAGGGTGGCTCTGATACCATGAAGGGTCCCGGCAGCGCCCCGGCCGTCGAAACGCGGCCAAAATGCGGAACAAAAATTTCTGAAACCGGCGCACCCCTACCCGAATCCCGTATCGACCTTAAACCCTAAACTAGCAAACTAACTAAGAGTTAGAATCGTTATACCGAGTTGATCCGTGTCCTTCGGTCTTCATTCCAAGCTCCTAGCGGCTCGTTGATGTGGTTTGGTTACCGGTCTTCCTTCGTCTCCGATGATCCACCCGAGGGAAACGGCGCAAGCTCCAACCTCGTCGAACGAGGTAACCGACGCTCCAAAGTCGCTAGTGATGGAGAGTCGAGGTGTATGGAAGTGTCACTACATTTTTCTCTCTACCCTTAGTGCTCATAGAGCATCCATAGAAGATGAAGAAGGAGGTGATGAAACTTGGCATGAGTAAAAGAAATTTGGCTAAGTATTTTTCTTGTGTAATGAGAGAGTGGGAGTATATGAACCAACTCATGAAATGAATCCCATGCCCACACTAATGTGGCCGGCCCCCCCTCCCTCAATCAAAAAAAAAATATCATTTCCAAATAAACAAAGCAAATAAATCACAACCATACCATACACTATGCTCATGCCATGCTTTGACTTACCTTTTCCACCTCATTTCTTAATTGAATTTCTAAAAGAAAATCAATAAAAAAGGTGGCATCTTCTAGAAGCTATTCCGTATAAAATACGGAATACTTCCCGGTACATGCACCGAAATACATATACGCGTATTCGTACCAAAATACGAATAGCCGAGAGAGAGAACGAATAGTGAACAATAATACTAGAATACGTATATACAAATACATATATAAATTATTAAATCAAAACCTGATTTAATAAACTGGTTTATCCTTAGCCGCTAGTATTATCAACCGTCCGATTAAAGTCTGCGCAGCACATGCACATATTTAATCAGACACCTGTATGTATCAACATACGTCATGTACACCATATCGCCTGAACCGTGAAAACCCTCTGTGTGGGACTCTAAAGATTCGTCAATATGCTGGCAGTGGGTTTAACCATAAGCACGTCAGCGGCACTAGCTGTACGTAACGGCTGCCCAGGTATTGAGCGAAAGGGAGGCCGACGAGCAAACTCATCCTGAACCCCTACTGAACCTGTCAGTGACAATATCCGTACAGTCCGTTCTTTTCGTCTAAGAGTATCGCATATCGAGTCTAGGGGGTGGATAAAGTCAGACCCCTAACAACGCGATATTTAGTGTCGGCATGACACCCATCACCTCCTGAGAAACTATCGATCCTGGATCGATAATCCTCGTCTACCATGGCCATGGATTTGTGGTGATGGCTACCCGTATACAATGCGACATCAACCCCCAATACCGGGAGAGACGAATCCCCGACGATCCGATCACTGCCTCCATGTGGCTCGGGACTGTACCCAACTAAAACCTGTTTGCACGACTCCTTTGAGCCGTGGTAGGGTAGTAATCAAAGCGCAGTGGGAACTCACACGAGACAAATGACGATCTCAGGTCGGCAGACTAACCTGTACACATGTCACCTGGGAACTACTATCTTACAATAGGTATAATACCAACTAGCAGGTTCCCGACGAGTCCGTCCAGTGTACTCAAAACCCAATGAGCACCCGCATACTATCTTAGGTGAACAAACTAACACCAATGGCTTGTGAGACCTGGCCACCGCCCCTCGTCGGGGTCTCGATCAGTATACACTAGTCTACACTGGAGTATCGATGCCCCGTCTCGATACTCCTACGACTAGGGACATTTAAGGATGTGCTTATAGACCCCAACTCCCACATATATGATCTCCATCATAATGCTGGCAGTCAAGCAAGAATCATATAGGCTCTATCAACATGTACATGATGATAAAGGCAAACCAGATAGCATACTATCATCTTAAGTAAGACTGTTATATCGGTACAGGTCCTCACTCAATCATCATAATCACAAGTCCGCGACTATGATAATTGCCTTGAGGGCACTATAGCCAACAGAATTCAAGCCTAAAACAGAGAATAGAAACCCGGAATACGGATTTAGAAAAGCCGATATCGGGAAATTATGAAATCTGTGAGGGTTAAATGGAATCTGCTATCACCCCGAGACTGTGAAAATTAATTTGCAAACACAGAGAGATGTGCAGACACCCTGGAAGCTAACCCCAAAACCCTAGCCCCTAATTCCCCATACTGGCCGCAGATTTAATCCAATTGGCCGCAAATTGCGGCCTAGGTCCCACCATTTTGGCTCGTGTTAGTTCTGAAGCTTTATTTCATGTAAAATAGACCCTTGGCATATGCAAAATTGACCAATTTGACCTAGGGTGAAATCTGGGACCCTTTTCTATAGTTGCTGTTTTGATTCCTGTTTTCGTATTTCGTATTTTAAATTCTGGATTTGTATAATTGCGTTTTACCTTGATTACTTGGCGTTTGTATGATGATATCGAGGATTGTTTGATTGTTTTGAAAGCGTACCTATAGGTTCTAACCTATAAGATTTTAAGCGTATCGTTTTGGTTTCGATTTGGTTTTAATGCGATGCGATACGTATGACATGTAGGTACCCCCACGATGATTCGAGACGATGAAGAAGATGAAGGAGACATCGACACCGACACGCAGGATTCAAGGTGAGTAGATTATATCTACGGGGGAAGTCGGGTGGATGGCGTATAGCACCCCCGCAGTTCGATGTTTAGTATAGCATATATATTCTATATATGATAGCTTATTGTGTGTCGTGGATATTTGAGATGAGATTAGGTGTACTATGGTTGGATTAGGGCGTAGAGGTAAACTAGTATAGTTCCTAGTTGCGAACCCTAGAATAGGTTTACACCCACACGCACACACCTGCTTATCTGTTTTACTTATACCTAGATGATGAGGATAGTGGATGATATTTGGAGATGAGTCGATGATATTGAACATGGTGCCATGAGATCGGTGATATATTGTGATTCGTATTTATGATACGACATGAGATTTTAGCGGGCTTTTGGGCGTGTGTTCCACACACGCATTTATATTTATATAGATGGTATCGATTTGTACTAGACTTAGATCAGTACCCCAGAACATGTGATATGATGATAAGGATACCAGATAATTGATGAGGTGAATGTGATATTGACCCGTACCCAGCTTTTGGGATGCCGTACGATGATTTACCGTACGAGCATTATTTGATGATAAGATCCGCACTCATGACTCGAGAATGTCATATGATATTGTATCGTACTCGGTACCTTGAGGCGGGATCACCGACTATTATATTTATATATATGTATATATCGACTCAGATTTAGGTGGTTTCCATACCCCTCCCGATTGACTTGTTAGTTTGAACTGTAGTTTTGCTAGTAGATGTTAGGCTAGGCCGATGTCATACCTATTTTAAAAACTAACGAATCGGGAGTATTTTAAAGACAGGCAAAGGGATTCTACAGACATTTTCAAAAGACGTATCTTTTTTTAAAAACACCGTAGCCCTTATTTTCCTAAAAATCCCGATTCGTCTTCTTTCAAATGGCAAACAGTATGACATGTATACACTGATGTAGATTCTACACTGTTGTGTTATTATTCATTTTCCGCATATTCTTACTGTTGCATTCAGGATATGATCCCTTGCATGGCATACCGGTGCACACATATATTGATATCTTCATACTTGCGCACATGCACACTGTATATTCATACCAGTGCACACATATATTGATATCTTCATACTTGCGTACATGCACACTGCATATTCATACCAGTGCATATATATATATATATATATATTGATATATCCCTACTTGCGCACATGCACACTGTATTTTCATAGTAGTGCTACACTCATATTCGCGTATATACCCATTTGCCCATCCATACCTACATACATACACATGTTACATACATGGATGATATTGAATTGATTTCAAGAAAATAGGGACCGCATGAGATATTTTCAAAAACCGGATTCTTTTAAAAGAGCGGTTTTCCTTTTTTACTCTTAGTGTCATACGACACATTGCATGGATTTACGCATTGAGTTGGATTTATGGGATTTCTGGATTTGAGAACCGTGGTATTATTTTAAGAAAATATGCACTGTTTTAAAAACCCGGTTTCTCTTGATATGATATTTCAGTGCGTCCACAATGTGTTTTCTCGGTTCTGAGAGTGGCATGTGAAACCCGATTCGAGGAGCGGTAGGCACCGTCTGCGGGTACATGGTAGACCCGGTGAGGTACCCCGGGGCAAGAAGACTCGTATATGTTAGACGGTGAGCCTGGCAGGGGAGTACTACCTACCGGTGATTGTTTTGAGCTCGGCGGATATCTGGGGGATACCGACCGGAGTTGAGAGATGAGATGGGCCGATCCGGACTGACGGAGCCCTATGTATATGAGGATTTACGTGCCGATGCTAGGCACAGGTTTCATGATGTTTTCGAGTGTCGATGCTTGACACTCAGGTTCCATGATTTTGATATGTCGCGAGCGACACATGTTGATTTACATCCTCATATTTCCATGCATACGCTTTATGATATTTACATGCATGATGTTTTTTGTCATTGGGTAACACGTGGACGATATCTACATACATATAGTTGACATTGATGACTTTGATCACATAGTTGGACGTGATCCACATACATGATGACATTGATTACATAGTTGGATGATATCCACAAACTTATAGACTTCATGATATAGTCGACATTGATCATGCTTCATATTATGATATGTTATTACCTGAGGCACTGGAACGAGCACTTGGCACTACACTCATGTATAGATGTTACATTGCCACCTTATCATGCTTCAGACTTATTCATTTGAGGTTTATATATATCTGATCGTATTGACCTAGGATGAGTCATACATACGATTTCTGCTCTATGATGTTTTCTATTCACGAGTTGGCAACTCACTGTAGCACCTTGAAAAGTCGTTTTTGGTGTTTTCCTGAAAATCGGTGAAAGTTCGGTATTTTTCAGAAAACCGTCCTTTTTGTTATTTTGCAGTTTAGGGCTAATTATACCTAATTTGGATAGATAATTGCTAGTTTTTAGTAGCAAATAAGTTAATTATGAAATTCTGGTCGTTTAAAAATTTTCCCTAATTTTTCAATTATTTAATATTATTTTAAGCCGGTAAGAAAATACAGTAAATTAGCGATAAATACAAATTTTTCTGGGCTAATTTTAATCTTTAAAATTATGTTAATTAAAATCTAGTTGTAACATAAATTTTTAGTATTTTATTTTAAGTTTTTACTAATTTTTATTATAGAAAACGAAATTTATTTAAATTAAGCTAAAACTTGCAATTTTTGTAACTTGAGGGTTCTTTTTGCATAGAATTTTTTTTGTGCAATCACTCACAACCTCACCCCTCTTTGTTTGGCCAGCCCCACCCCAAATTCAGCAGCATGAATTTTTCCCCTCTCATTTTTGTCTCCATCTTTTGTATGGAAACCTTTTGTTTGTTTAAAATATATTAATTTGTATATAGTACTTGGGAATGGTTGCTTTGACTTGGACAATTCCACAACCATTCACACCTCTCCCCACTCATTCCCTCCCTGCTCGAAATCCTGCAGCAGCCCATCTTTTTTTCCCCCCAAAATTCTCCTTCTCATTTGCCTCTAAATTCCATCAAAATCCAAGAAAAATCCACAATTTCCTTTACAAATTCAACACAAAACCTAATTTGGTTCAATCAAGGAGAAAGATGGCATCTTGGGAGGCTAGAGCAAGCTAGGGTTTGGACTTGTGAGGTATAATTTCTAATCAAATGGTTCAATTGTAGCTTAAGTGTGCAAATTAGAACTTTGAAATTGTTTAGTGTTGCATCTTGTTAATTTATAATCTAGTTTTTTTTAAAGAGGGTAGTTTGATATGAACTTGGGTTTTAGCACAACATTACTAGGCTAATTAAATCTATTTTTCTATCTAGTTATTTTGCTAACCTAATCTAAGAGATTAATTTTCTTATGTGGGCTTTTATTTGTGTTAATTTAAGTTTTCAAGTGTGGAATTTGATTTGGAATTGCTAGGTTATAAATTCAAGAAATGGTTGTTTATGGAAAATAGGATTTGAATCATTGCTAATGTGTTGTAATTATAGTGTTTGTAGATTGCTTGTTGTGTGGTTGGTTGTTCAATCTTGATAGTAGTCTTTTGTAGCAAATCGGCGATGTTTACACCGATTTTTGGAATGTAACTGCTTACTAGTTTTGTTATAAAATTATGTGACGAATTATTTTCGACATCTTGATGATTGTATTGGCTTATCCTATGACGTTTAGGATGCGTGAGTGCGGATTTTTGAGTAATCGGGTTTTAGTTTTGCCGGGCGACCAAATCGACATTTTTGTAGATTTTTGCGATTTTCACGTGTGTTACGCGGACTTTGTGCACGTTGTACCTAGCTTGTGAACGTTAATATTTTCGTTTGGGTTTTGCGTCGTTCTTGATATGTAACCTTATGTTTGGTATTGATGTAAATTCCAGGTTCGGTCGCGGAGACGTCAGACGCGGCACGAAAGAGGAAGGCGGTGATTGGACGTGACTAGCTAGGGATTCCAGTGAGTAGATGTAACATCTACGGGGGACTATCATTGGATGGCGCAAGCCGCCCGATAGTTTTAGTAACTTAAAAGATTCTTAGTGATGTTAGTAATTAGGGGTGTAATACTTATATGATTATTTGCTACATTCATGTCTTATATTGACATTCATATGCGAAACCATTTTATAGGACACCGCACCATTGCCAGGGTTTTTATATGCAGCACGAGCATTATTCATGCTTACACCCACGCCCTGGTAATTGCCATGCCACCACACTAGATAACCTTTAAATTGAAACCTTTTACTATAAATGATACTTAAACTTGTGTTATTGCCTTTAATTCCTTAAAATGAAATCGTAGGATTGCTATTCATGTGCATGTGCTTCATCATATTATTTGTTCATGCCTAATCTATTAATCACACATCGCAACTCGATTATTGATACCATATGCATTCATTATCATTGACATATGCACTTATGAGGACTTCTTGAGATTTTATGATATTTCTGGATTTCGGGGGAAAGCCGCAAAATTTCTAAACTTATTATATTTTTAAAATATGTAAATTGCGGTTTTCTAGTGATATAAGTGTCGTCCACCATGAGTTTGCTGTGGTTTTCGAGATCCGTGTCGAGGAGTGGAGGAACCGTCACGGGTACATGGTGGGCCCGGTATGGTACCCCGGGACAAGATGAATGTGGTGTTGACGTTGAGCCTGGCAGGGGACGGATTACCTACCGTTGACTGTTTGGCACGGCGGATATCCAGAGGATACCGACCGTGGCCGCGAGATGATGAGATTTTGATATTGAGCTGGGTCAGCCGGATGGCTGAGGCCAGAGATACTATGACATGGATATATGAGATTTGTGATAGTTTTGAGGTGTCGTTGCTGGGCACAGGTTCTGGTTGATTCTATTGGTATTGTGCTGGTATTTCAAAAGAGATTCTTAAAGGGAAAAAACATGATTTCTTATACTTACACATTCAGATCACGAGTTGATTCGCATTGCATTCATACCTGCTAGCATATTCATATTGCATACCTACCTGCTATTATGTCCTGCCTTACCTGTATTTTAGATGCTAGGATACTTGTGTGCATGCTTTCGATAGCCTGTGTAGATGTTATTTATTACTCATGAGTTGGCAACTCACCCCCGTTGTGCCACAGCCTTTTTCAGGTCCGCTCCGTCAGTACAGTAGCGGCAGGCGCACTTGTTTCTTTTGCCTCCTCTGCCTGGACTCGAGGTTTTGCTCTTAGGTGGGTTATATCATTATTTTTGTACCACCTTGTATATTCTTTGTATCTAGTGCACTCCATCTACTGTATCTACCAGTATTGTTGTATATTGACCTAGAGATGAGACTGTGAGATTTGTGGACTTTTTATGCTGTATTTTGGGGTCGAGCTCACTTGAGTCGACATGCTGTTTTTCTCATGCTTCCTTATGATTATTTCGCATGTTGTTGCTTTACATTGCGTGGGATTTATGACCGCCTTGTGGCGAAGAGCTAGCTCCCGCTTGGGGATGCCTTATTTGTTGGATTCATATATATTCTTGTTGTACCCATTTTGGGGGCCAGTATTTACAAAGGAGACTCTGCCAAAATTTTCGGAAAAAATTGTATTGTTTTAAAAAGGGTTTTACATGACTTATTTGATAAAACTCTCTTTCAACTGATTGGGTTTTCTTCACTCTTTTGCTTATTTGGTTTTGGTTTTCTGGGCTTTGGCTTACTTATTTTACGGACGTCTTGAGACGTTTCGTAAACTTAAGTGCCAGTCACATTCCGTACCTTGCGGGTCGTGACAAAGTTGGTATCAGAGCGATAGGTTTTACCTTTTGGAGTGTAGGATGACCCTTGGTAGATGGAGTAAGTGACATAAGTAGGGTAACGTAGAGTATGTATGTCCGCGGCATACTTGCGATACGGTACTCCGCCTAAGTGACTTTAGGATATACTTGCTTGGAAATTCCTTCTTCAATTCCGTGTATCCTATGATCCTATTGCACTGTTCTTACTATCCGTTTTCCTGTAACAGCCACTATGCCGCCGAAGGCTACGAGGGCACAGAGGGCTGCCGCCCGAGACGAGATTCGAGCTGGCTCATCCGAGACTAGGACTGAGCAGGGTGGTATGCCTACACCGCAGGGACAGACCGATCCACCTTCCCCAGGCCGTATGGATAGGCTCGAGACTGGTATGGAGGAGTTGCGACAGATGATGGGGGGCATGCAGGAGCTACGTCAGATGGTAGGATCCCTAGTTGCAGCCAGTCGTACACCGAGGCCGGATGACGTACCTACTACATCACAGACGACCATGATACCTGCTCCTACTACTACCACCGTGGCCATTCCGGTTTCACTACAGGATTTCATGAGGCTGAGACCTCCAGTATTCACTGGCACCGAGGCAGCGGAGGACCCCCAGACGTTCCTTGACAGTTTAGCCAGGATCTGCCGTTCGCTGAGATGTTCGGATGATCGATGGGTAGAGCTTGCGAGTTTCCGACTAGAGGGTCTCGCGCAGACATGGTGGGAGTCAGTCTTGAGAGGTCGAGCTGCAGGTCTACCGCCTATGACTTGGGTCGAGTTTACAGCGGTCTTTCTAGCTCGTTTCCTTCCAGAGAGCGTTCGTGACGCCAGAGCTCGTAGCTTCGAGGCCTTAGTCAAGACACCTGGGATGACGGTGTCTGAGTATGACATCCAGTTTACACAGTTATCCCGATATGCTCAGTATTTGGTTGATACCGAGGAGAATATGGTGAAGAGGTTCGTACAGGGACTTGATGCCCAGCTATATCTTGCCATTGGCGCCCAGCACTACGACACTTATTCAGCTGCTATGGATACGGCATTGCGGATGGATGCACGCATATCACAGACTTCGGCCGTTTCTGGGCCGAAGAAGATTCACACTGATGTACCGTCTCAGATGCAGCGCGCCAGATTCTTTCCGAGAGATAGGCCTGGCAGAGGATTTGGGCGGGGACAGTTATATGGTTCTTATCCCCAGGGGCAGCAGCCGTCGCCAGGGTGTTTTGGGTGCGGGAGTCCGCACCATCTTGTCAGAGACTGTCCGGTGAGACGACAGGGAGCAGCGACAGTTCCGCATGTGACCCTACCACCATCACCACCCCATCCTCAGAGAGCCCTACTTCCTACCACCGGCGATGCTCCACGCCAGTTAGGTGCACCCAGAGGCCGTGGACGCGGCGGTCCTGTTCAGAGAGGACGAGGAGGCAGAGGCCGAGGTCGAGGTCAGCCCACTATCGGTGGAGGACAGGCCCGAGTGTTTGCTTTGACACCGTAGGATGCGCAGGCATCCAATGCCGTTGTGACAGGTACCTTGCCAGTTTGTTCTTTCGACGCACGGGTGTTATTTGACCCAGGTCCACACATTCGTACGTCTCTACACACTTTGCACCGATGTTGGGCCGTGAGTCGTCATCGTTAGATCATCCGCTTGTTGTTGTTACTCCGGTAGGCGAGTCGTTTGTCGCTCGTTTTGTATTTCGTTTGTGTTCCGTTCGTATCGGGGAGAGGGATTCATCAGTTGATTTGATTCTCCTCGATATGTTGGACTTTGATGTGCTTCTGGGCATGGATTGGCTAGCCACCTGTTATGCTTCGGTGGACTGCCGTGAGAAGGCAGTCAGATTTAGCTTTCCGGGGGAGCCAGTCCTTGTTATTCAGGGAGACCGCAGCGTCACCCTTCCCAGCTTGATTTCGTCTCTTCGTGCTGGTCAGCTCTTGCGGAAGGGATGTCAGGGATTCTTAGCGTATGTTTGTGATACTCGAGCTGCAGAGGTTCCGTTGGACCGGGTCCCGGTTGTTTGTGAGTTCCCTGATGTTTTCCCTGATGAGCTACCTGGGCTACCACCTGAGCGCGATGTTGAGTTCTGCATTGATTTGATTCCCGGCTCGGGGCCTATTTCTATACCGCCTTATCGGATGGCCCCGGCAGAGCTTCGAGAGCTGAAGGATCAGTTGCAGGATTTGTTAGATAAGGGGCTTATTCGACCTAGTGTTTCTCCGTGGGGTGCTCCGGTCCTGTTTGTCAAGAAGAACGATGGAAGTTTGCGCTTATGTATCGACTACCGCCAGCTGAATAAGGTTACCATTCGGAACAGATATCCGTTGCCACGCATTGATGATTTGTTCGACCAGCTTCAGGGTACGGGATATTTTTCGAGGATCGACTTGCGATCAGGATACCATCAGCTGTGAGTTCGACTGGAGGATATACCGAGGACAGCTTTCCGCACGCGCTACGGCCACTACGAGTTTTTGGTGATGTCGTTCGGACTCACCAACGCCCCAGCAGCATTCATGGATTTGATGAACCGTACATTCAGGACGTATCTTGACTTGTTCATCATCGTATTTATCGACGATATCTTGGTGTACTCCCGGAGCAGAGAGGAGCACGAGCAGCACTTGCAGATTATGTTACAGACTCTGAGGGAGCACCAGCTGTTCGCAAAGTTCTCCAAGTGTGCATTTTGGCTGGACAGCGTCGGATTCTTGGGTCACGTGGTTACGAGAGACGGCATTTGTGTGGACCCGAAGAAGATTGAGGCTGTTCAGCAGTGGCCCCGACCTACATCGGTTACTGAGATCCGTAGTTTTCTAGGCCTGGCGGGCTACTACAGGCGTTTTGTTCAGGACTTCTCCCGTATAGCTGCACCGTTGACCGGTTTGACCCGGAAGGGAGTTCCTTTCGTCTGGACGGAGGAGTGCGAGCGCAGTTTTCAGCAGCTACGGACTCGTTTGACTACGGCGTCGGTATTATCTTTGCCTTCGGGATCAGGCGGATTTGTGGTCTACTGTGATGCTTCGCGAGTGGGGTTAGGATGCGTATTGATGCAGCATGGCCGGGTGATCGCATATGCTTCTCGGCAGTTGAATAAGCATGAACAGAACTACCCCACTCATGATTTGGAGATGGCTGCAGTGGTCTTTGCACTGAAGATTTGGCGACATTACCTATACGGCGAGTCGTGTCAGATATTCACTGATCACAAGAGCTTAAAGTACATATTTCAGCAGCGAGACCTGAACCTCAGACATCGTCGTTGGTGAAAGACTACGACTGCGAGATCCTATATCACCCAGGCAAGGAGAATGTGGTGGCAGATGCGTTGAGTAGGAGGCCCGGGGGTAGTCTATCCTTTTTGCGCGCAGTGCAGAGGCAGTCGTCAGCAGATTGGCAGATGTTATGCGACAGCCGAGTTGAGTTCGAGTTCACTCAGACAGGGGGACAGCTCGCGCATGTTCGTGCACGCCCACAGTTGCTTGACCGTATATATGAGGCACAGCGCAGTGACGACCGTTGCTCAGAGATCATGGCACAGATGGGATAGGGCAGATTTTCCGAGTTCGTGATTGACGATCAGGGGATTTTATGCTATGGATCTAGACTGTGCGTACCAGATGCTGATGGATTACGGCGCGACATTCTTGAGGAGGCACACCGATCAGTGTATAGTGTCCACCCCGGTTCCACCAAGATGTACCATGATATGAGAGAGACCTACTGGTGGGACGGGATGAAGAGGGACATTGCGGAGTTTGTATCGAGATGCCTGACTTGTCAGCAAGTCAAGGCCGAGCACCAGAGGCCCGCAGGAGAGCTACAGCCGTTACCCATTCCGGAGTGGAAATGGGAGCAGATTTCGATGGATTTCGTTGTGGGTCTACCCAGGACCAGTCGAGGGTATGACTCCATCTTGGTGATCGTAGATCGATTGACGAAAGCGGCTCACTTCCTGCCAGTGAAGACGACTTTCAGCTTCGCTCAGTATGCTCAGCTCTACATTGACAAGATCGTGCGACTACATGGCGTACCGACTTGTATCGTGTCAGATCGAGGCACCCAGTTCACCAGCCGACTTTGGCAGAGACTTCAGGAGGCTTTGGGCACTCGTTTGAGCTTCAGCACAGCGTTTCATCCGCAGACCGACGGACAGTCAGAGCGGACCATTCAGACTCTCGAGGACATGCTCAGAGCGTGCGTTTTAGACTTCGGCGGTAGCTGGGATCGTCATTTACCTATAGTGGAGTTCTCCAACAACAACAGCTTCCAGGATACTATTCAGATGGCACCTTTCGAGGCATTGTATGGGAGGAGATGCAGATCGCCCGTCTGTTGGACAGAGCTCAGCGAGAGCAGCATTTTGGGGCCGCAGCTTGTGGAGGAGACAACAGCAAAGATACAGTTGATCCGAGACCGGATGAAGGCAGCTCAGAGCAGACAGAAATCGTTTGCAGACAGGCGCCGTCGCAGGTTAGAGTTCGCAGTTGGCGATCATGTTTTTCTGAGGGTCTCTCCGATGAAGGGCGTGATGCGTTTTGGGCGAAAGGGGAAGCTTAGCCCTAGATTCGTAGGTCCCTTCGAGATCCTCGAGCGTGTCGGCGCTGTTGCATATCGTTTGGCTCTTCCTCCCAGCTTTCCCGATGTTCACCCCGTCTTCCATATTTTGATGCTCCGCAAATACCTTCACGACCCTTCGCATGCGATTCAGCACCCGAAAGTCCAGCTAGAGCGCGAACTTTCTTTTCCAGAGCAGCCGGTGGCCATCCTGGATCGGCAGGTGAAGAAGTTGAGATCGAAGATTATACCAACCGTCAAGGTCCTTTGGCGTAGCCCGAGTAGCGAGGAGGTTACCTGGGAGACCGAGCGCGAGATGAGGAAGAAATATCCCCATCTCTTTGAAGGTACGCGTAGTTATATTTTTTAAATTCGGGGACCGAATTTCTTTAAGGGGGGGAGATTGTAGCACCTTGAAAAGTCGTTTTGGTGTTTTTCTGAAAATCGGTGAAAATTCGGTATTTTTCCGAAAACCGTCCTTTTTGTTATTTTGCAGTTTAGGGCTAATTATACCTAATTTGGATAGGTAATTGCTAGTTTTTAGTAGCAAATGAGTTAATTATGAAATTCTGGTCGTTTAAAAATTTTCCCTAATTTTTCAAATTTTTAATATTATTTTAAGCCGGTAAGAAAATACATTAAATTAGCGATAAATACAAATTTTTCTGGGCTAATTTTAATCTTTAAAATTATGTTAATTAAAATCTAGTCGTAACATAAATTTTTAGTATTTTATTTTAAGTTTTTACTAATTTTTGTTATAGAAAACGAAATTTATTTAAATTAAGCTAAAACTTGCAATTTTTGTAACTTGAGGGTTCTTTTTGCATAGAATTTTTTTTGTGCAATCACTCACAACCTCACCCCTCTTTGTTTGGCTGGCCCCACCCCAAATTCAGCAGCATGAATTTTTCCCCTCTCATTTTTGTCTCCATCTCTTGTATGGAAACCTTTTGTTTGTTTAAAATATATTAATTTGTATATAGTACTTAGGAATGTTTGCTTTGACTTGGACAATTCCACAACCATTCACACCACTCCCCACTCCTTCCCTCCCTGCTCGAAATCCTGCAGCAGCCCATCTTTTTTTTCCCCCAAAATTCTCCTTCTCATTTGCCTCTAAATTCCATCAAAATCCAAGAAAAATCCACAATTTCCTTTACAAATTCAACACAAAACCTAATTTGGTTCAATCAAGGAGAAAGATGGCATCTTGGGAGGCTAGAGCAAGCTAGGGTTTGGACTTGTGAGGTATAATTTCTAATCAAATGGTTCAATTGTATCTTAAGTGTGCTAATTAGAACTTTGAAATTGTTTAGTGTTGCATCTTGTTAATTTATAATCTAGTTTTTTTTAAAGAGGGTAGTTTGATATGAACTTGGGTTTTAGCACAACATTACTAGGCTAATTAAATCTATTTTTCTATCTAGTTATTTTGCTAACCTAATCTAAGAGATTAATTTTCTTATGTGGGCTTTTATTTGTGTTAATTGAAGTTTTCAAGTGTGGAATTTGATTTGGAATTGCTAGGTTATAAATTCAAGAAATGGTTGTTTATGGAAAATAGGATTTGAATCATTGCTAATGTGTTGTAATTATAGTGTTTGTAGATTGCTTGTTGTGTGGTTGGTTGTTCAAGCTTGATAGTAGTCTTTTGTAGCAAATCGGCGATGTTTGCACCGATTTTTGGAATGTAACTGCTTACTAGTTTTGTTATAAAATTATGTGACGAATTATTTTCGACATCTTGATGATTGTATTGGCTTATCCTATGACGTTTAGGATGCGTGAGTGCGGATTTTTGAGTAATCTTTAGTTTTGCCGGGCGACCAAATCGACATTTTTGTAGATTTTTGCGATTTTCGCGTGTGTTCCGCGGACTTTGTGCACGTTGTACCTAGCTTGTGAACGTTAATATTTTCGTTTGGGTTTTGCGTCGTTCTTGATATGTAACCTTATGTTTGGTATTGATGTAAATTCCAGGTTCGGTCGCGGAGACGTCAGACGCGGCACGAAAAGGGAAGGCGGTGATTGGACGTGACTAGCTAGGGATTCCGGTGAGTAGATGTAACATCTACGGGGGACTATCGTTGGATGGCACAAGCCGCCCGATAGTTTTAGTAACTTAAAAGATTCTTAGTGATGTTAGTAATTAGGGGTGTAATACTTATATGATTATTTGCTACATTCATGCCTTATATTGACATTCATATGCGAAACCATTTTATAGGACACCATACCATTGCCAGGGTTTTTATATGCAGCACGAGCACTATTCATGCTTACACCCACGCCCTGGTAATTGCCATGCCACCACACTAGATAACCTTTAAATTGAAACCTTTTACTATAAATGATACTTAAACTTGTGTTATTGCCTTTAATTCCTTAAAATGAAATCGTAGGATTGCTATTCATGTGCATGTGCTTCATCATATTATTTGTTCATGCCTAATCTATTAATCACACATCGCAACTCGATTATTGATACCATATGCATTCATTATCATTGACATATGCACTTATGAGGACTTCTTGAGATTTTATGATATTTCTGGATTTCGGGGGAAAGCCGCAAAATTTCTAAATTTATTATATTTTTAAAATATGTAAATTGCGGTTTTCTAGTGATGTAAGTGTCGTCCACCATGAGTTTGCTGTGGTTTTCGAGATCCGTGTCGAGGAGTGGAGGAACCGTCACGGGTACATGGTGGGCCCGGTATGGTACCCCGGGGCAAGATGAATGTGGTGTTGACGTTGAGCCTGGCAGGGGACGGATTACCTACCGGTGACTGTTTGGCACGGCGGATATCCAGAGGATACCGACCGTGGCCGCGAGATGATGAGATTTTGATATTGAGCTGGGTCAGCCGGATGGCTGAGGCCAGAGATACTATGACATGGATATATGAGATTTGTGATAGTTTTGAGGTGTCGTTGCTGGGCACAGGTTCTGGTTGATTATATTGGTATTGTGCTGGTATTTCAAAAGAGATTCTTAAAGGGAAAAAACATGATTTCTTATACTTACACATTCAGATCACGAGTTGATTCGCATTGCATTCATACCTGCTAGCATATTCATATTGCATACCTACCTGCTATTATGTCCTGCCTTACCTGTATTTTAGATGCTAGGATACTTGTGTGCATGCTTTCGATAGCCTGTGTAGATGTTATTTATTACTCACGAGTTGGCAACTCACCCCCGTTGTGCCACAGCCTTTTTCAGGTCCGCTCCGTCAGTACAGTAGCGGCAGGCGCACTTGTTTCTTTTGCCTCCTCTGCCTGGACTCGAGGTTTTGCTCTTAGGTGGGTTATATCATTATTTTTGTACCACCTTGTATATTCTTTATATCTAGTGCACTCCATCTACTGTATCTACCAGTATTGTTGTATATTGACCTAGAGATGAGACTGTGAGATTTGTGGACTTTTTATGCTGTATTTTGGGGTCGAGCTCACTTGAGTCGACATGCTGTTTTTCTCATGCTTCCTTATGATTATTTCGCATGTTGTTGCTTTACATTGCGTGGGATTTGTGACCGCCTTGTGGCGAAGATCTAGCTCCCTCTTGGGGATGCCTTATTTGTTGGATTCATATATATTCTTGTTGTACCCATTTTGGGGGCCAGTATTTACAAAGGAGACTCTGCCAAAATTTTCGGAAAAATTTGTATTGTTTTAAAAAGGGTTTTACATGACTTATTTGATAAAACTCTCTTTCAACTGATTGGGTTTTCTTCACTCTTTTGCTTATTTGGTTTTGGTTTTCTGGGCTTTGGCTTACTTATTTTACGGACGTCTTGAGACGTTTCGTAAACTTAAGTGCCAGTCACGTTCCGTACCTTGCGGGTCGTGACACTCACCCCCGTTGTGCCATAGTTTCTTGCAGGTTTTGCCGTACAGGTTTCATTGCGGCTTTCCTGGCACACTGCTTCCCTTACGGGTGACTTGCTTTGGTAGGTGGATTCTTTTGCATAAGAACCACCATTATATATGTATTATTCAGTTGTATCTAGAAATTCCATCAACCAAACTTGTATATTGTTTCAGACTTAGAAAACCAGTTGTGTATTATTTCGACCTTAGAGTCGCGCGTTGTAGTATTATGGTTTTCAAGCTAATTTTTGAGTTTTCCTTTGAGTTTTGATCCTCGCCCTTGGCGTTGTTTATTATATTGTTTGCATGGTTGTGACCGTCGATTGACGAAGAGCTAGCTCCCGCTTGGGGATGCCTTTTATCATTGCATATATATTATTCTTGTTGTACCCCGTTCGGGGCCAGTATTTACAAAGGAAACTCTGCCGAAATTTTCAGAAAAGACATTGAGACTTTTAAATTGCCTATTCGGCTTACTTATTTAAAAACCCAGTTTTTAAAACATGTTTTCTTCACTTCTTAAAACTAGTTTTCCTTTATTTATCACTTAAAAATGGTTTTAGATTTCTGGGCTTTTGGTTTACTTGAATTGAATGGAGTCCTATTGACTTCATATGATTCAAGTGCCAGTCACGTGCTATTTCTGGTCGTGACAAAGTTGGTATCAGAGCGCTAGGTTAACCTTGATTTGAGTCTAAGTTTGACTATGCGGAGCCTAGAGCGTTTATATATATATATATATACGGAGCTTAGGCTTGACCTTACGGAACTTAGACTTGGTCGAGGGGGTATTATACCCGAACTTTCGTCGCATAGGGTGACCCTTGGTTGATGGAGTAGGTAGCTTGAGTAGAGTGACGTACCGTACGTATGTTCCGCGGCATACTTACGATACGCTACTCCGCTTAAGAAACCTTAGGATATACACTTCCTTGCACGGTATTATATTAATTCCTATGATCTATCCTCATCGATATTGGTTATGATTTTGCTGCCATGATTACATGGGAAGAGAGAGCTACGGCTAGAGTTGCGTCAGCATGAGCTCGTCACAGACGAGGACTGACCAGGGCGTGATTCCAGAGACACACGATTGCGGATAGAGGCGTCATTTTATTGTGTTTTCGCGCCATGAGCGTTTGACAGATCGCTGTTACGAGATTTCCCGGATGTGCTGATCGGCACCAGAGGATCAGGCTACTGCTAGAGGCCAGCCAGAATGTGATGACCGTTGATATATCGCTTACTCAGGATAATTGATGCACTGTTTGGCGTACAGATGAATGAGCCAGTTGCTGCTGCAAATGACGAGATATAGCCCAGACGTTAGAACTACCGCAGCATGAGTATATACTTAGAGATATGATGGCGACTCGCTAGTCACTCGAGGATGAATGACTAGGACATGTGGTTCATTCGCTTACCTCGATGCGAGGTCTTTAGATAGATTGATTTCAGCTAGAGACGACTTCACGCAGATTCGTTGAGAGTCGATAGAGACGATCGAATGTCAGGAACCCATTTCCAAGTTTAAAGTATTCGGAAGACAATGCAAGTAATGCTATGGACCCTCTAGAAGAATGAAAACCTAACTCTACGTAATGACCATGGAATGCCTCCGAACCTTAGGGTTTGCGGCAGTTTAGCGGTGCCATTTGTGAGACTTGGGTTTGCCCTTCTACGGTTGGTCCACAGGTGCTGTGCTATGTACCGAAAGACTATTAAACTGTACTCAAGATGTTGATCTCTTGGGGGATTATGAGGTTCTGACAAATCGATCGGATGGTTCGACATCTTTCGGATATCATGTGATGGGACACATTGCTTGAGAGACTCCAGATACGAGCATAGCCGTTGGAGCGCAGTCCATACAGCCACGATGAGACGAGTCCGAAGCAGTCGACAGCAGAGAAAAGTGGAGTAAGAGATTTGTACGAGATCTTGATGAGATGACGTTCCACTCCGCTGACATCAGAGATGCGATACGCATGCAGAGGCGTTGTATATGGATATACCTTCCAGAAGGAGTCGCGATGGGTATGCAGCCGTTTTGGAACAAGAAACAGATATAGTAAAGATGATAACTTCCGGGCAATTCGGCAGAAACGAGATTTGAGAGAGACCTCGATAGGACCTTTCTGGAATACTACAAGAAGACTTAGACCCAGGAGTGGTCATATTGCGCACACCTAGCAGACCAGAGTTTGGCATCGTCGACGAGATAGTTGACCAGGTTCGGATAGAGGACCTCACCCAGATGCGCTGTGAATTGATCTAGGATGGACGAGAATGGAGTATATCTCCGCAGGTTGGGACGAGTTCCTGAGGACGTGTTCGGCTAGATATCTTCCACCGAGTGATGAAGATACCGAGTTCGTGATTTCGAGTCTGCGTGAGAGACTTCGGATTGACCGTAGCCGAGAATATTTGCAGTGCGCAGATAAAGACGTGACATCGAAGTGGACGATGATACAGACAAGTGGGACAAGAGGTTCGTGCGAGATGCTGACGAGTTATTGTTACTCCCCGTTAAGATTAAAGGTCGGATATGTCTACAGAGGCATTGGGACGCGACCAGCTTCCGAGGAAATGCTGTGCTGAGGACGCAGATGTCCAGAGAGCGAGAAAAGATTATGCAAGAGTACTAGTCTCCGTACAGTTCGGCATAGGCGAGATCGGAAGAGACCTTGAGCAGGATTCCTTCCAGGACACTGCTGCGATAAGATTTGCGCTAGGATCAGATGTGTGATGTGTATTCAGAGGACCAGAGGTCGGCGCCAGTGACGTGCTTCTTTACGAGTGGCCGTGAGGATTGACCGAGAGGTGACCAGAGAAGTGCCAGGACGGAATCGTCCCTGTTAGCACACCTGACAGGTCCGATGAGCCGACGGATTACGAGATTGGTAATCCACAGAAGAGATAAGGGCCCGGAGACAGAGGACGCCAGACCGTGAGCAAGAGGCAAGTAGATATCTTGCGCTGCTAGCATTGGATGCACCGACACCTACTCGACTTCGAAGGAGGATATACCGACGACGATATTTATGATTTGTGATTTTGTGATTCGATTATCACGTATCCGTCACCTTGGATTTCGGTATTTTGGGCGGTTTACTCGCATGATTTAGTCTTGATGACTGAGTTCCATGATATTTGTTTTCATGCACCATGGTTGCACCTACTGGGCATTTATATCTTGCGCATAGTTGTTACACTTGAGATGTGCTTTATACACCGTTGTGTTGATTTATGATTTGTGCACATTTATTGCACCTGATATCGTTTTCGTGCCTTGGCTGCACATGCTTATGACTTCATGGATTTCATACAGTTGAGTTGATTTTGTGCATATGATACGCAGACGATTTGATTTTTGCACTCGGTATAGCTTATATGTGCTTGTAGTGCATTGATATGTGTTAAGTGCACGCAGTTGCACACGTTTATGATTTTTACACCTTGGTACACTCGGTGTTGCTGTTTATGCATTTGAGTTATTGTTTGGGTTTTGTGCACAGGATGCACCGTATTTGTATTTCTTGCACAGGATGCACCAGTTTTATACTTCGTGCGTTTGTCGCACCAGTTTTATGTTTCGTGTGTTTATCACACCAGATTTATATTTTGTGCCTTTGTTGCACCGGATTTATATTTTGTGCACTACGGTTGCACCTGACTTCGATTGATGTCATTCGATATGTTGATTTTGATTTCATGCCTTTGTTATGCATGCGATTTGACTTATGCCCTCGGCATCGTTTACATGCACTTTTAGTGTTTTGATTTGATTTGTGCACGCTGATGCACATGGTTGTGAGCTTATATACCGCGGTATACTTGATTTTGATTGAGCCGTATTGTAGACCGCCGATTTTGATTCTGATATTGATGTTGATTTCCTGCACTCCGTACATTTGATTGGACTTGCGCATGTTCGACGCTTGATATTGGATTTCATGATTTCGTGCATGTTGAGTGCGCATGATTTAGATTTTATTCGTGCATGATGGATGCACCTGATTTGGATTTTCGTGCGTGTTGAGCGCATGTTTTGAGATACGATTTCGGTGCACACCTGATGCACCAATTAAGGATTCTTCGTGCATGTCAGATGCACCTGATTTTGCTGTCAGGCACACACGTTGTTTATGACAGATGTTTCGTGCACACCCGTTGCACCTAGATGTTGTTTCTGTGCACATTTATGGCACATATATGGATTTTGATTTCTATGCGCACCAGACGCACATGGTATTCTTATATACATTTTTGGATTGATTTCTTATGGAGCATTACGTTTTATGATATTTGCTGTTTGTTTTCATACTGAGCAGGACTAGTCAGAGGACAGAACCTGGATGTATTTTGCATGCATTGATAGTTATCGAAGGGATTTCCAAAAAAGGGAGCTATAGTCTCAGTATTTACCTACGTGTCAGATATGACACGAAACGTTTAAAACAAGGAAACCCTTCTAAATTGTTTTCAAAACGGCGGAACGTATATATTAAACAAAGATATATACACATATGGTTATTTTCTTACAATAGACGTCCGCCACTGTGCAGTGTTATGCGCATCGCACAGCGGCTTAAAAGGGTTTGGCTTTCCTTTCCTTCAGCTATTTACATGTATAGATTTGATGTCTACATGTATAATTCTGATATATATCATATTGGTTTTGTTTCGGATTTGACATTTGTGTCTTTACCTTAACTCCGATGATTGCGGGATGCTTGACGGAGTTTTGTTTTTGAGTTATCTGCTCATTACTCATGCGCATGCATTGCGCTATGATGCGTTTTATGTATTGATGATTTTGGAACCCCGACGACTTAGTCTTTTACTGAAATGTTTTAGTATTTAAGGGGTTTAAATTTAAATTCGGGGACCGAATTTCCTTAAGGGGGAAGATTGTAACATTTCAAAATAATAAAATATTATTTTTGGGGAATTTTTATAATTTAATAATAAAATATTGAATATTTTAAATAAGGCGGTATAATTAAATACCGATAAATTGGGAAATTTTTTGGAAAATTATGGAAAATTCTAAAAGAGGGTGTTTTATGTGAATTATGCAAATTTTAAGTTTTTATGATTAACTATACGCTATTTTAGTGCTAATCGCGATTAAAAATCGCTAATCGCGATTAAAAATCGCTAATCGCGGATTAAGCGTGTTTTGTGCACTTAGCTTGCACAAAGTCTTTTTTCACACTTGTGCATTTTCTACCATGGTTTGTTTTGGGTTTACTACTGAGGAGAGAAGGAAAATGGATTAGAAAAGAAAAGAAAAGAGTATTATATTAGGTATGGTGAAGAGAGAGAAAGAGTGGATGAGGGTCAACTTGAGTTATGAGCCATCCCTCATCATTTCATCCTCTCATTTCTCTCCCCTCTCCTCCCTTTGTTGTTGTTGCTGCTGCACACCCTCCTCCTCCTCCATCTTCAATCCTCCAAAACACCATGAAAATCAACTCAAAACCCAAACCGCATTTCACAAAAAAGATCCACAAGCTCACTAGCTACCCCATGGACCAAGAAAGAGAATATTTTGAGGACTTTGAGCAACTCAAGAATTTTCTTGAGTTGCCAAAGGAGGTAATTTCTGCACCATTAGTGTAGTGTTTTAATTCCTTATGCATCCATACTTGTTTCATGTCGATATCGAGTGGTTTTGAGGACTTAGGAAAACTCTAGTTAGGGTTAATGCGAAGTGAGAGTGGTGATGGGTAATTAAGCTCAGTAGAGGCCACACAAACCCCCTAGTGCTAGAATTCAGGACTAAAACAGAGACTAGAAACCCGGAATACGGATTTAGAAAAGCCGATATCGGGAAATTGTGGAATCTGTGAGGGTTAAATGGAATCTGCTATCACCCCGAGACTCTGAAAATTATTTTGCAAACACAGAGAGATGTGCAGGCACCCTGAAAGCTAACCCCAAAACCCTAGCCCCTAATTCCCCAAACTGGCCTCAGATTTAATCCAATTGGCCGCAAATTGCGGCCTGGGTCCCACCATTTTGGCTCGTGTTGGTTCTGAAGCTTTATTTCATGTAAACTAGACCCTTGGCATATGCAAAATTGACCAATTTGACCTAGAGTGAAATATGGGACCCTTTTCTATAGTTGCTGTTTTGATTCGTGTTTTCGTATTTCGTATTTTAAATTCTGGATTTGTATAATTGTGTTTTACCTCGATTACTTGGCGTTTGTACGACGATATCGAGGATTGTTTGATGGTTTTGAAAGCGTACCTATAGGTCTAACCTATAAGCTTTTAAGCGTATCGTTTTTGTTTCGATTTGGTTTTAATGCGATGCGATACGTGTGAAAAGTAGGTACCCCCACGATGATTCGAGACGATGAAGAAGATGAAGGCGACATCGACACCAACACGCAGGATTCAAGGTGAGTAGATTATATCTACGGGGGAAGTTGGGTGGATGGCGTATAGCACCCCCGCAGTTCGATGTTTAGTATAGCATATATATACTATATATGATAGCTTATTGTGTGTCGTGGATATTTGAGATGAGATTAGGTGTACTATGGTTGGATTAGGGCGTAGAGGTAAACTAGTATAGTTCCTAGTTGCGAACCCTAGAATAAGTTTACACCCCCCCACACACACCTGCTTATCTGTTATACTTATACCTGGATGATGAGGATAGTGGATGATATTTGGAGATGAGTCGATGATATTGGGCATGGTGCCATGAGACGGTGATATATTGTGATTCGTATTTGGGATACGACATGATATTTTAGCGGGCCTTTGGGCGTGTGTTCCACATACGCAATTATATTTATATAGATTGTATCGATTTGTACTAGACTTAGATCAGTACCCCAGATCATGTGATATGATGATAAGGATACCAGATAATTGATGAGATGAATGTGATATTGACCCGTACCCAGCTTTTGGGATGCCGTACGATGATTTACCGTACGAGCTTTATTTGATGATAAGATCCACACTCATGACTCGAGGATGTCATATGATATTGTATCGTACGAAGTACCTTAAGGCGGGATCACCGACTGTTATATTTATATATATGTATATATCGACTCAGATTTAGGTGGTTTCCATACCCCTCCTGATTGACTTGTTAGTTAGAACTGTAGTTTTGCTAGTAGATGTTAGGCTAGGCCGATGTCTTACCTATTTCAAAAACTAACGAATCAGGAGTATTTTAAAGACAGGCAAAGGGATTCTATGGATATTTTCAAAAGACATATCTTTTCTTAAAAACACTGTAGCCCTTATTTTCCTAAAAACCCCGATTCGCCTTCTTTCAAATGGCAAACAGTATGACATGGATACACTGATGTAGATTCTACACTATTGTGTTATTATTCATTTACTGCATATTCTTACTGTTGCATTCAGGATATGATCCCTTGCATGGCATACCAATGCACACATATATTGATATCTTCATACTTGCGCATATGCACACTGTATATTCATACCGGTGCACACATATATTGATATCTTCATACTTGCGCACATGAACACTGTATATTCATACCAGTGCACACATATATTGATATCTTCATACTTGCGCACATGCACACTGTATATTCATACCAGTGCACACATATATTGATATCTCCCTACTTGCGCACATGCACACTGTATTTTCATAGTAGTGGTACACTCATATTCGTGTATATATCCATTTGCACATCTATACCTACATACATACACATGTTACATACATGGATGATATTGACTTGATTTCACGAAAATAGGGACCGCATGAGATATTTTCAAAAACTGGATTCTTTTAAAAGAGCGGTTTTCCCTTTTTACTCTTAGTGTCATACGACACATTGCATGGATTTACGCATTGAGTTGGATTTATGGGATTTCTGGATTTGAGAACCGTGGTATTATTTTAAGAAAATACACACTGTTTTAAAAACCCAGTTTCTCTTGATATGATATTTCAGTGCGTCCACCATGTGTTTTCTCGGTTCTGAGAGTGGCATGTGAAACCCGATTCGAGGAGCAGTAGGCACCGTCTGCGGGTACATGGTGGACCCGGTGAGGTACCCCGAGGCAAGAAGACTCGTATATGTTATACGGTGAGCCTGGCAGGGGAGTACTACCTACCGGTGATTGTTTTGAGCTCGGCGGATATCTGGGGGATACCGGCCGGAGTTGAGAGATGAGACGGGCCGATCCGGACTAACGGAGCTCTATGTATATTAGGATTTACGTGCCGATGCTAGGCACAGGTTTCATGATGTTTTCGAGTGTCGATGCTTGACACTCAGGTTCCATGCTTTTGATATGTCGCGAGCGACACATGTTGATTTACATTCTCATATTTCCAAGCATATGCTTTATGATATTTACATGCATGATGTTTTTTGTCATTGGGTGACACGAAGACGATATCCACATACATATAGTTTGTAAGTGCACGGCGGCGCCCCGGCCTCCATCCCGAGGCCAAATGCGGAAGCGATGGTTAACTTAAATTTTTCATGAACTGGCACCACCGCGCACTAATACCCGGATCGAACCATTAACTAGTCCTAGCTAACTTCAAGATGCGAAAGAGAGATATACCGAGTGATCCGTGTCCTCCGGTCTTCTCGTCGTCGTCCCGATCTCCCGCGGAAGCTCCGGTCTCCACCTCGTCGCCGGAAGGGCACCACATCGTCTGCATCTTTTACGGGCTCCCGCCTCAATACCAAGGCAACTCGGGCACGAAGCTGGCGAGTCGACGTGCCCAAGATTTGCTGTAGAATGTGTAGTGCTCAAGTCTCATTTGGGGTTGTAGGGGTTACCATTTGGTGGAGGAATGATATAAACTTTTGGAGATGGAACTTGTGGGGATTTTGTGAAGCCAAATGATGTAAGTGCACGGCGGCGCCCCGGCCGTCAATCCGACGCCGGAATGCGGAAGCGGTGAAAAACTTTAATTTTGCGGACTTAGTAAACCGGCACCACCGCGCACTAAACATCCGGATCGTAACCATTAACAAGTCTAAGCTGCAAACAAGATAGGGAAGAGAAGTATACCGACAGATCCGAGTCCTCCGTTCTTCTCGTCGTCGTCCCGATCTCCTGCGGAATGTCCCGTCTCCTCATCGTCGCCGGAAGTGCACCACATCGCCTACTTCTTTTATGGTCTCCCACCTCAATGCCGAGGCAACTCGGGCACGAAGCCGGCTACTCGACGTGCCCAAGATTTGCTGTAGAATATGTATAGAACCATGTCTCACTTTGGGGTTGTGGAATTGCTATTGGTGGAGGGATTGAAATGAACCTTTTTGGAGAGGGAGTGTTAGGGATTTTTCTCAACTCAAGATATCAAAAATCACACACACAAGAAATGAATCCCTTTGCATTCTCTTTGAATGGCCGGCCCACCCCCACCCATGTGAGATTGGAGAGAGAAAGAGTAAGGTCAAGGGGGTGGGTGGAAGTAATGATGAAAAGAGATGATGAAAGAATCCAATGATCACAACCATAACCCACACTCCAAAACAAGTAATCAACAACCATGATGGTTACTAAAAGTCAAGCCATCAAGAAGATATGAAGTCAAATGATGGGACAAGTATCATGACATGATAATATGCAAAGACCCCCTCCACAAATGCTTATTTGCAACAATGCAAATAAGCCCACCTCCACCAATCTTCGGCCAATGAACGGAACAATGGAAATCGGCCGAAACGGAAAGCAAACTGGCAACTCCATAAAACTGGTCCCGTAATAAATTACAGGAAAACCCCGATACTGTGCATACACACCCGTATCTGTATTTCGACCGAAATACAAATGCAATGAGACAAAATCTCCACTGTACTATACTAGAATCCGGCTTATACCAAAACCGGCTAGTAATATCTGTTCGATCCTGATCCGTGCAATACCGCACGTACCTGATCAAACCCTGCCATATAACCATACGGCCTATAGTACAAACTGTCAGATCCTGATCCGTGCAATACCGCACGTATCTGATCGGACCTTGCCATATCTCCATACGGCCTCTACAACCTTTCGCCCGAAAGCTGAGTAACTAAATGTGGGGGACTCTAAAGACTCGTCAACACCTTGGTTGTGGATTTAACCACTAGCACGTCAGAGGTATAAGCCAATACGTAACGGGCTACCAGGTATTGACTAAAAAGGGATGTCTGTGAGTGAACTCAGCCTGACAACCCTACTGAGCCTGTCAGTGACAATATCCGTACAGTCCGGTCCGTTCGTCTATGAGCATCGCATGGCGGGCCTAGGGGGTTGGTAAAAGTCAGACCCCCAAAAGCGGTACAAGTCGTGTCGGAGTGTAGCCCAGAACACCCTGAGATACTACTGGAATACCTACCAGTAAATCTCCTTGCCTCGGCCGAGGGCTTCGTGTAATGGCTCTCCTAGACACAGCACGACCTCACCCCCAATACCGGGAGAGACGAACCCCTGAAGATACGCTCACTGCCTCCATGTGGCTCGGGACTGTACCCAACTAAAACCTGTTTGCACGACTCCTTTGAGCCGTGGTAGGGTAGTAATCAAAGTACAGTGGGAACTCACACGAGACAAATGACGATCCCCAGGTCGATGAACTAACCTGCACACATGTCACTAGGGAACTGCCATCTGACGTCTGGTATATGACCAACTAGCATGTTCCCGGCGAGTCCTGTCCGGTGTACTCATAACCCAATGAGCACCTGTATACATCTTAGGTGATCCAACTGACACCAGTGGCTTGTGAGACCGGCCACCGCCCCTCGTCGGGGTCTCGACTGTATACACTAGTCTACTATGGAGTATCGATGCCCTGTCTCGAAACTCACACGACTAGGGACCATTTAAGGATATGCTTATAGACCCCAGCTCCCACTTATATGATCGCCCTCATACTGCTGGTGGTCAAGCAAGAATCCTAGGGGCTCTATCAACGTGTAATAGCGACGTGTCAGGTCACCTAAAACAGTACACGATGATAAAGGTAAACCAGATAGCATACTATCATCTCGAGTAAGACTGTCTTACCGGGATAGGTCCTCCATCAATCATTGCAATCACGTACCTGTGATCCAATAATTGACTCTGAGGGCATTATCTCCAACAATCTCCCACTTGCACTCAAGGCTATTATTGCGATGTCGCATACTCACAGCCCGTGTGATACCGAACACCCAACTCCTCTACTAGTCAGTCTCACAAAGCTCGTTTGCGAAACTATTGCGTTCGAGAAATAGCCTCAGTGAGTGGATCCGCCTTGATGTCTCTTTCTATGTCTCTCTATATCTCAAGTTCGCGGAGAAACCCATCTCCCGAAATGAGCAATACTTGTCATAGAATGTGTCTGGATGTCTGATGGGACATAGCTCATAAATGAACTCCAAATCCAAACTTCTTAGACTGTATCGTCAACTGAACTTAATCAGTATCCTGCGCCATGCCTCCCTCAGTATTGCCTTGGATCACCTGTCCAAAATACTGCCCCTCGTCAGAAGGAAAAACTATAACTCTGACAACCTCCTTGTCGTCCATGTCGCCTTGGAAGCCTGGAATGATAACTGTCTCACGAATGAGGCTGTCGTTATCATATCCCTAGAACATTCACTTATGTTCTAAAACTGCTTCCGACTGTTTCTCCAGGATTGGATTAATGTCAACTTATTGCATCTAGTGCAAAAACAACATCTGGTGTGGTACTTGACATCTCATGATTGACTCAATTGCCTGAGCAAGTGATCTGCCAATCATGCACATCCCTCTCTACTTTAGTCTATAAGACATCTTTAGAGAGGGTGACTCCATTACCTGCAGGTACACCACCATGCTAGGAGTCGTCCATTCTAAATACTCTTAGAATGCTGTCAAAGTACCCTGATTGGGAAACCACCCAAATCTAGATCTAAAACCATAGATCTAGTAACCAGTATGTCTGATATAAAATCCATTTCCTTTGTGGAGAAACCACTGTGTGACGACCAAAGTATAACCGATTGTAGTATAGGAGTTTCCTTTCCTACTTTGTGTATGTCATCCAAATACCAGGATATCACACCCTACTACCTTCTCAACAGATCCATCCCCTATTCTGATGAAGTCAAACCCATGACTGTCACGTCAGAAATAGATGATCTATCCCCGCTACATCTGCTTTAGTCTATAAATAGACATAAGCTACCTGTCCACCAATGCTTCCGCTGCTCCCACTGACTACGACAACCCTCTGGCAGAGTCATATACACGTACACTTCTAAAACAAGTTTAGAACGACGCTATACTCATCCTCCCGCCGGGTCTCACAGTCTGGAACAACAGCAATGGCAAGTGTGGGTAAACAAGAACTTCCCTGTCACCTTCCTTGAGGCTACCGTAGTACCTCTCGGGTGCCTGAAGTTACCCACCTTATCTGCGGAGTGGCCAATGGAATGTCAATCCAGATTGAATCTTTAGGTTCCTTGTCAAATCTTCAGTAATCGTTTGTGGTTCTGGAATCACTTCCAGTTCTACCATACTCCCACTACTGTTTTCTGAAAAAAAATCCATTTTTAATAAAACTGTGGCGAGTCTAGAACAATATTGCTATTGTTCATCCAGATGGTAGAAAGTCAACCCTCTTCATAGCCTGGGTCAACCCACAAACAGCCATTACAGAAGCGTGCCTTGAGTTATCCAGAGTCTGGTTTCAATCATAAGCCAGACAACTCCCCGTACCTTAACATCGTTAAGATATGAACTGTTCTATATCCAATATAGAAACAGAGGCACTGATTTAATTGAACCAGATTCAAATCATGCAGCTATATCTAGTGCATGTCAACTAAATGGAAGAAGGACGATCAGCGTTACTCAACTTAGGAATGCTTCCAATTATGAGTAACCTGAAAGAGAAGCAAGTTCTCTTAGTCATTACTATCAACTGAATACCATACACAAGTATCCACATCTTCTATCACTTTGAAGAATCCCGATACTTGCGATACTTGGTTCTCTACTCTATTCAAATACCCATAACTTCTCAAAATTCGGACCCTGTGTTTCCACGAAACACCTGTCAAAAAACCAGAGAAGTCATAAGTAAACCGAATATAGTACGAGGACCAACCCCTCTGTCCTGATGGACCCTGGACAACATACAATACTCTGTATAAGTCCCTTGAGTCTGATAACTCATTCACTGTGTGTCGTAGGTTGAAAACTGTGCTTATGGTTAAGAAGAATTACACCGCTGTTTAATGCTCCTTACCTAACCATCCACTGATATAGGTAAATGTCGTAGACATAATTTCAGAAAGGTATATCTCACTCTATGAAAATAGATGTACAGATATATCAATTTGAAATTGGTGCATAAAAGCGGATATTCAAAACCAAATATTTGCCGACCGGCAAACAACCCAGGTGATTTCCTCAAATATCACCGATTACAACGAATCCCGATATAATGAGGATGATCACCCAATTCCCAATAACCTACTCCCACTCATCATCTGAAAAACCATACAGATGTGAGAATCAAACCTGGTAAATACATACCCTGGAGTAAGTGTCTAATCGGGAAATCAGTTTTCTTTTAACAGTACACAGTTGAACTGAAACATTGAAATGTTTCGATGGGGTATCCTGGTATTCCTAGTAATGCCTCTTCCATTATCCAGATTCACAACTATAACCATATAATTCTTTGCCACCTCTCCAAATCCCTTTATATGTCTTTAGTCATTACCTTCTGTACACCCCTTTAAGCCAAATGGTTTTCTTCCTTCCCTACCGTTCGGCACCAGCCTATGGTTTGGAAGAAGACTATCTAAAAAGCATAAAGGGTGTACTGTCCTAATCCTAGGAGCACTCGCAACGCGAAAGAAGGTGAAGATAAAAGACACCTGAATGTACTTTATTTCTATTTCTCATGAACCAGGATCCATCCCCGAACTGGAACAAGTTCTTTCGAGTTCGTATATAACCATACGATGGATTATCCAATAAAATGGGATCTTCGTAGTGATACGGAGTGTCCTGGAGAAATACAAAGGTAATTTGGGATTGGCGAAGAAATACTTGGTTTGGTCGTGAATATCTGTTGCAATTTACTTTGTCCTCTTACTAATCCCTTGCTTTGTCTTAACTTAATACCTTCTGCACACCATCGTTATGCTAATTGGTTTTCTTCATTCCCTACCGGTCGGCACCAGCCTAAGGTTTGGAAGAAGACAATCCAATTTGCGTAATAGGTGTACTACCCCTAAACCAAGGAGTACTCGTAACCTGAGAGAGGGTAAAAGGAAAAGACAACTGAATAATCCTATCCGTTTTCTCCAGAACCGGAAACCATCCTCGAATAAATTCTTTCGAGTTCGTATCTAACCATACGATGGTTTAGTCCAATGGAAGTGGACGTTCGTAGCAATACGGGGTGTCCTGGAGAAAAGGGTAAAAGTAGGAGTGGCAATGAGGTTTGCAACTCTGACAATCCAAAAGCCAGTGTTTAAGAAGGTTCGGTCAACTTGGTCTCTGAGTCAAAGTCTTAGGGTCGGGTCAATGGTCGCTGCCAAAGAGAGAGAGAAAAGAAACACTCAGCGTGCACTCTAACCTAGATCAGAATGGTTACCAATTTATCTAATCTGGAATCCTCCCACTGTACCTCAAATTCTCCTCCAAACCTGAAAGAAGAATTAGTCGGGGTCACCCGAGGAGTAAACTAACTCATCAGTGGGAATCGGGATCCAACTATCATTGCATGATAACGTGACGGAATCCGCTCACGGTATCACACTCCAGAAGGTATGCGCATATCTGGCAAGTTTCAGTTCTTTTGAAACTCCCGATGTGTTTTCTGCCCCATGCTCTTATGACCTTGACTTTGGCCAACATATCATAAGTCACATGTCAAGTTCTACCCGTCATTCTCCAGGTTAATCTGAATCCACCCGTACATACCCTTGACTTTGGCCAAAATGGCAGTACGACTGTCCCAAACCAACGCATCCATTTATGCTGCATATGAATACTCCAATAGCTACCAATCACTATGCCTTGACTTTGGCCAACATACACAGCTTGAATACTATTGACCACCCATATGAAACGACGGAGGGCTACGAATGGTTTCTGGCGAAAATCTTTAACGTAGTGAACTTGATATCGTCGAAGGAACGGATAGCATTTTAAAATATAGTGACGAAAACCGTTGCTAAAGAGGTCACTCCCGGTGAAGGGATCTCGGCTCTTTCCCCGTAGAATGGGGTGCAGGATATTCCAACTGAATACCACGGTGCATAGCAAAAGTAATCGGCTATAGTGAAGTTAATGCCCTGACGCAAACTTCTGTCCAAGGGGTCACTCCCGGTGAAGGGATCTCGGCCCTTGCCTCGTCGACTGAGGAGCAGGATATTCCAACTGAATATCACGATGCAAAACAAAAGTGAACGTTCTTGCAATAACAGCCTTTTGAAAAGTGTTCCAACAACATCAGATTAGGTTTGTTTTTAACTTGCATTGATCCGAATCAATGCAGTCCCATCAATTGATCACACCAAAAAGAACGAAAATATACTGATATACGTATATGCCATCCGCATTCGCCACTGGGTCCCGTCATTACCCGTTAGGTTAGCTAACTAACGACAGAGCGGGGACTGGACTAGCTCGGATGTAAAACATATACAACATCTACTAATATATATACCAATATATTATATTTCGCTCAAGGCGTGAAAAGAAATGCAACATCATAGAAATGTACAGCATCACAGAACAATACAGATATCTGGGATCCCCGGGTTTCACAGAGCCACTGCTGAAACACGACGTTCCCCTGGTCGTGTGGATAGCCTGCGCAATGAAATCCTAGACCCCTACGGGCGCGGCAAGTCACCCGCCAAAACCTGAAGCGAGGCAGCCCCTTTCAGTACCGTGAATGGACCACCCAGCACTTCACGGAATCCGGCAACTTGGGCACCCCTCCTGGGTCAACCTGTACACCCTACGAGTGCGGCGAATAGCCCGCCAATCCTAGAGTGAAGCCCCCTCCGTCTCAATGCCATGAGATGCGGGCTTGTTGCCCTCTAGAACCCGGCTATCCGTGCACCCCTCCGCGGGGTAATCCTAGTACAGAAAGTAAAATATACATACAAAGGGTACATCGACCGCAACCAGGTCATGCCCCAAAATAATAATACAAACAGGCAGTGACGGCAGTCCACATGTCGGACGCTCGCCCCGCAATATCAAATGTACATAATACAACCACAACTGTACTAGCATTGCATCCAGGCTATCCCCCACGACCGATCCGCAGCATCACAGCAAAAACAGAACATCAACGTGAAAATCACGTTCGCAAATCCGTCTAACCGGGCTATAGCAGTTAGACCGGATTTACCGATCGAGTGACATTCACGGTCACAGATATAATGTAAATACTGTGAAATATGTGTTTAAAATTTTCGATCAATCAAATTTTAACAAGTGGGCCCCCAATCAAAACTGTAGCAGATCAAGAAATTCTGGGCCCAATGTTATTATTCCAAAACCCCACTTTACACCCCAGAAAGCCTCTGTAAACAATTGGTGCAGTGATCTCCACAGTGCGCGGCGGAAGAGCGGCGGGAAGGGGGGTTTCGCGGCGGTTCCGCGCTCCAACTGTGGAGTCGCTTCATCGAATTTTTACAGAGCTCTTAGATTTTCCAGTACATCAATATTTTACAACCTGAAAAATTTTTCGACACTAAAAATTTCCAACAGAAAACTGATGCTAACAAAATACAGGTTTTGGAACTTTTTGATCGATCGAAACAGAAAAACACATTGCACAAAGCTAGACTAAGTTAATGGCGAGGCTCTGATACCACTGTAAGTGCACGGCGGCGCCCCGGCCGTCAATCCGACGCCGGAATGCGGAAGCGGTGAAAAACTTTAATTTTGCGGACTTAGCAAACCGGCACCACCGCGCACTAAACATCCGGATCGTAACCATTAACAAGTCTAAGCTGCAAACAAGATAGGGAAGAGAAGTATACCGACAGATCCGAGTCCTCCGGTCTTCTCGTCGTCGTCCCGATCTCCTGCGGAATGTCCCGTCTCCTCATCGTCGCCGGAAGTGCTCCACATCGCCTACTTCTTTTACGGGCTCCCACCTCAATGCCGAGGCAACTCGGGCATGAAGCCGGCTACTCGACGTGCCCAAGATTTGCTGTAGAATATGTATAGAACCATGTCTCACTTTGGGGTTGTGGAATTGCCATTGGTGGAGGGATTGAAGTGAACCTTTTTGGAGAGGGAGTGTTAGGGATTTTTCTCAACTCAAGATATCAAAAATCACACACACAAGAAATGAATCCCTTTCCATTCTCTTTGAATGGCCGGCCCACCCCCACCCATGTGAGATTGGAGAGAGAAAGAGTAAGGTCAAGGGGGTGGGTGGAAGTAATGATGAAAAGAGATGATGAAAGAATCCAATGATCACAACCATAACCCACACTCCAAAACAAGTAATCAACAACCATGATGGTTACTAAAAGTCAAGCCATCAAGAAGATATGAAGTCAAATGATGGGACAAGTATCATGACATGATAATATGCAAAGACCCCCTCCACAAATGCTTATTTGCAACAATGCAAATAAGCCCTCCTCCACCAATCTTCGGGCAATGAACGGAACAATGGAAATCGGCCGAAACGGAAAGCAAACTGGCAACTCCATAAAACTGGTCCCGTAATAAATTACAGGAAAACCCCGATACTGTGCATACACACCCGCATCTGTATTTCGACCAAAATACAAATGCAATGAGACAAAATCTCCACTGTACTATACTATAATCCGGCTTATACCAAAACCGGCTAGTAATATCTGTTCGTTCCTGATCCGTGCAATACCGCACGTATCTGATCGAACCCTGCCATATAACCATACGGCCTATAGTACAAACTGTCAGATCCTGATCCGTGCAATACCGCACGTATCTGATCGGACCTTGCCATATCTCCATACGGCCTCTACAACCTTTCGCCCGAAAGCTGAGTAACTAAATGTGGGGGACTCTAAAGACTCGTCAACACCTTGGTTGTGGATTTAACCACTAGCACGTCAGAGGTATAAGCCAATACGTAACGGGCTACCAGGTATTGACTAAAAAGGGATGTCTGTGAGTGAACTCAGCCTGACAACCCTACTGAGCCTGTCAGTGACAATATCCGTACAGTCCGGTCCGTTCGTCTATGAGCATCGCATGGCGGGCCTAGGGGGTTGGTAAAAGTCAGACCCCCAAAAGCGGTACAAGTCGTGTCGGAGTGTAGCCCAGAACACCCTGAGATACTACTGGAATACCTACCAGTAAATCTCCTTGCCTCGGCCGAGGGCTTCGTGTAATGGCTCTCCTAGACACAGCACGACCTCACCCCCAATACCGGGAGAGACGAACCCCTGAAGATACGCTCACTGCCTCCATGTGGCTCGGGACTGTACCCAACTAAAACCTGTTTGCACGACTCCTTTGAGCCGTGGTAGGGTAGTAATCAAAGTACAGTGGGAACTCACACGAGACAAATGACGATCCCCAGGTCGATGAACTAACCTGCACACATGTCACCAGGGAACTGCCATCTGATGTCTGGTATATGACCAACTAGCATGTTCCCGGCGAGTCCTGTCCGGTGTACTCATAACCCAATGAGCACCTGTATACATCTTAGGTGATCCAACTGACACCAGTGGCTTGTGAGACCGGCCACCGCCCCTCGTCGGGGTCTCGACTGTATACACTAGTCTACTATGGAGTATCGATGCCCTGTCTCGAAACTCACACGACTAGGGACCATTTAAGGATATGCTTATAGACCCCAGCTCCCACTTATATGATCGCCCTCATACTGCTGGTGGTCAAGCAAGAATCCTAGGGGCTCTATCAACGTGTAATAGCGACGTGTCAGGTCACCTAAAACAGTACACGATGATAAAGGTAAACCAGATAGCATACTATCATCTCGAGTAAGACTGTCCTACCGGGATAGGTCCTCCATCAATCATTGCAATCACGTACCTGTGATCCAATAATTGACTCTGAGGGCATTATCTCCAACAAATGAGTGTAAATCCCTCACACAAAATTGGGACAGCCCCATCAAGAGCAAGGCCGGCCATGACCATGGGGGAGTGAGAATGAGAGTGTCTCAAAAAAATGATAGAGGCCATCCAATAATGCAAAAGGGAAACAAAAGAAATCATGAAAGAACATGATCACAAACACACCCACACTCAACCACAACCATCATCAAACATGATGACTCCAAAAGTCAAGCAATGATGAAGTGAACAAGTCAAGGTCAACAAGAGCTATCATGATACAATAATATGCAAAGACCCCCTCTACAATTGCTTGTTTGCACAAATGCAAATAAGCCTTCCTCCACCAATCTTCGGCCATTGAAAGATACAAATGAAAATGGCCGAAACGGAAAGCAAACTGGCAACTCCAGAAAACTGGTGCCGCAATAAATTACAAGAAAACCCCGATACTTTGTATACACACCCGCATCTGTATTTCGACCGAAATACAAATGCAATGAGACAAAATCTACACTGTACTATACTAGGATCCGGCTTAAACCAAAGCCGGCTAGTAAAATCCGTTCGATCCTGATTCGTGCAATACCGCACGTATCTAATCGAACCCTGCCATATATCCATACGGCCTATAGTACAAATTGTCCGATCCTGATCCGTGCAATACCGCACGTATCTGATCGGACCTTGCCATATCTCCATACGGCATCTACAGCTTTTCGCCCGAAAGCTGAGTAACTGAATGTGGGGGACTCTAAAGACTCGTCAACACCTTGGCTGTGGATTTAACCACTAGCACGTCAGAGGTATAAGCCAATACGTAACGGGCTACCAGGTATTGACCAAAAGGGACGTCGATGAGCTAACTCATCCTGACACCCTACTGAGCCTGTCAGTGACAATATCCGTACAGTCCGGTCCGTTCGTCTATGAGCATCGCATGGCGGGCCTAGGGGGTTGGTAAAAGTCAGACCCCCAAAAGCGGTACAAGTCGTGTCGGAGTGTAGCCCAGAACACCCTGAGATACTACTGGAATACCTACCAGTAAATCTCCTTGCCTCGGCCGAGGGCTTCGTGTAATGGCTCTCTTAGACACAGCGCGACCTCACCCCCAATACCGGGAGAGACGAACCCCTGAAGATGCGCTCACTGCCTCCATGTGGCCCGGGACTGTACCCAACTAAAACCTGTTTGCACGACTCCTTTGAGCTGTGGTAGGGTAGTAATCAAAGTACAGTGGGAACTCACACGAGACAAATGACGATCCCCAGGTCGATGAACTAACCTGTACACATGTCACCAGGGAACTGCCATCTGACGTCTGGTATATGACCAACTAGCATGTTACCCGGCGAGTCCTGTCCGGTGTACTCATAACCCAATGAGCACCTGTATACATCTTAGGTGAACGAACTGACACCAGTAGCTTGTGAGACCGGTCACCGCACCTCGTCGGGGTCTCGAATTTACACACTAGTCTACTCTGGAGTATCGATGCCCTATCTCGAAACTCCCACGACTAGGGACCATTTAAGGATGTGCTTATAGACTACCATCTCCCACGTATATGATCGCCCTCATACTGCTGGAGGTCAAGAAAGAATCCTAGGGGCTCTATCAACGTGCAATAGTAACCTGTCAGGTCACCTAAAGCAGTACACGATGATAAAGATAAACCAGATAGCATACTATCATCTTGAGTAAGACTGTCCTACCGGGATAGGTCCTCCATCAATCATTGTAATCACGTGCCTGTGATCCAATAATTGACTCTGAGGGCACTATCTCCAACAATCTCCCACTTGCACTCAAGGCTAATTATTGCGATGTCGCATATTCACAGCACGTGTGATACCGAACACCCAACTCCTCTACTAGTCATTCTCACAAAGCTCGCTTGCGAAACTATTGCGTTCGAGGAATAGCCTTAGTGAGTGCATCCGCCTTGATGTCTCTTTCTATGTCTCTCTATATCTCAAGTTTGCGGAGAAACCCATCTCCCGAAATGAGTAATACCTGTCTTAGAATGTGTCTGGATGTCTAATGGGACCTAGCTCATAAATGAACTCCAAATCCAAACTTCTTAGACTGTATCGTCAACTGAACTTAATCAGTATCCTGCGCCATGCCACCCTCAGTATTGCCTTGGACCACCTGTCCAAAATACTGCCCCTCGTCAGAAGGAAAACTATAACTCTGACAACCTCCTTGTCGTCCATGTCACCTTGGAAGCCTGGAATGATAACTGTCTCCCAAATGAGGCTGTCGTTATCATATCCCTAGAACATCCACTTATGCCCTAAAGCTGCTTCCGACTGTTTCTCCAGGATTGGATCAATGTCAACTTATTGCATCTAGTGCAAGAACAACATCTGGTGTGGTACTTGACATCTCATGATTGACTCAATTGCCTGAGCAAGTGATATGTCAATCATGCACATCCCTCTCTCCTCTTTGGTCTGTAAGACACCTTTAGAGAGGGTGACTCCATTACCTGCAGGTACACTACCGTGCCAGGAGTCGTCCATTCTAAATACTCTTAGAATGCTGTCTAAGTACCCTTAATTGGGAAACCACCCAAATCTAGATCTAAAACCATAGATCTAGTAACCAGAATGTCTGATATAATGTCCAAGTCCCATGTGGAGAAACACCGTGTGACGACCAAAGTATAACCGATTGTAGTGTAGGAATATCACTTCCTACTCTGTGTATGTCATCCAAATACCATGACATCACACCCTACTACCTTCTCAACAGATCCATCCCCTATTCTGATGAAGTCAAACCTATGACAGTCACATCAGAAATTGATGATCTATCTCCGCTATATCTGCTTTAGTCTATAAATAGACATAAGCTACCTGTCCACCAATGCTTCCGCTGCTCCCACTGAATACGACAACCCTCTGGCAGAGTCATATACACGTACACTTCTGAAGCCAGTTCAGAACGACGCTATACTCATCCTCCTGCCGGGTCTCGCAGCCTGGAACAGCAGCAATGGCAAGTGTGGGTAAACAAGAACCTCCCTGCCACCGTCCTTGAGGCTACCGGAGTACCTCTCGGGTGCGTGAGGTTACCCACTTTATCTGCGGAGTGGCCAATGGAATGTCAAACCAGATTGAATCTTTAGGTTCCTATGAAATCTTCAGTAATCGTTTGTGTTTCTGGAATCACTTCCAGTTCTACCATACTCCCACTACCTTTTTCTGAAAAAATCCATTTTTAATAAAACTGTGGCGAGTCTAGAACAATATCGCTATTGATCTTCCAGATGGTCGAAAGTCAACCCACGTCATAGCCTGGGTCAGCCCACAAACAGCTATTACAGAAACGTGCCTTGAGTTATCCAGAGTCTGGTTTTAATCATAAGCTGGACAACTCCCCGTACCTTAACAACGTTAAGATATGAACTGTTCTATATCCAATATAGAACCAGAGGCACTGATTTAATTGAACCAGATTCAAATCATGCAGCTGTCTCCAGTGCATGTCAACTAAATAGAAGGAGGCCGATCAGCGTTACTCAACTTAGGAATGCTTCCAATTATGAGTTACCTGAAAGAGAAGCAAGGTCTCTTAATCATTACTATCAACTGAATACCATACTCAAGTATCTACATCTTCGATCACTTTGAAGAATCCCGATACTTGCAATACCTGGTTCTCCACTTTATTCAAATACCTATAACTTCTTAAAATTCGGACCCTGTGTTTCCAAGAAACACGTGTCTAAAAACTAGAGAAGTCATAAGTAAACCGAATATAGTACGAGGACCAACCCCTCTGTCTTGATGGACCCTGGGCAACATACAATACTCTGTATAAGTCCCTTGAGTCTGATAACTCATCACTGTGTGTCGTAGGTTGAAAACTGTACTTATGGTTAAGAAGAATTACACCATTGTTTAATGCTCCTTACCCAACCATCCACTGATATAGGTAAATGTCACAGACATAATTTCAAAAGGGTATATCTCACTCTATGAAAATAGACGTACAGATATATCGATTTGAAATTGGTGCATAACAACGGATATTCAAAACCAAATATTTGCCGACCGGCAAACAGCCCAGGTGATTTCCTCAAATATCACCGATTTACAACGAATCCCGATATAATGAGGATGATCACCTAATTCCCAATAACTTACTCCCACTCATCATCTGTAAAACTATACAGATGTGAGAATCATACTTGGTAAATACATACCCTGGAGCAAGTGTCTAACTGGGAAATCAGTTTTCCTTTAACAGTATACAGTGAAACTGAAACATTGAAATGTTTCATAGGGGTATTCTGGTATTCCTAGTAATGCCTCTTCCATTATCCAGATTCACAACTGTAACCGTGTAATTCTTTGCCACCTCTCCAAATCCCTTCATATGTCTTTAGTCATTACCTTCTGCACACCCCTTTAGGCCAAATGGTTTTCTTCCTTCCCTACCGTTCGGCACCAGCCTATGGTTTGGAAGAAGACTATCCAATAAGCAAAATGGGTATACCGTCCTAATCCTAGGAACACTCGCAATGCGAGAGAAGGTGAAGATAAAAGACACCTGAATAAATCTTATTCCTATTTCTCCTGAACCAGAATCCATCCCCGAACTGGAACAAGTTCCTTTCGAGTTCGTATATAACCATACGATGGAGTATCCAATAAACTGTGGATCTTCGTAGTGATACGGAGTGTCCTGGAGAAATACAAAGGTGATTTAGGATTGGCGAAGGAATACTTGGTTTGGTCGTGAATAGCAGTCGCAATTTACTTTGCCCTCTTACGAATCCCTTGCTTTGTCTTAACTCAATACCTTCTGTACACCATCGTTAGGCTAATTGGTTTTCTTCGTTCCCTACCGGTCGGCACCAGCCTAAGGTTTGGAAGAAGACTATCCAATTTGAGTAATAGGTGTACTACTCCTAAACCAAGGAGTACTCGCAACCTGAGAGAAGGTAAAAGGAAAAAACAACTGAATAGTCCTATCCGTTTTCTCCAGAACTGGAAACCATCCTCGAATTCCTTCGAGTTCGTATATAACCATACGATGGTTTTGTCCAATAGAAGTGGACGTTCGTAGTAATACGGGGTGTCCTGGAGAAAAGGGTAAAAATAGGAGTGGCAATGAGGTTTGCAACTCTGACAATCCAAAAGCCAGTGTTAAGAAGGTTCGGTCAACTTGGTCACTGAGTCATAGTCTTAGGGTCGGGTCAATGGTCGCTGCCAAAGAGAGAGAGAAAAGAAACACTCAGCGTGCACTCTAACCTAGATCAGAATGGTTACCAATTTATCTAATCTGGAAACCTCCCACTGTACCGTCAAATTCTCCTCCAAACCTGAAAGAAGAATTAGTCGGGATCACCCGAGGAGTATACCAACTCATCAGTGGGAATCGGGATCCAACTATCATCGCATGATAACATGACGGAATCCGCTCACGTCATCACACTCCAGAAGGTATGCGCATATCTAGCAAGTTTCAGTTGTTTTGAAACTCCCGATGTGGATTTCTGCCCCATGCTCTTATGACCTTGACTTTGGCCAACATATCATAAGTCACATGTCAAGTTCTACCCGTCATTCTCCAGGTTGTTTTGAGTCCACCCGTACCTACCCTTGACTTTGGCCAAAATGGCAGTACGACTGTCCCAAACCAACGCATCTATCTATTCTGCATATGAATGCCCCAATAGCTACCAATCACTGTGCCTTGACTTTGGCCAACATACACAGCTTGAATACTATTGAACACTCATATGAAACGACGGAGGGCTACGAATGGTTTCTGGCGAAAACCTTTAACGTAAAGAACTTGATATCGTTGAAGGAACGGATAGCTTTTAAAATATAGTGGCGAAAACCATTGCTAAAGAGGTCACTCCCGGTGAAGGGATCTCGGCTCTTTCCCCGTAGAATGAGGTGCAGGATATTCCAACTAAATACCACGGTGCAAAGCAAAAGTAATCGGCTATAGTGAAGTTAATGCCCTGACGCAAAATTCTGTCCAAGGGGTCACTCCCGGTGAAGGGATCTCGGCCCTTGCCTCGTCGACTGAGGAGCAGGATATTCCAACTGAATACCACGATGCAAAACAAAAGTGAACGTCCTTGCAATAACAGCTTTTTGAAAAGTGTTCCAACAACATCAGATTAGGTTTGTTTTTAACTTGCATTGATCCGAATCAATGCAGTCCCATCAATGGATCACACCACAAAGAACGAAAATATACTGATGTACGTATATGCCATCCGCATTCGCCACTGGGTCCCGTCATTACCCGTTAGGTTAGCTAACTAACGACAAAGCGGGGACTGGACTAGCGCGGATGCAAAACATATACAACATCTACTAATATATATACCAATATATTATATTTCGCTCAATGCGTGATAAAAATGCAACATCACAGAAATGTACAGCATCACAGAACAATACAGATATCTAGGATCCCCGGGTTTCACAGAGCCACTACTGAAACCCGACGTTCCCCTGGTCGTGTGGATAGCCTGTGCAATGAAATCCTAGACCCCTACGGGCGCGGCAAGTCACCCGCCAAAACCTGAAGTGAGGCAGCCCCCTTCAGTACCATGAATGGACCACCCAGCACTTCACGGAATCCGGTAACTTGGGCACCCCTCCTGGGTCAACCTGTACCCCCTACGAGTGCGGTGAATAGCCCGCCAATCCTAGAGTGAAGCCCCCTCCGTCTCAATGCCATGAGATGCGGGCTTGTTGCCCTCTAGAACCCGGCTATCCGTGCACCCCACCTTGGGGTAATCCTAGTACAGAAAATAAAATATACATACAACGGGTACATCGACCGCAACCTGGTTGTGCCCCAAAATAATAATACAATCAGGCAGTGACGGCAGTCCACATGTCGGACGCTCGCCCCACAATATCAAATGTACATAATACAACCACAACTGTACTAGCATTGCATCCAGGCTATCCCCCACGACCAATCCGCAACATCACAGCATAACACAGAACATCAACGTGAAAGTCACGTTCGCAAATCCGTCTAACCGGGCTATAGCAGTTAGACTGGATTTACCGAACAAGTGACATTCACGGTCGCAGATATAATGTAAATACTGTGAACTAATGTGTTTAAAATATCTGATCGATCAAATTTAACAAGTGGGCCCCAAAGTACTACTGTAGCACATCAAGAAATTCTGGGCCCAAAATTAACAATCCAAAACCCATATTTTCAGCCCAGAAGCCCACTGGAAAAATTCGACGCATTGATCCCTCCAAACTGCGGCGGAACCGCGGCGCCAAGTGGGGTTTGGCCGCGGTTCCGCGCTCTCCCTGAAAGATCAATCTCTCGAATTTTCCCAGAATTCTTAGGACTTCTAGTACATCAATTTTCTACAACCTTAAAAATTTTTCGAGCTAGAAAAAAATCGACAGGAAACTGATGTGAAGAAAACGCGGGTTTTTGGAATTTTGGTCGATCGGAAATGCAAACACATTAAACAAATCTAGACTATGTTAATGGCGAGGCTCTGATACCACTGTTAGTGCACGGCGGCGCCCCGGCCTCCATCCCGAGGCCAAATGCGGAAGCGATGGTTAACTTAAATTTTTCATGAACTGGCACCACCGCGCACTAATACCCGGATCGAACCATTAACTAGTCCTAGCTAACTTCAAGATGGGAAAGAGAGATATACCGAGTGATCCGTGTCCTCCGGTCTTCTCGTCGTCGTCCCGATCTCCCGCGGAAGCTCCGGTCTCCACCTCGTCGCCGGAAGGGCACCACATCGTCTGCATCTTTTACGGGCTCCCGCCTCAATACCGAGGCAATTCGGGCACGAAGCTGGCGAGTCGACGTGCCCAAGATTTGCTGTAGAATGTGTAGTGCTCAAGTCTCATTTGGGGTTGTAGGGGTTGCCATTTGGTGGAGGAATGATATAAACTTTTGGAGATGGAACTTGTGGGGATTTTGTGAAGCCAAATGAGTGTAAATCCCTCACACAAAATTGGGACAGCCCCATCAAGAGCAAGGCCGACCATGACCATGGGGGAGTGAGAATGAGAGTGTCTCAAAAAAATGAGAGAGGCCATCCAATAATGCAAGAGGGAAACAAAAGAAATCATGAAAGAACATGATCACAAACACACCCACACTCAACCACAACCATCATCAAACATGATGACTCCAAAAGTCAAGCAATGATGAAGTGAACAAGTCAAGGTCAACAAGAGCTATCATGATACAATAATATGCAAAGACCCCCTCCACAATTGCTTATTTGCACAAATGCAAATAAGCCCTCCTCCACCAATCTTCAGCCATTGAAAGATACAAATGAAAATGGCCGAAACGGAAAGCAAACTGGCAACTCCAGAAAACTGGTCCCGTAATAAATTACAGGAAAACCTCGATACTTTGTATACACACCCGCTTCTGTATTCCGACCGAAATACAAATGCAATGAGACAAAATCTACACTGTACTATACTAGGATCCGGCATAAACCAAAGCCGGCTAGTAAAATCTGTTCGATCCTGATTCGTGCAATACCGCACGTATCTGATCGAACCCTGCCATATATCCATACGGCCTATAGTACAAACTGTCCGATCCTGATCCGTGCAATACCACACGTATCTGATCGGACCTTGCCATATCTCCATACGGCATCTACAGCTTTTCGCCCGAAAGCTGAGTAACTGAATATGGGGGACTCTAAAGACTCGTCAACACCTTGGTTGTGGATTTAACCACTAGCACGTCAGAGGTATAAGCCAATACATAACGGGCTACCAGGTATTGACCAAAAGGGACGTCGATGAGCGAACTCATCCTGACATCCTACTGAGCTTTTCAGTGACAATATCCGTACAGTCCGGTCCGTTCGTCTATGAGCATCGCATGGCGTGCCTAGGGGGTTGGTAAAAGTCAGACCCCCAAAAGCGGTACAAGTCGTGTCGGAGTGTAGCCCAGAACACCCTGAGATACTACTGGAATACCTACCAGTAAATCTCCTTGCCTCGGCCGAGGGCTTCGTGTAATGGCTCTCCTAGACACAGCGCGACCTCACCCCCAATACCGGGAGAGACGAACCCCTGAAGATGCGCTCACTGCCTCCATGTGGCTCGGGACTGTACCCAACTAAAACCTGTTTGCACGACTCCTTTGAGCCGTGGTAGGGTAGTAATCAAAGTACAGTGGGAACTCACACAAGACAAATGACAATCCCCAGGTCGATGAACTAACCTGTACACATGTCACCAGGGAACTGCCATCTGACGTCTGGTATATGACCAACTAGCATGTTCCCGGCGGGTCCTGTCCGGTGTACTCATAACCCAATGAGCACCTGTATACATCTTAGGTGAACGAACTGACACCAGTGGTTTGTGAGACCGGCCACCGTCCCTCGTCGGGGTCTCGAATGTACACACTAGTCTACTCTGGAGTATCGATGCCCTATCTCGAAACTCCCACGACTAGGGACCATTTAAGGATGTGCTTATAGATTACCAGCTCCCACATATATGATCGCCCTCATACTGCTGGTGGTCAAGCAAGAATCCTAGGGGCTCTATCAACGTGCAATAGTGACCTGTCAGGTCACCTAAAGCAGTACACGATGATAAAGATAAACCAGATAGCATACTTTCATCTTGAGTAAGACTATCCTACCGGGATAGGTCCTCCATCAATCATTGTAATCACGTGCCTGTGATCCAATAATTGACTCTGAGGGCACTATCTCCAACATAGTTGACATTGATGACTTTGATCACATAGTTGGACGAGATCCACATACATGATGACATTGATTACATAGTTGGATGATATCCACAAACTTATAGCTTCATGATATAGTCGAAATTGATCATACCTCATATTATGATATGTTATTACCTGGGGCACTGGCACGAGCACTTGGCCCTACACTCATGAATAGATGTTACATTGCCACCTTATCATGTTTCAGACTTATTCATTTGAGGTTTATATATATATTTGATCGTGTTGATCTAGGATGAGTCATACTTACGATTTCTGCTCTGTGATGTTTTCTATTCACGAGTTGGCAACTCACCCCCGTTGTGCCACAGTTTCTTGCAGGTTTTGCCGTACAGGTTTCATTGCGGCTTTCCTGGCACACTGCTTCCCTTACGGGTGACTTGCTTTGGTAGGTGGATTCTTTTGCATCAGAACCACCATTGTATATGTATTATTCAGTTGTATCTAGAAATTCCATCAACCAAACTTGTATATTGTTTCAGACTTAGAAAACCAGTTGTGTATTATTTCAACCTTAGAGTCGCGCGTTGTAGTATTATGGTTTTCAAGCTGATTTTTGAGCTTTCCTTTGAGTTTTGATCCTCGGCCTTGGCGTTGTATATTATATTGCTTGCGTGGTTGTGACCGTCGATTGACGAAGCGCTAGCTCCCGATTGGGGATGCCTTTTATCATTGCATATATATTATTCTTGTTGTACCCCGTTCGGGGCCAGTATTTATAAAGGAAACTCTGCCGAAATTTTCAGAAAAGACATTGAGACTTTTAAATTGCCTATTCGGCTTACTTATTTAAAAACCCTGTTTTTAAAACATGTTTTTTTCACTTCTTAAAACTAGTTTTCCTTATTTATCACTTAAAAATGGTCTTAGATTTCTTGAATTGAATGGAGTCCTATAGACTTCATATGATTCAAGTGCCAATCACATGCTATTTCGGGTCGTGACACCTAACTCTATAAATACCAACCCTACACACTACCCTCTCACCCCAAAATCCTGAGCCCACTCTCTCAAATTTTTTTCAAAGATCGTGTACTTTGAAAACAAGCTCAAGGCGAAGCTCCGACGAAATTCCGGCGGAACTTCCGGTGATCATCTTAGGAACTTTCGGCGACGACGCAACACACCGGCGACCCCTCTAGTTCCCTCTCACTCTCTTGAGTAATCTAAAACCCGTAAGTCCCTTTTCTATCTTTCTTTTCCAATCTTAAAATACGAAATTACAAAACCTGACGGAATCGGAACAAATCGGATTTCCGATTCGGTTTTCTATAAAATTCCACTTCTCACTAATACAATCATACCTAAACTTCCTCATGTTGACTATTAAACACTAATCAAACAATTTGATCAAGTTTTGTCACATGAAATGATAGCTTTTTCAATTTATCGTATTTTTCAATTAATTACCACATTGTTTCAATCCTTCATTTAACCCCATCAAACTTGCTATACATTTAAAGTAGATCATGAGGTAACGACCTACCTCCTCACACACTCATATGCAACACCCCCGAGAACCTAGAATACGAGAAAATAAACATTTTCATTTAAATACCATATATTTAATAAAACCATTTCTAAAAGATTTAGTTTTGATACACATTTTAAAGAAGTACATCTTATTATGAAAATATGATAAGTTGTGGACATCGGTCGTTTATCTAAACCTGATTTTGTGGTGTCTAGACTAGGCAAGTGAGAAAGGTAACTTTAAAAGGCCCGTCTCACGGTGATTCGTGAGCAGATCCCTCCTTTCTTCACTTGTACTTACCTGGCCACAATTGGCGGTGAAGAGGCGATTTGAGGTATCTCACAACTTGTCGTTTTGGACCATTTAGAAATAGGCTAATTGACATAGGAAACTCTAGAACCTAAAATACGGAAAATTGACACTTTTACCAATAAATACCATTTACTTTATACAACTGTTTTCTAAAGGATTTAGTATTTTACAATCTTTGCAAAACGCTGCTACAGCCCACTTTGGGGAACCCGTTCTGGATGGTGCGGATTATCGCACATTCTCGGGCTTAGTAGTGCGAGATTCAGACCTCCGCAAGGAGCATTCGGTCTCGAAAGATATAAAATACGACATCTTAAGAAAATGAGATTTTTTTAGAATATAAAATATTTATTAAAATTATTTTTGTATAAATATATGTATATTTATCATTAAAATACCTATTTTATTATGATATAAATATTCCACCTTTTTCTAAAAATCATAAGAATAAATTTTACACTAAAATACTTTGAATTCCAAATAAATCAACTTTACAAATAAATAGCTTTATTTATGAAATTAGGATATTTTCACTAGAAATATCACAATATAAAATCCACCTTCATTACAACTCTAAAGACGAATAACGAATACTTGAGGTGTATTTTGAAAAGTATATAAAAGTATTTTTACATGAACCTCCTCAAGTTTTATAAATTTCCCTAAGGACCCTAGCAAATTATAGGTAAGAATTAATCAAGACTTCGATTTACATTACTAATTCTCTGACTCGGGTTTGAGTCTGATTATATTTGACTTGAATATGATTCAAGTACAATCTAAAATCTTCAATATTACAATTCAACATGAATCCATGAATCCAATTATCAATCTATACAACTTGACTGAACCGAACCATGGATATACATTCCATTTACATGGTTCTCCAGTTATTCCATTTACATGATTCTACGGTTATATCCGTTTACTGATATCATAGTTTCGGTCAGTATTTCAATTATACATTCAATACAGTTTACAGTACAGAACAATACAAATAAAACACTACGGGGTTTAAATATATGCTTTGGAAGCTGCCCGTAGTTATGGGGCAGTAATAAAGGTGAGGGACAGACCTCAATCTGCCGGTTTGAAACGCCCTGCCAATCAAATGGCAGGAGGAGCCCCTTCCAGGCCATCGTTTGAACCCAGGAGAACTGAAGAAATTTGCCACTACTGCCATAGAAAGGGACACTTGTGGAAGGACTGTAGACACGCAAAAGGCCTGTGTCTAATTTGTGGTGCATCCAATCACAGAATTGAAACCTGTCCATATAAATACAACTCAGCTCACACACCTACCAACTACCCGCAGCGGCCAGCTATCCAGGCTCCTAAAACTCGTCCTGCACTACCTGCTCCACCACTTGCACAGCTAAGTCGCCAATTCCAACAAGCAATGAAGGACATGCCTAGAGGGCAGAGAAACAGGCCCCAAAGGCAGAATGTGCCTCAAGCTAGAAGGAATGTACCACGGCGACAGACATTCACATTAGAAGTCGTAGAAGCCGAGACTGTAAGTCACGGTAACACTGGTAAGCCTTTTTAACGCTTGTATCACTTTGTTATTTTTATACACTATCTATACTCCAGTCACCAGACTTTCCTTGAAACTGTTACACTTTCCATTTACAAATTTCGAGGACGAAATGTTTATAACGAGGGTAGAATGTAACAACCCCAAATTTCCAATACAAGTTTTTACGAAAAAATTTCAAAAAATCCATAAAGGGGTATTTTAGCCTGAGCACAAGTTATAAGTAATTATTTTGCTTTTTAATTACAAGTTAAAAGAATGTTACAACTCCATTTTTAGTGTACAAAAATTTGCTTTAAAATTAATGTATACTTGGGGTATTTACATTTACTGTTATTACTTTAAATAATTAATTAGCTCCATAATTACAAGAAGGAGCTTTTAGCTCATTGGTAATACCTTGCACTACTGAACCAAGCCACCAGAGTTCAAATCACATACCCCATATTATTTTTAATATTGATTTTTTTTAAAACCTTTAGAATACCAAGAGTTTACACGTGCATATCTCACAAAAACCCCACTACACCCAAAGATGTAACATTTCCAGGAGTTAGATGAACCGTCGGGGGGGGATCCCGGCCGCCTGACTCGACCGGGAATCGGCCAAATCGGCCTTGACTCGGTCTGACTCCGTCCTCAGACCTAGTCATGACCGAGTCGGCCGATTCCGGCGACGACCCCAACATGAAAGTTGTGTCTTTTCATATTCCTTATACACCTGGAAAATTTCAGCCTCAGACCATTTCCAGAGCTCTTTAAAAACCCCAATCACTCCATTTTTAATACATTTTTATTACATTTTATCACATTTTTATTTTAAACTTTTCATCTACCCTAACCCTAGCCTAACCCTATAAATACCAACCCTACACACTACCCTCTCACCCCAAAATCCTGAGCCCACTCTCTCGAAAATTTTCCAAAGATCGTGTACTTTGAAAACAAGCTCAAGGCGAAGCTCCGACGAAATTTCGGCGGAACTTCGGGCGATCATCTTAGGAACTATCGGCGACGACGCAACACACCGATGATCCCACCAGTTCCCTCTCACTCTCTTAAGTAATCTAAAACCCGTAATTCCTTTTTCTATCTCTCTTTTCCATTCTTAAAATACGAAATTACAAAACCCGACGAAATCGGAACAAATCCGATTTCCGATTCGGTTTTCTATAAAATTCCACTTCTCACTAATACAATCATACCTAAACTTCCTCATGTTGACTATTAAACACCGATCAAACAGTTTGATCAAGTTTCGTCACATGAAATGATAGCTTTTTCAATTTATCGTATTTATCACTTAAATACCACATTGTTTCAATCCTTCATTTAACACCATCAAACTTGCTATACATTTAAAGTAGATCACGAGATAACGACCTACCTCCTCACACACCATATGCAACACCCCCGAGAACCTAGAATACGAGAAAATGAACATTTTCATTTAAATACCATATATTTAATAAAACCATTTCTAAAAGATTTAGTTTTGATACACTTTTTAAAGAAGTACATCTTCTTATGAAAATATGATAAGTTGTGGACATCGGTCGTTTATCTAAACCTGACTTTGTGGTGTCTAGGCTAGACAAGTGAGAAAGGTAACTTTAAAAGGCCCGTCTCACGGTGATTCGTGAGCGGATCTCTCCTTTCTTCACTTATACTTACCTGACCACAATTGGCGGTGAAGAGGCGATTTGAGGTATCTCACAACTTGTCGTTTTGGACCATTTAGAAATAGGCTAGTTGACTTAGGAAACCCTAGAACCTAAAATACGGAAAATTGTCATTTTTACCAATAAATACCATTTACTTTATAAAACCGTTTTCTAAAGGATTTAGTATTTTACAATTTTTGCAAAGCGCCGCTACAACCCACTTTGGAGAACCCGTTCGGGATGGTGCGGATTATCGCACATCCTCGGGCTTAGTAGTGCGAGATTCAGACCTCCCCAAGGAGCATTCGGTCTCGAAAGATTTAAAATACGACATCTTAAGAAAATGAGATTTTTTTTAGAATATAAAATATTTATTAAAATTATTTTTGTATTAATATATGTATATTTATCATTAAAATATCTATTTTTTTGATATAAATATTCCACATTTTTCTAAAAATCATAAGAATAAATTTTACACTAAAATACTATGAATTCCAAATAAATCAACTTTACAAATAAATAGCTTTATTTATGAAATTAGGATATTTTCACTAGAAATATCACAATATAAAATCCACCTTCATTACAACTCTAAAGACGAATAACGAATACTTGAGGTGTATTTTGAAAAGTATATAAAAGTATTTTTACATAAACCCCCCTCAAGTTTTATAAATTTCCCTAAGGACCCTAGCAAATTGTAGCTAAGAATTAATCAAGACTTCGATTTACTTTTCTATTTGTCTGACTCGGGTTTGAGTCTGATTATATTTGACTTGAATATGATTCAAGTACAATCTACAGTCTTCAATTTTACAATTCAACATGAATCCATTAATCCAATTATCAATCTATACAACTTGACCGAACCGAACCATGGATATACATTCCATTTACATGGTTCTCCAGTTATTCCATTTACATGATTCTACAGTTATATCCGTTTACTGATATCATGGTTTCGGTCAGTCTTTCAATTATACATTCAATACAATTTACAGTACAAAACAATACAAATAAAACACTACGGGGTTTAAGGGGTAGATTGGTACGGAAGGTGTTAAAGGTGGCACGAGATGGTAAGATTAAGACACCTAACATGAATCCAATTACCGTTGTTCCGGGTTGTATAACGGAGCCTTGTACTTCCATTTGCCCTTGTCTCTAACATACTGAGACCCCTCTCGTATACACTGGCATTCTTCTGTACCAAGCTACAAACAACAACGTTAATACAACATTACAACAATATAATACAACATTAAAAGCTACTCTCTCTCTCTCTCTTTCTTCTTTTCTACTTCTCCCTTATCTTTGGGACTCACCGAGCGATCTGTTCGCTGATAACATTTTATTTATTTCTTCTTTGAATGTCGTCAGGTGGTTTGGATCCGATAGAGATCGAGCCATCTGCAGAATACTTGGATCAGCTTGCTGAAGAACCAGAGCTCTAGTTTCATTGTATATTTTCCATTCAGTACTTTTCATTTCCTGTCATGCCTTGTTTAGGCATCATTTTTATTTCAGTTGTAGTTCCTTTTCATGCATTCTACAAAAGAATGTTAATAAATAAAAGTTGCTGATTTTATTATACCTCGCCTCTTGTGTATTTTCTTTTATATTGCTTAGTTACGCTTAGCGTATTTGCTTCTGAGTAAATACGTAGTGGGCCAGTCGCGTCCCCTTCGCCGTATACCGGGAAGCGGGGCGTGACAGGTTTTGTTGGTGGCCCATACAGGTCAGAGCTGTATGAAACCCTATCATGCAGTTCTGTTATGCGTGAACAACCTAAGCAATATAACACAAGAACCAGCAACTAAAACATTCTTTACAATTCATGTTCCTTGAATCTTACAATTTCATATTCCTTGAATCTTATCATTTCATGTACTTGAATCTGTCCTAACCCAAATCTTTTTCAAGGTTATGGATTCCCCGAACAACACCAGCACCAATGTCAAAAACACACCTCCACCTCCACTACCAATCGTTCCTGCTGTTCCTACGCCACCCACCGAGCAAACAGTGCTACTTGAGGCGATCCACAGCCTTCTTGAGGGATAACAACAACTCCTGAACCGTCCCGAGACTGACGCACCTGGGGTAAAGAAATTCAGGGCTTTACATCCCAAGCAGTTCTACGGAAAGGGAAGGCCACTTGAAGCTGAGGAATGGCCACAAAGTATAGAGGATGATCTGGCGGCAGCACAAGTGCCAGACTTATCTTGGGTCCGTGTGGCGAAACTGCAGCTCACGGACAATGCTCGCAACTGGTGGGAGGCAGAAGAAAGCCATCTTGTACAGCCTATTGAATGGAAGACTTTTCGCAAGAAGTTCGACGCGAAGTACTTTCCTGTGACTGCCAGGTTTGCCATGGAGCAGCAGTTCATTCATCTACAACAAGGTTCGATGTGGGACAAGTCAGTAGATGAGTACGACGCTGAATTCACCATGCTAAGCCGGTAAGATATGTCACAATAGTTCAATTTTTAAATATCACATACTACACAGCTAACACAATCCTTAAACAGATTCGCGGCACACTTGATATCGACGGACGAGATCAGAGCCCGTCGCTTTCAACAAGGTTTGGACACGGAAATTCAGGCTGCACTAGCTACAGGGAAATTTCTGAATCATGAGGATGCTTTGGAAGCTGCCCGCAGTTATGAGGCAGTAATAAAGGCGAGGGGCAGACCTCAATCTGCCGGTTTGAAACGCCCTTCCAATCAAATGGCAGGAGGATCCCCTTCCAGGCCATCGTTTGAACCCAGGAGAACTGAAAAAATTTGCTGCTACTGCCATAGAAAGGGACACTTGTGGAAGGACTGTAGACGCGTAAAAGGCCTGTGTCTAATTTGTGGCGCAAAATTCATGAAAGTGGGATGGGGTTTTAATGGGTTTATTGTGATGATTTGAGGAGGTAGAGAGGCAAGGGGAGAGAGGAGGCAGCAACAGCAGCAAGTGGGTGAGGAGAGGAGAGAAAATGGTGAAGAGTGAAGTTGGAATGGAAGCTTGGTCCTTGGTTTGACCCCTTACCTTCTCACTCTCTCTCATGCCCATCCCTCCATTCTTTAATCATATTTCTTTTATTTTATTTTATTTTCTTTTCTTCTCCTTGCAATAGTAAACCCAAAACAATAACCATACATCCAAAACATGTAGGAAAAATGTAACAAGTGTTAAAAAAAATGACATGTGCACAAAACACGCTTAAAGTCCGATTAGCGATTTTTAATCGCGATTAGCACAAAATTAGTGTCAAATAAATCATAAACTCTCATAATTTGCTTAAATCACATAAAGTACCCTCTTTTTAGTAATTTCCATAATTTTCCAAATTTTTCCCAAATTTATCGGTATTTAATTATACCGCCTTATGAAAATATTCAATATTTTATTATTTAATTATAAAAATTCCCAAAAATAATATTTTATTTTTTCTGAAATGTTACAATCTTCCCCCCTTAAAGAAATTCAGTCCCCGAATTTAAATTTAAACCCCTCGAATACTAAAACATTTCAGTAAAAAGTCTAAGCCGTCGGGGTCCCGAAATCATAAATACATAAAACGCATCATAACGCAATGCATGCGCATGAACAATGAGCATATAACTCAAAAACAAAACTCCGTCAAGCATCCCGCAATTATCGGAGTCATGGGGAAGACATCAATGTCTAAATCCAATACAAAAACCAATATGACATACTCCAACACTATATATGTAAACATCTGAAGGAAATGCATGCCAAACCTTTTTAAGTCGTTGTGCGATGTACATAGCACTGCACAGTGGCGGACGTCTCTAGTAAGAAAATAATTCTATATATATCCTTTGTTTACATGCACGTACCGCTGTTTTGAAAACAATTTAGAAGGGTTTCCTTGTTTTTAAACGTTTCATGTCATCTCAAACACGTAGGTAAATACTGAGACTATAGCTCTTTCTTTGGAAATCCCTTCGATGTCTATCAATGCATGCAAAAATATATCCAGGTACTGTCCTCTGACTAGTCCTGCTCAGTATGAAAACAATAGTAAATATCATAAAAACGTACTGCTCCATAAGAAATCAATCCCAAAATGTGCATATGAATGCTGCGTGCCTCTGTTACGCACAGAAATCAAAATCCATATGTGTGTCATACATGTGCACAAAAACAACATCTAAGTGCAACGGGTGTGCACGAAACGCCTGTCAGAGGCAACGTGTGTGCCTGACAGCAAAATCAGGTGCATCTGACATGCACGAAAAATCTCGATTTAGTGCAAGTGGTGTGCACCAAAATCGCATCTCATAACATGCGTCCAACATGCGTGAAAATCCAAATCAGGTGCATCCATCATGCACGAATAAAATCTAAATCGTGTGCATCCAACATGCACGAAATCATGAAATCCAATATGAAGCGCCGAACATGCGCAAAAATCCAATCCAAACGCGTCAATATGCGCAAGAATCCAATCAGGTGCACAAAGTGCACAAAACAAATATCGTGTATCACAATCAAAATCCATATCTCAAATGACATCAAATCGAAGTCAGGTGCAACTGTGGTGCACCAAGTACGTATCAATGCACTGCAAGCATATGTGAACTATATCGGGTGCAAAAACCAAATCGTGTGCGTACCATATGCACAAAATCAACCCAACTGTATGAAACCTATGAAATCATAAACATGTGCAGCCAAGGCACAAAACAAATATCATGAAACTCAGTCATCAAAACTCAATCATGCGAATAGATCGCCCAAAATACCAAAATCAAGTATGGCGGAATAGTCCTGCTCAAACACATCCTCTAAGAATCTCTGGCCAACTGTTATGGTCACTCGTAACATGTCTCGTTGACGATGCCGAACTCTGTCTTGCTGGGTGTGCGTAAAATGACCACTCCTGGGTCTAAGTCTTCTCGTAATTTATTCCAGAAAGGTCCCATCGAGGTCTCTCCCAAATCTTGTCTCTTCCGAACTGTCTGAAAGTTATCACCCTTCACTAAATCTGTTTCTTATTCCGGAACGGCTGAATACTCATCGTGACTCCTTCTGGAAGATATATCCATATACAACGCCTCTGCATGCGTATCATATCTCTGATGTCGGTGGAGTGGAATGTCATCTCATCAAGATCTCGTATGAACCTCTTACTCCACTTTTATCTAATGTCGACTGCTCCAGTCTCGTCTCTTCGTGGCTGCATGGACTGTGCTCCAACGGCTATACTCGTATCTGGAGTTTCCCAAGAAATGCATCTCACCACATAGCATCCGAATGAAGTCGAACCATTCGATCGATTCGTCAAAACCTCATAATCCCCCAAGAGCTCAACATCTTGGGTACAGTTTAATAGTATAGAGTACATACCACAACACCGGTGGACCAGCCGTAGAAGGGTAAACCCAAGCCTCACTAATGGCACCGCGGAACTGCCGCAAACCCTAAGGTTCAAAGGCTTTCACACGGTCATTATGTCGAGTTAGGGTTTCATTCTTCTAGAGGGTCCATAGAATAGCTTGCATGTATTTCCGAATACTTTAAACTTGGAATATGGGTTTCTGACATTCGATCGGCTCTATCGACTTTCAGCGTACCTGCGTGAAGTCGTCTCTAGCTGGAATCCATCTATCTGATGAGCTCGCATCGGGTTAAGCGAACGAACCACATGTCCTAGTCATTCATCCTCGGGTGACTAGCGACTTTCCATCATATCTCTAGGTACAACTCGTACTGCAATAGCTCCAACATCTGGGGCAATATCTCGTCGTTCGCAGCAACAACTGGCTCATTCATTTGCACGCTGAACAGTGCCTCAATCATCATGAATAAGCGATACATCAATGGTCATCACATTCTGGCTGGCCTCTATCAGTGGCTCAATCTTCTGCTGCAATTCTGCACGCCCGAGAAATCTCATAACAGCGATCCATCAAAGGCTCATGGCGCGAAATTACAATAACACGGCGCATCTATGCAAATCGTATGTCCCTGGAATTACGCCCTGGTCAGTCCTCATTCGTGACGAGCTCGTGCTGACCGCAACTCTAGCCGTAGCTCTCTGTGCCCGTACGACCGTGGTAATAAAACCATAACTGGTACTGATGAGGATAGATCATAGGAATGAATATAATACTATGCAAGGAAATGTACATCCTAAGGCTTCTTAAGCGGAGTAGCGTATCGTAAATATGCCACGGAACATACGTATGGTACGTCATTCTACTCAAGCTACCTACTCCATCAACCAAGGGCCATCCTACACTCCGAAGGTAAAACCTAACGCTCTGATACCAACTTTGTCACGACCCGAAAAGTACGGAACATGATCGGCACTTAAATTACGAAACGTCTCGAGGCGTACGTAATCTAAGTAAGCCAAAACCCAGAAATCCAAACTAAGTAAATCAGTAGAGTGAAGGAAAAACCAATTTAAATCAAGTAGTTTAGCAACATAAGCCGAATATGCATTTTAAAAAAATCACAAGTCTTTTCTAAAAATTTCGGCAGAGTTTCCTTTGTAAATACTGGCCCCGAACGGGGTACAACATGATAAATATATTCATCAATGATAAAAGGCATCCCCAAGCGGGAGCTAGCTCTTCGTCAATCGACGGATAAACCACACAGTGCAATATAATATACAACGCCGAAAGGCGAGGATCAAAACTCAAAATGAACTCAAAACAGCATGAAATCCATAATAATACAACGCGCGACTATAAGGTCGAAAAAATATACATCACTGGTCTCTAAGTAAATAAAATATACATGTCTGGTTGATGGAGTTTACTAGATACAACTGAATAACACATATACAATGGTGGTCCTGATGCAAAAGAACCCACCTACCAAAGCAATCACCCGGAAAGGGAGCAGTGTGCCAGCAAAGCCGTAATGAAACCTCAACGGCAAAACCTGCAAGAACTGTGGCACAACGGGGGTGAGTTACCAACTCGTGAGTAGAAAACATCTACGAGTAGAAAATCGCTTGCATGTCGCTATCCTAGGTCAATACGATCAATATATAAATATCCTCAATATAATAAAGTCTGAAGCATGAAAAGGTGGCAAAGGTAAACATCTATACCAAGTGTAATACCGAGTGCTCGTGCCAGTGCCTCAGGTAGTAACATATCATATGAATGAGGTATGAATGCATGAAAACAGAATACATGTAATTGAAGAAAACTGCTTTCATAACTTAGTGAGATTTCTGTATATTTAAAACGAGGTATCATCAATGAAATCAACATAAACAGTGTCTAGCATCGACACAAAACATAAATCCCAATATCTCAATATCTCAGGCTCCGGCTATCCGGACTGGCCTGTATCAACAAATCTCAATACCTCAATATCTTAAAATCTCAGTGTCTCAAATCTCACTATCTAGGGCTCTGTCAGTCCTGATCGGCCCCTATCATCAATCACACGACCACGAACGGTATCCTCTGGATATCCGACGCGCCTGGTAAAATCACCGGTAGGCAGTCTGCCCCTGCCGGGCTCATCGTCTACACCTCGATCTTCTTGCCCCGGGGCACCTTACCGGGTCCATTATGTACCCGCAGACGGTTCATCCAATTCCTCGAATCGGGTTTCAAAATCTATCTCATAACTGAGAAAACATCATGGTGGACGACTTATACATCACGAGAAAACCGCACTTTTCATTTTAAAAGGAGAGAGAGAGAGAAGTTTATATAAATTCTTGCGGTTTTCTCCCAAATCCAGAAAATCTCAAGAAAATCCGAAATCCAATCATCAATAGCACGTAAACAGTGAATATCGGCATAAAACTCCATAATACTGCATAACAGTGAATAATAATATGCATGCAGCAGCAAGCAATAACTGCAATGTCTAAACTAGCATATAAAGATGAGTACGCTAATACCATGTCGAACCATCAGTTAACAAGATATGTCAATGAGTGATATCCTCTAAAGTGTTCGTGACATGGCAATTACCGATGATGATGTGTGTGAGCCGGCAAGTAAGTGTATGTGGAACATACGCATCATCGGTAATGGTGCTGGTGTCCTGACAGCATGATTTCAATAATGGCATATGAAAACACAATATAAGCATGCGGTGCGATGAAACATCATGAATACATAGGAAGTGATGTGATAACAGCAACACTGAATATATTCCTACCCAATATCCGAGTCATGCAGTTTGGTATATAAACATACTCACGATTTCCCACTTTTGAAAAAAAGTATGACTCGAGCCCAGTCAAAAGGGTAAGGGAATCTGCCTAAGTCTGAGTCGATCTATACATACATACCTAGTAGTCGGTGATCTCGCCTCAACAATATCACGTACGATACAATAAATAATATGACATCCTCGAGTTAAGAGTGCGGATCTATTCTCATAACTATCTCTCGTATGTTAAATCTATCGTACGGCATCCCAAATCTGGGTACGGGTCAAATATCATATTTATTTCATTATTCATCTGATATCCACATTATCACAAATCATGAATAGGGGGTACTGATCTAAGTCTAGCACACTACTAATATCATCGACACTAACTGGCTTCTGATCTACAGCCTCATACAATCCGGTGTCATCCATACTTATCATCATATAGGAGTATACATCGCCCAAGCGATCCATTATAATATCTTAACATATCATATCTCATATTTTGATATATAACTCGTCAAGTATCATATTATATCATCAACATAGTATCGTCGTCCAACGACCCGCTATAGCATCATGACATATCTCGGTCGCGCACTAAATATCTCACGGCATTATGCCCGATCAGATCGACTCATTCCCAAATATCATATAACATTCTCGTCATCCAAGCATAGGAATACAAATATAAATATGTCCCCAATAGACACAAGGAAGTCAAAGTATGCGAGTATGTGTATGTGCATGTATGCAAATCTTTACCCTAGGGTTTCGGGACTAAGAAATCGACTAGAGTCCTTTCATCCATACTCGCTAACACTAACCCCTAACCTCCTAAAGCTTTCTTGCTAAGGCTCATATCATGTCCTAACATATAAAGGTATATATATCGTATCCCATCATATAATTCCTTACAACTTTGCGGGGGTGCTATACGCCATCCACCCGACTTCTCCCCGTAGATATAAATCTACTCACCTTGCTTCTTGTGTGCCGATGCCAATGTCGCCATCTTTATCTTCAACGTCTCGACATCACGTGGGGTACCTACACATATACACAATCGCAAATGCGCATTAAAATCACATCGGAAAACCAAAAACGGCACACGCTCGCTCATAGGTAAAAACCTATAGCCTCGCATGCAAACACGACCAATAACCCTAGTCGTTGACGTTCAAATGCCACACGACGAAAACGAAATATCAAATACCAAAATCCATATTAAAACAATGCGTCAACACAAGAAAATGATCCCAGATTTTACTCTAGGTAAAATCAGACAATTTTGCATATGCCAAGGGTCTAATTTACTGGAGATAAGGCCCTGAAACAAAAACGAACCACTTCCTCACTGCTCTGGCCGTAAATTGCGGCCATAATGATTTAATTTGCAGCCAGTGTTGATGGTTAGGGGCTAGGGATTTGGTGGTACACTCCAGGTTGCCTGCACATCACTTTGTGTTTGCTAAATAATTTTCAGAGGCTCCGGGTGTTGGCAGATTTCATAATACACTCACAGAATCCAAAATTCTTCCGATATCGGGTTTTCTAAGTCCTCTAAAATGGGTTCTAATCTCTGGTTTAGGTCTCCAATCAATCACCAGAGGGGTTGTGTATCCTCTACTAGCCTTAATTTCACCTTTGGGTTCAACTAAAACCCTAATCCTCAACTCAAGTTTTCAAACTTCCCAAAACCACACAATATCGGTTCTAATTTAACATGGATGTAAGAACAATGGAAATACTAGGCAAATGGTTAAGAGAATACCTCATTTGGCAACTCAAAAATTTTCTTGAGTTGCCCCCAAGTGTCCAAAATGCAAGCTTCTTGGTCCAAAGTGTAGCTTGTGAGCTTGTGCACAAAATTCATGATAGTGGGATGGGGTTTTAATGGGTTTATTATGATGATTTGAGGAGGTAGAGAGGCAAGGGGAGAGAGGAGGCAGCAGCAGCAGCAAGTGAGTGAGGAGAGGAGAGAAAATGGTGAAGAGTGAAATGGGAATGGGAGCTTGGTCCTTGGTTTGACCCCTTACCCTCTCACTCTCTCTCATGCCCATCCCTCCATTCTTTAATCATATTTCTTTTCTTTTCTTTTCTTTTCTTTTCTTCTCCTTGCAATAGTAAACCCAAAACAATAACCATACACCCAAAACATGTAGGAAAAATGTAACAAGTGTTAAAAAAAATGACATGTGCACAAAATACGCTTAAAGTCCGATTAGCGATTTTTAATCGCGATTAACACAAAATTAGTGTCAAATAAATCATAAACTCTCATAATTTGCTTAAATCACATAAAGTACCATCTTTTTAGTAATTTCAATAATTTTCCAAATTTTTTCCCAATTTATCGGTATTTAATTATACCGCCTTATGAAAATATTCAATATTTTATTATTCAATTATAAAAATTCCCAAAAAGAATATTTTATTTTTTCTGAAATGTTACACCTAACACGGCTTTACTGAGTCATGCAAACTGGTTTTGGTTGGGTACAGTCCCGAGCTATATAGAGGAAGTGAGTGGTTGTTGGGGATTCCTCTCTCCCAGTATAGGGAGTCAATATCGCACTGTGTTCGATTGGTCAGGATCATAAGACCTTGGTCAAGGCAGTTGGGATTTACTGATAGGTTATTCAGTAGTTTCCCGGATTAGTGTAACATTTCAGAAAATATAAAATATTATTTTTGGAATTTAATATTAAAATAATATATTTCCCGAAAACTGTCCGATTTGCGAAATTGGGGTTTTCGAAAAGGGAATAAATATATACCAATAATTGTGAAATAAATGGAAATTAAAATAATTTTTTCACTTAAAAATATATTTATTAGATTTGGCATTTTTAAAATTTATTATATGCAGTTTGGATAAAAACACGATTAGTGCACTGCTAATCGCGATTAAGCCAAATCCGTATTTCTACAGTTTTCATGGTTAGTGCACCATGACATGTTTTATTTGGTTACATGTTCATTTGTGTTGTTTTATGTTATGGTTTTATTATGGTGAGAAAAGGGGAAAAGAAAAGAGAATGATTGAGGAGAGAGAGGGGGGACATAATGATTAGAGTGAGCATGCTAGAAGAGAGAATGAGAGTGAGAAAGAGAGAGAGAGAGAGGGAGAGAGAGGGCTGCCCATTCTTTTTCCCCACCATTTTATTTTCTCCTCCTTCTTCATCCTCAAGCCCCTCATTCTACCCTCATGACCCATCTCCAACCTTTCATTAAAACCTTATACCCCCTTTACAAAAGATGATCACCTCCTCACCCTCTTCGCATTGGACCAAGCAAAGTAGGATTTTGACAACATTGAGAAGCTAGGGTTCTCTTGAGTTCATCCATGTGGTATAATCCTTTCTATTTAGTTAGTTTTAAGTTTCTTATGTTCTAGTTGGAGTTTAGAATGGGTTTAGCGGTGAGTTGTGAAGTTTGAAAAATTCTAGAGAAGGGTTTGGGAAATTGTGTGGAAGTGATGATGAGTAGTGGATGTTAACAAGACTTGGGTGGTGTTTTTACTGACCTAGAACAGAAAAATTGAACCCAAACACGAACTTAGAACTTCCGATATCGGTTAAATTTGACAGTTTGTGACAGTATTATGGAATCTGGTATCACCCGAGACCTTTGTAAAAGATGTTCCCTTGACCATGAGACGTGCAGGCAATCTTGAATCAGCCATAAAAACCTGAGCCCCTCCGCCCACTTTCTGGCCGCAATTTTAATCATTCTGGCCCAAATTGCGGCCAGAGCGGTGTGGATCTTGGTGAAATTTGTTCCGTGGAATTGTTATCCTATATCTAGAGAAATCCAATGTGCAAAATTCCTTAGTTTGGCCTATAGTGAAATTTGGGAAGGGTTTTCCTATGTTGCTGTTTTCGCGTTTTCCGTATTTTGAATGATAGGTGTTGATATTTGGATTTGTATTTGGTTTTTGGATGTTTGTACATCAACAACAAGGGTCGTTGATTGTTTTTGCATGCATAGGTCATAGGTTCTAATCTATGAGCGTGCCGTGTGCCGTATCGGTTTTCCGAACTCGATTTTAATATGATTTGCGATTGTGTTGATATTGTAGGTACCTTCGCGTGGATTCCGAGACGACAGAGCGTGGCGTCATCGACTTCGGCAAGTAAGGATCAAGGTGAGTAGATCTATATCTACAGGGGAAGTCGAGTGGATGGCGTATAGCACCCCCGCACACTTTGATGGAATCCGATTTATATATAGATTATGGTTAATGAAACCTTTAATAGAAAACTATAGATAGAGTAAAAACATAGTCAGAGAACCATATTAGAAACTAAGGATAGTTAGAAGTAATATGATACGACTAGTATGTGATGACGGGATTTGAGGATGATATTTGATGATATTGCCGTTTAGGGTACTATAAGACTAGATAGTCGACGTAGATGTGTCATCCGAACCATACCTATTTCCAAACTGAAGAATCGTATGCATCTTTTAAATAGATACCTTGAGGGATGTTACGGATTTTCAAACGATATCTTTTCCTTAAAAACACTGTAACCCTTACATTCAAAACTACGATTCGCACCTTTAAAAAACTGATTGTATGGTTCAGGTGTGTATGTTAGATTAGATACTTATGCTTATAGTAAAGGTAGAATGTATCTATAAACTTGACTTTATGTGAGATATAATTATGATGAAAGGAGAATACGATTTGACATGTGATATGATGATATGTTGGTATACGGATGCGAGTCGATTGAGGCGATTGATACCTTGCCAGTCCCCTGATACGGGATTGTTATGGATGTGACCTGGGACATAGGTATATAGATATATATAGAATGTAGTGAATCAAGTGTGTATGTCGTACGAGACGTTAGGTCCGTACTCCTCATTGTCGCATAGGTTGATAGGATCCCTGATTGCTTAATGCCGCCGTACGATGATTTTCCGTACGTGATGAGTTTGACTTGAGGCTTGATCCATACCCTTGACTAGAGGATGCCGTACGATGGATTATACCGTACATGATTTTGTGTGGCTAGATGTCGATTGATAGATTCACCGACTCGGTCATTATATATACGTATACCCGTCAGCATTTGCATATGATTTACCTTATGCTGCATTCATGTTATTCGCATTGCATTACTTATACCTGTGCTAGTACACCTGCACCATTATCGATGATGCGTATGTTACACATACACAGATTTGCCGACTCACACACTTCATCATCGATAATTGCTATGTCACTTACACCGTAGAATCGCTGCATCAGGATATGACTCATTGCATGCCATACTTGCGTACATACATATTGGACACCCATACTTGCGTACATACATATTGTAAACCCATACTTGCGTACATACACATATGCACCTTTATACGGATATGCTTACATTTCTGTCATATGTTGCATACATCATGCTTTATGATTTTTCGCATTGGGATATGCTGTTTTCATGAGATTTCTAGATTTAAGAACCGTGGCTATTTCAAAAGAAAGCATGTACTGTTTTAAAAACCCGGTTTCTCTTGATATGATATTTCAGTGCATCTACCATGCGTTTTATCGGTTCTGAGGCTGTTCCCGCCAAAAATTTCTGCGCAGAAGAGTCCAAGTTATCAAATGGCAGCGATACGCTTAAGGAAATGCGAACCAATACCTTCCGGCCTGTATTTTGATAAGTTCCCGAAGGAGGAACTATTAAATTCTGATGGTATTGGAAGCATCTCGAAAAACCTTTCGATTTGATATATTATGGGCCTCATAATTCATCCGGGATCAAAAGTTATGAGGCATCACGTGTCCACACGTGATGGACCTTTAAGAACCCGCTGGAGGAGTTAAAAGATATAATAAAAACTCAGAAAAGACTCCAATGGGGCATCACGTGCTCACGCGTGACCATGGGTCACATGCAGACACGTGATGGGCTTTTAAAGCCTCTAAAATAATGAATATAATTTAATTCTAAAAGTCAGAAGTTACCTCAATGAGGTATCACGTGACCCTTGGTCACGTGTGGACACGTGACCAAGGGTCACGTGTTGACACGTGATAGTTAAAACTGAAGCATAAATAAGCGGCCGTTCAAGAACTCAATTGGGGGTAACGTGCTCCCACGTGACCAAGGGTCACGTGTCAGCACGTGACTGGTTTCGAAAGCCTTACAGTTAATAAAATTAAATTATATAAGCTTCTAAATCTTTCCAAATGGAAAAGGATTATGGGGACCGTTGGATTAAAGATCTAAGGGTGATTAAATATCACCAATTTATGGAAAAATCCTAGACAAGGAAAGATCTCCCCAAATCTCACCGAAATAACAAACAGAATATCTTTTGGATTTAAAATCCAACGGTGAATAAAATTCACTGAATGATCTAAAGGATCATATTAATGATGAAAGTAAATCAAATCTCTTATGAAATCAAATCAAATCTTTCAATGAGAGATTTGCTAAACAAATTGATTCTCTTCCTTCTCCGATAAATAGGAACCAAGAAAAAAAGAGAATGGATCTACTTTTTTGGAGAGAAGAAACAGAGGGAGGAGAATTTAATTCTCAAGAGAAAAAAGAAAAGAGAGGAGAATTTAATTCTCTGCAAAAGAAAAAATCCTAGGTAAGAAAAGAGAGGCTTAAAAAGAGAATTTAATTCTCAAAAGAGTTTTACTCTTATATAAAGAAAAGAACATAGTTTTTTCTCTGGTTGAGGATCTACAAAGTGCACATCTCCCCATGAATTTAGAATTTAATTCTCATTGGGTTGAGATCCTGCCATGCAGATCTAAAACACAGAGGAAGAATTGAGTTTTGAGAATTTAATTCTCCCAAACTCACAGGAATTTAATTCCTCCTAAAATGAAACTAGGGTTTAACCCTAATCAAGAATTTAATTCTTTTACATATCTGGGAATTTAATTCCTTTGAAAAGAAATCAGGGTTTCATCCTAAATAAGAATTTAATTCTTTCACGATAGGAATTTAATTCCTCCAAAATCATAATTTGGATTTAACCCTACAAAGAATTCAATTCTTAAAAGATCTCTGTTCATGAAAAGAACTAGGGTCACGTGCCCCCACGTGACCCTTGAAAAGATCCCCTGCAAAGAACTTTGAAGCATCACCTCACGTGCTCCCATGTGACTCCCAAAACGCAGAAAGAAAAAGCAAAGGAAATGAAAGCTTTGGGCGCTCTCACGTGTTATCGCGTGACCCCTCAGCAAATGCTTTAACAATTGGCGCACAGATCCCCATCACGTGACAACACGTGATGCCTTAAAATAAAAACAAAAGTGTTTAACACTTATTCGCAGATTTGAGGATAAACCAAAAGGAGATCTGGCTCCACATTTAGGGCGCCCTCACGTGTCACCACGTGACCCCTAATGAGCATTCTAACAGACCAGAGCGGGGGCCTCCATCACATGCTCACACGTGATGGCCGTCAGAATTAAAAGAGTTAAACACTGATCTGCAGAATAAAATAAGGGAAATCAGGGCGCTCTCACGTGTCCACACATGACCCCTCTCTCCTTAATGTTTAACACTAATCTGAAGACTTTGTACCCAGTGTTTAACACTGATTTCCTTTAGTGTTTAACACTAATTTGAAATCTCTGATTACCAGTGTTTAACACTGATTTGCTTTAGTGTTTAACACTAATTTGAAAGCCCTGTCGCTAGTGTTTAACACTGGTTATCTTTTAGTGTTTAACACTAACTTGCTAATCTTATTCCCAGTGTTCAACACTGTTGGTCTTTAGTGTTTAACACTAGCTTTAGCCCAATTGGCTAAGTTTCTAGAGGCAAAGCCTCTCCTTCAATGGACCAACAGAAGGCCATTATTTCAAACATAATTGGACTTAGCCCAAACTGGCTATAAGTCCTCAAATCATCTTGAACTAAGCACATCTGCTCTTTCAACCAACTCATTGGTTCAAGGGTACATCTCTGAACTCCTCTGATATTTGTTGTTGTAATCCTTCAACGTCTTCAGAGAGGTGCGAGTCCCGACGACCACACATCAAGACGGACTGTGGGGTCCTTAAACCCACGGACTTATGCGTCCTTAAACTAAAATACGGACTGTGGGGTCTTTAAACCCACGGACTTATGCGTCCTTAAACTACCTATGGACCACCATGTCCCTAAACTGGAAATGGACCACCACGTCCCTAAACTGGAACATGGACCACTATGTCCTTAAACTGGCAATGGACCACTACGTCCTTAAACTGGAACATGGACCACTATGTCCCTAAACTGGCAATGGACCACTATGTCCCTAAACTGGAGATGGACCACTATGTTCCTAAACTGGAATAATAGAGCCCCAAATGCTCTTTTGTCGGATCTAAACGATCCCGTTTAAGTTGATCTTAGCCTTAAATATGGCTAACGTATCCTTAAACCCTCAAACAGACTTTAGTCCCAAATTGGACTACAGGTCTCCCAACCAACTTTGGTTCAAGGGTACATCTCAGAACTCCTCTGACATCTGTCGTTGTAATCCTTCAACGTCGTCAGAGAGGTGACGGGTCCCGACGGCCATACATTCAATGGACCACTATGTCCCTAACCTGGAACAATAGAGCCCAAACGCTCTTTTGTCGGATCTAAACGATCCCGTTAAGTTGATCTTAGTCTCAAACTAGACAAACGTATCCTTAACAAACGTTTAAGTTGATCTTAGCCTTAAACAGGGCTAACGTATCCTTAAACCAAAACCCCAAACCCAAATCTAAGAAAATACAGATTTGGGCTAATCTACGCCCTACGGGCGACGACATAACTTAATCTCCGTATACAATCCACGGGCAACCAAAAACAAAACAAACACCCACGACATGAAGTGACCATCTGGAGAAGGAGAAAGTGGTTACCGCGATGCGGTAGCGTAATTAACTGCAGGGGCTTACGCCTGCAGGGAAGAGCGTCCCCACAATCAAAAACCCCTCAAACGAGGAGGAATCTGACGAAGTCTGCTACATCGGCTGCATCCGTTTAAACCTTCGATACATGGTGCCATAAATCAACTTGGCATCTTCGGAGAGGTGGACGGATAGCACCAATTAGCATCTGCCCCGAATCTCAGGCAAGACGCCCATGTCTTGGCCGCCATTCGGATTCTGGCACGCCCGGTGGGACCTTTTCCACTTTCCACTCCACACTTCGTGTGTCGTGTTCGCGAACGAATCGCGGTTTACTGTGGTTGCCTGTGGATTCGAGGTACTAAGATTTGGTGTCTTGCTCCGTGCAGAAAACAGAAGATCATTGGCTTCGAACTGCACTGCCGGCAACTGCAACTCTCGCTCGTTCCTTGCTGGAGGAGTGACATATGTGAAAGGTTAGCCTAGCACCTCATGAAGGGTTTGGAAGCATCACATGTACCAAAGGTAGAGTCTTTAGGGTGCTAAGTTAACAATCATCGGATCGTGCCTAGAAAATTTGGGTTTCTAAAATTATCACATCAACATATGAAAAGAAAGCTAGGGTTTAGAGAGTACAACCTTTGTAGCTCCCTACGCTAGACTCCTCGGCTACTTAGGGTTTGAAAAAGCTCCGCTTGAACTCCTCGATGTCACCGATGATCCACCCGGAGTCCGCTTTGTCCAAGCTTGCAACTTTATCCGATCAAGTGAACGAAATCAAGCTAACACTCTAAACAAGTGGGCTAGACTTGTGTAGAATGGTGTTGTGGTTCTCTTTCTCACTTCAAAATCCAATCTTGATGAGTATATTGCTCACTACAAAGAACTAGAGAGCAAAATGAGAGAGGAAGAAGAAGATGATGGCAATATGAGAAGATGATAAGTTCAACTCAAAAAGAAAATAGAAAATATATCAATATATATTTTCCTCTTCTCATATCAAACCATGGTTAGGATATTATTGAACTTGAGTTAAAAACACAAAAGGGAAAGTAACCCATGGTCAAATGGTGGGTGAGAATGGTTAGGTCAAGAGAAGAGTGTAGAAACAAATCTATAATGACCATTTGCCTTTTTCCTTTTTGTTTTTAAATCAAATGCAATTTAATCCATAAATAAAACCATGGTGTGAGTCTTATATTGCCACCATTTTCATGTATGTACAACCATGAAGGATGTATGTATGTATGTATGTGTATATGTACATCCATATGTGCATGAGTCAATAAAGAAACTATACATGCATGCATACATCCAACATACTCAAGAACGGATTTCAAGTGAGAAGCTAATGGTTAAATGATAAATCAACACTTGATTTATCAATCCGGCCATATCACATATGACCCCTACCAAAAGCAAGCCGCCCGACCAATATACGGTATCCTATACGCGCATTTTAGTCGGGTCCATGCGCATATCGCATACGCACACTACAACGTTTTGCCTGGACTATGAAACTCCATTGTGGGACTCTGAGACTCGTCAATACGCCGGCAGTGGGTGATGATCATATCAAGCACCCCCAAGCCGCAAGCGGTCAGCTAAACGTAACGGCCACCCGGGTATTGAGCGATCAAAAGAGAACAAGCGAACCTGCTACAACTCCCGTCGAGCCGATCGGCAACACTTCCCGTACAGTCCGGTATCCTCGTCTGATATGTCGCATATCAAGTCTAGGGGTGGTAAACGTCAGACCCTAATAACCGATAAGTCGTGCCGATGTGAGGCTCATAACGGGTCGAGAAACTACTGGTAACACTTACCAGCAAATCTCTGAATCAGCCCTGGCCAGGGACTTCCCTGTTACGGCCAATCGAGCACAGCGCAACATCAACCCCCAATACCGGGAGAGACGAAACCCCTCCTATCGCTCATTGCCTCCATGTGACTCGGGACTGTACCCAAAAACCACCGTTTTGCACACCCTCATGGACGTGGTAAGGTGGAGATCAAAGCACAGTGGGAATCACACAAGACTCTATGACGATCTCGGGTCTACAGACTAACCTGCACAAGTGTCACCTGAGAACTGCCATCTGACGTGAGGTATAATACCAACTGGGAGTTCTCGGCGAGTCCGTCCAGTGTACCCAGTCTCCACTGAGCACCCATATACCATCTCTGATGTCAAACACCAATGGATATGGGATCATCCATCGCCCATCTCATGGGTCGAGAAGCGTATACGCTAGTCTATTCTGGTATATCGATGCCCCTTCTCGATACACCTACGACTAGGGACCATGAAGGATGTACTTATGGACTACCATGTCCCCACTAGTATGATCTGCATCATAGTCCAGGTAGTCAAGTACACATCCTAAGGGCTTTACCAACATGTAACTATAAGACAGTTTAAAGAGACTAGTATACATGTTAAGATAAAGTGCAACCAGATAGCATACTATCATATCGAGCAAGAAAGTCATCTCTATATATGTCCAAGCATCCAATATAATATACATCATGTGTACAATACTGGCCTCTAGGGCATACATACAACTAACATTATGGGCCCCAAGCGGCCTCCCTTTTCAAGATGCCAGTGGAGCAGGTAACTCAGGACACCACTGTATTATTCTACGGGACCATGCTCCCACCGTTGAGCTTCAATGCCACAATGACGTTGAAAGAAGCCCCAAAGAAGTCGGTCTTTGATCGGCTTACCACTGCCGCGACCCCTCTCAACGGGTCGCCTAGCTTCAATACCTCAGTTTTCAACAGACTGGGCCAGAACGTCTGCAAACCCGCGATACCCGAAGCTGCCATCCCAAAGCGGATAGCTATCCCGGCTCAAGCGGACGAAATCATTGGAAAGGCTCCTCCTTCCAAGAAGTCAGTTTTTACAAGGCTGGCCATTCCGGTTGCTGCTCCAGGCGAGGTCCTCAAAGCTGCTTCCCCTGCTCAGAGGTCTGTCTTTGACAGATTAAACATTGCTTCTCAACGAGCGTCAGTCTTCGATAGGCTAGCACCAATAACAGTCTCTCCTCAAAGCAGGGGGCATGAAGAAGCTTATCCAACAACGAAGGTGATCTCATCCGCACGACATGCTCGACGTCGTCACTGGCACCGAGTAAGAAAGGCTGGGGGCATCTCTCCGTCTGGACTTACTCCACCCGCTCCAACGGTGGAGACCGATGCTACTGTTCCAATCGGGAACAGCTTTGAATTGCTGAACACGGTGCGCAGAAACTCTCCTACCGCCGTACTAAAAAGATCCCCTCCCCCGGTGGGAAATGTTGCAGAAGCCAAGCCAGAACAGTCCTCTCAACGGCTATCCTCTGAAATTTACAAGGTCTGGCGTCAAGTCCAAGACTCCGCGATGGATCAAGACTATCTCCGCCGACAGAAAAAGATGAAAGTTCGGCAGGAGAAAGACTACTCTGTCAGACCAGAAAAAGCAACAGCTACTCGGGTACCCACTGCGACGGCTCCCTCAACGTCAATCACTCAAAAGAAAAGGAGGCCGCAAAAGGCCCCTGTGAACATGGCGAACCGTAAAAGCGCAGAGCACAAACACCCCAAGTCTGGGGGCATGGTGCTGCATACCGTTTATATGGCTTCCGGAAAGGAGGAAAGCCGTGCTTCGACGGGTCACCGACCGCTCACCCGATCCGTGACAAAAGCTCAAGAACAGCAACAATAGAAGCTTCAAGAGATGCTGACTACAATGGCCGCACTTACCGAGCCAAAAGAAAGCCCAGAGGCATCATCAGAGCAGCGTCACGAACAAAAAACTGATGCTGACTTCTTACGCAGAGTCATCGAAAAGAAGGAAAAAGAAGCCGCAGAGCAAGCGGATAACATAAAACAAATGGCGCTTCTCTTCCAAGATATGGTAGGGATGATGATCCAGCAAGATCCTCCTGCTGAAGATCCTCCGATTGTCCTTGAAGATGACAATGGAGAGACATCGAATCCTCCTCCGGCTCTTTCAGCAGCCAAGGAAGAAACCATTTCCAAGGCCGCACTGGATGACCATATAGCTCAGCAAATACGAGCTCACCAGGAAAATGAAGCGGCTGGGAAAATTGCTAGAACCGGACGACCCTACCCGGGATGGTATGACCAAATTAGTTACCCGCCGGGATATACGATCCCTAAGTTCCACGTATATAAGGGAACGGGAAATCCGCATCAGCACGTCGCTCAATTTAGAGCCATGTGCGGCAACACTGGAGGTGATGATAAATTGCTGCTCCGCCAGCTTGTTGGCAGCCTGTCGGAAACGGCATTTGAGTGGTACTCTGAACTCCCAAACGACTCTATCAAGACATTTACGGAGATGGAGCTGCTGTTTACACAGAGATTCGCGAGTTCTAGTGGACGCACCCCGATAACAACACTGATTAATGCCAGGATAAGGCCAGGCGAAACATGGGTCCAATACGCAACACGATGGCAGAACCTATGGTCGAAATGCGAACAACGCATAGAAGAGGCTCCTGCAGTAGGCATGTTTGTGGGTACCCTTGATCCGCAAGCGACCATCTCACAGTTCATGATGTTCTTCAAGCCGACCACCTTCCAGGCCTTGATTGACAAGCTGGCCCAAATGAACCAGATTGGCCATAGGCCTTCCTCTTTAAAGACGGAGCCTTGGAATGAAAAGGGCAAAGGGAAAGCAACCTTCGTCGCCAACGTTCAACAACAACCGAGCAACTTAAAGCCGGTTGTTCGCCAAAACAACGTGCGTCCACGCCCATCCCTCGAGGAGAGACTGGGACGTCCTTACTCATTTCCCCAGGATAAAACGAGAAGACTGTTCGAGTTGGCAGTGCGCAACAGACTCATCAATCTGCCGAGTCCAAAGTGTCCGTTGCAGCCAGGCGATGTCAACAATCCCAATTATTGTCCTTACCACCAAACGGTAAGTCACCCGATCGAGGATTGCTTCGTCTTTAAAGGATGGATCGAGGATCAGTATCTACAAGGCAAGTTTGCATTGTCCGAGAAGTGGAAAATAAACCCACCACAACCGCACACTCCAAAGAAGACGGACACACCGGGGGCAACTTGTTCTTTTATTGAAGAAGCTTCGTGAGAGGTCGTGTTGTCATCCAAAACCAAAAAGATGCTGAATGATCTCCAGACATGCCCGACGATCGGGTGGAAGAACTCGCTAGAACCCCAGATCGTCGAAGGGATGCTGAAGCCGCGCCCAACCCCAATGATCGATGGTGAGGGCCCCAGCACTCACACCCAGCCGTCAAAATATTCAAAGAAAAACAAGAAGAAATCCAAGAAGCCCGTGAAGCCCGGCGACAAGCGCACGGATTTGCAGAAACAGATTGACGTGCTGGAAGAGTATAACCAGAAGGCGCGGATTCCAATCACGGTCCAAGAGTTCCTCAGCCACGTCCTCGTGGGCGAAAATGACGGAGAAGACTCATCAGATGAATCTGAGGACTGCGTAGCAAGTTGTCATGTGATCTCTCACTCATTGATAGATGATAAAGAGGCTCCTTGCACCGAGAAACCAGGGGCGGGTCCTGAACCAGAACTTCTGTGGCCATCAGACGAGATGATTGATGCCTTCCTGAACGAAGCCCATCTTAAAAGCAAAGCTGATCGAGAGCGCGAGATGGCCATATTCGAGAAAGCCAAATGCCGACGACTAGATGAAAGGGTCGAAACACTCCCACCGGATCAAAGTACATCCGCCACAAATAAAAGCAGGTTCAAGATGAGGAAAAGATTCGCTAAAGCCATATCGATGGGAATGAAGATCCCCTCTTTCAGAAGAAATTCTCCCACCGATATATATCTTGATGAAGCGGACATGCATCTTAACTTCTGCTTATATCATCAGAAGATTGCACACCCTACTGAAGAATGCAATGCCTTTAAAAACTGGTGGCAGGGATACGTTGCTCACCGGCAGCACGTTAAACGATTGAAGCGTGAAGCTCGTCAGAAACAGAACACGACAAATGAGCATATGAAAACTGCCGGCAACGGTTACATGGTTGACGGCAGAAGATCGCAAGCTCTCACCTTCGGGAGCAATTCTGAAGAAGAAATGACTCTCAGCCCTCCCTTCAAAGAATCCACCTCAGGAAAAGAGGAAGAAAAGAAGAGCTGCGAGAACGTTCAGCTGCGCAATCGCACGCTACCCGAAAAGAATCTCGAACCCGCAAACAAGGGATCGAACAAAAGGGATAAGGGGAATGGAAAAGCGACTTTCGTCGCAACGCTCAACAACAGCCGAGTAACCCGAGACCGTTTTGTCGTCAAAATAACAAGCCGCGATACCTCAATGAGAAGTTGAAACGTCCTTACTCGTTTCCCAAAGATAAAACAAAGAGATTGTTCGAGCTAGCAGTGCGCAGCGGGCTCATCACTCTGCCAGATCCAAAACGTCCATTGCAGCCAGGTGACGTTAACAATCCTAACTATTGTCCCTACCACAGAGTAATGGGTCACCCACTCGAAAATTGCTACGTCTTCAAAAACTGGGTTGAAGACCAATACCAATAAGGCAAACTCGCGCTGTCCGAAAACTGGAAGGTGAGCCCGCCACAACCACATGCCTCGAGAAAGATGGATATGCCGGGGGCATCATGCTCATTCATAGGGAAAGCCCCATAGACCGAAAAGTCAGCAAACTAGATATTCGCCTCAAATACGGCGACGGTGGACCACTATGTCCTAAAACTGGCTGATGACCGAAACGTCGTTAAACTACTATCAACCCGCGGCGTCCTCAGGCTGGCGTGGTTAAAAAAAACAAAAACAAAAACAAAATATTAAACGGTATGTCCATAAGCAAAATGGGCACGGATGAAACCCGAAAGGGCTCCGTGAGTAAAAACAGCAGGGCTACCGGCGAGTGTTTGTGAAAACCCGAAAGGGCGCAACCTCGTTAGAAAAAAGAATAAAAAGAATAAAAAAAAGAGGAAAACGGTATGTCCATAAGCAAAATGGGCACGGATGAAAACCCGAAAGGGCTCCATGAGTAAAAACAGCTGGGCTACCGGCGAGTGTTTGTGAAAACCCGAAAGGGCACAAGCTCGTTAAAAGACACTTACAGGGTCCTCTCGACCTTGTAAGGAGAAATCACCCGCGTGAGATCCTTACGACTCACAAGGGAGCGAAACACTTAAGGATCCCCACGATTCTTAAGAAGAAATTACACTTGCGAGATCCTCACGACTCGTAAGGAGAACTCTCTTATGGGACCCTCACGGCTCATAAGATTTGAAAGTCTTAAGTTACAGAGACCTGAACCTGTTCTTAAGCAACCCCCACAACCTTCGATATTGCCCTACAAGTGGCTCAATACTGACCCTTGTATACAATCCACGGGCGCGAATAAACATTTCCCTAAAAAAGTCCCATCCGTGACTAGGGATATGTTCATAGGTGAACAACCCTTGTAAGTCCTCTCGACTTATATGGAGAAAACCCTTTTGTAAGATCCTTATGACTTACAAGAGAACATGCACTTAGGAATCCTCACGATTCCCAAGGAGAAAACACACCTACGAGATCCTCACGACTTGTAGAGAGAAATACCTTTGTGAGACCCTTACGGCTCATGAAGTCAAAAGCCTTAGTCGACAGCATCTTAACTCTGTTCGCTAAGCCACCTTTGTTCGACATCGACAGAGGCAAATGATGATTCGCTCCTGGAAATATCCCAGTGGTAGCGATGTTGATGCCTAAACCGGTATCAAATTCCGAGTCCTTTCATGGCAAATGATGATTCGCTCCTAGCAATATTCCAGTTGTAGCGATACTGATGCTGAGATTGGCACCAGATTCCAAGTTCTACACTCGCGATAAAAAAATCAGCGAGCCACACGTGCATACGAAATAGCCGAAATGATGGGGCAACTTGCAATAAAAAGCTTCAAGTAAAAATGTATGCATGCAAAATAGCCGAAATGATGGGGCAACTCGCAATAAAAAGCAGCGAGTAAAAATGAAATAAATAGCCGAAATGATTGGGCAACTCGCAATAAAAAGCAGCGAGTAAATATAAAATAAATAGCCGAAATGATTGGGCACCGCGAAAAATAGCCGAAATGATGGGGCAATCGCGACCTTCGCGATATAAAAGCTGAAATGATAGAGCATCGCGGAAAGAATAAAAAAAATGATGAAAGAATGAAACTTTTTGCCCTACAGGTGAGATCATATCGATCCCTGTATACAATCCAGGGTCACAAATAAAGAGGGAACCATACCTTCCCAACAGGCTCCGCCAGAAAGCGAAGCCAAATCTCGACGGTTCATAGACAACCCGGAGACAACCTCGACATCTGTCGCAATATCGCAGACATAATGTCAACAGACGAAGCAAAAGGAAGATCCCGAGCTTCAGGGTCTCGACGTCAACATCGACAACCTAGAGATCACCAACGGCGTTTCTCCTCACTCCAGCCAGATGCAGACGTGACGTCAACAATCGACCTCAGAGTCGCAACGAAACGGAACCATGGCAAAGTCCCTAGTTCCAAATCTCAATGGCCACATCTACAGCCTGGAGACTAACAACGGCGTGCCTCCTCATTCCAGCAGGACACAGATGTTACACCATCAAGCGAAGCGATGGCAAAATCCCAGCTTCACCTCAGCGTTCGTCTCGTTACAGCAGACGCAATGTCAACAACGGCGTTCCTTCGCAGTCCAGCAGGATGTAGATGCAACGTCAACCAAAGACCCCATGATCAATAAAGCGGAGTGACGGCAAAATCCCAGCTCCACCTCGACGTTCGTCTTGATACAGCAGACGAGATGTCACTACAGCGTCCTTCCTCCAACAGGATCCGGACACACCAAAGCAGATGAAGCAAAGGCCAAATTCCTAGCTTCAGGGTCTTAACGGCAACTCATATAAAGCCTGAAAAACAATCGGAGATCATCTCGCACCACATGGAGTGGTCACCACCTCGACGTTCGTCTCGATACAGCAGATGAAATGTCACCCCAGCGTTCTTCCCCCAGCAGGATTCGGATGCGCCAAAGCAAATGAAGCAAAGGCCAAATTCCTAGTTTCAGGGTCTTGACAGCAAGTCATATAAAGCCTGAAAGACAATCGGAGATCATCTTACACCAGCATAGAGTGATCACCACCTCGACGTCGTCTCGATACAGCAGACGAGATGTCCTTCCTCCAACAGGATTCTGACACACTAAAGCAAATGAAGTGAAGGCCAAGTTCCTAGCTTCAACGTCTTGACGGTAACTCATATAAAACCGGAAAGACAATCAGAGATCATCTCACACCAGCATAGAGTGATCACCACTTCGACGTTCGTCTTGATATAGCAGACGAGATGTCACTACAGCGTCCTTCTTCCAGCAAGATTCGGACACGCCAAAGCAAATGAAGCAAAGGCCAAATTCCTAGCTTCAGGGTCTTGACGGCAAGTCATATAAAGCCTGAAAGACCACCGGAGAACATCCCACATGGAGTGGTTACCACCTTGACGTTCGTCTCGATACAGCAGACGAGATGTCACCCCAGCGTTCTTCCTCCAGCAGGGTTCAGACGCGACACTCAAACAAACGGAGCCACGGCAAAATTCCCTGTTCTAAGCCTCGACGGTTCACTAACAACCGAGAGACAACCGCGACATTCGTCTCGATACAGCAGACGCAATGCCAACAAACGAAGCGAAGGCTAAATTCCTAGCTTCAAGGTCTTAATGAAAAGTCATATAAAGCCTGAAAGACCACCAGAGATCATCCCAGCGCGGAGTGGTCACCACCTCGACGATCGTCTCGATACAGCAGACGAGATGTCACCACAGCGTCCTTCCTCCAACAGGATCCGGACACGCCAAAGCAAACGAAGCGAAGGCCAAATTCCTAGCTTCATGCGTCTTAACGGAAAGTCATATAAAGCCTGAAAGACAATAGGAGATTATCTCGTACCAGTGCGGAGTGGTCACCACCTCGACGTTCGTCTCGATACAGCAGACGCAACATCACCAAAAGGAGCCAGGGCAAAATCCCTTGTTCCAAACCTCGACGGTTCAGCTGCAACCTAGAGACAACCATGACATTCGTCTCGATACAGAGGACGCGATGCCAGCGAATGAAGCGGAGGCCAAATTCCTAGCTTCATGCGTCTTAACGGCAAGTCATATAAAGCCTGAAAGACAATCGGAGATTATCTCGCACCAGTGCAGAGTGGTCACCACCTCGACGTTCGTCTCGTACAGCAGACGCAACATCACCAAAAGGAGCCACGGCAAAATCCCTAGTTCCAAACCTCGACGGTTCACCAGCAACCTAGAGACAACCATGACATTCGTCTCGATACAGAGGACGCAATGCCAGCGAACGAAGCGAAGGCCAAATTCCTAGCTTCATGCGTCTTAACGGCAAGTCATATAAAGCCTGAAAGACAATCGGAGATTATCTCGCACCAGTGCGGAGTGGTAACTACCTCGACGTTCGTCTCTATACAGCAGACGCAACATCACCAAAAGGAGTCACGGCAAAATCCCTAGTTCCAAACCTCGACGGTTCACCAGCAACCTAGAGACAACCACGACATTCGTCTCGATACAGAGGACGCGATGCCGGCAAACGAAGCAAAGGCCAAATTCCTAGCTTCAGGGTCTTTACCGCAAGTCATATAAAGCCTGAAAGACTATCGGAGATCATCCCACACCAGCGCGGAGTGGTTATGACTCATCGGGGCTCTCCAAAATGAGCCTAACCTCAAGTAAAAAAGCGGCATGGCAAATTCCTAACGCTTGCTCTTCCGACGGTCAAACTGCCAAGGAGGATTGCTTGAAGACGTCTTGTCCAGCCCCCGAATGGATCAGAGACACGGTAGTCGCAGGGCTACTCGAACAGCACGATTGCCTATCGAGGAATATATCAGCTCATGCGACGGTACGACGGCCAAAACCCTAAGTACTACAGACCCTAACGGACTTCTGTCGTAAAGAGCAGAGGTTAACTGTGACGTTAGGATATTCTTGCGAGATCTGCTCGATCCGTTTCGACTCGTGAGGAAATTGATGTCTTTGCGAGAACTTCTCGATTCGTCTCGACTCGTGAGATAAAGTCTTAGGCAGTAGGGATTAAAAAACCTGTTTCCTAAGCACTGGGACCCTGCAAGTCGGCCCAAAACGGTCTCTTGCATACTATCCACGGGTCACACTCTCGACAAGGAGGGAAACAACCGCTTACGGGTCCTCTCGACTCGTAAGAGGGAAAACTCTCTTATAGGATCCTTACGACTTATAAGAGAAAACACACTTAGGAATGCTCACGATTCCCAAGGAGAAAATACACCTACGAGATCCTCACGACTCGTAGGGAGAAAAGTCTTTATGAAACCCTCACGGCTCATAAAGTTGAAAAGTCTTAGGTGGCAGATCCTAACCCTGTCTCCTAAGCCATCACCGCCCTGCAAAGAGGTCAAGATGGACCATCTATGAGCCACACTCGCCAAAGCTACATGCCACTGAAATGGAAAAGCTACTCATGAGCATATAAACTACTTCACGCCAGAGTAAGATATAAAGAGATAGAAGGGTGCGGCTCATGGAGTTAAGGGTTTGGAACTATATCTCTTAAGAGTCGAGATTTGAGTCAATGATAAATGACGACGCTCGTGTCCGCTCGTTATCTTCTCAGATCAAGATTCTGAAAGTAATCTACCAACCCGAAACTGGTCATACGTTATGCATTACTTTGCACTACTTCACCCACATATATACTTACGTGGGCAAAGTAGTAGGGGGCATTTGTTCCCGCCAAAAATTTCTGCGTAGAAGAGTCCAAGGTATCAAATGGCAGCGATACGCTTGAGGAAATGCGAACCAATACCTTGCGGCCTGTATTTTGATAAGTTCCCGAATGAGGAACTATTAAATTCTGATGGTATTGGAAGCATTTCGAAAAACCCTTCGATTTGATATATTATGGGCCTCATAATTCATCCGGGATCAAAAGTTATGAGGCATCACGTGTCCACACGTGATGGACCTTTAAGAACCCGCTGGTGGAGTTAAAAGATATAATAAAAACTCAGAAAAGACCCCAATGGGGCATCACGTGCTCACACGTGACCATGGGTCACGTGCAGACACGTGATGGGCTTTTAAAGCCTCTAAAATAATGAATATAATTTAATTCTAAAAGTCAGAAGTTACCTCAATGAGGTATCACGTGCTCACACGTGACCAAGGGTCACGTGTTGACACGTGATAGTTAAAACTGAAGCATAAACAAGCGGCCGTTCAAGAACTCAATTGGGGGTCACGTGCTCCCACGTGACCAAGGGTCACGTGTCAGCACGTGACTGGTTTCGAAAGCCTTACAGTTAATAGAATTAAATTCTAAAAGCTTCTAAATCTTTCCAAATGGAAAAGGATTATGGGGACCGTTGGATTAAAGATCTAAGGGTGATTAAATATCACCAATTTATGGAAAAATCCTAGACAAGGAAAGATCTCCCCAATCTCACCGAAATAACAAACAGAATATCTTTTGGATTTAAAATCCAACGGTGAATAAAATTCACTGAATGATCTAAAGGATCATATTAATGATGAAAGTAAATCAAATCTCTCATGAAATCAAATCAAATCTTTCAATGAGAGATTTGCTAAACAAATTGATTCTCTTCCTTCTCCTATAAATAGGAACCAAGAAAAGAAGAGAATGGATCTACTTTTTTGGAGAGAAGAAACAGAGGGAGGAGAATTTAATTCTCAAAAGAAAAAAGAAAAGAGAGGAGAATTTAATTCTCTGCAAAAGAAAAAACCCTAGGTAAGAAAAGAGAGGCTTAAAAAGAGAATTTAATTCTCAAAAGAGTCTAACTCTTATATAAAGAAAAGAACTTAGTTCTTCTCTGGTTGAGGATCTGCAAAGTGCACATATCCCCATGAATTGAGAATTTAATTCTCATTGGGTTGAGATCCTGCCATGCAGATCTAAAACACAGAGGAGGAATTGAGTTTTGAGAATTTAATTCTCCCAAACTCACAGGAATTTTATTCCTCCTAAAATGAAACTAGGGTTTAACCCTAATCAAGAATTTAATTCTTTTACATATCTGGGAATTTAATTCCTTTGAAAAGAAATCAGGGTTTCATCCTAAATAAGAATTTAATTCTTTCACGATAGGAATTTAATTCCTCCAAAATCATAATTAGGATTTAACCCTACGAAGAATTCAATTCTTAAAAGATCTCTGTTCATGAAAAGAACTAGGGTCACGTGCCCCCACGTGACCCTTGAAAAGATCCCCTGCCAAGAACTTTGAAGCATCACCTCACGTGCTCCCACGTGACTCCCAAAACGCAGAAAGAAAAAGCAAAGGAAATGAAAACTTTGGGCGCTCTCACGTGTTATCACGTGACCCCTCAGCAAATGCTTTAACAATTGGCGCACAGATCCCCATCACGTGCCAACACGTGATGCTCTAAAATAAAAACAAATGTGTTTTAACACTTATTCGCAGATTTGAGGATAAAACAAAAGGAGATCTGGCTCCACATTTAGGGCGCCCTCACGTGTCACCACGTGACCCCTAATGAGCATTCTAACAGACCAGAGCGGGGGCCTCCATCACATGCTCACACGTGATGGCCGTCAGAATTAAAAGAGTTAAACACTGATCTGCAGAATAAAATAAGGGAAATCATGACGCTCTTACGTATCCACACGTGACCCCTCTCTCCTTAGTGTTTAACACTAATCTGAAGACTTTGTTCCCAGTGTTTAACACTGATTTGCTTTAGTGTTTAACTCTAATTTGAAATCTCTGATTACCAGTGTTTAACACTGATTTGCTTTAGTGTTTAACACTAATTTGAAAGCCCTGTTGCTAGTGTTTAACACTGGTTTTCTTTTAGTGTTTAACACTAACTTGCTAATCTTATTCCCAGTGTTCAACACTGTTGGTCTTTAGTGTTTAACACTAGCTTTAGCCCAATTGGCTAAGTTTCTAGAGCCAAAGCCTCTCCTTCAATGGACCAACAGAAGGCCAATATTTCAAACATATTTGGACTTAGCCCAAACTGGCCATAAGTCCTCAAATCATCTTATACTGAGCACATCTTCTCTTTCAACCAACTCATTGGTTCAAGGGTACGTCTCTGAACTCCTCTGATATTTGTCGTTGTAATCCTTCAACGTCTTCAGAGAGGTGCGGGTCCCGACGACCACACATCAAGACGGACTGTGGGGTCCTTAAACCCACGGACTTATGCGTCCTTAAACTAAAATACGGACTGTGGGGTTTTTAAACCCACGGACTTATGCGTCCTTAAACTACCTATGGACCACCACGTCCCTAAACTGGAAATGGACCACCACGTCCCTAAACTGGAACATGGACCACTATGTCCTTAAACTGGCAATGGACCACCACGTCCCTAAACTGGAACATGGACTACTATGTCCCTAAACTGGCAATGGACCACTATGTCCCTAAACTGGAGATGGACCATTATGTCCCTAAACTGGAATAATAGAGCCCCAAATGCTCCTTTGTCGGATCTAAACGATCCCGTTTAAGTTGATCTTAGCCTTAAATATGGCTAACATATCCTTAAACCCTCAAACAGACTTTAGTCCCAAATTGGACTACAGGTCTCCCAACCAACTTTGGTTCAAGGGTACATATTAGAACTCCTCTGACATCTGTCGTTGTAATCCTTCAACGTCGTCAGAGAGGTGACGGGTCCCGACGGCCATACATTCAATGGACCACTATGTCCCTAAACTGGAACAATAGAGCCCAAACGCTCTTTTGTCGGATCTAAACGATCCCGTTAAATTGATCTTAGTCTCAAACTAGACTAACGTATCCTTAACAAACGTTTAAGTTGATCTTAGCCTTAAACAGGGCTAACATATCCTTAAACCAAAACCCCAAACCCAAATCTAAGAAAATACGGATTTGGACTAATCTACGCCCTACGGGCGACGACATAACTTAGTCTCCGTATACAATCCACGGGCAACCGAAAACAAAACAAACACCCACGACATGAAGTGACCATCTGGAGAAGGAGAAAGCGGTTACCGCGATGCGGTAGCGTAATTAACTGCAGGGGCTTACGCCTGCAGGGAAGAGCGTCCCCATAATCAAAAACCCCTCAAACGAGGGGGAATCTGACGAAGTCTGCTATATCGGCCGCATCCGTTTAAACCTTCGATACATGGTGCCATAAATCAACTTGGCATCTTCGGAGAGGTGGACGGATAGCACCAATTAGCATCTGCCCCGAATCTCAGGCAAGACGCCCATGTCTTGGCCGCCATTCGGAGGGTAACAAAGACGTGTGCTTGAAACCGGATTCGAGGAGTTGGATGATCCGTTTCCGGGTTCATGGTGGACCCGGTATGGTTCCCCGCGGCGAGAATGTTTTTCGTGAAGTAGACGATGAGCCTAGCAGGGTGGAGAGTACCTACCGGTGATTGGTTGGACCTGGCGGTTATCTGGAGGATACCGACCGGAGTCGAGAGATGGATATGGGCGAACTCGTCTGCCGGAGCCCGCGGGCCGATCTTGTAGACGGATCCCGAGATATATGAGGATTTACGTGTCGATGCAGGACACGAGTTTCATGATATTTTCGAGTGTCGAGGTTGGACACTCCAGTTCCATGATTTTGATGTGTCGCGAGGGACACACGTTGATTTATATCCTCATATTTTCAGGCATATGTTTTTATGATATTTACAAGCATGATATTGTTGTGTCATTGGTTGACACGTGGACGAAATCCACATGCACATAGACATTGATTATATTGTTAGATTATATCCGCATACATATTTGTATTGATTACATTGTTGGCACATATACCAATATTGTCACCCTAGATATCATAGTATTACCTTTATGATATAGTTGACCTAGGAGTCGTTGTTTATTCGATTTCTACTTGTCGATATTTTTCTACTCACGAGTTGACAACTCACCCCCGTTGTGCCACAGTTCTTGCAGGTTGACTGTATGGATCAGTAGCGACATCGCTGGCACACAGTTGCTTTTGGGTGGTTCACTTGGTAGGTGGGACATTTGTATCGTACCCACTCTTGTATTATATTTCATATTGTATCTAGTCAATTCCATCAATCAAACTAGTACTTGTGTAAGTAATGATGCTTAATGAGACTTGTGGTTGCGAGACTTATAGCGATGGGTTTTCCGCTACTTGTGGTTTTGATGTCTTGCTTATTTCTTTATCTTTTGTTGTGATCTTCGCAGTTGGGTGTCGTATACTTATATTTATACTTTGCGTGGTTGTGGATCCGCCGTTTGGCGATGAGCTAGCTCCCACTTGGGGATGCCTTTATATTATCTTGTATTGTGGTTTTGGATCAAAATGTACAAAGGAGGTGCTGCCCAAATTTTTAAAAGACGAAACATATTTTCAAACTAGTAAATTTCACTTGCATCATTCATGTTCCTTTTCTATGAATTTATGAAAACTTGATTTCATTATGCATTTATTTCAAAACTCACCTCCTTGATTTTTCTTAAAAAGGGTTTAGATTTCTGGGTTTCGGCTTACTTAAATTACGTGACGCCTTTAGACGTGGCGTGATTTAAGTGCCGGTCATGAGCTAATATTTCGGGTCGTGACAAAGTTGGTATCAGAGCGCTAGGTTTAACCTTGGTTCGAGTCTATATTTGACTATGCGGAGTCTAGGACGGGTATGTATTTCGGAACCTAGGCTTGACCTTACGAAACATAGACTTGAACATGGGGGTATTAGACCCGAACTTTCATTTCATAGGTTGACCCTGATTGATGGAGTAGGTAGCTTGAGTAGAGTGACGTACCGTACGTATGTTCCGCGACATATTTACGATACGATACTCCACTTAAGAAACCTTAGGATGTACATATTTTTGAGACTTATGATTCCCTTCATACCCATGATTATACATCCATTTGAGATCCTTGATTCTATTTGTTCCATGATCATACTCTCATTGATGTTGTTCCTTCTTATGATCACGTATCCATTCTGGATCTGTCGCTTCCTTTCATGCCTTTGATCTGTTTTCATCGATACTCGATTGAGGTTCCGGTCACCATGGTTTAAGCGCAGATGGAGCTATTGCTAGTGTTGCGGTCAGGGCAAGCTCGTCATGGACGAGGACTGAACATTGTGTTTCTGGCGACATGGGAACATCTCGATGTAGTGGTTATGTTGTGACCTCTTGTTGAGGCGAGTGTTTGGTTTTTTCCCGGATGATCGGGCTATTGATAGGGGCTGCCAGTTGCGAGAGGACTGTTGATGTACAGCCTACCTCAGAGATTGTGATGTCGCCTACCGTGCATAGAGATGACCCAGCTATTGCTGAGATTGATAGGATGTCGCTTCCAGAGCTTACGAGCTGAGATCGCCGGAGCTTCCAGGCAGAAATGCAACAGATGATAGCTAGTCTACCCCGAGTTGAGAGACGAAGGTGATTCGTCAGATTGATGCGCCGACGTAGGCCCAGTTGAGTTGAAGATTTCCAGTGTGGAGAGTCTTACTCAGATCTAGAGCAGACCGATCCAGAGATGACCGTTGGTGTATCGTCTTTCCTGGAAGATTGAGGCATTGTGTAGCATGCGGTGAAGGGTATTCACTTGTTGTATAGGCGAAGTTAAAAAGTTCGAACGAATGTCAGAAACCCATTTTTCCAAGTTTAAAGTATTCGGAAGAACATGCAAGTAATTCTGTTGACCCTCTAGAAGAATGAAACCCTAACTCGACATGATGGCCATGGAACCGCTTTTGAACCTTAGGGTTTGCGGCAATTTAGTGGTGCCATCAGTGAGGCTTGGGTTTGCCCTTCTACGATTGGTCCATAGGTACTGTGGCATGTACTGGACATTATTAGACTGTGCTCAGGTGTTGAGCTTTCGGGGAATTATGGGAATTTGATGAATCGATCGAAATGTTTAACGTCGTTCGGATATCATGTGATAAGAGATCAGCAAGCTGACCAGCTTTGGATAGAGGACCTCACCCAGATGCGTTGTGAGTTGATCGAGAACGAACGAGTATTGAGTATTCCTACAATGGTTGGGACGAGTTCCCGAGGACGTATTCGGCCAGATATCTTCTACAGAGCAATAAAGATACAGAGTACGCGATTTCGAGTCCGTGTGAGAGACTCCGGATTGACCGTGGCCGAGAGCAGTTGCAGTGTGCAGATAGCATTACGTGACGTCAAAGTGGACGATGATACGGACGAGTGGAACCAGAGGTTCGCGCGAGATGCTGGCGAGCAGTTGTTACTCCCCGTTGATGCCAGAGGATTTGATACGCATACAGAGGCGTTGGGATACGGCCAGTTCCCGAGGAAATGTTATGCTGAAGATGCAGATGTCCAGAAAAATAAGAAAAGGTTATGCAAGAGTACCAGCCTCCGTATAGTTCGGCATATGCGAGATCGGAAGAGACCTTGAGCGAGTTCCTTCCAGGACACTGCTGCGATAGGATTTGCACCCAGGATCAGTTGTATCACGTGTATTCAGAGGGACAGAGGCCGACGCTAGTGACATGCTGCTTTACGAGTGGTCATACCAATTGGCCATGAGGTGACCAGAGAAGTGCCAGAGTGGAATCGTTTCCGTTAGCACACCCGACCAGGCCGACGAGCCGATGGATTGCGAGATTGGTGAATCCACAGAGAAATGAAGACCCAGAGACAAAAGACGCCTGACTGTGAGCAGGAGGCGAGCGGATGTTCTTGCTCTGCCAGTTTTGGGCGCACCGATATTTTTCGATATTGTAGGAGGTGTACCTCAATGTCATTTGTTGCGATTTGCGTTTGTGATCCAAGTATCACGCTTATATCGCTTGGATTTGAGTTTTGATGATTGTGTTTCATGATATTGGTTTTCGTGCACCATGGCTGCACCTACTAGGTATTTTCCTTTTTTTGCATATTTATTGTACTTGATATTGATTTTGTGCATGTGGTATGCACTCGATTTGATTTTTGCACTCGGTATAGCTTACATGTGCTTGCAGTGCATTGATACATGTTTTGTGCACGCAATTGCACGCGTTTATGATTTTATACACCCTGGTACACTCGGTGTTGCTTTTATGCGCATTTGAGTTATGGATTTGTATTCCGTGCACTGAATGCACTGTATTCGTATTTTGTACACTGGATGCACTGTATTTGTATTTCGTGGACTGGATGCACTGTATTCGTATTTCGTGCACTGGATGCACTGTATTCGTATTTGGTGACTGGATGCACTGTATTCGTATTTCGTGCACTGGATGCACCAGATTTGCACTTCGTGCATTTGTTGCACTAGATTTTCATTTCGTGCAATTTTCGCACCAGATTTATATTTTTGTGCATTTGCTGCACCAGATTCGTATTTCGTACATTAGTTGCACTAGATTTTCATTTCTTGCATTTGTTGCACCGGACGGGTATTTATGTATTTGTCGCACTGGATTTATACTCCGTACCTTGATTACACCCGATTTATGTCTTTGAGGATTTGTGTTACCAGATTTGTGTTTTCGTGCGCGTTGGCACTTCCAGTTTGTTTTCGTGCATGCTACTGCACTATATGCTTTTACGTACCTGACGCGCTTTGGTTGGATTTTTGCGCATAATAGGCGCTTGATTTTGGAATTTTGTGAGCATCGGATGCACTTGAGTGAGATTTTACTCGTGCTTGTTGGATGCACTTGATTTAGATTTCTTTCGTGCATGATGGATGCACTTGATTTGGATTTTCGCTCATGTGGGCGCATGATATGAGATGTGGTTTTGTGCACACCGGATGCACTCGTTTGGGATTTTCATTCGTGCATATTAGTTGTACCGGATGCACTCTAGATGCACTTGATATTGTTGTCGTGCACACCCGTTGCACTGGACAGATGCTTTCGTACACACCCGTGGCACTGAGTTTTGCTTTTGTGCATATTGTGGCATTTGTATTTTGATTTGATTTCCGTGCGCACCAGACGCACGTGATTATTGGATACTCCTGTTGAGGTTGATTTTGTTTTTGAGCACTTTGTTTTCATGTTGGGCACTATATTGTGTAGTAGCTAAACAGGACTGATATGAGGACAGTACCTGAGTATTTTGCATGCATTAAAAGTTTACCAAGAGATTTTTTGAAACAGAGCTATAGTTTCACTATTTCCTACGTGTCTGTGAGCGACACGAACGTTTATAAAGGAAAACCTTTTGGAATATTTTGAAACGACGGATCGTTTATTTAGCAAAACATATATGAATATATATTATTATTTTACAATGAGTGTCTCTCACTTATGCCGTGAGTTACGCATTCACGCGGCGATTTAGAAAAGATTTTTGCATGAGTTTTATTTAGTTCTTGAATGTTTTCCAAAGATGCGTACTATACACGTATTATAGTATTTGACTAGTGTATATTGGATTTCAGTAGTGGATTTCATGATCTGTATCTCTATTGTAACTCCAAGTATATGCGTGCAAATCCGATAATTTGCGTGACGCTAGACGGATTTCGATTTCGAGTTTCGTATTCGTTTTCAGGAGCACGCGATGCACTGTAGTATTTCTATATCTTCCGTGATTTCGGAGCCCCGTTGTTTTGAGCTGACTATTGAAATGTTTTAGTATTTGGGGGTTTAAATTTAAATTCGGGGACCGAATTTCTTTAAGGGGGGAAGACTCTAACATTTCAGAAAATATAAAATATTATATTTGGATTTTAATATTAAAATAATATGTTTCCCGAAAACTGCCCGATTTGCGAAATTGGGGTTTTCGAAAAGGGAATAAATATATACCAATAATTGTGAAATAAATGGAAATTAAAATGATTTATTCATTTAAAAATATATTTATTGGATTTGGCATTTTTAAAATTTATTATATGCAGTTTGGATAAAACCCGATTAGTGCACTGCTAATCGCGATTAAGACAAATCCGTGTTTCTACAGTTTTCATGGTTAGTGCACCATGACATATTTTATTTGGTTAAAAGTTCATTTGTGTTGTTTATGTTATGGTTTTATTATGGTGAGAAAAGGGTAAAAGAAAAGTGAAATGATTGAGGAGAGAGAGAGGGGGGACATAATGATGAGAGTGAGCATGCTAGGAGTGAGAATGAGAGCGAGAAAGAGAGAGAGAGAGGGAAAGAGAGAGGGCTGCCAATTCTTTTTCCCCACCATTTTATTTTTTCTCCTTCTTCATCCTCAAGCCCCTCATTTTACCCTCATGACCCATCTTCAACCTTTCATCAAAACCCTATACCCCTTCACAAAAGTTGATCACCTCCTAACCCTCTTCGCATTGGACCAAGGAAAGTGGGATTTTGACAACATTGAGAATCTAGGGTTCTCTTAAGTTCATCCATGAGGTATAATCCTTTCCATTTAGTTAGTTTTAAGTTTCTTTTGTTCTAGTTGTAGTTTAGAATGGGTTTAGTGGTGAATTATGAAGTTTGAAAATTCTAGAGAAGGGTTTGGAAAATTGTGTGGAAGTGATGATGAGTAATGGCTGTTAACAAGACTTGGGTGGTGTTTTAACTAACCTAGAACAGAAAAATTGAACCCAAACATGAACTTAGAACTTCCGACATTGGTTAAATTTGACAGTTTGTGATAGCATTATGGAATCTGGTATCACCCGAGACCTTTGTAAAAGAAGTTCCCTTGACCATGAGACGTGCAGGCAACCTTGAATCGAGCATGAGACGTGCAGGCAACCTTGAATCAACCATAGAAACCTGAGCCCCTACCCCCACTTTCTGGCCGCAATTTTAATCATTCTGGCCGCAAATTGCGGCCAGAGCAGTGTGGATCTTTGTGAAATTTGTTCTTTGGTATTGTTATCCTATATCCAGAGCAATCCAATGTGCAAAATTCCTTAGTTTGCCCTATAGTGAAATCTGGGAAGGGTTTTCATATGTTGCTGTTTTCGCGTTTTCCGTATTTTGAATGATAAGTGTTGATATTTGGATTTGTATTTAGTTGTTGGATGTTTGTGCAGCAACAACAAGGGTCGTTGATTGTTTTTGCACGCATAGGCCATAGGTTCTAACCTATGAGCGTGCCGTGTGCCGTATCGGTTTTCCGAACTCGATTTTAATAAGATTTACGATTGTGTTGATATTGTAGGTACCTTAGCTTGGATTCCGAGGCGATGGAGTGTGGCGTCATCGACTTCGGCAAGTAAGGATCAAGGTGAGTAGATCTATCTATGGGGGAAGTCGGGTGCATGGCGTATAGCACCCCCGCACACTTTGATGGAAACCGATTTATATATAGATTATGTTTAATGAAACCTTTAATAGAAAACTATAGATAGAGTAAAAAGGTAGTTAGAGAACCATATTAGAAAGTAAGGATAGTTAGAAGTAATATGATACGACTGGTATGTGATGACGAGATTTGAGGATGATATTTGATGATATTGCCGTTTATGATACAATAAGACTAGATAGTCGACGTAGACGTGTCATCCGAACCATACCTATTTTCAAACTGAAGAATCGTATGCATCTTTTAAACAGATACCTTGAGGGATGTTACGGATTTTCAAACGATATCTTTTCCTTAGAAACACCGTAACCCCTATTTTCAAAACTACGATTCGCACCTTTAAAAAACTGATTGTATGGTTCGGGTGTGTATGTGAGATTAGATACTTATGCTTATAGTAAAGGTAGAATGTATATGTAAACTGGACTTTATGTGAGATATAATTATGATGAAAGGAGAATACGATTTGACATGTGATATGATGATATATTGGTGTACGAATGCGAGTCGATTGAGGCGATTGATACCTTGCCGGTCCCCTGATACGAGATTGTTATGGACGTGACCTGGGACATAGGTATATAGATATATATAGAATGTAGTGAATCAAGTGTGTATGTCGTACGAGACGTTAGGTCCGTACTCCTCATTGTCTCATAGGTTGATAGGATCCCTGATAGCTTAATGCCGCCGTACGATGCTTTTCCATACGTGATGAGTTTGACTTGAGGTTTGATCCATACCCTTGACTAGAGGATGCCGTATGATGGATTATACCATACGTGATGTTGTGTGGCTAGATGTCGATTGATAGATTCACCGACTCGGTCATGATAGATACGTATACCCGTCAGCATTTGCATATGATTTACCTTATGCTGCATTCATGTTATTCGCATTACATTACTTATACCTGTGCTAATACACCTGCACCATTATCGATGATGCGTATGTTACACGTACACAGATTTTCCGACTCACACACTTCATCATCAATAATTGCTATGTCACTTACACAGTAGAATCGCTGCATCAGGATATGACTCCTTGCATGCCATATTTGCGTATATATATATTGTACACCCATACTTGCGTACATACATATTGCACACCCATACTTCCGTACATAGATATTGTACACCCATACTTGCGTACATACACATATTCACCTTTATACAGATATGCTTACATTTCTGTCATATGTCGCATACATCATGCTTTATGATTTTTCGCATTGGGATATGTTGTTTTCATGAGATTTCTGGATTTGAGAACCGTGGCTATTTCAAAAGAAAGCATGTACTATTTTAAAAACCTGGTTTCTCTTGATATGATATTTCAGTGCGTCCACCATGCGTTTTCTCGGTTTTGAGACGTGTGCTTGAAACCCAGTTCGAGGAGTTGGATGATCCGTTTGCGGGTTCATGGTGGACTCGGTATGGTTCCCCGGGGCGAGAATGTTTTTCGTGGAGTAGACGATGAGCCTAGCAGGGTAGCGAGTACCTACCGGTGATTGGTTGGACCTGGCGGTTATCCGGAGGATACCGACTGGAGTCGAGAGATGGATATGGGCTGACTAGTCTGGCAGAGCCCACGGGCCGATCCCGCAGGCAGAGCCTGAGATATATGAGGATTTACGTGTCGATGCTGGACACGGGTTTCATGATGTTTTCGAGTGTCGAGATTGGACACTCCAGTTCCATGATTTTGATGTGTCGCGAGAGACACACGTTGATTTATATCCTCATATTTTCATGCATATGTTTTTATGATATTTACATGCATGATATTTTTGTGTCATTGGTTGACACGTGGACGAGATCCACATGCACATAGAGATTGATTATATTGTTGGATTATATCCGGATACATATAGGTATTGATTACATTGTTGGCACATATACCGATACGGTGACCCTAGATATCATAGTATTACCTTTATAATATATTTGACCTAGGAGTCGTTGTTTATTCGATTTCTACTTATCGATGTTTTTCTACTCACGAGTTGGTAACTCACCCCCGTTGTGCCACAGTTCTTGCAAGTTGACCGCATGGATCAGTAGCGGCATCGCTGGCACACAGTTGCTTTTGGGTGCTTCGCTTGGTAGGTGGGACATTTGTATCGTACCCACTCTTGTATTATATTTCATATTGTATCTAGTCAACTCTATCAATCAAACTAGTATTTGTGTAAGTAATGAGGCTTAGTGAGACTTGTGGTTGCGAGACTAAGAGCGAGGGGTTTTCCGCTACTTGTGGTTTTGATGTCTTGCTTATTTCTTTATCTTTTGTTGTGATTTTCACCGTTGGGCATCGTATACTTATATTTATACTTTGCATGGTTGTGGATCCGCCGTTTGGCGAAGAGCTAGCTCCCGCTTGGGGATGCCTTTATATCATCTTGTATTGTGGTTTTGGATAAAAATATACAAAGGAGGTGCTGCCCAAATTTTTAAAAGACGAAACATGTTTTCAAAGTAGTAAATTTCACTTGCATCATTCATGTTCCTTTTCTATGCATTTAAGAAAACTTGATTTCATTATACCTTTATTTCAAAACTTCACATCCTTGATTTTTCTTAAAAAGGGTTTAGATTTCTGGGTTTCGGCTTACTTGAATTACGTGACGCCTTTAGACCTGGCGTGATTTAAGTGCCGGTCACGAGCTAATATTTCGGGTCGTGGCAATTGGTCATGAGCCGCATCAGCATGAATTATCGGGTTATTAGGGTTTGATGTTTACCACCCCCTAGATCCGGTATGCGATACTCTCAGACGAAGAGACCGGACTACACGGAGATTGTCACGGATAGGCTCAGTAGGGATCCGGATGAGTTTGCTTGTCGGCCTTATTTTTCGACAGGTACCCAGGTAGCCGTTATGTACAGGTAGTACCGCTGACGTGCTTGTGGTTGTGGATTTATCCTGTAACTCACTGCCGGCATGCTGTCGAGTCTTTAGAGTCCCACACAGAGAGTTTCCCTGGTTCTGGTGAAATGATGTAGTAACCGTATTGGATATGTGCAGGGTTCCGATTGATTCATGATACTATGTACCCGGACTTTCGATCGGACAGTTGATAATACTAGCCGGCTAGGGTTTTGAGCCGGATTATTAAATCGGGTATTGATTTAATAATTTACATATATATATTTTGATATGTATATTCTAGTATTATGTTCTTTATATTATTCTATCTCTTTGGGTATTCAAGTTTTTATGCGAATGCAGGTATGTATATACAGTAAACTGTAATCCATATTTTATATGGAAAACATTCTAGAAGGTAGACACCCCATTCTTGATTTTTTTTATTTATTCATAAATGGAAAATGAGGTGTAAAGTGATGTGAGGAGTGTATGGTGAGAGCCATGCTTAAATAGCGTTGACAAATGAATTTTCAATTCATTTGCTCACTATTGAAGCATGGTTGCTTTATTATATTGTAAAAATCATTTTACAAAACCATCATGAGGATTTTCTCTCACTTGCATGCTTCAATTTATTTTGAGCTCACTATTTGCTTCACTCTCCTCTCTTCTCTTGAGCTTCTCCACCTTCATCATCTACCTCCTCTCTACACTTTCATGCGTTGTGAATCAAGAGAGAGGGTGAGATAGAAATACACTTAGAACCCTAGACTACATTCTAGAGTTCTTAGATTAGCAATCCAAGTTCTCTAGTTGCTCCATTTGATATTTAGTTTGGAGCTAGAGCCATGGACTACATCCCTCGGGTGGATCATCTTCGATGGAGGGAGACAGACGATCAAGCTCGACCATGGAGGCCACTAGGAGCTTATAAAGAGGAACGAAGACCGAAGGACATGGATCTTTTGGTAAGAATCTCTATCATAGTAGATAGCCACTCCTACTTAGCTAGTTTAAGGTTTATGGTAGATTTTATACGGGTTTCATTTAGCGCCAGTTTTTAAATCCTAGAAAATTTTTGTTTTATATATGGCCACGGTAGATGGCCGGGGTGCTAGTGTAACCCAACATGGTATCGTAGCCAGCCTATAAACCCTTAACTAGCAGTTTTAAACAATGTTTAAGTAACGAACCCGAAACAACTCCGAAACGAACCAAACAATATTCAAGTTTCTATCAATTTTAAAGAGTCTTCAAATTTCTTTTAAATAGTTGCAGATGGCTACTCATGTGATAACTAGAACACCATTTAAAAACGAGCCCCAAAGTTCAAAGTTTGGCCGGCGAGAATGCCATTTTTACCGGCGTCGCCGGTTTTCTGTAGGGATTTGGGACTTGGGATTTTGGTGGTGTTCTGTACTCTTGAATATTGATTTTAAGGTATTGTTTGATTTTGCTCAGGTTGGATATTCTGTTATCTTAAGTATTGGGGCAATACAGAGTATTTCGAAGCCGCTATTTTTAACATTGTTTAAAAGTTTCAGTGCATACATTAGTATCTCCGACCGTGAATATCATTTGAGCGGTATAACCCGTCTAACTGCTATATGTTCTTTTGGACGGGTTTGTGAACATGACATTCACGTTGATATTCTGTAATTGTGCTGATATTGTGGTTGGATTGTCGTGGTGGATAGCTGGCGGTGCAATGGTAGTAGTATAGTTTACATTCATTTGTATGTTTGTTATTGCGGGGCGAGCGTCCGACATGTGGACAGTCGTTTCTGCCGTGTTGTATATTATTTTATTGGGGCACGACCGGGTTGAGCTCGATGTCACCTTTGTACATATATTTTCCTTTTCTGTACTAAGATTACCCTACGGTGGAGTGCTCGAATAGCCGGGTTCTAGAGAGCAAAAAGTCCGCATTTCATGGCGTTGAGACGGAGGGTGCTTCACTCTAGAATTGGCGGGCTATTCGCCGCACTCGTAGGGGGTATAGGATGGCCCATGGTGGGGGAACTCAAGTTACCGGATCCCGTGAAGTGCTGGGTGGTCCATTCACTTTGTTGATTGGGTTTGCCTCACTTCTGGGATTGGCGGGTAACTTTCCGCGCTCGTAGGGGTCCAGATTTTCATTGCACGGGCTATCCACACGACCGGGAACTTCGGGTTTTATTTGCGGCTCAAGTGAAACTCAAGGCTCCAAGATTATCCACCTATTTTTGTTGCTTGTTGTTAATCTGTAATGTTGAATATATCATGCCCGGGGCGAATGTTATATATATTTATATATATACTAGTAGATATTGTATATGTTTTTCACCTGCACTTGTCCAGCCCCCGCTCTGCCGTTAGTTAAATAACCTAACAGAGCATGACGGGGCCCCATGGCGAATGCGGATGGCATATACATACATTGTATTTTCATTCTTTTCTGGTATGATAGGATTTAATTGATGGGACCGCATTAATTTTGATTAATGTAATAAAAGAAACCTAAAAAGATGTTGTTGGACCACATTTCAAAAAATTATAGTTATACTCGTACGCTTTGGATAGTGGTGTTCGGTCATCAACATCCAGCACCTCATTCTACGAGGCAAGAGCTTCGATCCCTTTGCAGGGAGTGACCTCTTGAGCAAAAGTTTATGCTATAGATTACTCGGTTTTTTTCAAAACCATAAGTTTTAAAAAGCGGAGCCTAAACCACTCTTTTTCAAAATTACTCGGTTCCTTCAACGATATCAAGTTCATAACGTCAAAAGGTTTTTCACCAAAAACCCAGCCGCAGCCCTTCGTCATTTCTTACAAGTATTACTTAGTATTCATGCTATGTATGTTGGCCTGCGTCAAGGCATAGTGAATGGTAGCTGGGTAATGCTTGTTTGCTGCATGGATATGAGATTATTTAGGACAGTCGTACAGTTATTTTGGCCTACGTCAAGGACTTGTACGGGTGGGTCTAACTTAATCCAGGATAATAACGGGTTGAACTTGACTAACGACTTATGATATGTTGGCCTACGTCAAGATCATAAGTGTTAGGGGCAAAAACCACATCAGGAGTTTCAAATATACAGGAAACCTGCTAGCGTTGCATACCTTCTATAGTGTGGTGACTAGAGTGGCTTTCATCTAGGTCATCACATAATGATAGTGGGATCCTGGTCCCACTGATGAGTAGGATTACTCTTGGGAGATTTTTTCAATTAACAATCAATGCTATAAACCAAGTAGGTGTCTAGAACGGTGTTAGCGGGGCTACGCCTCCAGGTAAAAGAGGTTATGTAATTAAGGAACTTCGTGAAAGTGTTGGAAAACCTCCCTCAAAGTACTGACACTAGCCTGGCCGAAAGGTTAAGCAAGTATTGTGACGTGCGATTAATCCTGACTAGTTCTTCTTTTTGGGTTTGAAGAAGAATTTGAGGAAACAGTGAGAGCCATCATGATTAGATAAACTAATAACCAATCTAATCTTGCAAGAGAGCACGCTGAGTGTTTCTTTTTTTTCTTTCTCTCTCTCCAGGTAGCAACTATTTCACGCCCTAATCATGATAATAAAATGTATCGCTTGACCGATCCGAATTCTTATTCGGGGCTGGGGAACGTCGGTTCGGCTCTAACTTATGACAACGGTCATGAGTATGAGCAGAGGAAAGAAGATTGCATGAATTCCTTGATGACCCCAACGAAGAAGAAGCTTACTATTGCGTTTCCTTCAGGTGTTCTTGTTATTGAGAACTGCTGTTCGATCAGTCCTACCTCCTAGGTACTAGATACCGGATCAGGATCTCATATCTGTAATTTATTGCAGGGACTGAGAAAAAGTAGGATGGTTGGACCTGGTGATATGTCCCTCAGAGCACAAGTTGATACTGCTACCATCGGTGAATATCACATAGCATTTCCAAGTGGCAATATTATGATTTTGAACAATTGCTACTATGTACCTTCCATGGTTTGCAACATCATATCAGTTTCTTTACTTGATAAAGATGGATATAACTTTGTTCTTGATAAAAATATCATGAACATTTACCTCGATAAGGTATTGGTTGCAGAAGATACACTGTGTAATGGTATCTATGAACTTAATCAAAACGCAGTTTTCAATATACAAAACACACGCAAGAGAAAGAGTTCAGAAGAGAACGAATCCTACTTGTGTTATTGTAGACTTGGTCATATTGGAGAGAAAAGACTGAGTAAATTTCATAAGAATGGATATTTGAATACGTTTGAATTTACATCTTATGAAACTTGTCTGTCCTGTCTCAAAGAAAAAATAACCAAATCTCCGTTCACCGGACACGGAGAAAGAGCAGTAGAGCTCTTGGGACTCATACATGTTGGAGATAGTGCCCTCAGAGTCAATTATTGGATCACAGACACGTGATTGCAATGATTGAGGGAGGACCTATTCCGGTAGGACAGTCTTACTCAAGATGATAGTATGCTATCTGGTTTACCTTTATCATCGTGTACTGCTTTAGGTGACCTTACAGGTCACTAATGCACGTTGATAGAGCCCCTAGGATTCTTGCTTGACTGCCAGCAGTATGAGGGTGATCATATACGTGGGAGCTAGGGTCTATAAGCACATCCTTAAAAGGTCCCTAGTCGAGGGAGTTTTGAAACAGGGCATCGATACTCCAGAGTAGACTAGTGTATACAGTCGAGACCCCGACGAGGGGCGGTGGCCGGTCTCACAAGCCACTGGTGTCAGTTGGATCACCTAAGATGTATACAGGTGCTCATTGGGTTATGAGTACACCGGACGGGACTCGCCGGGAACATGCTAGTTGGTCTTATACCTGACGTCAGATAGCAGTTCCCTGGTGACATGTGTACAGGTTAGTTCATCGACTTGAGATCGTCATTTGTCTCGTGTGAGTTCCCACTGTACTTTGATTACTACACTACCACACTCAAAGGAGACGTGCAAACAGGTTTTAGTTGGGTACAGTCCCGAGCCACATGGAGGTAGTGAGCGGATCTGCAGGGGTTCGTCTCTCCCGGTATTGGGGGTGAGGTCCCGCTGTGTCTAGGAGAGCCCTTACACGAAGTCCTTGGCCAAGGCAGGAAATTTACTGGTAAGTATTCGAGTAGTATCTCAGGGTGTTCTGGGCTACACTCCGACACGACTTCTACCGCTTTTGGGGGTCTGACTTTTACCAACCCCCTAGGTCCGCCATGCGATGTTCATAGACGAACGGACCGGACTATAGGGATATTGTCACTGACAGGCTCAGTAGGGTGTCAGGATGAGTTCACTCATCGACGTCCCTTTTGGTCAATACCTGGTAGCCCGTTACGTAAAGGCTAATACCTCTAACGTGCTAGTGGTTAAATCCACAACCAAAGTATTGACGAGTCTTTAGAGTCCCCCACAGACCAGTTTCTCAAGTTTCGGGCGAAACGCTGTAGAGGCCGTATGGAGATATGGCAGGGTTCGATCAGATACGTGCGGTATTGCACGGATCAGGATCGGACGGTTAATACTAGCGGGCTTTGGTTTAAGCCGGATCCTAGTATTGTACAGTGTAGATTTTGTCTCATTGCATTTGTATTCGGTCGGAATACAAATGCGGGTATGTATATACAGTAGCGGGGTTTTCCTGTAATTTATTACGGGATCGTTTTTCTGAAGTTGCCAGTTTGTTTTCGATTTCGGCCATTTTCCTTTGTATCTTTCCTTGGCTGAAAATTGGTGGAGTAGGGCTTATTTGCAATTGTGCAAATTAGCAATTTGGAGGGTTGTTTTTGCAAGTTGTAGTGTCATGATGGTTGCACCCACCCTTGACTTTGTTGACTTCATGATTTCTTGACTTTGTGATGAGATGATTGGTTGATGGAGTGTGGGTTTTAGTGGGTGATCATTTCTTTTCATGATAACCCTTTTCTCTCTCTTGATAATTTGGCTCACTCATTTTCATTTGGCCATATACTCTCTCCTCTCATTCTCTCCTAGGGATGGCCGGCCAAATGAGGGAAGGGGCTGCCCACTATTTTTGGTGGGGATTTTTGGTTCTCTTGTGCTTGCAAAAATCCCCAATTTCATCTCTAAAATGCTATCATCTTATTCCTCCACCAAAGGAAACTTCTAGTGACCCCAAATGAGACACAGCACTACACTACATTCTACAGCAATTCTTGGGCACGTCGGCTCGCCAACTTCGTGCCCGAGTTGACACGGTCCAGAGGTGGGAGCCCGTAAAAGAAGCCGGCGACGTGGTGCCCTTCCGGCGAGGAGGTGAAGACCGGAGATTCCGTGGGGAGATCGGGATGACGATGAGAAGACCGAAGGACACAGATCGCTCGGTATATCTCTCTACCCCTTCTCTAGTTAGCTAGGATTAGCTTAATGGACCAATCCGGGATTTAAAGTGCGTGGTGGTGCCGGTTCAAAAGTTAAAGTAAATTATCGTTTCCGCATTTTGGCTTCGGATTGACGGCCGGGGCGCCGCCGTGCACTTACATGGTATCAGAGCCACGCCATTAACCTAGTCTAGCTTGGTCTAACGTGTTTACAAGTTCGATCGAACGGATTTTCCGAAAACCCGATTTCAAGTTCATCAGTTTCTGTCGAATTTTTTTTAGCTCCAAAATTTTTTCAGGTCATTGCAGAAACACGTGCAGGGAATTCTAAGCATTCTGTGAAAATTTGGTCGCGTGACGTCACTATTCCACCGAGAAACCGCGGCCAAACCCACGCATTGGCCGCGGTTCCGCCGCCACTTTGACTTGTCAACGCACCAAATTTTAACAGTGGGCTTCTGAGTTGAAATTGGGGTTTTTGGAATATTCTTTTTGGTCCCAGATTTTCTCTGAGTGCTACAGTTATGCTTGGGGCCCACTTAGGTAAATTTGATCGATCGAAAATTTTAAACATGTTGGTTCACAGTATTTACATTATATCTGCGACCGTGAATGTCACTTGATCGGTAAATCCTGTCTAACTGGTATAGCCCTTTTAGACGGATTTGCGAACGTGACATTCACGTTGATGTTCTATGTTGTGCTGTGATGTTGCGGATTGGTCATGGGGGATAGCCTGGATGCAATGCTAGTACAGTTTGGTTTATTATGTACATTTGATATTGCGGGGCGAGCGTTCGACATGTGGACTGCCGTCACTGCCAGTTTGTATATTATTCTTTTGGGGCACGACCGGGGTGAGGTCGTTGTACCCGTTGTATGTATATTTTACTTTCTGTACTAGGATTACCCCAAGGTGGGGTGCACGGATAGCCGGATTCTAGAGGGCAACGGGCCCGCATCTCATGGCATTGAGACGGAGGGGGCTTCACTCTAGAATTGGCGGGCTGTTTGCCGCACTCGTAGGGGGTACAGGTTGACCCAGGAGGGGTGCCCAAGTTACCGGATTCCGTGAAGTGCTGGGTGGTCCATTCACGTTGTTGAAGGGGGCTGCCTCGCTTCAGGTTTTGGCGGGTAACTTGCCGCGCCCGTAGGGGTCTAGGATTTCATTGCACAGGCTATCCACACGACCAGGGGAACGTCGGGTTTCAGTAGCGGCTCTATGAAACCCGGGGATCCCGGAGATCTGTATTGTTCTGTGATGCTTATTACATTTCTGTGATGTTGCATTTTATCATGCCTGGAGCGAAATATTATATATTGATATATATACTAGTAGATGTTGTATATGTTTTGCATCCGTGCTAGTCTAGTCCCCGCTCTGTCGTTAGTTAAGTAACCTAACGGGTGATGGCAGGACCCAGTGGCGAATGCGGATGGCATATACGTACATCATTATTTTCGTTCTTTATTGGTGTGATCAATTGATGGGACTGTGTTGATTCGGATCAATGCAAGTTAAACAAACCTATTCTGATGTTGTCGGAACACTTTTTCAAAAAAAAGCTGTTATTTGCAAGGATGTTCTCTTTTGTTTTGCATCGTGGTATTCGGTTGGAATATCCTGCTCCTCAGTCGACGAGATCCCTTCACCGGGAGTGACCCCTTGGGCAAAAGTTTGCGTCAGGGCAATAATTTCACTATAGTCGTTTACTTTTTCTTTGTATAGTGGTATTCAGTTGGAATATCCTGCACCTCATTCTACGGGAAAAGAGCCGAGATCCCTTCACCGGGAGTGACCTCTTTAGCAAAGGTTTTCGCCACTATATTTTTAAAAGCTATCCGGTTCCTTCAACGATATCAAGTTCGTTACGTTAAAGGTTTTCGCCAGAAACCATTCGTAGCCCTCCGTCGTTTCATATGGATAGTCAATAAGTATTCAAGCTGTGTATGTTGGCCAAAGTCAAGGCACAGTGATTGGTAGCTATTGGGTATTCATATGCAGTATAGATAGATGCGTTGGTTTGGGACAGTCGTGCTACTATTTTGGCCAAAGTCAAGGGTATGTATGGGTAGGTTCAAATTAACCTGGAGAATGACGGGTAGAACTTGACATGTGACTTATGATATGTTGGCCAAAGTCAAGGTCATAAGAGCATGGGGTAAAAATCACATCGGGAGTTTCTAAAGAAACTGAAACTTGCCAGATATGCGCATACCTTCTGGAGTGTGATAACGTGAGCGGATTCCGTCACGTTATCATGCGATGATAGTTGGATCCCGATTCCCACTGATGAGTTGGTTTACTCCTCGGGTGATCCCGACTAATTCTTCTTTCAGGTTTGGAGGAGAATTTGACGGTACAGTGGAAGGTTTCCAGATTAGATAAATTGGTAACCATTCTGATCTAGGATAGAGTGCACGCTAAGTGTTTCTTTTCTCTCTCTCTTTGGCAGCGACCATTAACCCGACCCTAGACTATGACTCAGTGACCAAGTTGACCGAACCTTCTTAAACACTGGCTTTTGGATTGTCAGAGTTGCATACCTCATTTACACTCCTACTTTTACCCTTTTCTCCAGGACACCCCGTATTATTACGAACATCCACTTCCATTGGACAAAACCATCGTATGGTTAGATACGAACTCGAAGGAATTTATTCGAGGATGGTTTCCGGTTCTGGAGAAAACAAATAGGACTATTCAGTTGTCTTTTCCTTTTACCTTCTCTCAGGTTGCGAGTACTCCTTGGTTTAGGAGATAGTACACCTATTACGCAAATTGGATAGTCTTCTTCCAAACCTTAGGATGGTGCCGAACGGTGGGGAATGAAGAAAACCAATTAGCATAACGATGGTGTACAGAAGGTATTAAGTAAAGACATATCAAGGGATTAGTAAGAGAGCAAAGTAAATTGAGACTGTTATTTACTACCAAACCAAGTATTTCATTACCACTCCCACTTCACCTTTGTATTTCTCCAGAACACTCCATATCACTACGAAGATCCACAGTTTATTGGATAATCCATCGTATGGTTATATACGAACTCGAAAGGAACTTGTTCCAGTTCGGGGATGGATTCTGGTTCAGGAGAAATAGGAATAAGGTTTATTCAGTTGTCTTTTATCTTCACCTTCTCCCGCATTGCGAGTGCTCCTAGGATTAGGACAGTACACCCATTATGCTTATTGGATAGTCTTCTTCCAAACCATAGGCTGGTGCTGAACGGTAGGGAAGGAAGAAAACCATTTAGCCTAAGAGGGTGTGCAGAAGGTAATGACTAAAGACATATAAAGGGATTTGGAAAGATGGCAAAGAATTACATGGTTACAGTTGTGAATCTGGATAATGGAAGAGGCATTACTAGGAATACCGGGATACCCCTATGAAACATTTCAATGTTTCAGTTTCACTGTGTACTGTTAAAAGAAAACTTATTTCCCAATTAGACACTTGCTCCAGGGTATGTATTTACCAGGTATGATTCTCACATCTGTATGGTTTTACAGATGATGAGTGGGAGAAAGTTATTGGGAATTAGATGATCATCCTCATTATATCGGGATTCGTTGTAATCGGTGATATTTGAGGAAGTCACCTGGGGTTGTTTGCCGGACGACAAATATTTGGTTTTGAATATCCGCTGTCATGCACCAATTTCAAATTGATATATCTGTACGTCTATTTTTATAGAGTGAGATATACCTTTTTGAAATTATGTCGATGACATTTACCTATATCAGTGGATGGTTAGGTAAAGAGCATTAAACAGCGGTATAATTCTTCTTAACCATAAATACAGTTTTCAACCTACGACATACAGGGTTTGAGTTATTAGACTCAAAGGACTTATACAGAGTATTGTATGTTGTCCAGTGTCCATTAGGACAGAGGGGTTGGTCCTCGTACTATATTCGGTTTACTTATGACTTCCCTAGATTTTAGACAGGTGTTTCGTAGAAACACAAGGTCCGAATTTTGAGAAGTTATAGGTATTTGAATAAAGTAGAGAACCAGGTATTGCAAGTATCGGGATTCTTCAAAGTGATCGAAGACGTAGATACTTGTGTATGGTATTCAGTTGATAGAAATGGTTAAGAGAACTTGCTTCTCTTTCAGGTTACTCATAATTGGAAGTGCTCCTAAGTTGAGTAATGCTGATCGGACTTTTTCCATTTAGTTAACATGCACTGGAGACAGCTGCAAGATTTGAATCTGGTTCAATTAAATCAGTGCCTCTGGTTCTATATTGGATATAGAACAGTTCATATCTTAACGATGTTAAGGTACGGGGAGTTGTCCGGCTTATGCTTAAAACCAGACTCTGGATAACTCAAGGCATGTTTCTGTAATGGCTGTTTGTGGGTTGACCCAGGCTATGACGAGGGTTGACTTTCTACCATCTGGAAGATCAATAGTGATATTGTTCTTGACTCGCCACAGTTTTAACAAAAATGGATTTTTTTCAAAAAACAGTAGTGGGAGTATGGTAGAACTGGAAGTGATTCTAGAACCGCAGACGATTACTGAAAATTTGATAAGAACCTAAAGATTAAATTTGGTTTGACATTCCATTGGCCACTCCGCCGATACGGTGGGTAACCTCAGGCACCCGAGGGGTTCTCCGGTAGCCTCAAGGACGGTGACAGGGAGGTTCTTGTTTATCCAGACTTGCCATTGCTATTGTTCCAGGCTGCGAGACCCGGCAAGGGGATGAGTATAGCGTCGTTCTAAACTAGCTTTAGAAATGTACGAGTATATGACTCTGCCAGAGGGTGTAGTCAGTAGGAGCAGCGGAAGCATTGGTGGACAAGTGGCTTATGTCTATTTATAGACTAAAGCAGATATAGCGGAGATAGATCATCTATTCCTGATGTGACAGTCAGAGGTTTGACTTCATCAAAATAGGGGATGGATCTGTTTAGAAGGTAGTAGGGTGTGATGTCCTTGTATTTGGATGACATATACAGAGTAGGAAGTGAAATTCCTATACTACGATCGGTTATATTTTGGTTGTCACACAGTGGTTTCTCCACATGGGACTTGGATATAATATTACACATTCTGGTTACTGGATCTATGGTTTTAGATCTAGATTTGGGAAGTGTCCCAATCAGGGTACTTGACAGCATTCTAAGAGTATTTAGAATGGACGACTCCTGACATGGTGGTGTACCTGCAGATGATGGAGTCACCCTCTCTAAAGGTGTCTTACAGACTAAAGGGGAGAGGGATGTGAATGATTGGCAGATCACTTGCTTAGGCAATTGAGTCAATCATGAAATGTCAAGTGCCACACCAGATGTTGTTTTTGCAGTAGATGCAATAAGATGATATTGATCCAATCCTGTAGAAACATTCGGATGCGGTTTTAGAACATAAGTGAATGTTCTTGGGATATGATAACGACAGACTCATTCGGGAGACAGTTATCATTCCAGGCTTCCAAGGTGACCTGGATGACAGAAAGGTTGTCAGAGTTATAGTTTTCCTTCTGACGAGGGGCAGTATTTTGGACAGGTGGTCCAAGGAGATACCGAGGGAGGCATGGCGTAGGATACTGATTAAGTTCAGTTGACGATACAGTCTATGAAGTTTAGATTTGGAGTTCATTTATGAGCTAGGTCCCATCAGATATCCAGACACATTCTAAGGCAGGTATTGCTCATTTCGGGAGATGGCTTTCTCCATGAAATTGAGAAATAGAGAGACATAGAAAGAAACATAAAGGCGGATCCACTCACTGAGGCTATTTCTCGAACGCAATAGTTTCTCAAACGGGTTTTGTGAGACTGACAAGTAGAGGAGTTGGGTGTTCGGTATCACACGGGCTGTGAATATGCGACATCGCAATAATTAGCCTTGAGTGCAAGTGGGAGATTGTTGGAGATAGTGCCCTCAGAGTTAATTATTGGATCACAGGCACGTGATTGCAATGATTGAGGGAGGACCTATTCCGGTAGGACAGTCTTACTCAAGATGATAGTATGCCATGTGGTTTATCTTTATCATCGTGTAGTGCTTTAGGTGACCTTACAGGTCACTATTGCACGTTGATAGAGCCCCTAGGATTCTTGCTTGACTGCCAGCAGTATGAGGGCGATCATATACGTGGGAGCTGGGGTCTACAAGCACATCCTTAAAAGTTCCCTAGTCGAGGGAGTTTCGAGACATGGCATCGATACTCCAGAGTAGACTAGTGTATACAGTCGAGACCCCGATGAGGGGCGGTGGCCGGTCTCACAAACCACTGGTGTCAGTTGGATCACCTAAGATGTATACAGGTGCTCATTGGGTTATGAGTACACCGGACAGGACTCGCCGGGAACATGCTAGTTTGTCTTATACCTGACGTCAGATAGCAGTTCCCTGGTGACAAGTGTACAGGTTAGTTCATCGACTTGAGATCGTCATTTGTCTCGTGTGAGTTCCCACTGTACTTTGATTACTACCCTACCACGCTCAAAGGAGACGTGCAAACAGGTTTTAGTTGGGTACAGTCCCGAGCCACATGGAGGCAGTGAGCGGATCTGCAGGGGTTCGTCTCTCCCGGTATTGGGGGTGAGGTCACGCCGTGTCTAGGAGAGCCCTTACACGAAGTCCTTGGCCAAGGCAGGAGATTTACTGGTAGGTATTCCAGTAGTATCTCAGGGTGTTCTGGGCTACACTCCGACACGACTTGTACCGCTTTTGGGGGTCTGACTTTTACCAACCCCCTAGGCCCGCCATGCGATGCTCATAGACGAACGGACCGGACTGTATGGATATTGTCACTGACAGGCTCAGTAGGGTGTCAGGATGAGTTCACTCATCGACGTCCCTTTTGGTCAATACCTGGTAGCCCGTTACGTATAGGCTAATACCTCTAACATGCTAGTGGTTAAATCGACAACCAAAGTATTCACGAGTCTTTAGAGTCCCCCACAGACCAGCTTCTCAAGTTTCGGGCGAAACGCTGTAGAGGTCGTATGGAGATATGGCAGGATTCGATCGAATACGTGCGGTATTGCACGGATCAGGATCGGACGGTTAATACTAGCGGGCTTTGGTTTAAGCCAGATCCTAGTATTGTACAGTGTAGATTTTGTCTCATTTCATTTGTATTCGGTCGGAATACAAATGCGGGTATGTATATACAGTAGCGGGGTTTTCCTGTAATTTATTACGGGATCGTTTTTCTGAAGTTGCCAGTTTGTTTTCCGTTTCGGACATTTTCCTTTGTATCTTTCCTTGGCTGAAAATTGGTGGAGGAAGGCTTATTTGCAATTGTGCAAATTAGCAATTTGGAGGGTTGTTTTTGCAAGTTGTAGTGTCATGATGGTTGCACCCTCCCTTGACTTTCTTGACTTCATGATTGCTTGACTTTGTGATGAGATAATTGGTTGATGGAGTGTGGGTTTTAGTGGGTGATCATTTCTTTTCATGATAACCTTTTTCTCTCTCTTGATAATTTGGCTCACTCATTTTCATTTGGCCATATACTCTCTCGTCTCATTCTCTCCTAGGGATGGCCGGCCAAATGAGGGAAGGGGCTGCCCACTAGTTTTGGTGGGGATTTTTGGTTCTCTTGTGCTTTCAAAAATCCCCAATTTCATCTCTAAAATGCTATCATCTTATTCCTCAACCAAAGGCAATTTCTAGTGACCCCAAATGAGACACTGCACTACACTACATTCTACAGCAATTCTTGGGCACGTCGGCTCGCCAACTTTGTGCCCGAGTTGCCACGGTCCAGAGGTGGGAGCCCGTAAAAGAAGCCGGCGACGTGGTGCCCTTCCGACGAGGAGGTGAAGACCGGAGATTCCGTGGGGAGATCGGTACGACGACGAGAAGACCGAAGGACACGGATCGCTCGGTATATATCTCTACCCTTTCTCTAGTTAGCTAGGATTAGCTTAATGGCCCAATCCGGGATTTAAAGTGCGCGGTGGTGCCGGTTCAAAAGTTAAAGTAAATTATCGTTTCCGCATTTTGGCCTCGGATTGACGGCCGGGGCGCCGCCGTGCACTTACAATACACAGTGATGTATGTGGTCCGATGTCTATACATGCAAGGAGTGGGTTCCCGTACTTCTTCACATTCACTGATGATCTCTCTAGGTTTAGATATGTGTATCTCATGGAACACAAATCTGAAGCTTTTGAGAAATTCAAAGAATTCAGAAACGAAGTAGAGAACCAAACTGGAAAAAGTATCAAGATCCTCCGATCTGATAGTGGAGGAGAGTAATTAAGTACGGAATTTTGGGAATTTCTAAAAGAGAATGGTATTCTCTCTCAGCTTACTCCTCTGTATACACCACAGCACAACGGTTTATCGGAGCAGAGGAACCATACCCCATTGGACACGATTCGCTCCATGATGAGTAATGCTTTGTTACCTCTTTCATTCTGGGGGTTTGCTCTTGAATCAGTTGCATTCATATTGAATAGAGCACCGACCAAATCAGTGCCTACCACCCCATATGAAATATGGATTGGGAAGAGACCATGTCTTAATTACATTAAGATATGGGGATTGTTAGACCATGTTACTCACCCCGGTAGTTTGCGGGGAGGCGGAATAGGTAAAAATCAAAATTTTCTTTACAAAGTAACATGTACTAGCCATTAGGATCTTTACTAAACATTAACTAACAAACTAACTTAGAGTTTTAACTACAAGGTTAGAAGATTATACCTAAGTCTTGAACTCCTTCTTCTCCTTGTTGTGAGAACCTTGGAATTGTGTAGATGGCTCCTCCACACCGACTTCTCTATATCATAGAAGATCCACCCGAAGGCCTCTACCTTGAGCTTCAACTTCAACAAAGAAGTAACCAGAGTACTTGGCTTGCTTGACTATGAACCCTAGAGTAAGTAGAGAAGTGTTTTGGTGGTTTTATCTTAAAGGCTCTTGATTTTCAACTCATGAAACAAGAGAGCCTTGAGAGAGGAAGAGGAGAGAGCTAACCATGAGAGAGAAAGATCATGAGATAATGAGAGGATGAAGCTCTCATATGAGGAATAAAAGAATAATTAGAATTATTAAGATAATTATGATGGTTCACTTGATTTGACCATTATCATATCACATTAAATGCTAAGCATGCTCAAGAAAATATCTAAGTCAACAATGGTCAACTTAGTCAAATGATCAAACTAATTAACCATGAAAATTATTCATAATAATAATTATTAAACAAATTCCTCCTTCTCATTAGGGTCATAATCAAGTCAATGGTCAAAACCCTAATGAGGCGTCTCCCTCTCTGCCTCTGTCAACTGTACATACATACCCGCATCCGTGTTCCGAAGAAACACGAATACAATGAGACTAAACCAATCCAAAACCAAATACTAGGATCTGTCTTAAACCAAAGCCTACTAGTATCAACTTCCCGAACACCAAACACGCACAAGTGCGCGTATGTGAACTGACCCTGTCGTAAAACCATACGACCTCTACTACGTTTCGCCCAATGGTGAACAACCCTCTGTGTGGGACTCTAAAGACTCGACAATACTCTGGCCGTGGGTTTAACCACAAGCACGTCAGCGGAACTAGCTGTGCATAACGGCTACCCAGGTATCTGTCGATAAGAAGGCCGATGAGTAAAACCCATCTGAACACCTACTGAGCCTATTTGTGACAATCTCCGTACAGTCTGGTCTTTTCATCTAAGAGTATCGCATATCGGGCCTAGGGGATGGTAAACGTCTGACCCCTAATAGCGGTATAAGTCATGTCGGAGTGTAGCCCAAAACACCTTGATAAACTACTGAAACACCTACCAGTAAATCTCACTTGTCCTGGCCAGGGACTTTGTGTAATGGCTCTCCTAGACATAGCGCGATATCAACCCCCAATACCGGGAGAGACGAATCTTGTCTAACCGCCACTGCCTCCAAGTGCTTCGGGACTGCACCCAACTACTACCTGTTTGTATGACTCAATAGAGCCGTGGTAGGGTAGCAATCAAAGAACAGTGAGAATACACTTGAGGCGAAGTAGCAGTGTCAAGTCAACGGACTAAGCTGTACTCATGTCACCTGGGAACTGCTAACTGACGATAGGTATAATACCAACCAACAGTTCCCGACGAGTCCAGTCCAGTGTACTCGTAACTTAATGAGCACCTGCATACTATCTCCAGTAAGACGTACTGATGGCTGTGGGATAGACCATCTCCCCTGCTGGGATAAGAAGCGTATGCACCAGTCTACTCTGGAGTATCGATGCCCTGTCTCGATAATCCTACGACTAGGGACCTGTATAAGGAGGTGCTTATAGACTACCCAGCCCCCACTAGTGTGATCGCCATCACAACGCCGGTAGTCAAGCAAAGATCCTAAGGGCTCCATCAATATGTATTAGCGATATATTAAAAGAAACATATACACATATTAAAATAGATACAAACCAAGTAGCATACTACAATATCGAGCAAGACCGTCGTCAATCCATGTATATATCCCAAGCTTCCAAAATGTAATATACAAACTAGTGATATACAATAATGGACTCTAAGGCATACATATCCAACAATCTCGCACTTGCACTAAAGACCAGTAATTGGTGTACCGTATACCCAACATCCGGAATAAGGCCAACTGCTGGCGTACCGCATACCCAATAGCTCAAAAAGTCGCTCGAACTGTGTTTGAGGGACGGCCTTTGTGAATGGATCCGCCGTGTTGTCTTTAATGTCCACTCTCCGTACCTCGATCTCCTGGCGATCAATGATCTCCCTGATCAGGTGATACCGCCTTAAGATGTGTCTGGATTTCTGATGGGACCGTGGTTCCTTCGCTAAAGCTATAGCCCCATTTTTATCTCAATACAAAGGTATTGGGTCAACAATGGACGGAACCATATGAAGTTCACTAATGAACTTTTTCATCCAGACCGCCTCTCTTGCGGCATTGCTTGCAGCAATGTATTCAGCCTCCATCGTCGAGTCTGCGACGGTATCCTGTTTGGAACTCCTCCACAACACCGCCCCTCCGTTGAGGGTAAACACAAAACCCGAGCTGTCGCCCTTGTCACTCTGGAAGCTTGAATCGGTAAAGGACTCGACCCTGAGGTCTCCATTACCGTAAACCAGGAACATCTCCTTAGTCCTTCTTAGGTACTTGAGAATGTTTTTCACTGCTGTCCAGTGGTTCTCACCTGGGTCTGACAGATACCGGTTCACCACGCTTAGCGCGTAAGCTACATCTGGGCTTGTTCATAGTATCGCATACATTATAGATCCTACCGCCGAAGCGTAGGGTATAGTGCTCATGCGAACCCTCTCCTCGTCAGTCTTGGGAGATATCTACTTGAATAGGGTGATTCCGTGCAATGCGGGTATATTACCGTGCTTGGAATCTTCCATACTAAATCTCTTTAGTACGGTCTCTATGTACCTGGACTGCGAAAGTCCCAGTAATCTCTTAGATCTATCTCTGTAGATCTTGATCCCCAGAATTTACGAGGCATCGCCCAGGTCTTTCATGGAGAACCGTTGTGACAAGAATAGCTTGACTGATTGTAGCATAGGAATGTCATTTCCTATCAAAATAATGCCGTCCACGTACACGACTAGGAACACGACAGTTCGTCCTACAATCTTCTTATAAATACAAGGTTTATTCTCGTTCTTGATGAAGTCAAATTCCTTGATTGCTACATCAAAACAGATGTTCCAGCTCCGCGATGGCTGCTTTAATCCATAAATGGATTTAACGAACTTTCACACCTTCCCGCTGCTCCTACTGTCTACAAAACCTTCTGGCTGATCCATATAAACGCACTCTTCCAAACTGCCGTTTAGAAAAGCCATTTTTATGTCCATCTGCCAGATCTCATAGTCATGGAAGGAAGCAATGGCAAGTAGGATCCGAATGGATTTGAGCATAGCTTCTGGAGAAAAAGTTTCGTCATAGTCCTTACCAGGTCGTTGACGAAAACCTTTTGCAACGAGTCTAGCCTTATAGGTTTCCACCTGCCCATCTACACCAAGTTTCCTTTTGTAGATCCATTTGCATCCAACGGGTTTTATCCTAGGTGGAGCAATATCCAAGGTCCACACTTATTGGTGTACATGGAATCCATTTCGGATCGCATAGCATCCAGCCACTTATCAGAGTCCCTACTGATAATGGCCTGCCTGAAACTGGTAGGGTCAACTTCTTCCAAGATGCAATCCTCTCGATCCCCGTCTATGAGAAAACCGTAGTATATCTCTGGTGGATGAGAAATCCTACCAGATTTGCGGAATGGCTGAGGTTCGTTTGGGACTATTGAATTTTCTGGTTCTATTAAATCCTCAGTTTGAGTTTGTGGATCTGATATTTCATCCAGTTCTACCGTGCTCCCACTTATTTCTTTTGCAAGAAATTGCCACTCTAAAAAGGCGGCACAACGAGCAACGAACACCTTTTGTTCCTCAGTGTGGTAGAACGGATATCCTAGAGAATTTCTAGGATATCCCACAAATTTGCACAAAACTGATCGTGCCTTAAGCTTGTCCAGATTTTGTACCTTTACATAGGCCGAACAACCCCATATCTTAATACGTTCAAGATATGGTCTTTTACCACTCCATATTTCATATGGAGTCTTAGCCATAGATTTCGATGGAACCTGATTCAGCAAGTACGCTGCTGTTTCTAGCGCAAATCCCCAGAATGAAAGAGATAACTCAACATTATTCTTCGTGGAGCGAACCATGTCCAATAGGGTACGGTCCTCCGCTCCGATACGCCGTTGTGTTGTGGTGTGTACGGAGGGGTAAGCTGAGAGAGAATTACATTCTCTTTTAAGTAATCTAGGAATTCCGTGCTTAAGTACTCCCCTCCTGTAACGTTTTGAAAATCGTTTCGGTGAAATTTCGAAAAAACGGTAAAATAAGGGGGGATTCTGTAAAAAGTCAAAATATAAATATCTTTATTTTAAAATTAAATATACATATTCTAGCTATGTAATTGCTAGTATTTGGTGTTTATTGAGCCACTGGGGAAATTTCAAATTTTCTGAAAAATTTTCCGAAAATAATTATTTTAATATTATTTTAAGCCGTCACTAATATATTTAATTTGGGAAAATTAAAAATTGGAATGAGTTGAAATAAATTTTGTGCACCATAATACATTAAATAAAATTTTATCATATGGTTTTTGAAACGAAATCGTTTGCCAAAACGGTTTAGAAAATATCGAAGAAAAAGGCTTTTTTTTTTAGTGTAAATGGATGTTTGGGGTATTGTATTTGTCATTTTCCATCACCCCACACCCATACCCATACTCACACACCCCCATTTACTTCTCCCCTTGGCTGAATTCAGCAGCCCCCACCTTTTTCCCCACTTGAATTTCAAAGAAAAGAAATGAAAGAAAAGAAAAGAAAATGGATAAAAGAGTTGACCTTTTGTTGACTTGGACTTTTCCCTCACCATACCTCACACCACACCCCCTCTCTCCTCTCCCCCACATGCATGTGGCCGGCCCTTCCAGCAGCAGCCCCCTCCCCCTTTTTTCTCCTCTCATTCCTCTTCAAAAATGCTTATAAATTGCCTCAAAATCCATTAAATAAATCCCAAAATCCAAATCCAACTCCTACCTATTTCTCATTAGCCATTCTAGCATGGATCTAGGGATCAAAATGGCATTTTAGGAGGCTAGATCTTGAGCTTGATCTCATCATGGGAGGTATAATCTCATGCTTTGGTTAAAATTTGTTATCTAGTTGCTTTAATCTAAATTAACTAAGTGCTTAATTAGGTTTTGATGAGTTTAATTGCATGATTAAAGATTTCAAGTTAGGGTTTTGTTGTGGAAATGTGTTATGATAAATTGTGCATGGTTTTGTGTTGTGGATTAACATCTTAAGTTTTATAGAAAACTAATTTAGTTGTTAATTCCAAACCATTATTTATAAAATGCCCTAATTAAGTTATTTTGCTAACTAGAGTTTTGGAAAATTGTTAAATGCTTTAGATTAAAATATAATTATGGTTTCATGTCATTATTAATATTATAATGAGTGGTTTAATGACTTTGGATCATGCAAAACCAAGCTTAATTGTTAAATTGTGAATTTTGCTTTAAAAAGAGTTAAAATCGGTATTTTTGCAAACTAGTTTTTTTGAACATATATGGTTTGGTGAAATTAAATTATTGAAATGATTTATATGACTTATTTAAGATATTTAATAAGTATATTAGCCGCTACATTCATTTAAACGTCGAGTTTTGTACTAAAACGGGTAATTTTTGCTTGCTAGATTTTCGGAAAAATGGCTTCTAAAGTGAATTTGGGGTTTTTGTGAATTTTAACCTATTCTATATTTAAATTAGTATTCGTGAATGTGCAAATGAGTGTACTTGGGTTTTTCTCGATGTTCGGGCGTTTGCACGCCGACGTCGAGGGTTTTTGGGTTGGTTTGTGAGAGCAACCATAGGTTTGACCTATATGGGATTCGTGCGTCGTTTTGGTCATGAGTCGGGTTTTAATGCGATATGGTGCGTTTTGATATGTAGGTACCCCATGTGGACTTCGAGACGACAAGAAAGCGCGTGGCGACGTCGGCACCGGCGAGCGAGGACCAGGTGAGTAGATTTATATCTACGGGGAAAAGTCGGGTGGATGGCGTATAGCACCCCCGCAGTCCGTGGTGGTGTATACGGATGCATATACACACCAACAATTATTATATGTTATTTGGGATTAATAACGATATTTAGGATGGATATTGGTGTGTCGGGTTATTTTAGTGTTGCGAACCCTAGGGTAGTGTTGCACTACACATACACACATACATACTTGCATACATTCCTATTTATATGTGCTCATGGGATTCTTTATAGTTATGTGTTCACATGGGTATGGGACTATGTGTTCACATTCGGATTTGAGGAAGATACTTGGGATTGAGCTGAGTCGATGAGATTTGTTTTGTGGTTGTGATATCGGTGATATGGCAGGATTCGTACTTGAGGTACGTCCTGGTGTTATAGCGGATCTTGGGGCGGCGATACGGGTGAATAGTGTTATAAATAAAATGGTCGACATGTGATCGTGATATGAGGCATGATGTGCTAGGATATAGATATTAGGCCGTATCGGGCGATGTATACCCCTTGATGATGATATGTGCTGACGATATCGGTTTGTACAAGATTGTCGATCAGTAGTCAGATCATGAGTATATTGAGGATATTAGTATTGTACAAGACGTAGATCAGTTCCCCGGATTATGATCTTTGATAAAGAGGATACCAGATGAACAATGTGATGAATGTGATATTGACCCGTACCCAGATTTGGGGATGCCGTACGACGGATTTACGTACAAGCTATATCTTAATGATTGATCCGCACTCTTGACTTGGGATGTCTGATTGTAGATATGGTATCGGATATGATATTATTGAGGCGGGATCACCGACTAAGATATATACAGGTATGTATATGGATCGACTCAGATGTTAGGCGGTTTCCTTACCTGTAGTCCAGCTTGTTAGCTTAGCCCTTTAGTTTAGTTTAGTTGTTAGATTAGATTTGATTCTTACCTATTTCAAAAACTAACGAATCGTGGGTATTTTAAAAGACAGCCCAAGGGATCCTACGGATATTTCAAAAGACGTATCTTTTCATAAAAACACCGTAGCCCCTATTTTCAAAACCCCATGATTTGTGTTATTTCAAAAGGCACCATTTGTAGGACTTATATTAGATTAATGGAGGTTAGTTACAGTTGCGTCTTGTATTCAGCTCCCGCTTATTTTTGTGGTTCGCTTCGCATCGCATACTTATGTTATAATTTCTTATTGAAATGTTGATATCATATTGTTAGGACACCAACACCATTACCGATGATGCGTATGTACCACGTACACTTACTTGCCGGCACACACACATCTTCATCGGTAATTGCCATGTCACGTACACCTTAGAAAATATTATTGCTTGACTTAGCTTGTTAGTTAGTAATTTGACATGATATTAGTATACCTGCCTTATATGCCAGCTTAGCATTGTAGTTATTACTTGTCACTTCAAGCATACTGTTATTCATTGTTATGCCTATATTCATGGTTTTACATGCTATTGATGATTTGGATTCGGATTTCCATTAGATTTTCTGGATTTGGGGGGGGGGGGGGAAACCGCAAAACTTATAAAAACTGATTTCTCTCTTTTTAAATAAAAAGTGCGGGTTTTCCCATGATGTATGAGTCGTCCACCATGAGTTTGCTGATGGATTTCGAGACCCGATTCGAGGAGATGGATGAACCGTTTCGGGTACATGGTGGACTCGGTAAGGCACCCCGGGGCAAGAAGCGCGAGATGATGACGATGTGAGCCTGGCAGGAGAGCACTACCTACCGGTGATTTTACCCGACGCGTCGAATATCCGGAGGATACCGTCGTGGTCTTGAGATGGATGGTAGGGGCCGGTTTGGACTGACGGCGCCCTAGATATAGTGATTGAGACATTGAGATTTCGAGATATTGGGGTACAGAGACTGTGATACAGAGATATTGAGATATTGGGATTACGTTTTGTGCCGATGCTAGGCACCGTTTTATGCTGATTTCATTATGATATCTCATTTTAGAAATACAAAGGAAATCTCACTAAATTATGAAAACAGTTCTTCATTCACATGTATTCTGTTTTCATACATTCATACCTCATTCAAATGATATATTGCTACCTGAGACACTGACACGGGCACATGAGATTACACTCGGGTTAGATATTTACCCTAGCCTTGTTATAGGTTGCATGTTATATATATAATTGAGGATATATTATGATCTTTGACCTAGGTTGCGTTATTTATGCGATTTCTTTCCGTTGATGTTTTTCTATTCACGAGTTGGCAACTCACCCCCGTGGTGCCCCAGTTTCTTACAGGTTTGCCGTACAGGTTTTATTACGGCTTGCGGGCATAGTTTCCTTCGGGTGATTTGCTAGTAGGTGGGTTTACTTGTATCGTACCCCCATTTATATAACTTGTATATTATTATTATGTTGTATCTAGAAGTTCCATCAACCAAACATGCTTTATTTTTGAGATAGAGACCAGTGGTGTTATTCTTTCGACCTTAGAGTCGCGCGTTGTATTTCTGTTGTTTTCTTGTGGTTTTGAGTTTCCTTTTGAGTTTTGATCCTCGCCGTTGGCGTTGGATATTATATTGCTTGTGTGGTTGTGACCGTCGATTGATGAAGAGCTAGCTCCCGCTTAGGGATGCCTTTTTATTGATTTCATATACTATTCATGTTGTATTCCGTTTGGGGGCCAGTATTTACAAAGGAGACTCTGCCGAAATATTCAGGAAATATTTGATGTTTTTAAAAAGGCATAATTCGGCTTATGCTATTAAAACTACTTGATTTAAATTGGTTTTCCTTCACTCTGCTACTTTTCTTGGTTTGGATTTCTGGGGTTTCGGTTCACTTAGATTACGTACGCCTCGAGACGTTCGTAGTTTAAGTGCCGGTCATGTTCCGTACTTTCGGGTCGTGAAGTTGGTATCGGAGACGTTGGGAGTCGACGTCGAGGGGGATGGTAGGGGCCGGTCTGGACTGACGGCGTCCTAGATATTTTGATTGAGACATTGAGATTTCGAGATATTGGGGTACAGAGACTGTGATACAGAGATATTGAGATATTGGGATTACGTTTTGTGCCGATGCTAGGCACCGTTTTATGCTGATTTCATTATGATATCTCATTTTAAAAATACAAAGGAAATCTCACTAAATTATGAAAACAGTTCTTCATTTACATGTATTCTGGTTTCATGCATTCATACCTCATTCACATGATATATTGCTACCTGAGGCACTGACACGGGCACATGAGATTACACTCGGGTTAGATATTTACCCTAGCCTTGTTATAGGTTGCATGTTATATATATAATTGAGGATATATTATGATCTTTGACCTAGGTTGCGTTATTTATGCGATTTCTTTCCGTTGATGTTTTTCTATTCACGAGTTGGCAACTCACCCCCTTGGTGCCCCAGTTTCTTGCAGGTTTGCCGTACAGGTTTCATTACGGCTTGCGGGCATAGTTTCCTTCGGGTGATTTGCTAGTAGGTGGGTTTACTTGTATCGTACCCCCATTTATATAACTTGTATATTATTATTATGTTGTATCTAGAAGTTCCATTAACCAAACATGTTTTATTTTTGAGATAGAGACCAGTGATGTTATTCTTTCGACCTTAGAGTCGCGCGTTGTATTTCTGTGGTTTTCTTGTGGTTTTGAATTTCCTTTTGAGTTTTGATCCTCGCCGTTGGCGTTGGATATTATATTGCTTGTGTGGTTGTCACCGTCGGTTGACGAAGAGCTAGCTCCAGCTTGGGGATGCCTTTTTATTGATTTCGTATACTATTCATGTTGTATCCCGTTTGGGGGCCAGTATTTACAAAGGAGACTCTGCCGAAATTTTCAGGAAATATTTGATGTTTTTAAAAAGGCATAATTCGGCTTATGCTATTAAAACTACTTGATTTAAATTGGTTTTCCTTCTCTCTGCTACTTTTCTTGGTTTGGATTTCTGGGGTTTCGGTTCACTTAGATTACGTACGCCTCGAGATGTTCGTAGTTTAAGTGCCGGTCATGTTCCGTACTTTCGGGTCGTGACAAAGTTGGTATCAGAGCGTTAGGTTTTACCTTCGGAGCGTAGGATGACCTTTGGTTGATGGAATAGGTGACTAAAGTAGAGTGACGTACCGTAGGTATGTTCCGCGGCATATTTACGATACGCTACTCCACTTAAGAAGCCTTAGGATGCACATTTCTTTGCTCAGTATTATATTCATTCCGATCTAGCCTCATCAGTACCAGTTATGATTTTGCTGCCACGATTACGGGTAGGGAGAGCTATGGCTAGAGTTGCGGTCAGCACGAGCTCGTTACGAATGAGGACTGACCAGGGCGTGATTCCGGCGACATACGATTGCATTGAGATGCGTTGTCTGATTGTGTTTTTGCGCCACGAGCGTTTGGATGGATCGCTGTATGAGATTACTCGGACGTGCAAATCAGCACCAGAGGATTGAGCCAATGATAAGAGGCAAGCCAGATTTTGATGACCGTTGGCGTATTGCTTATTCACGATGATTGAGGCACTGTTCAGCGTGCAGACGAATGAGCCAGTTATTGCTGCGAACGACGAGATATTGCCCCAGATGCTGGAGTTAGTGCAGAATGAGTTGTACTAAGAGATGATAGAAGGTCGCTAATCATCGAGGATGAATGACTAGGACATGTGGATCGTTCGCCTACCCCGATGCGAGGTCATCAGATAGATTGATTCCAGCTAGAGACGACTTCACGCGGAGACGTTGGGAGTCGACAGAGACGATCGAATGTCAGAAACCTATTATTCCAAGTTTAAAGTAGTCGGAAAGACATGCAGGCAATTCTATGGTCCCTCTAGAAGAATGAAACCCTTACTCGACTTAATGACCGTGTGAAAGCCTTTGAACCTTCGGGTTTGCGGCAGTTCTACGGCGCCATTAGTGAGGCTTGGGTTTGCCCTTCTACGGCTGGACCACCGATGCTGTGGTATGTACTCGATACTATTAAACTGTGCCCAAGAGGTTGAGCTCTTGGGGGATTATGAGGTTTTGACGACTTGATCGGATGGCTCGACTTAATTCGGATGCTAGGTGGTGAGATGCATTTCTTGGGAGACTCCCGTTACGAGGATTGCCGTTGGAGCTCAGTCCATGCAGCCACGATGAGACGAGTACGAAACAGTCGACGTTGGGGAAAAGTGGAGTAAGATTCGTACCAGATCTAGATGAAACGAAGTTCCACTCCGCCGACATCAGAGATGCGATACGTATGCCGAGGCATTGTACTTGGATATACCTTCCAGAAGGAGTCGCGATGAGTATGCAGCCCTTCCGGAACGAGAACAGATCTAGTAAGGGACGATGACTTCCAGACAGTTGGCAGAGACGAGTCATGGAAGAGACCGTGAGCAGGATTCCTTCCAGGACACTGCTGCAATGATACTTGCACCCAGGATCAGAGGTGTCACGTACATTCAGAGAGCCAGAGGCCGACGCCAGTGATATGCTGTCTTACGAGTGGTCGCGATGATTGACCGAGAGATGACCAGAGAAGTGCCAAAACGGAATCATCCCGTTAGCACACCTGACAGGGCCGATGAGCCGATGGACCGAGAGATTGGTAATTCACAGTGAAGACCTTGACCCAGGAGTGGTCATTGTTACGCACACCAGCAGGCCAGAGTTCATGATCATCGACGAGACGTCCCACTAGTGACCGCGACAGTTGGCCCAAGATTCTTAGAGGATGCGCTTGAGCGGTACTATTCCTCCATTATTGATTTCGATGTTTTGGGTGATCTATTCGCATGATTTGGTTTTGATGGTTGAGTTTCATGATATCGTTTTCATGCGCCATGGTTGCACCTACTGAGTATTTATGATTTTTGCACAGTTGCACTTGAGATAGTTTTCGTGCCTTGGATTTTCGCGCATGTTGGGCGCATGTTTTGAAGTGTGATTTTGGTGCACACCAGATGCACTAAATCAAGATTTTTCATGCATGTCAGATGCACCTGATTTTACTGTCAGGCACACATGTTGCTACGACAGATGTTTCGTGCACACCCGATGCACTTAGATGTTGTTTCTGTGCCTATGTATGGCACATATTTGGATTTGATTTTCGTGCGCACAAGACGCACGTAGTATTCATACGCGTATTTTGGGATTGATTTTTCTTATAGAGCAGTACGTTTTTATGATATTGCTATGTGTTTTCGTACTGAGAAGGACTAGTCAGAGGACAGTACCTGAATATATTTTACATGTATAGTTTCGATTTATATCATATTGGTTTTGCTTTGGATTTGGTATTGATGTCTTCCCCATGACTCCGATAATTGCGGGATGCTTGACGGAGTTCTGATTTGAGATATATGCTCATTTTTCATGCGCATGCGTTGCGCTACGATTTGTTTTATGTATTTATGATTTCGGAGCCCCGGCGATTTGATGGTTTTGGCTGAAATATTTTAGTATTTGGGGGAAGTTTTAATTTAAATTCGGGGATCGAATTTCTTTAAGGGGGGAAGATTGTAACGTTTTGAAAATCGTTTCGGTGAAATTTCGAAAAAACGGTAAAATAAGGGGGTTTTCTGTAAAAAGTCAAAATACAAATATCTTTATTTTAAAATTAAATATACATATTCTAGCTATGTAATTGCTAGTATTTGGTATTTATTGAGCCACTGGGGAAATTTCAAATTTTCTGAAAATTTTTCCGAAAATAATTAATTTAATATTATTTTAAGCCGTCACTAATATATTTAATTAGGGAAAATTACAAATTGGAATGAGTTGAAATAAATTTTGTGCACCATAATACATTAAATAAAATTTTATCATGTGGTTTTTGAAACGAAATCGTTTGCCAAAACGGTTTAGAAAATATCGAAGAAAAATGCTTTTTTTTAGTGTAAATGGATGTTCGGGGTATTGTATTTGTCATTTTCCATCACCCCACACCCATACCCACACTCACACACCCCCATTTACTTCTCCCCTTGGCTGAATTCAGCAGCCTCCACCTTTTTCCCCACTTGAATTTCAAAGAAAAGAAATGAAAGAAAAGAAAAGAAAATGGATAAAAGAGTTGACCTTTTGTTGACTTGGACTTTTCCCTCACCATACCTCACACCACACCCCCTCTCTCCTCTCCCCCACATGCATGTGGCAGGCCCTTCCTGCAGCAGCCCCCTCCCCCTTTTTTCTCCTCTCATTCCTCTTCAAAAATGCTTAAAAATTGCCTCAAAATCCATCAAATAAATCCCAAAATCCAAATCCAACTCCTAACCATTTCTCATTAGCCATTCTAGCATGGATCTAAGGATCAAAATGGCATTTTAGGAGGCTAGATCTTGAGCTTGATCTCATCATGGGAGGTATAATCTCATGCTTTTGTTAAAATTTGTTATCTAGTTGCTTTAATCTAAATTAACTAAGTGCTTAATTAGGTTTTGATGAGTTTAATTGCATGATTAAAGATTTCAAGTTAGGGTTTTGTTGTGGAAATGGGTTATGATAAATTGTGCATGGTTTTGTGTTGTGGATTAACATTTTAAGTTTTATAGAAAGCTAATTTAGTTGTTAATTCCAAACCATTACTTATAAAATGCCCTAATTAAGTTATTTTGCTAACTAGAGTTTTGGAAAATTGTTAAATGCTTTAGATTAAAATATAATTATGGTTTCATGTCATTATTAATATTATAATGAGTGGTTTAATGACTTTGGATCATGCAAAACCAAGCTTAATTGTTAAATTGTGAATTTTGCTTTAAAAAGAGTTAAAATCGGTATTTTTGCAAACTAGTTTTTTTGAACATATATGGTTTGGTGAAATTAAATTATGGAAATGATTTATATGACTTATTTAAGATATTTAATAAATATATTGGCCACTACATTCATTTAAACGTCGAGTTTTGTACTAAAACGGGTAATTTTTGCTTGCTAGATTTTCGGAAAAATGGCTTCTAAAGTGAATTTGGGGGTTTTTGTGAATTTTAACCTATTCTATATTCAAATTAGTATTCGTGAATGTGCAAATGAGTGTACTTGGGTTTTTCTCGATGGTCGGGCGTTTGCATGCCGACGTCGAGGGTTTTTGTGTTGGTTTGTGAGAGCAACCATAGGTTTTGACCTATGTGGGATTCGTGCGTCGTTTTGGTCATGAGTCGGGTTTTAATGCGATATGCTGCGTTTTGATATGTAGGTACCCCATGTGGACTTCGAGACGACAAGCAAGCGCGTGGCGACGTCGGCACCGGCGAGCGAGGACCAGGTGAGTAGATTTATATCTACGGGGAGAAGTCGGGTGGATGGCGTATAGCACCCCCGCAGTCCGTGGTGGTGTATACGGATGCGTATACACACCAACAATTATTATATGTTATTTGGGATTAATAACGATGTTTAGGATGGATATTGGTGTGTTGGATTATTTTATTGTTGCGAACCCTAGGGTAGTGTTGCACTACACATACACAAATACATACTTGCATACATTCCTATTTATATGTGCTCATGGGATTCTTTATAGTTATGTGTTCACATGGGTATGGGACAATGTGTTCACATACGGATTTGAGGTTGATACTTGGGATTGAGCTGAGTCGATGAGATTTGTTTTGTGGTTGTGATATTGGTGATATGGCAGGATTCGTACTTGAGGTACGTCCTGGTGTTATAGCGGATCTTGGGGCGGCGATACGGGTGAATAGTGTTATAAATAAAATGGTCGACATGTGATCGTGATATGAGGCATGATGTGCTAGGATATTGATATTAGGCCGTATCGGGCGATGTATACCCCTTGATGATGATATGTGCTGACGATATCGGTTTGTACGAGATTGTCGATCAGTAGTCAGATCATGAGTATATTGAGGACATTAGTATTGTACTAGACGTAGATCAGTACCCCGGATTATGATCTTTGATAAAGAGGATACCAGATGAACAATGTGATGAATGTGATATTGACCCGTACCCAGATTTGGGGATGCCGTACGACGGATTTACGTACGAGTTATATCTTGATGATTGATCCGCACTCTTGACTTGGGATGTCTGATTGTAGATATGGTATCGGATATTATATTATTGAGGCGGGATCACCGACTAAGATATATACGGGTATGTATATGGATCGACTCAGATGTTAGGCGGTTTCCTTACCTGTAGTCCAGCTTGTTAGCTTAGCCCTTTAGTTTAGTTTAGTTTATAGATTAGATTTGATTCTTACCTATTTCAAAAACTAACGAATCGTGGGTATTTTAAAAGACAGCCCAAGGGATCCTACGGATATTTCAAAAGACGTATCTTTTCATAAAAACACCGTAGCCCCTATTTTCAAAACCCCATGATTCGTGTTATTTCAAAAGGCACCATTTGTAGGACTTATATTAGATTAATGCAGGTTAGTTACAGTTGCGTCTTGTATTCAGCTCCTGCTTATTATTGTGGTTCGCTTCGCATCGCATACTTATGTTATAATTTCTTATTGAAATGTTGATATCATATTGGTTGGACACCAGCACCATTACCGATGATGCGTATGTACCACGTACACTTACTTGCCGGCACACACACATCTTCATCGGTAATTGCCATGTCACGTACACCTTAGAAAATATTATTGCTTGACTTAGCTTGTTAGTTAGTAATTTGACATGATATTAGTATACCTGCCTTATATGCCAGCTTAACATTGTAGTTATTACTTGTCACTTCATGCATACTGTTATTCATTGTTATGCCTATATTCATGGTTTTACATGCTATTGATGATTTGGATTCGGATTTCCATGAGATTTTCTGTATTTGGGGGGGGGGGAACCGCAAAACTTATATAAACTGATTTCTCTCTTTTTAAATAAAAAGTACGGTTTTTCCCATGATGTATGAGTCGTCCACCATGAGTTTGCTGATGGATTTCGAGACCCGATTCGAGGAGACGGATGAACCGATTCGGGTACATGGTGGACCCGGTAAGGTACCCTGGGGCAAGAAGCGCATGATGATGACGATGTGAGCCTGGCAGGGGAGCACTTCCTACCGGTGATTTTACCCGACGCGTCGGATATCCGGAGGATACCGTCGTGGTCTTGAGATGGATGGTAGGGGCCGGTCTGGACTGACGGCGCCCTAGATATAGTGATTGAGACATTGAGATTTCGAGATATTGTGGTACTATCTCCGTGATACAGAGATATTGAGATATTGGGATTACGTTTTGTGCCGATGCTAGGCACCGTTTTATGCTGATTTCATTATGATATCTCATTTTAAAAATACCAAGGAAATCTCACTAAATTATGAAAACAGTTCTTCATTTACATGTATTCTGTTTTCATACATTCATACCTCATTCATATGATATATTGCTACCTGAGGCACTGACACGGGCACATGAGATTACACTCGGGTTAGATATTTACCCTAGCCTTGTTATAGGTTGCATGTTATATATATAATTGAGGATATATCATGATCTTTGACCTAGGTTGCGTTATTTATGCGATTTCTTTCCGTTGATATTTTTCTATTCACGAGTTGGCAACTTACCCCCGTGGTGCCCCAGTTTCTTGCAGGTTTGCCGTACAGGTTTCATTACGGCTTGCGGGCAGAGTTTCCTTCGGGTGATTTGCTAGTAGGTGGGTTTACTTGTATCGTACCCCCATTTATATAACTTGTATATTATTATTCTGTTGTATCTAGAAGTTCCATCAACCAAACATGTTTTATTTTTGAGATAGAGACCAGTGATGTTATTCTTTCGACATTAGAGTCGCGCGTTGTATTTCTGTTGTTTTCTTGTGGTTTTGAGTTTCCTTTTGAGTTTTGATCCTCGCCGTTGGCGTTGGATATTATATTGCTTGTGTGGTTGTGACTGTCGATTGACGAAGAGCTAGCTCCCGCTTGGGGATGCCTTTTTATTGATTTCGTATACTATTCATGTTGTATCCCGTTTGGGAGCCAGTATTTACAAAGGAGACTCTGCCGAAATTTTCAGGAAATATTTGATGTTTTTAAAAAGGCATAATTCGGCTTATGCTATTAAAACTACTTGATTTAAATTGGTTTTCCTTCACTCTGCTACTTTTCTTGGTTTGGATTTCTGGGGTTTCGGTTCACTTAGATTACGTACGCCTCGAGACGTTCGTAGTTTAAGTGCCGGTCATGTTCCGTACTTTCGGGTCGTGACACCTCCTCTATCAGACTGGAGGATCTTGATACTTTTGCCACTCTGGTTCTCTACTTCGTTTCTGAATTCTTTGAATTTCTCAAAAGTTTCAGATTTGTGTTTCATGAGATACACATATCCGAACCTAAAGAGATCGTCAGTGAATGCGATGAAGTACGAGAACCCTTCCCTTGCATGTATAGACATCGGACCACACACATCACTGTGTATGAGTCCCAAGAGCTCTGCTGCCCCTTCTCCATGTCCGGTGAACGGAGATTTGGTCATATTTCCTTTGAGACAAGACCGAAAAGTTTCATAAGATGAAAATTCGAACGTATTCAAGAGTCCATCTTTATGCAACTTACTTAGTCTTTTCTCTCCGATATGACCAAGTCTACAATGCCACAAGTAGGATTCGTTCGTATCTGAACTCTTCCTCTTGCGTGTATTTTGTATATTGAGAACTGTATTCTGATTTAGAATATAGATTTTATTACACAGTGTACCTTCTGCAACCAGTACCTTATCAAGGTAAATGTTCATGATATTTCTATCAAGAACAAAGTTATATCCATATTTATCAAGTAAAGAAACTGATATAATGTTGCAAACCATGGAAGGTACATGTAGCAATTGTTCAAAATCATAGTATTTCCATTTGGCAACACTAGGTGATATTCACCGATGGCTGCAGCATTAACTCGTGCTCCGTTCCCTACCCTGAGGGACGTATCACCAGGTGCAACTTTCCTACTTTTTATCAGTCCCTGCAATTAATTACAGATATGAGATCCTGATCCGGTATCTAGTCCCCAGGAGGTAGGACTGACTGAAAAGCAGTTCTCAATTACAAGAACACCTGAAGTAGATGCAATAGTATGCTTCTTCTTCAATGGGGTCTCCTTGGAATCCATACAATCCTCTTTCCCTTGCTCACACTTATGACTGTTGTCGCAAGTTAGAATCGAACCGACGTTCCCTAGCCCCGAATAAGAATTCAGATCGGTCAAGTGATACATTTTATTATCTTGATTAGGGCGTGAAATGGTTGCTACCTGGAGAGAGAAAAGAAATACTCAGCGTGCGCTCTTGCAAGATGAGATTGGTTATTAATTTATATAACCAAGATGGCTCCCACTGTTCTCTCAAATTCTTCTTCAAACCTTTAAAAGAAGAACTAGTCAGGATTAATCGCACGTTACAATACTTGCTTAACCATTCAGCCAGGCTAGTGTTGGTACTTCGAGGGAGGTTTTCCAACGCTTTCGCGAAATTCCTTAATTACATAACCTATTTTCCCTGGAGGCGTAGCCCCGCTAACACCGTTCTAGACACCTACTTGGTTTATAGCATTGATTAGTTAAGTGAAATAATCTTCCCGAGAGTAATCCAACTCATCAGTGGGATCGGGATCCAACTGTCATTATGTGACGACCAAGATAGAATCCACTCTAGTCACCACACACTAGAAGGTATGCTATATCTGCAAGTTTCCTGTATGTTTGAAACTCCAGATGTGGTTTTTGCCCCTAATGGTTTATGACCTTGACAATGCCAACATATCATAAACCGCTAGTCAAGTTCGGCCCGTCATTATCTTGATTAATTTAGACCCACCCACATATCCCTTGACAATGCCAACATAGCTATGCGACTGTCCTAAATAATCTGAAAATAAAGCAGCAAACAAGCAATACTCAGCTACCTATCACTACGCCTTGACAGTGCCAAAATACGTAGCTCGAATATTAAGTATTACTTATAGGAAATGACGGAGGGATACGGTTGGATTTTTGGCGAAAAACCCTTTAACGTAATGAACTTGATATCGCTGAAGGAACCTGAGTAGTTTTACAAATATATAGTAGCAAAATCTTTTGCTAAAGAGGTCACTCCCTGTGAAGGGATCTCGGTTCTTTACTCGTCGAATGAGGTGCAGGATATTCCAAACTGAATACCATAATGCAAATCAAGAATAATCGACTATAGTGAAGTTATTTCGTTGACGCAAAATTTTACTCAAGGGATCACTCCTGATGAAGGGATCTCGGCCCTTACCTCGTCGAATGAGGTGCTGGATATTCATAACCGAATACCACTGTGCGTAAGCAAAAGAGAACGTCTGTAATGTCTGTTTTTAAAACTTGGTTCCAACAACATCTTTTAGGTTTATTTTCTTGCATTAATCAAAATTAATGCGGTCCCATCAATTAATCTTACCATTGCAGAAAACAACGAAAATATAACGTACGCTTATGCCATCCGAATTCGCCATGGGCCCCGTCATCACCCGTTAGGTTACTTAACTAACGACAGAGTGGGGGCTGGACTAGCGCGGATGTAAAACATAAGCAACGTCTACTAGATATCATATATAGATATATATACATTCGTCAGATGCAATGATAGTCATTCCAGATCACAGATGAACACATTGGATATGCTAGGAATCCGCGTTTCGTTCGAGCGTGCAACGAAAGACGGATTACACGGTCGCGATGAATAGCCAAACCCCACCCTAGACCCCTACGGGTGCGGCAAACTACCAGCCAAAACCCGAAGTGAAGCAACCTCCCTCAACAAAGTGAGTAGGCCACTCAGCACTTCAAAGTACCCAGTAGTTTGTGCACCCCACCTTGGGTCTATCCTAGGAGCAAAAATAGTAAAAGAAATAATATACAATGGTGGCTACAAGCTCAACCCGGATGTGCGACCATGAAATAATATTACATCATTTTACAAATATTACATCGAATGAAAAATGAAAACCCTCATCTCACATCCCCGGCTATTCATCACAACGATCCAACAAGTTCATATACACAATCTAATAACACAGATCACAGATATGTAGAACCCCCACTAATCGACGTATAGCAATTAGTAGACGTTCGGTACATATAACACATCACAGATATAATCCGATTTGCTAAAGTTTATATAATTTCGATCGATAACCAAATTTGAAACTACCCCAAATACGACATTGTACTCAAAAGGTTCTGGGCAGAAAAAATATATCAGAAAAATAAAAAAAAATCAAGCTGGACATTCTGTAGGAAAAACGAGTTGACTCCGAGTCGACTCGGCCGCGGATCCGCAGCGAAACACATGGTTTCGCCGTCCTTCCACGGCAGTTTGACCGAGTCACGAGCTCGTTTTTCTTGGGTGTCCCTAAAAAAGCCTGCACGTATTTTTCAGGCCTCTGAAAATATTTTTAGACCCGTTTTGAATATCGACAGAAAATGTAAGTTTTTGATGTATTTTGCAATTTTTCGGAAATCGACGTTCTAAAGGCTTTGCTAACATGTTAGTTGTTATTTAGCCTGGCTCTGATACCAATGTTAGACCATGTTACTCACCCCAGTAGTTTGCGGGGAGGCGGAATAGGTAAAAATCAAAATTTTCTTTACAAAGTAACATGTACTAGCCATTAGGATCTTTGCTAAACATTAACTAACAAACTAACTTAGAGTTTTAACTACTAGGTTAGAAGATTATACCTAAGTCTTGAACTCCTTCTTCTCCTTGTTGTGAGCTCCTTTGAATTGTGTAGATGGCTCCTCCTCACCAGCTTCTCTATATCATAGAAGATCCACCCGAAGGTCTCTACCTTACGCTCCAACTTCAACAATGAAGTAACTAGAGTGTTTGGCTTGCTAGACTAAGAACCCTAGAGTAAGTAGAGAAGTGTTTTGGTGGTTTTATCTCAAAGGCTCTTGATTTTCAACTCATGAAACAAGAGAGCCTTGAGAGAGGAAGAGGAGAGAGCTAACCATGAGAGAGAAAGATCATGAGATAATGAGAGGATGAAGCTCTCATATGAGGAATAAAAGAATAATTAGAATTATTAAGATAATTGTGATGGTTCACTTGATTTGACCATTATCATATCACATTAAATGCTAAGCATGCTCAAGAAAATATCTAAGTCAACAATGGTCAACTTGGTCAAATGGTCAAACCAATTAACCATGACAATTATCCATAATAATAATTATTAAACAAATTCCTCCTTCTCATTGGGGTTATAATCAAGTCAATGGTCAAAACCCTAATGAGGCGTCTCCCTCTCTGCCTCTGTCAACTGTACATACATACCTGCATCCGTGTTCCGAAGAAACACGAATACAATGAGACTAAACCAATCCAAAACCAAATACTAGGATCTGGCTTAAACCAAAGCCCACTAGTATCAACTGCCCGAACACCAAACACGTACAAGTACGCGTATGTGAACGGACCCTGTCGTAAAACCATACGACCTCTACTACGTTTCGCCCAAAGGTGAACAATCTTCTGTGTGGGACTCTAAAGACTCGACAGTACTCTGGCAGTGCGTTTAACCACAAGCACGTCAGCGGCAGTAGCTGTACGTAACGGCTACCCAGGTATCTGTCGATAAGAAGGCCGAGGAGTAAAACCCATCCGAACTCCTACTGAGCCTATCTGTGGCAATCTCCGTACAGTCCGGTCTGTTCGTCTGAGAGTATCGCATATCGGGCCTAGGGGGTGGCAAACGTCAGACCGCTAATATCGGTATAAGTCGTGTTGGAGTGTAGCCCAGAACACCCTTAGAAACTACTGGAACACATACCAGTAAATCTCACTTGCCCTGGTCAGGGACTTTATGTAATGGCTCTCCTAGACACAGCGCGATATCAACCCCCAATACCGGGAGAGACGAATCTTGTCTAACCGTCACTGCCTCCAAGTGCTTCGGGACTGCACCCAATGTAACGTTTTGAAAATCATTTCGGTAAAATTTCGGAAAATCGGTAAAATAAGGAGGTTTTCTGTAAAAAGTCAAAATACAAATATTTTTATTATAAAATTAAATATACATATTCTAGCTATTTAATTGCTAGTATTTGATGTTTATTGAGCCACTGGTGAAATTTCAAATTTTCTTAAAATTTTTCCGAAAATAATTATTTTAATATTATTTTAAGTCGTTACTAATACATTTAATTAGGGAAAATTACAAATTGGAATGAGTTGAAACATTTTGTGCATCATAACACATTAAACAAAATTTTAACACGTTGTTTTTGAAATCAAATGAAGTAGTTAAGTGGTTTTAGAAAATATTGAAGAAAAAGACTGAGATGGTGAAATTGGTGTTAATGGAAATTGGGGTAATATATTTATCTTTTTCCCTCACCCACACTCACTCACACCCTCACCCTCTCCCCTAATATGGCTAAATTCAGCAGCCCCCTCCCTAAACTTTCCCCACTTCTTTTGGATAAAAGAAAAGAAAAACAAAAGAAAATGAGAAGAAGAAAGAAGTATGGGTTGGGTTGACTTGGACTTTCTTTGACCTTGCATTTCAACACCTCTCTCTTTCTCTCCTCATCCCTAAAAATATGGCCGAACCCTCCTCTTCTCACTGCAGCAGCAGCCCCCTCTCTTCTCTTTCTCATTTCACCTCAAAATTTCATCACAAAATGCCCCAAAATCAACACAAAAATCCTACAAAATCAAAATCCAACTCCTACCCATTTTTCCTTAGCCTATCAAGCATGGATTGTGGTGAAAAGAGAGAAATTTGGAGGCCAAGATTTTCATGCTAGATCTATGGTTGTGAGGTATAAATCCTAACCAAGTTACTTAATTGTTGCTACCATACTTCAAGTGAAGCTAATTTGGTGTTTAATTTGGTTTCTATTTCAAGACTTGAATTTTCAAGTGAAGGCTTGGAATTTAAAGTTAGGGTTTGGATTCAATTAGAGTGGTAGTCTCTTGCTTAAGGTTTCATGAGTAGATTAACATGTTAATGATATGCTAAAACTAACCTAGTTTCTAGTTTACTAATTGATGCTTGTAAATTGTTAAAATTGGAATTTTATGCAAACTTGGTTTTGGAATTTAATTGAAAGTGATGAGATTAAATTGTTGAAATGGTTTGTATGGCTTAATTGAGTTATTTAGTAAATATTATGGCCATTGGTTTTGTTTAAAAATCAAGATTTGTATTAAAACGGTTAACGACCGCTAACTAGATTTTTGGGAAATAAAACGATTTGTTTACTTTTATTGGTTTTGATGATTTTAACCTATTTCATATATATGTTTAGTTTTTGTGAATGTGAAAATGGGTGTGTTTGGGTTTTTCTCGATGGTTTGGCGTTTGTACGCCGACGTCGAGGGTTTTTGGGTTGATTTATGAAAGCAACCATAGGTTTTAACCTATGTGGGATTCGTGTGTCGTTTTGGTCATGAGTCCGATTTTAATGCGATACGGTGCGTTATGATATGTAGGTTCCCCATGTGGACTTCGAGGTGACAAGCAAGCGCGTGGCGACATCGGCACCGGCGAGCAAAGACCTGATGAGTAGATTTATATCTACGGGGAGAAGTCGGGTGGATGGCGTATAGCACCCCCGCAGTTCGTGGTAATGTATACGAATACGTATACACACATATATATTGATTATATATTGTTGAGTTTATTGATGATAAAGATAGATTTTAGGTGTGATTGGATAGGTTTAGTGTTGCGAGACCCTAGAGTAGAGGTTGCACCACCTTTACACACACACACCCATACTTGCATACATTCTTCTTTCATATGTGCTTATATGGGGTTATATTGTTATGTGTTCACATGGGTATGGGAATTTGGGTTCATGTACTGGATTTGAGAATAGTACTTGGGATTTGAGATGAGTCGATGAGATTCGATTTGAGGCCGTGAGATCGGTGATATGACAGGGTTCGTATTTGATATACGACCGATGTTTTAGCGGGTCCTTTGACGTAGTTTTCACACACGTGCATGCATACTTAGCTGGTATCAGTATTGTACTAGACAGAGATCAGTACCCGGATTAGGATCTTTGATAAAGAAGATACCAGATGAATAAGGTGATGAACATGATATTGACCCGTATCCAGATTTGGGGATGCCGTACGACGGATTTACGTACGGGCTATATATTGATGATAAATCCGCACTCTTGACTTGGAAATATCTGATTATAGATATGGTATCGGATGCGATATTATCGAGGCGTGATCACCGACTAATATATATGTTTATATATATCGACTCAGATGTTAGGCGGTTTCCTTACCCTTAATTCAGCTTGTTAGTTTAGCCGTATAGTTTAGTGTAGTTGTCAGACTAGATTAGATTCCTACCTATTTCAAAAACTAACGGATCGCGGGTATTTTTTTTAAAGACAGGTCAAGGGATTCTACGGATATTTCAAAGGACTTATCTTTTCTTAAAAACACCGTAGCCCTTATTTTCAAAACACCGCGATTCGGGTTATATTCAAATGGCACCACCGTAGAACTCATATTTATATTAAATATAGATTTGTTATCTTGTGTCTAGTATTTAGCTCCCTCTCATTATTGCTGTTCGCTCCGCATCGCATACTTATTGTGATTCATATTCAATTATTGATATCATGCTGTTAGGACACCAGCACCATTACCGATGGCGTGTATGTACCACGTACACTTACTTTCCAGCTCACACACATCTTCATCGGAAATTGCCATGTCACGAACACTTTAGAAAATACTATTTCATTTGACATAGGTTGTTAGCTAATATTTTAGACATGATATTAGTATACTTGCCTAATATGCTAGTTTAGACATTGTAGTTATTACTTGCTACTTCATGCATACTGTTATTCATTGTTATACCGCATTCATGGATTCTCATGCCTATATTCATGGTTTTACATGCTATTGATGATTTGGATTCGGATTTCCATGAGATTTTCTGGATTTGGGGGAAAACCGCAAAAATTATATAAACTTCTTTTCTCTCCTTTTAAATAAAAAGTGCGGTTTTCCCATGATGTATGAGTCGTCCACCATGAGTTTGCTGATGGATTTCGAGACCCAATTCGAGGAGATGGAGGAACCGTTTCGGGTACATAGTGGACTCGGTGCGGTACCCCAGGGCAAGAGGATCGCAGATGACGGCGTTGAGCCTGGCAGGGGAACACTACCGACCGGTGATTTTACCCGACGCGTCGGATATCCGGAGGATACCGTCGTGGTCTTGAGATGGATGGTAGGGGCCGGTCTGAACTGACGGCGCCCTAGATATTGTGATTGAGATATTGAGGTACAGAGATTGCGACACAGAGATATCGATATATTTGGATACTGTTTTGTGTCGATGCTAGGCACTGTTTATGCTGATTTCATTTATGATACCTCATTTTAAAAATACATAAATCTCCCTAATTTATGAAAGCAGTTTTCTTCAGTACATGCATTCTGTTTCATGCATTCATACATCGTCCATATGATACATTGCTACCTGAGGCACTGACACGGGCACATAGGATTACACTCGGGTTAGATATTTACCCTAGCCATTGTTATAGGCTGCTGGTTATTTTATTTGAGGATATATTATGATCGTATGACCTAGGATTGCGTCATACATGCGATTCCTGTTCGTAGATGTACTCTATTCATGAGTTGGCAACTCACCCCCGTTGTGCCACAGTTTCTTGCAGGTTTTGCCGTACAGGTTTCATTACGGCTTTGCGGGCACTGCTTCTTTTCGGGTGACCTGCTAGTAGGTGGGTTTATTTGTATCGTACCCATCATTATATTTTGTATGTTATTATTTAGTTGAATCAAGAAGTTCCATCAACCAAAAATGTATTTATTTCGGAGATAGAGACCAGTGATGCTTATTCTTTCGACCTTAGTGTCGCGCGTGTATTTCTATGGATTTCTGTTGTTTTGAGTTTCCTTTTCTGTTTTAATTTTCGCCCTTGGCGTTGTATATTATATTGCTTGTATGGTTGTGACCGTCGATTGACGAAGAGCTAGCTCCCGCTTGGGGATGCCTTTTATTGATTTCGTATACTATTCATGTTGTATCCCGTTTGGGTGCCAGTATTTACAAAGGAGACTCTGCCAAAATTTTCAGGAAATATTTGATGTTTTTAAAAACGCATAATTAGGCTTATGCTATTAAAACTACTTGATTTAAATTGGTTTTCCTTCACTCCACTACTTTTCTTGGTTTGGATTTCTGGGTTTTCGGCTTACTTAGATTACGTACGCCTCGAGACATTTCGTAGTCTAAGTGCCGGTCATGTTCCGTACTTTCGGGTCGTGACACCCAACTACTACCTGTTTTTTCGACTCAATAGAGCCATGGTAGGGTAGAAATCAAAGAACAGTGGGAACACACATGAGGCGAAGTAGCAGTGTCAAGTCAATGGACTAAGCTGTACTCATGTCACCTGGGAACTGCTAACTGATGATAGGTATAATACCAACTAACTGTTCCCGACGAGTCCAGTCCAGTGTACTCGTAACCCAACGAGTACCTGCATACTATCTCCAATACAACGTACTGATGGCTGTGGGATAGACCATCTCCCCTGCTGGGATGAGAAGCGTATGCACGAGTCTACTCTGGAGTATCGATGCCCTGTCTCGATAATCCTACGACTAGGGACCTATATAAGGATGTGCTTATAGACTACCCAGACACCACTAGTGTGATCTCCATCACAACGCTGGTAGTCAAGCAAAGATCCTAAGGGCTCAATCAATATGTATTAGCGATATGTTAAAAGAAACATAGACATATATTAAGATAGATACAAACAAAGTAGCATACTACAATAACGAGCAAGACTGTGGTCAATCCATGTATATATCCCAAGCTTCCAAAATGTAACATACAAACTAGTAATATACAATAATGGACTCTAGGGCATACATATCCAACAGGGATGTCCCACGTTTGTTAAAAAGCAGAACCCTGGTAAACTCGAGGCAAGATCTGTATTGTGTAAGTTTGTGGGATACCCTAGGCATTCATGAGGGTATCTTTTCTACCACACCGAGAAACTGAAGGTGTTTGTTGCTCATCATGCCACCTTTTTAGAATGGAAATTTCTTACAAAAGAAATTTGTGGGAGCACGGTAGAACTGGAAGAAATTTCTGAACCACAAACTGTAACAGAAGATTTGGTAGAACCCCTAGATTCTGTAATACTCGACGAACCTCAGCCACTCTATAGATCTAGTAGGATTTCTCATCCGCTCGAGTGATACTACGGTTTTCTCATAGACGGCGATCGAGAGGATTGCATCTTGGAAGAAGATGATCCTAGTAGTTTCAAGCAGGCCATTATCAGTAGGGACTCTTATAAGTGGCTAGATGCTACGCGATCCGAAATGGAGTCCATGTACGCCAATAAAGTGTGGACCTTGGATATTGCTCCACATGGGGTAAAACCCGTTGGATGCAAATGGATCTATAAAAAGAAGATTGGTGTAGATGGGCAGGTGGAAACTTATAAGGCTAGGCTTGTTGCAAAAGGTTTTCGTCAAAGACCAGGTGTGGACTATGACGAAACCTTTTCTCCAGTGGCTATGTTTAAATCCATTCGGATCCTACTTGCCATTGCTGCCTTCCATGACTATGAAATCTGGCAGATGGATGTAAAAACGGCTTTTCTAAACGGAAGTTTGGAAGAGTGCGTTTATATAGATCAGCCGGAGGGTTTTGTAGACAGTGGGAGCAGCGGGAAGGTATGAAAGTTGCTTGAATTCATTTATGGATTAAAGCAGGTATCGCGGAGCTGGAACATCTGTTTTGATGAAACGGTCAAGGAATTTGACTTCATCAAGAATGAGGATGAGCCTTATATATATAAGAAGATTGCACGACGAAATGTCATGTTCCTAGTCTTGTACGTGGACGACATTCTTTTGATAGGAAACGATATTCCTATGCTACAATCAGTCAAGCTGTTCTTATCACAAAGGTTCTCCATGAAAGACCTGGGTGATGCCTTGTACATTATGGGGATCAAGATCTACAGAGATAGATCCAAGAGATTATTGGGACTTTACAGTTCAGGTACATAGAAACCATACTAAAGAGATTTAGTATGGAATATTCTAAGCACGATAACATACCCGCATTGCACGGAATCACCCTCTCCAAAGAGATGTCTCCTAAGACTGATGAGGAGAGGGTTCACATGAGCACTATACCCTATGCTTCGGAGGTAGGATCTATAATATATGCGATGCTATGTACAAGACCAGATGTAGATTACGCGCTTAGCGTAATGAGCCGGTATCAGTCAGACCCAGGTAAGAACCACTGGACGGCAGTGACGAATATTCTCAAGTACCTGAGAAGGACTAAGGAGATGTTCTTGGTTTACGGTAATGGAGACCTGCAAGTCGAGTCCTTTACCGATTCAAGCTTCTAGAATGACAAGGATGACAACAAGTCTGGCTCGGGTTTTGTGTTTACCCTCAATGGAGGGGCGGTGTGTTGGAAGAGTTCCAAACAGGACACCGTCGCAGACTCGATGATGGAGGCTGAATACATTGCTGCCTGCGATGCCGCAAAAGAAGTCGTCTGGATTAAGATGTTCATTACTGAACTTGAGGTGGTTACGCCCATTGTTAATCCGATACCTTTGTATTGCGATAACAATGGGGCTATAGATGTAGTGAAGGAGCCACGGTCCCATCAGAAATCTAGACACATCTTTAAGGCGGTTGTAACATTATGAAAATTTAAAAATGAATAAAATTAATTAATTAAATAATAAAATGTTAATCTAAAAGGTTATTAAAACAAAATAGGACATTTTCATAAGTAGTAGGTGAAACTAATTAAAGTTAAATTTTAATTTGTAACATTAGTAAATTTCTAGGGTTTTAGTGGGAAATTTAGCTTCATTTTAATAAGAATAGTGTTATATAATAGCATATGTAGTGAAGGGTCTTTGTGTAAAGTTTAGGAAATTGTGTAAACTTGGAAATGTTGAGGGTGTAAGTGAAAAAGGGTTAGGTAATGTTTTAGCACAGATATAACCACAAAACACCACAACTTGGAATGATAAGGCATGGACACCTCCTTCTTGCATGCACACCTCATGCACACCACCTCCACCTTGCATGAAAGCACCACATTTCTCTAGTTGACACCACCTGCTACCCTAATTCTATCATCCTTAAGTTATACCTAATTATTTCAGGAAATATATATTGGACAACTAAACTAATTTGAAAGAAGAAAAGGAAAAGAAAAACATTGGAACACATAAAAGAAAATAAGAAAAGAGAGAAGAGAAGAACAAGTGCTAAGGATTTTCACCATCAAACTAGGAGCTAAGGACTTGGGTATCTTGGAGAAAGTCTTTCAACCATATTCTTTAGGTATACTCTTTAAACACAGTAGGATTTCAGTTCTGTAAGCTTTAACTTAGAAATCGGATATCGGAAAATTGGTATCTTAAGAAAATATAGGCTCTATAATGATCTGCTATAACTTAGATAAAAACTAATTTAACCAAACAGTACCTTCTTGTTGTATAGTGAACCTAGAATACACCTTTGGGAGACGAACCATTTTGCTCGGAGGTTGGCCGACGACGCATAGTGAAAATCCGGCGTCGCCGGACTTTTGAAGTTTTTGGTTAGTGGGGTTTTTAGGGTAGCTCTGTGGTTATTTGTTAGGAGTTCTGGTATTGTTTACTTAAGTTAGTTTATCCGTATGTGAAATCAGGGAGCAAATATTAGTTTTGGGTTAAGATCCTTAGATACGACACGGATATATCGTACCATGAGTTCTGTTTTTATATGGCATGACTAGGGAAGGGTCAGCTCAGATTAACTTAAAGTTCAGTAACTCATGATATCATCACATTGCATGTTTAGTGGTACAATATCAAAAACTAGGTTTTGTGTTATCTAGTTCACTGTATATGAATCTGGAACTAATAAGTATAATCACTAGAAAAACTAGCAAGACCAAAAGTATAATGAGCCAAATAAGAGACAACACTTGAAACCAGAGACCCAAACTCCTTGTTTGATCCGGCGAGACTAACCCCAAATCCGGCGACGCCGGCCCCATGATGTCCTATTGTGTTGGTTTTTCTTCTATGGTCTAATTTGAGTAAATTTTGTTTGGGTTATCTAAATACTTACACAGTAAAATATGGGAACGTTTTAGTAATGGTTTTATTAAAATTCAGATATTTACGATACGGAATTTTCGTATTTTGATGTTATAGCTGAACCGTTGACGTTTATACGTTAACGACAGAATTATTTTGTCGTTTTTGGGTTATGTGTGCTGTAGGTTCTAACCTACGGGCGTTTAGCTTGTTGTTTTGGTTTTCGATATGATATTTACATAAATGCGATTTAAATACGAATATAGGTACGATTCAAGGATTCAAAGACGGTTTTGGCGATATAGCAGCGTGGATTCAGCAAGTTTTTAAGTTGGTGAGTAGATTTACATCTTCGGGGGAAGTCGGGTGGACGGCGTATAGCACCCCCGCAACCTTATAACTATTATTATGATATCTAGTTAAGTTTCGCTTTTCTTCAAAGTATTGATATAGTATTGCATCTTGTATGCCCTTCATTTGCATAAAGTTTCATATGTAGTTTTAAATGAGATATACATTATATTTGGTCCGTACGATATGGATATAGTTTGATGGATTTGTACGAGGGATCATACCGTAATTGAGATGATATGGATATAGCTATATGATGTGATATAATACAAGGGTTGATACGTATTGGAAATGATGAATTTGTATGCCGAATGATGGCCAATTTATCCTTTGACTCGTAGAGTTAGGTTATATTATGTTTTAGGATGTAATACTCGTGTGAGCTATATTCTTTTAAAAATTATGATTCGTTTGCCTTTTAAATAAAATAATAGGATGCGTTCCAGTTTCTAAAACGGATATCTATTTTAAATCTTGGGCAGCTTCCTTATTTCAAACTTAACGTTTCGATCATTTCTAAAGATAATGGTATGGCTCATATCAAGTAATTACAATAGTTATGTTTAGATTACTTTACATGTTTGCATTACATTATCAATATTATACGTTTCTGCGTTACGCACACTCCGTTAGAACACTGCACAACTACCAATGAGTACTATGCTGCACAAGCACGTGAATGTATGTTACACTATACCTCATTGGTACTACCATGTCACTGTAGGACCGTGATGATATATATGTATAAAAATAAATATGTTGTTACACCGTAGAACACTTGCACAAATACTAATGATTTCCATGTTGCACGAGCACAGACGCATATGCTATACTACTTATCATTAGTAATACCATGACACAGTAGAATTGAAAACTATAATTGTGTGATATAATTACGTAGTCTTCTTTATTCCTGTTATAAGTTACGAATATTATTACTATAGATGCTGTATTTGATTCTTATGGATTTTCTGAATATTTTACTCCTGATGATATATATCGGTGGTATGAGACACTGTTATAAATGTATATTTATAATATATCATCAATACAATCTATGCAAGTTTCTTATTCCTCACTTGATATTTTTATATGATAAGTAAACGTCTACCATGAGATTTGTGTTTTCTGATTTTGATATCCGGAACGAGTTGGGGGTCATACGGTTTCGGATTTGTGTACTATCCATACCGAGTTGGTGGGCATACAGTTGGATACATGGTGGACCCGGTTCGGGGCCGAGGGGCAGGATAGCCGCAGTTTAGGCGGGGAGCCTAACGAGGTTAACCGATACCGGAGATAGAAATGAGCACGGCAGATATCCATGGGATACTGACCGGAGATAGAAACTAGCACGGCAGATATCCATGGGATACTGACCGGAGATAGATACGAGCATGGCAGATATCCAGGGGATACTGACCGAGGTTCGATTGGGTACGACAGATATCCAGGGGATTCTGATCGTTGCCAGGGATATCGGGCGGCGATCATCTGTTGAGATGGTGTCGACGTATCTGCATTTGCGTGTCGATGATGGGCACGAGAGATTTCGGATTTCGATCTCGATGCTGGACATCTATATATATTGATATGATCATTATCATGAGGTACACAGTTGGATATTATTTAATAGATTCAACCAGGACTGATCCGGGGGACAGTACTTGCATATATTTGTATAGGCTCGATATACAAAAAGGAATTCCAACACGAAATATAGATTCATTATTTTGACTCGTATGACATGGAGATATTATATTTGGGATTGCATGAGAGATAGTATTTCACATATGCATATCATATAATATAGTGGTACAGATTATGATAGGACTATACTTATGACCTAGGTATCATCATACATTTCGATTTCTTCCTTTAGATGTACTTTTATTCACTGAGTTGGCAACTCATCCCCGTTGTGCCACAGTTTTCTTGCATGTATTACGCTTGAATTATCAGTGACTTAGGCACACATTCTTTTCGGGAATTAATTGGTAAGTGGGTTATTATTGTATCATACTCACTCTTAATTATTCATATATTCTTGTATCTAGTAGAAACTCCATCAACTTAGAAGTGGTATATTATGGACTTAGAAGCGAGACTTAGAGTTTATATGTGGTGATGTCGCACTCTTTAGAGTCGACTTCTGATTTGTTTGTTTGGCTGTTCTGTCTTTTGGACGTGAAAGCTAGCTCCCGTTGGGATGCTATTTTATTGTGGTAGTTGTTTCGGGTTTTTATATAAAACTTTCAAAGTAGGTGTTGTTAGATTTTCAAAACGTCATAGATGCTTTTCAAACATACATAGTTAATTTTAAATGTTAATTAAACTGATTCCATCTGATAACTATTTTAAACTCACCTCTAATATTTTCAAAAAGTGTTTAGATTCCGGGTTCCAGCTTACTTGGATCGCGTCGATATATTTAGATGTCATGTGATTTAAATGCCGGTCACGTGCCACATTTGGGTCGTGACAAAGTTGGTATCAGAGCGTTTGGTTTAACCTTTGTTCGAGTTTAGGTTGACTATATGGAGTCTGGGAATACATTTTGTTACCTCGACTTAACCTTATAGGACGCGGACTTGACTTTGGGGGTCTTATACCCGAACTTTCGTTATATAGGATGACCTTTGTTGATGGAGTAGGTACTAAGCAGAGTGACGTTCCGTACATATGTTCCGCGGAATATTTACGATATGATACTGTAAGTCCACGTTACCACTCCCGGTTCTTTCGGGCTTGCGGAAATGTTGAAAAACGATTTTTCGGGTCATGGCAACATGGACTATAAAACACAGATCTTAGCTAAACTACACACTAGCAACTAACAAGAGCTATTGCTACTCGGTTAGGGGTTATACATCAACTTGAACCCCTTCTCTTTGACTCTTGATGGTGGTCGGATGGTGCTTTCCTCGTTGCCTTCTCTTGTCGAAGATGGATCCACCTGAGGGTTTCTACCTTGAGCTCCTTTCTCGATCTTGAGAGAACTAAAGTGTCCGGCTTGCTAGACCTTCAACCTTAGGATGAGTAGAGAGTGGCTTTGGGTGTTTAATCTCCAAGGAAAGGTTTCTCAACTCATGAGAATGATTCTCCTTGAACTAGAGGAAGAGGAAGAGCAAAATGGAGGAGAGATAATGGTTATGATATATTGAGAATAGTTTTACAACCATATCAAATATATATGAATTAATCTAATTAATAATATTAATCAAAATGAAAAAGGTGATGGTTGGTTTGATAAGACCATTATCATTTCACATTAAATGTATTTGCAAAGATCAAAGAGCATCTTGAAAAGAAATGATGATGGTCAAAGTTTCAACCATGGTCAACAAGTCAACAAACCCAACCATGACACAATTTCATTTAAATAACATTATCAATTGATATTACACATAATCATTAGGGTTTGGTAAACGACAACCGTCAACAGTGCATACACACCCGTACCAAAACCCTAATGAGAATCCTCTTCCTCTGCCTCAGTCAACTGTGCATACACACCCGCATTCGTGTTCCGAGGAGCATGAATACTATGAGATAAAACTAACCCCAAAGCATATACTAGGATCTGGCTCAAACCAGAGCCCGCTAGTAAAAACTGTCCGGACACCAAACGTGTACAAGTGCGCGGATGTGAACGAACCCTGCCGCAAAACCATGCGACCTCTACTCTGTTTTGCCCAAAGGCGAATAACCCTCTGTGTAGGACTCTAAAGACTCGACACTACGCTGGCAGAGGGTTTAACCACAGACCGCAAGCGGTACTAGCTGTACGTAACGGTCCCCAGGTAGATGCCGATAAGAAGACGGACGAGGAGAAACCCATCTGAACTCCTACTGATCCTGAATGTGACAATCTCCGTACAGTCCAGTCTGTTCATCTGAGAACATCGCATGGCGGGCCTACGGGGGCGGTAAACGTCAGTCCCCTACTAGCGGTACAAGTCGTGTCGGAGTGTAGCCCAGAACACCTGAGATAACACTGGAAACCTACCAGTCTATCTCGCTTTCCCTGGCCAGGGACTTTGTGTAATGGCTCTCCTAGACACAGCGCGATATCAACCCCCAATACCGGGAGATACGAATCCTGTCTAACCGTCACTGCCTCCAAGTGCTTCGGGACTGCACCCAAAAACTACCTGTTTGCACGACTCCTTTGAGCCGTGGTAGGGTAGTAATCAAAGTACAGTGGGAACACACTTGAGGCGAAGTGACAGTGTCAAGTCAACGGACTAAGCTGTACTCATGTCACCTGGGAACTGATAACTGACGATAGGTATAGTACCAACCAACAGTTCCCGACGAGTCCTGTCCAGTGTACTCGTAACCTAACGAGCACCCACATAATATCTCAAGTACGGCGTACTGACGGCTATGGGACAGACCGTCTCCCAAGCTGGGATAAGAAGCGCATACGCTAGTTTACTCCGGAGTATCGATGCCCTGTCTCGATAGTCCTACGACTAGGGAACTGCATAAGGATGTGCTTGTGGATTACCCAGCCCCCACGAGTGTGACTGCCATCACAACGCTGGTAATCAAGCAAAGATCCTAAGGGCTCCACTATTGTGTAAAGGCGATATGCTAAAAGAAACACATGCACACATTAAAGTAGAAACAAACCATGTGTTAGTTATGTATATGCCCTAGAGGCCATTGTTGTACATATGATGTATATTATAATGGATGCTTGGTTATATATATAGAGAAGACTTTCTTGCTCGTCATGATAGTATGCTATTTGGTTTCACTTTATCTTAACATGTTGACTTATATTGGTTTACTGTTTTACTCTCACATGTTGATAAAGCCCTTAGGATCTGTACTCGACTACTGGGACTATGATGAGATCATACTAGTGGGGCCGCGGTAGTCGATGAGTACATCCTATAACTGTTCCTAGTCGAGGGTATATCGAGACAAGGCATCGATACACCAGAGTAGACTAGCGTATACGCATCTTGACCCATATGATGGGCGATGGATGATCCCATATCCATCGGTGTTGGACATCAGAGATGGTGTACGGGTGCTCAGTAGAGACTGGGTACACTGGACGGACTCGCCGAGAACTCCCAGATGGTGATATACCACACGTCAGATGGCAGTTCTCTGGTGACACAGGTACAGGGTAGTCTGAAGACCCGAGATCGTCATAGAGTCTTGTGTGATTCCCACTGTGCTTTGATTTCCACCTTACCACGTCCAAGAGGGCGTGCAAAACGGTGGCTTTTGGGTACAGTCCCGAATCACATGGAGGCAATGAGCGATAGGAGGGGATTCGTCTCTCCCGGTATAGGGAGTTGATGTTGTGCTGTGTTCGATTGGCTATAACTGGAAGTCCCGGGCCAGGGCTGATATAGAGATTTACTGGTAAGTGTTACTAGTAGTTTCTCGACCCGTTATGAGCCACACATCGACACGACTTATCGGTTACTGGGGTCTGACGTATACCACCCCTAGACTTGATATGCGACATATCAGACGAACAGACCGGACTGTACGGGAGTGTTACTGGTTGGATTCACATGAGAACGCACAGGCTAGCTTGTTGATCTTCTGATCGCTCAATACCTGGGTGGCTGTTACGTTTAGCTGACCGCTTGCAGCTTGTGGGTGTTTGATATGATCATCACCTGCTACCGGCGTATTGACGATTCTTTAGAGTCCTACACAGAGGTTTCTTGGCTCAGGCGAAACAGAGTAGTGGCACATATGTGATATGCGCAGGAACGAGAATAATGCGATATGGGATACCGTATTATATTCTCAGGATATTTAGATATGAACCGGGTCATCGGATCAAGTGTTGATTCGATGAATCGGTACATGATATATTAGTCGGTAATATTCGATATAGCCGGATCGTCGGATCAAGTGTTGATTCGATGATTTAATATATAATAATATATATGATATATTATTATATTAACTAATATTGGCTTGCTTTATTATTTCATTTTCTCAGTGGATGATACATTGATATATATGCGATATATGTTAATTGTATTATTTTCTTTTGTTACAAATATATAATATATATGTGATATATATTATTGTGACATGATATGATTAATTGTTAAACATGTTTAAGGATGATTAATTGAGGTTAGGGTTTGATTAGGGTTAGTAGCTTCAAGTTCCTTCTAGAAGCTTTTTCTTTTGTCATTCTTAAGATCTTTATGGATGACACATTCTTTAAACTCAACCAAACCCTAACCCTAGTTGTTTCTCTACTTGTTCTTAGCCATTCATCCTTGACCATGGTTATATATCAATCATATGATTTATATTTCTATTCATCACAAAAGAAAAAGATGATCATTATCTTTTCATTATCTTCTTCTTCCTTCTTCAAGAAAGCTTGCTAGTTTTTCTTGAAGTGATGAATAAAATTGAGAAAATGATTTAAAAAGAAAGCAATATTACTACTCTCTCATACTCATCTCATCTAGCCCATGGGATTAGTGTGTTCTCTTCTTTAAGAGTGAGAAAGCTTGAGTCGTAGCAACTTCAAGGTAGATCATCGGAGATTTGGATTACGACAAGCTAGAATGGATCGTTCGAGTCGTGGAGCCTCTCATGAGTCCGGGAGATCGTGGATCGCAGCAAAGGGACTTCTACTCGGAGCTTGTGAAGTGAAGGAGCGGACTACAAAGGTTGTAATCCCTCACACTTAGATAAAAGTTATCTTATTGCATGATAAACCCTAATAATCTAGCAAAGATCCCGGCTTTGGGTTGTTCGGCACGTCTAAAATTTAATCCGGGCATGTTTGATGCCTTTTGAACCTTCATAAGAGTGCCTAGGAACCCTACAGTGGTATCAGAGCTACTAGGAATTGGATGTCGACCTATGGGGGGTTCTCACTATGTGACAGTGTGGCGAAGCATAGGCTCTTACCCCCAGGGAGTCCCGAGACCGGAAGGTGTTCCGGTGGGTTGTAGTCCTCGCGAGGGGGCATGCGTAAAAAGTAGCGGCTGAGGGACCCGTTGGTGCCACGGCGACCCCATTGGATGGGGTGGCTGCCTGACCTACAGTGGTATCAGAGCCTAGCTAGAGCATTAGGCGATGTGTTTACGAAGTTAAAACTCCGATCGAACCCGAAACGAACAAAATGGACCCCTCTCTGGAAATTTTTTAAATTTTTGGATTTTTCAGAATTAAAAATATGTAAAAAAATCAGCAGGTAATTCTAAGAATTACCATGAAACACGTGCCCACAATTCAACCAACGGAGCGCGGATCCGCGGCAGGAACATGGATCTCGCGGCGGTTCCGCGGCGGCACTGTAGGATTGGGACACGTGGCTTCATGGTTTTAACCGTAGGTACTTGCTGAATATTCTGGGTATTTTTAATCTGTTCCAGGTGTTTAAAATTCTGGGGTTTGTTTTGTAATAGTAGACTCGATCGGAAATTTTAAATTCGTATTTCTTTCCGGATATTTAGAAACTGTTAAACTATTTGAACGGATATCATTAACTTACTGTTTCCCGGTACGGCAAACTTTCAAGTGTTGAAATTTATTCGGGTTTAAATCTTTCGGGAAAATTGTACAAGTTAAGCGGTGGACCCTCTAGAAGACAACAAACCTTAACTCGATTATGTGACCGTCTTGAACTGCCTTTTGAACCTTCGGGTTTGGGGCAGTACGGCGTGCCACATGTGAGGCGTTGGCTTGACCCTTCTACGGCTGGATCACCGGTACTGTGACATATTCTGGGATTATTTGAACCCCGCTCAAGTGTTGAGCACTTTGGGAAATTTTGGGTGTTTGATTATCTGTTCGGAAAGTTTAATACTGTATATTTATCTGGAATGTGATACAATATGTGGAATTCTTAGAGTTAGGCATGAAATGCGGAGTATGTGATATTTCGGATTTACGATGTCTAAAGTGATTGTGGATTCCAAATATTGTAGTTTTACACTTTCTTTTCTGTGACCGTAAGTGTAATATGTGATATCGCCGGTTTCGTTGCTATATGTCAACGACAATTGGGATGCGCATATTTACTTACGTTGATGATATGAGATATTATGTGTTTCTGTGATATGTTATATTGGATCGTCGCGTTCTGAATAGCCGGGGGTTTTATGTGAGATGAGGGTTTTTATTTTCATTCAAGTAAAATTCATTTGTAATGTAATATTCTTTTATTTGGGGCACTTCCAGGATGCGGTTGCTGTCACCAGTGTATATTATTTACTTTTCCGCATTAGGTAGACCCAAGGTGGGGAGCACAAGTAACCGGGTTCTAGGGTCCAGTGGGAGGCCATCTGGAGGAGTCGAGACCGGGTCTCCTAACCCTAGAATTGGCAGTGTTACTTGCCGCTCTCGTAGGGGTCTTGGGATGTGGGTTTGGCTATTCGTCGCGACCGTGGAATCCGTGTTTTATACAGGCTCGTATTGAAAACACGGAAGTCCTAGTATATCCAATATTTCATATATGTTCTTCTGCTGCAATGTTCTGTGATGAGATCATATTACTGCCTGAGACGAATGCTTATACTATATATATATGCTGATATATAAATATTACTGCTTTCGTTTCTTCTGTGATGCTTAGGAAGCATAAGCTGATGGGATATTTATTAATGAGATTAATAAAAGAAAAGAAACCTAAAGATGTTGTAGAATCAAAATCTTTATAAAAAGGGTAGCTACAGTTTTACTTTGCACAGCGATATATACGATATATCCTGCACCTTATTCGATGAGGAAAGGACCGAGATCCCTTCACCGGGAGTGACTCCTTTAGCAAAACTGGCAGATGCTACAAAACGCGTTTTGTCTTTTGATTGCTTTTAGTGTTTTTCTTTGCACAGCGGTATATATGATATATCCTACACCTTATTCGATGAGGAAAGGGCCGACGATCCCTTCACCGGGAGTGACCCCTTTAGCGAAACTAAGAAAAGCCTTAAAAACACTCCTTTTCAAAAACACTCGATTCTACAACGATATCAAGTTCATTACGCTCAGGGTTTTCTGAAAAACCTGCGTAGCCCTCCGTCATTTCAGATAGATATTATTTAGTATTCGTGCTATGTTTGTTGACTTAGTTAAGGCATAGTGTACGGTAGCTAAGTAATGTTTATCTGCTAAAACATGAGATGTGATTGGATTAGGGTATTCGTACGGCTTTGTTGACTTAATTAAGGGTCGTGCGGGTGGGTTTAATTCAATCGGGAAATGTACGGGTTGAACATGACTTGCGATTTATGGTTTGTTGACTTAGTTAAGGTCATAGATCGCTAGGGGCAAAAATATTATCGGGAATTTCAAATGTTGAAATTTGCAATGAGATTGCATACCTCCTATGAGATAGTTGGATCCCGATACCCACTGCGAGTAAGAGTTACTCCTGGGAGAGTTTTACACAGGACAATTAGTCATTCAAGTAGGTGTCTAGAAAAGTGTTAACGAGGTTACGCCTCTGGGAAAACGAGGTTTACTTTAATTAGGTCCGTGCGAAAGCACGGGGAACCTCCCTCAAAGTACCGACACTGATCTGGCTGAAAGATTGACGAAATTGTAGGGTGTAATTAATCCCGGCTAATCTTACCTTTTAGGGTTTTAAGGTAGATTTGATAAAAACAGTGGGAGACATCCTGATTAGATAAGATAATAACCAATCTAATCTTGCAAGAGCATACGCTAAAGTGTTTTCTTCTCTCTCTCTCCAGGTAGCGACCATTTCAGGCCATAATCAAGATAATAATATGGATGTATTGACTAAACCTGATTATTGTACTGAGCAAGGGAACGTTGGACCCGTTCTTTCTTATAAGAGTTATAAGACTGAACAGGAAACAGGAGAATATCTAGATTCTCACGCCGCCCAAAAGAACATGCATGTTGATGCATCTTCTTCGGGTGTGTTAGTTATTGAGAACTGTTTCTCAGTTCACCCTACGTCCTGGGTATTAGATACCGGATCAGGATCCCACATATGTAAACAGTTACATGGGCTACGTAAAGGTAGAGAACTGGGAAAAGGTGATCATTCCGTTCAAGTAGGGAACGGTGCAAGTATTGTAGCCAAAGCAGTTGGCGAATATCACCTTGTATTACCAAGTCGTAATACACTGATTCTAAATGAATGCTATTATATACCGAACATGATGTGCAACATTATATCAGTTTCTTTATTGAGTAAAGTGGGATATAATTTTGTAGTACAGGATAATGTTATGAACATATTCCTAGATCAAAAGTTGATTGCATCAGGCTCGTTACATAATGGCATATTCATTCTAAATCAGAATACAGTCCTCAATATACAAAACACACACAAGAGGAAAAGTTCAGATATGAACGAATCCTACTTGTGGCATTGTAGACTTGGTCATATCAATGCGACACGACTGGCTAAGTTGCATAGAGATGGTTATTTGAATTCGTTTGAATTATCATCTTATGATACTTGCCATTCATGTCTCAAAGGAAAAATGACCAAAGCTCCGTTTAGTGGACACGGAGAAAGAGTTACTGAACTCTTAGGACTAGTACATAGTGATGTATGCGGTCCCATGTCTACGCATGCCAGGAACGGTTCTTCCTACTTCATTACATTCACTGACGATCTCTCTAGATTCGGACATGTGTTCCTGATGAAACACAAGTCTGAAGCCTTTGAGAAATTCAGAGAATATAAGCACGAAGTAGAGAACCAAACGGGCAAAAGTATTAAGATTCTTCGATCTGATCGAGGAGGTGAATACTTAAGCGGTGAGTTTTTAGATTATCTAAAAGAGAATGGGATTCTCTCTCAGCTTACTCCTCCTTATATACCACAGCACAACGGTGTATCGGAGCGGAGGAATCGCACCCTATTAGATATGGTGCGATCTATGATGAGTGAAGCTGAGTTACCTATTTCCTTCTGGGGGTATACGCTTGAGACAGCCATATACATATTGAATCTAGTTCCATCTAAATCTGTACCTACCACACCATATGAGATATGGAGTGGGAAGAGACCATATTTTAAACGAGTTAAGATATGGGGTTGTCCGGCCTATGTCAAAAGACAAAATACAGACAAACTCGAGGCATGGTCAGTTCTTTGCAAATTTATGGGATATCCTAAGAATTCTCAAGGATATATTTTCTATCACGCTGAGGAACAAAAGGTGTTTGTTTCTCAATATGCCACCTTTTTAGAAAAGGAATTTCTTGCAAAAGAAATTAGTGGCAAAGAGGTAGAGCTGGAAGAGGTTCCAGAAACACAAATTGCAACTGAAGATTTAGTGGAACCAGAAGATTCAATAGAATCCTACGAACCCCAGCCTCTCCGCAGATCTAGTAGGGTTTCTCGTCCACCTGAGAGATACTATGGTTTTCTCATTGATGGTGGAAGCGAGGATTGCATCATGGATGATGATGAACCGACTAGTTTCGAGCAGGCCATCACGAGTGGTGACTCTGTGAAATGGCTGGATGCAATGCGATCTGAGATGGAATCCATGTACACCAACAAAGTATGGACTTTGGAAAATGCTCCTGAAGGGGTAAAACCCATTGGGAGCAAGTGGATCTTTAAAAAGAAATTTGGTGTAGATGGAAAAGTTGAGACTTTCAAAGCTAGACTTGTAGCAAAAGATTTTCGTCAACGACCAGGTGTGGATTATGACGAAACCTTTTCTCCAGTGGCTATGCTTAAGTCCATCCGGATCTTACTTGCCATTGCTGCATACCATGACTACGAAATCTGGCAAATGGATGTTAAGACTGCCTTTCTAAACGGTGATTTAGATGAGTGCGTATACATGACTCAGCCAGAGGGCTTCGTAGATAGTGGGAGCAGCGGAAAGGTGTGCAAGCTGCTTAAATCCATTTATGGGTTAAAGCAAGCATCGCGGAGTTGGAACATCTGTTTTGATGTTGTAGTCAAAGAGTTTGACTTCATCAAAAATATAGATGAACCTTGTATCTATAAGAAGTTAGAAGAGGGTAAGGTAGTCTTCCTCGTATTGTACGTGGATGACATACTCTTGATAGGAAATGATATTCCTATGCTGCAATCAGTCAAGCTCTTCTTATCACAGAGATTCTCAATGAAAGATCTAGGTGATGCCTTCTGCATATTGGGAATCATGATCTATAGAGATGGATCTAAACGGATATTATGATTGTCCCAATCCAGGTACATTGACACCATACTAAAGAGGTTTAGTATGGAAGAATCCAAGCGTGGGAACCAACCCACGATCTCTGGACTTACTCTCTCCAAAGAGATGTCTCCCAAGACTGATTTGGAGAGAGCTCGCATGCAAGGGATACCCTATGCTTCGGCAGTAGGCTCTATCATGTATGCGATGCTGTGTACCAGGCCCGATGTAGCATACTCACTAAGTGTAGTGAGTCGGTATCAGGCAGATCCTGGAGAGAGTCATTGGACAGCAGTGAAGAACATTCTCAAGTACTTTCGAAGGACTAAGGAGATGTTCTTGGTGCTTGGTAACGGAGAACTCCAGGTGGAGTCCTTTACCGATTCCAGCTTCCAAAGTGATAAGGACGACTCTAAGTCGCATTCGGGTTTTGTCTTTACCCTCAATGGAGGGGCGGTATGTTGGAAGAGTTCCAAACAGGATACCGTTGCAGACTCAACGATGGAGGCTGAATACATCGCTGCCAACGATGCTGCCAAAGAGGCTGTCTGGATAAAGAAGTTCATTAGTGAACTTGGTGTGGTTCCATCCATTGAGCATCCAATACCACTGTATTGTGATAACAATGGAGCTGTGGCGTTAGCCAAGGAACCCAGGTCCCATCAGATGTCCAGACATATTCTGAGGCGGTATCACCTGATCAGTGAGATAGTTGATCGCCGGGAGATCGAGGTCAGGAAAGTAGATACGAAGGACAACACTGCGGATCCATTCACGAAGGCTATTCCCCAGATATAGTTTGAGAGATTATTCGGGATGCTAGGTATGAGATACTACAGCAGCTGGCCTTAGTGCAAGTGGGAGATTGTTAGTTATGTATATGCCCTAGAGGCCATTGTTGTACATATGATGTATATTATAATGGATGCTTGGTTATATATATAGAGAAGACTTTCTTGCTCGTCATGATAGTATGCTATTTGGTTTCACTTTATCTTAACATGTTGACTTATATTGGTTTACTGTTTTACTCTCACATGTTGATAAAGCCCTTAGGATCTGTACTCGACTACTAGGACTATGATGAGATCATACTAGTGGGGCCGCGGTAGTCGATGAGTACATCCTATAATTGTTCCTAGTCGAGGGTATATCGAGACAAGGCATCGATACACCAGAGTAGACTAGCGTATACGCATCTTGACCCATATGATGGGCGATGGATGATCCCATATCCATCGGTGTTTGACATCAGAGATGGTGTACGGGTGCTAAGTAGAGACTGGGTACACTGGACGGACTCGCCGAGAACTCCCAGATGGTGATATACCACACGTCAGATGGCAGTTCTCTGGTGACACAGGTACAGGGTAGTCTGAAGACCCGAGATCGTCATAGAGTCTTGTGTGATTCCCACTGTGCTTTGATTTCCACCTTACCACGTCCAAGAGGGCGTGCAAAATGGTGGCTTTTGGGTACAGTCCCGAATCACATGGAGGCAATGAGCGATAGGAGGGGATTCGTCTCTCCCGGTATAGGGAGTTGATGTTGTGCTGTGTTCGATTGGCTATAACTGGAAGTCCCTGGCCAGGGCTGATATAGAGATTTACTGGTAAGTGTTACTAGTAGTTTCTCGACCCGTTATGAGCCACACATCGACACGACTTATCGGTTACTGGGGTCTGACGTATACCACCCCTAGACTTGATATGCGACATATCAGACGAACAGACCGGACTGTACGGGAGTGTTACTGGTTGGATTCACAGGAGAACACACAGGCTAGCTTGTTGATCTTCTGATCGCTCAATACCTGGGTGGCTGTTACGTTTAGCTGACCGCTTGCAGCTTGTGGGTGTTTGATATGATCATCACCTGCTACTGGCGTATTGACGATTCTTTAGAGTCCTACACAGAGGTTTCTTGGCTCAGGCGAAACAGAGTAGTGGCACATATGTGATATGCGCAGGAACGAGAATAATGCGATATGGGATACCGTATTATATTCTCAGGATATTTAGATATGAACCGGGTCATCGGATCAAGTGTTGATTCGATGAATCGGTACATGATATATTAGTCGGTAATATTCGATATAGCCGGATCGTCGGATCAAGTGTTGATTCGATGATTTAATATATAATAATATATATGATATATTATTATATTAACTAATATTGGCTTGCTTTATTATTTCATTTTCTCAGTGGATGATACATTGATATATATGCGATATATGTTAATTGTATTATTTTCTTTTGTTGCAAATATATAATATATATGTGATATATATTATTGTGACATGATATGATTAATTGTTAAACATGTTTAAGGATGATTAATTGAGGTTAGGGTTTGATTAGGGTTAGTAGCTTCAAGTTCCTTCTAGAAGCTTTTTCTTTTGTCATTCTTAAGATCTTTATGGATGACACATTCTTTAAACTCAACCAAACCCTAACCCTAGTTGTTTCACTACTTGTTCTTAGCCATTCATCCTTGACCATGGTTATATATCAATCATATGATTTATATTTCTATTCATCACAAAAGAAAAAGATGATCATTATCTTTTCATTATCTTCTTCTTCCTTCTTCAAGAAAGCTTGCTAGTTTTTCTTGAAGTGATGAATAAAATTGAGAAAATGATTTAAAAAGAAAGCAATATTACTACTCTCTCATACTCATCTCATCTAGCCTATGGGATTAGTGTGTTCTCTTCTTTAAGAGTGAGAAAGCTTGAGTCGTAGCAACTTCAAGGTAGATCATCGGAGATTTGGATTACGACAAGCTAGAATGGATCGTTCGAGTCGTGGAGCCTCTCATGAGTCCGGGAGATCGTGGATCGCGGCAAAGGGACTTCTACTCGGAGCTTGTGAAGTGAAGGAGCGGACTACAAATGTTGTAATCCCTCACACTTAGATAAAAGTTATCTTATTGCATGATAAACCCTAATAATCTAGCAAAGATCCCGGCTTTGGGTTGTTCGGCACGTCTAAAATTTAATCCGGGCATGTTTGATGCCTTTTGAACCTTCACAAGAGTGCCTAGGAACCCTACACCATGTAGCATACTACTATATTGAGCAAGATTGTCTATACAAGGTGAATATCCCAAGCTTCCATCAAGTAATATACAAACTAGTATGATACAATAATGGCCTCTAGGGCATATACACTAACAATCTCCCACTTGCACTAAGGCCATGTACTGGCGTATCGAAGACCTATCATCTCGATCATCCGCTCGAACAGAGTCTGTGGTAAGGTCTTTATGAATGGATCAACAGTGTTATCTTCCGTAGCAACTCTCCGAACCTCGATCTCCTGGCGACCCACGATCTCCCTAATCAGGTCATACCGTCTCAAGATGTGCCTGGACTTCTGATGGGACCTGGGTTCCTTCGCTAAAGCTATAGCCCCGTTGTTGTCGCAATACAGAGGTATTGGATCAACAATGGACGGAACCACCTGAAGTTCTATCAAGAACTTCCTCATCTAGACGGTTTCTTTTACGGCATCAGATGCAGCGATATATTCCGCTTCCATCGTCGAGTCAGCAATGGTTTCCTGTTTGGAACTCTTCCAACACACCGCCCCTCCATTGAGGGTAAAGACATAACCCGACATGGACTTGGAATCATCCTTGTCACTCTGGAAGCTGGAGTCAGCAAAGGCCTCGATCTGGAGGTCTTTTCCGCCATACACCAAGAACATCTCCTTAGTCCTTCTCAGGTACTTGAGAATGTTCTTTACCGCTATCCAGTGTTTCTCCCCAAGGTTTGACTGATACCTGCTTACCACACTCAGTGCATAAGCTATATCTGGTCTGGTACACAACATCGCATACATTATAGAGCCTACCGCAGAACCGTAGGGTATAATAGATATGCGATCGCTTTCCAAATCAGTCTTGGGAGACATCTCTTTGGAGAGGATGATCCCGTGACAAGCCGGTAGATTACCGCGCTTGGAATCTTCTATACTGAATCTTTTCAGTATGGTGTCGATGTACCTGGACTGTGAAAGTCCTAATATCCTCTTGGATCTGTCACGATAGATCCGGATCCCCAGAATGTAAGAGGCATCACCCAGGTCTTTCATGGAGAACCTGTATGACAAGAACCCTTTGACAGATTGTAGCATAGGAATGCCATTTCCTATCTAGAGAATGTCATCCATGTATAAAACGAGGAATACGACAGTTCGTGCTACAAATCTACTATAGATGCATGGTTCATCTAGATTTTTGATAAAGCCAAAATCTTTGACCGTCTCATCAAAACAGATGTTCCAACTCCGCGATGCCTGCTTCAGTCCATAGATGGACTTTAGCAACTTGCACACCTTTCCGCTGCTCCCACTCTGAATGAAACCATCTGGCTGGTCCATAGAGACACACTCCTCTAAATTTCCATTTAGAAAAGCGGTCTTTACGTCCATCTGCCAGATCTCATAATCGTGGAAGGCAGCAATGGCAAGAAGGATCCGAATGGATTTCAGCATAGCCACTGGAGAAAAGGTTTCGTCATAGTCCAAGCCAGGTCTTTAACGAAAACCCTTTGCAACAAGTCTAGCTTTATAGGTCTCGACCTGTCCATCTACACCAATCTTCCGTTTGAAGATCCACTTGCATCCTACGGGTTTTACCCCATCTGGAGCAATGTCCAACGTCCATACTTTGTTGGTGTACATGGACTCCATTTCGGTCCGCATTGCATCCAGCCATTTTACCGAGTCAACGCTCTGAATGGCCTGCTGGAAGCTAGTAGGCTCATCACTATCAATGATGCAATCCTCTCGATCCCCGTCTATGAGAAAACCGTAGTATCTCTCGGGCGGATGAGACTGCCTACTACTTCTGCGGAGCGGCGTAGGAATGTCCTGATCTTTCGAACCCTCTGGTTCTACTAAGCTTTCAGTAATAGCTCGTGGTTCTAGAATTTCTTCCAGTTCTATTGCGCTCCCACTTATCTGATTTTCCAAAAACTCAGTTTCCAAGAAGTGGGCATTACGAGAAACAAAAACCTTTTGTTCCTCTTCGCAATAGAAGAAATATCCCTTGGAGTTCTTTGGATATCCCACAAACATGCACTGTACTGAGCGTGCCTCGAGTTTGTCTGCATGCTTCTTTTTGACAAAAGCTGGACATCCCCATGTCTTAATGTGCTTAAGATAGGGTTTCTTCCCACACCACATCTGATATGGTGTGGTAGGCACAGTCTTAGTTGGAACTCGGTTCAAAAGGTATGCAGCTGATTCTAGTGCATATCCCCAGAATGATCGCGGTAACTCAGCGTTACTCATCATGGACCGTACCATATCCAATAGGGTTCGGTTCCGTCTCTCCGATACACCGTTATGTTGCGGAGTGTATGGAGGAGTAAGCTGAGAGAGAATTCCATTCTCTTTTAAGTAATCCAGGAACTCGGCACTCAATTATTCACCACCTCGATCAGATCTTAGTGTCTTGATACTTTTGCCTGTTTGTTTTTCCACTTCATTCTTATATTCCTGGAATTTTCCAAAGGCTTCGGATTTATGTTTCATTAAGAAGACATAACCGTACCTTGAAAATTCATCCGTAAAAGTAATGAAGTAAGAATAACCGCTTCGTCCATGCGTAGACATTGGACCGCACACATCGTTGTGTACGAGTCCCAAGAGCTCGCTCGCTCTTACTCCGTGTCCATTGAACGGAGTCTTTGTCATCTTTCCTTTGAGATAGGATTGACAAGTTGCATATGATTGATATTCGAAAGGATCCAAATATCCTTCTGTATGTAACTTCATCAACCTTCTCTCATTGATGTGACCCAGTCTACAATGCCATAAGAAAGCCTGATTTGATTCCGGAGACTTTCTTTTGTGTGTATTCTGGACATTGAAAATCTGTGGTTGGTTTAATACGTATATTCCATTGTTTAATGTACCTGACCCAATCAGAACTTGATTAAGGCGAATGTTTACAACATTGCTTACAAATGCAAATTCATAACCTTCTTTAGATATTAAAGATACAGAAATGATATTACAAGTTGCATTGGGTACAAAATAATAATTACACAAAACCAAAACGTGTCCATCTGACAACCCAAGGTGATAGTCCCCCACGGACTCAGCATCCATGCCAGCTCCGTTTGCAACTCTGAGGGTCATATCACCTGCCTTCAAAACCCTACGGTTTCTCAACGCCTGCAAAGAATTACAGATATGAGATCCTGATCCGGTATCCAATACCCAGGAAGTAGAGTTTATTGATAGACAGTTTTCAATAACATACACACCTGAAGCTGAAGCCGCAACATGCTTCAGATCCTGTGTTCTGGCCTTCCAAGCCCTGCAATCTTTCTTCCAGTGTCCACTCTTGTGACAGTAAAAGCATTCTTCCTTTTCCACAAGCTTTCCCGCTTCCTTTGTTGCTTTTGCCTTTCTCTTCGTATCCACTTTACAAACACCGCCCCTTGGTTTGGCGGGGGTTTTCTTCTTCTTTCCCTTGGCTTTCGCCTTGGACCTAGAAAAGGAAGATCCTCCTACAAACAATGTGTATGTTTCCCTACCTTTCTGTAGGGTGCCCTCTGCACTCCTCAGCATGTTGAGGAGTTCTGAAAGTTCAACTTCCTTTTCCTGTAAGTTGAAGTTCAGGATGAACTGGGCGTAAGTGGAAGGAAGGGACTGGAGAACTAAGTCCGTATAGAGATCATTCTCCAACGTGGTCCCAAGGTCCGCGAGCTCCTCAATGAAGCCAATCATCTTAAGCACGTGTTCCGCTACCGGTGATCCGATGGCCAATCTCGCCGAAAACAGCTTTTTCGAGACTTCGTATATGGCGATACGGGATTGCTCTCCATACAGTTCTTTTGTATGAATAAATATGGATTCAAGGTCTATATTCTCGTGCCTCCTCTGGTGTTCATTGTCCATAGAGGCAAGCACGAGGCACTTGGCCTTCGCGCAATCAATCTCCCAAGTCTTACGGATTTCCTTATCCGCGACGCTGGAAGTGGGACCTGGGGCAGGGGGAGCTTTGGTGGTAAGGAGATACCCCAACTTGTCATAAGTGATTGCCATTTTGACATTCCTGAGCCAATCTTTGTAGTTTGGCCTTGTCAGTATGTTTTTATCTAGTAGTAACTTAAGTCCAGTCATGATGTTTGGTCGCTGCAATTAGGAGAGAGAGAAGAAACAGTTTAGCATGATGCTCTTGCAAGTTTAGAGTGGTTTTTAATTTGTCTAAACAGGATGGCTCCCACTGTCTTTCGAATCCCTCTTCAAACCATAAAGGAAGAACTAGTCGGGATCTATCTCACCGTACAATACTTGCTTAACCGTTCAGCCAGGCCAGTGTCGGTACTCCGAGGGAGGTTTTCCAACGCTTTCGCGAAGTTCCTTAATTAAATAACCTCTTTTCCCTGTGGGCGTAGCCCCGCTAACACCTTTCTAGACACCTACTTGGTTTATAGCATTGATCGTTAAGTGAGAAAGTTCCGGAGGAGTAGCATATACTCACAGTAGGATCGGGATCCAAATATCATCGCGTGACAAAACTGAAGGAATCCTACCAGAATCATCACACTGCAAATGGTATGCAGCGCTAGCAAGTTTCAGTTCTTTTGAAACTCCCGATGTAGATTTTTGCCCCATGCTCTTATGATCTTGACTTTGGCCAACAAATCATAAGTCACATGTCAAGTTCTACCCGTCATTTTCCAGGTTAATTTGAACCCACCCGCACCTACCCATGACTTTGGCCAACAAGGCAGTACGACTGTCTTAAACCAACACATCTATCTATGCTGCACATGAATACCCAATAGCTACCAATCACTATGCCTTGACTTTGGCCAACAAACATAGCTTGAATACTATTGACCATCCATGTGAAACGACGGAGGGCTACGAATGGTTTTGGCGAAACCGTGAACGTAGTGAACTTGATATAATCGATGGAACGAGACAGCTTTTAAAAGGAGTGGTTTAAGCTCCACGTTTAAAAGTTATTTTGAAAAGAAACCGAGTGGTTTTTGAAAGTGTTCCAACGACTTTTACTTTGGTTTATTTTTCTTGCATTAATTTTAATGCGTCCCATCAATTAATCCTACCATTGCAGAAAACAACGAAAATATGACGTACGCTTATGCCATCCGCATTCGCCATGGGGTCCCGTCATCACCCGTTAGGTTACTTAACTAACGACAGAGCGGGGGCTGGACTAGCGCGGATGCAAAACATAAGCAACGCCTAAATAGATATCTACATATAGATATATACATTCGTCAGATGCAATGATAGCCATTCCAGATCACAGATGAATACATTGGATATACTAGGAATCCGCATTCCGTTCGAGCCTGTAACGAAGAGCGGATTACACGGTCGCGATGAATAGCCAAACCCCACCCTAGACCCTTACGGGTGCGGCAAACTACCCGCCAAGTATCCGAAGTGAAGCAACCTCCCTCAACGACGTGAGTAGGCCACTCGGCACTTCGAGGTACCCGGTAGTTTGTGCACCCCACCTTGGGTCTATCCTAGGAGCAAAAAAAGTAAAAAGAAATTATACAACGACGGCTACAACCCCGATCCGGTTGTGCGGCCATACAAATAATATTACATCAATTTACATATTACAAGAATTGAAAGATAAACAAAACTCTCATCACACAATTCCCCTGGCTATTCATCCGCGACAATCCAACGAATTCATATACACAATCCATCAACATTACAGATCACAGATATGTATAAACCCCACTAATCGACGTATAGCGATTAGCAGACGTTCAATACATATATAACAATACAGATATAACCCATTAGCCAAAGTCTACAGAAAATCGACCAAAATACGGATTTGTAACCACCCCAAAAAAAAATTGTTCTCTGGAATTCTGGGCAGAAACAAACCATCTAAAAAATCACAAAATACCACCAGAAACAAACTGCAGGAGAAACGATCCACGGCCGAGTCAACTCGGCCGCGGATCCGCGGCAGAAGCATGCTTCTGCCCCAGAACCGCGGTGAGTCGGTCGATTCGCTGGATCGTTTTTCTTGCCTGTTCATTAAAAATCCTGAGCCGATTTTTAAGACATGATTTATTATTTTTGGAGCAGAAATAAAAATCAGTAGAAAATAGGATTTTCCGGGGTGTTTCGCGGTTTTTTGTCTGGTCGAAATTCTAGATACTTTGCTAACATTCTGGGGTGTGTTTAACCTGGCTCTGATACAACTGTAAGTCCACGTTACCTCTCCCGGTTCTTTCGGGCTTGCGGAAATGATGAAAAACAATTTTTCGGGTCATAGCAACATGGACTATAAAACACGGATCTTAGCTAAACTACACACTAGCAACTAACAAGAGCTATTGCAACTCGGTTAGTGGTTATACCTCAACTTGAACCCCTTCTCTTTGACTCTTGATGGTGGTCGGATGGTGCTTTCCTCGTTGCCTTCTCTTGTCGAAGATGGATCGACCTGAGGGTTTCTACCTTGAGCTCCTTTCTCGATCTTGAGAGAACTAAAGTGTCCGGCTTGCTAGACCTTCAACCTTAGGATGAGTAGAGAGTGGCTTTGGGTGTTTAATCTCCAAGGAAAGGTTTCTCAACTCATGAGAATGATTCTCCTTGAACTAGAGGAAGAGGAAGAGCAAAATGGAGGAGAGATAATGGTTATGATATATTGAGAATAGTTTTACAACCATATCAAATATATGTGAATTAATCTAATTAATAATATTAATCAAATTGAAAAAGGTGATGGTTGGTTTGATAAGACCATTATAATTTCAAATTAAATGTATTTGCAAAGATCAAAGAGCATCTTGAAAAGAAATGATGATGGTCAAAGTTTCAACCATGGTCAACTAGTCAACCTTGGTCAACAAGTCAACAAACCCAACCATGACACAATTTCATTTAAATAACATTATCAATTGATATTACACATAATCATTAGGGTTTGGTAAACGACAACCGTCAACAGTGCATACACACCGGTACCAAAACCCTAATGAGAATCCTCTTCCTCTGCCTCAGTCAACTGTGCATACACACCCGCATTCGTGTTCCGAGGAGCACGAATACTATAAGATAAAACTAACCCCAAAGCATATACAAGGATCTGGCTCAAACCAGAGCCCGCTAGTAAAAACTGTCCGGACACCAAACGTGCACAAGTGCGCGGATTTGAACGAACCCTGTCGCAAAACCATACGACCTCTACTCTGTTTTGCCCAAAGGAGAATAACCCTCTATATGGGACTCTAAAGACTCAACACTACGCTGGCAGTGGGTTTAACCACAAACCGCAAGCGACACTAGCTGTACGTAACGGTCCCCAGGTAGATGCCGATAAGAAGACGGACGAGGTGAAACCCATCTGAACTCCTACTGATCCTGAATGTGACAATCTCTGTACAGTCCGGTCTGTTCGTCTGAGAACATCGCATGGCGGGCCTAGGGGGGCGGTAAACGCCAGTCCCGTACTAGCGGTACAAGTCGTGTCGGAGTGTAGCCCAGAACAACAGAGATAACACTGGAAACCTACCAGTCTATCTCGCTTGCCCTGGCCAGGGACTTTGTGTAATGGCTCTCCTAGACACAGCGCGATATCAAACCCCAATACCGGGAGAGACGAATCCTTTCTAACCGTCACTGCCTCCAAGTGCTTCCGGACTGCACCCAAAAACTACCTGTTTGCACGACTCCTTTGAGCCGTGGTAGGGTAGTAATCAAAGTACAGTGGGAACACACTTGAGGCGAAGTGACAGTGTCAAGTCAACGGACTAAGCTGTACTCATGTCACTTGGGAACTGATAACTGACGATAGGTATAGTACCAACCAACAGTTCCCGACGAGTCCTGTCCAGTGTACTCGTAACATAACGAGCACCCGCATACTATCTCAAGTACGGCGTACTGATGGCTGTGGGACAGACCGTCTCCCAAGCTGGGATGAGAAGCGCATACGCTAGTCTACTCCAGAGTATCGATGCCCTGTCTCGATAGTCCTACAACTAGGGACCTGCATAAGGATGTGCTTGTGGATTACCCAACCCCCACGAGTGTGACTGCCATCAGAACGTTGGTAATCAAGCAAAGATCCTAAGGGCTCCACTAATGTGTAAAGGCGATATGCTAAAAGAAACATATGCACACATTAAAGCAGAAACAAACCAAGTAGCATACTACTATATTGAGCAAGATTGTCTATACAAGGTGAATATCCCAAGCTTCCATCAAGTAATATTCAAACTAGTATGATACAGTAATGGCCTCTAGGGCATATACACTAACAGATACTCCGCCTAAGTTACCTTAGGATTTATATTTTGAGATCTTCCTTCTATTCCTTCCTTCGATCTATCTTCGTCAGTGCATGATTGATTGTTTCGATCACCATGTTTTTGGGAGCCGAGAGGGCTGCTGTTAGAGATATGGTCATAGCAGACTTTTCTGGGACAAGGACTGATTGGGGTGACTTTTCGATGATTTAGATACACATCGTTTATTTATATTTGATCGAGTTCAAATAGTGAAGCGAGTTTCCTCGGGATCCACACCAGATGTTGGAGTCATGGTTAGAGATCAGGCAGACTTGAGACATGATATTTTCCCCTCTCCGAAGATCATGGTGTTGTGCACTGTTCAGAAAACGGTACTAATCCTTGCTGAGATTATTGAGATGTTACTCCCAGAATTCATGAAGTTAAAGGTTGACGATGTTACCAGTATATGGATCAGGAGGATTCATAGCCATTCTGGTGTGGAATGGTTAAGACTTTTAATCCGTAGTGGCGCTCCAATGTGAGATAGGTAAAAAAAAAATTGGATTTCTTCTCCCGACAGATGTTGCTCAGACCAGATGCAAGTCGTTCAAGAAGGAGATCATGCAGTAAGTTTTCAACCGACAGATTGGGACGAGCTTTCGAAGGTGAGATTAGCTAGATTCTTTTACAGAGTATCAGAGATGACGGATTCATGTTTCCGAGTTGTAAAACTCCGAGTCTGGTCATAACCAAGTATGACTTGCAATTCGAGTGACTGTGCAGATACGCTCTTTAAGTGGTTGATATAAGGGATTTATGGAACAAGAGAGTGGTGCAAAGTTTCAGTGGACAGTTATTCTACACCGTGGATATTGAAGATTTGATAACGCGTACGACTACACCTTCAGGAGGAAATAGAAAATGAATGACAATGCTTATTAAAGGGAAAAATAGGTTAAGAAATGAGTGCTAGTTCCGAGCAGGCTGGATAAATGATTTTAGTAGGAGACTTGATGGATTCTCTCCCAGGAGTTTATAATAAATAAGATTGGACTAGGATAGTTGTTAGCACACAAGCAGAGGACCTAGATTTCCGTTATCAAACATGTTACGTTACAAAGGACTGGATTACTGGTCAAGAAGGTGTGATGGGATGTATCCGCAATACGACGAATGGTGTTGTTGTTCCTCACCAGACGATCGCATCAGGAAGCCATGATATTAGAGATCTGCAAGAAGAACCAGAATTCAGAGACAGAGAACGTTAGAACGTAGCAGACGGCAAGTAGTAATTCTTTCTATGCCAAATCCGGTGGTATAAACACCTTCCGACATTCAAGGGAATATACTTCGATGTCCTTTGAGCTCGGTCTATGTTTTTATAACCTAAAACATTCATTTTAAAACGTTGGAGAAAGGAAAACTCGATGTCCGTGATTTTTGTATTTAAGGATTTGAGGATCAATTTATGTTTTGTGCACACCAGGGGCACTTGATGAGATTTGTATGTACAGTAATTTCACTTTGACTTATGCTTTGTGCAGACCAGGTGCACTTGATTTTAGTTTTGTGCACTCAGATGCACTTGAGATTTAATTTTGCACCCTGATACACTTGGATTTGATTTTTGTGCACCCCGATGCACTTGGTATTAGTTTGTATACTTTTATTCCATGCACAATGGATGCAGTGGATATCGTTTCGTGCACGCCTGTTGCACTTAGCGCTGTCGTTTTCGTGCACACCGTGAAGTGTGGTTTGAGACTTACGTGTAAACCCATTGAGTTGATGTTGTTTTCGTGCTTTGCACTTGATAGGATATGTGATAGATTTGATTTTTTTTATTTTTATTTTTTTTCGCTTGGTCGGGTACACTGATATTGCACTACGATCATGACATTGATTATGTGTACTTAGGATGCACAACGGCTTTCGTATTTGGCATAAATTTTTGTCATAACTGGAGTAATTCTCATAGCCACTGCTAGAGTTACAGTTATGAAAGATTATATTTTGAGTTTTCACGCACACTGTTGTTAGTGTTTATGCCCTAGAGGCCATTACTGTATCATACTAGTTTGTATATTACTTAATGGAAGCTTGGGATATTCACAGTTGTATTGACAGTCTTGCTAAAAATGGTAGTATGCTACATGGTTTGTGTCTACTTTAATTTGAGCATATGTTTCTTGTAACGTATCATTTATACATATTAGTAGTGCCCATAGGATCTTTGCTTAATTACCAGCGTTGTGATGGCAGTCACACTAGTGGGGGCTGGGTAGTTTACAAGCAACATCCTATACAGGTCCCTGGTCGTTAGATTATCGAGACAGGGCATCGATATTCCGGAGTAGACTAGTGTGTACGCTTCTCATCCCAGTTGGGGAGATGGTCTGTCCCACAGCCATCAGTACATCGTACTGGAGATAGTATACATGTGCTCGTTAGGTTACGGGTACACCGGACAGGACTCGCAGGGAACTGTTGGTTGGTACTATTCCCGTCGTCAGTTAACAGTTCCCAGGTGTCAAGAGTACAGCATAGTCCGCAGACTTTGTTGGAGATAGTGCCCTCATAGTCAATTATTGGATCGCAGGTACGTGATTGCAATGATTGCGGAGGACCTATACCGGTATGACAGTCTTACTCGAGATGATAGTATGCTATCTGGTTTGCCTTTATCAGTCGTGTACATGTTCAGGTGACTGATTACATTTTACACTTTGATAGAGCCCTTAGGATCTTGCTTTACCACCAACAGTATGATGGCGATCATATACGTGAGAGTTGGGTGGTTTATACGCATATCCTTAATTGTGGTCCCTAGTCGTGGGAGTTTCGAGACAGGGCATCGATACTCCGGAGTATACTAGTGTATACAGTCGAGACCCCGACGAGGGGCGGTGGCCGGTCTCACAAGCCACTGGTGTCAGTTGGATCACCTAAGATGTATACAGGTGCTCATTGGGTTATGAGTACACCGGACAGGACTCGCCGGGAATCTGCTAGTTAGTATTATATCTATCGTCAGATAGCAGTTCCCTGGTGACATGTGCACAGGTTTGTTCATCGACCTGAGGTCGTCATTTGTCTCGTGTGAGTTCCTACTGTGCTTTGATTTCTACCTTACCACGGCTCAAAGGAGTCGTGCAAACAGGTAGTTTTTGGGTACAGTCTCGAGCCATATGGAGGCACGTGAGCGGATCGGCAGGGGATTCGTCTCTCCCGGTATTGGGGGCGAGATCGTGCTGTGTCTAGGAGAGCCATTACACAAAGCCCACGGCCGTGGCAGGAGATTTACTGGTAGGTACTCCAGTAGTATCTCAGGGTGTTATTGGGCTTCACTCCGACACGACTTATACTGCTCTTGGGGGTCTGACGTTACTAGCCCCCTAGGCAGATATGCGATACTCATAGACGAACGGACCGGACTGTATATACATTGTCACTATTAGGCTCAGTAGGGTTTTCCGGATGAGTGCGCTCATCGGCATCCCTTGAGGTCAGTCCATGGGCAGCCGTTACGCATTGCTAGTGCCGCTGACGGTTTGTGGTTAAACCCACTGCCAGGGTACTGACGAGTCATTAGAGTCCCCCACAGACAGTTTCCCAAGTTCGGGCGAAACGTTGTAGAGGCCGTATGGTTTTATGGCAGGGTTCGGAAAATGCACGTGCGTTTACGCACGTGTTATTTTTCGGGCAGATGATACTGGTCGGCTTTGGTTTAAGCCGGATCCGAGTATTATATTGAGTAGGTATAATATCTTTGTCTCAGTTGCATTTGTATTCGGTCGTAATACAAATGCGGGTATATTTATACAGTTTCGGGGTTGTCCTGAAATTCGTTTCAGGATCGCTTTTGGAAGTTGCCAGTTTCCAGTTTTCTATCAGCCGTCTTTTAACATTCGGTTAAAGACGGATTTATCTTTTCTTGGATGAGAGTGAGTCAGGCTTCTAGAAGATTCTAGAAGGTTCTAGATGAGGTGACTAGGATTAATTGGTGTTGAGTTTTCATTGGTTGCATTAATGACTTGATGAGGTGTATTAGTGATTAATGCTTTAGCATTAAAGCTTCTTGTTTTCTTAAGGATATTTTGAGTGAGAAGTTTTCTCTTGTGGTCACCCCCCCTCTCCTACGGTCACCCCCTTCTTGCTATAAGTGGTCGGCCCCCTTCCTCTCTCTCTCACTTGATGGTTTTCATTGGAAAAAAGATTATGATAGATATTTGGGGTGTATGGAATTCACAGCTCATTTCATTCCATCACCCGATTCCCTCGGCAACTTCATTAACCGATCGTCCACGGACTTGGACGAAGTGAGACAAAGTCATCTACTCATTCTCTACATCATTCTTAGTCGTCTCTTTTAGCAAACTTGACGATCGAGTTTCCTCAAGTCAGAGGCGGGAGCCCGTTTAAAGAATCGTCGATGTGGTGCCACCTGGACGAGGATATCGGAGATCGACGAGGTCGGAGCAGCCGCAACGGAGCGTGGGATGATGGTTGAAGAACGAAGGATTCGGATCGTTCGGTATAACCTTTCTACACTCTTTACAGTTTGTTAGTTTAGCAATAATGGCAGATCCGGGTTAAAGTACACGATAGCGCAAGTTAAAAAGTTTTTGTTCCGCATTTGGCGTCTGTAGACTACCGGGGCGCTAGCGTACACTTACAGTGGTATCAGCGCCTCACCATCTTGCTATACTAACTTGTGCTAACGCGTTTAAAACATCGATCCGACCGGAAATCAAAAATCACAATTTTTCAGGCTAACAGTTTCTGTCGATTTTAAATGGTCTAATAAAATTATTCTACATGTCTTAAAAATCTGTGCAGGCTTTTCTAAGAACACGTACCAAATTTGGGCACGTGATCCCACCAAGCCGCCGCGGAAGCGCGGCCAAACCCATGGTTTGGCCGCGGATCCGCCGCCACTTGGTGAGATCATGCTCCCAAAATTGAACAGTATGTTCTTCTCTGGATTTTGTGGTTTTTGGTATATATCATTTGCGCCCAGGTTTTGTTACTGTTCACCAGTAAGTCGTGGGGCCCACTTCTTGATATTTGGTCGATCGAAATTTAAACATGTTAGTTTACAGTGCTTACATTATATCTCCGACCGGGAATGTCATTTGATCGGTAAACCGCGTTTGATTGCTATAGTTCTTTTAGACGGGTTTGCGAACGTGACATTCGCGTTGATGTTCTGTTTTGTGCTGTGATGTTGCGGATTTGTCGTGGTGGATAGCAGTGTGCAATGGTAGTACAATTTGAGTTTATTTGTACATTTGATATTGCGGGGCGAGAGTCCAACTTGTGGACTGCCGTCACTGCCTGTTGTATAATATTCTTTTGGGGCACGACCAGGTTGCGGTCGATGTACCTATTATACTATTTTTCATTACTGTACTAGGTTTTGCCCCGCGACGGAGTGCACGGATAGCCGGGTTCTGGGGGGCAACGGGTCCGCGTCTCATGGCTTTGAGAGGCAGAGGGGTCCCACTCTAGAATTGGCAGACTATTCGCCGCACTCGTAGGGGGTACAGGTTGACCCAAGGAGGGGTGCCCAAGATTACCGGATTCCGTGGAGTGCTGGGTAGTCCATTCACTATGCTGTACGGGGCTGCCTCGCTTCAGGTTTTGACGGGTAACTTGCCGCACCCGTAGGGGTCTAGGTTTCATTGCACAGGCTATCCACACGACAGGGGAACGTCGAGTTTCAGCAGAGGCTCTGTGAAACCCGGGGATCCCAGATATCTGTATTATTCTGTGATGCTTATTACTTTTCTGTAATGTTGCATATTATCACGCCTGGAGCGATTATTGTATATTGGTTTATATACTATTAGATGTTGTATATGTTTTACACCCGCGCTAGTCCAGTCCCCGCTATGTCGTTAGTTAAGTAACCTAACGGGTGATGACGGGACCCAGTGACGAATGCGGATGGCATATACGTACATTTTATTTTCGTTCTTTTCTGGTGTGATTAAATGATGGGACTGCGTTGATTCTGATCAATGCAAAGTAAAACAAACCTGTTTGGATGTTGTTGGAACAAATTTAAAAAGTGTTATTGTAAAGACGTTTTCTTTTGTTATGCATAGCGGTATTCAGTGGAATATCCTGCACCTCATTCGACGGGGCAAGGGTTGATATCCCTTCACCGGGACTGACCCCTTGGGCAGAAGTTTGCGTCAGGGTAATAACTTCACTATAGTCGATTACATGTTGCTTTGCATAGCGGTATTCAGTGGAATATCCTGCACCTCATTCCACGAGGAAAGAGCCGAGATCCCTTTACCGGGAGTGACCTTTTTAGCAAAAGGTTTTCGCCACTATATTTTAAAAAAAGCTATCAGGTTCCTTCAACGAGATCAAGTTCATTACGTTAAAGGTTTTTCGCCAAAAACCAGCCGTAGCCCTCCGTCGTTTCTTATGGATGGTCAGTAATATTCAAGCTATGTTTGTTGGCTTTCGTCAAGGCATAGTGTTTGGTAGTTGCTGGGGTATTCATTTGTTGCATAGATAGATGTGTTGGTTTGGGACAGTCGTATTACCTTGTTGGCTTTCGTCAAGGGTATGTACGGGTGGGTTCAAAGTAACAAGATAATGACGGGCAGAACTTGACATGTGACTTATGATTTGTTGACTTTCGCCAAGGTCATAAGAACATGGGGCAAAAATCATATCGGGAGTTTCTAAAGAAACTGAAACTTGCCAGGCATGCGCATACCTTCTGGAGTGTGATAACGTGAGTGGATTCCGTCACGTTATCATGCGATGAGAGTTGGATCCCGATTCCCACTGATGAGTTGGTTTACTCTTCGGGTGATTCCGATTGATTCTTCTTTAGGTTTGGAGGAGAATTTGACAGGACAGTGGGAGGTTTCCGGATTAGATAAATTGATGACCATTCTGATCTAGGATAGAGTGCACGCAAAGTGTTTCTTTTCTCTCTCTCTTTGGCAGCGACCTTTGACCGACCCTAGACTATGACTTAGTGACCAAGTTAACCGAACCTTCTTAAAAATACTGGCTTTTGGATTGTCTGAGTTGCATAAGTCATTGCCACTCCTTCTTTTACCCTTTGAATTTCTCAGAACACCCGTATTGCTATGGATATCCACTTCCATTGGATAGATCCATCGTATGGTTATATACGAACTCGAAGGAACTTCTTCGAGGATGGATCCAGGTTCAGGAGAAATAGAATTGGTTTATTCAGTTGTCTTTTATTATCACCTTCTCTCAGGTTGCGAGAGCTCCTTGGTTTAGGAGAGTACACCTATTACGCTTATTGGATTGTCTTATTCCAAACCATAGGCTGGTGCCGAAAGGTAGGGAATGAAGAAAACCAATTAGCCTAAGTAGGGTGTGCAGAAGGTAATATGTAAAGACAAAATAAAGGGATTAGAAAGAGGGCAAAGTAAATTGCGACTGTTATCGTTCACGACCAAAACCGCGTACTTCATCGCCACTCCTATTTCACCTTTAAAAGAATAAGGTATTATTCAGTTGTCTTTTATCATCACCTTCTCTCGAGATGCGAGTACTCCTTGGTTTAGGAGGGTACACCTATTATGCTTACTGGATAGTCTTCTTCCAAACCATAGGCTGGTGCCGAACGGTAGGGAAGGACGAAAACCATTTAGCCTAACAATGGTGTACAGAAGGTAACGACTAAAGACAAATAAAGGGATTTGGAGAGATGGCAATAAAATATACGGTTGAAGTCATGAATTGGATTATGGAAGAGGCATTGCTATGAATACCAGGATATCCCTACGAAACATTTTCATGTTTCAGTGCATTGTTAAAGAAAAAACTGTTTTCCCGATTAAACACTTACTCCAAGGGTATGTATTTACCAGGTTTCATTCTCATATCTGTATGGTTTTACAGATGATGAGTGGGAGTAAGATATTGGGAATTAGGTGATCATCCTCATTATATCGGAATTCGTTGTAATTGGTGATATTTGAAGAAATCGCCAGGGTACAGTTTTCCACCTACAACGCATAGGTTTTGAGTTGTTCAAACTCAGCGGACTTATACAGAGTATTGTATGTTGTCCAGTGTCCATCAGGACAAAGGGGTAGGTCCTCGTACTATGTTCTATTTACTTATAACTTCTCTAGTATTTAGACAGGTGTTTCGTAGAAATACAAGGTCTAAGTTTTGAGAAGTTGTGGGTATAAGAATAAAGTAGAGAACCAAGTATCACAAGTATCGGGATTCTTCAAAGAGATCGAAGATGTAGATTCTTGTGATTGGTATTCAGATGATAGTGATGGTTTTGAGAAACGTGTTTCTCTTTCAGGTTACTCATAATTGGATGGATTCCTAAGTTGAGTAATGCTGATTAGCCTTTTTCCATTAAGTTGATATGCACTGGAGACAGCTGCATGATTTGAATATGGTTCCAATTAAATAAGTGCCAAAGTTTCTGTATTAGATATAGAATAGTTCGTACCTTAAAAGATATTAAGGTACGGGGAGTTGTCCAGCTTATGCTTAAAAACCAGACTCTGGATAACTCAGGGCACGTTTCTGTAATGGCTGTTTTGTGGGTTGACCCTGGCTATGACGAGGGTTGATATTCTACCATTTGGAAGATCAATAGTGATATTGTTCTTGACTCGCCACAGTTTTAGTAAAATGGATCTTTTTCAGAAAACAGTAGTGGGAGTATGGTAGAACTGGAAGTGATTCCAGAACCGCAAACGATTACGGAAAATTTAATAGGACCTATATATTCAATCAAGTTTGACATTCCAATAGCCACTCCGCAGATATGGTGGGTAACCTCAGACACCCGAGAGGTACTTCGGTAGCCTCAAGGACGGTGACAGGGAAGTTCTTATCTACCCAGACTTGACACTACTATTGTTCCAGTCTATGATACCCGGTAGGAGGGTTGTCGTAGTCGGTGGGAGCATCGGAAGCATGGTGGGCAAGTAGCTCATGTCTATTTATAGACTAGAGCAGTTATAGCGGAGATAGATCATCTAATTTTGATGTGACAGTCATGGGTTTGACTTCAATCAGAATAGGGGATGGATCAGTTAAGAAGGTAGTAGGGTGTGATGTCATGGTATCTAGATGACATACACAGAGTAGGAAGTAAAATTCCTATACTACGATCGGTTGTACTGTGGTCGTCACACAGTTGTTTCTCCAGACAGGATATGGATATAATATTTGACATTATGGTTTCTAGATCTATGGTTTTAGATCTGGATTTGGGTAGTTTCCCAATGTGGGTACTTTGACAGATATTCTAATGGATTTTGGAATAGTTGACTCCAAGCATGGTGGTGTACCTGCAGGTGATGGAGTCACCCTCTCTAAAGGTGTCGTATAGACTAAAGGGGAGAGGGATGTGCATGATTGGCAGATCACTTGCTTAGGCAATTGAGTCAATCATGAGATGTCAAGTACCACACCAAATGTTGGTTTTGCACTAGATGCAATAAGTTTGTATTAATCCAATCCTGGAGAAATATAAGGAAGCAGTTTTAGAACATAAGTACATGTTCTACGGATTTGATGACGGCAGCCTCCTTCGGGAGACGGTTATCATTCCAGGCTTCAAAGGTGACATGCTTGACAGAGTGATTGTCAGAGTTATAGTTAATCCCTCTGACGAAGAGGGACAGTATTATGGACAGGTGGTCCAAGAGGATACTGTGGGTGGCCTGGTGCCGGATACTGATTAGGTTCAGTGATCGATACAGTCTAAGAAGTTTGGATTTAGAGTTCATTTATGAACTAGGTCCCATCAGATATCCAGACATATTCTAAGAAAGGTATTACTCGATTCGGGAGATGGCTTTCTCCGCGAACTTGAGATTAAGAGAGATATAGGAAGAAACTTCTAGGCGGATCCACTCATTAAGGCTATTTCTCAAACACAATAGTTTTACAAACGGGCTTTGTGATACTGATTAGTAGAGGAGTTGGGTGTTGGTTTCACACGGGCTGTGAGTACGCAACATCGCAATAATTAGCCTTGAGTGCAAGTGGGAGATTGTTGGAGATAGTGCCCTCATAGTCAATTATTGGATCGCAGGTACGTGATTGCAATGATTGCGTAGGACCTATACCGGTATGACAGTCTTACTCGAGATGATAGTATGCTATCTGGTTTGCCTTTATCAGTCGTGTACATGTTCAGGTGACTGATTACATTTTACACTTTGATAGAGCCCTTAGGATCTTGCTTTACCACCAACAGTATGATGGCGATCATATACGTGAGAGTTGGGTGGTTTATACGCATATCCTTAATTGTGGTCCCTAGTCGTGGGAGTTTCGAGACAGGGCATCGATACTCCGGAGTATACTAGTGTATACAGTCGAGACCCCGACGAGGGGCGGTGGCCGGTTTCACAAGCCACTGGTATCAGTTGGATCACCTAAGATGTATACAGGTGCTCATTGGGTTATGAGTACACCGGACAGGACTCGCCGGGAATCTGCTAGTTAGTATTATATCTATCGTCAGATAGCAGTTCCCTGGTGACATGTGCACAGGTTAGTTCATCGACCTGAGGTTGTCATTTGTCTCGTGTGAGTTCCCACTGTGCTTTGATTTCTACCCTACCACGGCTCAAAGGAGTCGTGCAAACAGGTAGTTTTTGGGTACAGTCCCGAGCCATATGGAGGCACGTGAGCGGATCGGCAGGGGATTCGTCTCTCCCGGTATTGGAGGCGAGATCGTGCTGTGTCTAGGAGAGCCATTACACAAAGCCCACGGCCGTGGCAGGAGATTTACTGGTAGGTACTCCAGTAGTATCTCAGGGTGTTATTGGGCTTCACTCCGACACGACTTATACTGCTCTTGGGGGTCTGACCTTACTAGCCCCCTAGGCAGATATGCGATACTCATAGACGAACGGACCGGACTGTATATACATTGTCACTGTTAGGCTCAGTAGGGTTTTCCGGATGAGTGCGCTCATCGGCATCCCTTGAGGTCAGTCCATGGGCAGCCGTTACGCATTGCTAGTGCCGCTGACGGTTTGTGGTTAAACCCACTGCCAGGGTACTGACGATTCATTAGAGTCCCCCACAGACAGTTTCCCAAGTTCGGGCGAAACGTTGTAGAGGCCGTATGGTTTTATGGCAGGGTTCGGAAAATGCACGTGCGTTTACGCACGTGTTATTTTTCGGGCAGATGATACTGGTCGGCTTTGGTTTAAGCCGAATCCAAGTATTATATTGAGTAGGTATAATATCTTTGTCTCAGTTGCATTTGTATTCGGTCGTAATACAAATGCGGGTATATTTATACAGTTTCGGGGTTGTCCTGAAATTCGTTTCAGGATCGCTTTTGGAAGTTGCCAGTTTCCAGTTTTCTATCAGCCGTCTTTTAACATTCGATTAAAGACGGATTTATCTTTTCTTGGATGAGAGTATGTCATGCTTCTAGAAGGTTCTAAAAGGTTCTAGATGAGGTGACTAGGATTAATTGGTGTTGAGTTTTCATTGGTTGCATTAATGACTTGATGAGGTGTATTAGTGATTCATGCTTTAGCATTAAAGCTTCTTGTTTTCTTAAGGATATTTTGAGTGAGAAGTTTTCTCTTGTGGTCACCCCCCCTCTCCTACGGTCACCCCCCCTCTTGCTATAAGTGGCTGGCCCCCTTCCTCTCTCTCTCACTTAATGGTTTGCATTGGAAAAAAGATTATGATAGATATTTGGGGTGTATGGAATTCACAGCTCATTTCATTCCATCACCCGATTCCCTCGGCAACTTCATTAACCGATCGTCCACGGACTTGGACGAAGTGAGACAAAGTCATCTACTCATTCTCTACATCATTCTTAGTCATCTCTTTTAGCAAACTTGACGATCGAGTTGCCTCAAGTCAGAGGCGGGAGCCCGTTTAAAGAATCGTCGATGTGGTGCCACCTCGACGAGGATATCGGAGATCGACGAGATCGGAGCAGCCGCAACGGAGCGTGGGATGATGGTTGAAGAACGAAGGACTCAGATCGTTCGGTATAACCTTTCTACACTCTTTACAGTTTGTTAGTTTAGCAATAATGGCAGATCCGGGTTAAAGTATATGATAGCGCAAGTTAAAAAGTTTTTGTTCCGCATTTGGCGTCTGTAGACTGCCGGGGCGCTAGCGTACACTTACAGACTTGATACTGCTACTTCACCTCGAGTGTGTCCCACTGTTCTTAGATTGCTACCCTACCACGGCTCAAAGGAGTCGTGCAAACAGGTAGCAGTTGGGTGCAGTCCCGAGCACTTGGAGGCAGTGGCGGTTAGATAGGATTCGTCTCTCCCGGTATTGGGAGTTGATATCGCGCTGTGTCAGAGAACCATTACGCAAAGTCGCTGGCCAGGGCAAGCGAGATTTACTGGTAGGTTCCAGTAGTTTCTCAGGGTGTAATGGGCTACGCTCCGACACGACTTATACCGCTATTAGGGGACTAACGCTTGCCGCCCCTAGGCCCGATATGCGATAGTCTTAGACGAACAGACCGGACTGTACGGAGATTGTCACATCAGGCTCAGTAGGAGTTCGGATGGGTTTCCTCATCGGCCTTCTTATCGACATCTACCTGGGGACCGTTACGTACAGCTAGTGTCGCTTGCGGTCTGTGGTTAAACCCACCGCTAGCGTAGTATCGAGTCTTTTGAGTCCCACACAGAGGGTTTCCCTGCTCCAGGCGAAACGATATTGAGGTCGTATGGTTTTACGACAAGGGTTCGAACACATACGGGTTTAAACGCACGTACGACGTTCGGACAGTTTTTACTAGCCGGCTTTGGTTTAAGCCAGATTCTAGTATCGGGTTATTGAATTTTTACAGTCTAAAGTTTTTCCGTGTTTCCACGGATTGGAGGGGCGTTCTCGTAATTTTCCGGGACGCTTCTAGAAGCATGGTGACTTGGGGGTTAAGGTGGCATAAGCATTTATTGCTTAATGACTCATTTGTGTGATTCATCCATAGAGTTAAATGATGCATTTATTAGCTAATGACTCATGAGATGAATCACACAAGGTGAATGAATCAACCATGATGATTAATTATTTGAATTATTTATTTGATAAATTGTTATGGTTGATATATTCAAATGAGTTCATTTTTCAATATCATTCTTTTGCTCACCTTCTCTCTCCTCAAGCTCTCTCATTCTTGAAACCCTAATCCTCCCCTCTCATGTGTTGAGATCAAGGATTAGATAGACTAATTAATCCATAACCTCACTCTATATCACCTAGGTCACTTTGATTAGCAACTAAAGAAACCTAGTTATCTCAAGTTAGAGAACAAGCTTGGAGTAGGAGCTCTCGGGTGGATCGTCTTTGACTCGAGGTGGCCGTTGAGGTGCCGATGTTCCAAGGAGCCTACGAGGAGTGGAGGACAGTGATGAAGACCCGAAGGACATGTAAGATGAGGTATAACTTAGAATCCGAGTAGTTATACCTCTCGTAGTTTGTTAGTAAAGGTTTAGATACGATTCATGCGCTCAAGTCCGTGTTACGAAGCTTTGATAATCGTTTTTCATATATTCCGCCTCCCCGCAAGTTCGTGGGGTGCGTGACATGGACTTACAACTGTTGCGTTGTGATGCATTTTTAGCTCATATGGGACTTTAGAGTCTAGTTATATCGAGCAAATTTCATGTTTTAAAGTTGGACCCCGGAAAATTGTTTTGAAATAAGTTGTTAGGATTAAGAAAATGTTTTAAGAAAGGGGTTTAATTTAAATTCGGGGACCGAATTTTCTTAAGGGGGAATATTGTAACATTATGAAAATTTTGAAATGAATAAAATTAATTAATTAAATAATAAAATGTTAATTTAAAAAGTTATTAAAACAAAATAGGACATTTTTCATAAGTAGTAGGTGAAACTAATTAAAGTTAAATTTTAATTTGTAACATTAGTAAATTTCTAGGGTTTTAGTGGGAAATTTAGCTTCATTTTAATAAGAATGGTGTTATATAATAACATATGTAGTGAAGGGTCTTTGTGTAAAGTTTAGGTAATTGTGTTAACTTGGAAATGTTGAGGGTGTAAGTGAAAAAGGGTTAGGTAATGTTTTAGCTCAGATATAACCACAAGACACCACAACTTGGAATGATAAGGCATGGACACCTCCTTCTTGCATGCACACCTGATGCACACCACCTCCACCTTACATGAAAGCACCACATTTCTCTAGTTGACACCACCTACTACCCAAATTTTATTATCCTTAAGTTATACCTAATTATTTCAGGAAATATATATTGGACAACTGAACTAATTTGAAAGAAGAAAAGGAAAAGAAAAACATTTGAACGCACAAAAGAAAATATGAAAAGAGAGAAGAGAAGAAGAACAAGTGCTAAGGATTTTCACCATCAAACTAGGAGCTAATGACTTAGGTATCTTGGTGGAAGACTTTCAACCATTTTCTTTAGGTATACTCTTTAAACACAGTAGGATTTCAGTTCTGTAAACATTAACTTAGAAATCGGATATCGGAAAATTGGTATCTTAAGAAAATATAGGCTCTGTAATGATCTTCTATAACTTAGATAAAAACTAATTTAACCAAACAGTACCTTCATGTTGTATAGTGAACCTAGAATACACCTTAGGGAGACGAACCATTTTGCTCGGAGGTTGGCCGGCGACGCATAGTGAAAATCCGGCGTCGCCGGACTTTTGAAGGTTTTGGTTAGTGGGGTTTTTAGGTTAGCTCTATGGTTATTTGTTAAGAGTTTTGGTATTGTTTACTTAAGTTAGTTTATCAGTATGTGAAATCAGGGAGCAAATATTAGTTTTGGGGTTAAGATCTTTAGATACGACACGGATATATCGTACCATGAGTTCTGTTTTTATATGGCATGACTAGGGAAGGGTTAGCTCAGATTAACTAAAAATTCAGTAACTCATGATATCATCACATTGCATGTTTAGTGGTACAGTATCATAAACTAGGTTTTGTGTTATCTAGTTCACTATAAATGAATTTGGAACTAATAAGTATAATCACTAGAAAAACTAGCAAGACCAAAAGTATAATGAGCCAAATAAGAGACAACACTTGAAACCAGAGCCCCAAACTCCTTGTTTGATCCAGCGAGACTAACCCCAAATCCGGCGACGCCGGCCCCATGATGTCCTATTGTGTTGGTTTTTCTTCTGTGGTCTAATTTGAGTAAATTTTGGTCTCTAGTATAGTTTGGGTTATCTAAATACTTACATAGTAAATTCTGGGAACGTTTTAGTAATGGTTTTATCAAAATTCAGATATTTACGATACGGAATTTTCGTATTTTGATGTTACAGCTGAATCGTTGACGTTTATACGTTAACGACAGAATTATGTTGTCGTTTTTGGGTTAAGTGTGCTGTAGGTTCTAACCTACGGGCGTTTAGCTTGTTGTTTTGGTTTTCGATATGATATTTACATAAATACGATTTAAATACGAATATAGGTACGATTCAAGGATTCCGAGATGGTTTTGGCGATATAGCGGCGTGGATTCAGCAAGCTTTTAAGTTGGTGAGTAGATTTACATCTACGGGGGAAGTTGGGTGGATGTCGTATAGCACCTCCGCAACCTTATAATTATTATTATGATATCTAGTTAAGTTTAGCTTTTCTTCATAGTATTGATATAGTATTGCATCTTGTATGCCATTCATTTGCATAAAGTTTCATATGTAGTTTTAAATGAGATATACATGATATTTGGTCCGTACGATATGGATATAGTTTGATGGATTTGTACGAGGGATAATGCCGTAATTGAGATGATATAGATATAGCTATATGATGAGATATAATACAAGGGTTGATACATATTGGAAATGATGAATTTGTATGCCGAATGATGGCCAATTTATCCTTTGACTCGTAGAGTTAGGTTATATTCTGTTTTAGGATGTAATACTTGTGTGAGCTATATTCTTTTAAAAATTATGATTCGTTTGTCTTTCAAGTAAAATACTAGGATGCATGCCAGTTTCTAAAACGAATATCTATTTTAAATCTAGGGCAGCTTCCTTATTTCAAACTTAACGTTTCGATCATTTCTAAAGATAATGGTATAGCTCATAGCAAGTAATTACAATAGTTATGTTTAGATTACTTTACATGTTTGTAGTACAATATAAATATTATACGTTTCTGCGTTACGCAAACTCTGATAGAACACTGCACAACTACCAATGAGTACTATACTGCACAAGCACGTGAATGTATGTTACACTATACCTCATTGGAACTACCATGTCACTGTAGGACCGTGCTGATATATATGTATAAAAATAAATAGGTTGTTACACCGTAGAACAATTGCACAAATACTAATGATTGCCATGTTGCACGAGCACAGACACAAATGCTATACTACATATCATCAGTGATACCATGACACAATAGAATTTAAATTTATAATTGTGTGAAATAATTACGTAGTCTTCTTTATTCCTGTTATAAGTTATGAATTTTATTACTATAGATGTTGTATTTGATTCTTATGGATTTTCTGAATATTTTACTCCTGATGATATATATCGGTGGTATGGGACACTGTTATATATATATATATATATATATATAATATCATCAATACAATCTATGCAAGTTTCTTATTCCTCACATGATGTTTTTATATGATAAGTAAACGTCCACCATGAGATTTGTGTTTTCTGATTTTGATATCCGAACCGAGTTGGGGGTCATACGGTTTCGGATTTGTGTACTATCCAGACCGAGTCGGTGGGCATACAGTTGGATACATGGTGGTCCCGGTTCGGGGCCGAGGGGCAGGATAGCCGTAGTTTAGACGGGGAGCCTAACGAGGTTAACCGATACCGGAAATAGAAATGAGCACGGCAGATATCCATTGGATACTGACCGGAGATAGAAACGAGCACGGCAGATACCCAGGGAATACTGACCGGGGTTCGATTGGGCACGGCAGATATCCAGGGGATACTGATCGTAGCTAGGGATAGCGGGCGGCGATCATCTGTTTAGATGGTGTCGACGTATCTGCATTTACGTGTCGATGATGGACACAAGACATTTCGGATTTCAATGTCGATGCTGGACATCTATATAGATATTGATATGATCATTATCATGAGGTACACAGTTGGATATTATTTAGTATATTCAACCAGGACTGATCCGGGGGACAGTACTTGCATATATCTGTACAGGCATTCATGTAGGGTTACTAGGCACTCTAACAAGGTACTACAAGGTATCAACCATGCCCGATTAAAATTTTAGCCGTGCCTAACAACCCTAAACAAGATCTTGGCTAGACTATTAAGCTATCACATGCAAGTAAATAAATTTACAACTAAGTGAATACGAAATACAACCTTTGTAGATCGGTCCTTCACTTCTAAAGCTCCTTGTTGTAGTCCCTTCGCTGCGATCAAGGTTCTCCCGGGCTCTTGCATGGCTTCACGAGGCGAAAGAAGCGTCCTTGCTTGAAGTCTTCGAGGCCGAAGATGATCTACGTCGAGGGAATACCAACTCAAGCTACTACTTCACTAACTAGAGAATTAGTGAAGCAAACACCTTAAACTAAAGTGCTAGTCTAGTAGAGGATGGAGAAATAGGAAATGGGTTCACTTTAGAATTTATTTTCTCACAATCTTTCACTCTCTTTTCAAAACCCTAGCAAGCTTTTTCTTTTTGCTCAAAGAAGAAGAAGATGAACAAAAGAAAAAGATGAGGATAATTATCAAGTGAGTAAGCTAACCATGGGTGAGTGAGTATCATATACTAACTCATGTAGAGACATGACCAAGGCTAATCCAAATGGTTAGGTTAAGAAAGATCTAAAGTAAAGACAAAGTTAGTGGACTTTGTCAAAGCAAAGCAAGCTTCTACAAGCTTCATGATCTTTCCAAATCTCTACTAATTTTGTAATTACCTTAAATAACTATAACCCACCATAATAAATAGAATGGTGTATGTCTTACACATCCATAAAAGATGTATCATCAACCATGATACAAATAGAAAACACATTTTAATATATATCACATATATATTAAAGTTGTGCACATGTGAGAATAATCCTTAAGTGATCAAATGTTAGTTAATGTAAATTAGTATATCTAATATACAATTATAAACTAAATTATTAAATCAACACTTGACTTAATAATCCGGTCATATCTCATATAACCGACTAACATCCAATGTATCGACTTATCTAATCAACACTTGATTCGATAACCCGGCTATATCACATATAATCTCGCGATACAAAAAGTCGCGAGAATAGAATACGATATCACATACACGCATTATTCTCGGTCCCGCACATATCATATACGTGCTCCTATTTCGTTTTCCCTGAACCAGTAAAACATCTGTGTAGGACTCTAAAGACTCGTCAATACGCCGGCAGTAGGTGATGATCACATCAAGCACCCACAAGCCGTCAGCGGTACTAGCTGGACGTAACGGCTACCCGGGTATTGAGCGATCAGAAGATCAGCAAGCAAGCCCGCTCCAACTCCTGTAAAAGCCTGCCGGTAACACTTCCCATACAGTCTGGTCTCCTCGTCTGATATGTCGCATATCAAGTCTAGGGGTGGTAAACGTCAGTCCCCAATAACCGATAAGTCGTGCCGATGTGAGGCTCATAACGGGTCGAGAAACGTCTGGTAACACTTACCAGTAAATCTCTAAATCAGCCCTGGCCAGGGACTTCCCTGTTACGGCCAATCGAGCACAGCGCAACATCAACCCCTAATACCGGGAGAGACGAAACCCCTCCTATCGCTCATTACCTCCATGTGACTCGGAACTGTACCCAAAAACCACCGTTTTGCACGCCCTCTTGGGCGTAGTAAGGTGGAAATCAAAGCACAGTGGGAATCACACAAGACTCTATGACGATCTCGGGTCTACAGACTAACCTGCACAAGTGTCACCAGAGAACTGCCATCTGACGTGAGGTATAATACCATCTGGGAGTTCTCGATGAGTCCGTCCAGTGTACCCAGTCTCCACTGAGCACCCGTATACCATCTCTGATGTCTAACACCAATGGATATGGGATCATCCATCATCTATCTCATGGGTCGAGAAGCGTATACGCTAGTCTACTCTGGTATATCGTTGCCCAGTGTCAATACACCTACGACTAGGAACATTAAAGGATGTACTTATGGACTACCATGGCACCACTAGTATGATCTATATCATAGTCTAGGTAGTCAAGTACATATCCTAAGGGCTTTACCAACATGTAACTATAAGACAGTATCAAGAGACAAGTATACATTTTAAGATAAAGAGCAACCAGATTGCATACTATCATATCGAGCAATAAAGTCCTCTCTATATATGTCCAAGCATTCAATATAATATACATCATCTGTACAATACTGGCCTCTAGGGCATACATACAACTAACAATCTCCCACTTGCACTAGGGCCAGCTGCTGTAGTATCGCATACCAAGCATCCCGAAGAGTCTCTAAAACTAATCTGGGAATGGCCTTCGTGAGTTGATCCGCCGTGTTGTTATTCGTGTCAACCCTCCTGACCTCGATCTCCCGGCGATCTACTATCTCCCGTATCAGGTGATACCGCTTCAGAATATGCCTGGATCGCTGATGGGACCTGGGTTCCTTGGCCAAAGCCACCGCTCCATTGTTATCACAATACAAAGGTATTGGATGCTCAATAGATGGAACCACTACAAGTTCAGTAATGAACTTCTTGATCCAGACAGCCTCTTTGGCAGCATCGTTGGCCGCGATGTATTCAACCTCCATCGTCGAGTCTGCCACGGTTTCCTGCTTGGAACTCTTCCAGCTGACCGCCCCTCCGTAAAGGGTAAAGACAAATCCCGAGTGCGACTTAGAGTCATCCTTATCACTCTGGAAGCTCGAATTGGTAAAGGACTCAACTTGGAGTTCTCCGTTACCATACACTTAGAGCATCTCTTTAGTCCTTCGTAAGTACTTGAGAATGCTCTTCACAGCTGTCCAGTGACTCTCTCCAGGATCAGCTTGATACCTACTCACTACACTTAGTGAGTGTGCTACATCGCGTTTGGTACATAGCATCACGTACATGATAAAGCCTACAGCCGAAGCATAGGGTATCCCTTGCATGGGAGCTCTCTCCAAATCAGTCTTGGGAGACATCTCTTTGGAGAGAGTGAGTCCAGAGATCGTGGGTAAGTTCCCACGCTTGGATTCTTCCATACTAAACCTCTTTAGTATGGTGTCAATGTACTTGGATTGGGACAATCCCAGTATCCGTTTGGATCTATCTCTATAGATCTTAATCCCCAAGATGTTGGAAGCATCCCCTAGATCTTTCATTGAGAATCTTTGTGATAAGAAGAGCTTGACTGATTACAGCATAGGAATGTCATTTCCTATCAAGAGTTTGTCATCCACGTACAATACGAGGAAGACAACCTTACTCTCTGCCACCTTCTTGTAGATACAAGGTTCATCTACGTTTTTGACGAAATCAAACTCTTTGATAACGACGTCAAAGCAGATGTTCCAACTCCGCGATGCTTGCTTTAATCCATAAATGGATTTAAGAAGCTTGCACACCTTCCCGCTGCTCCCACTAGCTACAAAGCCCTATGGCTGAGTCATGTACACGCTCTCTTCTAAATCACCGTTTAGAAAGTCGATCTTAACATCCATTTGCCAGATTTCGTAGTCATGATATGCAGCGATGGAAAGCATGATCCGGATGGATTTAAGCATAGCCATTAGAGAAAAGGTTCCGTCATAGTCCACACCTGGTCTTTGACGAAAACCCTTTGCAACAAGTCTAGCTTTTAAAGTCTCCACTTTCCCATCTACACCAAGTTTTTTCTTGAAGATCCACTTGCTCCCAATGGGTTTTACCCCTTCAGGAGCATCTTCCAAAGTCCATACTTTGTTGGTGTACATGGATTCCATCTCGGACCGCATTGCATCCAGCCATTTCACTGAGTCCGCACTCGTGATGGCCTGCTCGAAGCTAGTTGGGTCATCATCAACTATGATGCAATCCTCGCTCCCACCATCCATGAGAAAACTGTAGTATCTATCAGGTGTATGAGGAACCCTACTAGATCGGCGGAGTGGCTGGGGTTCATCGGGAACTACGGAATCCTCTGGTTCCAACAGATCTTCTGTTGCAGCTTTTGTAGCTGGAACCTCTTCCAGTTCTACCTCATGACCACTAATCTATTTTGCAAGAAATTCCTTTTCTAAAAAGGTGGCATGCCGAGAAACAAACACCCTTTGTTCCTCAGTGTGGTAGAAGATATACCCTTGTGAATTCTTGGGATATCCTACAAATTTGCATAGAACAGACCGTGCCTCGAATTTGTCCGGATTTTGTCGTTTGACATAGGCTGGACAACCCCATATCTTAACATAGTTAAGACATGGTCTCTTCCCTTTCCATATCTCATATGGAGTGGTAGGCACAGATTTGGTGGGGGCCATATTCAATAGATGTATGGCTGTCTCTAGCGCATACCCCCAGAAGGAAATATGTAACTCAGCCGCACTCATCATAGAGCGCACCATATCTAATAGGGTGCGGTTCCTCCGTTCTGATACACCTTTGTGCTGTGGTGTATATGGAGGAGTCAGCTGAGAGAGAATCCCATTCTCTTTTAGGAAGTCCAGGAATTCATTGCTCAAGTATTCACCTCCTCGATCAGATCGAAGGATTTTAATACTTTTCCCGGTTTGGTTCTCGACTTCTTGTTTATATTCTCTAAATTTCTCAAAAGCATCAGACTTGTGTTTTATCAAGAACACATGTCCGTATCTTGAGAGATTGTCAGTGAATGTAATGAAGTATGAAGAACCATCCCTAGCATGTGTAGACATGGTGTAAGTCCACGTTACTTCTCCCGGTACTTACGGGCTTGCGGAAATGATGAAAAACGATTTTTCAAGAGGTGGTAACATGGACTCAAAATACGGATCTTTGTTAAACAACTACCTAACAACCTAACTAGAGTTTTACCTATTCGGTTAGGGGGCTATACCTTTCTTGAACTCTTTTGTCTTCAACTCTTTCCGGTGTACGGATCAACCTCACATCGTCGTCTCCTTGCGCCGAAGATGGATCCACCTGAAAGCTTCTACCTTTGGCTTCTTCTTCGAACTTGAAGAAACTAGAACACTTAGTTTGCTAAACCTTGTGAACTAGGATGAGTAGAGAAGTGATATGGGTTTTCTTTTATCTCTAAGGCAATGTTTCTCAACTAATGAGAGGGTGTTTCCTTGAGCTAGAGAGAGAGCAAGAGGAAGAGCAAGAGGGAGAGCTCAAGCAAGAGAGAGAAATGAAAATGAGAGAATGAGAAAGTCATTTGCCATCCAAGCTCTCATAATCCAAAACCATGATTACTCATAATAGTAATTGAGTATTATGTGATGGTTCAAGTCAAAATGGCCATATCATTTCATGCACTCATTTTGCAAAAACAAACAAGCAAGTAAAAGTCTTTGCCATGAAATGATAGCCATTGTAATGATGATGGTCAACTAGTCCAACCTAGTCAACCGGTCAACAAAGTCAACAAGTCAACAAAGTCAACCCCTCATCTCAACCATGACACAATAATACTTAATTAATATTATCATTAATCATATTTCTTATTCTCATTAGGGTTTAGCAAAAGTCAATGGTCAATAGTGAACAGTCAACAATCAACAACCCAAATGAGAATCCTCTGCCTCTGTCTCTCTGTCAACTGTGCATACACACCCGCATCCGCGTTCCGAGGAACACGAATACAAACGAGATAAAACTAATCCTAAAATGTACACTAGGATCTGGCTTAAACCAAAGCCCGCTAGTGTTAACTGTCCGGACACCAAACGTGCACAAGTGCACGGATGTGACCGAACCCTGTCGCAAAACCATGCGACCTGTCGCAAAACCATGCGACCTCTACTCTTTTGCCTAAAGGCGAATAGCTTTCTGTGTGGGACTCTAAAGACTCGACCCTACGCTGGCAGTGGGTTTAACCACAGACTGCAAGCGGCACTAGCTGTGTGTAACGGTCCCCAGGTAGATGCCAACAAGAAGACGGACGAGGTGAAACCCATCTGAACTCCTACTGAGCCTGAATGTGACAATCTCCGTACAGTCCGGTCTGTTCGTCTGATACATCGCATGGCGGGCCTAGGGGGCGGTAAACGTCAGTCCCCTACTAGCGGTACAAGTCGTGTCGGAGTGTAGCCCAGAACACCCTAAGATAACACTGGAAACCTACCAGTATATCTCGCTTGCCCTGGCCAGGGACTACTCGTGTAATGGCTCTCCTAGACATAGCACGATGTCAACCCCCAATACCGGGAGAGACGAATCCTGTCTAACCGTCACTGCCTCCAAGTGCTTCGGGACTGCACCCAACTACTACCTGTTTGCACGACTCCTTTGAGCTGTGGTAGGGTAGTAATCTAAGTACAGTGGGAACACACTCGAGGCGAAGTGACAGTGTCAAGTCAGCGGACTAAGTTGTACTCATGTCACCTGGGAACTGATAACTGACGATAGGTATAGTACCAACCAACAGTTCCCGACGAGTCCTGTCCAGTGTACTCGTAACCTAACGAGCACCCGCATACTATCTCAAATACGACGTACTGACGGCTGTGGGACAGACCGTCTCGCACACTAGGATGAGAAGCGCATACGCTAGTCTACTCTGGAGTATCGATGCCCTGTCTCGATAGTCCTGCGACTAGGGACCTGCATAAGGATGTGCTTATAGATTACCCAGCCACCACGAGTGTGACAGCCATCACAACACTGGTAATCAAGCAAAGATCCTAAGGGCTCCACTAATGTGTATAGGTGATATACTGTCATGACCCGAGTATTTCGACTCGTGACCGGCACTTAACCACGCTACGTCTACAGGCGTAACGCGACTAAGTAAGCCGAACCCAGAAATCAAAACCATTTAAAAAAAATAGTGAGTGTTGAAAACTTTTAGTTAAAGCTTTTAGAAAACCTTAAATAATTCAATAAGTTCCTTTTTAAATTTACTTAATCATTTGAATAATTTTGGCAGCATTTCCTTTGTAAAAGTAGCCCCGAGATCGGGTACAAAACAGGATATAAGTGAAATGAAATGTAATGAAATGAAACATCCCCAAACGGAGCAATCATGCCCAACGGCGGAAACCAACATCACAAGAGTAATATACGACGCCGTAGCGAAGAATAAGCAATAAGTAAGGACAATATCACAAAAGGTAAGACTGCATAAAAATAAAGCCGGCTCACATACGAGCTCGACACCAGAGTACAAAATCATACACATCGTCCTCACAACTGTCTCTAAGTCAATACAGAAAGGTAGATGGAGAGTACTAGATACATCAATATACCACTGAAAGATAACAGATACCGTACAAAAACCCACCTAACAGCAAAAGGCTAACTCGCCTTAGCAATGGTATCTGTGCCAAAAGATGCGGTAAACAGCCAGCCGCGACTACTCCCAAGGGCAACCTGCAAATACTGTGGCACAACGGGGGTGAGTTGCCAACTCGTGAATAGAGATAACATATAAAGGTGATCGCGAGCATGCACATATAGCATGGCTCTACTAATGCTAGCAAATGATATCAATGCATGCCAAACAGTGGATGCAATAGTAATACAAGTGCTCTATCAGGTAAATACTACATGATGAGATACATAGCAATCAATACTGAGCATGGGATAAATAACATCTACATGGAATATGTCAACATGGAAAACAATAGACGGTGCCTTAGGCTGCACCCAAATCCCAAATATACTCAGGCGCCGGCACACCCATCGGCCCTCAAATCCTGTAAATCTCGGAGAAATCACGAGTGCCCAACATCGGCACCTAAAACATCATCAAATACTCGTGTCCAACATCGACACGCGAATCCTCATATATCGGGCTACGTCAGTCCGGATCAGCCCACGGGGTCCGTCTGCGGTGTCGGCCCTCGGCCCCGGCAGTACGGGTCATCCCGCATCCATCTCTCGACTCTGGTCAGTATCCTCCGGACAACTGCCTGGTCCAACCAATCACCGGTAGGTACTCGCCCACCTCCAGGCTCAATCGGCAAAACCCATCGATCATCTCGCCGAGGGGAACCATACCGGGCCCACTACGAACCCGCAAACGGAACATCCACTCCTCGAATCGGGTTTCAAGCACACGTCTCAGCACCGAGAAAACGCGTGGTGGACACACCAAAATATCATATCACGAGGTTCCGGGTTTTTCAAAATAATGCATCTTTTCTTAAATATTTCCACGGTCCTCAAAACCAGAAATCACATGAAAATCCATCACCAATAAGTCAATCCAATGCGAGGTACAATGTAAATCAATCTATGGTATGGGTACAAGGAGAAAACCGCTTTTAAAATAGTTCCCGTTCTTAAAGATGCCATGCGGCTCCCAATTTCTAGAAAATCATAACTAATCATATGTAAGATGAACTACAGCAATATAATCATGGCAGCTCTACAGTGAGTGTGGCATGGCAATTACTAACGGTGTGTGTGTAGCATGCAGAATCGTGCCCGTGCAACATAAGCCGTTAGTAATAGTGCGGTGTTCTATCAGTTCTAAGCATATACATATATATAAATATGGCAGGGAATGCAATATGCGATGACAATCCATGGTATGGTATATGCAATATATAACAATAAGGTCCTATCAGCCCTGACGCATAACGCCATGCGGGCGATATCCCCGTAGATGTTAAATCTACTCACCTTGTCCCGCGCTAAGTGTATCCAACAACTTGCTTGCCCTTCTTCGCAGCGTCCGCCTCACTGGCCTGCGAACCTAGAATCACATAACATATATCACACATAAGCTCAATTTCACAGAAACGCGACATTACAGTCCCACTAGAAACCCGTGTCACAAACCAATCGGGCGTGTGCGCGATACGCTAAAACGTGTGATCACGCACCTGAAACTACCCCGACGCGTCGCGATACGCAAAACCCTAATCCTACTCACGTATCACGCGTGTCGCGAAGGTTTAGAAAAACGGTAAAATAGGTATATAGTTCCATATTTTTATACAGAACTTAACTTACAAAAATATATATACCACAACACTCCACACACTAGCAGACACCTATAGGACCAAACCCTAACCCAAACCCTACCCATCTGGCCGCAAATTGCGGCCAGAATGAAGAAATTGGCGGCCACAAGAAGGAATTTGGGGGTCGGGTTAAATCTGGGGTATCAGCACCTATCCACTATACTGCAGTCTTCTCAAATTCAATCTGAACTCAACGGGTCAAGAGCAGTTTCCAGAAAGTTCAAATTTGCACAAATACGACGAATTTGCATCAATTAGGAAACTGGTGGTATTTTAGTGCAACTGGGGTTAAACTAGGTTAATATGGTCTCAATAACCCACTAACATCCTACTGAAACCAAAACACACCACATTAGCACAAGATTCCTACTAAACACCTCATATCGCACTAAAACGCTCTAAAAACCACTAACCGAAGCAAAACTACTCAAACCAAGAAACTAGGGAATAATTTTAGGAAATATACCTCATACTTAACCCTAGCGAGCTGGAGGAAGAAGATGAAGTGAAGGGAAGGGGCTGTGGTTGTTGCTGTTGTGCTTGCTGCTCACTGTTGCTGCTGCTACTGCTCTCTGCTGCTGCTGCTACTGCTTCTGGCTGCTGCTGCTACTTGCTTGCTGTTGTTGCTGGGGTTCTGGAGCAGAGAGGTAAGTGGGTGTGTGTGTGTATGAGACTTGAGAGAAAACAAAGAAATGAGAGGAAACAAAGCATCACCCAATGTCAACCCTCCTCTCTCTCTCTTCATTTATTGCAAGCATGGGCTAAAACCATGATGCACTCTCTCTCTCACACACAAGTCAACACCCTAACAAATTCAAATTAAAGTAACTATTACTTAACTAATTAACTTAATTTAAACCCAAAAGACTTAATCCCATGATTAACCCACCATGGTCACCCATCATGGTAAAACTCATTTAAAAACCCTAGTTTACATGCACATATGTGTGCAAGCCTTGGAAAATTTTAGAAAAATATGTATTAAATTAGGAAAAATAATTGAAACACAATTTGGTAAACTTTTCATAAAAAAAAACCCTTTATTTAAATATAAATAGACCCTAACACATCCTAAGGTGTTACATATACTAAAATAAACACATGCACACATTAAATTAGAAACAAACCAAGTAGCATACTACTATATTGAGCAAGATTGTCTATACAAGTTGAATATCCCAAGCTTACATTAAGTAATATGCAAACTAGTATGATACAGTAATGGCCTCTAGGGCATATACACTAACACATGGGACCGCATACATCACAATGTACTAGTCCTAAGAGTTCAGTAACTCTTTCTCCGTGTCCCGTAAACGGAGTTTTGGTCATCTTGCCTTTGAGACATGACTGGCAAGTGTCATAAGATGAAAATTCGAACGGTTTCAAATATCCATCCTTATGCAACATAGCTAGCCGTGTCGCATTTATATGACCAAGTCTACAATGCCACAAGAAGGATTCGTTCATTTCTGAATTCTTCCTCTTGTGTGTGTTTGTTATATTAAGGACTGTAGTTTGATTGAGAACATATATGCCATTAAATAACGTGCCTGATCCAATCAACTTTTGATTTAGGAATATGTTCATAACATCATCCTGCACTACAAAGTTATATCCTTCTTTGCTCAATAAAGAAATTGATATAAGATTGCATATCAGGGTCGGAATGTAATAGTATTCGTTCAGAACCAATGTATTACCATTTGGTAACACAAGGTGATATTTGCCAACTGCTTTGGCTGCAACATTTGCACCATTTCCTACTCTTACGGAATGATCACCCTCTCCCAGTTCCCTTCCTTTACGTAGCCCATGTAACATATTACATATATGGGATCCCGATCCGGTATCTAATACCCAGGACGTAGAGTGAACTGAGAAACAGTTCTCTGTAACGAACACACCCGAAGAAAATGCATCATCATGTATTTTCTTCATTCGGGTGGCATGGGAATCCATGTATTCCCCTATATCCTGTTCAGTCCTATAACTCTTATAAGAAAGAACGGAACCAACGTTCCCCAGCACAGTATAACATGCGGGTTCGGTCAATACATCCATATTATTATCTTGATTAAGGAATGATATGGTCTCTACCTGGAGAGAAAGAGAAGAAAACACTTTAGCGTATGCTCTTGCAAGATCAGATTGGTTATTATTTTATCTAATCAGGATGTCTCCCACTGTTTTTATCAAATCTTCCTTCAAACCCCAAAAGGAAAGACTAGCCGGGATTAATTACACCTTACAACTTCGCCAATCTTTCAGCCAGGCCAATGTCGGTACTTTGAGGGAGGTTCCCCGTGCTTTCGCACGGACCTAATTAAAGTAAACCTCGTTTTCCCAGAGGCGTAACCCCGTTGACACCTTTCTAGACACCTACTTGATCGGCTAATTGTCCTGTGTAAAACTCTCCCAGGAGTAACAATTACTCGCAGTGCGTATCGGGATCCAATTATCATATAGAAGGTACGCAATCTTATTGCAAATTTCAACACTTGAAATTCCCGATAATGTTTTGCCCCTAACGTGCTATGACCTTGACGAAAGCCAACAAACCATAGCCCGCTAGTCAAGTTCAACCCGTACATTTCTTGACTGAATTAAACCCACCCGCACGACCCTTGACGAAAACCAACAAAGCCGTACGACTACCCTAATTCAATCGCATCATATGCAGCAGATAAGCAGCATATAGCTACCGCACACTACACCTTGACGAAAGCCAACAAATGCAGCACGAATACTATATACAACTTATCTGAAATGACGGAGGGCTATGACAGGTTTTTCTGAAAACCTATTGCGTAATGAAGTTGATATCGTTGTAGAATCGAGTGAATTTTGAAATGGAGTGATTTTGAGGCTTTCATTAGTTTTGCTAAAGATGTCACTCCCGGTGAAGGGATCTCGGCTCTTTCCTTATAGAATAAGGTGCAGGATATATCATATATATCACTATGTAAAGCAAAAAACTCCAAAATCAATCAAAAGACAAACCGAGTGTTGTAGCATCTGCCAGTTTTGCTAAAGAGATCACTCCCGGTGAAGGGATCTCGACTCTTTCCTCATCGAATAAGGTGCAGGATATATCATATATATCGCTATGCAAAGCAAAAACTGTAGCTACCCTTTTTGAAAATTTGATTCTACAACATCTTTTAGGTTTCTTTTCTTTCATTAATCACATTAATGAAGTCCCATCAATTAAGTCACCTAAACATCACAGATAAATACGACGTACACTTATGCCATCCGCATTCGCCGCGATGTCCCCTCGTGCACCATTAGGTTAGGTAACTAACGGCAGAGCGGGGCAGGGCAAGCGCGGGTGTAAAATATAAGTAACGTCTATATAATATATCATATATACTACATACAGTATTTATCACAACATATCAAATGATCACATCACAGATATCGCAGCAGAAGAAACATATGAAACATTGGATATACTAGGACGTCCGTGTTTTATTTTGAGCCTCTATAAAACACGGATTCCACGGTCGCGATGAATAGCCAAACCCGCACCCCTAGACCCCTACGAGAGCGGCAAGCAACCCTACTAATTCTAGAGTTAGGTGACCCGGACTCGACTCCTCGAGTTGGTCTCCCACCGGACTCTAGAACCCGGTTACTTGTGCTCTCCTCCTTGGGTCTATCCTAGTGCGGAAAAAGTAAATAATATACAAATGGTGACATCAATCTCATTCCGGAAGTGCCCTAATAAAAGAATATTACATACATTTAATTTTACATGAATGAAAATAAAAACCCTCATCTCACATAAAAAATCCCGGCTATTCAAAAACGCGACGATCCAATATAACATATCCAGCAACACATAACATCGCATGTCATCAACGTAAGTAAATATGCGCATCCCAATTGTCGTTGACATATAGCAACGAAACCGGCGATATCACATATTACACTTACGGTCGTAGAAAATAAAGTGTAAAACTACAACATTTGGAATCCATAATCTCTTTAGACATCGTAAATCCGAAATATCACATACTTCGCATTTCATGCCTAACAATATGAATTCCAGATATTGTATCACATTCCAAATAAATCGACAGTATTAAACTTTCCGATCGAATAATCAAACACCCAAGAATTCTCAAATAGTTCTCAACACTTGAGAGGAGTTTAAAAACATCCATCACATGCTACAGTACCAATGGTCCAGCCGTAGAAGGGTCAAGCCAACGCCTCACATGTGGCAACGCCGTACTCCCCCAAACCCTAAGGTTCAAAAGGCAGTTCAAGATGGTCACATAATCGAGTTAAGGTTTGTTGTCTTCTAGAGGGTCCATTGCGTAACTTGCACGATTTAGACGTTCTTAAACTTCGGAATAATCCAACACTTGGAAATTTTCCGGGTCGGGAAAAAGTGAGTTATTGATATCCGTTCGAACTTTTTAATACTTTCTAAATACCCGGAAAACAAAACGAAATTAAATATTCCGATCGAATCAACGAATACAAAATAAACCCCAGAACACTCAACACTTGAGTTAGATAAAAAAAAATACCCAGAAAATATAAGGAATAGCTACGGATGTTACTGCACAAAATTCTGTCCATAGTCCACTGTTACTGCCGCGAAACCGCCGCTAATAGTGGGGTGAGACCGCGGTTCCGCGGCGGTTGTACGGAATTTTGGGCTCGAATTTTGTGGTAATTCTTAGAATTCCCTGCTGATTTTTTTAGGTATTTTTAATTCAGAAAAATCACAGTTTTTAAAAAATGTCGAGAGAGGGGTTCGTTTTGACATTTCGGGGTTCGTTCGGAGTTTTAACTTCGTATACACGTCGCCTAATACTCTAGCTAGGCTCTGATACCGCTGTAGGGTTACTAGTCACTCTAACAAGGTAATACAAGGCATCAACCATGCCCGATTAAAATTTTAGCCGTGCCTAACAACCCTAAACAAGATCTTGGCTAGACTATTAGGCTATCACATGCAAGTAAATAACTTTTACTACTTAGTGAATACGAAATACAACCTTTGTAGATCGGTCCTTCACTTCTAAATCTCCTTGTTGTAGTCCCTTCGCTGTGATCAAGGTTCTCCCGGACACTTGCATGGCTTCACGAGGCGAAAGAAGCGTCCTTGCTTGAAGTCTTCGAGGCCGAAGATGATCTACGTCGAGGGAATACACACTCAAGCTACTACTTCACTAACTAGAGAATTAGTGAAGCAAACACCCTAAACTAAAGTGCTAGTCTAGTAGAGGATGGAGAAATAGGAAGTGGGTTCACTTTAGAATTTATTTTCTCACAATCTTTCACTCTCTTTTCAAAACCCTAGCAAGCTTTTTCTTTTTGCTCAAAGAATAAGAAGATGAACAAAAGAAAAAGATGAGGATAATTATCAAGTGAGTAAGCTAACCATGGGTGAGTGAGTATCATATACTAACTCATGTAGAGACATAACCATAGCTAATCCAAATGGTTAGGTTAAGAATGATCTAAAGTAAAGACAAAGTTAGTGGACTTTGTCAAAGCAAAGTAAGCTTCTACAAGCTTCATGCTCTTTCGAAATCTCCACTAATTTTGTAATTATCTTAAATAATTATAACCCACCATAATAAATAGAATGGTGTATGTCTTACACATCCATGAAAGATGTATTATCAACCATGATACAAATAGAAAACACATTTTAATATATATCACATATATATTAAAGTTGTGCACATGTGAAAATAATCCTTAAGTGAACAAATGTTAGTTAATGTAAATTAGTATATCTAATATACAATTTTACACTAAATTATTAAATGAACACTTGACTTAATAATCCGGTCATATCTCATATAACCGACAAACATCCAATGTATCGACTTATCGAATCAACACTTGATTCGATAACCCGGCTATATCACATATAACCTCGCGATACAAAAAGTCGCGAGAATAGAATACGGTATCACATACACGCATTATTCTCGGTCGCGCACATATCATATAGGTGCTCCTATTTCGTTTTTCCTGAGCCAGTAAAACCTCTATGTAGGACTCTAAAGACTCGTTAATACGCCGGTAGTAGGTGATGATCACATCAAGCACCCACAAGCCTTCAGCGGTACTAGCTGGACGTAACGGCTACCCAGGTATTGAGCGATCATAAGATCAGCAAGCAAGCCCGCTCCAACTCCTGTAAAAGCCTGCCGGTAACACTTCCTGTATAGTCTGGTCTCCTCGTTTGATATGTCGCATATCAAGTCTACGGGTGGTAAACGTCAGACCCCAATAACCGATAAGTCGTGCCGATGTGAGGCTCATAACGGGTCGAGAAACTACTGGTAACACTTACCAGTAAATCTCTAAATCAGCCCTGGCCAGGGACTTCCTTGTTACGGCCAATCTAGCACAGCGCAACATCAACCCCCAATACCGGGAGAGACGAAACCCCTCATATCTCTCATTGCCTCCATGTGACTCGGGACTGTACCCAAAAACCACCGTTTAGCATGCCCTCTTGGACGTGGTAAGGTGGAAATCAAAGCACAGTGTGAATCACACAAGACTCTATGACAATCTCCGGTCTACAGAATAACCTGCACAAATGTCACCAGAGAACTGCCATCTGACGTAAGGTATAATACCATCGGCGAGTCCGTCCAGTGTACCCGGTCTCCACTGAGCAGCCGTATACCATCTCTGATGTCTAACACCAATGGATATGGGATCATCCATCGCCCATCTCATGGGTTGAGAAGCGTATACGCTAGTCTACTCTGGTATATCGATGCCCAGTCTCGATACACCTACGACTAGGAACATTAAAGGATGTACTTATGGACTACCATGGCCCCACTAGTATGATCTGTATCATAGTCCAGGTAGTCAAGTACACATCCTAAGGGCTTTACCAACATCTAACTATAAGACAGTATCAAGAGACATGTATACATGTTAAGATAAAGAGCAACCAGATAGCATACTATCATATCGAGCAAGAAAGTCCTCTCTATATATGTCCAAGCATCCAATATAATATACATCATCTGTACAATACTGGCCTCTAGGGCATACATACAACTAACAATTCATATACAAAAAGAAATTCCAACACGGAATATAGATTCATGATTTTGACTCGTATGACATGGAGATATTATATTTGGAATTACATGAGAGATAGTATTGCACATATGCATATCGTATAGTATAGTGGTACAAATTATGATAGGACTATACTTATGACCTAGGTATCGTCATGCATTTCGATTTCTACCTTTAGATGTACTTTTATTCACTGAGTTGGCAACTCATCACCGTTGTGCCACTGTTTTCTTGCAGGTATTACGCTTGGATTATCAGTGACTTGGGCATACATTCTTTTCGGGAATTGATTGGTAAGTGGGTTATTATTGTATCATACTCACTCTTGATTATTCATATATTCTTGTATCTAGTGGAATCTCCAGCAACTTAGAAGTGGTATATTATGGACTTAGAACCGAGACTTAGAGTTTATATGTGGTGATGTCGGACTCTTTAGAGTCGACTTCTGATTTGGTTGTTTGGTTGTTCCGTCTTTTGGACGTGAAAGCTAGCTCCCGTTGGGATACTATTTTATTGTGGTAGTTGTATCAGGTTTTTATATAAAACTTTCAAAGGAGGTGTTGTTAGATTTTCAAAACGTCATAGATGCTTCTAAAACATACATAGTTAAATTTAAATGTTAATTAAACTGATTCCATCTGATGACTATTTTAAACTCACCTCTAATATTTTCAAAAAAGGTTTAGATTCCGGGTTTCGGCTTACTTAGATCGCGTCGATGTCTTTAGATGTCACGTGATTTAAGTGCCGGTCATGTGCCACATTTGGGTCGTGACAGCGGTATCACCTGATCAGGAAGATCGTTGATCGCCAGGAGATCGAGGTACGGAGTGTGGACACAAAAGACAACACAGCGGATCCATTCACAAAGGCTCTCCCTCAAGCACAGTTCGAGCGACCTTTTGAGATGTTGGGTATGTGATACACCAACAGCTGGCCATAGAGCAGACGTTGGGTACTCGGTACGCCAATATATGGCCTTAGTGCAAGTGGGAGATTGTTGGATATGTATGCCCTAGAGGCTATTATTGTATATGTATACATGTGGATGCTTGGACATATGTATGTACAGGACAATCTTGCTCGATATGATAGTATGCTATCTGGTTTGTCTTTATCTTAACATGTGCATATGTTTCACTTGTTATTATTGTTGGTTATAGTATCCTATAGTCAATTATTGGATCGCATGCACGTGATTGCAATGATTGAGGAAGGACCTATACCGGTCGAACAGTCTTACTCGAGATGATAGTATGCTATCTGGTTTGTCTTTATCATCGTGTACATACTTTAGGTGACATTACAGATCACTATTACATGTTGATAGAGCACATTGGATTCTTGCTTGACTACCAGCAGTATGATGGCGATCATATACATGGGAGCTGGGTGGTCAATAAGCACATCCTTAAAAAGTCCCTAGTCGTGGGAGTTTCGAGACTGGGCATCCATACTCTAAGAGTAAACTAGTGTATACTGATCGAGACCCCGACGAGGGGCGGTGGCCGGTCTCACAAGCCATCGGAGTTAGTTGGTTCACCTAAGATGTATACAGGTGCTCATTAGGTTATGAGTACACTGGACGGACTCGCCGGGAACATGATAGTTGGTATTATACTTACTATTAGATAGCAGTTCCTAGGTGACATGTGTACAGGTTAGTCTTTCGACCTGAGATCGTCATTTGTCTCGTGTGAGTTCCCACTGTGCTTTGATTACTTCCCTACCACGGCTCAAAGGAGTCATGCAAACAGGTTTTAGTTGGGTACAATCCCGAGCCACATGGAGGAGTGAGTGGATCGTCAGAGGATTCGTCTCTCCCGGTATTGGGGGTTGATGTCGCGGCGTGCATGGGTCGCCATCACCAGAAATCCTTGGCCAAGGTAGTCAAGAATTATTGATTCGGATCAGTAGTTTCTCAGGTGGTGATGAGCTTCATGCCGACACTAAATGTCGCGTTATTAGGGGTCTGATTTTATCCACCCCCTAGACTCAATATGCGATACTCATAGACGAATGGACCAGACTGTACGGATATTGTCACTGTCAGGCTCAGTAGGGGTTTCAGGATGTGTTTGCTCGTCGTCCTCCCTTTCGCTCAATACCTGGGTAGCTGTTACGTATAGCTAGTGCCACTGGCATGCTTGTGGTTAAACCCATTGCCAGTGTATTGACGAGTCTTTAGAGTCCCACAAAGAGGGTTTCCTTGCTTCAGGCGAAACGTTGTAGAGGCCATATGGTTTTATGGCGGGATTCGATCATATACGTGCACTTGTGCACGGATCATGATCGTACAGATAATACTAGTTGGCTTTGGTTTAAGCCGGATCCTAGTATTATATTGTTGGATTATTTTCGTCTCGAAGTATTCGTATTCAGTCGGAATACGGATGCGGGTATATATATACGGATGAGGGGTATTCTTGTAATTCGTTACAAGTTTATTTTGGAAGATTGACATTTCTTTTTCTATTAAACATTTTAGTTTAAATGTTTAGTGAGGTGGAAAGTGTGAGTGTGAGTTTTGGCATTGTTTTTTCATGCATGTGCACTTGGTGGGTCATGAGATGAGTCATAGTGGCATGATGATGTTTTGGTGTATTGTGAGATATTTGTGGAGCAAGTGGCAGATATTTTTCTTTGGTTGTTTTTATTTAGCTCACACACAAAATTGCTCACAACAATAACAAGCCAAAAACAACTCAAGAAAAAGGCAGACACTTTCTTCACTTACTTTCACATGAGCTCACACTCTTCACCCATGGCAACTTTTTCAATCTCCACCCTAAATGTCTCATGTATTGAGAAACCTAGGGTGTATTGAGACAAAGTAATCACACACACTCTCTACTTCCTCTTGGCTATCTAGGTTTGCAAACTAGATACTCGAGTTGCTTCGGTTTTGAGGTCGGAGCCTGTATTACTAACCTTCGACGTGGATCTTCTTCGATGCGGGGAGACCGGAGATCAAACTTGATCAAGGAAGCCGCGAGGAGCTTGGGACAGAGGTTGAAGAACGAAGGACACAGATCGTTCGGTATAACCTTTCTAAACTTCTTTCATATAGCTAGTGAAGGGTTAATGGTATGATCCGTAGAATAGGGTTCCGTTAGAGCCGCTTTTTAAAGTTTTTGTTCCGTATTTGGCCACGGATTGATGGCCGGGACGCTGGCGTAACCAAACATGGTATCAGAGCCAACCCATTAACCACATACTAGTTGATTTAGATGATGTTAAAGTATCAAAACCAAAACAACTCCGAAACAATACCGACTTGTATTCCATTCTATGTCGAATTTTAATTATTCTTCTAAAAATATTTAAGCAATTGCAGAAGACTACCTAGGTGACCATTAGAACACTCCCCAGATACGAGCCCAATAAAACATTTTTAGACTGGCCAGATCACCAAATTTCTCGAGGTGGCTGGTTTTTGGAATGGGTTTGGACTTGGAATTTTGAGTATGGTCTAGTCTCTGGAATATTGGTTCAGTGGTATTGCTTGTTTAGCCCAGTTTGGATATGGATTTATCTTATGGTTTGGGGGCTATTTGGGGTGTTTTGAAGTCGCTATTTCTAACACTGTTTAAAGTTTTACAGTACATGCATTACCATCTGCGACCGTGAATGTCATTAGAGCGGTACAACTTGTCTAATTGCTATTGTTCTATTAGACGGGTGTGCGAACGTGACATTCACGTTGATGTTCTGTGTTGTGCCGTGTTGTGGCGGAATCGTCGTGGTGGATAGCTTGGGTGCAATGTTAGTACAGTTTAGTTTCGTTTGTACATTTGATATCGCTGGGCGAGCGTCCGACATGTGGACTGCCGTCACTGCCTGTTTGTATATTATTTGTTTAGGGCACGACCGGGTTGAGGTCGATGTCACCGTTGTACATATTTTCTTTTCTGTACTAGGATTACCACGCGATGGAGTGCACGGATAGCCGGGTTCTAGAGGGCAACCGGCCCGCATCTCATGGCGTTGAGACGGAGGGGGCCTCACTCTAGAATTGGCGGGCTATTCGCCGCACTCGTAGGGGGTACATGTTGACCCAAAGAGGGGTGCTCATGTTACTGGATTCCGTGAAGTGCCGGGTTGCCCATTCATTTTGATGAGGGGGGTTGCCTCACTTCTGGTTTTGGCGGGTAACTTGCCGCGCTCGTAGGGGTCTAGGTTTTCATTGCACAGGCTATCCACACGACCATGGGAATATCGGGTTTCACTTGCGGCTCAATGAAAACCCGGGGCTCCCAAATTATCTGTATTGTTCTGTGATGCTTATCGCTTATCTGTTATGTTGCACATATAATGCCTGGAATGATTATTATATATTGTTATATTTATACTAGTAGATATTGTATATGTTGTACACCCGCGCTAGTCCAGCCCCCGCTCTGTCGTTAGTTAAGTAACCTAACGGGTAATGACGGGGCCCGTGGCGAATGCGGATTGCATATATGTACATCATATTTTCGTTCTTTTCTGGTGTGATTAATTGATGGGACAACGTTGATTTTGATCAATGCAAAGAAAACAAACCTATTTGATGTTGTTGGAACAAATTTTCAAAAGCTGTTATTACAAACATGTTTTCTTTTGTTTTGCACAGAGATATTCGGTTATGAATATCCAGCACCTCATTCGACTAGGCAAGAATCGAGATCTCTTCACTGGGAGTGACCTCTTGGGCAGAAGTTTGCGTCAGGGTAATAACTTCACTATAGTCGATTACTTTTTACTTTGCATCGTGGTATTCAGTTGGAATATCCTGCACATCATTCCATGAGGAAAGAACCGAGATCCCTTCACCGGGAGTGACCTCTTTAGAAAAGGTTTTCGCCACTATATATTTGTAAAAATCTATCCGGTTCTTTCAACGATATCAAGTTCATTACGTTAAAGGTTTTTCTCCAAAAACCATTCATAGCCCTCCGTCATTTCAGACGGGTAGCACTTAGTATTCATGCTATGTTTATTGACTTTCATCAAGGCATAGTGTATGGTAGCTGTTTGTTAGCTTTCTATTGCATAGATAGATGCGTTGGTTTGGGACAGTCCTACTACTTTATTGGCCTTCATCAAGGGTATGTACTGGTGGGTTCAAATTAACCTGGACAATGACGGGTAGAACTTGAAATGTGGCTTATGATTTTTTGGCCTTTGTCAAGGTCATAAGTGCATGGGGTAGAAATCACATCAGGAGTTTCAAACATACAGTAAACTTGCCAGGCATGCGCATACCTTCTGGAGTGTGATAACTTGAGTGGATTCCATCAGGTTATCATGCGATGATAGTTGGATCCCGATTCCCACTGATAAGTTGGTTTACTCCTTGGGTGATTTCAGATGATCCCAACTAATTCTTCTTTAGGGTTTGGAGGACAATTTGAGGATACAGTGGGAGACATCCTGATTAGATAAAGTGATTAACTATTCTTATCTAGGTTAGAGTGCATGCTGAGTATTTCTTTTCTCTCTCACTTTGGCAGCGACCATGGCCCGACCCTAGACTAGAACTCATAAACCAAGTTAACCGAACCTTCTTAAAATACACTGGCTTTTGGATTGTCAGAGTTGCATACTTCATTGCCACTCCTACTTTTACCCTTTGCTTTTCTCCGGAACATTCCATATCACTACGAAGATCTACATTTATTGGATATGGCCATCGTATAGTTATATACGAACTTGAAGAAACTTGTTTTAGATTCAAGAATGCTTTTCGGTTCTGGAGAAATTGAATAGGACTATTCAGTTGTCTTTTCCTTTTTCCTTTTCTCAGGTTGTGAGGGCTCCTAGGATTAGGAGATGGTACACCTATTACGCTTATTGGATAGACTTCTTCCAAACCATAGGTTGGTGCCGAAAGGTGGGGAAGGAAGAAAACCAATTAGCCTAAGCGTGGTATACAGAAGGTAATAAGTAAAGAAAAATAAAGGGATTAGAAAGAGGGCAAAGTAAATTGCGACTGCTATCATTCACGAAGAAACCGCGTATATCATCGCCACTTCTACTTCACCTTTGAATTTCTCCAGAATACCCCGTATCACTACGAAGATCCACATTTATTGGATAATCCATCGTATAGTTATATACGAACTCGAAGGAACTTGTTCCAGTTCAAGAGTGGATTATGGTTCAGGAGAAATAGAATAAGGATTATTCTGTTGTCATTTATCTTTACATTCTCTCAGGTTGCAAGGGCTCCTAGGATTAGGAGAGTACACCTATTACGCTTATTAGATAGTATTCTTCCAAACCATAGGCTGGTGCTGAACGGTAGGGAATGAAGAAAACCATTTAGCCTAAAGGTGGTGTACAGAAGGAAATGAGTAAAGACAAATAAAGGGATTTGGAGAGATGGCAAGGAAATATACGGTAACAGTCATGAATCTGGATAATGGAAGAGGCATTACTAGGAATATCCGGCTACCCTTTCGAAACATTATCATGTTTCAGTTTCACTATGCGTTGTTAATTGAAAACTGATTTCCTGATTAGATTCTTACTCCAGGGTATGTATTTACCAGGTTTGATTCTCACATCTGTATGGTTTTACAGATGATGAGTGTGAGTAAGTTATTGGGAATTAGGTGATTATATCCTCATTATATTGGAATTCATTGTAATTGGTGATATTTGAGGAAATCACCTGGGATTTTGCCAGACGGCAAATATTTGGCTTTGAATATCCGTTGTTATGCACCAATTTCAAACTGATATATATGTACGTTTATTTTAGAAAGTGAGATATAACTTTTTGAAATTATTTCAATGACATTTATCTATATCAGTTGGTGATTGGGTAAGGAGTATTCAACAGCGGTGTAATTCTTCTTAACCATAGTACAATTTTCAACCTACGACATACAGGGTTTGAGTTATTAAACTCGGGGGACTTATACAAAGTATTGTATGTTGTCCAGTGTCCATTAGGACAGAGAGGTAGGTACTCGTACTATATTATTTTTACTTGTGACTTCTCCAGTTTTAGACAAGTATTTCGTAGAAATACAAGGTCTAAGTTTTGAGAAGTTATAAATACAAGAATAAAGTAGAGAACCATGTGTTTCAACTATCAGGATTCTTCAAGGTGATCGAAGAAGTAGATACTTGTGTTTGGTATTTAGTTGATAGTAATGGTTTTGCGAACTTGCTTCTTTTTCAGGTTACTCATATTTGGATGCACTCCTAGTTGAGTAATGCCGATCAGCCTCCTTCCATTTAGTTGTCATGCACTGGAGATAGCTGCATGATTTGAATCTGGTTCCAATTAAATTAGTGCCTCTGTTTCTATATTGTATATAGAATGGTTCATATCTTAACGATGTTAAGGAATATGGAGTTGTTCGGCTTATGGTTAAAACCAGAATCTGGATTGTTAGTTATGTGTATGCCCTAGAGGCCATTATTGTACATATGATGTATATTATAGTGGATGCTTGGACATATATAGAGAGGACTTTCTTGCTCGACATGATAGTATTGTTAGTAATATGTATGCCCTAGAGGCCATTACTGTACATAGGATGTATATTTTAGTGGATGCTTGGACATATATAGGGAGGACTTTCTTGCTCGATATGATAGTATGCTATCTGGTTGCTCTTTATATTTACATGTTGACTTGTATACGTGATACTGTCTTGCTATCACATGTTGATAAAGACCTTAGGATGTGCACTTGACTACCAGGACTATGATGGAGATCATACTAGTGGGGCCAAGGGTAGCCCACAAGTACACCCTATAACAGTTCCTAGTCGTGGGAGTATCGAGACAGGGTATCGATACTCCAGAGTAGACTAACGTATGCGCATCTTGACCCATATGATGGGCGATGGATCATCCCACATCCATTGGTCTTTGACATCAAAGATGGTAAACAGGTGCTCAGTGGAGACCAGATACACTGAACGGACTCGCCGAGAACTCCTAGATGGTATTATACCTATCGTCAGATAGCAGTTCTCTGGTGACACTGGTACAGGTTAGTTTTCTTCGACCCGAGATCGTCATAGAGTCTTGTGTGATTCCCACTGTGCTTTGATTTCCTCCATACCACCGTCAAGAGATCGTGCAAAAAGGTGGTTTTTGGGTACAGTCCCGAGTCACATGGAGGCAATGAGCGATAGGAGGGGATTCGTCTCTCCCGGTATTGGGAGTTGATGTTGCGCTATGCTCGATTGGCCATAATAAGAAATCCCTGGCCTGGGTTGCTGAGATTTACTGGTAAGTGTTACCAGTAGTTTCTCGAACCGTTATGGACCTTGCATCGGCATGACTTATCAGGCTATTGGGGTCTGACGTTCTACCACTCCACGCTGTTGATATGCGACATATCTGATGAAGAGACCGGACTGTATGGTAGTGTTACTGATTAGATTCACTGGAGTACGAGCATGCTTTCTTGTTGATATTCTGATCGCTCAATACACGGGTGGCCGTTACGTTTAGCAGACCGCTTGCTGCTTGTGGGTGTTTGATATGATCATCACCTACTGCCGGCGTATTGACGAGTCTTTAGAGTCTTACACAGAGATTTATTGGTTCATGCGAAACGAAGTAGGAGCACATATGTGATTTGTCCGGGACCGAGATTAATGCGTATATGTGATACCGCATTCTATTGTCACGATATGTGATATCGGTCGGTTATATGAGATATAGCCGGGTTATCGGATCAAGTGTTGATTCGATAGATTGTTGCATAAGATATTAGTCGATTGTATAGGGTATAACCGGATTATTAAATCAAGTGTTGATTTAATAATTTAATGTATAATTATACATTTGATATATTACCTTATATTAACTAATATTAGCTCACTTAAGATTTCTTTTCTCACTTGTGTACACTTAGTATATATGTGATATATATTAATGTACATTATTTTGTGTCATGCTTGATGCCACATGCAACATGGGTGTATGAGACTCACACCATGGTTATGATAATCCTTAGGTTTTTATTTATCTTAGTAATTCATAAATTAGAGGTAATTAGACACATGGTTCAAGCTTGTAGAAGCTTGTGGAACCATTGACCAAGTCCACTCATTTGTTTTACTTGAAGATATTTATTAACCCAACTATTATTGTTAACCCATAGTTTATTCTCTACATGAGTTAGTGTATGACACTAACTCACCCATGGTTGCTATTCTCACCTCATGAGTTCATTCTCTCCTCACTTCTTCATCTTCCTCTTCATGAGAGAAAAAGCTTACTAACTTTTTCCATGGTGAGAAAATATTGTGAGAAAAAGAAAACTTAAGAGAGCCCATTTCCTACTTCATCATCCTCTACTATTAGCCATTTAGTTTAGGGTGTTTGCTTCACTAATTCACATATTAGTGAAGAGGTAGCATGAGCTTGAGTCTCCTCGACGTAGATCATCTTCGGCCTCGAAGACTTCGAGCAAGCTTGTTCATTTCTCCAAGACAACCCTTTCTAGAGTTCGGGAGATTACAACTCGCAGCGAAGGGACTACTACACGGAGCTTTTGAAGTGAAGGACCAGTCTATAAAGGTTGTATTCCTTATTCACTTGGATGTTAAATTGTTAACATTACTTGTTCGTTTAAATATCTAGTTAAGATTCTAGGTTAGGGCTCTTTAGAACGGCAAAACTTTAAAAAAGGCATGGACGATGCCTCCCGAAACCTTACTGCCATCCTAGGTAACCCTACAGTGGTATCAGAGACAAACTAGAAATTTAAATGATGTTTGTTAGATTATGAAACCGAAACGACTCTGAAACTTGAAACATGAAAAGCCACTTTCTGTCGATTTTTTAAAGCCTTCAATTTTTTTTTAAACAACTGCAGAGTGTTGTATGTGATATAACATGAACACTAGAAAATTTGAGGCATTTCTGGGCATTTTTGTCCGGCCACCACATCCCCCATCTCGGCCCAAAACCGAGCTCACCCCCTGAAATTTTGCCTGTGCTCCAGTCTTTGGGTTTTGATGTTTCAGGTGTTGTTTGTTTTTGCTAAATTTGTATGTGATGTTAACTTTCTGCAAAAGCAACTCGGAGTGTTTCGTAGTCGTAATTCTAACATGTATTCGGGTTATTTAGACGATGTTAAAAAGTTTGAACGGATATCAATAACCCAATTTTTCCCCGCTGGAAATTTTCCAAGTCTTGGACTATTCCCTAGTTTAAAACTTTCAGAAAATCATGCAAGCGATTCAGTGAACCCTCTAGAAGAACGAAACCTTAAATCGATTATGTGACCGTCAGAACCGCTACAAAACCCTAAGGTTTGTTGTAGTTCAGCGGTGCCACATGTGAGGTACTGGTTGACGCTTCTACGGCTGGTTCATAAGAGTTGTGGCAATTTCTGGGTACTTTTTGAACTCCGCTCAAGTGTTGAACTTATTGGGAAATTTTGGGTTCTTGTTTATTCGATCGAAAAGTTTAACTTTGTCTAGCTATCTATGACTGTGATAAAATATTTGGAATCCACATAATTAGTTATGAGATAACTAGTTTGAATTTTATAAATCTAGAAAGTTAGTCTCAATTGATCGGTTGCCACGGGATTTTGATGTGATCAAAAGTCCGTCGCAATTACGTAGTGTACGTAGATACTCGCCGGGTAATTTTACTAGATAGCCACACCCCATAGCCCCGACCAAGTGACTGTATGAGAATCCCTTCGCCAAAAGCATCCGTTCGGGTGCTCACGGCAGCGATGTTCCGCCTTTGTGCACTTTGTCGACGGTATCGGGGGTGCGACCATCTACTAAAGTTTCCGAAGAGCATTCGATCAGGTTATCGGGAATCTTGTTGAATTACCCGACAGGTTATTGAAAAGTATTTTCAATATCGAGACTAAAATGTGGGGTTTATTATTGTTAGGCATGTGATGTCTAAGGAATTTATTTGTTGGGCATGAAATCCAAAGTATGTGATACATTGGGTTTATGATGTGTAAGATGGTTGCAGATTCCAACTGTTGTAGTTTTTCACTTTCTTTTCTGCGACCGTAAGTGTAATATGTGGAGTATCGCCAGTTTCGTTGCTATACGTCAACGACAATTGGAATACACATATTTACTTACGTTGATGACATGTGATGTTATTTGTTGCTGTGATATGTTATATTGGATCGTCGTGTTTTGAATAGCCGTTTTTTTTATATGAGATGAGAGTTTTTCATTTTCATTCATGTAAAAGCTTGTATGTAATATTCTTTTATTGAGGCACTTCCGGGTTGAGAATGATGTCACCATTGGTTTATATTATTTACTTTTCCGCATTAGGATAGACCCAAGGAGGGGAGCACAAGTAATCGGGTTCTAGGGTCTAGTAGGAGACCATCTCGAGGAGTCGAGACCGGGTCTCCTAACTCTAGAATTGGTATGGTTGCTTGCCGTTCTCGTAGGGGTCTAGGGATGTGGGTTTGGCAATTCATCGTGACCGTGGAATCCGTGTTTTATACTGGCTTAAATTAAAATACGGAATTCCTAGTATATCCAATATTTCATATGTGATTCTTCCGCTGCTGTTATTCTGTGATATGATCACTAGATATTCTGAGACGAATGCTTATATTATATATATATGATATATAATAAATATTGATGCTTTCGTTTCTTCTATGATGCTTATGAAACATAAATAATGGGACTTCATTAATGAGATTAATGAAAGAAAAAGAAACCTAAAGATGTTGTAGAAACTTTGTTTTAAAAATTGGTAGCTCTAGTTCTTGCTTTGCATAGCTGTATTCCTTGTAGTATATCCAATACCTTATTCGATAAGGAAAGAGCCGAGATCCCATCACCGGGAGTGACCTCTTTAGCGAAACTAGCAGATGCTACAAACTCAGTTTGTCTTTTGATTGCTTTTATAGTTTTTGCTTTGCTTAGTGGTATTTGTGAAATATCCTGCACCTTATTCGATAAGGAAAGAGCCGAGATCCCTTCACCGGGAGTGACCTCTTTAGAGAAACAACTAAAAGCTTAAAAAACACTCCTTTTCAAAATCACTCGCTTCTACAACGATATCATGTTCATTACGCAAAATGTTTTCTTAAAAACCTGTCGTAACCCTCCGTCATTTTAGGAAGTAGAGTACTTAGTATTCGTGCTACGCTTTTTGACCATAGTTAAGGCGTAGTGTGCGGTAGCTAAGTGATGTCTTCCTACACAGCATATGATGCGATTAATTAGGACAGTCATGTGACTTTGTTGACCATAGTTAAGGGTCATGTGGGTGGGTTTAATTAATCACGAAATGACGGGTAGAACTTGACTAGTGCTTATGATTTGTTGACCATAGTTAAGGTCATAAGTCACGAGGGATAATGTCACGACCCGACATGGCACGTGACTGACCCTTGAATCATATGAAGTCTATAGGCCCCCATCTAATTCAAGTAAGCCAAAAGCCCAGAAATCTAAAACCATTTTAAATTATAAATGAAGGAAAACTGGTTTCAAAGAAGTGGTTTTAATAGCATAAGACGAATTATGCGTTTTTAAAATCCCAAGTCTTTTCTGAAAATTTCGGCAGAGTTTCCTTTGTAAATACTGGCCCCGAACGGGGTACAACATGAATAATATATACATCAAAGATAAAAGGAATCGCCAAGCGGGTGATAGCTCTTCGTCAATCGACGTTCACAACCACGCAAGCAATATGATATACAATGCCGGAGGGCGAGGATCAAAACTCAAAAGGAAAACTCAAAATATCAAGAAAACCATAATAATTCAACGCGCAACTCTAAGGTCAAGAATAATACACTGGTTTTCTAAGTCTGAAATAAAATACAAATCTGGTTGATGAAATTTTACTAGATACAACTGAAAATAATTAAGTACAATGGTGGTCACGATGCAAGTGAACCCACCTACCAAAGCAATCACCCAGAAAGGAAGCAGTGTGCCAGAAAGCCGCAATGAAACCTGTACGGCAACACCTGCAAGAAACTGTGGCACAACGGGGGTGAGTTGCCATCTCGTGCGTAGAAAACATCACAGAGCAAATCGTATGTATGACTCAATCCTAGGTCAAACGATCAGTAATATATATATATCCTCAATATGATAAAGTCCGAATCATGATAAGATGGCAAGGGTAAACATCTATACATAAGTGTAAAACCAAGTGCTCGTGTCAGTGCCTCAGGTAGCAATATATCATAAATATGAGGTAGGATCAATGTAATCAGTGTCAACTATAGCATGAAGTCTATAAGTATGTGGGTATCATCCAACTATATAATCATTTCCTGTATGCATATGGATCTCGTCCACGTGTCAACCAATGACACAAAAACATCATGCATGTAAATATCATAAAGCATATGCATAGAAGTATGAGGATATAAATCAACGTGTGTCCCTCACGACACATCAAAATCATGGAACCTGGGTGTCCAGTATCGACACTCGAAACATCAAGAAACCCGTGCCCAGTATCGGCACGTAAATCCTCATATATCGGGTTTCGTCAGTCCGGATCGGCCCATATCATCTCTCGACTCCGGTCGGTATCCTCCGGATATCCGCCGAGCCCAAATACTATCACCGGTAGGTAGTGGTCCCTCCGGCAGGCTCATCGTCATCCACACGAAATCTCTCTCTCGCCCCGGGGTACCATACCGGGTCCACCATGTACCGGCAAATGGAATCATCCGCCTCCTCGAATCGGGTTTCACATATCACACGTCTCAGAACCGAGAAAACGCATGGTGGACGCACTGAAATATCATATCAAGAGAAACATGATTTTTAAAACAGTTCATACTTTCTTTTGAAATACCCACGGTTCTCAAATCTAGAAATATCATAGAAACAACATATCTCAATGCGTATAATCATAAAGAATGATGTATGCGACATATAATAGAAATGTAAGCATATCAGTATCTCATGCAACATAAAACAGTAATATGCACATATCGAAGGAAAACCACTCTTAAAATGTATCCAGTTTAAAAATATATCATGCGGTTCCCAAATTTCCAAAAATCAAGCCAGAATCATTTATGTATGTACAAATATGTATGTATGCCAATATGTCATACAAGGAGTCATATCCTGATGCAACAATCCTGCTGTGTGGTGACATGGCAATTATCGATGATGAAGTGTGTGAGCCGGCAAGCAGGTGTACGTGGAACATAAGCATCATCGATAATGGTGCTGGTGTCCTGACAGTATGGTTTTAATAAAAAAATAAACACATTTAAACATACAATGCGATCCGAATAGCAAGAATATGCGAAACATGAATAATAAACGCAACAGTGAAGAATCTACATCAATATATATATATATATATATATATATATATATATCATACGGTTTTGCCATTTAAAATAACACGAATCGTGGTGTTTAGAAAAATAAGGGCTACGGTGTTTTTAAGAAAAGATGCGTCTTTTGAAAATATCTGTAGAATCCCTTGTCCTATCTTTAAAATACTCACGATTCGTTAGTTTTGAAATAGGTATGACTCGAGTCTTGTCTAACATCTATAAGTGAACTACAGGAATAATCGAAAGGTAAGGGAACCACCTAAGTCTGAGTCGATACATATAAATATAACAATCGGTGATCCCGCCTCAATAGTATCACATACGATACAATATAGAATATGACATCCTCGAGTCAAGAGTGCGGATCTATCATCAATATATAGTCGTACGTAAATCCGTCGTACGGCATCCCAAATCTGGGTACGGGTCGAATCTCACACTTATCTCATCAATTATCTGGTATCCTTATCATCATATCTCATGAACTGGGGTACTAATCTAAGTCTAGTACAAACTGATACCATCGATATATATGTAAATGCGTGTGTAAAACACACGTCCAAAGCCTCGCTAAAATCTCATGTCGTAACTCATAATACGAACCACATCATATCACCGATCTCATGGCACAATGCCCAATCTCATGGACTAATCTCCAAATACCATATACAATCCTCATCATCCATGTGTAGGTATACATGTATATATATATAGTCCCATACCTATGTGTGTGTATATATATACGTATCCCCATATACGCATAAGTATAACAAAGTAAGCATGTGTTTGCATGTGAGTGTAAACCTCATTCTAGGGTTCGCGACTAAGAAGCTAATCCAAGTTACTTCTAACTACCCTAAACTAAACATTGAACACCTAATCATACCTTGAATAACCATATCTCACATAATAGATATCATATATATATATATATATATATAGCATACTATACATCGAACTGCGGGGATGCTATACGCCATCTACCCGACTTCCCCCGTAGATATATATCTACTCACTTTGCTCTCGCTTGCCGTTGCCGACGTCGCCACGTGCTTGCTTGTCGTCTCGAAGTCCTCGTGGTGTACCTACACATCATAACGTATCGTGTCGCATTAAAACCCAATTTAAAACCAAAACGACACGCTAAAAGCCTATAGGTTAGAACCTATGGACTACGCTTTCAAAACCACCAAATAACACTCGATTTCGACGTACAAACGTCAAGTGATCGAATACAACATAAATTAAAAAAATCCAGAATTCAAAATACGCAAAACGAAACCCCGAATAAAAACAACAACACTTAAAAATGGTCCCAGATTTTACCCTAGGTCAAATTAGAATTTTGCATATGCCAAGGGTCTAGTTTACTGATGAAGGAACCACAGAACAAACACGAGACAGATTGGCCCAGGTCTGGCCGAAAATTGAGGCCAGAAAGAATATTTATGCGGCCAAGTTGTTAGGGTAGGGGCTCGGGTCTTTAGGGTATGCTCTAAATCACCTGCACATCTCTATGTGTTTGCTAAATAATTTTCAGGTCACCCGGGTGTTAGCAGATTTCATTATACCCTCACAGAATCCAAAATTTTCCGATATCGGGTTTTCTAAGTTCATATTCCGGGGTTCTAGTCTCTAGTTTGGGTCTCCAATCAATCGCCACAGGGGTTGTATAGCCTCTACTAACCTTAATTTCATCTTTGGGTTCAACTAAAACCCCAATCCTCAACTCAAAGTTTTCAAAGTTCCCAAAACCACACAATATCGATTCTAATTTAACATGAATGCTAAAGGAATGGGAATTCTATACTAATGATGGAATAATTACCTCATTTTGCACTCATGAATCCACTAGGGCACCAAAATCAAATTTTTCTTGGTCCGTAGTGTAGCTTGTGAGCTTGTGCACAAAATTTGTGAAAAGGAGATGGGGTTTTAATGGGTTTATTGTGATGGATTGTGAGGAGGTAGAGAGGCAAAGGGAGAGAGGGCAGCAGCAGCTGCAATGAGTGAGGGAGAGGAAAGAAAATGATGAAGAAATGAAGTAGGAATGGGAGCTTGGTCCAAGGTTTGACCCCTCACCCTCTCACTCTCTCTCATGCCCATCCCTCCATTCTTTATTCCATTTTCTTTTGTTTTCTTTTCCTTTTCTTTTCTGTTCTCACAAAACCAAAGCCATGAATGAAAAATGAAGAGAAAGACATGTAGGAAAATGTAACACAAGTGTAAAAATGATATGGTGCATGTTTTGCACAAAACAAGCCTAATGCGCGATTAGCGATATTTAATCGCGATTAGCACTAAATAGTGTATAATTATTCATAAAAACTTATAATTTGCATAATTCACATAAAACACCATCTTTTTAGTAATTTCCATAATTTTCCAAATTTTTCCCAATTTTATCGGTATTTAATTATACCGCCCTATTAAAATATTCAATATAATATTATTTAATTATAAAAATTCCCAAAAATAATATTTTATTTTTTTGAAATGTTACAGGTAAAAACTATTATCGGGAATTTCAAATGTTGAAATTTGCAATGAGATTGCATACCTTCTATGAGATAGTTGGATCCCGATACCCACTGCGAGTAAGAGTTACTCCTGCAAGAGTTTTACACACTATAATTAGCCGATCAAGTAGGTGTCTAGAAAGGTGTTAACGGGGTTACGCCCCTGGGAAAAACGAGGTTTATTTTAATTAGGTCCGTGCGAAAGCACGGGGAACCTCCCTCAAAGTACCGACACTGGCCTGGCCGAAAAATTGGCGAACTTGTAGGATGTAATTAATCCAGGCTAGTCTTACCTTTTAGGGTTTGAAGGAAGATTTGATAAAAACAGTGGGTGCCATCCTGATTAGATAAAATAATAACCAATCTAATCTTACAAAGAGCGCACGGAGAGTGTTTTCTTCTCTCTCTCTCTCGTGGTAGCGACCATGTCACGCCTTAATCAAGATAATAATATAGATGAATTGACTGAACCTGCTTATTATACTGTTGTAGGGAACGTTGGTTCCGCTCTATCTTATAACTGTTATAAGTCCGAGTAGGAAATAAAGGAATATCCGGATTCCCATACCACCCAATCGAAGAAAATGCATATTGATGTATCTTTTTCGGGTGTGTTCATTACCGAGAACTGTTTCTCAGTATTCTCTACGTCCTGGGTATGTGATACCGGATCAGGATCCCGCATATGTAATATGTTACATGGGCTACAGATAGGTAGAGAACTGAGAATGGGTGATATGTCTCTATGTGTAGGGAATGATGCAAGTGTTGCAGCCAAGTCAGTTGGCATATATCACCTTGTATTAATACATTGATTTTGAATAAATGTTATTACATACCGAACCTGATATACAACATTACATCGGTTTCTTTAATGAGTTAAAGAAGGATGTAATTCTGTATTGGAGGATAATATTGTGAACATTTTCCTGAATCAAGAGTTGATTCGATCAGGCATGTTATATAATACCATATACGTTCTAAATCAAACCACAGTTCAAAGTATATAGAACACACACAAGAGGAGTAGTTCAGAAATGAACGAATCCTTATTGTGGCATTGTAGACTAGGTCATGTCAATGCGACACGACCAGCTAAGTTACATAAAGATGAATATAAGAATCTGTTGGAATTTTCATCTTATGATACTTGCCAGTCTTGTCTCAAAGGTAAAATGACCAATACTCCGTTTACTAGAAACAGCGAAAGAGTTGCTGAACTTTTGGGACAAATACATGATGATGTATACGGTCCTATGTCTACAAATGCCATGGTTGGATCTTTGTACTTCATTATATTCATCGACTATCTCTCAAGATTCGGACATGTGTTCCTGTTGAAACACAAGTCTGAAACTTTTGAGAAATTCAAGGAATATAAGCTTGAAGTTAAAGAACTAGACGGGTAGAAGTGTTAAAGTCCTTTGATATGATCGAGGAGGAGAATACTAAGGCATGGAGTTCCTGGATTTTCTAAACGGAGAATGTGATTCTCTCTCAGCTTACTCCTTCGTATACACCACAACACAATGGTGTATCGGGGTGGGGGTATCGCACCCTATGAGATATCGTGCGCTCTATGATGAGTACTGCTAAGTTACCCATTTTCTTTTGGAGTTATGTACTTGAGAAGCTGCATACCTATTGAATGTGGTTCCATCCAAATCAGTGCCTGCCACTCCATATGAGATATGAAATGGGAAGAGACCATGTCTAAAACGAGTTAAGGTATGGTTTGTCCGGCCTTTGTTGAAAAGCAAAATCCGGACAAACTCGAGGCAATGTCAGTTCTGTATAAGTTTGTTAGGATATCCCAAACATTTATGAGGGGATATCTTATACCACTCTAAGGAGCAAAAGATGTTTTGTTTCTCAGCATGCCACCTTTTTAGAAAAGGAATTCCTGTGAAGAAATTAGTGGTCATGAGGTAGAACTGGAAGGAGTTCCAGCTAGACAAACTAACAGGTGATAATTTGGTAAAACCAAAGGATTCAATAGTCTCCAATGAACCTCAGCCTCTCCGCGAATCTGGTAGGGTTCCTTATCCACTTGAGAGATACTACGGTCTTCTCGGTGACAGTGGGAGCGAGAATTGCATCATGGTTGATGATGGCCCAACTAGGTTCAGGCAGGCCGTCACGAGTGGGGACTCTGTGAAATGGCTGGTTGCTATATTATCAATGAAGGAATCCATGTACACCAACAAAGTATGACTTTGCACGTTGCATCTGAAGGGGTAAAACCCATTGGGAGCAAATGGATCTTGAGAAGATTCTTGGTGTAGATGGAAAAGTTGAGACTTTCAAAGCTATGCTTAAGTCTATCAGGATCAATACACGCATCGCGGAGTTGGAACATCTGTTTTTGATATGGTAGTCAAAGAGTTTGACTTCATCAAAAAGGTAGACGGGCCTTATATATACAACAAGGTTGTAGAGAGTGAGGTTGTCTTACACGTATTGTACGTAGATGACATACTCTTGATAGGAAATGGTTTCCTATGCTACACTCGGTCAGGCTCCTCTTATCATGAGGATTCTTAATATAAGATCTGGATGATACCTACTACATCTTTTGGATTATGATCTATAGTGATAGATCTAAATGGATGTTGGGAGTGTCCCAAATCCAGGTACATTAACACCATACTAAAGGGGTTTAGTATGGAGGATTCTAAGCGTGGTGGTTTGCCCACTTACTCATGGATCACTCGCGTGCAAGGGATAACCTATGCTTCGGCAGTAGGCTCTATCATGTATGCGATGTTGTGTACCAGACCAGATGTAGATGACTCACTAGGTGTAGTGATCAGGAATCAATCGGATCTTGGGAGAATCACTAGATAGCTGTGGGATACATTCTTGAGTACTTGAGAAGCACTAAAAGAATGTTCTTGGTTCGAGCTTCCAGAGTGATAAGGTCGACTGAAAGTCAGTCATAGGCATTGTCTTTACCCTCGGTGGAGGGACAATATGATTGGAAGAGTTCCAAGCTAGATACCGTGGCATACTAGACGATAAAGGCTGAATATATAGCTACCAACGATGCTACCAAAGAGGTTGTCTGGACATTTCTTGTTCATGAGATGAATAAGGTTCCTACCATTGAGCGTCCAATAATTGTTATTGTGACTACAATGGAGTTGTGGCTTTTTCCTAGAAACACCTTTCCCATCATCGATCCAGACATATTCTGAGGACAGTATCACCTGATCAGGGAGATGGTTGATTTCCGAGGGATCGAGTTAAGGAGAGTAGATTTTGAGGTTAGCACGGCGAATCCACTCACAAAGGCCTGCCATCCCAAATACTATTTGAGAGATTTTGGGATGGTTGAGTATGGGATACTACAAGCACTGCTATATTGTTGGGTATTGGATACTACAACAGATGGCCTTAGTGCAAGTGGGAGATTGTTAATTATATGTATGCCCTAGAGGTCATTATTGTATATAGGATGTATATTGTAGTAGATGCTTGGACATATATAGGGAGGACTTTCTTGCTCGATATGATAATATGCTATCCGGTTGCTCTTTATCTTAACATATTGACTTGTATACGTGATACTGTCTTGCTCTCACATGTTGATAAAGTCCTTAGGATGTGTACTTGACTACCAGGACAATGATGGAGATCATACTAGTGGGGCCAAGGGTAGTCCACAAGTACACCCTATAACAGTTCCTATTCATGGGAGTATCGCGACAGGGCATCGATACTCCAGAGTAGACTAGCGTATGCGCATCTTGACCCATATGGTGGGCGATGGATGATCCCACATCCATTGGTGTTTGACATAGATGGTATTATACCTATCGTCAGATAGAATTCTCTGGTGACACTGGTACAGGTTAGTCTGTCGACCCGAGATCGTCATAGTGTCTCGTGTGATTCCCACTGTGCTTTGATTTCCACCATACCACGGTCAAGAGATCATGCAAAAAGGTAGTTTTAGGATACAGTCCCGAGTAACATGGAGGAAATGAGCGATAGGAGGGGATTCGTCTCTCCCGGTATTGGGAGTTGATGTTGCGCTATGCTCGATTGGCCATAACAGGAAATCCCTGGACAGGGTTGCTGAGATTTACTGGTAAGTGTTACCAGTAGTTTCTCGAACCGTTATGGACCTTGCATCGGCATGACTTATCAGGCTATTGTGGTCTGACGTTTTACCACCCCCGGGCTGTTGATATATGACATATCTAACGAAGAGACCGGACTGTACGGTAGTGTTACTGATTGGATTCGCAGTGTTAGTTTATATGTCGTAGAGGCCATTATTGTATCATACTAGTTTGTATATTACTTAATGGAAGCTTGGGATATTCACAGTTGTATAGACAATCTTGCTCAAAATAGTAGTATGCTTCTTGGTTTGTTTCTACTTTAATGTGTACATGTGTTTCTTTTAGTATATCACCTATACACATTAGTGGAGCCCTTAGGATCTTTGCTTGATTACCAGCGTTGTGATGGCAGTCACACTCGTGGGGGCTGGGTAATCTACAAGCACATCCTTATACAGGTCCCTAGTCGTAGGACTATCGAGACAGAGCATCGATACTCCGGAATAGACTAGCGTATGCGCTTCTCATCCCAGCATGGGAGACGGTCTGTATGTGGTTAAACCTACTGCCATCGTAGTGTCGAGTCTTTAGAGTCTCATACAGAGAGCTATTCGCCTTTAGGCAAAAGAGTAGAGGTCGCATGGTTTTGAGACGGGGTTCGGTCACATCCGTGCACTTGTGCACGTTTAGTGTTCGGGCAGTTATTACTACCGGGCTTTGGGTTAATCCAGATCCTAGTATAAGTTTTGGGATTGGTTATATCTCGTTTGTATTCGTGTTCCCCGGAACGCAGATGCGGGTGTGTATGCACGGTTGACCGAGACAGGTGCAGAGGATTCTCATTATGGTTGTTGACTGTTGACTTTTGCTAAACCCTAATGAGAATAAGAAATATGATTAATGATAATATTAATTAAGTATTATTGTGCCATGGTTGGGTTGAAAGGTTGACTTTGTTGACTTGTTGACTTGGTTGACCGGTTGACTAGGTTGGACTTGTTGACCATCATCATTACAATGGCTATCATTTCATGGCAAAGAATTTTGCTTGCTTGTTTGTTCACACATTGCATTTAATGCATGACATGATATTGCCATTTGATATGATAACAACCATCACATAATACTCAATTATTATTATTTGTTATGATTATTTTGGATTATGAAGAGGATGGTTGAAAAAGTCTTGCTCATTCTATCATTTGTATTCTCTCTCATCCTCAAGCTCTCCTTCTTCCTCTTGCTCTCTCTCAAGTTCATGGTTCTATTGTCTCATGTGTTGAGAAACAAGAACCATAGAGATAAAACCCAAAACACTTCTCTACTCATCCTAGTATACAAGGTCTAGCAAGCCAAGTGTTCAAGTTTCCTCTAGATTGAGGTTGGAGCCAAAGGTAGAAGCTTTCGGGTGGATCCATCTTCAGCACAAGGAGACGACGAGGTGAGGCCCATCCGACCACCACAAGGAGTTGAAGAGAAGGAGTTCAAGTTTGGGTATAACCCTTAACCTAGTAGCTAAACTCTTAGTTAGGTTGTTAGATAGTTTGTTTAACAAAGATCCGTTTATAGAGTCCATGTTACCCCCAAAGAAAAATTGTTTTTCAACATTTCCGCAACCCCAAAGAGCCGGGGACGGGTGATTTAGAGAGATTTTTTCGATCAAAAATATTTACCATAATCAAGAACGGCGTCGCATGAAGCTAGCCGGTGAATACGGGTCGGTCCACTGGGATTTTGTAATTTTCCTTAAAGTTCTTACGAGCTAATTCCAAATGGTGTTTGGTCTTTTTAATTAAATCTAAAACGAAGTTGTGTTATACTAGGATTAGAAACTTGCTAGGATTAGGTTTAGGTAAAGTTTGGTAAACAAAGATCTACACCTCTTTTCAATGCCTTAATTTAGATTTGATTTTAGGGGTTATGGTAAATTTTAATAAAGGGGATTAGGATGATTGGGAAGATGTTCTTCCTCTAGATCCTTGTCCTTCCTTTCTTAACCTTTACCCTAACCTCCATGGAAAACTCACACCACCGGTCTTTTATACTACGGATCACCGTTACCTCAAGGGTAGAGTGCCGTAGGGAGCGGACGATGAGAGTATGCATGGAGTCGTAATGTTCATAATAGATTGGCTAAGAAAAGAGATGAGAGATCTTCATCTCTCAAACCTTCCCTATTCCTAACCCCAACAAGCGAGGAAACTACTCGCTCATTGAGGGAATTAAGAAAGACATAATTTTTGTTTTGTTTTTATTAAAGAGAAGAAACATCTATTGCAAGTTCATAAAATTCTAAACTAAATTAAATTAGGGCAAGTAAAGAATTTACCTAGGGCAGATATAAAAAACTAGAACTAGGGCAAGAAAAAATATCCTACTTACGATTGATGCGCTCCAAACTTCAAAGAAAACAGAATTTTATTGATGAATAGAGGCATGAGAAAATACAAAGGTTTGGGTTCTATAGATTTGATGCTTTGATCGTGTGAGGCACTGTTTTGCACCAAAGATTGAACAGAAGTCTCTATCCTAGCTGTGGACTGTGCATATTTCTTTAAGAACGCTTCTAGACTTCTTTCGAGCGAGCTAACAGCATTTTGAGGGGGAACAAAATTGTTGGGTACAAAATTGTTCATTTGATTATGGTAAGGATGCTGTTGGAGAGGTTGCTGAAATTGAGTTTGTGGAGGTGGTTGTTGTTGTGGAGGAGGAGCCCTTTGAAAATTGTTGTTTCCTTGGGATTGTTGATTTTGGTTCCAAGCGAAATTTGGGTGACTCTTCTAACCCGGATTGTATGTCGAAGAGTATGGATCATTTCTTTGTCGTTGCTGAAAGGCAGCATTGACTTGATCTTGTCCTTGAGTAGAAGCTGTGTGAGGACACTCTTCGGTGAGATGTGATGGATCCGAACAACAAGAACAAACAGTTCGTGGAGGCACAACAGGGGCAGGAGAAGGCGATGAGATTTTGGTCTCAAGCGCTTCTAGCTTTTTCGTAAGAGCGGCATCTCGGCCTTCATAGCAATCGATATATCTAATTGATGTATGCCTGCCCTAGATTGACCACTAGAAGAAGATTATGTGGTCTTGGTGCTCTCCCATTGAATTGTTTATTCACTAAGGTCCTCAAGAAACTGCCACGCTTCCTCACTTGATTTGGTTAGAAAGTGACCTTGACAGATGGTTTCTAGCAACTGCTTCGTTGCCGGGTTCAATCCTTCGTATAATGTTTGGCAGAGTTGCCAACTTCCGATCCCGTGATGAGGGCATTGAACGAGTAGGTCTTTGAATCTTTCAAAACACTTCCAAAATGGTTCCGACGGAAGCTGAGAAAATTGTATAATCTCGTTACGGATTCTAGCAGTTTTGTGATGAGGATAGAACTTTTTAAGAAAAGCTTTCACAAACTCGTCCCAATTTCTAATTGAATGTGATGCTGTGCTGTATAGCCACTTCTCGGCTAAGTCACATAAGGTGAAAGGAATGACCCTTAGCCTTAAAGCGTCATCACTTAATTAGGTAGTTTTCATCATGGCGCAAACGTTTTGGAATTTGTTGATAAAGATATATGCATCTTCGGATTCCAAACCATGAAACTTGGGCAGCATATTGATGAAGTGGGGTTTGATCTCAAAATTTCCCCATAAGCCGGTAGGAGGGAAAGACAAGTAGGAAGGGCGATGCAGACGGGGTAGAAAAGATCCTGGAGCGTGACTCGTGCGGGCGCTTCAACAGGCGGGTGATTCGGGTTATTCGCACCTAACGAAGGTGGAATCATTCCCGTTGGTAAGGTGTTGTTAGGATTGTATCCCGACATACCTTAGGAAGAAGAATGTGATGGTGAAAGTGAAGAAGTGGACAGGATTTCGACTTCGGAGTCGAAAGGTTCGTCGGTCGGTACCAACGAAACACGGACTAATCGGGCGCTAGGGTCCCGAGTCCAACCGGACATACACTAAGAGGGTTAGTGCAGTCGAAAGATGAAAGACAGAATGTGGAGGTAAGAAAATGTCAATGTGAAGAAGCGGTGTAAGTGAGTGCAAAGATTTCTTTAGCGACAAGTTGCATGTTTTGAAAAGATTTTTCCTTTTTCTTTTTTATGTGAGCTTTTGCAAAAAGATTTTTGAAAAGAGACTTGTGACACAAATGCAATTAACCACAAATGCACAATCAGGCCTAGGTCTAGGGTCACCTAGGTCAGCTAGACAGCTCCTAACTGTTCCAAAGGGCTAGAGATAGGACCTCAAACCGCCTCTTCACCGCCAATTGCGGCCAGGTAAGTGCCAGGTAAGTGGGAAGGAACCACACTGTGGGCCTAATTAAAAACCACTAGCCTTGACAAACTTGCCTAGGCACCGCAAAGACAGGTTAGGATAAACGGCCGATGCCTATACTAGTCCTCTGTCCTATTGAGCGCGACGTCCTTAGGGCTGAGTCTAATATTTTTTAATTAAGAGTGGTCAATGCTAATGCTTTAAGTGATTTCTGGGGTCCTGGGAAGGGTAATGAAATCCCCACCCAATCTGAATTGGTCAATAGCCTCTTAAAGTCAGATTAAAATATGCAAAGCAGTAAACCACTTGCAATCAATTTGCTATTTAGCGCGGCGCAAAGAATCCTACAGAAAATCAATTATTGGAAGGGGGAAGAAGATTTTTAGCGCAAAGAATCTGCAGAAGATTTGACATAAGATATATGGGGATTTGCAGAGGGGAGAATGAGAAATCAAACCATGCAAATTTGGCGCAGAGAAGCTTCAACCAGACCGCGGTTCCGCGGTTTTAGGCCCCAAATGCCGCGATTCCGCGGTTGAAAGGAGGGTTCACGTGTCCAATTTTTCTCAGCTGTTCTGTACTTTCAATCTCCTCCTGTTTTGATGTACCCTTTTCTGATTAGCCTTCTGTGTTGTTTCAGATCCGTCAATCCTGCAAAGATCCACAAAGAAAACCCTTCAAACAATAAAAGATGATAGAATTTTTATATTTTTGATTTTTCAATTTTTTATGATTTTTTATATTTTATATTAACCCGAAATTACAAAAAGGAAATTTTACGCCATCCCCGGCAACGGCGCCATTTGATTTAGAGAGATTTTGTCGATCAAAAATATTTACCGTAATCAAGAACGTCGTCGCATGAAGCTAGCCGGTGAATACGGGTCGGTCCACAGGGATTTTGTAATTTTCCTTAAAGTTCTTACGAGCTAATTCCAAATGGTGTTTGGTCTTTTTAATTAAATCTAAAACGAAGTTGTGTTATACTAGGATTAGAAACTTGCTAGGATTAGGTTTAGGTAAAGTTTGGTAAACAAAGATCTACACTTCTTTTCAATGCCTTAATTTAGATTTGATTTTAGGGGTTATGGTAAATTTTAATAAAGGGGATTAGGATGATTGGGAAGATGTTCTTCCTCTAGATCCTTGTCCTTCCTTTCTTAACCTTTACCCTAACCTCCATGGAAAACTCACAACTCCGGTCATTTATACTACGGATCACCGTTACCTTAAGGGTAGAGTGCCATAGGGAGCGGACGATGAGAGTATGCATGGAGTCCTAATGTTCATAATAGATTGGCAAAGAAAAGAGATGAGAGATCTTTATCTCTCAAACCCTTCCCTATTCCTAACCCCCACAAGCGAGGAAACTACTCGCTCATTGAGGGAATTAAGAAAGACATAATTTTTGTTTTGTTTTTATTAAAGAGAAGAAACATCTATTGCAAGTTAATAAAATTCTAAACTAAATTAAATTAGGGCAAGTAAAGAATTTACCTAGGGCAGATATAAAAAACTAGAACTAGGGCAAGAAAAAATATCCTACTTACGATTGATGCGCTCCAAACTTCAAAGAAAACAGAATTTTATTGATGAATAGAGGCATGAGAAAATACAAAGGTTTGGGTTCTATTTATAGGACATAGAAACCCTAGGGTTACAGTTGATTCGCATGTCTACAATTACAAATATACCCTCAGGAAATCTTTTCAGAGCCGCCAACGCATTTTGGTAAAATTTTCTCGAAGTACGGGCATAGGACGGCCGCGGAACCGCGGCAATGGCTGGCTTGGGCCGCGGTTTCGCGGCCCATTAGTGAGATCAAAGTGTGAGATTTTGTGGGCTGTTTCTTGGTTCTTTGGGTATTTTATTTCTTCAGTTCATTTCTCTGTTTGGCTTCTAATTTTTCTCCAGATCTTTCAGTGAAAACTTGTAGCGGACTTTTAACCGTTTGCTTTGGACCTTGCACTGCCTTATTGATTGTGAACTGTTCTTCGTCTAGGCTTGACTAGGATCCTTTTGTTGGTAAAAAGTCCCTTTTTGTATCATCTTTTGTCTTTTTCACTGCTTTTGCTCGAAGAACCTGTAACCTGTACTATGTAGCAGACATGCGTCAAAAGCACCTGTTTTTATTGTAAAATCATAAGAATGGGGAATATAAAATGCAATATTATGGTGTGAACAAATACCCCCAAACTTATCTTTTGCTCGTCCTCGAGCAAACTTATTTTTTTATTCTCGATAAAAATCTAACCTAGCCGCACTTTCGCAGGGAAACGCGATTGCACTGAGCACGTGCAACAAGCCGTTAAACCTCTAGGTGTCCCTAGTAGGAGGAGTGTTGTCTCCTGAGGGTTTTCAGCGGATACTACCCACAAAATCCTATCAATTCAGCTTTTCGACTTTTGTTCTCCAATTAGGTTTTCTAACAAGGAAGTCTATTATCGTCAACCCGTAAATTATCCACCCATATTCTTCACACTTCCTCATCATTTAACTTAAGATTATATATGTTCTATAGACTTACTTAGCTCTCGGCATTTCTTAAGTTTTCCTTCTAGGGTTCCATCTCCACTTAGGAATTTTATCAACTTACTAAAGATACGAGTTCTATTCTTCATTCCTTTCTCTTATCTAAACTCTAATCACATATCCCCACGTGTGTGTAAATATCACCCCAACACTTGGAAATTCAAATCAAGCAATCGTACTCTTGTCCATTGTCCAAAGCACTTATTAATTGTTGAATTTCGCTTACACATCCTTCATGCGACCGTTAATACTTCTTGAGGTACCAACAACCGATTACAAGATGCGTTAGCCCTTTAAAGCGTACTTCCTAGTCTTGTAACACCCAAGGCTTTAGCAGTGACTCCCAAACCAGTTGGTCTAAGGCACTAGGTGATGAAGCACCCTCGCTAAATATTTTTCTATTTTTTAGCCTTAAGTAATCACAAAAAATAGTGTTCATTTTTTTCTTTATTCACTTTTTTTTTCTTTTTTTTTCATTGTACTAAGGACTTTAGACTAGAGCATTTCAAGGTCTCCTATACTATTCCAAGTTTCAAGGTGCGTGATTGTGCAATTTGTAGGGTATACATTTTCAGAATCTAGACTTGATCTAGGAATTATTTTTCAAACTTGTACTCTAATAAAATATAAATACTTTTTCCCTTGTTTCAACTTAGCCCAAGAAGTGGACTCAAAATTTGCCTATTTCTAAATAAACTACAAACACATATACTTTCTATCATTAGACCTTAAGGAAGGTTATTTTTAGGGTTTTTAATTTACTAAGTCTAAGATCTAGTTTTTCCTAGCCAGTTGACCTATTTATCAAACTCAAGTCAATTAACCAAAATTGAATACATTAATTTTTATAACTTTTTTGAAATTTTTCAATTTTTATGGGTTTTTCATTTTCTAAATTTTTGTTATTTTTCAAATTTTTATGATTTTTATATAAAGATGCAATGCAGAAATTAAATATGCAAAAGGAAAAGAAAAATATATACAAAATGAAAATATGCAATGCAAAAGATACACTACCATCTCCCCCAAACTTGAGCAAAGCAGTGCCCTCACTGCCCGGCCCCACGTCGCGCCCTTGAGCGTGAACGTGATCGCTTCCCTCTAGCGAATAGGGTTTGAATACCCCTCTCAATCTCCGTCAGCCGACGGTCATGCTCTCGTACTGTTGCCCTAAACTCGTCCTGCAAAGAATCAATTCCCCTCACAGCTCTCCTCATTAAGCGTGCATGCTCGTGAGGGGTCAGCTCACCCTCACTCGATGTCGTGCTAGAGCTGGGTGTATGCGCGGGAACATTCTCGGCCGGTTCGGTTCGCGACCAAATCTCAGTCAGTCTAGAATAGGACAAAGTAACGCCCTCTACAAGTGGTCGAACCGGAACTCCTCCCCTCATGTAAAAGTCAAATTCCTCTGCGGGGAGGAAATAACGGCAGAGTTAGGTGACGAGCAAAGGACATGGGTAGATGGTACCCCTTTTCCCCGCACCTATAGAATGAAGCAAAACAGTGCACATGTCGAACCGTGGATTCTTTGTCATTAGTGTGTGCATGACATGTAAGGAGGGGGTGAAAAAGGTAGTGTTGTGAGAGCTGCCAAAGATGTTGTTTTGTGCCCACCGGCACACAGTAAAAACGTTCGCGAAAAGGGTCCGTGCTTGGATACCCTTTCGCGGCTCCCTCGCGCTGTCATTTCCCATCAAGGGCATATAATCCTCAAACTGTAGGGGGTGGTCATGTGCGGGCAAACGAGGTATAAGTGTGACCTCGTGGATCATATCCCTATCGATGTGAATTACGCGATCTCCCCAATTTAATTTAATGTAGCCTAAGTCGTCGAGACTTCTATCCTCCATAGATTCATAAAACAGGGTAACTAGTTCAGGTAGAGCAAACACAGAGGGATGATTGTAGGTCAGGAAATTCCAGCCCCTCTGCTCTATTTCGTGTGCAAAGTAGCTACCGTACAATTCGTGCGTGAAAACTGGGGAAAAATCCCTTTCAAATTGCATTTTGTGTGTCATATTGCTTTTACAGAAATTAAAATGCTAAAAACAGAGAGGAATTTGACAGATTTACCTCCCCTGAAAATTTCAGGGGCTGAAGCTTGCAGACGGAGGCGGAAGCGCGGCGGGATCGTGGCAGCAAAGTGGTGGCGCGGCGAGATTTTTCGGCAGAGGGTAGGTGGCGGCGCTAGGGTTTGGTTTAGATGAAGAAGTTTTAGGGTATAGAAGACAGGGACTCGGGTCTCTTAAATAGGGGATGAGAGAATGGTTATTTATAGAAAACTCCCTCCACAACGAGGGTTTTATTTGTAATTAAAAAAATGTTAGTTATTAAGTCTGAAAATTTTCAATTAGGTCCAAAAAATATATATCTTTTTATATTTTTTCAAAATTTTTATTTTTTATGTTATTTTGGAATTTTGTATGTACAAATTATATACACACCCCCAAACTTATTTTAAATAATGTTTCGGAAAAAAATGGAAATTTGGGGGTGAAAGTGGAGGAAAATTAATCAGTGTAGATCGGCTCCTGCAAAAACAGGAGCTCCTCCGATGGGTCCGCTGTGAGGAACGGTTTCAATCGATGCCCATTTACTTTGAATAGCGTACCGTCCTCCGGATTTTCAAGATCGACCGCACCGTGCGGATAAACGGTGCGGACTACAAACGGTCCTCTCCATCTAGAACGGAGCTTGCCGAGGTGATAATGTAACCAAGTATCATAAAGTAAAACCTGTTGACCAGGTTTAAATGTTTTACGCAAATCGTGTTTATCGTGGAACACCTTAGCTCGGTTTTTAGCAATTATGGCATTATCATATGCCTCATCCCGCAGCTCTTCTAGTTCATTCAACTGCAGCTTTCGGTTGCTGCCCGCATCTCCTAAAGATAAATTCAGCTCTTTGATAGCCCAACATGCCTTGTGCTCAATTTCTACTGGGAGGTGGCAAGCCTTCCCGTAAACAAGCCGGTATGGAGACATGCCAAGATCGGTCTTGTATGCAGTACGGAAAGCCCATAGTGCATCGATCAATTTGAGTGACCAATCTTTACGGTTTTTAGAAACCGTTTTCTCCAAGATTTGCTTAATTTGCCGATTAGAGACCTCGGCTTGCCCACATGTTTGGGGATGGTATGGCGTTGACAGCTTATGGGTGATAGAATATTTGCGCATTATGGACTCAAAAGTCCTATTGCAAAAGTGAGAACCATTATCACTTATTATCGCGCGAGGGTTTCCAAATCGAGAAAAGATGTGTTCTTTAAGAAATCGAACGACAACCTTGTTGTCATTCGTTCGACTTGGCACAGCCTCGACCCACTTTGAAACGTAGTCAATAGCCAAAAGAATATACACATTTCCAAAAGAGTTAGGAAATGGTCCCATGAAGTCTATACCCCAAACATCAAAAATATCCACAACCAAAATTGGTTGGAGTGGCATTTCGTTTCTCCGCGATATCCGGCCCAAGTATTGGTACCGGGAGCATGTCCTGCAGTATTCATATGCATCCTTGAAGAGTCGTGGCCAATAGAAACCACACTGCAAAAATTTCTCGGCTGTCTTCTTTAGGCCAAAGTGCCCGCCACATGCTTGATCGTGGCAAAAAGACAGCACACTCTTAACCTCATTTTCCGGCACACACCGACGAATGATTTGGTCGGAACAGTATTTAAAAAGATAAGGTTCATCCCAGTAAAAATGCTTTACTTGGGACAAGAATCGAAGTTTATCCTGTTTCGACCAATCGTTAAGTATCAAGCCGGTGGTTAAGTAGTTTACAATATCGGCGAACCATGGTTCGCAAGAAACGGTCAAGAGTTGCTTATCGGGAAAAACATCAGTGATTGGAAGTTCAAGTGTAGGCGAAGAAGGAAGTCGTGAAAGATGATCGGCCACTACGTTTTCACATCCTTTTTTGTCCCTTATGACAAGGTCAAATTCTTGTAGCAAGAGGATCCAACGAATGAGCCTCGATTTAGCATCCTTCTTCGCAAAAAGGTGGCAAAGAGCTGAATGGTCAGTGTACACGATAACTAGAGAGTCGATTAAATAAGGCCGAAATTTTTCAAGTGCAAACACAACCGCTAAAAACTCTTTTTCTGTTGTTGTGTAGTTTAATTAGGCCTCATTTAATGTTCGGCTAGTGTAATAAATCACGTGAGGCATCTTATTAATGTGCTGTCCAAGAACAACACCAATGGCAAAATCTGATGCGTCGCACATGATTTCGAAAGGGTGCGTCCAGTCTGGAGATGAAAGAATGGGTGCAGAAATGAGAGAGTGTTTCAAAGACTCGAACGCTTCAATGCAAGTTGAGTCGAAATCAAATGTTGTGTCCTTGGCCAATAAGAGAGTCAAGGGTCTAGCAATCTTACTAAAATCCTTGATGAACCGTCTATAAAACCGGCATGGCCAAGGAAAGCTCGGATATCTTTGACGCATTTAGGAGGAGGAAGATTAGAAATGACTTCAATTTTGGCTCTATTAACCTCTATGCCGTTTTGCGAGATGACATGTCCTAAGACAATGCCTTCCGTACCATAAAGTGGCACTTCTCCCAATTTAACGTTAGGTTCTTATCCCTACAGCGGGTAAGAACTGCGTCAAGATGTCGTAAACACTCGTCGAAGGAGTCACCGAAAATGGAGAAATCATCCATAAAGATTTCCAAAAACTTCTCCACCATGTCCGAAAAGATCCCCATCATACACAGCTGAAATGTAGCGGGTGCATTGCATAACCCAAAGGGCATGCGACGATAAGCAAAAGTGCCAAAGGGACAAGTAAATGTGGTCTTGTCTTGATCCTCTTTGGCGACGGGGACTTGGTTATAACCGGAATAGCCATCTAAAAAGCAGTAGAACTCATGCCCCGCCAATCGTTCTAGCATTTGGTCAATGAAAGGTAAAGGAAAGTGGTCCTTCCTTGTCGCGGCATTGAGTTTTCTATAGTCGATGCAAACTCGCCACCCAGTTTGGGTGCGAGTAGGAATTAACTCATTTTCCTCATTGGTAATGACCGTGATGCCCGATTTCTTTGGCACGACATGAATGGGGCTAGCCCATTGGCTATCCGAGATAGGGTAAATGATACTGTTAGTGTTTATGCCCTAGAAGGCCATTACTGTATCATACTAGTTTGTATATTAATTAATGGAAGCTTAGGATATTCACATGTATATAACAATCTTGCTAAACATGGTAGTATGCTACTTGGTTTTTCTATCTTGATATGTGAGTGTACGTATTGATAGAGCTCTTAGGATCTTGCTTGACTACCAGCGTTGTGATGGCAGTCACACTAGTGTGGGCTGGGTAGTCTACAAGCACATCCTTATTCGGGTCCCTAGTCGTTGGATTATCGAGACAGAGCATCGATACTCCGGAGTAGACTAGTGTGTACGCTTCTCATCCCAGTTGGGGAGATGGTCTGTCCCACAGCCGTCGGTACGTTATACTGAAGATAGTATACAGGTGCTCGTTAGGTTACGGGTACACCGGAAAGGACTCACAGGGAACTGTTGGTTGGTTTTATACCAGTCGTCAGTGAACAGTTCCCAGGTGACATGAGTACAGCATAGTCCGCAGACTTGACACTGCTACTTCGCCTCGAGTGTGTCCCACTGTTCTTAGATTGCTACCCTACCACGGCTCAAAGGAGTCATGCAAACATGTAGCAGTTGGGTGCAGTCCCGAGCACTTGGAGGCAGTGGCGGTTAGACATGATTCGTCTCTCCCCGTATTGGGAGTTGATATCGCGCTGTGTCAGAGAGCCATTACGCAAAGTCCCTGGCCAGGGCAAGCGAGATTTGCTGGTAGGTTCCAGTAGTTTCTCAGGGTGTAATGGGCTTCCCTCCGACACGACTTATACCGCTATTAGGGGACTGACGCTTGCCGCCCCCTAGGCCCGATATGCGATAGTCTTGGATGAACGGACCGGACTGTATGGAGATTGTCACATCAGACTCAGTAGGAGTTCGGATGGGTTCCCTCATCGGCCTTCTTATCGACATCTACCTGGGGACCGTTACGTACAGCTAGTGCCGCTTGCGGTCTGTGGTTAAACCCACTGCCAGCGTAGTAGTCGAGTCTCTAGAGTCCCACACAGAGAGTTTCCCTACTCCAGGCGAAACGATATAGAGGTCGTATGGTTTTACGACAAGGGTTCGGACGCATACGTGCGTTTACGCGCGTACGACTTTCGGACAGTTTTTACCAGTCGGCTTTGGTTTAAGCCAGTTACTGGTATCCGGTTATTGGATTTATACAGTCTAAAGTTTTTCCGTATTTTTGCGGAAAGGAGGGGCGTTCTCGTAATTGCGCGAGAAGCTTCTAGAAGGTGGTGACTAAGGAGGTTAAGGTGGCATAAGCAATAAATGTGATTAGTGAGTCATATGGATGATTCATCCATGTCATTAATGCATGATAAATGCTTAATGACTCATGGAGTGAATCATCACTAGATATTATCAAGCATGGTTGCTAAATTCTTTTCTTATTCTTTTCTTGATAAAAAGAAATGCTTGATATATATTATGATAACTCATTATTCTCATTTCATAATTATCCTCACCTTCTCTCTCCTCAAGCTCTCCCTCTTCAAACCCTAATCCTCCCCTCTCATGTGTTGAGTACAAGGATTAGTTAGACTACTTAATCCATAACCCTCTCTATATTACACCTAGCTTCTTTGATTAGCACTTAGAGAAGTTTAGTTGCCTCAAGTTTAGAGGCTAAGCTTGGAGTAAAGCTCTCGGGTGGATCGTCTACTACTTCGAGAAGGCCGAGGAGGAGGTGGAGTTCGCAAAGATGAAGGACACGATTCGTTAGGTATAATCCCTAAACATAGTAGCATAGAAACTCTATGTTTTAAGTTAGTTATCGTTTAGCTTCGATTCAAGCGGTTAGTCGATGTTTGTTCACTTAACAAGTTCGTTTTTGAAAATTCCGCCTCCCCACAAGTACTGGGGTGTTGTACATCGACTTACAGTGGTATCAGAGCCTCGCTAAACAGTAAATAACTTACTTGCAAATTTGTATGAATTTCGAACGGAAAAAACGAAACCAGAGAAACCCGAAATCACAAGTTTCTGTCGAATTTTAAATGTAGTCCTAAAATTTTTCAGGGAAGTTCAGAAAGCTTAAAAAGACACCAGAAGAACACCCAAGAAATTTGGGGTCCTGAATCGTCCACCGGGCCGCGGAACCGCGGCGGATCCCACCGATCCGCCGCGCTTCCGCCGCCGAGTTGCCGAGTCAGGAACCCAAATTCCCTGTGTTGCTTCTCTGTGTGATTTGGGATTTTCTGGAATATTTTATTTTTGCTCAGGTTTCAGTTTTACAGAGAAGTATTGGAGCAAAATTAAAAGTGTTTAATCGATCGAAATTATACAGTATTTGCTTGTTGGATTATATCTGTGATTGTATAATGTGTTCGTAAACCTCCCCTAACTGCTAGTATGTCAGTTGGCAGGGGGTTGCACATTTCTGAAATGGATTTTATCTGTTTGTGCATATGAACTGTGTTGGACTGTTGTGATGTATAGCCAGGGTTATGTGATGGGTTATCTTTTAATTCATTTGATGTAAATGTAATTTGTTGTAATATTATTTTGCGGGGCACATCCAGGTTGCGGTTGTAGCCACCGTTGTATTATTTCATTTTACTGTTTTTGCTCCTAGGACAGACCCAAGGTGGGGTGCACAAACTGCCGGGTGGGTAGTTTGCCGCACCCGTAGGGGTCGTGGGTGGGGTAATGGCTATTCATCACAACTGTGTAATCCGTATTTTGTTGCAGGCTCAAAACAAACACGGATTGCTTGCAAATCCCATTAAGTTCATCTGTGATCTGGAATGAATATCATTGCGTCAGACGAATGTAAAATATCTATATATATGATAGCTATTTAGACGTCACTTATGTTTTACACCCGCGCTAGCCCAGCCCCCGCTCTGTCGTTAGTTAAGTAACCTAACGGGTAATGACGGGACCCCGTGGCGAATGCGGATGGCATAAGAGGACGTTGTATTTTCGTTGTTTTCTGCAATGATAGGTTAATGATGGGACGCATTATTTATAATGCAAAGAAAATAAACCAAAGTTTTAATCGTTGGAACAATTTAAAAGAAACCACTCGGTTAATTTTAAAACGGATATTTTTTTAAATGCGGAGACTTAACCACTCCTTATAAAAGCTATCAGGTTCCTTCGGTTATATCAAGTTCACTACGTTCACGGTTTCGCCAAAACCAGTCGTAGCCCTCCGTCATTTCTTATGGATGGTCAGTAGTATTCAAGCTATGCTTGTTGGCATACGTCAAGGCATAGTGTTTGGTAGCTGCTGAGGTATTCATTTGTTGCATAGATAGATGTGTTGGTTTGGGACAGTCGCATTACCTTGTTGGCATACGTCAAGGGTATATACGGGTGGGTTCAAATTAACAAGATAGTGATGGGCAGAACTTGACATGTGACTTATGATTTGTTGGCATACGTCAAGGTCATAAGAGCATGGGGCAAAAACTTATATCGGGAATTTTTAAAGAAACTGAAATTTGCAAAGAGATGCATACCATTTGGAGTTTGATGAATGTTGGTAGGATTCCTTCAACATTATCATACGATGATATTTGGATCCCGATCCTACTGTGAGTATATGCTACTTATCAGGATATTCATCACTTAACGATCAATGCTATAAACCAAGTAGGTGTCCAGAAAAGAGTCAGCGGGGTTACGCCCCCAGAGAAAAGAGGTTATTTAATTAAGGAACTTCGCGAAAGCGTTGGAAAACCTCCCTCGAAGTATCGACACTGGCCTGGCTGAACGGTTAAGCAAGTATTGTACGGTGAGAATAGTCCTGGCTAATTCTTCTTTTATGGTTTGAGGAAGGATTCGAGAAACAGTGGGAGCCATCCAGTTTAGATAAATTAAAAACCACTCTAAACTTGCAAAAGCATCATGCTAAAGAGTTTTCTTCTCTCTCTCCTAATTGCAGCGACCCTGAAAATTACTGGACTTAAGTTACTTTTGGAGAAAAATATACTGACAGGGCCAAACTATAAAGATTGGCTGCGGAATGTCAAAATGGCTTTGACCTATGACAAATTGGGGTACGTCCTCACCGCTACGGCACCTGCTGTCCCTGGTCCCAAATCCAGTAATGCGGATAAGGAAATCCGCAAAACCTGGGATTTAGATTGCACGAAAGCCAAGTGCATCGTGCTTGCCTCGATGAACAATGAACATCAGAGGAGGCACGAGGATATGGACCTTGATGGCATATTTCTCCATACAAAGGAACTTTATGGAGAGCAATCTCGTATAGCAAGATACGAGACCTCTAAGAACTTGTTTCCAGCGAGGTTGGTTGTCGGGTCATCGGTAGGAGAACATGTCCTAAAGATGATCGGCTATATAGAAGAGCTCGCAGACCTTGGGACGACTTTGAATAATGAGCTCTATACAGACCTTATTCTCCAGTCCCTTCCTTCCACCTACGCCCAGTTTTTCCTGAACTTCAACATTCAAAGAAAAGAAGTTGAACTTCCGGAACTCCTGAACATGTTAAGGAGTGCAGAGGGCACCTTGAAGAATACAAGGGAAACACCCGCTATGTTTGTTGGCGGTACATCTTCTTCCGGGTCCAAGGCAAGGGCCAAAGGAAGGAAGAAGAAGGCCGCACCCAGACCTAGAGGAGGTGTTAGTAAGGTGGGAGGGAAGGGAAAAAAAAGTTTGCAGCACCGGTAGTTGGCCAGGATGAGTGCTTCCATTGTCACAGGAAAGGGCACTAGAAGAAGGATTGCAAAGCGTGGAACGCCAAGAAACAGGAATCGAAGCAAGCTGTGGCTTCGACTTCAGGTGTGTTTGTAATTGAGAATTGTCTGTCAATCAACTCTACTTCCTGGGTATTGGATACCGGATCAGGATCTCATATTTGCAATTCATTGCAGGCACTGAGAAACCGTAGAGTGCTGAAGGAAGGTGATATGACCCTAAAGGTTGCTAACGGAGCTAGCCTGGGAGCTGCGTCCGTCGGGGATTATCACCTAGGATTGACGAGTGGACACATTTTGGTTTTACATAACTGTTATTTTGTACCAAGCTTAACGTGTAATATCATATCAGTTTCCTTGTTATCAAATAAAGGTTATGATTTCACGTTTGTAAGAGATGTTGTCAACATCCACCTTAATCATGGTTTGATTGGGTCCGGTACACTAAATAGCGGTATATATGTTTTAAACCAACTCCAAATTTTCAATGTCCAGAACACACTAAAAAGAAAGTCTCCAGATTTAAATAAAGCCTTCTTATGGCATTGTAGACTGGGTCACATCAATGAGAGAAGGTTGACTAAGTTGCATAGAGAAGGATATTTGGACTCGTTCGAATATCAAACTTATGACACTTGTCAATCTTGTCTCAAAGGAAAGATGACAAAGACTCCATTTACTGGACAAGGAGTAAGAGCGAGCGAGCTCTTAGGACTCATACACAGCGATGTATGTGGTCCAATGTCTACACATGCGAGAGGTGGTTATTCCTACTTCATTACTTTTACGGATGATTTCTCTTGGTTTGGACATGTCTTCTTAATGAAGCATAAATCCGAGGCCTTTGAGAAATTCCAGGAATACAAGAGTGAAGCGGAAAACCAAACAGGCAAAAGTATTAAGACACTGAGATCTGATCGAGGTGGAGAATACTTAAGTGCCGAGTTCCTAGGTTACCTAAAAGAGAAAGGAATTCTCTCTCAGCTTACTCCTCCATACACTCCACAGCACAACGGTGTATCGGAGAGACGAAATCGAACCCTATTGGATATGGTACGATCCATGATGAGTAATGCTGAGTTACCGCGATCTTTCTGGGGATATGCGCTAGAATCAGCGACACATCTTTTGAACAGAGTTCCAACCAAAACTGTGCCTACCACCCCATATCAGATGTGGAGTGGGAAGAAACCCTATCTTCAGTACCTGAAGACATGGGGATGTCCAGCTTTTGTAAAAAAGCAGCATCCGGACAAGCTCGAGGCACGCTCAGTAGAGTGTAAGTTTGTGGGATATCCAAAGAACTCTACAGGATATTGTTTCTATTACGCAGAGGAACAAAAGGTTTTTGTTTCTCGTCATGCCCGCTTCTTAGAAACTGAATTTTTAGGAAATCAGAAAAGTGGGAGCGTAGTAGAACTGGAAGAAATTCCAGAACCACAAACAGCTACTGAAAGTTTGGTAGAACCGGAAGTTCAAGAAGTACAGGACATTCCCGCACCCCTCCGCAGGAGTAGTAGGCCGTCTCATCCGCCTGAGAGATACTACGGTTTTCTCATAGATGGGGATAGAGAGGATTGCATCATAGATGTTGATGAACCTACTGACTTCCAGCAGGCCATCCAGAGCGGCGACTCGGTACGATGGCTAGATGCAATGCGGACCGAAATAGAGTCCATGTACACCAACAAAGTATGGACTTTGTACTTTGCTCCAGATGGGGTAAAACCCATAGGATGCAAATGGATCTTCAAGAAAAAGATTGGTGTAGATGGACAGGTGGAAACCTATAAGGCTAGACTTGTTGCAAAGGGTTATCGTCAAAGACCTGGTTTGGACTATGACGAAACTTTTTCTCCAGTGGCTATGCTCAAATCCATTCGGGTCCTTCTTGCTATTGCTGCCTTCCATGATTATGAAATCTGGCAGATGGACGTAAAGACGGCTTTTCTGAATGGAAATTTAGAAGAGAGCGTCTATATGGATCAGCCAGAGGGTTTCAATCAGAGTGGGAGCAGCGGGAAAGTATGCAAGCTGCTTAAGTCCATTTATGGACTAAAGCAGGCATCGCGGAGTTGGAACATCTGTTTTGATGAGACAGTCAAAGAATATGACTTTATCAAAAATCCAGATGAACCGTGCATATATAGTAAAGTTGTAGCCAGAAGTGTCGTATTCCTCGTCTTGTACGTGGATGACATTCTATTGATAGGAAATGACATTCCTATGCTACAATCTGTCAAAGGATTCTTGTCACACAAGTTCTCCATGAAAGACCTGGGTGATGCCTCTTAAATTGTGGGGATCCGGATCTATCGTGATAGATCCAAGAGGATGTTGGGACTTTCGCAGTCCAGGTATATCGACACTGTACTGAAAAGATTCAGTATGGAAGATTCTAAGCGCGGTAATCTACCGGCTTGTCACGGAATCACCCTCTCCAAAGAGATGTCTCCCAAGACTGATTTGGAAAGGGAACGCATGTCTATTATACCCTACGCTTCTGCGGTAGGCTCTATAATGTATGCGATGTTGTGTACCAGACCAGATGTAGCTTACACACTAAGCGTGGTAAGCCGGTATCAGTCAGACCCAGGGGAGAAGCACTGGATAGCAGTAAAGAACATTCTCAAGTACCTGAGAAGGACTAAGGAGATGTTCTTGGATTACGGCGGAAAAGACCTCAGGTTGGAGGCCTTTGCTGATTCCGGCTTCCAGAGTGATAAGGACGATTCCAAGTCCTTGTCAGGTTATGTCTTTACCCTCAATGGAGGGGCGGTGTGCTGGAAGAGCTCCAAGCAGGACACCGTTGCTAACTCGACGATGGAAGAGGAGTATATAGCTGTTTGCGATGCCGCAGAAGAAGCAGTCTGGATGAAGAAGTTCCTAAGAGAACTTCAGGTGGTTCCTACCATAGTTGATCCAATACCTCTGTATTGCGACAACAACGGAGCTATAGCTTTAGCGAAGGAACCAAGGTCCCATCAGAAGTCCAGACACATCTTGAGGCGGTATCACCTGATCAGGGAGATCATTGATCGTCAGGAGATCGAGGTTCGGAGAGTTGCTTCTGAAGAGAACATTGCTGATCCATTCACGAAGGCCCTACCTCAGATTCAGTTCGAGAGGCTACTCGAGATCATTGGTCTTCGATATGCCAGTACATGGCCCTAGTGCAAGTGGGAGATTGTTAGTGTTTATGCCCTAGAAGGCCATTACTGTATCATACTAGTTTGTATATTACTTAATGGAAGCTTGGGATATTCACATGTATATAACAGTCTTGCTAAACATGGTAGTATGCTACTTGGTTTTTCTATCTTGATATGTGAGTGTACGTATTGATAGAGCTCTTAGGATCTTGCTTGACTACCAGCGTTGTGATGGCAGTCACACTAGTGGGGGCTGGGTAGTCTACAAGCACATCCTTATTCCGGTCCCTAGTCGTTTGATTATCGAGACAGAGCATCGATACTCCGGAGTAGACTAGTGTTTACGCTTCTCATCCCAGTTGGGGAGATGGTCTGTCCCACAGCCGTCAGTACGTTGTACTGGAGATAGTATACAGGTGCTCGTTAGGTTACGGGTACACCGGACAGGACTCACAGGGAACTGTTGGTTATTTTTATACCAGTCGTTAGTGAACAGTTCCTAGATGACATGAGTACAGCATAGTCCGCAGACTTGACACTGCTACTTCGCCTCGAGTGTGTCCCACTGTTCTTAGATTGCTACCCTACCACGGCTCAAAGGAGTCGTGCAAACTGGTAGCAGTTGGGTGCAGTCCCGAGCACTTGGAGGCAGTGGCGGTTAGACAGGATTCGTCTCTCCCGGTATTGGGAGTTGATATCGCGCTGTGTCAGAGAGCCATTACGCAAAGTCCCTGGCCAGGGCAAGCGAGATTTGCTGGTAGGTTCCAGTAGTTTCTCAGGGTGTAATGGGCTTCCCTCCGACACGACTTATACCGCTATTAAGGGACTGACGCTTGCCGCCCCCTAGGCCCGATATGCGATAGTCTTGGAAGAACGGACCGGACTGTATGGAGATTGTCACATCAGACTCAGTAGGAGTTCGGATGGGTTCCCTCATCGGCCTTCTTATTGACATCTACCTGGAGACCGTTACGTACAGCTAGTGCTGCTTGCGGTCTGTGGTTAAACCCACTGCCAGCGTAGTAGTCGAGTCTCTAGAGTCCCACACAGAGAGTTTCCCTACTCCAGGCGAAACGATATAGAGGTCGTATAGTTTTACGACAAGGGTTCGGACGCATACGTGCGTTTACGCGCGTACGACTTTCGGACAGTTTTTACCAGTCAGCTTTGGTTTAAGCCAGTTACTGGTATCCGGTTATTAGATTTATACAGTCTAAAGTTTTTCCGTATTTTTGCGGAAAGGAGGGGCGTTCTTGTAATTGCGCGAGAAGCTTCTAGAAGGTGGTGACTAAGGAGGTTAAGGTGGCATAAGCAATAAATGTGATTAGTGAGTCATATGGATGATTCATCCATGTCATTAATGCATGATAAATGCTTAATGACTCATGGAGTGAATCATCACTAGATATTATCAAGCATTGTTGCTAAATTCTTTTCTTATTCTTTTCTTGATAAAAAGAAATGCTTGATATATATTATGATAACTCATTATTCTCATTTCATAATTATCCTCACCTTCTCTCTCCTCAAGCTCTCCCTCTTCAAATCCTAATCCTCCCCTCTCATGTGTTGAGTACAAGGATTAGTTAGACTACTTAATCCATAACCCTCTCTATATTACACCTAGCTTCTTTGATTAGCACTTAGAGAAGTTTAGTTGCCTCAAGTTTAGAGGCTAAGCTTGGAGTAAAGCTCTCGGGTGGATCGTCTACTACTTCGAGAAGGCCGAGGAGGAGGTGGAGTTCGGAAAGACGAAGGACACGATTCGTTAGGTATAATCCCTAAACATAGTAGCATAGAAACTCTATGTTTTAAGTTAGTTATCGTTTAGCTTCGATTCAAGCGGTTAGTCGATGTTTGTTCACTTAACAAGTTCGTTTTTGAAAATTCCGCCTCCCCACAAGTACTGGAGTGTTGTACATCGACTTACAGATACCACTATCCAGACATTTAACAATCACCTTCTTGACCGCCTCTTTCATAATAAGGTTGAGGCATCTTTGTGGATCCCTTGCTGGCTTGGCATCATCCATCAAGTGTATATGATGTTCGACTATGAGGGGACTAATCCCCTTGATGTCCGCCATAGACCAGCCAAAAGCTTGCCGATTATTGTGTAAGACCATTAAAAGAGCCTTCTCTTGCTCGAGAGCTAGAGAGGCAGATATGATAATGGGTAAGGTCTCATTCTTACCCAGCTAAATATATTTTAGGTGCGACGGCAAAAGCTTTAGTTTGAGTTTAGGTGGTGAAACAATAGATGGTGACAATGGAGTAACTGTTTCAAACTCGAAGGATTCCATCAAAGGTTCAAATTGAGTGTACGCTACCGACTCGGATGGTTCAACTAACTCATCCGGAAAAGCAAAAGACTCAAACTCGGGTGAAGAGTCTTCAAGATCGTCAACAAAGGTGAAACACTCATAATCCTTGTCCGTCGTGAAAGCTGTGTCGGATTCTAGGAGGAACGCACTAGTGGCGTCAACATTGCTGTGGTCAAACAAAAAATTTTCGACTTCACAGTCCTCCTCCGCGATCTCATTGATCGAGCAAACATTAAGTACGCTAGAATTAGGCTCGCAAGGCTGACTTCCTAACTTGAAAATGTTGAGTTCAACTGTCATATTGCCAAAAGATAGATTCATTAAACCGTTACGACAGTTGATTACCGCGTTAGAAGTCGCGAGGAATGGTCGACCAAGTATCACCGGAATTTGATTACGGGGGTTAGCGACAGGTTGTGTATCCATAACAATAAAGTCAACGGGGAAAATGAAATCCCCTACTCTAATTAACACATCCTCCAACTCTCTCCTAGGATGGGTGATTGATCGGTCGGCCATTTGAAGAGTACAATGAGTGGGTTTAAGCTCTCCAACGCCTAATTGTTCGTACACCGAATAAGGTAGCAAATTGACACTAGCACCAAGATCTAATAGTGCTCTATTGATGTTCTTGTCCTCAATTGTGATCGAAATAGTAGGACAACCGGGGTCCTTGTGCTTTGGGGGTAAAGAATTGACAAGAGCATCACTAACAGCACTAGCCACAAAAACTTTCTTTGGTACTTGTGACTTCCTCTTTTTGGTGCATAAGTCCTTTATGATTTTTGCATATGAAGGAACTTGTTGGATTGCATCCAAAAGAGGGATATTTATGCTAACCTGCTTGAACAACTCTACAATCTTCTCCATCTGTGGAGTTGGTTTATTGGATCTCAACCGATTTGGAAAAGGAACATTTTGAAAAGTTGTTGAGTCCAATTTTTGCGGATCAGATTGTTGAGTTGGTACGGAACCCCGTGTAGATGTGTTCGTGTTGTGAGAAGTGGGTCCGTTCGAGCTAGAAGAAGTAGAGCCATGTGAAGGATGGAGAATAGGCTCTAACGAAGAAGAAGAAGATGAAGGTGAAGAAGATGAAGAACCACCGGCAGGGGTGTCATGGTTAATACCCACATTGTTTTGCAGCACCTTTCCGGATCTCAACGTGGTCACAGCATTTACGTTATGATTCTGCTGTTCATATGCAACATGTGTGTGACCGGGATTTGGGAGTGGTTGAGACGGAAGCTTTCCTTTCTCTCGCTCTTTCAATGCTGTGTTGAGTTGTGCAATTTGTGCCTCAATAGATTTGATGCTTTGATCGTGTGAGGCACTGTTTTGCACCAAAGATTGAACAGAAGTCTCTATCCTAGCTGTGGACTGTGCAGATTTCTTTAGGAACGCTTCTAGACTTCTTTCGAGCGAGCTAACAGCATTTTGAGGGGGAACAAAATTGTTGGGTACAAAATTGTTCATTTGATTATGGTAAGGATGCTGTTGGAGAGGTTGCTGAAATTGAGTTTGTGGAGGTGGTTGTTGTTGTGGAGGAGGAGCCCTTTGAAAATTGTTGTTTCCTTGGGATTGTTGATTTTGGTTCCAAGCGAAATTTGAGTGACTCTTCCAACCCGGATTGTATGTCGAAGAGTATGGATCATTTCTTTGTCGTTGCTGAAAGGCAGCATTGACTTGATCTTGTCCTTGAGTAGAAGCTGTGTGAGGACACTCTTCGGTGAGATGTGATGGATCCGAACAACAAGAACAAACAGTTCGTGGAGGCACAACAGGGGCAGGAGAAGGCGATGAGATTTTGGTCTCAAGCGCTTCTAGCTTTTTCGTAAGAGCGGCCATCTCGGCCTTCATAGCAATCGATATATCTAATTGATGTATGCCTTCCCTAGATTGACCACTAGAAGAAGATTATGTAGTCTTGGTGCTCTCCCATTGAATTGTTTGTTCACTAAGGTCCTCAAGAAACTGCCACGCTTCCTCACTTGATTTGGTTAGAAAGTGACCTTGACAGATGGTTTCTAGCAACTGCTTCGTTGCCGGGTTCAATCCTTCGTATAATGTTTGGCAGAGTTGCCAACTTCCGATCCCGTGATGAGGGCATTGAACGAGTAGGTCTTTGAATCTTTCAAAACACTTCCAAAATGGTTCCGACGGAAGCTGAGAAAATTGTATAATCTCGTTACGGATTCTAGCAGTTTTGTGATGAGGATAGAACTTTTTAAGAAAAGCTTTCACAAACTCGTCCCAATTTCTAATTGAATGTGATGCTGTGCTGTATAGCCACTTCTCGGCTAAGTCACATAAGGTGAAAGGAATGACCCTTAGCCTTATAGCGTCATCACTTAATTAGGTAGTTTTCATCATGGCGCAAACGTTTTGGAATTTGTTGATAAAGATATATGCATCTTCGGATTCCAAACCATGAAACTTGGGCAGCATATTGATGAAGTGGGGTTTGATCTCAAAATTTCCCCATTAGCCGGTGGGAGGGAAAGACAAGTAGGAAGGGCGGTGCAGACGGGGTAGAAAAGATCCTGGAGCGTGACTCGTGCGGGCGCTTCAACAGGCGGGTGATTCGGGTTATTCGCACCTAACGAAGGTGGAATCATTCCCGTTGGTAAGGTGTTGTTAGGATTGTATCCCGACATACCTTCGGAAGAAGAATGTGATGGTGAAAGTGAATAAGTGGACAGGATTTCGACTTCGGAGTCGAAAGGTTCGTCGGTCGGTACCAACGAAACACGGACTAATCGGGCGCTAGGGTCCCGAGTCCAACCGGACATACACTAAGAGGGTTAGTGCAGTCGAAAGATGAAAGACAGAATGTGGAGGTAAGAAAACGTCAATGTGAAGAAGTGGTGTAAGTGAGTGCAAAGATTTCTTTAGCGACAAGTTGCATGTTTTGAAAAGATTTTTCCTTTTTCTTTTTTATGTGAGCTTTTGCAAAAAGATTTTTGAAAAGAGACTTGTGACACAAATGCAATTAACCACACATGCACAATCAGGTCTAGGTCTAGGGTCACCTAGGTCAGCTAGACAGCTCCTAATTGTTCCAAAGGGCTAGAGATAGGACCTCAAACCGCCTCTTCACCGTCAATTGCGGCCAGGTAAGTGCCAGGTAAGTGGGAAGGAACCACACTGTGGGCCTAATTAAAAACCATTAGCCTTGACAAACTTGCCTAGGCACCGCAAAGACAGGTTAGGATAAACGGCCGATGCCTATACTAGTCCTCTGTCCTATTGAGCAAGACGTCCTTAGGGCTGAGTCTAATATTTTTTTAATTAAGAGTGGTCAATGCAAATGCTTTAAGTGATTTCTGGGGTCCTGGGAAGGGTAATGAAATCCCCACCCAATCTGAATTGGTCAATAGCCTCTTAAAGTCAGATTAAAATATGCAAAGCAGTAAATCACTTGCAATCAATTTGCTATTTAGCGCGGCGCAAAGAATGCTACAGAAAATCAATTATTGGAAGCGGGAAGAAGATTTTTAGCGCAAAGAATCTGCAGAAGATTTGACATAAGATATATGGGGATTTGCAGAGGGGAGAATGAGAAATCAAACCATGCAAATTTGGCGCAGAGAAGCTTCAACCAGACCGCGGTTCCGCGGTTTTAGGCCCCAAATGCCGCGATTCCGCGGTTGAAAGGAGGGTTCAGGTGTCCAATTTTTCTCAGCTGTTCTGTACTTTCAATCTCCTCCTGTTTTGATGTACCCTTTTCTGATTAGCCTTCTGTGTTGTTTCAGATCCGTCAATCCTGCAAAGATCCACAAAGAAAACCCTTCAAACAATAAAAGATGATAGAATTTTTATATTTTTGATTTTTCAATTTTTTATGATTTTTTATATTTTATATTAACTCGAAATTACAAAAAGGAAATTTTACGCCATCCCCGGCAACGGCGCCATTTGATTTAGAGAGATTTTGTCGATCAAAAATATTTACCGTAATCAAGAACGGCGTCGCATGAAACTAGCCGGTGAATACGGGTCGGTCCACAGGGATTTTGTAATTTTCCTTAAAGTTCTTACGAGCTAATTCCAAATGGTGTTTGGTCTTTTTAATTAAATCTAAAACGAAGTTGTGTTATACTAGGATTAGAAACTTGCTAGGATTAGGTTTAGGTAAAGTTTGGTAAACAAAGATCTACACTTCTTTTCAATGCCTTAATTTAGATTTGATTTTAGGGGTTATGGTAAATTTTAATAAAGGGGATTAGGATGATTGGGAAGATGTTCTTCCTCTAGATCCTTGTCCTTCCTTTCTTAACCTTTACCCTAACCTCCATGGAAAACTCACAACTCCGGTCATTTATACTACGGATCACCGTTACCTCAAGGGTAGAGTGCCATAGGGAGCGGACGATGAGAGTATGCATGGAGTCCTAATGTTCATAATAGATTGGCAAAGAAAAGAGATGAGAGATCTTCATCTTTCAAACCCTTCCCTATTCCTAACCCCAACAAGCGAGGAAACTACTCGCTCATTGAGGGAATTAAGAAAGACATAATTTTTGTTTTGTTTTTATTAAAGAGAAGAAACATCTATTGCAAGTTAATAAAATTCTAAACTAAATTAAATTAGGGCAAGTAAAGAATTTACCTAGGGCAGATATAAAAAACTAGAACTAGGGCAAGAAAAAATATCCTACTTACGATTGATGCGCTCCAAACTTCAAAGAAAACAGAATTTTATTGATGAATAGAGGCATGAGAAAATACAAAGGTTTGGTTTCTATTTATAGGACATAGAAACCCTAGGGTTACAGTTGATTCGCATGTCTACAATTACAAATATACCCTCAGGAAATCTTTTCAGAACCGCCAACGCATTTTGGTAAAATTTTCTCGAAGTACGGGCATAGGACGGCCGCGGAACCGCGGCAATGGCTGGCTTGGGCTGCGGTTCCGCGGCCCATTAGTGAGAACAAAGTGTGAGATTTTGTGGGCTGCTTCTTGGTTCTTTAGGTATTTTATTTCTTCAGTTCATTTCTCTGTTTGGCTTTTAATTTTTCTCCAGATCTTTCAGTGAAAACTTGTAGCGGACTTTTAACCGTTTGCTTTGGACCTTGCACTGCCTTGTTGATTGTGAACTGTTCTTCCTCTAGGCTTGACTGGGATCCTTTTGTTGGTAAAAAGTCCCTTTTTGTATCGTCTTTTGTCTTTTTCACTGCTTTTGCTCTAAGAACCTGTAACCTGTACTATGTAGCAGACATGCGTCAAAAGCACCTGTTTTTATTGTAAAATGCATAAGAATGGGGAATATAAAATGCAATATTATGGTGTGAACAACGGGTAACGTGGACTTACACGCAGGAGTACGAGCAGGCTTGCTTGTTGATCTTCTGATCGCTCAATACCTGGGTAGCCGTTACGTTTAGCAGACCGCTTGCGGCTTGTGGGTGTTTGATATGATCATCACCTACTACCGGCGTATTGACGAGTCTTTAGAGTCCTACACAGAGGTTTCCTGGTTCATGCGAAACGAAGTAGGAGCACATATGTGATATGTGCGGGACCGAGATTAATGCGTGTATGTGATACCACATTCTATTCTCGCGATATGTGATATCGATCGGTTATATAAGATATAGCCGGGTTATCGGATCAAATGTTGATTCGATAGATTGTTGCATAAGATATTAGTCGGTTGTATAGGATATTGCCGGATTATTAAATCAAGTGTTGATTTAATAATTTAATGTATAATTATATATTTGATATATTACCTTACATTAACTAATATTAGCTCACTTAAGATTTCTTTTCTCTCTTGTGTACACTTAGTATATATGTGATATATATTAATGTACATTATTTTGTGTCATGCTTGATGCCACATGCAACATGGGTGTATGAGACTCACACCATGGTTATGATAATCCTTAGGTTTTTATTTTTCTTGGTAATTCATAAATTAGTGGTAATTAGTCATATGGGTCAAGCTTGTAGAAGCTTGTGGAACCATTGACCAAGTCCACTCATTTGTTTTACTTGAAGATATTTATTAACCCAACCATTATTGTTAACCCATGGTTTATTCTCTATATGAGTTAGTATATGTCACTAACTCACCCATGGTTTCTATTCTTATCTCATGAGTTCATTCTCTCCTCACTTCTTCATCTTCCTCTTCATGAGAGAAAAAGCTTACTAGATTTTTCCATGGTGAGAAAATATTGTGAGAAAAAGAAAACTAAAGAGAGCCCATTTCCTACTTCATCATCCTCTACTACTAGTCATTTAGTTTAGGGTGTTTTCTTCACTAATTCACATATTAGTGAAGAGGTAGCATGAGCTTGAGTCTCCTCGACGTAGATCATCTTCGGCCTCGAAGACTTCGAGCAAACTTGTTCATTTCTCCAAGGCAACCCTTTCTAGAGTTCGGGAGATTACAACTCGCAGCGAAGGGACTACTACACGGAGCTTTTGAAGTGAAGGACCGGTCTACAAAGGTTGTATTTCTCATTCACTTGGATGTTAAGTTGTTAACATTACTTGTTCGTTTAAATATCTAGTTAAGATTCTAGGTTAGGGTTATTTATAATGGAAAAAATTTAAAAACGACATGGACAATGCCTCCCAAAACCTTGCTGCCATCTTAGGTAACCCTACAAGTATGCTACCTGGTTGCTTTTTGTCTTAACATGTAGACTTGTATTTTGATACTGTCTTGCTCTCAAATGTTGATAAAGCCCTTAGGATGAGTACTTGACTACTAAGACTATGATGGAGATCATACTAGTGGGGCCAAGGTAGTCCACAAGTACATCCTTTAATTGTTCCTAGTCGAGGGTGCATCGAGACAGGGCATCGATATTCCAGAGTAGACTAGCGTATACGCTTCTTGACCTATATGATGGGAGATGGATGATCCCAAATCCATTAGTGTTTGACATCAAAGATGGTATAAGGGTGCTCAGTGGAGACTGAGTACACTGAACAGACTCGCCGAGAACTCCTAGTTGGTATTATACCTATCGTCAGATAGCAGTTCTCTGATGACACTGGTGCAGGTTAGTCTGTAGACCGGAGATCGTCATAGAGTCTTGTGTGATTCCTACCGTGCTTTGATTTCCACCATAACACATTCAAGAGAACGTGGAAAATGGTAGATTTTGGGTACAATCCTGAATCATATGGAGGCAATGAGCGATTGGAGGGGATTCTTCTCTTCCGGTATTGGGGGTTAATGTTGCGCTGTGCTCGATTGGCTATAACAAGAAGTCCCTGGCCACGGCTGATATGGAGATCTAATGGTAAGTGTTATCAGCAGTTTCTCGACCTGTTATGAGCCTCACATCGGCACGACTTATCAGTTACTGGGGTCTGACGTTTACCACCCCTAGACTGGATATGCGACATATCAGACGAAGAGACCGGACTGTACGGTAGTGTTACTGACAGGCTTTACAGGAGTATGAAGAGCCTTGCTTGTTGATCTTCTGATCGCTCAATACCCGGGTAGCCGTTACGTCCAGCCGTTACGTCCAGCTAGTACCGCTGACGGCTTGTGGGTGACTGATATGATCATCACCTGCTGCCGGCGTATTGACGAGTCTTTAGAGTTCTACATAGAGGTTTCCTGGCTCAGGCAAAATGAAGTAGCAGCACATATGTGATATGTGCGGGACCGAGATTAATACGAGTATGTGATACCGTATTCTATTCTCGCGATATGTGATATCGGTCGGTTATATGTGATATAGCCGGGTTATCGTATCAAGTGTTGATTCGATAAATTGATACATATAATATTAGTCGATTATATGTGATATAGCCGGATTATTAAATCAAGTGTTGATTTAATAATTTAATGTATAATTGTATATTTGATATGCTAATTTACATTAACTAATATTTGCTCACTTATACATTTCTTTTCTCACATGTGAACACTTAATATATATGTGATATATGTTATTTGTGTTTTCTTTTTGTGATGCTTGATTATACATGCAACATAGGTGTATGAGACTCACACCATGTTTTATATTATATATTAGGTTTTTTATATATCTAAGTAATTCATAATTAGATGGAATTAGTCATGGCTATGAAGCTTATAGTAGCCATTGCACTAATTTGTTTTACATAAGATATTTATTAACGTAACCATAATCTTTAGCCATAGAAATGTCTCTACAAGGGTTAATATGAGATATTATCTCACCCATGGTTGCTATTCTCACACACAACATGATCTCTTCATCTTCTTCTTCATCAAGAGCTTAGCTCTCTAGGTTTATGAGAGGCGAGGAAAAATAGTAAGAAAAAGAATTCTAAAGTGAGCAAAATTCCTACTTCATCATCCTCTACTAGATTAGCCATTTAGTTTAGGGCGTTAGCTTCACTAATCTCTAATTAGTGAAGAGGTAGCTTGATTTAGTGTCTCTTCAAAGTAGATCATCTTCGGCCTCGAAGATCATTGAGCAAGCTCGTTCATTTCGACTAGTGGAGCCTACAGAGAGTCCGGATCACCACTACTTAGAGCAAAGAGACTTCTACACGGAGCATTTGAAGTGAAGGACCGGTCTACAAAGGTTGTATTCCATATTCACTTAGATGTAAAGTTGTTTGCATATTGTATTCTCTAATTCTCAAATTAAGATTCTAGGGTTAGGGTTATGTAGCATGGGAAATTTTTGAAAATGGCATGGACGATGCCTCCCAAAACCTTGCTGTCATGCTAAGTAATCCTACAGTGGTATCAGAGCCAAGCTAGAGAATTAGATGATGTTTGTTAGATTACGAAACCGAAACTACTCCGAAACTTGAAACAATGAAATCTAGTTTCTGTCGATTTTTAAATGGGCTCTAAAATTTTTTTAGCAACTACAGAATGTTGTATGTGATATAACATGAACATCACAGAAATTTGAAGCAATACGGTCGGATTTTGGCCAGTCACATTCAGTAAAAATCCGAGCAGGACGGTTTTGTGATGGAGTTTTGGCTTCAATTTTTTGTGATGTTCTAGTCTCTGGGTTTTCGTGTTTCAGGTGTTGCTTGTTTTTTCTAAAATTGCATGAGCTATTAATTTTCTATAAAGGCATTTCGGAGTGTTTCGTAGTCGTAATTCTAACATTGTTTCAGGTTCTTTAGATGGCGTTAAAAAGTTCGAACGGATATCAATAACCCAATTTTTCCCTCGACGGAAAATTTTCCAAGAGTTGGATTTTTTCCAAGTTAAAGAACATTCAAAAATCATGCAAGTATAGCGATGGACCCTCTAGAAGAATGAAACCCTAACTCGATTCTATGACCGTAAGAACCGCCGCCAAACCCTAGGGTTTGCGGTAGTTCCGCGGTGCGATAGGTGAGGCAAGGGTTGGCCCTTCTACGGTTGGTCCATAACAACTGTGGCATATGATGGGTACTTTTAAACTGCGCTCAAGTGTTGAGCTCTTTAGGAAATTTTGGGTGTTTGTTGATTCGATCGGAATGTTTAACATCGTCTAGCTATTTGTGGAATGTGATACAATATTTGGAATTCATTTGGTTATGCATGAAATTTGAAGTATGTGATATTTCGGGTTTATGATGTCTATGGTGATTATGGATTCCAAATGTTGTAGTTTGGCATTTTCTTTTCTGCTACCATAAGTGTAATATGTGGTGTATCGCCAATTTCGTTGCTATATGTCAACGACAATTGGTATACGCATATTTACTTACGTTGATGACATGTGATGTTGCGTGTTGCTGTGATATGTTATATTGGATCGTCGTGTTTTGAATAGCCGGGGGTTTTATGTGAGATGAGAGTTTTTATTTTCATTGATGTAAAATTCATTGTATGTAATATTCTTTTACTGGGGCACTTCCGGGATGAGGATGATGTCACCATTGTTGTATATTATTTACTTTTCCGCATTAGGGTAGACCTAAGGTTTGGAGCACAAGTAACCGGGTTCTAGAGTCCAGTGGGACACCATCTCGAGAAATCGAGTCCGTGTCTCCTAACTCTAGAATTGGAGGGTTGCTTGCCGCACTCGTAGGGGTCTAGGGATATGGGTTTGCCTATTCATCGCGACCGCGAAATCCGTGTTTTATACTGGCTTAATTTAAAACACGGAATTCCTAGTATATCCAATATTTCATATGTTATCTTCTGCTGCAGATATTCTATGATGTGATCACTTTAGATGCGTGAGAAGAATGCTTTATTATTATATATATGATATATAATAAACGTTGCTTATGTTTTGCACTCGCGCTTGTCCCGCCCTGCTATGTTGTTAGTTAAGTAACCTATTGGTGCATAACGGGACACTGTGGCGAATGCGGATGGCATAAGCGTACGTTGTATTTTCGTTTCTTCTGTGATGCTTAGGAAGCATAATTGATAGGACTTCATTAATGAGATTAATGAAAGAAAAGAAACCTAAAAGATCTTGTAGAATCAAATTTTCAAAAAGGGTAGCTCTAGTTTTTGCTTTGTATAGCAGTATTCCTTGTAGAATATCCAACACCTTATTCGATAAGGAAAGAGCCGAGATCCCTTCACCGGGAGTGACCTCTTTAGCAAAAGCTAGCAGATGCTATAAGTCATTCGGTTTTGTTTTTGATTGCTTCTATAGTTCTTGCTTTGCATAGTGGTATTTGTGAAATATCCTGCACCTTATTCGATAAAGAAAGAGCCGAGATCCCTTCACCAGGAGTGACCTCTTTAGCGAAACTAGCAAAATCCTAAAAAACACTCGTTTTCAAAATCACTCGATTCTACAATGATATCAAGTTTATTGCGCGAAAGGTTTTCTTAAAAACCTGTCGTAGCCCTCCGTCATTTCAGATAAATCTTACTTAGTATTCGTGCTACGTTTGTTGACCTCCGTCAAGGCGTAGTGTGCGGTAGCTGACTAGTACTTATCTGCAGCATGTGATGCGATTGGATTTGTCATGACCCAAATGTGCTACGTGACCGGCACTTAAATCACGTGACATATAAAGACGTCGACGCGGTCCATGTAAGCCGAAACCCGGAATCTAAACCCATTTTGAAAATATTGGAGGTGAGGTTTAAAATATTCATCAGATGGGATCATTTTAAAATAAACATTTAAGTTTAACTAAGCATGTTTGAGAAGCATCTATGACGTTTTGAAATTCGACAGCACCTCCTTCGTAATTTTGTGTAAAAACCAATACAACCTAATAATATAAATAGCATCCCAACGGGAGGTATCTTCCACGCCCAACCGGTGGAGCAACCAAGCAAATAATATACGACGCACAATGGCGAAGAAAAGAAAACCGAAACAAAATCAACAATATAAAATGGTCGACTCCAATGAGTGCGACATCACAACACACAACTCTAAGTCTCGCTTCTAAGTCCACAATATACCCTTTCTAAGTTCATGGAGTTTTAATAGATACAAAAATATGCGAATATACTAATGTGAGTACGATACAACGTAACCCACTTGCCAAAGCAATCACCGAAAGAAATGTGTGTCCCAAGCCGTTGATGATCCAAGCGGTAACACCTGCAAGAAACCGTGACACAACGGGGGTGAGTTGCCAACTCAGTGAATAAAAGTAAATCACAAGGTAGAAATCGAAATGCACAATGATACCTAGGTCATATTTATACTACTATCATATCCTGTACTAATATAATATATGATATGTGTATGTATCGTAAATGCAACACTATCTATCACGCGATCCCAATGTAGAACATATAAAATGCAAATGACCTGGATCTAGGTATAACCCCAAAGGTAGCCGAAATTATATATATAAACGTCTTCTTTAAAATAGCCACGGAATAGATATGTCACGGTATAAAAGCAGACTTAATAGTATGAAATAAAACATGTATCTAGGATATACGTCCTGCTATTTTATTGAATAGTGTTAAAAGGTTTAAAATTTAAAAGATTTCAATGTCATAACAGACATGTCAAAATAATGAGACTATAGCTCGATTTGAATTCCTTTTTAATGTATGCAATTACCAGTAAAGAGATATGCAGGTACTGTCCCCCGGATCAGTCCTGATCGACTACAATAACTATAATATAACTGGGTACCTCATGATAGCAACATATCAATATATGGATGTCCAGCATCGACACCCGAAATCAGAAATCCCTCGTGTCCATCACCGACACGCAAATCCTCAAATCTCTCATGTCCATCACCGACAAGCAATTGCAGATACCGTCGACACCATCTCAACAGATGATCGCCACCCGATATCCCTGGCCCCGGTCGGTATCCCCTGGATATCCGCTGTGCCCAATCGAACCCCGGTCAGTATCCCCTGGATATCATCCGTGCTCATCTCTATCTCCGGTATCGAGTATCCTTGCTAGGCTCCCCGCCTCAACTGTGGCTATCCTGCCCATCGGTCTCGACCCGGGTCCACCATGTATCTGACTGTATAGCTCCCCCACTCAGTCCGGATACGAACAAGTCCGAAACCGTATATCTACCCCACTCGGTTTGGAATAAAACAATCAGAAAACATCAAACTCATGGTGGACGTCAACTCATCATATCCAGAAATATCAAGAAAGAATGAGAATACTTCAACTCATCATATCCAGAAATATCAAGTAAGAATGAGAATACTTGCATAAATTATTCTGATGATATATTATATATATACATATATAACAGCGTCCCATACTACTGATATATATCATCAAAAGTAAAACATACAGAAAATTCATAAGAATCAAATATAAACATCCACGGTACTGGTATTCGCAATACGCAACAGGTAATAAAGGAAAACTGTGTAAATTTATCATACAGGCACAAAGATAGCAATTCTACTGTATCATGGCACTACTAATGATGTGTAGTGTAGCATACGCGTCTGTGCTCGTGCAGCATGGCAATCATTAGTATTTGTGCAAGTGTTCTAAAGGTGTAATAGCCTACTCATATCAACATCTATATACGCATTACATAACATAATGGTTCTACAGTGACATGGCAGTATTAATGAGGTGTAGTGTAACAAATGTGTACGTGCTAGTGCAACATAGTACTCATTGGTAGTTGTGCAGTGTTCTTATGACGGAAACGTATAACATCGATAATTATCTCGCAAACGTGTAAGTAAATCTACGCGTAACTATTAAATGTAACTACTTGCTATGATCTCTATCATTATCTTTGGAAATGGAACGAAACGTCGGTTTTGAAATAAGGGAGCTGCTTTAGGTTAAAAACATATATTCGTTTTGGAAATTGGCACCGCATCCTTTTCTTTTATCATTAAATAGGGAAACGAATCGTTAGTTTTTAAAAGAGTATAGCCCACTCAAGTATTAAGTTCTAAAACAAAATAAAAGGTGACTCTACGAGTCTAAAGGAAACTTGGCCATTATTCGGCATACTAATCTAGTCATCACAAGTACGGTACGATTCCTCGTACAAAACCCACATTATCTCAATTATAGTATGATCCCATATACAACTATACCAACCCATGAATAACACTATATGCACATCATTCTAATATCATAAACTTGAATAAATAATACCGACTAAATAGATATCATAACAATCCTATTATAAAGTTGCGGGGGTGCTATACGCCATCCACCCGACTTCCCCCGTAGATGTAATCTACTCGCCAACTTGTCAAGCTCGTAGATTCCACGATTGCTATGTCCGTCAATTCCATCTCGGAAACCTTCGCGATCGTACCTATAATCGTAGTTATATCATATCGACGTAAATATCATATCAAACTCAAAACAACAAGATATGCATCCAAAGGTTAGAACCTACAGCATACTTAACCCAAAAATGACAATATGCCACTGAAATTCACGTACGAACGTCAATATTTCAGTCGCAGTACAAAATATGAAAAACCCGTATCGGAATATTGGAAACTTGATAAAACCTTTACCAAAACATTCCCAGATTTCTCTGTATGCATATTGGGACAAATCAAACAATACTATAAATCATAAAATACCCAAACAAAGCCACAGAAGAAAAACCACCACCAGAAACCCAAGAGGGCCCGACGACATCAGAATTTTGTAGGTTCTCGTCGGCCAAAACATGGAGATGGGGTTTCGGGCTTTGAGTAATGTCTCCTAGTGGTCTTATGATACTTCTGGTATTGCTAGTTTTCTAGTGATTATACCTAGTGGTTCCAGATTCAAATATATCTTCACAGATATCACAAAGTTCATGTTTTTTCTATACTGGACCAGAAAACTGATATTGAACAGATTTGAAATTGTAAAGAAAGAAGGAGATATACCTATAGAAATGTAGCATAAAGAAATCCAGTTCAAAAGGTGCTTGTGGAAGTATCTAGGGTTTGTAAAGTTTTTAGCTTGATGATGTGCACAACTTTAATGACATGGTTTCCTTCTTTTATATGATGAACACTTAGGAATTTTCTTGGTTTGGGCTGAAGAAGTGTGTTGTTTCAGTTGGAGAAAGAAGAAGGAATGTGTAATTGGGTGAGGATGTATGTAGAGAAAGTATGAGGTGGAGGGTGGTGAGGTGGAGGTAGCATGGTGAAGGAGGATTTGTCAAATGTGAAGGTGGAGGTGGCATGGTGAAGGAGGATGTGTCAAATGTGAAGGTGGAGGTGTAAAGTTGAGAAGAAGGAGGTGGAGGGAAATGAGCATGGTTGAGGATGTAGTGTTGTGAGGGTTTAATCTAGGTTAAGATATATCAATCTTTTAAAAAGAATTATCAAATATCAAAACCTTTCATGTTACAATTTAAATCCATATGAAATAAAAGATATGAAATGATTAATCTATCACTTAAATGTCATTAGCTTAATGTAAAATTCAATATCATATTAAAATACTTAAATATATCATTTTTATGATATCACACACTTTTATTCATATTTATCAAAATAACTACATTTTTCGGATATAATTCCGATACCAATTTCATAAGCAATATCATTTTTTGTGAACTTATTAAATTCATATTTAAAACTATAAATTAATATTTATAATTTTCCAAAATATTACAGGATTAGGGCAGTCGTACGACCTTGTTGACCTCTATCAAGGGTCGTGCGGGTGGGTTTGATTCAATCATGAAATGACGGGTTGAACTTGACTAGTGCACTATGGTTTGTTGACTTCTGTTATGGTCAAAGGACGCTAGGGGCAAAAAAAAATTTATCACGAATTTCAAGAGTTGAAATTTGCAATGAGATTGCATACCTTCTATGAGATAGTTGAATCCCGATACCCACTGTGAGTAAGAGTTACTTCTGGGAGAGTTTTACACATCACAATTAGCCAATCAAGTAGGTGTTTAGAAAGGTGTTAACGGGGTTATGCCTCTGGGAAAACGAGGTTTATTTTAATTAGGTCCGTGAGAAAGCACGGGGAATCTCCCTCAAAGTACCAACACTGGCCTGGCTAAAAGATTGACGAACTTGAAGGTGTAATTAATCCCGGCTAGTCTTACCTTTTAGGTTTTGAAGGAAGATTTGATAAAAACAGTGGGAGCCATCATGATTAGATAAGATAATAACCAATCTAATCTTGCAAGAGGATACGCTAAAGTGTTTTTTTCTCTCTCTCTCCAGGTAGCGATCACGTTAGGACTTAATCAAGATAATAATATGGATGTATTGACTGAACCCGCTTGTTATACTGAGCAGGGGAACATTGGTTCCGTTCTTTCTTATAATTGTTATAAGACTGAGCAGGGAATAGGGACATATCCGGATTTCCACGCCGCCCAAATGAAGAATAAGCATATTGATGCATCTTCTTCGGGTGTGTTTGTTACCGAGAACTGTTTCTCAATACACTCTACGTCCGGGGTATTAGATACCGGATCGGGATCCCACATATGTAATATGTTACATGGGCTAAGAAAAGGTAGCGAACTGAGAATGGGTGATCATTCCGTAATAGTAGTGAATGGTGCAAATGTTGCAACCAAAGCAATATATCTTGTATTACCAAATGGTAATACATTGATTCTAAACGAATGCTATTACATACCGACCCTGATATGAAATCTTATATCAGTTTCTTTATTAAGTAAAGAAGGATATAATTTTGTAGTGTAGGATAATGTTATGAACATCTTCCTGAATCAAAAGTTGATTGGATCAGGCTCGTTAAATAATGGCATATACGTTCTAAATCAAACCACAGTTCTTAATGTACAAAACACACAAGAGGAAGAGTTCAGAAATGAACGAATTCTTCTAGTGGCATTGTAGACTAGGTCATATCAATGCGACACAACTAGCCAAGTTACATAAAGATGGATATTTGAATCCTTTCGAATTATCATCTTATGAAACTTGCCGGTCATGTCTCAAAGGCAAGATGAACAAAACTCCGTTTACTGGACATGGAGAAAGAGTTACGGAATTCTTGGGACTGATACATAGTGATGTATGCGGTCCCATGTCTACACATGCCAGGGATGGTTCCTCATACTTCATTACATTCACTGATGATCTTTTAAGATACGGACATGTGTTCCTTTGAAACACAAGTCTGAAGCTTTTGAGAAATTCAAAGAATATAAGCATGAAGTCGAGAACCAAACGGGTAAAAGTATTAAAATCCTTCGATCTGATCGAGAAGGAGAATACTTGAGCAATGAGTTCTGGGACTATCTAAAAGAGAATGGGATTCTCTCTCAGCTTACTCTTCCGTATACACCATAACACAACGGTGTATCGGAACGGAGGAATCACACCCTATTAGATAAGGTGCGCTCTATGATGAGCACCGCTGAGTTAGCTATTTCCTTTTAGGGTTATGCGCTTGAGACAACAGCATACCTATTGAATAGAGTTTCAACGAAATCAGTGCCTACCTCTCCATTTGAGAAATGGGAGGGAAAGAGACCATGTCTTAATTTTGTTAAGATATTGGGTTGCCCGGCCTATGTTAAAAAGCAAAATCCGGACAAGCTTGAGGAAAGGTCTTTTCTGTGCAAGTTTATAGGATATTCCAAGCATTCACGAGGACATATCTTCTACCACCTTGAGGAACAAAAGGTGTTTGCTGCTCGGCATGCCACCTTTTTAGAAAAGGAATTTCTTGTGAAAGAAATTTGTGGTGAGGAGGTAGAACTGGAAGAAGTTCCAGCGATACAAACTACGACAGAAGATTTGGTGGAACCAGAGGATTTAGTAGTCTCCAACAAACCCCAGCCTCTCCGCCGATCTAGTAGGGTTCCTCATCCACCTGAGAGATACTATGGTTTTCTCATTGATTGTGGGAGCGAGGATTGCATCATAGAAGATGATGTCCTAACTAGCTTCGAGAAGGCCATCACGAGTGGGGACTCTGTGAAGTGGGTGGATGCAATGCGATCTGAGATGGAATCCATGTGCACCAACAAAGTATGGACTTTGGATGTTTCTCCTGAAGGGGTAAAACCCATTGTGAGCAAATGGATCTTTAAGAAAAAACTTGGTGTAGATGGAAAAGTTGAGACTTTCAAAGCTAGACATGTTGCAAAAGGTTTTCGTCAACGACCAGGTGTGGATTATGATGAAACCTTTTCTCCAGTGGCTATGCTTAAGTCCATCCGGATCCTACTTTCTATCGCTGCATACCATGACTATGAAATCTGGCAAATGGATGTTAAGGCCGCCTTTCTAAATGGTGATTTAGAAGAGTCCGTGTACATGACTCAGCCAGAGGGCTTCATAGACTGTGGGAGTAGCGGAAAAGTGTGCAAGCAGCTCAAATCCATCTACGGGTTAAAGCAGGCATCGCGAAGTTAGAACATCTGTTTTGATGTTGTAGTCAAAGAGTTTGACTTCATCAAGAACGTTGATGAACCTTGTATATACCAGAAGGTGGCAGAGAGTAAGGTTGTCTTTCTCGTATTGTATGTGGATGACATACTCTTGATAGAAAATGATGTTCCTATGCTGCACTCGGTCAAGCTCTTCTTATCACATAGATTCTCAATGAAAGATCTAGGTGATGCCTCCTATATCTTGGGGATTAAGATCTATAGAGATAGATCTAAACGGATACTTGGATTGTCCCAATCCAGGTACATTGACACCATACTAAAGAGGTTTAGTATGGAAGATTCCAAGCGTGGGAATTTACCCATGATCACAGGACTCACTCTCTCCAAAGAGATGTCTCCCAATACGGATTTGGAGAGAGCTCGCATGCAATGGATATCCTATGCTTCGGCAGTAGGCTCTATCATGTACGCGATGTTATGTACCAGACCCGATGTAGCATACTTACGAAGTGTAGTGAGTAGGTATCAAGCAGATACTGGAGAGAATCACTGGACAGCTGTGAAGAACATTCTCAAGTACTTGAGAATGACTAAAGAGATGTTCTTGGTGTATGGTAACGGTGAACTCCAAGTGGAGTCCTTTACCGATTCGAGCTTCCATAGTGATAAGGATGACTCTAAGTCGGTCTCGAGATTTGTCTTTACCCTCAATGGAGGGGCGGTTTGTTGGAAGAGTTCCAAACAGGATACCGTGGCTGACTCGACGATGGAGGCTGAATACATCGCTGCCAACGATGCTGCCAAAGAGGCTGTCTGGATGAAGAAGTTCAGAAACGAACTTGGTGTGGTTTCGTCCTTTGAGCATCCAATACCTTTGTATTGCGATAACAATGGAGATGTGGCTTTGGCCAAGGAACCCAGGTCCCATCAGTGATCCAGGCATATTCTGAGGCGGTATCACCTGATCCGAGAGATAGTTGATCGCCGGGAGATCGAGGTCAAGAGAGTTGACACGAAGAACAACACAGTGGATCCACTGACGAAGGCCATACCTCAGATACAATTTGAGAGACTCTTCAGGATGTTGGGTATGAGATACTACAACAACTGGCCTTAGTGCAAGTTGGAGATTATTTGTTATGTGTATGCCCTAGAGGCCATTATTGTACATATGATGTATATTATAGTGGATGCTTGGACATATATAGAGAGGACTTTCTTCCTCGACCTGATAGTATGCTATCTGGTTGCTCTTTGTCTTAACATGTAGACTTGTATTGTGATACTGTCTTGCTCTCACATGTTGATAAAGCCCTTAGGATCTGTACTTGACTACTAGGGCTATGATGGAGATCATATTAGTGGGGCCAAGGTAGTCCACAAGTACATACTTTAATTTTTCCTAGTCGAGGGTTTATCAAGACAAGGCATCGATATTCCAGAATAGACTAGCGTATATGCTTCTTGACCCATATGATGGGCGATGGATGATCCCACATCCATTTGTGTTTGACATCAAAGATGGTGTACGGGTGCTCAGTGGAGACTGGGTACACTGAACGGACACGCCGAGAACTTCTAGTTGGTATTATACCTATCGTCAGATAGCAGTTCTCTGGTGACACTGGTACAGGTTAGTCTGTAGACCGGAGATCGTCATAGAGTTTTGTGTGATTCCCACCATGCTTTGATTTCCACCTTACCACGTTCAAGAGAACGTGCAAAATGGTGGCTTTTGGGTACAGTCCCGAATCACATGGAGGCAATTAGTGATTGGAGGGGATTCGTCTCTCCAGGTATTGGGGGTTGATGTTGCGCTGTGCTCGATTGGCTATAACAGGAAGTCCCTAGCCAGGGCTGATATGGAGATCTACTGGAAAGTGTTATCTGTAGTTTCTAGACCCTTTATGAGCCTCACATCGACACGACTTATCGGTTACTGGGGTCTGACGTTTACCATCCCTAGACTTGATATACGACATATCAGACGAAGAGACCGGACTGTACGGTAGTGTTACTGACAGGTATTACAGGAGTATGAGCAGGCTTGCTTGTTGATCTTCTGATCGCTCAATACCCGGTTAGCCGTTACGTCCAGCTAGTATCGCTGACGGCTTGTGGGTGACTGATATGATCATCACCTGCTGCCGGTGTATTGACGAGTCTTTAGAGTTCTACACAGAGGTTTCCTGGCTTAGGAAAAACGAAATAGGAGCACATATGTGATATGCGCGGGACCGAGATTAATACGAGTATGTGATACTGTTCAGTCAAAAATATTGCGTTCTGTAACATAACAATTTCCTCATTATTCTAATCATCTAAGAATGTTTATTGTAAACATAACACGGATTACAAATTCATCTGCAAAATTCCAAATACCACGTGTTATAGTTATAATCAATATTCTGGAGGGAAATTGTGTGTTTATTACTTCAGACATGATATTGTATATCTCAACACTTTTCATCAAGATTTTGTGCAGAAAATTATTCAGGTTAAAGAACTGGAGTCGCAAAAATTGCCGATAAAATGCAGAAAGTTAAAGAAACAAAATCTGGCAGAGATTCAGAAAGGATATTAAGGTTCTAGACATCAGAAGAAGATCCTAAAGCCAAAACAAAACAGCCCCAGAAAAATGATGCAGCAAACTCATCAAACGGCCACGGAACCGCGGTCGATCCAGCCCGATCCGCCGCGGATCAGCGGCCGAGTTGGCTCATCGGTGAACGTAACTTTTTCCAGAGGCTCCCTTGTAACCTCCTAGCTTCTTCAAGACACTTTGAACTCCCTAGCTTTCTCCAGAAGCTTCCCTACAACAGCCAAGCTTCACATGCAAGCTTCATAACAACCTAGCTTCTAGTGGAAGATAAACCTAGCTTCTAGTGGAAGATTGGGAGAACTATAAAAGGAGACCTAGGGTTACATTTCAAGGGTTGTTCAATAATTTCACATTTTTACACACATGTTTAGTGACACAACTTGTGATCCAAATCCAAATCGAAATCCAATCAAAATCAAGATCCATTGAGAGAAAAATCAAGCGACAATCGAAGAGCCTTTATCGCAACGCCGATCGTCTCAAGAGCAAGAGATCTGCATCCGATCTATGACTCACGACGATCGAGCCACGCAAAGATCGACGACAAATTCCCTTTCAAAGGTGCGATCGAGAGCTAGTCTTGTAAACTCGAATTGAGAGGTGTAATTTGAAGGAGATTTAATAAAGGTGATAATTGTAATTCTCGCTTTCTTTACATTCATGCATTATGAAATTTCTAGTTCTTGATTCTTTTATTTTCATGATGCGCGAGTGAAATCTCCGCTTGTAAAGGAATCGAGAGAATCGGTAGATCTAATGATGATGAAATCTTAAACAAATCTTAAGTCTTTTGAGGATTGTGAACTTTAGCAAAAAAGAATCATTGATGACCTAATTTGGAGCGATATCACGTTCTTGATTATTTCGTTGCAAATTAGGAATCAAATGATTGATGATTTTCTTTGCTATAGGCTAGAATTGAATGATGATCAATGAAAAGACAAGGGATAGTGAAGAAGAAACCCTTGTTTCTTCAATAGATCCCTAATCTTCATTCATCCTCGTCATCTAGCTACAATTCATCAATAGATAAGATTCATAATTATTAGTATGCATCATTGCTACTAATTCGATCGATTCCTACAAGTAATTCTACATATTCTTGTTAACTTAAATTGATATTGGATACTTTCTTGACTTCTTGATTCTTGATATTTTTATTCATGTTTCTTGAAATTAAATCTCATAAAACTTGAATCAGCTTCATGAATTTTCTTTTATATTTCATTTTGACTCAACTAAAGCATGAACGAATAAGTACTCGCATCTCAGTGGACGATCCGTTCTCATTAACGAAACTACTTCGACGCCGTTATTGATTGCGGTATAAATTCTTTGATTGCGATTATACTTTTCATTTCATTTCGAATCACAACATTTAAGATCAATCAGATACCGTATTCTATTCTCGTGATATGTGATATCAGTCGGGTATATGTGATATAGCCGGGTTATCGTATCAAGTGTTGATTCGATAAGTTGATACATATAATATTAGTCGGTTATATGTGATATAGTCGTATTATTAAATCATGTGTTGATTTAATAATTTAATGTATAACTGTATATTTGATATGCTAATTTACATTAACTAATATTTGCTAACCTATACATTTCTTTTCTCACATGTGCACACTTAATATATATGTGATATATATTATTTGTGTTTTCTTTTTGTCGTGCTTGATTATACATGCAACATGGGTGTATGAGACTCACACAATATTTTAGATTATATATTAGGTTTTTTTTATATATCTAAGTAATTCATAATTAGATGGAATTAGTCATGGTTATTAAGCTTGTAGAAGCTTGCAGTAGCCATTGACTTAGTCCACTAATTTGTTTTACATAAGATATTTATTAACCTAACCAAATCTTTAGCCATAGTAATGTCTTTAAAAGGCTTAATATGAGATATTATCTCACCCATGGTTGCTATTCTCACACACAACATGATCTCTTCATCTTCTTCTTCATCAAGAGCTTAGCTCTCTAGGTTTATGAGAGGTGAGGAAAAATAGTGAGAAAAAGAATTCTAAAGTGAGCAAAATTCCTACTTCATCATCCTCTACTAGATTAGCTATTTAGTTTATGGTGTTAGCTTCACTAATCCCTAATTAGTGAGAAGGTAGCTTGAGTTAGTGTCTGTAACGTTTTAGAAATCGTTATACGAATTTGTCCGTTATAGGGTAAAATTGTCGGCATTTTCCGTTTTAACCCGACTGGGTTCAAACGACCATATAGACTTACCAGCACCTAGTTTAGCTAAAATAAAACTATTGCGCAAGCTTTGGGAGTGTATGGGACGTTTTGGTTCAATTTTAATTTTTCCCAATTTTAATGTTATTTTAATGCGGTATTCACATTTTGGGAAATTTCTCTTTAAGCGATCTTTTCTTTAAATTAAGTTGAGTTATTCCAAAACCCTTCTCACATATCTAGATATTTGTTGTGATATTGGATTAAAGAAAAAGAAAAGAAAAGAGAATGAATTTAGATGCATGCATGTGCATTATTGTGTTTGTGAATGCATTTAATGGCTTTAAATGATGGTAATTGCTAGGAAACCCTCACAAATCACTCACCTCCTCCCCTTGGCCGAGATTCCTTCTCCCTCTACTGCCCTTGCTCATTTCTTTTCCATTCTTGCATCATTTTAACTCAAACTTCTCCAATTCTTCAAAACATATCACAAAAATACCAAAAATCCTTGTTCTTGGTTCTTGGATCACTTAGAGCTTGGAGCTTGTGAGCAAAGTAGTTAGATATAATACCTTGTAACATTTCAAAAAAAATAAAATATTATTTTTGGGAATTTTCATAATTTAATATTAATTTTTAATGAATATTTTAATATTTCGGTATAATTAAATACCGATAAATGGGGAAAATTCCGGAGAAAATTTTGGAAATTCTAAAATAGGGTATTTTGTGGAAATATGTCATTTTTAAGATTTTATGGTTAAGTAAATGCTATTTTGGTATTAACCGCGATTAAAAATCGCTAATTGGGATTTTTGGATTTTTGTGCAAAAATGTGCACATAACATTTTTCCACACTTGTCTCACTTGTTTCAAGTTTTGGATTTATGGTAGTCTAGGGTTACCATGTTATATGAGCATGGTGGGTTAGCCAAGTTTAGGCAACCATGATGGGTTGAACCTTTTTGGTTATGTTAATGGGGTTAATTAAGGGTTTTTAGCTTTGTTAGAGGTGATTAGGGTTAGGGTTGACCTTGGGTAGGAGAGAGGGAGAGTCATGATGGTTGTGCATTTTTCTTAAGAGAGAGAGAGAGAGGTGGCTAGGGTGTGCCATGATCCATCTCATTCTTCAATATCTTTTGTGCTCTTTCACACCCCCTCTCACTCATATCACTCCCTATCATCACTCACATCCTATCCTCACATCTCCCACTCTCACACTCCACCATACTACAACCCTTCACCCTACATCAGCCACACTACAACAGCCTCATCTGCTGCAACAGCAGCTGATGTAAAACATCAGCCCCCAATATCAACACTTCAGCCCAATTGTTATCACATCAGCTGATAACACCCATCAGCCCCAATTCTGAATCAACTGCAACAATATCATTCAAAACAACACCACTACACCACCACAACCATTCCCACAACACCAAAGCAACAGCTCACAACTGCTGTAGCAGCAGCAGCATCAACCAAAGAAACCAAATTGAAGCAATAACAGCAGCCTGAGCAGCAACAGCAACAACAAAAGAGAACAGCCACATAGGAGCAGCTCTGCTGTAGCAACATCACTCCACCAGCAACCACACACTCCTCTTCTTCTTGATCTTCTCTTCTCCTTCATCCTAGGACCCTCTAGAGGTATAATCTCGCAACCCAACTCCTATCTTGCTAAGTTATAGTTGTTTAGCTGAAAATTTAGTGTTATTAAGTAGATTAGTGCTAGTTTAGGAGAATTTGAGTGAGATTTGGGCAAGTGTTGGTTGTAATGGTTAGTATAGCCTAATTAGGTGCCGCTGAGACCAGTTTACCCTAGATCTAACCCATATTCCAATAAAACACCTGAAAGTTTAAAATCGGTGTAGTTTAGCGATTTGGTCGACTTTATGGCCTTTCTGGAAACTGCTATCAATCCGGACCTCCTAAAATAAAATTGACTTTGCAGTGAGATGTGCAGGCTGGTAGAAACCAACACCCAGAACCCTATCCCCACCTCAAATCCCCGGCCGCAAATTAATTCCCTCTGGCCGCAATTTGCGGCCAGAGAAGTAATGAACCCCCCATTTTTGGTGCACGACTCTTTTACCTGTAAACTTGACCCTGGGTCTGTCTCATTTTGTCTGGTTCCAACCAGGGTAGAATCTGGGTTGATTTTCTTGAGTTGGCACATGATTTACGACTTGTTTTCGTATGGATTTTGGTATTCGATGATTCGTTTCTGTCGGGTGGCGTTTGAACGCCAACGGCAGGGGGTTATTGGCTGTGTTTGCACGCGAGGCTACAGGTTTTTACCTATGGGCGTAGCGTGCACCATTTTGGTTTCCGACATGGTTTTCATGTGTTTTAGCGTATGATATCCTTGTAGGTACCCCACGTGGCGTCGAAGCGTTGGAGATGCAAATGGCGACATCGGCACCGACACACATAAGAAAGGTGAGTAGATTTATATCTACGGGGAGAAGTCGGGTGGATGGCGTATAGCACCCCCGCAGTCCGATGTCTAGTATACCATATATACTATACTTATATATATGATAGCTTATGTGTGACTTGGTTGTCTAGGATGTGTTAGGTGTACTATCCATAGGTTAGGGTTAGAAGTAACTAGTATAATTCCTAGTCGCGAACCCTAGAATGGGTTTACACCCATACGCACACACGTGCATATTTGCTATGTTCATACTGTGATGACGAGGATATTTGAGGACATTGGAGATGAGTCGATGAGATTGGGCATAGTGCCGTGATATCGGTGATGTGATGTGACTCGTATTTGGGATATGATATGTGATTTTAGCGGGCCGTTGGGCGTGTCTTTCGCACACGCATTCATGCTTATATAGATGGTATCGATTCGTACTAGACTCAGATCAATACCCTAGATTATGTGATATGATGATAAGGATACCGGATAATTAATGTGATGACTGTGATATTTACCCGCACCCAGCTATTGGGATGCCGTACGACGATTTACCGTACGAGCTTTATATTGATGATTGATCCGCACTCATGACTTGAGGATGTCAGATGATATACGGTATCGTATGCGATAATATTTAGGCTGGATCACCGACTACTATTTTTATATTTATATATATCGACTCAGAATTAGGTGGTTTCCATACCCCTCCCGATTGACTTGATAGTTAGATCAGTAGTTAGTACAGTAGATGTTAGACTAGACCCGAGTCATACCTATTTCAAAACCAACGAATCGAGAGTATTTTAAAGACTGGCAAAAAGGGATTCTACGGATAATTTCAAAAGGCGCATCTTTTCTTAAAAACACCATAGCCCTTATTTTACTAAAAACCCCGATTCGACTTATTTCAAAAAGGCAAAACAACATGACACTTACATATTGATGTAGATTCTGCACTATTGCGTTGATTATTTGATTCCGCATATTCATATTATTTGCATCGCTTTACTTGTGTTTATTGAGATATTGCCATCATGCTGTTAGGATACCAGCACGATTATCGATGATGCGTATGTTCCACGTATACTTTTTGCCGGCTCACACACTTCATCATCGATAATTGCCATGCCACTACACAGTAGTACTGTTGCATTCATGATGTGATTCTTGCATGGCATGTTGTACACTTATACCTGTACACTTACATAGATGATTCTGGCTTGATTAGAGATTTGGGAACCGCAAGATATTCTTTAAAACCGATTCATTTTAAAAAGAGCGGTTTCCCTCGACATGTGCACATTACTATTCCATTTTGCATGACTTACTGATATTCTTACCTTTCTTTACATGTCGCATACATCATGTTTTGATTATACGCATTGAGATATGTTGTTTCCATGATATTTCTGGATTTGGGAACCGTGGATATTTCAAAAGAAAATATGTAATTGTTTTAAAAACCCGGTTACTCTTGATTTGATATTTCAGTGCGTCCACCATGAGTTTTCTTGGTTCCAGAGAGCTTGTGTGGGTATACCCGATTCGAGGAGCGGTAGGCACCGATTGTGGGTACATGGTGGATCCGGTGAGGTACCCCGGGGCAAGAAGACTCGTATATGCTAGACGGTGAGCCCGGCAACGGAGTACTACCTACCGGTGATAGTATTTGGGACCCGTCAGTTATCCGGACGAAACCGACTGGAGTCATGAGATGGATATGAGGGCCGACCAGGGTGTGCGGCACCTGAGATACATGCGGATTTACGTGTCGATGCTAGGCACAGGTGTTCATGATGTTTTCGAGTGTCGATGCTAGGCACTCAGGTTCCATGATTTGATTATATCCCCATATTTTCATGCATATGCTTTACGATATTTACATGCATGATGCTTATTGTCATTGGGTGACACGTGGACGGGATCCACCTATTTACAGACATTGATTACCTAGTTGGAAGATATCCACATACTACTAGACTTCATGTTATAGCTGACATTGGTTCATATTGATTACATCGATCACACCTCATTTGTATATATAACAGTGGATGAGGACGCTGTTATATATACCCTTACACCAATATTAGTGGAATGGGACGCTAATATATGTGTACTGATATCAATTTAGATAATTCATCATATTACTTCATGCAGACATACCTCATATTTATGACATGTTATTACCTGAGACACTGGCACGAGTACTTGGCACTACATACATGTATAGATGTTACATTGCCACCTTAGCATGCTTCAGACTTATTCATTTGAGGTTTATATATGTTGATCGTATGACCTAGGATTGCGTCATACATGCGATTTTCTGTTCGTAGATGTTTTTCTATTCACGAGTTGGCAACTCACCCCCGTTGTGCCCTAGTTCTTACAGGTTTTGCCGTACAGGTTTCATTACGGCTTGCGGCACTGCTTCTTTCGGGTGACTTGCTAGTAGGTGGGTTTATTTGTATCGAACAAATCATTATACATTGTATATTATATTTCAGTTGTATCTAGAAGTTCCATCAACCAAACATGTATATATTTGAGATAGAGACCAACATTGTTTACTCTTTCGACCTTAGAGTCGCGCGTTATATTTCTATGGATTTCATGCTGTTGGGTTTCCTTTTCTGTTGTGATTCTCGCCTTTAGGTGTTGTATTTTATATTGCTAGTTGGTTGACTTATAGTGGTTTTCCTACACTCTACTACTTTTCTTGGTTTGGATTTCTGGGCTCGGCTTACGTAGAGTACGTACGCCTCGAGACGTTCGTAGTCTAGGTGCCGGTCATGTTCCGTATTTTCGGGTCGTGACAAAGTTGGTATCAGAGCGTTAGGTTTTACCTTCGGAGCGTAGGATGACCCTTGGTTGATGGAATAGGTGACTAAAGTAGAGTGACGTACCGTGGGTATGTTCCGCGGCATATTTACGACACGCCACTCCGCTTAAGAAACCTTAGGATGAACATATTTTCGAGATCAGTGATTCTCTTCATATCCATGATTATACATCCATTTGAGATCCTCGATTCTATTAGTTCCATGATCATACTTTCATTGATGCTGTTCCTTCTTATGATCATGTATCCATTCTGGATCTGTTGTTTTCTTTCTTTCCATTGATATGCTCTTTTCGATACTCGATTGAGGTTCCTGTCGCCATTGTTTGAGCGCAGTTGAGTTGCTGCTAGTGCTACGGTCAGGACGAGCTCGTCTGTTACGAGGGCCGACCATTGTGTTTTCTGGTGACATGGGAACGTCTCGAGTTAGTATTGATGATTGTGACCTCTTGTGGAGGAGAGTTCTTGGTTTTGCACCGGATGATCGGGCCATTGTTAGAGCTGCAGTTGAGAGAGGACTGTCGATGTACAACATACCTCAGAGATTATGATGTGACCTACCGTGGAGGCAGATGAACCAGCTGTTAGTTATATGTATGCCCTAGAGGCCATTACTGTACATAGGATGTATATTGTAGTGGATGCTGGGACATATATAGGGAGGACTTTCTCGCTCGACATGATAGTATGCTATCTGGTTACTCTTTACCTTAACGTGTACACTGATTGTCTCTCTGTTATATGTTGGTAAAGCCCTTAGGATGTGTACTTGACTACCTGGACTATGATGCGGATCATACTAGTGGGGACATGGTAGTCCATAAGTACATCATTCAAAGTCCCTAGTCGTGGGTGTATCGAGATGGGGCATCGATATACCACAGTAGACTAGCGTGTGCCTTCTCGACCCATACAGATGGGCGATGGATGATCCCATATCCATTGGTGTTTGACATCAGAGATGATATACGGGTGCTCAGTAGAGACTGGGTACACTGGACGGACTCGCCGAGAACTCCCAGATGGTATTATACCTCACGTCAGATGGCAGTTCTCTGGTGACACTGGTACAGAGTAGTCTGTTGACCCGAGATCGTCATAGAGTCTTGTGTGGTTCCCTCTGTGCTTTGATTTCCATCTTACCACGTCCAAGAGGGCGTGCAAAACGGTGGTTTTTGGGTACAGTCCCGAGTCACATGGAGGCAATGAGCGATAGGAGGGGATTCGTCTCTCCCGGTATAGGGAGTTGATGTTGCGCTGTGTTCGATTGGCTATAACAGGAAATCCTTGGCCAGGGTTGCTGAGATTTACTGGTAAGTGTTACCAGTAGTTTCTAGAATTGTTATAGACCTCATATCGACACGACTTATCGAGCTATTGGGGTCTGATGTTTACCACCCCTAGGCGAGATATGCGACATATCAGACGATCAGACCGGACTGTACGGTAGTGTTACTGGTCGGATTCACTGGAGTGTGAGCGGGCTTGCTCGTCGATCTTCAGATCGCTCAATACCCGGGTGGCCGTTACGTTTAGCAGACCGCTTGCGGCTCGTGGGTGTTTGATATGATCATCACCTGCTGCCGGCGTATTGACGAGTCTTTAGAGTCCTACACAGAGGTTTCCTGACTCAAGCAAAACGAAATAGGAGCGCATATGAGATATGTGCGGGACCGAGAATAATACCAGTATGTGATACTGTATTCGATTCTCGCGATGTGACATTGATCGGTTATATGCGATATAGCCGAGTTATCGGATCAAGTGTTGATTCTATAAGTTGTTACTGATGATACAAGTCGGTTATGTGCGACATGACCGGATCATTGAATCAAGTGTTGATTTAATGATTTAATGAATAATTATATATTTGATATATTACTTTGCATTAACTAGTATTGGTTTACATTAAATGGATTTTCTCGCTCGGATGTGCGCATTGCATATGCGATATGATTTTGTGCACTTGTTTGTATCATATTTGATGATGCATGCAAATTAGGGTTTGTGTAAAGAATTGAACCTTGGTTAAAGAAATGGTTAGGGTTTTTATTTGATTATTCATTTATTCATTTGTTTTTTTTTGGAAAATAAATTGCATAAAATTGAATGGTGGCTTCTTTTGTTTTCTTTCATGAAGCTTCATGAACTTTTGACTTAGTCACCATTTTGTCTCATGCTTAACCCTAACCAATTCTATTAACTCAAGTTAATTCTCTACACCTAACCATGGTGAGAATTATGATAAGAATGGATTTTTATTTATTCTTTAATTCTTATCAATATACTTATCATATTCTACTTCATCTTCTTCTTCACTTCAACAAGTGAAGAAAGCAAGGTCCATCAATGGTGATTGATGGAAATGAGTGAGAAATCCAAATCTAAAGTCTACCCACTTCCTATTTCTTCATCCTCTACCTCTTGCCAAGTAGTAGAGTGTGTTCTCTTCACAAGTTTTTGGACTTGATGAAGTTGGAGCTTGATTTAGCGATGCCTCGACGTAGATCATCTTCGGCATGGACATCGACGACCTAGCTTGCCCATTCTCCGACGAAGCCGACGCTAGAGCCCGGGACTTCTTATGGACAGCGAGGGGACTTCGTTGTGGAGCTATGGAGGTGGAGCAAACGGATCTACAAAGGTTGTATTTCCGTATTCCCGTAGTTAAGTGTTAACTAGTTTTGTTTCGCCTAGATTTCTAGCAAACGATCCGTACATTAGGGTCTCTCGGCACCTAGAATTTTTGAAACGGGCATGGTCGATGCCTTTAGAGACCTCACTAGGGTGCCTAGGAACCCTACAGTGGTATCAGAGCCTAGCTAGAGCCTTAGGTGAAGTCCAGACGGAATTTGAAGTCCGAACGAACCCGAAACCCGATCACAATCATGCTCTCTGGGCATTTTGTAAAATCTGGGATTTTTCCATATTAAAAAGTGCTAAAAAATTCAGCAGGGATTTTTATGAATTACTGTGAAAAACGGAGATCTAACTCCGTCATAACGGCGCGGAACCGCGGCCTAAGCCCACGTGGCGCGGCGGTTCCGCGGCGCTACGGTTGAGTCTTTGACTCCCTTTTGCACAGTAATTCCTTTTTTAATATGCTGAGTTTTCTGGGATTTTTTAATAATTTTTCAAGAGTTGAATTTTTCAGAGGTGGTTTTGGGGTTTCGGAGTTTCGATCGGAATATCAAATTTTGTCTGTGTGGCTTTCCGGATAAATTTTAGACTATGTTAAAAAGTTCCACCGGATATAAATACCCAATTTTTCCCCTGTCGGGAAATTTCCAAGTGTTGGATTTTTCCGTAGTTTAACGACGTTCTAAGTAGTGCAAGTAATGCGATGGACCCTCTAGAAGACAACAAACCTTAACTCGATTATGTGACCGTCTTGAACTGCCCTTTGAACCTTCGGGTTTGGGGCAGTACGGCGTGGCACATGTGAGGCGTTGGCTTGACCCTTCTACGGCTGGACCGTTGGTACTGAGGCACGAACGGAGTGTTGTTAGACTTGTTTCATGTGTTGAGCTGTATCGGAAAAACTTGGGTATTCGACTGTTCGATCGGAAAGTTTAACATTTTCTGTTTATCTGGAATGTGATACAACAATTGGAATTCACAAAAGTTATGAGATAACTAAATGAATGTTATAAACGTAGCAGTTTAGTCTCACTTGATAGGTTGCCACGGAATTTTGATGTGATCAAAAGTCCGTCGCAATCACGTAGCGTACGAGGATACTCGCCGGATAAACTTAATAGACAGCCTCACTCCATAGCCCCGACCAAGTGACTGTAGGAGAACCCCGTCACCGAAAGCATCCGTCCGGGTGCTCGCGGCAGCGGTGTTCCGCCTTGGTGCACTTCGTCGACGGTATCGGGGGTGCGGCCGCCTACTGAAGTTTGCGACGAGCATTCGATCAGGATGTCGGGAATCCTGTTGAATTGCCCGACTTGATATTGAAAAGTGTTTTCGATTTTGAGACTAAAATGCGGGGTTTACAATTGTTAGGCATGTGATGTCTAAGGAATTCATTTAATTAGGCATGCGATGTCTATATAGGTTGCGGATTCCAACTGTTGTAGTTTTACACTTTCTTTTCTGTGACCGTAAGTGTAATATGTGATATCGCCGGTTTCGTTGCTATATGTCAACGACAATTGGGATGCGCATATTTACTTACGTTGATGACATGTGATGTTATGTGTTGTTGGATATGTTATATTGGATCGTCGTGTTTGAATAGCCGGGGTTTTTTATGTGAGATGAGTGTTTTTCATTTTCATTCATGTAAAAACTTGTATGTAATATTCTTTTATTGGGGCGCTTCCAGGTTGCGGAAGTTGTCACCGTTTGTATATTATTTACTTTTCCGCACTAGGATAGACCCAAGGAGGGGAGCACAAGTAACCGGGTTCTGGAGTCCAGTGGGAGACCAACTCGAGGAGTCGAGTCCGGATCTCCTAACTCCAAAATTGGTAGGGTTGCTTGCCGCTCTCGTAGGGGTCTAGGGGTGTGGGTTTGGCTATTCATCGCGACCGTGGAATCCGTGTTTTATACTGGCTCGTATTGAAAACACGGACGTCCTAGTATATCCAATATTTCTTATGATTCTTCTGCTGCGATATCTGTGATGTGATCATGTGATGTTCTGTGATAGATACAGTATATAGTATATATGATATATTATATAGACGTTACTTATGTTTTACACCCGCGCTAGCCCTGCCCCGCTCTGTCGTTAGTTACCTAACCTAACGGTGCACGAGGGGACATCGAGGCGAATGCGGATGGCATAAGTGTACGTCGTATTTATCTGTGATGTTTAGGTACTTAAATGATGGGACTTCATTAATGTGATTAATGAAATAAAAGAAACCTAAGATGTTGTAGAATCGAATTTCAAAATAAAACAGGTAGCTACAGTTCTTGCTTTGCACAGCGGTATATGTGATATATCCTGCACCTTATTCGATAAGGAAAGGACCGAGATCCCTTCACCGGGAGTGACTCCTTTAGCAATAACTGGCAGATGCTACACACTCGGTTTGTCTTTTGATTGCTTTTAAGTGTTTTTGCTTTGCACAGTGATATATATGATATATCCCGCACCTCATTCGACGAGGAAAGGACCGACGATCCCTTCACCGGGAGTGACTCCTTTAGCAAAACTAGAAAAGCCTAAAAAACACTCCATTTCAAAATTCATTCGATCCTACAACGATATCAAGTTCATTACGCAATAGGTTTTCAGAAAAACCTGTCGTAGCCCTCCGTCATTTCAGATAAGTCCTAGTTAGTATTCGTGCTACGTTTGTTGACTATGTTAAGGCGTAGTGTGCGGTAGCTAATTAGTACTTATCTGCATAAGCATATGATGTGATTGGATTAGGATAGTCGTGCGACTTTGTTGACTATGTTAAGGGTCGTGCGGGTGGGTTTAATTCAATCGGGAAATGACGGGCTGAACTTGACTAGCACTTATGATTTGTTGACTATGTTAAGGTCATATAGCTGCTAGGGGCAAAATATTATCGGGAATTTCAAGTGTTGAAATTTGCAATGAGATTGCATACCTTCTATGAGATAGTTGGATCCCGATACCCGCTGCGAGTAAGAGTTACTCCTGGGAGAGTTTTATACATTACAATTAGCCGATCAAGTAGGTGTGTAGAAAGGTGTCAACGGGGTTACGCCTCTGGGAAAACGAGGTTTACATTAATTAGGTTCGTGCGAAAGCACGGGGGACCTCCCTCAAAGTACCGACACTGGCCTGGCTGAAAGATTGGCGAACTTGTAGTGTGTAATTAATCCCGGCTAGTCTTTCCTTTTAGGGTTTGAAGGAAGATTTGATAAAAAGCAGTGGGAGCCATCCTGATTAGATAAAATAAAAACCAATCTATTCTTGCAAGAGCGTACGCTGAGTGTTTTCTTCTCTCTCTCTCTCCTGGTAGCGACCATATCACGCCTTAATCAAGATAATAATACGGATTATTGACCGAACCCGCTTGTTATACTAAGCTGGGGAACGTTGGTCCCGCTCCAACTTATAATTGTTATAAGACAGAGCAGGAAATTGGGGAATACCAGATTTCCCGTGCCGCCCAAACGAAGAGAGTGCATGCTGATGCATCATCTTCGGGTGTGTTCATTATACAGAACTGTTTCTCAGTATCCTCCGCATCCTGGGTATATGATACCGGATCAGGATCCCAGATATGTAAGATGTTACATAGGGCTACAAAAGGGTAGAAAAACTGAGAACGGGTGATAAGTTTCATGAGGCAGAAAACGGGGCAAGTGTTGCAGCCAAGTCTGTCGGTCACTGTCACCCTGTATTGTAATACATTGATTCTGAAAGAATGTTATTAGATACCGAGCCTGATATACAAAATCATATCACTCTCTTTATTAGTAAAGAAATGGTAAAATTTTGTATTGTTGGATAATGTTTTGAACATTTCCTATATCAAAAGTTGATCGGTTCAGGCACGTTATCTAAAAGCATTAATGTTCGAAATCAAACTACAGTTCTTAGTATACGGAACACACACAAGAGGAAGAGTTCGGAATTGACCATTCCTTCTTGAGGTATTATAGACTAGGTCAGATCAATGTGACCCGACTAGCTAGAGTTACATAAAGATGCATATTTAAATTAGTTTGAATTTACATCTTGTGAAACTCGCCAGTCATGTCACAAAGATAAGATGACACCAGCTCTGTTTATTGCAAACAGAGAAAGAGTTAGTGAACTCTTGGGATGATACATGTTGATGTATGTTAGGTCCCCTGTCTACACATACCAAGACCGGTTGTTTTTACTTCATTACATTCTCTGATAATCTTTCGAGATTCAGACCTATGTTCCTGTTGAAACACAAGTCCGAACCTTTTAAGATATTCACAGAATATAAGTTAGAAGTAGAGAACCAAAATACGGGTATAAGTATTATGTCCTTTGATGAGATCAAGGAGGAAAATACTTGAGCACGGAAATCCTGGACTATTCTAAAGGAGAATGAGATTCTCTCTCAGCATTACTCCTCCGTATACACCATTGCACCATGGTATGTCGGGGCGGAGCAATTGCACCCTATTCGATATGGTGTGCTCTATGATGAGTACTACTGAGTTACCTATTTCCTTTTTGGGAGTTATGCACTTATGAAGTTGCATACCTATTGAATTACGGTTCGAATCAAATCAAAGCCTACCATTTCTTATGTGATATGGAAAGGGAAGAGCCCATATCTTAAGTTAGTTAAGATTTGGGGTTGTCCGGCCTATGTCTAAAAGCAAAATCCGGACAAGCTCGAGGCAACGTCAGTTATGTAGAACTGGAAAGGTTCCAGCTATACAAACTACAGCAGATGATTTGGTAGAACCAAAGGATTCAGTAGATTCCAACGAACCTCGGCCTCTCCGCCGATCTAGTAGGGTTCCTCACCCACCTGAGAGATACTTCGGTTTCTCTATGACAGTGGGAGCGAGGATTGCATCATGAGATGATGACCCAACTAGCTTCGAGCTGGCCATCAGGAGTGTGACTCTGTGAGAATGGCTGGATGTTTAGCGATCTGAGATGGAATCCTTATACACCAACAAAGTATGGACTTTGGTTGCTATATCTGAAGGGTTAAATCCCCATCAGGAGCAAGTATATCTTGAGAAGATTACTTGGTGTACATGGAAAAGTTGAGACTTTCAAAGCTAGACTTGTTAAAGGTTTGCATCATTGACCAGGTATGGATTATGTTGAAACCTTTTCTAAGGATCTATGCTTAAGTCCATCCAGATCCTATTTGCCACGGCTACATACCATGACTACGATATCTGGCGGTTGGGTGCCATGACATCTTTTCTAAATGATGTTTTAGAAGAGAACGTCTGTAAGTACACAGCCAGAGGGCTTCGTAAACAGTGGGAGCAGCGGAAACGTGTGCAAGATGTTTTATCTGATAAAGCAGGCATCGCGGAGTTGGAACATCTGTTTTGATGGATTAGTCAAGGAAGTTGACATCATCGAAATGGTAGATGAACTTTGTATATACAAAAAGGTAGTAGGGAGTATGGTGGTGATCCTCGTAGAGTACGTGGATGACATACTCTTGATAAGAAAGGAGTTTCTTATGCTACGCTCGATCAATCTCCGTTTATCACAAAGATTCTCCGTGTAGGATCAAAATGATACCTCCTAAATCCTGAGTTTTGGATCTATAAGATAGATTTAATTGGATATTAGGATACTCACTAGTTGTAGTGAAATGGTATCAATCGATCCTGGGGAGAATCACTGGAAGTGTTCCAGGGTGATAAAGACGACTGAATGTCAGTCGCGGGCATTGTCTTTACCCTCAGTAAAGGGACGGTATGTTGGAAGAGTTCCAAGCTAGATACCATGACATACTAGACGATAAAGGCAGGATACATCGCTATTTAAGATGCTACCAAAAAGGCTGTTTGGATGTATAATGGTTCATGAGATGAACTACGTTCCTACCATTGTGAGACAATGGAGTTGTGGCTTATGCCAAGGAACGCCGGTCCCATCAGTGATCCAGACATATTCTAAGGCAGTATCACCTGATCATGGAGATGGTTGATCTCCAAGGTGATCGAGGCAAGGAGAGCAGACACAGAGGATAAGACGGCGGATCCACTCACGAAGGCCTATTCCCAGAGAGAGACTTTTATGGGATGGTTGAGTATGAGATACTACAACCACTGCTACAGATGGCCCTAGTGCAAGTGGGAGATTGTTAGTTATATGTATGCCCTAGAGGCCATTACTGTACATAGGATGTATATTGTAGTGGATGCTGGGACATATATAGGGAGGACTTTCTCGCTCGACATGATAGTATGCTATCTGGTTACTCTTTACCTTAACGTGTACACTGATTGTCTCTCTGTTACATGTTGGTAAAGCCCTTAGGATGTGTACTTGACTACCTGGACTATGATGCAGATCATACTAGTGGGGACATGGTAGTCCATAAGTACATCCTTCAAAGTCCCTATTCGTGGGTGTATCGAGATGGGGCATCGATATACCAGAGTAGACTAGCGTGTGCCTTCTCGACCCATACAGATGGGCGATGGATGATCCCATATCCATTGGTGTTTGACATCAGAGATGATATACGGGTGCTCAGTAGGGACTGGGTACACTGGACGGACTCGCCGAGAACTCCCAGATGGTATTATACCTTACGTCAGATGGCAGTTCTCTGGTGACACTGGTACAGAGTAGTCTGTTGACCCGAGATCGTCATAGAGTCTTGTGTGGTTCCCACTGTGCTTTGATTTCCATCTTACCACGTCCAAGAGGGCGTGTAAAACGGTGGTTTTTAGGTACAGTCCCGAGTCACATGGAGGCAATGAGCGATAGGAGGGGATTCGTCTCTCCCGGTATAGGGAGTTGATGTTGCGCTGTGTTCGATTGGCTATAACAGGAAATCCCTGGCCAGGGTTGCTGAGATTTACTGGTAAGTATTACCAGTAGTTTCTCGAATTGTTATAGACCTCATATCGACACGACTTATCGAGCTATTGGGGTCTGACGTTTACCACCCCTAGGCGAGATATGCGACATATCAGACGATCAGACCGGACTGTACGGTAGTGTTACTGGTCGGATTCACTGGAGTGTGAGCGGGCTTGCTCGTCGATCTTCAGATCGCTCAATACCCGGGTGGCCGTTACGTTTAGCAGACCGCTTGCGGCTTGTGGGTGTTTGATATGATCATCACCTGCTGCCGGCGTATTGACGAGTCTTTAGAGTCCTACACAGAGGTTTCCTGACTCAAGCAAAACGAAATAGGAGCGCATATGAGATATGTGCGGGGCCGAGAATAATACCAGTATGTGATACTGTATTCGATTCTCGCGATGTGACATTGATCGGTTATATGCGATATAGCCGAGTTATCGGATCAAGTGTTGATTCGATAAGTTGTTACTGATGATACCAGTCGGCTATGTGCGACATGACCGGATCATTGAATCAAGTGTTGATTTAATGATTTAATGCATAATTATATATTTGATATATTACTTTGCATTAACTAGTATTGGTTTACATTAAATGGATTTTCTCGCTCGGATGTGCGCATTGCATATGCGATATGATTTTGTGCACTTGTTTGTATCATATTTGATGATGCATGCAAATTAGGGTTTGTGTAAAGAATTGAACCTTGGTTAAAGAAATGGTTAGGGTTTTTATTTGATTATTCATTTATTCATTTGTTTTTATTTTTGGAAAATAAATTGCATAAAATAGAATGGTGGCTTCTTTTGTTTTCTTTCATGAAGCTTCATGAACTTTTGACTTAGTCACCATTTTGTCTCATGCTTAACCCTAACCAATTCTATTAACTCAAGTTAATTCTCTACACCTAACCATGGTGAGAATTATGATAAGAATGGATTTTTATTTATTCTTTAATTCTTATCAATATACTTATCATATTCTACTTCATCATCTTCTTCACTTCAACAAGTGAAGAAAGCAAGGTCCATCAATGGTGATTGATGGAAATGAGTGAGAAATCCAAATCTAAAGTCTACCCACTTCCTATTTCTTCATCCTCTACCTCTTGCCAAGTAGTAGAGTGTGTTCTCTTCACAAGTTTTTGGACTTGATGAAGTTGGAGCTTGATTTAGCGATGCCTCGACGTAGATCATCTTCGGCATGGACATCGACGACCTAGCTTGCCCATTCTCCAACGAAGCCGACGCTAGAGCCCGGGACTTCTTATGGACAGCGAGGGGACTTCGTTGCGGAGCTATGGAGGTGGAGCAAACGGATCTACAAAGGTTGTATTTCCGTATTCCCTTAGTTAAGTGTTAACTAGTTTTGTTTCGCCTAGATTTCTAGCAAACGATCCGTACATTAGGGTCTCTCGGCACCTAGAATTTTTGAAACGGGCATGGTCGATGCTTTTAGAGACCTCGCTAGGGTGCCTAGGAACCCTACACCAGCTGTTGCTGAGATTGATAGGATGTCACTTCCGGAGCTTACGAGCTGAGATCGCCGGAGCTTCCAGGCAGATATGAGAAGATGCTAGTTAGTCTACCCGAATTGAGAGACGAAGCTGGTTCGTCCGGTTTATGCGCCGGAGCAGGCCCAGTTGAGTTGAAGATTTCCAGTGTGGGGAGTCTTACTCAGATCTAGAGCAGTCCGATTTAGAGATGACCGCCAATGTATCGCCTTTTCTGGAGGATTGAGGCGCTGATCAGCGTATAGACGAAGAAGCCAATTGTTGCTGTGAACGACGAGATATCGCCCTAGATGTTGGAGCTATTACAGTACGAGTTGTACTAAGAGATGATAGAAGGCCGCTAGTCACCAAGGATGAATGACTAGGACATGTGGATCGTTCGCTGCCCCGATGCGAGGTCATCAGATAGATTGATTCTAGCTGAGACGACTTCACGCGAAGACGTTGAGAGTCGACAGAGACGATCGAATGTCAGAAACCTGTTATTCCAAGTTTAAAGTATTCGGAAAGACATACAGGAAATTCTATGGTCCCTCTAGAAGAATGAAACCCTAACTCGACTTAATGACCGTGTGAAAGCCTTTGAACCTTAGGGTTTGCGGCAGTTCTGCGGCGCCATTAGTGAGGCTTGGGTTTGCCCTTCTACGGCTGGACCACTGATGCTGTGGTATGTACTCGATACTATTATACTGTACCCAAGATGTTGAGCTCTTGGGGGATTATGAGGTCTTGACAAATCGATCGAATGGCTCGACTTTATTCGGATACTAGGTGGTGAGATGCACTTCTCGGGAGACTCCAGGTACGAGGATAGCCGTTGGAGCTCAGTCCATGCAGCCACGACGAGACGAGTCCAGAGTAGTCAACATTAGAGAAAGTGGAGTAAGAGGCTCGTGCAAGGTCTGGATAAGATGACGTTCCACCCCGCCGACAGCGGAGATGCGATGCGCATGCCGAGGCATGGTACTAGATTTACCATCCAGAAGGAGTCACGATGAGTATGCAGCCACTCCGGAAACAAGAAGCAGATATAGTAAAGGATGAGGACTTCCGGACAGTTAGGCAGAGATGAGATTTGAAAGAGACCTTGAGCAGGATTCCTTCCGGGACACTGCTGCGATGATACTTGCACCTAGGATCAGATGTGTCACGTACATTCAGAGAGCCAGAGGCCGACGCCAGTGATATGCTGCCTTACGAGTGGTCGTGAGGATTTACCGAGAGATGACCAGAGAAGTGCCAGAACGGAATCGTCCCCGTTAGCACACCTGATAGGGCCGATGAGCCGATGGATCGTGAGGTTGGTAATCCACAGAGAAGACTTGGATCCAGGAGTGGTCATTGATACGCACACCGGTAGGCCAGAGTTCAAGATCGTCGACGAGATATGGTATGAGCGATCACGACAGTTGACCAGAGATTCTTGGAGGTTGTGCTTGAGCGGAACTATTCCGCCATACTAGGTTTCGATGTTTTGGGCGATCTACTCGCATGACTGATTTTGATGATTGGGTTTCATGATGTTGTTTTCATGGACCATGGTTGCACCTATTGGGTATTTACGATTTTCGCACAATTGTTGCACTTGATATCGTTTTCGTGCCTTGGTTTCACATGTTTGTGATGTTATGGGGTTTAGACATTTGAGTTGATTTTGTGCGTATGCACGCACACGATTTAGTTTTTGCACTCTGTATAGTTTACATATGCTTGCAGTGCAGTGATATGTATTTTGTGCACTTGGATGCACTGGACTTCGATTTCGAGGGTGATGCTCGATATTTGTTTTGTGCATTTTATGCACCTGATTGGATTTGCACGTGTTCGGCGCTTGATATTGGATTTCATGATTTCGTGCATGATGGATGCACCGGATTTGGATTTTTAGCGCATGTTATGAGATGAGATTTGGTGCATACCAGATGCACTAAATCGAGATTTTTCGTGCATGTCAGATGCACCTGATTTTGCTGTCAGGCACGCACGTTGCCTATGACCGATCTTGTGTGCACACCTGTTGCACCTTGATATCGTTTTGTACACCTGCTTTGCACATGTATGGATTTCGATTTCCATGCACACCAGACGCACGTAGTATTCATATGCATACTTTGGGGATTGATTTATTATGGAGCCGTACGTTTTTTTTATGGTGTTTATTATTGTTTTCATACTGAGCACGATTAGTCAGAGGACAGTACCTGGATATATTTCGCATACATTGATAGCTATTGAAGGGATTTCCAAAAGCGAGCTATAGTTTCATTATTTACATACGTGTCCGATATGACACGAAACGTTTAAAACAGGGAACCCTTCTAAATTGTTTTCAAAACAGCGGATCGTGCATATTAAACAAAGGATATATACGTATATGGCTATTTTCTTATAGAGACGTCCGCCACTGTGCAGTGTTATGCGCATTGTACATCGACTTTAAAGAATTTTGGCATGCATTTCCTTCATATATTTACATGTATAGTTCCGATTTCTAGCATATCGGTTTTGCCTTGGATTTGGCATTCGTGTTTCTCCTTGACTCCGATGATTGCGAGATTCTTGACGGAGTTTTGTTTTCGAGTTACTGCTCGTTACGCAAGCGCATGTATTGCGCTACGATGCGTTTTATGTATTGATGATTTCGGAGCCCCGTTGACTTGGATATTTTATTGAAATGTTTTAGAATTTGGGGGTTTAAATTTAAATTCGGGAACCGAATTTCTTTAAGGGGGGAAGACTCTAACATTTCAAAAAAAATAAAATATAATTTTTGGGAATTTTCATAATTTAATATTAATTTTTAATGAATATTTTAATATTTCGGTATAATTAAATACCGATAGATGGGGAAAATTCCGGAGAAAATTTTGGAAATTCTAAAATAGGGTATTTTGTGGAAATATGTCATTTTTAAGCTTTTATGGTTAGGTAAATGCTATTTTGGTGTTAACCGCGATTAAAAATCGCTAATTGGGATTTTTGGCATTTTGTGCAAAAATGTGCACATAACATTTTCCACACTTGTCACACTTGTTTCGTGTTTTGGATTCATGGTAGTCTAGGGTTACCAAGTTAGATGAGCATGGTGGGTTAGCCAAGTTTAGGCAACCATGATGGGTTGAACCTTTTTGGTTATGTTAATGGGGTTAATTAAGGGTTTTTAGCTTTGTTAAAGGTGAATAGGGTTAGGGTTGACCTTGGGTAGGAGAGAGGGAGAGTCATGATGGTTGTGCATTTTTCTTAAGAGAGAGAGAGAGAGAGGTGGCTAGGGTGTGCCATGATCCATCTCATTCTTCAATATCCTTTGTGCTCTTTCACACCCCCTCTCACTCATATCACTCCCTCTCATCACTCACATCCTACCCTCACATCTCCCACTCTCACACTCCACCATACTACAACCCTTCACCCTACATCAGACACACTACAACAGCCTCATCTGCTGCAACAGCAGCTGATGTAAAACATCAGCCCCCAATATCAACACTTCAGCCCAATTGTTATCAGATCAGCTCATAACACCCATCATCCCCAATTCTGCATCAGCTGCAACAATATCATTCAAAACACCACCACCACACCACCACAACCATTCCCACAACACCAAAGAAACAGCTCAAAACTGCTGTAGCAGCAGCAGCAACCAAAGAAACCAAATTGAAGCAATAACAACAGCCTGAGCAGCAACAGCAACAACAAAAGAGAACAGCCACATAGGAGCAGCTCTGCTGTAGCAACAACACCCCACCAGCAACCACACACTCCTCTTCTTCTTGATCTTCTCTTCTCCTTCATCCTAGGACCCTCTTGAGGTATAATCTCGCAACCCAACTCCTATCTTGCTAAGTTATAGTTGTTTAGCTGAAAATTTAGTGTTATTAAGTAGATTAGTGCTAGTTTAGGAGAATTTGAGTGAGATTTGGGCAAGTGTTGGTTGTAATGGTTAGTATAGCCTAATTAGGTGCCGTTGAGACCAGTTTACCTTAGATCTAACCCAGATTCCAGTAAAACACCTTAAAGTTTAAATCGGTGTAGTTTAGAGATTTGGTCGACTTTGTGGCCATTCTGGAAACTGCTATCAACCCGGACCTCCTAAAATAAAATTGACTTTGCAGTGAGATGTGCAGGCTGGTAAAAGCCAACACCCAGAACCCTAGCCCCCACCTCAAATCCCCAGCCGCAGATTAATTCCCTCTGGGCGCAAAGCAGTAGGGAACCCCCCCCCATTTTTGGTGCACGGCTCTTTTACCTCTAAACTTGACCCTGGGTATGTCTGGTTCCGTCTGGTTCCAAACAGGGTAGAATCTAGGTTGATTTTCTTGAGTTGGCGCATGATTTACGACTTGTTTTCGTATGGATTTTGGTATTCGATGATTCGTTTCTGTCGGGTGGCGTTTGAACGCCAACGGCAGGGGGTTATTGGCTGTGTTTGCACGCGAGGCTACAGGTTTTTACCTATGGGCGTAGCGTGCCCCATTTTGGTTTCCGACATGGTTTTCATGTATTTTAGCGTGTGATATCCTTGTAGGTACCCCACGTGGTGTCGAAGCGTTGGAGATGCAAATGGCGACATCGGCACCGGCACACATAAGAAAGGTGAATAGATTTATATCTACGGGGAGAAGTCGGGTGGATGGCGTATAGCACCCCCGCAGTCCGATGTCTAGCATACCATATATACTATACTTATATATATGATAGCTTATGTGTGACATGGTTGTCTAGGATGTGTTAGGTGTACTATCCATAGGTTAGGGTTAGAAGTAACTAGTATAATTCTTAGTCGTGAACCCTAGAATGGGTTTACACCCACACGCACACACGTGCATATTTGCTATGTTCATACTGTGATGAAGAGGACATTAGAGATGAGTCGATGAGATTGGGCATAGTGCCGTGATATCGGTGTGACTCGTATTTGGGATACGATAAGTGATTTTAGCGGGCCGTTGGGCGTGTCTTTCGCACACGCATTCATACTTATATTGATGCTATCGATTCGTACTAGACTTAGATCAGTACCCCAGATTATATGATATGATGATATGGATACCAGATAATTGATGTGATGATTGTGATATTGACCCGCACCCAGCTATTGGAATGCCGTATGACGATTTACCGTACGAGCTTTATATTGATGATTGATCCGCACTCATGACTTGAGGATGTCAGATGATATACGGTATCGTATGCGATACTATTGAGGCGGGATCAACGACTACTATTTTTATATTTATATATATCGACTCAGATTTAGGTGGTTTCCATACCCCTCCCGATTGACTTGATAGTTAGATCAGTAGTTAGTATAGTAGATGTCAGACTAGACCCGAGTCATACCTATTTCAAAACTAACGAATCGGGAGTATTTTAAAGACAGGCAAAAAGGGATTCTACGGATAATTTCAAAAGACGCATCTTTTCTTAAAAACACCGTAGCCCTTATTTTACTAAAAACCCCGATTCGACTTATTTCAAAAAGGCAAAACTGCATGACACTTACATATTGATGTAGATTCTGCACTATTGCGTTGATTATTTGATTCCGCATATTCATATTATTTGCATCGCATTACTTGTGTTTATTGAGATATTACCATCATGCTGTTAGGACACTAACACCATTATTGATGATGCCTATGTTCCACGTACACTATTTGCCGGCTCACACACTTCATCATCGATAATTGCTATGCCACTATACTGTAGTACTGTTGCATTCATGATATGATTCTTGCATGGCATGTTGTAAACTTATACCTGTACACATACATAGATGATTCTGGCTTGATTAGAGATTTAGGAACCGCAAGATATTCTTTAAAACTGATTCATTTTAAAAGAGCGGTTTCCCTCGACATGTGTACATTACTATTCCATGTTGCATGACTTACAGATATGCTTACCTTTCTTTACATGTCGCATACATCATGTTTTGATTATACGCATTGAGATATGTTGTTTCCATGATATTTCTGGATTTGGGGACCGTGGATATTTCAAAAGAAAATATGTAATTGTTTTAAAAACCCGGTTACTCTTGATATGATATTTCAGTGCGTCCACCATGAGTTTTCTCGGTTCCAGAGAGCTTGTGTGGGTATACCCGATTCGAGGAGCGGTAGGCACCGATTGTGGGTACATGGTGGACCCGATGAGGTACCCCGGGGCAAGAAGACTCGTATATGCTAGACGGTGAGCCCGGCATGGGAGTACTACCTACCGGTGATAGTATTTGGGACCCGTCGGTTATCCGGAGGATACCGACTGGAGTCATGAGATGGATATGAGGGCCGACCAGGGTGTGCGGCGCCTGAGATACATGAGGATTTACGTGTCGATGCTAGGCACATGTGTTCATGATGTTTTCGAGAGTCGATGCTAGGCACTCAGGTTCCATGATTTGATTATATCCCCATATTTCCATGCATATGCTTTATGATATTTACATGCATGATGCTTATTGTCATTTGGTGACACGTGGACGGGATCCACCTATTTACTGACATTGATTACCTAGTTGGAAGATATCCATATACTACTAGACTTCATGTTATAGCTGACATTGATTCATATTGATTACATCGATCACACCTCATTTGTATATATAACAGTGGATGAGGACGCTGTTATATATACCCTTACACCAATATTAGTGGAATGGGACGCTAATATATGTGTATTGATATCAATTTAGATAATTCATCATATTACTTCAAGCAGACATACCTCATATTTATGACATGTTATTACCTGAGGCACTGGCACGAGTACTTAACACTACATACATGTATAGATGTTACATTGCCACCTTAGCATGCTTCTGACTTATTCATTTAAGGTTTATATATGTTGATCGTATGACCTAGGATTGCGTCATACATGCGATTTTCTATTCGTAGATGTTTTTCTATTCACAAGTTGGCAACTCACCCCCGTTGAGCCCCGGTTCTTGCAGGTTCTGCCGTACAGGTTTCATTACGGCTTGCGGCACTGCTTTTTTCGGGTGACTTGCTAGTAGGTGGTTTTATTTGTATCTTACAAATCATTATACATTGTATATTATATTTCAGTTGTATCTAGAAGTTCCATCAACCAAACATGTATATATTTGAGATAGAGACCAGCATTGTTTATTCTTTCGACCTTAGAGTCGCGCGTTATATTTCTATGGATTTCATGCTGTTGAGTTTCCTTTTCTGTTGTGATCCTCGCCTTTAGGCGTTGTATTTTATATTGCTAGTTGGTTGATTTATAGTGGTTTTCCTACACTCTACTACTTTTCTTGGTTTGGATTTCTGGGCTCGGCTTACTTAGAGTACGTAAGCCTCGAGACGTTCGTAGTCTAGGTGTCGGTCATGTTCCGTATTTTCGGGTCGTGACATACCTATACTGTTAAATTAGAGTTTTTATGTTGTTTTGCTCGTTGGTTGTAGCGTAGAACGCTTTCTATATCGATTAGTGCGATATCGTGTTTTTAGTGTCTTTTTAGAGACTTTGTACCTGCTGTGATCTGGAGAATTTAGTGTTTGACCAAACAAAATTTTAGAGATGTACTAGTGAACCTGAGACACCACCTGAGACATGGGGACCACCCCACCGGCCGGGGCCGGCGACCTCTAAAGCGAGTTCCGGCGATGCCGGCGAAGTAGGGAGCTGCTGGGGTTGGTCTTCTGTGGGTAGTTTTCTGCTGTTGGCTAGGGGTGTTTGGTACTGTTTACTTTTTTAGTAAATTCAGTATGCAAAATATGGGATCGATTACCTATAATATAGTGTTTTGAGTCCGCGTGATACGTTTTGCGACACGAGCCGTGAGCTTGTGCTGCTGCTGTACTCAGTTAGGTTTTGTGGTATCGTGACGCACGTTAGCCACTAGACATACACTCGCGAGTTAGTTTAGTGTGTTGGTGCGTTTTTGAATACGTAGTTTTGCGTTATATTGATCGATTCTGAGATGTTCGCATTATTTCTTGTGTTTGTGATATTATAGAGTCGCAAGAGGGGACTTCGGACGCTGCGAACAAGGGGAAGCAGGTGGTCGGATTTTCATAGCTGGAGACCATTATTGAGTAGATTTAACATCTACGGGGAAATGACACGTATGACGTTATGCCTCGGGGCGAATATGATATGTTAGCTGCATAGTATTCGCATATTAGTTACTTTCATATGAATCTCATTGCACAGCATTATCTGTTATGTTGGAAAGTTATTTCTTATTACTGTTTCCTTTTATATTCTTCGCTTCGGCGTTGTATATATATCTTGTGATGGTTGTCTTCGCCGTTGGGCATGATTTTGCTCCCATTTGGGATGCTTTATATATATATGTGTTGTACCCGTTTTCGGGGCTAGTTTTTACAAAGGAGGTGCTGCCGAAATTTTCAAGAAGGAAAACAAGAGTTATAGATTTTACTTGAAATTTTCAAAATGTTAAAACTGTGTTTTTCTCCGTTGATCCAGATTTGGGTGGTTTAGATTTCTGGGTTTCGGCTTACTTGAGTTGCGTACGTCTGTTGACGTTACGTAGTTTAAGTGCCGGTTACGGGCCAAACTTGGGTCATGACAAAGTTGGTATCAGAGCGTTAGGTTTTATCTTTCGGAGTATAGGATGACCTTGGTATGATGGAGTAGGTAGCTTAAGCAGAGTGACGTAGCGTGTGTATGTTCCACGGCATACTTACGACACGGTTCTTCGCCTAAGTGACCTTAGAACTTATTGATTGATATTCTTCCATGATGATATACATCTTTGTGATTCGATTTCTGTTTCCTTATCGAATCTTGTTTCAATTTCCAGCCCATATGCCGCCGAAGACTACGAGGGCACAGAGAGCGGCCGCGAGGGCCGAGGTCAGAGTTGACTCGTCTGATGCGAGGACTGACCAGGGCGGTACGCCTATTGTACTGGTGCACATTGCTATGATTGGAGCTGGTATTTAGGATCTGCGCCAGATAGTGGGGACTTTGGTAGAGACCATCCGAGCGTAGGGGCAGGCAGTTGTTCCACCCGTTGCGGGGACCACGATGGTACCTAGTGTTCCGGCTGTCGCAGTTGCAGCTCCGGAGGTTATTGCGTGTCGTTGACAGATTTTATGAAGCTTAAGCCTCCGGTGTTTACTGGCACAGATGTTACTGAAGATCCGCAGTCGTTCATCCACCGGATGGCCAGGATTTGTCGTTCACTCCGATGCTCCGATGAAAGATGGATGGAGTTTGCCAGTTTTCGTCAGGAGGGTCTGGCCCAGAAGTTGTGTGAGTCCTTGGAGAGGGGCAGAGCCGCTGGTCTTGCTCCTATGACCTGTGCTGAGTTTGTGACGGTGTTTCTCACTCGTTTTCTTCCACCGAGCGTCAGGGATGCGCGAGCGCGCAAATTTGAGTCGTTACGTCATACTCCGGGGATGACTGTGTCTGAGTATGATGTGCTGTTTACCGAGCTGTCAGTGTATGCTCCGTACCTGGTGGCGAATGAGGAGATGAGGGTGAAGAGGTTTGTTCGAGGCCTACTTACCCAGTTGTTCCTAGCCATCAACACTCAGCATTGCGACACGTATGCGACAGTGTAATACCCTAGGATGTGTTTAGTGGCTAATTATATTTAAATAAAGGGTTTTTACCAAAAAGTTTACCAAATTGAGTTTCAAATATTTTTCCAAATTTAATAAATATTTTTCTAGAATTTTCCTAGGCTTGCACACACATGTGCATGTAAACTAGGGTTTTAAAATGAGGTAATACCATGATTAGCAACCATGGTGGGTTTAATCATGGGATTAAGTCTTTTGTGTTTTAATAAAGTTATTAGTTAGTGGATGGTTGCTTTAATTTGAATTTTCTTTTGGAGTGTTGACTTGGTGAGAATGAGAGAGAGAGAATGCATCATGGCAAAAGCCATGCTTGCATTTAATGATGAGAGTGAAAGGAGGGGTTGACATTGGGAGTTATCATTTCCTCTCACTCTTGTGCTCATTTCACTCAACCTCACTCTCACACTCACACACCCACACCCTCCACAGCAGCAGCAGCAGAAGCAAGCAGCACAGCAGCAGCAAGCAGCAGTGAGCAGCAGCAGCAGTGAGAGCAGCAGTAGCAAGCACCAGCTGCAGCTCCTTCCCTCCACTCCTTCTTCCTCCAGCTCCCTAGGGTCGAGTGTGGGGTATACTTCTTGAACTTACCCCCTAGTTTGCTTAATTAGTGTAGCTTATCTTCGATTAGTGATTATTGGTGCGTTTTAGTGCGATATGTGGTGATTAGTGGGAACCTTGACCAAGTGATGTATGAACTGGTTCTGGTAAGTTGATGGAGTGTTGTTAGAGCCATGTTAATCTAGCTTAGCCCCCAATTGCACTAAAATACCACCAGATCCCAATTTGATGCAAATTCATCGTTTTTAAGCAAATTTTGACTTTCTGTAAACTGCTATCGACCCAGTGAGTTCAGAATAATTTTGAGATGACTGCAGTATAGTGGTGAGGTTCTGATCCTATGTGTAGAAGACGACCCCCAAATTCCATACTGAGGCCGCCGGAAAATTAGTTCTGGCCGCAAATTGCGGCCAAATGGGGAGAGAATGGGTTTAGGTTTGGCCCTATAGGTGTCTGCTCCTACACTTAGACTCATGGCTTGTGTAATTTTATTTGATTCTTGCTGTAGAAAAATCTGGAGCTATATACCTATTTCTCGTATTTTAAACCTTCGTGACACGCGTGATACGTGTGTGGGTTTGGGGTTTCTGCGTATCGCGACGCGTCGGGGTAGTTTCAGGCGCTTAATCACACGTTTTAGCGTATCGCGTACACGGGCACTGTAAGTCGATGTAGTACACCCCAGTACTTGTGGGGAGGCGGAAATTACAAAAACGATCATGTTTAAGGAACGAACATCGACTAACCGCTTAAATCGAAGCTAAACTATAAATAACCGTACACAAAGAGTTTCTTATCAATTGTGTTTAGGGATTATACCTAATGAAACCGGTCCTTCGTCTTTGTGTCCTCCTTTGTTCTCCTCGACCTTCTCTAGGTAGTAGACGATCCACCCGAGAGCAAAACACCAAGCTACACCTCTAACTTGAGGTAACTAATCTACTTTGATTGCTAATCAAAGAAGAAAGGATGATATAGAGTGAAGGTAATGGATGTTTAAGTCTAACTAATCCTTTGATCTCAACACATGAGGATTAAGGATTAGTCTCTTGAAGATGAGAGCTTGAGGAGAGAGAATATGATAATGATAATGAGATGAGAAAGTGAGTGTATCATAATATATTATGAAGCATTCTTATTTTAGAATAATGAAATAATAGAAATGAATAAGCATGCTTCATAAATGAAAAGAGGTGATTCATTAAGCATGTGTCATTATCATTTATGGTGCAATAATGATAATGATGAATCACTCTCATGACTCACAATCTTATCCAAAGTAACCTCCTTAGTCACATCTTCTAGAAGCTTCTCGTACAATTACGAGAACGCCCCTCCAATCCGCAAAAATACGGAAAAACTTTAGACTGTAAAAATCCAATAACCGGATACCAGTAACTGGCTTAAACCAAAGCCGACTGGTAAAAACTGTCCGAAAGTCGTACGCGCGTAAACGCACGTATGCGTCCGAACCCTTTGTCGCAAAACCATGCAACCTCTATATCGTTTCGCCTGGAGTAGGAAACTCTCTGTGTGGGACTCTAGAGACTCGACTACTACGCTGGCAGTGGGTTTAACCACAGACCGCAAGCGGCTCTAGCTGTACGTAACGGTCCCCAGGTAGTTGTCGATAAGAAGGCCGATGAGAAAACCCATCCGAACTCCTACTGAGTCTGATGTGACAATCTCCATACAGTCCGGTCCGTTCGTCCAAGACTATCGCATATCGGGCCTAGGGGGCGGCAAGCGTCATTCCCCTAATAGCGGTATAAGTCGTGTCGGAGGGAAGCCCATTACACCCTGAGAAACTACTGGAACCTACCAGCAAATCTCGCTTGCCCTGTCCAGGGACTTTGCGTAATGGCTCTCTGACACAGCACGATATCTACTCCCAATACCGGGAGGGACGAATCCTGTCTAACCGCCACTGCCTCCAAGTGCTCGGGACTGCACCCAACTGCCACCTGTTTGCACGACTCCTTTGAGCCGTGGTAGGGTAGCAATCTAAGAACAGTGGGACACACTCGAGGCGAAGTAGCAGTGTCAAGTCTGCGGACTACGCTGTACTCATGTCACCTGGGAACTGTTCACTGACGACTGGTATCAAACCAACCAACAGTTCCCTGTGAGTCCTGTCCGGTGTACCCGTAACCTAACGAGCACCTGCATACTATCTCCAGTACGACGTACTGACGGCTGTGGGACAGACCATCTCCCCAACTGGGATGAGAAGCGTACACACTAGTCTACTCCGGAGTATCGATGCTCTGTCTCGATAATCCAACGACCAGGGACCTGAATAAGGATGTGCTTGTAGACTACTCAGCCCCCCACTAGTGTGACTGCCATCACAACGCTGGTAGACAAGCAAGATCCTAAGAGCTCTATCAATACGTACACTCACATATTAAGATAGAAAAACCAAGTAGCATACTACCATGTTTAGCAAGACTGTTATATACATGTGAATATCCCAAGCTTCCATTAAGTAATATACAAACTATTATGATACAGTAATGGCCTTCTAGGGCATAAACACTAACAATCTCCCACTTGCACTAGGGCCATGTACTGGCATATCGTAGACCAATGATCTCGAGTAGCCTCTCGAACTGAATCTGAGGAAGGGCCTTTGTGAATGGATCAGCAATGTTCTCTTCTGAAGCAACTCTCCGAACCTCGATCTCCTGACGATCAATGATCTCCCTGATCAGGTGATACCGCCTCAAGATGTGTCTGGACTTCTGATGGGACCTTGGTTCCTTCGCTAAAGCTATAGCTCCGTTGTTGTCGCAATACAGAGGTATTGGATCAACTATGGTAGGAACAACCTGAAGTTCTGTTAGGAACTTCTTCATCCAGACTGCTTCTTTTGCGGCATCGCAAGCAGCTATATACTCCGCTTCCATCGTCGAGTCAGCAACAGTGTCCTGCTTGGAGCTCTTCCAGCACACCGCCCCTCCATTGAGGGTAAAGACATAACCCGACATGGACTTGGAATCGTCCTTATCACTCTGGAAGCCGGAATCAGCAAAGGCCTCCAACCTGAGGTCTTTTCCGCCGTAAACCAAGAACATCTCCTTAGTCCTCCTCAGGTACTTGAGAATGTTCTTAACTGCTATCCAGTGTTTCTCCCCTGGGTCTGACTGATGCCGGCTTACCACGCTTAGTGCGTAAGCTATATCTGGTCTGGTACACAACATCGCATACATTATAGAGCCTACCGCAGAAGCGTAGGGTATAATAGACATGCGTTCCCTTTCCAAATCAGCCTTGGGAGACATCTCTTTGGAGAGGGTGATTCCGTGACAAGCCGGTAGATTACCGCGCTTAGAATCTTCCATACTGAATCTTTTCAGTACAGTGTCGATATACCTGGACTGCGAAAGTCCCAACATCCTCTTGGATCTATCACGATAGATCCGGATCCCCAGAATGTAAGAGGCATCACCCAGGTCTTTCATGGAGAACCTGTGTGACAAGAATCCTTTGACAGATTGTAGCATAGGAACGTCATTTCCTATCAATAGAATGTCATCCACGTACAAGACGAGGAATACGACACTTCTGGCTACAACTTTACTATATATGCACGGTTCATCTGGATTTTTGATAAAGTCATATTCTTTGACTGTCTCATCAAAATAGATGTTCCAACTCCGCGATGCCTGCTTTAGTCCATAAATGGACTTAAGCAGCTTGCATACTTTCCCGCTGCTCCCACTCTGATTGAAACCCTCTGGCTGATCCATATAGACGCTCTCTTCTAAATTTCCATTCAGAAAAGCCGTCTTTATGTCCATCTGCCAGATTTCATAATCATGGAAGGCAGCAATAGCAAGAAGGACCCGAATGGATTTGAGCATAGCCACTGGAGAAAAAGTTTCGTCATAGTCCAAACCAGGTCTTTGACGAAAACCCTTTGCAACAAGTCTAGCCTTATAGGTTTCCACCTGTCCATCTACACAATTCTTTTTCTTGAAGATCCATTTGCATCCTATGGGTTTTACCCCATCTGGAGCAAAGTCCAAAGTCCATACTTTGTTGGTGTACATGGACTCCATTTCGGTCCGCATTGCATCTAGCCATCGTACCGAGTCGCCCATCTGGATGGCCTGCTGGAAGTCAGTAGGTTCATCATCTTCTATGATGCAATCCTCTCTATCCCCGTCTATGAGAAAACCGTAGTATCTCTCAGGCGGATGAGACGGCCTACTACTCCTGCGGAGGGGTGCGGGAATGTTCTGTTCTTCTTGAACCTCTGGTTCTACCAAACTTTCAGTAGCAGCTTGTGGTTCTGGAATTTCTTCCAGTTCTATTTCGCTCCCACTCTTCTGATTTTCTAAAAATTCAGTTTCTAAGAAGTGGGCATGACGAGAAACAAAAACCTTTTGTTCCTCTGCGTAATAGAAATAATATCCCTTGGAGTTCTTTGGATATCCCACAAGCTTACACTGTACTGAACGTGCCTCGAGCTTGTCCACATGCTGCTTTTTTACAAAAGCTGGACACCCCCATGTCCTAAAATGTTTTAGACAGGGTTTCTTCCCACTCCACATCTGATATGGTGTGGTAGGCACAGTCTTGGTTGGAACCTGGTTCAAAAGATATGCCGCTGATTCTAGCGCATAACCCCAGAAAGATCGCGGTAACTCAGCATTACTCATCATGGATCATACCATATCTAATAGGGTTCGATTCCGTCTCTCCGATACACCGTTGTGCTGTGGAGTGTATGGAGGAGTAAGCTGAGAGAGAATTCCTTTCTCTTTTAGGTAACCTAGGAACTCGGCACTTAAGTATTCTCCACCTCGATCAGATCTCAGTGTCTTAATACTTTTGCCTATTTGGTTTTCCGCTTCACTCTTGTATTCCAAGAATTTCTCAAAGGCCTCTGATTTATGCTTCATTAAGAAAACATATCCATACCTAGAGAAATCATCTGTAAAAGTAATGAAGTAGGAATAACCACCACTAGCATGTGTAGACATTGGACCACATACATCGCTGTGTATGAGTCCTAAGAGCTCGCTCGCTCTTACTCCTTGTCCAGTGAATGGAGTCTTTGTTATCTTTCCTTTGAGACAAGATTGACAAGTGTCATAAGTTTGATATTCGAACGTGTCCAAATATCCTTCTCTATGCAACTTAGTCAACCTTCTCTCATTGATGTGACCCAGTCTACAATGCCATAAGAAAGCTTTATTTAAATCTGGAGACTTTCTTTTTAGTGTGTTCTGGACATTGAAAATTTGGAGTTGGTTTAAAACATATATGCCGTTATTTAATGTACCTGACCCAATCAAACAATGATTAAGGTGGATGTTGACAACATCTCTTACAAAAGTGAAATCATAACCTTTATTTGATAACAAGGAAACTGATATGATATTACACGTTAAGCTTGGTACAAAATAACAGTTATTTAAAACCAAAATGTGTCCACTCGTCAATCCTAGGTGATAGTCCCCGACGGACGCAGCTCCCACGCTAGCTCCGTTAGCAACCTTTAGGGTCATATCACCTTCCTTCAGCACTCTACGGTTTCTCAGTGCCTGCAATGAATTGCAAATATGAGATCCTGATCCGGTATACAATACCCAGGAAGTAGAGTTGATCGACAGACAATTCTCAATTACAAACACACCTGAAGTCGAAGCCACAGCTTGCTTCGGTTCCTGGTTCTTGGCGTTCCACGCCTTGCAATCCTTCTTCCAGTGCCCTTTCCTGTGACAATGGAAGCACTCATCCTGACCAACTATCGGTACTGCTTTCTTTTTCTTTCCCTTCCCTCCCACCTTACTAGCACCTCCTCTAGGTCTGGGTGCGGCCTTCTTCTTCCTTCCTTTGGCCCTAGCCTTAGACCCGGAAGAAGATGTACCGCCAACAAACATAGCGGGTGTTTCCCTTGCCTTCTGCATGGTGCCCTCTGCACTCCTTAACATGTTCAGGAGTTCGGCAAGTTCAACTTCTTTTCCTTGAAGATTGAAGTTGAGGATAAACTGGGCGTAGGTGGGAGGAAGGGACTGGAGAATAAGGTCTGTATAGAGCTCATTATCCAAAGTCGTCCCAAGGTCTGCGAGCTCTTCTATATAGCCGATCATCTTTAGGACATGTTCACCTACTGATGACCCGACAGCCAACCTCGCTCGAAACAAGTTCTTAGAGGTCTCGTATCTTGCTATACGAGATTGCTCTCCATAAAGTTCCTTTGTATGGAGAAATATGCCATCTAGGGACATATCCTCGTGCCTCCTCTGATGTTCATTGTTCATCGAGGCAAGCACGATGCACTTGGCTTTCGCGCAATCTAAATCCCAGGTTTTGCGGATTTCCTTATCCGCATTACTGGATTTGGGACCAGGGACAGCAGGTGCCGTAGCGGTGAGGACGTACCCCAGTTTGTCATAGGTCAAAACCATTTTGACATTCCGCAGCCAATCTTTATAGTTTGGCCCCGTCAGTATATTTTTCTCTAAAAGTAACTTAAGTCCAGTCATTTTCAGGGTCGCTGCAATTAGGAGAGAGAGAAGAAAACTCTTTAGCATGATGCTCTTGCAAGTTTAGAGTGGTTTTTAGTTTATCTAAACTGGATGGCTCACACTGTTTCTCGAATCCTTCCTCAAACCATAAAAGAAGAATTAGCCAGGACTATTCTCACAGTACAATACTTGCTTAACCGTTCAGCCAGGCTGGTGTCGGTACTTCGAGGGAGGTTTTCCAACGCTTTCGCGAAGTTCCTTAATTAAATAACCTCTTTTCTCTGGGGGCGTAACCCCGCTGACACTTTTCTGGACACCTACTAGGTTTATAGCATTGATCGTTAAGTGACGAATATCCTGATAAGTAGCATATACTCATAGTAGGATCGGGATCCAAATATCATCGTCTGACAATGCTGTAGGAATGCTACCAACATTCATCAAACTCAAAATGGTATGCATCTCTTTGCAAATTTCAGTTTCTTTAGAAATTCCCGATATAGATTTTTGCCCCATGCTCTTATGATCTTGACTAAGGGCCAACAAATCATAAGTCATATGTCAAGTTCTGCCCATCATTATCCTATTGATTTGAACCCATCCGTATACTCTTGACTAAGGGCCAACAAAGTAATACGACTGTCCCAAACCAACTCATCTATCTATGCAACAAATGAATACCCCAGCAGCTACCAATCACTATGTCTTGACTAAGGGCCAAACAAACATAGCTTGAATACTACTGACCATTCATAAGAAATGACGGAGGGCTACGACTGGTTTTGGCGAAACCGTGAACGTAGTGAACTTGATATAACCGAAGGAACCTGATAGCTTTTAAAAGGAGTGGTTAAATCTCCGCATTTAAAAATATCTGTTTTAAAAATAGCCGAGTGGTTTCTTTTAAATCGTTCCAACGATTTAAACTTGGTTTATTTTCTTTGCATTATAGATAATGCGTCCTATCATTAACCTATCATTGCAGAAAACAACGAAAATACAACGTCCTCTTATGCCATCCGCATTCGCCACGGGGTCCCGTCATCACTCGTTAGGTTACTTAACTAACGACAGAGCGGGGGCTGGGCTAGCGCGGGTGTAAAACATAAGTGACGTCTAAATAGCTACAATACATATAGATATTTTACATTCGTCTGACGCAATGATATTCATTCCAGAACACAGATAAACAATATTGGATTTGCAAGCAATCTGTATTTCTTTTGAGCCTGCAAGAAAAGACAGATTACACAGTTGTGATGAATAGCCGTTACCCCACCCTCGACCCCTACGGGTACAGCAAACTACCCGCCCGGCAGTTTGTGTACCCCACCTTGGGTCAGTCCTAGGAGCAAAAACAGTAAAATGAAATAATACAACGGTGGCTACAACCGCAACCTGGATGTGCCCCGCAAAATAATATTACAACAAATTACATTTACAACAAATGAATTAAACAATAACCCATTGCTAAACCCCGGCTAAACACCACAACAGTCCAATACAGTTTATATGCACAAACAGATATAACCATTACAGAAATGTGCAATCCCCTGCCAACCGACTTACTAGCAGTTAGGGGAGGTTTACGAACACATTAAACAATCACAGATATAATCCAATATGCAAATACTATACAATTTCGATCGATTAAACATCTTTAATATTGCTCCAAAATCTGCTCTGTATACTGGAAACCTGAGCAAAATTAAAATATTCCAGAAAACCCCTAATTACATAGAGAAGCAACAGAAGAAAATTGGGTCCCTGACTCGCCAACTCGGCGGCGGAAGCGCGGCGACTCAGTAGGCTGAGGCCGCGGTTCCGCGGCGAGTTAGGCGATTCAGGGGCCTATTTTTCTTGGGTGTTCTACTGGTGTCTTTTCAAGCTCTCTGAACGCACCTGAAAAATTTTTGGACATCGTTTTAACTTCGACAGAAACTTGACAGAATTAGGGTTTTTCGGCTTCGTTTTTCCGTTCGAAATTCGTACAAATTTGCAATTAAGTTATTTATTGTTTAGCGAGGCTCTGATACCACTGTAAGTCGATGTAGTACACCCCAGTACTTGTGGGGAGGCGGAAATTACAAAAACGATCATGTTTAAGGAATGAACATTGACTAACCGCTTAAATCGAAGCTAAACTATAAATAACCGTACACAAAGAGTTTCTTATCAATTGGGTTTAGGGATTATACCTAATGAAACCGGTTCTTCGTCTTTGTGTCTCCTCTGTTCTCCTCGACCTTCTCTAGGTAGTAGACGATCCACCCGAGAGCAAAACACCAAGCTACACCTCTAACTTGAGGTAACTAATCTACTTTGATTGCTAATCAAAGAAGAAAGGATGATATAGAGTGAAGGTAATGGATGTTTAAGTCTAACTAATCCTTTGATCTCAACACATGAGGATTAAGGATTAGTCTCTTGAAGATGAGAGCTTGAGAAAAGAGAATATGATAATGATAATGAGATGAGAAAGTGAGTGTATCATAATATATTATGAAGCATTCTTATTTTAGAATAATGAAATAATAGAAATGAATAAGCATGCTTCATAAATGAAAAGAGGTGCTTCATTAAGCATGTGTCATTATCATTTATGGTGCAATAATGATAATGATGAATCATTCTCATGACTCACAATCTTATCCAAAGTAACCTCCTTAGTCACATCTTCTAGAAGCTTCTCGTACAATTACGAGAACGCCCCTCCAATCCGCAAAAATACGGAAAAACTTTAGACTGTAAAAATCCAATAACCGGATACCAGTAACTGGCTTAAACCAAAGCCGACTGGTAAAAACTGTCCGAAAGTCGTACGCGCGTAAACGCACGTATGCGTCCGAACCCTTTGTCGCAAAACCATGCAACCTCTATATCGTTTCGCCTGGAGTAGGAAACTCTCTGTGTGGGACTCTAGAGACTCGACTACTACGCTGGCAGTGGGTTTAACCACAGACCGCAAGCGGCACTAGCTGTACGTAACGGTCCCTAGGTAGTTGTCGATAAGAAGGCCGATGAGAAAACCCATCTGAACTCCTACTGAGTCTGATGTGACAATCTCCATACAGTCCGGTCCGTTCGTCCAAGACTATCGCATATCGGGCCTAGGGGGCGGCAAGCGTCAGTCCCCTAATAGCGGTATAAGTCGTGTCGGAGGGAAGCCCATTACACCCTGAGAAACTACTGGAACCTACCAGCAAATCTCGCTTGCCCTGGCCAGGGACTTTGCGTAATGGCTCTCTGACACAGCACGATATCTACTCCCAATACCGGGAGGGACGAATCCTGTCTAACCGCCACTGCCTCCAAGTGCTCGGGACTGCACCCAACTGCCACCTGTTTGCACGACTCCTTTGAGCCGTGGTAGGGTAGCAATCTAAGAACAGTGGGACACACTCGAGGCGAAGTAGCAGTGTCAAGTCTGCGGACTACGCTGTACTCATGTCACCTGGGAACTGTTCACTGACGACTGGTATCAAACCAACCAACAGTTCCCTGTGAGTCCTGTCCGGTGTACCCGTAACCTAACGAGCACCTGCATACTATCTCCAGTACGACGTACTGACGGCTGTGGGACAGACCATCTCCCCAACTGGGATGAGAAGCGTACACACTAGTCTACTCCGGAGTATCGATGCTTTGTCTCGATAATCCAACGACCAGGGACCTGAATAAGGATGTGCTTGTAGACTACCCAGCCCCCACTAGTGTGACTGCCATCATAACGCTGGTAGACAAGCAAGATCCTAAGAGCTCTATCAATACGTACACTCACATATTAAGATAGAAAAACCAAGTAGCAAACTACCATGTTTAGCAAGACTGTTATATACATGTGAATATCCCAAGCTTCCATTAAGTAATATACAAACTAGTATGATACAGTAATGGCCTTCTAGGGCATAAACACTAACAGGCACTTGGGTTGCGACACGGGTTTCTAGTTGACCTTAAATGTCGTGTTTGTATGGTTTTGAACTTATGCGTGATATTCTGTGGAATTCTAGATTCGCAGGCGAGTGCGACGGACGTCGCGAAGAAGGGAAAACAAGTCATCGGCTATACCCAGCGAGAGACTATGGTGAGTAGATTTAACATCTACGGGGATATCGCCCGCATGGCGTTCTACGTCAGGGCTGATAGGATCTTGTAGCTACATTTCCATACATTGACTGTTCATGGCTACTATTTAGTGCATACCACATTCCCTGATATATGTATATAAACTAAAATTGATAGAACACCGCACCATTACTAACGGTTCATGTTGCACGAGCACTATCCTGCATGCTACACACACACCGTTAGTAATTGCCATGACACTCACACTGTAGAATTTCCATGATATTCATACTTGATGCATATACCACATCGGATCATTATGTTGTAGCTCATCTTTATGTGACTTGACATGATATACATACTTGATGCACATATCACATCACATTGACTTGCATATTGGTTTAGATTACATGTGATTTCTGTAATGGGAACCGTGGCTATTTCAAATATATAATCATTTAAAAACCCAGTTCCCTTGATATGATATTTCGGTGCGCCCACCCTATGTTTTCTCGGTGCTAGAGCGATATATATATATATATATATATATATATATATATATATATATATATATATGAGATAGAGAGGGCTGACCCGGACTGACGGATGCCCGATATATGTGAGAGAAAGGGCTGACCCGGACTGACGGATGCCCGATAGATATATGAGAGAGAGGGCTGACCCGGACTGACGGATGCCCGATAGATATATGAGAGAGGGGGCTGACCCGGACTGACGGATGCCCGATATAGGAAGATTTGCGTGTCGATGCTAGACACGAGTATTTATGATATTTGGGTGCCGATGTTGGGCACTCGTGATTCTCAGTGATATACATGATTTGAGTGCCGGCGTCTGGGTTGTTGGGATTTGGGGTGCATTGATGGACACCGACTACATATTCCACGTTGACATTCCGTGTAGATGTTATACTTCCCATGCTCAGCATTCATTATTGTATCACATCCTGTAGTTATATTACCTGATAGAGCACTTGCATGATTATTGCACATACTGCTTATCACGCATTGGTATCATCTGTTGGCATATTTTAGAGTATTGCAGTACGTGCATGCTCGCGATTACCTTTATATGTTATCTCTATTCTCGAGTTGGCAACTCACCCGCGTTGTGCCACAGTATTTGCAGGTTGTCACTCGGAGTAGTCGCGGCAGGCTGCCTTTTGCATCTTTTGGCTACAGATACCACTACAATTGGTGCGATAGCTGTTTTGCTTTTAGGTGGGTTGTGGTATCTGATTACTTTTATTTTACCCCTTTTGCATCTATTATTCTCCATCTACCATATATGTAATGGATTTAGTGACAGTGTGAGGACGATGATGTATATTTCTGTAACATTTCAAAATAATAAAATATTATTTTTCGGAATTTTTATAATTTAATATTATTTTATTGAATATTTTAATATTCTGGCATAATTAAATACAAATAAATGGAGAAAAATTATGGAAAATCATGGAAAATTCTAAGTTGGGGTATTTATTGGAATTATGCCATTTTTAAGTGTTTGTGATCAATTATATGCTAATTTAGCGCTAATCGCGATTAAAAATCGATAATCGGATTTTTAGCAATTTTGTGCAAAGTATGCACATATCTTTTTCTACACTTGTGTTGCATTTTTCTTGCATTGGTTTTACTTTGGGGTTACTATTCTTGTGAGAAAGGAATTTGAAGAGAAAGGAAAATGGAAAAGGAATAAAATATGAGGTTTGGTGAGAGAGAGAGGTATGGTCTTCTTTTGACCCAAAGACTTAGCCATTTCCTTTGATTCCAACACTCATTTCCCTCATCTCTCCCTCTCCATTCTCAGCTGAGGTGCTGCCCTCTTCCTCCTCCCCTCTTCAACTCCCCAAATCATCATAAAAACAACACCAAAACCCTACCCCCATTTCATTAATTGTGTGCACAAGTTCAAGATCAACACATCGGACCAAGAAAGCAAGGATTTTGGCCACTTGGGGCAACTCAAGAAAATTCTTGAGTTGCCAAATGAGATAATTTCTGGATCATTAGATTAGTTTTTGTATTACTTGTAACCCTATGTTAAAATTGAATCGATATCGGGTGGTGCGGTAGACTTGAAGGAAACCTAGTTAGGGTTTGAGGAAATTGTGAGTTGTAGTATGAAATTGAGCTTAGTGGAGGCTGCACAAACACCCTAGTGATGGAATTGAGACCCAAACCTGAGATTTGAAACCCGGAATACGGATTTAGAAAACCGATATCGGAGATATTGTAAAATCTGTGAAGCTTTTAGGAATATGCTATCACCCCGGGACCCCTAAAATAAAATTGAGCTGACAGTGAGTCGTGCAGGCACCTAGGAAGCTACCACCAAGACCCGAGCCCCTAACTCAAAACCCCGGCCGCAGATTTAATCATTCTGGCCGCAATTTGCGGCCAGAGTAGAGGGGAATGGGTTCATTTTTGTTCTATGGCTCATTTTGCACTAAATTAGACCCCTCCTATATGTAGTTTTGGAAAATTGTCACCTGGGGAAAATCTGGGAGCATTTTAGCATGTTTTAGGCGATGTTTTCCGTATTTTAAAATGCACTTTCTTGATATTGGATTTGTATTTGGTTGTCGGGTGTTCGTACATCGACAACGGGGATTGTTTGATTGATTTCCACGTTTAGGCCATAGGTTCCAACCTATGAGCACACTATGCGCTGTATCGGTTTTCTGCCTCGATTTTAATACGTATTACGACTGTTTATTATTCTAGGTACCCTTGCAAGGATTCCGAGGTGAAGGATCATGGCGTCATCGATTTCGGCAAGCGAAGACCAAGTGAGTAGATTATATCTACGGGGAGAAGTCGGGTGGATGGCATATAGCACCCCCGCAGTCCATGGTGATGTATACGAATACGTATACACACATATATTTATTATGTGTTGTTTAGGATTATTGATGGTAATAATGGTATTATTGGTGATAAGGATGTAATTGTTTAGTATAGTGCGAAACCCTAGAGTAGTGGTTGCACCCACACATACACGTACACATATGTTTGCATGCATTCTTTCATTTATCGGTGCGCATATAGAGGTGTGTATATCTACACATGGGTATGGGACTATGTGTTCATATACGGGATTGAGGATGATACTTGAGATTGAGTTGAGTCGATGAGGGTTGATTGAGGCCGTAAGATCGGCGATATGACAGAATTCGTATGGGAGATACGATAGGATACTTTAGCGGGTTTTTGGGCATGTGTTTTACCCCGCCTTCCTACTTGTATAGATGGTATCGATTGCACTAGACTTAGATCTGTACCCTAGATTTTGTGATATGATGGTAGTGATACCTGATATGTGGTAAGATGAAGGTGATATTGACCCGTACCAAACTAATGGGATACCGTACGACGATTTACCGTACGAGCTTTATATTGATGTTAGATCCGCACTCATGACTCGAGGAGGTTATATGATATACTGTATCGTACGTGATACTATTGATGCGAGATCACCGACTATTGTATAATTATATGTATATTGACTCAGATTTAGGTGGTTTCCTTAACCCTGCTGATTGATGATTGAAAGAATTAAAGTTAACCGCAATCAAGACGGTGTCGCTATGCAGCTAGCCGGTTGAGCACGGGTCGGTCCACAGGGAGATGGTTGTATTTTACCTTCTTGTCTTAGACGAGTCAATAAAGAATCTGTATGAGTTTGATTCTAACCTATGTGTTTATTTGCAAGTATAAAGCTGTTAAGAAAAGATACGAGATTATAAGCTAAAGAAATCCGTACTCGAAACCTTTGAGCCGAGTCTTGACCAATTGAAGCTAGAGCAATCGGCAACAACGTGGATTAGGGGATTTAAGCGCGGTATTCGTTGAATACGGCTTATTTACCCTTGTCCTTCCGTTCTTGTCTCTTGCTTTCGCCTCCGGCCAAACCGAACGCAACCTGTCGCGGTTAGGAATCACCGTTACCTTGTCAGGGTAGGGTGCCTAACGGAGCACTTGCGTATGGTTTGGGCGGAGTTCAATGGAAAATAACGGGAAAAGGAAAAGAGAAAAGAAAATCTTTAACTTATAATATCGTATTTCTTCTTAACAATAATAATTACATTCATTCACAAAATGAACAAAAGAGAGCAAAAAGAAAAGAACAAAGAAAAGAAAAGATTACAAGAATATAAGTGCATGGAATTTAAGTGCATGAAATAAATTGCAAGTAATAAAAAGCGAGTAATAAAAAGCGAGTAAAAAGAACAAGGAACTAGGACTCAAGACAAGCATGTGATCAATAGCCAACCCTTAAACTTGCAAGCTCAATCAAGAGGTTGCAAGATCAAGGGAAGGGTAGAGAACGCATGTGAAATGAAGTGCTAGTCCCGTGAGAAAATACGACCCTTGAGATCAATAACTAACCCTTAACCATTCAAGCTCAATGAAGAGGTTGAATGATCAAGAGAAAGAAAGAATCTCAAAGGGAAGAAGAAACAAAAGAGAATGATACAAAACCCTCATCTTCATTAATCTCCCACTCAAAAAGCTCTCACTACAATTTTCATGGAACAAGAATGAAGAAGAAGAAGAAAAAAGAACTAAAACTACAAAAGAAAGATGAACAAAAGAATGACCAAGGTTGGGCTCAGATCTGCTGTATTTATAGGCAGGGAAATGAAACCCTAGAGGCAAATTCTGACACTATATGAAGTCCCCAAAATACCCCCAAAAGACGACAAGGTGAGGACCCCACATGGCCGCGGATCCGCGGCCAAGACCCCCCTTTGGCCGCGGATCCGCGGCCCTTTAGTGGTGTTGGGCTGTGGGCTTTGGTCGGGGTCCCTGGTTTGTTGTCCTCTTCAGTGTGGTATATATATTTTCTGAAAATACTTTCACACTTCTTCCAGAATTTCTGTTGAGGAAAGGTGGACTTTTGTGGATGCTTTTGTCATGATTGCCTCGAGCTCCGCGTAGATTTCTTGGAACTTGTTGTTGCCATTGAGCCTTGTGCATGAAGGTGACATTGATTTGACATTTTGTCTTCCTAAACTGGTATCTGGCAACATACGGATGACGAGCGGAGACCGTGTTTTCTCAGTGGTTGGCAGGAACCCGGATTTTGTCGTGTTTTCCATGAATTTCACCGTTTTAGAACCGAGAACCTGTATCCTGCAAATATGTAACAAACACGGATTAAAAGCACCTACCTATAAACACACGAGCGTAAGAATGGGCGGTATGAAATGCAGTATTCTGGTATGAACAATTGACTTGATAGTTGGGTCTGTAGTTCGCATAGTAGGCGTTAGACTAGACCCGAGTCCTACCTATTTCAAAACTAACGAATCGGGGATATTCTAAAGATAGGCAAAAAAGGATTCTACGGATATTTTCAAAATGTAGCATCTGTTCTTAAAACACCGTAGCGCTTATTTTATCAAAAACCCCGATTTGTCTTATTTCAAAAGGCAAGGCTGCATGATATAGTTATTGAGGTAGATTCTTTACTGTTGCGTTGATTATTTGATTGCGCATATTCATATTATTTGCATCGCATTACTTGTGCTTATTGTTATATTACCATCATGCTGTTAGGACACCAGCACCATTATCGATGACGCGTATGTTCCACGTACACTATTTGCCGGCTCACACACTTCATCATCGATAATTGCCATGCCACTATACTATAGTACTGTTGCATTCCTGATACGATTCTTGCATGGCATATTGCACACTTATACCTGTACACATACTTAGATGATTCTGACTTGATTAGAGATTTGGGGACTGTAAGATATTCGTTAAAACTGATTCATTTTAAAAAGGAGCGGTTTCCCTCGACATGTGCACATTATTATTCCATGTTGCATGATTTACTGATATGCTTACCTTTCTTTACATGTCGCATACATCATGCTTTTGATTATACGCATTGAGATATGTTGATTCCATGATATTTCTGGATTTGGGAACCGTGGGTATTTCAAAAGAGAATTTGTAATTGTTTTAAAAACCCGGTTACCCTTGATATGATATTTCAGTGCGTCCACCATGTGTTTTCTCGGTGCTGAGAGCGACATGTGAAACCCGATTCGAGGAGGCGGATGAGGCCGATTGCGGGTACATGGTGGACCCGGTATGGTACCCCGGGGCGAGAACGGTTTCGCTGTGTAGTAGACGGTGAGCCTGGCAGAGGGACTACTACCTACCGGTGATTGGTTGGACCTGGCGGTTATCCGGAGGATACCGACCAGAGTCGATAGATGGATATGGGCGTACTGCCGGGGCCGAGGGCCAATACGACAGACAGAGCCGTGGGGTGGTCCGGACTGACGGAGTCCGTTATATGAGGATTTACGTGCCGATGCTGGGCATAGTTTTCATGATGTTTTCGAGTGTCAATGCTCCGGTTCCATGATTTGACGTGTCGCGAGGGACACAGATGGTTTATATCCTCATATTTCCATTCATACGCTGATGATATTTACATGCATGAGGGTTATTGTCATTAGGTGACGAGTGGACGGGATCCACGTACATGCAGATTTGATTACATTGATCATACCTCACATATTATGATATGCGATTACCTGAGGCACTGGCATGAGCACTTGGCACTACACTCATGTATAGAGATTACATTGCCAGTTTAGCATGCTTCAGCTTTATTCATATTGAGGTTTATATATATCTGATCGTTTTGACCTAGGATGGGTCATACATTTGATCTCTGCTTGTAGATATTTTCTTTTCACGAGTTGGCAACTCACCCCCGTTGTGCCACAGTTCTTGCAGGTTTTTGCCGTACAGTTTCCATAGCGGCTTTTCTGGCACACTGCTTCCTTACGGGTGACTTGCTTTGGTAGGTGGGTTCTTTGTATCAGAACCGCCATTGTAAATTATTTATTCATTGTATCTAGAAATTCCATCAACCAAAACTTGTATATTGTTTCAGACCTAGAGACAGTGTGTATTATTTCGATCTTAGAGCCGCGCTTGCAGTATTATGGTTTTCTGGTTGTTTTGATTTCCTTTTTGAGTTTTGATCCTCGCCCTTTGGCGTTATATGTTATATTGCTTGCATGGTTGTGACCGTCGATTGACGAAGAGCTAGCTCCCGCTTGGGGATGCCTTTTATCATTTCATATATATATTTCTTGTTTTACCCCGTTCGGGGCCAGTTTTTACAATGGAAACTCTGCCGAAATTTTCAAGAAAAGACTACACATTTTTAAAATGCATATTCGGCTTAGTTATTTAAAAACTTTGATTTTCAAAACATGATTTCTTTACTTCTTAAACCAGTTTTCCTTATTTACTCACTAAAATGGTTTTAGATTTCTGGGCTTTTGGCTTACTTGGATTAGATGGAGTCCTATAAACTTCATATGATTCAAGTGCCAGTCACGGGCTATTTCGGGTCGTGACAAAGTTGGTATCAGAGCGCTAGGTTGACCTTGGTTCGAGTCTAAGTTTGACTATGTGGAGCCTAGGGCGTTTATATATATATATACGGAACTTATGCTTGACCTTACGGAACTTAGACTTAGTCGAGGGGGTATTAGACCCGAACTTTCGTCGTGTAGGATGACCCTTGGTTGAAGGAATAGGTGACTAAAGTAGAGTGACGTACCGTTGGTATGTTCCGCGGCATGCTTACGACACGCCACTCCGCTTAAAAAACCTTAGGATGTACATTTCCTTGCACAATATTATATTCATTCCTATGATCTATCCTCATCGATACTGGTCATGATTTTGCTGCCACGATTGCACGGGCAGAGTGAGCTACGGCTCGAGTTACGTCAGCATGAGCTCGTCATGGACGAGGACTGACCAGGGCGTGATTCCAGAGACATACGATTGCATATAGAGGCTTCGTTTTATTGTGTTTTCGCGCCATGAGCATTTGACAGATCGCTTTTATGAGATTTCTCGGACGTGCCGATCGGTGTCAAAGGATTGAGCCACTGATAGAGGCCAGCCAGGATGTGATGACCAATGAGATATCGCTTGTTCATGATGATTGTGACCTCTTGTGGAGGCGAGTGCTTGGTTTTACACGGGATGATCGGGCCATTGTTAGCGCTGCCAGTTGAGAGAGGGCTGTTAAGGTACAACATACCTCAGAGATTATGGTGTCGCCTACCGTGTAGGCAGATGGACCAGCTGTTGCTGAGATTGATAGGAAGTCGCTTCCGGAACTTACGAGCTGAGATCGCCGGAGCTTCCAGGCAGATATGAGACAGTTGGTAGCTAGTCTACCCCGATTTGAGAGATGAAGGTGATTCGTCCGATTTATGCGCCGGAGCAGGCTCAGTGGAGTTGAAGATTTCCAGTATAGAGAGTCTTACTCAGTTCTAGAGCCAACCGATTTAGAGATGGCCGCCAATGTATCGCCTTTCCTGGAGGATTGAGGCATTGTTCAGCGTACGGATGAATGAGCCAGTTGTTGCTGCAAATGATGAGATATCGCCCAGATGATTGGAGCTACTGCAGCATGGGTATATACATAGAGATATGATGGTGAGTCTCTAGTCACCGAGGATGAATGACTAGGACATATGGTTCGTCGCTTACCCGATGCGAGGTCATCAGATAGATTGATTTCAGCTAGAGGCGACTTCACGCAGATTCGTTGAGAGTCAATTGAGACAATCGAGTGTCCGGAACCCATTTTTCTAAGTTTAAAGTATTCGGAAAGACATGCAAGCGATTCTATAGACCCTCTAGAAGAATGAAACCCTAACTCGACTTAATGACCGTATGAAAGCCTTTGAACCTTAGGGTTTGCGGCAGTTCCGCGGCGCCATTAGTGAGGCTTGGGTTTGCCCTTCTACTGCTGGACCACCGATGCTGTGGTATGTATTCGATACTATTAAACTGTACTCAAGGTGTTGATCTCTTGGGGGATTATGAGGGTCTGACGAGTCAATCGGATGATTCGACATCATTCGGGTATCATGTGATGGGATGCATTGCTTGGGAGACTCCAGATACGAGTATAGCCGTTGGAGCACGGTCCATGCAGCCACGATGAGGCGAGTCCGAATCAGTCGACATTGAAGCAGAGTGAAGAAAAGAGTTCGCAAGAGATTTCGACGAGATGACGTCCTGCTCCGCTGACATCAGAGATGTGATACGCACCCAGAGGTGTGGTATATGGATATATCTTCCAGAAAGAAGCACGATAAGTATGCAGCCGTTCCGGAATAAGAATTAGCTTCAGCAATGGATGATGACTTCCGGGCAATCCGGCAGGAATGAGATTTGAGAGAGAAACCTCGACATGGCCTTTCTGGAAGACGATACGAGAAGACCTAGACCCAGGAGTGGTCATATTGCGCACACCCAGTAGGCCAAAGTTCGGCATCGTCGACAAGGTTAGGATAAAGGACTTCACCCAGATGCGTTGCGAATTGATCAGGGACGAACGAGTATTGAGTATTCCTCCGATAGTTGGGACGCGTTCCCGAGGACCTGTTTGGCCAGACACCTTCTATAGAATGATGAAGCTACAGAGTTCGTGATTTCGAGTCTATGCGAGAGACTTCGGATTGACCGTGGCCGAGAACAGTACAGTACGTAGATAGCATGGCGTGACGTCGAAGTGGATGGAAATACAGACAAGCGGACAAGAGGTTCGTGCGGGACACTGACAACCTGTCATTACTTCCTGTCGAGACTAGAGACCTGATATGCTTACAGAGGCGTTGGGATGCGACCAGTTTCCGAGAAAATGTTGTGCTGAGGACACAGATGTCTATCGAGTGAGAAGAGATTATGCAAGAGAGCCAGCCTCCGTATAGTTCGGCATAGGCAAGATCGGAAGGACCTTGTGCAGGATTCCTTCCAGGACATTGCTGCGATGATGTTTGCACCCAGGATCAGATGTGTGATGTGCATTCAGAGAGCCAGAGGCCGACGCCAGTAACATGCAGCTTTATGAGTGGTCGTGAGGATTGACCGAGAGATGACCAGAGAAGTGCCAGAACGGAATCGTCCCCGTTAGCACACCTGACAGAGCCGATGAGCCGATTGACTGCGAGATTGGTAATCTACAGAGAAGATAAGGACCCAGAATCAGAGGACGCCAGACCGTGAGCAAGAGGCAAGTAGCTATCTTGCGCTTCTAGCATTGGATGCACCGACTCCTTCTCGACCTCGAAGGAGGAACTACCGACGACGGTATTTATGATTTGTGATTCGATTATCACGTATCCGTCATTTTGGATTTCGGTATTTTGGGCGTTCTGTTTGCATGATTTAGTTTTGATGACTGAGTTTCATGATATTTGTTTCATGCACCCACTGGATATTTATATTTTGCGCATAGTTATTACATTTGAGGTATTGATTGTGATTTCATGCCTATTTTATGCCGGTGAATTGATTTACGCTTCCAGCGTAGTTTTCATGTACTTTTAGTGTTTTGATTTGATTTGTACACGCTGATGCACACGGTTGTGAGACTTTTCATCGCGGTACACTTGATCTTGATTGAGCCGCATTTTATATCGTCGATTTTGACCCCGATATTGATGATTGATTCTTGCACTCCGTGTTTTCGACTGGACTTACTCATGTTCGACGTTTGCTATTGGATTTCGCGATTCCGTGCATGTCGAGTGCACAGGGTTTAGATTTTCATTCGTGCACGATGGATGCACCGATTTGGATTTTCGCGCATGTTAGGCGCATGTTTTGAGATACGATTTTGGTGCACACCCGATGCATTAAATCGAGATTCTTCGTGCATGTCAGATGCACCGGATTTTTGACTGTTAGGCACACACGTTGCCTATGACAGATGCTTCGTGCACACCCGTTGCACCTAGATGTTGTTTTGTGCACCTGTATGGCACATATATGGATTTTGATTTCCATGCGCACCAGACGCACAGGGTGGAGTTATGTGCATTTTGGGATTTATTCCTTTTGGAGCAGTACATTTTTATGATAATTGATATTCGTTTCGTACCGAGCAGGACTAGTCAGAGGACAGTACCTGGATATATTTTGCATGCATTGATAGTTATCAAAGGGATTTCCAAGGGCGAGATATAGTCTCAGTTTATATATACCTACGTGTCCGATATGACATGAAACGTTTTAAAAACAAGGAAACCCTTCTAAATTGTTTTCAAAACGGTGGAACGTACATAGAAAACAAAGGATATATACATATATGGTTATTTTCTTATGAAAAACGTCCGCCACTGTGCAGTGTTATGCCCATCGCACAGCGACTTAAAAAGATTTGGCATGCATTTACATCAGTTATTCACATGTCTAGTTCTGATTTATATCCTACTGGTTTTGTATTGGATTTGACATTTGTGTCTTTACCATGACTCCGATGATTGCGGGATGCTTGACGGAGTTTTGGTTTTGAGTTATATTCTCAGTACTCATGCGCATGCACTGCGCTATGATGTTTTATGTATTGATGATTTCGGAGCCCCGACGACTTGGATTTGTATCGAAATGTTTTAGTATTTGGAGGTTTAAGTTTAAATTCGGGGACCGAATTTCCTTAAGGGGGGTAGATTATAACATTTCAAAATAATAAAATATTATTTTTGGGAATTTTTATATTTTAATATTATTTTATTGAATATTTTAATATTCTGGCATAATTAAATACAAATAAATGGAGAAAAATTATGGAAAATCATGGAAAATTCTAAGTTGGGGTATTTATTGGAATTATGCCATTTTTAAGTGTTTGTGATCAATTATATGCTAATTTAGCGCTAATCGCGATTAAAAATCGCTAATCGGATTTTTAGCAATTTTGTGCAAAGCATGCACATATCTTTTTCTACACTTGTGTTGCATTTTTCTTGCATTGGTTTTACTTTGGGGTTACTATTCTTGTGAGAAAGGAATTTGAAGAGAAAGGAAAATGGAAAAGGAATAAAATATGAGGTTTGGTGAGAGAGAGAGGTATTGTCTTCTTTTGACCCAAAGACTTAGCCATTTCCTTTGATTCCAACACTCATTTCCCTCATCTCTCCCTCTCCATTCTCAGCAGAGGTGCTGCCCTCTTCCTCCTCCCCTCTTCAACTCCCCAAATCATCACAAAAACAACACCAAAACCCTACCCCCATTTCATTAATTGTGTGCACAAGTTCAAGATCAACACATCGGACCAAGAAAGCAAGGATTTTGGCCACTTGGGGCAACTCAAGAAAATTCTTGAGTTGCCAAATGAGGTAATTTCTGGATCATTAGATTAGTTTTTGTATTACTTGTAACCCTATGTTAAAATTGAATCGATATCGGGTGGTGCGGTACACTTGAAGGAAACCTAGTTAGGGTTTGAGGAAATTGTGAGTTGTAGTATGAAATTGAGCTTAGTGGAGGCTGCACAAACACCCTAGTGATGGAATTGAGACCCAAACCTGAGATTTGAAACCCGGAATACGGATTTAGAAAACCGATATCGGAGATATTGTGAAATCTGTGAAGCTTTTAGGAATCTGCTATCACCCCGGGACCCCTAAAATAAAATTGAGCTGACAGTGAGTCGTGCAGGCACCTAGGAAGCTACCACCAAGACCCGAGCCCCTAACTCAAAACCCCGGCCGCAGATTTAATCATTCTGTCCGCAATTTGCGGCCAGAGTAGAGGGGAATGGGTTCATTTTTGTTCTATGGCTCATTTTGCACTAAATTAGACCCCTCCTATATGTAGTTTTGGAAAATTGTCACCTGGGGAAAATCTGGGAGCATTTTAGCATGTTTTAGGCGATGTTTTCCGTATTTTAAAATGCACTTTCTTGATATTGGATTTGTATTTGGTTGTCGGGTGTTCGTACATCGACAACGGGGATTGTTTGATTGATTTGCACGTTTAGGCCATAGGTTCCAACCTATGAGCACACTATGCGCTGTATCGGTTTTCTGCCTCGATTTTAATACGTATTGCGACTGTTTATTATTCTAGGTACCCTCGCAAGGATTCCGAGGCGAAGGATCATGGCGTCATCGATTTCGGCAAGCGAAGACCAAGTGAGTAGATTATATCTACGGGAAGAAGTCGGGTGGATGGCATATAGCACCCCCGCAGTCCGTGGTGATGTATACGAATACGTATACACACATATATTTATTATGTGTTGTTTAGGATTATTGATGGTAATAATGGTATTATTGGTGATAAGGATGTAATTGTTTAGTATAGTGCGAAACCCTAGAGTAGTGGTTGCACCCACACATACACGTACACATATGTTTGCATGCATTCTTTCATTTATCGGTGCGCATATAGAGGTGTGTATATCTACACATGGGTATGGGACTATGTGTTCATATACGGGATTGAGGATGATACTTGAGATTGAGTTGAGTCGATGAGGGTTGATTGAGGCCATAAGATCGGCGATATGACAGAATTCGTATGGGAGATACGACAGGATACTTTAGCGGGTTTTTGGGCATGTGTTTTACCCCGCCTTCCTACTTGTATAGATGGTATCGATTGCACTAGACTTAGATCTGTACCCTAGATTTTGTGATATGATGGTAGTGATACCTGATATGTGGTGAGATGAAGGTGATATTGACCCGTACCCAACTAATGGGATTCGTACGACGATTTACCGTACGAGCTTTTTATTGATGTTAGATCCGCACTCATGACTCGAGGAGGTTATATGATATACTGTATCGTACGTGATACTATTGATGCGAGATCACCGACTATTGTATAATTATATGTATATTGACTCAGATTTTGGTGGTTTCCTTAACCCTGCTGATTGACTTGATAGTTGGGTCTGTAGTTCGCATAGTAGGCGTTAGACTAGACCCGAGTCCTACCTATTTCAAAACTAAGGAATCGGGGATATTTTAAAGATAGGCAAAAAGGGATTCTACGGATATTTTCAAAATGTAGCATCTGTTCTTAAAACACCGTAGCCCTTATTTTATCAAAAACCCCGATTCGTCTTATTTCAAAAGGCAAGGCTGCATGATATAGTTATTGAGGTAGATTCTTTGCTGTTGCGTTGATTACTTGTGCTTATTGTTATATTACCATCATGCTGTTAGGACACCAGCACCATTATCGATGATGTGTATGTTCCACGTACACTATTTGCCGGCTCATACACTTCATCATCGATAATTGCCATGCCACTACACTGTAGTACTGTTGCATTCCTGATACGATTCTTGCATGGCATATTGTACACTTATACCTGTACACATACTTAGATGATTCTGACTTGATTAGAGATTTGGGGACCGTAAGATATTCGTTAAAACTGATTCATTTTAAAAAGGAGCGGTTTCCCTCGACATGTGCACATTACTATTCCATGTTGCATGATTTACTGATATGCTTACCTTTCTTTACATGTCGCATACATCATGCTTTTGATTATACGCATTGAGATATGTTGATTCCATGATATTTCTGGATTTGGGAACCGTGGGTATTTCAAAAGAGAATATGTAATTGTTTTAAAAACCCGGTTACCCTTGATATGATATTTCAGTGCGTCCACCATTTGTTTTCTCGGTGCTGAGAGCGACATGTGAAACCCGATTCGAGGAGGCGGATGAGGCCGATTGCGGGTATATGGTGGACCCGGTATGGTACCCCGGGGCGAGAACGGTTTCGCTGTGTAGTAGACGGTGAGCCTGGCAGAGGGACTATTACCTACCGGTGATTGGTTGGACCTGGCGGTTATCCGGAGGATACCGACCAGAGTCGATAGATGGATATGGGCGTACTTCTGGGGCCGAGGGCCGATACGGCAGACAGAGCCGTGGGGTGGTCCGGACTGACGGAACCCGTTATATGAGGATTTACGTGCCGATGCTGGGCACAGTTTTCATGATATTTTCGAGTGTCGATGCTGGACACTCCGGTTCCATGATTTGACGTGTCGCGAGGGACACAGGTGGTTTATATCCTCATATTTCCATTCATACGCTAATATATTTACATGCATGAGGGTTATTGTCATTGGGTGACGAGTGGATGGGATCCACGTACATGCAGATTTGATTACATTGATCATACCTCACATATTATGATATGCGATTACCTGAGGCACTGGCATGAGCACTTGGCACTACACTCATGTATAGAGATTACATTGCCAGTTTAGCATGCTTCAGCTTTATTCATATTGAGGTTTATATATATCTGATCGTTTTGACCTAGGATGGGTCATACATTTGATCTCTGCTTGTAGATATTTTCTATTCACGAGTTGGCAACTCACCCCCGTTGTGCCACAGTTCTTGCAGGTTTTTGCCGTACAGTTTCCATAGCGGCTTTTCTGGCACACTGCTTCCTTACGGGTGACTTGCTTTGGTAGGTGGGTTCTTTGTATCAGAACCGCCATTGTAAATTATTTATTCATTGTATCTAGAAATTCCATCAACCAAAACTTGTATATTGTTTCAGACCTAGAGACAGTGTGTATTATTTCGACCTTAGTGCCGCGCTTGCAGTATTATGGTTTTCTGGTTGTTTTGATTTCCTTTTTGAGTTTTGATCCTCGCCCTTTGGCGTTGTATATTATATTGCTTGTATGGTTGTGACCGTCGATTGACGAAGAGCTAGCTCCCGCTTGGGGATGCCTTTTATCATTTCATATATATATTTCTTGTTTTACCCCGTTCGGGGCCAGTTTTTACAAAGGAAACTCTGCCGAAATTTTAAAGAAAAGACTACACAGTTTTAAAATGCATATTCGGCTTAGTTATTTAAAAACTTTGATTTTCAAAACATGATTTCTTTACTTCTTAAACCAGTTTTCCTTATTTACTCACTAAAATGGTTTTAGATTTTTGGGCTTTTGGCTTACTTGGATTAGATGGGGTCCTATAAACTTCATATGATTCAAGTGCCAGTCACGGGCTATTTCGGGTCGTGACAATTTCTTTGTATTCTGGTGTCGAGCTCGTGTGAGCCGACTGTTTTTATATGCAGTTTATTATTCTGTGATGTTTATTTATTACCCATTCTTCGCTACGGCGTCGTATATTACTCTTGTGATGATGGTTTCCGCCGGTGGGCGTGATTGCTTCCGTTTGGGGAATGTTTTGGTTTCATTATATCTCATTTTTACTCATATCCTGTTTTATACCCGATTTTGGGGCTGCTTTTACAAAGGAAATGCTGCCAAAATTATTTAAACGATAACGTAACTTTAAAAGAACTTATTGAACTATTTAAGGTTTTCTAAATGTCTTAATTAAATGTTTTCAACACTCGCTACTTTTAAATGGTTTGATTTCTGGGTTCGGCTTACTTAGTCGCGTTACGCCTGTAGACGTTGCGTGGTTAAGTGCCGGTCACGAGTCGAAACATTCGGGTCGTGACAAAGTTTGTATCAGAGCGTAGGTTTTACCTTTCGGAGTGTAGGATGATCTTGGTATGATGGAGTAGGTAGCTGAAGCAGAGTGGCGTAGCGTGTGTATGTTCCGCGGCATACTCACGACACGGTACTCCGCCAAGGCGACCTTAGGACTTATTGATTTACATTCCTCCTTGAGTATATATATTCTTGTGATTCGATTTCCGTATTCTTATCGAATCCTAATTTCATTTCAGCCATTAAGCCGCCAAAGACTACGAGGGCGCAAAGAGCGGTTGTGAGGGCCGAGATTCGAGTTGATTCGTCTGAGACGAGGACTGATCCAGGCAGTACACCGGTTGTTCCCGAGCAGGTTGTTCCTCCCGTGACAGATCAGATCGCCACGCTAGGGGCTGGTATGCAGGAGATGCGCTAGACGGTTGGATCCAGCATGCAGGAGATGCGCCAGATGATAGGATCGCTAGTTGAGACATTTCGAGCACAGCGACCAGAGGTAGCTCCACCCGTTACAGAGACCGCGATGGTACCTACCGCACAGCCAGTTGCCCCTGCAGCCACGGAGGTGATTACAGTATCGCTATCATAGTTCATGAGGCTGAAGCCTCCGGTCTTCACAGGCACCGACACAGCCGAGGACCCACAGTCTTTCATTGATAGGATGGCCCGGATATGCCTTTCCCTTAGATGCGCAGATGCGAGATGGGTTGAGTTCGTGAGCTTTCGCCTGGAAGGTCTTGCGCAGAAGTGGTGTGATTCAGTTGAGAAGGGCAGAGCGGCATGTCTTCCTCCTATGACCTGGACAGAGTTCGTGGCACTGTTCCTTGCCCGCTTTCTCCCACCGAGTGTCAGAGATGCTAGAGCACACAGGTTCGAGTCCTTACGCCAGACTCCGTAGATGTCAGTGGCAGAGTATGACGTGTTGTTTACAGATCTAGCAGTTTATGCCCCGTATTTAGTGGCTACTGAGGAGTTGCGAGTCAAGAGATTTGTCCGAGGCTTGCTTACACCACTGTTTCTAGCGATCAGTGCACAGCATTACGAGACATATGCAGCAGTTGTAGACGCAGCCCTATTAGTCGAGGAGCGCCTTGCTAAGACTTTGGTAGTTCCAGAGCCGAAGAGAGTTCGTGCGGATACATCAGCGCAGAGACAGCCTTTTCGGCGCCGTGATAGACGTCTTGCAGGTAGCAGAGATTCGGGACGAGGCAGGTTGTTTAGCTCCAATCCTCAGGAGGGTCAGCGACCATCATCGGGATGTTTCCGTTGCAGGAGTTCTTATCAACGTGTACGAGATTGTCCTGAGATACCCCAGAGGGAGGCAGTAGCACCACATGTCACACTACCACCTTCACCATCCCAGACGGCGTTGCCTATTATACCTACTGTTACTCCACGCCAGACTCATGCGCAGAGAGGTCATGGTCACAGAGGATTTGTTCATAGAGGACGAGGTGATCGAGGCAGAGGACAGCCAGCGGCCGGCGGGGGACGGTCAGTCGCAGGTGGAGGACAGGCGTGAGTTTTTGCTTTGACGAATCAGGACGCACAGGCGTCCAATGCGGTGGTCTCAGGTATCCTTCCAGTATGTTCTGTTGATGCACACGTGTTATTCGATCCCGGATCCACGCACTCGTACGTGTCCACACACTTTGTGCCGACTTTGGGTAGAGAGTCCGGTTTTCTTGATCAGCCGCTTATTGTGACCACTCCTGTGGGAGTGTCGTTTGTTGCTAGGTACGTGTTCCGATCCTGTACCGTCTGTATTGGCGAGAGAGAGTTGCCTGTCGTCTTGATCCTTCTCGAGATGTTGGACTTCGACGTTCTTTTGGGCATGGATTGGTTAGCCACGTGCTATGCTTCTGTGGACTGCCGTGAGAAGACAGTTAGATTCTGTTTTTCCGGCGAGTCGGTTTTTGTTGTGTTGGGGGACCGTGGTGCAGCCCCTCACAGTGTGATTTCTTCTTTTCGCGCTGGACAACTTTTGAGGAAGGGATATCAGGGATTTCTCGCCTATGTTTACGATGCTAGCGCTACAGAGGTTCCATTGGATTAGGTTCCAGTTGTTAGCGAGTTTCCTGATGTGTTCCATGACGAGCTTCCTGGGCTACCGCCCGAGCGCGACATTTCTTTCTGTATTGATTTGGTTCCTGGCACAGGGCCCATTTCCATACCGCCTTATCGGATGGCCCCGGCGGAACTTCGGGAATTGAAGGGTCAGTTGCAAGATTTGCTAGATAAGGGACTTATTCGACCCAGTGTTTCTCCTTGGGGTGCTCCAGTCCTGTTCGTCAAGAAGAAGGACGGCAGTTTGAGTCTGTGTATCGACTACCGCCAGCTGAACAGGGTGACTGTGCGGAACAGATATCCTTTGCCACGTATCGACGATTTGTTCGACCAGCTTCAGGGGGCATGATACTTTTCGACGATCGATTTACGATCGGGCTATCATCAGCTGCGGGTTCGACAGGAGGACATTCCTAGGACAGCTTTCCGTACGCGCTACGGCCATTATGAGTTTTTGGTGATGTCGTTCGGACTCACCAGTGCGCCAGCAGCATTCATGGACATGATGAACCGTATTTTCCGGCCATATTTGGATTTGTTCATCATAGTATTCATTGACGATATCTTGGTATATTCCCGTAGTAGTGAGGAGCATGAGCAACACCTGCGGATTACACTGCAGACTTTGAGGGAGCACCAGCTTTACGCGAAATTCTCCAAGTGCTTTCTGGCTGGAGAGTGTAGACTTCTTGGGACATGTGATTTCACGAGACGGTATATGTGTAGACCCGAGGAAGATCGAGGCCGTTCAGCGTTGGCCCAGAACCACATCAGTTACGGAGATTCGCAGCTTTTTGGGGTTGGCCGGTTACTACAGGAAATTTGTGCAGGACTTCTCCAGTATTTCTACACCTTTGACCGGGTTGACCCGGAAGGGAGTTCATTTTGATTGGACGGAGGAGTGCGAGCACAGTTTTCAGCAGCTACGGACTCAGCTGACTACAGCACCGGTGTTATCTTTGCCTTCGGGATTTGGCGGATTTGTGGTCTATTGTGATGCTTCTCGAGTGTGGCTAGGGTGCGCATTGTATCATCATGACAGGGTGATCGCGTATGCTTCGCGACAATTGAAGAAACATGAACAGAACTACCCCACTCACGATTTGGAGATGGCTGCAGTGGTCTTTGCACTTAAGATCTGGCGACATTACCTATACGGCGAGTCATGCCAGATATTCACTGATCACAAGAGTTTAAAGTACATATTTCAGCAGCGAGACCTGAACCTTAGACAGCGCCGATAGATGGAGTTAGTGAAGGATTACGATTGCGAGATCTTGTATCACCCGGGCAAGGCGAATGTGGTGGCGGATGCTTTGAGCAGGAGGCCCGGGGGAAGTCTATCTTGTTTGAGCGCCGTACAGGGGCAGTCGTCGGTAGATTGGCAGATATTATGCGACAGCCGAGTGCAGTTCGAGTTCACGCCGATCGGAGGACAGATTGCGCATGTTCGTGCACGCCCACAGTTGCTTGACCGTGTATATGAGGCACAGCATAGTGATGACCGATGTTCAGAGATCAGGACGCAGATTGGACCGGGCAGATTTTCAGAGTTCGTGATCGATGATCAGGGGATGCTGAGATTTGGGACTAGACTCTGCATACCAGATGCTGAGGGGCTGTGGCGTGAGATTCTCGAGGAGGCACATCGATTGGTGTATAGCGTCCATCCTGGTTCCACCAAGATGTATCATGATATGAGAGATGTTTACTGGTGGGACGGAATGAAAAGGGACATCGCAGACTTCGTATCGAAATGCCTGACTTGTCAGCAAGTCAAGGCCGAGCACCAGAGGCCCGCGGGGAGCTACAGTCGTTACCCATTCCGGAGTGGAAATGGGAGCAAATTTCGATGGATTTCGTTGTGGGTCTACCCAGGAATAGGCAAGGGTATGACTCCATTTAGGTGATCGTGGATCGTTTGACGAAAGCAGCTCACTTCAGTGAAGACGACTTTCGGATTTGCTCAGTACGCCCAGATTTATATCGACGAGATAGTACGACTGCACGGAGTCCCGACATGTATCGTGTCCGACAGAGGCACCCAGTTCACCAGCCGACTATGGCAGAGACTTCAGGAGGCTTTGGGCACACGCTTGAGTTTCAGTACAGCATTTCATCCGCAGACCGACGGCCAGTCAGAGCGGACGATTCAGTCTCTTGAGGATATGCTCCGAGCGTGCGTTTTAGACTTTGGTGGTAGCTGGGATCATCATTTACCCTTGGTGGAGTTCTCCTACAACAATAGTTTCCAGGATACTATTCAGATGGCACCTTTCAAGGCTCTATATTGGAGGAGATGTAGATCGCCCGTCTGCTGGATAGAGCTCAGTGAGAGCAGTATTTTAGGGCCCCAGATCGTACAGGAGACGACCGAGAAGATAGAGCTGATTCGAGACAGGATGAGGACGGCTCAGAGCAGGCAGAGATTGGACGCTGATAGGCACCGCCGCAGATTAGAGTTCACAGTTGGAGATCAAGTTTTTCTGAGGGTCTCCCCGATGAAGGGAGTGATGAGGTTTGGACGGAAAGGGGATCTGTAAGTCGATGTAGTACACCCCAGTACTTGTGGGGAGGCGGAATTTTCAAAAACGATCATGTTTAAAGAACGAACATCGACTAACCGCTTAAATCGAAGCTAAACGATAACTAACCAAACATATAGTTGTTCTAAACTACTATGCTTAGGGATTATACCTATCGAAACTAGTCCTTCGTCTTTACGATCTCCTTGTTCTCCTCGGCCTTCTCTAGGTAGTAGACGATCCACCCGAGAGCAAAACTCCAAGCTAAACCTCTAAACTTGAGGCAACTAACCTTCTTGGATTTCTAATCAAAGAAGATAGATGAAATAGAGTGATGGTTATGGATTGATTAGTCTAACTAATCCTAGATCTCAACACATGAGGGTGAGGATTAGTCTTTTGAAGAGAGAGAGCTTGAGGAGAGAGAATGTGAATAATATTATGATAAATAAGTTATGAGTATCATATCATATATGAAGCATTTTCTAATAAGAAGAAAAGAATAAAGAGTGATGAATAATCATGCTTCATAAAATATCTAGTGGTGATTCATTAGCATGAGTCATTAAGCAATAAATGTGTATTAATGAAATGAATGAATCACCACCATGACTCATATAACTCATTTAATGAATATGACACATAACCCTCCTTAGTCACCATCTTCTAGAAGCTTCTCGCACAATTACGAGAACGCCCCTCCGATCCGTAAAAATACGGAAAAACTTTAGACTGTATAAATCCAATAACCGGATACCAGTAACTGGCTTAAACCAAAGCCGACTGGTAAAAACTGTCCGAAAGTCGTACGCGCGTAAAACGCACGTATGCGTCCGAACCCTTTGTCGCAAAACCATGCAACCTCTATATCGTTTCGCCTGGAGTAGGAAACTCTCTGTGTGGGACTCTAGAGACTCGACTACTACGCTGGCAGTGGGTTTAACCACAGACCGCAAGCGGCACTAGCTGTACGTAACAGTCCCCAGGTAGTTGTCGATAAGAAGGCCGATGAGGAAACCCATCCGAACTCCTACTGAGTCTGATGTGACAATCTCCATACAGTCCGGTCCGTTCGTCCAAGACTATCGCATATCGGGCCTAGGGGGGCGGCAAGCGTCAGTCCCCTAATAGCAGTATAAGTCGTGTCGGAGGGAAGCCCATTACACCCTGAGAAACTACTGGAACCTACCAGCAAATCTCGCTTGCCCTGGCAAGGGACTTTGCGTAATGGCTCTCTGACACAGCACGATATCTACTCCCAATACCGGGAGGGACGAATCCTGTCTAACCGCCACTGCCTCCAAGTGCTCGGGACTGCACCCAACTGCTACCTGTTTGCACGACTATTTTGAGCCGTGGTAGGGTAGCAATCTAAGAACAGTGGGACACACTCGAGGCGAAGTAGCAGTGTCAAGTCTGCGGACTACGTTGTACTCATGTCACCTGGGAACTGTTTACTGACGACTGGTATCAAACCAACCAACAGTTCCCTGTGAGTCCTGTCCGGTGTACCCGTAACCTAACGAGCACCTGTATACTATCTCCAGTACGACGTACTGACGGCTGTGGGACAGACCATCTCCCCAACTGGGATGAGAAGCGTACACACTAGTCTACTCCGGAGTATCGATGCTCTGTCTCGATAATCCAACGACCAGGGACCTGAATAAGGATGTGCTTGTAGACTACCCAGCCCCCACTAGTGTGACTGCCATCACAACGCTGGTAGACAAGCAAGATCCTAAGAGCTCTATCAATACGTACACTCACATATTAAGATAGAAAAACCAAGTAGCATACTACCATGTTTAGCAAGACTGTTATATACATGTGAATATCCCAAGCTTCCATTAAGTAATATACAAGCTAGTATGATACAGTAATGGCCTTCTAGGGCATAAACACTAACAGGATCTTAGCCCCAGATTCATAGGTCCCTTCGAGATCCTCGAGCGTGTGGGAAAGGGGATCTTAGCCCCAGATTCATAGGTCCCTTCGAGATCCTCGAGCGTGTGGGCGCAGTGGCTTATCGTTTGGCTCTTCCACCCGACTTCCCAGATGTTCATCCCGTGTTCCACTTGTCGATGCTTCGCAGATACCTACATGACCCTTCGCACATGATTCAGCATCAGACCGTTCAGCTCGAGTGCGACCTTTCGTTCACCGAGCAGCCAGTCGTGATATTGGACCGGCAGGTGAAGAAACTTAGATCGAGGGTCTTTCCATCAGTGAAGGTGCTTTGGCGCAGCCCGAGTGGCGAAGAGATCACTTGGGAATCCGAGGGTGAGATGCGGAACAAGTTCCCTCATCTCTTTGAAGGTATGCGTAGCTTTATATTTTCAAATTTGGGGACGAATTTCTTTTAAGTGGGGGGATTGTAACACCCTAGGATGTGTTTAGTGGCTAATTATATTTAAATAAAGGGTTTTTAACAAAAAATTTACCAAATTGAGTTTCAAATATTTTCCAAATTTAATAAATATTTTTCTAGAATTTTCCTAGGCTTGCACACACATGTGCATGTAAACTAGGGTTTTAAAATGAGGTAATACCATGATTAGCAACCATGGTGGGTTTAATCATGGGGATTAAGTCTTTTGGGTTTTAATTAAGTTATTTAGTTAGTGGATGGTTGCTTTAATTTGAATTTTCTTTTGGAGTGTTGACTTGGTGAGAATGAGAGAGAGAGAATGCATCATGTCAAAAGTCATGCTTGCATTTAATGATGAGAGAGAAAGGAGGGGTTGACATTGGGAGTTATCATTTCCTCTCACTCTTGTGCTCATTTCTCTCAACCTCACTCTCACACTCACACACCCACACCCACACCCACACCCTCCACAGCAGCAGCAGCAGAAGCAAGCAGCACAGCAGCAGCAAGCAGCACAACAGCAGCAAGCTCCACAGCAGCAGCAAGCAGCAGTGAGCAACAGCAGCAGTGAGAGCAGCAGCAGCAACTCCAGCTGCATCTCCTTCCATCCACTCCTTCTTCTTCCTCCAGCTCCTTAGGGTCGAGTGTGGGGTATACTTCTTGAACTTACCCTAGTTTGCTTAATTCGTGTAGCTTAGCTTCGATTAGTGATTATTGGTGCGTTTAAGAGCGATATGTGGTGATTAGTGGGAACCTTGACCAAGTGATGTATGAACTGGTTCTAGAAAGTTGATGGAGTGTTGTTAGATCCATGTTAACCTAGCTTAGCCCCTAATTGCACTAAAATACCACCAGATCCCAATTTGATGCATATTCATCGTTTTTAAGCAAATTTTGACTTTCTGTAAACTGCTATCGACCCAGTGAGTTCAGAATAATTTTGAGATGACTGCAGTATAGCGGTGAGGTTCTGATCCTATGTGTAGAAGATGACCCCCAAATTCCATACTGAGGCCGCCGGAAAATTAGTTATGGCTGCAAATTGCGGCCAGATGGGGAGGGAATGGGTTTAGGTTTGGCCCTTTAGGTGTCTGCTGCTACACTTAGACTCATGGCATGTATAATTTTATTTGATTCTTGCTGTAGAAAAATCTTGAGCTATATACCTATTTCTCGTATTTTAAACCTTCGCGACACGCGTGATACGTGTGTGGGTTTGGGGTTTCTGCGTATCGCGACGCGTCGGGGTAGTTTCAGGCGTGTAATCACATGTTTTAGCGTATCGCGCGCACGCGCGCTTGGGTTGCGACACGGGTTTCTAGTTGACCTTAAATGTCATGTTTGTATGGTTTTGAACTTATGCGTGATATTCTGTGGAATTCTAGGTTCGCAGGCGAGTGCGACGGACGCCGCGAAGAAGGGAAAACAAGTCATCGGCTATACCTAGCGAGAGACTACGGTGAGTAGATTTAACATCTACGGGGATATCGCCCGCATGGCGTTCTACATCATGGCTGAAAGGATCTTGTAGCCACATTTCCTTACATTGACTGTTCATGGCTACTATTTAGTGCATACCACATTCCCTGATATATGTATATAAACTAAAATTGATAGAACACCGCACCATTACTAACGGTTCATGTTGCACGAGCACTATCCTGCATGCTACACACACACCGTTAGTAATTGCCATGACACTCACACTGTAGAATTTCCATGATATTCATACATGATGCATATACCACATCGGATCATTATGTTGTAGCTCATCTTTATGTGACTTGACATGATATACATACTTGATGCACATATCACATCAGATTGACTTGCATATTGGTTTAGATTACATGTGATTTCTGTATTTGGAACCGTGGCTATTTCAAATATATAATCATTTAAAAACCCGGTTCCCTTGATATGATATTTCGGTGCGCCCACCCTATGTTTTCTCGGTGCTAGAGCGATATATATATATATATATATATATATATATATGAGATAGAGAGGGCTAACCCGGACTGACGGATGCCCGATATATGTGAGAGAGAGGGCTGACCCGGACTGACGGATGCCCGATAGATATATGAGAGAGGGGGCTGACCCGGACTAACGGATGCCCGCTATAGGAAGACTTGCTTGTCGATACTAGACACGAGTATTTATGATATTTGGGTGCCGATTTTGAGCACTCGTGATTCTCAGTGATGTACAGGATTTGAGGGCCGATGGGTGTGCCGGCATCTGGGTTGTTGGGATTTGGGGTGCATTGTTAGACACCGACTACATATTCCACGTTGATATTCCGTGTAGATGTTATACTTCCCATGCTCAGCATTCATTATTATATCTCATCCTGTAGTTATATTACCTGATAGAGCACTTGCATGATTATTGCACATACTGCTTATCACGCATTGGTATCATCTGTTGGCATATGTTAGAGTAGCCAGTACGTGCATGCTCGCGATTACCTTTATATGTTATCTCTATTCACGAGTTGGCAACTCACCCCCGTTGTGCCACAGTATTTGCAGGTTGCCCCTTGGAGTAGTCGCGGCAGGCTGCCTTTTGCATCTTTTGGCTACAGATACCACTACAGTTGGTGCGAGAGCTGTTTTTCTTTTAGGTGGGTTGTGGTATCTGATTACTTTTATTGTACCCCTTTTGTATCTAGTATTCTCCATCTACCATATATGTACTGGACTTAGTGACAGTGTGAGGACGATGATGTATATTTCTTTGTATTCTGGTGTCGAGCTCGTGGGAGCCGACTGTTTTTATATGCAGTTTATTATTCTGTGATGTTTATTTATTGCCCATTCTTCCCTACGGCGTCGTATATTACTCTTGTGATGATGGTTTCCGCCGGTGGGCGTGATTGCTTCCGTTTGGGGAATGTTTTGGTTTCATTATATCTCATTTTTACTCATATCCTGTTTTATACCCGATTTCGGGGCTGCTTTTACAAAGGAAATGCTGCCAAAATTATTTAAATGATAACATAACTTTAAAAGAACTTATTGAACTATTTAAGGTTTTCTAAATGTCTTAATTAAATGTTTTCAACACTCGCTACTTTTAAATGGTTTGATTTCTGGGTTCGGCTTACTTAGTCGCGTTACGCCTGTAGACGTTGCGTGGTTAAGTGTCGGTCACGAGTCCAAACATTCGGGTCGTGACAGGCAGCCGTCGATGCAGCTCTATTGGTGGAGGAGCGTCTAGCTGAGTCATCGATTGTTCCGGAACCGAAGAGGACTCGTACGGATGTACCAGCACGGAGACAGAGGTTTGCACGCCGAGGCAGAGTTCCTTTAGACTCGGGGAGTAGCAAAGACGTGGGACATGGCCAGTTATTCGGTTCTTATTCCCAGGAGGGTCAGCGATCGTCTTATAGATACTTCGGATGTGGCAGTCTAAATCATCTTGTTCGGGATTGTACCATGGTGCGTCAGAGAGGGCCAGTAGTACCCCAGGTTACCTTACCACATTCTCCGCCTCAGAGAGCGTTGCCTCTTGTTCCTGTTGTTGCGCCGCATCAGATTCCTGCTCAGAGAGGTCGTGGTCGTGGTGGTTTTGTGCCGAGAGGACGAGGTGGCAGAGTCCGGGGACAGCCAGTAGCCGGTAGAGGACAGGCTAGGGTTTTTGCCTTGACTCACCAGGACGCTCAGGCGTCCAATGTTGTGGTTTCAGGTACCCTTTCTGTATGTTCTTTTGATGAACATGTTCTTTTTGATCCGTGATCTACGCATTCATATGTTTCTACGCACTTCGTGCCGAGGTTAGGCCGACAGTCGTGTTTGCTGGATCAGCCACTTGTCGTGACTACTCCGGTGGGAGAGTCGTTTGTTGCGCGACATGTGTTCCGATCGTGTGCTGTCCGTTTAGGAGACAGATATCTGTCCGTCGACCTGATCCTTCTTGAGATGTTGGACTTCGACGTTCTGTTAGTGATGGACTGGCTAGCTACTTGCTATGCGTCCGTGGACTGCCGCGAGAAAACAGTTAGATTTTGTTTTCTCGGCGAGTTAGTATTTGTTGTGCAGGGGGACCGTGGTGCCACCCCTCACAGTTTGATTTATGTTCTGTGCGCTAGTCGGCTTTTGAGGAGGGGATGTCGGGGGTTCTTGGCTTTCATTCATGATACTGGTGCCACAGTGGAGTTGTTGGACCAGGTTTCTGCCGTGCGAGAGTTTTCCGATGTCTTTCCCGATGAGTTACCTGGGTTGCTGCCAGAGCGCGATATTGAGTTCTGCATTGATCTGATTCCTGGCACGGAGCCTATTTCTATACCGCCTTATCGGATGGCTCCGGCAGAGCTTAGAGAGCATAAAGATCAATTGCAAGAGTTTCTTGATTTGGGACTTGTGTGTCCGAGTGTTTCGCCGTGGGGAGCTCCTGTTCTGTTTGTCAAGAAGAAGGACGGCAGTTTCAGGCTATGTGTGGATTATCGTCAGTTGAACCGAGTTACGGTACGGAACAGGTATCCTTTACCCCGCATTGACGATTTATTTGATCAGCTCCAGGGTGCGAAACAGTTTTCAAAGATTGATTTCCGTTCGGGTTATCATCAGTTGCGGGTTCAGAATGATGACATTCCGAAGACTGCTTTTCGTACGCGCTCTGGGCATTATGAGTTTTTGGTGATGTCGTTCGGACTCACCAATGTGCCAGCAGCGTTCATGGATCTGATGAACCGGATTTTCAGGCCGTTCCTCGACCAGTTTATTATAGTGTTTATTGATGACATACTGGTCTACTCTAGGAGTCGTGAGGAGCATGAGCATCACTTGAGGATTGCTTTGCAGATATTGAGAGAGCACCGGCTGTGTGCTAAATTCTCAAAGTGTGCATTTTGGCTTGATAGAGTTGACTTCCTGGGTCATGTGGTGACCGGTGATGGTATTCTTGTAGACCCAAGGAAGATCGAGGCTGTACAGCTTTGGCCCAGACCTGTATCGGTGACTGAGGTCCGCAGCTTTTTAGGCTTAGCTGGTTATTATCGCCGTTTTGTGCAGGATTTCTCGAGTATAGCTGCACCAATGACGGGACTGACCCGGAAGGGAGTTCATTTTCTCTGGACTGATGCGTGTGAGCAGAGTTTTCAGCAGTTGAAGAATCGGTTGACGACAGCACCAGTTCTTTCTTTACCTTCTGGATCGGGCGGCTATGTTGTTTTTTGTGATGCTTCTCGAGTGGGGCTCGGCTGTGTTTTGATGCAGCATGATAGGATGATTGCGTATGCTTCAAGGTAGCTGAAGAAGCACGAGCAGAATTACCCCACTCATGATCTTGAGATGGCCGCGGTAGTCTTTGCTTTGAAGATTTAAAGACACTACATTTACGGAGATTCGTGTCAGATCTTCACGGATCACAAGAGTTTGAAGTATATATTCCAGCAGCGGGATCTGAAGCTGAGACAGCGCCGATGGATGGAGCTAGTGAAGGATTATGATTGTGAGATCCTTTATCATCCAGGCAAGGCGAATGTGGTAGCTGATGCTTTGAGTCGTTGGCCCAGAGGTAGCTTTTCCCAGTTGAGCGCACTTCAGCATCAGTCGTCTGCAGATTGGCAGCTCTTGTGTGATCGTAGAGTGCAGTTCGAGTTCACCTCCACTGGGGACAGTTTGCTCATGTCCGTGCCCGTCCACAGTTATTTGATCGTATCCGTAAGGCGCAACCCAGTGATTCCCGTTTGTCCGAGATTCTTGAGCTTGTTCGACAGGGTACAGTTTCGGAGTTCATGATTGATGACCAGGGTGTGCTACGATGCGGGACTCGCTTGTGTGTACCAGATGCTGATGGGTTAAGAGGCAAGATCCTAGAGCAGGCACATCAGTCGTCATTTAGCGTTCATCCAGGTTCCACCAAGATGTACCGTGACTTGGGAGACTTTTACTGGTGGGAAGGGATGAAACGCGATATTTCGGACTTCTTTTCGAGGTTCCTGACTTGTCAGCAAGTCAAGGCTGAGCATCAGAGACCGGCTGGAGAGTTGCAGCCTTTACCCATTCCGAAGTGGAAATGGGAGATTTCCATGGACTTCATTGTGGGTCAACCCAGGACCAGTACGGGATATGACTCCATTTGGGTGATTGTTGACCGGTTGACGAAAGCGGCTCACTTCCTTCCAGTGAAGACTACTATCAGTTATGCTCAGTACGCTCAGCTATATATAGATGAGATTGTGCGTTTGCACGGTGTTCCCACATGCATAGTATCCGACTAAGGGACCCTGTTTACTAGCCGTCTTTGGCAGAAGCTTCAGGAAGCTTTTGGTACCCGATTGAGTTTTAGGACCACTTTTCATCCGCAGACCGAGCGGACTATTCATACTCTGGAGGATATGCTCCGTGCATGTGTGCTAGATTTTGGTGGCAGTTGGGATCGTCACTTGCCGTTGATTGTGTTCTCCTACAACAACAGCTTTCAGGAGACTATTCGGATGGCACCTTTTGAGGCTCTATATGGTAGGAAGTGTCGATCGCCAGTCTGTTGGACTGAGCTTAGTGAGAGTCTGGCTTTAAGACCCCAGCTAGTTTAGGATACTACGGAGAAGATCCAGTTGATTCAGGACAGGATGAGAGCAGCCCAGTGCAGGCAGAAGTCTTATGCCGACCGTCGTCGTTGCAGACTTGAGTTCGCAGTGGGGGATCATGTATTCCAGAGGATTTCTCCAATGAAGGGCGTTATGAGATTTGGGAAGAGGGGGAAGCTCAGTCCCAGATTTGTAGGTCCTTTGGAGATCCTTGAGCGAGTGGGTTCTGTTGCTTAACGTTTGGCGCTCCCGCATAGTTTTCCGGATGTTCACCCCGTTTTCCATGTGTCGATGCTTCGTAGATACCTTCATGATCCTTCTCACATGATTCAGCACGAGACCGTTCAACTTGAGCGTGATCTTTCGTTCATCGAGAAGCCAGTAGTTATTTTGGATCGGCAGGTGAAGAAACTTCGGTCAAGGGTCTTGCCTTCTGTGAAGGTTCTATGGCGTAACCCTACTAGTGAGGAGATCACGTGGGAGGCCGAGAGTGAGATGCAGAAGAAATTCCCTCATCTATTTGAAGGTACTCTTAGCAGTTAATATTAATTCGGGGACCGAATTTCTATAAGGAGGGGAGATTGTAACGTTTTAGAAATCGTTATGCGAATTTGTCCGTTTAGGGTTAAATTGTCGGTATTTTCCGTTTTAACCCGACTGGGTTCAAACGGCCATATAGACTTGCCAGCACCTAGTTTAGCTAAAATAAAGCTAGTGCGCAAGCTTTGGGAGTATATGGGACGTTTTGGTTCAATTTGAATTTTTCCCAATTTTAATGTTATTTTAATGCGGTATTCACATTTTGAGAAATTTCTCTTTAAGCGATATTTTCTTTAAATTAAGTTGAGTTAATCCAAAACCCTTCTCATATATCTAGATATTTGTTGTGATATTGGATTAAAGAAAAAGAAAAGAAAAGAGAATGAATTTAGATGCATTCATGTGCATTATTGTGTATGTGAATGCATTTAATGGCTTTAAATGATGGTAATTGCTAGGAAACCCTCACAAATCACTCACCTCCTCCCCTTGGCCGAGATTCCTTCTCCCTCTACTGCCCTTGCTCATTTCTTTTCCATTCTTGCATCATTCTAACTCAAACTTCTCCAATTCTTCAAAACATATCACAAAAATTCCAAAAATCCTTGTTCTTGCTTCTTGGATCACTTAGAGCTTGGAGCTTATGAGCAAAGAAGTTAGGTATAATCCTTATACTGTTAAATGCGAGTTTTTATGTTGTTTTGCTCGTTGGTTGTAGCGTAGAAAGCTTTCTATATCGATTAGTGCGATATTGTGTTTTTAGTGTCTTTTTAGAGACTTTGTACCTGCTGTGATTTGGAGAATTTAGTGTTTGACCAAACAAAATTTTAGAGATGTACTAGTGAACCTGAGACACCACCTGAGACATGGGGGCTACCCCACCGGCAGGGGCCGGCGAGCCCTAAGGCGAGGTCCGGCGATGCCGGCGAAGTAGGGAGTTGCTGGGGTTGGTCTTCTGTGGGTAGTTGTCTGCTGTTGGCTAGGGGTGTTTGGTACTGTTTACTTTTTTAGTAAATTCAGTATGCAAAATCTGGGATCGATTACCTATAATCTAGTGTTTTGAGTCCGCGTGATACGTTTTGCGACACGAGTCATGAGCTTGTGCTGCTGCTGTACTCAGTTAGGTTTTGTGGTATCGTGACGCACGTTAGCCACTAGACGTACACTCGCGAGTTAGTTTAGTGTGTTGGTGCATTTTTGAATACGTATTTTTGCGTTATATTGATCGATTCTGAGATGTTCGCATTATTTCTTGTGTTTGTGATATTATAGCGTCGCAAGCGGGGACTTCGGACGCTGCGAACAAGGGGAAGCAGGTGGTCGGATTTTCATAGCTGGAGACCATTGGTGAGTAGATTTAACATCTGCGAGGAAATCGCACGTATGGCGTTATGCGTCGGGGCGAATATGATATGTTAGCTGCATAGTATTTGCATATTAGTTACTTTCATATGAATGTCATTGCATAGCATTATCTGTTGTTCTTGACTCGTACCTTTAGATATAACACATTACTGACAGTTCATGTTACACGAGCACTAAATATTATGCTACACCCACATCGTCAGTAATTGCTATGACACGCACAAACCACCTACATACGTGTTACGGTAGTGAATAGGGATAGCTGAGGTAGTAGCCCTTATCCCATTGTGCATATGATATATTGTTGACACCTACATACGTGATATGGTAGTGCATAGGAATGATTGGAGTAGTAACTCTTATTCCATTGTGCATATGAGATATTGTCGATACTTACATACGTGACATTGCATTGGGCAGGAATAGTGGAGGTAGTAACCCTTATTCCATTTCACGTATACCTTACTATAGCTATATTGTACATCTTGCATACATATTGACATGTACACCCACATAGTCTATTATAGTTAAATGTATATCATGCACTCATATTGACATGTACACCGCATATTTTCGCTATAGTTGAATGTACCCCAAGTGGTATTGTTTTGATATGTGGTATTGAGTTGTTGATCATTGCGCTTATGAAATGCATCATACCCACTTGCTTACATGTAGATACTTAAACCTTGCTACACTTACATGTACACCTCATATGATGCTGCATTTGTTTTCGGAGGATTTTGGGAACCGCAAGATATATTCTAAAAGTCGAATTCATTTAAAGAGCGGTTTTCCTTTTATATGCTCATATTGATATTTTATGTTGCATATATCAGTTTTATATGGATTTTACGCATTGAGATATGGATTTCATATGATTTATGGATTTGAGAACCATGGGGGTATTTCAAGAAAACTATGTATTGTTTGAAAACCCGGTTTCTCTTGATATGATATTTCAGTGCGTCCACCATGTGATTTCTCGGTTCTGAGATTTGGCTTGTGATACCCGATTCGAGGAGCGTGAGGCACCGTCTGCGGGTACATGGTGGACCCGGTATGGTACCCCGGAGCGAGTGGTGATTTCATGGTGTAGAAGATAAGCCTGGCGGTGGGACCACTATCTACCGGTGATTGTATTTGGACTCGGCGGTTGTCATGGGGATACCGACCGGAGTGAGGTATGACATATCGTCAGGTCCAGTCGTGGTGACAACGCCTGAGTTATGAGGATTTACGTGTCGATGTTGACACGGGTTTCATGATGTTTCGAGTATCGGTGTTAGACACTCGGGTTTTCATGATTTTTACGTATTATCGGTGGACATACGTGGTTGATATCCTTATATATATATACTTACAAGTATATGTTTTCATGACGTTTCGGGAGTCGGTGTTAGACACTCAGGTTCCATAAGACTTACAGGATGTGAGGGCCGATCTGTGGATGTGGTGCCTGAGGATTTGGGATTTGATGTGTCAGTGAGGGACACTGGTGTTTTTCCATGCTGATGATTTTGCATCAGATTTTATTTTATCATCCCACACAGTCAGGGTTATGTTGATATGCATTGTTTCATGTAGTTGTAATACCCTGATGATGTACCTTTACATGATTGTTGCATATTCACTTATCATACTTATGCTATCGGATTACATGTGATAGATAGATCGCTGTTCGTGAATACCTGCGATTACAGTATGTTGTTATTTACTATTCACGAGTTGGCAACTCACCCACGTTGTGCCACAGTGTTTTGCAGGACTTACCCTCAGAGTAGTCGCGGCAGGGCATCTTATCATATCTACTTTTGCGGATACCGCTACGTTAGGCAGTGAGGACTTTGCTTTTAGGTGGGTTTGCGGTTATCTGCTTGTACATTGTATATCTTTTTGTTGGATCTAGTATTCTCCATAAACCACTGTTTGTATATGACTTAGAGACGACTTGTGAGGATTCAGTGTTGTATTATTTTGGTGACTTTGGGTGTCGTGCTCGTGGGAGCCGGTTATGTTGGAAAGTTACTTCTTATTACTGTTTCCTTTTATATTCTTCGCTTCAGCGTCGTATTTATATCTTGTGATGGTTGTCTCCGCCGTTGGGCTTGATTTTGCTCCCATTTGGGATGCTTTATATATATATGTGTGTGCTGTACCCATTTTCGGGGCTAGTTTTTACAAAGGAGGTGCTGCCGAAATTTTCAAGAAGGAAAATCAGAGTTATAGATTTTACTTGAAATTTTCAAAATGTTAAAACTGTGTTTTTCTCCGTTGATCCAGATTTGGGTGGTTTAGATTTCTGGGTTTCGGCTTACTTGAGTTGCGTACGCCTGTGGACGTTACGTAGTTTAAGTGCCGGTTACGGGCCAAACTTGGGTCGTGACAGTGTCTCCTCAAAGTAGATCATCTTCGGCCTCGAAGATCATTGAGCAAGCTCATTCATTCCGACTAGTGGAGCCTACGGAGAGTCCGGATCACCACTGCTTGGAGCGAAGAGACTTCTAAACGGAGCCTTTGAAGTGAAGGACCAGTCTACAAAGGTTGTATTCCATATTCATTTAGATATAAAGTTGTTTACATATTATATTTTCTAATTCTCAAGTTAAGATTCTAGGGTTAGGGCTATGTAGCATGGCAAAATTTTGAAAATGGCATGGACGATGCCTCCCGAAACCTTGTTGTCGTGCTAGGTAACCCGACAGGCTGGATAACTCAAGGCACATTTCTGTAATGGCAGTTTGTGGGTTATCCCGGGCTATGACGAGGGTTAACTTTCTACCATCTGGAAGATCAATAGTGATATTGTTCTTGACTAGCCACAGTTTTAGTAATATAGACTTTTTCAGAAAAAAGTCGTGGGAGTATGGTAGAACTGGAAGTGATTCCAGAACCACAAATTATTACTGAAAATTTAATAGAACCTAAAGATTCAATCGGTTTTGACATTCCATTAGCCACTCCGCAGATATGGTGGGTAACCTTAGGCACCCGAGAGGCACTTCAGTATCCTCAAATATGGTGATAGGGAGGTTTTTGTTTACCCAGACTTTCCATTACTGTTGTTCTAGACTATGAGACCCGGCAGTAGGATGAGTATAGCGTCGTTCTAAACTAGCTTTAGAAGTGCACGTGTATATGACTCTGCTAGAGGGTTGTTATAGTCAGTGGGTGCAGCGGAAGTATAGTGGACAAGCAGCTTGTGTTTATTTATAGACTAAAACAAGTATAGTGGAGATAGATCATCTATTTTTGATGTGACATTCATAAGCTTTGACTTTATCAGAATAGGAGATGGATCTGTTAAGAAGGTAGTAGGGTGTAATATCCTGGTATTTGGATGATATACACTTTGTAGAAAGTGAAATTCCTATACTGTCACGACCCGAAAGAGCACGTGACTGGCCCTTGAATCTTATGAAGTCTATAGGACTCCATCTGATCCAAGTAAGCCAAAAGCCCAGAAATCTAAAACCATTTAAGGAGTAAATAAAGAAACTGGTTTTTAATAATTAAAGAAAGCATGTTTGAAATCAAAGTTTTCCAATAACTAAGCCGAAATGCATTTTAAAAATGTGTAGTCTTTTCTGAAAATTTTGGCAGTGTTTCCTTTGTAAAAACTGGCCCCAAACGGGGTACAACAAGAATAATATATATGGAATGATAAAAGGCATCCCCAAGCGGGAATAGCTCTTCGTCAATCGACGGTCACAACCACGCAAGCAATAATAATATACAACGCCAAAGGGCGAGGATCAAAACCCAAAAAGAGACTCAAAACAACCAGAAAACCATAAAAATACAAGCGCGACTCTTTGGTCGAAATAATACATCACTGTCTCTAAGTCTGAAACAATATACAAGTTTTGGTCGATGGAATTTCTAGATACAAATGAATAGTACAGGTACAATGGCGGTTCTGATACAAAAGAACCCACCTACCCAAGCAAGTCACCCATATAGAATCAGTGTGCCAGAAATGCCGCTATAGAATCTGTACGGCAATAACCTGCAAGAACTGTGTCACAACGGGAGTGAGTTGCCAACTCGTGAATAGAAAACATCTACAAGCAGAAATCGAATGTATGACCATCCTAGGTCAATACGATCAGATATATATATAAACCTCAATATGAATAAGTCTGGAGCATGCTAAACTGGCAATGTAATCTCTATACATGAGTATAGTGCCAAGTGCTCGTGCCAGTGCCTCAGCTAATAGCATATCATAAATATGAGGTATGATCAATATAATCAAATCTGCATGTACGTGGATCCCGTACACTCGTCACCCAATGACAATAACCATCATGCATGTAAATATCATCAGCATATGCATGGAAATATGAGGATATAAACCACCAGTGCCCAGCATCGACACTCGAAAACATCATGAAAACTGTGCCCAGCATCAGCACGTAAATCCTCATATAACGGGCTCCGTCAGTCCGGACCAGTCCACGGGCTCCATCTGCGGAATCGGCCCCAGCAGTACGCCCATATCCATCTATCGACTCTGGTCAGTATCCTCCGGATAACCTCCAGGTCCAACCAATCACCGGTAGCTAGTAGTCCCTCTGCCAGGCTCACCGTCTACTACACAGCGAAACCGTTCTCGCCCCGGGGTACCATACCGGGTCCACCATGTACCCGCAATCGGCCTCATCGGCCTCCTCGAATCGGGTTTCACATTTCGCTCTCAGCACCGAGAAAAAACATGGTGGACACACTGAAATATCATATCAAGGGTAACCGGGTTTTTAAAACAATTACATATTCTCTTTTGAAATACCCGCGGTTCCCAAATCCAGAAATATCATGGAAACAACATACCTCAATGCGTATCATCAGAAAGCATCATGTAGGCGACATGTAAAGGAAAAGTAAGCATATCATTATGTCATGCAAGAATCATATACTGAATGCAACAGTAATACAGTGTAGTGATATGGCAATTATCGATGATGAAGTGTGTGAGCCGGCTAACAGTGTACGTGGAACATACGCATCATCGATAATGGTGCTGGTGTCCTAACAGCATGACTGTAATATATCAACAACACAAGCGATGCAATGAAAATAGCATGAATATGCGGAATCGAATAATCAACGCAACGGTAAAGAATCTACCTCAAAAACTATATCATGCATCCTTGCCTTTTGCAATAAGACGAATCAGGGTTTTTGGTAAAATAAGGGCTACGGTGTTTTAAGAAAAGAGGTGGCGTTTGAAAATATCCATGGAATCCCATTTGCCAATCTTTAAAATATCTCCTATTCGTTAGTTTTGAAATAGTTATGACTCGGGTCTAGTCTACGCCTACTATGCGAACTACAGACCCAACTATCAAGCCAATCGGGAGGGGTATGAAAACCACCTAAATCTGAGTCGATATACACATATATATACAATAGTCGGTGATCCCGCCTCAATAGTATCACGTACGATACAGTATATCATATAACATCCTCGAGTCATGAGTGCGGATCTAACATCAATATAAAGCTCGTACGGTAAATCGTCGTACAACATCCCAATAGCTGGGTACGGGTCAATATCACATTCATCTCATCACATATCAGGTATCACTACCATCATATCACATAGTCTAGGGTACAAGTCTAAGTCTAGTACCATCGATACCATCTATATAAATATGAATGCTAGGTAAAACACATGCCCAAAAGCCCGCTAAAACCATCATGTCGCATCTCAAATACGAACTCTGTCATATCGCCGAATATCACGGCCTCAGATCAAATCTCATCGACTCATCGTAATCCCGCGTATCATCATCAATCCCGTATATGAACACATAGTCTCATACCCATGTGTAGATATACACACCTCCAAATGCGCACAGATAAAAGAAAGATTGTATGCAAGTATATATGTACGTATATGTGTGAGTGCAACCACTACTCTAGGGTTTCGCACTATACTAAACTAATACATCCTTATCATCAATAATTCCATTATCACCATCAATAATCCTAACAACGCATAATAAATATATGTGTGTATACGTATTCGTATACATCACCACGGACTGCGGGGGTGCTATATGCCATCCACCCGACTTCTCCCCGTAGATATATATCTACTCAACTAGCGTCTTTATCCGTCGACGTCACCACGCTTTTGCTTGTCGTCCCGAAGTCTTCATCGGGTACCTACACATTAACGTATCGCAAATGCATATCAAAACCAATTCAAGACTAAAACGGCATACGAAACCCAAAACGATACGCTATGATCTATAGGTTAGAACCTATGGACAACGCTTCCAAAACCATCAACAACCCTCGATATCGTCGTATAAACGCCAAGTAGTCGATGTAAAACACCATACGCAAAAACTCAGAATTCATAATACGGAAATACGGAAGCACGAATCCAAAACAACAACTTAGGAAATAGGCTCCTGATTTCACCCTAGATCAAATTAGACAAATCTATACATGCCAGGGGTCTAGTCTACACATGTAGGAGCTACAGAACCAAAATGACCCTATTTGGTGCAGGTCTGGCCGCAATTTGCGGCCAGAGGGAATAAATTTGGGGCCGGGAAGAAGAGTTAGGGGCTAGGGTCTTGTGTGATGGTTCCATGGTGCCTGCACATCTCACTGTTAACTCAGTTTAGGGGTATCGGGGTGATAGCAAATTCTTAAATACGATCACAGATTCACAATTTTTCCCCGATATCGTCTCATAAATCCGTATTCTGTGTTTTAGCTTCAGGTTTGGTCCAATCTATCATCACACCAGGATTTCTAGGGTCACCACAAGTCTCAATTTCACTTTTAATTTCAAGTCTAACCCTAAACCCTAACTTGAAGTTTCACAAATCCACCAAACGACACCATATCGACATGAAACTAGAATTGATGCACAAGAAATGAAATACTACTCTAATAGGTCCAGAATTACCTCCTTTGGCAACTCAAGAAAATTCTTGAGTTGCTCAAAGTCCTCCAAATCCAATCTTGCTATGTTCAATGTGTAGCTAGTGAGCTTGGGAGCAAGTTTGGTGAAGTGGGAAAGGGGTTTTGGTGAGGGAAATGAGAGTGATCTATGGAGTGAAGGGGAGGGAGATGAGGGAGGAGCAGGATCAGCAGCAGCTCTTGGGGAAGGGGAGAGAGAAATGAGATGGGGAAATGAAAATGGATGGTTCAAAAAGAGGAGTTGACCCTATACCTACCCCTTCTCTCTCTCATCATCATACTTATCTTTTCTTTTCTTTTCCTTTTCTTCTCCCGCCATGGTGAACCCTAAGCAACCATGCACCCAAAACTTGTAACAAGTGTGACAAGTGTGGAAAATGATATGTGCACATTTTTGCACAAAAATGCTAAAAACCCGATTAGCGATTTTTAATCGCGATTAGCACTAAATTAGCACATAACTAATCATAAAAACTTTAAAATGGCATAATTCCATAAAATACCCTATTTTAGATTTTTCCATAATTTTCCCCATTTATTTGTATTTAATTATACCAGAATATTAAAATATTCATTAAAATAATATTAAATTATAAAAATTCCCAAAAATAATATTTTATTATTTTGAAACGTTACAATTTACCCCCCTTAAATAAATTCGGTACCCGAATTTAAATTTAAACCCCCAAATACTAAAACATTTCGATACAAATTCCAAGTCGTCGGGGCTCCGAATCGTCAATACATAAAACATCATAGCGCAATGCATGCGCATGAGTACTGAGCAGATAACTCAAAAGCAAAACTTTGTCAAGCATCCCGCAATCATCGGAGTCATGTTAAAGATACAATGTCAAATCCAGTACAAAACCAATATGATATAGATCAGAACTATACATGTAGACATCCAATCTATACATATGAATAGCTGATGTAAATGCATGCAAAATCTTTTTAAGTCGCTGTGCGATGCGCATAACACTGCACAGTGGTGGACGTTTTTCATAAGAAAATAACCATATATGTATATATCTTTTATTTACTATGTACGTTCCGCCGTTTTGAAAACAATTTAGAAGGGTTTCCTTGTTTTTAAAACGTTTCGTGTCATATCGGACACGTAGGTATATATGCTGAGACTATAGCTCGCCCTTTTCTTTTTGAAATCCCTTCGATAACTATCAATGCATGCAAAATATATCCAGGTACTGTCCTCTGACTAGTCCTGCTCAGTACAAATCGAATATCAAATATCATAAAAATGTACTGCTCCAAAAGGAATAAATCCCAAAAATGCACATAACACCACCCTGTGTGTCTGGTGCGCACGGAAATCAAAATCCATATATGTGCCATACAGGTGCACAAAACAACATCTAGGTGCAACGGATGTGCACGAAATATTTGTCATAGGCAACGTGTGTACCTGACGACCAAATCAGGTGCATCTGACATGCACGAAGAATCTCGATTTAGTGCATCTGGTGTGCACCAAAACCGTATCTCAAAACATGCGCGAAAATCCAAATCTGTGCATCCATCATGCAGGAATGAAAATCTAAACCCCGCGCACTCAACATGCACGGAACCACGAAATCCAATAGCAACGCCAAACATGCGTAAGTCTAGTCAAAAGCATGGAGTGCAGCATCATAAATATCAGGGTCAAAGTCGACGATATACAATGCGGCTCAATCAAAATAAAGTGTACCGTGATGGAAAATCTCACAACCGTGTGCATCGGCATGCACAAATCAAATCAAAACACTAAAAGTGCTCGAAAACTATGCTGGAAGCGTAAATCAAATCGCTGGCATAAAATAGGCATGAAATCACAATCAATACCTCAAGAATAATAACTATGCGCAAGGTATAAATACCCAGTAAGTACAACCATGGTGCACAAAATCAAATATCATGGAACTCAGTCATCAAGGCTAAATCATGCAAATAGATTGCCCAAAATACCGAAACCCAAAGTGACGGATACGTGATAGTCAAATCACAAAATCACAAATCATAAATACCGCCGTCGGTATATCCTCCTTCAAAGTCGAGAAGGTGTCGGTACATCCAATGCTAGCGGCGCAAGATATCTACTTGCCTCTTGCTCGCGGTTGGTATCCTCTGCCTCTGGTTCCTTATCTTCCCTGTGCATTACCAATCTCGCAAGCCATCGGCTCATCGTCCCGGTCAGGTGTGCTAACGGGAACGATTCTGTTCTGGCACTTCTCTGGTCATCTCTCGGTCAATCCTCACGACCGCTCGTAAAGCAGCACATCTCTGGCGCCGACCTCTGGTCCTCTGAATGCACATCACACATCGGCTCCTGGTGCAAATCTTATTGCAACAGTGTACTGGAAGGAATCCTGCTCAAGGTCTCTTCTGATCTCGCCTAAGCCAAACTGTACGGAGGCTGGTACTCTGGCATAATCTTTTCTCGCTCTCTGGACATCCGCGTCCTTAATACAACATCTACTCGGAAAGCTGGTCGCATCCCTGCGCCTCTGTATGCATATCTGACATTAATCTTAACGGGGAGTAGTAACAGCTCGTATGCATCTCGCACGAACTTCTTGTCCTGCTTGTCTGTATCATCGTCCATTTCGACGTCGCGTCTCTATCTGCGCACTGCAATGCCCTCAGCTACGGTCCATCCGAAGTCTCTCACACGGACTCAAAATCACGAACTCGGTATCTTCATCACTCGGTAGAAGATATCTAGCCGAACACGTCCTCAGCGTGCGTATCGCATCTCTAATGTCAGCGGAATGATACGTCATCTCGTCGAAATCTCGTGCGAACTATTTACTCCACTTGCTCCAATGTCGACTGATTCGGACTCGTCTACTCATGGCTGCATGGACTACGCTCCAATGGCTATACTCGTATCTGGAGTCTCCCAAGCAGTGTCCCATCACATGATATCCGAAAGATGTTGAATCGTCCGATCGACTCGTCAGAACCTCACAATCCCCCAAGAGCTCAACATCCTGGGTACAGTTTAATAATATCGATTACATACCACAGCATCGGTGGTCCAGCCGTAGAAGGGCAAACCCAAACCTCACTAATGGCGCCGCGGAACTGCCGCAAACCCTAATGTTCAAAGGCTTTCACACGGTCATTATATCGAGTTAGGGTTTCATTCTTCTAGAGGGTCCATAGAATCGCTTGCATGTCTTTCCAAATACTTTAAACTTGGAAAATGGGTTCCTGACATTCGATTGTCTCAATCGACTCTCAACGATTCCGCGTGAAGTCGTCTCTAGCTGGAATCAATCTACCTGATGACCTCGCATCTGGGTAAGCGAACGAACCACATGTCCTAGTCATTCATCCTCGGTGACTAGCGACTCACCATCATATCTCTAAGTATATGCTCAAGCTGCAGTAGCTCCAACATCTGGGCGATATCTCGTCATTCCCACGAACAACTGGTTCATCCGTCCGTACGCTGAACAGTGCCTCAATCATCATGAATAAGCGATATATCAATGGTCATCACATCCTGGCTGGCCTCTATCAATGGCTCAATCCTCTGGTACCGATCGGTACGCCCGAGAAATCTCGTAAAAGCGATCAGTCCAACGCTCATGGCGCGAAAACACAATAAGACGACGCCTCTATATACAATCGTATGTCTCTTGGAATCACGCCCTGGTCAGTCCTCGTCCATGACGAGCTCATGCTGACGTAACTCGAGCCGTAGCTCACTCTGTCCGTGCAATCGTGGCAGCAAAATCACAACCAATATCGATGAGGATAGATCATAGGAATGAATATAATACTGTGCAAGGAAATGACATCCTAAGGTTTCTTAAGAGGAGTGGCGTTTCGTAAATATGCCACGGAACATACGTACGGTACGTCACTCTACTCAAGCTACCTAGTCCATCAACCAAGGGTCATCCTATGCGACGAAAGTTCGGGTATAATACCCCCACGAATAAGTCTACGTTCCGTAAGGTCAATCCTAAGTTTCGTATATATATAAATGCCCTAGGCTCCGCATAGTCAAACTTAGATTCGAACCAAGGTTAACCTAGCGCTCTGATACCAACTTTGTCACGACCCGAAAGAGCACGTGACTGGCCTTTGAATCTTATGAAGTCTATAGGACTCCATCTGATCCAAGTAAGCCAAAAGTCCAGAAATCTAAAACCATTTAAGGAGTAAATAAAGAAACTGGTTTTTAATAAGTAAAGAAAGCATGTTTGAAATCAAAGTTTTCAAATAACTAAGCCGAAATGCATTTTTGAAATGTGTAGTCTTTTCTGAAAATTTCGGCAGAGTTTCCTTTGTAAAAACTGGCCCCAAACGGGGTACAACAAGAATAATATATATGAAATGATAAAAGGCATCCCCGAGAGGGAGCTAGCTCTTCGTTAATCGACGATCACAACCACGCAAGCAATAATAATATACAACGCCAAAGGGCGAGGATCAAAACCCAAAAAGAGACTTAAAACAACCAGAAAACCATAAAAATACAAGCGTGACTCTAAGTTCGAAATAATACATCACTGTCTCTAAGTCTGAAACAATATACAAGTTTTGGTTGATGGAATTTCTAGATACAAATGAATAATACAGGTACAATGGCGGTTCTGATACAAAAGAACCCACATACCCAATCAAGTCACCCATATGGAAGCAGTGTGCCAGAAATGCCGCTATGGAATCTGTACAGCAATAACCTGCAAGAACTGTGGCACAACGGGGGTGAGTTGCCAACTCGTGAATAGAAAATATCTACAAGCGGAAATCGAATGTATGACCATCATAGGTCAATACGATCAGATATATATAAAGCTCAATATGAATAAGTCTGCAACATGCTAAACTGGCAATGTAATATCTATACATGAGTGTAGTGCCAAGTGCTCGTGCCAGTGCCTCAGGTAATAGCATATCATAAATATGAGGTATGATCAATGTAATCAAATCTGCATGTACGTGGATCCCGTCCACTCGTCACCCAATGACAATAACCATCATGTATGTAAATATCATCAGCATATGGATGGAAATATGAGGATATAAACCACCTGTGTCCCTCGCGACATATCAAAATCATTGAACCGGAGTATCCAGCATCGACACTCGAAAACATCATGAAAACTGTGCCCAGCATCGGCACGTAAATCCTTATATAACGGGCTCCGTCAGTCCGGACCAGCCCACGGGCTCCATCTGCGGAATCGGCCCTCGGCCCCAGCAGTACGCCCATATCCATCTATCGACTCTGGTCAGTATCCTCCGGAGAACCGCCAGGTCCAACCAATCACCGGTAGGTAGTAGTCCCTCTGCCAGGCTCACCGTCTACTACACAGCGAAACCGTTCTCGCCCCGGGGTACTATACTGGGTCCACCATGTACCCGCAATCGGCCTCATCTGCCTCCTCGAATCGGGTTTCACATGTCGCTCTCAGACCCGAGAAAACGCATGGTGGACGCGCTGAAATATCATATGAAGGGTAACCAGGTTTTTAAAACAATTACATATTCTCTTTTGAAATACGCGTGGTTCCCAAATCCAGAAATATCATGGAAACACCATACCTCTATGCGTATCATCAGAAAGCATGATGTAGGCGACATGTAAAGGAAATGTTAGCATATCATTATGTCATGCAAGAATCATATACTGAATGCAACAATACTATAGTGTAGTGACATAGCAATTATCGATGATGAAGTGTGTGAGCCGGCAAACTGTGTACATGGAACATACACATCATCGATAATGGTGCTGGTGTCCTAACATCATGACTGTAATATATCAACAACACAAGAGATGCAATGCAAATAGCATGAATATGCGGAATCGAATAATCAACGCAACGATAAAGAATCTACCTCAAAAACTATATCATGCAGCCTTGCCTTTTGAAATAAGACGAATCAGGGTTTTTGGTAAAATAAGGGCTACGATGTTTTAAGAAAAGATGCGTCGTTTGAAAATATCCGTGGAATCCCTTTTGCCTATCTTTAAAATATCCCCGATTCGTTAGTTTTGAAATAGGTATGACTCGGGTCTAGTCTACGCCTACTATGCGAACTACAGACCCAACTATCAAGCCAATCGGGAGGGGTATGAAAACCACCTAAATCTGAGTCAATATACACATATATATACAATAGTCGGTGATCCCGCCTCAATAGTATCACGTACGATACATTATATCATATAACATTCTCGAGTCATGAGTGCGGATCTAACATCAATATAAAGCTCGTACGGTAAATCGTCGTACAATATCCCAATAGCTGGGTACGGGTCAATATCACATTCATCTCATCACATATCAGGTATAACTACCATCATATCACATAGTCTAGGGTACATGTCTATGTCTAGTACCATCGATACCATCTATATAAATAAGAATGCGGGGTAAAACACATGCCCAAAGGCCCGCTAAAACCATCATGTCACATCTCAAATACGAACTCTGTCATATCGCCGAATATCACGGCCTTAGATCAAATCTCATCGAGTCATCGTAATCCCACGTATCATCCTCAATCCCGTATATGAACACATAGTCCCGTACCCATGTATAGATATACACACCTCCAAATGCGCACAGATAAAAGAAAGAATGTATGCAAGTATATATGTACGTGTATGTGTGAGTGCAACCACTACTCTAGGGTTTCGCACTATACTAAACCAATACATCCTTATCATCAATAATTCCATTATCACCATCAATAATCCTAACAACACATAATAAATATATGTTTGTATACGTATTCGTATACATCACCACGGACTGCGGGGGTGCTATACGCCATCCACCCGACTTCTACCCGTAGATATAAATCTACTCACCTTGCGTCTTTATCCGTCGACGTCACCACACTTTTGCTTGTCGTCCCGAAGTCTTCATGGGGTACCTACACATTAACGTATCGTAAATGCGTATCAAAACCAATTCAAGACTAAAACGGCATACGAAACCCAAAACGATACGCTATGATCTATAGGTTAGAACCTATGGACAACGCTTCCAAAACCATCAACAACCCTCGATATCGTCGTATAAACGCCAAGTAGTCGAGGTAAAACACCATACGCAAAAACTCAGAATTCACAATACGGAAATACGGAAGCACGAATCCAAAACAACAACTTAGGAAATAGGCTCCAGATTTCACCCTAGGTCAAATTAGACAAATCTATACATGCCAGAGGTCTAGTCTACACATGTAGGAGCTACAGAACCAAAACGACCCAATTTGGTGCAGGTCTGGCCGCAATTTGCAGCCAGAGGGAATAAATTTGCGGCCGGGAAGAAGAGTTAGGGGCTAGGGTCTTGTGTGATGGTTCCATGGTGCCTGCACATCTCACTGTCAACTCAGTTTTATTTTAGGGGTCTCGGGGTGATAGAAAACTCTTAAATACGATCACAGATTCACAGTTTTTCCCGACATCGTCTCATAAATCCGTATTCTGTGTTTTAGCTTCAGGTTTGGTCCAATCTATCATCACACCAGGAGTTTTAGGGTCACCACAAGTCCCAATTTCACTTTTAATTTCAGGTCTAACCCTAAACCCTAACTTGAAGTTTCACAAATCCACCAAACGACACCATATTGACATGAAACTAGAATTGATGCACAAGAAATGAAATACTACTCTAATAGGTCCAGAATTTAACTCCTTTGGCAACTCAAGAAAATTCTTGAGTTGCTCAAAGTCCTCCAAATCCAATCTTGCTAGGTTCAATGTGTAGCTAGTGAGCTTGGGAGAAAGTTTGGTGAAGTGGGAATAGGGTTTTGGTGAGGGAAATGAGAGGGATCTATGGAGTGAAGGGGAGGGAGATGAGGGAGGAGCAGGATCAGCAGCAGCTCTTGGGAAAGGGGAGAGAGAAATGAGATGGGGAAATGAAAAGGGATGGTTCAAAAAGAGGGGTTGACCCTATACCTACCCTCTCTCTCTCATCATCATACTTATCTTTTCTTTTCTTTTCCTTTTCTTCTCCTACCATGGTGAACCCTAAGCAACCATGCACCCAAAACATGTAACAAGTGTAACAAGTGTGGAAAATGATATGTGCACATTTTTGCACAAAAATGCTAAAAAACCGATTAGCGATTTTTAATCGCGATTAGCACTAAATTAGCACATAATTAATCATAAAAACTTGAAAATGGAATAATTCCATAAAATACCCTATTTTAGAATTTTCCATAATTTTACCCTATTTATTTGTATTTAATTATACCAGAATATTAAAATATTCATTAAAGTAATATTAAATTATCAAAATTCCCAAAAATAATATTTTACTATTTTGAAACGTTACATATACTACGATCGGTTATACTGTGGTTGTTACACAGTGGTTTCTCCACAGAGGATATGGATATTATATTAGGCATTCTTGTTACTGAATCTATGGTTTTAGATCTAGATTTGGGTAGTTTCCCAATCTGGGTACTTTGACACCAGTCTAAAGTTGTTTTAGAATGGACGACTCCTGGGATGGTGGTATACCTGCAGGTGATGGAGTCACCATCTCTAAAGGTGTCTTACAGACTAAAAGGGAGAGGGATGTGCATGATTGGCACATTACTTGCTTAGGCAATTGAGTCAATCATGAGATATCAAGTACCACACCAGATATTGTTTTTGCACTAGCTGCAATAAGTTTATATATTAATCCAATCCTGGTGAAACGTTCGGAAGCAGTTTATGAACATAAGTGGATGTTCTAGGGATTTGGTAACGGCAGCCTCCTTCGGGAGACGGTTATCATTCCAGGCTTCCAAGGTGACCTGGATGACAGAGTGACTGTCAGAGTTATAGTTTTCCATCTTTTGAGGGGCAATAGTTTGGACTAGTGTTCCAAGCGAATACTGAGGGAGGCATGGCGCAGGATACTGATTAGATTTAGTTGACGATACAGTCTAAGAAGTTTGCTGGATTTGGAGTTCATTTATGAACTGGGTCCCATCAGATATCCAGACATATTCTAAGATAGGTATTGCTCATTTCGGGAGATGGCTTTCTCCGCGAACTTGAGATAAAGAGAGACATAGAAAGAAACATTGGAGAGGATCTATTCACCGATGCTATTTCTCGAACGCAATAGTTTTATAAACGAGCTTTGTGAAACTGATTAGTAGAGAAGTTGGGTGTTCGGTATCACACGGGCTGTGAGTATGTGACACCGCAATAATCATCCTTAAGTGCAAGTGGGATATTGTTGGCTATAGTGCCCTCAAGTCAATTATTGGATCGCAGGCACGTGATTGCAATGATTGAGGGAGGACCTATACCGGTAGGACAGTCTTACCCGTGATGATAGTATGCTATCTGGATTGTCTTTATCATCGTGTACATGTTTTATGTGACATTACAGATCACTATTACATGTTGATAGAGCACATAGGATTCTTGCTTGACTACCAGCAGTATGATGGCGATCATATACATGGGAGCTGGGTGGTCTATAAGCACATCCTTAAAAAGTCTCTAGTCATGGGAGTTTCGAGACTGGGCATCGATACTCCAAGAGTAGACTAGTGTATACTGATCAAGACCGCGACGAGGGGCGGTGGCCGGTCTCACAAGCCATTGGCGTTAGTTGGTTCACCTAAGATGTATACAGGTGTCATTGGGTTATGATTACACCGGACGGACTCGCCGGGAACATGATAGTTGGTATTATACCTATTGTCAGATAGCAGTTCCCAGGTGACATGTGTACAGGTTAGTCTATCGACCTGAGATCGTCATTTTTCTCGTGTGAGTTCCCACTGTGCTTTGATTACTACCCTACCATGGCTCAAAGGAGTGGTGCAAACAAGTTTTAGTTGGGTACAGTCCCGAGCCACATGGAGGTAGTGAGCGGATCGTTAGAGGATTCGTCTCTCCCGGTATTGGGGGTTGATGTCGCGGTGTGCACGGGTGGCCATCACCAGAAATCGTTGGCCAAGGTAGTCGAGGATTACTGATTCGGATCAGTAGTTTCTCAGGTGGTGATGGGCTTCATGCCGACACTAATGTCGCGTTATTAGGGGTCTGAATTTATCCACCCCCTAGATTCGATATGCGACACTCATAGACGAACGGACCTGACTGTACGGATATTGTCTCTGTCAGGCTTAGTAGGTGTTTCAGGATGAGTTTGCTCGTCGTCCTCCCTTTCTCTCAATACCTGGGCAGCCATTACGTACAGCTAGTGCCACTGACGTGCTTGTGGTTAAACCCATTGCCAGCGTATTGACGAGTCTTTGGAGTCCCACACAGAGGGTTTCCCTGCTTCGGGTGAAACATTGTATAGGCCGTATGGTTTTATGGCAGGGTTCGATCATATATGTGCACTTGTGCATGGATCATGATTGGACGGATAATACTAGTGGGCTTTGGTTTAAGCCGGATCCTAGTATTATATTGTTGGATTATTTTCGTCTCGTAGTTTTCGTATTCAGTCGGAATACAGATGCGGGTATGTATATACGGATGAAGGGTAATCTTGTAATTCGTTACAAGTTAATTTTGGAAGATTGCTATTTCTTTTTCTATGAAAATTTTTGGTTTAAATGTTTAGTGAGGTGGAAAGTGTGAGAGTGAGTTTTGGCATTGTTTCTTTCATGCATGTGCACTTGGTGGGTCATGAGATGAGTCATGGTGGCATGATGATGATGTTTTGGTGTATTGTGAGATATTTATGGAGCAAGCGGCAGATATTTTTCCTTGGTTGTTTTTCTTTAGCTCACAAACAAATAGCTCACAATAATAACAAGCCAAAAACAACTCAAGAAAAAGGTGACACTTTCTTCACTTGCTTTCTCATAAGCTCACACTCTTCACCCATGGAAACTTCTTCAACCTCCACCCTAAATGTCTCATGTGTTGAGAAACCTAGGGTGTATTGAGATAAAGTAATCACACACACTCTCTACTTCATCTTGCCTATCTTGGTTGGCAAACTATATACTCGAGTTGCTTCGGTTTTGAGGTCGGAGGCCGTATTACTAACCCTCGACGTGGATCTTCTTCGATGTGGGGAGACCGGAGATCAAACATGATCACGGAAGCCACGAGGAGCTTGGGACAGAGGTTGAAGACCGAAGGACATGGATCGTTCGGTATAACCTCTCTAAACTCCTTTCATATAGCTAGTGTAGGGTTAATGGTACGATCCGTAGATTAAGGTTTCGTTAGCGCCGGTTTTTGAAGTTTTTGTTCCGCATTTGGCCACGGATTGATGGCCGGGGCGCTTGCGTAACCCAACAATTACGTATCATTTATACATGTTGATAATGCCCGTCGGATCATTGCTTGACTACCTGCGTTGTGATGGCGATCATACTTATGGGAGCAGGGTAGTCGATAAGCACATCCTTAAAAGGTCATTAGTCGTAGGAGTATCGAGACAGGGCATCGATATTCCGGAGTAGACTGGTGTATACGTTTCTAGACCCCGACGAAGGGCGATGGTTGTTCCCACAGCCATTGGTCTTATGCAACTAAGATCGTATACAGGTGCTCCCTGGGGGTGAGTACACTGGACAGACTCGCCGAGAACTTCTAGATGGTACTATACATATCGTCAGATAGCGGTTCTCAGGTGACATGAGTACAGGTTGTAATCCACGGTAGCGCCCCGGCCGTCCAACAGACGCCAAATGCGGAACAAAAACTTTTACAACTGGCGCTATCGCGTACTATAACCCGGATCTGCCATTAAAGCTAAACTAACAAACTACAAAGTGGATAGAAATGTTATACCGAACGATCCGAGTCCTTCGGTCTTCAACCATCATCCCACGCTCGTTGCGGCTACTCCGATCTCCTGAATCTCCAGTCTCCTCGTCCAGGTGGCACCACGTCGACGGATCTTTAAACGGGCTCCCGCCTTTGAACCGAGGCAACTCGATCATCAAGTTTGCTAAAAGAGAGAACCAAGATTGATGTAGAGAATGAGTAGAACACTTTGTCTCACTTCATCCAAAGATATGGACGAACGGTTAATGAAGTTGCCTTTTGGATCGATATGAAAATGAGAAACTTTTCTATTCTAATTTCCATGAACCAAATAACTATCATAATTTCCCAAATGAAAATCCATCTCATCTCACTCATGAAGGGTCGTCCAATATATGGTGGAGGGGGTGAGTGTAGGAACAAGGAATGAGGTAACCATAACCATAAAAGAACTAATGAGTCATTATCCACCTTGCACAAAAAATCAATGCAAACAATGAATCATCTAAACCTAGTCACCTTTGCATTAAATGAATCATTAAATGCACTAATGAGTAACTTAACACCTCAACATCCAAGTCATCATCTAGAAGCTTCCACACTCATCTCAAGAAAAGATAAATCCGTCTTTAACCGAACGTTAAAGACGGGCGATAGAAAACTGGAAACTGGCAACTTCCAAAAGTGATCCCGAAACGAATTTTAGGATAACCCCGTAACAGTATAAACATACCCGCATTTGTATTACGACCGAATACAAATGCAACTGAGACAAAGATATTATATCTACATAGTATAATACTGGGATCCGGCTTAAACCAAAGCCTACCAGTATTATCTGCCCAAAAAATGACACGGGCGGAAACGCACGTGCATTTTCCGAACCCTGCCATAAAACCATACGGCCTCTACAATGTTTCGCCTGAACTTGGGAAACGGTCTGTGGGGGACTCTAATGACTCATCAACACACTGGCACTGGGTATAACCACTAGCACGTCAGAGGTACAAGCTATTCGTAACGGTTGCCTATGTATTGATTGGAAGGGAAGCTGACGAGCGAACTCATCCAGAAACCCTACTAAGCCTGACAGTGACAATATCTGTGCAGTCCGGTCCGTTCGTCTAAGAGTATCGCATATCGAGTCTAGGCGGGTGGATAAAGTCAGACCCCTAATAACGCGATAATTCGTGTCAGTATGAAGCCCATCACCTCCTGAGAAACTACTGATCCAAATCAGTAATTCTCCATTACCTCGGCCGAGCATTTCTAGTGATGGCCACCCGTGCACTGTGCGACATCAACCCCCAATACCGGGAGAGACGAATCCCCAACGATCCGCTCACTGCCTCCATGTGGCTCGGGACTGTACCCAAAAAATACCTGTTTGTACGTCTCCTTTGAGCGTGGTAGGGTAGAAATCAAAGCACAGTGGTAACTCACACGAGACAAATGACGATCTCAGGTCGACAAACTAACCTGTACACATGTCACCAGGGAACTACTATCAGACGATATATATAATACCAACTAGCATGTTCCCGGCCAGTCCTGTCCGGTGTACCCAATGAGCACCTGTATACATCTTAGGTGAACCAACTGACACCAATGGCTTGTGAGACCGTCTACCGCCCCTCGTCGGGGTCTCGACTGTATACACTAGTCTACTCTGGAGTATCGATGCCCTGTCTCGAAACTCCCATGACTATGGACACTTTAAGGATGTGCATACAGACCCCAGCTCCCACGTGTATGATCGCCATCATACTGCTAGCAGTCAAGAGAGAATCCTATGGGCTCTATCAACATGCAATAGTGAACTAAAGCTTGTATACGATGATAAAGACAAACCAGATGCATACTATCATCTTGAGCAAGACTTTCATATCGGTATAGGTCCTCCCTCAATCATTGCAATCACGTATCTGCGATCCAATAATTGACTTAAAGGGCACTATATCCAACAATCTCCCACTTGCACTTAAGGCTATTATTGCGATGTCGCATACTCATAGGCTCAGTGAGTGGATCCGTCCTGATGTTTCTTTTTATGTCTCTCTTAATCTCAAGTTCGCGGAGAAAGCCATCTCCCGAATCGAGTAATAACTATCTTGGAATATGTCTGGATATCTGATGGGACCTAGTTCATAAATGAAATCCAAATCCAAACTTCTTAGACTGTATCGTCAACTGAACCTAATCAGTATCCTACACCATACCTCCCACAGTATCCTCTTGGACCACCTGTCCATAATACTGTCCCTCATCAGAGGAAAAACTATAACTCAGACAATCACTCTGTCATCCATGTCATCTTTGAAGCCTGGAATAATAACTGTCTCCCGAAGGAGGCTGCCGTCATCAAATCCGTAGAACATGCACTTATGTTCTAAAACTGCTTCCTTATGTTTCTTCAGGATTGGATTAATATAAACTTATCGTATCTAGTGCAAAAACAACATCTGGTGTGGTACTTGACATCTCACGATTGACTAAGCAAGTGATCTGCCAATCATGATCATCCCTCTCTCCTTTAGTCTGTAAGGAAACTTTAGAGAGGGTGACTCCATCAACTGCAGGTACACCACCATACCAGGAGTCATCTATTCTAAAATACTATTAGAATACTATCAAAGTACCCATATTGGGAAGCTACCCAAATCTAGATCTAAAACCATAGATCTAGTAACCAGAATGTTAGATATTATATCCATATCCTGTCTGGAGAAACAACTGTGTGACGACCATAATATAACCGATCGTATTATATAGGAATTTTACTTCCTATTCTATGTATGTCATCTACATACCAGGATATCACACCCTACAACCTTCTTAACAGATCCATCCCCTATTCTGATGAAGTCAAAGCTATGACTGTCACATCAAAACTAGATGATCTATCTCCGCTATATCTGCTCAAGTCTATAAATTGACATAAGCTACTTTCCCACTATGCTTCCGTTGCTCCCACTGACTACGACAACCCTCTGGCAGAGTAATATATACGTACAATTCTAAAGCTAGTTTAGAACGACGCTATACTTATCCTCTTGCCGAGTCTCATAGTCTGGAACAACAGTAGTGTCAAGTCTGGGTAAACAAGAATCTCCCTGTCACCGTCCTTGAGGCTACCTGAGTACCTCTCGGGTGTCTGAGGTTACCCACAATATCTGCGGAGTGGCTAATGGAATGTCAAACCTGATTGAATATAAAGGTCCTATTAAATTTTCCGTAATCGTTTGCGGTTCTGGAATCTCTTCCAGTTCTACCATACTCCTACTACTGTTTTCTGAAAAAATCCATTTTTCTAAAACTGTGGAGAGTCGAGAACAATATCACTATTGATCTTCCAGATGGTAGAAAATCAACCCTCGTCAAAGCCAGGGTCTACCCACAAACTGCCATTACAGAAACGTGCCTTGAGTTATCCAGTGGCTGGTTTTAAGCATAAGTTGGACAACTCCCCGAATCTTAACATCGTTAAGATATGAACCATTCTATATACAATATAGAAATAGAGGCACTAATTTAACTGGAACCAGATTCAAACCATGCAACTGTCTCCAGTGCATATCAAATCAATGGAGAAAGGCTAATCAACATTACTCAACTTAGGAATATATCCAATTATGAGTAACCTGAAAGAGAAACAAGTTTCTTAAAACCATTACTATCTACTGAATACCAATCACAAGTATCTACATCTTCGATCTCTTTGAAGAATCCTGATACTTGCGACATCTGGTTTTCTACTTTATTCTTATACCCACAACTTCTCAAAACTTAGATACTGTATTTCTACGAAACACTTGTCTAAAAAACTAGAGAAGTTACAAGTAAACGGAACAGAGTACGAGGACCCAACCCTTTTGTCCTGATGGACACTGGACAATATACAATACTCTGTATAAGTCCGCTGAGTCGAATAACTCAAAACTTGTGCATCGTAGGTTGAAAACTGTACTAATGGTTAAGAACTACTCCGTTGTTCAATGCTCCTTACCCAATCGTCAACTGATATAGGTAAATGTCACAGACATAATTTCAAAAAAGTTATATCTCACTTTATAAAATTAAACGTACAGATATATCATTTTGAAATTGGTGCACAACAACGGATATTCAAAACCAAATACATGTCGTCTGGCAAAAACTCAGGCGACTTCCTCAAATATCACCAATTACAACGAATTCCGATATAATGAGGATGATCACCTTTTTCCCAATAACCTACTCCCACTCATCATATGTAAAACCATACAGATATGAGAATAAAACCTGGTAAATACATACCTCGGATTAAGTATCTAATCGGGAAATCAGTTTTCCTTTAACAATCCTCTGAAACATGAAAATGTTTCATAAGGGTATCCTGGTATTCCTAGTAATGCCTCTTCCATAATCCAATTTATGACTTTAACCGTATAATTCTTTGCCATCTCTCCAAATCCCTTTATTTGTCTTTAGTCATTTCCTTCTGTACACCCCTTTTAGGCTAAGTGGTTTTCTTCCTTCCGTACCGTTCGGCACCAGTCTATGATTTGGAAGAAGACTATCCAGTAATCATAATAGGTGTACCCTCCTAAACCAAGGAGTACTCGTAACCTGAGAGAAGGTGATGATATCTAACATTCTGAATAATAAAAGACAACTGAATAATATCGTAACCAGAGAGAAGGTGATGATAAAAGACAACTGAATAATACCTTATTCTATTTCTTCCGAACTGGAAAAAAAAGCAAAGGTGAAATAGGAGTGGCGATGAAGTACGCGGTTTGGTCGTGAATGATAACAGTCGCATTTTACTTTGCCCTCTTTCTAATCCTTTTATTTTGTCTTTTATTATTACCTATTGTACACCCTACTTAGGCTAATTGGTTTTCTTCATTCCCTACCTTTCGGCACCAGCCTATGGTTTGGAATAAGACTATCCAATAAGTGTAATAGGTATACTCTCCTAAACTAAGGAGCCCTCGCAACCTGAGAGAAGGTGATAATAAAAGACAACTGAATAATACCTTATTCTATTTCTCTTGAACCTGGATCCATCCTCGAAGAAGTCCCTCCGAGTTCGTATATAACCATACGATGGATCTATCCAATGGAAGTGGATGTCCGTAGTAATACGGGGTGTTCTGAGAAATACAAAGGGTAAAAGAAGGGGCGGCAATGACTTATGCAACTCAGACAATCCAAAAGCCAGTATTTTAAGAAGGTTCGGTCAACTTGGTCACTGAGTCATAGTCTAGGGTCGGTCAAAGGTCGCTGCCAAAAAGAGAGAGAGAAAAGAAACACTCTGTGTGCACTCTAACCTAGATCAGAATGGTTATCACTTTATCTAATCAGGAAACCTCGCACTGTAATCTCAAATTCTCCTCCAAACCTGAAAGAAGAATTAGTCGGGATCACCCGAAGAGTAAACCAACTCATCAGTGAGAATCGGGATCCAACTATCATCGCATGATAACTTGATGGAAGCCACTCAAGTTATCACACTCCGGAAGGTATGCGCATGCCTGACAAGTTTGCTGTTTGTTTCAAACTCCCGATGTAATTTTTACCTCATGCTCTATGACCTTGACTAAGGGTCAACAAATCATAAGTCACATGTCAAGTTCTTCCCGTCATTATCCAGGTTGATTTGAACCCACCCGTGCATATTCTTGACTAAGGGCCAACAAAGTAATACGACTGTCCCAAACCAACACATCTATCTATGCAACAAATGAATATCCAGCAGCTACCAAACACTATGCCTTGACTAAGGGCCAACAAACATAGCTTGAATACTGCTGACTGTCCATAAGAAATGACAGAGGGCTACGACTGGTTTTTGGCGAAAAATCTTTAATGTAATGAACTTGATCTCGTTGAAGGAACCTGATAGCTTTTTATAACAATATAGTGGCGAAAACCTTTTGCTAAAGAGGTCACTCCCGGTGAAGGGATCTCGGCTCTTTCCTCGTGGAATGAGGTGCAAGATATTCTAACTGAATACCGCGATGCAAAGAAACTTGTAATCGACTATAATGAAGTTATTACCCTGACGTAAACTTCTGCCCAAGGGGTCACTCCCGGTGAAGGGATCTCGGCCCTTGCCTCGTCGAATGAGGTGCAGGATATTCCAACTGAATATCACTACGCAAAACAAAAGAAAACATCTTTGTAGTAACACCTTTTTAAATTTTGTTCCAACAACATCAAATATAGGTTTGTTTTATCCTTGCATTGATAAGAATCAATGCAGTCCCATCAATCAATCACACCAGAAAAGAACGAAAATAAAATGTACGTATATGCCATCCGCATTCGTCACAGGGTCCCGTCATCACCCGTTAGGTTACTTAACTAACGACAGAGCGGTGACTGGATTAGCGCGGGTGTAAAATATATACAACATCTAATAGTAAATATACCAATATACAATAATCGCTCCAGGCGTGATAATATGCAACATTACAGAAAAGTAATAAGCATCACAGATCAATACAGATAATCTGGGATCCCCGGGTTTCATAGAGCCGCAACTGCAACCTGACGTTCCCCTGGTCGTGTGGATAGCCTGTGCAATGAAACCTAGACCCCTACGGGTGCGGCAAATTACCCGCCAAAACGTGAAGCGAGGCAACCCCCTACAGCAAAATGAATGGACCACCTGGCACTTCACGGAATCCGGTAACTTGAGCACCCCTCCTTGGGTCAACCTGTACCCCCTACGAGTGCGGTGAGTAGTCTGCCAATTCTAGAGTGAGGTCCCTTTGCCTCTTAAAGCCATGAGATACGGACCCGTTGCCCTCCAAAACCCGGCTATCCGTGCACTCCGTCGCGGGGTAAACCTAGTATAGAAATGAAAAATATGTACAACGGGTACATCGACCTAAGCCCGGTCGTGCCCCAAAAGAATATTATACAAACAGGAAGTAACGGCAGTCCACATGTTGGACACTCGCCCCGCAATATCAAATGTACAATTAAATCCAAACAGCACTACCATTGCACACTGCTATCCACCACGACAAATCCGCAACATCACAGCACAATACAAAACATCAACGCGAATGTCACGTTCGCAAATCCGTCTAAAAGAACTATAGCAATTAGACACAATTTATCGCTCGAATGACATTCCCGGTCGGAGATATAATGTAAATACTGCATACTAACAAGTTTAAAATTTCGATCGACAAAACTTCCCGAAGTGGGCCCCACGAACATCTGCTGTACAGTAACAAAATATAGGCCCAAACGAAATATACCAAAAACCACAATTTCCCAAGATAAACATACTGGAAAAAATTGGGTCACTGTTCCCACATACTGGCCGCGGTTCCGCGGTCAAACCCTAGCTTTGACCGCGGATCCACGGCGGTACTGTGGGATCACGTGCCCAAATTTTTCCAGAATGCTTTTAAAAGCCTGTTTAGTTTTCTGTGATATGTAAAATAATTTTTAGACTGTTTCAAAAATCGACAGAAACTCAGAACTGAAAAAGTGTAGTTTTTGAAAATCGGTTCGATCGATATTTTAAACGTGTTAGCACAAGTTAGTAAAGTTTAATGGTGAGGCTCTGATACCACTGTAAGTCCACGGTAGCGTCCCGGCCGTCTAACAGACGCTAAATGCGGAACAAAAACTTTTACAACTGGCGCTATCGCGTACTATAACCCGGATCTCCCATTAAAGCTAAACTAACAAATTACAAAGTGGGTAGAAATATTATACCGAACGATCCGAGTCCTTCGGTCTTCAACCATCATCCCACGCTTGTTGCGGCTACTCCGATCTCCTGAATCTCCAGTCTCCTCGTCCAGGTAGCTCCACGTCGACAGATCTTTAAACGGGCTCCCGCCTCTGAACCGAGGCAACTCGATCATCAAGTTTTCTAAAAGAGATGACCAAGATTGATGTAGAGAATGAGTAGAACACTTTGTCTCACTTCGTCCAAAGCTATGGACGAACGGTTAATGAAGTTGCCTTTTGGATCAAAATGAGAATCTTTTCTATTCTAATTTCCATGAACCAAATAACTATCATAATTTCCCAAATGAAAATCCATCTCATCTCACTCATGAAGAGCCGGCCAATATATGGTGGAGGGGGTGAGTGTAGGAGCAAGGAATGAGGTAACCATAACCATAAAAGAACTAATGAGTCATTATCCACCTTGCACAAAAAATCAATCCAAACAATGAATCATCTTAACCTATTCACCCTTGCATTAAATGAATCATTAAATGCACTAATGAGTCACTTAACACATCACCATCCTAGTCATCATCTAGAAGCTTCCACACTCATCTCAAGAAAAGATAAATCCGTCTTTAACCGAACGTTAAAGACGGGCGATAGAAAACTGGAAACTGGAAACTTCCAAAAGTGATCCCGAAACGAATTTCAGGATAACCCCGTAACAGTATAAACATACCCGCATTTGTATTACGACCGAATACAAATGCAACCGAGACAAACATATTATATCTACACAGTATAATACTGGGATCCGGCATAAACCAAAGCCTACCAGTATTATCTGCCCGAAAAATGACATGTGCGAAAACGCACGTGCATTTTCCGAACCCTGCCATAAAACCATACGGCCTCTACAACGTTTCGCCCGAACTTGGGAAATGGTCTGTGGGGGACTCTAATGACTCATCAACACACTGGCAACCACTAGCACATCAGAGGTATAAGTTGTACGTAACGGTTGCCTATGTATTGATTGGAAGGGAAGCTGACGAGAGAACTCATCCAGAAACCTACTGAGCCTGACAGTGACTATATCCGTAAAGTCCGGTCCGTTCGTCTAAGAGTATCGCATATCGAGTCTAGGGGGGTAGATAAAGTCAGACCCCTAATAACGCGATAATTCGTGTTGGTATGAAGCCCATCACCTCCTGAGAAACTACTGATCCAAATCAGTAATTCTCCACTATCTCGGCCGAGGATTTCTAGTGATGGCCATCCGTGGACTGTGCGACATCAACCCCCAATACCGGGAGAGACGAATCCCCGACGATCCGCTCCCTGCCTCCATGTGGCTCGGGACTGTACCCAAAAAATACCTGTTTGCACGTCTCATTTGAGCGTGGTTGGGTAGAAATCAAAGCACAGTGGGAAGTCACACGAGACAAATGACGATCTCAGGTCGACAAACTAACCTGTACACATGTCACCAGGGAACTGCTATGTGACGATATATATAATACCAACTAGCTTGTTCCCGGCGAGTCCTGTCCGGTGTACTCAATGAGCACCTGTATACATCTTAGGTGAACCAACTGACACCAATGGCTTGTGAGACCGGCCACCGCCCCTCGTCGGGGTCTCTACTGTATACACTAGTCTGCTCTAGAGTATCGATGCCCTGTCTCGAAACTCCCACGACTAGGGACACTTTAAGGATGTGCTTACAGACCCCAGCTCCCACGTATATGATCGCCATCATACTACTAGCAGTCAAGTAAGAATCCTATGGGCTCTATCAACATGCAATAGTGAACTAAAGCATGTATACGATGATAAAGACAAACCAGATAGCATACTATCATCTTGAGAAAGACTTTCATATCGGTATAGGTCCTCCCTCAATCATTGCAATCACGTATCTGCGATCCATTAATTGACTTAGAGGGCACTATATCCAACACAGGTTAGTCTTTTGACCCGAGATCGTCATTTGTCTCATGTGAGTTCCTACTGTACTTCGGTCACTACCCTACCACGGCTCTACCGAGTCATGCAAACAGGTTTTGGTTGGGTACAGTCCTGAGCCACATGGAGGCAGAGAGTGATTGTTGGGGATTCGTCTCTCCCGGTACAGGGAGTCGATATCGTACTGTGTTTGATTGGTCAGGACCATAAGACCTTGGCCAAGGCAGTTGGGATTTTCTGATAGGTTGATCAGTAGTTTTCCGGATTGGTCCTGAGCCGCATCAGCATGAATTATCGGGTTATTAGGGTTTGACGTTTACCACCCCTAGGCCCGGTATGTGATACTCTCAGACGAAGAGACGGGATTGAAAGTGTATCCTAGCACCACCATGAGGTTAAAACGGGCATCGATCATGCAATTTTCAAAAAATCTTGGTGCTAAGCTAAGTGTTTATTACCATCACCACCGGGTTTTACTAGTATCAAGCATGCCAATTACAAAAAATTGGGGTGCTAATTAACACTAAACAAGATCTTAAACTATATGATTAGGGTTTATGATTTGATATCAACTAAACTAAAGCAAATGAAAGAAATTACAACCTGGTTGATCGAGTCCTTCACTTCACAAGCTCCGTGTGGTAGTCCACGCAACTTCACTGGGCTCCACTTGAAGTTGGATCGAGCTTCCTTTGTGATCATCGTGCCGAAGATGATCTACCCGAAGCTCCGCTAATCCAAGCTACCTCTTCACTAAACTCCTTAGTGAAGGAAACACACTACACCAAAGTACTAATTTAGTGTAGGATGGTGAAGTAGGGGTGTTGTTTACTCACTAGGGTTCTCACAAGCTCAAGGGTTCACAACTCATGTGAGGGATTGAGCTTGGAGGTGGAGGTGAAGAAGATGGAGAGAGCTAGAGAGCAAATGAGCTCAAGTGAAGAAAATGAACAAGTGTAGAAAATGCAAGTGTAGAATGGCTTTTACAAACTCACACTTATTGAAGCATCAATTTTTCTCAATAATAAAATGAAGCCATGCTTCAATAGTGAAGTAATACGAATAAAATATTCATCTAGCCATGCTTCACCCCATTCCTTTCAAAAGTCTCCCCATTTTCTATTTTCTCAAAATAGAAAATTAACCATGCATAATATATATATATATATATATATATATATATCACATATATATAAAGATAAGCAAATGATTAGTGAGCAATAATATTAGTTAATATAAAATTGTATAAAATATAAATATATATCATATTATTAAATCAATACTTGATTCAATAATCCGGTTATATCATATATAAGCTACTAATATCATTTATCTGTATATCACATTATCAAATCAACACTAGATTCAATAATCCGGTCATATCACATATAATCTAATCGATATCAGATTATTGCTAGATTAGAATACGGTATCACATATACGTATTTAATCAGGCCCCTGCACATATCAGTATATGTGCCCTACTTCATTTCGCTTGAACTAGGAAACTTCTGTGTGGGACTCTAAAGACTCGTCAATACGCCGGAAGTAGGTAATGATCACATTAGTTACCCATAAGACGTCAGCGGTACTAGCTGGACGTAACGACTACCCAGGTATTGAATGATTAGAAGATCAACAAGCAAGCTTGTCCAAAATCTCATGATGCCTATAAGTAACACATACCGTACAGTCTGGTCTCTTCGTCTGATATGTCGCATATTAAGTCTACGGGTGGATTAGTCAGACCCCAATAACTTGATAAGTCATGCCGATGTGTGGCCTATAACGGTATAAGAAACTACTGATAACTCTTACCAGTAAATCTCATCAACAGCCTTGGCCAGGGATTTCCAATTATAGCCAATTGAGCATAGCGCAACATCAACTCCCAATACCGGGAGAGACAAAACCCCACCTATCACTCATTGCCTCCATGTGACTTAGGACTGTACCCAAAATCCACCTGTTTGCATGACTCCTTTGAGCCGTGGTATGGAGGAAATCAAAGCACAGTGGGAACCATACAAGACTCTATGACGATCTCGGGTCTACAGACTAACCTGTACCAGTATCACCAGAGAACTGCTATATGACGATAGGTATAGTACCAACTAGGAGTTCTCGGCGAGTCCTGTTCGGTGTACCCATTCTCTAATGAGCACCTGTGTACAATCTTTGATGTCAAACACCAATGGATATGGGATCAACCATCGCCCCCTACAGGGTCAAGAAACATACACACTAGTCTACTCTGGAATATCGATGCCCTGTCTCGATACTCCCTCGACTAGGAATTGTTAAAGGATGTGCTTGTAGACTACACAAGTCCTAGTAGTATGATCTGAATCATAGTCCTGGTAGTCAAGCAAACATCCTAAGGGCTTTATCAACATGTATCAGAGAGACAGTATAATAATACAAGTGTACATGTTAATATAAGGAGCAATCAGATAGCATACTATCATGTCGAGCAAGAAAGTCTTTTATATATGTCCAAGCATCCACTATAATATACATCAATGTACAATAATGGCCTCTAGGGCATACATATCCCTAACAATCCCCCACTTGCACTAAGTCCAGTTGTTGTAGTATCTCATACCCAACATCCTAAATAGTCTCCCGAAATGCATTTGGGGGGCCTTTGTGAGTGGATCTGCTACGTTGTCCTTCGTGTCAACTCTCCTGATCTCGATCTCCCGTCGATCTACTATCTCCCGGATCAGGTGATACCGCCTAAGAATATGTCTCGATCTCTGATAGGACCGGAGTTCCTTGGCTAAAGCCACAACTCTATTGTTATCACAATACACATGTATTGGACGCTCAATGGATGGAAGCACACCAAGTTCAGAAACGAACTTCTTCATCCAGACAGCCTCTTTGGCAGCATCGTTTGTAGCGATGTATTCAGCCTCCATCGTTGAGTCTGCTACGGTATCTTGCTTGGAACTCTTCCAACATACCGTCCCTCCATTGAGGGTGAAGACAAAACCCGAGACCGACTTACTATCGTCCTTATCACTCTGGAAGCTCGAATTGGTAAAGGACCCAACTTGGAGTTCACCGTTACCATACACCAAGAACATTTCTTTAGCCCTTCTCAAGTACTTAAGAATGTTCTTCACAGCAGTCCAGTGTTTCTCCCCAGGATCTGATTGATACCTACTCACTACACCTAACGAGTAAGCTACATCCGGTCTGATACACAACATCGTATACATGATTGACCCGACTGCCGATGCATAGGGTATCCCTTGCATGCAAGCCCTCTTCAAATTAGTGTTGAGAGACATCTCTTTGGAGAGTGTGTTTCCTGAACAAGCGAATAAATTACCATGCTTAGAATCTTCAAAACTAAATCTCTTTAGTATGGTGTCAATGTACTGGATTGGGACAATCCCAACATCCGTTTAGATCTATCTCTATAGATCTTTATCCCCAGGATGTAGGAGGCATCACCTAGATCTTTCATGGAGAACTTATGTGATAAGAAGAGCTTGACCGAGTGTAGCATAGGACCTTCGTTTTCTATCAAGAGTATGTCATCCACGTACAGTACAACGAAGACAACCTTACTCTCTACAACCTCTTTGTATATACAAGGTTCATCTACGTTTTTGATGAAGTCAAACTCTTTGATAGCTTCATCAAAATAGATGTTCTAGCTCCGCGATGCCTGCTTTAATCTGTAGATTGATTTAAGCAGCTTGCACAAGCTTCCGCTTTTCCCACTGTCTTTCAAGCCCTCTGGCTGTGTCATGTACATGCTCTCTTCTAAATCACCATTTAGAAAAGCGGTCTTGATGTCCATCTGCCAGATTTTGTTGTCATGGTATGCAGCAATGGAAAGTAAGATCCTGATGGACTTAAGCATGGTGACAGGAGAAAAGGTTTCATCATAGTCGACACCTGCTCGTTGACGAAAACCTTTTGGTACAATTCTAGCTTTGAAAGTCTCAACTCTTCCATCTACACCAAATTTCTTCTTATAGATCGACTTGCTCCCGATGGGTTTTACACGTTCAGGAGCAACATCCAAAGTCCATACATTGTTGGTATACATGGATTCCGTCTCAGATGGCAAAGCATCCAGCCATTTCATAGAGTCTCCACTTATGATGGCCTGCTCGAAACTAGTTGGGTTATCATCTTCCATGATGCAATCCTCTCTCCTACAGTCTACGAGAATACCGTTGTGTCTCTTAGGTAGATGAGAAACTCTACTAGATCTGCAGAGTGGCTGGGGTTCGTCAAGGATTATTGAATCCTCTGGTTATACCAAATTGTCAGTTATAGTTTGTGTAGCTGGAACTTCTTCCAGTTCTATCTCATTGCTACTAATTTCTTTCACAAGAAATTCCTTTTCTAAAAAGGTGGCATATTGTGAAACAAACTCCTTTTGTTCCTTAGTGTGGTAAAAGATATATCCATATGAATCCTTTGGATATCCTACAAACTTGCATAAAACATACCTTGCCTCGAGCTTGTCCGGATTCTGCTTTTTAACGTAGGCCGGACAACCCCATACCTTAACTCGTTTAAGAGATGATCTCTTCCCTTTCTATATCTCATATGGAGTGGTAGGCACGGATTTGGTCGGAACCCTATTCAATAGGTGTGCAGCAGTCTCAAGTGCAAAACCCCAAAAGGAAATAGGCAACTCTGCATTACTCATCATAGCGCACCATATCTAATAGAATGCGATTCCTGCGCTCCGAAACTCCATTATGTTGTGGTGTATATGGAGGAGTAAGCTGAGAGAGAATCCCATTCTTTTTTAAGTAGTCTCTGAATTCCGTGCTCAAGTATTCTCCTCTCCGATCAGATAATTAGGACTTTAATACTTTTACCCATCTGGTTTTCAACTTCGTACTTATATTCCTTGAATTTCTCAAAAGATTCAGATTTGTGTTTCATCAAGAACACATGTCCGTGTCTTGAGAGATCATCGGTAAATGTAATAAAGTATGGGGAACCATTCCTGGCATGTGTAGACATAGGACCGCATACATCACTATGTATTTGTCCCAAGAGTTCAGTTGCTCTTTCTCTGTGTCCAGTAAACAGAATTTTGGTCATTTTGCCTTTGAGACATGACTGACATGTTTCATAAGATGTAAATGCAAACTGATTCAAATATGCATCTTTATGTAACTTAGCTATTCTTGTGGCATTGATATGACCCAGTCTACAATGCCACAAGAAGGCTTCGTTCATTTCTGAACTTTTCCTCTTGTTTGTGTTCTGTACATTTAGAACTGTCCTTTGATTTAGAACGTATATACCGTTACATAACGTACCAAACCCAATCAACACTTGATTTAGGAAAATGTTCATAACATTATCCTCTGATGCGAAGTTATATCCTTCTTTATGCAACAAAGAAACTGATATAATATTGCACATCATATTTGGTACGTAATAACAGTCGTTCAGAATCAATGCATTACCATTTGGTAATATAATGTGATATTCGCCAACTACTTTGGCTGCAACAATTGCTTAATTCCCTACTTTTAGAGACATATCACACTTTCCTAGTTCTCTACCTCTCTTTACATATAACAAATTACATACGCGGGATCCTGATTCGGTATCCATTACTCAGGACGTAGAGCAAATTGAGAAACAGTTCTCAGTTACGAACACACCCGAAGACGATGCATCATCATTCTTATTCTTCATTTGGGTGGCGTAGGAATCCTGATATTCCTCTATTCCTTGCTCAGACTTATGACAATCATAAGAAAAAGCAGAACCAACGTTCCCCAGCTCAGTATAATAAGCGGGTTCGGTCAATAATCCATATTATTATCTTGATTAAGGCGTGTCATTGGTCGCTACCTGGAGAGAGAGAGAAGGAAACGTATTAGCGTGCGCTCTTTTCAAGATCGCATCGTTGGCCTTTTGAGTTTCCGAATATCGTATCGTTGGCCTTTTGAGTTTTGTCTTCCGGTGCATTGGACCGATGGATAAGAGAACTGAGCTGGCCCAAAAAGCGTTAGATTGATTATTATCTTATCTAATCAGGATGGCTCCTACTGTTTTTATCAAATCTTCCTTCAAACCATAAAAGGTAAGATTAGCCGGGATTAATTACACCCTACAATTTCGCAAATCGGTCAGCCAGGCAGGTATTGGTACTCCGAATGAGTTTCCTCATGCTATTGCTTGGAACAAATTAAATAACCTCATTTTCATAGGGGCATAACCTCGTTAGCACTTTTCTTAGACACCTACTGGATTGGTTAATTGTAAAGTGGAAAACTCTCCCAGGAGTAACTCTTACTCATAGTGGGTAACGGGATCCAACTATCTCATAGAAGGTATGCAATCTCATTGCAAATTTCAACACTTGAAATACCCAATATATGTTTTTACCCCTAGCAACTTATGACCTTAACTATGGTCAACAAATCATAAGCGCTAGCCAAGTTCAACCTGTCATTTCGTGATTGAATTAAACCCACCCACACGACCCTCAACTATGGTCAACAAGGCCGTACGACTACCCTAATCCAACCGCCTCATATACGGCAGATAAGCACTAATCAGCTACCGCACACTACGCCTTGATTATGGTCAACAAACGCAACACAAATACTAAATAACACTTATCTGAAATGACGGAGGGCCACGACTGGTTTTGAAGAAAACCTCTAACGTAATGAACTTGATATCGTTGTAGAATCTAGTGATTTGAAAAGGAGTGTTTTTTGTAGCTTTTTCTAGTTTGTTAAACCCTAAGTGTGAGGGATTACAACCTTTGTAGTCCGCTCCTTCGCTTCACAAGGTCCGAGTAGAAGTCCCTTCGCCGCGATCCATGATCTCCCGGACTCAAGAGAGGCTCCACGACTCGAACGATCCATGATAGCTTGTCGTATTCCTTTTCTCCGATGATCTACGTCGAAGTTGCAATAGCTCAAGCTTTCTCTCACTCTAATGAGGTGAACACCCTAATCTAATGGGCTAGATTAGATGAGGATGATGGAGTAGTATTTATGCTTTCTTTTTATATCATTTTCTCACAATAACTCATCACAAAAGAAAACTCAAGTGAACTCTCTCTCAAACTCAAGAGAGAAGAAGATGAAGAATGAAAAGAATAATCCTTTTGTGATGAATAGTAGTAAAGAATATATGATTGATTATTGAACCATGGTTAAGGATGAGAGGCTTAACCTTTGTAGAGAATAAACTAGAGCTAGGGTGTGGTTAGGTTAGATAATGAGTCATAAGATAATATCAACCATAATATCTTATACTTGACAAAAGAGAATCTTTCTAGAAAGTGCAAGAAAGAGCTAACCCTAATCCCTTTTTATCATCCTTAAATATGTTTCATAATAAATCATATCATGTCACAATAATATATATCACATATATATTATATATTTGCAACAAAAGAAAAAAATATAATTAACATATATCGCATATATATCAATGTATTAATCCGGTGAGAAAATGAAATAATAAAGCGAGCCAATATTAGATAATGTAATACAATATATCATATATATCATTATACATTAAATCATCGAATCAATACTTGATCCGACGATCCGGCTATATCGAATATAACCGACTAATATATCATGTACCGATTCATCGAATCAACACTTGATCCGATGTCCCAGTTCATATCTAAATTTCACGAGAATATAATACGGTATCTCATATCGCATTATTCTCGGTCCTGCACATATCAAATATGTGCCTCTACTCCGTTTTTCCTGAGCCAAGAAACCTCTGTGTAGGACTCTAAAGAATCGTCAATACGCCGGTAGCAGGTGATGATCATATCAAACACCCACAAGCTGCAAGCGGTCAACTAAACGTAACAGCCACCCAGGTATTGAGCGATCAGAAGATCAACAAGCTAGCCTGTCCGTTCTCCTGTGAATCCAATCAATAACACTCTCGTACAGTCCGGTCTGTTCGTCTGATATGTCGCATATCAAGTCTAGGGGTGGTATATGTCAGACCCCAGTAACCGATAAGTCATGTCGATGTGAGGATCATAACAGGTCGAGAAACTACTAGTAACACTTACCAGTATATCTCTATATCAGCCCTGGCCAGGGACTTCCAGTTATAACCAATCGAACACATCACAACATCAACTCCCTATACCGGGAGAGACGAATCCCCTCCTATCGCTCATTGCCTCCATATGATTCAGGACTGTACCCAAAAGCCACCGTTTTGCACGCCCTCTTGGACGTGGTAAGGTGGAAATCAAAGCACAGTAGGAATCACACAAGACTCTATGACGATCTCGGGTCTACAGACTACCCTGTACCAGTGTCACCGGAGAATTGCAATCTGACGTGTGGTATATCACCATCTGGGAGTTCTTGGCGAGTCCGTCCAGTGTACCCAGTCTCCACTGAGCACCCGTACACCATCTATGATGTCAAACACCGATGGATATGGGATCATCCATCGCCCATCATATGGGTCAAGATGCGTATACGCTATTCTACTCTGGTGTATCGATGCCCTGTCTCGATATACCCTCGACTAGGAACAGTTATAGGATGTACTCATCGACTACTATGGCCCCACTAGTATGACCTCATCATAGTCCCAGTAGTCGAGTACAGATCCTAAGGGCTTTATCAACATGTGAGAGTAAGACGGTAAACCAATACAAGTCAACATGTTAAGATAAAATAAAACCAAATAGCATACTATCATGACGAGCAAGAAAGTCCTCTCTGTATATATCCAAGCATCCATCATAATATACATCATATGTACAACAATGGCCTCTAGGGCATATACATAACTAACAGTTTTGCTAAAGTGGTCACTCCCGGAGAAGGGATCTCGGCTCTTTCCTCATCGAATGAGGTGCTGGATATTCATCAAGGATACCATTATACAAAGAAAGAACTAGAGAAGGTATTAAAACAAAACCAAGTGGGTTGTAACATTTGCTAGTTTTACTAAAGAGGTCATTCCCGGTGAAGGGATCTCGGCTCTTTTCCTCATCGAATGAGGTGCTGGATATTCATCTAGGAATACCACTATGCAAAGCAAGAATTAGATCTACCTTTTTGAAAATTTTGATTCTACAAAATATTTAGGTTTCTTTTCTTTTCATTAATTTCATTAATGAAGTCCCATCATTTATTTTTCCCTAACATCACAGAAATGATCCGAAAATAGAACGTACTCTTATGCCATCCGCATTCGCCACGGGGCCCCTTCATGCACCGTTAGGTTACTTAACTAATGGCAGAGCGGGGGCTGGACTAGCACGGGAGCAAAACATAAGCAACGTTTATTATATATCATATATATAATATAGCATTCGTCTCATGCAGTTATATGATCACATCACAGAACACAGCAGCAGATGTCAATATATGAAATATTGGATATACTATGAGGTCCGTGTTTTAAATTCAGCCAGTAAAGAAAAACACAGATTCCACGGTCGTGATGAATAGCTAAACCCACATCCCAAGAATCCTATGAGAGCGGCAAGCCAATTCTATAGTTAGGAGACCCGGTCTCGACTCCTTAAGATGGTCTCCCACTGGATTCCAGAACCCGGTTACTTATGCTCCCCGCCTTGGGTCTATCCTAATGCGGAAAAGTAAATAATATACATCAATGGTGACATCATCCTCAACCCGGAAATGTCCCAATAAAAGAATATTCCATACAAATTTTACATGAATGAAAATTGAAAAAATCTCATCTCAAAACCCCCGGCTATTCATTCACGACGATCCAATATAACATATCACAGCAACACATAACATCACATGTTATCAACGTAAGTAATTATGCATATCCTATGTTCCGTTGACATATAACAACGAGATCGGAGATACACCACATATTACACTTACGGTCGCAGAAAAGAAATGAAAAACTACAATAATTAGAATCCGCATTTCTTTAGACATCATAAACCCAGAATATCTCATATTCCAAATTTCATGCCTAACCCTATAAGCCTTGCATTTTAGTCTCATATCGAAAACACTTTTCAATAACTTAGTCGGGTAATTCAAAAAGATTCCCGAGTACTCGATCGAATACTCATTGGGAACTTTAGTAGATGACCGCACCCACGATGCCGTCGACCAAGTGCACTTAGGCGGAACACCGTGGCCGCGAACATCTGAGTGGATGCTTTTGGTAATGGGGTTCTCCTAAAGTCACTTGTTCGGCGCTATGGGGTGTGGCTACAGTTTCCCCCAATAAAAGAGCAAAGCTCTGTTCAAAACTCAAGAGGAGGCACCTTACGTGACTTCCACGAGGGCGTCAGCGCCAGAGTTAAAAACACTTATATGATCAGCGCCCGTGTGCAAAGCACACAAAAATTTTAAGCACCGCCCACGTGCACAACACGTGAGCGCCGGCGCCTTGTAGAATTAAATTCTACTCTGTGATAAGCAGAGCCGTTGGATCAAAGATCCAACGGAGGTGATAAATTATCAGGATGCAGAATTAAATTCTGTTTAGAGGAAATATTCCTCAAATCTTTCTAAAAAAGAAAGATCGCCCTCTGTAAAACAGTATACCGTTGGATTAAAAAATCCAATGGTGATTAAAAAATCACCGATCTGCAGAATAAATTTTGTATGGGTAAATATTTCCCTAATCTTATTAAAAACAAGAAAATACTTTCTGTAAAACAGAAGTCCTTAGATCAATGATCCAACGGTGGGTAAAATCTCCAAAATCAATTAAGATATCTTAATGAGATATTTCTTCAACTAATCAACAGACTTGCCTCTACTATATAAAGGACCCAAGACTTCAAGTCTAGAAAAGAGGAACCCCCCATAAGCTTCATAATGAATAGAGAATTAAGTTCTCGAGGAAGGCACGTGAGGCACGGGGAACCTCCCTCAAAGTACCAACACTGGCCTGGCCGAAAGATTGGCGAACTTGTAGGGTGTAATTAACCCCGACTAGTCTTACCTTTTAGGGTTTGAAAGAAGATTTGATAAAAACAGTGGGAGCCATCCTGATTAGATAAGATAATAACCAATCTAATCTTGCAAGAGCATACACTAAGTGTATTCTTCTCTCTCTCTCAGGTAGCGACCATATCAGGACTTAATCAAGATAATAATACGGATGTATTGACCGAACCTGCTTGTTATACTGAGCTGGGGAATGTTGGTTCCGTTCTTTCTTATAATTGTTATAAGACTGAGTAGGGAATAGGGACATATCCGGATTACCACGCCACCCAAACGAAGAATAAGCATATTGATGCATCTTCTTCGGGTGTGTTAGTTACCGAGAACTGTTTCTCAGTACACTCTACGTCCTGGGTATTAGATACCGGATCGGGATCCCACATATGTAATATGTTACTTGGGCTAAAGAAAGGTAGAGAACTGGGAATAGGCGACCATTCTCTAAACGTAGGGAATGGTGCAAGTGATGTAGCCAAAGCAGTTGGTGAATATCACCTTGTATTACCAAATGACAATTCTTTGATCTTGAACTAATGTTATTACGTGCGCTCTATGATATACAATTTAATATCAATTTCTTTATTAGATAAAGAAGGATATAACTTTGTAGTAGAGAATAATGTTATGAACATTTACCTAATTCAAGTGTTGATTGGGTTTGGTGCGTTATGTAACGGTTTATACATTCTGAATCAAAACACAGTTCTTAGCGTACAAAACACATAAAAGAGGAAGAGTTCAGAAATGAATGAATCCTTCTTGTGGCATTGTAGACTAGGTCATATCAATGCGACACGACTTGCTAAGTTACATATGGATGGATATTAGAATCCGTTCGAATTATCATCTTATGAAACTTGCCAGTCATGTCTCAAAGGCAAGATGACCAAAACTCCGTTTACTGGACACGGAGAAAGAGTTACGAAACTCTTAGGACTGATACATAGTGATGTATGCGGTCGCATGTCTACACATGCCAGGAATGGTTCGTCTTACTTCATTACATTCACTGACTATCTCTCAAGATACGGACATGTGTTCCTGTTGAAACACAAGTCTGAAGCTTTTGAGAAATTCAAAGAATATAAGCATGAGGTTGAGAACCAGACGGGAAAAAGAATTAAAATCCTACGATGTGATCGGGGTGGAGAATACTTGAGCACAAATTTCCATGACTATCTAAAAGATAATGGGATTCTCTCACAGCTTACTCCTTCGTATACTCCACAGCACAACGGTGTATCGGAACGGAGGAATCACACCTTATTGAATATGGTGCACTCTATGATGAGCACCGCTGAGTTACCTATTTCCTTTTGGGGTTATGCGCTTGAGACAGCTGCATACCTATTGAATAGGGCTCCAACAAATCAGTGCCTACCACTCCATATGAGATATGGAATGGGAAGAGACCATCTCTTAAGCGAGCTAAGACATGGGGTTGTCCGGCCTATGTCAAAAGGAAAAATACGGACAAACTCGAGACACGATCAGTTCTTTGCAAGTTTGTGGGATATCCAAACAATTTGTATGGAAATCATTTCTACCTCAGTGAGGAACAAAAGGCGTATGTTGCTCAACATGCCAAATTTTAGAAAAGGAATTTCTTGTAAAAGAGATTAGTGGCAAAGTGGTAGAGCTGGAAGAAGTTCCAACCGCACAAACTACAAAAGAAGATTTGGTAGATCCGAAGCATTCGATAGTTCCCAACGAACCTCAGACTCTCTGCCGATCTAGTAGGGTTCCACTTCCACCTGAGAGATACTACGGTTATCTCATTGATGGTGGGAGCGAGGATTGCATCATAGATGATAATGCCCCAACTAGCTTCGAGCAGGCCATCAAGAGTGGGGACTCTGTGAAATGGCTGGATGCAATGCGATATGAGATGGAATCCATGTACACCAACAAAGTATGGACTTTGGAAGATGCTCCTGAAGGGGTAAAACCCATCAGGAGCAAGTGGATCTTCACAAACTATGCTGCACTCAGTCAAGCTCTTATTATCACAAAGATTCTCAATGAAAGATCTAGGTGATGCCTTCTACATCTTGGGGATTAAGATCTATAGAGATAGATCTTAACGGATACTGGGATTGTCCCAATCCAGGTACATTAACACCATACTAAAGAGGTTTAGTATGGAAGATTCCAAGCGTGGGAATTTACCCACAATCACAGGACTCACTCTCTCAAAAGAGATGCCTCCTAAGACTGATTTGGAGAGAGCTCGCATGCAAGGAACACCCTATGCTTCGGCAGTAGGCTCTATCATGTATGCGATGTTATGTACCAGATCCGATGTAGTATACTCACTAAGTGTAGTGAGTAGGTATCAAGCAGATCCAAGAGAGTGTTACTGGAAAGCTGTGCAGAACATTCTCAAGTACTTGAGAAGGACTAATGAGATGTTCTTGGTGTATGGTAACGGTGAACTCCAAGTGGAGTCCTTTACCGATTCGAGCTTCCAGAGCGATAAGGACGAATCTAACTCGGTCTCGGGATTTGTCTTTACCCTCAATGGAGGGGCTGTTTGTTGGAAGAGTTCTAAGAAAGAAACCGTGGCAGACTCAACGATGGAGGCTGAATACATCGCTGCAACGATGCTGCCAAAGAGGCTGTCTGGATGAAGAAGTTCATAACTGAACTTGGTGTGGTTCCGTCCATTGAGCATCCAATACCTTTGTATTGTGATAACAATGGAGCAGTGACCTTGGCCAAGGAACCTAGGTCCCATCAGCGATCCAAGCCAATTCTGAGGCGGTATCACCTGATCCGGGAGATAGTTGATCGCCGGGAGATCGAGATCAGGAGAGTTGACACGAAGGACAATACAACGGATCCACTAACAAATGTCATACCCCAGATACAATTTGAGAGACTCTTCGGGATATTGGGTATGAGATACTACAACAACTGGCCTTAGCGCAAGTGGGAGATTGTTAGTTATATGTATGCCCTAGAGGACATTATTGTACATGCGATGTATATTATAGTGGATGCTTGGATATATATAGAGAGGAATTTTTTGCTCGACATGATAGTATGCTATCTGGTTGCACTTTGTCTTAACAAGTAGACTTGTATTGTGATACTTTCTTTCTCTCACATGTTGATAAAGCCCTTAGGATGTGTACTTGACTATTAGGACTATGATGGAGATCATACTAGTGGGGCCAGGGTAGTCCACAAGTACATCCTATAATTGTTCCTAGTCGAGGGTGTATCGAGATAGGGCATCAATATTCCAGAGTAGACTAGCGTATATGCTTCTTGACCCATATGATGGGCGATGGATGATCCCACATCCATTGTTGTTTGACACCAAAGATGGTATACGGGTGCTTAGTGGAGTCTGGGTACACTGAACGGACTCGCCGAGAACTCCTAGTTGGTATTATACCTATCGTCAGATAACAGTTCTCTGGTGACACTGGTACAGGTTAGTCTGTAGACCCAAGATCTTCATAGTGTCTTGTTAGATTCCCATCGTGCTTTGATTTCCACCTTACCACGTTCAAGAGAACGTGCAGAAGGGTGGCTTTTGGGTACAGTCCCGAATCACATGGAGGCAATGAGCGATAGGAAGGGATTCGTCTCTCCCAGTATTGGGGGTTGATGTTGTGCTGTGCTCGATTGTCTATAACAGGAAGTCCCTGGCCAGGGCTGATACGGAGATTTACAGGTATTTTTTATCAATAGTTTCTCGACCCATTATGAGCCTCACATCGGCACGACTTATCGGTTTCCAGAGTCTGACGTTTACCACCCCTAGAATGGATATGCGACATTTCAGACGAAGAGACCGAACTGTATGGTAGTGTTACTAACAGGCTTTACAGGAGTATGAGCAGGCTTTCTTATTGATCTTTTGATTGTTCAATACCCGGGTAGCCTTTACGTTCAGCTAGTACCGCTGGCGGTTTGTGAGTGCTTGATATGATCATCACCTACTACCGGCGTATTGACGAGTCTTTAGAATCCTACACAGAAGTTTACTGGCTCAGGCAAAACGAAGTCGGAGCACATATGTGATATGTGCGGGACCGAGATTAATACGAGTATGTGATACCGTATTCTATCCTCGTGATTTATTCGTATCGGTTGGTTATATGTGATATAACCGGGTTATCGAATCAAGTGTTGATTCGATAAGTTGATACAAATAATACTAGTCGGTTGTATGTGATATAGCCGGATTATTAAATCAAATGTTGTTTTAATGATTTAATGTATAATTATATATTTGATATATTAATTTACATTAACTAATATTTTCTCACTTAAGCATTTCTTTTTCTCACATGTGCACACTTAATATATATGAGATATGTATTATTTGTGTTTTCTTTTTTGTGTCATGCTTGATGATACACACTACATGGGTGTATGAGACTCACACCATGCTCATGATAATGAGGTTTATTTATTTAAGGTAAATCCAAATTGGTTGGAAATTAGTCACATGGGTGAAGCTTGTAGAAGCTTGTAGACCCATTAACTTAGTCCACTAGTTTTGTCTTACCTTTAATATTTGTTAAACTAACCATTATCTAAACCCATTGTAAAGTCTCTACATGAGATATATAAGAATTTTCTCTCCCATGGTTGCCATAACATTATTGGCCTCATCTCTTCATCTTCTTCCTCTTCAAGAGCTTAGCTCTCTAGGTTTTTGAGAAGAGAAGAATAATAGTGAGAAAATTAATTCTAAAGTAAGCAAAAATCCCACTTCATCAGCCTCTACTAGATTAGCCATTTAGTTTAGGGTGTTAGCTTCACTAATCTCTAATTAGTGAAGAGGTAGCTTGGGTTAGTGTCTCCTCGACGTAGATCATTTTCGGCCTCGAAGACTTCGTGCAAGCTTGTTCCTTTCATCTTGTGGAGTCATTCTGAGTCCGGAAGATCACTACTTGGAGTGAAGGGTCTACTACAAGGAGCTATTGAAGTGAAGGACCGGTCTACTGTTCATATTAGATTTTTGCATTTTCATACCGCTCAATTTTTATCACATTGCATATCCGTAGATACTCTTGAGCCGTGTTTGCTAGTCAATTGCAGGATACATGTTCTCGGTTCTAAAATGGTGAAATTCATGGAAAACGCGAAAAAATCCGGGTTCCTACCAACCACAGATAAAACACGGTCTCCGCTCTTCATCCGTATGTTGCCAGATACCAGTTTAGGAAGACAAAATGTCAAATCAATGCACAAGGCTCAATGGCAGCACAAGATCCAAGAGATCTACGCGGAGCTCGAGGCAATCATGACAAAAACATCCACAAAAGTCCACCTTTCCCTCAACAGAAATTCTGGAAAAATCGTGAAGACAATTTGAGAAAATACATATGCCAGAATAATGTACACATCAAACCAGGGAAGCACAAAAATTCCCATGCCCTAACTCCACAATAGTGCGGCGGATCCGCGGCATAGGGAGGCTTAGGCCGCGGATCCGCGGCCATACTGTGGAGTCAGGGTATGGGCTTTTGGGGGCAGTTTGGTCTTTTCATCATGGTTCTGGTGGTTGCCCTAGGTTTTCATTTTCTGGCCTATAAATAGCCCAGAACTTTGTGAAGGAAAGGGTCCATTCTTGTATTTTCTTTTTGCTAGTTTTTAGATTACATGTTCTTTTTCTTCTCTCCTCTTCTCCATTAAACTTGTAGTGAGCTTGTGAGTGAAGAGTGATGAATAAAGAAGATCATTTTATTATCATGCTTGTCTTACTTTTGCTATAATTGTTGTAACTTTAATTCGTTAAGTAGTTGTTGTTATTCTTGTTGTTTCTTTCTTCTCTCTTTCTCTTTATCCTTACATACGACAATGATGCTTACGCTTGATCCTCGCCAAGGTGAGGTCGCAAATAGCTAGTCGTATTCTTCTAATCTCTTTCTTTCTATCTTCCTCTTTTGTTTTGTTTTATTTTTTTCGTATCATGATGTGTGAGTAGTTCATACTTGTTAGGGTAGGATAAGGGAAGTTTGAGAGAAGGAAATCTCTCTCACTCTTTCCTTGCCCAACAGCTTAAATCGACTCCCGTTAATTGAACCACAATCCGCTCCTTACGGCACCCTATCCTACATGATAGCGGTGATTCCGTAGTGAGACCGGTTGTGGTTGAATTAACCGGAGGTTATGGCTAAGAGCCAAGAACGGACGGAAAAGCACCAAAAGGAAGGACTTATGCGTTGGAAAGCCTAGCTTATACTCGCAAGTTCCTTCCTAGTCGTGCTAATCCCCCTTGTTGCCGATTACCGTAACACCGATATTAAGAGGGGGCAACGAAAGATGAGGAGACTCCTAACTCAAACTAACCTAACCCTAACCCTAACAAGCTCTCTTTAAATATCAACTCAACACTTAGATAACCACAACAAAATCTGAAAAACGGGACTTAACTCGTTAAAACACATTGAAAAAGACTCCCATCTCCCTACGGACGACCCGTACTCAACCGGCTAGCTACAAGAGAAACCGTCTTGATTGCGGTATTTAAAACTAAACTTGAACACGCACGTACTCTATCAATCAAATGGCGTCGTTGCCGGGGAGACGGTAGTTTATTTCCTTGTGTAATTTCGGGTTAATTTGTAAGTATAAATATAACCAAAAAACAAAAAAAAAATATACTTTGTAAAAAAATCATCTTGTTATTTTTTGATTAGCTTTTGTGCAAGCGTGTAGGAAAATACAAGGTTCGAGTTCAGTGGCCAAGACGTTGAAAATACGGAGTTCAAGTACAGTGCCAAAGACGTGGGAAGATAGACCCACATTTCGCGGCTACACCGCGACGGACAAAACGAAGTTAACGGTCTACTGTCAAGATCTGGAGCAGGTACAGTGAGCAAGTAAAAATTCAGTACATCCAGACAAGCAGAGGACACCCAAAACAGCCCACACCAGAAAAATGAAGAGCCAACTCCTCATTTCCGCCGCGGAACCGCGGCATTAGGGCCTTATTGCCGTGGAACCGCGGCCACTTGGTGGGGTCAGTGTGCCATCTTCTCTCTGTAAGTCTCTCTGCTCCTCTCCACTCCTCTGGACTCCAATAAATTGTGTTTTCTGCAGCCTTCTTTGCGCAAATTCTTCTCCCCCTTCCAATAAACTGTTCTTGTGCAGGATTCTTTACGCCGCAAAATAAAAATTGTTTGCAGTTGATTTGTTACTGCTTTGCATTTCTTTAATATGGACTTAAGGGGCTTGAAACCAATCCAGATTGGGTGGGGATTTCATCACCCTTCCCAGGACCCCAAAAATCACTAAAGCATATGCATTGTCCATTGTAAATTAAAAAATACTAGACTTCAGCTCTAAGGACTTCGCGCTCACTAGGACAGAGGACTAGTTACAGGCATCGGCCGTTTATCCTATCTGACTTTTGCGGTGCCTAGGCAAGTGTGACGAAGGCAAGTGGTTATTTAATTAAGGAACTTCGCGAAAGCGTTGGACAACCTCCCACTTACCTGGCACTTATCTGGCCGCATTAGACGGAGAAGAGGCGGTTTGAGGTCCTTTTTCTAGCCCTCTGGAACAGTTAGGAGCAGGTCTAGTAGACCTAAGCGACCGTAGATCTAGGTGAGATTGTGCATATCTTGGTTGTGATTACTTAAGCCGTATATCCGTACATATATTTGTAAAAATCTTTCTAAAAAAAAAAGAAAAAATCAAAAACTTTTATAAAAACTTGCCCTTTTGTCGCCAATTCCATTTTTCACCCACCACCCATCGCCTTTCTCCTTTGACGTTTTCTTACCCTCACCTTCTCCGCTTTGACTATACTAAACTCGTTTAGTGTATGTCCGCTTGGACTCAGGACACTAGCGCCCGTCTAGTCCGCGTTACGTTAGTCGCGACCGACTACGCGATCGACTCCGAAGTCGATACTCCGTCCACTCCTCTTTCACCCCTTCCTTTGCCGGCCAACTCCGACGTTGACCGGAATTCCGTTCATACATCTTCACCTTCACCTTCACCAACCTCTTCTTCCGCGATGTCGGGATTTAATCGAACATCTCTTTGACCACCGCTGGATTGGCTCCACCTCCTACGGAGACCAATATTCCACCACCTCCGCCTGTTGTAGCGCCGCAGCGAATCGCGCTCCAGGATCGTTTCTACCCCACTCGTTCTGCACTTCCCACGTGCCTTTCTCTTCCTCCGGCCAATGGGGACAACTTTGAAATTAAGCCCCATTTCATCAACATGCTTCCACATTTTCATGGGCTTGAATCTGAAGATGCCTATATCTTCATCAACAAATTTCAAAACTTCTGTGCCATGATGAAAACCACCCAGCTGTCGGACGATGCTATACGTCTACGGGTCATTCCGTTCACTTTATGCGATCTCGCTGAAAAATGGCTGTATAGCACCGCTTCCCACTCAATCACCAGCTGGGATGAGTTTGTTAAAGCGTTTCTGAAAAAATTCTATCCGAATCATAAGACCGCAAGAATTCGAAATGAAATCAACCAATTCTCCCAGCTTCCTTCTGAACCCTTCTGGAAGTGCTTTGACCGATACAAAGACCTTCTTGTTCAGTGTCCTCACCACGGTATAGAGAAATGGCAACTTTGCCAAACCTTATACGAGGGACTGAACCCAGCAACGAAGCAGTTGCTGGAAACCATCTGTCAGGGCCACTTCCTATCGAAATCTGACGAGGAAGCATGGCAGTTCTTTGACGATCTTGCGGAGCAAACGCTACAGTGGGAGAGCACCAGACCGACTTCTTCTTCTTCTACCTCTACTTCTACCGGTCAGTCTAGGGTAGGAATCCACCAACTTGACGTCTCTATTGCGATGAAAGCTGAAATGGCTGCTATAACAAGAAAGCTTGAAGCAATAGAGAGCAAATTTTCTGCTCCTACTCCTGCCCCTGTTCTTCCCCTTCGTACCATCTGCGCTTGTTGTTCCGATCCTTCTCACTTGACCGAAGAGTGTCCTTACAATCCACCATCGCAAGGACAGGATCAGGTTAATGCATTCCAGCAAAGACCGAGGACTGATCCATACTCTTCCACCTACAATCCCGGTTGGAGTAACCACCCCAATTTCGCCTGGAATCAGAATCAGAGTCAATTCCAGGACAACAATTTCCAAAGGGCCCCTCCGCCGGAACAACAAGCGCGACAACAAACTCAGTATCAGCAGCCCTTCCAACCCCAACCTTTCCAAAATCAGACGAACAACTTTGCACCCAACAACTCTTTTCCACCAAACAACTTTGTTCCGTCAAACAACGATAAGGTTTCCTCGCTCGAGCGAAGTCTGGAGGCGTTTGTTAAACAATCGACTCAATCCACCGCCAACATCCAGTCTTCCATTCAATCTTTAGTGCAACACACTGCCGCACACGGGCAAAGCATCAATACCATCGAGGCCCAGATTGCACAGCTGAACGCGGCCTTAAGTGAGCGAGAGAAGGGGAAGCTTCCGTCCCAGCCACTTCCAAATCCCGGTCACCCACATAATGCACATGTTGCTCTTGAACAACAAAACCATAATGTGAGTGCCGTGACCACACTGAGATCAGGAAGGACGCTGCAAAACAACATTGGCAAACGGATCAACAATGACACCCCGGCCGCCGCTTCTTCTTCTTCTTCTTCTTCTTCTTCTTCTTCTTCTTCTTCGTCTTCCGAGCCTATTCTCCGTTCTTCAACAGGCTCTCCTTCCACTTCTTCTGCTCTGAACGGACCCACTTCTCACTCCACGAAAACACCTATTCTGGGATCCGTTCCAACTCCACAATCTCCTCCTCCAGCATTAGACTCAACCAATTTTCAAAATGTTCCATTTCCAAACCGGTTGAGGTCTAATAAACAAAATCCTCAAATGGAGAAGATTTTGGAGTTATTCAAGCAGGTTAACATTAACATTCCTCTTTTAGATGCTGTCCAATAAGTCCCGTCCTACGCGAAAATCTTAAAGGACTTGCGCACGAAAAAGAGGAAGTCTCAGGTACCCAAGAAAGTTTTCTTGGCTAGTGCTGTGAGTGATGCCCTTACCCAATCTTTACCAAAAAAACGGAAGGACCCTGGCTGTCCTACGATTTCAATTACCATTGGGGATAAGAACATCAACCGCGCACTATTAGATCTTGGTGCCAGTGTTAACCTGCTTCCGTATTCAGTATACGAGCAATTAGGCGTCGGAGAGTTGAAACCCACACACAGCACTCTCCAAATGGCCGACCGATCGATCACCCATCCTAGGGGTGAGCTAGAGGATGTGTTAATAAACGTCGGGGACTTCATATTCCCCGTTGACTTCATTGTATTAGATACACAGCCTGTAGCTAACCCCCGGAATCAAATTCCGGTGATACTCGGTCGCCCATTTCTCGCAACCTCAAATGCTGTGATCAATTGTCGCAACGGTTCAATGAACCTCTCTTTTGGAAATATGACGATTGAACTCAACATTTTTAGGTTGGGGAATCAACCCGTCGAGCCTAATGCTCATATACTGGACGTCTGCTCGATCCAGGAGATCACCCCAGAAGAGTGTGAATTCGAGGAGTTTCTGTTTGAACACGATAATCTTGACGCCACTAGTGCGTTTCTCTTCGAACCTGCTGCTGTTTCTGCGCCCGATAACGACTACGAGTGTTTCACGTTCTCGAACGATCTTAGCCGTGCACAACCCGAGTTTGAATCCTTCGACTTTCCGGATGAGTTACCTGAACCATCCAACTCGGTTGCCTTCACTCGCTTTGAACCTTTGCTGGAGTCCTTTGAGTTCGAGACCTTTGCACCAGTCTTTCCTTCCATCGTTTCACCTCCAACGCTCGAACTCAAGCCGTTGTCGTCTCACCTTAAGTATGCTTACTTAGGTGAGAACGAGACCCTCCCTGTCATCATCTCGGCTTCTCTAGCTCCCGAGCAAGAGAAAGCCCTTCTAGCGGTCTTGCACAGCAACAGGCAAGCTTTTGGCTGGTCCATAGCGGACATCAAGGAGATTAGTCCCCTGATCGTTGAGCATCACATTCATCTGATGGATGATGCCAAACCAGCCCGGAATCCACAAAGACGTCTCAATCCAGTCATGAAAGAGGCTGCGAAGAAGGAGATCGTAAAATGTCTAGATAGTGGTATCATTTACCCTATCTCTGATAGCCAGTGGGTTAGCCCCATCCACGTTGTCCCCAAAAAGTCAGGCATCACGGTCATCACTAACGAGGCAAACGAGTTAATCCCTAGTCGCACCCAAACTGGGTGGCGAGTTTGCATTGATTACAGAAAACTCAACGCCGCAACGCGGAAAGACCACTTTCCGCTACCTTTTATTGACCAGATGCTTGAACGATTGGCCGGACACGAGTGCTACTGCTTTCTTGATGGCTACTCCGGCTACAATCAGATTCCCATCGCCGAAAAAGACCAGGACAAGACCACTTTCACTTGTCCTTTCGGCACGTTTGCATATCGACGCATGCCCTTTGGGTTATGCAATGCGCCCGCTACCTTCCAGCGGTGTATGATGGGTATCTTCTCAGACATGGTGGAAAAATTTCTGGAGATTTTCATGGATGACTTCTCCATCTTCGGCGACTCCTTCGACGAGTGTTTGCTGCATCTTGACGCTGTCCTTACCCGCTGTAAGGACAAGAATCTCACTTTGAACTGGGAGAAATGCCACTTCATGGTGCGCGAAGGTATTGTCTTAGGACATATCATCTCGCAAAATGGCATAGAGGTTGATAAAGCAAAGATTGAGGTCATTTCCAATCTGCCTCCTCCCCGATGCGTCAGAGATATCCGAGCCTTCCTTGGCCATGCCGGTTTCTATAGACAGTTTATCAAGGACTTTAGCAAGATTGCTAGGCCCTTGACTCTTTTGCTGGCCAAGGACACGCCTTTCGACTTCAACTCGAGCTGTGTGACTGCATTCGAGTCACTGAAACGCTCACTCACTTCTGCTCCCGTTCTTTCTTCACCTGACTGGACGCACCCATTCGAGATTATGTGCGATGCATCCGACTTTGCCATCGGTGCTGTCCTTGGACAGCACATCAACAAGATGCCGCACGTAATCTATTACGCGAGCCGGACCCTGAACGACGTCCAACTCAATTATACAACAACTGAGAAGGAATTCTTAGCTGTTGTATTTGCTCTAGAAAAGTTCAGGCCCTACCTCATCGGCTCTCCAGTCATTGTCTACACGGACCATTCAGCTCTGCGCCATCTTTTTGCGAAGAAAGATGCAAAATCTCGGTTAATACGTTGGATCCTCTTGCTTCAAGAGTTTGACCTTATCATTAAGGACAAACGAGGATGTGAAAACGTAGTTGCCGACCATCTCTCACGACTTCCTTCTTCGCCTTCGCTTCCAATTCCAATTAACGACGTTTTCCCAGATGAACAGCTCTTGACAGTATCGTGCGAACCCTGGTTCGCAGATATTGTGAACTATTTGGCCACGGGATTACTACCGACCGAATGGTCAAGTCAGGACAGACTTCACTTTTTATCCCAAGTAAAACACTTTTACTGGGACGAACCCTACTTGTTCAAGTACTGTCCCGACCAGATTATTCGTCGGTGTGTCCCTGATGAGGAATTCAAGAGTGTGCTGTCATTTTGCCACGATCAAGCGTGTGGCGGGCATTTTGGGCCCAGAAAGACAGCTGAGAAGATCTTGCAATGTGGTTTCTACTGGCCACAACTTTTTAAAGACGCTCATGACTATTGCCAGACTTGCTCCCGGTGCCAACACATGGGCCAGATATCCCGGAGGAACGAGATGCCGCTCCAACCGATCTTGGTTGTGGAGATTTTCGATGTTTGGGGGATAGATTTCATGGGGCCGTTTCCCAGCTCTTTTGGGAACTTGTACATCCTTCTAGCTGTTGATTACGTCTCTAAATGGGTCGAGGCTGTGCCCAGCCGAACTAACGACAACAAGGTTGTCGTTAGGTTCCTTAAAGAAAACATTTTCTCACGGTTTGGGCACCCCCGAGCGATCATTAGCGACAATGGAAGTCATTTCTGCAATAAAACTTTTGAAGCCTTGATGCGGAAATACTCCATAAATCATAAGCTCTCTACGCCCTACCATCCCCAAACCTTCGGGCAGGCCGAAGTTTCAAATCGGCAAATCAAGCAGATACTGGAGAAGACGGTTTCCAAGAACCGTAAGGATTGGTCGCTGAAACTCACTGATGCCCTTTGGGCATTTCGAACCGCTTATAAGACCGACCTTGGCATGTCTCTCTATCGGCTTGTGTACGGAAAAGCCTGCCACCTTCCTGTCGAAATCGAGCATCGCGCATTTTGGGCGATAAAGGAGCTGAATCTATCTCTCGAAGATGCGAGCAGTCTTCGGAAGCTGCAGTTGAACGAACTGAACGAGCTTAGGGATGAGGCTTACGATAACGCGGTTGTCGTTAAGAATCGAACGAAGGTGTTTCATGATAAACACCTTTTGCGCAAAACCTTCGTACCTGGTCAGCTTGTACTGCTTTACGACACCCGACTTCACTTCCATCCAGGAAAGCTCCGATCTCGCTGGAAAGGGCCGTATTTTGTGCGGAATGTGTATCCGCAGGGCGCTGTGGATTTGGAAAATCCAAAGGACGGTTCACTTTTCAAGGTAAATGGACACCGATGCAAACCGTACCTTAGCGCCGAACCAACAGAGGAGCTCAGGAGACCCTCAGGAGACAACACTCCTCCTACTAGGGACACTTAGAGGTTTAACGGCTTGTTGCACATGCTCAGTGCAATCGCGTTCCCTGCGAAAGTGAGGTTAGGAAATTTTTTGTGAATAAATGGGCTTTGCTCGGGACGAGCAAATGATAAGTTTGGGGGTATTTATTCATATCAGATTTTTGCATTTTCATACCGCCCAATTTTTATCACATTGCATATCCGTAGATACTCTTGAGCCGTGTTTGCTAGTCAATTGCAGGATACAGGTTCTTGGTTCTAAAACGGTGAAATTCATGGAAAACACGAAAAAATCCGGGTTCCTGCCAACCACAGATAAAACACGGTCTCCGCTCTTCATCCGTATGTTGCCAGATACCAGTTTAGGAAGACAAAATGTCAAATCAATGCACAAGGCTCAATGGCAGCACAAGATCCAAGAGATCTACGCGGAGCTCTAGGCAATCATGACAAAAACATCCACAAAAGTCCACCTTTCCCTCAACAGAAATTCTGGAAAAATCGTGAAGACAATTTGAGAAAATACATATGCCAGAATAATGTACACATCAAACCAGGGAAGCACAAAAATTCCCATGCCCTAACTCCACAATAGTGCGGCGGATCCGCGGCATAGGGAGGCTTAGGCCGCGGATCCGCGGCCATACTGTGGAGTCAGGGTATGGGCTTTTGGGGGCAGTTTGGTCTTTTCATCATGGTTCTGGTGGTTGCCCTAGGTTTTCATTTTCTGGCCTATAAATAGCCCAGAACTTTGTGAAGGAAAGGGTCCATTCTTGTATTTTCTTTTTGCTAGTTTTTAGATTACATGTTCTTCTTCTTCTCACCTCTTCTCCATTAAACTTGTAGTGAGCTTGTGAGTGAAGAATGATGAATAAAGAAGATCATTTTATTATCATGCTTGACTTACTTTTGCTATAATTGTTGTAACTTTAATTCGTTAAGTAGTTGTTGTTATTCTTGTTGTTTCTTTCTTCTCTCTTTCTCTTTATCCTTACATACGACAATGATGCTTACGCTTGATCCTCGCTAAGGTGAGGTCGCAAATAGCTAGTCGTATTCTTCTAATCTCTTTCTTTCTACCTTCCTCTTTTGTTTTGTTTTATTTTTTTCGTATCATGATGTGTGAGTAGTTCATACTTGTTAGGGTAGGATAAGGGAAGTTTGAGAGAAGGAAATCTCTCTCACTCTTTCCTTGCCCAACAGCTTAAATCGACTCCCGTTAATTGAACCACAATCCGCTCCTTACGGCACCCTATCCTACATGATAGCGGTGATTCCGTAGTGAGACCGGTTGTGGTTGAATTAACCGGAGGTTTTGGCTAAGAGCCAAGAACGGACGGACAAGCACCAAAAGGAAGGACTTATGCGTTGGAAAGCCTAGCTTATACTCGCAAGTTCCTTCCTAGTCGTGCTAATCCCCGTTGTTGCCGATTACCGTAACACCGATATTAAGAGGGGGCAACGAAAGATGAGGAGACTCCTAACTCAAACTAACCTAATCCTAACCCTAACAAGCTCTCTTTAAATATCAACTCAACACTTAGATAACCACAACAAAATCTGAAAAACGGGACTTAACTCGTTAAAACACATTGAAAAAGACTCCCATCTCCCTGCGGACGACCCGTACTCAACCGGCTAGCTACAAGCGAAACCTTCTTGATTGCGGTATTTAAAACTAAACTTAAACACGCACGTACTCTATCAATCATCTACAAAGGTTGTATTCCATGTTCACATAGATGTAAAGTAGTTTACAAGTTATTATTGTCTAAATCTCTAGTTAAGATTCTAGGGTTAGGATTGTTTAGCATGGCAAAATTTTGATAATGGCATGGACGATGCCTCCCGAAACCTTGCTGCCGTGCTTAACATTCCTATATATATAACATATTCTACGGTTGCGGGGGTGCTATACGCCATCCACCCTACTTCCTCCGTAGATATACATATACTCACCTTGATTTTCGCTTGCCGAAGTTGATGACGCCATGCTCTCCCTTGTCGTACGAAGTCCACGTGGGGTACCTACAGTTTTCAATGCATTATGTTATAGACACGAATCAAACACAAAAACTACAACGGCATACGAAACGCACATAGGTTAAAACCTATGGTCTACGCATGCAAAAATAGCCAAATAACCTTCGACATTGACGTACAAACGTCCAACGACCAAATCCGAGTTCAAATACCATAAACCAAGTTTTAGAAATTGGAAAACATAGTAAATTCCAACCCAAAATGCTTCCAGATTTTGCCTCAGGTAATTAGGGATTAAACAAACAATATAGGGGCTAGATTACAAGGAGTAAGAGCTACTGGCGAAAACCCAACACCAAGACCCAAATTTTGGCCGACGATATCATGAAAAGCGACCGGTGCTGTCGGTTCTATAGGGGGATTTTTGGCTCGTCTCTCTGTGGTGGTTTTCTAGTGGTCTAACTAGGTCAGTGGAGTTGTTTGAATTTCTTAGTAACATCCCAAGTTGCTCCAGATTCCCTGTAGTCCCAAAAAATTCCACAAAACCGACATCAGAAAGTTTTAAACTCAGGTCTTAGAGTTTCTATGCTAAATTGGTCCAGGATCCATACACTAGAAGGGGTGTAGACTATCTAATCCTCAAACACACCATCACAACTCAAAATCTCCCCTAAACCTTATCTTGAAAATTCTAACTTCACTAAACCTCATTAGTTTAATTCTAAACTACACTAGGATATAAGGAAGCTCATATTCTAATCTAAAGGTGTAGGGTTATACCTCTTGTGGCAACTAGAGAAAACCTTAGATGTTCCTAAGTGCTCAAAGTATTGACTTGGTGCCTCCTTAGGGTTTGTAGTGAGCTTGTGCACATTTTTTATGAAGGGATTATAGGTTTTTGTTTGATTTTTTGGCGGTGGCCATGGATGGTAGTGACGAGGTGATGGGGGATGAAGGAGAAGAATGAAGGAGGTAAGGAAAAATGAAGATACTGAAGGGGTAGTGAATTGTGTAGAAGGTTGTAGAATATCTCTCTCTCTTACCCTCTCACCCACGATACCCTTATGTCCCCACCCTCTCATCTAAATATCTTCTCCTTTTCTTTTTCTTTTCTTTTCAAATCAAACCAAAAAAATATAAATATAAATGAAGCATGGTTCAAGAATATGTAACAAGTGTTTTGAAATATGACATTGTGCATGTCATATTCATAATCAAGCCTAATACATAATTAGAAAATATTAATCAAGTTTAGCAATAAACTTGTATATAATTAAGTGTATAAACATTTATACAATGTCTAAATAACATAAATTCTTTCAAAATCAATATTTGATATAAATTTCCAAATATTTTCCAAACTATCGGTATATTATTATACCCTTTCATTAAAACTAATTCTCATACTTATTAATATTCATGAAATTTATTATTTTAATTATTTAAATTCCCAAAAATAATATTTTATTTTCTGAAATGTTACAATCTTCCCCCCTTAAATAAATTCGGTCCCCGAATTTAAATTTAAAACCCCAAATTATTTAAAACATTCAGCAAAACTATCAAGTCGTCGGGGCTCCGAAATCATAAATACATAAAACATATCATAGCGCAATGCATGCGCATGAAAACGAGTGTAAAACTTAAAATCAAAACTTTGAAAAGCATCACGCAATCATCGGAGTTATAGCGAAAATATAATGTCAAAATCCAATACGAAGACCAACATGATATACTCAAAACGATAACATGTATATAGTACGCATCGTTGTAAAATCATTAAAACATCCTGAAAGAAATGCTTGCAAAACCTTTTTCAAATCTCCGTGCGATGCGCGTATCACGGCACAAGTAGCGGACGTTCATTATAAGGAAAATAGCTAAATATATATACATCCTTTGTTAACATACATGTCCCGCCTTCGAGAATGACTTAGAAGGTTTTCCTTCGTAAAGTTTCGTATAAACATGGACACGTAAGAAAGCATTGAGACTATAGCTTCTTTTTGGAAATCCCGCCGGCAATTATCGATCCATGCAAAAATAATCAGGAACTGTTCTCAGACCAGTCTTGCTCGGTTACTAAACCGGATAGTATATATCATGAAAAACATAGTGCTCGAAAGGAAATCAATCTCGAAACAGAGTATACAAATGCCATGTGCGTCCGGTGTGCACAGAAATCGAAACCAATTACAGGTGCCACAAATATGTACAGAAACCGAACTAAGTGCAACGGGCGTGGACAAAAACATGTTTCAAGTATAACGGGTGTGCACGACAACAATATCAGGTGCATCTGATATGCACTAAGAATCTCGATTTAGTGCATCTGGTGTGCTCCAAATCGCATCTAGCACGCCATGTATGCGCAGGAATTCCAAATTGAGTGCACAAGGTGCACGAAAACAAATATCGAATTTCAAAGTCGAAATATACGGTATATGATATACACCAAATCAAATAAAGTATACCGTGGAATATATCTCATAAACCTGTGCATCTGCGTGCACCAAAACTAAGTCAAAGTACCGAAAGCTCGTGTAAACTACCCGAATGCATAAGTCAAATAATGTGCATACCATATGCATGAAATCAAATCAATTATATCAAGGTGTACGGAATCAAAATCAAATACAATGGGTACGCAAAAAAACGATCATCAGTACGACTGATACATGAAAATACGAATTAAGTGCAGCTGTGGCGCACATAAGAAATATCAGTCGTGAAACAAATCGTCAAAATAACGAAATCCAAAACAACGGAAACATGATATTCGAATCACCAAATCGCAAATCATAAATACTATCATCGATGTGCCCCTCCTTCAATGTCGAAGGGTGCCGGTGCATCCAAAGCCAGCAGAGCAAGATATCTACTTGCCTCATGTTCACGATTTGGCGCCTTCTGCCCTTAGGTTCTCATCTCTCCCTGTGGATTACTAGTTATACGCCCTCTAGGCTCGACAGCCCGATTCGGGGTACTGATGGAAACAACCCCGTTCTGGAGCTTCTCTGAAGATCTCCTGACCAATCATATGGCCACGAGTAACGTACCACGTAGACGATAGCAAACTCTGGCCTACTGAGTGTGTGCGATACTTACGATCCTGGTCCATGTCTTCTTGTGTTGTATTCCAGAAATATTCTGCCGGGGTCTCTCCCAAATCTCATCTCTGCAGGACTGCTCCGAAGTTGGCACTCTTTACTAAATCTATTTCTTGTTCCAGAACAGCTGCATTCAACGCGTCAACATGCATATCAAGTCTCTGATGTCAGTGGAGTGGAATGTCATCTTGTCAAGATCTCATACGAACCTCTTACTCCGCTTCCCTTCGGTATGGACTAGTTTGGAATCATCTTTTCGTAGCTGTGTGGACTGCACTCCAATTGGCTGTACTCGTATCTAGAGTCTCTTTCGAAGCTATGAACTCAGCATCTCACATATCCTGTAGTAGGCATCTGGCCAATTACATTCTCGGGGACTCTTCCAAGTCATCGTAGTGGTGCGCTTATGCTCGTCCTTTCTCGATCGACTCACAGCACGTCTATGTGATGTCCTCTTCTAGCTAAAGCTAGCCAATCTAGTGATCTCGCATCGGGGTATCCAAACGAACCACATGTCCTAATCATTCATCCATGGGTGACTAGCGATCTTCTATCATATCCCCATGTATAAACTCATACTACATTAGCTTCAAGGGTCTTCGGCGATACCTTATCAACTCAGCAATAGCTGGCTCATCAGTCTGCACGGTAGACAATGCCTCTATCATCTGAAGTATATAGTACATTAACAGTCTTCACCTTCTGGCTGGCCTCTAGCAGTGGCCCGATCATCTGGTGCAGATCTGATTGTCCGCATCAATGAGAAATCTTAGCAAAACGACACATCGAAACACTTGTGTCAACAGAAGACATCGTAAAACAATATGTCAAACGTTCGTGTGTTGATTGGTAAAGTTTTTGCGTGCTAAGTTTGTTACCGCAATCAAGACGGTTTCGCTTGTAGCTAGCCGGTTGAGTACGGGTCGTCCGCAGGGAGATGGGAATCTTTTTCTTTGTGCTTTAACGAGTTAAGTCCAATTTTCCAGGTTTGTTTTGAGATTACTTATGTGCTAAAATTATATATATAGAGAGCTTGTTAGGGTTAGGATTAGGTTAGTTTGAGTTAGGAGTCGCTCACTTCTTTCGTTGCCACTCTTAATGTCGGTGTTACGGTAATCGGCAACAACGGGGATTAGCACGACTAGGAAGGAACTTGCGAGTATAAGCTAGGGTTTCCAACGCATAGGTTCTTCCTTTAGGTGCTTGTCCGTCCGTTCTTGGCTCTTAGCCTTAACCTCCGGTTAATTCAACCACAACCGGTCTCACTAAGGAATCACCGCTATCATGTAGGATAGGGTGCCGTAGGGAGAGGATTGTGGTTCAATTAACGGGAGTCCGAATCAAGATGTTGGGCAAGAAAAGAGTGAGAGAGATTTCCTTCTCTCAAACTTTCCTTATCCTACCCTAACAAGTATAAAAACTACTCACCCATTATAAGGAAAAGAAAATAAAACAAAGGAGAAAGATAGAAAGAAAGACGTTAGAAGATTACAACTAGCTATTTGCGACCTCACCTCGGCAAGGATCAAGCGTAAGCATCATGGTTGTTTAAGGATAAAGGAAAAGAGAACAAGAAAGAAACAAACAATAAATAACAACAACTAGATTGGCAAAAGAAAATTACAAGCAATTATAAAACGAACAAGACAAGCATGATAATCAAAGAACTCCTTTATTCATTCTTCACTCACAAAAGCTCACTACAAGTTTTTAATGGAGAAGTGATGAGAGGAGGAAGAAGAACAACACATGTATTCTAAATTCTAAAATACAAGATTATGGACCCTTGGCTTTGGCAAGTTCTGGACTATTTATAGGCAGGGAGATGGAAACCTAGGGCAAAATTCTGACCCTTCATGAAATGACAAAACTGCCCCTAAAACCCCACTTACTGCCGACACCGTACGACCGCGGTTCCGCGGCCTAAACATGCTTAGGCCGCGGTTCCGCGGCCATAGTAGGCAGTTGGGCCTTCAAATTTGGTGGCTTTCTTTGGTCTGCTGTGCCCTTTATTCTGGTATATGTTTTTTCTCAGAATTTCTTCATGATTTTTCCAGAATTTCTGTTGATCGAAAGGTGATTTGATGTGGATCTTTTTGTCATGATTTCCTCGAGCTCCGCGTAGATTTCTTGGATCTTCTGTTGCCATTGAGCCTTATGCATGAAAATGACATTGATTTGCCATTTTGTCTCTTAAACTCGTGTGTGGCAATATACGGATAGAGAGCGAAGACCCGTGTTTTATCTGTGGTTGGCAGGAACCCGGGTTTTTGTTGTGCTTTTCCATGAATTTCACCGTTTAGATCCGAGAACCTGTATCCTGCAATTGACTAGCAAGTATGGCTCAAGAGTATCTACCGATAAGCAATGTGATAAAAATTAGGCGGTATAAAAATGCAAAAATCTGATATGAACAAATACCCCCAAACTTATCATTTGCTCGTCCCGAGCAAAGCCAATTTATTCACAAAAAATTTCCTAACCTCACTTTCGCAGGGAACGCGATTGCATTGAGCATGTGCAACAAGCCGTTAAACCTCTAGGTGTCCCTAGTAGGAGGAGTGTTGTCTCCTGAGGGTTTTCAGCGGATACTACCCACAAAATCCGGTCAAGCTAGTTTTGTAAAATTACTATGATTCAAACCCTTAAAGTTTTGTTTCAGAAAATAACAATTCTATAATCCTAATGCTAGACTATCGAACCTTTATTTTTCACATCTCGCTTCTTATTTAACTTAAGATTTTATATGTCTTTACGTGTAGTGCAAATAGTGTCGTTAAGTTCCAGAAGGGTCGAATAAAGTCATCATGTCACACAATAAAGCATAGATAAGAATTTTGAAAGGATCACATAAGTTTCATAAAGAGTTAAGCATTTTTCAAGTTTCGTTTTCCAGTAAAGTTTCAACTTCAGAATTTCTATCTTCCTTAACAGGAAACTAGGTCTTATTTTTCACTCCACCTTTTTCTTGTTTTCATTTCATACACACCTCTGTGAACGTGCAATAGTCTTTATCATAGAATAAAACCTTCATATCTCCGCTAGAAATATTTTTTATAAAAACTTGTCTTTTGTCAAGATTATTCTCACACAAAAAACCGTTAGGAATTTCAACTCGGAGAGAACACTTGCTTGACTTTGTTTTAATCTGGACTTTCTAGGCTTCTTAGCGAGCTTTGGGCTAATGCACCCAAACCAGTTGGTTTTAGGGCATTAGGTGTAGAAACACCCCAGCGGACTTAATTACTCAAGTTACCTAGGCCCAAAAACAAATGACAATTTAGCGTGAAAATCATGATGATTCAATGCGAACGGAGATATAACCGGCAGTTCAGTTAATTTTTTTTTTGATAAAAGACGTGTTTAGTGGGTTAGGTGTGTAATCATTCCAATCAAGTTTCAGATGGGCTATTTTTCAGACTTAGTTCCAATTAAGGCATCAATAACATTCCTTTATATTCACTTCACTTCATAAACTATTCTTGATATTACTTATTTCAGAACAAACCTATTTCATCCTCAGAAAATCATTTATCCATTTAAAAGTTTTTAGACATAAAAGACTTGTCATCTAATTTCCAAAACTCACGACACGTGTAGTGTGATGTAAAGACGTATATCAGCTATAGTTAACTTCAAAGGAGAGTTATCTTTCTGGTTTTCAAAATCTAAAAATAAGATTTAGTTATTCTTATCTTATCAAACAAAACCGTCGAAATGTTGAATCAGAGTTCTCCCACTAGCAAACTTGACAGAAAAGTTTTTATGTTTTTAGAAAATTTTCTGATTTTTATGGATTTTATGGATTTTAATATGCAGATGCAAAATATACATATGAATGCGAAGGTTAGAAATGCGTACCGAGCGTACCCACAAACATTAACTGGACAGTGTCCTCACTGTCATTGCAGGAAGAGATCATTTGAAGGGTCAAAATTGTCGGTTAGATATACACAATTTTAAAGTGAAAAGAATATCCACAAATAAATACAAAATGGTATATACATACCCCCAAACTTATTTGGAACAGTGTCCACTGTTCTAGGCTGGATAACCGAAGTTTGGTGGTAGGCAGAGGAAGATTATGCACGTAAACCGGCTCCTGTAAGACCAGGAGCTCCTCTGTTGGTTCGGCGCTAAGGTACGGTTTAAGTCGTTGTCCATTTACTTTGAAAAATGAACTGTCCTTTGGATTCTACAAATCCACAGCGCCCTGCGGATACACATTCCGCACAAAATACGGCCCTTTCCAGCGAGATCTGAGCTTTCCTGGATGGAAGTGTAGCCGGGTGTCGTAAAGCAGTACCTGTTGACCAGGCACGAAAGTTTTGCGCAAAAGGTGTTTATCGTGAAACACCTTCGTTCGGTTTTTAACGACAACCGCGTTATCGTAAGCCTCATCCCTAAGCTCGCTCAATTCGTTCAACTACAGCTTCCGATGGCTGCCCGCATCTTCGAGAGATAGATTCAGCTCCTTTATCGCCCAAAATGCGCGATGCTCTATTTCGACAGGTAGGTGGCAAGCCTTTCCGTACACAAGCCGATAGGGAGACATGCCAAGATCGGTCTTATAAGCGGTTCGAAATGCCAAAAGGGCATCTGTGAGTTTCAGCGACCAATCCTTACGGTTCTTGGAAACCGTCTTCTCCAGTATCTGCTTGATTTGCCGATTTGAAACTTCGGCTTGCCCACAGGTTTGGGGGTGGTAGGGCGTAGATAGCTTATGATTAATGGAATATTTCCGCATCAAGGCCTCGAAAGTCTTATTGCAGAAATGAGTTCCATTGTCGCTAATGATCGCTCGGGGGTGCCCAAACCGGGAGAAAATGTTTTCTTTAAGAAACCTAACGACAACCTTGTTGTCGTTAGTCCGGCTGGGAACAGCCTCGACCCACTTAGAGACGTAATCAACAGCGAGAAGGATGTACAGGTTCCCAAAAGAGCTGGGAAACGGCCCCATGAAATCTATCCCCCAAACGTTGAAAATCTCCACAACCAAGATTGGTTGGAGCGACATCTCGTTCCTCCGGGATATCCCCCAAACTATATACGCCATCAACCCGACTTCCTCCGTAGATATACATCTACTCACCTTGATCCTCGCTTGCCGAAGTCGATGACGCTACACCCTCTCTTGTCGTACGAAGTCCACGCGGGGTACCTACAGTTTTCAATGCATTATGTCATAGACACGAATCAAACACGAAAACTAAAACGGCACACGATATGCACATAGGTTAGAACCTATGGTCTACGTATGCAAAAATAGCCAAATAACCCTCGTCGTTGATGTACAAACGTCCAACGACCAAATCTGAGTTCAAATACCAAAAACAAATTTTAGAAATAGAAAAACAAAGTAAATTCCAACCCAAAATGCTTCCAGATTTTGCCTTAGGTAATTAGGGATTAAAGAAACAATATAGGGGCTAAGTTACAAGGAGTAAGAGCTACCGGCCAAAATCCAACACCATGACTCAAATTTTGGTCGGTGAGATCATGAACAGTGACCGGTGCCGTCGGTTCTATAGGGGGATTTTGGGCTCGTCTCTCTATGGTGGTCTTCTAGTGGTCTAACTAGGTCAGTGGTGTTGTTTGATTTTCTCAGTAACATCAAAAGTTGCTCCAGATTCCCTGTAGTCCCAAAATTCTACAAAACCGACATCAGAAAGTTTTAAACTCAAGTCTTAGGGTTTGTATGCTAAATTGGTCCAGGATCCATAAACTAGAAGGGGTGTAGACTATCTAATCCTCAAACAAACCATCACAACTCAAAATCTCCCATAAACCTTATCTTGAAAATTCCACCTTCACTAAACCTCATTAGTTTAATTCTAAACTACACTAGGATATAAGGAAGCTCATATTCTAAACTAAAGGTGTAGAGTTATACGTCATATGGCGACTAGAGAAAACCCTAGATGTTCCTAAGTGCTCAAAGTCTTGACTTGGTGCCTCCATAGGGTTTGTAGTGAGCTTGTACACATTTTTGTGAAGGGATTATAGGTTTTTGTTTGATTTTTTTGTGGTGGCCGTGGATGGTAGTGAGGAGGTGATGGAGGATGAAGGAGAAGAAGGAAGGAGGTGAGGAAAAATGAAGATAATGAAGGTGTGATGAATTGTGTAGAAGGTTGTAGAATATCTCTCTCTCACCCTCTCACCCACCATACCCTCATGTCCCCACCCTCTCATCTAAATATCTTCTCTTTTTCTTTTTCTTTTCTTTTCAAATCAAAACAAAACAATATAAATACAAATGAAGTATGGTTCAAGAATATGTAACAAGTGTTTTGAAACATGACATGGTGCATGTCATATGCATAATCAAGCCTAATGCATAATTAGTAAATATTAATCAAGTTTAGCAATAAACATATATATAATTAAGTGTATAAATATTTATAAAATTTCTAAATCACACAAATTCTTTCAAAATAAATATTTGATATAAATTTCCAAATATTTTCCAAACTATCGGTATATCATTATACCCTTTCATTAAAACTGATTCTCATACTTATTAATATTCATAAAATTTATTATTTTAATTATTTAAATTCCCAAAAAAAATATTTTATTTTTTGAAATGTTACATTAGCACTCAGTAAGCGGCGCCTAGAGCTCAGCACCTTACGTGTCCCTTACGTGGGCGCCACAGAATAAAAAGTGCTTGACACTCACCATGCAGCTCCTAGCGCCTAGCGCCTCACGTGCTTCGCACGTGGGCGCCATAAAGAGTGCTCAACGCTCCATAAAGAGACCAAAAAGTGTAAAGTGTTTAACACTTATTTGGAAAATCGCCATGACTGAAAACCCCACAGGGTTATGTGTGAGCGTCAGAACTTACATAAGTGCTCAGCACTTTTTGCACAAAAAAGGGGACTGAGCCCAAACAAGTGCTTAGCACTCTTTTTCAAATAAAAAGAAATCTAAGTGGACCAAGCCTTAGTTGGCTAGATCCTAATTCAGATCAATCGAACCCATAGGTTCATTACTTCCCAAACTGATCTTAGTTCCAAATACGACTATCGATCTTCCAACTGATGATATCCCAAAACGATATTATTCGTCCCACATTCCCCTGAGGAAGTCTTAGTCTCAAAATACGTCTAATGATTTCTGAGTTTACCACCGATTAGTTTTTCCCTCAAATACTGGAATTAGTTCAAGGGTATATCTCTCCACACCTCTGATCTATGTCATTGTAATTCCTCAACGTCTTCAGAGAGGTGGCGGGTCCCGACAACCAACTGCTTTTTGATGCACTTCCCAAACTGACGTGCACATCCCAAATCAAATCACATCCCAAATTGGACGCATCCCATATCATCGTTGCTCATCTCGTCACGTAAGAAATACACGTGCAAGCAAGATGGACAAAAACGTCCTTAAACTACAACGGACCGAAACGTCCTTAAACTACAACGGACCAAAATGTCCTTAAAATAAACGTTGCCTCCAAAATGGTGAAAATGGACCGAAACGTCCTTAAACTACAATGGACCGAAACGTCCTTAAACTAAAACCTCACCTCCAAATTGGTGATCAACGGACCGAGACGTCCTTAAACTAAAATCTCACCTCCAAAATGATGATCAACAGACCGAGATGTCCTCAAATTAGAACTTCGTCTCCAAAATGGCGATAATGGACTGAAACGTCCTTAAACTAAAAACAACAGAGCCCAAATGCATTCTTGTTGGATATGAAACAAAAATGATCCTAAAACCCTATTAAGTAGATTTTAGTCTCAAATTGGACTAACGTATCCTTAACAAAAAACCAACCGATCCCCAACTGCTCACATACATTTAAGTTGATCTTAATGTCCAACCAGATCAACGATCCTTAAATAAAATCCCCAAATCTCAAATATACGGATTTAGACTAAATCGCACCCTATAGGCGACGACATAAATTATTCTCCTTATACGATCCATGGGCAACCCAAACAAACAAAAACACATACGGCACAAAGTGAACTGCAGGAGCAGGAGAAAGTGGTTATCGCGATACGATAACGTAATTAACTGCAGGGGATTACGCCTGCAGGGAAGAGCGTCCCCACAATAAAAAAAAAACCCCTCGCAAACGAGGGGGAATCTGACGAAGTCTGCTACAACGGCCGCATCCGTCCAATCTTCCGAGATGTGGTGCCATAAATCAACTTGGCATCTTCGGAGAGGTGGACGGATAAATCCAAATATCCTCTGCCACCAAATTCAGGAAAGACGATTCATCCCAGTTCGTCATTGTTTTCGGTAGTGAACATATTCCGGCACGCCCGGTGGGACCTCTTCCTCTTTCCACTCCACACTTCGTGTTTCGTGTTCGCGAACAAAATCACGGTTTTCTATGGTTGCCTATGGACTCGAGGTATTAAGATTTGGTGTCTTTTTCCTGTGCAGAAAGAAGAAGTGAACATCAATGGTTTCCAGCTGCAACAACTGCCACAACAACTCCCGCTCCGCCCCAACTGGAGGAGTGACATATAGGCCCAACGCGGCCTCTATATTTTCAAAGCCCATGGGGCAGGTGACTCAAGCCACCAATGGATTGTTCTTCGGGACCATGCTCCCGCCAAAGAGTTTCAGCGCCCCAGTGCCACCACAAGAAGCTCCCAAGAAGTCAGTCTTTGATCGACTTGCACTTGCAACCACCTCGGCCCCTCTCAACGGGTCGTCCAAGTCTGCCATCTCAGTCTTCAACCGGCTGAACCAAAGCTCAAGTGGGCCCGCAAAGGGGCTTGCAACACCTTAAGGGACTATTCCAAAATGGATAGTCGTCCGAACTCCTACTCTGGGTGAAGTCGTCAAAGGTGTTTCCCCTACCAGAAAATCGGCCTTCAAAAGATTGGTTGTTCGTTCTCAACGGATGTCAGTCTTCGACAGGCTGACACCAACAGTAGCCCCTCACCAAAGCAGGGGGCACGACAGAGCCTCTTCCACAACTGAGGTGGTCCCATCTGCAAGGCACGCTCGACTTCGCCACTGGCGCCGAGTGAGAAGAGCTGGGGGCAACTCTCCCTCTGGACTTACTCCACCAGCTCTAATGGTGGAAGTTGACACTGCTGTTCCAACCGGGAACAACTTTGATCTGCTTAGAAGGGTGCAAAAGAAATCTCCGACCGCGGTGTTGAAGAAACCCCCACTTCCTGCTGAAAACATGACGCAGGCAAAGCCGGAGCAGTCCCCTCAACGGCTCTCCTCCCGAATCTACAGGGTCGGTGCAAGTCTAAGATTCTGTGATCAACAAGAACTACTCTTGTCAACCGGAGAAAATGAAGGTTCAACAAGAGGAAAATCATCCCTCCAGCATACAGCGAGGGAATACTTTCACACAGGCGCCTACTACAATGGCTCCTTCAACTTCGACCTCCCACAAAAAGAGAAGGTCGGAGAATCTCCCACCACCGGCGGCAAATCCCAAAGGTGATGGATCCAAACGCCCTAAGTCTGGGGGCTTGATCTTACACACGATTTACAAGGCTTCCGGGAAAGAGGAAAGCCATGTTTCTGTGGGTCATGGACTGCAAACTCGGTTGTTAAAAATGGCTCAGGAGCAACAACAAAAGCTCCAGGACATGCTGACAAAAATGGCAGCACTCACCGGACATAAAGAAAATCCGTAGTCATCAACAGAACAGAGCCAGGAGCAGGAGACCGATACGGAGTTCCTGCGAAGGGTACTGGAAAGAAAGGACTAGGAGGCCGCGGAACAGGCTGCTAATATAAAATTGATGGCGCTCCTGTTCCAAGACATGGTTGGAATGATGATCCAGCCAGAACCTCCAGCTGAAGACCCGCCGATAATTATCGAGGACAACAGAGGGAAAACATCAAACCCCCTTCCAGCTCGACAGCCGGGGAGAAAACGATCTCCAAAGCTGCCCTTGATGATTACATAGCTCAACAAATATGAGCTCATCAGGCAAGTGAAGCGGCTGGCCAAGTCGTCAGAACCGGGCGACCGTACCTAGGCTGGTACGATCAAATCAAATACCCGCCGAGATATACAATCCCCATAATCCATGTGTAGAAACGGACAGGCAACCCGCATCAGCACGTCGCTCAGTTTAGAGCTTTGTGTGGAAATACTGGAGGCGACAATAAATTGCTGCTTCTCCAGTTCGTTGGCAGCCTGTCGGAAACAACATTTGAATGGTACTCGGAGCTCCCAAATGACTCCATCAAAACATTTACAAAAATGGAATTGCTGTTCACGCAGCGTTTTCCACCGCAAACAATCGCATCCCGATCACGGCATTAATCAATGCCAGGAGAGACCTGGGTTCTATACGCAATCCGATGGCGGAACCTCTGGTCAAAATGCGAAAAGCGCATCGAAGAAGCTCCTGCCGAGGGCATGTTCATAGGGACTCTAGATTCTCAAGCGACCGTGTCCCAGTTCATGACGTTCTTTAAGACGACCACCTTCCAGGCTTTGATCGACAAGGTGGCCCAAATGGACCAGATGGGCCAGGGGTCTCCCTCTTCAAAAATGGACCCTCGGAATGCAAAGGGTAAAGGGAAAACAGCCTTCGTTGGTAATACTCAATAACAACCGAGTGACCCGAAATCGGTTGCTTGCCAAAGCAACGCGCGCCCGCGCCAATCCCTCGATAAAACGAGGAGACTATTCGAACTAGAAGTGCGCAAAAAACTCATCACACTGCTGGATCCGAGACGTCCACTGCAGCCCGGTGACGTCAACAATCCTAACTACTGCTCCTATCACAGAATAGTGAGCCACCCAATTGAAGATTGCTACGTCTTCAAAAATTGGGTCGAGGACTAGTACCAACAAGGGAAGTTTGCGCTGCCCGAAAAGTAGAGGGTGAAGCCGCCACAGAGGCACACTCCTAAAAAGGTAGACACGCCGGGGGAATGATGCTCGTTTGTGGAAGAAGCTCCTTGGGAAGTGGTCCTTTCTGCTAAAACTAAAAGAATGCTGAAGGATCTTTCAGCATGTCCGGCGATCAGGTGGAAAAGCCCGCTGGATCCCGAGATCATTGATGGGATGCTGAAACCGCGTCGCACACCGAAAACTGCTAACGATGGGCAAAACAACCATGTCAAGCCTTCAAAGTCTTCGAAGGGAAAGAAGAAGACCAAGAAGCTCGTGCAGCCTGACGACAAGTGCAAGGACCTGCAAAAGTACATCGATGCGCAGGAGGTGTACAACCAGAAGGCGCGGACCCCAGTCACCTTCAAAGAGTTTCTCAACCATATACTTGAGAACGAAGATAGTGACGATGATGTGGGAATTGGCTCGTTAGGAGAAACCGAAGATTATGTAGCATGTTACCACATGGTTTCTTATTTGCTGTTAAATAACGAAGAAACTCCCTCGGCGTCGGAAAGCAACACAGAGGAACTGGGGGCAGGATTGGTGCCAAAATCCCCAGAGCTTCCAGAAGACCCAATTAACAGGCTGCTAAACGAAGCCCTTCAAAAGAGCAAAGCTGACTGAGAACGTGAAACAACCATATACGAAAAGGTCAAGCATCGGCGTCAGGAAGAAGAAGACGCAGCGAGGAAGAGTCACAAAGTACTCTAACCAGAGCGAAGCAGTGCCACTCGTGCCTGATACAAGGGGATTTCATCCACCAACATCCAAATCCTCTACACCCAACGGTAGACAGCTGGTCGTTCAAAATATGAGGAACCGACATAATCGGCCCCATTGAGCCACCATCATCCAAAGGACACCGGTTCATACTGGCGACGACCGACTACTTTTCTAAGTGGGCGGAAGTAGTACCGCTATATGAAGTGAAGACGGAGAACATCCTCCATTTCTTCAGGACACATGTCATCTGCTGGTTCGGCACTCCACGACGGATCATCTCGGATAACGGGATGGCCTACAGAAGCCATAAGATCAGCCACTTCACACAGCAGCATAATATAGACTGGAGATACTATTCAGTCTATAATCCTCGATCTAACGGTCTAGCTGAAGCTTTCAACAAGACCTTGACGAAGATCATAAAGAAAACGGTGTCCATAAATAAAAAGGACCGGCATGAGAGACTGCATGAATCTCTCTGGGTATATCGAACCATGTTCAAAACGGCCAGGAGTACAACGCCATATGCATTGGTTTTCGGCACGGAAGCGGTACTACCTTTGGAGATAGAGCTACCCTCTCTACGAGTGTCAGTTCGATACGAGCTGACGGATGAAGAAAATGGCCTTCTTTGGCTTGAGGAGCTCGATGCTCTTGATGAATCTCGTCTCATGGCGCAACAAAACTTGGAAGCTTACAAAGCAAGGATGACACGCTCATACAAAAGACTCACCAGGCCAAAAACATTCTGCCAAGGCGAACTCGTGCTAGTCGTCAAAAGACCTATGATCCCCAACCGTGCATAACGGGGGAAATTCGAGCCAAACTATGAGGGCACATATATCATAGACGAATTCTACCAAGGTGGGGCCTACTTGCTCATGGATATGCATGGCAAAAGACTCTTCCGGCCAATAAACGGCTGGTTCCTTAAGAAATACTACACTTGACAAGTCACAACTTAGGTTAATGATAGATGACGAAGCTCGTTTCCGCTCGCTATCTTCCTGAGTCAAAACTCTAAAAGTAGTATCCAACAGAACCTTCGCCTCAAAAATGGCGACAATGGACCAAAACGTCCTTAAACAACATCATACTGAAATGTCCTTAAACTAACCGTTGCCTCCAAAATGGCGACAATGGACCGTAATGTCTGATCAGTCGAAAATGTTGCATTCTTAACATATCAATTTCCCTACTCTTTCTAATCATCTAAAGGTGTTTGGTATAAATATAGCACATATTAGCAATTCGTCTGCAAAATATCAAATAACATGTGTTATACATTATAACCAGCATCATGAGGAAAATTTTGTGTTTATTAATACATGCATGATTTTGTATATCTCAACATATTTTATCGAGATTGTGTGCAGAAAATTCTTCAAGTCAAAGAGCCGGAATCACAAAAGTGCCGATAAAATGCAACAAGTCAAAGACTTGAAATCTGACAGCAACCAAGAAAGGATTATAAGATTCCAGACATTAAACGAACAACCTAAAGCCAACACAAAAACACCCCAAGAAAATGATCCAGAGATCTTCTCAAATGTCCGTGGATCCACGGCCGATCCAGGCCGAGTCGCCGCGGTTCCGCGGCCGTGCTAACTCGTCGGCGCTTGAGACTTTTCCAGAGCCTTTCTTGTAACGGGATAGCTTCCTCAAGATACTCCATTTCCACGTGGCATCTTCTGGAAGGCTCTCCATAACTACCAAGCTTTGGCGGGAATATTCATTTGAAATTATAAAAAGGGATCTAGATCTACAATTTTGGGGCTGTTAAGTTGTTCAATAGTTAGTTAAATAATTGGAGCCAAAATTCAAATTCAAATTGAGTGACATAACTTGATACCAATACCCTAACCCAAATCCATTTTCCAAAGCCAAATCAAGATTATTTTGAGAAGCAAATCAAGCGAGCCATCATCGATCCTTTATTCGCAAAGCCAATCTTCATCAAGAGTGTGAGATCCACGACGGTCCAAGTCTCACGGAGATCGAGCGGAGCGAACTTCGATGGATCTAGTTACCTCTTCAAAAGGAGCAATCGAGAGCAAATCTTGTAACCTCGAATTGAGGGAATGTGTAATTAGTCGTCGATTTAATAAAAGGGATAATTAGTTAATTCTTGCTTTCTTTATATTCTTGCCAATGAAATTTCTATATCTTGAATCTTTTATTTTCATGATGCTTGAGTAAATCTCCGCTTGTGACGGAATCGAGAGATTTGGTAGATCTAGTGATGATAAAATCCTAATACTAATCTTATGTCTTATGAGATTTGTGAACTTTAGGAAAAAGAATCATCAATGACCTAATTTGGATCGAGATCGTATTCTTGATTATTTCGTTGCAAATTAGGGATGAAATGATTGATGAATTTCTTTGCTACAGGCTAGATCTGAATGATGATCAATGAAAAGACAAGGGATAGAGAAGGAGAAACCCTAGTTTCTTCAATAGATCCCTAATCTTCATTCATCGCCATCGATCTAGCTATAAATTATCCATATATAATATTAGTCATTATTAGATTCATCATTGCTACCAATTCGATCGATTCCTACAAGCTATTTGACAAATCTTGATAACTAAATTGATTGGGACATTTCTTGATTCTTGATTCTAGATCTTTATTTTCTTTATGTTTCTTGAAATTAAAACTCATAAATCTTGAATCAATTTTCTTGCATTTTCTTTTATCTTTTCTTTTCGACTCATCTAAAACAAGATCGATCAAAAAACACATCTCAGTGGACGATCCGTATTCATTAACGCGCTATATCGACACCGTTAATTGATTGCGGTATAAATTTCTTTGGTTGTGATGATTAAAAATTTTCTAAAGACATACGAAGATGATCAATCAAATGGCGCCGTTGCCGGGGATGTTTGCCCTTTTGTTCGTTTTTGTTATTTGAGTTGAAAAATTATAATTCCATCAAATTTTCCTCCAAGATTCGCTTCAAGTGCTTAACGATTAGTGTTTGAATTTTTTGCGAGGGAATATGGAATCATTTTAGCAGTGAGATCAAGATTCAGATAAGTTCTACAGATTCCACAGGAGTACAAGAAGCTACAGGAAAAGGTTGAATCCCTAATTTGTCCATTACACCGCGGATCCGCGGCGTATTGCAGGTTTTTTCGGCGGTTCCGCCGCCGATTTGGCGCATCACTGTTCCCATCTTCGGTGGTATATTCTCGTTTCTCCTCTCTTCTCTCTGATCTTGTCCAATAACAATTTTCCGTTGGATTCTTTGCAAATATTCGCAGCACTGCTAAAAAAAATAAAATTCTTGTTGCGATTCTTGAAATTGGTTGTTTTGTACATATTTTATTACGGAAATTAAGGGGCAAAGACCAAATTCAGATTAGGTGTGGAGTTCATTACCCTTCATAAGCCCGGGAAATCACAAAACTTGCATCCGCATCACCCTTCATTAATTAAAAAAATATATAGACAAGAATCTAAGAACCGTCGCGCTCAATTAGGACAGAAGGAGATCGTGGGTAATCTATTGCTTATCCGCGTTTCTTTTGTGGTGTCTAAGGCAGGTGTGTCTAAGGAAAGTGGTTACTTAATTAGGCCCGCTACTTACGTAGCGGATAACATCCCACTTACCTGGCATTTACTTGGCTATAGGAGAGATAAACAGGCAGTAGAGGATTTATCCTGCGATTTGTCTTCTGGAAGTCTAGAAGCGGTCTAGAGACTTGATCTAGGTGACCATTAGATCTAGGGTGGCGTGTGCATGATTGTGTGAATTTTCATAAATCCGTCCTTTTTCAAAACAAACCAATTATTTTCTCCCCTTTTTACCCTTTCCCCCCTCTTCTCTTCTTATAATGGGTGACCCAAACAGACGAACTCTTGCCGAGCTTTGTTGTCCACAACCAGATATTTCTTGTTTTCGTAATCGCTTTGGTATACCATCCAACTCTCCCATGTCTTTAATAGATCGGATAGCGCAAGCGGATAGAAACAGTTGGCCACCACAATCCAGATCTTATCGACCATTTCCTAATTCTACATCCGTTTCAGTTGATACTCCGAGTGAGGATGCACCTAGACGCATGTCTATTGCTGAGCATATAGCTTGGGCTAAAGGCCAAAGTTTCAATCCGGACCAATATCAACCATCACCTCCACTTTCTAAAGAAGAATTTCATAATCGGTTTGTGGCATGTATGATGTCCAATAGCCAACCGACCAACCAATATCAATATTCTTTTTATCACAATGTTGGCCCTACTCCTGCCCAATTTTCACAACCATTCAATTCCTCTCAATCCAATCTGATTTTTCCACCTTCTCTAGACAGTCCTTCTAATCAGTCATTTGGGAGTTTTAATTGTCCACAAGAATTTCAATCTTATCCTGAAACTCCTTATCGACCCAAGTCTAGTCTTGAGCAGACATTAGAAAAATATTTGGAAATGTCGAACCAAATTAGGAAGGAACTAGCAGAATGGAGGAAAGAAAAAAATGCCAAACCTGCCCAAAAATTTTCAGTGTATAATTCGGGTATAGGACAAAGTGAGAATTTGGGTTGTGAGACAGGACTGTACACTTTTCCTAAACAAACCTTCCCTTTCCAAACTGAAATCCACAACTCCAGTTTCATCGAGTATACCAAATGATCCATCAATTGATAAGTTGTGTGACATTAAAGTGTTTGATTTACCCGACTGTGAAGGGTCCATTTCAAGTGAAACCATGCCAAATCTTTGTGATCTCTACACCTCTACTCTTGAACCAAAATTGATTGAAAACCATACTTTGAATAAGGTGTTTGATAATTTTAACCTTCACTTGAATGAGGTGATTGACGTTAGGGATATATTGATTGATGAACCCGAAATTTTGGATTAGTTTTTCCCACTAATTCATCAGATCCTTTCACTTCCTTGTGGTCATCATCTCGAGCCTTTAATTATTCTTCCCAAACCCCAAATGCGTCTTGAAGTTGATGATAATCGTATAACCGAATAGCACACTGAAATTCAGCCTCCATCTCCCACATCTGATTCAGCAATACTCGACACACCAATTTGCTTACACATTTCACCTTCAACTTACTCCGGTTCTTCTTCTATTCTTCCTGTAATGTTAGCGAGTGTTGGTGAATCACAATCCGATAATTCAAGTTCAATAATACCAGAAAGTCAACTTGATTTGGATACTTTTGAAAATAAGGTAGATGAGTTTTTCGAGTCTCCTACCTCCATAATTTTTGACAAATCAAGTACGATAAATTCTGGCACAAAACTTATTGACAGCAAAATGTTCGATCACACCATTGATGAAAGTTTTGAAGAACATTTTGCTGATGAATTTGCATTCCTAAACAACACGGATTTTGTGATTAATCAACCTCCACCTATAGAAGTTGAACCGCCACTACTCCTTTTTCCTAATCATTCATATTCTCGCTGTCATTCACCCACATTCTTTCATTTCTATAATTTAAAACTCAACCCCTTTCCAGACCACCACTTATCTCTTCCCCATTTCTTTCTGACTCTATACAACATGTTCTTTCACCGACCTATAAGTTATACTGATAAAATCTTCGAATGGTTGGTGTTGACCTTCGGTCTTTGCAAAGCTTGGCATTGACCAATAACTTTACCCCCTCCTAAAATGCTTAATATTGTTTAACTCAAGTTTGGGGGGGGGGTTATAATTTTAGCTCTTGAAAAATAAATGTTGTCCTCAAAATTGTGAGCCAGAAATAAGTTTGGGGGAGGATTTTCATGATTCATATATTATTGCCCCCGTTAATAAATTTCCTCCCGAGCTTACAGGTTTTCGAGATTTAACAGATAACAACAGTGAGGATACTGTTATAAACAAGTTTGGGGGAGGTTTGTGCTTATTTACTCATCACTTTACATCATACTTTGCATAAGCATAAAACATATAATATAAAAAAAAAATTTGTACATAAATAAGATAATAAAATATTAGATAGTGAAAAATTACATTTAAAAGATTAGAAAAATTTAAGAAAACCTAGAAAGTTAGAAGTTTTCTTAAACGAAACTAGTAATAAGTAGTTATGAGTCGTTGTCCCAAGGGTTAGTAAGATGAAAGAAGTCACTAATCTGAGAATAAAAATAAGTCTGAAAAATAGTTTCTATTATGGAAGCTAAACATTTGAACGTTGATACTCTACTATACGCACTTACATACGTCTTGAAACTCGGGATAGTAGAGGATACCTTGAAATGCTCGTGTCTAAAAGGCAAAGTACAAAGAAAATAATAAATGAAGCATAAAAAGATAAAATGGTGTAGAAAAATGAACACTGGTTTTGTAAACACCAAGGCAGCAATAAAAAAATATAGCGAGGGTGCTTCATCACCAAGTGCCTTAGACCAACTAGTTTGGGAGTCACTGCTAAGTCTTAAGTGTTGCAAGACGAGGAAAATATTAAATACACCTATTCAGCAAGCATATGAGTAATCGGTCGATTAGTACCTCAAGAAGTATTAACGGTCGCATGAAAAATGTGTAAGCAATTCCATCTAATATTCATCAATTAAAAAGTACTGAGGTAGATGAACAAGAGTATGATAGCTTGAATTGAATTCTCCGAGTGTAGGGATGTCTTCTTTACACACACGTAGGGGTATACGATCAATGTTTGGAAGAAAGGTAGGAATGAAGAATAAAGATGATGTTTTATTGAGGGATGATGTGATTTCTAACATCTTTTCATAACTATTAAGATAGGGCTCATGACAGCTGAAAAGCTAGTGTAGTTGGAAACTCTAATTTTCAAAGTATTTCTTTTACAATTCTTATTTTTATATGTAACTTTCACAGTCTTCCTTTTAATAAGGGATTTTGTGGGTGTAATCCGCTGAAAACCCTCAGGAGACAACACTCCTCCTACTAGGGACATCTAAAAGTTTAAAGGCTTGTTGCACGTGCTCAGTGCAATCGTGTTGTCTACGAAAGTATGCTAGTTAGTTTTTCTTTTTCTTATATTTTCTCCTTCTCTTGAATAATAGAAGTTTGCTCGAGACGACCAAAATTAAGTTTGGGGGAATTTGATCAGTCGAAAATATTGCATTCTTAACACATCAATTTCCCTACTCTTTCTAATCATCTAAAGGTGTTTGGTATAAATATAGCACATATTAGCAATTCGTCTGCAAAATATCAAATAACATGTATTATACATTATAACCAGCATTATGAGGGAAATTGTATGTTTATTACTACATGCATGATTTTGTATATCTGAACATATTTTATCGAGATTGTGTGCAGATAATTCTTCAGGTCAAAGAGCCGGAATCACAAAAGTGCCAATAAAATGCAACAAGTCAAAGACTTGAAATCTGGCAGCAACGAAGAAAGTATTATAAGATTCCAGACATTAAAAGAACATCCTAAAGCCAACATAAAAAACCCCCAAGAAAATGATCCAGAGATCTCCTCAAATGGCCGCGGATCCGCAGCCGATCCAGGGCGAGTCGCCGCGGTTCCGTGGCCGTGTTGACCCGTCGGTGCTCGAGACTTTTCCAGAGCCTTCCTTGTAACGACCTAGCTTTCTCAAGATGCTCCATTTCCATGTGGCATCTTCTGGAAGGCTCTGCATAACTACCAAGTTTTGGAGGGAAGATTCATTTGAAATTATAAAAAGGGATCTATATATACAATTTTGGGGCTGTTAAGTTGTTCCATAGTTAGTTAAATAATTGGAGCCAAAATTCAAATTCAAGTTGAGTGACACAACTTGATACCAAAATCCTAACCCAAATCGATTCTCCAAAAGCAAATCAAGATCATTTTGAGAAGCAAATCAAGCGAGCCATCATCGATCCTTTATTTGCGAAGCCAATCTTCATCAAGAGCATGAGTGTAAGTCTACGGTAGCGCCCCGGCCGTCTGTCCGAGGCCAAAATACGAAAACAAAAATTTCATGACTTGAAAACTGGCGCTATCGTATACTTTTTCCCCGGATCGGACCATTAACCTACCACTAGCTATCTAGAGAAGGGATAGAATGCTATACCGAGCGATCCGTGTCCTCCGGACTTTGGCCACCATCCCAAGTTCCCTGCGGCAACTCCGGTCTTCATCTCCTCGTCGGAATGGGCACCACGTCGAGAAGTCTTTTTACGGGCTCCCGCTTCATCCGAAGCAACTCGGGCACGAAGTGTGCTAGCCGACGTGTCCAAGGTGTTGTAGAGAATGTTTGTGATCACTTTGCCTCTTGCATCCATGGCTTGGATGGAGGTTAGAGATGATGCCATTAATGGAGAATGTTTGCTAGAGGAAGAAGAAGAAGAAGAGAAGGCCTTTTCTTCTTTTCTTTTCTTGTGATGGAATAATGAGAGTGAGAGAGAGAGTGAAAAGAATAATATGAGACCAAGCTCACTCAAGGCAACCCCTCTCTCTCTCCTCCTCTCATATCAACCCAAAAACATCACATAATGTGATATTAACACATAAAAAGAGACCATGAGTCACTAATGTGTCCATGTCACATTTAATGCATGTCATGATGAAATCTAGCTCACAATTTCCATTATACAAACATTAATCCAAATGTTTGGTCCAACAAAAAGATCCGGTAACATCTAAAGTAAACTCGTGACGGATCACAAGGATACCCCTCACCTGTATATACATACCTGCATCCGCATTCCGACTGAATGCGAATGCGATGAGACTAAAGTAACCCAACAAATCTAATACTAGGATCCGACTTAAACCAAAGCCCACTAGTATGATCCGTACGATCATGATCCGTGCAATACCGCACGTATAAGATCGAACCCTGCCATATATCATACAGCCTCTACAACGTTTCGCCCGAAACATGAGAAACTGTCTGTGGGGGACTCTAAAGACTCGTCAATACTTTGGCTGTGGATTTAACCACTAGCACGTCAGAGGTATTAGCCGTACGTAATGGGCTACCAAGTATTGACCAAAAGGGATGTCGATGAGCGAACTCATCCTGACACCCTACTGAGCCTGTCAGTGACAATATCTGTACAGTCCGGTCCGTTCGTCTATGAGTATCGCATGGAAGGCCTAGGGGGTTGGTAAAAGTCAGACCCCCAAAAGCGGTACAAGTCATGTCGGAGTGTAGCCCAGAACACCCTGATATACTACTGGAATACCTACCAGTAAATCTCCTGCCTCGGCCGAGGGCTTTGTGTAATGGCTCTCCTAGACACAGCACGACCTCACCCCCAATACCGGGAGAGACGAACCCCTGCCGATCCGCTCACTGCCTCCATGTGGCTCGGGACTGTACCCAACTAAAACCTGTTTGCACGACTTCTTTGAGCCGTGGTAGGGTAGTAATCAAAGCACAGTGGGAACTCACACGAGACAAATGACGATCTCAGGTCGATGAACTAACCTGTACACATGTTACCAGGGAACTGCTATCTGACGTCAGGTATAATACCAACTAGCATGTTCCAGGCGAGTCCTGTCCGGTGTACTCATAACCCAATGAGCACCTGTATACATCTTAGATGATCCAACTGACACCAGTGGCTTGTGAGACCGGCCACCGCCCCTCGTCGGGGTCTCGACTGTATACACTAGTCTACACTGGAGTATCGATGCCCTGTCTCGAAAACTCCCACGACTAGGGACCTTTTAAGGATGTGCTTATAGACCCCAGCTCCCATGTATATGATCGCCATCATACTGCTGGTCGTCAAGCAAGAATCCTAAGGGCTCTATCAACATGCAATAGTGACCTGTAAGGTCACCTAAAGAAGTACACGATGATAAAGACAAACCATGGTAGCATACTGTTCTCTATCAACGTGTAATAGTGAACTACAATGTCACCTAAAGCATGTACAAGATGACAAAGACAAACCAGATAGTATACAAACCTCTCGAGTAAGACTGTCCTACCGGTATAGGTCCTCTTTCAATCATTGCAATCACATGCATGTGATCCAATAATTGACTCTGAGGTCACTATATCCAACAATCTCCTACTTGCATTCAAGGATAATTATTGCGATGTCGCATACTCACAGCCCGTGTGATACCGAACACCCAACTTCTCTACTAATCAGTCTCACAAAGCTCGTTTGCGAAACTATTGCGTTCGAGGAATAGCCTTAGCTAGTGGATCCGCCCTGATGTTCTTTCTATGTCTTTCTTTATCTCAAGTTCGCGGAGAAATCCATCTCCCGAAATGAGCAATACCTGTCTTTGAATATGTCTGGATATCTGATGGGACCTAGTTCAGAAATGAACTCCAAATCCAAACATCTTAGACTGTATCGTCAACTGAACTTAATCAGTATCCTGCGCCATGCCTCCCTCGGTATTCGCTTAGACCACCTGTCCAAAATACTGCCCCTCGTCAGTAGGAAAACTATAACTCTGACAGTCACTCTGTGATCCAGGTCACCTTGGAAGCCTGGAATGATAACTGTCTCCTAAAAGAGGCTGTTGTTATCATATCCCTAGAACATCCACTTTTGTTCTAAAACTGCTTCCGAATGTTTCTCCAGGATAGGATCAATATCAACTTATTGCATCTAGTGCAAAAACATCTGGTTTGGTGCTTGACATCTCATGATTGACTCAATTGCTTAAGCAAGTGATCTGCCAATCATGCACGTCCCTCTTCCCTTTAGTCTGTAAGACACCTTTAGAGAGGGTGACTCCATCACCTGCTGGTACACTACCATGCCTGGAGTCGTCCATTCTAAATACTTTTAGAATGCTATCTAAGTACCCAGATTAGGAAACTACCCAAATCTAGATCTAAAACCATAGATCTAGTAACAAGATTGTCTGATATAATATCCAAGTCCTATGTGGAGAAACCACTGTGTGACAACCAAATCATAACCGATAGTAGTATAGGAATTTCACTTCCTACTCTGTGTATGTCATCCAAATACCAGGACATTACACCCTACTACCTTCTTAACAGATCCATTCCCTATTCTGATGAAGTCAAACCTATGACTTTCACATCAGAAATAGATGATCTATCTCCGCTATATCTGCTTTAGTCTATAAATAGACATAAGCTACTTGTCCACCAATGTTTCCGCTGCTCCCACTGACTACGACAACCCTCTGGCAGAGTCATATACACGTACACTTCTAAAGCTAGTTTAGAACGACGCTATACTCATCCTGCAGCCGGGTCTCATAGTCTGGAACAACAGCAATGGCAAGTCTGGGTAAACAAGAACCTCCCTGTCACCGTCCTTGAGCATACCGGAGTACCTCTCGGGTGCCTGAGGATACCCACCAAATCTGCGGAGTGGCCAATGGAATGTCAAACAAGATTGAATCTTTAGGTTCTTATCAAATTTTCAGTAATCGTTTGCGGTTCTGGAATCAATTCCAGTTCTACCATCCCCCACTACTGTTTTCTGAAAAAATCTATTTTACTAAAACTGTGGCGAGTCAAGAACAATATCACTATTGATCTTCCAGATGGTAGAAAGTCAACCCTCGTCATAGCCCGGATCAACCCACAAACAGCCATTACAGAAACGTGCCTTGTGTTATCCAGAGTCTGGTTTTAAGCATAAGCCGGACAACTCCCTCTACCTTAACATTGTTAAGATATGAACTATTCTATATCGAATATGGAAACAGAGGCACTGATTTAATTGGAACCAGATTCAAATCATGCAGCTGTCTCCAGTGCATGTCAACTAAATGGAAGGAGGCCGATCAGCGTTACTCAACTTAGGAATGTGTCCACATATGAGTAACCTGAAAGAGAAACAAGTTCTCTTAATCATTACTATTAACTGAATACCATTCATAAGTATCTACATTTTCGATCACCTTGAAGAATCCTGATACTTGCAATACCTGGTTCTCTACTTTATTCATATACCTATAACTTCTCAAAACTTGGACCTTATGTTTCTACGAAACACTTGTTTAAAAACTAGAGAAGTCATAAGTAAACCGAATATAGTACGAGGACCGACTCCTCTGTCCATAATGGACACTGGACAACATACAATACTCTGTATAAGTCACCTGAGTTGAATAACTCAAACCATGTACGTCGTAGTTTGAAAACTGTACTATGGTTATGAAGAATTACACCGCTGTTTAATGCTCCTTACCTAACCATCCTCTGATATAGGTAAATGTCATCGACATAATTTCAAAAAGTTATATCTCACTTTATTAAAATAAACATACATATATATCAATTTGAAATTGGTGCATAACAATCGGATATTCAAAACCAAATATTTACCGTCCGGCAAACAACCCAGGCGATTTCCTCAAATATCACCAATTACAACGAATTCCTATATAATGAGGACAATCACCTAATTTCCAATAACTTACTTCCACTCATCATCTGTAAAACCATACAGATGTGAGAATCATACCTGGTAAATACATACCCTAGAGCAAGTGTCTAATTGGGAAATCAGTTTTCTATTAACAATGCATAGTGAAACTGAAACATGTAAATGTTTCGAAGGGTATCCGGTTATTCCTAGTAATGCATCTTCCATTATCAGATTCACAACTGTAACCGTATATTTCCTTGCCATCTCTCCAAATCCCTTTATATGTCTTTAGTCATTACCTTCTGTACACCCTCTTAGGCTAAATGGTTTTCTTCCTTCCCTACCGTTCGGCACCAGCCTATGGTTTGGAAGAAGACTATCCAATAAGCATAATGGGTGTACTGTCCTAATCCTAGGAGCACCCGCAACCCGAGAGAAGGTAAAGATAAAAGACACCTGAATAAACCTTATTCCTATTTCTCCTGAACCAGAATCCATCCCCGAACTGGAACAAGTTCCTTTCGAGTTCGTATATAACCATACGATGGAGTATCCAAATAACTGTGGATCTTCGTAGTGACACGGAGTGTTCTGGAGAAATACAAAGGTGAAGTAGGAGTGGTAATGAAATACTTGGTTTGGTCGTGAATTGCAGTCGCAGTTTACTTTGCCCTCCTTCTAATCCCTTTATTTGTCTTTACTTAATACCTTCTGTATACCATACTTAGGCTAATCGGCTTTCTTCAATCCCTACCGTTCGGCACTAGCCTAAAGTTTGGAAGAAGACTATCCAATAGGCGTAACAGGTGTACTATCCCCTCCAAAGAGCACTCGCAACCTGAGAGAAGGTAAAAGGAAAAGACAACTGAATAGTCCTGTTCGTTTTCTCCAGAACCGAAAACCATCCTCGAATCTGGAACAAGTTCCTTCGAGTTCGTATATTACTATACGATGGTTTTATCCAATGGAAGTGGACGTTCGTAGTGTTGGATATAGTGCCCTCAAAGTCAATTATTGGATCGCAGGTACGTGATTGCAATGATTGAGGAGGACCTATACCGGTAGCACAGTCTTACTCGAGATGATAATATGCTATCTGGTTTGCCTTTATTAGTCATGTATAGGTTCAGGTGACTGATCACTATTACACGTTGATAGAGCTCTTAGGATCTTGCTTGACTACCAACAGTATGATGGCGATCATATACGTGAGAGTTGGGTAGTCTATAAGCACATCCTTAATAGTGGTCCCTAGTCGTGGGTGTTTCCAGACAGGGTATCGATACTCCGGAGTAGACTAGTGTATACAGTCGAGACCCCGACGAGGGGCGGTGGCCGGTCTCACAAGCCACTAGTGTCAGTTGGATCACCTAAGATGTATACAGGTGCTCATTTGGTTATGAGTACACCGGACAGGACTCGTCGAGAACCTGCTAGTTGGTATTTATACCTAGCGTCAGATAGTAGTTCCCTGGTGACATGTGTACAGGTTAGTTCATAGACCTGAGGTCGTCATTTGTCTCGTGTGAGTTCCCACTGTGCTTTGATTTCTACCATACCACGGCTCAAATGAGTCGTGCAAACAGGTCTTTTTTGGGTACAGTCCCGAGCCACATGGAGGCAAGTGAGCGGATCGGCAGGGGATTCGTCTCTCCGGGTATTGGGGGTGAGATCGCGCTGTGTCTAGGAGAGCCATTACACAAAACCATCGGCCGAGGTAGGAGATTTACTGGTAGGTACTCCAGTAGTATCTCAGGGTGTTCTGGGCTACACTCCGACACGACTTATACCGCTATTGGGGGTCTGACGTTACCAGATCCCTAGGCCCGATATGCGATACTCATAGGCGAACGGACCAGACTGTATGTATATTGTCACTGTTAGGCTCGGTAGGGTTTCAGAATGATTTCGCTCATCGGCTTTCCTTGAGGTCAGTACATGGGCAGCCGTTACGCATTGCTAGTGCCGCTGACGTGCTTGTGGTTAAACCCACTGCCAAGGTACTGACGAGTCATTAGAGTCCCCCACAGATAGTTTCCTAAGTTCGGGCGAAACGTTGTAGAGGCCGTACGACTTTATGGCTGGGTCCGGAAAATGCACGTGCGTTTACGCACGTGTCATATTTCGGGCAGATAATACTGGTGGGCTTTGGTTTAAGCCGGATCCATGTATTATATTATGTAGATATAATATCTTTGTCTCAGTTGCATTTGTATTCGGTCGTAATACAAATGCGGGTATGTTTATACTGTTACGGGGTTATCCTGAAATTCGTTTCGGGATCGCTTTTGGAAGTTTCCAGTTTTCAATCACCCGTCTTAAACATTCGGTTTAATGCGGATTTATCTTTCCTTGATGGTGAGTCATGAGTGTGGAAGCTTCTAGATTGGTGACTAGGATTAGTGACTCATTCTTTGCATTAAATGATTGATGACTAGGTTAAGTGAGTCATTCTTTTCCTTTAATGCTTTTTGTTCTTGTTAAGATATTTGATTAAGATCTTTTCCTTTATAGTCACCACTTTGCTCTTACCCTCAACTCCCTCCTCCTATATTATGGTCGGCCCCTCTTTGGAAAAAAGAGATATGGTTTTGTTGGAAAAAAGATTATGGATTTGTTTCATGAAAATTTGATAGCTCATTTCTTATTTCATTCCATTCAAAAGGCAACTTCATTAACCGTTCATCCATGGTTTTGGATGAAGCGAGACAAAGTGTTTTACTCTTTCTCCACTTCATCTTGGTCATCTCTTTTAGCAGACTTGGTGACCGAGTTGCCTCGGTATAGAGGCGGGAGTCCGTTTAAAGATCCGTAGATGTGGTGCCACCTCGACGGGGAGCCAGGAGATCGGAGCAGCCGCAACGGAGCGTGGGATGATGGTTAAAGAACGAAGGACTCGGATCGTTCAACATAACCTTTCTACCCACTTTGTAGTTTATTAGTTTAGCATTAATGGCAGATCTGGCTTATAGTATGCGATAGTGCCAGTTATAAAAGTATTTGTTCCGCATTTGACGTCTGAAAGACGGCCGGTGCGCTACCGTAGACTTACAATGGTATCAGAGCCACGCCATTAAGCTTTACTAACTTATGCTAACGCGTTTAAAACATCGATCGAACGGAATTTCGAAAACTATAATTTTCTATGTTAAAGTTTCTGTCGATTTTAAAACAGGCCTAAAAATTATTTTGAGCATCTCAGAAAATCGAGCAGGCTTTTTAAAGCAAACTGGTGAAATTTGGTCACGTGATCCCACAGTACTGTCGCGGATCCGCGGTCCAAACCAGGGTTTGGCCACGGATCCGCCGCCAGTTTGTGAGAACAGTGAGCCAAATTTCTACAGGGTGTTCTCCATGTTAAATTATGGTTTCTGGAATATTTTTTTGGGGCCCAGATTTTGTTATTGTACAGCAGATGTACGTGGGGCCCACTTCGGGAAGTTTTGTCGATCGAAATTTTAAACTTGTTAGTTTCAGTACTTATATTATATCTCCGACCGTGAATGTCATTCGAGCGGTAAATGTCGTCTAATTGCTATAACTCTTTTAGACGGATTTGCGAACGTGACATTCGCGTTGATGTTCTGTGTTTTTGCGGATTTGTCGTGGTGGATAGCAGTATGCAATGGTAGTGCAGTTTGGATTTATTTGTACATTTGATATTGCGGGGCGAGCGTCCAACATGTGGACTGCCGTCACTGCCTGTTTGTATAATATTCTTTCGGGGCACGACCGGGCTGAGGTCGATGTACCCGTTGTACATATTTTTCATTTCTGTACTAGGTTTACCCTGCGACGGAGTGCACGGATAGCCGGGTTCTGGAGGGCAACGGGTCCGCATCTCATGGCTTTGAGAGGCAGAGGGGCCTCACTCTAGAATTGGCAGACTATTCGCCGCACTCGTAGGGGCTACAGGTTGACCCAAGGTGGGGTGCCCAAGTTACCGGATTCCGTGAAGTGCAGGGTGGTCCATTCATTATGCTGTAGGGGGCTGCCTCGCTTCAGGTTTTGGCGGGTAACTTGCCACACCCGTAGGGGTCTAGGTTTCATTGCACAGGCTTCCACACGACCAGAGGAACGTTGGGTTTCAACAGCGGCTCTGTGAAACCCGGGGATCCCAGATTATCTGTATTGTTCTGTGATGCTTATTACTTTTCTGTAATGTTGCATTTATCATGCCTGAAGTGATTATTGTATATTGGTATATATACTAGTAGATGTTGTATATGTTTTACACCCGCACTAGTTCAGTCCCCGCTCTGTCGTTAGTTAAGTAACTTAACGGGTGATGACGGGACCCAGTGACGAATGCGGATGGCATATACGTACATTTTATTTTCGTTCCTTTTCTGGTGTGATTAATTGATGGGACTGCGTTGATTCTGATCAATGCAAAGGAAAACAAACCTGTTTGGAGTTGTTGGAACAGTTTTAAAAAGTGTTATTACAAAGACGTTTCCTTTTGTTTTGCACAGTGGTATTCGGCTGGAATATCCTGCACTTCATTCGACGAGGCAAGGGACGATATCCCTTCACCGAGAGTGACCCCTTGGGTAGAAGTTTGCGTCAGGGTAATAACTTCACTATAGTCGATTACACGTTGCTTTGCATCACGGTATTCAGTTGGAATATCCTGCACCTCATTCCACGAGGAAAGTGCCGAGATCCCTTCACCGGGAGTGACCTCTTTAGCAAAGGTTTTCGCCACTATATTTTTTATAAAAAGCTATCAGGTTCCATCAGCGATATCAAGTTCATTACGTTAACGGTTTTTCGCCAAAAACCAGCCGTAGCCCTCCGTCATTTCTTTTGGGTATTCAGTAGTATTCAAGCTATATATTTTGACCTAATGCCAAGGCATAGTGTTTGGTAGCTGCTGGGTATTCATTTGTTGCATAGATAGGTGAGTTGGTTTGGGATAGTCGTTCTGCCATTTTGGCCAAACGTCAAGGGCATGTGCGGGTGGGTTCAAATTGACAAGATAATGATGGGTAGAACTTGGCATGTGACTTATGACATTTTGACCTAACGCCAAGGTCATAAGAGCATGGGGCAAAAATCATATCGGGAGTTTCTAAAGAAACTGAAACTTGCCAAGTATGCGCATACCTTCTGGAGTGTGATAACATGAGTGGATTCCTTCATGTTATCATGCGATGAGAGTTGGATCCCGATTCCCACTGATGAGTTAGTTTACTCTTCGGTTGATCCCGATTGATTCTTCTTTCAGGTTTGGAGGAGAATTTGACAGTACAGTGGGAGGTTTCCTTATTAGATAAAATGATAACCATTCTGATCTAGGTTAGAGTGCACGCAGAGTATTTTTTCTCTCTCTCTCTTTGGCAGCGACCATTGACCGACCCTAGACTATGACTTAGTGACCAAGTTGACCGAACCTTCTTAAAATACTGGCTTTTGGATTGTCCAAGTTGCATAAGTCATTGCCGCTCCTTCTTTTACCCTTTTGTCACGACCCGCAAGGTACGGAACGCGACCGGCACTTAAGTTACGAAACGTCTCAAGGCGTTCGTAAATAAGTAAGCCGAAGCCCAGAATACAAAACCCAATTAAGAATTAGAGTGAAGGAAGCCGATTTATTTAAAGCATTTTACTCCATTAAACCACATCAAGTTTCCTTTTTAAAACAACTTTCCCTTTTTCCAAAAATTCTGGCTGAACCTCCTTTGTAAAAACAAGCCCCAAACGGGTACAAAACAGGAATATAAATGAATAACATGACTATGGCATCCCCAAGCGGGAGCTAGCTCTTCGCCTCAAGGCGGTCACAAATCCCACGCAATGTGCATAAATAAGCATGAAGCACAAGTAAAATAACATGTCGACTCAAGTGAGCTCAACCCCCAAATAACATAAATCCACAAGTCTCACAACCTCATCTCTAGGTCAATATACAGTAATCAAAATAACTTGTACAGCTGAAATAGTAGTAGATGGAGTACTCTAGATACAATGAACATATATGAGGTGGTACAAAATGATAACAACCCACCTATGAGCAAAAGCCTTGAATCCAGGCAAAGAGAGCAAAAGAGGCAAAAGTGTCCGCCGCTACAGTGCTGACGGAACGGACCTGCAGAAAAGCTGTGGCACAACGGGGGTGAGTTGCCAGCTCGTGAGTAATAAATAACATCTACAAAGACTATCGCATGTATGCACACAAGTATCCTAGCATCTCTAAGCAGGTATGGCTATAGACACTAGCAGGTATGTATGCATCATCAGTGTTCTAACAAGTATGAATGTCATATGGATGTACTAACAGGTATGTATACTATATGAGTCAACTCAAGATCTCAACATGTAAGTACAAGAGCTATTCTTTCTTTGTTTTTGAAACTCTTTTCAATATCAGCATAATATCCATGAAATCAACAAAATCCGTGTCTAGCAACGATACCTCAAACTGTCTCAAACTCATATATCCGTGTCAAATATCTCTAGTTTCAGCCATCCGGCTGATCCATCCCAAATATCCATATCTCAAACCAGCAGCCACGGTTGGTATCCTCTGGATATCCGCCGTGCCAAATGAAGTCACCGGTAGGTAGTCCGTCCTCTGCCAGGCTCAACGCTATCTCCTGCGATCTTCTTGCCCCGGGGTACCTTACCGGGCCCACCATGTACCCGAGACGGTTCATCCACCTCCTCGAAACGGGTCTCGAGAATACAACAAACTCATGGTGGACGACACTTTACATCACTAGAAAACCGCAACTTTTATATTTTTAAAAGATCATAAGTTTCAAATCTTGCGGCTTTTCCCGAAATCCAGAAATATCATAAATCTCATGAAATCATCAGGGGTGCATATGTTAATGATAATGAATGCAAATGGTATTAATGTTCAAGTTGCAATGTATGATTTATACTAGGCATGAGCAAGTGATGTAATGATATATATGCACGAGAATAGCAATTCTTATGATTTCATTTTTAATATTTATTGTAGTAGCACAGGTCTAAGCAATTAACATGTTCAGATTTATAGTTATCTAGTGTCGTGACATGGCAATTACCAGGGTGTGGGTGTACACATGAATAGTGCTCGTGCTGCATATAAAAACCTGGTAATGGTGCATGTGTCATAGAGAATGAGTTTGCGCATATGGGTACAACATATATATCCTAACTGCAGCAATTATCATGCAAGTATTATTATTTCTAAAGTCACAAGTAAATGTTGAAGTTTACTATTTTCAAGTTCACTAAATCTATCGGGCGACTTGCGCCGTCCAAATGATCGTCCCCCGTAGATGTTAAATCTACTCACCCGTGATCCCGCGCTAGGTGTGTCCGACCACCTGCTTTCCTTTCTCTGCTGCGCTTGAAGTCCCCGCCGGCGAACCGAGAATTTACAAAAGTCACATATATCAGGAAAATCCTGCAAAACACGATATATCGATAAAAAGGATACGCGTGCGTGAAACTAAAATGCGCGTGCACACGACACGTCGCGACGCGTACAAACCCACCAGAACCTATTCTGACACGCTGTGTCGCGCAGCGCGCCACAGAACCACGCGTATCACGCGCGTGTCGCATAAGTTTAAAATATCGAAAACACGATTAAAGCTCCAGATTTTGCCTCTGGGCATAACTTCAAAAGTTACAGATACCAACAGACTAAGCTACCAAGCAGGACCCTACACCCAAAACCCTGCACCCCTCCCCCTACTCTGGCCGCAAATTGCGGCCAGATCGAATAAACCGGCGGCCAAGAGTGGGAAGTGGGTCCCCGTATTTTGTGTGTGTGTCCCTACCAGTCTCACCATGCTACAGTATTCACAATTTTATTCTGAAGGGCTCGGGTCAACAGCAGATCTAACAGAGGCCAAAAAGTCGCTAAAACTGCTAAATTACGCCAAGTCGGAAAAATCGGGTATATTTAAGAAATCTGGGGCAAATCTCTGGTTAACTGGTCTCAACAGCACCTAATTAGGTTATTCTAACCATCACAACCATTACTTGTCAAAATTCCCCTAATTTACCCCAAAACTATCACTAAACATATAAAAAAACACTAAATTAAGCTAGAAATCCAAAACTTTAGCAATTAGGAGTTGGGTTAAGGGGGTTATACCTCTAGAGACCCTATTGAAGGAGAAGAGAGAAGTAGAAAGTGTGTGTGCTGCTGAATTGGTGCTACTGCAGTTCTAAGAGCTGTTGCTGCAACTGTTGATTATGGCTGAAGCTGTTGCTGTTGCTTTGTGTGTGTATATATTTTTGTTGCTGTTGCAGCAGCAGCAGGGTTTGAAGTATTTTTGAGGGAACGGTTGTGTATAAGGTGATGGTGTGGGTGTGTGTTGTTTATGAAGTTGGGAGGGGCTGATGTGCAGCAACTGAAGATAAAATAGGGGCTGGTGGTTGCCCTAGGTTTTCATTTTCTGGCCTATAAATAGCCCAGAACTTTGTGAAGGAAAGGGTCCATTCTTGTATTTTCTTTTTGCTAGTTTTTAGATTACATGTTCTTTTTCTTCTCACCTCTTCTCCATTAAACTTGTAGTGAGCTTGTGAGTGAAGAGTGATGAATAAAGAAGATCATTTTATTATCATGCTTGTCTTACTTTTGCTATAATTGTTGTAACATTAATTCGTTAAGTAGTTGTTGTTATTCTTGTTGTTTCTTTCTTCTCTCTTTCTCTTTATCCTTACATACGACAATGATGCTTACGCTTGATCCTCGCCAAGGTGAGGTCGCAAATAGCTAGTCGTATTCTTCTAATCTCTTTCTTTCTATCTTCCTCTTTTGTTTTGTTTTATTTTTTTCGTATCATGATGTGTGAGTAGTTCATACTTGTTAGGGTAGGATAAGAGAAGTTTGAGAGAAGGAAATCTCTCTCACTCTTTCCTTGCCCAACAGCTTAAATCGACTCCCGTTAATTGAACCACAATCCGCTCCTTACGGCACCCTATCCTACATGATAGCGGTGATTCCGTAGTGAGACCGGTTGTGGTTGAATTAACCGGAGGTTATGGCTAAGAGCCAAGAACGGACGGACAAGCACCAAAAGGAAGGACTTATGCGTTGGAAAGCCTAGCTTATACTCGCAAGTTCCTTCCTAGTCGTGCTAATCCCCCTTGTTGCCGATTACCGTAACACCGATATTAAGAGGGGGCAACGAAAGATGAGGAGACTCCTAACTCAAACTAACCTAACCCTAACCCTAACAAGCTCTCTTTAAATATCAACTCAACACTTAGATAACCACAACAAAATCTGAAAAACGGGACTTAACTCGTTAAAACACATTGAAAAAGACTCCCATCTCCCTACGGACGACCCGTACTCAACCGGCTAGCTACAAGCGAAACCGTCTTGATTGCGGTATTTAAAACTAAACTTGAACACGCACGTACTCTATCAATCAAATGGCGCCGTTGCCGGGGAGACGGTAGTTTATTTCCTTGTGTAATTTCGGGTTAATTTGTAAGTATAAATATAACCAAAAAACAAAAAAAAATATACTTTGTAAAAAAATCATCTTGTTATTTTTTGATTAGCTTTTGTGCAAGCGTGTAGGAAAATACAAGGTTCGAGTTCAGTGGCCAAGACGTTGAAAATACGGAGTTCAAGTACAGTGCCAAAGACGTGGGAAGATAGACCCACATTTCGCGGCTACACCGCGACGGACAAAACGAAGTTAACGGTCTACTGTCAAGATCTGGAGCAGGTACAGTGAGCAAGTAAAAATTCAGTACATCCAGACAAGCAGAGGACACCCAAAACAGCCCACACCAGAAAAATGAAGAGCCAACTCCTCATTTCCGCCGCGGAACCGCGGCATTAGGGCCTTATTGCCGTGGAACCGCGGCCACTTGGTGGGGTCAGTGTGCCATCTTCTCTCTGTAAGTCTCTCTGCTCCTCTCCACTCCTCTGGACTCCAATAAATTGTGTTTTCTGCAGCCTTCTTTGCGCAAATTCTTCTCCCCCTTCCAATAAACTGTTCTTGTGCAGGATTCTTTGCGCCGCAAAATAAAAATTGTTTGCAGTTGATTTGTTACTGCTTTGCATTTCTTTAATATGGACTTAAGGGGCTTGAAACCAATCCAGATTGGGTGGGGATTTCATCACCCTTCCCAGGACCCCAAAAATCACTAAAGCATATGCATTGTCCATTGTAAATTAAAAAATACTAGACTTCAGCCCTAAGGACTTCACGCTCATTAGGACAGAGGACTAGTTACAGGCATCGGCCGTTTATCCTATCTGACTTTTGCGGTGCCTAGGCAAGTGTGACGAAGGCAAGTGGTTATTTAATTAAGGAACTTCGCGAAAGCGTTGGACAACCTCCCACTTACCTGGCACTTATCTGGCCGCATTAGACGGAGAAGAGGCGGTTTGAGGTCCTTTTTCTAGCCCTCTGGAACAGTTAGGAGCAGGTCTAGTAGACCTAGGCGACCGTAGATCTAGGTGAGATTGTGCATATCTTGGTTATGATTACTTAAGCCGTATATCCGTACATATATTTGTAAAAATCTTTCTAAAAAAAAAAAGAAAAAATCAAAAACTTTTATAAAAACTTGCCCTTTTGTCGCCAATTCCATTTTTCACCCACTACCCATCGCCTTTCTCCTTTGACGTTTTCTTATCCTCACCTTCTCCGCTTTGACTATACTAAACTCGTTTAGTGTATGTCCGCTTGGACTCAGGACACTAGCGCCCGTCTAGTCCGCGTTACGTTAGTCGCGACCGACTACGCGATCGACTCCGAAGTCGATACTCCGTCCACTCCTCTTTCACCCCTTCCTTTGCCGGCCAACTCCGACGTTGACCGGAATTCCGTTCATACATCTTCACCTTCACCTTCACCTTCACCAACCTCTTCTTCCGCGATGTCGGGATTTAATCGAACATCTCTTTGACCACCGCTGGATTGGCTCCACCTCCTACGGAGACCAATATTCCACCACCTCCGCCTGTTGTAGCGCCGCAGCGAATCGCGCTCCAGGATCGTTTCTACCCCACTCGTTCTGCACTTCCCACGTGCCTTTCTCTTCCTCCGGCCAATGGGGACAACTTTGAAATTAAGCCCCATTTCATCAACATGCTTCCACATTTTCATGGGCTTGAATCTGAAGATGCCTATATCTTCATCAACAAATTTCAAAACTTCTGTGCCATGATGAAAACCACCCAGCTGCCGGACGATGCTATACGTCTACGGGTCATTCCGTTCACTTTATGCGATCTCGCTGAAAAATGGCTGTATAGCACCGCTTCCCACTCAATCACCAGCTGGGACAAGTTTGTTAAAGCGTTTCTGAAAAAATTCTATCCGAATCATAAGACCGCAAGAATTCGAAATGAAATCAACCAATTCTCCCAGCTTCCTTCTGAACCCTTCTGGAAGTGCTTTGACCGATACAAAGACCTTCTTGTTCAGTATCCTCACCACGGTATAGAGAAATGGCAACTTTGCCAAACCTTATACGAGGGACTGAACCCAGCAACGAAGCAGTTGCTGGAAACCATCTGTCAGGGCCACTTCCTATCGAAATCTGACGAGGAAGCATGGCAGTTCTTTGACGATCTTGCGGATCAAACGCTACAGTGGGAGAGCACCAGACCGACTTCTTCTTCTTCTACCTCCACTTCTACCGGTCAGTCTAGGGTAGGAATCCACCAACTTGACGTCTCTATTGCGATGAAAGCTGAAATGGCTGCTATAACAAGAAAGCTTGAAGCAATAGAGAGCAAATTTTCTGCTCCTACTCCTGCCCCTGTTCTTCCCCTTCGTACCATCTGTGCTTGTTGTTCCGATCCTTCTCACTTGACCGAAGAGTGTCCTTACAATCCACCATCGCAAGGACAGGATCAGGTTAATGCATTCCAGCAAAGACCGAGGACTGATCCATACTCTTCCACCTACAATCCCGGTTGGAGTAACCACCCCAATTTCGCCTGGAATCAGAATCAGAGTCAATTCCAGGACAACAATTTCCAAAGGGCCCCTCCGCCGGAACAACAAGCGCGACAACAAACTCAGTATCAGCAGCCCTTCCAACCCCAACCTTTCCAAAATCAGACGAACAACTTTGCACCCAACAACTCTTTTCCACCAAACAACTTTGTTCCGTCAAACAACGATAAGGTTTCCTCGCTCGAGCGAAGTCTGGAGGAGTTTGTTAAACAATCGACTCAATCCACCGCCAACATCCAGTCTTCCATTCAATCTTTAGTGCAACACACTGCCGCACACGGGCAAAGCATCAAGACCATCGAGGCCCAGATTGCACAGCTGAACGCGGGCTTAAGTGAGCGAGAGAAGGGGAAGCTTCCGTCCCAGCCACTTCAAAATCCCGGTCACCCACATAATGCACATGTTGCTCTTGAACAACAAAACCATAATGTGAGTGCCATGACCACACTGAGATCAGGAAGGACGCTGCAAAACAACATTGGCAAACGGATCAACAATGACACCCCGGCCGCCGCTTCTTCTTCTTCTTCTTCTTCTTCTTCTTCATCTTCCGAGCCTATTCTCCGTTCTTCAACAGGCTCTCCTTCCTCTTCTTCTGCTCTGAACGGACCCACTTCTCACTCCACGAAAACACCTATTCTGGGATCCGTTCCAACTCCACAATCTCCTCCTCCAGCATTAGACTCAACCAATTTTCAAAATGTTCCATTTCCAAACCGGTTGAGGTCTAATAAACAAAATCCTCAAATGGAGAAGATTCTGGAGTTATTCAAGCAGGTTAACATTAACATTCCTCTTTTAGATGCTGTCAAACAAGTCCCGTCCTACTCGAAAATCTTAAAGGACTTGCGCACGAAAAAGAGGAAGTCTCAGGTACCCAAGAAAGTTTTCTTGGCTAGTGCTGTGAGTGATGCCCTTACCCAATCTTTACCACAAAAACGGAAGGACCCTGGCTGTCCTACGATTTCAATTACCATTGGGGATAAGAACATCAACCGCGCAATATTAGATCTTGGTGCCCGTGTTAACCTGCTTCCGTATTCAGTATACGAGCAATTAGGCGTCGGAGAGTAGAAACCCACACACTGCACTCTCCAAATGGCCGACCGATCGATCACCCATCCTAGGGGTGAGCTAGAGGATGTGTTAATAAAAGTCGGGGACTTCATATTCCCCGTTGACTTCATTGTATTAGATACACAGCCTGTAGCTAACCCCCGGAATCAAATTCCGGTGATACTCGGTCGCCCATTTCTCGCAACCTCAAATGCTGTGATCAATTGTCGCAACGGTTCAATGAACCTCTCTTTTGGAAATATGACGATTGAACTCAACATTTTTAGGTTGGGGAATCAACCTGCCGAGCCTAATGCTCATATACTGGACGTCTGCTCGATCCAGGATATCACCCCAGAAGAGTGTGAATTCGAGGAGTTTCTGTTTGAACACGATAATCTTGACGCCACTAGTGCGTTTCTTTTCGAACCTGCTGCTGTTTCTGCGCCCGATAACGACTACGAGTGTTTCACGTTCTCGAACGATCTTAGCCGCGCACAACCCGAGTTTGAATCCTTCGGCTTTCCGGATGAGTTACCTGAACCATCCAACTCGGTTGCCTTCACTCGCTTTGAACCTTTGCTGGAGTCCTTTGAGTTCGAGACCTTTGCACCAGTCTTTCCTTCCATCGTTTCACCTCCAACGCTCGAACTCAAGCCGTTGTCGTCTCACCTTAAGTATGCTTACTTAGGTGAGAACGAGACCCTTCCTGTCATCATCTCGGCTTCTCTAGCTCCCGAGCAAGAGAAAGCCCTTCTAGCGGTCTTGCACAGCAACAGGCAAGCTTTTGGCTGGTCCATAGCGGACATCAAGGAGATTAGTCCCCTGATCGTTGAGCATCACATTCATCTGATGGATGATGCCAAACCAGCCCGGAATCCACAAAGACGTCTCAATCCAGTCATGAAAGAGGCTGCGAAGAAGGAGATCGTAAAATGTCTAGATAGTGGTATCATTTACCCTATCTCTGATAGCCAGTGGGTTGCCCCATCCACGTTGTCCCCAAAAAGTCGGGCATCACGGTCATCACTAACGAGGCGAACGAGTTAATCCCTACTCGCACCCAAACTGGGTGGCGAGTTTGCATTGATTACAGAAAACTCAACGCCGCAACGCGGAAAGACCACTTTCCGCTACCTTTTATTGACCAGATGCTTGAACGATTGGCCGGACACGAGTGCTACTGCTTTCTTGATGGCTACTCCGGCTACAATCAGATTCCCATCGCCGAAAAAGACCAGGACAAGACAACTTTCACTTGTCCTTTCGGCACGTTTGCATATCGACGCATGCCCTTTGGGTTATGCAATGCGCCCGCTACCTTCCAGCGGTGTATGATGGGTATCTTCTCAGACATGGTGGAAAAATTTCTGGAGATTTTCATGGATGACTTCTCCATCTTCGGCAACTCTTTCGACGAGTGTTTGCTGCATCTTGACGCTGTCCATACCCGCTGTAAGGACAAGAATCTCACTTTGAACTGGAAGAAATGCCACTTCATGGTGCGCGAAGGTATTGTCTTAGGACATATCATCTCGCAAAATGGCATAGAGGTTGACAAAGCAAAGATTGAGGTCATTTCCAATCTGCCTCCTCCCCGATGCGTCAGAGATATCCGAGCCTTCCTTGGCCATGCCGGTTTCTATAGACAGTTTATCAAGGACTTTAGCAAGATTGCTAGGCCCTTGACTCTTTTGCTGGCCAAGGACACGCCTTTCGACTTCAACTCGAGCTGTGTGACTGCATTCGAGTCACTGAAACGCTCACTCACTTCTGCTCCCGTTCTTTCTTCACCTGACTGGACGCACCCATTCGAGATTATGTGCGATGCATCCGACTTTGCCATCGGTGCTGTCCTTGGACAGCACATCAACAAGATGCCGCACGTAATCTATTACGCGAGCCGGACCCTGAACGACGTCCAACTCAATTATACAACAACTGAGAAGGAATTCTTAGCTGTTGTATTTGCTCTAGAAAAGTTCAGGCCCTACCTCATCGGCTCTCCAGTCATTGTCTACACGGACCATTCAGCTCTGCGCCATCTTTTTGCGAAGAAAGATGCAAAATCTCGGTTAATACGTTGGATCCTCTTGCTTCAAGAGTTTGACCTTATCATTAAGGACAAACGAGGATGTGAAAACGTAGTTGCCGACCATCTCTCACGACTTCCTTCTTCGCCTTCGCTTCCAATTCCAATTAACGACGTTTTCCCAGATGAACAGCTCTTGACAGTATCGTGCGAACCCTGGTTCGCAGATATTGTGAACTATTTGGCCACGGGATTACTACCGACCGAATGGTCAAGTCAGGACAGACTTCACTTTTTATCCCAAGTAAAACACTTTTACTGGGACGAACCCTACTTGTTCAAGTACTGTCCCGACCAGATTATTCGTCGGTGTGTCCCTGATGAGGAATTCAAGAGTGTGCTGTCATTTTGCCACGATCAAGCGTGTGGCGGGCATTTTGGGCCCAGAAAGACAGCTGAGAAGATCTTGCAATGTGGTTTCTACTGGCCACAACTTTTTAAAGACGCTCATGACTATTGCAAGACTTGCTCCCGGTGCCAACACATGGGCCGGATATCCCGGAGGAACGAGATGTCGCTCCAACCGATCTTGGTTGTGGAGATTTTCGATGTTTGGGGGATAGATTTCATGTGGCCGTTTCCCAGCTCTTTTGGGAACTTGTACATCCTTCTAGCTGTTGATTACGTCTCTAAATGGGTCGAGGCTGTGCCCAGCCGAACTAAGGTTCCTTAAAGAAAACATTTTCTCACGGTTTGGGCACCCCCGAGCGATCATTAGCGACAATGGAAGTCATTTCTGCAATAAAACTTTTGAAGCCTTGATGCGGAAATACTCCATAAATCATAAGCTCTCTACGCCCTACCACCCCCAAACCTGGGGGGAGGCCGAAGTTTCAAATCGGCAAATCAAGCAGATACTGGAGAAGACGGTTTCCAAGAACCGTAAGGATTGGTCGCTGAAACTCACTGATGCCCTTTGGGCATTTCGAACCGCTTATAAGACCGACCTTGGCATGTCTCCCTATCGGCTTGTGTACGGAAAAGCCTGCCACCTTCCTGTCGAAATCGAGCATCGCGCATTTTGGGCGATAAAGGAGCTGAATCTATCTCTCGAAGATGCGAGCAGTCTTCGGAAGCTGCAGTTGAACGAACTGAACGAGCTTAGGGATGAGGCTTACGATAACGCGGTTGTCGTTAAGAATCGAACGAAGGTGTTTCATGATAAACACCTTTTGCGCAAAACCTTCGTACCTGGTCAGCTTGTACTGCTTTACGACACCCGACTTCACTTCCATCCAGGAAAGCTCCGATCTCGCTGGAAAGGGCCGTATTTTGTGCGGAATGTGTATCCGCAGGGCGCTGTGGATTTGGAAAATCCAAAGGACGGTTCACTTTTCAAGGTAAATGGACACCGATGCAAACCGTACCTTAGCGCCGAACCAACAGAGGAGCTCAGGAGACCCTCAGGAGACAACACTCCTCCTACTAGGAACACCTAGAGGTTTAACGGCTTGTTGCACATGCTCAGTGCAATCGCGTTCCCTGCGAAAGTGAGGTTAGGAAATTTTTTGTGAATAAATGGGCTTTGCTCGGGACGAGCAAATGAAAAGTTTGGGGGTATTTGTTCATATCAGATTTTTGCATTTTCATACCGCCGAATTTTTATCACAATGCATATCCGTAGATACTCTTGAGCCGTGTTTGCTAGTCAATTGCAGGATACAGGTTCTCGGTTCTAAAACGGTGAAATTCATGGAAAACACGAAAAAATCCGGGTTCCTGCCAACCACAGATAAAACACGGTCTTCGCTCTTCATCCGTATGTTGCCAGATACCAGTTTAGGAAGACAAAATGTCAAATCAATGCACAAGGCTCAATGGCAGCACAAGATCCAAGAGATCTACGCGGAGCTCTAGGCAATCATGACAAAAACATCCACAAAAGTCCACCTTTCCCTCAACAGAAATTCTGGAAAAATCGTGAAGACAATTTGAGAAAATACATATGCCAGAATAATGTACACATCAAACCAGGGAAGCACAAAAATTCCCATGCCCTAACTCCACAATAGTGCGGCGGATCCGCGGCATAGGGAGGCTTAGGCCGCGGATCCGCGGCCATACTGTGGAGTCAGGGTATGGGCTTTTGGGGGCAGTTTGGTCTTTTCATCATGGTTCTGGTGGTTGCCCTAGGTTTTCATTTTCTGGCCTATAAATAGCCCAGAACTTTGTGAAGGAAAGGGTCCATTCTTGTATTTTCTTTTTGCTAGTTTTTAGATTACATGTTCTTCTTCTTCTCACCTCTTCTCCATTAAACTTGTAGTGAGCTTGTGAGTGAAGAGTGATGAATAAAGAAGATCATTTTATTATCATGCTTGACTAACTTTTGCTATAATTGTTGTAACTTTAATTCGTTAAGTAGTTGTTGTTATTCTTGTTGTTTCTTTCTTCTCTCTTTCTCTTTATCCTTACATACGACAATGATGCTTACGCTTGATCCTCGCTAAGGTGAGGTCGCAAATAGCTAGTCGTATTCTTCTAATCTCTTTCTTTCTACCTTCCTCTTTTGTTTTGTTTTATTTTTTTCGTATCATGATGTGTGAGTAGTTCATACTTGTTAGGGTAGGATAAGGAAAGTTTGAGAGAAGGAAATCTCTCTCACTCTTTCCTTGCCCAACAGCTTAAATCGACTCCCGTTAATTGAACCACAATCCGCTCCTTACGGCACCCTATCCTACATGATAGCGGTGATTCCGTAGTGAGACCGGTTGTGGTTGAATTAACCGGAGGTTATGGCTAAGAGCCAAGAACGGACGGACAAGCACCAAAAGGAAGGACTTATGCGTTGGAAAGCCTAGCTTATACTCGCAAGTTCCTTCCTAGTCGTGCTAATCCCCGTTGTTGCCGATTACCGTAACACCGATATTAAGAGGGGGCAACGAAAGATGAGGAGACTCCTAACTCAAACTAACCTAATCCTAACCCTAACAAGCTCTCTTTAAATATCAACTCAACACTTAGATAACCACAACAAAATCTGAAAAACGGGACTTAACTCGTTAAAACACATTGAAAAAGACTCCCATCTCCCTGCGGACGACCCGTACTCAACCGGCTAGCTACAAGCGAAACCGTCTTGATTGCGGTATTTAAAACTAAACTTAAACACGCACGTACTCTATCAATCATCTACAAAGGTTGTATTCCATGTTCACATAGATGTAAAGTAGTTTACAAGTTATTATTGTCTAAATCTCTAGTTAAGATTCTAGGGTTAGGATTGTTTAGCATGGCAAAATTTTGATAATGGCATGGACGATGCCTCCCGAAACCTTGCTGCCGTGCTTAACATTCCTATATATATAACATATTCTACGGTTGCGGGGGTGCTATACGCCATCCACCCTACTTCCTCCGTAGATATACATATACTCACCTTGATTTTCGCTTGCCGAAGTTGATGACGCCATGCTCTCCCTTGTCGTACGAAGTCCACGTGGGGTACCTACAGTTTTCAATGCATTATGTTATAGACACGAATCAAACACAAAAACTAAAACGGCATACGAAACGCACATAGGTTAGAACCTATGGTCTATGCATGCAAAAATAGCCAAATAACCTTCGACATTGACGTACAAACGTCCAACGACCAAATCCGAGTTCAAATACCATAAACCAAGTTTTAGAAATTGGAAAACATAGTAAATTCCAACCCAAAATGCTTCCAGATTTTGCCTCAGGTAATTAGGGATTAAACAAACAATATAGGGGCTAGATTACAAGGAGTAAGAGCTACTGGCCAAAACCCAACACCAAGACCCAAATTTTGGCCGACGATATCATGAAAAGCGACCGGTGCTGTCGGTTCTATAGGGGGATTTTTGGCTCGTCTCTCTGTGGTGGTTTTCTAGTGGTCTAACTAGGTCAGTGGAGTTGTTTGAATTTCTTAGTAACATCCCAAGTTGCTCCAGATTCCCTGTAGTCCCAAAAAATTCCACAAAACCGACATCAGAAAGTTTTAAACTCAGGTCTTAGAGTTTCTATGCTAAATTGGTCCAGGATCCATACACTAGAAGGGGTGTAGACTATCTAATCCTCAAACACACCATCACAACTCAAAATCTCCCCTAAACCTTATCTTGAAAATTCTAACTTCACTAAACCTCATTAGTTTAATTCTAAACTACACTAGGATATAAGGAAGCTCATATTCTAATCTAAAGGTGTAGGGTTATACCTCTTGTGGCAACTAGAGAAAACCTTAGATGTTCCTAAGTGCTCAAAGTCTTGACTTGGTGCCTCCTTAGGGTTTGTAGTGAGCTTGTGCATATTTTTTATGAAGGGATTATAGGTTTTTGTTTGATTTTTTGGCGGTGGCCATGGATGGTAGTGACGAGGTGATGGGGGATGAAGGAGAAGAATGAAGGAGGTAAGGAAAAATGAAGATACTGAAGGGGTAGTGAATTGTGTAGAAGGTTGTAGAATATCTCTCTCTCTTACCCTCTCACCCACGATACCCTTATGTCCCCACCCTTTCATCTAAATATCTTCTCCTTTTCTTTTTCTTTTCTTTTCAAATCAAACCAAAAAAATATAAATATAAATGAAGCATGGTTCAAGAATATGTAACAAGTGTTTTGAAATATGACAATGTGCATGTCATATTCATAATCAAGCCTAATACATAATTAGAAAATATTAATCAAGTTTAGCAATAAACTTGTATATAATTAAGTGTATAAACATTTATACAATGTCTAAATAACATAAATTCTTTCAAAATCAATATTTGATATAAATTTCCAAATATTTTCCAAACTATCGGTATATTATTATACCCTTTCATTAAAACTAATTCTCATACTAATAATATTCATGAAATTTATTATTTTAATTATTTAAATTCCCAAAAATAATATTTTATTTTCTGAAATGTTACAATCTTCCCCCCTTAAATAAATTCGGTCCCCGAATTTAAATTTAAACCCCCAAATTATTTAAAACATTTCAGCAAAACTATCAAGTCGTCGGGGCTCCGAAATCATAAATACATAAAACATATCATAGCGCAATGCATGCGCATGAAAACGAGTGTAAAACTTAAAATCAAAACTTTGAAAAGCATCACGCAATCATCGGAGTTATAGAGAAAATATAATGTCAAAATCCAATACGAAGACCAACATGATATACTCAAAACGATAACATGTATATAGTACGCATCGTTGTAAAATCATTAAAACATCCTAATAGAAATGCTTGCAAAACCTTTTTCAAATCTCCGTGCGATGCGCGTGTCACGGCACAAGTAGCGGACGTTCATTATAAGGAAAATAGCTAAATATATATACATCCTTTGTTAACATACATGTCCCGCCTTCGAGAATGACTTAGAAGGTTTTCCTTCGTAAAGTTTCGTATCAACATGGACACGTAAGAAAGCATTGAGACTATAGCTTCTTTTTGGAAATCCCCCCGGCAATTATCGATCCATACAAAAATAATCAGGAACTGTTCTCAGACCAGTCTTGCTCGGTTACTAAACCGGATAGTATATATCATGAAAAACATAGTGCTCGAAAGGAAATCAATCTCGAAACAGAGTATACAAATGCCATGTTCGTCCGGTGTGCACAGAAATCGAAACCAATTACAGGTGCCACAAATATGTACAAAAACCGAACTAAGTGCAACGGGCGTGGACAAAAACATGTGTCAAGTATAACGGGTGTACACGACAACAATATCAGGTGCATCTGATATGCACTAAGAATCTCGATTTAGTGCATCTAGTGTGCTCCAAATCGCATCTAGCACGCCATGTATGCGCAGGAATTCCAAATTGAGTGCACAAGGTGCACGAAAACAAATATCGAATTTCAAAGTCGAAATAGACGGTATATGATATACACCAAATCAAATAAAGTATACCGTGGAATATATCTCATAAACCTGTGCATCTGCGTGCACCAAAACTAAGTCAAAGTACCGAAAGCTCGTGTAAACTACCCGAATGCATAAGTCAAATAATGTGCATACCATATGCATGAAATCAAATCAATTATATCAAGGTGTACGGAATCAAAATCAAATACAATGGGTACGCAAAAAAACGATCATCAGTACGACTGATACATGAAAATACGAATTAAGTGCAACTGTGGCGCACATAAGAAATATCAATCGTGAAACAAATCGTCAAAATAACGAAATCCAAAACAACGGAAACATGATATTCGAATCACCAAATCGCAAATCATAAATACTATCATCGATGTGCCCCTCCTTCAATGTCGAAGGGTGCCGGTGCATCCAAAGCCAGCAGAGCAAGATATCTACTTGCCTCATGTTCACGATTTGGCGCCTTCTGCCCTTAGGTTCTCATCTCTCCCTGTGGATTACTAGTTATACGCCCTCTAGGCTCGACAGCCCGATTCGGGGTACTGATGGAAACAGCCCCGTTCTGGAGCTTCTCTGAAGATCTCCTGACCAATCATATGGCCACGAGTAACGTACCACGTAGACGATAGCAAACTCTGGCCTACTGAGTGTGTGCGATACTTACGATCTTGGTCCATGTCTTCTTGTATTGTATTCCAGAAATATTCTGCCGGGGTCTCTCCCAAATCTCATCTCTGCAGGACTGCTCCGAATTTGGCACTCTTTACTAAATCTATTTCTTGTTCCAGAACAGCTGCATTCAACGCGTCAACATGCATATCAAGTCTCTGATGTCAGTGGAGTGGAATGTCATCTTGTCAAGATCTCATACGAACCTCTTACTCCGCTTCCCTTCGGTATGGACTAGTTTGGAATCATCTTTTCGTAGCTGTGTGGACTGCACTCCAATTGGCTGTACTCGTATCTAGAGTCTCTTTCGAAGCTATGAACTCAGCATCTCACATATCCTGTAGTAGGCATCTGGCCAATTACATTCTCGGGGACTCATCCAAGTCATCGTAGTGGTGCGCTTATGCTCGTCCTTTCTCGATCGACTCACAGCACGTCTATGTGATGTCCTCTTCTAGCTAAAGCTAGCCAATCTAGTGATCTCGCATCGGGGTATCCAAACGAACCACATGTCCTAATCATTCATCCATGGGTGACTAGCGATCTTCTATCATATCCCCATGTATAAACTCATACTACATTAGCTTCAAGGGTCTTCGGCGATACTTATCAACTCAGCAATAGCTGGCTCATCAGTCTGCACGGTAGACAATGCCTCTATCATCTGAAGTATATAGTACATTAACAGTCTTCACCTTCTGGCTGGCCTCTAGCAGTGGCCCGATCATCTGGTGCAGATCTGATTGTCCGCATCAATGAGAAATCTTAGCAAAACGACACATCGAAACACTCGTGTCAACGGAAGACATCGTAAAACAATATGTCAAATGTTCGTGTGTTGATTGGTAAAGTTTTTGCGTGCTAAGTTTGTTACCGCAATCAAGACGGTTTCGCATGTAGCTAGCCGGTTGAGTACGGGTCGTCCGCAGGGAGATGGGAATCTTTTTCTTTGTGCTTTAACGAGTTAAGTCCAATTTTCCAGGTTTGTTTTGAGATTACTTATGTGCTAAAATGATATATATAGAGAGCTTGTTAGGGTTAGGATTAGGTTAGTTTGAGTTAGGAGTCGCTCACTTCTTTCGTTGCCACTCTTAATGTCGGTGTTACGGTAATCGGCAACAACGGGGATTAGCACGACTAGGAAGGAACTTGCGAGTATAAGCTAGGCTTTCCAACGCATAGGTTCTTCCTTTTGGTGCTTGTCCGTCCGTTCTTGGCTCTTAGCCTTAACCTCCGGTTAATTCAACCACAACCGGTCTCACTAAGGAATCACCGCTATCATGTAGGATAGGGTGCCGTAGGGAGAGGATTGTGGTTCAATTAACGGGAGTCCGAATCAAGATGTTGGGCAAGAAAAGAGTGAGAGAGATTTCCTTCTCTCAAACTTTCCTTATCCTACCCTAACAAGTATAAAAACTACTCACCCATTATAAGGAAAAGAAAATAAAACAAAGGAGAAAGATAGAAAGAAAGACGTTAGAAGATTACAACTAGCTATTTGCGACCTCACCTCGGCAAGGATCAAGCGTAAGCATCATGGTTGTTTAAGGATAAAGGAAAAGAGAACAAGAAAGAAACAAACAATAAATAACAACAACTAGATTGGCAAAAGAAAATTACAAGCAATTATAAAACGAACAAGACAAGCATGATAATCAAAGAACTCCTTTATTCATTCTTCACTCACAAAAGCTCACTACAAGTTTTTAATGGAGAAGAGATGAGAGGAGGAAGAAGAACAACACATGTATTCTAAATTCTAAAATACAAGATTATGGACCCTTGGCTTTGGCAAGTTCTGGACTATTTATAGGCAGGGAGATGGAAACCTAGGGCAAAATTCTGACCCTTCATGAAATGACAAAACTGCCCCTAAAACCCCACTTACTGCCGACACCGTACGACCGCGGTTCCGCGGCCTAAACATGCTTAGGCCGCGGTTCCGCGGCCATAGTAGGCAGTTGGGCCTTCAAATTTGGTGGCTTTCTTTGGTCTGCTGTGCCCTTTATTCTGGTATATGTTTTTTCTCAGAATTTCTTCACGATTTTTCCAGAATTTCTGTTGATCGAAAGGTGATTTGATGTGGATCTTTTTGTCATGATTTCCTCGAGCTCCGTGTAGATTTCTTGGATCTTCTGTTGCCATTGAGCCTTATGCATGAAAATGACATTGATTTGCCATTTTGTCTCTTAAACTCGTGTGTGGCAATATACGGATAGAGAGCGAAGACCCGTGTTTTATCTGTGGTTGGCAGGAACCCGGGTTTTTGTTGTGCTTTTCCATGAATTTCACCGTTTAGATCCGAGAACCTGTATCCTGCAATTGACTAGCAAGTATGGCTCAAGAGTACCTACCGATAAGCAATGTGATAAAAATTAGGCGGTATAAAAATGCAAAAATCTGATATGAACAAATACCCCCAAACTTATCATTTGCTCGTCCCGAGCAAAGCCAATTTATTCACAAAAAATTTCCTAACCTCACTTTCGCAGGGAACGCGATTGCACTGAGCATGTGCAACATGCCGTTAAACCTCTAGGTGTCCCTAGTAGGAGGAGTATTGTCTCCTGAGGGTTTTCAGCGGATACTACCCACAAAATCCGGTCAAGCTAGTTTTGTAAAATTACTATGATTCAAACCCTTAAAGTTTTGTTTCAGAAAATAAAAATTCTATGATCCTAAGGCTAGACTATCGAACCTTTATTTTTCACATCTCGCTTCTTATTTAACTTAAGATTTTATATGTCTTTACGTGTAGTGCAAATAGTGTCGTTAAGTTCCAGAAGGGTCGAATAAAGTCATCATGTCACACAATAAAGCATAGATAAGAATTTTGAAAGGATCACATAAGTTTCATAAAGAGTTAAGCATTTTTCAAGTTTCGTTTTCCAGTAAAGTTTCAACTTCAGAATTTCTATCTTCCTTAACAGGAAACTAGGTCTTATTTTTCACTCCACCTTTTTCTTGTTTTCATTTCATACACACCTCTGTGAACGTGCAATAGTCTATATCATAGAATAAAACCTTCATATCTCCGCTAGAAATATTTTTTATAAAAACTTGTCTTTTGTCAAGATTATTCTCACACAAAAAACCGTTAGAAATTTCAACTCGGAGAGAACACTTGCTTGACTTTGTTTTAATCTGGACTTTCTAGGCTTCTTAGCGAGCTTTGGGCTAATGCACCCAAACCAGTTGGTTTTAGGGCATTAGGTGTAGAAACACCCCAGCGGACTTAATTACTCAAGTTACCTAGGCCCAAAAACAAATGACAATTTAGCGTGAAAATCATGATGATTCAATGCGAACGGAGATATAACCGGCAGTTCAGTTAATTTTTTTTTTGATAAAAGACGTGTTTAGTGGGTTAGGTGTGTAATCATTCCAATCAAGTTTCAGATGGGTTATTTTTCAGACTTAGTTCCAATTAAGGCATCAATAACATTCCTTTATATTCACTTCACTTCATAAACTATTCTTGATATTACTTATTTCAGAACAAACCTATTTCATCCTCAGAAAATCATTTATCCATTTAAAAGTTTTTAGACATAAAAGACTTGTCATCTAATTTCCAAAACTCACGACACGTGTAGTGTGATGTAAAGACGTATATCAGCTATAGTTAACTTCAAAGGAGAGTTATCTTTCTGGTTTTCAAAATCTAAAAATAAGATTTAGTTATTCTTATCTTATCAAACAAAACCGTCGAAATGTTGAATCAGAGTTCTCCTACTAGCAAACTTGACAGAAAAGTTTTTATGTTTTTAGAAAATTTTCTGATTTTTATGGATTTTATCGATTTTAATATGCAGATGCAAAATATACATATGAATGCGAAAGTTAGAAATGCGTACCGAGCGTACCCACAAACATTAACTGGACAGTGTCCTCACTGTCATTGCAGGAAGAGATCATTTGAAGGGTCAAAATTGTCGGTTAGATATACACAATTTTAAAGTGAAAAGAATATCCACAAATAAATACAAAATGGTATATACATACCCCCAAACTTATTTGGAACAGTGTCCACTGTTCTAGGCTGGATAACCGAAGTTTGGTGGTAGGCAGAGAAAGATTATGCACGTAAACCGGCTCCTGTAAGACCAGGAGCTCCTCTGTTGGTTCGGCGCTAAGGTACGGTTTAAGTCGGTGTCCATTTACTTTGAAAAATGAACTGTCCTTTGGATTCTACAAATCCACAGCGCCCTGCGGATACACATTCCGCACAAAATACGGCCCTTTCCAGCGAGATCTGAGCTTTCCTGGATGGAAGTGTAGCCGGGTGTCGTAAAGCAGTACCTGTTGACCAGGTACGAAAGTTTTGCGCAAAAGGTGTTTATCGTGAAACACCTTCGTTCGGTTTTTAACGACAACCGCGTTATCGTAAGCCTCATCCCTAAGCTCGCTCAATTCGTTCAACTACAGCTTCCGATGGCTGCCCGCATCTTCGAGAGATAGATTCAGCTCCTTTATCGCCCAAAATGCGCGATGCTCTATTTCGACAGGTAGGTGGCAAGCCTTTCCGTACACAAGCCGATAGGGAGACATGCCAAGATCGGTCTTATAAGCGGTTCGAAATGCCAAAAGGGCATCTGTGAGTTTCAGCGACCAATCCTTACGGTTCTTGGAAACCGTCTTCTCCAGTATCTGCTTGATTTGCCGATTTGAAACTTCGGCTTGCCCACAGGTTTGGGGGTGGTAGGGCGTAGATAGCTTATGATTAATGGAATATTTCCGCATCAAGGCCTCGAAAGTCTTATTGCAGAAATGAGTTCCATTGTCGCTAATGATCGCTCGGGGGTGCCCAAACCGGGAGAAAATGTTTTCTTTAAGAAACCTAACGACAACCTTGTTGTCGTTAGTCCGGCTGGGAACAGCCTCGACCCACTTAGAGACGTAATCAACAGCGAGAAGGATGTACAGGTTCCCAAAAGAGCTGGGAAACGGCCCCATGAAATCTATCCCCCAAACGTTGAAAATCTCCACAACCAAGATTGGTTGGAGCGACATCTCGTTCCTCCGGGATATCCCCCAAACTATATACGCCATCAACCCGACTTCCTCCGTAGATATACATCTACTCACCTTGATCCTCGCTTGCCGAAGTCGATGACGCTACACCCTCTCTTGTCGTACGAAGTCCACGCGGGGTACCTACAGTTTTCAATGCATTATGTCATAGACACGAATCAAACACGAAAACTAAAACGGCACACGATATGCACATAGGTTAGAACCTATGGTCTACGTATGCAAAAATAGCCAAATAACCCTCGTCGTTGATGTACAAACGTCCAACGACCAAATCTGAGTTCAAATACCAAAAACAAATTTTAGAAATAGAAAAACAAAGTAAATTCCAACCCAAAATGCTTCCAGATTTTGCCTTAGGTAATTAGGGATTAAAGAAACAATATAGGGGCTAAGTTACAAGGAGTAAGAGCTACCGGCCAAAATCCAACACCATGACTCAAATTTTGGTCGGTGAGATCATGAACAGTGACCGGTGCCGTCGGTTCTATAGGGGGATTTTGGGCTCGTCTCTCTATGGTGGTCTTCTAGTGGTCTAACTAGGTCAGTGGTGTTGTTTGATTTTCTCAGTAACATCAAAAGTTGCTCCAGATTCCCTGTAGTCCCAAAATTCTACAAAACCGACATCAGAAAGTTTTAAACTCAAGTCTTAGGGTTTGTATGCTAAATTGGTCCAGGATCCATAAACTAGAAGGGGTGTAGACTATCTAATCCTCAAACAAACCATCACAACTCAAAATCTCCCATAAACCTTATCTTGAAAATTCCACCTTCACTAAACCTCATTAGTTTAATTCTAAACTACACTAGGATATAAGGAAGCTCATATTCTAAACTAAAGGTGTAGAGTTATACGTCATATGGCGACTAGAGAAAACCCTAGATGTTCCTAAGTGCTCAAAGTCTTGACTTGGTGCCTCCATAGGGTTTGTAGTGAGCTTGTACACATTTTTGTGAAGGGATTATAGGTTTTTGTTTGATTTTTTTGTGGTGGCCGTGGATGGTAGTGAGGAGGTGATGGAGGATGAAGGAGAAGAAGGAAGGAGGTGAGGAAAAATGAAGATAATGAAGGTGTGATGAATTGTGTAGAAGGTTGTAGAATATCTCTCTCTCACCCTCTCACCCACCATACCCTCATGTCCCCACCCTCTCATCTAAATATCTTCTCTTTTTCTTTTTCTTTTCTTTTCAAATCAAAACAAAACAATATAAATACAAATGAAGTATGGTTCAAGAATATGTAACAAGTGTTTTGAAACATGACATGGTGCATGTCATATGCATAATCAAGCCTAATGCATAATTAGTAAATATTAATCAAGTTTAGCAATAAACATATATATAATTAAGTGTATAAATATTTATAAAATTTCTAAATCACACAAATTCTTTCAAAATAAATATTTGATATAAATTTCCAAATATTTTCCAAACTATCGGTATATCATTATACCCTTTCATTAAAACTGATTCTCATACTTATTAATATTCATAAAATTTATTATTTTAATTATTTAAATTCCCAAAAAAAATATTTTATTTTTTGAAATGTTACATTAGCACTCAGTAAGCGGCGCCTAGAGCTCAGCACCTTACGTGTCCCTGACGTGGGCGCCACAGAATAAAAAGTGCTTGACACTCACCATGCAGCTCCTAGCGCCTAGCGCCTCACGTGCTTCGCACGTGGGCGCCATAAAGAGTGCTCAACGCTCCATAAAGAGACCAAAAAGTGTAAAGTGTTTAACACTTATTTGGAAAATCGCCATGACTGAAAACCCCACAGGGTTATGTGTGAGCGTCAGAACTTACATAAGTGCTCAGCACTTTTTGCACAAAAAAGGGGACTGAGCCCAAACAAGTGCTTAGCACTCTTTTTCAAATAAAAAGAAATCTAAGTGGACCAAGCCTTAGTTGGCTAGATCCTAATTCAGATCAATCGAACCCATAGGTTCATTACTTCCCAAACTGATCTTAGTTCCAAATACGACTATCGATCTTCCAACTGATGATATCCCAAAACGATATTATTCGTCCCACATTCCCCTGAGGAAGTCTTAGTCTCAAAATACATCTAATGATTTCTGAGTTTACCACCGATTAGTTTTTCCCTCAAATACTGGAATTAGTTCAAGGGTATATCTCTCCACACCTCTGATCTATGTCATTGTAATTCCTCAACGTCTTCAGAGAGGTGGCGGGTCCCGACAACCAACTGCTTTTTGATGCACTTCCCAAACTGACGTGCACATCCCAAATCAAATCACATCCCAAATTGGACGCATCCCATATCATCGTTGCTCATCTCGTCACGTAAGAAATACACGTGCAAGCAAGATGGACAAAAACGTCCTTAAACTACAACGGACCGAAACGTCCTTAAACTACAACGGACCAAAATGTCCTTAAAATAAACGTTGCCTCCAAAATGGTGAAAATGGACCGAAACGTCCTTAAACTACAATGGACCGAAACGTCCTTAAACTAAAACCTCACCTCCAAATTGGTGATCAACGGACCGAGACGTCCTTAAACTAAAATCTCACCTCCAAAATGATGATCAACAGACCGAGATGTCCTCAAATTAGAACTTCGTCTCCAAAATGGCGATAATGGACTGAAACGTCCTTAAACTAAAAACAACAGAGCCCAAATGCATTCTTGTTGGATATGAAACAAAAATGATCCTAAAACCCTATTAAGTAGATTTTAGTCTCAAATTGGACTAACGTATCCTTAACAAAAAACCAACCGATCCCCAACTGCTCACATACATTTAAGTTGATCTTAATGTCCAACCAGATCAACGATCCTTAAATAAAATCCCCAAATCTCAAATATACGGATTTAGACTAAATCGCACCCTATAGGCGACGACATAAATTATTCTCCTTATACGATCCATGGGCAACCCAAACAAACAAAAACACATACGGCACAAAGTGAACTGCAGGAGCAGGAGAAAGTGGTTATCGCGATACGATAACGTAATTAACTGCAGGGGATTACGCCTGCAGGGAAGAGCGTCCCCACAATAAAAAAAAAACCCCTCGCAAACGAGGGGGAATCTGACGAAGTCTGCTACAACGGCCGCATCCGTCCAAACTTCCGAGATGTGGTGCCATAAATCAACTTGGCATCTTCGGAGAGGTGGACGGATAAATCCAAATAGCCTCTGCCCCCAAATTCAGGCAAGAAGATTCATCCCAGTTCGTCATTGTTTTCGGTAGTGAACATATTCCGGCACGCCCGGTGGGACCTCTTCCTCTTTCCACTCCACACTTCGTGTTTCGTGTTCGCGAACAAAATCACGGTTTTCTATGGTTGCCTATGGACTCGAGGTATTAAGATTTGGTGTCTTTTTCCTGTGCAGAAAGAAGAAGTGAACATCAATGGTTTCCAGCTGCAACAACTGCCACAACAACTCCCGCTCCGCCCCAACTGGAGGAGTGACATATAGGCCCAACGCGGCCTCTATATTTTCGAAGCCCATGGGGCAGGTGACTCAAGCCACCAATGGATTGTTCTTCGGGACCATGCTCCCGCCAAAGAGTTTCAGCGCCCCAGTGCCACCACAACAAGCTCCCAAGAAGTCAGTCTTCGATCGACTTGCACTTGCAACCACCTCGGCCCATCTCAACGGGTCGTCCAAGTCTGCCATCTCAGTCTTCAACCGGCTGAACCAAAGCTCAAGTGGGCCCGCAAAGGGGCTTGCAACACCTTAAGGGACTATTCCAAAATGGATAGTCGTCCGAACTCCTACTCTGGGTGAAGTCGTCAAAGGTGTTTCCCCTACCAGAAAATCGGCCTTCAAAAGATTGGTTGTTCCTTCTCAACGGATGTCAGTCTTCGACAGGCTGACACCAACAGTAGCCCCTCACCAAAGCAGGGGGCACGACAGAGCCTCTTCCACAACTGAGGTGGTCCCATCTGCAAGGCACGCTCGACTTCGCCACTGGCGCCGAGTGAGAAGAGCTGGGGGCAACTCTCCCTCTGGACTTACTCCACCAGCTCTAATGGTGGAAGTTGACACTGCTGTTCCAACCGGGAACAACTTTGATCTGCTTAGAAGGGTGCAAAAGAAATCTCCGACCGCGGTGTTGAAGAAACCCCCACTTCCTGCTGAAAACATGACGCAGGCAAAGCCGGAGCAGTCCCCTCAACGGCTCTCCTCCCGAATCTACAGGGTCGGTGCAAGTCTAAGATTCTGTGATCAACAAGAACTACTCTTGTCAACCGGAGAAAATGAAGGTTCAACAAGAGGAAAATCATCCCTCCAGCATACAGCGAGGGAATACTTTCACACAGGCGCCTGCTACAATGGCTCCTTCAACTTCGACCTCCCACAAAAAGAGAAGGTCGGAGAATCTCCCACCACCGGCGGCAAATCCCAAAGGTGATGGATCCAAACGCCCTAAGTCTGGGGGCTTGATCTTACACACGATTTACAAGGCTTCCGGGAAAGAGGAAAGCCATGTTTCTGTGGGTCATGGACTGCAAACTCGGTTGTTAAAAATGGCTCAGGAGCAACAACAAAAGCTCCAGGACATGCTGACGAAAATGGCAGCACTCACCGGACATAAAGAAAATCCGTAGTCATCAACAGAACAGAGCCAGGAGCAGGAGACCGATACGGAGTTCCTGCGAAGGGTACTGGAAAGAAAGGACTAGGAGGCCGCGGAACAGGCTGCTAATATAAAATAGATGGCGCTCCTGTTCCAAGACATGGTTGGAATGATGATCCAGCCAGAACCTCCAGCTGAAGACCCGCCGATAATTATCGAGGACAACAGAGGGAAAACATCAAACCCCCTTCCAGCTCGACAGCCGGGGAGAAAACGATCTCCAAAGCTGCCCTTGATGATTACATAGCTCAACAAATATGAGCTCATCAGGCAAGTGAAGCGGCTGGCCAAGTCGTCAGAACCGGGCGACCGTACCTAGGCTGGTACGATCAAATCAAATACCCGCCGAGATATACAATCCCCAAAATCCATGTGTAGAAACGGACAGGCAACCCGCATCAGCACGTCGCTCAGTTTAGAGCTTTGTGTGGAAATACTGGAGGCGACGATAAATTGCTGCTTCTCCAGTTCGTTGGCAGCCTGTCGGAAACAACATTTGAATGGTGCTCGGAGCTCCCAAATGACTCCATCAAAACATTTACAAAAATGGAATTGCTGTTCACGCAGCGTTTTCCACCGCAAACAATCGCATCCCGATCACGGCATTAATCAATGCCAGGAGAGACCTGGGTTCTATACGCAATCCGATGGCGGAACCTCTGGTCAAAATGCGAAAAGCACATCGAAGAAGCTCCTGCCGAGGGCATGTTCATAGGGACTCTAGATTCTCAAGCGACCGTGTCCCAGTTCATGACGTTCTTTAAGACGACCACCTTCCAGGCTTTGATCGACAAGGTGGCCCAAATGGACCAGATGGGCCAGGGGTCTCCCTCTTCAAAAATGGACCCTCGGAATGCAAAGGGTAAAGGGAAAACAGCCTTCGTTGGTAATACTCAATAACAACCGAGTGACCCGAAATCGGTTGCTTGCCAAAGCAACGTGCGCCCGCGCCAATCCCTCGATAAAACGAGGAGACTATTCGAACTAGAAGTGCGCAAAAAACTCATCACACTGCTGGATCCGAGACGTCCACTGCAGCCCGGTGACGTCAACAATCCTAACTACTGCTCCTATCACAGAATAGTGAGCCACCCAATTGAAGATTGCTACGTCTTCAAAAATTGGGTCGAGGACTAGTACCAACAAGGGAAGTTTGCGCTGCCCGAAAAGTAGAGGGTGAAGCCGCCACAGAGGCACACTCCTAAAAAGGTAGACACGCCGGGGGAATGATGCTCGTTTGTGGAAGAAGCTCCTTGGGAAGTGGTCCTTTCTGCTAAAACTAAAAGAATGCCGAAGGATCTTTCAGCATGTCCGGCGATCAGGTGGAAAAGCCCGCTGGATCCCGAGATCATTGATGGGATGCTGAAACCGCGTCGCACACCGAAAACTGCTAACGATGGGCAAAACAACCATGTCAAGCCTTCAAAGTCTTCGAAGGGAAAGAAGAAGACCAAGAAGCTCGTGCAGCCTGACGACAAGTGCAAGGACCTGCAAAAGTACATCGATGCGCAGGAGGAGTACAACCAGAAGGCGCGGACCCCAGTCACCTTCAAAGAGTTTCTCAACCATATACTTGAGAACGAAGATAGTGACGATGATGTGGGAATTGGCTCGTCAGGAGAAACCGAAGATTATGTAGCATGTTACCACATGGTTTCTTATTTGCTGTTAAATAACGAAGAAACTCCCTCGGCGTCGGAAAGCAACACAGAGGAACTGGGGGCAGGATTGGTGCCAAAATCCCCAGAGCTTCCAGAAGACCCAATTAACAGGCTGCTAAACGAAGCCCTTCAAAAGAGCAAAGCTGACTGAGAACGTGAAACAACCATATACGAAAAGGTCAAGCATCGGCGTCAGGAAGAAGAAGACGCAGCGAGGAAGAGTCACAAAGTACTCTTACCAGAGCGAAGCAGTGCCACTCGTGCCTGATACAAGGGGATTTCATCCACCAACATCCAAATCCTCTACACCCAACGGTAGACAGCTGGTCGTTCGAAATATGAGGAACCGACATAATCGGCCCCATTGAGCCAGCATCATCCAAAGGACACCGGTTCATACTGGCGACGACCGACTACTTTTCTAAGTGGGCGGAAGTAGTACCGCTATATGAAGTGAAGACGGAGAACATCCTCCATTTCTTCAGGACACATGTCATCTGCTGGTTCGGCACTCCACGACGGATCATCTCGGATAACGGGATGGCCTATAGAAGCCATAAGATCAGCCATTTCGCACAGCAGCATAGTATAGACTGGAGATACTATTCAGTCTATAATCCTCGATCTAACGGTCTAGCTGAAGCTTTCAACAAGACCTTGATGAAGATCATAAAGAAAACGGTGTCCATAAATAAAAAGGACCGGCATGAGAGACTGCATGAATCTCCCTGGGTATATCGAACCATGTTCAAAACGGCCAGGAGTACAACGCCATATGCATTGGTTTTCGGCACGGAAGCGGTACTACCCTTGGAGATAGAGCTACCCTCTCTACGAGTGGCAGTTCGATACGAGCTGACGGATGAAGAAAATGGCCTTCTTTGGCTTGAGGAGCTCGATGCTCTTGATGAATCTCGTCTCATGGCGCAACAAAACTTGGAAGCTTACAAAGCAAGGATGACACGCTCATACAAAAGACTCACCAGGCCAAAAACATTCCGCCAAGGCGAACTCATGCTAGTCGTCAAAAGACCTATGATCCCCAACCGTGCATAACGGGGGAAATTCGAGCCAAACTATGAGGGCACATATATCATAGACGAATTCTACCAAGGTGGGGCCTACTTGCTCATGGATATGCATGGCAAAAGACTCTTCCGGCCAATAAACGGCTGGTTCCTTAAGAAATACTACACTTGACAAGTCACAACTTAGGTTAATGATAGATGACGAAGCTCGTTTCCGCTCGCTATCTTCTTGAGTCAAAACTCTAAAAGTAGTATCCAACAGAACCTTCGCCTCAAAAATGGCGACAATGGACCAAAACGTCCTTAAACAACATCATACTGAAATGTCCTTAAACTAACCGTTGCCTCCAAAATGGCGACAATGGACCGTAATGTCTGATCAGTCGAAAATGTTGCATTCTTAACATATCAATTTCCCTACTCTTTCTAATCATCTAAAGGTGTTTTGTATAAATATAGCACATATTAGCAATTCGTCTGCAAAATATCAAATAACATGTGTTATACATTATAACCAGCATCATGAGGAAAATTGTGTGTTTATTAATACATGCATGATTTTGTATATCTCAACATATTTTATCGAGATCGTGTGCAGAAAATTCTTCAAGTCAAAGAGCCGGAATCACAAAAGTGCCGATAAAATGCAACAAGTCAAAGACTTGAAATCTGACAGCAACCAAGAAAGGATTATAAGATTCCAGACATTAAACGAACAACCTAAAGCCAACACAAAAACACCCCAAGAAAATGATCCAGAGATCTTCTCAAATGTCCGTGGATCCGCGGCCGATCCAGGCCGAGTCGCCGCGGTTCCGCGGCCGTGCTAACTCGTCGGCGCTTGAGACTTTTCCAGAGCCTTTCTTGTAACGGGATAGCTTCCTCAAGATGCTCCATTTCCACATGGCATCTTCTGGAAGGCTCTCCATAACTACCAAGCTTTGGCGGGAATATTCATTTGAAATTATAAAAAGGGATCTAGATCTACAATTTTGGGGCTGTTAAGTTGTTCAATAGTTAGTTAAATAATCGGAGCCAAAATTCAAATTCAAGTTGAGTGACATAACTTGATACCAATACCCTAACCCAAATCCATTTTCCAAAGCCAAATCAAGATTATTTTGAGAAGCAAATCAAGCGAGCCATCATCGATCCTTTATTCGCAAAGACAATCTTCATCAAGAGTGTGAGATCCACGACGATCCAAGTCTCACGGAGATCGAGCGGAGCGAACTTCGATGGATCTAGTTACCTCTTCAAAAGGAGCAATCGAGAGCAAATCTTGTAACCTCGAATTGAGGGAATGTGTAATTAGTCGTCGATTTAATAAAAGGGATAATTACTTAATTCTTGCTTTCTTTATATTCTTGCCAATGAAATTTCTATATCTTGAATCTTTTATTTTCATGATGCTTGAGTAAATCTCCGCTTGTGACGGAATCGAGAGATTTGGTAGATCTAGTGATGATAAAATCCTAATACTAATCTTATGTCTTATGAGATTTGTGAACTTTAGGAAAAAGAATCATCAATGACCTAATTTGGATCGAGATCGTATTCTTGATTATTTCGTTGCAAATTAGGGATCAAATGATTGATGAATTTCTTTGCTACAGGCTAGATCTGAATGATGATCAATGAAAAGACAAGGGATAGAGAAGGAGAAACCCTAGTTTCTTCAATAGATCCTTAATCTTCATTCATCGCCATCGATCTAGCTATAAATTATCCATATATAATATTAGTCATTATTAGATTCATCATTGCTACCAATTCGATCGATTCCTACAAGCTATTTTACAAATCTTGATAACTAAATTGATTGGGACATTTCTTGATTCTTGATTCTAGATCTTTATTTTCTTTATGTTTCTTGAAATTAAAACTCATAAATCTTGAATCAATTTTCTTGCATTTTCTTTTATCTTTTCTTTTCGACTCATCTAAAACAAGATCGATCAAAAAACACATCTCAGTGGACGATCCGTATTCATTAACGCGCTATATCGACACCGTTAATTGATTGCGGTATAAATTTCTTTGGTTGTGATGATTAAAACTTTTCTAAAGACATACGAAGATGATCAATCAAATGGCGCCGTTGCCGGGGATGTTTGCCCTTTTGTTCGTTTTTGTTATTTGAGTTGAAAAATTATAATTCCATCAAATTTTCCTCCAAGATTCGCTTCAAGTGCTTAACGATTAGTGTTTGAATTTTTTTGCGAGGGAATCTGGAATCATTTTAGCAGTGAGATCAAGATTCAGATAAGTTCTACAGATTCCACAGGAGTACAAGAAGCTACAGGAAAAGGTTGAATCCCTAATTTGTCCATTACACCGCGGATCCGCGGCGTATTGCTGGTTTTTGCGGCGGTTCCGCCGCCGATTTGGCGCATCACTGTTCCCATCTTCGGTTGTATATTCTCATTTCTCCTCTCTTCTCTCTGATCTTGTCCAATAACAATTTTCCGTTAGATTCTTTGCAAATATTCGCAGCACTGCTAAAAAAAATAAAATTCTTGTTGCGATTCTTGAAATTGGTTGTTTTGTGCATATTTTATTACGGAAATTAAGGGGCAAAGACCAAATTCAGATTAGGTGTGGAGTTCATTACCCTTCCTAAGCCCGAGAAATCATAAAACTTGCATCCGCATCACCCTTCATTAACTAAAAAAATATATAGACAAGAATCTAAGGACCGTCGCGCTCAATTAGGACAGAAGGAGATCGTGGGTAATCTATTGCTTATCCGCGTTTCTTTTGTGGTGTCTAAGGCAGGTGTGTCTAAGGAAAGTGGTTACTTAATTAGGCCCGCTACTTACGTAGCGGATAACATCCCACTTACCTGGCATTTACTTGGCTATAGAAGAGATAAACAGGCAGTAGAGGATTTATCCTGCGATTTGTCTTCTGGAAGTCTAGAAGCGGTCTAGAGACTTGATCTAGGTGACCATTAGATCTAGGGTGGCGTGTGCATGATTGTGTGAATTTTCATAAATCCGTCCTTTTTCAAAACAAACCAATTATTTTCTCCCATTTTTACCCTTTCCCCCCTCTTCTCTTCTTATAATGGGTGACCCAAACAGACGAACTCTTGCCGAGCTTTGTTGTCCACAACCAGATATTTCTTGTTTTCGTAATCGCTTTGGTATACCATCCAACTCTCCCATGTCTTTAATAGATCGGATAGCGCAAGCGGATAGAAACAGTTGGCCACCACAATCCAGATCTTATCGACCATTTCCTAATTCTACATCCGTTTCAGTTGATACTCCGAGTGAGGATGCACCTAGACGCATGTCTATTGCTGAGCATATAGCTTGGGCTAAAGGCCAAAGTTTCAATCCGGACAAATATCAACCATCACCTCCACTTTCTAAAGAAGAATTTCATAATCGGTTTGTGGCATGTATGATGTCCAATAGCCAACCGACCAACCAATATCAATATTCTTTTTATCACAATGTTGGCCCTACTCCTGCCCAATTTTCACAACCATTCAATTCCTCTCAATCCAATCTGATTTTTCCACCTTCTCTAGACAGTCCTTCTAATCAGTCATTTGGGAGTTTTAATTGTCCACAAGAATTTCAATCTTATCCTGAAACTCCTTATCGACCCAAGTCTAGTCTTGAGCAGACATTAGAAAAATATTTGGAAATGTCGAACCAAATTAGGAAAGAACTAGCAGAATGGAGGAAAGAAAAAAATGCCAAACCTGCCCAAAAATTTTCAGTGTATAATTCGGGTATAGGACAAAGTGAGAATTTGGGTTGTGAGACAGGACTGTACACTTTTCCTAAACAAACCTTCCCTTTCCAAACTGAAATCCACAACTCCAGTTTCATCGAGTATACCAAATGATCCATCAATTGATAAGTTGTGTGACATTAAAGTGTTTGATTTACCCGACTGTGAAGGGTCCATTTCAAGTGAAACCATGCCAAATCTTTGTGATCTCTACACCTCTACTCTTGAACCAAAATTGATTGAAAACCATACTTTGAATAAGGTGTTTGATAATTTTAACCTTCACTTGAATGAGGTGATTGACGTTAGGGATATATTGATTGATGAACCCGAAATTTTGGATTAGTTTTTCCCACCAATTCATCAGATCCTTTCACTTCCTTGTGGTCATCATCTTGAGCCTTTAATTATTCTTCCCAAACCCCAAATGCGTCTTGAAGTTGATGATAATCGTATAACCGAATAGCACACTGAAATTCAGCCTCCATCTCCCACATCTGATTCAGCAATACTCGACACACCAATTTGCTTACACATTTCACCTTCAACTTACTCCGGTTCTTCTTCTATTCTTCCTGTAATGTTAGCGAGTGTTGGTGAATCACAATCCGATAATTCAAGTTCAATAATACCAGAAAGTCAACTTGATTTGGGTACTTTTGAAAATAAGGTAGATGAGTTTTTCGAGTCTCCTAACTCCATAATTTTTGACAAATCAAGTACGATAAATTCTGGCACAAAACTTATTGACAGCAAAATGTTCGATCACACCATTGATGAAAGTTTTGAAGAATATTTTGCTGATGAATTTGCATTCCTAAACAACACGGATTTTGTGATTAATCAACCTCCACCTATAGAAGTTGAACCGCCACTACTCCTTTTTCCTAATCATTCATATTCTCGCTGTCATTCACCCACATTCTTTCATTTCTATAATTTAAAACTCAACCCCTTTCCAGACCACCACTTATCTCTTCCCCATTTCTTTCTGACTCTATACAACATGTTCTTTCACCGACCTATAAGTTATACTGATAAAATCTTCGAATGGTTGGTGTTGACCTTCGGTCTTTGCAAAGCTTGGCATTGACCAATAACTTTACCCCCTCCTAAAATGCTTAATATTGTTTAACTCAAGTTTGGGGGGGGGGTTATAATTTTAGCTCTTGAAAAATAAATGTTGTCCTCAAAATTGTGAGCCAGAAATAAGTTTGGGGGAGGATTTTCATGATTCATATATTATTGCCCCCGTTAATAAATTTCCTCCCGAGCTTACAGGTTTTCGAGATTTAACAGATGACAACAGTGAGGATACTGTTATAAACAAGTTTGGGGGAGGTTTGTGCTTATTTACGCATCACTTTACATCATACTTTGCATAAGCATAAAACATATAATATAAAAAAAAAATTTGTACATAAATAAGATAATAAAATATTAGATAGTAAAAAATTACATTTAAAAGATTAGAAAAATTTAAGAAAACCTAGAAAGTTAGAAGTTTTCTTAAACGAAACTAGTAATAAGTAGTTATGAGTCGTTGTCCCAAGGGTTAGTAAGATGAAAGAAGTCACTAATCTGAGAATAAAAATAATACTGAAAAATAGTTTCTATTCTGGAAGCTAAACATTTGAACGTTGATACTCTACTATACGCACTTACATACGTCTTGAAACTCGGGATAGTAGAGGATACCTTGAAATGCTCGTGTCTAAAAGCCAAAGTACAAAGAAAATAATAAATGAAGCATAAAAAGATAAAATGGTGTAGAAAAATGAACACTGGTTTTGTAAACACAAAGGCAGCAATAAAAAAATATAGCGAGGGTGCTTCATCACCAAGTGCCTTAGACCAACTAGTTTGGGAGTCACTGCTAAGTCTTAAGTGTTGCAAGACGAGGAAAATATTAAATACACCTATTCAGCAAGCATATGAGTAATCGGTCGATTAGTACCTCAAGAAGTATTAACGGTCGCATGAAAAATGTGTGAGCAATTCCATCTAATATTCATCAATTAAAAAGTACTGGGGTAGATGAACAAGAGTATGATAGCTTGAATTGAATTCTCCGAGTGTAGGGATGTCTTCTTTACACACACGTAGGGGTATACGATCAATGTTTGGAAGAAAGGTAGGAATGAAGAATAAAGATGATGTTTTATTGAGGGATGATGTGATTTCTAACATCTTTTCATAACTATTAAGATAGGGCTCATGACAGCTGAAAAGCTAGTGTAGTTGGAAACTCTAATTTTCAAAGTATTTCTTTTACAATTCTTATTTTTATATGTAACTTTCACAGTCTTCCTTTTAATAAGGGATTTTGTGGGTGTAATCCGCTGAAAACCCTCAGGAGACAACACTCCTCCTACTAGGGACACCTAAAAGTTTAAAGGCTTGTTGCACGTGCTCAGTGCAATCGTGTTGTCTAAGAAAGTATGCTAGTTAGTTTTTCTTTTTCTTATATTTTCTCCTTCTCTTGAATAATAGAAGTTTGCTCGAGACGACCAAAATTAAGTTTGGGGGAATTTGATCAGTCGAAAATATTGCATTCTTAACACATCAATTTCCCTACTCTTTCTAATCATCTAAAGGTGTTTGGTATAAATATAGCACATATTAGCAATTCGTCTGCAAAATATCAAATAACATGTATTATACATTATAACCAGCATTATGAGGGAAATTTTATGTTTATTACTACATGCATGATTTTGTATATCTGAACATATTTTATCGAGATTGTGTGCAGATAATTCTTCAGGTCAAAGAGCCGGAATCACAAAAGTGCCAATAAAATGCAACAAGTCAAAGACTTGAAATCTGGCAGCAACGAAGAAAGTATTATAAGATTCCAGACATTAAAAGAACATCCTAAAGCCAACATAAAAAAACCCCAAGAAAATGATCCAGAGATCTCCTCAAATGGCCGCGGATCCGCGGCCGATCCAGGGCGAGTCGCCGCGGTTCCGTGGCCGTGTTGACCCGTCGGCGCTCGAGACTTTTCCAGAGCCTTCCTTGTAACGACCTAGCTTCCTCAAGATGCTCCATTTCCATGTGGCATCTTCTGGAAGGCTCTGCATAACTACCAAGTTTTGGAAGGAAGATTCATTTGAAATTATAAAAAGGGATCTATATATACAATTTTGGGGCTGTTAAGTTGTTCCATAGTTAGTTAAATAATTGGAGCCAAAATTCAAATTCAAGTTGAGTGACACAACTTGATACCAAAATCCTAACCCAAATCGATTCTCCAAAACCAAATCAAGATCATTTTGAGAAGCAAATCAAGCGAGCCATCATCGATCCTTTATTTGCGAAGCCAATCTTCATCAAGAGCGTGAGTGTAAGTCTACGGTCGCGCCCCGGCCGTCTGTCCGAGGCCAAAATACGAAAACAAAAATTTCATGACTTGAAAACTGGAGCTATCGTATACTTTTTCCCCGGATCGGACCATTAACCTACCACTAGCTATCTAGAGAAGGGATAGAATGCTATACCGAGCGATCCGTGTCCTCCGGACTTTGGCCACCATCCCAAGCTCCCTGCGGCAACTCCGGTCTTCATCTCCTCGTCGGAATGGGCACCACGTCGAGAAGTCTTTTTACGGGCTCCCGCTTCATCCGAAGCAACTCGGGCACGAAGTGTGCTAGCCGACGTGTCCAAGGTGTTGTAGAGAATGTTTGTGATCACTTTGCCTCTTGCATCCATGGCTTGGATGGAGGTTAGAGATGATGCCATTAATGGAGAATGTTTGCTAGAGGAAGAAGAAGAAGAAGAGAAGGCCTTTTCTTCTTTTCTTTTCTTGTGATGGAATAATGAGAGTGAGAGAGAGAGTGAAAAGAATAATATGAGACCAAGCTCACTCAAGGCAACCCCCCTCTCTCTCCTCCTCTCATATCAACCCAAAAACATCACATAATGTGATATTAACACATAAAAAGAGACCATGAGTCACTAATGTGTCCATGTCACATTTAATGCATGTCATGATGAAATCTAGCTCACAATTTCCATTATACAAACATTAATCCAAATGTTTGGTCCAACAAAAAGATCCTGTAACATCTAAAATAAACTCGTGACGGATCACAAGGATACCCCTCACCTGTATATACATACCTGCATCCGCATTCCGACTGAATGCGAATGCGATGAGACTAAAGTAACCCAACAAATCTAATACTAGGATCCGGCTTAAACCAAAGCCCACTAGTATGATCCGTACGATCATGATCCGTGCAATACCGCACGTATAAGATCGAACCCTGCCATATATCATACAGCCTCTACAACGTTTCGCCCGAAACATTAGAAACTGTCTGTGGGGGACTCTAAAGACTCGTCAATACTTTGGCTGTGGATTTAACCACTAGCACGTCAGAGGTATTAGCCGTACGTAACGGGCTACCAAGTATTGACCAAAAGGGATGTCGATGAGCGAACTCATCCTGACACCCTACTGAGCCTGTCAGTGACAATATCTGTACAGTCCGGTCCGTTCGTCTATGAGTATCGCATGGAAGGCCTAGGGGGTTGGTAAAAGTCAGACCCCCAAAAGCGGTACAAGTCATGTCGGAGTGTAGCCCAGAACACCCTGATATACTACTGGAATACCTACCAGTAAATCTCCTGCCTCGGCCGAGGGCTTTGTGTAATGGCTCTCCTAGACACAGCACGACCTCACCCCCAATACCGGGAGAGACGAACCCCTGCCGATCCGCTCACTGCCTCCATGTGGCTCGGGACTGTACCCAACTAAAACCTGTTTGCACGACTCCTTTGAGCCGTGGTAGGGTAGTAATCAAAGCACAGTGGGAACTCACACGAGACAAATGACGATCTCAGGTCGATGAACTAACCTGTACACATGTTACCAGGGAACTGCTATCTGACGTCAGGTATAATACCAACTAGCATGTTCCCGGCGAGTCCTGTCCGGTGTACTCATAACCCAATGAGCACCTGTATAAATCTTAGATGATCCAACTGACACCAGTGGCTTGTGAGACCGGCCACCGCCCCTCGTCGGGGTCTCGACTGTATACACTAGTCTACACTGGAGTATCGATGCCCTGTCTCGAAAACTCCCACGACTAGGGACCTTTTAAGGATGTGCTTATAGACCCCAGCTCCCACGTATATGATCGCCATCATACTGCTGGTCGTCAAGCAAGAATCCTAAGGGCTCTATCAACGTGCAATAGTGACCTGTAAGGTCACCTAAAGAAGTACACGATGATAAAGACAAACCATGGTAGCATACTGTTCTCTATCAACATGTAATAGTGAACTACAATGTCACCTAAAGCATGTACAAGATGACAAAGACAAACCAGATAGTATACAAACCTCTCGAGTAAGACTGTCCTACCGGTATAGGTCCTCTTTCAATCATTGCAATCACATGCCTGTGATCCAATAATTGACTCTGAGGTCACTATATCCAACAATCTCCTACTTGCATTCAAGGATAATTATTGCGATGTCGCATACTCACAGCCCGTGTGATACCGAACACCCAACTTCTCTATTAATCAGTCTCACAAAGCTCGTTTGCGAAACTATTGCGTTCGAGGAATAGCCTTAGCTAGTGGATCCGCCCTGATGTTCTTTCTATGTCTTTCTTTATCTCAAGTTCGCGGAGAAATCCATCTCCCGAAATGAGCAATACCTGTCTTTGAATATGTCTGGATATCTGATGGGACCTAGTTCAGAAATGAACTCCAAATCCAAACATCTTAAACTGTATCGTCAACTGAACTTAATCAGTATCCTGCGCCATGCCTCCCTCGGTATTCGCTTAGACCACCTGTCCAAAATACTGCCCCTCGTCAGTAGGAAAACTATAACTCTGACAGTCACTCTGTGATCCAGGTCACCTTGGAAGCCTGGAATGATAACTGTCTCCTAAAAGAGGCTGTTGTTATCATATCCCTAGAACATCCACTTTTGTTCTAAAACTGCTTCCGAATGTTTCTCCAGGATAGGATCAATATCAACTTATTGCATCTAGTGCAAAAACATCTGGTTTGGTGCTTGACATCTCATGATTGACTCAATTGCTTAAGCAAGTGATCTGCCAATCATGCACGTCCCTCTTCCCTTTAGTCTGTAAGACACCTTTAGAGAGGGTGACTCCATCACCTGCTGGTACACTACCATGCCTGGAGTCGTCCATTCTAAATACTTTTAGAATGCTATCTAAGTACCCAGATTAGGAAACTACCCAAATCTAGATCTAAAACCATAGATCTAGTAACAAGATTGTCTGATATAATATCCAAGTCCTATGTGGAGAAACCACTGTGTGACAACCAAATCATAACCGATAGTAGTATAGGAATTTCACTTCCTACTCTGTGTATGTCATCCAAATACCAGGACATTACACCCTACTACCTTCTTAACAGATCCATCCCCTATTCTGATGAAGTCAAACCTATGACTTTCACATCAGAAATAGATGATCTATCTCCGCTATATCTGCTTTAGTCTATAAATAGACATAAGCTACTTGTCCACCAATGTTTCCGCTTCTCCCACTGACTACGACAACCCTCTGGCAGAGTCATATACACGTACACTTCTAAAGCTAGTTTAGAACGACGCTATACTCATCCTGCAGCCGGGTCTCATAGTCTGGAACAACAGCAATGGCAAGTCTGGGTAAACAAGAACCTCCCTGTCACCGTCCTTGAGCATACCGGAGTACCTCTCGGGTGCCTGAGGCTACCCACCAAATCTGCGAAGTGGCCAATGGAATGTCAAACCAGATTGAATCTTTAGGTTCTTATCAAATTTTCAGTAATCGTTTGCGGTTCTGGAATCAATTCCAGTTCTACCATCTCCCACTACTGTTTTCTGAAAAAATCTATTTTACTAAAACTGTGGCGAGTCAAGAACAATATCACTATTGATCTTCCAGACGGTAGAAAGTCAACCCTCGTCATAGCCCGGATCAACCCACAAACAGCCATTACAGAAACGTGCCTTGTGTTATCCAGAGTCTGGTTTTAAGCATAAGCCGGACAACTCCCTCTACCTTAACATTGTTAAGATATGAACTATTCTATATCCAATATGGAAACAGAGGCACTGATTTAATTGGAACCAGATTCAAATCATGCAGCTGTCTCCAGTGCATGTCAACTAAATGGAAGGAGGCCGATCAACGTTACTCAACTTAGGAATGTGTCCACATATGAGTAACCTGAAAGAGAAACAAGTTCTCTTAATCATTACTATTAACTGAATACCATTCACAAGTATCTACATTTTCGATCACCTTGAAGAATCCTGATACTTGCAATACCTGGTTCTCTACTTTATTCATATACCTATAACTTCTCAAAACTTGGACCTTGTGTTTCTACGAAACACTTGTCTAAAAACTAGAGAAGTCATAAGTAAACCGAATATAGTACGAGGACCGACTCCTCTGTCCATAATGGACACTGGACAACATACAATACTCTGTATAAGTCACCTGAGTTGAATAACTCAAACCATGTACGTCGTAGTTTGAAAACTGTACTATGGTTATGAAGAATTACACCGCTGTTTAATGCTCCTTACCTAACCATCCTCTGATATAGGTAAATGTCATCGACATAATTTCAAAAAGTTATATCTCACTTTATTAAAATAAACATACAGATATATCAATTTGAAATTGGTGCATAACAATCGGATATTCAAAACCAAATATTTACCGTCCGGCAAACAACCCAGGCGATTTCCTCAAATATCACCAATTACAACGAATTCCTATATAATGAGGACAATCACCTAATTTCCAATAACTTACTCCCACTCATCATCTGTAAAACCATACAGATGTGAGAATCATACCTGGTAAATACATACCCTAGAGCAAGTGTCTAATTGGGAAATCAGTTTTCTATTAACAATGCATAGTGAAACTGAAACATGTAAATGTTTCGAAGGGTATCCGGGTATTCCTAGTAATGCCTCTTCCATTATCAGATTCACAACTGTAACCGTATATTTCCTTGCCATCTCTCCAAATCCCTTTATATGTCTTTAGTCATTACCTTCTGTACACCCTCTTAGGCTAAATGGTTTTCTTCCTTCCCTACAGTTCGGCACCAGCCTATGGTTTGGAAGAAGACTATTCAATAAGCATAATGGGTGTACTGTCCTAATCCTAGGAGCACCCGCAACCCGAGAGAAGGTAAAGATAAAAGACACCTGAATAAACCTTATTCCTATTTCTCCTGAACCAGAATCCATCCCCGAACTGGAACAAGTTCCCTTCGAGTTCGTATATAACCATACGATGGAGTATCCAAATAACTGTGGATCTTCGTAGTGACACGGAGTGTTCTGGAGAAATACAAAGGTGAAGTAGGAGTGGTAATGAAATACTTGGTTTGGTCGTGAATTGCAGTCGCAGTTTACTTTGCCCTCCTTCTAATCCCTTTATTTGTCTTTACTTAATACCTTCTGTATACCACACTTAGGCTAATCGGCTTTCTTCAATCCCTACCGTTCGGCACCAGCCTAAAGTTTGGAAGAAGACTATCCAATAGGCGTAACAGGTGTACTATCCCCTCCAAAGAGCACTCGCAACCTGAGAGAAGGTAAAAGGAAAAGACAACTGAATAGTCCTGTTCGTTTTCTCCAGAACCGGAAACCATCCTCGAATCTGGAACAAGTTCCTTCGAGTTCGTATATTACTATACGATGGTTTTATCCAATGGAAGTGGACGTTCGTAGTGTTGGATATAGTGCCCTCAAAGTCAATTATTGGATCGCAGGTACGTGATTGCAATGATTGAGGAGGACCTATACCGGTAGCACAGTCTTACTCGAGATGATAATATGCAATCTGGTTTGCCTTTATTAGTCATGTATAGGTTCAGGTGACTGATCACTATTACACGTTGATAGAGCTCTTAGGATCTTGCTTGACTACCAACAGTATGATGGCGATCATATACGTGAGAGTTGGGTAGTCTATAAGCACATCCTTAATAGTGGTCCCTAGTCGTGGGTGTTTCGAGACAGGGTATCGATACTCCGGAGTAGACTAGTGTATATAGTCGAGACCCCGACGAGGGGCGGTGGCCGGTCTCACAAGCCACTAGTGTCAGTTGGATCACCTAAGATGTATACAGGTGCTCATTTGGTTATGAGTACACCGGACAGGACTCGTCGGGAACCTGCTAGTTGGTATTTATACCTAGCGTCAGATAGTAGTTCCCTGGTGACATGTGTACAGGTTAGTTCATAGACCTGAGGTCGTCATTTGTCTCGTGTGAGTTCCCACTGTGCTTTGATTTCTACCATACCACGGCTCAAATGAGTCGTGCAAACAGGCCTTTTTTGGGTACAGTCCCGAGCCACATGGAGGCAAGTGAGCGGATCGGCAGGGGATTCGTCTCTCCGGGTATTGGGGGTGAGATCGCGCTGTGTCTAGGAGAGCCATTACACAAAACCATCGGCCGAGGTAGGAGATTTACTGGTAGGTACTCCAGTAGTATCTCAGGATGTTCTGGGCTACACTCTGACACGACTTATACCGCTATTGGGGGTCTGACGTTACCAGATCCCTAGGCCCGATATGCGATACTCATAGGCGAACGGACCAGACTGTATGTATATTGTCACTGTTAGGCTCGGTAGGGTTTCAGAATGATTTCGCTCATCGGCTTTCCTTGAGGTCAGTACATGGGCAGCCGTTACGCATTGCTAGTGCCGCTGACGTGCTTGTGGTTAAACCCACTGCCAGGGTACTGACGAGTCATTAGAGTCCCCCACAGATAGTTTCCTAAGTTCGGGCGAAACGTTGTAGAGGCCGTACGACTTTATGGCTGGGTCCGGAAAATGCACGTGCGTTTACGCACGTGTCATATTTCGGGCAGATAATACTGGTGGGCTTTGGTTTAAGCCGGATCCATGTATTATATTATGTAGATATAATATCTTTGTCTCAGTTGCATTTGTATTCGGTCGTAATACAAATGCGGGTATGTTTATACTGTTACGGGGTTATCCTGAAATTCGTTTCGGGATCGCTTTTGGAAGTTTCCAGTTTTCAATCACCCGTCTTAAACATTCGGTTTAATGCGGATTTATCTTTCCTTGATGGTGAGTCATGAGTGTGGAAGCTTCTAGATTGGTGACTAGGATTAGTGACTCATTCTTTGCATTAAATGATTGATGACTAGGTTAAGTGAGTCATTCTTTTCCTTTAATGCTTTTTGTTCTTGTTAAGATATTTGATTAAGATCTTTTCCTTTATAGTCACCACTTTGCTCTTACCCTCACCTCCCTCCTCCTATATTATGGTCGGCCCCTCTTTGGAAAAAAGAGATATGGTTTTGTTGGAAAAAAGATTATGGATTTGTTTCATGAAAATTTGATAGCTCATTTCTTATTTCATTCCATTCAAAAGGCAACTTCATTAACCGTTCATCCATGGTTTTGGATGAAGCGAGACAAAGTGTTTTACTCTTTCTCCACTTCATCTTGGTCATCTCTTTTAGCAGACTTGATGACCGAGTTGCCTCGGTATAGAGGCGGGAGTCCGTTTAAAGATCCGTAGATGTGGTGCCACCTCGACGAGGAGCCAGCAGATCGGAGCAGCCGCAACGGAGCGTGGGATGATGGTTAAAGAACGAAGGACTCGGATCGTTCAGCATAACCTTTCTACCCACTTTGTAGTTTGTTAGTTTAGCATTAATGGCAGATCTGGCTTATAGTATGCGATAGTGCCAGTTATAAAAGTATTTGTTCCGCATTTGGCGTCTGAAAGACGGCCGGTGCGCTACCGTAGACTTACAATGGTATCAGAGCCACGCCATTAAGCTTTACTAACTTGTGCTAACGCGTTTAAAATATCGATCGAACGGAATTTCGAAAACTACAATTTTCTATGTTAAAGTTTCTGTCGATTTTAAAACAGGCCTAAAAATTATTTTGAGCATCTCAGAAAATCGAGCAGGCTTTTTAAAGCAAACTGGTGAAATTTGGTCACGTGATCCCACAGTACTGTCGCGGATCCGCGGTCCAAACCAGGGTTTGGCCCCGGATCCGCCGCCAGTTTGTGAGAACAGTGAGCCAAATTTCTACAGTGTGTTCTCCATGTTAAATTATGGTTTCTGGAATATTTCTTTGGGGCCCAGATTTTGTTATTGTACAGCAGATGTACGTGGGGCCCACTTCGGGAAGTTTTGTCGATCGAAATTTTAAACTTGTTAGTTTCAGTACTTATATTATATCTCCGACCGTGAATGTCATTCGAGCGGAAAATGTCGTCTAATTGCTATAACTCTTTTAGACGGATTTGCGAACGTGACATTCGCGTTGATGTTCTGTGTTTTTGCGGATTTGTCGTGGTGGATAGCAGTGTGCAATGGTAGTGCAGTTTGGATTTATTTGTACATTTGATATTGCGGGACGAGCGTCCAACATGTGGACTGCCGTCACTGCCTGTTTGTACAATATTCTTTCGGGGCATGACCGGGCTGAGGTCGATGTACCCGTTGTACATATTTTTCATTTCTGTACTAGGTTTACCCTGCGACGGAGTGCACGGATAGCCGGGTTCTGGAGGGCAACGGGTCCGCATCTCATGGCTTTGAGAGGCAGAGGGGCCTCACTCTAGAATTGGCAGACTATTCGCCGTACTCGTAGGGGCTACAGGTTGACCTAAGGTGGGGTGCCCAAGTTACCAGATTCCGTGAAGTGCAGGGTGGTCCATTCATTATGCTGTAGGGGGCTGCCTCGCTTCAGGTTTTGGCGGGTAACTTGCCACACCCGTAGGGGTCTAGGTTTCATTGCACAGGCTTCCACACGACCAGGGGAACGTTGGGTTTCAACAGCGGCTCTGTGAAACCCGGGGATCCCAGATTATCTGTATTGTTCTGTGATGCTTATTACTTTTCTGTAATGTTGCATTTATCATGCCTGGAGTGATTATTGTATATTGGTATATATACTAGTAGATGTTGTATATGTTTTACACCCGCGCTAGTTCAGTCCCCGCTCTGTCGTTAGTTAAGTAACTTAACGGGTGATGACGGGACCCGGTGACGAATGCGGATGGCATATACGTACATTTTATTTTCGTTCTTTTTCTGGTGTGATTAATTGATGGGACTGCGTTGATTCTGATCAATGCAAAGGAAAACAAACCTGTTTGGAGTTGTTGGAACAGTTTTAAAAAGTGTTATTACAAAGACGTTTCCTTTTGTTTTGCACAGTGGTATTCGGCTGGAATATCCTGCACTTCATTCGACGAGGCAAGGGACGATATCCCTTCACCGAGAGTGACCCCTTGGGTAGAAGTTTGCGTCAGGGTAATAACTTCACTATAGTCGATTACACATTGCTTTGCATCACGGTATTCAGTTGGAATATCCTGCACCTCATTCCACGAGGAAAGTGCCGAGATCCCTTCACCGGGAGTGACCTCTTTAGCAAAGGTTTTCGCCACTATATTTTTTATAAAAAGCTATCAGGTTCCATCAGCGATATCAAGTTCATTGCGTTAACGGTTTTTCGCCAAAAACTAGCCGTAGCCCTCCGTCATTTCTTTTGGGTATTCAGTAGTATTCAAGCTATGTATTTTGACCTAACGCCAAGGCATAGTGTTTGGTAGCTGCTGGGTATTCATTTGTTGCATAGATAGGTGAGTTGGTTTGGGATAGTCGTTCTGCCATTTTGGCCAAACGTCAAGGGCATGTGCGGGTGGGTTCAAATTGACAAGATAATGATGGGTAGAACTTGGCATGTGACTTATGACATTTTGACCTAACGCCAAGGTCATAAGAGCTTGGGGCAAAAATCATATCGGGAGTTTCTAAAGAAACTGAAACTTGCCAAGTATGCGCATACCTTCTGGAGTGTGATAACATGAGTGGATTCCTTCATGTTATCATGCGATGAGAGTTGGATCCCGATTCCCACTGATGAGTTAGTTTACTCTTCGGTTGATCCCGATTGATTCTTCTTTCAGGTTTGGAGGAGAATTTGACAGTACAGTGGGAGGTTTCCTTATTAGATAAAATGATAACCATTCTGATCTAGGTTAGAGTGCAAGCAGAGTATTTTTTCTCTCTCTCTCTTTGGCAGCGACCATTGACCGACCCTATACTATGACTTAGTGACCAAGTTGACCGAACCTTCTTAAAATACTGGCTTTTGGATTGTCCAAGTTGCATAAGTCATTGCCGCTCCTTCTTTTACCCTTTTGTCACGACCCGCAAGGTACGGAACGCGACCGGCACTTAAGTTACGAAACGTCTCAAGGCGTTCGTAAATAAGTAAGCCGAAGCCCAGAATACAAAACCCAATTAAGAATTAGAGTGAAGGAAGCCAATTTATTTAAAGCATTTTACTCCATTAAACCACATCAAGTTTCCTTTTTAAAACAACTTTCCCTTTTTCCAAAAATTCTGGCTGAACCTCCTTTGTAAAAACAATCCCCAAACGGGTACAAAACAGGAATATAAATGAATAACATGACTATGGCATCCCCAAGCGGGAGCTAGCTCTTCGCCTCAAGGCGGTCACAAATCCCACGCAATGTGCATAAATAAGCATGAAGCACAAGTAAAATAACATGTCGACTCAAGTGAGCTCGACCCCCAAATAACATAAATCCACAAGTCTCACAACCTCGTCTCTAGGTCAATATACAGTAATCAAAATAACTTGTACAGCTGAAATAGTAGTAGATGGAGTACTCTAGATACAATGAACATATATGAGGTGGTACAAAATGATAACAACCCACCTATGAGCAAAAGCCTTGAATCCAGGCAAAGAGAGCAAAAGAGGCAAAAGTGTCCGCCGCTAGAGTGCTGACGGAACGGACCTGCAGAAAAGCTGTGGCACAACGGGGGTGAGTTGCCAGCTCGTGAGTAATAAATAACATCTACAAAGACTATCGCATGTATGCACACAAGTATCCTAGCATCTCTAAGCAGGTATGGCTATAGACACTAGCAGGTATGTATGCATCATCAGTGTTCTAACAAGTATGAATGTCACATGGATGTACTAACAGGTATGTATACTATATGAGTCAACTCAAGATCTCAACATGTAAGTACAAGAGCTATTCTTTCTTTGTTTTTGAAACTCTTTTCAATATCAGCATAATATCCATGAAATCAACAAAATCCGTGTCTAGCAACGATACCTCAAACTGTCTCAAACTCATATATCCGTGTCAAATATCTCTAGTTTCAGCCATCCGGCTGATCCATCCCAAATATCCATATCTCAAACCAGCAGCCACGGTTGGTATCCTCTGGATATCCGCCGTGCCAAATGAAGTCACCGGTAGGTAGTCCGTCCTCTGCCAGGCTCAACGCCATCTCCTACGATCTTCTTGCCCCGGGGTACCTTACTGGGCCCACCATGTACCCGAGACGGTTCATCCACCTCCTCGAAACAGGTCTCGAGAATACAGCAAACTCATGGTGGACGACACTTTACATCACTAGAAAACCGCAACTTTTATATTTTTAAAAGATCATAAGTTTCAAATCTTGCGGCTTTTCCCGAAATCCAGAAATATCATAAATCTCATGAAATCATCAGGGGTGCATATGTTAATGATAATGAATGCAAATGGTATTAATGTTCAAGTTGCAATGTATGATTTATACTAGGCATGAGCAAGTGATGTAATGATATATATGCACGAGAATAGCAATTCTTATGATTTCATTTTTAATATTTATTGTAGTAGCACAGGTCTAAGCAATTAACATGTTCAGATTTATAGTTATCTAGTGTCGTGACATGGCAATTACCAGGGTGTGGGTGTACACATGAATAGTGCTCGTGCTGCATATAAAAACCTGGTAATGGTGCATGTGTCATACAGAATGAGTTTGCGCATATGGGTACAACATATATATCCTAACTGCAGCAATTATCATGCAAGTATTATTATTTCTAAAGTCACAAGTAAATGTTGAAGTTTACTATTTTCAAGTTCACTAAATCTATCGGGCGACTTGCGCCGTCCAAATGATCGTCCCCCGTAGATGTTAAATCTACTCACCCGTGATCCCGCGCTAGGTGTGTCCGACCACCTGCTTTCCTTTCTCTGCTGCGCTTGAAGTCCCCGCCGGCGAACCGAGAATTTACAAAAGTCACATATATCAGGAAAATCCTGCAAAACACGATATATCGATAAAAAGGATACGCGTGCGTGAAACTAAAATGCGCGTGCACACGACACGTCGCGACGCGTACAAACCCACCAGAACCTATTCTGACACGCTGTGTCGCGCAGCGCGCCACAGAACCACGCGTATCACGCGCGTGTCGCATAAGTTTAAAATATCGAAAACACGATTAAAGCTCCAGATTTTGCCTCTGGGCATAACTTCAAAAGTTACAGATACCAACAGACTAAGCTACCAAGCAGGACCCTACACCCAAAACCCTGCACCCCTCCCCCTACTCTGGCCGCAAATTGCGGCCAGATCGAATAAACCGGCGGCCAAGAGTGGGAAGTGGGTCCCCGTATTTTGTGTGTGTGTCCCTACCAGTCTCACCATGCTACAGTCTTCACAATTTTATTCTGAAGGGCTCGGGTCAACAGCAGATCTAACAGAGGCCAAAAAGTCGCTAAAACTGCTAAATTACGCCAAGTCGGAAAAATCGGGTATATTTAAGAAATCTGGGGCAAATCTCTGGTTAACTGGTCTCAACAGCACCTAATTAGGTTATTCTAACCATCACAACCATTACTTGTCAAAATTCCCCTAATTTACCCCAAAACTATCACTAAACATATAAAAAAAACACTAAATTAAGCTAGAAATCCAAAACTTTAGCAATTAGGAGTTGGGTTAAGGGGGTTATACCTCTAGAGACCCTATTGAAGGAGAAGAGAGAAGTAGAAAGTGTGTGTGCTGCTGAATTGGTGCTACTGCAGTTCTAAGAGCTGTTGCTGCAACTGTTGATTATGGCTGAAGCTGTTGCTGTTGCTTTGTGTGTGTATATATTTTTGTTGCTGTTGCAGCAGCAGCAGGGGTTGAAGTATTTTTGAGGGAACGGTTGTGTATAAGGTGATGGTATGGGTGTGTGTTGTTTATGAAGTTGGGAGGGGCTGATGTGTAGCAACTGAAGATAAAATAGGGGCTGGGTTGGCTGAAGCAGCTGCTGTTGCTGTTGATTGTTGTTGTAGTGTGGTGTGTGGTGTTGTGTGTTGATGTTATGAAGCTGGTGTGGGGTTGTGGCTGATGCTGATGATGTTTTTATGGTGTTAGGGTGGCTGTAGCAGCAGCTACTGCTGCATTGGAGGCTAGTTTGGCTGATGCAAATGATGGTGCCGCTGTTGATGCAGCTACAGCTGAGCTATGGGGTTATGCAGATATTGTTGCTGATATTGTGGCTGAAATTGGGCAGAATTTGTGCTGATGTAAATGATGGTGCTGCTGCTGATGTAGCTACTGCTGCAAAGGGGTTAAAGAGCTGATGCTATGGGGTTGTAGCTGTTGCTGATGTTGGTTTTTGGTGGCTGAAATGATTGATATATGGCTGATTTTTTTTGGGCTGATGTGCTGCTGCTGATGTTCTGATGTATGGCTGATTTTTTTTGGGCCGATGGTGCTGAAATGTGCTGATGTGTGGGGCTGAAATGTGCTGTTTTGGTGGCTATGTGCTGATGTGTGCTCGAGATAAAATTCTACAAAAATAACCATAAAACCGGATAAATTACTAGAAACCCGTTTTGGTAAACTTTTTACCAAAAAACCCCACATTAACATGCAATTACTACTAAACACAGACTCAGGTGTTCCACCTTTGCATTTCTCAGAACACCCCGTATTATTACGGACATCAACTTCCATTGGATAGATCCATCGTATGATTATATATGAACCAGAAGGGACTTCTTCGAGGATGGATCCAAGTTCAGGAGAAACAGAATTGGTTTATTCAGTTGTCTTTTATTATCACCTTTCTCTCAGTTTGCGAGAGCTTCTTGGTTTAAGAGAGTACACCTATTACGCTTATTGGATAGTCTTCTTCCAAACCATAGGCAGGTGCCAAAAGGTAGGGAATGAAGAAAACCAATTAGCCTATGTAGGGTGTACAGAAGGTAATAACTAAAGACAAAATAAAGGGATTAGAAAGAGGGAAAAGTAAATTGCGACTGTTATTATTCACGACCAAACCGCGTACTTCATCGCCACTCCTATTTCACCTTTGCTTTTTTCCCCCGTTCGGGAGAAATAGAATAAGGTATTATTCAGTTATCTTTTATCATCACCATCTCTCAAGTTGCGAGTACTCCTTGGTTTAGGAGAGTGCACCTATTATGCTTACTGGATAGTCTTCTTCCAAACCATAGGCTGGTGCCGAACGGTAGGGAAGGAAGAAAACCATTTAGCCAAAAGGAGTGCACAGAAGGTAACGACTAAAGACAAATAAAGGGATTTGGAGAGATGACAAAGAAATAGACGGTTACAGTCCTGAATTGGATTATGGAAGAGGCATTACTAGGAATACTAGGATGCCCCTACGAAACATTTTCATGTTTCAGTGCATAGTTAAAGGAAAACTGATTTCCCGATTAGATACTTACTCCAGGGTATGTATTTACCAGGTATGATTCTCACATCTGTATGGTTTTACAGATTATGAGTGGGAGTAAGTTATTGGGAATTAGGTGATCATCCTCATTATATCAGAATTCGTTGTAATTGGTGATATTTGAAGAAATCTCCTGGGTACAGTTTTCAACCTATGATGCACAGGTTTTGAGTTATTCAACTCAGCGGACTTATACAGAGTACTGTATGTTGTCCAATGTCCGTAAGGACAAAGGGGTTGGTCCTCGTAGTATGTTCTGTTTACTTGTGACTTCTCTAGTTTTTAGACAAGTGTTTTGTAGAAATACAATGTCTAAGTTTTGAGAAGTTATAGGTATAAGAATAAAGTAGAGAACCAGGTATCGCAAGTATCGGGATTCTTCAAAGAGATCGAAGATGTAGATACTTGTGATTGGTATTCAGTTGATAGTAATGGTTTTGAGAAACTTGTTTCTCTTTGAGGTTACTCATAATTGGATGGATTCCTAAGTTGAGTAATGCCGATTAGCCTCTCTCCATTAAGTTGATATGCACTGGAGACAACTGCATGATTATAATCTGGTTCCAATTAAATAAGTGCCAAAGTTTCTATATTGGATATAGAATGGTTCATATCTTAACAATGTTAAGGTATGGGGAGTTGTCTGGCTTATAATTAAAACCAGACTCTGGATAACTCAAGGCACGTTTCTATAATGGCTGTTTGTGTGTTAGCTCAGGCTATGACGAGGGTTGACTTTCTACCATCTGGAAGATCAATAGTGATATTGTTCTTAACTCTCCACAGTTTTAGTAAAATCGTTTTTTTCAGAAAACAGTAGTGGGATTATGGTAGAACTGGAAGTGATTCCAGAACCGCAAACGATTACGGAAAATTTAATAGGACCTAAAGATTCAATCAGGTTTGATATTCCAATAGCCACTCCGCAGATATGGTGGGTAACCTCAGACACCCGAGAGGTACTCCGGTAGCCTCAAGGACGGTGACAGGGAGGTTCTTGTTTACCCAAACTTGACACTACTGTTGTTCCATGCTATGAGATCCGGCAGGAGGTTAAGTATACCGCCGTTCTAAACTAGCTTTAGAAGTGCACGCATATATTATTCTGCCAGAGGGTTGTTGTGGTCAGTGGGAGCAGCGGAAGCATAGTGGGCAAGATGCTTATGTCTATTTATAGACTTGAGCAGATATAGCAGAGATAGATCATCTAATTCTGATGTGACAGTCATGGGTTTGACTTCATCAGAATAGGGGATGGATCTGTTAAGAAGGTAGTAGGGTGTGATGTCCTGGTATTTGGATGACATACACAGAGCAGGAAGTAAAATTCCTATACTACGATCGGTTGTACTGTGTTCGTCACACAGTTGTTTCTCCAGACAGGATATGGATATAATATCAGACATTCTGGTTTCTAGATCTATGGTTTTAGATCTAGATTTGGGTAGTTTCCCAAAGTGGACACTTTGACAGTATTCTAATAGTTTTTAGAATAGATGACTCCTGGCGTGGTGGTGTACCTGCAGGTGATGGAGTCACCCTCTCTAAAGGTGTCTTACAGACTAAAGGGGAGAGGGATGTGCATGATTGGCAGATCACTTGCTTAGGCAATTGAGTCAATCGTGAGATGTCAAGTACCACGCCAGATATTGTTTTTGCACTAGATGAGATAAGTTTATATTAACCCAATCCTGAAGAAACATAAGGGAGCGGTTTTAGAACATAAGTGCATGTTCTACGGATTTGATGACGGCAGCCTCCTTCGGGAGACGGTTATCATTCCAGGATTCAAAGGTGACATGGATGACAGTGTGATTGTCAGAGTTATAGTTTTCCCTCTGACGAAGGGGACAGTATTATGGACAGGTGGTCCAAGAGGATACTGTGGGAGACATGGTGCTGGACACTGATTAGGTTCAGTTGTCGATATAGTCTAAGAAGTTTGGATTTGGAGTTCATTTATGAACTAGATCCCATCAGATATCCAGACATATTCTAAGACAGGTATTGCTCAATTCGGGAGATGGCTTTCTCCGCGAACTTGAGATTAAGAGAGACATAGAAAAAACATCAGGGCGGATCCACTCACTGAGGCTATTTCTCGAACACAATAGTTTTACAAATGGGCTTTGTTAAAATGATTAGTAGAGGAGTTGGGAGTTCAGTATCACACGGGCTGTGAGTATGCGACATCGCAATAATTAGCCTTAAGTGCAAGTGGGAGATTGTTGGATATAGTGCCCTCAAACTCAATTATTGGATCACAGGTACGTGATTGCAATGATTGAGGATGACCTATACCGATAGCACAGTCTTACTCGAGATGATAGTATGCTATCTGGTTTGCCTTTATCAGTGGTAAATAGGTTCAGGTGACTAATCACTATTACACGTTGATAGAGCCCATAGGATCTTGCTTGACTACCAACAGTATGATGGTGATCATATACGTGAGAGTTGGGTAGTCTATAAGCACATCCTTAATAGTGGTCCCTAGTCGTGGGAGTTTCGAGACAGGGTATCAATACTCCGGAATAGACTAGTGTATACAGTCGAGACCCCGACGAGGGGCGGTGACCGGTCTCACAAGACACTGGTGTCAGTTGGATCACCTAAGATGTATAAAGGTGCACATTGGGTTATGAGTACACCGGACAGGACTCACCGGGAACCTGCTAGTTGGTATTTATACCTACCGTCAGATAGTCGTTCCCTGGTGACATGTGTATAGATTAGTTCATCGACCTGAGGTCGTCATTTGTCTCGTGTGAGTTCCCACCGTGCTTTGATTTCTACCCTACCACGGCTCAAAGGAGTCGTGCAAACAGGTCTTTTTTGGGTACAGTCCCGAGCCATATGGAGGCAAGTGAGCGGATCGGCAGGGGATTCGTCTCTCCCGGTTTTGGGGGTGAGATCGCGCTGTGTCTAGGAGAGCCATTACACAAAACCCTCGGCCGAGGTAGAAGATTTACTGGTAGGTACTCCAGTTGTATCTCAAGGTGTTCTGGGATACACTCCGACACGACTTATACCGCTATTGGGGGTCTGACGTTACCAGCCCCCTAAGCCCGATATGCGATACTCATAGACGAATGGACCAGACTGTATGTATATTGTCACTGTTAGGCTCAATAGGGTTTCAGGATGAGTTCGCTCATCGGATTCCCTTGAGATCAGTAAATGGGCAGCCGTTACGCACTGCTAGTGCCGCTGACGTGCTTATGGTTAAACCCACTGCCAGGGTACTGACGAGTCATTAGAGTCCCCCACAGATAGTTTCCCAAGTTCGGGCGAAACGTTGTAGAGGCCGTATGGCTTTATGGCAGGGTCCGGAAAATACCTGTGCGTTTACGCACGTGTCATATTTCGGGCAGAAAATACTGGTGGGCTTTGGTTTAAGCCGGATCCATGTATTATATTATGTAGATATAATATCTTTGTCTCAGTTGCATTTGTATTCGGTCTTAATACAAATGTGGGTATGTTTATACTGTTACGGGGTTATCCTGATATTCGTTTCGAGATCGCTTTTGGAAGTTGCCAGTTTTCTATCACCCGTCTTAAACATTCGGTTTAATGCGGATTTATCTTTTCTTGAGGGTGAGTCATGAGTGTGGAAGCTTCTAGATTGGTGACTAGGATTAGTGACTCATTCTTTGCATTAAATGATTGATGACTAGGTTAAGTGAGTCATTCTTTTCCTTTAATGCTTTTTGTTCTTGTTAAGATATTTGATTAAGATCTTTTCCATTATTGTCACCACTTTGCTCCTACCCTCACCTCCCTCCTCCTATATTATGGCCGGCCCCTCTTTGGAAAAAAGAGATATGGTTTTGTTGGAAAAAAGATTATGGATTTGTTTCATGAAAATTTGATAGCTCGTTTCTCATTTCATTCCTTTCAAAAGGCAACTTCATTAACCGTTCATCCATGCTTTTGGATGAAGCGAGACAAAGTGTTCTACTCGTTCTCTACTTCATCTTGGTCATCTCTTTTAGAAGACTTGATGACCGAGTTGCCTCGGTATAGAGGCGGGAGCCCGTTTAAAGATCCGTAGATGTGGTGCCACCTCGACGAGGAGCCAGGAGATCGGAGCAGGCGCATCGGAGCGTGGGATGATGGTTAAAGAACGAAGGCCTCAGATCGTTCAGTATAACCTTTCTACCCACTTTGTAGTTTGTTAGTTTAGCGTTAATGGCATATCCAGGTTATAGTATGCGATAGCGCCAGTTATAAAAGTTTTTGTTCCGCATTTGGCGTCTGAAAGACTGCCGGGGCGCTACCGTAGACTTACAATGGTATCAGAGCCATGCCATTAAGCTTTACTAACTTGTGCTAACGCGTTGAAAATATCGATCGAACGGAATTTCGAAAACTACAATTTTCTATGTTAAAGTTTCTGTCGATTATAAAACAGGCCTAAAAATTATTTTGAGCATCTCAGAAAATCGAGCAGGCTTTTTTAAGAAAACTGGTGAAATTTGGTCACGTGATCCCACAGTACTGCCGTGGATCCGCGGTCCAAACCAGGGTTTGGCCGCGGATTCGCCGCCAGTTTGAGAGAACAGTGAGCCAAATTTCTACAGTGTGTTCTCCATGGTAAATTGTGGTTTCTGGAATATTTCTTTTGGGCCCAGATTTTGTTACTGTACAGCAGATGTACGTGGAGCCCACTTCGGGATGTTTTGTCGATCGAAATTTTAAACTAGTTAGTTTCAGTATTTACATTATATCTCTGACCGTGAATGTCATTCGAGCTGTAAATTTCGTCTAATTGCTATAGCTCTTTTAGACGGATTTGCTAACGTGACATTCGCGTTGATGTTGCGGATTTATCGTGGTGGATAGCAGTGTGCAATGGTAGTGCAGTTTGGATTTATTTGTACATTTGATATTGCGGGGCGAGCGTCCAACATGTGGACTGCCGTCACTGCCTGTTTGTGTTGCGCCACGGCAGCGCCCCGGCCGTCTATCCGAGGCCAAAATGCGGAATCAAAATTTTTCTTAACTTTTAAACTGGCGCTACCGCGGACAATATACCCGGATCGTAACCATTAACCGATACTAGCAAACAAGAGATGGGGTGAGAGATATACCGAGCGATCCGTGTCCTTCGGTCTTCTCATCGTCGTCCCGATCTCCCGCGGAATCACCATTCGTCGTCTTTTCGTCGGAAAGGGCACCACGTAGCCGAATTCTTTTACGGGCTCCGACCTCTGGACTGAGGCAACTCGGGCGCGAAGTTGGCTAGCCGACGCATCCAAGAAGTGCTGTAGGCTAGTGTAGAATGGTAGTCTCATTTGGGGTAGTGAAGTTGCCATTGGTGATGGAGGAATGAGGTTAAGGAAAAATGGTGCTTTCATTTTCCCTAAACCAGAAGAAGAAGGAGATGAAGAAATATATGCTACCATCATAATCAATCAAACTCTCTCTCATTCTCTTGAACAAATGGTGGAGGAAAAATCTCAAAAACAAGAAGGAAGGTGAGTGTAGGAAAAGCAAGAGGTGACCACATCCAAAGTAAACCTCACATCAACTCCTAATCAACTCCAATCCATTCTAATCACCATTAATGAAAAAGAAATGATGATAGAAAGGAATGGTATCAAAAGATGCTATCATAATCAATCCATATGCAAGAAACCCCTCCACAATATGTTATTTGCAAACTTGCAAATACCCCCTCAATCGGAAAAGTCCGGCCGGGAAAGAACAATGGAAAACCGGCCGGAACGGAATGCAAACAGGCAACTCCAGAAAACTGGTCCCGTAATAAATTACAGGAAAACCCCGATACTATGTATACACACCCGCATCTGTATTCCGACCGGATACAAATGCAATGAAACAAAATCTACACTGTACTATACTAGGATCCGACTTAAACCAAAGCCGGCTAGTAATATCCGTCTGATCCTGATCCGTGCAATACCGCACGTATTTGATCGGACCCTGCCATATTTCCATACGGCCTCTACAGCGTTTCGCCCGAAACTTGAGTAACTGAGTGTGTGGTGGACTCTAAAGACTCGTCAATACTATGGCTGTGGATTTAACCACTAGCACGTCAGAGGTATTAGCCATACGTGACGGGCCACCAGCTATTGACCAAAAGGGACGTCGATGAGCGAACTCATCCTGACACCCTACAGAGCCTGTCAGTGAAAATATCCGTACAGTCCGGTCCGTTCGTCTATGAGCATCGCATGGCGGGCCTAGGGGGTTGGTAAAAGTCTGACCCCCAAAAGCGGTACAAGTCGTGTCGGAGTGTAGCCCAGAACACCCTGAGATACTACTGGAATACCTACCAGTAAATCTCCTGCCTCGGCCGAGGGCTTTGTGTAATGGCTCTCCTAGACACAGCGCGACCTCACCCCCAATACCGGGAGAGACGAACCCCTACAGATCCGCTCACTGCCTCCATGTGGCTCGGGACTGTACCCAACTAAAACCTGTTTGCACGACTCCTTTGAGCCGTGGTAGGGTAGTAATCAAAGCACAGTGGGAACTCACACGAGACAAATGACGATCTCAGGTCGATGAACTAACCTGTACACATGTCACCAGTGAACTGCTATCTGACATCTGGTATAAGACCAACTAGCATGTTCCCGGCGAGTCCTGTCCGGTGTACTCATAACCCAATGAGCACCTGTATACATCTTAGGTGAACCAACTGACACCAGTGGCTTGTGAGACCGTCCACCGCCCCTCGTCGGGGTCTCGACTGTATACACTAGTCTACTAATGGAGTATCGATGCTCTGTCTCGAAACTCCTACGACTAGGGTCCTTTTAAGGATGTGCTTATAGACTACCAGCTCCCACGTATATGATCGCCCTCATACTGCTGGCAGTCAAGCAAGAATCCTAGGGGCTCTATCAACGTGCAATAGCGACCTGTCAGGTCACCTAAAGCAGTACACGATGATAAAGGAAAACCAGATAGCATACTATCATCTCGAGTAAGACTGTCCTCCTGGGATAGGTCCTCCCTCAATCATTGCAATCAAGTGATGTGATCCAATAATTGACTCTGAGGGCACTATCTCCAACAATCTCCCACTTGCACTCAAGGCTAATTATTGCGATGTCGCATACTCACAGCCCGTGTGATACCGAACACCCAACTCCTCTACTAGTCAATCTCATAAAACCCGTTTGCGAAACTATTGTGTTCGAGGAATAGCCTCAGTGAGTGGATCCGCTAGGATGTTTCTTTCTCTGTCTCTCTTTATCTCAAGTTCGCAGAGAAAACCATCTCCCGAAATGAGCAATACCTGTCTAAGAATGTGTCTGGATGTCTGATGGGACCTAGCTCATAAATGAACTCCAAATCCAAACTTCTTAGACTGTATCATCAACTGAACTTAATCAGCATCCTGCGCCATGCCTCCCTCAGTATTGCCTTGGACCACCTGTCCAAAATACTGCCCCTCGTCAGAAGGAAAAACTATAACTCTGACAGCCACTCTGCCATCCAGGTCACCTTGGAAGCCTGGAATGATAACCGTCCCCTAAAGGAGGCTGCAGCTATTATATCCCTAGAACATCAACTTATGTTCTAAAACTGCTTCCGATTGTTTCTCCAGGATTGGATCAATATCAACTTATTGCATCTACTGCAAGAACAACATCTGGTGTGGTACTTGACATCTCATGATTGACTCAATTGCCAAAGCAAGTGATCTGTCAATCATGCGTATCCCTCTCCCCTTTAGTCTGTAAGACACCTTTAGAGAGGGTGACTCCATCACCTGCAGGTACACTACCGTGCCAGGAGTCGTCCATTCTAAATACTCATAGAATGCTGTCAAGGTACCCAGATTAGGAAACCACCAAAATCTAGATCTAAAACCATAGATCTAGTAACCAGAATGTCTGATATAATATCCAAGTCCTATGTGGAGAAACTACTGTGTGACAACCAAAGTATAACCGATCGTAGTATAGGAGTATCACTTCCTACTCTGTGTATGTCATCCAAATACCAGGACATCACACCCTACTACCTTCTTAACAGATCCATCCCCTATTCTGATGAAGTCAAACCTATGACTGTCACATCAGAAATAGATGATCTATCTCCGCTGTAACTGCTTTAGTCTATAAATAGACATAAGCCTGATGACCACCAATGCTTCCGCTGCTCCCACTGACTACGACAACCCTCTGCCAGAGTCATATAGACGTGCACTTCTAAAGCTAGTTTAGAACGACGCTATACTCATCCTCCTGCCGGGTCTCACAGTCTGGAACAACGGCAATGGTAAGTCTGGGTAAACAAGAACCTTCCTGCCACCGTCCTTGAGCATACCGAAGTACCTCTCGAGTGCCTGAGGTTACCCATCATATCTGCGGAGTGGCCAATGGAATGTCAAATCAGATTGAATCTTTAGGTTCTTTATCAAATCTTCAGTAATCGTTTGCGGTTCTGGAATCGCTTCCAGTTCTACCATACTCCCAGTACTTTTTTCTGGAAAAATCCATTTTTAATTAAAACTGTGGCGAGTTAAGAACAATATCACTATTGATCTTCCAGATGGTAGAAAGTCAACCCTCGTCATAGCCTGGGTCAACCCACAAACAGCCATTACAGAAACGTGCCTTGAGTTATCCAGAGTCTGGTTTTAAGAATAAGCCGGACAACTCCCCGTACCTTAACATCGTTAAGATATGAACTGTTCTATATCCAATATAGAACCAGAGGCACTGATTTAATTGAACCAGATTCAAATCATGCAGCTGTCTCCAGTGCATGTCAACTAAATGGAAAAAGGCCGATCAGCGTCACTCAACTTAGGAATGCTTCCAATTATGAGTAACCCGAAAGAGAAGCAAGTTCTCTTAATCATTACTATCAACTGAATACCATACACAAGTATCTACATCTTCGATCACTTTGATGAATCCCGATACTTGCGATACCTGGTTCTCTACTTTATTCAAATACCTATAACTTCTCAAAATTCAGACCCTGTGTTTCCACGAAACACCTGTCTAAAAACTAGAGAAGTCATAAGTAAACCGAATATAGTACGAGGACCATCCCCTCTGTCCTGATGGACCCTGGACAACATACAATACTCTGTATAAGTCCCTTAAGTCTGATAACTCATTCACTGTGTGTCGTAGGTTGAAAACTGTACTTATGGTTAAGAAGAATTACACCGCTGTTTAATGCTCCTTACCTAACCATCCACTGATATAGGTAAATGTCGTCGACATAACTTCAAAAGGTATATCTCACTCTATTAAAATAGACGTACATATATATCAATTTGAAATTGGTGCATAACCGCGGATATTCAAAACCAAATATTTGCCGTCCGGCAAACAACCCAGGTGACTTCCTCAAATATCACCGATTACAACGAATCCCGATATAATGAAGATGATCACCCAATTCCCAATAACTTACTCCCACTCATCATCTGTAAAACCTTACAGATGTGAGAATCATACCTGGTAAATACATACCCTGGAGCAAGTGTCTAATTGGGAAATCCGCTTTCTTTTAACAGTACACAGTGAAACTGAAACAGTGAAATGTTTCGATGGGGTATTCTGGTATTCCTAGTAATGCCTCTTCCAGATTCACGACTGTAACCGTATAATTCTTTGCCACCTCTCCAAATCCCTTTATATGTCTTTAGTCATTACCTTCTGCACACCATTTAGGCCAAATGGTTTTCTTCCTTCCCTATCGTTCGGCACCAGGCTATGGTTTGGAAGAAGACTATCCAATAAGCATAATGGGTGTACTGTCCTAATCCTAGGAGCACTCGCAATGCGAGAGAAGGTGAAGATAAAAGACAACCGAATAAACCTTATTCCTATTTCTCCTGAACCAGAATCCATCCCCGAACTGGAACAAGTTCCTTTCGAGTTCATATATAACCATACGATGGAGTATCCAATAAACTATGGATCTTCGTAGTGATACGGAGTGTCCTGGAGAAATACAAAGGTGATTTAGGATTGGCGAAGAAATACTTGGTTTGGTCGTGAATATCAGTCGCAATTTACTTTGCCCTCGTACTAATCCCTTGCTTTGTCTTAACTTAATACCTTCTGCACACCATCGTTATGCTAATTGGTTTTCTTCATTCCCCACCGTTCGGCACCAGCCTAAGGTTTGGAAGAAGACTATCCAATTTGCGTAATAAGTGTACTACTCCTAAACCAAGGAGTACTCGCAATCTGAGAGAGAAGGTAAAAGGAAAAGACAACTGAATAGCCCTATCCGTTTTCTCCAGAACCGGAAACCATCCTCGAATAAATTCTTTCGAGTTCGTATCTAACCATACGATGGTTTTGTCCAATGGAAGTGGACGTTCGTAGTAATACGGGGTGTCCTGGAGAAAAGGGTAAAAGTAGGAGTGGCAATGAGGTTTGCAACCCTGATAATCCAAAAGCCAGTGTTAAAGAAGGTTCGGTCAACTTGGTCACTGAGTCATAGTCTTAGGGTCGGGTCAATGGTCGCTGCCAAAGAGAGAGAGAGAAAAGAAACACTCGGCGTGCACTCTAACCTAGATCAGAATGGTTATCACTTTGTCTAATCTGGAAACCTCCCACTGTAACGTCAAATTCTTCTCCAAACCTGAAAGAAGAATTAGTCGGGGTGACCCGAGGAGTAAACCAACTCATCAGTGGGAATCGGGATCCAACTCTCATCGCATGATAACGTGACGGAATCCGCTCACGTCACCACACTCCAGAAGGTATGCGCATGCCTGGCAAGTTTCAGTACTTTTGAAACTCCCGATGTGATTTTTACCCCTAGGACCCAAGTGACCTTGACAATGCCAACATATCAAAGAGTCCTAGTCAAGTTCAACCCGTCATTATCTTGATTGCGTTAAACCCACCCGTACGAGTCCTTGACAATGCCAACATAACCGTACGACTGTCCTAACCAATCCACTTATCCATGCGACAGAAAAGTATTACACAGCTGCCGAACACTACGCCTCGGCAATGCACGACATACGTAGCACGAATACTAAGCAATACTAATCTGAAATGACGGAGGGCTACGGATGGTTTTTGGCGAAAAACCTTTTACCGTAATGAACTTGATATCGTTGAAGGAACTGGATAGCCTTTTATAAAAATATAGTGACGAAAACCTTTGCTAAAGAGGTCACTCCCGGTGAAGGGATCTCGGCTCTTTCCCCGTAGAATGAGGTGCAGGATATTCCAACTGAATACCACGATGCAAAGCAAAAGTAATCGGCTATAGTGAAGTTAATGCCCTGACGCAAACTTCTGTCCAAGGGGTCACTCCCGGTGAAGGGATCTCGGCCCTTGCCTCGTCGACTGAGGAGCAGGATATTCCAACTGAATACCACGATGCAAAACAAAAGTGAACGTCCTTGCAATAACAGCTTTTTGAAAAGTGTTCCAACAACATCAGAATAGGTTTGTTTTTTAACTTGCATTGATCCGAATCAACGCAGTCCCATCAATTGATCACACCACAAAGAACGAAAATATACTGATGTACGTATATGCCATCCGCATTCGCCACTGGGTCCCGTCATTACCCGTTAGGTTAGCTAACTAACGACAGAGCGGAGACTGGACTAGCGCGGATGTAAAACATATACAACATCTACTAATATATATACCAATATATTATATTTCGCTCAAGGCGTGATAAAATGCAACATCACAGAAATATACAGCATCACAGAACAATACAGATATCTGGAAGCCCCGGGTTTCACAGAGCCGCTGCTGAAACCCGACGTTCCCCTGGTCGTGTGGATAGCCTATGCAATGAAATCCTAGACCCCTACGGGCGCGGCAAGTCACCCGCCAAAACCTGAAGCGAGGCAGCTGTCACGACCCGCAATTCGGCCCGTAACCGGCACTTAAACTACGTAACGTCTACAGGCGTACGTAATTTAAGTAAGCCGAAAACCCAGAAATCTAAACCACCCAAAACTGGATCAACGGAGAAAACATAATTTTAAAGTATTAGAAACCGCCATTTAAAATCTCTAACTCTAGTTTTCTTTCATAAAAATTTCGGCAGCACCTCCTTTGTAAAACTGGCCCCGTAAACGGGTACAACACAGATAATATATAAATCATCCCAAGTGGGAGAAAAATCACGCCCACCGGCGGAGACAATCACCACAACAAGTATACGACGCCAAAGCGAAGAAATATCAAGAGAACGACTATAAAGGAAGTAAACATTTCCAAAATAACCTGCTTCTACGAGCACGGTTCCCAAAACCAATATAATACAACACTGATCTCTCACAAGTCGTCTCTAAGTCATATACAACAAGGGTAGATGGAGAATACTAGATCCAACCAAAAAGATATACAATGTACAACGGATAACCGCAAACCCACCTATAATGCAACGGCCTCATTGCCAAGGTAGCGGTATCCCCAAAAGTTGTGATGATAAGCTGCCCTGCCGCGACTACTCAGAGGGTAAGTCCTGCAAAACACTGTGGCACAACGGGGGTGAGTTGCCAACTCGTGAATAGTAATTAACATCATACAGTAATCGCAAGTATGCACTAACAGCAATGATCAATAACATGTGAACTGATAGCATGAGTATGACAATATGAATATACAACTATCATGATATCCATATCAATTTTATACTGAGTGCGGAATAGTAAATAATCTCATGCACAAATCATAAGCATGGAAAACACGGTGTAACTCAACAACACCCAGATCTCAAAATACTCAGATCGGCCCTCAGATCGGCCCCTCAAATCCTGTACATCTCGTGAAACCTGAGTGTCAAACATCGACACTCAAAAACATCCTGAAAACCCGTGTCTATCATCGACACATAAATACTGATATCCATACGTTCCTCGAAAACCAAGTATCCCACCTCGATACTTGCGTTTCCACGTATCTGTCTGTTTGATATCCATACGTTCCTCGAAAACCAAGTATCCCACCTCGATACTTGCGTTTCCACGTATCGGTCTGTCAAATCTCTTATATCTCTCGGAAATTAAGTGCCCAACATCGACACCTTAATTTCCCATATCGCATCTCAAATGCATAAATCCATAAAAAGTAGCATATGCAACATAAAACATCAATATGAGCATATCACGGAACGAATCGCCAAATAATGCATCAAGTCATTAAATGTATCTCGCGGTTCCCAAAAATCCAAATCCAGGATACATATATATACAGCGTCCCATACCACCGATATATATGCAATACAAATCATGTAAATCCAAATCCAAAATACATATATATACAGCGTCCCATACCACCGATATATATGCTATAAAAACTGTAATATCCAAATCCAGAGTACATATATATACGGCGTCCCATACCACCGATATATATGCAATAAAAACCGATCATCTATCAATAGCAAGGTATATGTGCGAAAGAGTAATATAGCATGGTATACATATGAGCATGTAGGTATACAGGTATGTTCTATGTAATATGCATTGTCGCACAAGTATAACTATTTAATGTCGCTAACTAATAGCAAGGTATACAATAAGCATTTGTATTGTGAGTGTCATGGCAATTACCGACAGGGTGTGTGTAGCATATCATTGGTGCTCGTGCAACATGGACTGTCGATAATAGTGCAGTGTACAACAGGTACAGTACTAAGCACAAGTAACTATATGCAACATGAATCATGCAATGTTTCTATATAAGCAAATCAGCATACGGCTAATATTATATCATGTCTAGCCCCGACGCGTAGCGCCATACGGGCGATTCCCCGTAGATGTTAAATCTACTCACACTGTGGTCTCCAGCTATGAAGATCCGACCACCTGCTTCCCTTTGTTCGCAGCGTCTGAAGTCCCCGCTTGCGACGCTATAATATCACAACACAAGAAATAAAGCGAACATCTCAGAAGCAATCACAATAACGTAAAACTACGTATTATAAAACGTATCAACGCACTAAACCAACTCACGAATACACGTCTTGTGCAAACACACGAAACGATACCTAAACCCAAACTGAATACGTCGCAGCACGACACACGACTCGTGTCGCAACACGTATCACGCGAACTCAAAACACACGATTATAGGTAATCGATCCCAGATTTTGCATACTGCATTTACTAAGTAAATCAACAGTACCAAACAACCCAAAACCACAGCAGACAACACCCAAAGAAACCCCACCCCAACCCTCATCTAATCGGCCGGCGTCGCCGGCCCCCTCTTCGAAACTCGCCGGCCCCGGCCGGTGGGATGGCCCCCGTCTCTCTGGTGGTGCCTCAGGTCAACCTGCACACTCCTCTGAAGTTGTTGAAACAGACACTAAACCTCCCAGGTCACAGCAGATACTAATATCTCTAAAAAGTCACTAAAAAACCGATATCGCCTCAATCGATATAAACTACGTTCTACGCAGAATTTAACGATCAAAACCACATAAAAACTACAATTTAACAGTAGAAGGGTTATACCTAACAACTTTGCTCTCAAGTTCCAAGCTTTCCCTATCTCCAAGTGATCAAGAGCAAGAAAATCCAAAGCTTTTGGTATTTTTGTGATAGGTTTCAGAATTTTGAGGATTTTGTGAGTTAGAATGAATTAAAATGATATGGGAATTGATCAAGTGCAGTAGGAAGGAGGGGATTTCGGCCAAGGGTGAGGAGGTGGAGAATTGTGATGAATTTCCTAGCAATTACCTCATAAATGCATCATTAAAGCCTTGCACACATACACACACATGCATGCATCTACTCACTTCTCTTTTCTTTTCTTTTTCTTTTAAAATCCCATCTTAAATCCTAGGCCACACATAAATCCCTAGGGTGAATGAGAAGGATTGCATTAACTTAAAGGTTTTAAAGAAAAGATCGCAAACAGAAATTATCCCAAAATTTGAATACCGCATTAAAATAATATTAAAAATTGGGAAAAATCAAATTGAACCAAAACGTCCCATATACTCCCAAAGCTCGCGCACTAGCTTTATTTTAGCTAATCTAGGTGCTGGCAAGTCTATATGGTCGTTTGTTCACAGTCGGGTAAAAGCGGAAAATACCGACAAACTTACCCTAAAACGGACGAAATCGCATAACGATTTCCAAAACGTTACAATCTCCCCCCCTTATAGAAATTCGGTCCCCGAATTACAATTTCATACTAAAACGTGCCTTCAAAAAGATAAGGGAATTTCTTCCGCATCTCGCTCTCGATCTCCCAAGTGATCTCCTCACCAGTCGGACTACGCCACAGAACCTTTACAGACGGCAAGTCCTTAGACCGAAGTTTCTTCACCTGCCGATCCAAAATAACTATCGGCTGCTCGGTGAACGAAAGATCACGCTCAAGCTGAACGGTCTCGTGCTGAATCATATGAGAAGGATCATGAAGGTATCTACGAAGCATCGACACATGAAAAACGGGGTGAACATCTGGAAAACTAGGCGGGAGCGCTAAACGATAAGCAGCCGAACCCACTCGCTCGAGGATCTCGAAAGGACCTACAAATCTGGGACTGAGCTTCCCTCTCTTCCCAAATCGCATAACGCCCTTCATCGGAGAAATCTTCAGGAATACATGATCTCCCACTGCGAACTCAAGTCTGCGACGACGACGGTCGGCATAAGACTTCTGCCTGCACTGGGCTGCTCTCATCCTGTCCTGAATCAGCTGGATCTTCTCCGTAGTCTCCTGAACAAGCTGGGGTCCCAAAACCAAACTCTCACTAAGCTCGGTCCAACAGACTGGCGATCGACACTTCCTACCATATAAAGCCTCAAAAGGTGCCATCTGAATAGTCTCCTAAAAGCTGTTATTATAGGAGAACTCAATCAACGGCAAGTGACGATCCCAACTGCCCCCAAAATCAAGCACACATGCACGGAGCATATCCTCCAGAGTCTGAATAGTCCGCTCCGTCTGACCATCTGTCTGCGGATGAAAAGCGGTGCTAAAACTCAATCTGGTACCCAAAGCTTCCTGAAGCTTCTGCCATAGACGGCTAGTAAACTGGGTACCTCTGTCGGATACTATGCATGTGGGAACACCGTGCAAACGCACAATCTCATCTATATAAAGCTGAGCGTACTGAGCATAGCCGAAAGTGGTCTTCACTGGAAGGAAGTGAGCCGCTTTCGTCAACCGGTCTACAATAACCCAAATGGAATCGTACCCTCTACTGGTCCTAGGTAGACCCACAATGAAGTCCATGGAAATCTGCTCCCATTTCCACTCCGGAATGGGTAAAGGCTGCAACTCTCCAGCCGGTCTCTGATGCTCAGCCTTGACTTGCTGACAAGTCAGGCACCTCAAAACGAAGTCCGAAATATCGCGCTTCATCCCTTCCCACCAGTAGTAGTCTCTCAAGTCTCGGTACATCTTGGTGGAATCTGGATGAACGCTAAAAGCCGACTGATGTGCCTGCTCTAGGATCTCGCGTCTCAACCCATTAACATCCGGTACACATAAGCGAGTCCCGCATCGTAGCACACCCTTGTCATCAATCGTGAACTCCGAAACTGTACCCTGTCGAACAAGCTCAAGAATCTCAGACAAACGAGCATCACTGGGTTGCGCCTCACGAATACGATCAACAAGTAGAGGACGGGCGCGGACATGAGCAAACTATCCCCCCAGTGGAGGTGAACTCGAACTGCACTCTACTATCACACAAGAGCTGCCAATCTGCAGAAGACTGACACCGAACGGCGCTCAGCTGGGACAAGCTACCCACGGGCCTACGACTCAAAGCATCGGCTACCACATTCGCCCTGCCCGGGTGATAAAGGATCTCACAATCATAATCCTTCACTAGCTCCATCCATCGGCGCTGTCTCAGGTTCAGATCTCGCTGCTGGAAGATGTACTTCAGACTCTTGTGATCCGTGAAGATCTGACACGACTCTCCATACAAGTAGTGTCTCCAGATCTTCAACGCAAAGACTACCGTTGCCATCTCAAGATCGTGAGTGGGGTAATTCTGCTCGTGCTTCTTCAACTGCCTGGAAGCATATGCAATCACCCTATCATGCTGCATCAAAACACAGCCGAGCCCCACTCGAGAAGCATCACAATACACAACGTAGCCTCCCGATCCAGAAGGTAAAGAAAGAACTGGTGCTGTCGTCAACCGAGTCTTCAACTGCTGAAAACTCTGCTCGCATGCATCAGTCCAGAGAAAAGGAACCCCCTTCCGGGTCAGTCCAGTCAGCGGTGCAGCGATACTCGAAAAATCCTGCACAAAACGGCGATAATAACCAGCTAAGCCTAAAAAGCTGCGGACCTCAGTCACCGATACAGGTCTGGGCCAAAGCTGTACAGCCTCGATCTTCCTCGGGTCCACAAGAATACCATCACTAGACACCACATGACCCAGGAAGTCAACTCTATCAAGCCAAAATGCGCACTTTGAGAATTTAGCATACAGCTGGTGCTCTCTCAAAATCTGCAAAGTAATCCCCAAGTGCTGCTCATGCTCCTCTCGACTCCTAGAGTAAACCAGTATGTCATCAATAAACACGATAATGAACTGGTCGAGGAACGGCCTGAAAATCCGGTTCATCAGATCTATGAACGCTGCTGGCGCATTGGTGAGTCCGAACGACATCACCAAAAACTCATAATGCCCATAGCGTGTACGAAAAGCAGTCTTCGGAATGTCATCATCCTGAACCCGCAACTGATGATAACCCGAACGCAAATCAATCTTCGAAAAATGTTTCGCACCCTGGAGCTGATCGAATAAATCGTCAATGCGGGGTAAAGGATACTTGTTCCGCACCGTAACACGGTTCAACTGACGATAATCCAAGCATAACCTCAAACTGCCGTCCTTCTTCTTGACGAACAGAACAGGAGCTCCCCACGGCGAAACACTCGGACGCACAAGTCCCAAGTCAAGCAACTCTTGCAATTGATCTTTAAGCTCTCTAAGCTCTGCCGGAGCCATCCGATAAGGCGGTAAAGAAATAGGCTCCGTGCCAGGAATCAGATCAATGCAAAACTCAATATCGCGCTCTGGCGGCAACCCAGGTAACTCATCGGGAAAAACAACGGGAAACTCTCGCACGGTAGAAACCTGGTCCAACAACTCCACTGTGGCTCCAATATCATGAATGAACGCCAAGAATCCCCGACATCCCCTCCTCAAAAGCCGACTAGCGCACAAAACAGAAATCAAGCTGTGAGGGGCGGCACTACGGTCCCCCTGCACAACGAACACTGACTCGCCGGGAAAACAAAATCTAACTGTCTTCTCGCGGCAGTCTACGGACGCATAGCAAGTAGCTAGCCAATCCATGCCCAACAAAACGTCGAAGTCCAACATCTCCAGAAGGATCAAGTCGACGGGCAGATCTCTGTCACCAATATGGACGACACAAGATCGAAACACATAACGCGCAACAAACGACTCTCCCACAGGAGTAGTCACGATCAGCGGCTGATCCAGCAAACACGACTCTCGGCCTAACCTCGGCACGAAGTGCGTAGAAACATACGAATGCGTGGATCCCGGATCAAAAAGAACATGCGCATCAAAAGAACATACAGAAAGAGTACCTGAAACCACGGCATTGGACGCCTGAGCGTCCTGGTGAGTCAAGGCAAAAACCCTAGCCTGACCTCTACCGGCTACTGGCTGTCCTCTGCCTCTGCCACCTCGACCTCTCGGTACAAAACCTCCACGACCACGACCTCGCTGAACAGGAGTCTGACGCGGCGCAACTACAGGAACAAGAGGCAACGCTCTCTGAGGTGGAGAAGGTGGTAAGGTAACCTGCGGTACAGCTGGCTCGTTCACACGCGGCTCCGTACAATCTCGAATCCGATGACCAAAACTACCGCACCGGTAACATCCCGAAGCAAACTGCCGATCATCCTGAGGGTAAGAACCATAAAGTCTACCTCGTCCCGAGCCGCCACCATCAGAACGGAAACTGTCTCGACGTCTAAACGTCTGCCTCGCTGCCGAATCACCTATACGAACTCTCTTCGGTCCCGGAGCGACTGATGACTCAGCTAGACGCTCCTCTACCGAAAGAGCTGCATCCACCGCTGCCGCATACGTGTCACAATGCTGAATGCTGATGGCTAAGAATATCTGGGTAAGTAGGCCTCGAACAAACCTCTTCACCGTCATCTCCTCAGTCGCCACCAGGTATGGAGCATATATCGACAGCTCAGTAAACAATACATCATAATCCGACACCGTCATCCCCGGCGTCTGACGTAAAGACTCAAATCTGCACGCTCGCGCATCCCTGATGCTCGGTGGAAGAAAACGAACGAGAAAAGACGTCACAAACTCAGCCCAGGTCATAGGAGCAAGACCAGCGGCTCTGCCTCTCTCCAACGACTCACACCACTTCTGGGCCATACCCTCCAGAAGAAAACTGGCAAACTCTACCCATCTCTCGTCGGAACATCGGAGTGAGCGACAAATCCTGGCCATCCGGTCGATGAACGACGGCGGATCCTCAGTAGCATCTGTGCCCGTAAACACCGGAGGTCTCAACCTCATGAAATCCGTCAACGACACAGCAATAACCTCCGGAGCTGAAACTGCGACTACCGGAACCGTAGGTACCATCGTAGCCTCCGCAGCGGGTGGAACAACTGCCTGCCCCTGCGCTCGGATGGTCTCTACCAAAGTCCCCACAATCTGGCGCAGATCCTGCATACCAGCTCCAATCATAGCAATATACTCCGGTACAACAGGCGTACCACCCTGGTCAGTTCTCGCCTCAGGCGAGTCAACCCTGACCTCGGCCCTCGCGGCCGCTCTCTGAGCCCTCGTAGTCTTCGGCGGCATATGGGCTAAAAATTGAAACAAGATTCGATAAGGAAACGGAAATCGAATCACAAGATGTATATCAATCACGGAAGGAATATCAATCAACAAGTCCTAAGGTCACTTAGGCGGAGTACCGTGTCGTAAGTATGCCGCGGAACATACACACGCTACGTCACTCTGCTTAAGCTACCTACTCCATCATACCAAGGTCATCCTAGACTCCGAAAGGTAAAACCTAACGCTCTGATACCAACTTTGTCACGACCCGCAATTCGGCCCGTAACCGGCACTTAAACTACGTAACGTCTACAGGCGTACGTAACTTAAGTAAGCCGAAAACCCAGAAATCTAAACCACCCAAAACTGGATCAACGGAGAAAACATAATTTTAAAGTATTAGAAACCGCCATTTAAAATCTCTAACTCTAGTTTTCTTTCATAAAAATTTCGGCAGCACCTCCTTTGTAAAACTGGACCCGTAAACGGGTACAACACAGATAATATATAAATCATCCCAAGTGGGAGAAAAATCACGCCCACCGGCGGAGACAATCACCACAACAAGTATACGACGCCAAAGCGAAGAAATATCAAGAGAACGACTATAAAGGAAGTAAACATTTCCAAAATAACCTGCTTCTACAAGCACGGTTCCCAAAACCAATATAATACAACACTGATCTCTCACAAGTCGTCTCTAAGTCATATACAACAAGGGTAGATGGAGAATACTAGATCCAACCAAAAAGATATACAATGTACAACGGATAACCGCAAACCCACCTATAATGCAACGGCCTCACTGCCAAGGTAGCGGTATCCCCAAAAGTAGTGATGATAAGCTGCCCTGCCGCGACTACTCAGAGCGTAAGTCCTGCAAAACACTGTGGCACAACGGGGGTGAGTTGCCAACTCGTGAACAGTAATTAACATCAAACAGTAATCGCAAGTATGCACTAACAGCAATGATCAATAACATGTGAACTGATAGCATGAGTATGACAATATGAATATACAACTATCATGATATCCATATCAATTTTATACTGAGTGCGGAATAGTAAATAATCTCATGCACAAATCATAAGCAAGGAAAACACGGTGTAACTCAACAACACCCAAATCTCAAAATACTCAGATCGGCCCTCAGATCGGCCCCTCAAATCCTGTACATCTCGTGAAACCTGAGTGTCAAACATCGACACTCAAAAACATCCTGAAAACCCATGTCTATCATCGACACATAAATACTGATATCCATACGTTCCTCGAAAACCAAGTATCCCACCTCGATACTTGCGTTTCCACGTATCGGTCTGTCAAATCTCATATATCTCTCGGAAATTAAGTGCCCAACATCGACACCTTAATTTCCCATATCGCATCTCAAATGCATAAATCCATAAAAAGTAGCATATGCAACATAAAACATCAATATGAGCATATCACGGAACGAATCGCCAAATAATGCATCAAGTCATTAAATGTATCTCGCGGTTCCCAAAAATCCAAATCCAGGATACATATATATACAGCGTCCCATACCACCGATATATATGCAATACAAATCATGTAAATCCAAATCCAAAATACATATATATACAGCGTCCCATACCACCGATATATATGCTATAAAAACTGTAATATCCAAATCCAGAGTACATATATATACGGCGTCCCATACCACCGATATATATGCAATAAAAACCGATCATCTATCAATAGCAAGGTATATGTGCGAACGAGTAATATAGCATGGTATACATATGAGCATGTAGGTATACAGGTATGTTCTATGTAATATGCATTGTCGCACAAGTATAACTATTTAATGTCGCTAACTAATAGCAAGGTATACAATAAGCATTTGTATTGTGAGTGTCATGGCAATTACCGACAGGGTGTGTGTAGCATATCATTGGTGCTCGTGCAACATGGACTGTCGATAATAGTGCAGTGTACAACAGGTACAGTACTAGGCACAAGTAACTATATGCAACATGAATCATGCAATGTTTCTATATAAGCAAATAAGCCTACGGCTAATATTATATCATGTCTAGCCCCGACGCGTAGCGCCATACGAGGGATTCCCCGTAGATGTTAAATCTACTCACACTGTGGTCTCCAGCTATGAAGATCCGACCACCTGCTTCCCTTTGTTCGCAGCGTCTGAAGTCCCCGCTTGCGACGCTATAATATCACAACACAAGAAATAAAGCGAACATCTCAGAAGCATTCACAATAACGTAAAACTACGTATTATAAAACGTATCAACGCACTAAACCAACTCACGAATACACGTCTAGTGCAAACACACGAAACGATACCTAAACCCAAACTGAATACGTCGCAGCACGACACACGACTCGTGTCGCAAGACGTATCACGCGAACTCAAAACACACGATTATAGGTAATCGATCCCAGATTTTGCATACTGCATTTACTAAGTAAATCAACAATACCAAACAACCCAAAACCACAGCAGACAACACCCAAAGAAACCCCACCCCAACCCTCATCTAATCGGTCGGCGTCGCCGGCCCCCTCTTCGAAGCTCGCCGGCCCCGGCCGGTGGGATGGCCCCCGTCTCTCTGGTGGTGCCTCAGGTCAACCTGCACACTCCTCTGAAGTTGTTGAAACAGACACTAAACCTCCCAGGTCACAGCAGATACTAATATCTCTAAAAAGTCACTAAAAACCGATATCGCCTCAATCGATATAAACTACGTTCTACGCAGAATTTAACGATCAAAACCACACAAAAACTACAATTTAACAGTAGAGGGGTTATACCTAACAACTTTGCTCTCAAGTTCCAAGCTTTCCCTATCTCCAAGTGATCAAGAGCAAGAAAATCCAAAGCTTTTGGTATTTTTGTGATAGGTTTCAGAATTTTGAGGATTTTGTGAGTTAGAATGAATTAAAATGATATGGGAATTGATCAAGTGCAGTAGGAAGGAGTGGATTTCGGCCAAGGGTGAGGAGGTGGAGAATTGTGATGAATTTCCTAGCAATTACCTCATAAATGCATCATTAAAGCCTTGCACACATACACACACATGCATGCATCTACTCACTTCTCTTTTCTTTTCTTTTTCTTTTAAAATCCCATCTTAAATCCTAGGCCACACATAAATCCCTAGGGTGAATGAGAAGGATTGCATTAACTTAAAGGTTTTAAAGAAAAGATCGCAAACAGAAATTATCCCAAAATTTGAATACCGCATTAAAATAATATTAAAAATTGGGAAAAATCAAATTGAACCAAAACGTCCCATATACTCCCAAAGCTCGCGCACTAGCTTTATTTTAGCTAATCTAGGTGCTGGCAAGTCTATATGGTCGTTTGTTCACAGTCGGGTAAAAACGGAAAATACCGACAAACTTACCCTAAAACGGACGAAATCGCATAACGATTTCCAAAACGTTACAGCAGCCCCCTTCAGCACCGTGAATGGACCACCCAGCACTTGATAGAATCCGGTAACTTGGGCACCCCTCCTGGGCCAACCTGTACCCCCTACGAGTGCGGCGAATAGCCCACCAATCCTAGAGTGAAGCCCCCTCGGTCTCAATGCCATGAGATGCGGGCCCGTTGCCCTCTAGAACCCGGCTATCCGTGCACCCCTCCGCGGGGTAATCCTAGTACAGAAAGTAAAATATACATACACCGGGTACATCGAACGCAACCAGGTCGTGCCCCAAAAGAATAATACAAACATGCAGTGACGGCAGTCCACATGTCGGACGCTCGCCCCGCAATATCAAATGTACATAATACAACAAAACTGTACTAGCATTGCATCCAGGCTATCCCCCACGACCGATCCGCAACATCACAGCAATACATAAAACATCAACGTGAATGTCACGTTCGCAAATCCGTCTAACCGGGCTATAGCAGTTAGACAGGATTTACCGATCAAGTGACATTCACGGTCGCAGATATAATGTAAATACTGTGAACCAATGTGTTTAAAATATCCGATCGATCAAATTTTAACAAGTGGGCCCCCAAGTACTACTGTAGAACATCAAGAAATTCTGGGCCCAAAATTAATATTCCAGAAACCCTAAAATCAACCCAGAGAGCAACTGCAGAAATTTCATGCAGTGATCTCAACATAGTGCGGCGGAAACGCGGCCCAAAGGGGTGTTTGGCCGCGGTTCCGCGCTCCCACTATGGATTCACTGCATCGAATTTCTACAGTGTTCTTACAATTTCCAGTACATCACTTTTCTACAACCTGAAAAATTTTTCGACCAAGGAAAAATTCAACAGAAAACTGATGTATGTGAAACGCTGATTTTGGAATTTTGGTCGATCGGAAAAGTAAAACACACTAGAACATGTTAGGCAAGGTTAATGGCGTGGCTCTGATACCATGTTGCACCACGGCAGCGCTCTGGCCGTCTATCCGAGGCCAAAATGCGGAATCAAAATTTTTCTTAACTTTTAAACTGGCGCTACCGCGGACAATATACCCGGATCGTAACCATTAACCGATACTAGCAAACAAGAGATGGGGTGAGAGATATACCGAGCGATCCGTGTCCTTCTGTCTTCTCGTCATCGTCCCGATCTCCCGCGGAATCACCATTCGTCGTCTCCTCGTCGGAAAGGGCACCATGTAGCCGAATTCTTTTACGGGCTCCCACCTCTGGACCGAGGCAACTCGGGCGCGAAGTTGGCTAGCCGACGCGTCCAAGAAGTGCTTTAGGCTAGTGTAGAATGGTAGTCTCATTTGGGGTAGTGAAGTTGCCATTGGTGATGGAGGAATGAGGTTAAGGAAAAATGGTGCTTTCATTTTCCCTAAACCAGAAGAAGAAGGAGATGAAGAAATATATGCTACCATCATAATCAATCAAACTCTCTCTCATTCTCTTGAACAAATGGTGGAGGAAAAATCTCAAAAACAAGAAGGAAGGTGAGTGTAGGAAAAGCAAGAGGTGACCACATCCAAAGTAAACCTCACATCAACTCCTAATCAACTCCAATCCATTCTAATCACCATTAATGCAAAAGAAATGATGATAGAAAGGAATGGTATCAAAAGATGCTATCATAATCAATCCATATGCAAGAAACCCTCCACAATATGTTATTTTCAAACTTGCAAATAACCCCCTCCATCGGAAAAGTCCGGCCGGGAAAGAACAAAGGAAAACCGGCCGGAACGGAATGCAAACTGGCAACTCCAGAAAACTGGTCCCGTAATAAATTACAGGAAAACACCGATACTGTGCATACACACCCGCATCTGTATTCCGACCGGATACAAATGCAATGAGACAAAATCTACACTGTACTATACTAGGATCCGACTTAAACCAAAGCCGGCTAGTAATATCCGTCCGATCCTGATCCGTGCAATACCGCACGTATATGATCGGACCCTGCCATATCTCCATACGGCCTCTACAGCGTTTCGCCCGAAACTTGAGTAACTGAGTGTGTGGTGGACTCTAAAGACTCGTCAATACTATGGCTGTGGATTTAACCACTAGCACGTCAGAGGTATTAGCCATACGTGACGGGCCACCTGCTATTGACCAAAAGGGACGTCGATGAGCGAACTCATCCTGACACCCTACTGAGCCTGTCAGTAACAATATCCATACAGTCCGGTCCGTTCGTCTATGAGCATCGCATGGCGGGCCTAGGGGGTTGGTAAAAGTATGACCCCCAAAAGCGGTACAAGTCGTGTCGGAGTGTAGCCCAGAACACCCTGAGATACTACTGGAATACCTACCAGTAAATCTCCTGCCTCGGCCGAGGGCTTTGTGTAATGGCTCTCCTAGACACAGCGCGACCTCACCCCCAATACCGGGAGAGACGAACCCCTGCAGATCCGCTCACTGCCTCCATGTGGCTCGGTACTGTACCCAACTAAAACCTGTTTGTACGACTCCTTTGAGCCGTGGTAGGGTAGTAATCAAAGCGCAGTGGGAACTCACAAGAGACAAATGACGATCTCAGGTCGATGAACTAACCTGTAAACATGTCACCAGGGAACTGCTATCTGACATCTGGTATAAGACTAACTAGCATGTTCCCGGCGAGTCCTGTCCGGTGTACTCATAACCCAATGAGCACCTGTATACATCTTAGGTGAACCAACTGACACCAGTGGCTTGTGAGACCGGCCACCGCCCCTCGTCGGGGTCTCGACTGTATACACTAGTCTACTAATGGAGTATCGATGCCCTGTCTCGAAACTCCTACGACTAGGGACCTTTTAAGGATGTGCTTATAGACTACCAGCTCCCACGTATATGATCGCCCTCATACTGCTTGCAGTCAAGCAAGAATCCTAAGGGCTCTATCAACGTGCAATAGCGACCTGTCAGGTCACCTAAAGCAGTACACGATGATAAAGGAAAACCAGATAGCATACTATCATCTCGAGTAAGACTGTCCTCCTGGGATAGGTCCTCCCTCAATCATTGCAATCACGTGCCTGTGATCCAATAATTGACTCTGAGGGCACTATCTCCAACAGTTTGTATAATATTCTTTCGGGGCTCGACCGGGCTGAGGTCGATGTACCCGTTGTACATATTTTTCATTTCTGTATTAGGTTTACCCCGCGACGGAGTGCACGGATAGCCGGGTTTTGGAGGGCAACGGGTCCGCATCTCATGGATTTGAAAGGCAGAGGGGCCTCACTCTAGAATTGGCAGACTATTCGCCGCACTTGTAGGGGGTACAGGTTGACCCAAGGTGGGGTGCCCAAGTTACTGGATTCCTTGAAGTGCAGGGTGGTCCATTCATTATGCTGTAGGGGGCTGCCTCACTTCAGGTTTTGGCGGGTAACTTGCCGCACCCGTAGGGGTCTAGGTTTCATTGCACAGGCTATCCACTCGACCAGGGGAACGTCGGGTTTCAGCAGCGGCTCTGTGAAACCCGGGGATCCCAGATTATCTGTATTGTTCTGTGATGCTTATTACATTTCCGTGATGTTGCATTTTATCATGCTTGGAGTGATTATTGTATATTGATATATATACTAGTACACGTTAGGTTACTTAACTAACGACAGAGCGGGGACTGAAAACGTTAGGTTACTTAACTAACGACAGTGCGGGGACTGAACTAGCGCGGGTGTAAAACATATACAACATATACTAGTATATATATCAATATATAATATTCGCTCAAGGCGTAATAAAATGCAACATCACAGAAATGTAATAAGCATCACAGAACAATACAGATATCTGGGATCCCCCGGTTTCATAGAGCCGCTGCTGAAACCCGACGTTCCCCTGGTCGTGTGGATAGCCTGTGCAATGAAACCTAGAACCCTACGGGCGCGGCAAGTTACCTGCCAAACCTAAAGCGAGGCAGCCCCCTTCAACAACGTGAATGGACCACCCAGCACTTCACGGAATCCGGTAACTTGAGCACCCCTCCTTAGGTCAACCTGTACCCCCTACGAGTGCGGCGAATAGCCCGCCAATTCTAGAGTGAAGCCCCCTCCGTCTCAAAGCCATGAGATGCGGGCCCGTTGCCCTTTAGAACCCGGCTACCCGTGCACCCCTCCGTGGGGTAATCCTAGTACAGAAAATAAAATATACATACAACGGGTACATCGACCTCATCCCGGTCGGGCCCCAAAAGAATAATATACAAACAGGCAGTGACGACAATCCACATATCGGACGCTCGCCCCACAATATCAAATGTACATATACAACCAAACTGTACTAACATTGCATCCAGGCTATCCACCACGACAAATCCGCAACATCACAGCACAACACAGAACATCAACTTGAATGTCACGTTCGCAAATCCGTCTAAAAGGGCTATAACAGTCAGACAGGATTTACCGATCAAGTGACATTCACGGTCGCAGATATAATGTAAATACTGTGAACTAACATGTTTAAAATTTTCGATCGACTAAATTTCCCGAAGTGGGCCCCAAGCACAACTGTCGCACTCAAAATAAATCTGGGCCCAAACAGAATATACCAAAAACCCCAATTCCAAGTCAGGGACAAATCTGGAAATTTTGGTGCACTGTTGTTTCAATGAGGCGGCGGAACCGCTGCCAGAATGTAGGTTTGGCCGCGGTTCCGCGGTGCTACAGGGATGGTAGTGAACCAAAATTTCCGAGAACTCTTAAAAAACCCTGCACGTATTTTTGCAATACACCAAATAATTTTTTGAGCACAAAACAGAATCGACAGAAACCGTGTTTTTTGAAATTGTGGTTTTGGAATTTTTGTTCGATCGAAGTTCTAAACACGTTAGAGCAAGCTAGAAATGGTTAATAGCGTGGCTCTGATACCATGTAAGTCTACAGTAGCTCCCCGGCCGTCTGTCCGAGGCCAAAATGCGGAAACAAAAACTTTTTCATAACTTGAAAACTGGCGCTACCGTATACTTTTTCCCCGGATCGGACCATTAACCTACTACTAGCTATCTAGAGAAGGGATAGAATGCTATACCGAGCGATCCGTGTCCTTCGGCCTTCGGCCACCATCCCATGCTCCCTGCGGCAACTCCGGTCTTCATCTCCTCGTCGGAAAGGGCACCACATCGAGAAGTCTTTTTACGGGCTCTCGCTTCATCCGAAGCAACTCGGGCACGAAGTGTGCGAGCCGACGTGTCCAAGGTGTTGTAGATAATGTTTGTGATCACTTTGCCTCTTGCATCCATGGCTTGGATGGAGGTTAGAGATGATGTCATTAATGGAGAATGTTTGCTAGAGGAAGAAGAAGAAGAAGAAGAAGAAGAGAAGGCTTTTTCTTCTTTTCTTTTCTTGTGATGGAATAATGAGAGTGGGAGAGAGAGTGAAAAGAATAATATGAGACCAAGATCACTCAAGGCAGCCCCTCTCTCTCCTCCTCTCATATCAACCCAAAAACATCACATAATGTGACATTAACACATAAAAAGAGACCATGAGTCACTAATGTGTCCATGTCACATTTAATGCATGTCATGATGAAATCTAGCTCACAATTTCCATTATACAAACATTAATCCAAATGTTTGGTCTAACAAAAAGATCCGGTAACATTTAAAGTAAACTCGTGACGGATCACAAGGATACCCCTCACCTGTATATACATACCTGCATCCGCATTCCGACTGAATGCGAATGCGATGAGACTAAAGTAACCCAACAAATCTAATACTAGGATCCGGCTTAAACAAAAACCCACTAGTATGATCCGTCCGATCATGATCAGTGCAATACCGCACGTATAAGATCGAACCCTACCATATATCATACGGCCTCTACAACATTTCGCCCGAAACTTGAGAAACTGTCTGTGGGGGACTCTAAAGACTCGTCAATACTTTGGCTGTGGATTTAACCACTAGCACGTCTGTGGTATTAGCCGTACGTAATGGGCGACCAACTATTGACCAAAAGGGAGGTTGATGAGCGAACTCATCCTGACACCCTACTGAGCCTGTCAGTGACAATATCCGTACAGTCCGGTCCGTTCGTCTATGAGTATCGCATGGCGGGCCTAGGGGGTTGATAAAAGTCAGACCCCTAAAAGCGGTACAAGTCGTGTCGGAGTGTAGCCCAAAACACCCTGAGATACTACTGGAATACCTACCAGTAAATATCCTGCCTCGGCTGAGGGCTTTGTGTAATGGCTCTCCTAGACACAGCGCGACCCCACCCCCAATACCGGGAGAGACGAACCCCTGCCGATCCGCTCACTGCCTCCATGTGGCTCGGGACTGTACCGAACTAAAACCTGTTTGCACGACTACTTTGAACCGTGGTAGGGTAGTAATCAAAGCACAGTAGGAACTTACACGAGACAAATGACGATCTCAGGTCGATGAACTAACCTGTACACATGTCACTAGGGAACTGCTATCTGACGTCAGGTATAATACCAACTAGCAAGTTCCTGGCGAGTCCTGTCCGGTGTACTTATAACCCAATGAGCACCTGTATACATCTTAGGTGATCCAACTGACACCAGTGGCTTGTGAGACCGGCCACCGCCCCTCGTCGGGGTCTTGACAGTATACACTAGTCTACTTTGGAGTATCGATGCCCTGTCTCGAAAACTCCCATGACCAGGGACCTTTTAAGGATGTGCTTATAGACCCCAGCTCCCACGTATATGATCGCCGTCATACTGCTGGACGTCAAGTAAGAATCCTATGGGCTCTATCAACACGCAATAGTGACCTGTAAGGTCACCTAAAGCAGTACACGATGTTAAAGACAAATCATGGTAGCATACTATTCTCTATCAAAGTGTAATAGTGAACTACAATGTCACCTAAAGCATGTACACGATGATAAAGACAAACCAGATAGTATACAAACCTCTCGAGTAAGACTGTCCTACCGGTATAGGTCCTCCCTCAATCATTGCAATCACATTCCTGTGATCCAATAATTGACTCTGAGGGCACTATATCCAACAGTGAGATCCAGGACGATCCATGTCTCATGGAGATCGAGCGGAACGAACTTCGACGGATCTAGTTACCTCTTCAAAAGGAGCTATCGAGAGCAAATCTTGTAACCTCGAATTGAGAGAATGTGTAATTAGTCGTCGATTTAATAAAGGTGATAATTAGTTAATTCTTGCTTTCTTTATATTCTTGCACTATGAAATTTCTAGATCTTGAATCTTTTATTTTCATGATGCTTGAGTAAATCTCTGCTTGTGACCGAATCGAGAGATTTGGTAGATCTAGTGATGATAAAATCCTAATACTAATCTTAAGTCTTATGAGATTTGTGAACTTTAGGAAAAATAATCATCAATGACTTAGTTTGGATCGAGATCATATTCTTAATTATTTCTTTGTAAGTTAGGGATCAAATGATTGATGAATCTCTTTGCTAGAGGCTAGATCCGAATGATGATCTATGAAAAGACAAGGGATAGAGAAGGAGAAACCCTAGTTTATTCAATAGATCCCTAATCTTCATTCAGCGCCATCAATCTAGCTACAAATTAACCATAGATAAGATCAGTCATTATTAGATTCATCATTGCTACCATTTCGATCGATTCCTACAAGCTATTCTACAAATCTTGATAACTAAATTGATTAGGACATTTCTTGATTCTTGATTCTAGATCTTTATTTTCTTTATGTTTCTTGAAATTAAAACTCACAAATCTTGAATCAATTTTCTTGCATTTTCTTTTATCTTTTCATTTCGACTCATTTAAAACAAGATCGAACAAAAAACACATCTCAGTGGACGATCTGTATTCATTAACGCGCTACATCGACACCGTTAATTGATTGCGGTATAAATTTCATTGGATGTGATCTTTTACAATTTTCAAAACACGACACGAAGACGATCAATCAATGTCCTTAAACTAAAACGTCGCCTCAAACACGGCGATAATGGACCGAGATGTCCCTAAACTAACAACGGACTGTAATGTCCTTAAACTAAAGCTTCACCGCAAAAATGGTGAAAATGGACTACTACATCCTTAAACTGGCAATGGACCGAAACGTCCTTAAACTACAACAGACCGAAATGTCCTTAAACTAAATGTTGCCTAAAAATGGCGACAATGGTCTGTAACGTCCTTAAACTAAAATCTCACCTCAAAAATGGTGATCAACAGACCGAAATGTCCTCAAACTATAACTCCGCCTTCAAATTGGCGATAAGGGACCGAAACGTTCTTAAACTAAAACAACAGAGCCCAAATGCTCTCTTGTTGGATCGGAAACTAAAAATGATCCCAAAACCCTCTTAAGTAGATCTTAGTCTTAAATTAGACTAACGTATCCTTCACAAAAAACCAACCGAGCCCCCAACTGCTCGTAGACATTTAAGTCGATCTTGATCTCGAAACGGATCGACGATCCTTAAATCAACCCAAACCCAAATCTAAAAATATACGGATTTGGACTAATCAATGCCCTACAGGTGACGACACAAATTAGTCTCTGTATACAATCCACGGGCAACCAAAAATAAAACAAACACGAGGTGAACTTCTGGAGCAGGAGAAAGTGGTTATCGCGATTCGGTAACGTAATTAACTGCAGGGGCCTGCTCCTGTAGGGAAGAGCGTCCCCACAATCAAAAACCCCTCGCAAACGAGGGGGAATATGACGAAGTCTGCTACACCGGTCGCATCCGTCCAAACTTCCGATATACGGAGCCATAAATCAACTTGGCGTCTTCGGAGAGGTGGACAGATAAATCCAAATAATATCCGCCCCCAAATTCAGGGAAGACGATGTTGGAGATAGTGCCCTCAGAGTCAATTATTGGATCACAGGCACGTGATTGCAATGATTGAGGGAGGACCTATACCGGTAGGACAGTCTTACTCAAGATGATAGTATGCTATCTGGTTTATCTTTATCATCGTGTACTGCTTTAGGTGACCTTACAGGTCACTATTGCATGTTGATAGAGCCCCTGGGATTCTTGCTTGACTGCCAGCAGTATGAGGGCGATCATATACGTGGGAGCTGGGGTCTATATGCACATCCTTAAAAGGTCCCTAGTCGTGGGAGTTTGGAGACAGGGCATCGATACTCCAGAGTAGACTAGTGTATACAGTCGAGACCCCGACGAGGGGCGATGGCCGGTCTCACAAGCCACTGGTGTCAGTTGGTTGACCTAAGATGTATACAGGTGCTCATTGGGTTATGAGTACACCGGACATGACTCGCCGGGAACATGCCAGTTGGGATTATACCAGACGTCGGATAGCAGTTCCCTGGTGACATGTGTACAGGTTAGTTCATCGACCTGAGATCGTCATTTTTCTCGTGTGAGTTCTCACTGTGCTTTGATTACTACTCTACCACGGCTCAAAGGAGTCGTGCAAACAGGTTTTGGTTGGATACAGTCCCGAGCCACATGGAGGCAGTGAGCGGATCTGCAGGGGTTCGTCTCTCCCGGTATTGGGGGTGGGGTCGCGCTGTGTCTAGGAGAGCCATTACACAAAGCCTTCGGCCGAGGCAGGAGATTTACTGGTAGGTATTCCAGTAGTATCTCAGGGTGTTCTTGGCTACACTCCGACACGACTTGTACCGCTTATGGGGGTCTGACTTTTACCAACCCCCTAGGCCCGCCATGCGATACTCATAGACGAACGGACCGGACTGTACGGATATTGTCACTGACAGGCTCAGTAGGGTGTTAGGATGAGTTCGCTCATCGACGTCCCTTTTAGTCAATACTTGGTAGCCCGTTACGTACGGCTAATACCTCTGACGTGCTAGTGGTTAAATCCACAGCCAAAGTATTGACGAGTCTTTAGAGTCCCCCACAGACAGTTTCTCAAGTTTCGGGCGAAACGTTGTAGAGGCCGTATGATATATGGCAGGGTTCGATCTTATACGTGCGGTATTGCACGTATCATGATCGGACGGATCATACTAGTGGGCTTTGGATTAAGCCGGATCCTAGTATTAGATTTGTTGGATTACTTTAGTCTCATCGCATTCGCATTCAGTCGGAATGCGGGTCCCAGGTATGTATGTACAGGAGAGGGGTATCCTTGTGATCCGTTACGAGTTTACTTTAGTTGTTACCGGATTTTCTTTGTTTTGGCAAACATTTGGATTAATGTTTGCTTAAGGAAATAATGAGCTAGAAATCATCATAACAATGCATTAATTTGACATAGACTTATACTATGACTCATGGTCTCTTTTTTAGCAAAAATGTCACATTAGTGAATTGTTTAATGTGTTGAAATGAGATGGAGAGAGAGAGGGGCTGCTATGGTTGATATTATTGGTCTTGTATTTTGATAATCTCTCACTCTCACTCTCATTACAACAAGAGAAAAGAAAATAAAAAGAAAAGCTCTTGTTCTTCTTCTTCTTCCCCTACCTTTTTGCTTCCATCAATGGCAACACATCAACCTCCATCCAAAGCCATGGATGCAAGAGACAAAGTGGTCACAAACATTCTCTACAACATCTTGGACGCGTCGGCTAGCACACTTCGCGCCCGAGTTGGTTCGGATGAAGCGGGACCCCGTAAAAAGACTTCTCGATGTGGTGCCCTTTCCGACGAGGAGATGAAGACCGGAGATTCAGCGAGGAGATCGGAGTGGAGGCCGAAGATCGAAGGACATGGATCACTCGGTATGGCTTCCTACCCATTCTCATGTTAGCTAGCATTAGGTTAATGGTTACGATCCAGGTTTTTAGGATGCGGTAGTGCCGGTTTTAAAGTAAAGAAAAATTTTCGTTTCCGCATTTGGCCTTGGATAGACGGCCGGGGCGCTACCGTAGTCCTACATGGTATCAGAGCCAGGCCATTAACCTAGTCTAGCTTGCTCTAACGTGTTTACAAGTTCGATCGAACGGATTTTCCGAAAACCCGATTTCTAAAGTGCAGTTTCTATCGAATTTTTGCAGTGCTCAAAAAATTTTTTGATACATGTCAAAAAATCGTGCAGGGTTTTTTATGCATTCGGTGAAAATTTGGTGCGCTAACAATACTGTTCCGCCGCGGAACCGCGGCCAAACCCATGCTTTGGCCGCGGTTCCGCCGCACTTTGGACTCCTCTCTGCACCAAATTTCTACAGTGCCTCTCTGACATGGAAAAAGGGTTTTTGGTATATTCCTTTCGGGCCCAGATTTATTTGAGTACTGGGTATTGTGCTTGGGGCCCACTTTGAGAATTTTAGTCGATCGAAAATTTTAACATGTTAGTTCACAGTATTTACATTATATCTGCGACCGTGAATGTCACTTGATCAGTAAATCCTGTCTAACTGCTATAGCCCTTTTAGACGGATTTGCGAACGTGACATTCACGTTGATGTTCTGTGTTGTGCTGTGATGTTGCGGTTTTGTCGTGGTGGATAGCCTGGATGCAATGGTAGTACAGTTTCGTTTTATATGTACATTTGATATTGCGGAGCGAGCGTCCGACATGTGGACTGCCGTCACTGCCTGTTTGTATATTATTCTTTTGGGACACGACCGGGATGAGGTCGATGTACCCGTTGTATGTATATTTTACTTTCTGTACTAGGATTACCCCGCGGTGGGGTGCACGGATAGCCGGGTTCTAGAGGGAAACGGGCCCGCATCTCATGGCATTGAGACGAAGGGGGCTTCACTCTAGAATTGGCGGGCTATTCGCCGCACTCGTAGGGGGTACAGGTTGACCCAGGAGGGGTGCCCAAGTTACCGGATTCCGTGAAGTGCTGGGTGGTCCATTCACGTCGTTGAAGGGGGCTGCCTCACTTCAGGTTTTGGCGGGTAACTTGCCGTGCCCGTAGGGGTCTAGGATTTCATTGCACAGGCTATCCACACGACCAGGGGAACGTCGGGTTTCAGCAGCGGCTCTGTGAAACCCGGGGCTTCCAGATTATCTGTATTGTTTTGTGATCCTTATTACTTTTCTGTGATGTTGCATTTTATCACGCCTTGAGCGATTATTATATATTGATATATATACTAGTAGATGTTGTATATGTTTTGCATCCGCGCTAGTCCAGTCCCCGCTCTGTCGTTAGTTAAGTAACCTAACGGGTGATGACGGGACCCAGTGGCGAATGCGGGTGGAATATACGTACATCGTATTTTCGTTCTTTATTGGTATGATCAATTGATGGGACTGCGTTGATTCGGATCAATGCAAGCTAAACAAACCTATTCTGATGTTGTTGGAACATTTTTTAAAAAGCTGTTATTGCAAGGACGTTCTCTTTTGTTTTGCACAGTGGTATTCGGTTATGAATATCCAGCACCTCAGTCGACGAGGCAAGGGCCGAGATCCCTTCACCGGGAGTGACCCCTTGGACAGAAGTTTGCGTCAGGGTAATAACTTCACTATAGCAGATTGCCTTTTTCTTTGCATCGTGGTATTCAGTTGGAATATCCTGCACCTCATTCTACGAGGAAAGAGCCGAGATCCCTTCACCGGGAGTGACCACTTTAGCAAAGGTTTTCGTTACTATATTTTAATAAAAAGTTATCCAGTTCCTTCAACGATATCAAGTTCATTACGGTAAAAGGTTTTTCGCCAAAATCCATTCGTAGCCCTCCGTCATTTCGGATTAGTATTGCTTAGTATTCGCGCTACGTTTGTCGTTGCTATTCGCCGAGGCGTAGTGTGCGGTAGCTCTGTAATGCTTTCTGTCACATGGATATATGGATTGGTTAGGACAGTCGTACGACTTTGTTGATTATTCATCAAGGGTCGTGCGGGTGGGTTTAACGCAATCAAGATAATGACGGGTTGAACTTGACTAGGACCTTTTGATTTGTTGATTATTCATCAAGGTCACTTGTGTCCTAGGGGTAAAAATCACATCGGGATTTCTAAAGAAACTGAAACTTTCCAGATATGCGCATACCTTCTGGAGTGTGATAACGTGAGTGGATTCCGTCACGTTGTCATGCGATGATAGTTGGATCCCGATTCCCACTGATGAGTTGGTTTACTCCTCGGGTGATCCCGACTAATTCTTCTTTCAGGTTTGGAGGAGAATTTGAGGTTACAGTGGGAGGTTTCCTGATTGGATAAATTGATAACCATTCAGATCTAGGTTAGAGTGCACGCAGAGTGTTTCTTTTCTCTCTCTCTTTGGCAGCGACCATGACCCGACCCTTGACTATGACTCAGTAACCAAAATTAACCGAACCTTCTTAAACACTGGCTTTTGGATTGTCAGAGTTGCATACCTCATTGCCACTCCCACTTTTACCCTTTTCTCCAGGACACCCCGTATTACTACGAACGTCCACTTCCATTGGATAAAACCATCGTATGGTTATATACGAACTCGAAGGAATTTATTCGAGGATGGTTTCCGGTTCTGGAGAAAACGAATAGGACTATTCAGTTGTCTTTTCCTTTTACCTTCTCTCAGCTTGCGAGTACACCTTGGTTTAGGAGATAGTACACCTATTACGCAAATTGGATAGTCTTCTTCCAAACCATAGGCTGGTGCCAAACGGTAGGGAATGAAGAAAACCATTTAGCCTAACTAAGGTATACAGAAGGTATTAAGTAAAGACATATCAAGGGATTAGTAAGAGGGCAAAGTAAACTGCGACTGCTATTCACGACCAAACCAAGTATTTCATTACCACTCCCACTTCACCTTTGTATTTCTCCAGGACACTCCGTATCACTACGAAGATCCACGGTTTATTGGATACTCCATCGTATGGTTATATACGAACTCGAAAGGAACTTCTTCCAGTTCGGGGATGGATTCTGGTTCAGGAGAAATAGGAATAAGGTTTATTCGGTTGTCTTTTATCTTCACCTTCTCTCGCATTGCGAGTGCTCCTAGGATTAGGACAGTACACCCATTATGCTTATTGGATAGTCTTCTTCCAAACCATAGGCTGGTGCCGAGCGGTAGAGAAGGAAGAAAACCATTTGGCCTAAAGGGGTGTACAGAAGGTAATGACTAAAGACATATAAAGGGATTTGGAGAGATGGTAAAGAATTATACGGTTACAGTTGTGAATCTGGATAATGGAAGAGGCATTACTAGGAATACCGGGATACCCCATTGAAACATTTCATGGTTTCAGTTTCACCGTGTGCTGTTAAAAGAAAACTGGTTTCCCAATTAGACACTTGCTCCAGGGTATATTTTTACCAGGTATGATTCTCACATCTGTATGGTTTTACAGATGATGAGTGGGAGTAAGTTATTGGGAATTAGGTGATCATCCTCATTATATCGGAATTCGTTGTAATTAGTGATATTTGAGGAAGTCACCTGTGTTGTTTGCCGGACGGCAAATATTTGGTTTTGAATATCCGTTGTTATGCACCAATTTCAAATTGATATATCTGTACGTCTATTTTTATAGAGTGAGATATGGCTTTTTGAAATTATGTCTGTGAAATTTACCTATATCAGTAGATGGTTAGGTAAGGAGCATTAAACAGCGGTGTAATTCTTCTTAACCATAAGTACAGTTTTCAACCTACGACACACGGTGAATGAGTCACTAGACTCAGGGGACTTATACAGAGTATTGTATGTTGTCCAGTGTCCGTTAGGACAGAGGGGTTTGAACTCGTACTATATTCTGTTTACTTGTGACTTCTCTAGTTCTTAGACATGTGTTTCGTAGAAGCACAAGGTCGAAGTTTTGAGAAGTTATAGGTATATGAATAAAGTAGAGGACCAGGTATTGCAAGTATCAGGATTCTTCAAGGTGATCGAAGATGTAGATACTTGTGTATGGTATTCAGTTGATAGTAATGATTAAGATAACTTGCTTCTCTTTCAGGTTACTCATAATTGGAAGCGTTCCTAAGTTGAGTAACGCTGATCGGCCTCCTTCCATTTAGTTGACATGCACTGGAGACAGCTGCATGTTTTGAATCTGGTTCAATTAAATCAGTGCCTCTCTTTCTGTATTGGATACAGAACTGTTCATATCTTAACGATGTTAAGGTACGGGGAGTTGTCTGGCTTATGCTTAAAACCAGACTCTGGATAACTCAAGGCACGTTTCTGTAATGGCTGTTTGTGGATTGACCCAGGCTATGACGAGGGTTGACTTTCTACCATCAGGAAGATCAATAGTGATATTGTTCTTGACACTGAAAATTTGATAAGAACCTAAAGATTCATTCTGATTTGACATTCCATCAGCCACTCCGCAGAAATGGTGGGTAACCTCAGGCGCTCGAGAGGTACTTCGGTATGCTCAAGGACGGTGGCAGGGAGGTTCTTGTTTACCCAGACTTGCCATTGCTGTTGTTCTAGACTGTGAGACCCGGCAGGAGGATGAGTATAGCGTCGTTCTAAACTAGCTTTAGAAGTGCACGTGTATATGGCTCTGCCAGAGGGTTGTCGTGGTCAGTGGGAGCAGCGGAAGCATTGGTAGACAAGTGGCTTATGTCTATTTATAGACTAAAGCAGATATTGCGGAGATAGATCATCTATTTCTGATGTGACAGTCATAGGTTTGACTTCATCAGAATAGGGGATGGATCTGTTAAGAAGGTAGTAGGGTGTGATGTCCTGGTATTTGGATGACATACACAGTGTAGGAATTAAAATTCCTATACTACGATCGGTTATACTTTGGTTGTCACACAGTGGTTTCTCCTAAAAGGATATGGACATTATATCAGACATTCTGGTTACTAGACCTATGGTTTTAGATCTAGATTTGGGTAGTTTCCCAATCTGGGTACTTAGACAGCATTCTAAAGGTATTTAGAATGAACGACTCCAAGCATGGTAGTGAACCTGCAGGTGATGGAGTCACCCTCTCTAAAGGTGTCTTACAGACTAAAGGGAAGAGGGATGTGCATGATTGGTAGATCACTTGCTTAGGCAATTGAGTCAATCATGAGATGTCAAGTACCACACCAGATGTTGTTTTTGCAGTAGATACAATAAGTTGATATTTATCCAATCCTAGAGAAACATTCGGAAGCAGTTTTAGAACATAAGTGGATGTTCTAGAGATATGATAACGGCATCCTCCTTCGGGAGACAGTTATCATTCCAGGCTTCCAAGGTGACCTGGATGGCAGAGTGGCTGTCAGAGTTATAGTTTTTCCTCTGACGAGGGGCAGTAGTTTGGACAGGAGGTCCAAGCGGATACTGAAGGAGGCATGGCGCAGGATACTGATTGGTTTCAGTTGATGATACAGTCTAAGAAGTTTGGATTTGGAGTTCATTTATGAACCAGGTCCCATCAGATATCCAAACATATTCTAAGACAGGTATTGCTCATTTCGGGAGATGGGTTTCTCCGCGAACTTGAGATAAAGAGAGACATAGAAAGAAACATTAGGGCGGATCCACTCACTGAGGTTATTCCTCGAACGCAATAGTTTCGCAAACGAGCTTTGTGAGACTGACTAGTAGAGGAGTTGGGTGTTCGGTATCACACGGGCTGTGAGTATGCGGCATCGCAATAATTAGCCTTGAGTGCAAGTGGGAGATTGTTGGAGATAGTGCCCTCAGAGTTAATTATTGGATCAGAGGCACGTGATTGCAATGATTGAGGGAGGACCTATACCGGTAGGACAGTCTTACTCAAGATGATAGTATGCTATCTGGTTTATCTTTATCATCGTGTACTGATTTAGGTGACCTTACAGGTCACTATTGCACGTTGATAAAGCCCGTAGGATTCTTGCTTAACTGCCAGCAGTATGAGGGCGATCATATACGTGGGAGCTGGGGTCTATAAGCACATCCTTAAAAGGTCCCTAGTGGTGGGAGTTTCGAGACAGGGCATCGATACTCCAGAGTAGACTAGTGTATACAGTCAAGACCCCGACGAGGGGCGGTGGCCGGTCTCACAAGCCACTGGTGTCAGTTGGTTCACCTAAGATGTATACAGGTGCTCATTGGGTTATGAGTACACCGGATAGGACTCGCCGGAAACATGCTAGTTGGGATTATACCAGACGTCAGATAGCAGTTCCCTGGTGACATGTGTATAGGTTAGTTCATCGACCTGAGATCGTCATTTGTCTCGTGTGAGTTCCCACTGTGCTTTGATTACTACCCTACCATGGCTTAAAGGAGTCGTGCAAACAGGTTTTAGTTGGGTACAGTCCCGAGCCACATGGAGGCAGTGAGCGGATCTGCAGGGGTTCGTCTCTCCCGGTATTGGGGGTGAGGTCGCGCTGTGTCTAGGAGAGCCATTACACAAAGCCCTCGGCCGAGGCAGGAGATTTACTAGTAGGTATTCCAGTAGTATCTCAGGGTGTTCTGGGCTACACTCCGACACGACTTGTACCGGTTATGGGGGTCTGACTTTTACCAACCCCCTAGGCCCGCCATGCGATACTCATAGACGAACGGACCAGACTGTACGGATATTGTCACTGACAGGCTCAGAAGGGTGTCAGGATGAGTTCGCTCATCGACGTCCCTTTTAGTCAATACTTGGTAGCCCGTTACGTACGGCTAATACCTCTGACGTACTAGTGGTTAAATCCACAGCCAAAGTATTGACGAGTCTTTAGAGTCCCTCACAGACAGTTTCTCAAGTTTCGGGCGACACGTTGTAGAGGTCGTATGATATATGGCAGGGTTTGATCTTATACGTGCGGTATTGCACGTATCATGATCGGACGGATCATACTAGTGGGCTTTGGTTTAAGCCGAATCCTAGTATTAGATTTGTTGGATTACTTTAATCTCATCGCATTCGCATTCAGTCGGAATGCGGGTGCAGGTATGTATATACAGGTGAGGGGTATCCTTGTGATCCGTCACGAGTTTACTTTAGTTGTTGCCGGATTTTCTTTGTTATGGCAAACATTTGGATTAATGTTTGCATAAGGAAATAATGAGCTAGAAATCATCATAACAATGCATTAATATGACATAGACTTATACTATGACTCATGGTCTCTTTTTTAGCAAAAATGTCACATTAGTGAATTGTTTAATGTGTTGAAATGAGATGGAGAGAGAGAGGGGCTGCTATGGTTTATATTATTGGTCTTGTATTTTGATAATCTCTCACTCTCACTCTCATTACAACAAGAGAAAAGAAAAGAAAAAGAAAAGCTCTTGTTCTTCTTCTTCTTCTTCCTCTAGCTTTTTGCTTCCATCAATGGCAACACTTCAACCTCCATCCAAAGCCATGGATGCAAGAGACAAAGTGGTCACAAACATTCTCTACAACATCTTGGACGCGTCGGCTAGCACACTTCGCACCCGAGTTGCTTCGGATGAAGCCGGAGACCGTAAAAAGACTTCTCGATGTGGTGCCCTTTCCGACGAGGAGATGAAGACCAGAGATTCCGCGAGGAGATCGGAGTGGAGGCCGAAGACCGAAGGACACGGATCGCTCGGTATAGCTTCCTACCCATTCTCATGTTAGCTAGCATTAGTTTAATGGTTACGATCAGGGTTTTTAGGATGCGGTAGTGCCGGTTTTAAAGTAAAGTAAAATTTTCGTTTCCGCATTTGGCCTCGGATAGACGGCCGGGGCGCTACCGTAGTCCTACAGACGATCTATCCCGGTTTGTCTCTGTTTCAACGGGGTTCTCCTTAAGTCACTTGGTCGGGGCTATGGTGTAGGGTTATCTTAGCACCTTGTGAAGGTTTTGGCAAGCATCAATCATGCTATTTTAAAAATTTTAGGGTGCTAAACAAACCCTAACCAAGATCTTAACTAGAGACTTAGGGTTAAACAAGATATGTAAACACTTTACATCTAAGTGAACAAGGAATACAACCTTTGTAGACCGGTCCTTCACTTCAATAGCTCCGTGTAGAAGTCCCTTCGCTGCGATCACGATCGTCCGGACTCTAGAGAGGCACCCATGAACAAACGAACAAGCTTGCTTCGAAGTCTTCGAAGCCGAATATGATCTACGTCGAGGAGACACTAGCACATGCTATCACTTCACTAATTGTGTAGATTAGTGAATCAAACACCCTAAACTAAATGGCTAATAGTATTGGATGATGAAGTAGGAAGTGGGCTCACTTTAGATATATTATTTTCACAAGTTTCCATCACTTTTGAAAAAGCTAGCAAGCTTTTCTCACTTGATGAAGAAGAAGAAGATGAATGAACTCATAAGGTTAGAAATGCAACCATGGGTGAGTATATCATATATCTAACCCATGTAGAGAGTTAACCATGGTAAGGGGTTAAAGGTTAGGTCATAAAATATCTTAAGGAAAACAAAGGAGTGGACTTAGTCAATGCTTATCCACAAGCTTCTACAAACTTCTAGCAATGATTTAATCCACTAATTTGTAATTACTTAATGATAAATGAAACCCTAACATAAACCCTAGCATGGTGTAAGTCTCATACATACATGTTTCATGTATAACCTAGCATGACACAACAATATATATCATATATATATTATATGCTAAAAGAATACAATTAATATATATCACATATATATCAATGTATCAAAAAGTGAGAGAAGAAATCTTAAGTGAAATAATATTAGTCAATGTAATTTAATATATCAAATATATAATTATACATTAAATTATTAAATCAACTCTTGATTTAATAATCCGGCGATATTACATATAACCGACTAATATCATTTATCGCGAGAATAGAATACGGTATCACATACTCGTATTAATCTCGGTCCCGCACATATCACATATGTGCTCCCACTCCATTTCGCATGAACCAGGAAAGCTCTATGTAGGACTCTAAAGACTCGTCAGTACGCCGGCAGTAGGTGATGATTATAGCAAACTCCCACAAGCCGCAAACGGTCTGCTAAACGTAACGGCCACCCGGGTATTGAGCGATCAGAAGATCAACAAGCAAGCCTGCTATAACTCCTGCGAATCCAATCAGTAACACTACCGTACAGTCCGGTCTCTTCGTCTGATATGTCGCATATCACAGCCTAGGGGGTGGTTTAACGTCAGACCCCAATAGCTCGATAAATCATGCCGATGCAAGGTCCATAACGATTAAAGAAACTACTGGTAACACTTACCAATAAATCTCAGCAACCCTGGCCAGGGATTTCTGAAAGTCGATGTACAACACCCCACGAGTTGCGGGGAGGCGGAAATATGAAAAACTGTCTTGTTCTTTGGATAAACATCGACTAACCGAAGAATCTTTGCTAAACTATAACTAACAAAATCATAGGAGTTGTTAACTACTATGAGAAGTGATTATACCTAGTGAACCAAGTCCTTCGTCTTTTCGTAATCGACCTCCTCCTCGGCCTCCTCTACGTAATATATGATCCACCCAAGAGCCTCTATTCCAAGCTTCACCTCTTACTTTGAGGTAACTAGGTTTCTTTAGTTGCTAATCAAAGAGGCGTAGGTGATATAGAGTGAGGTTATGGATTAATTAGTCTATCTAATCCTTGATCTCACCACATGAGAGGGGAGGATTAGGGTTTGAAGAGAGTGAGAGCTTGAAGAGAGAGAAGGTGAACATCATTCTTATCATGAAAATGTTTCTCACTTGAATATATGAAGCATAATGATTTATCAAATAAATAAATAAAAGTGATTAATCATCATGCTTCATTAATTCTATATGTGTGATTCACTGCATGATTCATTAACTATTTAATGATGCATTAAAGATATGGATGAATCACACAAATGAGTCACAAATGCATTTAATGAAAATGCCACCTAAACCCTCAAGTCACCATACTTCTAAAAGATTCCCGCCAAATTACGATAACGCCCCTCCTGTCCGTGAAAACACGGAAAAACTTTAGACTTTATAAATCCAATAATCCGATACTAGAATTTGGCTTAAACCAAAGCCGGCTATTAAAAACTGTCCGAACGTCGTACGTGCGTAAATACACGTATGCGTCCGAACCCTTGTCGTAAAACCATACGACCTTTATATCGTTTCGCCTGGAGCAGGGAAACTCTCTGTGTGGGACTCTAAAGACTCGACTACTACGCTGGCAGTGGGTTTAACGACAGACCGCAAGCGGCACTAGCTGTACGTAACGGTCCCCGGGTAGATGTCGATAAGAAGGCCGATAAGGAAACCCATCCGAACTCCTACTGAGCCTGTCTGTGACAATATCCGCGCAGTCCGGTCTGTTCATCTACGAGTATCGTATGTATGGTCTAGGGAGGTGGAGAACGTCAGACCCCTAATAACCGTACAAGTCATGCCGGTATGGCTCAAGACCATCCGAGAATCCACTGATCAGTCCACCAGTAATTCTCAATCAGCCCTGGCCAGGGACATATGGTAATGACCAACCGATCACAGTGCGATATCATCTCCCTATACCGAGAGAGACGAATCCCTAACAGTCGCTCTCTGCCTCCACGTGGCTCGGGACTGTACCCAACTAAAACCTGTTTGCACGACTCCTTTGTCCCGTGGTAGGGTAGTAATCAAAGTACAGTGGGAACTCATACGAGACAAATGACGACCTTAAGTCAACAGACTATCTGCATACATGTCACCTGAGAACTGCTATCTGACGTTAGGTATAATACCATCCAGTCAGTTCTCTGCGAGTCCTGTCCGGTGACTCACTCTCAGTGAGCATCTGAATACAATCTTAGGTGCACATCACCAATGGCTGCGGGACCAATCCATCGCCCCTCGTTAGGGTCTAGATATGTATACACTAGTCTACTCTGGAGCATTGATGCCCTGTCTTGATACTCCTGCGACCAGGGACATTTAAGGATGTGCCTATTGACTATCCAGCTCCCACAAGTATGACCGCCATCACAACGCCGGTAGTCAGGTAAACACCCTATGGGCTTTATCAACATGTTTATAAATACAAAGTAAAATATATCACACGTTAAGATAAAGACAAACCAAATAACGTACTATCATATCAAGCAAGATTGTCATGTACATACATATCCCTAGCATCCTATACAATGAAGGCCTCTAGGGCATATATATCCAACAATCTCCCACTTGCACTAAGGCCTATAATTAGTGCAATGAGTACCCACTGTCTTCACCAGATCCAGTTGCTGGCATACCGTATGCCCAACATCTTAAACAGCCTCTCGAACAGGACTTGACGGATGGCCTTGGTGAATGGATCTGCCGTGTTGTCTTTTGTGTCCACTCTCCGTACCTCGATCTCCCGACGATTTACGATCTCCCTGATCAGGTGATACCGCTTTAAGATATGCATGGATTTATGATGGGGCCTTGATTCCTTCGCTAATGCTACAGCCCCATTATTATCACAATACAAAGGTATTGGATTGGCAATGGACGGAATCACCTGAAGTTCAGAGATGAACTTCTCCATCAAGACAGCTTCTTTCGCGGCTTCGCTAGCAGCTATATACTCAGCCTACATAGTTGAGTCTGCGACGGTATCCTGTTTGGAACTCCTCCAACATACCGCCCCTCCATTGAGAGTAAACACAAAATCCGAAATGGATTTAGAGTCATCTTTGTCACTTTAGAATCTGGTGTCGGTAAAAGCCTCAACCTGGAGGTCCCCATTACCGTAAATCAATTCCTTAGTCCTTCTTAGGTACTTGAGAATGTTCTTTACCGCTATCCAATGCTTCTCACCTGGGTCAGACTGATACCTGCTTACCACACTAAGTGCGTATGCTACATCTGGCCTTGTATATAACATCGCATACATTATGGATCCTACTGCCGAAGCGTAGGGTATAATGCCCATGCAAGCCCTCTCTTCATCAGTCTTTGGAGACATCTCTTTGGAGAGGGTGATCCCATGACAAGCGGGTAAATTGCCGCGCTTAGAATCTTCCATACTAAATCTCTTTAGTATAGTGTCAATATACCTGGACTGTGAAAAACCCAACATTCTATTGGATCAATCACGATAGATCTTAATGCCCAGAATGTAGGATGCATCTCCCAAGTCTTTCATGGAGAATTTATGTGACAAGAAGAGCTTTACTGATTGTAGCATAGGGACATCATTCCCTATTAGTAGTATGTCGTCGAAGTACAAAACGAGGAAGACTACTGCTCCTTCTACAATCTTCCTATAAATGCATGGTTCATCTACATTTTTGATAAAGTCAAATTCTTTGACTGTCTCATCAAAGCAGATGTTCCAACTCCGTGATGCTTTCTTTAATCCATAAATGAATTTAAGCAATTTGCACACTTTTCCGCTGCTCCCACTGTCTAAGAAACCTTCTGGTTGATCCATGTAATCACTCTCTTCTAAATGTCCATTTAGAAAAGCTGTTTTTACGTCCATCTGCCAGATTTCATAGTCATGGAAGGCAGCAATGGCAAGCAGGATCCGAATGGATTTAAGCATAGCTACTGGTGAAAAGGTTTCATTATAGTCCAATCCTGGTCTTTGACAAAAACCTTTTGCAATGAGTCTAGCTTTGTTGGTTTCCACTTGTCCAAATGTACTGATCTTCTTTTTGAAGATCCATTTGCATCCAACTGGTTTCACCCCAGAAGGAGCAACTTCTAAAGTCCATACTTTATTGGTGTACATGGATTCCATTTCGGATCTCATAGCATCCAGCCACTTCATCGAGTCTTTACTCGTGATAGCCTGCTGAAAATTAGTAGGCTCATCATCATCGATGATGCAATCCACTCGATCCCCATCTACAAGAAACCCATAGTATCTTTCAGGAGGATGAGAAAGCCTACTAGTTCTGCGGAGTGGCGTTGGTTCGTCGGGTTCTATTGAAACTTGAGGTTCTACTAAGTCCTCGGCAACAGTTTGAGGTTCTGGAATTTCTTCCAGCTCTACCGCGCTCCCACTAATTTCATTTGCAAGAAATTCGCTCTCTAAGAAGACAATATGGCGAGCGACAAACACCTTTTGTTCTTCGGTGTGGTAGACCAGATATCCCCTTGAATGCTTGGGCTATCCTACAAACATGCACAAAACCGATCGTGCCTCGAGCTTGTCCGGATTATGCTTTTTAACATATGCCGGACACCCCCATATCTTGATATACTTGAGATATGGTCTCTTCCCGCTCCACATTTCATATGGAGTTGTAGGCACAGACTTAGTTGGAACTCTATTCAATAAGTATGCTGTTGATTCTAGCGCAAAACCCCAGAAGGAAAGTGGCAACTCAGCACTACTCATCATTGAACGCACCATGTCCAGTAGCGTGCGATTCCTCCTTTCTGATACACCATTATGCTGAGGTGTATAAGACGGAGTAAGCTGAGAGAGAATTCCATTCTCTTTTTAAGCATTCAAGGAAAATGGTACTTAAGTATTCTCCACTTCGATTAGATCGAAGTGTCTTGATGCTTTTACCAGTCTGTTTCTCCACTTCATTTTTATACTCCTTAAACATCTCAAAGGCCTCGGATTTATGCTTCATTAAGAACACATGTCCATACCTAGAGAAGTCATCAGTAAAAGTGATGAAGTAGGAGTGACCGCTTCGTGCATGTGTAGACATTGGACCACACACATCACTGTGTACAAGTCCCAAGAGTTCTGTAGCTCTTTCTCCGTGTCCGGTGAACGGAGATTTGGTCATTTTTCCTTTGATACATGATTGACCAGTTGCATATGATGAATATTCAAACGGATCTAAATATCCATCTTTATGTAACTTAGTCAACCTTGTTTCGTTTATATGACCAAGTCTACAATGCCATAGGAAGGCTTGGTTTGAATCTGGAGCCTTTCTTTTAAGCGTGTTTTGAATATTGAAAACTTGAGGTTGATTAAGTATGTATATGTCGTTTTCCAGTGTGCCAAACCCAATCATTTCTTGATTTAGGAGAATGTTCATGACATTTCTTTCAAGCGCAAAATTATATCCTTCATTAGATAACAAAGATACTGATATAATATTACACAGCATACTGGGAATACAAAAACAGTTGTACAATACCAAAATGTTCCTACTAGTCAACCCTAGGTGATATTCTCCTATTGCAATAGCATCTACGTGCATTCCATTGCCCATCCGGAGAGTCATATCACCTGTCTCCAGTACTCTACTATTTCTCAGATCCTGCAAAGAATTACAGATGTGAGAACCAGAACGGGTATCAAGTACCCATGATGTAGAGTTTACTGAAAGACAATTTTCGATAACAAACACACCTGAAGCAGAAGCAATAGCTTGCTTCGTGTCCTTGGCTTTGAAGGCCACACAGTCCTTCTTCCAGTGCCCTTGCTTGTGACAATAATAGCATTCGTTCTTATCCGCCTTCACCCTTCCTGCCTTGTTCGTTCCCTGCACCTTCTTGACTCCGCCTTTTGGTTTGGTGGCTTTCATCTTCTTCTTCCCTTTAGCTTTCGCTTTAGATTTAGAAGAGGATGATTGGCCAGCATACAGAACGGGGGCCTTCTCCTTTTTCAAGGAGGTCTCTGCAACCCTCAACATGTTGAGGAGCTTTGGAAGATCAGCTTCCATTTCGTGCATGTTGAAGCTTAGCACGAACTGAGAGAAGTTGTGGGGAAGGGACTGCAAAATTAAGTCGATATACAAATCATTCTCTAGCACGCATCCCAGGTTTGCGAGTTCCTCAATGAGGCTGATCATTTTCAGGACGTGCTCTCCTACAGGTGATTCTGGAGCTAACCTCATCTGGAAGACTTTCCTTGAGGTCTTGTACCTCGCGATACGGGAGTGCTCCCTATACAATTCCTTGCAATGGAGAAAGATGGATATTATATCCATACTCTCGTGCTGTTTCTAGAGTTCATTGTTCATGGACGCCGGCACGATACACTTAGCTCTCTCACAGTCTAGATCCCAGGTTTTGCGAACCTCTTTGTCCGCAACTGAGGAATCTGGTCCTGGGATAAGGGGAGGAACAGTGGTGGTAACATATGCTACTTTGTCATAAGTCAGTGCAATGTTGACGTTCCTTAGCCAATCTTTATAGTTTTGCCCGGTCAATATTTTTTTTTCAAGTAATAGTTTTAGTCCTGTCATGGTAGCTGTCAGAGAGAGAGAAAAGAAACACTCAGCATATGCTCTTGCAAGTTTAGATTGGCTTATTAATTTATCTAAACAGGATGGCTCCCACTGTATCCTCAAATTCTTCTTCAAAACCTAAAAGAAGAATTAGTCAGGATTTAATCACACGTCACAATACTTGCTTAACCTTTCAGCCAGGCCAGTGTTGGTACTTCGAGGGAGGTTTTCCAACGCTTTCGCGAAGTTCCTTAATTAAATAACCTCTTTTCCCTGGAGGCGTAGCCCCTCTAACACCTTTCTGGACACCTACTTGGTTTATAGCATTGATTGTTAAGAAAGAAAATTTCCCGAGAGTAATCCTACTCATCAGTGGGATTGAGATCCAACCATCATTGTATGATGCCCTAGATGGAAGCCACTCTAGTCACCACACTCCAGAAGGTATGCTAAATCTGCAAGTTTCCTTTATGTTTGAAACTCTCGAAGTGATTTTTACCCCAAGCTCTTATGACCTTGACGTAGGCCAACAAATCATAAGACGCAAGTCAAGTTCTACCCGTCGTTGTCCTGATTAATTTAGATCCATCCGTACTCACCCTTGACGTAGGCCAACAAGGCTGTACGACTGTCCTAAACTAATGCATCTATCTATACAAAAAAAAAAGCATCACATTGCTACCATCCACTATGCCTTGACGTAGGACAACAAACATAACATGAATACGGTGTGCTGTTTTATTTGAAACGACGGAGGGTTACGGCTGGTTTTTGGCAAAAACCGTTAACGTAGTGAACTTGATATGATCGAAAGAACCAAGATAGTTCTTTTTAAAAGGAGTGGTTTAAGCTCCGCATTTAAAATTTGCTTTTTGAAGAAAACCGAGTGGTTTTGAATTTGTTCCAACGATTAAGTTTAGGTTTTATTTTCTTTGCATTAATGATAATGCGTCCCATCATTAACCTATCATTGCAGAAAACAACGAAAATATAACGTCCTCTTATTCCTTCCGCATTCGTCATTGGGTCCCGTCATCACCCGTTAGATTACTTAACTAACGGCAGAGCGGGGGCTGGGCTAGCGCGGGTGTAAAACATAAGTGACGTCTAAATAGCTATCATATAAAGATATTGTACATTCGTCAGACGCAATAATAGGCATTCCAGATCACATATGAACATTATTGGATATGCAAGCAATCCGCGTTTCTTTTAAGCTTGCAACGAAAGACGGATTACACAGTTGTGATGAATAGCCATTACCCCACCGTAGACCCCTACGGGTACGGAAAACTACCCACCAAGTACCCGAAGTGAAGTGGTCTCCCTCAACAACGTGAGTAGGCCACTAAACACTTCGAAGTACCCGGTAGTTTGTGTACCCCACCTTGGGTCTATCCTAGGAGCAAAAACAGTAAAAAGAAATAATACAACGGTGGCTACAACCGCAACCTGGATGTGCCCCGCAAAATAATATTACAACATATTACAATTACATCTAATGAATGAATATAATAACCCATCTCAAACCCCAACTAATCATCACAACAATCCAATTAAGTTCATAATCACAAACAGTTAAAACATTACAGAAATGTGCAACCCCCTGCCAACCGACATACTAGCAGTTAGGGGAGGTTTACGAAAACATTATACAGTTCACAGATATAATCTAATTAGCAAACATCGTATAATTTCGATCGATCAAACACATTAGATTCTACTCCAAAACTTCTCTGTGCACCTGAGACTTGAGCATAAAATAAACATTCCAGAAAAGACAAAATATTCATAGAAGAGTTACTGGGAGATTTGGGGTGAATCGGTCTCAACTCGGCCGCGGATCCGCGGCAGATCGGTGGAATCGGCCACGGTTCCGCGGTTGTTTGGCCGATTCATGCACCCAAATTTCTCCAGTGTTCTTATATTTCCCTGCTTGTATTTTTAGAGGCCCCTGAAAAATTTTTAGACCTCAATTTAAAATCGACAGAAACTATGTGACTACGTTATTTTTTCCGGTTCGTTTTGTGTTCGAAATTCTTACGACTTTGCTAATAAGTTAATTATTGTTTAACGAGGCACTGATACCAGTGTAAGTCGATGTACAACACCCCACGAGTTGCGGGGAGGCGGAAATATAAAAAACAGTCTTGTTCTTTAGATAAACATCGACCAACCGAAGAATCTTTGCTAAACTATAACTAACAAAAACATAGGAGCTGTTAACTACTATGAGAAGTGATTATACCTAGTGAACCAAGTCCTTCGTATTTTCGTAATCGACCTCCTTCTCGGCCTCCTCTACGTAATAGATGATCCACCCGAGAGCCTCTATTCGAAGCTTCACCTCTAATCTTGAGGTAACTAGGTTTCTTTAGTTGCTAATCAAAGGGACCTAGGTGATATAGAGTGAGATTATGGATTAATTAGTCTATCTAATCCTTGATCTCAACACATGAGAGGGGAGGATTAGGGTTTGAAGAGAGTGAGAGCTTGAGGAGAGAGAAGGTGAACATCATTCTTATCATGAAAATGTTTCTCACTTGAATATATGAAGCATAATGATTTATCAAATAAATAAATAAAAGTGATTAATCATCATGCTTCATTAATTCTATATGTGTGATTCACTACATGAGTTATTAACCATTTAATGATGCATTAAAGATATGGATGAATCATACAAATGAGTCACAAAAGCATTTAATTAAATGCCACCTAAACTCTCAAGTCACCATACTTCTAGAAGCTTCCCGTCAAATTACGTGAACGCCCCTCCTATCCGTGAAAACACGGAAAAACTTTAGACTATATAAATCCAATAATCCGATACTAGAATCTGGCTTAAACCAAAGCCGTCTTGTAAAAACTGTCCGAACGTCGTATGTGCGTAAACACACGTAAGCGTCCGAACCCTTGTCGTAAAACCATACGACCTCTATATCGTTTCGCCTGGAGTAGGGAAACTCTCTGTGTGGGACTCTAAAGACTCGACTACTACGCTGGCAGTGGGTTTAACCACAGACCGCAAGCGGCACTAGCTGTACGTAACGGTCCCCAGGTAGATGTTGATAAGAAGGCCAATGAGGAAACCCATCCGAACTCCTACTGAGCCTGTCCTTGACAATATCCGCGCAGTCCGGTCTGTTCGTCTACGAGTATCGTATGTATGGTCTAGGGAGGTGGAGAATGTCAGAACCCTAATAACCGTACAAGTCATGCCGGTATGGATCAAGACCATCCAAGAATCTACTGATCAGTCCACCAGTAATTCTCAATCAGCCCTGGCAAGGGACTTATGGTAATGACCAACCGATCACAGTGCGATATCATCTCCCTATACCGGGAGAGAAGAATCCTTACTAGTCGCTCACTACCTCCACGTGACTCGGGACTGTACCCAACTAAAACCTATTTGCACGACTCCTTTGAGCCGTGGTAGGGTAGTTATCAAAGTACAGTGGGAACTTATACGAGACAAAAGACGACCTTAAGTCAGCAGACTATCTGCATACATGTCACCTGAGAACTGCTATCTGACGTTAGGTATAATACCATCCAGTCAGTTCTCTGCGAGTCCTGTCCGGTGTACTCACTCTCAGTGAGCATCTGAATACAATCTTAGGTGCACATCACCAATGGTTGCGGGACCAATCCATCGCCCCTTATCAGGGTCTAGATATGTATACACTAGTCTACTCTGGAGCATCGATCCACAGTCTCGATACACCTGCGACCAGGGACATTTAAAGATGTGCTTATTGACTATCCAGCTCCCACAAGTATGACTACCATCACAACGCCGGTAGTCAGGCAAACACCCTATGGGCTTTATCAACATGTTTATAAATACAAAGTAAAATATATCACACGTTAAGATAAAGACAAACCAAATAGCGTACTATCATATCAAGCAAGATTGTCATATACATACATATCCCTAGCATCCTATACAATGAAGGCCTCTAGGGCATATATATCCAACAATTTCCTGTTATAGCCAATCGAGCATAGCGCAACATCATCCCCCAATACCGGGAGAGATGAAACCCCTCCTATCGCTCATTGCCTCCATGTGATTCGGGACTGTACCCAAAAGTCACCGTTTTGCACGATCTCTTGACCGTGGTATGGTGGAAATCAAAGCACAGTAGGAATCACACAAGACTCTATGACGATCTCGGGTCTACAGACTAACCTGTACCAGTGTCACCAGAGAACTGCTATTCGACGATAGGTATAATACCATCTAGGAGTTCTCGGCGAGTCCGTCCAGTGTACACAGTCCCTACTGAGCACCTGTATGCCTTCTCTGATGTCAAACACCAATGGATATGGGATCATCCATCGCCCATCATATGGGTCAAGAAGCGCATACGCTAGTCTACTCTGGAGTACCGATGCCCTGTCTCGATAATCCCACGACTAGGAACTTTTGAAGCATTTACTTATCGACTACCTTGTCCCTACTAGTATGATCTGCATCATAATCCTGGTAGTCAAGTAATCATCCTAAGTGCTTTATCAACATGTGATCACAAAACAGTATTTGTTTACAAGTTAAGATAAAGTGCAACTAGATAGCATACTATCATGTTGAGCAAGAAAGTCCTTCCTATATATGTCCAAGTATCCACTACAATATACATCGCTTGTACAGTAATGGTCTCTAGGGCATACAAATAACTAACAATCTCCCACTTGCACTAAGTCCATTTGTTGTAGTATCCAATACCCAACAATATAGTAGAGGTTGTAGTATCCCATACTCAACCATTGTAGAGAAGTCTTTCTAGGGGTAAGGCCTTTGTGAGTGGATCCGCTGTGTCAACCTTCCGGTCTACTCTCCTAACCTCGATCCCTTGGAGATCATCCATCTCCCTGATCAGGTGATACTTCCTCAGAATATGTCTGGAACGTTGATGGGACCTGCGTTCCTAGGCATAAGCCACAACTCCATTGTTGTCACAATAACAGTTATTGGACGCTCAATGCTAGGAACCTTGTTCATCTTATGAACAAGAAATGTCCAGACAACCGCTTTGGTAGTATCGATGGTAGCAATGTATTCATCCTTTATCGTTTAGTCTGCCACAATATCTATCTTGGAACTCTTCCAACATACCGTCCCTGCACTGAGGGTAAAGACAATGCCAGTGACTGAAATTCAGTCGTCCTTATCACCCTGGAACCTTTACAGTGATTCTCCCCAGGATCGATTGATACCATCTCACTACACCTAGTGAGTATCCTAACATCCATTTAGATCTATCACATAGATCCAAAAATCCAGGATTTAGGAGGTATCACTTTGATCCTATATGGAGAATCCCTGTGATAAGAGGAGCTTGACCGAGATTAGCATAGGAAACCATTTACTATCAGGAGTATGTCATCTACGTACATTACGTGGAAGACAAACTTACTCTCTACAACCTTCTTGTATATACAAGGTTCATCTACCATTTTGATGAAGTCAAACTCTTTGACCATCACATCAAAACCAACGTTCCATTTGCCTGAACCTGGTTGGGCCATCATCTCATGATACAATCCTCTCTCCCACTGTCACTAAGAAGACTGTAGTATCTCTCAAGTGGATGAGGAACCCAACCAGATTCGCGGAGAGGCTGAGGTTCGATGGAGACTGTTGAATCCTTTGGTTTCACCAAATTGTTAGCTGTTAGTTTATCTAGCTGGAACTCCTTCCAGTTCTATCTCATGATGAAATTCTTTTTCTAAAAAGGTGGCACGCTGAGAAACAAAACACCTTTTGCTCCTCAGTTAGGTAGAAGATATTACCTTGCTAATGTTTGGGATATCGCGACAAACTTACGCAACCGATCTTGCCTTGAGCTTGTCCGGATTTTGCTTTTCAACATAGGCCGGACAACCCCATATCTTAACTCGTTTAAGACATGGTCTCTTCCCATACCATATCTCATATGTAGTGGTAGGCCCTGATTTGGATGGAACCCTATTCAATAGGTATGCAGCTTCTCAAGTGCATCACACCAAAAAGGAAATAGGTAACTCAGCAGTACTCATCATAGAGCGCACCATATCTCATAGGGTGCGATACCTCCACCCCGATACACCGTTGTGCTGTGGTGTATACGAAGGAGTAAGCTGAGAGAGAGAATCACATTCTCCTTTTAGAAACTCCGGGAACTCCATACACTAGTATTCGCCTCCTCGATCATATCGTAGGACTTTAATACTTTTACCCGTTTGGTTCTCAAAAGAACCAACCTTGGCATTTGTAGAAATAGGACCATATACATCATCATGTATCTGTCCCAAGAGTTCAATAACTCTTTCTCTGTTTCCAGTAAATGGAGTATTGGTCATTTTTATCTTTGAGACAAGACTAGCAAGTAGCATAAGATGAAAATTAGAATAAATTCTCATATTCATCCTTATGTAACATAGCTGGTCTTATCGCATTGATATGACATATTCTACAATGGCTCAAGAAGGATTCGTTCATTCCTGAACTGCTCCTCCTGTCTGTGTTCTATATACTTTGAACCGTGGTTTGATTTAGAACATATATGCTATTATATAACGTGCCTGATCGAATCAACTCTTGATTCAGGAAAATGTTCACAACATTATCCTCCAATACAGAATTATATCATTCTTTAACTCAATAAAGAATATGATGTAATGTTGTATATCAGGTTCGGTATGTAATAACATTTGTTCAGAATCATTGTATTAATACAAGGTGATATCTGCCAACTGATTTGGCTGCAACAATTGCACCATTCTCTAACACTTAGAGACATATCACCCATTCTCAGTTCTCTACCTTTTTGTAGCCCATGTAACATATTACATATGCGGGATCCTGATCTGGTATCTCATACCCAGGACATAGAGGATACTAAAAACAGTTCTCGGTAAAAAGGACACCCGAAGAATATGCATCAACATGCACTTTCTTCGAATTGGTGGCATGTGAATCTGGATATTCCCTTATTTCCTGCTCAGCCTTATAACAATTATAAGAAAGAACGGAACCAACATTCCCTAGCTCAGTATAATAAGTAGGTTCGGTCAATGCATCCATATTATTATCTTGATTAAGGCGTGACATAGTCGCTAACGAGAGAGAGAGAAAAAGGCACTCTGCGTGCGCTTTTTGCAAGATTAGATTGGTTATCAATTTATCTAATCAGGATGGCTCCCACTATTTTAGTCAAATCTTCCTTCAAACCCTAAAAGGTAAGACTAGCTGCGACTAATTACACCTCACAAGTTCTCCAATCTTTCGGTCGGGCCAGTGTCGGTACTTTGAGGGAGGTTCCCCGTGCTTTCGCACGGACCTAATTAAAACAAACCTCGTTTTCCCAGAGGCATAACCCCATTAACACCATTCTAGACACCTACTTGATCGGCTAATTGTAATGTGTAAAACTCTCCCAGGAGTAACTCTTACTCGCAGTGGGTATCGGGATCCAACTATCTCATAGAAGGTATATAATCTCATTGCAAATTTCAACACTTGAAATTCCCGATAATATTTTGCCCCAAGCGATCTATGACCTTGACAAGGTCAACAAACCATAGACCGCAAGTCAAGTTCAACCCATCATTTCCCGATTGAATTAAACCCACCCGCACGACCCTTGACAAGTTCAACAAGGCCGCATTACTACCCTAATCCAATCACATCATATGCTTTGCAGATAAGCACTAATCAGCTACCGCACACTATGCCTTGATAAGGTCAACAAACGCAACACGAATACTAAATACTGCTTATCTGAAATGACGAAGGGCTACGACAGGCTTTTAAGAAAACCCTTTGCGTAATGAACTTGATATCGTCGTAGAATCGAGTGATTTTGAAAAGGAGTGTTTTTGAGGCTTTTACTAGTTTTACTAAAGAGGTCACTCCCGGTGAAGGGATCTCGGCCCTTTCCTTATCGAATAAGGTGCAAGATATTTCACAAATACCGATATGCAAAGCAAAAACTATAGAAGCAATCAAAAGACAAACCGTGTTTGTAGCATCTGCTAGTTTCACTAAAGAGGTCACTCCGGGTGAAGGGATCTCGGCACTTTCCTTATCGAAAAAGGTGCTAGATATTCTACAAGGCATACCGCTATGCAAGCAAGAACTAGAGCTACCAGTTCTTAAACAAGTTTCTACAACATCTTTAGGTTTCTTTTTTTTTCATTAATCTCATTAATGAAGTCCCATTTATTTATGCTTCCAAAGTATCACAAAGGAAACGAAAGCAATAATATTTATATATCATATATATATATATAGTATAAGCACTTGTCTTACGCATATAAAATGATCACATCACAGAATATCAGTAGCTGAAGAATCACATATGAAATATTGGATATACTAGGAATTCCGTGTTTTAAGTTAAGCCAGTATAAAACACGGATTCCACGGTCGCGATGAATAGCCAAACCCATATCCCTAGACCCCTATGAGAGCGGCAAGCAAACCTACCAATTCTAGAGTTAGGAGACCCGGCCTCAACTCCTTAAGATGGTCTCCCACTGTACCCTAGAACCCGGTTACTTATGCTCCCCGCCTTGGGTCTATCCTAATGCGGAAAAGTAAATAATATACAATAGTGACATCATCCTCAACCCAGAAGTGCCCCAATAAAAGAATATTACATACAAGCTTTTACATGAATGAAAATGAAAAACTCCCATCTCATATAAAATCCCCGGCTATTCAAAACACGACGATCCAATATAACATATCACAGCATCACATATCATCAACGTAAGTAAATATGCGTATCCCAGTTGTCGTTGACATATAGCACCGAAACGGGCGATACACCACATATTACACTTACGGTCGCAGAAAAGAAAATGAAAAACTACAACATTTGGAATCCACAATCACTTTAGACATCTTAAATCCGAAATATCACATACTTCGCATTTCATGCCTAACTATATGAATTCCACATATTGTATCACATTCCAGATAAAAAGACAATGTTAAACTTTCCGATCGAATAAACAAACACCCAAGATTTCCCTAATAGCTCAACACTTGAGCGGAGTTCAAAAAGTTCCAGAACATGTCACAGCCGCTATGAACTAGCCGTAGAAGGGTCAAACCAACGCCTCACATGTGGCAATGCTCAACTACCACAAACCATATGGTTCAGTGGCGGTTTTGACGGTCACAAATCGAGTTAAGGTTACGTTCTTCTAGAGTGTCTGCATATTCGCTTGCATGATTTTCTGAAAGTTTTAAACTCAGGAAAAATCCAACACTTGAAAGTTTTTCGACGGGGGAAAAAGTGAGATATTGATATCCGTTCAAACCTTTTAACACGTTCTAAATTACCCGGAAAAACTTAAACGAAGTTAAACATTCCGATCGAATCAACGAGTTCTCAATATTTCCCAGAAAACTTAACACTTGAGTAGAATTAAAAATTCCCATAAGCATGAAAAAGTACCCAAGAATAAACCCCTGAAGTATTAGCCCCTAACTCCCAAAGTTGGCTGCGGAACCGCCGCAAAACGGATGGTTTGGCCGCGGTTCCGCGGTCACTTGAGTGAGTTATGGCTTCGTACTTCACTGTAATACTTAGAATTCCCTGCATAATTTTCTGAGTATTTTTAATATAAAAAATTTCAACTTTTGAAAAAATTTCCAAAAAGTGGGTCTTCTCGGGCTTTCGGAGTTCGATCGGACTTTAAACTTTGCCTAGACAACGCCTAATGCTCTAGCTTGGCTCATATACCAATGTAGGGTTAGCTTAGCACCTTGTGTAGGTTTTGTCAAGCATCAATCATGCTACTTTAAAATTTTTAGGGTGCTAATCAAACCCTAACCAAGATCTTAACTAGTGACTTAGGGTTAAACAAGATATGTAAACACTTTACATCTAAGTGAACAAGGAATACAACCTTTGTAGACCGGTCCTTCACTTCAATAACTCCGTGTAGAAGTCCTTTCGCTGCGATCACGATCGTCCGGACTCTAGAGAGGCTCCCATGAAGAAACGAACAAGCTTGCTTCGAAGTCTTTGAGGCCGAAGATGATCTACATCGAGGAGACACTAGCTCATGCTATCTCTTCACTAATTGTATAGATTAGTGAAGCAAACACCCTAAACTAAATGGCTAATATTATAGGATGATGAAGTTGGAAGTGGGCTCACTTTAGATATATTTTTCTCACAAGATTCCATCACTGTTGAAAAAGCTAGCAAGCTTTTCTCACTTGATGAAGAAGAAGAAGATGAATGAACTCATAAGGTTAGAAATGTAGCCATGGGTGAGTATATCATATATCTAACCCATGTAGAGAGTTAACCATGGTAAGGGGTTAAAGGTTAGGTCACAAAATATCTTAAGGAAAACAAAGGAGTGGACTTAGTCAATGCTTATCCACACTCTTCTACAAGCTTCTAGCCATAATTTAAACTACTAATTTGTAATTACTTAATGACAAATGAAACCCTAACATAAACCATAGCATGGTGTAAGTCTCATACATACATGTTACATGTATAACCTAGCATGACACAATAATATATATCATATATATATTATATGCTAAAAGAATACAATTAATATATATCACATATACATCAATGTATCAAAAAGTGAGAAAAGAAATCATAAGTGAATTAATATTAGTCAATGTAATTTAATATATCAAATATATAATTATGCATTAAATTATTAAATCAACTCTTGATTTAATAATCCGGTTATATTACATATAACCGATTAATATCATTTATCGCGAGAATAGAATACGGTATCATATACTCGTATTAATCTCGGCCCCGCACATATCACTTATGTGCTCCTACTCCGTTTCGCATGAACCAGGAAACCTCTATGTAGGACTCTAAAGACTCGTCAATACGCCGGCAGTAGGTGATGATCATATCAAACACCTACAAGCCGCAAGCGGTCTGCTAAACGTAACGGCCACCCGGGTATTGAGTGATCAGAAGATCAACAAGCAAGCCTGCTATAACTCATGCGAATCCAATCAGTAACAGTACCGTATAGTCCGGTCTCTTCGTCTGATATGTCTCATATCACAGCCTATGGGGTGGTTTAAGGTCAGACCCCAATAGCCCGATAAGTCTTGCCGATGCAAGGTCCATAACGGTTGAAGAAACTATTGGTAACACTTACCAATAAATCTCAGCAACCCTGGTCAGGGATTTTCTGTTATGGCCAATCGAGCATAGCGCAACATCTACCCCCAATACCGGGAGAGACGAAACCCCTCCTATCGTTCATTGCCTCCATGTGATTCGGGACTGTACCCAAAAGCCACCGTTTTGCACAATGTCTTGACCGTGGTATGGTGGAAATCAAAGCACAGTGGGAATCACACAAGACTCTATGACGATCTCGGGTCTACATACTAACCTGTACCAGTGTCACCAGAGAACTGCTATCCGACGATAGGTATAATACCATCTAGGAGTTCTAGGCGAGTCCGTCCAGTGTACCCAGTCTCTACTGAGCACCCGTATGCCTTCTCTGATGTCAAACACCAATGGATATGGGATCATCCATCGCCCATCATATGGGTCAAGAAGCACATACGCTAGTCTACTCTTAAGTACCGATGCCCTGTCTCGATACTCCCACGACTAGGAACATTTGAACTATGTACTTATCGACTACCCTTTCCCCACTAGTATGATCTGCATCATAATCCTGGTAGTCATGTAATCATCCTAAGGGCTTTATCAACATGTGATCACAAAACAGTATTTGTTTACAAGTTAAAATAAAGTGCAACCAGATAGCATACTATCATATTGAGCAAGAAAGTCCTTCCTATATATGTCCAAGCATCCACTACAATATACATCGCATGTACAATAATGGCCTCTAGGGCATACATATAACTAACATATGGGGTGTGGCTACCTAGTAAAGTTATCTTGCGAGTATTCGCGTACGATACACGATTGCGATAGAGTTTCGATCTGAATCGAAACTTCGTGGCAATCGATCAATAGAGACTAACATGCTATATTTACAAACAAACTAGTTTTCACAAAACTAATTTAATGTGGATTCCAACTACTTTATCACATATCAAACTTAAATTCGAGACGATGTAAAAATTACGACTACGAAACACTCCGAATTAGCCCCTTAACAAAAGATAACATTACATGCAAACTGGGCTAATAAAACATAACCATGAAACCCTAAACTCAACACCACAGAACACCAAACAGAAAAGAGCCCAAATCATTACTATAGAACTGTCGTCGCTGGCCATATTGGCATTCTCACCGGCTATGTTAGTGATATGTATGCCCTATAGGCCATTACTGTACTTACGATGTGGATATAGTGCCCTCAAATTCAATTATTGGATCGCAGGCACGTGATTGCAATGATTGCGGAGGACCATACCGGTAGGACAGTCTTACTCGAGATGATAGTGTGTTATCTGGTTTACCTTTATCAGTCGTTTACAGGTTCAGGTGACGGATCACTTGTTACACGTTGATAGAGCCCTTAGTGTAAGTCTACGGTAGCGCCCCGGCCGTCTACATACGCCAAATGCGGAACAAAAACTTTTTTTACTGGCGCTATCGTATACTTTAACCCGGATCTTCCATTTTTGCTAAACTAACAAACTGTAAAGAGTGTAGAAAGGTTATATCGAACGATCCGAGTCCTTCGTTCTTTAACCATCATCCCACGCTCCGTTGCGGCTGCTTTGTTCTCGTCGATCTCCGATCTGCTCGTCCAAGTGACACCACGTCACTGATTCTTTAAACGGGCTCCCGCCTCTGACTTGAGGCAACTCGGTCGTCAAGTTTGCTAAAAGAGACGACCAAGATTGATGTAGAGAATGAGTAGATGACTTTGTCTCACTTCGTCCAAAACCGTGGACGATCGGTTATTGAAGTTGCCGATGGAAATGAAATGGAACGGGATATGAACTATGAAATTTCCATGCATCCAAAACTTTAGTCTTTTCTTTTTAACAACCATAATCTTTTTCAAGTCAAGAAAAAGAGGAGGAGATGGGGGCCGGCCACTTAAAGGAAGGGGGGTGAGTGTAGGAACCAAGTGGCGACCATAACATAAAGCTTATCATGAAGAAAAAATCTTAACAAGAACAAAATGCATTAATGTAAACCATGACTCACTTAAACCTAGTCATCATATAATAAATGCAGTCAAAGGTTCATGAACCTAGTCACCATCCTTGTCATCATTTCTAGAAACTTCTAGAACACTGACTCACCTCATCTCAAGAAAAGATAAATCCGTCTTTAACCAAATGTTAAAAGACGGCTGAAATAAAACTGGAAACTGGCAACTTCCAAAAGTGATCCTGAAACGACTTTCAGGATAACCCCGTAACTGTATAAATATACCCGCATTTGTATTACGACCGAATACAAATGCAACCGAGACAAAGATATTATACCTACTCAATATAATACTCGGATCCGGCTTAAACCAAAGCCGACCAGTATCATCTGCTCGAAAAATAACACTTGCGTAAACGCACGTGCATTTTCCGAACCCTGCCATAAAACCATACAGCCTCTACAACGTTTCGCCCGAACTTGGGAAACTGTCTGTGGGGAACTTTAATGACTCGTCAGTACCCTGGCAGTGGGTTTAACCACAAACCGTCAGCGGCACTAGCAATGCGTAACGGCTGCCCATGGACGGACCTTAAGGGAGGCCGATGAGCGAACTCATCCGGAAACCCTACTGAGCCTAACAGTGACAATGTATATACAGTCCGGTCCGTTCGTCTATGAGTATCGCATATCTGCCTAGGGGGCTAGTAACGTCAGACCCCCAATAGCAGTATAAGTCGTGTCGGAGTGTAGCCCAATAACACCATGAGATACTTCTGGAGTACCTACCAGTAAATCTCCTGCCATTGCCATGGACTTTGTGTAATGGCTCTCCTAGACACAGCACGACCTCGCCCCCAATACCGGGAGAGACGAATCCCCTGCCGATCCGCTCACGTGCCTCCATATGGCTCGGGACTGTACCCAAAAACTACCTGTTTGCACGACTCCTTTGAGCCGTGGTAGGGTAGAAATCAAAGCACAGTGGGAACTCACACGAGACAAATGACGACCTCAGGTTGATAAACTAACCTGTACACATGTCACCAAGGAACTGCTATCTGACGATATGTATAATACCAACTAGCAGATTCCCGGCGAGTCCTGTCCGGTGTACTCATAACCCAATGAGCACCTGTATACATCTTAGGTGATCCAACTGACACCAGTGGCTTGTGAGACCGGCCACCGCCCCTCGTCGGGGTCTCGACTGTACACACTAGTCTACTCCGGAGTATCGATGCCCTGTCTTGAAACTCCCACGACTAGGGACCACAATTAAGGATATGCATATAAACCACCCAACTCTCACGTATATGATCGCCATCATACTGTTGGTAGTAAAGCAAGATCCTAAGGGCTCTATCAAAGTGTAACATGTAATCAGTCACCTGAACATGTACACGACTGATAAAGGCAAACCAGATAGCATACTATCATCTTGAGTAAGACTGTCCTACCGGTATAGGTCCTCCTCAATCATTGCAATCACGTACCTGCGATCCAATAATTGACTCTAAGGGCACCATCTCCAACAATCTCCCACTTGCACTCAAGGCTAATTATTGCGATGTCGACTACTCACAGCCCGTGTGAAACCGAACATCCAACTCCTCTACTAATCAGTTTCACAAAGCCCGTTTGTAAAACTATTGTGTTCGAGAAATAGCCTCAGTGAGTGGATCCGCCAGGATGTTTCTTTCTATATCTCTCTTACTCTCAAGTTCGCGGAGAAAGCCATCTCCCGAATTGAGTAATATCTGTCTTAGAATATGTCTGGATATCTGATGGGACCTAGTTCATAAATGAACTCCAAATCCAAACATCTTAGACAGTACCGATCACTGAACCTAATCGGTATCCTGCACCATGCCTCCCACAGTATCCTCTTGGACCACCTGTCCATAATACTGTCCCTCGTCAGAGAGAAAACTGTAACTCTGACAATCACTCTGTCACCCATGTCACCTTTAAAGCCTGGATTGATAACCGTCTCCCGAAAGAGGCTGCCGTCATCAAATCCGTAGAACATGTACTTATGTTCTAAAACTGCTTCCTTATGTTTCTCCAGGATTGGATTAATACAAACTTATTGCATCTAGTGCAAAAACTGTAAGTTCATGCTACCTCTCCCGGTACTTTCGGGAATGCGGAATTTGGTAAAAAACGATTTTTACAGAGGTGGTAACATGGACCTATAGCCCGGATCTTGGTTAAACATCTATCTAACATCCTAACTACGAGTTTCTAGCTACTCGGTTAGGGGGTTATACCTTGCTTGTCTTGAACTCCTTCGTCTTCAAGCTCCGATGGTGGTCCGATTGGCTTCTTCTCGTCGTCTCCGTACGCCGAAGATAGATCCACCTGAAAGCTCCAACCTTTAGCTCCTTCTTCGTTCTTTGAAGAAACTAGTTCACTTGGTTTGCTAAACCTAGTGAACTAGAATGAGTAGAGAAGAATTAGAATGGGATTTTATCTATGGTTCTTGATTCTCAACTCATGAGAGATATGAACCTTAGAGTCAAGAGAGGGAGCAAGAGGATGAGGGTGAGAGCAAAGCAAGAGAGCTCAAGAACAAGAGAGAGAATGAGCAAGAAAGAATGAGGCTCTCTTTTGTCTTTCACCCTCTCATAATCCAAAGTCATGATAACTCATCATATCAAAAAAAGTCTTATGTGATGCTTGAAGCAACCATAATCATATCATATCATGCACTCATTTTACACAAATGAGCAAGCAAGTAAAAGTCTTTGGCATGAAATGATAGCTATGGTTATCATGATGGTCAACTAGTCAAGCCTAGTCAACCGGTCAACAAAGTCAACAAAAATCAACAAGTCAACAAAGTCAACAAAAGTCAACAACCATGTCACCATAATACTTAATCAATATAATAGTTAATCACATATCATATTCTCATTAGGGTTGAGCAAAAAGTCAAATACTCAACGGTCAACTGTCAACAACCCTAATGAGAATCCACTGCCTCTGTCTCCCTGTTAACTGTGCATACACACCCGCATCCGCGTTCCGAGGAACACGAATGCAAACTGGATAAATCCAATCCCATAAAGTACACTAGGATCTGGCTTAAACCAAAGCCCGCTAGTGTAAACTGTCCGGACACTGTACGTGCACAAGTGCACGGATGTGACCGAACCCTGTCGCAAAACCATGCGACCTGTCGCAATACCATGCGACCTCTACTCTTTTGCCTAAAGGCGAAAAGCTTTCTGTGTGGGACTCTAAAGACTCGACACTACGCTGGCAGTGGGTTTAACCACAGACCGCAAGCGGCACTAGCTGTGCGTAACGGTCCCCAGGTAATGCCGACAAGAAGACCGACGAGGCGAAACCCATCTGAACTCCTACTGAGCTTGAGTGTGACATTCTCCGTACAGTCCGGTCTGTTCGTCTGATACATCGCATGGCGGGCCTAGGGGGCGGTAAATGTCAGTCCCCCAATAGCGGTACAAGTCGTGCCGTAGCGAAGCCCAAAACACCCTGAGATAACACTGGAAACCTACCAGTATATCTCGTTTGCCCTGGCCAGGGACCACTCGTGTAATGGCTCTCCTAGACACAACGCGATGTCAACCCCCAATACCGGGAGAGACGAATCCTGTCTAACCGTCACTGCCTCCAAGTGCTTCGGGACTGCACCCAACCACTACCTGTTTGCACGACTCCTTTGAGCCGTGGTAGGGTAGTGATCAAAGTACAGTGGGAACACACCCGAGGCGAAGTGACAGTGTCAAGTCAGCGGACTAAGCTGTACTCATGTCACCTAGGAACTGATAATTGACAATAGGCATAATACCAACTAGTCAGTTCCCGACGAGTCCTGTCCAGTGTAACCGTAACCTAACGAGCACCCGCATACTATCTCAAGTACGACGTACTGACGGCTGTGGGACAGACCGTCTCCCACACTGGGATGAGAAGCGCATGCGCTGGTCTACTCCGGAGTATCGATGCCCTGTCTCGATAGTCCTGCGACCAGGGACCTGCATAACGATGTGCTTATAGATTACCCAGCCCCACTAGTGTGACGGCCATCACATCGCTGGTAATCAAGCAAAGATCCTAAGGGCTCTACTAATGTGTATAGGCGATATACAAAAATAAACACATGTACACATTGAAGTAGAAACAAACCAAGTAGCATACTACTATATTGAGCAAGATTGTATATACAAGGTGAATATCCCAAGCTTCCATTAAGTAATATACAAACTAGTATGATACAGTAATGGCCTCTAGGGCATATACACTAACAATCTCCCACTTGCACTAAGGCCATGTACTGGCGTATCGAAGACCTATCATCTCGATCAGCCGCTCGAACTGAGTCTGGGGCAGGGCCTTGGTGAATGGATCTGTAGTGTTATCTTCTGAAGCGACTCTCCGAACCTCGATCTCCTGGCGATCCACGATCTCCCTGATCAGGTGATACCGCCTCAAGATGTGCCTGGATCTCTGATGGGACCTGGGTTCCTTCGCTAAAGCTATAGCCCCGTTGTTGTCGCAATACAGAGGTATTGGATCAAGAATGGACGGAACCACCTGAAGTTCTTTCAAGAACTTCCTCATCCAGACAGCTTCTTTTGCGGCATCAGATGCAGCGATGTATTCCGCTTCCATCGTCGAGTCTGCAACGGTTTCCTGTTTGGAACTCTTCCAACACACCGCCCCTCCATTGAGGGTAAAGACAAAACCCGACATGGACTTGGAATCATCCTTGTCACTTTGGAAGCTGGAGTCAGCAAAGGCCTCGATCTGGAGGTCTTTTCCGCCATACACCAAGAACATCTCCTTAGTCCTTCTCAGGTACTTGAGAATGTTCTTTACCGCTATCCAGTGTTTCTCCCCAGGGTTTGACTGATACCGGCTTACCACACTCAGTGCATAAGCTACATCCGGTCTGGTACACAACATCGCATACATTAAAGAGCCTACCGCAGAAGCGTAGGGTATAATAGACATGCGATCCCTCTCCAAATCAGTCTTGGGAGACATCTCTTTAGAGAGGGTGATCCCGTGACAAGCCGTTAGGTTACCGCGCTTGGAATCTTCCATACTGAATCTCTTCAGTTTGGTGTCGATGTACCTGGACTGTGAAAGTCCTAATATCCTTTTGGATCTATCACGGTAGATCCGGATACCCAGAATGTACGAGGCATCACCCAGGTCTTTCATGGAGAACCTGTGTGACAAGAACACCTTGACAGATTGTAGCATATGAATGTCATTTCCTATTAAGAGAATATCATCCACGTATAAAACGAGGAATACTACAGTTCTCGCTACAAATCTACTATAGATGCATGGTTCATCTGGATTTTTGATAAAGCCAAATTCTTTGACCGTCTCATCAAAGCAGATGTTCCAACTCCGCGATGCCTGCTTCAGTCCATAGATGGACTTAAGCAACTTGCACACTTTTCCGCTGCTCCCACTCTGAATGAAACCCTCTAGCTGGTCCATATAGACACACTCCTCTAAATTTCCATTTAGAAAAGCTGTCTTTACGTCCATCTGCCAGATCTCATAATCGTGGAAGGCAGCAATGGCAAGAAGGATCCGAATGGATTTCAGCATGGCTACTGGAGAAAAGGTTTCGTCATAGTCCAAGCCAGGTCTTTAACGAAAACCCTTTGCTACCAGCCTAGCTTTATAGGTCTCAACCTGTCCATCTACACCAATCTTTCTTTTGAAGATCCACTTGCATCCTACGGGTTTTACCCCGTCTGGAGCAATGTCCAACGTCCATACCTTGTTGGTGTACATGGACTCCATTTCGGTCCGCATTGCATCCAGCCATTTCACTGAGTCAACGCTCTGAACGGCCTGCTGGAAGCTTGTAGGCTCATCATAATCTATGATGCAATCCTCTCTATCCCCGTCTATGAGAAAACCGTAGTATCTCTCGGGCGGATGAGACTGCCTACTACTTCTGCGGAGCGGCGCAGGAATGTCCTGTTCTTCCGAACCCTCTGGTTCCACTAAACTTTCAGTAATAGTCCGTGGTTCTGGAATTTCTTCCAGTTCTACTGCGCTCCCACTAATTTCCTTTTCTAAGAACTGGTGTTCTAGAAAGTGGGCATTACGAGAAACAAGGACTTTTTGTTCCTCTGCGTAGTAGAAAAGATACCCCCTGGTGTTCTTTGGGTATCCCACAAACTTGCACAGTACTGAGCGTGCCTCGAGTTTGTCCGCATGCTGCTTTTTGACAAAAGCTGGACATCCCCAGATCTTCAGATATTGAAGATAGGGTTTCTTCCAACTCCACATTTCATATGGTGTGGTAGGCACAGTCTTATTCGGAACTCGGTTCAAAAGGTATGCAGCTGATTCTAGCGCATACCCCCAGAATGATCGCGGTAACTCAGCGTTACTCATCATGGACCGCACCATATCCAATAGGGTGCGGTTCCGTCTCTCCGATACACCGTTATGTTGCGGGGTGTATGGAGGAGTAAGCTGAGAGAGAATTCCGTTCTCTTTTAAATAGTCCAGGAACTCGGCACTTAAGTATTCTCCACCTCGATCCGATCTTAGAATCTTAATACTTTTGCCGGTCTGTTTCTCTACTTCATTCTTATACTCCTGGAATTTTCCAAAGGCTTCGGACTTATGTTTCATTAAGAAGACATAACCGTACCTTGAGAAGTCATCCGTAAAAGTAATGAAGTAAGAATATCCGCTTCTCGCATGTGTAGACATTGGACCGCACACGTCACTGTGTACGAGTCCCAAGAGCTCGCTCGCTCTTACTCCATGTCCAGTAAACGGAGTCTTTGTCATCTTTCCTTTGAGACAGGATTGACAAGTGGCATACGACTGATATTCGAACGCATTCAAATACCCTTCTGTATGTAACTTCGTCAACCTTCTCTCATTGATGTGACCCAGTCTACAATGCCTCAAGAAAGTCTGATTTATTTCTGGAGACTTTCTTTTGTGTGTATTCTGGACATTGAAAATCTGTGGTTGGTTCAATACGTATATACCATTACTCAATGTACCTGACCCAATCAAAACTTGATTAAGGTGAATGTTTACAACATTACTTACAAACGCAAATTCATAACCTTCTTTAGAAACTAAAGATACAGAAATGATATTACAAGTTGCGTTGGGTACAAAAAAGCAATTACGCAAAACCAAAACATGTCCATCTGACATTCCCAGGTGATAGTCCCCCACGGCTTTAGCATCCAAGCTCCGTTCGCAACTCTGAGGGTCATGTCACCTGCCTTCAAAACCCTATGGTTTCTCAACGCCTGCAAAGAATTACAGATATGAGATCCTGATCCGGTATCCAATACCCAGGAAGTAGAGTTTATTGAAAGACAGTTTTCAATAACATACACACCTGAAGCTGAAGCTGCAACCTGCTTCAATTCCTGTGTTCTGGCCTTCCAGGCCCTGCAATCATTCTTCCAGTGTCCTTTCTTATGACAATAGAAGCATTCTTCCTTATCCACAAGCTTCCCCGCTATCTTTGTTGCATTACCTTTTCCCTTCGTATCCACCTTACTAACACCGCCCCTTGGTTTGGCGGGGGCCTTCTTCTTCTTTCCCTTGGCTTTCGCCTTGGACCTAGAAGAAGATGATCCTCCTACAAACAAAGTGGATGTATCCCTACCTTTCTGTAGGGTGCCCTCTGCGCTCCTCAGCATGTTGAGGAGCTCTGAAAGTTCAACCTCTTTTTCTTGTAAGTTGAAGTTCAGTATGAACTGGGCGTAAGTGGAAGGAAGGGACTGGAGAACTATATCCGTATAGAGTTCAGCCTCCAATGTGGTCCCTAGGTCCGCGAGCTCCTCAATGTAGCCGATCATCTTTAGCACGTGCTCGGCTACCGATGATCCGACGGCCATCTTTGCCGAAAACAACTTTTTCGACGCTTCGTATCTTGCGATACGAGATTGCTCTCCATACAGTTCTTTTGTATGGAGAAATATGGATTCAAGGTCCATATTCTCGTGCCTCCTCTGATGTTCGTTGTCCATCGAGGCAAGTACGAGGCACTTGGCCTTCGCGCTATCAATCTCCCAAGTCTTGCGGATTTCCTTATCCGCGACGCTGGAAGTGGGACCAGGGACAGGGGGAGCTTTGCTGGTAAGAAGATACCCCAGCTTGTCGTAAGTGATTGCTATCTTGACATTCCTGAGCCAATCTTTGTAGTTTGGCCCTGTCAGTTTGTTTTTTTCTAGGACTAACTTAAGTCCAGTCATGTTGATTGGTCGCTGCAATTAGGAGAGAGAAGAAGAAACACTCAGCATGATGCTCTTGCAAGTTTAGAGTGGTTTTTAGTTTGTCTAAACAGGATGGCTCCCACTGTTTCTCGAATCCCTCCTCAAACCATAAAGGAAGAATTAGTCAGGATCAATCCCACCGTACAATACTTGCTTAACCGTTCAGCCAGGCAGGTGTCGGTACTTCGAGGGAGGTTTTCCAACGCTTTCGCGAAGTTCCTTAATTAAAGAACCCCGTTTCCCTGGGGGCGTAGCCCCGCTAACACCTTTCTAGGCATCTACTAGGTTTATAGCATTGATCGTTAAGTGAGAAATTTTCCGAGGAGTAGCATATACTCACAGTAGGATCGGGATCCAAATATCATCGCGTGAAGAAACTGAAGGAATCCTACCAGAATCATCACACTCCAAATGGTATGCAAATCTAGCAAGTTTCAGTACTTATGAAACTCCCGATGTGGATTTTTGCCCCATGCTCTTATGACCTTGGCGTGAGGTCAAAATGTCATAAGTCACATGTCAAGTTCGTCCCATCATTATCCAGGTTAATTTGAACCCACCCGTACATACCCTTGACGTAGGCCAAAATGGCAGTACGACTGTCTCAAACCAACGCATTCTATCTATGCAACAGATAAATATCCGGCAGCTACCAATCACTATGCCTTGGCGTGAGGTCAAAATACATAGCTTGAATACTACCGAATATTTAACTGAAATGATGGAGGGCTACGGATGGTTTTGGCAAAACCGTGAACGTAGTGAACTTGATTTGGTCGATGGAACGAGATAGCTTTTAAAATGAGTGGCTCACGCTCTGCATTTAAAAGTTGGTTTTGAAAAGAACCGAGTGGTTTTTCGAAAGTGTTCCAACGACTTTAACTTGGTTTATTATCTTGCATTAGTTCTTTTAATGCGTGATATTCTTGCATTAGTTCTTTTAATGCGTTCCATCATTTAATCCTACCATTGCAGAAAACAACCAAAATATGACGTACGCTTATGCCATTCGCATTCGCCACTGGGCCCCGTCATTACCCGTTAGGTTACTTAACTAACGACAGAGCGGGGGCTGGGCTAGCGCGTCTGTAAAACATAAGCAACGCCTAAATAATATCAAATATAGATATACTGCAATGATAAACATTTCAGATCACAGATGAATACATTGGATATACTAGGAATCTGTAATTCGTACGAGCCTGTAACGAAAGACAGATTACACGGTCGCGGTGAATAGCTAAAACCCCACCCAAGACCCCTACGGGTGCGGCAAACTACCCGCCAAGTACCCGAAGCGTAGCAACCTCCCTCATCTCCATGAGTAGGCCACTCGACACTTCGGCATACCCGGTAGTTTGTGCACCCCCTCCATGGGTCTATCCTAGGAGCAAAAACAGTAAAAAGAAATTATACAATGACGGATACAACCCTGACCCGGTTGTGCGGCCATACAAATAATTATTACATCAATTTACAAATTTACATGAATTGAAAGAAAAGAAAACTCTCGTCTCACAACCCCCAGCTATTCACCCGCGACAATCCAACATATTCATATATACATTCCAACACATTACAGATCACAGAATTGTATAACCCCCACTAATCGACATATAGCGATTAGTAGACGTTCAATACAAATATCACATTACAGAAAAAACCCGTTAGCTTAAGTCTTTTAGAAGTTCGATCAAAAATACGGATTTTCGGAACCCCAAAATAAAATTTTCGTTCTGGAAAATCTGGGTTGAAAATATATATTCCAAAAATCCCAAAATACCCCCAGAATAACACTGCACCAAAGATTGACCTCGGCCGAGTCAACTCGGCCGCGGATCCGCGGCGGGAGCATGCTCCCGCCGCGCTTCCGCGGCGCTTTGACTCGATCGTGGGTCCATCTTTGGTGGTTATTCACAAAAAATACTGAGCCGATTTTAGGTGTTAAAATAATCAACTTTTGAACAGTAAAAAAATCGACAGAAACTTGAAATTCTTGGGGTTCGTTTTCGGGACTTTTCTTTGATCGATCTTCTAGTTACTTGCTAACATGTTAGATAGAGTTTAACTAGGCTCTGATACCACTGTAAGTCCATGCTACCTCTCCCGGTACTTTCGGGAATGCGGAATTTGGTAAAAAACGATTTTTACGGAGGTGGTAACATGGACCTATAGCCCGGATCTTGGTTAAACATCTATCTAACATCCTAACTACGAGTTTCTAGCTACTCGGTTAGGGGGTTATACCTTGCTTGTCTTGAACTCCTTCGTCTTCAAGCTCCGATGGTGGTCCGATTGGCTTCTTCTCATCGTCTCCGTACGCCGAAGATAGATCCACCTGAAAGCTCCAACCTTTAGCTCCTTCTTCGTTCTTTGAAGAAACTAGTTCACTTGGTTTGCTAAACCTAGTGAACTAGAATGAGTAGAGAAGAATTAGAATGGGATTTTATCTATGGTTCTTGATTCTCAACTCATGAGAGATATGAACCATAGAGTCAAGAGAGGGAGCAAGAGGATGAGGGTGAGAGCAAAGCAAGAGAGCTCAAGAACAAGAGAGAGAATGAGCAAGAAAGAATGAGGCTCTCTTTTGTCTTTCACCCTCTCATAATCCAAAGTCATGATAACTCATCATATCAAAAAAAGTCTTATGTGATGGTTGAAGCAACCATAACCATATCATATCATGCACTCATTTTACACAAATGAGCAAGCAAGTAAAAGTCTTTGGCATGAAATGATAGCTATGGTTATCATGATGGTCAACTAGTCAAGCCTAGTCAACCGGTCAACAAAGTCAACAAGTCAACAAAAGTCAACAAGTCAACAAAGTCAACAAAAGTCAACAACCATGTCACCATAATACTTAATCAATATAATAGTTAATCACATATCATATTCTCATTAGGGTTGAGCAAAAAGTCAAATAGTCAACGGTCAACTGTCAACAACCCTAATGAGAATCCACTGCCTCTGTCTCCCTGTCAACTGTGCATACACACCCGGATCCGCGTTCCGAGGAACACGAATGCAAACTGGATAAATCCAATCCCATAAAGTACACTAGGATCTGGCTTAAACCAAAGCCCGCTAGTGTAAACTGTCCGGACACTGTACGTGCACAAGTGCACGGATGTGACCGAACCCTGTCGCAAAACCATGCGACCTGTCGCAATACCATGCGACCTCTACTCTTTTGCCTAAAGGCGAAAAGCTTTCTGTGTAGGACTCTAAAGACTCGACACTACGCTGGCAGTGGGTTTAACCACAGACCGCAAGCGGCACTAGCTGTGCGTAACGGTCCCCAGGTAATGCCGACAAGAAGACCGACGAGGCGAAACCCATCTGAACTCCTATTGAGCCTGAGTGTGACATTCTTCGTACAGTCCGGTCTGTTCGTCTGATACATCGCATGGCGGGCCTAGGGGGCGGTAAACGTCAGTCCCCCAATAGCGGTACAAGTCGTGCCGGAGCGAAGCCCAAAACACCCTAAGATAACACTGGAAACCTACCAGTATATCTCGTTTGCCCTGGCCAGGGACTACTCGTGTAATGGCTCTCCTAGACACAGCGCGATGTCAACCCCCAATACCGGGAGAGATGAATCCTGTCTAACCGTCACTGCCTCCAAGTGCTTCGGGACTGCACCCAACCACTACCTGTTTGCACGACTCCTTTGAGCCGTGGTAGGGTAGTGATCAAAGTACAGTAGGAACACACTCGAGGCGAAGTGACAGTGTCAAGTCAGCGGACTAAGCTGTACTCATGTCACCTGGGAACTGATAACTGACGATAGGCATAATACCAACTAGTCAGTTCCCGACGAGTCCTGTCCAGTGTACCCGTAACCTAACGAGCACCCGCATACTATCTCAAGTACGACGTACTGACGGCTGTGGGACAGACCGTCTCCAACACTGGGATGAGAAGCGCATGCGCTGGTCTACTCCGGAGTATCGATGCCCTGTCTCGATAGTCCTGCGACCAGGGACCTGCATAAGGATGTGCTTATAGATTACCCAGCCCCACTAGTGTGACGGCCATCACATCGCTGGTAATCAAGCAAAGATCCTAAGGGCTCTACTAATGTGTATAGGCGATATACAAAAATAAACACATGTACACATTGAAGTAGAAACAAACCAAGCAGCATACTACTATATTGAGCAAGATTGTATATACAAGGTGAATATCCCAAGCTTCCATTAAGTAATATACAAACTAGTATGATACAGTAATGGCCTCTAGGTCATATAAACTAACAAAAACAACATCTGGTGTAGTACTTGACATCTCATGATTGACTTAATTTCCTAAGCAAGTGATCTGCCAATCATGCACATCCCTCTCCTCTTTAGTCTGTAAGACACCTTTAGAGAGGGCGACTCCATCACCTGCAGGTACACCACCATGCTAGGAGTCATCTATTCTAAAAACCATTAGAATACTGTCAAAGTACCCACATTGGGAAACTACCCAATTCCAGATCTAAAACCATAAATCCAGAAACCAGAATGTCAAATATTATATCCATATCCTGTCTGGAGAAACAACTGTGTGACGACCACAGTACAACCAATCGTAGTATAGGAATTTTACTTCCTACTCTGTGTATGTCATCCAAATACTATGACATCACACCCTACTACCTTCTTAACAGATCCATCCCCTATTCTGATGAAGTCAAACCCATGACTGTCACATCAAAATTAGATGATCTATCTCCGCTATAACTGCTTAGGTCTATAAATAGACATAAGCTACTTGCCCACTAAACTTCCGCTGCTCCCACTGACTACGACAACCCTCCTATCGGGTCTCATATGCTGGAACAACAGTAGTGTCAAGTCTGGGTAAACAAGATCCTCCCTGTCACCGTCTTTGAGGCTACCGGAGTACCTCTCGGGTGTCTGAGGTTAACCACCATATCTGCGGAGTGGCTAATGGAATGTCAAACCTGATTGAATATATAGGTCCTATTAAATTTTCCGTAATCGTTCGCGGTTCTGGAATCACTTCCAGTTCTACCATACTCCTACTACTGTTTTCTGAAAAAGATCCATTTTACTAAAACTGTGGCGTGTCAAGAACAATATCACTATTGATCTTCCATATGGTAGAATATCAACCCTCGTCATAGCCAGGGTCAACCCACAAACAGCCATTACAGAAACGTGCCCTGAGTTATCCAGAGTCTGGTTTTAAGCATAAGCTGGACAGCTCCCCGTACCTTAACATCTTTAAGGTACGAACTATTCTATATCCAATATAGAAACTTTGGCACTTATTTAATTGGAACCATATTCAAACCATGCAGCTGTCTCCAGTGCATATCAACTTAATGGAAAGAGGCTAATCAGTATTACTCAACTTAGGAATCCATCCAATTATGAGTAACCTGAAAGAGAAACACGTTTCTCAAAACCATCACTATCATCTGAATACCAATCACAAGAATCTCCATCTTCGATCTCTTTGAAGAATGCCGATACTTGCGATACCTGGTTCTTTACTTTATTCTTATACCCACAACTTCTCAAAACTTAGACATCGTATTTCTACGAAACACTTGTCTAAATACTAGAGAAGTCATAAGTAAACAGAACATAGTACGAGGACCTACCCCTTTGTCCTGATGGACACTGGACAACATACAATACTCTGTATAAGTCCGCTGAGTTTAAGCAACTCAAAACCTGTGCGTCGTAGGTTAAAAACTGTACCCTGGCGATTTTCTCAAATATCACCAATTTCAACGAATTCCGATATAATGAGGATAATCACCTATTTCCCAATAACTTACTCCCACTCATCATCTGTAAAACCATATGGATATGAGAATGAAACCTGGTAAATACATACCCTTAGAGTAAGTATCTAATTGGGAAAACAGTTTTCTTTTAACAATGCACTGAAACATGAAAATGTTTCGTAGGGGTACCCTGGTATTCATAGCAATGCCTCTTCCATAATCCAATTCATGACTTTAACCGTATATTTCACTGCCATCTCTCCAAGTCCCTTTATTTGTCTTTAGTCGTTACCTCCTGTACACCATCGTTAGGCTAAATGGTTTTCTTCCTTCCCTACCGTTCGGCACCAGCCTATGGTTTGGAAGAAGAAAATCCAGTAAGCATAATAGGTGTACCCTCCTAAACCATGGAGTACTCGCATCTTGAGAGAAGGTGATGATAAAAGACAACTGAATAATACCTTATTCCTTTAAAGGTGAAATAGGAGTGGCGATGAAGTACGCGGTTTGGTCGTGAATGATAACAGTCGCAATTTACTTTGCCCTCTTTCTAATCCCTTTATTTTGTCTTTATATATTACCTTCTGCACACCCTACTTAGGCTAATTGGTTTTCTTCATTCCCTACCTTTCGGCACCTGCCTATGGTTTGGAATAAGACTATCCAATAAGCGTAATAGGTGTACTCTCCTAAACCAAGGAGCTCTCGCAACCTGAGAGAAGGCGATAATAAAAGACAACTGAATAAACCAATTCTATTTCTCCTGAACCTGGATCCATCCTCGAAGAAGTCCCTTCGAGTTCGTATATAACCATACGATGGATCTATCTAATGGAAGTGGATATCCGTAGTAAAACGGGTGTTCTGAGAAATGCAAAGGGTAAAAGAAGGAGTGGCAATGACTTATGCAACATAGACAATCCAAAAGCCAGTATTTTAAGAAGGTTCGGTCAACTTGGTCACTGAGTCAAAGTCTAGGGTCGGTCAAAGGTCGCTGCCAAAGAGAGAGAGAAATGAAACACTCTGCGTGCACTCTAACCTAGATCAGAATGGTTATCACTTTATCTAGTCCGGAAACCTCCCACTGTCCTGTCAAATTCTCCTCCAAACCAGAAAGAAGAATCAATCGGGATCACCCGAAGAGTAAACCAACTCATCAGTAGGAATCGGGATCCAACTCTCATCGCATGATAACGTGATGGAATGCATCCACGTTACTCATACTCCAGAAGGTATGCGCATACTTGGCAAGTTTCAGTTTCTTTAGAAACTCCCGATATGATTTTTGCCCCATGCTCTTATAACCTTGGCTTTGGTCAAAATGTCATAAGTCACTTGCCAAGTTCTACCCGTCACTATCTTGTCAATTTGAACCCACCCGCACATGCCCCTGGCTTTGGCCAAATGGCAGAACGACTGTCCCAAACTAACTCATCTATCTATGCAACAAATGAATACCCAGCAGCTACCAAACACTATGCCTTAACTTTGGCAAAAATGCATAACTTGAATACTACTAAATACCCAAAAGAAGTGACCGAGGGCTACGGCTGGTTTTTGGCGAAAAACCTTTAACGTAGTGAACTTGATATCGCTGAAGGAACCTGATAGCTTTTTAAAATATAGTGGCGAAAACCTTTTGCTAAAGAGGTCACTCCCGATGAAGGGATCTCGGCTCTTTCCTCGTGGAATGAGGTGCAAGATATTCCACTGAATACCGCTATGCAAAGCAACTTGTAATCGACTATAGTGAAGTTATTACCCTGACGCAAACTTCTGCCCAAGGGGTCAGTCCCGGTGAAGGGATATCGGCCCTTGCCCCGTCGAATGAGGTGCAGGATATTCCACTGAATACCGCTATGCATAACAAAAGGAAACGTCTTTGCAATAACACATTTTAAATTTGTTCCAACAACTGTAAACAGGTTTGCTTTACTTTGCATTGATCAGAATCAACGCAGTCCCATCAATCGATCACACCAGAAAAGAACGAAAATAAAATGTACGTATATGCCATCCGCATTCGTCACTGGGTCCCGTCATCACCCGTTAGGTTACTTAACTAACGACAGAGCGGGGACTGGACTAGCGCGGGTGTAAAACATATACAACATCTAATAGTATATAAACCAATATACAATAATCGCTCCAGGCATGATAATATGCAACATTACAGAAAAGTAATAAACATCACAGAACAATACAGATAATCTGGGATCCCCGAGTTTCACAGAGCCGCTGCTGAAACTCGACGTTCCCCTGTCGTGTGGATAGCCTGTGCAATGAAACCTAGACCCCTACGGGTGTGGCCAGTTACCCGCCAAAACCTCAAGCGAGGCAGCCCCCTACAGCATAGTGAATGGACCATCCAGCACTTCACGGAATCCGGTAATCTTGGGCACCCCTCCTTGGGTCAACCAGTACCCCCTACGAGTGCGGCAAATAGTCTGCCAATTCTAGAGTGGGGCCCCTCTGCCTCTCAAAGCCATGAGATGCGGACCCGTTGCCCCCCAGAACCCGGCTATCCGTGCACTCCGTCGCGGGGCAAAACCTAGTACAGTATTGAAAAATAGTACAACAGGTACATCGACCGCAACCTGGTCGTGCCCCAAAAGAATATTATACAACAGGCAGTGACGGCAGTCCACAAGTTGGACGCTCGCCCCGCAATATCAAATGTACAGATAACTCAAACTGTACTACCATTGCACACTGCTATCCACCACGACAAATCCGCAACATTACAGCACAACACAGAACATCAACGCGAATGTCACGTTCGCAAACCCGTCTAAGAGAACTATAGCAATCAGACGCGGTTTACCGATCAAATGACATTCCCGGTCGGAGATATAATGTAAGCACTGTAAACTAACATGTTTAAATTTCGATCGACAAAATATCATGAAGTGGGCCCCACGAACATCTGTTGAACAGTAACAAAATCTGGGCCCAAAAGATATATACCAAAAACCACAAATTCCAGAGAAGAACCCACTGAGCAAATTTGGGGGCATGATAACACAGAATGGCCGCGGATCCGCGGCCAAACCATGGGTTTGGCCGCGTTTCTTCGGCAGTCTTGTCGAATCATAATCCCAAATTTGTACGGTGTTCTAATAAAACCCAGCACAGATTTCTGAGATATGTAGAAAAATTTTAGGACTTCATTTAAAATCAACAGAAACTGTGAAGCTAGAATTTTGCAGTTTTTGATTTCCGGTACGATCGATATTTTAAACGCGTTAGCACAAGTTAGTATAGCAAAATGGTGAGGCTATGATACCACTGTAAGTCTACGGTAGCGCCCCGGCCGTCTACAGACGCCAAATGCGGAACAAAAACTTTTTTTACTGGCGCTATCGTATACTTTAACCCGGATCTTCCATTATTGCTAAACTAACAAACTGTAAAGAGTGTAGAAAGGTTATACCGAACGATCCGAGTCCTTCGTTCTTTAACCATCATCCCACGCTCCGTTGCGGCTGCTTTGATCTCGTCGATCTCCGATCTGCTTGTCCAGGTGACACCACGTCACTGATTCTTTAAACGGGCTCCCGCCTCTGACTCGAGGCAACTCGGTCGTCAAGTTTGCTAAAAGAGATGACCAAGATTGATGTAGAGAATGAGTAGATGACTTTGTCTCACTTCGTCCAAAACCGTGGACGATCGGTTAATGAAGTTGCCGATGGAAATGAAATGGAACGAGATATGAACTATGAAATTTCCATGCATCCAAAACTTTAGTCTTTTCTTTTTAACAACCATAATCTTTTTCAAGTCAAGAAAAAGAGGAGGAGATGGGGGCCGGCCACTTAAAGGAGGGGGGGTGAGTGTAGGAACCAAGTGGTGACCATAACATAAAGCTTATCATGAAGAAAAAATCTTAACAAGAACACAATGCATTAATATAAACCATGACTCACTTAAACCTAGTCATCACATAATAAATGCAATCAAAGGTTCATGAACCTAGTCACCATCCTTGTCATCATTTCTAGAAACTTCTAGAACACTGACTCACCTCATCTCAAGAAAAGATAAATCCGCCTTTAACCGAATGTTAAAAGACGACTGAAAGAAAACTGGAAACTGGCAACTTCCAAAAGTGATCCTGAAACGACTTTCAGGATAACCCCGTAACTGTATAAATATACCCGCATTTGTATTACGACCGAATACAAATGCAACTGAGACAAAGATATTATACCTACTCAATATAATACTCGGATCCGGCTTAAACCAAAGCCGACCAGTATCATCTGCCCGAAAAATAACACGTGCGTAAACGCACGTGTATTTTCCGAACCCTGCCATAAAACCATACGGCCTCTACAACGTTTCGCCCGAACTTGGGAAACTGTCTGTGGGGAACTCTAATGACTCGTCAGTACCCTGGCAGTGGGTTTAACCACAAACCGTCAGCGGCACTAGCAATGCGTAACGGCTGCCCATGGACTGACCTCAAGGGAGGACGATGAGCGAACTCATCCGGAAACCCTACTGAGCCTAACAGTGACAATGTATATACAGTCTGGTCCGTTCGTCTATGAGTATCGCATATCTGCCAAGGAGGCTAGTAACGTCAGACCCCCAATAGCAGTATAAGTCGTGTCGGAGTGTAGCCCAATAACACCCTGAGATACTACTGGAGTACCTACCAGTAAATATCCTGCCATGGCCATGGACTTTGTGTAAAGGCTCTCCTAGACACAGCATGACCTCGCCCCCAATACCGGGAGAGACGAATCCCCTGCCGATCCGCTCACGTGCCTCCATATGGCTCGGGACTGTACCCAAAAACTACCTGTTTGCACGACTCCTTTGAGCCGTGGTAGGGTAGAAATCAAAGCACAGTAGGAACTCACACGAGACAAATGACGACCTCAGGTCGATGAACCAACCTATACACATGTCACCAGGGAACTGCTATCTGACGATATGTATAATACCAACTAGCAGATTCCCGGCGAGTCCTGTCCGGTGTACTCATAACCCAATGAGCACCTGTATACATCTTAGGTGATCCAACTGACACCAGTGGCTTGTGAGACCGGCCACCGCCCCTCGTCGGGGTCTCGACTGTACACGCTAGTCTACTCCGGAGTATCGATGCCCTGTCTCGAAACTCCCACGACTAGGGACCACAATTAAGGATATGCATATAAACCACCGAACTCTCACGTATATGATCGCCATCATACTGTTGGTAGTAAAGCAAGATCCTAAGGGCTCTATCAATATGTAACATGTAATCAGTCACCTGAACATGTACACGACTGATAAAGGCAAACCAGATAGCATACTATCATCTTGAGTAAGACTGTCCTACCGGTATAGGTCCTCCGCAATCATTGCAATCACGTACCTGCGATCCAATAATTGACTCTGAGGGCACTATCTCCAACACTTAGGATCTTGCTTGACTACCAACAGTATGAGAGCGATCATATACGTGAGAGTTGGGTAGTCCATAAGCACATCCTTAATAGTGGTCCCTAGTCGTGGGAGTTTCGAGACAGGGCATCGATACTCCGGAGTAGACTAGTGTATATAGTCGAGACCCCGACGAGGGGTAGTAGCCGGTCTCACAAGCCACTGGTGTCAGTTGGATCACCTAAGATGTATACAGGTGTTCATTGGGTTATGAGTACACCGGACAAGACTCGCCGGGAATCTGCTAGTTGGTATTATACCTATCGTCAGATAGCAGTTCCCTGGTGACATGTGTACAGGTTAGTTCATCGACCTGAGGTCGTCATTTGTCTCGTGTGAGTTCCCACTGTGCTTTGATTTCTACCCTACCACGGCTCAAAGGAGTCGTGCAAACAGGTATTTTTTGGGTACAGTCCCGAGCCACATGGAGGCAAGTGAGCGGATCGACAGGGGATTCGTCTCTCCCGGTATTGGGGGTGGAGATCGCGCTGTGTCTAGGAAAGCCATTACACCAAGTCCTTGGCCAAGGCAGGTGAGAATTACTGGTAGGTACTCCGTTAGTTTCTTAGGGTGTTCAGGGCTTGTCTCCGACACGACTTATACCGCTATTCGGGGTCTGACGTTACCAGACCCCTAGGCCCGATATGCGATACTCATAGACGAACGTACCGGACTGTATATACATTATCACTGTTAGGCTCAGTAGGGTTTCCAAATGAGTTCGCTCATCGGCCTCCCTTGAGGTCAGTACATGGGCAGCCGTTACGCACAGCTAGCGCTGCTGACGGCTTGTGGTTAAACCCACTGCCATGGTACTGACGAGTCATTAGAGTCCCCCACCGATAGTTTACCAAGTTCGGGCGAAACGTTGTAGAGGCCGTATGGTTTTATGGCAGGGTTCGGAAAACGCACGTGGGTTTACGCACGTGTCATATTTCGGGCAGATAATACTGGTGGGCTTTGGTTTAAGCCGGATCAGAGTATTATACTGTGTAGATATAATATCTTTGTCTCAGTTGCATTTGTATTCGGTCGTAATTCAAATGCGGGTATGTTTATACTGTTACGGGGTTATCCTGAAATTCGTTTCGGGATCGCTTTTGGAAGTTGCCAGTTTCCAGTTTTCTATCACCCGTATTAAACATTCGGTTTAATACGGTTTTATCTTTCCTTCATTGGGTGAGTCATGAGGTGAGTCGTGATTCTAGAAGGTTCTAGAAGGTGACTAGGATTAGTGACTCATGGTTTCATTAAATGTTCATTTAATGTTTTGATGACTAGGGTTTTTTGATTCGATGTATGCATTAATGATAAATGCAAGGTGTAAGATGAATCATTCTCTTCATTAATTGTTATGGTCACTCTCCCCTCTCCTACACTCACCCCCCCTCTTGATAATGGTCGGCCACTTCATTTGGAGGCTAAGGAATTTTTGGAAAAAAGATTATGATAGTTTTGCTTCATGTAATTTCATATAGCTCATTTTTCCATCATCCGTTTCAAGAGGCAACTTCATTAACCGTTCGTCCGTGGCTTTGGACGAAGTGAGACAAAGTGTTCTACTCATTGTCTACATCAATCTTGGTCATCTCTTTTAGAAAACATGATGACCGAGTTGCCTCGGGTCAGAGGCGGGAGCCCGTTTAAAGATCCGTAGATGTGGTGCCACCTCGACGAGGAGCCAGGAGATCGGAGCAGCCGCAACGGAGCATGGGATGATGGTTAAAGAACGAAGGACTCGGATCGTTCAGTATAACCTTTCTACCCTCTTTGTAGTTTGTTAGTTTAGCGTTAACGGCAGATCCGGGTTATATTATGCGATAGCGCCAGTTATAAAAGTTTTTGTTCCGCATTTGGCGTCAGTTTGACGGCCGGGGCGCTAGTGTAGACTTACATGGTATCAGAGCCATGCCATTACTATTTACTAACTTGTTCTAACGCGTTTAAAACAACGATCGAATGGAATTTCCGAAACCGCAATTCTAGTGTTAAAGTTTCTGTCGAATTTTAAAACAGGTCTAAAAATTATTTTGAGCATCTCAGAAAATCGTGCAGGCTTTTCTAAGAAAACGGGTGAAATTTGGTCACGTGATCTTCCTGTACCGCCGCGGATCCGCGGCCCAAACCAGGGTTTGGCCGCGGATCCGCCGCCATATTGTGAGATCAATACACCAAATTTCTACAGTGTGTTCTTCATGGTAAATTGTGGTTTGTGGAATATTTCTTTTGTGCCCAGATTTTGTTACTGTACAGCAGATGTACGTGGGGCCCACTTCGGGAAGTTTTGTCGATCGAAATTTAAACGTGTTAGTTTGCAGTACTTACATTATATCTCCGACCGTGAATGTCATTCGAGCGGTAAATTGCGGCTAATTGCTATAGTCCTTTTAGACGGATTTGCGAACGTGACATTCGCATTGATGTTCTGTGTTGTGCTGTGATGTTGCGGATTTGTCGTGGTGGATAGCGGTGTGCAATGGTCGTGCAGTTTGGATTTATTTGTACATTTGATATTGCGGGGCGAGCATCCAACATGTGGACTGCCGTCACTTCCTGTTTGTATAATATTCTTTTGGGGCACGACCGGGCTGAGGTCGATGTACCCGTTGTACATATTTTTCATTTCTGTACTAGGTTTTACCCTCCGACGGAGTGCACGGATAGCCGGGTTCTGGAGGGCAACGGGTCCGCATCTCTTGGCTTTGAGAGGCAGAGGGGCCTCGCTCTAGAATTGGCAGACTATTCGCTGCACTTGTAGGGGGTACAGGTTGACCCAAAGAGGGGTGCTCAAGTTACCGGATTCCATGAAGTGCAGGGTGGTCCATTCACTATGCTGTATGGGGCTGCCTCGCTTCAGGTTTTGGCGGGTAACTTGCCGCACCCGTAGGGGTCTAGGTTTCATTGCACAGGCTATCCATACGACCAGGGGAACGTCGGGTTTCAGCAGCGTCTCTGTGAAACCCGGAGATCCCAGATTATCTGTATTGTTCTGTGATACTTATTACTTTTCTGTATTGTTGCATATTATCACGCCTGGAGCGATTATTGTATATTGGTATATAGACTAGTAGATGTTGTATATGTTTTGCACCCACGCTAGTTCAGTCCCCGCTCTGTCGTTAGTTAAGTAACCTAACGGGTGGTGACGGGACCCAGTGGCGAATGCGGATGGATGGCATATACGAACATTTTATTTTCGTTCTTTTCTGGTGTGATTAATTGATGGGATTGCGTTGATTCTGATCAATGCAAAGGAAAACAAACCTGTTTGGATGTTGTTGGAACAGTTTTAAAAAGTGTTATTACAAAGACGTTTACTTTTGTTTTGCATAGTGGTATTCAGTTGGAATATCCTGCAACTCATTCGACGAGGCAAGGGCCGAGATCCCTTCACCGGGAATGACCCCTTGGGCAGAAGTTTACATCAGGGTAATAACTTCACTATAATCGATTACAAGTTGCTCTGCATCGCGGTATTCAGTTGGAATATCCTGCACCTCATTCCACGAGGAAAGAGCTGAGATCCCTTCACCGGAAGTGACCTCTTTAGCAAGGGTTTTCGCTACTATATTTTTATAAAAAGCTATCAGGTTCCTTCAACGAGATCAAGTTCATTACGTTAAAGGTTTTTTCGCCAAAAACCAACCGTAGCCCTCCGTCATTTCTTATGGATGGTAAGTAGTATTCAAGCTATGTTTGTTGGCCTTCGTCAAGGCATAGTGTTTGGTAGCTGCTGGGGTATTCATTTGTTGCATAGATAGATGGGTTGGTTTGGGACAGTCGTATTACCTTGTTCTCCTTCGTCAAGGGTATGTACGGGTGGGTTCGAATTGACAAGATAATGACGGGCAGAACTTGACATGTGACTTATGATTTGTTGGCCTTCGTCAAGGTCATAAGAACATGGGGTAAAAATCTTATCGGGAGTTTCTAAAGAAACTGAAACTTGCCAGGCATGCGCATACCTTCTGGAGTGTGATAACGTGAGTGGATTCCGTCACGTTATCATGCGATGAGAGTTGGATCCCGATTCCCACTGATAAGTTGGTTTACTCTTCGGGTGATCCCGATTGATTCTTCCTTCAGGTTTGGAGGAGAATTTGACAGTACAGTGGGAGGTTCTCCGGATTAGATAAAGTGATAACCATTCTGATCTAGGTTAGAGTGCACGCAGAGTGTTTCTTTTCTCTCTCTCTTTGGCAGCGACCTTAGACCGACCCTAGACTATGACTCAGTGACCAAGTTGACCGAACCTTCTTAAAACATTGTCCTTTGGATTGTTTATGTTGCATAAGTCATTGTCACTCCTTCTTTTACCCTTTACATTTCACAGAACACCCCGTATTACTACGGACATCCACTTCCATTGGATAGATCCATCGTATGGTTATATACGAACTCGAAGGGACTTCTTCGAGAATTGATCCAGGTTCAGGAGAAATAGAATTAGTTTATTCAGCTGCCTTTTATTATCACCTTCTCTCAGGTTGCGAGGGCTCTTTGGTTTAGGAGAGTACACCTATTACGCTTATTGGATAGTCTTCTTCCAAACCATAGGCTGGTGCCGAAAGGTAGGGAATGAAGAAAACCAAATAGCATAAGTAGGGTGTAAAGAAGGTAATATGTAAAGACAAAATAAAGGGATTAGAAAGAGGGCAAAGTAAATTGCGACTGCTATCATTCACGACCAAACCGCGTACTTCATCGCCACTCCTATTTCACCTTTGCTTTTTTTCCCAGTTCGGGAGAAATAGAATAAGGTATTATTCAGTTGTCTTTTATCATCATCTTCTTTCAAGTTGCGAGTACTCCTTGGTTTAGGAGGGTACACCTATTATGCTTACTAGATAGTCTTCTTCCAAACCATAGGCTGGTGCCGAATGGTAGGGAAGGAAGAAAACCATTTAGCCTAACGATGGTGTACAGAAGGTAACGACTAAAGACAAATAAAAGGATTTGGAGAGATGACAAAGAATTATACGGTTATAGTCATGAATTGGATTATGGAAGAGGCATTACTAGGAATACCAGGATACCCCTACAAAACATTTTCTTGTTTCAGTTTCACTGTGCGTTGTTAAAGAAAAACTGATTTCCCGATTAGATACTTACTCCAGGTTATGCATTTACCAGGTATAATTCTCACATCTGTATGGTTTTACAGATGATGAGTGGGAGGAAATTATTGGGAATTAGGTGATCATCCTCATTATATCGGAATTTGTTATAATTGGTGATATTTGAGGAAGTCGCCAGGGTTTTTGCCGGACGGCATGTATTTTGGTTTTAAGTATCCGTTGTTGTGCACCAATTTCAAATTGATATATCTGTATGTTTATTTTTATAAAGTGAGATATAACTTTTTGATATTATATCGATGACATTTACCTACATCAGTTGACGATTGGGTAAGGAGTATTGAACAGCGGATGTAAGTCCACGTTGCCCATCCCGGTGCTTGCGGGGAGGCGGAAACGGTATAAAAACGGATTTTTAACGGTCAAGGAAACATGGACTATCAAAAGGAGGATCTTCGCTAAACATAAACTAACTACAAAGCTAAAAGGAGTTTAGCTACTTGGAAAAGAGGTTATACCTAGGGCTTTATGTCCTTCTCTCCTTGCTCCTTGGAGTGAAAGAAAGTGATCTCTTTGTCGCCTTCTCTTGTCGAAGAAGGATCTACCCGAGAGCCTCAACCTTTGGCTTCAACTTCAAACTAGAAGTAACTAAGATGCTTGGAGTGCTAATCCAAGAACCTTAGAAAGAGTAGAGAGTATCTTAGAAGGATTTATCTCAAGCTCAAGGGATTCTCAACTCATGAGAGGGGAGAGCTAGAGAGAGAGGAAGAGGAGGAGAGAGAATCTAAATGATAGAATGAGAAGAAATGAACCATTCTTCTCACATATATGTGAATTATGGAAATTAGATAATTAGCTAAGATAATTGTCATGGTTAATCAAGAATTGATCATTATCATTTCACATTAAATGCCTTTTGCAAGGATCAAAGAGTATCTTTCGTATGGAATGATGATGGTCAACCTAGGTCAACAAGTCAGGTATAGTCAAATGGTCAACAACCCTAACCATGCACAATTATAAATAACTAATATCAATTAATCATAATTCACACATAAGCATTAGGGTTAAGAAAATGACAATGGTCATCAACCTTAATCAAAGTCAACTGTGCATACACACCCGTATCCGTGTTCCGAGGAACACGAATACAATGAGATAAAACCAATCCCAAATCATATACTAGGATCCGGATTAAACCAAAACCCGCTAGTATAAGCTGTCCAGACAGCAAACGTGCACAAGTGCGCGGATGTAAACGAACCCTGTCGCAAAACCATGCGTCCTCTACTCATTTTGCCTAAAGGAGAATAACCCTCTATGTGGGACACTATAGACTCGACACTACGCTAGCAGTGGGTTTAACCACAGACCGCAAGCGGCACTAGCTGTACGTAACGGTCCCCAGGTAGATGCCGATAAGAAGACTGACGAGGTGAACCCATCTGAACTCCTACTGAGCCTGAATGTGACAGTCTCCGTACAGTCCGGTCTGTTCGTCTGATACATCGCATGGCGGGCCTAGGGGGGTGGTAAACGTCAGTCCCCTAGTAGCGGTACATGTCGTGCCAGAGTGTAGCCCAGAACACCCTGAGATAACACTGGAAACTTACCAGTATACCTCGCTTGCCCTGGCTAGGGACTACTTGTGTAATGGCTCTCCTGGACACAGCGCGATGTCAACCCCCAATACCGGGAGAGACGAATTCTGTCTAACCTTCACTGCCTCCAAGTGCTTCGAGACTGCACCCAACTACTACCTGTTTGCATGACTCCTTTGAGCCGTGGTAGGGTAGTAATCAAAGTATAGTGGGAACACACTCGAGGCGAAGTGACAGTGTCAAGTCAGCGGACTAAGCTGTACCCATGTTACCTGGGAACTGATAACTGACGATAGGTATAATACCAACCAACAGTTCCCGACGAGTCATGTCCAGTGTACTCGTAACCTAACGAGCACCCGTATACTATCTCAAGTACGACGTACTGACGGCTGTGGGACAGGCCGTCTCCCGCGCTGGGATGAGAAGCGCATACGCTAGTCTACTCCGGAGTATCGATGCCCTGTCTCGATAATCACACGACCAGGGATGTGTAAATAAAGATGTGCTTGTAGATTACCCAGCCCCCACGAGTGTGACTGCCATCACAACGCTGGTAATCAAGCAAAGATCCTAAGGGCTCCACTAATGCGTATAAGTGATATAATAAAAGAAACACATGTACACATTAAAGCAGAGACAAACCAAGTAGCATACTACCATTTCGAGCAAGATTGTCTATACAACTGTGAATATCCCAAGCTTCCATCAAGTAATATACATACTAGTATAATACAGTAATGGCCTCTAGGCCATAAACACTAACAATCTCCCACTTGCACTAAGGCCATGTACTGGCGTATCGAAGACCTATCATCTCGATCGGCCGCTTTTACTGAGTCTGGGGTAAGGCCTTCGTGAATGGATCTGAAGTGTTATCTTCTTAAGCAACCCTCCGAACCTCGATCTCCTGGCGATCCACGATCTCCTGGCGATCCACGATCTCCTGGCGATCCACGATCTCCCTGATCAGGTGATACCGCCTCAAGATGTGTCTGGATTTCTGATAGAACCTGGGTTCCTTCGCTAAAGCTATAGCCCCGTTGTTGTCGCAATACAGAGGTATTGGATCAACAATGGACGGAACCACCTGAAGTTCTTTCAAGAACTTCCTCATCCAGACGGCTTCTTTTGCGGCATCAGATGCAGCGATATATTCCGCTTCCATAGTCGAGTCAGCAACGGTTTCCTGTTTGGAACTCTTCCAACACACCGCCCCTCCATTGAGGGTAAAGACAAAACCCGACATGGACTTGGAATCATCCTTGTCACTCTGGAAGATGGAGTCAGCAAAGACCTCGATCTGGAGGTCTTTTCCGCCATACATCAAGAACATCTCCTTAGTCCTTCTTAGGTACTTGAGAATGTTCTTTACCGCTATTCAGTGTTTTTCCCCAGGGTTTGACTGATACCGGCTTACCACACTCAGTGCTTAAGCAACATCTGGTCTGGTACACAACATCGCATACATTATAGAGCCTACCGCAGAAGCGTAGGGTATAAAAGACATGCGATCCCTTTCCAAATCAATCTTAGGAGACATCTCTTTGGAGAGGGTGATCCCGTGACAAGCCGGTAGATTACCGCACTTGGAATCTTCCATACTAAATCTTTTCAGTATGGTGTCGATGTACCTGGACTGCGAAAGTCCTAATATCTTCTTGGATCTATCACGATGGATCCGGATTCCCAGAATGTAGGAGGCATCACCCAGGTCTTTCATGGAGAACCTGTGTGACAAGAACCCTTTGACAGATTGTAGCATAGGAATGTCATTTCCTATTAAGATAATGTCATCCACGTATAAAACGAGGAATACGACAGCTCTTGCTACAAATCTACTATGGATGCATGGTTCATCTGGATTTTTGATAAAGCCAAATTCTTTGACCGTCTCATCAAAACAGATGTTCCAACTCCGCGATGCCTGCTTTAGTCCATAAATGGACTTAAGCAACTTGCACACCTTTCCGCTGCTCCCACTCTGAATGAAACCTTCTGGCTGGTCCATATAGACATACTCCTCAAAATTTCCATTTAGAAAAGCGGTCTTTACGTCCATCTGCCAAATCTCATTATCGTGGAAGGCAGCAATGGCAAGAAGGATCCGAATGGATTTCAGCATAGCCACTGGAGAAAAGGTTTCGTCATAGTCCAAACAAGGCCTTTGACGAAAACCCTTTGCAACAAGTCTAGCTTTATAGGTCTCGACCTGTCCATCTACACCAATCTTCCTTTTGAAGATCCACTTGCATCCTACGGGTTTTACCCCATCTGGAGCAAAGTCCAACGTCCATACTTTGTTGGTGTACATGGACTCCATTTCGGTCCGCATTGCATCCAGCCATTTTACCGAGTCAACGCTCTGAATGGCTTGCTAGAAGCTTGTAGGCTCATCACAATCAATGATGCAATCCTCTCTATCCCCGTCTATGAGAAAACCGTAGTATCTCTCGGGCGGATGAGACTGCCTACTACTCCTGCGAAGTGGCGTAGGAATGTCCTGATCTTTCGAACCTTCTGGTTCTACTAAGCTTTTAGTAATAGCTCGTGGTTCTGGAATTTCTTCCAGTTCTATTGCGCTCCCACTAATTTCCTTTTCCAAGAATGGGTGTTCTAGAAAGTGGGCATGACGAGAAACAAAAACCTTTTGTTCCTGTTCGCACTAGAAGAAATATCCCTTGGAGTTCTTTGGATATCCCACAAACTTGCACTGTACTGAGTGTGCCTCGAGCTTGTCCGCATGCTGCTTTTTGACAAAAGCTGGACATCCCCATGTCTTAATGTGATTAAGATAGGGTCTCTTCCCACGCCACATCTGATATGGTGTAGTAGGCACAGTCTTAGTTGGAACTCGGTTCAAAAGGTATGCAGCTGATTCTAGCGCATATCCCTAGAATGATCGCGGTAACTCAGCGTTACTCATCATGGACCGTACCATTTCCAATAGGGTTCGGTTCCGTCTCTCCGATACACCGTTATGTTACGGAGTGTATGGAGGAGTAAGCTGAGAGAGAATTCCATTCTCTTTTAAATAATCCAGGAACTCGGCACTCAAGTATTCACCACCTCGATCAGATCTCAGTGCCTTGATACTTTTGCCTGTTTGTTTTTCTACTTCATTCTTGTATTCCTGGAATTTTTCAAAGGCCTCGGAATTATGTTTCATTAAGAAGACATATCCGTACCATGAAAAGTCATCCGTAAAAGTAATGAAGTATGAATAACCGCTTCGTGGATGCGTAGACATTGGACCGCATACGTTGCTGTGTACGAGTCCCAAGAGCTCGCTCGCTCTTACTCCGTGTCCAGTGAATGGAGTTTTTGTCATCTTCCCTTTGAGACAGGATTGACAAGTTGCATACGATTGATATTCGAACGGATCCAAATATCCTTCTGTATGTAACTTCGTCAACCTTCTCTCATTGATGTGACCGAGTCTACAATGCCATAAGAAAGCCTGATTGATTTCTGGAGACTTTCTTTTGTGTGTATTCTGGACATTGAAAATCTGTGGTTGGTTTAATACGTATATACCATTGTTTAATGTACCTGACCCAATCAAAACTTGATAAGGTGAATGTTCACAACATTACTTACAAATGAAAATTCATAACCTTCTTTAGACAATAAAGATACAGAAATGATATTACAAGTTGCATTTGGTACAAAATAACAACCACGCAAAACCAAAAAGTGTCCATCTGACAATCCCAGGTGATAGTGCCCCACGGCCTCAGCATCCATGCTAGCTCCGTTTGCAACTCTGAGGGTCATATCACCTGCCTTAAAAAACCCTACGCCTTCTTAATGCCTGCAAAGAATTATAGATATGAGATCCTGATCCGGTATCTAATACCTAGGAAGTAGAGTTTACTGATAGACAGTTTTCAATAACATACACACCTGAAGCTGAAGACGCAACTCGCTTCAGATCCTGGGTTCTGGCCTTCCAAGCCTTGCAATCCTGTTTCCAGTGTCCACCCTTGTGACAGTAAAAGCATTCTTCCTTTCCCACAAGCTTTCCCGCTACCTTTGTTGCCTTTCCCTTTCCCTTCGTATCCACTTTACTAACACCGCCTCTTGGTTTGGCGGGGGCTTTCTTCTTCTTTCCCTTGGCTTTCTCCCTGGACCTAGAAGAGGAAGATCCTCCTACAAACAAAGTGGATGTCTCCCTACCTTTCTGTAGAGTGCCCTCAGCACTCCTCAACATGTTCAGAAGTTCGGAAAGTTCAACCTCCTTTCCTTGCATGTTGAAGTTTCGGACAAACTGGGCGTAAGTGGAAGGAATGGACGGGAGAATCAAGTCAGTGTAGAGTTCATTCTCCAACGTGGTCCCAAGGTCCGCGAGCTCCTCTATGTAGCCAATCATCTTAAGCACGTGTTCCGCTACCGATGATCCGACGGCCAATCTTGCCGAAAACAGCTTCTTCGACACTTCGTATCTGGCGATACGAGATTGCTCTCCATACAGATCTTTTGTATGGAGAAATATGGATTCTAGGTCCATATTCTCGTGCCTCCTCTGATGTTCATTGTCCATAGAGGCAAGCACGAGGCATTTGGCCTTCGCGCAATCGATCTCCCATGTCTTACAGATTTCTATATCCGCGACGCTGGAGGTGGGACCTGGGACAAGGGGAGCTTTGGTGGTAAGGAGATACCCCAACTTGTCGTAAGTGATTTCTATCTTGACATTCCTGAGCCAATCTTTGTAGTTTGGCCCTGTCAGTATATTTTTATCTAGTAATAACTTAAGTCCGGTCATCTTGATTGGTCACTGCAATTAGGAGAGAGAAAAGAAAACACTTTAGCATGATGCTCTTACAAGTTTAGAGTGGTTTTTAGTTTGTCTAAACAGGATGGCTCCCACTGTCTCTCGAATCCCTCCTCAAACCATAAAGGAAGAATTAGTCGGGATCAATCTTCCCGTACAAAACTTGCTTAACCGTTCAGCCAGGCCAGTGTCGGTACTTCGAGGGTGGTTTTCCAACGCTTTCGCGAAGTTCCTTAATTAAGTAACCTCTTTTCCTTATGGGCGTAGCCCCGCTAACACCTTTCTAGACACCTACTAGGTTTATAGCATTGATCGTTAAGTGAGAAATTTCCCGAGGAGAGCATATACTCAAAGTAGGATCGGGATCCAAATATCATCGCGTGATAAAACTGAAGGAATCCTACCAGAATCATCACACTCCAAATGGTATGCAGCGCTAGCAAGTTTCAGTTCTTTTGAAACTCCCGATGTGGATTTTTTCCCCATGCTCTTATGACCTTGACTTTGGCTAAAATATCATAAGTCACATGTCAAATTCTACCCGTCATTCTCCAGGTTAATTTAGACCCACCCGTACCTACCCTTGACTTTGGCCAAAATAGCAGTACGACTGTCCCAAACCAACGCATCTATCTATGCTGCACATGAATACCCAATAGCTACCAATCACTATGCCTTGACTTTGGCCAACATACATAGCTTGAATACTGTCACGACCCGAAGTTTGGCCCATGACCGGCACTTAACCACGTAACGTCTACAGGCGTAACGCGACTAAGTGAACCGAAAACCCAGAAATCAAACCAGTGAAAGTATAGAGTGTTATAAGTTTTAAATGAAAGCACTTACTAACATGATAAGAAATCTAAGTAAACAATCACCAAGATAGTAATATACGACGCCGTAGTGAAGATCAAGATCCACAAGTGGGAACATCACAGATAGGATAAACTGCAAGTACAGTCGGCTCACAACGAGCTCGACACCAAAATACAAATATAATACATCATCGTCCTCACACTGTCTCTAAGTCAAATACATACATGGTAGATGGAGAATACTATATACAACAATGTACATACTGAAAGATAAACAGATACCGCATAAAACACACCTATCAGCAAAAGAGCTGGTACACCAACTATGGTGGTATCTGTGTCAAAAGATGCAACCGCAGCCTGCCGCGACTACTCTGAAGGCAACCTGCAAACACTGTGGCACAACGGGGGTGAGTTGCCAACTCGTGAATAGAGATAACATATAAAGGTAATCACGAGCATGCACGTACTGCACTACTCTATCATATGCCAACAGATGATATCAATATGTGATAAGCATTATGTGCAATAATCATGTAAGTACTCTATCAGGTAATGTAACTACAGGATGAGGTACAATAGTAAATGCTGAGCATGGACAATATAATATCTACACGGAATGTCAACGTGGAATACGTAATCGGTGTCCATCAATGCACCCAGGTCCCCCAAATAGCTCAGGCGCCGGCACTCTCATCGGCCCTCAAATCCTGTACATCTCCGAGAATCCCGAGTGCCCAACATCGGCACCCAAATATCATAAATACTCGTGTCCAGCATCGACACGCAAATCCTCATCCATCGGGCCCCGTCAGTCCGGGTCAGCCCACGGGCTCCGTCTGCGGTATCGGCCCTTGGCCCCAGCAGTACGGATCACCCCGCATCCATCTATAGACTCTGATCAGTACCCTTCGGATAACTGTCAGGTCCAACCAATCACCGGTAGGTAGTAGTCCCTCTGTCAGGCTCACCGTCTACTGCACAGCGAAACCGTTCTCGCCCCGGGGTACCATACCGGGTCCACCATGTACCCGTAATCGGTCTCGACCAACTCCTCGATTCGGGTTCACATATATCACTCTAGCACCGAGAAAACACATGGTGGACGCACCGAAATATCATATCAAGGGAAACGGGTTTTTAAATGATTACATATTTGCAATAGCCACGGTTCCCAAATCCAGAAATCACATGTAATCCAAAGCAAAATGCAAGTCAATGATCCGATATGATATGTGCGTCAAATATAAATATCATGTCAAGTCACATATAGATAAGCTACAATATAATGATCCAATGTGATATAGGCATCAAGTATGAATAGCATGTCAAGTCACATATAGATGAGCTATAATATGATGATCCGATGTGATATAGGCATCAAGTATGAATAGCATGTCAAGTCACATATAGATGAGCTACAATATGATGATCCGATGTGATATAGGCATCAAGTATGAATAGCACGTCAAGTCACATATAGATGAGCTACAATATGATGATCCGATGTGATATAGGCATCAAGTATGAATAGCATGTCAAGTCACATATAGATGAGCTACAATATGATGATCCGATGTGATATAGGCATCAAATATGAATAGCATGTCAAGTCACATATAGATGAGCTACAATATGATGATCCGATGTGATATAGGCATCAAGTATGAATAACATGTCAAGTCACATATAGATGAGCTACAATATGATGATCCGATGTGATATACTACAGTGTGAGTGTCATGGCAATTACTAACGGTGTGTGTGTAACATGCAGGATAGTGCTCGTGCAACATGGACAGTTAGTAATGGTGCGGTGTTCTATCAATTCTAGTTTATATCCAAATAGCAGGGAATGCTGCATGCACTAAATAGTAGCCATGAATAGTCAATGTATACAAATGAAACTATAAGGTCCTATCAGCCCTGACGTAGAACGTCATGCGGGCGATGTTAGTTATGTATATGCCCTGGAGGCCATTGTTTTACATATGATGTATATTATAATGGATGCTTGGATATATATATAGAGGACTTTCTTGCTCGTCATGATAGTATGCTATTTGGTCTCACTTTATCTTGACATGTTGACTTGTATTGGTTTACTGTTTTTCTCTCACATGTTGATAAAGCCCTTAGGATCTGTACTCGACTACTGGGACTATGATGAGATCATACTAGTGGGGCCATGTTAGTCGATGAGTACATCCTATAAACTGTTCCTAGTCGAGGGTATATAGAGACAGGGCATCGATACTCCAGAGTAGACTAGCTTATACGCATCTTGACCCATATGATGGGCGATGGATGATCCCATATCCATCGGTGTTTTGACTTCAGAGATGGTGTACGGGTGCTCAGTGGAGAATGGGTACACTGGACGGACTCACCGAGAACTCCCAGATGGTGATATACCACACGTCAGATGGCAGTTCTCTGGTGACACAGGTATAGGGTAGTCTGTAGACCTGAGATCGTCATAGAGTCTTGTGTGATTCCCACTGTGCTTTGATTTCCACCTTACCACGTCCAAGAGGGCGTGAAAAACGGTGGCTTTTGGGTACAGTCCCGAATCACATGGAGGCAATGAGCGATAGGAGGGGATTCGTCTCTCCCGGTATAGGGAGTTGATGTTGTGCTGTGTTCGATTGGCTATAACTGGAAGTCCCTGGCCAGGGCTGATATAGAGATTTACTGGTAAGTGTTACTAGTAGTTTCTCGACCGGTTATGAGCCACACATCGACACGACATATCGGTTACTGGGGTCTGACGTTTACCACCACTAGACTTGATATGCGACATATCAGACGAACAGACCGGACTATACGGGAGTGTTACTGATTGGATTCACAGGAGAACGCACAGTCTAGCTTGTTGATCTTCTTATCGCTCAATACCTGGGTGGCTGTTACGTTTAGCTGACCGCTTGCAGCTTGTGGGTGTTTGATATGATCATCACCTGCTACCGGAGCATTGACGATTCTTTAGAGTCCTACACAGAGGTTTCTTGGCTCAGGCGAAACGGAGTAGAGGCACATATGTGATATGTGCAGGACCGAGAATAATGCGATATGAGATACCGTATTATATTCTCGCGATATTTAGATATGAACTGGGTCATCGGATCAAGTGTTGATTCGATGAATCGGTACATGATATATTAGTCGGTAATATTCGTTATAGCCGGATCGTCGGATCAAGTGTTGATTCGATGATTTAATGTATAATAATATATATGATATATTGTATTACATTATCTAATATTGGCTCGCTTTATTATTTCATTTTCTCACTGGATGATACATTGATATATATGCGATATATGTTAATTGTATTATTTTCTTTTGTTGCAAATATATAATATATATGTGATATATATTATTGTGACATGATATGATTTATTATTAAACATGTTTAAGGATGATTAAAAGGGATTAGGGTTTGATTAGGGTTAGCTTCTTCTTGCACCTTCTAGAAGCTTTGTTTTTGTCATGCTTAAGATATTATGGTAGATATTTTTGCATGACTCATAACTTAACCTAACCAAACCCTAACTCTAGTTTATTCTCTACACATTATTAGCCACTCATCCATGACCATGGTTGATACATCAATCATATACTTTTATTTCTATTCATCACAAAAGGAATTATCATTATCTTTTCTATTATCTTCTTCTTCTCTCTTGATTTTGAGCTCACTAGAAATTCCATTTGTGATGATAAATTGTGATAAAGTGAATTAAAAAGAAAGCATAAATACTACTCCTTCATCCTCATCGCATCTAGCCCATGAGATTAGTGTGTTCATCTCTTTAGAGTGAGAAAGCTTGAGTTATTGAAACTTCGACGTAGATCATCGGAGATTTGGAACACTTCAAGCTAGCCTGGATCGTTCGAGTCATGGAGCCTCTCTTGAGTCCGGGAGATCGAGGATCGCGGCGAAGGGACTTCTACTCGGAGCCTGTGAAGCGAAGGAGAGGACTACAAAGGTTGTAATCCTTCACACTTAGATAAAAAGTTGTTATATTGCATGCTAAACCCTAATAATCTAGCAAAGATCCTGTCTTTGGGTTGTTCGGCACGTCTATTTTTTTATCCGAGCATGTTTGATGCCTTATGAACCTTCACAAGAGTGCCTAGGAACCCTACAGTGGTATTAGAGACTAGCTAGAGTATTAGGCGACGTGTTTACAAAGTTAAAACTCCGATCGAACCCGAACCGACGAAATTTACCCCCTCTCTGGTAATTTTTCAAAATCTGGGGGTTTTCTGAATTAAAAATACCAGAAAAATACAGCAAGAAAATATAAGAATTATGGTGAAATTCATGCCTCCAATTCGACAACTTTGCCGCGGAACCGCGGCAACGGCCCACCATTGGCGGCGGTTCCGCGGCAGTATAAGTGTATTACGCACGGTTTTTTGCACAATAATTCTTGTATCAGTATTTACTATTTTATGGGTATTTTTATTCTGACTCAAGTGTTGAGTATTCTGGGGTTTCTTTTGTAATCGTAGATTCGATCGGAATATTTAAATTCGTTTTTATTTCCGGATATTTAGAAACTGTTAAACTATTTGAACGGATATCATTAACTCACTGTTTCCCGGTACGGCAAACTTTCAAGTGTTGAATTTTTATCGGGTTTAAATCTTTGGGAAAAATTGTACAAGTTAAGCGGTGGACCCTCTAGAAGACAACAAACCTTAACTCGATTATGTGACCGTCTTGAACTGCCTTTTGAACCTTCGGGTTTGGGGCAGTACGGCGTGCCACATGTGAGGCGTTGGCTTGACCTTTCTACGGCTGGATCACCGGTACTGTGACATATTCTGGGATTATTTGAACTCCGCTCAAGTGTTGAGCAATTTAGGAAATTTTGGGTATTTGATTATCTGTTCGGAAAGTTTAATACCGTCTATTTATCTAGAATGTGATACAATATGTGGAATTCATAGAGTTAGGCATGAAATGCGAAGTATGTGATATTTCGGATTTACGATGTCTAAAGTGATTGTGGATTCCAAATGTTGTAGTTTTACACTTTCTTTTCTGTGACCGTAAGTGTAATATGTGATATCGCCGGTTTCGTTGCTATATGTCAACGACAATTGGGATGCGCATATTTACTTACGTTGATGATATGTGATATTATGTGTTGCTGTGATATGTTATATTGGATCGTCGTGTTCTGAATAGCCGGGGGTTTTATGTGAGATGAGGGTTTTTATTTTCATTCATGTAAAATTCATTTGTAATGTAATATTCTTTTTTTTGGGGCACTTCCAAGTTGAGCTTGTTGTCACCAGTGTATATTATTTACTTTTCCGTATTAGGTAGACCCAAGGAGGGGAGCACAAGTAACCGGGTTCTAGGGTCCAGTGGGAGGCCATCTCGAGGAGTCGAGACCGGGTCTCCTAACCCTAGAATTGGCAGTGTTACTTGCCGCTCTCGTAGGGGTCTTGGGATGTGGGTTTGGCTATTCATCGCGACCGTGGAATCCGTGTTTTATACAGGCTCGTATTGAAAATACGGACGTCCTAGTATATCCAATATTTCATATATGTTCTTCTGCTGCAATGTTCTGTGATGAGATCATATTACTGCCTGAGACGAATGCTTATACTATATATATATGCTGATATATAAATATTACTGCTTTCGTTTCTTCTGTGATGCTTAGGAAGCATAAGCTGATGGGATTTTATTAATGAGATTAATTAAAAGAAAAGAAACCTAAAGATGTTGTAGAATCAAAACTTTATAAAAAAGGTAGCTACAGTTTTTCTTTGCACAGTGATATATATGATATATCCTGCACCTTATTCGATGAAGAAAGAGCCGAGATCCCTTCACCGGGAGTGACCACTTTAGCGAAACTGGCAGATGCTACAAAACTCGGTTGTATTTTGATTGCTTTTAGAGTTTTGCTTTGCACAGCGGTATATATGATATATCCTGCACCTTATTCGATGAGGAAAAGGCCGACGATCCCTTCACCGGGAGTGAACCCTTTAGCAAAACGAGAAAAGCCTCAAAAACACTCCTTTTCAAATTACTCGATTCTACGACGATATCAAGTTCATTACGCTTAGGGTTTTCTGAAAAACCTGCGTAGCCCTCCGACATTTCAGATAGGTAATACTTAGTATTCGTGCTACGTTTGTTGGGTTTGGTCAAAGCGTAGTGTGCGGTAGCTAATTATTACTTAATTATTACATATGATGAGATTGGGTTAGGGTAGTCGTGCGGCTTTGTTGGCTTTCGTCAAGGGACGTACGGCTTGGTTTAATTCAATCAAGAAATATTCGGGTTGAACTTGACTAGCGGACTATGGTTTGTTGGGTTTCGTCAAGGTCATAGAACGTTAGGGGCAAAATATTATCGGGAATTTCAAGCGTTGAAATTTGCAATGAGATTGCATACCTCCTATGAGATAGTTGGATCCCGATACCCACTGCGAGTAAGTGTTACTCCTGGGAGAGTTTTACACAGGACAATTAGTCATTCAAGTAGGTGTCTAGAAAAGTGTTAACGGGGTTACGCCTCTGGGAAAACGAGGTTTACTTTAATTAGGTCCGTGCGAAAGCACGGGGAACCTCCCTCAAAGTACCGACACTGATCTGGCTGAAAGATTGACGAAATTGTAGGGTGTAATTAATCCCGGCTAATCTTACCTTTTTAGGGTTTGAAGGTAGATTTGATAAAAACAGTGGGAGACATCCTGATTAGATAAGATAATAACCAATCTAATCTTGCAAGAGAATACGCTAAAATGTTTTCTTCTCTCTCTCTCCAGGTAGCGACCATGTCAGGCCATAATCAAGATAATAATATGGATGTATTGACTAAACCCGATTATTGTACTGAGCAAGGGAACGTTAGACCCGTTCTTTCTTATAAGAGTTATAAGACTGAACAGGAAACAGGAGAATATCTGGATTCTCAAGCCGCCCAAAAGAACATGCATGTTGATGCATCTTCTTCGGGTGTGTTAGTTATTGAGAACTGTCTCTCAGTTCACCCTACGTCCTGGGTATTGGATACCGGATCAGGATCCCATATATATATATAAATTGTTACATGGGCTACGAAAAGGTAGAGAACTGGGAAAAGGTGATCATTCCGTTCAAGTAGGGAACGGTGCAAGTATTGTAGCCAAAGCAGTTGGCGAATATCACCTTGTATTACCAAATCGTAATACACTGATTCTAAATGAGTGCTATTATATACCGAACATGATGTGCAACATTATATCAGTTTCTTTATTAAGTAAAGAAGGATATAATTTTGTAGTAAAGGATAATGTTATGAACATATTCCTAGATCAAAAGTTAATTGCATCAGGCTCGTTACATAATGGCATATTCATTCTAAATCAGAATGCAGTCCTGAATATACAAAACACACACAAGTGGAAAAGTTCAGATATGAACGAATCCTACTTGTGGCATTGTAGACTTGGTCATATCAATGCGACACGACTGGCTAAGTTACATAAAGATGGTTATTTGAATCCGTTCGAATTATCATCTTATGATACTTGCCATTCATGTCTCAAAGGAAAAATGACCAAAGCTCCGTTTAGTGGACACGGAGAAAGAGTTACTGAACTCTTAGGACTAATACATAGTGATGTATGTGGTCCCATGTCTACGCATGCCAGGAACGGTTCTTCCTACTTCATTACATTCACTGACGATCTCTCTAGATACGGACATGTGTTTCTGATGAAACACAAGTCTGAAGCTTTTGAGAAATTCAGAGAATATAAGCACGAAGTAGAGAACCAAACGGGCAAAAGTATTAAGATTCTTCGATCTGATCGAGGAGGTGAATACTTGAGCAATGAGTTCCAAGATTATCTAAAAGAGAATGGGATTCTCTCTTAGCTTACTCCACCTTATACACCACAGCACAACGGTGTATCGGAACGAAGGAATCACACCTTATTAGATATGGTGCGTTCAATGATGAGTACAGCTGAGTTACCTATTTCCTTCTGGGGGTATGCGCTTGAGACAGCCATACACCTATTGAATATGGTTCCTACCAAATCAGTGCCTACCACTCCATATGAGATATGGAAAGGGAAGAGACCATCTCTTAAGTATGTTAATATATGGGGTTGTCCAGCCTATGTCAAAAGACAAAATCCGGACAAACTCGAGGCAAGATCTGTCTTATGTAAGTTTGTAGGATATCCCAAGAACTCACAAGGTTATATCTTCTACCACACTGAGGAACAAAAGGTGTTTGTTTCTAAACATGCCACCTTTTTGGAAAAGGAATTTCTTGCAAAAGAAATTGATGGCAATGAGGTAGAACTGGAAGAGGTTCCAGCGACACAAACTACAACAGATGATTTAGTGGAACCAGAGGATTCAGTAGTATCCAACGAACCCCAGCCTCTCCGCCGATCTAGTAAGGTTTCTCATCCACCTGAGAGATACTACGGTTTTCTCATTGATGGTGGTAGCGAGGATTGCATCATGGATGATGATGACCCGACTAGTTTCGAGCAGGCCATCACGAGTGGTGACTCTATGAAATGGCTGGATGCAATGCGATCTGAGATGGAATCCATGTACACCAATAAAGTATGGATTTTAGAAAATGCTCCTGAAGGGGTAAAAGCCATTGGGAGCAAGTGAATTTTTAAAAAGAAATTTGGTGTAGATGGAAAAGTTGAGACTTTCAAAGCTAGACTTGTAGCAAAGGGTTTTCGTCAACGACCAGGTGTGGATTATGACGAAACCTTTTCTCCAGTGGCTATGCTTAAGTCCATCCGGATCTTACTTGCCATTGCTGCATACCATGACTACGAAATCTGGCAAATGGATGTTAAGACCGCCTTTCTAAACGGTGATTTAGAAGAGAGCGTGTACATGACTCAGCCAGAGGGCTTCGTAGATAGTGGGAGCAGCGGAAAGGTGTGCAAGCTGCTTAAATCCATTTATGGGTTAAAGCAAGCATCGCGGAGTTGGAACATCTGTTTTGATGTTGTAGTCAAAGAGTTTGACTTCATCAAAAATATAGATGAACCTTGTATCTATAAAAAGGTAGCAGAGGGTAAGGTGGTCTTCCTCGTATTGTACGTGGATGACATACTCTTGATAGGAAATGATATTCCTATGCTGCAATCAGTCAAGCTCTTCTTATCACACAGATTCTCAATGAAAGATCTAGGTGATGCCTCCTGCATATTGGGAATCATGATCTATAGAGATAGATCTAAACGGATACTGGGATTGTCCCAATCCAGGTACATTGACACCATACTATAGAGGTTTAGTATGGAAGAATCCAAGCGTGGGAACCAACCCACGATCTCTGGACTCACTCTCTCCAAAGAGATGTCTCCCAAGACTGATTTGAAGAGAGCTCGCATGCAAGGGATACCCTATGCTTCGGCAGTAGGCTCTATCATGTATGCGATGCTATGTACCAGACCCGATGTAGCATACTCACTAAGTGTAGTGAGCCGGTATCAAGAAGATCCTGGAGAGAGTCACTGGACAGCTGTGAAGAATATTCTCAAGTACTTACGAAGGACTAAGGAGATGTTCTTGGTGTATGGTAACGGAGAACTCCAGGTGGAGTCCTTTACCGATTCCAGCTTCCAAAGTGATAAGGACGACTCTAAGTCGCACTCGGGTTTTGTCTTTACCCTCAATGGAGGGGCGGTATGTTGGAAGAGTTCCAAACAGGATACCGTTGCAGACTCGACGATGGAGGCTGAATACATCGCTGCCAACGATGCTGCCAAAGAGGCTGTCTGGATAAAGAAGCTCATTAGTGAACTTGGTGTGGTTCCATCCATTGAGCATCCAATACCTCTGTATTGCGATAACAATGGAGCTGTGGCTTTGGCCAAGGAACCCAGGTCCCATCAAAAGTCCAGACATATTCTGAGGCGGTATCACTTGATCAGGGAGATAGTTGATTGCCGGGAGATCGAGGTCAGGAGAGTAGATACGAAGGACAACACTGCGGATCCATTCACGAAGGCTATTCCCCAGATACAGTTTGAAAGATTTTTCGGGATGCTAGGTATGAGATACTACAGCAGCTGGCCTTAGTGCAAGTGGGAGATTGTTAGTTATGTATATGCCCTAGAGGCCATTGTTGTACATATGATGTATATTATAATGGATGCTTGGATATATATAGAGAGGACTTTCTTGCTCGTCATGATAGTATGCTATTTGGTTTCACTTTATCTTAACATGTTGACTTGTATTGGTTTACTGTTTTTCTCTCACATGTTGATAAAGCCCTTAGGATCTATACTCGACTACTAGGACTATGATGAGATCATACTAGGGGGGCCATGTTAGTCGATGAGTACATCCTATAAACTGTTCCTAGTCGAGGGTATATCGAGACAGGGCATCGATACACCAGAGTAGACTAGCGTATACGCATCTTGACCCATATGATGGGCGATGGATGATCCCATATCCATCGGTGTTTTGACATCAGAGATGGTGTACGGGTGCTCAGTGGAGACTGGGTACACTGGACGGACTCGCTGAGAACTCCCAGATGGTGATATACCACACGTCAGATGGCAGTTCTCTGGTGACACTGGTATAGGGTAGTCTGTAGACCCGAGATCGTCATAGAGTCTTGTGTGATTCCCACTGTGCTTTGATTTCCACCTTACCACGTCCAAGAGGGAATGGAAAACGGTGGCTTTTGGGTACAGTCCCGAATCACATGGAGGCAATGAGCGATAGGAGGGGATTCGTCTCTCCCGGTATAGGGAGTTGATGTTGTGCTGTGTTCGATTGGCTATAACTGGAAGTCCCTGGCCAGGGCTGATATAGAGATTTACTGGTAAGTGTTACTAGTAGTTTCTCGACCCGTTATGAGCCACACATCGACACGACTTATCGGTTACTGGGGTCTGACGTTTACCTCCTCTAGACTTGATATGCGACATATCAGACGAACAGACCGGACTGTACGGGAGTGTTACTGATTGGATTCACAGGAGAACGCACAGGCTAGCTTGTTGATCTTCTGATCGCTCAATACCTGGGTGGCTATTACGTTTAGCTGACCGCTTGCAGCTTGTGGGTGCTTGATATGATCATCACCTGCTACCGGAGCATTGACGATTCTTTAGAGTCCTACACAGAGGTTTCTTGGCTCAGGCGAAACGGAGTAGAGGCGCATATGTGATATGTGCAGGACCGAGAATAATGCGATATGAGATACCGTATTATATTCTCGTGATATTTAGATATGAACCGGGTCATCGGATCAAGTGTTGATTCGATGAATCGGTACATGATATATTAGTCGGTAATATTCGATATAGCCGGATCGTCGGATCAAGTGTTGATTCGATGATTTAATGTATAATAATATATATGATATATTGTATTACATTATCTAATATTGGCTCTCTTTATTATTTCATTTTCTCACTGGATGATACATTGATATATATGCGATATATGTTAATTGTATTATTTTCTTTTGTTGCAAATATATAATATATATGTGATATATATTATTGTGACATGATATGATTTATTATTAAACATGTTTAAGGATGATTAAAAGGGATTAGGGTTTGATTAGGGTTAGCTTCTTCTTGCACCTTCTAGAAGCTTTGTTTTTGTCATGCTTAAGATATTATGGTTGATATTTTTGCATGACTCATAACTTAACCTAACCAAACCCTAACTCTAGTTTATTCTCTACACATTATTACCCACTCATCCTTGACCATGGTTGATACATCAATCATATACTTTTATTTCTATTCATCACAAAAGGAATTATCATTATCTTTTTCATTATCTTCTTCTTCTCTCTTGATTTTGAGCTCACTAGAAATTCCATTTGTGATGATAAATTGTGAGAAAGTGAATTAAAAAGAAAGTATAAATACTACTCCTTCATCCTCATCTCATCTAGCCCATGAGATTAGTGTGTTCATCTCTTTAGAGTGAGAAAGCTTGAGTTATTGAAACTTCGACGTAGATCATCGGAGATTTGGAACACTTCAAGCTAGCATGGATCGTTCGAGTCGTGGAGTCTCTCTTGAGTCCGGGAGATCGAGGATCGCGGCGAAGGGACTTCTACTCGGAGCTTGTGAAGCGAAAGAGCGGACTACAAAGGTTGTAATCCCTCACACTTAGATAAAAAGTTGTTATCTTGCATGCTAAGCCCTAATAATCTAGCAAAGATCATGTCTTTGGGTTGTTCGGCACGTCTATTTTTTTATCCGAGCATGTTTGATGTCTTATGAACCTTCACAAGAGTGCCTAGGAACCCTACAGGCGATATCCCCGTAGATGTGAAATCTACTCACCGTAGTCTCTCGCTAGGTATAGCCAACAACTTGTTTCCCCTTCTGCCCGGCGTCCGCCGTACTCGCCTGCGAACCTAGAATTACACAATATATCACACGTAAGCTTGAAGTCACACAAACGTGACATTAATGCCGAACTAGTAACTCGTGTCGCGAACCAAGCACGCGTGTGCGCGATACGCTAAAACGTGTGGTTACGCGCCTGAAACCACTCCGACGCGCCGAGATACGCAGAAACCCTAAACCCACACACACGTATCACGCGTGTCGCGAAAGATTGAAAATACGGGAAAATAGGTAATCACCTCCAGATTTTGATACAGGAAAGATATTGGAAAACTATATATACCAAAACAACCCACATAGCAGCAGACACCCACACCCCAAACCCCAACCCAAAGCTCCCCCATCTGGCCGCAAATTGCGGCCAGAATGTATATTTTGGCGGCCCCAAATGGGAATTGGGCTCCCAGGTTTAGTGTGTGTACTCAATACCCCCATACATGCTACACTAACATCTAGTTTTACTCTGAAATGTCCCGGGTAGTAGCAGATCCTACAGAGCCTTATTTCTAGTTAAAATCCACACTTTTGCACTAAAATCCAACTTTAGGGTATTTTTGTGCAAACTGAAACAAAATTTGGCCTAAGATAGCTCTAATAACACCTAATAGAGCTAACACAACTAACAAAACCCTAATCTAACATGTGAATCACAAATATCCTTAAATATCACCAAAAATGCACAAAAATGAGATTTTTACTAAAGAATACAACAAGTTTAAGGAAACGGAGTGCTAATATGAGTTAATACCTTCTAAGAATCTTGTAGAACACCAAAAGTTCCAGCTTCATCTTCTAGTGTGCAGATTTGCTTCAAACACCTCAAAAAGCTCACTTTTCCTAAGGTTTTGTGATGAAAAAGTGTGGTTTTTGTGTAGGATTTGTGTAAAGATCAAAGAGACATGAAGAGGAGAAGAAAAGATGAAGAAAGGGGGAGGGTTTGCTGCTGGAATTCTCCAGAATTCTGGAGTGGGGAAAGAGAGAGAGAGAAGGGAAGAAAATGGGGTCAAAAGTCAACATTTCACCTAACCACCATGCTCATTTGTTTAATTGGATTTTGAATTATGAAAAGGAGTTTTGTTTAGGTTAAAATGGTGGGGGAAAAATAACAACCATGCAACACAAGAAAAATGGTTACATGCAACCAAAACCCTAAGTCTCAAAAAGGCTAAGTGTGCAAGGTGCACACTACAAAGGAAAATTCCCAATATGCAAACACTACTAAATGTGACTAATAATCCTAGGAACATATATATATAATAACACGTACGATCACTAATTATCACGAAAGACATTCAAACGGAAATCCAAAGTGTTACAATCTACCCCCCTTAAAGAAATTCGGTCCCCGAATTAAAAAAATCTAACTATATGCACCTTCAAAAAGTTGGGGATACCTCCTCCTCATCTCGCTCTCGGTCTCCCAAGTGACTTCCTCTCCGCTCTGGCCACGCCAAAGTACTTTGACGGACGGTATCTCTATCGACCTCAATTTCATCACTTGCCGATCCAAGATCATCACCGGCTGCTCTGCATAGGAAAGGTCGCGCTCAAGATGGATCGTCGGGTGCTGAATCGCATGCGAAGGATCATGAAGATATCTGCGGAGTATCGAAACGTGAAATACGGGGTGCACGTCTGGAAAACTGGGCGGAAGGGCTAATCGATACGCAACTGCACCAATACGCTCAAGGATCTCGAAGGGGCCCACATATCTGGGACTAAGCTTCCCCTTCTTCCCAAATCTCATTACGCCTTTCATTGGGGAGACCCTCAAGAAAACATGATCACCAACGGAAAACTCAAGTCTGCGCCGACGACGGTCTGCATAAGATCTCTGCCTACTCTGGGCTGCTCTCATCCTATCGCGAATCAATTGGATCTTCGCGGTCGTCTCCTCCACAATCTACGGTCTTAAGATACTGCTCTCACTGAGCTCCATCCAACAGGTGGGCGATCTGCACCTCCTCCCATAAAGTGCCTCAAACGGTGCCATCTGAATGGTCTCCTGGTAGCTGTTGTTGTAGAAGAACTCTACTAAGGGCAAATGATGATCCCAGCTACCTCCGAAGTCTAAAACGCATGCTCTGAGCATGTCCTCGAGAGTCTGAATAGTCCGCTCTGACTGTCCGTCGGTCTGTGGATGGAATGCTGTGCTGAAACTCAAGAGAGTGCCCAAAGCCTCCTAAAGCCTCTGCCATAGCCGGCTGGTAAACTGGGTGCCTCTATCGGACACGATGCATGTCGGAACTCCGTGCAGTCGTACAATCTCATCAATGTAAATCTGGGCATACTGAGAAAATCCAAAAGTCGTCTTCACCGGTAGGAAGTGAGCCGCTTTCGTCAAACGATCCACGATCACCCAGATGGAGTCATACCCTCGACTAGCCCTGGGCAGACCCACAATGAAATCCATAGATATCTGTTCCCATTTCCACTCCGGGATGGGTAACGGCTGTAGCTCTCCCGCGGGCCTCTGGTGCTCAGCCTTGACTTGCTTACAAGTCAGGCATCTCGACACAAAATCTGCAATATCCCTCTTCATACCGCCCCACCAGTAAACTTCTCTCATATCGTGGTACATCTTGGTGGAACCGGGATGAACACTATATACCGACCGATGTGCCTTCTCAAGAATCTTGCACCGCAATCCCTCAGTATCTGGTACGCACTGTCTAGCTCCAAATCGTTGTATCCCCTGATCATCGATCACGAACTCGGAAAATCTGCCATGTCCCATCTGTGTCCTGATCTCTGAACAGCGGTCATTACTGTGCTGTGCCCCATGTACACGGTCAAGCAACTGTGGGCGTGCACGAACATGCGCCATCTGTCCTCCGATCGGCGTAAACTCGAACTGTACCCGGCTGTCGCATAAGATCTGCCAATCCGCCGACGACTGCCTCTGTACTGCGCTCAAAAAGGATAGACTACCCCCGGGCCTCCTGCTCAAAGCATCCGCCACTACATTTGCCCTGCCCGGGTGATACAAGATCTCACAATCGTAGTCCTTCACTAACTCCATCCATCGGCGTTGTCTAAGGTTCAGGTCTCGCTGCTAAAATATGTACATTAAGCTCTTGTGGTCAGTGAATATCTGGCACGACTCTCCATACAGATAATGTCGCCAGATCTTGAGTGCAAAGACCACTGCAGCCATCTCCAGATCATGAGTGGGGTAATTCTGTTCATGTTTCTTTAATTGCCGCGAAGCATACGCAATCACCCTATCATGCTGCATCAAAACGCACCCCAGCCCTACTCGTGAAGTATCGCAGTAGACCACAAATCCACCTGATCCTGAAGGCAATGATAGCACTGGTGTCGTAGTTAGTAGAGCCCGTAGCCGCTGGAAACTGTTCTCACACTCCTCCGTCCAATCGAAGCGAAATCCTTTCCGGGTCAACCCGGTCAAAGGTGTAGCAATGCGAGAGAAGTCCTGCACGAATCGCCGGTAATAGCCTGCCAGCCCTAGAAAGCTGCGAATCTCCGTCACTGACGTGGGTCTAGGCCAACTCCGAACTGCCTTGATCTTCCTCGGGTCGACACATATACCATCTCGTGTAATCACGTGCCCCAAGAAGTCTACGCTGTCTAGCCAGAAGGCACACTTGGAGAATTTGGCGAAAAGCTGATGCTCCCTCAAGGTCTCCAGTGTAATCCGCAGGTGTTGCTCGTGCTCCTCTCTACTCCGAGAATACACCAAGATATCGTCAATAAACACTATAATGAACAGATCAAGATACGGCCGGAAAATACGGTTCATCAAATCCATAAATGCTGCTGGCGCGTTGGTGAGTCCGAACGACATCACTAAAAACTCATAATGGCCGTAACGTGTGCGGAAGGCTGTCCTAGGAATGTCCTCCTGTCGAACCCGCAGCAGATGGTAGCCCGATCGCAAATCGATCCTCGAAAAGTATCCTGCCCCCTGAAGCTGGTCGAACAAATCGTCGATGCGTGGCAAAGGATATCTGTTCCGCACTGTCACCCTGTTCAGCTGGCGGTAGTCGATACACAAACGCATACTGCCGTCCTTCTTCTTGACAAACAGGACTGGAGCACCCCAAGGAGAAACACTGGGTCGAATAAGTACCTTATCCAGCAAATCCTGCAACTGACCCTTCAATTCTTGAAGTTCCGCCGGGGCCATCCGATAAGGCGGTACAGAAATAGGCCCCGCGCCAGGAACCAAGTCAATACAGAAGGAAATATCACGCTCGGGCGGTAGCCCAAGAAGCTCGTCAGGGAACACATCAGGGAACTCGCTAACAACCGGAACCTGATCCAGAGGAACCTCTGTAGCTCTAGTATCGCAAACATAGGCGAGAAATCCCTGACATCCCTTCCGCAAAAGCTGTCCAGCGCGAAAAGAAGAAATCACACTGTGAGGGGTGGCACCACGGTCCCCCAACACAACAACAATTGACTCGCCGGGAAAACAAAATCGAACTGTCTTCTCGCGGCAGTCAACAGAAGCATAACACGTGGCTAACCAATCCATGCCCAAAAGAACGTCGAAGTCCAACATCTCAAGAAGGGTTAAATCGACCGGCAACTCTCTCTCGCCAATACGGACGGTACAGGATCGGAACACGTGCCTAGCAACAAACGACTCTCCCACAGGAGTAGTCACAACAAGCGGCTGGTCAAGCAAACCGGACTCTCTACCCAAACTCGGCATAAAGTGTGTGGATACGTACGAGTGCGTGGATCCGGGATCGAATAACACGTGTGCATAAACCGAACATACAGAAAGGATACCTGAGACCACCGCATTAGACGCCTGCGCGTCCTGATGCGTCAAAGCAAAAACTCGCGCCTGTCCTCCACCTGCAACTAACTGTCCCCTGCCGGCCGCTGGCTGCCCTCTACCTCGGCCACCTCGTCCTCTATGAACAAATCCTCCACGACCACGACCTCTCTGTGTATGCGTCTGACGCGGAGTAATGGCAGGTACTATCGGCAATGCCGTCTGGGGTGGTGAAGGTGGTAATGTAACATGTGGTGCTGCCGCCCCACTCCGGGGTACCTCAGGACAATCTCGCACACGATGATAAGAACTCCCGCAACGGTAACATCCCGATGACGGTCTCTGGCCCTCCCGGGAATAGGAGCTAAACAATCGGCCTCGTCTCGAATCTCTGCCACCTGCAAGGTGTCTGTCACGACGCCGGAACGGCCGTCTCTGCACTGACGTATCTGCACGAACTCTCTTCGGCCCTGGAACTGCCGAAGTCTCAGCAAGGCGCTCCTAAACTAATAATGCTGCATCTACTGCTGCTGCGTATGTCTCGTAATGCTGCGCGCTGATAGCAAGGAATAGTGGTGTAAGCAAGCCTCGGACAAATCTCTTGACTCGCAACTCCTCAGTAGCCACTAGATACGGAGCATAAACGGATAGCTCGGTGAACAGCACATCGTACTCTGCCACTGACACTCTGGCGTCTGGCGTAAGGACTCGAACCTACGTGCTCTAGCATCTCTGACACTCAGGGGAAGAAAGTGGGCAAGGAATAGCGCCACGAACTCTGTCCAGGTCATGGGAGGAAGACCTGCTGCTCTACCCTTCTCGACTGATTCGCACCATTTCTGCGCAAGACCTTCCAGGCGAAAGCTAGCGAACTCAACCCATCTCGCATCTGCGCATCTAAGTGAACGACATATCCGCACCATCCTATCAATGAAAGACTGTGGATCCTCGGCCACATCGGTGCCTGTGAAGACCGGAGGCTTCAGCCTCACAAACTCTGACAGCGATACTGTAATAACCTTTGTAGTCGCAGGTGCAACTGCCTGAACTGTGGGTACCACCGCGGTCTCTACAACGGGTGGAACTACCTCTGGTCGCTGCGCTCGAAGTGTCACAACTAGAGATCCCATCATCTGGCGCATCTCCTGCATACTAGATCCCATCGTCTGGTGTATCTCCTGCACACCAGCCCCTAACATAGCAATCTGATCTGTCACGGTAGGAACAGCCTGCTCGGGCACAACCGGTGTACTACCCGGACCAGTCCTCGTCTCGGACGAGTCAACTCGAATCTCAGCCCTCGCGGCCGCTCTCTGCGCCCTCGTAGTGTTTGGCGGCATATTGGCTGAAAGGAACGATAGGATTCGATAAGGATACAGAAATCGAATCTCAATAATGTATATACTCAAAAAGGAAGTTTATATCAACAAGTCCTAAGGTCGCGTAGGCGGAGTACCGTGTCGTGAGTATGTCGCGGAACATACACACGCTACGCTACCCTGCTGCAGCTACCTACTACATCATACCAGGGTCATCCTACACTCCGAAAGGTAAAACCTACGCTCTGATACCAACTTTGTCACGACCCGAAGTTTGGCCCGTGACCGGCACTTAACCACGTAACGTCTACAGGCGTAACGCGACTAAGTGAACCGAAAACCCAGAAATCAAACCAGTGAAAGTATAGAGTGTTATAAGTTTTAAATGAAAGCACTTACTAACATGATAAGAAATCTAAGTAAACAATCACCAAGATAGTAATATACGACGCCGTAGCGAAGATCAAGATCCACAAGTGGGAACATCACAGATAGGATAAACTGCAAGTACAGTCGGCTCACAACGAGCTCGACACCAGAATACAAATATAATACATCATCGTCCTCACACTGTCTCTAAGTCAAATACATACATGGTAGAGGGAGAATACTAGATACAACAATGTACATACTGAAAGATAAACAGATACCGCACAAAACCCACCTATCAGCAAAAGAGCTGGTACACCAACTATGGGGGTATCTATGTCAAAAGATGCAACCGCAGCCTGCCGCGACTACTCCGAAGGCAACCTGCAAACACTGTGGCACAACGGGGGTGAGTTGCCAACTCGTGAATAGAGATAACATATAAAGGTAATCGCGAGCATGCACGTACTGCGCTACTCTATCATATGCCAACAGATGATATCAATATGTGATAAGCAGTATGTGCAATAATCATGCAAGTACTCTATCAGGTAATGTAACTACAGGATGAGGTACAATAGTAAATGCTGAGCAGGGGAAATATAATATCTACACGGAATGTCAACGTGGAATATTTAATCGGTGTCCATCAATGCACCCAGGTCCCCCAAATAGCTCAGGCGCCGGCACTCTCATCGGCCCTCAAATCCTGTACATCTCTGAGAATCCCGAGTGCCCAACATCGGCACCCAAATATCATAAATACTCGTGTCCAGCATCGACACGCAAATCCTCATCCATCGGGCCCCGTCAGTCCGGGTCAGCCCACGGGCTCCGTCTGCGGTATCGGCCCTCGGCCCCAGCAGTACGGATCACCCCGCATCCATCTATAGACTCTGATCAGTACCCTCCGGATAACTGTCAGGTCCAACCAATCACCGGTAGGTAGTAGTCCCTCTGCCAGGCTCACCGTCTACTGCACAGCGAAACCGTTCTTGCCCCGGGGTACCATACCGGGTCCACCATGTACCCGTAATCGGTCTCAACCAACTCCTCGATTCGGGTTCACATATATTACTCTAGCACCGAGAAAACACATGGTGGACGCACCGAAATATCATATCAAGGGAACCGGGTTTTTAAATGATTACATATTTGCAATAGCCACGGTTCCCAAATCCAGAAATCACATGTAATCCGAAGCAAAATGCAAGTCAATGATCCGATATGATATGTGCGTCAAATATAAATATCATGTCAAGTCACATATAGATAAGCTACAATATAATGATCCAATGTGATATAGGCATCAAGTATGAATAGCATGTCAAGTCACATATAGATGAGCTACAATATGATTAACCGATGTGATATAGGCATCAAGTATAAATAACATGTCAAGTTACATATAGATGAGCTACAATATTATGATCCGGTGTGATATAGGCATCAAGTATGAATAGCATGTCAAGTCACATATAGATGAGCTACAATATGATGATCCGATGTGATATAGGCATCAAGTATAAATAGCAAGTCAAGTCACATATAGATGAGCTACAATATGATGATCCGATGTGATATAGGCATCAAGTATGAATAGCATGTCAAGTCACATATAGATGAGCAATAATATGATGATCCGATGTGATATAGGCATCAAGTATGAATAGCATGTCAAGTCACATATAGATGAGCTACAATATGATGATCCGATGTGATATAATACAGTGTGAGTGTCATGGCAATTACTAACGGTGTGTGTGTAACATGCAGGATAGTGCTCGTGCAACATGGACCGTTAGTAATGGTGCGGTGTTCTATCAATTCTAGTTTATATCCAAATAGCAGGGAATGCAGCATGCACTAAATAGTAGCCATGAATAGTCAATGTATACAAAGGAAACTATAAGGTCCTATCAGCCCTGACGTAGAACGCCATGCGGGCGATATCCCCGTAGATGTGAAATCTACTCACCGTAGTCTCTCGCTAGGTATAGCCAACAACTTGTTTCCCCTTCTGCGCGGCGTCCGCCGTACTCGCCAGCGAACCTAGAATTACACAATATATCACACGTAAGCTTGAAGTCACACAAATGCGACATTAAAGCCGAACTAGTAAGTCGTGTCGCGAACCAAGCGCGCGTGTGCGCGATACGCTAAAACGTGTGGTTACGCGCCTGAAACCACTCCGACACGCCGCGATGCGCAGAAACTAAACCCACACACACGTATCACGCGTGTCGCGAAAGATTGAAAATACGGGAAAATAGGTAATCACCTCCAGATTTTGATACAGGAAAGATATTGGAAAACTATATATACCAAAACAACCCACATAGCAGCAGACACCCACACCCCAAACCCCAACCCAAAGCTCCCCCATCTGGCCGCAAATTGCGGCCATAATGTATATTTTGGCGGCCCCAAATGGGAATTGGGCTCCCAGGTTTGGTGTGTGCACTCAATACCCCCCATACATGCTACAGTAACATCTAGTTTTACTCTGAAATGTCCCGGGTAGTAGCAGATCCTACAGAGCCTTATTTCTAGTTAAAATCCACAATTTTGCACTAAAATCCAACTTTAGGGTATTTTTGTGCAAACTGAAACAAAACATGGCCTAAGATAGCTCTAATAACACCTAATAGAGCTAACACAACTAACAAAACCCTAATCTAACATGTGAATCACAAATATCCTTAAATAGCACCAAAAATGCACAAAAATAAGATTTTTACTAAAGAATACTACAAGTTTAAGGAAACGGAGTGCTAATATGAGTTAATACCTTCTAAGAATCTCGTAGAACACCAAAAGTTCCAGCTTCACCTTCTAGTGTGCAGATTTGCTTCAAACACCTCAAAAAGCTCACTTTTCCTATGGTTTTGTGATGAAAAAGTGTGTTTTTTGTGTAGGATTTGTGTAAAGATCAAAGAGACATGAAGAGGAGAAGAAAAGATGAAGAAAAGGGGAGGGTTTGCTGCTGGAATTCTCCAGAATTCTGGAGTGGGGAAAGAGAGAGAGAGAAGGGAAGAAAATGGGGTCAAAAGTCAACATTTCACCTAACCACCACGCTCATTTGTTTAATTGGATTTTGAATTATGAAAAGGGGTTTTGTTTAGGTTAAAATGGTGGGGGAAAAATAACAACCATGCAACACAAGAAAAATGGTTACATGCTACCAAAACCCTAAGTCTCAAAAAGGCTAAGTGTGCAAGGTGCACACTACAAAGGAAAATTCCCAATATGCAAACACTTCTAAATGTGACTAATAATCCTAGGAACATATATATATAATAACACGTACGATCACTAATTATCACGAAAGACATTCAAACGGAAATCCAAAGTGTTACAAATACTTATTGACCATTCATGTGAAATGGCGGAGGGCTACGAATGGTTTTGGAGAAACCGTGAACGTAGTGAACTTGATATAATCGATGGAACGAGATAGCTTTTAAAAAGAGTGGTTCAAGCTCCGCATTTAAAAGTTGGTTTTGAAAAGAACCGAGTGGTTTTGAAAGTGTTCCAACGACTTTTACTTAGTTTATTTTCTTGCATTAATTTTAATGCGTCCCATCATTTAATCCTACCATTGCAGAAAACAACCAAAATATGGTGTACTCTTATGCCATCCGCATTCGCCACGGGGCCCCGTCATCACCCGTTAGGTTACTTAACTAACGACAGAGCGGGGGATAGACTAGCGCGGATGCAAAACATAAGCAACACCTAAATAGATATCATATATAGATATATAGCAATGATAGTCAATCCAGATCACAGATGAACACTTTGGATATACTAGGAATCCGCGATTCGTTCGAGCCTGCAACGAAAAGCGGATTACACGGTCGCGATGAATAGCCAATACCCCACCCAAGACCCCTACGGGTGCGGCAAACTACCCGCCAAGTACCCGAAGCGAAGCAACCTCCCTCAACGACGTGAGTAGGCCACTCGGCACTTCGAGATACCCGGTAGTTTGTGCACCCCACCATGGGTCCATCCTAGGAGCAAAAACAGTAAAAAGAAATTATACAATGGCGGCTACAACCTCAACCCGGATGTGCGGCCAAACAAATAATATTACATCAATTTACATATTACAAGAATGAAAGAAAAAGAAACTCTCATCACACATCCACCCGGCTATTCATCCACGACAATCCAACGAGTTCATATACACAAACCATCAACAATACAGATCACAGATATGTATAACCCCCACTAATCGACGTATAGCGATTAGCAGACGTTCAATACATATAATACATTACAGATATAACCCATTAGTCAAAGTATAGGGAAGATCGATTAAAATACGGATTTATAACTACCCGGAAAACAAATTTTCTCTCTGGAAAATCAGGGCAGAAAGAAACCATCTTAAAAATCCCAAAACCATAAAATAAGAACACTGCAAGAGAAACAAACCGCGGCCGAGTCAACTCGGCCACGGAACCGCGGTGAGTTGGTCGGATCACTGGTTCGTTTTTCTTCGGTGTACTGTAAAAACCCTGAGCCGATTTTTAAGGTGTGATTTATTATTTTTAAAGCAGATATAAAAATCGGCAGAAACTTCGGTTTTTTGAAAAGAGTTTTGTGATTTTTACCGATAGAAGTTCTATACACTTTACTAACTAGCTAGTTTGTGTTTAGTTAGTCTCTGATACCACTGTAAGTCCACGTTGCCCACCCCGGTGCTTGCGGGGAGGCGGAAACGGTATAAAAAACGGATTTTTAACGGTCAAGGAAACATGGACTATCAAAAGGAGGATCTTTACTAAACATAAACTAACTACAAAGCTAAAAGGAGTTTAGCTACTTGGAAAAGAGGTTATACCTAGGGCTTTAAGTCCTTCTCTCCTTGCTCCTTGGAGTGAAAGAAAGTGATCTCCGTGTCGCCTACTCTTGTCGAAAAAGGATCCACCCGAGAGCCTCAACCTTTGGCTTCAACTTCAAACTAGAAGTAACTAAGATGCTTGGAGTGCTAATCCTAGAACCATAGAAAGAGTAGAGAGTATCTTAGAAGGATTTATCTCAAGCTCAAGGGATTCTCAACTCATGAGAGGGGAGAGCTAGAGAGAGAGGAAGAGGAGCAGAGAGAATCTAAATGATAGAATGAGAAGAAATGAACCATTCTTCTCACATATATGTGAATTATGGAAATTAGATAATAAGCTAAGATAATTGTCATGGTTAATCAAGAATTGACCATTATCATTTCACGTTAAATGCCTTTTGCAAGGATCAAAAAGCATCTTTCATATGGAATGATGATGGTCAACATATCAACCTTGGTCAACAAGTCAAGTATAGTCAAATGGTCAACAACCCTAACTATGCACAATTATAATTAACTAATATCAATTAATCATAATTCACAAATAAGTATTAGGGTTAAGAAAATGACAATGGTCATCAACCCTAATCAAAGTCCTCTGCCTCTGTCTCAGTCAACTGTGCATACACACCCGTATCCATGTTCCGAGGAACACGAATACAATGAGATAAAACCAATCCCAAATCATATACTAGGATCCGGCTTAAACCAAAGCCCGCTAGTATAAGCTGTCCGGACAGCAAACGTGCACAAGTGCGCGGATGTGAACGAACCCTGTCGCAAAACCATGCGACCTCTACTCATTTTGCCTAAAGGAGACTAACCCTCTATGTGGGACTCTAAAGACTCGACACTACGCTGGCAGTAGGTTTAACCATAGACCGCAAGCGGCACTAGCTGTACGTAACGGTCCCCAGGTAGATGCCGGTAAGAAGACTGACGAGGTGAACCCATCTGAACTCCTACTGAGCCTGAATGTGACAGTCTCCGTACAGTCCGGTCTGTTCGTCTGATACATCGCATGGCGGGCCTAGGGGGTGGTAAACGTCAGTCCCCTAGTAGCGGTACATCTCGTGCCGGAGTGTAGCCCAGAACACCCTGAGATAACACTGGAAACCTAGCAGTATACCTCGCTTGCCCTGGCCAGGGACTACTTGTGTAATGGCTCTCCTGGACACAGCGCGATATCAACCCCCAATACCGGGAGAGACGAATCCTGTCTAACCGTCACTGCCTCTAAGTGCTTCAGGACTGCACCTAACTACTACCTGTTTGCACGACTCCTTTGAGTCGTGGTAGGGTAGTTATCAAAGTACAGTGGGAACACACTCGAGGCGAAGTGACAGTGTCAAGTCAGCGGACTAAGCTGTACGCATGTCACCTGGTAACTGATAACTGACGATAGGTATAATACCAACCAACAGTTCCTGACGAGTCCTGTCCAGTGTACTCGTAACCTAACGAGCACCCGCATACTATCTCAAGTACGACGTACTGACGGCTGTGGGACAGGCCGTCTCCCGCGCTGGGATGAGAAGCGCATACGCTAGTCTACTCCGGAGTATCGATGCCCTGTCTCGATAATCCCACGACCAGGGACGTGTAAATAAGAATGTGCTTGTAGATTACCCAGCGCCCACGAGTGTGACTGCCATCACAACGCAGGTAATCAAGCAAAGATCCTAAGGGCTCCACTAATGCGTATAGGTGATATAATAAAAGAAACACATGTACACATTAAAGCAGAGACAAACCAAGTAGCATACTACCATTTCGAGCAAGATTGTCTATACAACTGTGAATATCCCAAGCTTCCATCAAGTAATATACATACTAGTATGATACAGTAATGGTCTCTAGGGCATATACACTAACAGCAGAGTAGTTCTTAACCATAAGTACAATTTGTTGGAGATAGTGCCCTCAGAGTCAATTATTGGATCACAGGAACGTGATTGCAATGATTGAGGGAGGAGCTATACCGGTAGGACAGTCTTACTCAAGATGATAGTATGCTATCTGGTTTATTTTTATCATCGTGTACTGCTTTAGGTGACCTTACAGGTCACTATTGCACGTTGATAGAGCCCCTAGGATTCTTACTTGACTGCCAGCAGTATGATGGCGATCATATACATGGGAGCTGGGGTCTATAAGCACATCCTTAAAAGGTCCCTAGTCGTGGGAGTTTCGAGACAGGGCATCGATACTCCAGAGTAGACTAGTGTATACAGTCGAGATCCCGACGAGGGACGGTGGCCGGTCTCACAAGCCACTGGTGTTAGTTGGTTCATCTAAGATGTATATAGGTGCTCATTGGGTTATGAGTACACCGGACAGGACTCGCCGGGAACATGCTAGTTGGTCTTATACCTGACGTCAGATAGCAGTTCCCTGGTGACATGTGTACAGGTTAGTTCATCGACCTGAGATCGTCATTTATCTCGTGTGAGTTCCCACTGTACTTTGATTACTGCCCTACCACGGCTCACAGGAGTCGTGCAAACAGGTTTTAGTTGGGTACCGTCTCGAGCCACATGGAGGCAGTGAGCAGATCTGCAGGGGTTCGTCTCTCCCGGTATTGGGGGTGAGGTCACGCTGTGTCTAGGAGAGCCATTACACGAAGTCCTTGGCCAAGGCAGGAGATTTACTGGTAGGTATTCCGGTAATATCTCAGGGTGTTCTGGGCTACACTCCGACACGACTTGTACCGCTTTTGGGGGTCTGACTTTTACCAACCCCATAGGCCCGCCATGCGATGCTCATAGACGAACGGACCGGACTGTACGGATATTGTCACTGACATGCTCAGTAGGGTGTCAGGATGAGTTCGCTCATCGACGTCCCTTTTGGTCAATACCTGGTAGCCCGTTACGTATGGCTAATACCTCTGACGTGCTTGTGGTTAAATCCATAGCCAAAGTTTTGACGAGTCTTTAGAGTCCCACACAGACCGTTTCTCAAGTTTCGGGCGAAACGCTGTAGAGGCCGTATGGAGATATGGCAGGGTTCGATCATATACGTGCGGTATTGCACGGATCATGATCGGACGGATGATACCAGCGGGCTTTGGTTTAAGCCGGATCCTTGTATTGTACAGTGTAAATTTTGTCTCATTGCATTTGTATTTGGTGGGAATACAAATGTGGGTATGTATATACAGCCGCAGGGTTTTCCTTTAATTTATTACGGGATCGGTTTTTTGAAGTTGCCAGTTTGCATTCCGTTTCGGCCATTTTCCGTTGTTTCTTTCCTTGGCTGAAAATTGGTGGATGAGGGCTTATTTGCAAATGTGCAAATTAGCAAAGTGGAGGGTGGTTTTTGCAAATTGTTACTTCATGATGGTTCCACTATACATTGACTTCTTGGTTCATGATTGTTCATGATTGCTTGACTTTTGGGATATGATTAGGTCATGGAGTGGAGACTTTTGTTGTGATCATTTGATTCTCTCATCATCACTTGCTTGCATTATTGCTTTCCCCCCCACCCCTTGGCTTTGCTCTCTCTCTCCCTTCACCAAGCATGGCCGGCCACACTTGTAGGGGCTGTCCCAATTTTGGGTGTGGGATTGTTCTCATTTTGTTTGCACAAAAATCCCTTTGTTCATCCAAAAACTTGCATCTCCTTCTCCACATCTAAATATGGCAACTTCTTACAACCCCATGAGACATATAGTTCTACACTATCCTACAGCAATCTTGGACACGTCGACTCGCCAACATCGTGCCCGAGTTGCCTCGGTCCAGAGGTGGGAGCCCGTAAAAGAACCCGGCGATGTGGTGCCCTTCCAACGAGGAGATGAAGACCGGAGATTCCGCGGGGAGATCGGGATGACGATGAGAAGACCGAAGGACACGGATCGCTCGGTATATCTCTCTACCCCATTCTCTAGTTAGCTAGGAGTAGGTTAATGGTCCGATCCGGGTTTGAAAGTACGTGGTAGCGCCGGTTCTAGTTTTTAGAAAAGTTCTTGTATTCCGCATTTTGGCCTCGGAAAGACGGCCGGGGCGCTGCCGTGCACTTACACTGGTATCAGAGCCAGGCCATTAACCTAGTCTAGCTTGCTCTAACGTGTTTACAAGTTCGATCGATCGGATTTTCCAAAAACCATGTTTTCAAGCATCAGTTTCTATCGAATTTTTGCAGTGGTCAAAAAATTATTTGGTACATTGTTAAAATACGTGCAGGGTTTTTTATGCATTCTGTGAAAAATTGGTAGGCTGAAGTTACTGTAGCGCGGCGGATCAACGGCCTAAACAACGTTTTGGCCGCGTATCCGCCGCCTAATTTTGGCTTCACTGTATAAAATTTTTACAGTGGCTCTCTGACATGGAAATAGGGTTTCTGGTATATTCTTTTTGGGCCCATATGTTTTTTAGTGCTACAGTTGTGCTTGGGGCACATTTCGGAAAATTCAGTCGATCGAAAATTTTAAACATGTTAGTTCACAGTATTTACATTATATCTGCGACCGTGAATGTCATTTGATCGGTAAATCCTGTCTAACTGCAATAGCCCTTTTAGACAGATTTGCGAACGTGGCATTCACGTCGATGTTCTGTGTTGTGCTGTGATGTTGCGTATTGGTCGTGGGGGATAGCCTGGATGCAATGTTAGTACAGTTTGGTATTTTTATGTACATTTGATATTGCGGGGCGAGCGTCCGACATGTGGACTGCCGTCACTGCCTGTTTGTATATTATTCTTTTGGGGCATGACCGGGTTGAGGTCGATGTACCCGTTGTATGTATATTTTACTTTCTGTACTAGGATTACCCCGCGGAGGGGTGCACGGATAGCCGGGTTCTAGAGGGCAACGAGCCCGCATCTCATGGCGTTGAGACGGAGGGGGCTTCACTCTAGAATTGGCGGGCTATTCGCCGCACTCGTAGGGGTACAGGTTGACCCAAGGATGGGTGCCCAAGTTACTGCTTTCCGTGAACTGCTGGGTGGTCCATTCACGTTGCTGAAGGGGGCTGCCTCGCTTCAGGTTTTGGCGGGTAACTTGCCGTGCCCGTAGGGGTCTAGGTTTCATTGCACAGGCTATCCACACGACCAGGGGAACGTCAGGTTTCAGCAGCGGCTCTATGAAACCCGGGGATCCCAGATATCTGTATTGTTCTGTGATGCTTATTACATTTCTGTGATGTTGCATTTTATCACGCCTTGAGCGAATATTATATATTGATATATATACTAGTAGATGTTGTATATGTTTTGCATCCGCTCTAGTCGAGTCCCCGCTCTGTCGTTAGTTAAGTAACCTAACGGGTGATGACGGGACCCAATGGCGAATGCGGATGGCATATATATACATCATTATTTTCGTTCTTTATTGGTGTGATCAATTGATAGGACTGCATTGATTCGGATCAATGCAGGCTAAACAAACCTATTCTGATGTTGTTGGAACAATTTTTCAAAAAAATCTGTTATTGCAAGGACGTTTTCTTTTGTTTTGTACAGTGGTATTCGGTTATGAATATCCAGCACCTCAGTCGACGAGGCAAGGGCCGAGATCCCTTCACCGGGAGTGACCCCTTGGACAGAAGTTTGCGTCTGGGCATTAACTTCACTATAGCCGATTACTTTTGCTTTGCATCGTGGTATTCAGTTGGAATATCCTTTACCTCATTCTACGGTGAAAGAGCCGAGATCCCTTCACCGGGAGTGACCTCTTTAGCAAAGGTTTTCGCCACTATATTTTTATAAAAGTTATCCGGTTCCTTCAACGATATCAAGTTCATTATGTTAAAGGTTTTTCGCCAAAAACCATTCGTAGAACTCCGTCATTTCAGACGGGTAGCAAGTAGTATTCATGCTATGTTTGTTGGCCAAAGTCAAGGCATAGTGTATGGTAGCTATTTGTTACTTTTCTGCAGCATAGATAGATGCGTTGATTTGGGACAGTCGTACTGCCTTGTTAGCCAAAGTCAAGGGTAGGTACGGGTGGGTTCAAATTAACCTGGAGATTGACGGGTAGAACTTGACATGTGACTTATGATTTGTTGGCCAAAGTCAAGGTCATAAGAGCATGGGGTAAAAATCACATCGGGAGTTTCTAAAGAAACTGAAACTTGCCAGATATGCGCATACCTTATGGAGTGTGATAACGTGAGTGGATTCCATCACGCTATCATGTGATGATAGTTGGATCTCGATTCCCACTGATGAGTTGGTTTACTCCTCGGGTGATCCCGAATAATTCTTCTTTCAGGTTTGGAGGAAAATTTGACGTTACAGTGGGAGGTTTTCCTGATTAGATAAAGTGATAACCATTCTGATCTAAAATTAGAGTGCACGCTGAGTGTTTCTTTTCTCTCTCTCTTTGGCCCGACCTTTGACTATGACTCAGTGACCAAGATTAACCGAACCTTCTTAAAACACTAGCTTTTAGATTGTCTGAGTTGCATACCTCATTGCCACTCCTACTTTTACCCTTTTCTACAGGACACCCCGTATTACTATGAACGTCCACTTCCATTGGATAAAACCATCGTATGGTTATATACGAACTCGAAGGAACTTGTTCCAGATTCGAGGATGGTTTCTGGTTCTGAAGAAAACGAATAAGACTATTCAGTTATCTTTTCCTTTTACCTTCTCTCAGGTTGCGAGTGCTCCTTGGATTAGGGATGTACACCCATTACGAAAATTGGATAATCTTCTTCCAAACTATAGGCAGGTGCCGACCGGTAGGGAATGAAGAAAACCAATTAACCTAATGATGGTGTATAGAAGGTATTAAGTAAAGACAAATAAAGGGATTAGTAAGAGGGCAAAGTAAATTGCGACTGTTGTTCGCGACCAAACCAAGTATTTCATTACCACTGCCATTTCACCTTTGTATTTCTCCAGAACACTCTGTATCATTACGAAGATCTACAGTTATTTGGATACTCCATCGTATGGTTATATACGAACTCGAAAGGAACTTGTTCCAGTTCGGGGATGGATTCCGGTTCGGGAGAAATAGGAATAAGGTTTATTTGGTTGTCTTTTATCTTCACCTTCTCTCGCATTGCGAGTGCTCCTAGGATTAGGACAGTACACCCATTATGCTTATTGGATGGTCTTCTTCCAAACAATAGGCTGGTGTCGAGCGGTAGGGAAGGAAGAAAACCATTTGGCCTAAAGGGGTGTACAGAAGGTAATGACTAAAGACATATGAAGGGATTTGGAGAGATGGAAAAGAAATATACGGTTACAGTTGTGAATCTGGATAATGGAAGAGGCATTACTAGGAATACCCGGATACCCCATCGAAACATTTCAATGTTTCAGTTTCACTGTGTACTGTTAAAAGAAAACTGATTTCCCAATCAGCCGTTGCTCCAGGGTATGTATTTACACGGTATGATTCTCACATCTGTATGGTTTTACAGATAATGAGTGGGAGTAAGTTGTTGGGAATTAGGTGATTATCCTTATTATATCGGAATTCGTTGTAATTGGTGATATTTGAGGAAATCACCTGGGTTGTTTGCCGGACGACAAATATTTGGTTCTGAATATCCGTTGTTGTGCACCAATTTCAAATTGATATATCTGTACGTCTATTTTTATAGAGTGAGATATACCTTTTTGAAATTATGTCTATGACATTTACCTATATCAGTGGATGGTTAGGTAAGGAGCATTAAACAGCGGTGTAATTCTTCTTAACCATAAGTACAGTTTTCAACCTACGACACACAGGGATTGAGTTATTAAACTCAAGGGACTTATACAGAGTATTGTATGTTGTCCAGTGTCCATTAGGACAGAGGGGTTGGTCCTCGTACTATATTCGATTTACTTTTGACTTCTCTAGTTTTTAGACAGGTGTTTCGTAGAAACACAATGTCCAAGTTTTGAGAAGTTATAGGTATATGAATAAAGTAGAGAACCGGGTATTGCAAGTATCAGGATTCTTCAAGGTGATCGAAGATGTTGATACTTGTGTATGGTATTCAGTTGATAGTAATGATTTTGAGAAACTTGTTTCTTTTTCAGGTCACTCATAATTGGAAGCATTCCTAAGTTGAGTAACGCTGATCGGCCTCCTTCCATTTAGTTGACATGCACTGGAGACAGTTGCTTGATTTGAATCTGGTTCAATTAAATCAGTGCCACTGTTTCTGTATTGGATATAGAACAGTTCATATCTTAACATTGTTAAGGTATGGGGAGTTGTCCGGCTTATGATTAAAACCAGACTCTGGATAACTCAAGGCACGTTTCTGTAATGGCTGTTTGTGGGTTGACCCAGGCTATGACGAGGGTTGACTTTCTACCATATGGAAGATCAATGGTGATATTGTTCTAAGACTCGCCACAGTTTTAAGTAAAATGGATTTTTTCAGAAAACAGAAGTAGGAGTATGGTAGAACTGGAGGTGATTCCAGAACCGCAAACGATTACTGAAAATTTGATAAGAACCTAAAGATTCAATCTGGTTTGACATTCCATTGGCCACTCCGCAGATAAGGTGGGTAACCTCAGGCGCCCGAGAGGTACTCCGGTAGCCTCAAGGACGGTGACAGGGAGGACTTTCCATTGTTGTTGTTACAGACTGTGAGACCCGGCAGGAGGATGAGTATAGCGTCGTTCTAAACTAACTTTAGAAATGTACGTCTATATTACTCTGCCAGAGGGTTGTCGTGGTCAGTGGGAGCAGCGGAAGCATAATGGACAAGTGACTTATGTCTATTTATGGACTAAAGCAAATATAGCGGAGATAGATCATCTATTTCTGATGTGACAGTCATAGGTTTGACTTCATCAGAATAGGGGATGGATCTGTTAAGAAGGTAGTAGGGTGTGATGTCCTGGTATTTGGATGACATACACAGAGTAGGAAGTGATATTCCTATACTACGATCGGTTATACTTTGGTTGTCACACAGTGGTTTCTCCACATAGGAATTGGGTATTATATCAGAAATTCTGGTTACTAGATCTATGGTTTTAGATCTAGATTTGGGTAGTTTCCCAATCTGGGTACTTAGATAGCATTCTACAGGTGTTTTAGAATGGACGACTCCTGACACGGTAGTGTACCTGCAGGTGATGAAGTCGCCCTCTCTAATGGTGTCTTACAGACTAAAGTGGAAAGGGATGTGCATGATTGGCAGATCACTTGCTTAGGCAATTGAGTCAATCATGAGAAGTCAAGTACTATACCAGATGATGTTTTTGCTCGAGATGCAATATGTTGATATTGATCCAACCCTGGAGAAACGAACGGAAGCAGTTTTAGAACATAAGTGGATGTTCTACGGATATGATAACGACACCTCATTCGGGAGACGGTTATCATTCCAGGCTTCCAAGGTGGCCTGGATGACAGAGTGGTTGTCAGAGTTATAGTTTTCCCTCTGATGAGGGGCAGTATTTTGGACAGGTGGTCCAGGCGGATACTGAGGGAGGCATGGCGCAGGATACTGATTAAGTTCAGTTGACGATACAGTCTAAGAAGTTTGGATTGGGAGTTCATTTATGAGCTAGGTCCCCTCAGATATCCAGACATATTCTAAGACAGGTATTGCTCATTTCGGGAGATGGCTTTCTCCGTGAACTTGAGATATAGAGAGACGTAGAAAGAAACATCAAAGCGGATCCACTCACTGAGGCTATTTCTCGAACGCAATAGTTTCGCAAACGAGCTTTGTGAGACTCACTAGTAGAGGAGTTGGGTGTTCGGTATCACACGGGCTATGAATATGCAACATCGCAATAATTAGCCTTGAGTGCAAGTGGGAGATTGTTCGAGATAGTGCCCTCAGAGTCAATTATTGGATCAAAGGCACGTGATTGCAATGATTGAGGGAGGACCTATACCGGTAGGACAGTCTTACTCAAAATGATAGTATGCTATCTGGTTTTTCTTTATCATCGTGTACTGCTTTAGGTGACCTTACAGGTCACTATAGCACGTTGATAGAGCCCCTAAGATTCTTGCTTTACTGCCAGCAGTATGATGGCGATCATATACGGGGGAGCTGGGGTCTATAAGCACATCCTCAAAAGGTCCCTATTCTTGGGAGTTTAGAGACAGGGCATCGATACTCCAGAGTAGACTAGTGTATACAGTCGAGACCCCGACGAGGGGCGGTGGCCGGTCTCACAAGCCACTGGTGTCAGTTGGTTCACCTAAGATGTATACAGGTGCTCATTGGGTTATGAGTACACCGGACAAGACTCGCCGGGAACATGCTACTTGGTCTTATACCTGACGTCAGATAGCAGTTCCCTGGTGACATGTGTACAGGTTAGTTCATCGACCTGAGATCGTCATTTGTCTCGTGTGAGTTCCCACTGTACTTTGATTACTACCCTACTACGGCTCAAAGAGGTCGTGCAAACAGGTTTTAGTTGGGTACAGTCCCGAGCCACATGGAGGCAGTGAGCGGATCTGCAGGGGTTCGTCTCTCCCGGTATTAGGGTTGAGGGTGCGCTGTGTCTAGGAGAGCCATTACACGAAGTCCTTGGCCAAGGCAGGAGATTTACTTGTAGATATTCCAGTAGTATCTCCGGGTGTTCTGGGCTACACTCCGACACCACATGTACCGCTTTTAGGGGTCTGACTTTTACCAACCCCATAGGCCCGACATGCGATGCTCATAGACGAACGGACCGGACTGTACGGATATTGTCACTGACAGACTCAGTAGGGTGTCAGGATGAGTTCTCTCATCGACGTCCCTTTTGGTCAATACCTGGTAGCTCCTGTGTGGGACTCTAAGACTCGTCAATACGCCGGCAGAGGGTGATGATCATATCAAGTACCCCCAAACCGCAAGCGGTCAGCTAAATGTAACGGCCACCCGGGTATTGAGCGATCAGAAGAAAACAAGCGAACCTACCACAACTCCCGTCGAGCCAACTGGCAACACTACCGTACAGTCCGGTCTCTTCATCAGATATGCTGCATATCGAGCCTAGGGATGGTCACGTCGACCCCAATAACTGAATAAGTCGTGCCGGTGAATGGTCTACAACAGATCGAGAAACTACTGATAACACTTATCAGCAATTCTCAGCAGCCCTGGCCAGGGACTTGCTGATATAACCAGTCGGGCACAGCACAGCATCAACTCCCAATACCGGGAGAGACGAAACCCCTCCTATCGCTCATCGCCTTCGTGTGTCTCGGGACTGTACCCAACGGCCACCTATTTGCACGACTCGGTAGAGCCGTGGTAGGGTGGCAATCAAAGTACAGTGGGAGAACACACAAGACTCTATGACGATCTCGGGTCTACAGACTAACCTGTACCGGTGTCACCTGAGAACTGCTATCCGACGATAGATATAATTCCATATAGGAGTTCTCGGTGAGTCCGTCCAGTGTACCCAGTCACCACTGAGCACCCGTATATGATCTTGATGTCAAACATCGATGAATGTGGGAACATTCATCGCCCATCGTATGGGTCTAGTATCATATACGCTAGTCTACTCTGGTATATCAATGCCCCGTCTCGATATACCTACGACTAGGGACATTCCAGGATATGCTTACAGACTACAGATGTCCCACTAGTATGATCTCCATCATAATCAAAGTAGTCAAGCCGATATCCTCAGGGCTTTATCAGCATGTATGAATGAATAATAGCATGATCAAATCAACATGTCAGATAAAGAAGAACCAGATAGCATACTATCATGTCGAGCAAGAATGCATACTGAATATATATATACATGTATAGATACATCCACCATCACATAATGGCCTCTAGGGCATACATATATCCAACAATCTCCCACTTGCACTAAGGCCAGTTATTGGCGTATCTCATACCCAACATCTCAAAAAGTCGCTCATGCTGTGGCTGAGGGAGGGCCTTGGTGAGTGGATCCGCGGCGTTATTCTTTGTGTCTACTCTCTTAATCTCGATCTCGCGGCGATCTACAATCTCCCAGATCAAATGAAAGCGCCTCAGGATGTGTCTGGACCGCTGATGGGACCTGGGTTCCTTGGCTAACGCCATAGCCCCATTATTATCACAATACAAGGGTATTGGATCAATAATGGTTGGAACTACTCCTAGCTCCGAGACGAACTTCTTCATCCAGACGGCTTCCTTGGCGGCATCATTTGCAGCAATGTACTCAGCCTCCATCGTAGAGTCTGCAACGGTATCCTGTTTGGAACCCTTCCAACTTACCGCCCCTCCATTGAGGGTAAATACAAACCCTGAGATAGATTTGCTGTCATCCTTATCACTCTGGAAGCTCGAATCGGTAAAGGCCTCCATTTGGAGATCTGTATTACCATACACCAAGAACAATTCTTTAGTCCTTCGTAAGTACTTAAGAATGTTCTTCACAGCTGTCCAGTGGTTCTCCCCTGGGTTGGATTGATACCTGCTTACAACACTAAGTGCATAAGCTATATCTGGGCGTGTACATAACATCGCATACATTATAGATCCTACTGCCGAAGCATAAGGTATAATGCTCATGCGAGCTCTCTCTTCATCGGTCTTTGGACAAGAATCCTTGGAGAGAGTGACTCCATGGCAAGCGGGTAAGGCACCCCGCTTGGAGTCTTCCATACTAAACCTTTTTAGGATGGTGTTGATGTACCTGGTTTGGGACAATCCCAATAACTTTTTGGATCTATCCCTATAGATCCTTATGCCCAGGATGTATGTGGCATCACCCAGGTCCTTCATGGAGAACCTTAGTGATAAGAATGATTTGACCGACTGTAGCATAGGAATATCATTTCCTATCATAAGAATGTCATCCACGTACAATACGAGGAATGTGACAGCTCTTCCTACAGCCTTCTTATAAACACAAGGTTCATCTGGATTTTTGATGAAATCAAACTCTTTGATAACATCATCGAAACAGATGTTCCAACTCCGAGATGCCTGCTTTAACCCATATATGGATTTAAGCAGTCTACATGCTTTCTCGCTGCTCCCACTATCAATGAAGCCCTCTGGCTGATCCATATAAACGCATTCTTCTAAATCTCCATTTAGAAATGTTGTTTTAATGTCCATCTGCCAGATTTCATAGTCGTAGTGAGCAGCAATAGCAAGTAGGATCCGAATGGATTTAAGCATGGCTACGGGCGAAAAAGTTTCGTCATAGTCCAAACCTGGTCTTTGACGAAAACCTTTCACCACAAGTCTTGCCTTATAGGTCTCTACCTGCCCATCTACACCAATCTTTCTTTTAAAGATCCATTTGCACCCTACAGGTTTTACCCCAGGGGGTACAACGTCCAAAGTCCATACTTTGTTGGTGTACATAGACTCCATTTCGGATCTCATGGCATCCAGCCACTTCACAGAGTCACCACTCGTGATAGCTTGCTGAAAACTGGTAGGATCATCATCATCCATGATGCAATCTTCTCCGTCACCATCAATGAGGAAACCGTAGTACCTCTCCGGTGGGCGAGAAGTCCTACCAGACCTTCGGAGTGGCCGAGGTTCCTCAGTTTCTATTGCAACAGCCGGTTCAACCAAATCGTCATTAGTAGTTTGTGTTTCTAGAACCTCTTCTAGATCCACTACCTTGCCATCATCTTTATCTGTGAAAAACTCTTTTTCTAAGAATGTGGCATACTGAGAAACAAACACTTTTTGTTCCTCTTTGTGGTAGAATAGATTGTAGGGTTCCTAGGCACCCTAGTGAGGTCTACCAAGTGATCAAACACGCTAATTTCTAAAAATTACGGTGCCGAGAAAACCTAGAACGTATCGTTAACTAGATGTTTAGGCGAAGCAAGCAAGTAAACGGAAATATAGAAATAGGGAAGGGGCTACAACCTTTGTAGATCCGGTCCACCACCTCCTAGGCTCCGCGATGATCTCCCTCCGCTGTCCAAATCAAACCCTTGACTCTAGCATTGGCATCATCGAAGAATAGGCGGGCTTGATCGTCGGTTCGATGCCGAAGATGATCTACGTCGAAGCATCACAAGAACAAGCTCCAACTTCACCAAGCTTTGAAAAACTTGTGAAGTAAACACCCTATACAACTTGGCAAGAGGTAGAGGATGAAGAAATAGGAAGTGGGTAGACTTTAGTTTTGGATTTCTCACTAGTTTTCATCACTTGCCATTGGAGTAGCAAGCTTTCTCTTTTGTTGAAGAAGATGAAGAAGAAGAAGAAGATATGATAAGTCTTATATTTAAAAAGGAAAATAAAAAGAATACTTATCATAACTTCAACCATGGTTTAGTGTAGAGATTTAACCAAAGTTTAGATGAGTGGTTAGGGTTAAAGAAGAAACAAGAATGGTTGACTTGTTCAAAGCTTCAAGAAGCTTCAAAGAAAAAACAAACTAAGCCACCATTTCTTTTTCTCTTTATCTTTTCCAAAACAATAATAAATGGATAAATAAATAAGAGAAAAGAAACCCTAACCATTCACTAAACATGGTTTAATCTTTACACAAACCCAAAAGAGCAAGTATCATCAAACATGATACAATCTTGTGCACAAAAGTATATCACATATACAACTTGTACAATTCAAGTGAGAAAATCCTTTTAAAGTGAACCAATACTAGTTAATGCAAAGTAATATATCAAATATATAAATATGCACTAAATCATTAAATCAACACTTGATTTAACGATCCGGTCATATCGGATATAACCGACTAGTATCATATGTATCGGCTTATCGAATCAATCCTTGATTCGATAACTAGGTTATATCGCATATAACCGTTCGATACATTCATCGCGAGAATAGAATACGGTATCACATACACGAATTATTCTCGGTCCCGCACATATCTCATATGCGCTCCTATTTCGTTTCGCTTGAGCCAGGAAACCTCTGTGTAGGACTCTAAAGACTCGTCAATACGCCGGCAGCAGATGATGATCATATCAAACACCCACAAGCCGCAAGCGGTCTGCTAAACGTAACGGCCACCCGGGTATTGAGCGATCAGAAGATCGATGAGAAAGCCCGCTCACACTCCTGTGAATCCAACCAGTAACACTTACCGTACAGTCCGGTCTGTTCGTCTGATATGTCGCATATCTCGCCTAGGGGTGGTAAACGTCAGACCCCAGTAGCTTGATAAGTCATGCCGACGTAAGGTCCATAACATTCGTGAAACTACTGATAACTCTTACCAGTATATCACTGCAACCCTGGCCAGGGATTTCCTGTTATGGCCAGTCGAGCATAGCGCAACATCAACCCCCAATACCGGGAGAGACGAATCCCCTCCTATCGCTCATTGCCTCCATGTGAATCGGGACTGTACCCAATAACCACCTGTTTGCACAACTCAGTAGAGCCGTGGTAGGGTGGAAATCAAAGCACAGTAGGAGACACACAAGACTCTATGACGATCTCGGGTCATCAGACTAAGCTGTACCAGTGTCACCAGAGAACTGCCATCTGACGTGAGGTATAATACCATCTGGGAGTTCTCGGCGAGTCCGTTCAGTGTACCCAGTCTCCACTGAGCACCCGCATAACATCTTCGATGTCAAACACCAATGGATATGGGATCATCCATCGCCCATCGCATGGGTCGAGAAGATATGCGCTAGTCTACACTGGAATATCGATGCCCCGTCTCGATATTCCCTCGACTAGGAACAATGAAGGATGTTCTCATTGACTACCCAGGCCCCACTAGTATGATCTGCATCATAGTCCTGGAAGTCGAGTACACATCCTAAGGGCTTTATCAACATGTAATCAGAGAGACAGAAAGTATACATGTTAAGATAAAGAACAACCAGATAGCGTACTATCATGTCGAGCAAGAAAGTCCTACCTATATATGTCCCAGCATCCACTACATTATACATCCAATGTACAGTAATGGCCTCTAGGGCATACATATAACTAACAATCTCCCACTTGCACTAGGGCCATCTGTAGCAGTGGTCACATCATCTAATACTCAACCATCCCATATGAGTCTCTCTCTGGGAAAAGGCCTTCGTGAGTGGATCCGCCGTGTTTTCCTCTGAGTCTACTCTCCTAACCTCGATCACCCCGGAGATCAACTATCTCCATGATCAGCTGATGCTTCCTCAGAATATGTCTGGGTCACTGATTGGACCAGGGTTCCAGGGCCAAAGCCATACTTCCATTGTCATACAATGGCAGGAACCTAGTTCATCTTATGAACCAATATACACCCAAACTTCCTCTTTGGTAGTATCTTCAATAGCGATGTTACCAGCCTTTATCGTCTAGTTTGCCACGGTATCTAGCTTGGAACTCTTCCAACATAACGTCCCTCTACTGAGGGTAAAGACAATACCCGTGACTGACATTCAGTCGTCTTTACCACCCTGGAACTCTTCCAGTGATTCTACCCAGGATCGATTGATACCATCTCACTACATCTAGTGAGAATCCTAGCATCCAATTACATCTATCTCATAGATGAAAACTCTGGATTTAGGAGGTATCACTTTGATCCTGTTTGGGGAATCCTAGTGATAATTGGAGATTGATCGATCGTAGTATAGGAAACTCTTTTCCTATCAAGAGTATGTTGTCTACGTACAATACGAAGATTACCACCATACTCCATACTACCCTTTTGTTTATACAAGGTTCGTCTACCATTTTGATGAAGTCAAACACTTTGACTATCACATCAAAACAGACGTTCCAACTCCGCGATGCCTGCTTCATTATGTAAAGCAACTTGCACACGTTTCCGCTGCTCCCACTGTTTACGAAGACCTCTGGCTGTGTTCTTATAGACGTTCTCTTCTAAATCAGTATTTAGAAAAGCTGTCAGGGCACCCAACCACCAGATATCGCAGTCATGGTATGTAGCCGTGGCAAGTAGGATCTGGATGGACTTAAGCATAGTCACTTGGAAAAGGTTTCATCATTATCCATGCCTGGTTGATGACTAAAACCTTTAATAAGCCTAGCTTTTAAAGTCTCAACTTTTCCATCAACACCAAGTAATCTTCTCAAGATATACTTGCTCCTGATGGGGATTTAACCCTTCAGATATAGCAACCAAAGTCCATACTTTGCTGGTGTATATGGATTCCATCTCAGATCGCTAAGCATCCAGCCATTCTTACAGAGTCCTTGCTCTCGATGGCCTGCTCGAAACTAGTTGGGTCATCATCTCATGATACAATCCTTGCTCCCACTGTCATCGAGAAACCGAGGTATCTCTCAGGCGGATGAGGAACCCTACTAGATCGGCGGAGAGGCGGAGGTTCGTCGGGAACTATAGAATCCTTTTGTTCTGTCAAATCATCAACTGCAGTTTTGTATAGCTGGAACCTTTCCAGTTCTACAAAACTGATCCTGCCTCGATCTTGTCCGGATTTTGCTTTAAACATAGGCCGGACAACCCCAAATCTTAACTCGTTTAAGAGATGGGTTCTTCCCATACCATATCTCATATGGAGTGGTAGGCACTGATTTGATTCAAACCTAATTCAATAGGTATGCAGCTTCTCAAGTGCATAACCCCAAAAGGAAATAGGTAACTCAGTAATACTCATCATAGAGCACACCATATCTAATATTGTGCAATTGCTCCGCCCTGATACACCGTTGTGCTGTGGTGTATTCAGAGGAGTAGTACGGAGAGAGAATCTCATTCTCCTTTAGAATGGCCCAGGAATGCCATGCACAAGTATTCTCCTCCCTGATCTCATCATAGGACATAATACTTATACCCTGTTATTGGTTCTCTACTTCTAACTTATATTCTGTGAATACCTCAAAAGGTTCGGACTTATGTTTCAACAGGAACATATGACTGAATCTTGAGAGATTATCAGAGAATATAATGAAGTATAAAGAACCAGTCCTGGCATGTGTAGACAGGAGACTTTACATACATCATCATGTATCAGTCCCAAGAGTTTACTAACTCTTTCTCTGTTTCTAATAAACAGAGCTATGGTCATCTAATCTTTGTGACATGACTGGCAAGTTTCACAATATGTAAATTCAAACTGATTTAAATATGCATCTAAAATGTAACTTTAGCCAGTCGGGTCGCATTGATGTGACCTAGTCTACAATGCCTCAAGAAGGATTCGTTCATTTCTGAACTCTTCTTCTTGTGTGTGTTCTGTATACTAGGAACTGTAGTTTGATTTAGAACTTCGATGCTTTTAGATAACATGCCTGAACCGATCAACTTTTGATATAGGAAATGTTCAAAACATTATCCATCAATACAAAATTATATCATTTCTTTACTAATAAAGAGACTGATATGATTTTGTATATCAGGTTCGGTATCTAATAACATTTGTTCAGAATCAATGTATTAGTAATACAGGGTGACAGTGACCAACAGACTTGGCTGCAACACTTGCCCCAGTTTCTGTCTCATGAAACTTATCACCCGTTCTCAGTTTTTCTTCCTTTTTGTAGCCCTATGTAACAGCTTACATATCTGGGATCCTGATCCGGTATCATATACCCAGCATTCAGAGGATACTGAGAAACAGTTCTGTTTAACGAACACACCCGAATGAGATGCATCATATGCACTTTCTTCGTTTGGGTGGCATAGGAAATCTGGTATTCCCCTATTTCCTGCTCTGTCTTATAACAATTATAAGTTGGAGCGGGACCAACGTTCCCCAGCTCAGTATAACAAGCGGGTTCGGTCAAAACATCCATATTATTATCTTGATTAAGGCGTGATATGGTCGCTGCCAGGAGAGAGAGAGAAGAAAACACTTAGCGTGCGCTCTTGCAAGATCAGATTGGTTATGTATTTTATCTAATCAGGATGGCTCCCACTGTTTTTATCAAATCTTCCTTCAAACCTTAAAAGGAAAGACTAGCCGGGATTAATTACACTCTATAAGTTCGCCAATCTTTCAGCCAGGCCAGTGTCGGTACTTTGAGGGAGGTTCCCCGTGCTTTCGCACGGACCTAATTACTGTAAACCTCGTTTTCCCAGAGGTGTAACCCCGTTGACACCTTTTTAGACACCTACTTGATCGGCTAATTGTAAAGTGCAAAACTCTCCCAGGAGTAACAATTACTCGCAGTGGGTATCGGGATCCAACTATCATATAGAAGGTATGCAATCTCATTGCAAATTTCAACACTTGAAACTCCCGATAAAGGTTTTTACCCCTAGTACCTATGACCTTAACTAAGGTCAACAAATCATAACTACTAGTCAAGTTTTACCCGTCATTTCGTGATTAATTAGACCCACCCACATGACCCTTAACTAAGGTCAACAAAGCACGCGACTGTCCTAACTAATCGCATCATATGCGGTGTAGGAAGACATCACTTAGCTACCGTACACTGTGCCTTGACTATGGTCAACAAACACAGCACGAATACTAAGTACTCTACTTCATAAAATGACGGAGGGTTGCGGCTGGTTTTTGTGAAAACCTTTAACGCTTTGAACTTGATCTCGTTGCGGAATCAAATTGTTTTTAAATGGAATGTTTTTGAAGCTTTTCTAGTTTTGCTAAAGGGGTCACTCCCGGTGAAGGGATCGTCGGCCCTTTCCTCGTCGAATGAGGTGCGGGATATATCATATATATCACTGTGCAAAGCGGAAACTATAGAAGCGATCAAAATACAAACCGAGTGATGTAGCATCTGCCAGCTATTGCTAAAGGAGTCACTCCCGGTGAAGGGATCTCGGTCCTTTCCCTATCGAATAAGGTGCAGGATGTTCTACAAGGAACACCACGATGCAAAGCAAGAACTGTAGCTACCTGTTTTATTTTGAAATTCGATTCCACAACATCAATTAGGTTTATTTTCTTTCATTAATCTCATTAATGAATATCCCATCATTTAAATTACCTAAACATCACAGATAAATATGACGTACACTTATGCCATCCGCATTCGCCTCGATGTCCCCTCGTGCACCGTTAGGTTAGGTAACTAACGGCAGAGCGGGGCAGGGCTAGCGCGGGTGTAAAACATAAGTAACGTCTATATAATATATCATATATACTATAATATCTGAACAGAGCACAGAACATCGCATGATCACATCACAGATAAAGCACAGCAGAAGAAACATATGAAATATTGGATATACTAGGACGTCCGTGTTTTCAATACGAGCCAGTATAAAACACGGATTCCACGGTCGTGATGAATAGCCAATCCCACACCCCTAGACCCCTACGAGAGCGGCAAGCAACCCTACCAATTCTAGGGTTAGGAGACCCGGACTCGACTCCTCGAGTTGGTCTCCCACTGGACCCCAGAACCCGGTTACTTGTGCTCCCCTCCTTGGGTCTATCCTTGTGCAGAAAAGTAAATAATATACATCAACGGTGACATCTTCCGCAACCTGGAAGTGCCCCAATAAAAGAATACTACATACAAGTTTTTACATGAATGAAAATGGAAAAACATTCATCTCACATAAAAAACCCCGGCTATTCAAACACGACGATCCAATATAACATATCCAGCAACACATAACATCACATGTCATCAACGTAAGTAAATATGTCCATCCCAATTGTCGTTGACATATAGCAACGAAACCGGCAACATCACATATTACACTTACGGTCACAGAAAAGAAAGTGTAAAACTACAACAGTTGGAATCCGCAACCACCTCAGACATCGCATGCCTGACCAAATGAATTCCTTAGACATCATATGCCTAACAATTATAAACCCCGCATTTCAGTCTCATTATCGAAAACACTTTTCAACACCATGTCGGGCAATTCAACAGGATTCCCGACATCCTGATCGAATGCTCGTCGCAAACTTTAGTAGGCGGCCGCACCCCCGACGCCGTCGACCAAGTGCACCAAGGAGGAACACCGTACCGCGAGCACCCGAACGGATGCTTTCGGCGACGGGGTTCTCCTACAGTCACTTGGTCGGGGCTATGGAGTGAGGCTGTCTATTAAGTTTACCCGGCGAGTATCCGCGTACGCTACGTGATTGCGACGGACTTTTGATCACATCAAAATTCCGTGGCAATCGATCAAGTGAGACTAAACTGCTATGTTAATAACCTTCATTTAGTTATCTCATAACTTTTTGTGAATTCCAATTATTGTATCACATTCCGGATAAACAGAAAATGCTAAACTTTTCGATCGAACAATCGAACACCTAAGTTTTCCCGATACTACTCAACACATGAAATAAGTCTAACAACATTCAGTTCGTGCCTCAGTACCAACGGTCCAGCCGTAGAAGGGTCAAGCCAACGCCTCACATGTGGCACGCCGTACTTGTTGGAGTTAATGCCCTCAGAGTCAATTATTGGATCACAGGGACGTGATTGCAATGATTGAGGGGAGGACATGTCCCAGTAGGACAGTCTTACTCAAGATGATAGTACGCTATCTGGTTTACCTTTATCATCGTGTACTGCTTTAGGTGACCTGACATGTCGCTATTGCACGTTGATAGAGCCCCTAGGATTCTTGCTTGACTGCCAGCAGTATGAGGGCGATCATATAAGTGAGAGCTGGAGTCTATAAGCGCATCCTTAAAAGGTCCCTGGTCGTAGGAGTTTCGAGACAGGGCATCGATTCTCCAGAGTAGACTAGTGTATACAGTCGAGACCCCGACGAGGGGCGGTGGCCGGTCTCACGAGCCACTGGTGTCAGTTGGTGCACCTAAGATGTATACAGGTGCTCATTGGGTTATGAGTACACCGGACAGGACTCGCCGGGAACATGCTAGTTGGTCTTATACCTGACGTCAGATAGCAGTTCGCAGGTGACATGTGTACAGGTTAGTTCATCGACCTGGGGATCGTCATTTGTCTCGTGTGAGTTCCCACTGTGCTTTGATTACTACCATGCCACGGCTCAAAGGAGTCGTGCAAACAGGTTTTAGTTGGGTACAGTCCCGAGCCACATGGAGGCAGTGAGCGGATCTTCGGGGGTTTCGTCTCTCCCGGTATTGGGGGTGAGGTCGCGCTGTGTCTAGGAGAGCCATTACACGAAGACCTTGGCCAAGGCAGGAGATTTACTGGTAGGTATTCCAGTAGTATCTCAGGGTGTTCTGGGCTGCACTCCGACACGACTTGTACCGCTTTTGGGGTCTGACTTTTACCAACCCCCTAGGCCCGACATGCGATGCTCATAGACGAACGGACCGGACTGTACGGATATTGTCACTGACAGGCTCAGTAGGGTGTCAGGATGAGTTCACTCCTCGACGTCCCTTTTAGTCAATAGCTGGTGGCCCGTCACATATTGGCTTATACCTCTGACGTGCTGGTGGTTAAATCCACAGCCATAGTATTGACGAGTTTTTGGAGTCCACCACACTTTCAGTTACTCAAGCTTTCGGGCGAAACGCTGTAGAGGCCGTATGGAGATATGGCAGGGTCCGATCAGATACGTGCGGTATTGCACGGATCTGGATCGGACAATTTTGTACTAGTGGCCGTATGGTTATATGGCAGCGTTCGATCAGATACGTGCGGTATTGCACGGATCAGGATCGGACGGATATTACTAGCCGGCTTTGGTTTAAGCCGGATCCTAGTATAGTACAGTGTAGATTTTGTCTCATTGCATTTGTGTCCGGACGGAATACAGATGCGGGTGTGTATGCACAGTATGGGGGTTTTCCTGTAATTTATTACGGGACCAGTTTTCTCGAGTTGCCAGTTTGCATTCCGTTCTGGCCGGTTTTCCTTTGTTCTTTCCCGGCCGGACTTTTCCGATGGAGGGGGTTATTTGCAATTGTGCAAATAACATTTGTGGAGGGGTCTTCTTGCAATTGTATTGATTATGATATCTTTCATCCGTGCTTTTGCATTAATGAGATATGATATGATTAAGATGTAAGCATGGTTGATGTTTTCTTGTCTAGGATGTGGTCACCTCTTTTCACTTCCTACACTCACCTCCCTTCATGCTTCATAAACATTCTTTCCTCCACCATTCATTGGATGAGGAATGATAAGTTTTTCATGAGAGAAAAAGAAAGAGAGAAGAAGAAGAAGAGAGCTTCATCTTGAGAGTTTCATTCATGATCTCATTTTCTTGCTAGAAAAATGCAAGCACCATTTTTCTATTCTCCATTCCTCCATCAAGGCAACTACAAACCCCAAATGAGACTAGCATCATCTACACTACATTCTACAGCAAACCTTGGGCATGTCGAGTTGCCGGCTTCATGCCCGAGTTGCCTCGGTATAGAGGCGGGAGCCCGTAAAAGATGCAGGCGACGTGGTGCCCTTCCGGCGAGGAGGCGACGACCGGAGAACCCGCGAGGAGATCGGAGTGGAGATGAAGACCGGAGGACTCGGATCAGTCGGTATATCTCCAACTCATTCTCATGTTAGCTTAGACTAGTTTAATGGCATGATCCGGGGTTTAGTGCGCGGTGGTGCCGGTTTTGCTAAGTCCGCAAAAATTAAAGTTTATCACCGTTTCCGCGTTTGGCCGTCGGATTGACGGCCGGGGCGCCGCCGTGCACTTACAGTGGTATCAGAGCCTCGCCATTAACTTCGTCTAGCATCGTTTGATGTGTTTTTCAATTCTGATCGACCAAAATTCCAAAAACCGTATTTTTCCTTCACATCAGTTTCTGTTGAAATTTTTTGAAGTCTAAAAATTTTTCAGGTTGTAAAATATTGATGTACTGGAAAATCTAAGAGCTCTGTAAAAATTCGACGAAGCAACTCCACAGTGGGAGCACGGAACCGCCGCGAAAACCCCCTTTCCGCCGCCCTTCCGCCGCGCACTCTGGAGATCACTTCACCAAAATTTTACAGAGGCCTTCTGGGCTTGGAATATGGGTTTTGGAATATTAAAATTGGGCCCAGGTTTTCTATGAGTGCTACAGTTTTGATTGGGGGCCCACTTGTTAATTTTTGGTCAATCGGAAAATTTTAAACACATTTTTCACAGTATTTACATTATATCTGCGACCGTGAATGTCACTTGATCGGTAAATCCGGTCTAACTGCTATAGCCCGGTTAGACGGATTTGCGAACGTGACTTTCACGTTGATGTTCTATGTTTATGCTGTGATGTTGCGGATCAGTCGTGGGGGATAGCCTGGATGCAATGCTAGTACAGTGTTGTGGTATTATGTACATTTGATATTGCGGGGCGAGCGTCCGACTTGTGGACTGCCGTCACTGCCTGTTTGTATTATTCTTTTGGGGCACGACCTGGTTGCGGTCGATGTACCCGGTGTATGTATATTTTACTTTCTGTACTAGGATTACCCCGCGGTGGAGTGCACGGATGGCCGGGTTCTAGAGGGCAACAAGCCCGCATCTCATGGCATTGAGACGGAAGGGGCTTCATTCTGGGATTGGCGGGCTATTCGCCGCACTCGTAGGGGGTACAGGTTGACCCAGGAGGGGTGCCCAAGTTGCCGGATTCCGTGGAGTGCTGGGTGGTCCATTCACGGAGCTGAAGGGGGCTGCCTCGCTTCAGGTTTTGGCAGGTGACTTGCCGCGCCCGTAGGGGTCTAGGATTTCATTGCACAGGCTATCCACACGACCAGGGGAACGTCGGGTTTCAGTAGTGGCTCTGTGAAACCCGGGGATCCCAGATATCTGTATTGTTCTGTGATGCTGTACATTTCTGTGATGTTGCATTTTATTCACGCCTTGAGCGAAATATAATATATTGGTATATATATTAGTAGATTTTGTATATGTTTTTCATCCGCGCTAGTCCAGTCCCCGCTCTGCCGTTAGTTAGCTAACCTAACGGGTGATGACGGGACCCAGTGGCGAATGCGGATGGCATATACGTACGTCAGTATATTTTCGTTCTTTGTGGTGTGATCAATTGATGGGACTGCATTGATTCGGATCAATGCAAGTTAAACAAACCTTATCTGATGTTGTTGGAACACTTTTCAAAAAGCTGTTATTGCAAGGACGTTCACTTTTGTTTTGCATCGTGGTATTCATTTGGAATATCCTGCTCCTCAGTCGACGAGGCAAGGGCCGAGATCCCTTCACCGGGAGTGACCCCTTGGACAGAAGTTTGCGTCAGGGCATTAACTTCACTATAGCCGATTACTTTTGCTTTGCATCGTGGTATTCATTTGGAATATCCTGCACCCCATTCTACGGGGAAAGAGCCGAGATCCCTTCACCGGGAGTGACCTCTTTAGTAAAGGTTTTCGTCACTATATTTTCTAAAAAGCTATCAGTTCCTTCAACGAGATCAAGTTCATTACGTTAAAGGTTTTCGCCAGAAACCATTCATAGGCCTCCGTCGTTTCAGATGGGTAGCACGTAGTATTCATGCTATGTTTGTTGACCTTCGTCAAGGCATAGTGCATGGTAGCTGCTTGTTGCTTTTCTGCTGCATAGATAGATGTGTTGGTTTGGGACAGTCGTATAGCCTTGTTGACCTTCGTCAAGGGCTTGTACGGGTGGGTTCAAATTAATCTGGACAATGACGGGTGGAACTTGACATGTGACTTATGATTTGTTGACCTTCGTCAAGGTCATAAGAGCATGGGGCAGAAATCACATCGGGAGTTTCAAAAGTACTAAAACTTGCCAGATATGCGCATACCTTCTAGAGTGTGATACAGTGAGCGGATTCCGTCACGTTATCATGCGATGAGAGTTGGATCCCGATTCCCACTGATGAGTTGGTTTACTCCTCGGGTGACCCCGACTAATTCTTCTTTCAGGTTTGGAGGAGAATTTGAGGTACAGTGGGAGGTTTCCAGATTAGATAAATTGGTAACCATTCTGATCTAAGTTAGAGTGCACGCTGAGTGTTTCTTTTCTCTCTCTCTGGCAGCGACCATTGACCCGACCCTAGACTATGACTCAGTGACCAAGTTGACCGAACCCTCTTAACACTGGCTTTTGGATTGTCAGAGTTGCAGACTTCATTGCCACTCCTACTTTTACCCTTTTCTCCAGGACACCCCGTATTACTGCGAACGTCCACTTCCATTGGACAAAACCATCGTATGGTTAGATACGAACTCGAAGGAATTCGAGGATGGTTTCCGGTTCTGGAGAAAACGGATAGGATTATTCAGTTGTCTTTTCTTTTCAACCTCTCTCATGTTGCGAGTACTCCTTGGTTTAGGAGTAGTACACCTATTACGCAAATTGGATAGTCTTCTTCCAAACCATAGGCTGGTGCCGACCGGTAGGGAATGAAGAAAACCAGTTAGCCTAAACGGTGTACAGAAGGTATTAAGTTAAGACAAAGAAAGGGATTAGTAAGAGGGCAAAGTAAGTTGCGACTGCTATTCACGACCAAACCAAGTATTTCTTCGCCAATCCTAAATCACCTTTGTATTTCTCCAGGACACTCCGTATCACTACGAAGATCCCATTTTATTGGATAATCCATCGTATGGTTATATACGAACTCGAAAGGAACTTGTTCCAATTCGGGGATGGATCCTGGTTCAGGAGAAATAGGAATAAAGTACATTCAGGTGTCTTTTATCTTCACCTTCTCTCGCGTTGCGAGTGCTCCTAGGATTAGGACAGTACACCCTTTATGCTTATTGGATAGTCTTCTTCCAAACCATAGGCTGGTGCCGAACGGTAGGGAAGGAAGAAAACCATTTGGCCTAAGGGGTGTGCAGAAGGTAATGACTAAAGACATATAAAGGGATTTGGAGAGGTGGCAAAGAATTATACGGTTATAGTTGTGAATCTGGATAATGGTAGAGGCATTACTAGGAATACCAGGATACCCCATCGAAGCATTTTAATGTTTCAGTTTCACTGTGTACTGTTAAAAGAAAACTGATTTCCCGTTTGGACATTTGCTCCAGGGTATGTATTTACCAGGTTTGATTCTCACATCTGTATGGTTTTACAGATGGTGAGTGGGAGTAAGTTATTGGGAATTGGGTGATCATCCTCATTATATCGGGATTCGTTGTAATCGGTGATATTTGAGGAAATCACCTGGGCTGTTTGCCGGTCGGCAAATATTTGGTTTTGAATATCCGCTGTTGTGCACCAATTTCAAATTGATATATCTGTACGTCTATTTTCATAGAGTGAGATATACCTTTTGATATTATGTCGATGACATTTACCTATATCAGTGGATGGTTAGGTAAGGAGCATTAAACAGCGGTGTAATTCTTCTTAACCATAAGTACAGTTTTCAACCTACGACACACAGTGAAAGAGTTGTTAGACTCAGCGGACTTATACAGAGTATTGTATGTTGTCCAGTGTCCATTAGGACAGAGGGGTTGGTCCTCTTACTATATTCTGTTTACTTTTAACTTCTCTAGTTCTTAGACATGTGTTTCGTAGAAACACAGGGTCTATGTTTTGAGGAGTTATAGGTATTTGAATAGAGTAGAGAACCAGGTGTAGCAAGTATCGGGATTCTTCAAAGTGATCGAAGATGTAGATACTTGTGTATGGTATTCAGTTGATAGTAATGATAAAGAGAAATTGCTTCTCTTTCAAGTTACTCATAATTGGAAGCATTCCTAAGTTGAGTAACGCTAATAGGCCTCTCTCCATTTAGTTGACATGCACTGGAGACAGTTGCATGATTTGAATCTGGTTAAATTAAATCAGTGCCTCTGGTTCTATATTGGATATAGAACAGTTCATATCTTAACGTTGTTAAGGTACGGGGAGTTTTCCGGCTTATGATTAAAACCAGACACTGGACAACTCAAGGCACGTTTCTGTAATGGCTGTTTATGGGTTGACCCAGGCTATGACGAGGGTTGATTTTCTACCATCTGGCAGATCAATAGAAATATTGTTCTTGACTCGCCACAGTTTTATTAAAAATGGATTTTTTCAAAAACAGTAGTGGGAGTATGGTAGAACTGGAAGTGATTCCAGAACCGCAAACGATTACCGAAAATTTGATAAGGAACCTAAAGATTCAATCTGATTTGACATTCTATTGGCCACTCCGCAGATAAGGTGGGTAACTTCAGGCACCCGAGAGGTACTCCGGTAGCCTCAAGGACGGTGACAGGGAAGTTCTTGTTTACCCACGCTTGCCATTGTTGTTGTTCCAGGCTGCGAGACCCGGCAGGAGGATGAGTATAGCGTCTTTCTAAACTAGTTTTAGAAGTGCACGTCTATATGACTCTGCCAGAGGGTTGTCGTAGTCAGTGGGAGCAGCGGAAGCATTGGTGGACATCAGGCTTGTGTCTATTTATAGACTAAAGCAGATGTAGCGGAGATAGATCATCTATTTCTGATGTGACAGTCATAGGTTTGACGTCGTCAGAATAGGGGATGGATCTGTTGAGTTGGTAGTAGGAAGTGATATTCCTATACTACGATCGGTTATACTTTGGTCGTCACACAGTGGTTTCTCCACAAAGGACTTGGACATTATATCAGACATACTGGTTACTAGATCTATGGTTTTAGATCTAGATTTGGGTGGTTTCCCAATCAGGGTACTTTGACAGCATTCTAAGAGTATTTAGAATGGACGACTCCTGGCACGGTAGTATACCTACAGGTAATGGAGTCACCCTCTCTAAAGGTGTCTTATAGACTAAAGTAGAGAGGGATGTGCATGATTGGCAGATCACTTGCTTAGACAATTGAGTCAATCATGAGATGTCAAGTACCACACCAGATGTTGTTCTTGCACTAGATGCAATAAGTTGATATTGATCCAATCCTGGAGAAACAGTCGGAAGCAGTTTTAGAACATAAGTGGCTGTTCTAGGGATATGATAACGAAAGCCTCTTTCGGGAGACAATTATCATTCCAGGCTTCCAAGGTGACATGGACGACAAGGAGGTTGTCAGAGTTTTAGTTTTTCCTTCTGACGAGGGGCAGTATTTTGGACAGGTGGTCCAAGGCACTACTGAGGGAGGCATGGCGCAGGATACTGATTAGATTCAGTTGACGATACAGTCTAAGAAGTTTGGATTTGGAGTTCACTTATGAGCTAGGTCCATCAGACATCCAGACATTCTAAGACAGGTATTGCTCATTTCGGGAGATGGTTTTCTCCGCGAATTTGAGATATAGAGAGACATAGAAAGAAACATCAAGGCGGATCCACTCACTGAGGCTATTCCTCGAACGCAATAGTTTCACAAACGGTTTTTGTGAGACTGACTAGTAGAGGAGTTGGGTGTTCGGTATCACACGGGCTGTGAGTATGCGACATCGCAATAATTAGCCTTGAGTGCATGTGGGAGATTGTTGGAGTTAATGCCCTCAGAGTCAATTATTGGATCACAGGCACGTGATTGCAATGATTGAGGGGAGGACATGTCCCAGAAGGACAGTCTTACTCAAGATGATAGTACGCTATCTGGTTTACCTTTATCATCGTGTACTGCTTTAGGTGACCTGACATGTCGCTATTGCACGTTGATAGAGCCCCTAGGATTCTTGCTTGACTGCCAGCAGTATGAGGGCGATCATATAAGTGAGAGCTGGAGTCTATAAGCGCATCCTTAAAAGGTCCCTGGTCGTAGGAGTTTCGAGACAGGGCATCGATTCTCCAGAGTAGACTAGTGTATACAGTCGAGACCCCGACGAGTGGCGGTGGCTGGTCTCACGAGCCACTGGTGTCAGTTGGTTCACCTAAGATGTATACAGGTGCTCATTGGGTTATGAGTACACCGGACAGGACTCGCCGGGAACATGCTAGTTGGTCTTATACCTGACGTCAGATAGCAGTTCCCAGGTGACATGTGTACAGGTAAGTTCATCGACCTGGGGATCGTCATTTGTCTCGTGTGAGTTCCCACTGTGCTTTGATTACTACCCTACCACGGCTCCAAGGAGTCATGCAAACAGGTTTTAGTTGGGTACAGTCCCGAGCCACATGGAGGCAGTGAGCGGATCTTCGGGGGTTTCGTCTCTCCCGGTATTGGGGGTGAGGTCGCGCTGTGTCTAGGAGAGCCATTACACGAAGACCTTGGCCAAGGCAGGAGATTTACTGGTAGGTATTCCAGTAGTATCTCAGGGTGTTCTGGGCTGCACTCCGACACGACTTGTACCGCTTTTGGGGGTCTGACTTTTACCAACCCCTAGGCCCGACATGCGATGCTCATAGACGAACGGACCGGACTGTACGGATATTGTCACTGACAGGCTCAGTAGGGTGTCAGGATGAGTTCACTCCTCGACGTCCCTTTTAGTCAATAGCTGGTGGCCCGTCACGTATTGGCTTATACCTCTGACGTGCTGGTGGTTAAATCTACAGCCATAGTATTGACGAGTTTTTAGAGTCCACCACACTTTCAGTTACTCAAGCTTTCGGGCGAAACGCTGTAGAGGCCGTATGGAGATATGGCAGGGTCCGATCAGATACGTGCGGTATTGCACGGATCAGGATCGGACAATTTTGTACTAGTGGCCGTATGGTTATATGGCAGCGTTCGATCAGATACGTGCGGTATTGCACGGATCAGGATCGGACGGATATTACTAGCCGGCTTTGGTTTAAGCCGGATCCTAGTATAGTACAGTGTAGATTTTGTCTCATTGCATTTGTGTCCGGACGGAATACAGATGCGGGTGTGTATGCACAGTATGGGGGTTTTCCTGTAATTTATTACGGGACCAGTTTTCTGGAGTTGCCAGTTTGCATTCCGTTCTGGCCGGTTTTCCTTTGTTCTTTCCCGGCCGGACTTTTCCGATGGAGGGGGTTATTTGCAATTGTGCAAATAACATTTGTGGAGGGGTCTTCTTGCAATTGTATTGATTATGATATCTTTCATCCATGCTTTTGCATTAATGAGATATGATATGATTAAGATGTAAGCATGGTTGATGTTTTCTTGTCTAGGATGTGGTCACCTCTTTTCACTTCCTACACTCACCTCCCTTCATGCTTCATATACATTCTTTCCTCCACCATTCATTGGATGAGGAATGATAAGTTTTTCATGAGAGAAAAAGAAAGAGAGAAGAAGAAGAAGAGAGCTTCATCTTGAGAGTTTCATTCATGATCTCATTTTCTTGCTAGAAAAATGCAAGCACCATTTTTCTATTCTCCATTCCTCCATCAAGGCAACTACAAACCCCAAATGAGACTAGCATCATCTACACTACATTCTACAGCAAACCTTGGGCATGTCGAGTTGCCGGCTTCATGCCCGAGTTGCCTCGGTATAGAGGCGGGAGCCCGTAAAAGATGCAGGCGACGTGGTGCCCTTCCGGCGAGGAGGCGACGACCGGAGAACCCGCGAGGAGATCGGAGTGGAGATGAAGACCGGAGGACTCGGATCAGTCGGTATATCTCCAACTCATTCTCATGTTAGCTTAGACTAGTTTAATGGCATGATTCGGGGTTTAGTGCGCGGTGGTGCCGGTTTTGCTAAGTCCGCAAAAATTAAAGTTTATCACCGTTTCCGCGTTTGGCCGTCGGATTGACGGCCGGGGTGCCGCCGTGCACTTACAGTACTGCCCCAAACCCGAAGGTTCAAAGGGCAATTCAAGACGGTCACATAATCGAGTTAAGGTTTGTTGTCTTCTAGAGGGTCCATCGCGTTACTTGCACTACTTAGAACGTCGTTAAACTACGGAAAAATCCAACAATTGGAAATTTCCCGCCATGGGAAAAAGTGGGTATTTATATCCGGTCGAACTTTTTAACATATTCTAAAATTACCCGGAAAGCCACACCGACAAAATTAGACAGTCCGATCGAATATACAGAGTTCCCAATACAAGCCAGAAAATAAAACTCTGGAATAAATATTAAAATATTCCCAGGAAAACCAACACCAGAAACTAGGAGTTACTGTGCAAACAGTATTGGGCATTGTGACCATACTGCCGCGGAACCGCCGCAGAAGCCATGCTTCTGCCGCGGTTCCGCTGCACTCTTGTCGAATCATGGACACGTGTTGCACAGTAATTCTTAGGATTCCCTGCTGATTTTTCTGGATATTTTTAATTTCGAAAAATCCACATTTTACAGAAAAGTCCAGAGAGCATTTTTCAAGTCGGGTTTTGGGTCGATCGGACTTCTGATTCCGTCGGGACTTCGCCTAAGGCTCTAGCTAGGCTCTGATACCACTGTAGGGTTCCTAGGCCCCCTAGTGAGGTCTACCAAGTGATCAAACACGCTAATTTCTAAAAATTACGGTGCCGAGAAAACCTAGAACGGATCGTTAACTAGATGTTTAGGCGAAGCAAGCAAGTAAACGGAAATATAGAAATAGGGAAGGGGCTACAACATTTGTAGATCCAGTCCACCACCTCCTAGGCTCCGCGATGATCTCGCTCCGCTGTCCAAATCAAACCCTTGACTCTAGCATTGGCATCATCGAAGAATAGGCGGGCTTGATCGTCGGTTCGATGCCGAAGATGTCTACGTCGAAGCATCACAAGAACAAGCTCCAACTTCACCAAGCTTTGAAAAACTTGTGAAGTAAACACCCTATACAACTTGGCAAGAGGTAGAGAATGAAGAAATAGGAAGTGGGTAGGCTTTAGTTTTGGATTTCTCACTAGTTTTCATCACTTGCCATTGGAGTAGCAAGCTTTCTCTTTTGTTGAAGAAGATGAAGAAGAAGAAGAAGATATGATAAGTCTTATATTTAAAAAGGAAAATAAAAAGAATACTTATCATAACTTCAACCATGGTTTAGTGTAGAGATTTAACCAAGGTTTAGATGAGTGGTTAGGGTTAAAGAAGAAACAAGAATGGTTGACTTGTTCAAAGCTTCAAGAAGCTTCAAAGAAAAAACAAACAAAGCCACCATTTCTTTTTCTCTTTATCTTTTTCAAAACAATAATAAATGGATAAATAAATAAGAGAAAAGAAACCCTAACCATTCACTAAACATGGTTTAATCTTTACACAAACCCAAAAGAGCAAGTATCATCAAACATGATACAATCTTGTGCACAAAAGTATATCACATATACAACTTGCACAATTCAAGTGAGAAAATCCTTTTAAAGTGAACCAATACTAGTTAATGCAAACTAATATATCAAATATATAAATATGCACTAAATCATTAAATCAACACTTGATTTAACGATCCGGTCATATCGGATATAACCGACTAGTATCATATGTATCGGCTTATCGAATCAATCCTTGATTCGATAACTAGGTTATATCGCATATAACCGTTCGATACATTCATCGCGAGAATAGAATACGGTATCACATACACGAATTATTCTCGGTCCCGCACATATCTCATATGCGCTCCTATTTCGTTTCGCTTGAGCCAGGAAACCTCTGTGTAGGACTCTAAAGACTCGTCAATACGCCGGCAGCAGATGATGATCATATCAAACACCCACAAGCAGCAAGCGGTCTGCTAAACGTAACGGCCACCCGGGTATTGAGCGATCAGAAGATCGACGAGCAAGCCTGCTCACACTCCTGTGAATCCAACCAGTAACACTTACCGTACAGTCCGGTCTGTTCGTCTGATATGTCGCATATCTCGCCTAGGGGTGGTAAACGTCAGACCCCAGTAGCTTGATAAGTCATGCCGACGTAAGGTCCATAACATTCGTGAAACTACTGATAACTCTTACCAGTATATCACTGCAACCCTGGCCAGGGATTTCCTGTTATGGCCAGTCGAGCATAGCGCAACATCAACCCCCAATACCGGGAGAGACGAATCCCCTCCTATCGCTCATTGCCTCCATGTGAATCGGGACTGTACCCAATAACCACCTGTTTGCACAACTCAGTAGAGCCGTGGTAGGGTGGAAATCAAAGCACAGTGGGAGACACACAAGACTCTATGACGATCTCGGGTCATCAGACTAAGCTGTACCAGTGTCACCAGAGAACTGCCATCTGACGTGAGGTATAATGCCATCTGGGAGTTCTCGGCGAGTCCGTTCAGTGTACCCAGTCTCCACTGAGCACCCGCATAACATCTTCGATGTCAAACACCAATGGATATGGGATCATCCATCGCCCATCGCATGGGTCGAGAAGATATGCGCTAGTCTACACTGGAATATCGATGCCCCGTCTCGATATTCCCTCGACTAGGAACAATGAAGGATGTACTCATTGACTACCCAGGCCCCACTAGTATGATCTGCATCATAGTCCTGGAAGTCGAGTACACATCCTAAGGGCTTTATCAACATGTAATCAGAGAGACAGAAAGTATACATGTTAAGATAAAGAACAACCAGATAGCGTACTATCATGTCGAGCAAGAAAGTCCTACCTATATATGTCCCACCATCCACTACAATATACATCCAATGTACTGTAATGGCCTCTAGGGCATACATATAATTAAAATAGATATCCATAAGAATTCTTTGGATATCTTACAAAGTTACACATGACTGACCGTGTCTCGAGTTTGTCCGGATTCTGCTTTTTAACATAGGCCGGGCAACCCCAAATCTTAATTCTCTTAAGCGATGGTCTCTTCCCATGCCATATCTCATATGGCGTGGTAGACACGGCTTTGGTTGGAACCCTGTTTAGCAGAAACGTTGCAGTCTCCAATGCATGCCCCCAAAAAGAGACGGGTAACTCAACATCACTCATCATGAAACGGACCATATCTAATAGGGTCTGATTCCGTCGTTCGGACACACCGTTGTGCAGTGGTGTGTAAGGAGGAGTGAGCTGAGAGAGAATCCCATTCTCTTTTAGGAAATTTACAAACTCTGTACTGAGGTACTCCCCACCTCGATCTGATCGAAGCATTTTGATGCTCAAGCCGGTTTGTTTTTCTACTTCTTGTTTATATTCAGTGAATTTCTCGAAAGCTTCGGATTTGAGTTTTAACAAAAATACATGACCGAATCTTTGAGAAATCATCAGTGAATGTAATGAAGTATGAAAAACCGCCTCTAGCCTGTGTAGACATTGGCCCACATACATCACTATGTATGAGGCCTAAGAGCTCTGTAGCTCTTTCTCCGTGTCCGGTAAACGGAGTTTTGGTCATTTTACCCTTGATACAAGACTGGCAAGTCGCGTAAGATTTTTATTCAAAAGGGTTTAAATATCCATCTTTGTGTAACTTGTTTAGTCTTGTTTCGTTAATATGACCAAGTCTACAATGCCAAAGAAAAGCTTCATTCAATTCTGAAAGTTTTCTTTTATTAGTGTGTTGTATACTGAAAACTGTGTGTTGATTTAGGACATATATTCCGTTATTAAGCGTACCATACCCAACCAACATTTGATTTAGGTGAATGTTCATAACATTGTTCTGCAATACAAAATTATATCCTTCATTGTCCAATAAAGAAACGGATATTATATTACATAGCATACTTGGTACAAAATAACATGGATTCAAAATCAAAATACATCCAGATGGCAACCCCAAGTGATACTCTCCCACTGCGAGTGTATGTACATTGGAACCATTTCCAACGCGGAGAGTATGGTCACCTGTCTTCAAAACCTTGCTATTTCTCAGCCCCTGCATAGAATTGCAAATGTGAGAACCTGAACCGGTATCCAATACCCAGGAAGCAGAGTTTATTGAAAAACAGTTTTCTGTCACAAACGCACCTGAAGCAGAAGCATCACCATGCTTCTTCTTGAGACTTAAGTACTCCGTGCAGTTGCGCTTCCAATGTCCTGTCTTGTGGCAATGAAAACATTCGCCCTTCCCCGAGTCTCCAGCATTGGACTTTTCCTTTCCCTTCACCTTTTTAACTCCACCTTTAGGATTGGTGGGCTTCTTCTTTTTCTTTCCCTTAGCCTTAGCTTTCGGGCGAGAAGAAGAAGATTGTCCAACAGTCATAACGGGAGTTCTTGCTGACTTCATAGTGCTCTCTGCACTCCTTAACATGTTAAGGAGTTCAGGGAGTTCCTTCTCCATGCTATGCATGTTGAAGTTCACTATGAACTGAGCAAAGGTGGAGGGAAGGGACTGCAGAATAATATCTATATATTGTTCATTGTCCATCGTCCATCCAAGGTCCTCAAGCTCTTCTATAAGAGCTATCATCTTCAGAACATGGTCTCCTACTGGTGTGCCAGGGGCCATTCGCATCTGAAACAATTTCTTTGATGCTTCGTATCGTAATACGCGGGATTGCTCTCCATACAACTCCTTTGTATGGAGCAATATACCGTGAATGTCCATATCCTCGTGCTGCTTTTGATGTGTGTTATCCATTGATGCAAGCGCGAGGCATTTTGCCGTGGCACAGTCAGCGTCCCATGTCTTGCGGACTTCAATGTCCGCAACTGAGGATTTTAGACCTGGGACGGGCGGGGCTGAAGCCGTGAGGACATATGATACTTTATCATAAGTCAAGGCGATTTTCAAATTCCTCAGCCAGTCTTTATAGTTGGTCCCATTCAGTTTGTTTTTATCTAGTAGAAGCTTGAGTCCAGTCATGGGTATCTGCCATTAAGAGAGAGAAAAGAATACACTCAGTGAAAGCTCTTGCATAGATTAGATTGGTTATTATCTTGTCTAATCGATGTTTCCCACTGCTTTTATCGAGTTTTTCTTTCAAACCTTAAAAAGGAAAAACTAGCCAGGATTAATTACAGTCTACAACTTCGCTAACCGTTTAGCCAGGCCAGTGTCGGTACTTGAGGAAGGTTCCCCGTTCTTTCGCACGGACCTAATTAAAGTAAACCTCGTTTTCCCAGAGGCGTAGCCCCGTTAACACCTTTCTAGACACCTAATGAGTTAGCTAACTGTAAACTACAAAACTCTCCTAGGAGCAACTATTGCCCACAGTGGGATCGGGATCCAACCATCACATGGAAGGTATGCAATCTCATTGCAAATTTCAACACTTGAAATTGCCGATGTAATTTTTACCCCTAGTACTTATGACCTTAACTATGGTCAACAAATCATAAGTACCAGTCAAGTTCTACCCGTCATTTCTTGATCAATTAGACCAACCCATATGACCCTTAACTATGGTCAACAAAGTCGCATGAATGTCCTAATTAATCTGCATCATATGCAGTGTAGGAAGACATCACTTAGCTACCGTACACTACGCCTTAACTAAAGTCAACAAACGTAGCACGAATACTAAGTACTCTACTTCCTAAAATGACGGAGGGTTGCGGATGATTTTTAAGAAAATCTTTAACGCTTTGAACTTGATATCGTTGTAGAATCAAACAGTTTTCAAAAGGAGTGGCTTAAGCTCCGCAGTTTTGAAATATAGCTTTTTCATAAAGAGCCGAGTGGTTTTCAAATCTGATTCTACAACATCTTTTTAGGTTTATTTTCTTTACATTATTCATATTAATGTAATCCCATCATTTAAGTCCTTAAGCCAATCACAGAAAAGAAACGAAAATAACACGTACGCTTATGCCATCCGCATTCGCCGCAATGTTCCGTTATGCACCGTTAGGTTACTTAACTAACGGCATACCAGGACGGGACTAGCGCGGGTGTAAAACATACGCAATGTCTACTATATATCATATATATAATATGTCATTCGTCTCAGATATCACAGAACACAGGCAGCAGAAACATATATATAATGTGGGATATACTAGGACGTCCGTATTTAGTATTTAGCCAATAATAGAAAATACGGATTCCACAGTCGCGATGAATAGCCAAGCCCACGCCCCTAGACCCCTGCGAGAGCGGCAAGCGACCCTACCAATCCTGGAGTTTAGGAGACCCGGTCTCGACTCCTCGAGATGGCCTCCCACTGAACCCCAAAACCCGGTCACTTGTGCTCCTCACCTTGGGTCTATCCTAATGCGGAAAAGTAAATAATATACAACACTGGTAACACAACCTCAACCCGGAAGTGCCCCAAATAAAAGAATATTACATTACATTTGAATTTACATGAATGAAAATATAAAACTCTCATCTCACATAAAACCCCCGGCTATTCAATCGCGACAATCCCGCACATCATATCTCAGCAACACATAATATCACATATCATCAACGTAAGTAAGTATGCATACCCCAATTGTCGTTGACGTATAGCAACGAAACCGACGATATCGAACATACTACACTTACGGTCACAGAAAAAAAAGTGTAAAACTACAATATTTGGAATCCACATTCTCTTTAGACATCATAAATGCGAAATATCACATATTTCGTATTTCATGCCTAAACTATATGAATTCCACATATTGTATCAAATTCCAGATAAACAGACAGTATTAAAGTTTTCGAACGAACGATCAAGCACCCAAGATTCACTAAAGCTCAACACTTGAGCAGGGTTTAAAAATCCGGAGTGTGACACAGTAGTAGCGGTCCAGCCGTAGAAGGGTCAAGCCAACGCCTCACATGTGGCACGCTGTACTGCCCCAAACCCTAAGGTTCAAAGGGCGGTTCAAGACGGTCACATAATCGAGTTAAGGTTTGTTGTCTTCTAGAGGGTCCACCACAAAAAGACTCGCACGTATCTCCAAAGTATTTAGACCCCGTGAATAGTGAGCAAATGATACTCGTTCAAACACTTCAATACTTTCTAATTTACCCGGATAAACAACGAAATGAAAATTCCAATCGAATCTACGCGTCCAAAACCATCTCCAGAAAATACAGTACTATTTTCATATCAAACATACCCAAAACACTGTACAAGCAGATATAAGAATTACAGTGAAAATTTCATCAAATGATGCTTCTGTACGGCCGCGGAACTGCGGTCTAAGCCAATATATGCGGCGGTTCCGCGGCGGTTTATACTGTTCAGCTCATCGAATTTCACTGTTATTCTTAGAATTGTCTGCTGTAATTTTTAAGTATTTTTAATTCTGAAAAATGTCAGATTTTAAAATTTGTCCAGAGAGGGTCTTAAAATGTCGTATTTTTGTCCGATCGGGATTTTTACTTCGTAAAAGCGTCGCCTAATGTTCTAGGTCGGCTATGATACCAATGTAAGGCATGTCTAGCACCCTATAATGAGTTTTGAAGCATCACATGTGTCAAAGTTTGGATTTTGATGGTGCTAAACAAGCATGGAAAGGAATCGATCCTAGAAAATTAGGGTTATGAAACATAAAGCTAAACAAATTAGGGTTTCGAGACTACAACCTTTGTAGCTCCCCTTTTGCTTGACTCCTTAGTCTCTTGGGTGTTGGAAGAAGGTCCTCTTGTAGTCTTCTCACGTCCACGATGATCCACCCGGAGTTCCCCGTCTAAGCTCGCAACTTCGAGAATCGAAGAGAACACTCTAAACAAGTTGGCTAAACTTGTGTAGAATGATGTTGTGGTCAAGAATCTCACATCAAAAACCTTTCTTTATGTGTATTTTACTCACTAGAAGAAACTAGAGAGGAAAAATTGAAGGAGGAAGAAGATGGCTTTTGTTTTAACAAGAGTAGAATGATAACCATCATAAGAAAAATGAAATATATCATTATATATTTTATTTCTTCTCACTATGAACCATGGTTAGAATGATGGAGACATTATTTAACTTGAGTTTTAGAACATAAAGAGAAGGATAACTCAAGGTTAGAAGTAGGTGAGAATGGTTAGGTTTAAAGAAGAATGTAGAAGTAAGCAAGAATTATCCTTATCTTTTCTATTTTGTTTTAAACAATAAATCAATTAATAATCCATATATTCAACCATGGTGTGAGTCTTATATTTCCATCTTATTCCATATATAAACAACCATGATAGATGGGTGTATGTATGTATGTATGTATGCATATTCTTATGTGCATGAAACTAGTATGAAAGAAAGAAAGAAAACATACATGCATGCACACATCCATCATTCAAGAAAAGGTTTTAAGTGAGAAAACTAATGGTTAAATGATAAATCAACACTTGATTTATCAATCCGGCCATATCACATATGACCCCACCAAAAGCAAGCCGCCCGATCAATGTATGGTATCATATACACGCATTTTAATCGGGTCCATGCGCATATCGCATACGCGCACCACAACGTTTCGCCTGGACTGGGTAACTCCTATGTGGGACTCTAAGACTCGTCAATACGCCGGCAGAGGGTGATGATCATATCAAGTACCCCCAAACTGCAAGCGGTCAGCTAAACGTAACGGCCACCCGGGTATTTAGCGATCAGAAGAAAACAAGCGAACCTGCTACAACTCCCGTCGAGCCAACTGGCAACACTACCGTACAGTCCGGTCTCTTTGTCAGATATGCTGCATATCGAGCCTAGGGATGGTCATGTCGACCCCAATAACTCAATAAGTCGTGCCGGTGAATGGTCTATAACAGATCGAGAAACTACTGATAACACTTATCAGCAATTCTCAGCAGCCCTGGCCAGGGACTTGCTGATATAACCAGTCGGGCACAGCACAGCATCAACTCCCAATACCGGGAGAGACGAAACCCCTCCTATCGCTCATCGCTTTCGTGTCTCTCGGGACTGTACCCAAAGGCCACCTGTTTGCACGGCTCGGTAGAGTCGTGGTAGGGTGGCAATCAAAGTACAGTGGGAGAACACACAAGACTCTATGACGATCTCGGGTCTACAGACTAACCTGTACCAGTGTCACCTGAGAACTGCTATCCGACGATAGATATAATTCCATATAGGAGTTCTCGGTGAGTCCGTCCAGTGTACCCAGTCACCACTGAGCACCCATATATGATCTTGATGTCAAACATCGATGAATGTGGGAACATTCATCGCCCATCTATGGGTCTAGAATCATATACGCTAGTCTACTCTGGTATATCAATGCCCCGTCTCGATATACCTACGACTAGGGACATTCCAGGATATGCTTACAGACTACAGATGTCCCACTAGTATGATCTCCATCATAATCAAAGTAGTCAAGCCGATATCCTCAGGGCTTTATCAGCATGTATGAATGAATAATAGCATGATCAAATCAACATGTCAGATAAAGAAGAACCAGATAGCATACTATCATGTCGAGCAAGAATGCATACTGAATATATATATACATGTATAGATACATCCACCATCACATAATGGCCTCTAGGGCATACATATATCCAACACCCCCTAGGCCCGATATGCGATACTCATAGACGAACGGACCGGACTGTATATACATTGTCACTGTTAGGCTCAGTAGGGTTTCCGGATGACTTCGCTCATCGGCCTCCCTTAAGGTCAGTACATGGGCAGCCGTTACGCACAGCTAGTGCCGCTGACGGCTTGTGGTTAAACCCACTGCCAGGGTACTGACGAGTCATTAGAGTCCCACAGATAGTTTCCCAAGTTCGGGCGAAACGTTGTAGAGGCCGTATGGTTTTATGGCAGGGTTTGGAAAATGCACATGCGTTTACGCACGTGTCATATTTCGGGCAGATAATACTGGTGGGCTTTGGTTTAAGCCGGATCCGAGTATTATAATGTGTAGATATAATATCTTTGTCTCAGTTGCATTTGTATTCGGTCGTAATACATATGCGGGTATGTTTATACTGTAACGGGGTTATCCTGAAATTCGTTTGGGATCGCTTTTGGAAGTTGCCAGTTTCCACTTTTCTATCACCCGTATTAAACATTCGGTTTAATACGGATTTATCTTTCCTTCATTGGGTGAGTCATGAGGTGAGTCGTGATTCTAGAAGTTTCTAAAAGGTGACTAGGATCAGTGACTCATGGTTGCATTAAATGTTCATTTAATGTTTTGATGACTAGGGTTTTTGATTCAATGTATGCATTAATGATAAATGCAAGGTGTTATATGAATCATTCTCTTCATTAATTATTATGGTCACTCTCCCCTCTCCTACACTCACCCCCCTCTTGATAATGGCCAGCCACTTCATTGGGAGGCTAAGGAATTTTTGGAAAAAAAATTATGATAGTTTTGCTTCATGTAATTTCATATAGCTCATTTTTCCATCATCCGATTCAAAAGGCAACTTCATTAACCGTTCGTCCATGGCTTTGGACGAAGTGAGATAAAGTGTTCTACTCATTCTCTACATCAATCTTGGTCATCTCTTTTAGCAAACTTGATGACCGAGTTGCCTTGGGTCAGAGGCGGGAGCCCGTTTAAAGATCCGTAGATGTGGTGCCACCTCGACGAGGAGCCAGGAGATCGGAGCAGCCGCAACGGAGCGTGGGATGATGGTTAAAGAACGAAGGACTCATATCATTCGGCATAACCTTTCTACCCTCTTTGTAGTTTGTTAGTTTAGCATTAATGGCAGATCCATGTTATAGTATGCGATAGGGCCAGTTATAAAAGTTTTTGTTCCGCATTTGGCGTCAGTTTGACGGCCGGGGCGCTACTGTAGACTTACACGATGTATATTGTAGTGGATGGTTGGACATATATAGGGAGGACTTTCTTGCTCGACATGATAGTATGCTATCTGGTTGCACTTTATCTTAACATGCACTCTGATTGTCTCTATATTACATGTTGATAAAGCCCTTGGGATGAGTACTTGACTACCAGGACTATGATGCAGATCATACTAGTGGGGACAGTGTAGTCATTAAGTACATCCTTCAAATGTTCGTAGTCGTAGGTGTATCGAGATAGGGCATCGATATACCAGAGTAGACTAGCGTATAGCTTCTCGACCCATACAGATGGGCGATGGATGATCCCATATCCATTGGTGTTTGACATCAGAGACAGTATGCAGTTGCTCAGTGGAGACTTGGTACACTGGACGGACTCGCTGAGAACTCCTAGATGATATTATACCTTACGTCAGATGGCAGTTCTCTGGTGACACTGGTACAGGTTAGTCTGTAGACCTGAGATCGTCATAGAGTCTTGTGTGATTCCCACTTTGCTTTGATTTCTATCATACCACGTCTAAGAGGGCGTGCAAAACGGTGGCTTTTAGGTACAGTCCCGAATCGCATGGAGGCAATGAGCGATAGGAGGGGTTTCGTCTCTCCCGGTATAGAGAGTTGATGTTGTGCTACGCTCGATTGGCTATAACAGGAAGTCCTTGGCCAAGGCAGCTTCAGAGAAATACTGGTAAGTGTTATCAGTAGTTTCTCGACCCATTATGAGCCTTTTATCGACACGACTTTTCGAGTTACTGGGGTCTGACGTTTACCACCCCAGACGAGATATGCAACATATCAGACGAAGAGACCGGACTGTATGGTAGTGTTACTGATTGGATTCGCAGGAGTACTAGCAGTCTTGCTTGTTTATCTTCTGATCGCTCAATACCCAGGTGGCCGTTACGTTTAGCACACCGCTTGCGGCTTGTGGGTGTTTGATATGATCATCACCTACCGCCGGCGTATTGACGAGTCTTTAGAGTCCTACACAGGGGTTTCCTAGCTCAAGCGAAACGGAGTAGGACCACATATGTGATATGTGCGGGACCGAGATTAATACGATATGAGATACCGTATTCTATTCTCGCGATTAGTGACATTGATCGTTTGTATGCGATATAGCCGGGTTATCGGATCAAGTGTTGATTCGATAAGTTGTTACACATGATATTAGTCTGTTATAGCCGGATTATTAAATCAAGAGTTGATTTAATAATTTAATGTAAAATTATATATTTGATATATTACATTACATTAACTAGTATTAGCTCACTTATGATTTGTTTTCTCACTTTGTGCGCACATTGTACATATGTGATATGTATGTTTGTGTACATGCATTGTGGGATGATACATGAAGGATGGGTGTATGAGACTTATATCAAGTTTAGGTTAAATTAGGGTTTACTTTTTTCCTTAAAAATAACAAAAGAGATGAGACTTTAGTCAAAGTTATGAAGCTTGTAGAAGCTCATATGAAACATTGACAAAGTCAACTCTTTTGTCATTCCTTAGGATTTTAGTTAACCCAACCCTTAACCTCACACCTTGGTTAATTCTCTATATGAGTTAAGAATGAGGGATTAACTCACCCATGGTTGCATTATTCTTTTGGATTAACTCATATGATGAGTTCTAGCTTCTTCTTCTTCCTCCTCCTAAAAAGCTTGCTAGCTTCAATTGTGGTTTGAGAAAAAGTGTGAGAAAATCACTTCTAAAGTGTGCCCACTTCCTACTTCATCATTCTCTACTACTTGCCATGTAGTATAGGGTGGTATCTTCACAAAGTTCTTGACCTAGTGAAGGAATAGCTTGAGTTAGTGTCTCCCCGACGTAGATCATCTTCGGCCTAGAAGTCTTCGAAGCAAGCATGTTCGTATCTTCAACGGAGCCTCTCTAGAGTCTGGGTTTTGAGATCGCAGCGGAGTGGACTACTACACGGAGCTGTTTGAAGTGAAGGACCGGTCTACAAAGCTTGTATTCCTTGCTCACTACATATTGCATAGTTGTTTGCTTTAGATCCCGTATTATTTCTAATAGACGATCTAGTTTAGGGTTAGCTAAAACGGAAATTTTTTTAATTTGGCATGGACGATGCCTCTTGAAACCTTGCTGCCGTCTTGGGTAACCCTTAAGTGGTATCAGAGCCAAGCTAGAAATTAATACGGATTTTGTTAAAATTATGAAACCGAAATAACTCCGAAATCTGCATCGTCAAAACCTGCTTGCTATCGATTTCAAAAAGCTGTCAAAATTTTCTTAAACAAGTATGTATGCGATATATCATGAACATTGGAAAAATTTCAGGGGGTTTCTTGAAAATTGTGCCGACCACCATAGGTCCCATATCGGGCCAAAACCAAGCACCCCCTTGAATTTTTGCGTGTGTTCCAGTGACTTGGTTTTGATCATTCACGTGTTGTTTATTTTTGCTAATTTTGCATGTGATGTAATTTTACACTATAAGCAAATCGGAGTGTTTCGTATTCGTAGTTTTAACATTGTTTCGGGTGTTTCACATATTGTCTAGACAATGTTAAAAAGTTTGATCGAATATCAAAAACCCATTATTTCAAGTTTAACGTATTCGGAAATATATGCAAGTGATTCTGTGGACCCTCTAGAAAAACGTAAACCTTAACTCGATTATGTGGACGTCAAAACCGCCACTTGAACTCTAGGGTTTGTGGCAGTTTAGCGTTTCACATGTGAGGCGTTGGTTTGACCCTTCTACGGTTGGTTCATAGGTACTGTGGCATCTTGTGGGTATTATTAAAACTGTGCTCAAGTGTTGAGCTGTCGGGAATTGTGGGACTTTGATGAATCGATCGAAAAGTTTATCGTCTTCTGGATATTATGTGATGGGATAAATATTTGGAATCCACAAGTAGTTATGAGATAACTAGTTTGAATGTTATAAATGTAGCAGTTTAGTCTCAGATGATCGGTTGCCACGGGATTTTGAAGTGATCAAAAGTCCGTCGCAATCACGTAGAGTACGCGGATACTCGCCGGGTAAACTTAATAGATAGCCACGCCCTATAGCCCCGACCAAGTGACTGTAGGAGAACCCCGTCGCCAAAAGCATCCGTTCGGGTTCTCACGGCAGCGGTGTTCCGCCTTAGTGCACTTCGTCGACGACATCGGGGGGGGGGGGGTGCGGCCGTCTACTAAAGTTTCCGACGAGCATTCGATCAGGATGTCGGGAATCTTGTTGAATTGCCCGACTTGATATTGAAAAGTGTTTTCGAGATCGAGACTAAAATGCGGGGTTTATAATTTTTAGGCATGCGATGTTTAAAGAATTCATTAGGTTAGGCATGCGATGTCTAAGGTGGTTGCGGATTCCAACTGTTGTAGTTTTTCACTTTCTTTTCTGCGACCGTAAGTGTAATATGTGGTGTATCGCCGGTTTCGGTGCTATATGTCAACGACAATTGGGATACGTATATTTACTTACGTTGATGACATGTGATGTTATGTGTTGTTGTGATATGTTAAATTGGATCGTCGTGTTTGAATAGCCGGGGGTTTTATGTGAGATGAGAGTTTTTTTATTTTTATTCATGTAAAATTCATTGTATGTAATATTCTTTTACTGGGGCACTTCTGGATTGAGGATGATGTCACCATTGTATATTATTTACTTTTCCACATTAGGATAGACCCAAGGCGGGGAGCACAAGTAACCGACTTGATATTGAAAGTCGAGACCGGGTCTCCTAACTCTAGAATTGGTAGGGTTGTTTGCCGCTCTCGTAGGGGTCTAGGGGTGTGGGATTGGCTATTCAACATGACCGTGGAATCCGTGTTTTATACAGGCTTAAAATAAAATACGGAAATCCTAGTATATCCAATATTTCATATGTTGTTCTTTTACTGCGATATCTGTGATGTGATCATTTGATATGTTGAGGTGGATACAGGATATAGTATATGTGAGATATTATATAGACGTTGCTTATGTTTTATACCCGCGCTAGCACTGCCCCGCTCTGCCGTTAGTTACCTAACCTAACGGTGCACGAGGGGACATCTAGGCGAATGCGGATGGCATAAGCGTACGTTGTATTTATCTGTGATGTTTAAGTAACATAAATGTGTAAGTCGATGTACAACACCCCAATACTTGTGGGGAGGCAGAATTTTCAAAAACGAACTTGTTTAGTGAACAAACATCGACTAACCGCTTGAATCGAAGCTAAACGATAACTAACATAAAACATAGAGTTTCTATGCTACTATGTTTAGGGATTATACCTAACGAATCGTGTCCTTCGTCTTTGCGAACTCCACCTCCTCCTCGGCCTTCTCGAAGTAGTAGACGATCCACCCCAGAGCTTTACTCCAAGCTTAGCCTCTAAACTTGAGGCAATTAAACTTCTCTAAGTGCTAATCAAAGAAGCTAGGTGTAATATAGAGAGGGTTATGGATTAAGTAGTCTAACTAATTCTTGTACTCAACACATGAGAGGGAAGGATTAGGGTTTGAAGAGGGAGAGCTTGAGGAGAGAGAAAGTGAGGATAATAATCAAATGAGAATAATGAGTTATCATAATATATATCAAGCATTTCTTTTATCAAGAAAAGAATAAGAAATGTATTTAGCAACCATGCTTGATAATATCTAGTGATGATTCACTCCATGAGTCATTAAGCATTTATCATGCATTAATGACATGGATGAATTATCCATATGACTCACTAATCACATTCATTACTTATGCCACCTTAACCTCCTTAGTCACCACCTTCTAGAAGCTTCTCGCGCAATTACGAGAACGCCCCTCCTTTCCGCAAAAATACGGAAAAAGTTTAGACTGTATAAATCCAATAACCGGATACCAGTAACTGGCTTAAACCAAAGCCGACTGGTAAAAACTGTCCGAAAGTCGTACGCGCGTAAACGCACGTATGCGTCCGAACCCTTGTCGTAAAACCATACGACCTCTATATCGTTTCGCCTGGAGTAGGGAAACTCTCTGTGTGGGACTCTAGAGACTCGACTACTACGTTGGCAGTGGGTTTAACCACAGACCGCAAGCGGCACTAGCTGTAGGTAACGGTCCCCAGGTAGATGTCGATAAGAAGGCCGATGAGGGAACCCATCCGAACTCCTACTGAGTCTGATGTGACAATCTCCATACAGTCCGGTCCGTTCGTCCAAGACTATCGCATATCGGGCCTAGGGGGCGGCAAGCGTCAGTCCCCCAATAGCGGTATAAGTCGTGTCGGAGGGAAGCCCATTACACCCTGAGAAACTACTGGAACCTACCAGCAAATCTCGCTTGCCCTGGCCAGGGACTTTGCGTAATGGCTCTCTGACACAGCGCGATATCAACTCCCAATACCGGGAGGGACGAATCCTTTCTAACCGCCACTGCCTCCAAGTGCTCGGGACTGCACCCAACTGCTACCTGTTTGCACGACTCCTTTGAGCCCTGGTAGGGTAGCAATCTAAGAACAGTGGGACACACTCGAGACGAAGTAGCAGTGTCAAGTCTGCGGACTATGCTGTACTCATGTCACCTGGGAACTGTTCACTAACGACTGGTATAAAAACCAACCAACAGTTCCCTGTGAGTCCTGTCCGGTGTACCCGTAACCTAACGAGCACCTATATACTATCTCCAGTACGACGTACTGATGGCTGTGGGACAGACCATCTCCCCAACTGGGATGAGAAGCGTACACACCATTCTACTCCGGAGTATCGAAGCTCTGTCTCGATAATCCAACGACTAGGGACCCGAATAAGGATGTGCTTGTAGACTACCCAGCCCCCACTAGTGTGACTGCCATCACAACGCTGGTAGTCAAGCAAGATCCTAAGAGCTCTATCAATACGTACACTCACATATCAAGATAGAAAAACCAAGTAGCATACTACCATGTTTAGCAAGACTGTTATATACATATGAATATCCCAAGCTTCCATTAAGTAATATACAAACTAGTATGATACATTAATGGCCTTCTAGGGCATAAACACTAACAATCTCCCAATTGCACTTGGGCCATGTACTGGCATATCGAAGACCAATAATCTCGAGTAGCCTCTCGAACTGAATCTGAGGTAGGACCTTCGTGAATGGATCAGCAATGTTCTCTTCAGAAGCAACTCTCCGAACCTCGATCTCCTGACGATCAATGATCTCCCTGATCAGGTGATACCGCCTCAAGATGTGTCTGGACTTCTGATGGGACCTTGGTTCCTTCGCTAAAGCTATAGCTCCGTTGTTGTCACAATAAAGAGGTATTGGATCAACTATGGTAGGAACCACCTGAAGTTCTGTTAGGAACTTCTTCATCCAGACTGCTTCTTTTGCGGCATCGCAAGCAGCTATATACTCCGCTTCCATCGTCGAGTCAGCAACGGTGTCCTGCTTGGAGCTCTTCCAGCACACCGCCCCTCCATTGAGGGTAAAGACATAACCTGACATGGACTTGGAATCGTCCTTATCACTCTGGAAGCCGGAATCAGCAAAGGCCTCCAACCTGAGGTCTTTTCCGCCGTAAACCAAGAACATCTCCTTAGTCCTCCTCAGGTATTTGAGAATGTTCTTTACTACTATCCAGTGCTTCTCCCCTGGGTCTGACTGATACCGGCTTACCACGCTTAGTGCGTAAGCTACATCTTGTCTGGTATACAACATCGCATACATTATAGAGCCTACCGCAGAAGCGTAGGGTATAATAGACATGCGTTCCCTTTCCAAATCAGTCTTGGGAGACATCTCTTTGGAGAGGGTGATTCCGTGACAAGCCGGTAGATTACCGCGCTTAGAATCTTCCATACTGAATCTTTTCAGTACAGTGTCGATATACCTGGACTGCGAAAGTCCCAACATCCTCTTGGATCTATCACGATAGATCCGGATCCCCAGAATGTAAGAGGCATCACCCAGGTCTTTCATGGAGAACCTGTGTGACAAGAATCCTTTGACAGATTGTAGCATAGGAATGTCATTTCCTATCAATAGAATGTCATCCACGTACAAGACGAGGAATACGACACTTCTGGCTACAACTTTACTATATATGCACGGTTCATCTGGATTTTTGACAAAGTCATATTCTTTGACTGTCTCATCAAAACAGATGTTCCAACTCCGCGATGCCTGCTTTAGTCCATAAATGGACTTAAGCAGCTTGCATACTTTCCCGCTGCTCCCACTCTGATTGAAACCCTCTGGCTGATCCATATAGACGCTCTCTTCTAAATTTCCATTCAGAAAAGCCGTCTTTACGTCCATCTGCCAGATTTCATAATCATGGAAGGCAGCAATAGCAAGAAGGACCCGAATGGATTTGAGCATAGCCACTGGAGAAAAAGTTTCGTCATAGTCCAAACCAGGTCTTTGACGAAAACCCTTTTGCAACAAGTCTAGCCTTATAGGTTTCCACCTGTCCATCTACACCAATCTTTTTCTTGAAGATCCATTTGCATCCTATGGGTTTTACCCCATCTGGAGCAAAGTCCAAAGTCCATACTTTGTTGGTGTACATGGACTCCATTTCGGTCCGCATTGCATCTAGCCATCGTACCGAGTCGCCGCTCTGGATGGCCTGCTGGAAGTCAGTAGGTTCATCATCATCTATTATGCAATCCTCTCTATCCCCATCTATGAGAAAACCGTAGTATCTCTCAGACGGATGAGACGGCCTACTACTCCTGCGGAGGGGTGCGGGAATGTCCTGTACTTCTTGAACTTCCGGTTCTACCAAACTTTCAGTAGCAGTTTGTGGTTCTGGAATTTCTTCCAGTTCTACTACGCTCCCACTCTTCTGATTTTCTAAAAATTCAGTTTCTAAGAAGCGGGCATGACGAGAAACAAAAACCTTTTGTTCCTCTGCGTAATAGAAACAATATCCTGTAGAGTTCTTTGGATATCCCACAAACTTACACTCTACTGAGCGTGCCTCGAGCTTGTCCGAATGCTGCTTTTTTACAAAAGCTGGACATCCCCATGTCTTCAGGTACTGAAGATAGGGTTTCTTCCCACTCCACATCTGATATGGTGTGGTAGGCACAGTTTTGGTTGGAACTCTGTTCAAAAGTTGTGTCGCTGATTCTAGCGCATATCCCCAGAAAGATCGCGGTAACTCAGCATTACTCATCATGGATCATACCATATCCAATAGGGTTCGATTCCGTCTCACCGATACACCGTTGTGCTGTGGAGTGTATGGAGGAGTAAGCTGAGAGAGAATTCCTTTCTCTTTTAGGTAACCTAGGAACTCGGCACTTAAGTATTCTCCACCTCGATCAGATCTCAGTGTCTTAATACTTTTGCCTGTTTGGTTTTCCGCTTCACTCTTGTATTCCAGGAATTTTTCAAAGGTCTCGGATTTATACTTCATTAAGAAGACATGTCCAAACCTAGAGAAATCATCTGTAAAAGTAATGAAGTAGGAATAACCACCTCTTGCATGTGTAGACATTGGACCACATACATCGTTGTTTATGAGTCCTAAGAGCTCGCTCGCTCTTACTCCTTGTCCAGTAAATGGAGTCTTTGTCATCTTTCCTTTGAGACAAGATTGACAAGTGTCATAAGTTTGATATTCGAACGAGTCCAAATATCCTTCTCTATGCAACTTAGTCAACCTTCTCTCGTTGATGTGACCCAGTCTACAATGCCATAAGAAAGCTTTATTTAAATCTGGAGACTTTCTTTTTAGTGTGTTCTGGACATTGAAAATTTGGAGTTGGTTTAAAACATATATACCGTTATTTAATGTACCGGACCCAATCAAACCATGATTAAGGTGGATGTTGACAACATCTCTTACAAACGTGAAATCATAACCTTTATTTGATAACAAGGAAACTGATATGATATTACACGTTAAGCTTGGTACAAAATAACAGTTATGTAAAACCAAAATGTGTCCACTCGTCAATCCTAGGTGATAATCCCCGACGGACGCAGCACCCACGCTAGCTCCGTTAGCAACCTTTAGGGTCATATCACCTTCCTTCAGCACTCTACGGTTTCTCAGTGCCTGCAATGAATTGCAAATATGAGATCCTGATCTGGTATCCAATACCCAGGAAGTAGAGTTGATCGACAAACAATTCTCAATTACAAACACACCTGAAGTCGAAGCCACAGCTTGCTTCGGTTCCTGGTTCTTGGAGTTCCACGCCTTGCAATCCTTCTTCCAGTGCCCTTTCCTGTGACAATGGAAGCACTCATCCTGGCCAACTACCGGTGCTGCAAACTTTTTCTTTCCCTTCCCTCCCACCTTACTAACACCTCCTCTAGGTCTGGGTGCGGCCTTCTTCTTCCTTCCTTTGGCCCTTGCCTTGGACCCGGAAGAAGATGTACCGCCAACAAACATAGCGGGTGTTTCCCTTGTATTCTTCAAGGTGCCCTCTGCACTCCTTAACATGTTCAGGAGTTCCGGAAGTTCAACTTCTTTTCTTTGAATGTTGAAGTTCAGGATAAACTGGGCGTAGGTGGAAGGAAGGGACTGGAGAATAAGGTCTGTATAGAGCTCATTATCCAAAGTCGTCCCAAGGTCTGCGAGCTCTTCTATATAGCCGATCATCTTTAGGACATGTTCTCCTACCGATGACCCGACAGACAACCTCGCTCGAAACAAGTTCTTTGAGGTCTCGTATCTTGCTATACGAGATTGCTCTCCATAAAGTTCCTTTGTATGGAGAAATATGCCATCAAGGTCCATATCCTCGTGCCTCCTCTGATGTTCATTGTTCATCGAGGCAAGCACGATGCACTTGGCTTTCGCGCAATCTAAATCCCAGGTTTTGCGAATTTCCTTATCCGCATTGCTGGATTTGGGACTAGGGACAGCAGGTGCCGTAGCGGTGAGGACGTACCCCAGTTTGTCATAGGTCAAAACCATTTTGACATTCCGCAGCCAATCTTTATAGTTTGGCCCTGTCAGTATATTTTTCTCTAAAAGTAACTTAAGTCCAGTCATTTTCAGGGTCGCTGCAATTAGGAGAGAGAGAAGAGAACTCTTTAGCATGACGCTCTTGCAAGTTTAGAGTGGTTTTTAGTTTATCTAAACTGGATGGCTCCCACTGTTTCTCGAATCCTTCCTCAAACCATAAAAGAAGAATTAGCCAGGACTGTTCTCACCGTACAATACTTGCTTAACCGTTCAGCCAGGCCAGTGTCGATACTTCGAGGGAGGTTTTCCAACGCTTTCGCGACGTTCCTTAATTAAATAACCTCTTTTCTCTGGGGGCGTAACCCCGCTGACACTTTTCTGGACACCTACTTGGTTTATAGCATTGATCGTTAAGTGATGAATATCCTGATAAGTAGCATATACTCACAGAAGGATCGGGATCCAAATATCATCGTATGATAATGTTGAAGGAATCCTACCAACATTCATCAAACTCCAAATGGTATGCATCTCTTTGCAAATTTCAGTTTCTTTAGAAATTCCCGATAAAAGTTTTTGCCCCATGCTCTTATGACCTTGACGTATGCCAACAAATCATAAGTCACATGTCAAGTTCTGCCCATCATTATCTTGTTAATTTGAACCCACCCGTATATACCCTTGACGTATGCCAACAAGGTAGTGCGACTGTCCCAAACCAACACATCTATCTATACAATAAATGAATACCCCAGCAGCTACCAAACACTATGCCTTGACGTATGCCAACAAGCATAGCTTGAATACTACTGACCATCCATAAGAAATGACGGAGGGCTACGACTGGTTTTGGCGAAACCGTGAACGTAGTGAACTTGATATAACCGAAGGAACCTGATAGCTTTTATAAGGAGTGGTTAAGTCTCCGCATTTAAAAAATATCCGTTTTAAAAGTATCCGTTTTCTTTTAAATTGTTCCAACGATTAAAACTTTTGTTTATTTTCTTTGCATTATAGATAATGCGTCCCATCATTAACCTATCATTGCAGAAAACAACGAAAATACAACGTCCTCTTATGCCATCCGCATTCGCCACGGGGTCCCGTCATTACCCGTTAGGTTACTTAACTAACGACAGAGCGGGGGCTGGGCTAGCGCGGGTGTAAAACATAAGTGACGTCTAAATAGCTATCATATATATAGATATTTTACATTCGTCTGACGCAATGATATTCATTCCAGATCACAGATGAACTTAATTGGATTTGCAAGCAATCCGTGTTTGTTTTGAGCCTGCAACAAAATACGGATTACACAGTTGTGATGAATAGCCATTACCCCACCCACGACCCCTACGGGTGCGGCAAACTACCCGCCCGGCAGTTTGTGCACCCCACCTTGGGTCTGTCCAAGGAGCAAAAACAGTAAAATGAAATAATACAACGGTGGCTACAACCGCAACCTGGATGTGCCCCGCAAAATAATATTACAACAAATTACATTTACATCAAATGAATTAAATGATAACCCATCACATAACCCCAGCTATACATCACAACAGTCCAACACAGTTCATATGCACAAACAGATAAAATCCATTTCAGAAATATGCAACCCCCTGCCAACTGACATACTAGCAGTTAGGGGAGGTTTACGAACACATTATACAATCACAGATATAATCCAACAAGCAAATACTGTATAATTTCGATCGATTAAACACTTTTAATTTTTCTCCAATACTGCTCTGTAAAACTGAAACCTGAGCAAAAATAAAATATTCCAGAAAATCCCAAATCACACAGAGAAGCAACACAGGGAATTTGGGTTCCTGACTCGGCAACTCGGCGGCGGAAGCGCGGCGGATCGGTGGGATCCGCCGCGGTTCCGCGGCCCGGTGGACGATTCAGGACCCCAAATTTCTTGGGTGTTCTTCTGGTGTCTTTTTAAGCTTTCTGAGCATCCCTGAAAAATTTTTGGACTTCATTTAAAATTCGACAGAAACTTGAGATTTTGGGTTTCTCTGGCTTCGTTTTTTCCGTTCGAAATTCATACAAATTTGCAAGTAAGTTATTTATTGTTTAGCGAGGCTCTGATACCATTGTAAGTCGATGTACAACACCCCAATACTTGTGGGGTGGCGGAATTTTCAAAAACGAACTTGTTTAGTGAACAAACATCGACTAACCGCTTGAATCGAAGCTAAACGATAACTAACATAAAACATAGAGTTTCTATGCTACTATGTTTAGGGATTATACATAACGAATCGTGTCCTTCGTCTTTGCGAACTCCACCTCCTCCTCGGCCTTCTCGAAGTAGTAGACGATCCACCCGAGAGCTTTACTCCAAGCTTAGCCTCTAAACTTGAGGCAACTAAACTTCTCTAAGTGCTAATCAAAGAAGCTAGATGTAATATAGAGAGGGTTATGGATTAAGTAGTCTAACTAATCCTTGTACTCAACACATGAGAGGGGAGGATTAGGGTTTGAAGAGGGAGAGCTTGAGGAGAGAGAAGGTGAGGATAATAATCAAATGAGAATAATGAGTTATCATAATATATATCAAGCATTTCTTTTATCAAGAAAAGAATAAGAAATGTATTTAGCAACCATGCTTGATAATATCTAGTGATGATTCACTCCATGAGTCATTAAGCATTTATCATGCATTAATGACAGGGATGAATCATCCATATGACTCACTAATTACATTCATTTCTTATGCCACCTTAACCTCCTTAGTCACCACCTTCTAGAAGCTTCTCGCGCAATTACTAGAACGCCCCTCCTTTTAGCAAAAATACGGAAAAACTTTAGACTGTATAAATCCAATAACCGGATACCAGTAACTGGCTTAAACCAAAGCCGACTGGTAAAAACTGTCCGAAAGTCGTACGCGCGTAAACGCACGTATGCGTCCGAACCCTTGTCGTAAAACCATACGACCTCTATATCGTTTCGCCTGGAGTAGGGAAACTCTCTGTGTGGGACTCTAGAGACTCGACTACTACGCTGGCAGTGAGTTTAACCACAGACCGCAAGCGGCACTAGCTGTACGTAACGGTCCCCAGGTAGATGTCGATAAGAAGGCCGATGAGGGAACCCATCCGAACTCCTACTGAGTCTGATGTGACAATCTCCATACAGTCCGGTCCGTTCGTCTAAGACTATCGCATATCGGGCCTAGGGGGAGGCAAGCGTCAGTCCCCTAATAGCGGTATAAGTCGTGTCGGAGGGAAGCCCATTACACCCTGAGAAACTACTGGAACCTACAAGCAAATCTCGCTTGCCCTGGCCAGGGACTTTGCGTAATGGCTCTCTGACACAGCGCGATATCAACTCCCAATACCGGGAGGGACGAATCCTTTCTAACCGCCACTGCCTCCAAGTGCTCGGGACTGCACCCAACTGCTACCTGTTTGCACGACTCTTTTGAGACGTGGTAGGGTAGCAATCTAAGAACAGTGGGACACACTCGAGGCGAAGTAGCAGTGTCAAGTCTGCGGACTATGCTGTACTCATATCACCTGGGAACTGTTCACTGACGACTGGTATAAAAACCAACCAACAGTTCCCTGTGAGTCCTGTCCGGTGTACCCGTAACCTAACGAGCACCTGTATACTATCTCCAGTACGACGTACTGATGGCTGTGGGACAGACCATCTCCCCAACTGGGATGAGAAGCGTACACACCAGTCTACTCCGGAGTATCGATGCTCTGTCTCGATAATCCAACGACCAGGGACCTGAAAAAGGATGTGCTTGTAGACTACCCAGCCCTCACTAGTGTGACTGCCATCACAACGCTGGTAGTCAAGCATGATCCCAAGAGCTCTATCAATACGTATACTCACATATTAAGATAGAAAAACCAAGTAGCATACTACCATGTTTAGCAAGACTGTTATATACATGTGAATATCCCAAGCTTCCATTAAGTAATATACAAACTAGTATGATACAGTAATGGCCTTCTAGGGAATAAACACTAACAAAATGATGGGACATCATTAATGAAATTAATGAAATAAAAGAAACCTAAAGATGTTGTGGAATCGAATTTTCAAAAACAGGTAGCTCAAGTTGTTAGTGTATATGCCTTAGAGGCCATTACTGTATCATAATAGTATGTATATTACTTGATGGAAGCTTGGGATATTCACAGTTGTATAGACAATCTTGCTCGAAATGGTAGTATGCTACTTGGTTTGTCTCTGCTTTAATGTGTACATGTGTTTCTTTATTGTTTCACCTATACGCATTAGTGGAGCCCTTAGGATCTTTGCTTGATTACCAGCGTTGTGATGGCAATCACACTCATAGGGGCTGGGTAATCTACAAGCACATCCTTATTTACACGTCCCTGGTCTTTGGATTATCGAGACAGGGCATCGATACTCCGGAGTAGACTAGCGTATGCTCTTCTCATCCCAGCACGGGAGCGGCCTGTCCCACAGCCGTCAGTACGTCGTACTTGAGATAGTATGCGGGTGCTCGTTAGGTTACGAGTACACTGGACAGGACTCAACGGAAACTGTTGGTTGGTATTATACCTATCGTCGGTTATCATTTCCCAGGTGACTTGAGTACAGCTTAGTCCGCTGACTTGACACTGTCACTTCGCATCGAGTGTGTTCCCACTGCACTTTGATTACTACCCTACCACGGCTCAAAGGAGTCGAGCAAACAGGTAGTTTTTGGGTGCAGTCCCGAAGCACTTGGAGGCAGTGACGGTTAGACAGGATTCGTCTCTCCCGGTATTGGGGGTTGACATCGCGCTGTGTCCAGGAGAGCCATTACACAAGTAGTCCCTGGCCAGGGCAAGCGAGGTATACTGGTAGGTTTCCAGTGTTATCTCAGGGTGTTCTGGGCTAAACTCCGGCACGACTTGTACCGCTATTAGGGGACTGAGGTTTACCACCCCCCTAGGCCCGCCATGCGATGTATCAGACGAACAGACCGGACTGTACGGAGACTGTCATATTAAGGCTCAGTAGGAGTTCAGATGGGTTCACCTCGTCAGTCATCTTATCGGCATCTACCTGGGGACCGTTACGTACAGCTAGTGCCTCTTGCGGTCTGTGGTTAAACCCACTGCCAGCGTAGTGTCGAGTTGTTAGAGTCCCACACAGAGGGTTATTCGTCTTTAGGAAAAATGAGTGGAGGTCGCATGGTTTTGCGACAGGGTTCGTTCACATTCGCGCACTTGTGCACGTTTGCTGTCCGGATAGCTTATACTAGCGGGCTTTGGTTTAAGCCGGATCCTAGTATATGATTTGGGATTGGTTTTATCTGATTGTATTCGTGTTCTTCGGAACACGGATACGGGTGTGTATGCACAGTTGACTGAGACAGAGGCAGACGACTTTCATTAGGGTTGATGACCACTGTCATTTTCTTAACCCTAATGCTTATGTATGAATTATGATTAATTGATATTAGTTAATTATAATTGTGCATGGTTAGGGTTGTTGACCATTTGACTATACTTGACTTGTTGACCTAGGTTGACATGTTGACCATCATTATTCCATATGAAAGATGCTCTTTGATCCTTGCAAATGGCATTTAATGTGAAATGATAATGGTCAATTCTTGATTAACCATGACAATTATCTTAGCTAATTATCTAATTTCCATAATTCACACATATATGTGAGAAGAATGGTTCATTTCTTCTCATTCTATCATTTAGATTCTCTCTCCTCCTCTTTCTCTCTCTCTAGCTCTCCCCTCTCATGAGTTGAGAATCCCTTGAGCTTGAGATAAATCCTTCTAAGATACTCTCTACTCTTTTCTAAAGTTCTTGGATTAGCACTCCAAGCATCTTAGTTACTTCTAGTTTGAAGTTGAAGCCAAAGGTTGAGACTCTCGGGTGGATCTTTCTTCGACAAGAGAAGGCGACAAGGAGATCATTTTCATTCACTCCAAGGAGCAAGGAGAGAAGGACTAGAAGCCCTAGGTATAACCTCCTTTCCGAGTAGCTAAACTTTTTAGCTTTGTAGTTAGTTTATGTTTAGCAAAGATCCTCCTTTTGATAGTCCATGTTGCCTTGAGCGTTAAAAATCCGATTTTTATACCGTTTCCGCCTCCCCGCAAGCACCGGGGTGGGCAACGTGGACTTACACTAGTTGTTGCTTTGCATAGTGGTAATCCTTGTAGAATATCCAGCACCTTATTCGATAAGGAAAGAGCCGAGATCCCTTCACCGGGAGTGACCTCCTTAGCGAAACTAGCAGATGCTATAAACTCGGTTTGTTTTTTGATTGCTTTTTTGGTTTTTGCTTTGCATAGTGGTATTTGTGAAATATCATGAACCTTAATCGATAAGGAAAGAGCCGACGATAGCTTCATTGGGAGTGACCTCTTTAGAAAAACTAGAAAAAGCCTCAAAAACATTCCATTTAAAATCACTCGATTCTACAACGATATCATGCTCATTACATAATAGGTTTTCTGAAAAACCTGTCGTAGCCCTCCGTCATTTCAGATAAGTACTACTTAGTATTCGTGCTGTGGTAGTTTAGCATTCGTCAAGACGTAGTGTACGGTAGCTAACTAGTGCTTATCTGCCAGCATACGATGCGATTGGATTAGGGTATTCGTACGGCGTTGTTTGGCAATCGTCAAGGGTCGTGCGGTTGGGTTTAATTCAATCAGGAAATGTATGGGTTGAACTTGACTAGTAGCCTATGGATTGTTGGCTTTCGTCAAGGTCATAGAATGCTAGGGGTAAAATATTATTGGGAATTTCAAGTGTTGAAATTTGCAATGAGATTGCATACCTCCTATGAGATAGTTGGATCCCGATACCCACTGCGAGTAAGTGTTACTCCTGGGAGAGTTTTACACATTACAATTAGCTGATCAAGTAGGTGTCTAGAAAGATGTTAACGTGGTTACGCCCCTGGGAAAACGACGTTTATTTTAATTAGGTCCGTGCGAAACCACGGGGAACCTCCCTGTTCATCACAGAAAACTGCATTTTATACCGCCCATTCTTATGTTCGTTTGTTTATAGATAGGTGCTTTTAATCCGTGTTGGCTACATATTTACAGGTTACAGGTTCCCAGTCTAAAATAATACAAATCAGACAAAATCTCTACAGTTATGCCAATATCCAGAACATTTGTCACAGACAGATAAAAGCCGGGTTCCGGTCATCCGTATCCGTCCAGTACCGCGTACCAGCTCCAGAGACAAGACATATGACAGTAGTCATTCGTGTCTCGGACAAGCACAAAGCACGAGAGGGACAAGTACAAATCACGAGACAAGCACAAAGCACGAGTGTGTTTGGTGCATTCAATGCATAAAGTGTTGATGTGATTCAAAAATTCAAAGATTCAAACTTCCCTCCAAACTTTGGGTGCATTCAAATTCAAATTAAAGGAAATGTCTTGTTTTGCCTATAAAAGGAAACCATTGGGTAAGTGAGAAGGGGTCCAATTTTGCCATACATTGTATCATTCTATTGCTTAGCTTCCTCTTGAGATCCTTGCTTTCTCTTGATCTTTCAACCTCTTCATTGAGCTTGAAGGTTTAAGGGTTGGTTATTGATCTCAAGGGTTGTATCTTCATATGGAATCAATAAAGCTCTTCTCTTTTTTGTGCCTTCATTCACCATGAGTTTTTTGCCTCTTCTTGATCTTGCAACCTCTTCATTGAGCTTGCTAGTTTAAGATTTTGTTATTGAACCCATGTCTTGTTTTGGGTTCCATGGTTCTTAGTATTTTCTTTCTTGCTCTTTTACATTCAAGCAATTTATTACCTTGCTTTACTTTCTTGCACTTTAAATTCCATACACTTACTTACTTGTAATCTTTTCTTTTCTTTGTTCTTTTGTTCTCTCTTTTTGGTTTGTTTTGTGAATGGTTGTTAATATGGTGTTGTTAGGAAGAAATACGATATTGTAAGTTAACTTTTCGTTCCTCATTTCCTTTTCCCGTTATTTTCCTTTGAACTTTGCCCAAACGTTACGCACACGCTCCGTTAGGCACCCTACCCTACCAAGGTAACGGTGATTCCTAACTGCGACCGGTTGTGTTCGGTTTGGCCGGAGGCGAAAGCAAGAGACAAGAACGGAAGGACAAGGGTCAATAAGCCGGATTCCACGAATACCGTGCTTAAACCCCCTAATCCACGTTGTTGCCGATTGCTCTAGCTTCAATTGGTCAAGATTCGGCTCAAAGGTTTTGAATACGGATTTCCTTAGTTTACACTTTCGTATCTTTTCCTAACAACTTTACTTGTGCATATAACACATATGGTAGATAAGAACAATTCCACCCTCGCGCATTAACTCGTTACGACAAGAACGTAGAACGCTCCTTCTCCCTGTGGATCGACCCGTGCTCAACCGGCTAGCTGCAAAGCGACACCGTCTTGATTGCGGTTAACTTTAATTCTTCCAATCACTCCCTCAAAGTACCGGCACTGGCCTGGCTGAAAGATTGGAGAACTTGTAGGGTGTAATTAATCCCGGCTAGTCTTTCCTTTTAGAGTTTGAAGGAAGATTTGACTAAAACAGTGTGAGCCATCCTGATTAGATATATTAATTGTAAGTCGATGTAGTACACCCCAGTACTTGTGGGGAGGCGGAATTTTCAAAAACGATCATGTTTAAAGAACGAACATCGACTAACCGCTTGAATCGAAGCTAAACTATAAATAACCGTACACAAAGAGTTTCTTATCAATTGTGTTTAGGGATTATACCTAATGAAACCGGTCCTTCGTCTTTGTGTCCTCCTTTGTTCTCCTCGACATTCTCTAGGTAGTAGACGATCCACCAGAGAGCAAAACACCAAGCTACACCTCTAACTTGAGGTAACTAATCAACTTTGATTGCTAATCAAAGAAGAAAGGATGATATAGAGTGAAGGTAATGGATGTTTAAGTCTAACTAATCCTTTGATATCAACACATGAGGATTAAGGATTAGGGTTTGAAGATGAGAGCTTGAGGAGAGAGAATGTGAGATGAGTGAATGAGATGAGATTGAGTGTATCATAATATATTATGAAGCATTCTTATTTTAGAATAATGAATAATAGAAATGAATAAGCATGCTTCATAAATGAAAAGAGGTGATTCATTAACATGAGTCATTAAGCATTTATGGTGCATTAATGACCATGATGAATCACCCTCATGACTCACTAATCTTATCCAAAGCTTATGTCACCTTAACCTCCTTAGTCACATCTTCTAGAAGCTTCTCGTACAATTACGAGAACGCCCCTCCAATCCGCAAAAATACGGAAAAACTTTTAGACTGTAAAATCCAATAACCGGATACCAGTAACTGGCTTAAACCAAAGCCGACTGGTAAAAACTGTCAGAAAGTTGTACGCGCGTAAACGCACGTATGCGTCCGAACCCTTTGTCGCAAAACCATGCAACCTCTATATCGTTTCGCCTGGAGTAGGAAACTCTCTGTGTGGGACTCTAGAGACTCGACTACTACGCTGGCAGTGGGTTTAACCACAGACCGCAAGCGGCACTAGCTGTACGTAACGGTCCCCAGGTAGTTGTCGATAAGAAGGCCGATGAGGAAACCCATCCGAACTCCTACTGAGTCTGATGTGACAATCTCCATACAGTCCGGTCCGTTCGTCCAAGTCTATCGCATATCGGGCCTAGGGGGCGGCAAGCGTCAGTCCCCTAATAGCGGTATAAGTCGTGTCGGAGGGAAGCCCATTACACCCTGAGAAACTACTGGAACCTACCTGCAAATCTCGCTTGCCCTGGCCAGGGACTTTGCGTAATGGCTCTCTGACTCAGCACGATATCTACTCCCAATACCGGGAGGGACGAATCCTTTCTAACCGCCACTGCCTCCAAGTGCTCGGGACTGCACCCAACTGCTACCTGTTTGCACGACTCCTTTGAGCCGTGGTAGGGTAGCAATCTAAGAACAGTGGGACACACTCGAGGCGAAGTAGCAGTGTCAAGTCTGCGGACTACGCTGTACTCATGTCACCTGGAAACTGTTCACTGACGACTGGTATCAAACCAACCAACAGTTCCCTGTGAGTCTTATCCGGTGTACCCGTAACCTAACGAGCACCTGCATACTATCTCCAGTACGACGTACTGACGGCTGTGGGACAGACCATCTCCCCAACTGGGATGAGAAGCGTACACACCAGTCTACTCCGGAGTATCGATGCTCTGTCTCGATAATCCAACGACCAGGGACCTGAATAAGGATGTGCTTGTAGACTACCCAGCCCCCACAAGTGTGACTGCCATCACAACGCTGGTAGACAAGAAAGATCCTAAGAGCTCTATCAATACGTACACTCACATATTAAGATAGAAAAACCAAGTAGCATACTACCATGTTTAGCAAGACTGTTATATACATGTGAATATCCCAAGCTTCCATTAAGTAATATACAAGCTAGTATGATACAGTAATGGCCTTCTAGGGCATAAACACTAACAATCTCCCACTTGCACTAGGGCCATGTACTGGCATATCGTAGACCAATGATCTCGAGTAGCCTCTCGAACTGAATCTGAGGAAGGGCCTTCATGAATGGATCTGCAATGTTCTCTTCTGAAGCAACTCTCCGAACCTCGATCTCCTGATGATCAATGATCTCCCTGATCAGGTGATACCGCCTCAAGATATGTCTGGACTTCTGATGGGACCTTGGTTCCTTCGCTAAAGCTATAGCTCCGTTGTTGTCGCAATACAGAGGTATTGGATCAACTATGGTAGGAACCACCTGAAGTTCTGTTAGGAACTTCTTCATCCAGACTGCTTCTTTTGCGGCATCGCAAGCAGCTATATACTCCGCTTCCATCGTTGAGTCAGCAACAGTGTCCTGCTTGGAGCTCTTCCAGCACACCGCCCCTCCATTGAGGGTAAAGACATAACCCGACATGGACTTGGAATCGTCCTTATCACTCTGGAAGCCGGAATCAGCAAAGGCCTCCAACCTGAGGTCTTTTCCGCCATAATCCAAGAAAATCTCCTTAGTCCTCCTCAGGTACTTGAGAATGTTCTTTACTGCTATCCAGTGTTTCTCCCCTGGGTCTGACTGATACCGGCTTACCACGCTCAGTGCGTAAGCTACATCTGGTCTGGTACACAACATCGCATACATTGTAGAGCCTACCGCAGAAGCGTAGGGTATAATAGACATGCGTTCCCTTTCCAAATCAGTCTTGGGAGACATCTCTTTGGAGAGGGTGATTCCGTGACAAGCCGGTAGATTACCGCGCTTTGAATCTTCCATACTGAATCTTTTCAGTATAGTGTCGATATACCTGGACTGCGAAAGCCCCAACATCCTCTTGGATCTATCACGATAGATCCGGATCCCCAGAATGTAAGAGGCATCACCCAGGTCTTTCATGGAGAACCTGTGTGACAAGAATCCTTTGACAGGTTGTTGCATAGGAATGTCAATTCCTATCAATAGAATGTCATCCACGTACAAGACGAGGAATACGACACTTCTGGCTACAACTTTACTATATATGCACGGCTCATCTGGATTTTTGATAAAGTCATACTCTTTGACTGTCTCATCAAAACAGATGTTCCAACTCCGCGATGCCTGCTTTAGTCCATAAATAGACTTAAGCAGCTTGCATACTTTCCCGCATCTCCCACTCTGATTGAAACCCTCTGGCTGATCCATATAGACGCTCTCTTCTAAATTTCCATTCAGAAAAGCCGTCTTTACGTCCATCTGCCAGATTTCATAATCATGGAAGGCAGCAATAGCAAGAAGGACCCGAATGGATTTGAGCATAGCCACTGGAGAAAAAGTTTCGTCATAGTCCAAGCCAGGTCTTTGACGAAAACCCTTTGCAACAAGTCTAGCCTTATAGGTTTCCACCTGTCCATCTACACCAATCTTTTTCTTGAAGATCCATTTGCATCCTATGGGTTTTACCCCATCTGGAGCAAAGTCCAAAGTCCATACTTTGTTGGTGTACATGGACTCCATTTCAGTCCGCATTGCATCTAGCCATCGTACCGAGTCGCCGCTCTGGATGGCCTGCCGGAAGTCAGTAGGTTCATCATCATCTATGATGCAATCCTCTCTATCCCCATCTATGAGAAAACCGTAGTATCTCTCAGGCGGATGAGACGGCCTACTACTCCTGCGGAGGGGTGCGGGAATGTTCTGTTCTTCTTGAACCTCTGGTTCTACCAAACTTTCAGTAGCAGCTTGTGGTTCTGGAATTTCTTCCAGTTCTACTGCGCTCCCACTCTTCTGATTTTCCAAAAATTCAGTTTCTAAGAAGCGGGCATGACGAGAAACAAAAACCTTTTGTTCCTCTGCGTAATAGAAGCAATATCCTGTAGAGTTCTTTGGATATCCCACAAACTTACACTCTACTGAGCGTGCCTCGAGCTTGTCCGGATGCTGCGTTTTTACAAAAGCTGGACATCCCCATGTCTTCAGGTACTGAAGATAGGGTTTCTTCCCACTCCACATCTGATATGGTGTGGTAGGCACTGTTTTGGTTGGAACTCTGTTCAAAAGATGTATCGCTGATTCTAGCGCATACCCCCAGAAAGATCGCGGTAACTCAGCATTACTCATCATGGATCGTACCATATCCAATAGGGTTCGATTCCGTCTCTCCGATACACCGTTGTGCTGTGGAGTGTATGGAGGAGTAAGCTGAGAGAGAATTCCTTTCTCTTTTAGGTAACCTAGGAACTCGGCACTTAAGTATTCTCCACCTCGATCAGATCTCAGTGTCTTAATACTTTTGCCTGTTTGGTTTTCCGCTTCACTCTTGTATTCCAGGAATTTCTCAAAGGCTTCGGATTTATGCTTCATTAAGAAGACATGTCCAAACCTAGAGAAATCATCTGTAAAAGTAATGAAGTAGGAATAACCACCTCTCGTATGTGTAGACATTGGACCGCATACATCGCTGTGTATGAGTCCTAAGAGCTCGCTCGCTTTTACTCCTTGTCCAGTAAATGGAGTCTTTGTCATCTTTCCTTTGAGACAAGATTGACAAGTGTCATAAGATTGATATTCGAACGAGTCTAAATATCCTTCTCTATGCAACTTAGTCAACCTTCTCTCATTGATGTGACCCAGTCTACAATGCCATAAGAAAGCTTTATTTAAATCTGGAGACTTTCTTTTTAGTGTGTTCTGGACATTGAAAATTTGGAGTTGGTTTAAAACATATATGCCGTTATTTAGAGTACCGGACCCAATCAAACCATGATTAAGGTGGATGTTGACAACATCTCTTACAAACGTGAAATCATAACCTTTATTTGATAACAAGGAAACTGATATGATATTACACGTTAAGCTGGGTACAAAATAACAGTTATGTAAAACCAAAATGTGTCCACTCGTCAATCCTAGGTGATAATCCCCGACGGACGCAGCTCCCACGCTAGCTCCGTTAGCAACCCTGAGGATCATATCACCTTCTTTCAGCACTCTACGGTTTCTCAGTGCCTGCAATGAATTGCAAATATGAGATCCTGATCCGGTATCCAATACCCAGGAAGTAGAGTTGATTGACAGACAATTCTCAATTACAAACACACCTGAAGTCGAAGCCACAGCTTGCTTCGGTTCCTGGTTCTTGGCGTTCCACGCCTTGCAATCCTTCTTCCAGTGCCCTTTCCTGTGACAATGGAAGCACTCATCCTGACCAACTATCGGTACTGCTTTCTTTTTCTTTCCCTTCCCTCCCACCTTACTAACACCTCCTCTAGGTTTGGGTGCGGCCTTCTTCTTCCTTCCTTTGGCCCTAGCCTTGGACCCGGAAGAAGATGTACCGCCAACAAACATAGCGGGTGTTTCCCTTGCCTTCTGCAAGGTGCCCTCTGCACTCCTTAACATGTTCAGGAGTTCCGCAAGTTCAACTTCTTTTCTTTGAAGGTTGAAGATGAGGATAAACTGGGCGTAGGTGGGAGGAAGGGACTGGAGAATAAGGTCTGTATAGAGCTCATTATCCAAAGTCGTCCCTAGGTCTGCGAGCTCTTCAATATAGCCGATCATCTTTAGGACATGTTCACCTACCGATGACCCGACAGCCAACCTCGCTCGAAACAAGTTCTTAGAGGTCTCGTATCTTGCTATACGAGATTGCTCTCCATAAAGTTCCTTTGTATGGAGAAATATGCCATCTAGGGACATATCCTCGTGCCTCCTCTGATGTTCATTGTTCATCGAGGCAAGCACAATGCACTTGGCTCTCGCGCAATCTAAATCCCAGGTTTTTCGGATTTCCTTATCCGCATTGCTGGATTTGGGACCAGGGACAGCAGGTGCCGTAGCGGTGAGGACATACCCCAGTTTGTCATAGGTCAAAGCCATTTTGACATTCCGCAGCCAATCTTTATAGTTTGGCCCCGTCAGTATATTTTTCTCTAAAAGTAACTTAAGTCCAGTCATATTCAGGGTCGCTGCAATTAGGAGAGAGAGAAGAAAACTCTTTAGCATGATGCTCTTGCAAGTTTAGAGTGGTTTTTAGTTTATCTAAACTGGATGGCTCTCACTGTTTCTCGAATCCTTCCTCAAACCATAAAAGAAGAATTAGTCAAGACTATTCTCACCGTACAATACTTGCTTAACCGTTCAGCCAGGCTGGTGTCGGTACTTCGAGGGAGGTTTTCCAACGCTTTCGCGAAGTTCCTTAATTAAATAACCTCTTTTCTCTGGGGGCGTAACCCCGCTGACACTTTTCTGGACACCTACTAGGTTTATAGCATTGATCGTTAAGTGACGAATATCCTGATAAGTAGCATATACTCACAGTAGGATCGGGATCCAAATATCATCGTATGATAATGTTGAAGGAATCCTACCAACATTCATCAAACTCCAAATGGTATGCATCTCTTTGCAAATTTCAGTTTCTTTAGAAATTCCCGATATAAGTTTTTGCCCCATGCTCTTATGACCTTGACGTATGCCAACAAATCATAAGTCATATGTCAAGTTCTGCCCATCATTATCTTGTTAATTTGAACCCACCCGTATATACCCTTGACGTATGCCAACAAGGTAATGCGACTGTCCCAAACCAACACATCTATCTATGCAACAAATGAATACCCCAGCAGCTACCAAACACTATGCCTTGACGTATGCCAACAAGCATAGCTTGAATACTACTGACCATCCATAAGAAATGACGGAGGGCTACGACTGGTTTTGGCGAAACCGTGAACGTAGTGAACTTGATATAACCGAAGGAACCTGATAGCTTTTTAAAAGGAGTGGTTAAATCTCCGCATTTAAAAATATCTGTTTTAAAAATAACCGAGTGGTTTCTTTTAAATTGTTCCAACGATTAAAACTTTGGTTTATTTTCTTTGCATTATAGATAATGCGTCCCATCATTAACCTATCATTGCAGAAAACAACGAAAATACAACGTCCTCTTATGCCATCCGCATTCGCCACGGGGTCCCGTCATCACCCGTTAGGTTACTTAACTAACGACAGAGCGGGGGCTGGGCTAGCGCGGGTGTAAAACATAAGTGACGTCTAAATAGCTACAATATATATAGATATTTTACATTCGTCTGACGCAATGATATTCATTCCAGAACACAGATAAACAATATTGGATTTGCAAGCAATCTGTATTTCTTTTGAGCCTGCAAGAAAAGACAGATTACACAGTTGTGATGAATAGCCGTTACCCCACCCTCGACCCCTACGGGTACGGCAAACTACCCGCCCGGCAGTTTGTGTACCCCACCTTGGGTCAGTCCTAGGAGCAAAAACAGTAAAATGAAATAATACAACGGTGGCTACAACCGCAACCTGGATGTGCCCCGCAAAATAATATTACAACAAATTACATTTACAACAAATGAATTAAACAATAACCCATTGCTAAACCCCGGCTAAACACCACAACAGTCCAATACAGTTTATATGCACAAACAGATATAACCATTTCAGAAATGTGCAACCCCCTGCCAACCGACATACTAGCAGTTAGGGGAGGTTTACGAACACATTAAACAATCACAGATATAATCCAATATGCAAATACTGTACAATTTCGATCGATTAAACATCTTTAATATTGCTCCAAAAACTGCTCTGTTAAACTGAAACCTGAGAAAAATTAAAATATTCCAGAAACTCCCAAATATCACAGAGAAGCAACAGAAGAAAATTGGGTTCCTGACTCGCCAACTCGGCGGCGGAACCGCGGCGACTCGGTAGGGTGAGGCCGCGGATCCGCGGCGAGTTAGACGATTCAGGGCACCATTTTTCTTGGGTGTTCTTATAATGTCTTAACAAGCTTTCTGAACGAACCTGAAAAATTTTTGGACATCGTTTTAACTTCGACAGAAACTTGACAGATTTAGGGTTTTCCGGCTTCGTTTTTCCGTTCGAAATTCGTACAAATTTGCAATTAAGTTATTTATTGTTTAGCGAGGCTTTGATACCACTGTAAGTCGATGTAGTATACCCCAGTACTTGTGGGGAGGCGGAATTTTCAAAAACGATCATGTTTAAAGAACGAACATCGACTAACCGCTTGAATCGAAGCTAAACTATAAATAACCGTACACAAAGAGTTTCTTATCAATTGTGTTTAGGGATTATACCTAATGAAACCGGTCCTTCGTCTTTGTGTCCTCCTTTGTTCTCCTCGACCTTCTCTAGGTAGTAGACGATCCACCCGAGAGCAAAACACCAAGCTACACCTCTAACTTGAGGTAACTAATCTACTTTGATTGCTAATCAAAGAAGAAAGGATGATATAGAGTGAAGGTAATGGATGTTTAAGTCTAACTAATCCTTTGATCTCAACACATGAGGATTAAGGATTAGGGTTTGAAGATGAGAGCTTGAGGAGAGAGAATGTGAGATGAGTGAATGAGATGAGATTGAGTGTATCATAATATATTATGAAGCATTCTTATTTTAGAATAATGAATAATAGAAATGAATAAGCATGCTTCATAAATGAAAAGAGGTGATTCATTAACATGAGTCATTAAGCATTTATGGTGCATTAATGACCATGATGAATCACCCTCATGACTAACTAATCTTATCCAAAGCTTATGTCACCTTAACCTCCTTAGTCACATCTTCTAGAAGCTTCTCGTACAATTACGAGAACTCCCCTCCAATCCGCAAAAATACGGAAAAACTTTTAGACTGTAAAATCCAATAACCGGATACCAGTAACTGGCTTAAACCATAGCCGACTGGTAAAAACTGTCCGAAAGTCGTACGCGCGTAAACGCACGTATGCGTCCGAACCCTTTGTCGCAAAACCATGCAACCTCTATATCATTTCGCCTAGAGTAGGAAACTCTCTGTGTGGGACTCTAGAGACTCGACCACTACGCTGGCAGTGGGTTTAACCACAGACCGCAAGCGGCACTAGCTGTACGTAACGGTCCCCAGGTAGTTGTCGATAAGAAGGCCGATGAGGAAACCCATCCGAACTCCTACTGAGTCTGATGTGACAATCTCCATACAGTCCGGTCCGTTCGTCCAAGACTATCGCATATCGGGCCTAGGGGGGCGGCAAGCGTCAGTCCCCTAATAGCGGTATAAGTCGTGTCGGAGGGAAGCCCATTACACCCAGAGAAACTACTGGAACCTACCAGCAAATCTCGCTTGCCCTGGCCAGGGACTTTGCGTAATGGCTCTCTGACATAGCACGATATCTACTCCCAATACCGGGAGGGACGAATCCTTTCTAACCGCCACTGCCTCCAAGTGCTCGGGACTGCACCCAACTGCTACCTGTTTGCACGACTCTTTTGAGCCGTGGTAGGGTAGCAATCTAAGAACAGTGGGACACACTCGAGGCGAAGTAGCAGTGTCAAGTCTGCGGACTACGCTGTACTCATGTCACCTGGGAACTGTTCACTGACGACTGGTATCAAACCAACCAACAGTTCCCTGTGAGTCCTGTCCGGTGTACCCGTAACCTAACGAGCACCTGCATACTATCTCCAGTACGACGTACTGACGGCTGTGGGACAGACCATCTCCCCAACTGGGATGAGAAGCGTACACACCAGTCTACTCCGGAGTATCGATGCTCTGTCTCGATAATCCAACGACCAGGGACCTGAATAAGGATGTGCTTGTAGACTACCCAGCCCCCACTAGTGTGACTGCCATCACAACGCTGGTAGACAAGCAAGATCCTAAGAGCTCTATCAATACGTACACTCACATATTAAGATAGAAAAACCAAGTAGCATACTACCATGTTTAGCAAGACTGTTATATACATGTGAATATCCCAAGCTTCCATTAAGTAATATACAAGCTAGTATGATACAGTAATGGCCTTCTAGGGCATAAACACTAACATTAATAACCAATCTAATCTTGCAAGAGCATACGCTGAGTGTTTTCTTCTCTCTCTCTCCAGGTTGCGACCATGTCACGTCTTAATCAAGATAATAATACGGATGTATTGACTGAACCCGCTTGTTATGCTGCGCTAGGGAACGTTGGTCCCGCTCCAACTTATAATTGTTATAAAACCGAGCAGGAAATAGGGGATTACCAGAATTCCCGTGCCGCCCAAACGAAGAAAGTGTATGTTGATACATCATCTTCGGGTGTGTTCGTTATCGAGAACTGTTTTCTCAGTATCCTTTACGTCCTAAGTATGAGATACCGGATCAGGATCCCACATATGTAATCTGTTACATGGGCTACAGATAGGTAGAGAACTGAGAAATGGTGATAAGTTTTAAGAGTTAAAAATGGTGCATGTGTTGCAGCCAAGTCTGTTGGCAGATATCATCCTGTATTACTAAATACATTGATTCTGAACGAATGTTATTAGGTACCGAACCTGATATACAACATCATATCAGTCTCTTTATTTAGTAAAGAAGGATATAATTTTGTATTGCTGGATAATGTTTTGAACTTTTCCTATATCAAGAGTTGATCGATTCAGGCACGTTATCTAAAAGCATATATGTTCTAAATCAAACTACAGTTCTTAATGTACAAAACACACACAAGAGGAAGGGTTCAGAAATGAACGCATCCTTCTTGAGGCATTGTAGACTAGGTCATATCAATGTGACCCGACTAGAGAAGTTACATTTAGATGCATATTTAAATCATTTTGAATTTACATCTTGTGAAACTTGCCAGTCATGTCGCAAAGATAAGATGACCATTGCTCCGTTTATTGGAAACAGAGAAAGAGTTAGTGAACTCTTGGGATTGATACATGCTGATGTATGAAGGTCCCCTGTCTACACATGTCAGGACTGGTTCTTTGTACTTCATTACATTCACAGATGATCTTTCAAGATTCGCACATGTGTTCCGTCTGAAACACAAGTCTGAACCTTTTGAGATATTCAAAGAATATAAGTTAGAAGTAGAGAACCAAAACAGGTATAAGTATTATGTCCTTTGATATGATCAAGGAGGAGAATACTTGAGCACGGAATTTCTGGACAATTCTACAGGATAATAAGATTCTCTCTCAGCATTACTCCTCCGTATACACCACAGCACGTTGGTATATCGGGGCGGAGCAGACGCACCCTATGTGATATGGTGTGCTATATAATGAATACTACTGAGTAACCTATTTTCTTTTGGGGGTTACGCACTTGTGAAGCTGCATACCTATTGAATAGGGTTCCAATCAAATCAGGTGCCTACCACTTTATATGCGATATGGTATGGGAAGAAACCATCTCTCAAGGATGTTATGATTTGGGGTTGTCCGGCCTATGTCTAAAAGCAAAATCCAGACAAGATCGATGTAAGGTCGGTTCAGTGGAAGTTTGTTTGATATCCCAAGCATTCGCAAAGGAATATCTTCTACCACACAGAGGAGCAAAAGGTGTTTTGTTTCTCAGCATGACACCTTTTGGAAAAGGAATTTCTTGTGAAAAAATTAGTGGTCATGAGATAGAACAGGAAGGAGTTCCAGCTATACAAACTGCAGCTGATGATTTGGTAAACCCGGAGGATTCAATAGTTCCCAACGAACCTCAGCCTCTCCGCCGATCTATTAGGGTTCCTCACCCACCTGAGAGATACTTCGGTTTCTCTACTACAGTGGGAGCGAGGATGGCATCATGAGATGATGACCCAACTAGTTTCGAGCAGGCCATCAGAAGTGGGGACTCTGTAAGAATGGTTGGATGCTAAGCGATCTGAGATGGAATCCATATACAAAAACAAAGTAAGGACTTTGGTTGCTTTATCTGAAGGGTTAAATCCCCATCAGGAGCAAGTATATCTTGAGAAGATTACTTGGTGTACATAGAAAAGTTGAGACTTTCAAAGATATGCTTAAGTTCATCCAGATCCTACTTGCCATTGCTACATACCATAACTACGATATCTGGCGGTTGGGTGTCATGACTGCTTTTCTAAATGATGATTTAGAAGAGAGCGTCTATAAGTACACAGCCAGAGGGCTTCGTAGACAGTGGGAGAAGCGAAAATGTGAGCAAGTTGCTTTATGGGATAAAGCAGGCATCGCTGAGTTGGAACATCTGTTTTGATGTGGTAGCCAAAGAGTTTGACTTCATCAAAATGGTTGATGAACCTTGTATATACAAAAATGTAGTAGGGAGTATGGTGGTGATCCTTGTATAGTACGTAGATGACATACTCTTGATAGGAAAGGAGTTTCCTATGCTACGCTCGGTCAATCTCCACTTATCACAAGGATTCTCCATATAGGATCAATGTGATACCTCCTAAATCCTAGGTTTTGGATCTATGAGATAGATCTAATTGGATATTAGGATTCTCACTAGGTGTAGTGAGATGGTATCAAACGATCCTGGGGAGAATCACTGGATAGGATCCAGGGTGGTAAGGTTGACTGAATGTCAGTCACAGGCATTGTCTTTACCCTCAGTGGAGGGACGGTATGTTGGAAGAGTTCCAAGCTAGATACCGTGACAAATCTAGACGATTAAAGGCTAATACATTGCTACCTAAGATGCTACCAAAGAGCCAGTCTAAAGGTATATTAGTTCATGAGATGAATTCGTTCCTACCATTGTGTGACAATGGAGTTGTGGCTTGGGTCTAAGAACCCCCGTCCCATCAAAGATGCAGACATATTCTTAGGCAGTATCACCTGATCATGGAGATGGTTGATCTCCACGGAGATCGACGTTAGGAGAGTAGACACAGAGGACAACAGCGCGGATCCGCTCACAAAGGCCTATTTTCCAGTAGAGGCTTTTATGGGATGGTTGAGTATGAGATACGTCAACCACTGCTTATTGTTGGGTGTGAGATACTACAACAGATGGCTCGAGTGCAAGTGGGAGATTTTTAGTGATATGTATGACCTAGAGGCCATTACTGTACATACGATGTATATTGTAGTGGATGCTTGGTTATATATAGGTAGGACTTTCTTTCTCGACATGATAGTATGCTATCTTGTTGCATTTTATCTAAACATGTACTCTGATTGTCTCAATGTTAAATGTTGATAAAGCCCTTGGGAAGAGTACTTGACTACCAGGACTATGATGCAGATCATACTAGTGGGGACAGTGTAGTCGTTAAGTACATCCTTCAAATGTTCCTAGTCGTAGGTGTATCGAGACAGAGCATCGATATACCACAGTAGACTAGCGTATAGATTCTCGACCCATACAGATGGGCGATCGATGATCCCATATCCATTGGTGTTTGACATCAGAGAAAGTATACGGGTGCTCAGTGGAGACTGGGTACACTGGACGGACTCACCGAGAACTCCCATATCGTATTATACTTTACATCAGATGGCAGTTCTCTGGTGACACTAGTACAGGTTAGTCTGTAGATCCGAGATCGTCATAGAGTCTTGTGTTATTTCCACTGTGCTATGATTTCCATCATACCACGTCCAAGAGGGCGTGCAAAACGGTGGCTTTTGGGTGCAGTCCCGAATCACATGGAGGCAATGAGCGATAGGAGGGGTTTTGTCTCTCTCTGTATAGGGAGTTGATGTTGCGCTGTGCTCGATTGGCTATAACAGGAAATCCTTGGCCAAGGAAGCTTCAGAGATATACTGGTAAGTGTTATCAGTAGTTTCTAGACCCGTTATGAGCCTCGTATCGACACGACTTATCGAGTTACTGGGGTCTGACGTTTACCTCCTCTAGACGAGATATGTGACATATGAGATGAAGAGACCGGACTGTACGGTAGTGTTACTGATTGGATTCGCAGGAGTACTAGCATGCTTGCTTGTTGATCTTCTGATCGCTCAATACCCGGGTGGCCGTTACGTTTAGCACACCGCTTGCAGCTTGTGGGTGTTTGATATGATCATCACCTACTGCCAGCGTATTGAAGAGTCTTTAGAGTCCTACACAGGGGTTTCCTGGCTCAAGCGAAACGGAGTAGGAGAACATATGTCATATGTGTCGTACCGAGATTAATACGATATGAGATACCGTATTCTATTCTCGCGATTAGTGACATTGATCGGTTGTATGCGATATAGCCAGGTTATCGGATCAATTGTTGATTCGATAAGTTCTTACACATGATATTAGTCGGTTATAGCCGAATTATTAAATCAAGAGTTGATTTAATAATTTAATGTATAATTATATATTTGATATATTACATTACATTAACTAGTATTAGCACACTTATGATTTGTTTTCTCACTTTGTGTGCACATTGTACATATGTGATATGTATGTTTGTGTACATGCATTGTGTCATGGTTGATGATACATGAAAGATGGGTGTATGAGACTTATATCAAGTTTAGGTTAAATTAGGGTTTACTTATTTCCTTAAGAATAACAAAAGAGAGGTGATTTTAGTCAAAGTTATCAAGTTTGTAGAAGCTTGTATGAAACATTGACAAAGTCAACTCTTTTGTCATTCTTTGGGATATTAGTTAACCCAACCCTTAACCTCACACCTTGGTTAATGCTCTACATGAGTTAAGCATGAGGGCTTAACTCACCCATGGTTGCATTATTCTTTTGGATTAACTCATATGATGAGTTCTAGCTTCTTCTTCTTCCTCTTCCTAAAAAGCTTGCTAGCTTCAATGGTGGTTTGAGAAAAAGTGTGAAAAAATTAATTGTAAAGTCAGCCAACTTCCTACTTCATCATCCTCTACTACTTTCCATGTGGTATAGGGTGTTCTCTTCACAAAGTTCTTGACCTAGTGAAGGAATATCTTGAGTTAGTGTCTCCCCGACGCAGATCATCTTCGGCCTCGAAGTCTTCGAAGCAAGCACGTTCGTATCTTCAACGGAGCCTCTCTAGAGTCCGGGTTTTGAGATCGCAGCGGAGGGGACTACTACACGGAGCTATTTGAAGTGAAGGACCAGTCTACAAAGGTTGTATTCCTTACTCACTACATATTGCATAGTTGTTTGCTTTAGATCCCGTATTATTTCTAGTAGACAATCTAGTTTAGGGTTAGCTAAAATGGCAAAATTTTTAATTTGGCATGGACGATGACTACCGAAACCATGCTGCCGTCTTGGGTAACCCTTCAGGCTAAACTTCTAAGTTTTGTGCTCGTTTTTCTTTGGTGTTCTAGTTACATCACATGTAACATTTTGCACTTGTTTAAAAAAAATTCCGAGACCATTTTGAAATTTACAGAAACATGGTGTTTTGGGCTTCGGTTTCGGAGTTGTTTTGTTTTCATAATTCTAACTACATCGTATAATCTACTAGTTTTGGCTCTGATACCATGAAAGTGTTTATTACCACCACAACTGGGTTAGACTAGTATTAAGCATGCCAATTAAAAAAATTTCAGGGCGCTAATTAACGCTAAAAAAGATCTTAAACTAGATGATTAGGATTTATGATTTGATATCAACTAAACTAAAGCAAGCGAAAGAAATTACAACCTAGTAGATCGAGTCCTTCACTTATGTAGTAGTCGACGCGACTCCACTAGGCTCCACTTGAAGTTGGATCGAGCATCCTTTGCGATCTTCGTGCCGAAGATGATCTACCCGAAGCTCCGCTAATCCAAGCTACCTCTTCATTAAACTCTTTAGTGAAGGAAACACGCTACACCAAAGTGCTAATCTAGTATAGGATGGTGAAGTAGGGGTGTTGTTTACTCACCAGGGTTCTCACAAGCTCAAGAATTCATAACTCATGTGAGGGAATGAGCTTGGAGGTGGAGGTAAAGAAAATGGAGAGAGCTAGAGAGCAAATGAGCTCAAGTGAAAAAAATGAACAGGTGTAGAAAATGCAAGTGTAGAACGGCTTTTACAAACCCACACTTATTGAAGCATCAATTTTTCTCAATAATAAAATGAAGCCATGCTTCAATAGTGAAGTAAGATGAATAAAATATTCATCTAGCCATGCTTCACCCCATTCCATTCAAAAGTCTCCCCACTTTCCACCTCATTTTCTATCTTCTCAAAATAAAAAATTAACCATGCTTCATATAATATATATATATATATATCACATATATATTAATATATATATATAAAGATAAGAAAATGATTAGTGAGCAATAATATTAGTTAATATATAATTATATCAAATATGAATATATATCATATTATTAAATCAACACTTGATTCAATAATCCGTTATATCACATATAACCTACTAATATCATTTATCTGTATACCACATTATCAAATCAACACTTGATTCAATAATCAGGTCATATCACATATAACCTAATCGATATCAGATTATTGCCAGATTAAAATACGGTATCACATAATCGTATTTAATCAGGTCCCCTGCATATATCAGCATATGTGCCCTATTTCGTTTCACTTGAACTAGGAAACTTTTGTGTGGGACTCTAAAGATTCATCAATACGCCGGCAGTAGGTAATGATTACATAAGTTAGCCATAAGCCATCAGCGGTACTAGCTAGACGTAACGGCTACCCAGGTATTGAGCGATTAAAAGATCAACAAGCAAGCATGTCCAAAATCTCATGAAGCCTATAAGTAACACTTACCGTACAGTTCGATCTCTTCGTCTGATATGTCGCATATCAAGTCTGGGGGTGGATTCGTCAGACCCCAAAAACTTGATAAGTTATGCCGATGTGTGGCCTATAACGGTACGAGGAATTACAGATAACTCCTACCAGTAAATCTCATCAACAGCCCTGGCTAGGGACATCCTGTAATAGCCAATCGAGCATAGCGCAACATCAACTCCCAATACCGGGAGAGACGAAACCCCTCCTATCGCTCATTGCCTCCATTGACTCGGGACTGTACCCAAAATCCACCTTTTTGCACGACTCCTTTGAGCCGTGGCAGGGAGGAAATCAAAGCACAGTGGGAACCACACAAGACTCGATGATGATCTCGGATCTACAGACTAACCTGTACCAGTGTCACCAGAGAACTGCTATTTGACGATAGGTATAGCACCAACAAGGTGACCTCGGTGAGTCATGTTCGGTGTACCCATTCTCTAATGAGCACCTGTGTACAATCTTTGATGTCAAACACCAATGGATATAGGAACAACCATCGCCCCTTACAGGTTCTAGAAACGTACACACTAGTCAACTTTGGAATATCGATGCCATGTCTCGATACTCCCTCGACTAGGAACTGTTAAAAGATATGCTTGTAGAATACACAAGTCCCAATAGTATGATTTGCACTATAGTACTGGTAGTCAAGCAAACATCCTAAGGGCTTTATCAACATGTATTATAGAGACGGTATAATAATACAAGTGTACATGTTAAGATAAAGAGCAACCAGATAGCATACTATCATGTAGAGCAAGAAAGTCCTCTCTCTATATGTCTAAGCATCCACTATAATATATATCAATATACAATAATAGCCTTTAGGGCATACATATCCCTATCATAAGCTACACTATCCAAAGATCTAACTAGATTATTAGGGTTTCAACATGATATATATAAACTTTAACACTAAGTGAAGGAGGCAACAACCTTTGAAGACCGAGTTCTTCACTTCAAAAGCTCCCGGTAGTAGTCCCTACGACTCCTCTAGGCTCCACTTGAAAAAGGTACAAGCTTCTTACGTGATCTTCGTGTCGAAGATGATCCACCCGAAGCTTCTCTAATTCAAGCCACCTCTTCACTAATCTTTCATTAGTGAAGGAAACACCCTAATTAAAATTGCTAGATTAAAGTAGGATGATAAAGTAGGGGCTCTAAGCTCAATTAGGATTTATTCAAAACCCTATGGTTCACATCAAATGTGAGGGTTGGGGCTTTGAGGTGGAGGAAGAAGAAGAAGGAAAATTAGGGAGAGCTAAAAATGAACTAGCATGAAAAAAATGAGCAAGTATAGAGAATGGCTTATCCCTCATCTCACTTATTGAAGTATGGAATTAAAAACCAAAAATAAAACCAACCATGCTTCAATAGCGAATGCAAATGAATAAAAAAATGAATAAGCCATGCTTTACACCATTCCTCAAAAGTCTCCCCATTTTCCAGCTCATTTATATTTTCTCAAAATAGAAATTCCAACCATGCTTTATAATATATATATATATATATATATATATATTTATATTAATATGTATTAAGAAAATAATTAGTGAGCAATAATATTAGTTAATATATAATTATATCAAATATAAATATATATCATATTATTAAATCAACACTTGATTCAATAATCCGGTTATATCACATATAACCGACTAATATTATTTATTTGTATATCATATTATCAAATCAACACTTGATTAAATAATCCGGTTATATCATATATAATCTTACCGATATCGAATTACCGCCAGATTAAAATAAAGTATCACATACTCGTATTTAATCAGGCGCCCGCACATATCAGCAAATGTGCCCTACTTCGTTTCGCTTGAACTATGAAATCTCTGTGTAGGACTCTAAAGACTCGTCAATACGCCAGTAGTAGGTGATGATCACTTCAGTCACCCACAAGCTGTTAGCGGTACTAGTTGGATGTAACGGCTACCCAGGTATTGTGCGAATAGAAGATCAACAAGAAAGCTTGTCCAAACTCCCATGAAGCCTATAAGTAACACTTATCGTACAGTCCGGTCTCCTCATCTCATATGTGGCTTATCGAGTCTAGGGGTGGAATCGTCAAACCCTAGTAACATGATAACTCATGCCGCTGTATGGCTCATAACGGTTCGAGAAACTACTGATAACACTTACCAGAAAATCTCATCATCCCTGGCCAGGAACCTACTGTTATAGCCAATCGAGTATAGCACAACATCAACTCTATATACTGGGAGAGAAGAAACCCCTCCTATCGCCCACTGCCTCCATGTGACTCGGGATTGTACCCAAAATCCACCTGTTTGCTCGACTCCTTTGAGCTTTGGTAGGGAGGAAATCAAAGAACATTGGGAACCACACAAGACACCGTGATGATCTTGGGTCTACAGACTAACCTGTACCAGTGTCACCAGAGAAATGCTATTTGATGATAGGTATGTTACCATCTAGGAGTTCTCGGCGAGTCCTGTTCAGTGTACCCATTCTCTAATGAGCACCTGTGTACAATCTTTGATGTCAAACACTAATGGTTATGAGATCAACCATTGCCCTACAGGGTCAATAAACATACACACTAGTCGACTCAGGAATATCGATGCCCTATCTCGATACTCACTAAACTAGGAACAATTAAAGGATGTGCTTGTAGACTACACAAGTCCCAGTTGTATGATCTGAATCATAGTCCTGGTAGTCAAGCAAACATTCTAAGGGATTTATCAACATGTATCAGAGAGACAGTATAATAATACATGTGTACATGTTAAAATAAAGAGAAACCAGATAGCATACTATCATGTCGAGCAAGAAAGTCCTCTATATATATGTCCAAGCATCCACTATATCATACAATAATGACCTCTGGGGCATACATATTCCTAACAATCTCCCACTTGCACTAAGGCTAGTTGTTGTAGTATTTCATACCCAACATCCCAAAAAGTCTCTCAAACTGCATTTGGGGGAGGGCCATCGTGAGTGGATCCTCTACGTTGTCCTTCATGTCAACCCTCCTGATCTCGACCTCCCGTCGATCTATTATCTCCCGAATCTGGTGATATCACCTAAGAATATGCCAGGATCGCTGATGGGACCGGGGTTCTTTGGCCAAAGCCACAGCTCCATTTTTATCACAATACATTGGTATTGGATGCTCAATGTATGGAACCACACCAAGTTCAGCAATGAACTTCTTCATCCAGACAGCCTCTTTGGTAGCATCGTTGGCAGCGATGTATTCAGCCTCCATCGTCGAGTCTGCTACGGTATCTTACTTGGAACTCTTCCAACATACCGCCCCTCCATTCAGGGTGAAGAAAAAACCCGAGACCGACTTACTGTCGTCCTTATCACTCTGGAAGCTCAAATCGGTAAAGGACTCCACCTGGAGTTCACCGTTAGCATACACCAAGAACATCTCTTTAGTCCTTCTCAAGTATATAAGAATGTTCTTCACAGCAGTCCAGTGCTTTTCCCCAGGATCTGATTGGTACCTACTCACTACACCTAGTGAGTAAGCTACATCTGGTCTGGTACATAACATCGCATACATGATAGACCCGACTGCCGAAGCATATGGTATCCCTTGCATGCGAGCTCTCTCCAAATCAGTCTTGGGAGACATCTCTTTGGAGAGAGTGATTTCTGAGCAAGCGGGTAAATTACCACGCTTAGAATCTTCCATACTAAACCTCTTTACTATGGTGTCAATGTACCTGGATTGGGACAATCCCAACATCCTTTTAGATTTATCTCTATAGATATTTATCCCCAGGATGTAGGAGGCATCACCTAGATCTTTCATGGAGAACTTGTGTGATAAAAAGAGATTGACCGAGTGTTGCATAGGAACATCGTTTCCTATCAAGTTTATGTCATCCACGTACAATACGAGGAAGACAACCTTACTCTTTACAAACTTTTTGTATATACATGGTTCATCTATATTTTTTATGAAGTCAAACTCTTTGATAGCTTCATCAAAACAGATGTTCCAGCTCGGCGATGCCAGCTTTAATCCGTAGATTGATTTAAGCAGCTTGCATACGCTTCCGCTGCTCCCACTGTCTACGAAGCCCTCTTGCTGTGTCATGTATACACTCTCTTCTAAATCATCATTTAGAAAAGCGGTTTTCACGTCCATTTGCCAGATTTCGTAGTCATGGTATGTAGCAATGGCAAGTAAGATCCTGATGGAATTAAACATAGCCACTGGAGAAAAGGTTCCATAATATTCGACACCTGGTCATTGATGAAAACCTTTTGCAACAAGTCTAGCTTTGAAAGTCTCAACTTTTCCATCTACACCAATTTTCTTCTTGAAGATGCACTTACTCCCAACTGGTTTTACCCTTTCAGGAGCAACATCCAAAGTCCATACTTTGTTGGTGTACATGGATTCCATCTCAGATCGCATAGCATCCAGCCATTTCACAGAATCCCCACTTGTGATGGCCTGCTCAAAACTAGTTGGGTCATCATCTTCCATGATGCAATCTTCACTCCCACCGTTTATAAAAAACCCGTAGTATCTTTCAGGTTGATGAGGAACCCTAATATATCGGTGGAGTGGCTGAGGTTCATAGGATACTATTGGATTCTCTGGTTCTATCAAATCGTCAGTTGTAGTTTGTACAGCTGGAACTTCTTCCAGTTCTACCTCATTACCACTAATTTCTTTCATAAGAAATTCCTTTTCTAAAAAGGTGGCATGTTGAGAAACAAACAATTTTTGTTCCTCACTATGGTAGAAAAGGTATCCATGCGAATTTTTTGGATACCCCACAAACTTGCAAAGAACTGACCTTGCCTCGAGCTTATCCGGATTTTGCTTTTTGACATAGGCCGGACAATCCCATATCTTAACTCGTTTATGATATTGTCTCTTTCTACTCCATATCTCATATGGCGTTTTAGGTACAGATTTTGATGGAACTTGATTCAATAGGTATGCGGCTGTCTCAAGCACATAACCCCAAAAATAAATAGGTAACTCAGCAGTTCTCATCATAGAGCGCACCATATCTAATAGGGTGCGATTTCTTTCCTCCGATACACTGTTGTGCTATGGTGTATACGGAGGAGTAAGCTGAGAGAGAATCCCATTCTGTTTTAGATAGTCTCGGAAATCCGTGCTCAAGTATTCTCCTCCCTGATCAGATCATCGGATTATAATACTATTACCCGTTTGGTTCTCTACTTCGCACTTATATTCCTTGAATTTCTCAAAAGATTCATATTTGTGTTTCATCAGGAATGCATGTCCATATCCTGAGAGATCATCGGTGAATATGATGAAGTATGAGGAACGATTTCTAGTATGTGTAGACATAGAACCGGATACATCACTATGTACCAGTCCAAAGAGTTCAGTAGCTCTTTCTCCGTGTCTAGTAAATGGAGTTTTGGTCATCTTGCCTTTGAGACATGACTGGCAAGTTTCATAAGATGTAAATTCAAACGGATTTAAATATCCATCTTTATACAACTTAGCTAGTCTTGTCGCATTGATATGACCTAGTCTATAATGCCACAAGAAGGCTTCGTTCATTTATGAACTTTTCCTCTTGTGTGTGTTCTGTACGTTTAGAACTGTACTTTGATTTAGAACGTATATACCGTTAAATAACGTACCAAACCCAATCAACATTTGATTTAGGAAAATGTTTATAACATTATCCTCCAATACAAAGTTATATCCTTCTTTATGCCACAAAGAAACTGATATAATATTGCACATCATATTTGGTACGTAATAACAGTTGTTAAGAATCATTGTATTACCATTTGGTAATACTAGGTGATATTTGCCAACTGTTTTGGCTGCAACGATTGCTCCATTCCCTACTTTTAGGGACAAATCACTCTTTCCCAGTTCTCTACCTCTTCTTAGCCCATGTGAAAAATTAAAAACGTAAGGTCCTGACCCGGATCCAATACCCAGAAGTAGATCAAACTGAGAAACTGTTCTCAGTAATGAACATACCCGAAGAAGATGCATCAGCATGCTCCTTCTTTATTCGGGTGGCATGGGAATTTGGGTATTCCCCTATTCATTGCTTATACTTTTGACAGTCATAAGATAGAGCAGAACCAACGTACCCTTGCCCAGTATAATAAGTGGGTTCGGTCAATACATCTAAATTATTATCTTGATTAAGACGTGCTATTGGTCGCTACCTGGAGAGAGAGAGAGAGAAGGAAACGCTTTAGCGTGCGCTCTTTGCAAGATTAGATTAGTTATTATCTTATCTAATCAGGATGGCGCCCACTTTTTTTATCAAATCTTCCTTCAAACCATAAAAGTTAAGATTAGCCGGGATTAATTACACCCTACAAGTTCGCCAATCGGTCAGCCGGACAGGTATTGGTACTCCGATGGAGTCTCCCCAAACTTTCGTATGGAACTAATTAAATAACCTCATTTCCGTAGGGGCATAACCCCGTTAACACCTTTCTTAGACACCTGCTGGATCAGCTAATTGTAAAATGGAAAACTCTCCCAGGAGTAACACTTACTCACAGTGGGTATTGGGATCCAACTATCTTATAGAAGGTATACAATCTCATTGCAACTTTCAACACTGTAAATTCCCTATATCTGTTTTTACACCAAGCGATTTATGATCTTGACAAGGTCAACAAACCATAAACCGCAAGTCAAGTTCAACCCGTTCATTTCGCGATTGAATTAAACCCACCCGCATGACCCTTGACAAGGACAACAAGGCCGTACGACTACCCTAATCCAATCACATCATATGTGGTAGATAAGCACTAATCAGCTACTGCACATTACGCCTTGAAAAGGTCAACAAACGCAATACGAATACTAAATAGCACTTATCTGAAATAACAGAGGGCTACGACTAGTTTTGTAGAAAACTTTTAACGTAATGAACTTGATATCGCTGTAGAATCTAGTGATTTGAAAAGGAGTGTTTTTTTGTAGCATTTGCTAGTTTTGCTAAAGAGGCCACTCCCGGGGAAGGGATCTCGGCTCTTTCCTCATCGAATGAGGTGCTGGATATTCATCAAGGAATACCACTATACAATGAAATAACTAGAGAAGCTTTAAAAACAAAACCGAGTGGGTTGTAGTATTTGCTAGTTTTGCTAAAGAGGTCACTCCCGGTGAAAGGATCTCGACTCTTTCCTCATCGAATGAGGTGCTGGATATTCATTAAGGAATACCACTATGCAAAGTAAGAACTAGAGCTACCTTTTTTATAAATTTTTTTGATTCTACAACATCTTTAGGTTTCTTTTCTTTCCATTAATCTCATTAATGAAATCCCATCATTTATGTTTCCTTAAACATCACAGAAAAGAAATGAAAATAGAACGTACGCTTGTGCCATCCGCATTAGCCATGGGGCCCCGTCATGCACCGTTAGGTTACTTAACCAACGGCCGGGGGCTGGACTAGCGTGGGTGCAAAACATAAGCAATGTTTATTATATATATCTAATATATATATAGAATTCGTCTCACGCAGTTATATGATCACATCACAGAAAACAAGAAGTAGTCAACATATGAAATATTAGGTATACTAGGGGGTCCGTGTTTTAAATTAAGCTAGTAATGAAAAACACTGATTCCACGGTCATGATGAATAGCCAAACCTATATCCTTAGACACCTACGAGAGCGGCAAGCAACCCTGCTAATTCTAGAGTTAGGTGACCCGGTCTCGACTCCTCGAGATGGTCTCCCACTGGACGCTAGACCCAGTTACTTGTGCTCCCCGCCTTGGGTCTATCCTAATGCGGAAAAGTAAATAATATGCATCACTGGTGACATCATTCTCAACCCGGAAGTGCCCTAGTAAAAAAATATTACATACATTTTACATGAATGAAAATAGAAAAACTCTCATCTCACGCAAAACCCCGGCTATTCAATCACGATGATCCAATATAACATATCACAACAACACATAACATCAAATATCATCAACGTAAGTAAATATGCGTATCCCGAATTCCGCTGACATATAGAAACGAGATCGGGGATGTACCATATATTACACTTACGGTCGCAAAAAAGAAATGAAAAACTACAATATTTAGAACCGCAAATACCTTATACATCATAAACCTGGAATATCTTATATTCTGAATTTCATGCCTAGCCCTATAAACCTTGCATTTTAGTCTCAAATTGAAAATTCTTTTCTATAAGCAGTCAGATAATTCAACAAGATTCTCGACTATCGTGTTCGCGTACTATACGCGATTGCGACGGAGTTTTGATCCGAATCGAAACTCTATGGCAATCGATCAACCGATACAAAAACTCTAGATCTATAAATTACTAACTAGTTTTCTCAAAACTAATTATTGTGGATTCTAAATTTCGTATCATATATCATCATAATCTAGACTACGTTAAACATTTCGATCGAATTATCAAATACCCACAAATCCCAGAGATCTCAACAACTTGAGTCTCACTAAAAACATCCAGAAAGTGCCAAATATGTCAATAGAGCAGCACAATAAAATAGATCACATAATACCATAAAAATGCGGCGGAACCACGGCCAAACTGGGGGTTAGGCCGCGGTTCTACGGCGTTTTAAAGGAATTAGTGCTTCGAATTTCTTGGGGCTCCATTAAATACCCTGCACAATTTTCTGACTATTTTTAATCTTGAAAATTTCAACTTTTGAAAAATAGACAGAAACTTGTCAAAAACCGGTTTCTAAAATTCGATCGAACACTTTAACGTCATAAAGACTTCCCCTAATGTTCTAGCATGGCTCTGATACTATGAAAGTGTATCCTAGCACCACCATGAGGTTATAACGGGCATTGATCATTCAATTTTCAAAAAATCTTGGTGCTATGCTATACTATCCAAAGATCTAACTAGATTATTAGGGTTTTAGCATGATAAATATAAACTTTAACACTAAGTTAAGGAGGCAACAACCTTTGAAGACTGAGTCCTTCACTTCAATAGCTCCGGGTAGTAGTCTCTACGACTCCTTTAGGCTCCACTTGAAGAAGGTACAAGCTTCTTACGCGATCTTCGTGCCGAAGATGATCCACCCGAAGCTTCTCTAATTCCAGATATCTCTTCACTAATCTTTCATTAGTGAAGGAAACACCCTAATTAAAATTGCTAGATTAAAGTAGGATGATGAAGTAGGGGTTCTAAGCTCACTTAGGATTTATTCAAAACCTTATGGTTCACATCACATGTGAGGGTTAGGGCTTTGAGGTAGAGGAAGAAGAAGACGGAAAAATAGGGAGAGCTATAAATGAACTAGCATGAAAAAAATGAGCAAGTCTAGAGAATGGCTTATCCCTCATCTCACTTATTGAAGGAATTAAAAACCAATAATAAAACCAACCATGCTTCAATAGTGAATGCAAATGAATAAAAAAATGAATAAGCCATGCGTTACACCATTCCTCGAAAGTCTCACCATTTTCCACCTCATTTCTTGTCACGACCCGAAAAATACGGAGCATGACTGGCACTTAAATTACAAAACGTCTCGAGGCGTACGTAATCTAAGTAAGCCAAAACCCAGAAATCAAAACCAAAAAAGCAGTAGAGTGAAGGAAAACCAATTTATTGAAAGCGATTTTAATCAAATAAGTCACATCAAGCTTTTTAAAATAAACATCCATTTTTCCGAAAATTTCGGCAGAGTCTCCTTTGTAAATACTGGCGCCCAAACGGATACAAACATGAATATATTTGAATAACATGAAATAAGGCATCCCCAAGCGGGAGCTAGCTCTTCGCCCCAAGGCGGACTCAAATCCCACGCAATATAAATCATCAATGCGCAAAATATGCATAAAAAGGCACAAGTAATAAGCAACACGTCGGCTCAAGTGAGCGCGACCCAAAGAAACAACATCCATGCCCATAAATCTCACCGTCTCGTCTCTAAGTCAATGTACATCAGTACTGGTAGATGATATAGTAGATGGAGTACACTAGATACAATGAATATACAAGGTGGAAATAAAATAAAGTAAAAACCCACCTACGAGCAAAAAGCCTCAAATCCAAGCAAAAAGAGGAAATGCGTCCGCCGGTACAGTGCTGACGGATCGGACCTGCAAAAAGGCTGTGGAACAACGGAGGTGAGTTGCCAACTCGTGAGTAATATGTAACATCTATAAAGACTATCGTAAGCATGTACACAAAGTGTCACAATTCTACAATATTGATATGGTATGATCTACTAGCATGTATGCGACATGAATGCAATTTAACACGTGATCTGAATATGCTGATATATGGAAATCATTATTTTCATCTTAGAAAACTCTTTTTGAAATATCTGAAGTAATATCAATTAAATCAACCGAAATCCGTGTCAAGAATCGACACCTCAAATGAATATCTCAGTGTCCCAAAGTATAAGTATCTTAAAAAGTCTCGGGCTCCGGCAATCCAGACTGGCCCATCTCAAGTATCGATATCTCACAACCACGGTCGGTATCCTCCGGATATCCGCCGCGCCAACAATCACCGGTAGGTAGTCTGCCCCTGCCAGGCTCTGTAGGGTTACTAGGCACACTAAAAAGGCTCTACAAGGCATCGACAATGCCAAAATTAAAATTTTATGTGCCGCACAACCCTAAGCAAGATCGTTAACTAGAGTTTAGACGAAACTATATATCAAGTAAACAACTTTACTCTAAAGGGATACGAAATACAACCTTTGTAGATCGTTCCTCCACTTCTTTAGCTCCTTGATGAAGTCCCTTCACTGCGATCGTGGTTCTCCCGGACCCTTGCATGGCTTCATGAGGCGAAAGGTGCGACCTTGCTTGAAGTCTCCGAGGCCGAAGATGATCTACGTCGAGGGAATTCCGACTCAAGCTCCTACTTCACTAACTAGAGAATTAGTGGAGCAAACACCCTATACTAAAGTGCTAATCTAGTAGAGGATGGAGAAATAGGAAGTGGGTTCTCTTTAAAATTTTGTTTCTCACATGGATTCTCACTTTGGAACAAACCCTAGCTTGCTTTTCTCTTGCTCAATGAAGAAGAAGATGATGAACAAAAGAAAAGATATGAGGATAATGATTAAGTGAGTAGTGTAACCATGTTGAGTGAGTATCATATACTAACCCTTGTAGAGCCATAACCATAGCTAATTGATTATGGTTGGGTTAAAAGGAATTTAAGGTAAAGACAAAGCTAGTAGACTTTGTCAAAGCAAAGTAAGCTTCTACAAGCTTCATGCTCATTCCAAAACTTCACTAATTTTGTAATTATCTTAAATAAACATAACCCACCATAATTCATAGAATGGTGTATGTCTCATACACACATGAATGTTGTATCATCAACCATGATACAAAATGATAACACATTTTAATATATATCATATATATAGTAAAGATGTGTAAATGTGAGAAAACCCCTAAAGTGAATAAGTGTTAGCAAATGTAAATTAGTATATCTAATATACAATTATACACTTAATTATTAAATCAACACTTGACTTAATAATCCGGTCATATCTCATATAACCGGCTAACATCCATCGTATCGAGTTATCGAATCAACACTTGATTCGATAACCCGGTCATATCATATATGACCGACCGATACATAAAGTCGCGAGAATAGAATACGGTATCACATACACGCATTTATTCTCGGTCTCGCACATATCACATATGCGCTCCTATTTCTTTTTGCCTGAGCCAGTAAAACCTCTGTGTAGGACTCTAAAGACTCGTCAATACGCCGGCAGTAGGTGATGATCACATCACGCACCCACAAGCCGTCAGCGGTACTAGCTGGACGTAACGGCTACCCGGGTATTGAGCGATCAGAAGATCAGCAAGCAAGCCCGCTCCAACTCCTGTGAAAGCCTGCCGGCAACACTTCCCGTACAGTCCGGTCTCCTCGTCTGATATGTCGCATATCAAGTCTAGGGGTGGTAAACGTCAGACCCCAATAACCGATAAATCGTGCCGATGTGAGGCTCATAACGGGTTGAGAAACTACTGGTAACACTTACCAGTAAATCTCTAATCATCCCTGGCCAGGGACTTCCCTGTTACGGCCAATCGAGGACAGCGCAACATCAACCCCCAATACCGGGAGAGACGAAACCCCTCCTATCGCTCATTGCCTCCATGTGACTCGGGACTGTACCCCAAAACCACCGTTTTGCATGCCCTCATGGACGTGGTAAGGTGGAAATCAAAGCACAGTGGGAATCACACGAGACTCTATGACGATCTCGGGTCTACAGACTAACCTGCACAAGTGTCACCAGAGAACTGCCATCTGACATGAGGTATAATACCATCTGGGAGTTCTCGGCGAGTCCGTCCAGTGTACCCAGTCTCCACTGAGCACCCGTATATCATCTCTGATGTCAAACATCAATGGATATGGGATCATCCATCGCCCATCTCATGGGTCGAGAAGCGTATACGCTAGTCTACTCTGGTATATCGATGCCCCGTCTCGATACACCCACGACTAGGGACCTTGAAGGATGTACTTATGGACAACCATGTCCCCACTAGTATGATCCGCATCATTGTCCAGGTAGTCAAGTACACATCCTAAGGGCTTTACCAACATGTAACTATAAGACAGTATAAAGAGACATGTATACATGTTAAAGTAAAGAGCAACCAGATAGCATACTATCATATCGAGCAAGAATGTCCTCTCTATATATGTCCAAGCATCCAATATAATATACATCATCTGTACAATACTGGCCTCTAGGTCATACATACAACTAACAATCTCCCACTTACACTAGGGCCAGGTGCTATAGTATCGCATACCGAGCATCCCGAAGAGTCTCTCAAACTGTATCTGGGGAATGGCCTTCGTGGGTGGATCCGCAGTGTTGTTCTTCGTGTCAACCATCCTGACCTCGATCTCCCGGCGATCAACTATCTCCCGGATCAGGTGATACCGCCTCAGAATATGCCTGGATCGCTGATGGGACCTGGGTTCCTTGGCCAAAGGCACCGCTCCATTGTTATCACAATACAAAGGTATTGGATGCTCAATGGATGGAACCACTCCAAGTTCAGTAATGAACTTCTTGATCCAGACAGCCTCCTTGGCAGCATCGTTGGCAGCGATGTATTCAGCCTCCATCATCGAGTCTGCCACGGTTTCCTGCTTGGAACTCTTCCAGCTAACCGCCCCTCCGTAAAGGGTAAAGACAAATCCCGACTGCGGCTTAGAGTCGTCCTTATCACTCTGGAAGCTCGAATCGGTAAAGGACTCCACTTGGAGTTCTCCGTTACCATACACCAAGAGCATCTCTTTAGTCCTTCATAAGTACTTGAGAATGCTCTTCACAGCTGTCCAGTGACTCTCCCCAGGATCATCTTGATACCTACTCACTACACTTAGTGAGTATGCTACATCGGGTCTGGTACATAGCATCGCGTACATGATAGAGCCTACTGCCGAAGCATAGGGTATCCCTTGCATGCGAGCTCTCTCCAAATCAGTCTTGGGAGACATCTCTTTGGAGAGAGTGAGCCCTGAGATTGTGGGTGAAAACCCACGTTTGGACTCTTCCATACTAAACCTCTTTAGTATGGTGTCGATGTACCTGGATTGGGATAATCCCAATATCCGTTTAGATCTATCTCTATAGATCATAATTCCCAATATGCAGGAGGCATCACCAAGATCTTTCATTGAGAATCTTTGTGATAAGAAGAGCTTCACCGATTGCAGCATAGGAATGTCATTTCTTATCAAGAGTATGTCGTCCACGTAAAATACGAGGAAGACAACCTTACTCTCTGCCACCTTTTTGTAGATACAAGGTTCATCTACGTTTTTGACGAAATCAAACTCTTTGATAACGAATTCAAAGTAGATGTTCCAACTCCGCGATGCTTGCTTTAATCCATAAATGGATTTAAGCAGCTTGCACACCTTCCCGCTGCTCCCACTATCTACGAAGCCCTCTGGCTGAGTCATGTACACGCACTCTTCTAAATCACCGTTTAGAATGGCGGTCTTAACATCCATTTGCCAGATTTCGTAGTCATGATATGCAGCGATGGAAAGCATGATCCGGATGGATTTAAGCATAGCCACTGGAGAAAAGGTTTCGTCATAGTCCACACCTGGCCTTTGACGAAAACCTTTTGCAACAAGTCTAGCTTTGAAAGTCTCCACTTTCCCATCTACACCAAGTTTTTTCTTAAAGATCCACTTGCTCCCAATGGGTTTTACCCCTTCAGGAGAAACTTCCAAAGTCCATACTTTGTTGGTGTGCATGGATTCCATCTCAGACCGCATTGCATCCAGCCATTTCTCTGAGTCTCCACTCGTGATGGCCTGCTCGAAGCTAGTTGGGTCATCATCAACCATGATGCAATCCTCACTCCCACCATCCATGAGAAAACCGTAGTATCTCTTAGGTGGGTGAGGAACCCTACTAGATCGGCGGAGTGGCTGGGGTTCATCGGGAACTACCGAATCCTCTGGTTCTACAAAATCTTTTGTTGTGGTTTGTACAGCTGGAACCTCTTCCAGTTCTACCTCAGAGCCACTAATCTCTTTTGCAAGAAATTCCTTTTCTAAAAAGGTGGCGTGTTGAGCAACAAATACCCTTTGTTCCTCACTGTGGTAAAAGATATACCCTCGCGAATGCTTGGGATATCCAACAAACTTACACAAAACAGACCTTGCCTCGAGTTTTTCCGGTTTTTGTCTTTTGACATAGGCCGGGCAACCCCATATCTTAATAAAATTAAGATATGGTCTCTTACCCTCCCATATCTCATATGGGGTGGTAGACACAGATTTGGTAGGAACCCTATTCAATAGGTATGCTGCTGTCTCCAGTGCATATCCCCAGAAGGAAATAGGTAACTCAGCTACACTCATCATTGAGCGCACCATATCTAATAAGGTGCGGTTCCTCCGTTCCGATACACCGTTGTGCTGTGGTATATATGGAGGAGTTAGCTGAGAGAGAATCCCATTCTCTTTTAGGAAGTCCAGGAATTCATTGCTCAAGTATTCACCTCCTCGATCAGATCGAAGGATTTTAATACTTTTCCCGGTTTGGTTCTCGACTTCTTGTTTATATTCTCTAAATTTCTCAAAAGCATCTGATTTGTGTTTCATCAGGAATACATATCCGAATCTAGAGAGATCGTCCGTGAATGTAATAAAGTACGAAGAACCATCCCTGGCATGTGTAGACATGGGACCACATACATCACTATGTATCAGTCCCAAGAGTTCGGTAACTCTTTCTCCGTGTCCCGTAAACGTTGTTTTGGTCATCTTGCCTTTGAGACATGACTGGCAAGTGTCATAAGATGAATATTCAAACGGATTTAAATATCCATCCTTATGCAACTTAGCTAGTCGTGTCGCATTGATGTGACCCACTCTATAATGCCACAAGAAGGATTCGTTCAGTTCTGAACTCTTCCTCTTGTGTGTGTTTGTTATGCTCAGAACTGTTGATTGATTTAGAACATAAATGCCATTGCACAACGTGCCTGATCCAACCAACTTTGGGTTAAGGAAAATGTTCATAACATTATCCTGTAATACAAAATTATATCCCTCTTTACTCAACAAAGAATCTGATATAATGTTGCATATCAGGTTCGGCATGTAATAGCATTCGTTCAGAATCAATGTATTACCAGTTGGCAATACAAGGTGATATTCCCCGACGGTTTTAGCTGCAACAATTGCACCATTTCCAACTCTTATGTATTTATCACCTTCTCCAAGTTCTCTACCTTTCTTAAGCCCATGTAACTGATTACATATATGGGATCCTGACCCGGTATCCAATACCCAGGACGTAGAGCAAATGGAGAAACAGTTCTCTGTAACGAACACACTTGAAGAAAATGCATCAACATGTACTTTCTTCATTCGGGTGGCATGAGAATCCTGGTATTCCACTATATCCTGTTCAGTCTTATAACTCTTATAAGAAAGAACGGAACCAACGTTCCCCAGCACAATATAACATGCAGGTTCGGTCAATACATCCATATTATTATCTTTATTAAGGCATGATATGGTCGCTACCTGGAGAGAGAGAGAAGAAAACACTTTAGCGTATGCTCTTGCAAGATCAGATTGGTTATTATCTTATCTAATCAGGATGGCTCCCACTGTTTTTATCAAATCTTCCTTCAAACCCTAAAAGGAAAGACTAGCCGGGATTAATTACACCCTACAACTTCGCCGGTCTTTCAGCCAGGCCAGTGTCGGTACTTTGAGGGAGGTTCCCCGTGCTTTCGTACGGACCTAATTAAAGTAAACCTCGTTTTCCCAGAGGCGTAACCCCATTGACACCTTTCTAGACACCTACTTGATCGGCTAATTGTCCTGTGTAAAACTCTCCCAGGAGTAACAATTACTCGCAGTGGGTATCGGGATCCAACTATCTCATAGAAGGCAGGCAATCTCATTGCAAATCTCAACACTTGAAATTCCCGATAATATTTTGCCCCAAGCATCCCATGACCTTGACGGAGATCAACAAACCATAGGGTGCAAGTCAAGTTCAACCCGTCTTTTCTTGATTGAATCAAACCCACCCGCACGACCCTTGACGGAGGTCAACAAGGTCGTACAACTACCCTAATCCAATCTGCATCATATGTATAAGCAGATAAATGCTAGTTAGCTACCGCACACTACGCCTTGACGGAGGTCAACAAACGTAGCACGAATACTAAGCAGGACTTATCTGAAATGACGGAGGGCTACGACAGGTTTTTCTGAAAACCTATTGCGTAATGAACTTGATATCATCGTAGAATCGAGTGAATTTTGAAATGGAGTGATTTTGAGGATTTTATTATTTTTGCTAAAGAGGTCACTCCCGGTGAAGAGATCTCGGCTCTTTCCTTATGGAATAAGGTGCAGGATATATCATATACATCACTATGCAAAACAAAACTCCAAAAGCAGTCAAAAGTCAAACCGAGTGTTGTAGCATCTGCCAGTTTTGCTAAAGAGGTCACTCCCGGTGAAGGGATCTCGGCTCTTTCCCCATCGAATAAGGTGCAGGGTATATCATATATACCGCTATGCAAAGCAAAACTGTAGCTACCCTTTTTATTTGAAAATTTGATTCTACAACATCTTTTAGGTTTCTTTTCTTTCATTAATCACATTAATGAAGTCCCATCATGTAAGCCACCTAAACATCACAGATAAATACGACGTACACTTATGCCATCCGCATTCGCCTCGATGTCCCCTCGTGCACCGTTAGGTTAGGTAACTAACGGCAGAGCAGGGCAAGGCTAGCGCGGGTGTAAAACATAAGTAACGCCTATATAATATATCATATATACTATATACAGTATTTATCACAGAACATCAAATGATCACATCACAGATATCGCAGCAGAAGAAACATATGAAACATTGGATATACTAGGACGTCCGTGTTTTATTTTGAGCCTCTATAAAACACGGATTCCACGGTCGCGACGAATAGCCAAACCCACACCCCTAGACCCCTACGAGAGCGGCAAGCAACCCTGCCAATTCTAGGGTTAGGAGACCCGGACTCGACTCCTCGAGTTGGTCTCCCACTGGACCCTAGAACCCGGTTACTTGTGCTCCCCTCCTTGGGTCTATCCTAGTGCGGAAAAGTAAAAAATATACAAATGGTGACAGCAACCTCATCCCGGAAGTGCCCCAATAAAAGAATATTACATACAATTTATTTTACATGAATGAAAATAAAAACTCTCATCTCAAATAAAACCCACGGCTATTCAGAACGCGACGATCCAATATAACATATCCAGCAAAACAGAACATCACATGTCATCAACGTAAGTAAATATGCGCATCCCAATTGTCGTTGACATATATCAACGAAACCGGCGATAACACATATTACACTTACGGTCACAGAAAAGAAAGTGTAAAACTACAACATTTGGAATCCACAATCTCTTTAGACATCGTAAATCCGAAATATCACATATTTCGCATTTCATGCCTAACTGTATGAATTCCACATATTGTATCACATTCCAGATAAATAAACAGTATTAAACTTTCCGATCGAATAATCAAAAACCCGAGATTTCCTAAATAGCTCAACACTTGAGCGGAGTTCAAAAATTCCAGAATACGTCACAGTAGCAACGGTCCAGCCGTAGAAGGGTCAAGCCAACGCCTCACATGTGGCACGCCGTACTGCCCCAAACCCTAAGGTTCAAAGGGCAGTTCAAGACGGTCACATAATCGAGTTAAGGTTTGTTGTCTTCTAAAGGGTCCATCGCATCACTTGCACGTTTTTCCGAAATATTTAAACCCGAGAAAAATTCAACACTTGAATGTTTTTCGTGCCGGGAAAAATTGAGTTAATGATATCCGTTCGAACATTTTAATACTTTCTAAATTATCCGGAATAACAGAACAAAATTAAATTCTCCGATCGAATCGACGATTTCAAAATAAACCCCAAAATTACTAAACACTTCAGTCGGATTAAAAATACCCATAAAATAGTAACAACAGAATAAAGAATTACTGTGCAAAAACCAGTCCCTAATACCATTACTTTGCCGCGGTACCGCCGCCGAAGGTGGGTTATTGCCGCGGTTCCGCGGCCACGTGGAGGACTTAGGGGATCGTTTTTCATGGTTATTCTTATAAAACCCTGCTGAATTTTTTAGGCATTTTTAATTCGGAAAAATACCAGATTTCAAAAATTGTCCAGAGAGGGGGTAAACTTGGACGTATCGAGTTCGTTCGGAGTTTTAACTTCGTTAACACATCGCCTAAGGCTCTAGCTAGGCTCTGATACCACTGTAGGGTTACTAGGCACACTAACAAGGCTCTACAAGGCATCGACCATACCAAAATTAAAATTTTATGTGCCGCACAACCCTAAGAAAGATCGTTAACTAGAGTTTAGGCGAAACTATATAGCAAGTAAACAACTTTACTCTAAAGGGATACGAAATACAACCTTTGTAGATCGTTCCTCCACTTCTTTAGCTCCTTGATGAAGTCCATTTGCGATCGTGGTTCTCCCGGACCCTTGCATGGCTTCACGAGGCGAAAGGTGCGACCTTGCTTGAAGTCTCCGAGGCCGAAGATGATCTACGTCGAGGGAATTCCGACTCAAGCTCCTACTTCACTAACTAGAGAATTAGTGAAGCAAACACCCTATACTAAAGTGCTAATCTAGTAGAGGATGGAGAAATAGGAAGTGGGTTCTCTTTAGAATTTATTTTCTCACAAGGATTCTCACTTTGGAACAAACCCTAGCTTGCTTTTCTCTTGCTCAATGAAGAAAAAGATGATGAACAAAAGAAAAGATATGAGGATAATGATTAAGTGAGTAGTGTAACCATGGTGAGTGAGTATTATATACTAACCCTTGTAGAGCCATAACCATAGCTAATTGATTATGGTTGGGTTAAAAGGAATCTAAGGTTAAGACAAAGCTAGTAGACTTTGTCAAAGCAAAGTAAGCTTCTACAAGCTTCATGCTCATTCCAAAACTCCACTAATTTTGTAATTATCTTAAATAAACATAACCCACCATAATTCATAGAATGGTGTATGTCTCATACACACATGAATGTTGTATCATCAACCATGATACAAAATGATAACACATTTTAATATATATCATATATATAGTAAAGATGTGTAAATGTGAGAAAAACCCTAAAGTGAATAAGTGTTAGCAAATGTAAATTAGTATATCTAATATAAAATTATACACTTAATTATTAATTCAACACTTGACTTAATAATCCGGTCATATCTCATATAACCGGCTAACATCCATCGTATCGACTTATCGAATCAACACTTGATTCGATAACCCGGTCATAATATATACGACCGACCGATACATAAAGTCACGAGAATAGAATACGATATCACATACACGCATTTATTCTCGGTCTCGTAAATATCACATATGCGCTCCTATTTCGTTTCGCCTAAGCCAGTAAAACCTCTGTGTAGGACTCTAAAGACTCGTCAATACGCCGGAAGTAGGTGATGATCACATCACGCACCCACAAGCCGTCAACGGTACTAGCTGGACGTAACGGCTACCCGGGTATTGAGCGATCAGAAGATCAGCAAGCAAGCCCGCTCCAACTCCTGTGAAAGCCTGCCGGCAACACTTCCCATACAGTCCGGTCTCCTCGTCTGATATGTCGCATATCAAGTCTAGGGGTGGTAAACGTCAGACCCCAATAACCGATAAGTCGTGCCGATGTGAGGCTCATAACGGGTCAAGAGACTACTGGTAACACTTACCAGTAAATCTTTAATCAGCCCTGGCCAGGGACTTCCCTGTTACGGCCAATCGAGCACAGCGCAACATCAACCCCCAATACCGGGAGGGACGAAACCCCTCCTATCGCTCATTGCCTCTATGTGACTCGGGACTGTACCCCAAAACCACCGTTTTGCACGCCCTCATGGACGTGGTAAGGTGGAAATCAAAGCACAGTGGGAACCACACGAGACTCTATAACGATCTCGGGTCTACAGACTAACCTGCACAAGTGTCACCAGAGAACTGCCATCTGACGTGAGGTATAATACCATCTGGGAGTTCTCGGTGAGTCCGTCCAGTGTACCCAATCTCCACTGAGCACCCGTATACCATCTCTGATGTCAAACACCAATGGATATGGGATCATCCATCGCCCATCTCATAGGTCGAGAAGCATATACGCTAGTCTACTTTGATATATCGATGCCCCGTCTCGATACACCCACGACTAGGGACCTTGAAGGATGTACTTATGGACTACCATGTCCCCACTAGTATGATCCTCATCATAGTCCAGGTAGTCAAGTACACATCCTAAGGGCTTTACCAACATGTAACTATAAGACAGTATAAAGAGGCATGTATACATGTTAAAGTAAAGAGCAACCAGATAGCATACCATCATATCGAGCAAGAAAGTCCTCTCTATATATCTCCAAGCATCCAATGTAATATACATCATCTGTACAATACTGGCCTCTAGGGCATACATACAACTAACAGGCTCATCGTCTACAACTCGAACATCTTGCCCCGGGGTACCTTACCGGGCCCACCATGTACCCGAGACGGATCATCCTACTCCTCGAAACGGGTCTAAAAAACTAACAGAAACTCATGGTGGACGATGCAAGTATCATGTCACGAGAAAACCGCAACTTGCAATATTTAAAATGATATCAGTTTTATTGAATCCTTGCGGATTCTCCAAAATCTCATAAATCTCAAATGGTGAAATCCTCAAGAAAGAAAGTACCATAAGTACAAATGTCAATGGTGATGAATGCTTATGGTATCAACAATGCGAACTGCAATATATGACTAAAAGGCTATGTATGATGGAATGATGTAATTAGGTGCATGCATATGACTAGCAATTTTACATGTTCATCTTGAGGAATTTAATATATGAGCACTGGTTTATACATCCTATATAGTGAAATTATTCTAAATTCCGGTTTAAACAAGTTGTCTAGTATTTGTGGGAAATCAATTATCAAGGCGTGTGTGTCAGCATGAATAGTGCTCGTGCTGCATAAAACCATGGTAATGGTGCAAGTGTCCTATGAGATGATGTTGCATAATTATATATAATGAACTAAGCAAGCCAAATGTTTCTTGTGTCGCATATCTCATTTTAATGGTTTCTATACGATGAATTAACACATATATGGATATGAAGGTCATGTAATGCAGTAAAATAGGTAACTTGGAACTACATGCAACAAGCTAGTATTACTGGAAATTCTAAACTATCGGGCGCCTCGCGCCATCCAAACGATTTCCCCCATATATGTATACATCTACTCACTGGAAATCCTCAGCTAGCCTGGTCCAACCACCGCTTTCCCTTTTCGTGCCGCGTCCGAAGTTTCCGCGATCGATCCTGGAATTGCACAACACAAAGCATAAGATTACATATCCTGAAATGATGCCAAGACACAAAATGAAAGGGTCAACGTCTACGAGTTAGGCACATTGTGCACTTGGTGCGCGGAACACACACGAAAATCACTACAGCCCTTACTAGAATCGTCGTTTGGAACAACCGTCAAAACTAAGACCCGATCAAACCAATTCGCATTCGGACACCCTAATTACCGTAGTAGATGTTAAAAATATAACCAAAATAACAAAATTAAATCACCACCTAATTGTATCAAAAACCCAGTAAGCACAGAAATTTGCAATTTGACGTAACCGTCGTAGATTAGCGATAAAGCGAAAACAATCTAGCACAAACATCCAACTCAAACCACTAGATGGCCACTACACTAAATTTAACCTATTTACAATGCTTCAAAACCTATTTTCCAAAATCAAACTCTTTCTTGAATTTCATAATCTTGCAATTACAATAAAAATTTCACACTAGAAAAACCTAGATTAACACAAATTGAAGCCCACTTAAGCAAAGTAACCTCTTAGATTAGGTTAGTGTAAGAACTAGATAACTAAATAACTTAATTAACCTAATAATGGTGTTTTAAAACCCTAGTTCAACTCAAACCATCCTCTTAAAAAACCTAGAATTAAAATTAGCACTAAAATCAACACTTTAAAATCCTATTTTAGCATATTTAAACTACCAATTAACCATTTGATTGAAATTATACCTCACAAGTAGTGAACCCTAGCTTGCACTAGCCTCCAAGACACCCCCTTTCTCCATGTTTTATACTAATTTGGGCTTGAGAAAGAATAGCATTAGGATTTGTTTTGGTTTTGTGAAGTATTTTGTGGATTTTTAATGGATTTTGTAATGAATTTTGGAGCAAAATGAGATGGGGAAAATGGGGGAAAATGGGGACAGCAGCAGGGGAAGGCTCTTGGCTTGCGGAGATGGGGGAGAGTGAGAGGGAGTTGTGTAGAAAATTTCTAAAGTCAAAGCCATACCAATCACCTAAAACCTATACGTCAAATTAATATATTTAAATCCTACACTTTCACTTCTATTTCCTCACTTACAAAGAGTTGAAGAAACTTTTTGAGGGGGGAGGGGAATTGCTGTAGTGGGCTCAGCCCAAGGAGGGGTGAGGGAGTTGTGAGTGATTGCCAAAAAAAATTCCATGCAAAAAGACCCCCCACAAGTTCATATTTTCAAGTTTTAGTTTAATTTATTTAATTTTAATTTACCTTTGATTATAACCAATTAGAACATTGGAATAACATACTAAAAATTTATATTACAAACTAGATTTTAGTTGTCATGGTTCTTAAGTATGTAATTAGCCCATTCAAATTTGTATTTTTCACTAATTTAATGTATATTTAACAGTTTAAAATAATATTAAAAATAGTAAATTAGGGAAAAATATTTAAACGGCCAGAAATTTATAAGTGACTCATTAGCTACTAAATACTAGCAATTACCTATCAAAATTAGGTATAATTAGGCCTATATTGAAAAATAATTATAATGACAATTTACGGAAAAATACCAATTATTTACCGATTATCGGGAAAATACCAAAACGACTTTTCAAGGCGTTACAATCTTTCCCCCTTAAAGAAAGCCGGTCCACGAATTTAAAATCTAGCTACACATACCTTCAAAGAGATGGGGATATTTCTTCCTCATCTCGTCCTCGGTCTCCCAGGTGACCTCGTCGCTGGTCGGGTCATGCCAAAGGACCTTGACGGTTGGTATAAACTTCGATCTCAATTTCTTCACCTGCCGATCCAGGATGACCACCGGCTGCTCTGCAAAAGAAAGGTCGCACTCCAGCGGGACCGTCGGGTGCTGAATCATATGAGAAGGGTCGTGAATGTACTTGCAGAGCATCGAAACGTGGAAGACGGGGTGAACATCAGGAAAGCTGGGTGGATGAGCCAAACGATACGTAACTGCGCCGACACACTCAAGGATCTCGAAGGGACCCATAAATCTGGGACTAAGCTTTCCTTTTCACCCAAACCTCATCACACCCTTCATTGGAGAGACCCTCAGAAAAACATGATCGCCAACTGCGAACTCTAGTCTGTGACGGCGTCTGTCCGCATAAGATTTCTGCTTGCTCTGAGCCGCTCTCATCCGATCTCGAATCAACTGTATCTTGTCGGTCGTCTCCTGCATGATCTGCAGCCCCAAAATACTGCTCTCGCTGAGCTCAGTCCAACAGACGGGCGATCTACATCTCCTCCCATACAAGGCCTCGAAAGGTGCCATCTGAATAGTATCCTGGAAGTTGTTGTTGCAGGAGAACTCCACTAAGGGTAAATGATGATCCCAGCTACCTCCGAAGTCTAAAATGCACGCTCGGAGCATGTCCTCTAGAGTCTGAATAGTCCGCTCTGACTGGCCGTCGTTCTGCGGATCAAATGTTGTGCTGAAACTCAATCGGGTGCCCAACGCCTCCTGAAGTCTCTGCTATAGTCGGCTGGTAAACTGGGTGCCTCGGTCGGACACGATACAAGTCGGGATGCCATGCAACCGTACGATCTCGTCGATGTAAATCTGGACATACTGAGCAAAACCGAAAGTGGTCTTCACTGACAAAAAGTGAGCCGCTTTCGTCAAACGATCCACGATCACCCAAATGGAGTCATACCCTCGACTAGTCCTGGGTAGACCACAATGAAGTTCATAGAAATCTTCTCCCATTTCCACTCCGGGATAGGCAAAAGCTGCAACACTCCCGCGGGCCACTGGTGCTCGGCCTTGACTTACTGACAAGTCAGGCATCTCAACACGAAATCTGTGATGTCCCTCTTCATTCCGTCCCACCAGTAAACATCTCGCAAATCATGGTACATCTTGGTGGAACCGGGATGAACGCTATATATTGATCTATGGGACTCCTCAAGAATCTCACACCGCAGTCCCTCAGAATCTGGTACGCACAATCGAGTCCCAAATCGCAGCACACCCTGATCATCGATCACGAACTCGGAAACTCTGCCCTACCGAACCTGCTCTATGGTCTCTGAAAGAAGGTCATCACTGGGCTGTGGCTCTCGAATACGGTCAAGCAACTGCGGACGTGCACGAATATGTGCAAGTTGTCCCTCTGTCGGAGTGAACTCTAACTGCAATCGGCTATCGCATAGAATCTGTAGGGTTCCTAGGCACACTAATGAGGTCTTACAGGTGATCAAACATGGCCAATTAAAATTTTACAAGTGCCGAGAAACCCTAATACAGATCATTAACTAGAATTTAGGCGAAACAAGCAACTAGTTAACATATTAACTAAGAGTAAACCGAAAATACAACCTTTGTAGATCCGGTCCTCCACCTCCATAGCTCCATGATGAAGTCCCCTCGCTGCGATCATCAGATCCCGGGCTCAAGCGTCGGCTTCATCGGAGAAAAGGGCGGGCTAGGTCGTCGACTTCGATGCCGAAGTTGATCTACGTCGAGGCAACACAAGATCAAGCTCCAACTTCACCAAGCCTAGAAACTTGTGAAGAAAACACCCTATACTACATGGCAAGTGGTAGAGGATGAAGAAATAGGAAGTGGGTTCACTTTGGAATTGGATTTCTCACTCATTTTCACAAGTTGCCATTGATGGAGGCAAGCTTTCTTCATTGTTGAAGATGAAGAAGAAGAAGAAAGAATATGATAAGTATTTTCTAAGAAAAAGAAAATAATATGAATACTTATCATATACCAACCATGGTTAGGTGTAGAGAATAGACTATGGTTAGTTTGATTGGTTAGGGTTAAGCATGAAGACAAAATGGTCACTTAGTCAAAACTTCATGAAGCTTCAACAACAAACAAAGAAAGCCACCATTTTCTCTTTATCATTTTTAAGAAAACCTTTTGCGCAATGAACTTTATATCGTTGTAGAATCAAATGATTTTAAAATGGAGTGTTTTTGAGGCTTTTCTAGTTCTGCTAAAGGAGTCACTCCCGGTGAAGGGATCGTCGGTCCTTTCCTCGTCGAATGAGGTGCGGGATATATCATATATATCACTGTGCAAAGCAGAAACTATAGAAGCAATCAAAAGACAAATCGAAAGTTGTAGCATCTGCTAATTATTGCTAAAGGAGTCACTCCCGGTGAAGGGATCTCGGTCCTTTCCTTATCGAATAAGGTGCAGGATGTTCTACAAGGATCACCGCGATGCAAAGCAAGAACTCTAGCTACCTGTTTTTGAAAATTCGATTCCACAACATCATAGGTTTCTGGTTTGTTGACTCAGTCAAGGTCATAGATCGCTTGGGGCAAAATATTATCGGGAATTTCAAGTGTTGAAATTTGCAATGAGATTGCATACCTTCTATGAGATAGTTGGATCCCGATACCCACTGCGAGTAATTGTTACTCCTGGAAGAGTTTTACACATTACAATTAGCCGATCAAGTAGGTGTCTAGAAAGGTGTCAACGGGGTTACGCCTCTGGGAAAACGAGATTTACATTAATTAGGTTCGTGCGAAAGCACGGGGGACCTCCCTCAAAGTACCGACACTGGCCTGGCTGAAAGATTGGCGAACTTGTAGAGTGTAATTAATCCCGGCTAGTCTTTCCTTTTAGGGTTTGAAGGAAGATTTGATAAAAACAGTGGGAGCCATCCTGATTAGATAAAATAATAACCAATCTGATCTTGCAAGAGCATACGCTGAGTGTTTTCTTCTCTCTCTCTCCTGGTAGCGACCATATCACGCCTTAATCAAGATAATAATACGGATATATTGACCGAACCCACTTGTTATACTGAGCTGGGGAACATTGGTCCCGCTCCAACTTATAATTGTTATAAGACAGAGCAGGAAATTGAGGAATACCAGATTTCCCGTGCCGCCCAAACGAAGAAAGTGCATATGATGCATCTTCTTCGGGTGTGTTCGTTACATATAACTATTTCTCAGTGTCCTTTACGTTCTGGGTATATGATACCGGATCAGGATCCCGCATATGTAATATGTTACATGGGTTACAGATAGGTAAAGAACTGAGAACGGGTGATAAGTTTCATGAGGCAGAAAATGGGGAAAGAGTTGCAGCCAAGTCTGTCGGTCACTGTCACCCTGTATTACCAATACATTGATTCTGAACGAATGTTATTAGATACCGAACCTGATATACAAAATCATATCAGTCTCTTTATTAGTAAAGAAACGATAAAATTTTGTATTGATGGATAATGTTTTGAACATTTCTTATATCAAAAGTTGATCGGTTCAGGCACGTTATCTAAAAGCATTGATGTTCTAAATCAAACTACAGTACTTAGTATATAGAACACACACAAGAGGTAGAGTTCAGAAATGAACGGATCCTTCTTGAGGTATTGTAGACTAGGTCATATCAATGCGACCCGACTAGCTAAGTTACATTTAGATGCATATTTAAATCAGTTTGAATTTACATCTTGTGAAACTTGCCAGTCATGTCACAGAGATAAGATGACCATAGCTCTGTTTACAAGGAAACAGAGAAAGAGTTAGTGAACTCTTGGGATGATACATGTTGATGTATGTAGGTCTTCAGTCTACACATGCCAAGACCGGTTCTTTGTACTTCATTACATTCTCTGATAATCTCTCGAGATTTAGACATATGTTCCTGTTGAAACACAAGTCCGAACCTTTTGAGATATTCACAGAATATAAGTTAGAAGTAGAGAACCAAAATACGGGTATAAGTATTATGTCCTTTGATGTGATCGAGGAGGAGAATACTTGTGCATGGAATTCCTGGACTATTCTAATGGAGAATGAGATTCTCTCTCAGCATTAATCCTCCGTATACACCATAGCACGATGATATATCGGGGCGGAGCAATCACACCCTATATGATAAGGTGTGCTCTATGATGAGTACTACTGAGTTACCTATTTCCTTTTGGGAGTTATGCACTTATGAAGTTGCATACCTATTGAATAGGGTCCCGATCAAATCAGTTACCCACCACTTCATATGTGATATGGAAAGGGAAGAGCCCATATCTTAAAATAGTTAAGATTTGGGGTTGTCCGGCCTTTGTCTAAAAGCAAATTCCGGACAAGCTCGAGGCAACGTCTGTTATGTAGAACTGGAAATGTTCCAGCTATACAAACTGCAGCTGATGATTTGACAGAACCAAAGGATTCAGTAGATTCCAACGAACCTCAGCCTCTCCGCCGATCTAGTAAGGTTCCTCACCCACCTGAGAGTTACTTCGGTTTCTCTATGACAGAGGGAGCGAGGATTGCATCATGAGATGATGACCTAACTAGTTTCGAGCTGGCCATCAAGAGTAGGGACTCTGTAAGAATGGCTGGATTCTTAGCAATCTGAGATGGAATCCATGTACACCAGCAAAGTATGGACCTTGGCTGCTATATCTGAAGGGTTAAATCCCCATCAGGAGCAAGTATATCTTGAGAAGATTACTTGGTGTAGATGGAAAAGTTGAGACTTTCAAAGCTAGACTTGTTAAAGGTTTTCGTCATCGACCAGGCGTGGATAATGATGAAACCTTTTTCCAGTGGCTATGCTTAAGTCTATCCAGATCCTACTTACCACGGCTACATACCATGACTACGATATCTGGCGGTTGGGTGCCATGACTGCTTTTCTAAATACTGATTTAGAAGAGAACGTCTATAAGTACACAGCCAGAGGGCCTCGTAGACAGTGGGAGCAGCGGAAACGTGTGCAAGAAGTTTTATGTGATAAAGCAAGCATCGCGGAGTTGGAACGTCTGTTTTGATGTGTCAGTCAAAGAGTTTGACATCATCAAAATGGTAGATGAACCTTGTATATACAAAAAGGTAGTAGGGAGTATGGTAGTGATCCTCGTAGAGTACGTGGATGACATACTCTTGATAGGGATGGAGTTTCCTATGCTACGCTCGGTCGATCTCCGCTTATCACATGGATTCTCCATATAGGATCAAAGTGATACCTCCTAAATCCTGAGTCTTCAACTATGAGATAGATGTTATTTGGGTGTTAGAATACTCACTAGATGTAGTGAGATGGTATCAATAGATCCTGGGGAGAATCACTGGAAAGGTTCCAGGGTGATAAAGACGACTGAATGTCAGTCGCAGGCATTGTCTTTACCCTCTGTAAAGGGACGGTATGTTGGAAGAGTTCCAAGCTAGATACCGTGGCATACTAGATGATAAAGGCTGGATACATCGTTACTTAAGATGCTACCAAGGAGGAAGTCTGGGTGTATATTGGTTCATGAGATGAACTTCGTTCCTCCCATTGTGTGACAATGGAGTTGTAGCTTTGGCCCAGGAACCCCGGTCCCATCAGTGACTCAGACGTATTCTAAGGCGGTATCACCTGATCATGGAGATAGTTGATCTCTAGGGTGATCAAGGTTAGGAGAGCAGACTCAGAGGATAACACGACGGATCCACTCACGAAGGCCTATTCCCAGAGAGAGACTTTTATGGGATGGTTGAGTATGAGATACTACAACCACTGCTACAGATGTCCCTAGTGCAAGTGGGAGATTGTTAGTTATATGTATGCCCTAGAGGCCATTACTGTACATAGGATGTATACTGTAGTGGATGCTGGGACATATATAGGGAGGACTTTCTTGCTCGACATGATAGTATGCTATCTGGTTACACTTTACCTTAACGTGTATACTGTTTGTCTCTCTGTTACATGTTGGTAAAGCCCTTAGGATGTGTACTTGACTACCTGAACTATGATGCGGATCATACTAGTGGGGACATGGTAGTCTATAAGTACATCCTTCAAGGTCCCTAGTCGTGGGTGTATCGAGATGGGGCATCGATATACCAGAGTAGACTAGCGTATACCTTCTCGACCCATACAGATGGGCGATGGATGATCCCATATCCATTGGTGTTTGACATCGGAGATGATATACGGGTGCTCAGTAGAGACTGGGTACACTGGACGGACTCGCCGAGAACTCCCAGATGGTATTATACCTCACGTCAGATGGCAGTTCTCTGGTGACACTGGTACAGGTTAGTCTGTTGACCCGAGATCGTTATAGAGTCTTGTGTGATTCCCACTGTGCTTTGATTTCCACATTACCATGTCCAAGAGGGCGTGCAAAACTGTGGCTTTTGGGTACATTCCCGAATCACATGGAGGCAATGAGCGATAGGAGGGGATTCGTCTCTCCCGGTATAGGGAGTTGATGTTGCGCTGTGTTCGATTGGCTATAACCGGAAATCCCTGGCCAGGGTTGCTGAGATGTACTGGTAAGAGTTATCAGTAGTTTCTCAAACTGTTCAAGACCTCATATCGACACGACTTATCGAGCTATTGGGGTCTGACGTTTACCACCCCTAGACGAGATATGCGACATATCAGACGAACAGACCGGACTGTACGGTAAGTGTTACTGGTTGGATTCAAAGGAGTGTGAGCGGGCTTGCTCGTCGATCTTCTGATCGCTCAATACCCGGGTGGCCGTTACGTTTAGCAGACCGCTTGCGGCTTGTGGGTGTTTGATATGATCATCACCTGCTGCCGGCGAATTGACGAGTCTTTAGAGTCTTACACAGAGGTTTCCTGGCTCAAGCGAAACGAAATAGGAGCGCATATGAGATATGTGCGGGACCGAGAATAATGCATGTATGTGATATCGTATTCTATTCTCGCGATGAATGTATCGATTGGTTGTATGCGATATAACCTAGTTATCGAATCAAGGATTGATTCGATAAGCCGATACATTGGATATTAGTCGGTTATATGCGATATGACTGGATCGTTAAATCAAGTATTGATTTAATGATTTAATGCATAATTATCTATTTGATATATTACTTTGCATTAACTAGTATTGGTTCACTTTAAATGGATTTTCTCACTTGAAATGCACATTGTATATGTGATATATTTTTTGTGCACTTGTTTGTATCATGTTTGATGATACATGATCACTTGGGTTTGTGTAAAGATTAAACCATGGTTGTGTAATGGTTAGGGTTTTCTTTTTATTATCTATTTATTTATTTATTATTCTTTTTGAAATGATAAAGAGAAAATGGTGGCTTTCTTTGGTTCTTTCATGAAGCTTCATGAAGAGTTGAAAAGGTTGACCATTTTGTTTTCTTCTCTTAACCTAACCATTCACCTAACCCTCGTTTGCTTTCTACACTTGACTATGGTTAGGATATGATAAGTATTCATATTGTTTTTCTTTTTAAAAGAAAAGACTTATCATAATCTATCTTCTTCAAAGATCCGGTCATGTCGCACATAACCGACTAATATCCAATGTATCGGTTTATCGAATCAATCCTTGATTCGATAACTAGGTTATATCGCATACAACCAATCGATACATTCATCGCGAGAATAGAATACGATATCACATATATGCATTATTCTCGGTCCCGCACATATCTCATATGCGCTCCTATTTCGTTTCGCTTGAGCCAGGAAACCTCTGTGTAGGACTCTAAAGACTCGTCAATACGCCGGCAGCAGGTGATGATCATATCAAACACCCACAAGCCGCAAGCGGTCTGCTAAACGTAACGGCCACCCGGGTATTGAGCGATCAGAAGATCGACAAGCAAGCCCGCTCACACTCCTGTGAATCCAACCAGTAACACTTACCGTACAGTCCGGTCTGTTCGTCTGATATGTTGCATATCTCGTCTAGGGGTGGTAAACGTCAGACCCCAATAGCTCGATAAGTCGTGTCGATATGAGGTCTATAACAGTTCGAGAAACTACTGATAACTCTTACCAGTACATCTCAGGAACCCTGGCCAGGGATTTCCGGTTATAGCCAATCGAACACAGCGCAACATCAACTCCCTATACCGGGAGAGACGAATCCCCTCCTATCGCTCATTGCCTCCATGTGATTCGGGACTGTACCCAAAAGCCACCATTTTTGCACGCCCTCTTGGACATGGTAAGGTGGAAATCAAAGCACAGTGGGAATCACACAAGACTCTATGACGATCTCGGGTCAACAGACTAACCTGTATCAGTGTCACCAGAGAACTGCCATCTGACGTGAGGTATAATACCATCTGGGAGTTCTCGGCGAGTCCGTCCAGTGTACCCAGTCTCTACTGAGCACCCGTATATCATCTCCGATGTCAAACACCAATGGATATGGGATAATTCATCGCCCATCTGTATGGGTCGAGAAGGTATACGCTAGTCTACTCTGGTATATCGATGCCCCGTCTCGATACACCCACGACTAGGGACCTTGAAGGATGTACTTATAGACTACCATGTCCCCACTAGTATTATCCGCATCATAGTTCAGGTAGTCAAGTACACATCCTAAGGGCTTTACCAACATGTAACAGAGAGACAAACAATATACACGTTAAGGTAAAGTGTAACCAGATAGCATACTATCATGTCGAGCAAGAAAGTCCTCCCTATATATGTCCCAGCATCCACTACAATATACATCCTATGTATAGTAATGGCCTCTAGGGCATACATATAACTAACAGAATCTGCCAATCTGCTGACGACTGCCTCTGCACGGCGCTCAAACAGGATAAACTATCTCCGGGCCTCCGACTCAAAGCATCTGCCACCACGTTCGCCTTGCCCGGATGGTAAAGGATCCCGCAATCACAGTCTTTCACCAGCTCCATCCTACGGCGCCGTCTCAGATTCAGGTCTCGTTGCTGAAATATGTACTTCAAGCTCTTGTGGTCCGTAAATATCTGGCACGACTAGCCGTATAGGTAATGTCTCCAGATCTTGAGTGCAAACGCCACTGCAGCCATCTCTAAATCGTGCGTAGGATAGTTCTGTTCATATGTCTTCAGCTGTCGAGAAGCATATGCAATAATCCTGTCGTGCTGCATCAACACGCAACCTAGTCCCACTCGAGAAGCGTCGAAATAAACCATAAATCTGCTCGATCCCGAAGGCAATGACAACGCTGGTGCAGTAGTCAGACGAGTCTTCAACTGCTTGAAGCTATGCTCGCACGCCTCGGTCCAATCAAAAGGAACTCCCTTCCGGGTCAACCTGGTCAACGGTGCAGCAATACGGAAGAAGTCCTGAACAAATCGCCGGTAGTAGCCAGCCAGGCCTAGGAAGCTGCGGATCTCCGTAACTGATGCCGGTCTGGGCCAATGCAGAACGGCCTCGATCTTCTTCGGGTCCAGACATATACCATCTCTCGTCCCCACATGACCCAAGAAGTCGACACTGTCTAGCTAGAATGCTCACTTAGAAAATTTCGCGAACAGCTGATGCTCCCTCAAAATCTGTAATGTGATTCTCAAGTGTTGCTCGTGCTCCTCTCGGCTCCGGGAATACACCAAAATTTCGTCAATAAACACGATGATGAACATATCTAGATACGGCCTGAAAATGCGGTTCATCAAGTCCATAAACATGGATGGTGCATTGGTGAGACCGAACGACATCACCAAAAACTCATAGTGCCCGTAACGTGTGCGAAAAGCCGTCCTCGGAATATCCTCCTGCCGCACCCGCAACTGATGGTAACCCGATTGCAAGTCAATCCTCGAAAAGTATCCCGCACCCTGAAGCTGGTCGAACAAATCATCGATACGTGGTAAGGGATATCTGTTCCGTATGGTAACCCTGTTCAGCTGGTGGTAATCAATGCACAAGCGCAAACTGCCGTCTTTCTTCTTGACGAACAGGACAGGAGCACCCCACGGAGACACACTAGGTCGAATAAGCCCTTTATCTAACAAATCCTGCAACTGATCCTTCTTCTCTCTAAGTTTCGCCGGGGCCATCCGATAAGGCGGTATGGAAATAGGCCCCGAGCCGGGAATCAAGTCAATGCAGAAACCAATATCGCGCTCATACGGTAACCCAGGCAGCTCGTCAATGAAAACATGAGGGAACTCACTAACAATCGGGACCTGGTCCAAAGGAACCTCTGCAGCTCGAGTATCAAAAACATAAGCTAAGAATCCCTGACATCCCTTCTGCAATAGCTAACCGGCGCGAAGAGACAAAATCAAGCTGGGAAGTGTGACGCTGCGGTCTCCCTGAATAACAAGACTGGCTCTCCCGGAAAGCTAAATCTGACTGCCTTCTCACGGCAGTCCACAGATGCATAACAAGTGGCCAGCCAGTCCATGCCCAGAAGCACATCAAAGTCCAACATATCGAGGAGAATCAAATCAACCGACGAATCCCTATCCCCGATACGAACGGAACACAATCGAAACACAAAACGAGCGACAAACGACTCGCCTACCGTAGTAATAACAACAAGCGACTGATCTAACGACGATGACTCACAGCCCAACATCGGTGCAAAGTGTGTAGATACATACGAATGTATGGAACCTGGGTCGAATAATACTCGCGCGTCGAAAGAACATACTGGCAAGGTACCTGTCACAACGGCATTGGATGCCTGCGCATCCTGTGGAGTCAAAGCGAACACTCGGGCTTGTCCCCCTCCAATAGCTGGCTGTCCTCGCCTCGGCCCCCTTGTCCTCTGTGAATAGGACTGCCACATCCACGGCCTCTGGGCGAACCTAACTGACGTGGAGCATCACCGAGGGCAGGAAGTAGAGGTCTCTGAGGAGGTAGTGAAGGTGGTAAAGTCACGTTTGGAACCGTCGCCGCTCCCTGTCGTCTCACCATACAGTCTCTGATCCGATGGGACGGACTCCCGCACCTAAAACATCCTGGTGACGCCTGCTGGCCCTGCGGATAAGAACCAAATAGCTGACCCCGTCTGACTCCTCTGCCGCCACCGTCTCTTGGAAAAAATCTGTCACGATGCCTCTGAGCTGGCATATCGGTACGAATCCTCTTCGGCCCAGAAATGGCCGAAGTCTCTGGAATGCGCGCCTCCATCCGTAAGGCCGTGTACATAACAGCTGCATAAGTGTCAAAGTGCTGGGCGCCAATGGCAAGAAATAACTATATGTCGAGTCCCTACACAAACCTCTTTACCCTCTTCTCTTCGGTATCAACCAAGTACGCAGCATATCGGGACAACTGAGTAGACTGGATATCATACTCGGACACTGTCATCCCTGGAGTCTTGAGCAAAGCCTTAAAACTATGAGCTCGAGCATCACGAACGCTCTCTGGAAGGAAACGGGCTAGAAATAATGCTGTGAACTCGGCCCAAGTCATAGGAGGTAGACCTGTAGCTCGACCTCTCTCGACCGTCTCCCACCATGTCTGCGCAAGGCCCTCCAGACGAAAACTCATAAGCTCCACCCATCTATCATCGGAACATCTGAGCGAACGGCAAATCCTAGCTAAATTGTCAAGGAATGTCTGCGGATCCTCCGCTGCATCTGTGCCGGTGAAGACTGGGGGCCTCAGTCTCATGAAGTCCTGTAGTGATACTGGAATAGCCACTGTAGTAGTAGGAGCAACTGTCTGGACAGCAGGTACTATCGTAGTCTGTGCTGTGGTAGGTACGTCCTCCGATCTCGGTGAACGAATGGCCTCTACTAAGGATCCCACCATCTGTCGTAACTCCTGTATACCTCATATCATCTTTCGTAACTCCTGCATGCCAGCTCTAGCCTATCCATGCGGCCTGGGCATGGTGGATCAGTCTGTCCCTGAGGCATAAGTACGCCACCCTGCTCGGTCCTTGTCTCGGACGAGCCTGCTCGGACCTCATCTTGGGCGGCAGCCCTCTGCGCTCTCGTAGCCTTCGGCGGCATAGTGGCTGGTACAGGAAAAAGGATAATAAGAACAGTGCAATATAATCATAGGATACACGGAATTGAAGAAGGAATTTTCAAGCAAGTATATCCTAAAGTCACTTAGGCGGAGTACCGTATCGCAAGTATACCGCGGACATACACACGCTACGTTACCCTGCTTAAGTCATATACTCCATCTACCATGGGTCATCCTACACTCAGAAAGGTAAACCTTATCGCTCTGATACCAACTTTGTCACAACCCGAAAAATACGAAGCATGAATGGCACTTAAATTACGAAACGTCTCGAGGCGTACGTAATCTATGTAAGCCAAAACCCAGAAATCAAAACCAAATAAGCAGCAGAGTGAAAGAAAAACAATTTATTGAAAGCGATTTTAATCAAATAAGTCACATCAAGCTTTTTAAAAGCAACATCGATTTTTCCGAAAATTTCGGCAGTGTCTCCTTTGTAAATACTGGCCCCCAAACGGGTACAAACAGGAATATATATGAATAACATGAAATAAGGCATCCCCAAGCGGGAGCTAGCTCTTCGCACCAAGGCGGACTCAAATCCCACGCAATATAAATCATCAATGTGCAAAATAAGCATAAAAAGGCATAAGTAATAAGCAACACGTCGGCTCAAGTGAGTGTGACCCAAAGAAACAACATACATGCCCACAAATCTCACTGTCACGTCTCTAAGTCAATATACATCAGTACTGGTAGATGATATAGTAGATGGAGTACACTAGATACAATGAATATACAAGATGGAAATAAAATAATGACACAACCTACCTACGAGCAAAAAGCCTCAAATCCAAGCAAAAGGAGGAAGTGCGTCCGCCGGTACAGTGCTGACGGATCGGACCTGCAAAAAGGCTGTGGCACAACGGGGGTGAGTTGCCAACTCGTGAGTAATATGTAACATCTATAAAGACTATCGTAAGCATGTACGCAAAGTGTCACAATTCTACAATATTGATATGGTATGATGTACTAGCATGTATGCGACATGAATGCAATTTAACACGTGATCTGAATATGCTGATATGTGGAAATCATTATTTTCATCTTAGAAAACTCTTTTTGAAATATCTGAAGTAATATCAATTAAATAAACAGAAATCCGTGTCAAGCATTGGCATCTCAAATGAATATCTTAGGGTCCTAAAGTATAAGTATCTCAAAAACTCTTTGGCTCCGGCAATCCGGACTGGCCCATCTCAAGTATCAATATCTCAATATCTCACGACCACGGTCGGTATCCTCCGGATATCCGTTGCGCCAAAAATCACTGGTAGGTAGTCTACCCCTGCCAGGTTCATCGTCTACAACTCGAACTTCTTGCCCCGGGGTACCTTACCGGGCCCACCATGTACCCATGACGGATCATCCTACTCCTCGAAACGGGTCTCGAAAACTAATAGAAACTAATGGTGGACGACACAAGTATCATGTCACGAGAAAACCGTAACTTGCAATATTTAAAATGATATCAGTTTTATTAAATCCTTGCGGTTTCTCCAAGATCTCATAAATCTCAAATGCTGAAATCCTCAAGAAAGAAAGTACCATAAGTACAAATGTCAATGATGATGAATGCCTATGGTATAAACAATGCGAACTGCAATATATGACTAAAAGGCTATGTATGATCGAATGAGGTACATGCATATGATTAGCAATTTTACATGTTCATCTTGAGGAATTTAATATATTAGTACTGGTTTATACGTCCTATATGCTGAAATTATTATAAATTCCAGTTTAAACAAGTTATCTAGTGTTTGTGGCATAACAATTACCAAGGCGTGTGTGTCCGCATGAATAGTGCCCGTGCTCCATAAAACCATGGTAATGGTGCAAGTGTCCTATGAGATGATGTTTCACAATTATATATAATGAACTAAGCAAGCCAAATGTTTCTTGTGTCGCATATCTCATTTTAATGGTTTCTATACGATGAATTAACACATATATGGATATGAAGGTCATGCAATGCAGTAAAATAGGTAACTAGGAAATACATGCAGCAATCTAGTATTACTAGAAATTCTAAACTATCGGGCGCTTCGCTCCATCCAAACGATTTCCCCCATAAATGTATACATCTACTCACCGGAAATCCTCAGCTAGCCTGGTCCAATCAACGCTTTCCCTTTTCGTGTCGCGTCCGAAGTCTCCGCGACCGATCTTGGAATTGCACTACACAAAGCATAAGATTACTTATCCTGAAATGACACCAAGTCACAAAATGAAAGGGTCAATGTTTACGAGTTAAGCACATTGTGCACTTGGTGCGTGGAACACACACGAAAATGACTACAACCCATACTAGAACCGTCGTTTGGAACAACCGTCAAAACTAAGACCCGATCAAACCAATTCGCATTCGCACACCCTAATTACCGTAGTATATGTTAAAATTATAACCAACATAATAAAATTAAATCACCTCCTAATTCTATCAAAAACCTAGTAAGCACAAAAATTTGCAATTTGACGTAACCGTCGTAAATTAGCGATAAAGCGACAACAATCTAGCACAAACATCCAACTCAAACCACTAGATGGCCACAACACTAAATTTAACCCATTTACAATGCTTCAAAACTTACTTTCCAAAATCAAACTCTTTCTTGAATTTCAAAATCTTGCAATTACAACCAAAATTTCACACTAGAAAAACCTAGATTAACACAAATTGAAGCCCACTTAAGCAAAGTAACCTCTTAGATTAGGTTAGTTTAAGAACTAGATAACTAAATAACTTAATTAACCTAATAATGGTGTTTTAAAAGCCTAGTTCAACTCAAACCATTCTCTTAAAAAACCTAGAATTGAAATTAGCACTAAAATTAACACTTTAAAATCCTATTTTGGCATATTTAAACTACCAATTAACCATTTGATTGAAATTCAAATAGTGAACCCTAGCTTGCACTAGTCTCCAAGACACCTCCTTTCTCCATGTTTTAAACTAGTTTGGGCTTGATAAAGGATAGCATAAGGATTTGTTTTGGTTTTGTGACGAATTTTATGGAATTTTAATGGATTTTGAAGCAAAATGAGATGGGGAAAATGAGGGAAAATGGGGACAGCAGCAGGGGAAGGCTCTCGGCCTGGGGAGATGGGGAAGAGTGAGAGAGAGTTGTGTAGAAAATTTCTAAAGTCAAAGCCATACCAATCACCTAAAACCAATACCTCAAATTAATATATTTAAATCCTACACTTTCACTTCTATTTCCTCACTTACAAAGAGTTGAAGAAAATTTTTGAAGGGGGGGGAATTCGTGCTGTGGGCTCGACCCAAGGAGGGGTGAGGGAGTTGTGAGTGATCGCCAAAAAATTTAAATGCAAAAAGACCCCCCACAAGTTCATAATTGCAAGTTTTAGTTTAATTTATTTAAATTTTAATTTTCCTTTGATTATAACCAATTAGAACATTGGAATAACATACTAAAAATTTATATTACAAACTAGATTTTAGTTGTCATGGTTCTTAAGTATGTAATTAGCCTATTCAAATTTGTATTTATCACTAATTTACTGTATATTTAACAGCTTAAAATAATATTAAAAAAAGTAAATTTGGGAATTTTTTTTAAATGACCAGAAATTTATAAGTGACTCATTAGCTACTAAATACTAGCAATTACCTATCCAAATTAGGTATAAGTAGGCCATTATTGAAAAATAATTATAATGACTATTTACGGAAAAATACTAATTATTTACCGATTATCGGGAAAATACCAAAACGACTTTTCAATGCGTTATATTTATATTTTCTCAAAATAGAAATTCCAACCATGCTTCATAATATATATATATATATATATATTAATATATATATATATATTAATATATTAATATATATATATATATTAATATATATATATATATTAATATATATATATATTAATATATATATATATATATATATTAATATATATATTAAGAAAATAATTAGTGAGCAATAATATTAGTTAATATATAATTATATCAAATATAAATATATATCATATTATTAAATCAACACTTGATTCAATAATCCGGTTATATCACATATAACCGACTAATATCATTTATCTGTATATCACATTATCAAATCAACACTTGATTCAATAATCCTGTTATATCACATATAACCTAACCGATATCAAATTACCGCCAGATTAAAATACGGTATCACATACTCGTATTTAATCAGGCTCCCGCTCATATCAGCATATGTGCCCTAGTTCATTTCTCTTGAACTATGAAACCTTTGTGTGGGAGTCTAAAGACTCATCAATATTCCAGCAGTAGGTGATGATCATATCAGTCATCCACAAGCCGTCAGCGGTACTAACTAGATGTAACGGCTACCCAGGTATTGAGCGAATAGAAGATCAATAAGCAAGATTTTCCAAAGTCCCATGAAGCTTATAAGTAACACTTACCGTACAGTCCGGGCTCTTCGTCTGATATGTCGCATATCGAGTCTAGGGGTGGAATCGTCAGACCCCTGTAACTTGATAATTCATGCCGATGTATGGCTCATAACGGTTCGAGAAACTACTGATAACACATACCAGTAAATCTCATCTTCCATGTCCAGGGAATTACTGTTATAGCCAATCGAGCATAGTGCAACATCAACTCCCTATACCGGGAGAGACGAAACCCCTCCTATCGCTCACTGCCTCCATGCGACTCGGGATTGTACCTAAAATCCACATGTTTGCAGGACACCTTTGAGCCATGGTAGGGAGGAAATCAAAGTACAGTGGGAAGCACACAAGACACTATGACGATCTCAGGTCTATAGACTAACCTGTACCTGTGTCACCAGAGAACTGCTATCTGACGATAGGTATGGTAACATCTTGGAGTTCTCGGAGAGTCCTGTTCAGTGTACCCATTCTCTATTGAGTATCTATGTAAAATCTTTGATGTCAAACACCAATGGTTATAGGATCAACCATCGCCCCCTACAGGTTCATGAAATGTACACACTAGTCTACTCTGGAATATCAATGCCCTGTCTTGATACTCCCTTGACTAGGAACAATTAAAGGATGTGCTTGTGGATTGCACAAGTCCCAGTAGTATGATCTGCATCATAGTCATGGTAGTCAAGAAAACATCCTAAGGGCTTTATCAACATGTATCAGAGAGACAGTATAATAATACAAGTGTACATGTTAAGATAAAGAGCAACCAGATCGTATACTATCATGTCGAGCAAGTAAGGCCTCTATATATTTTTCCAAGCATCCACTATATCATACAATAATGGCCTCTAGGGCATACATATTCCTAACACGGACTGTACGGAGATTGTCACGGATAGGCTCAGTAGGGATCCGGATGAGTTTGCTCGTCGGCGTTCCTTTTCGATATGTACCCGGGTAGCCGTTATGTACAGCTAGTGCCGCTGACGTGCTTGTGGTTATGGATTTATCCAGTAACTCACTGCCGGCGTACTGCCGAGTCTTTAGAGTCCCACACAGAGGGTTTCCCTGGTTCAGGCGAAATGATGTAGTAGCCGTATTAGATACGTGCAGGGTTCCAATTGATTGATGGTACTATGTACCTGGACTTTCGATCGGACAATTAATAATACTAGCTGGCTAAGGTTTTGAGCCGGATTATTAAATTAGGTATTGATTTAATAATTTACATATATATATATATATTTCGATATGTAGATTCTAGTATTATGTTCTTTGTGTTCTTCTATCTCTTTGGGTATTCGTGTTTTTATGCGAATGCAGGTACGTATATACAGTAGACTGTAATCCGTATTTCATACGGAAAACATTCTATAAGGTGGTCACCTCATTCTTGATTTTTTCATTTATTCATAAATGGAAAATGAAGTGTAAAGTGAGGTGAGGAGAGTATGGTGAGAGCCATGCCTAAATAGTGTTGACAAATGAATTTTCAATTCATTTGTGCTCACTATTAAAGCATGGTTGCTTTATTATATTGTAAAAATCATTTTACAAAACCATTGTGAGGATTTTCTCTCACTTGCATGCTTCATTTTATTTAAGCTCACCATTTGCTTCACTCGCTTCTCTTCTCTTGAGCTCCTCCACCTTCATCATCTACCTCCTCTCTACACTCTTATGTGTTGAGAATCAAGAGAGGAGGTGAGATAGAAATACACTTATAACCCTAGACTACATTCTAGAGTTCTTAGATTAGCAATCCATGTTCTCTAGGTTCTCCATTTGATATTTAGTTTGGAGCTAAATCCATGAACTACATCCCTCGGGTTGATCATCTTCGACGGAGGGAGACGGACGATCAAGCTCGATCATGGAGGCCACTAGGAGCTTATGAAGAGTAACGAAGACCGAAGGACAGGGATCTTTTGGTGAGAATCTCTATCATAGAGATAGCCACTCCTAGTTAGCTAGTTTAGGGTTTATGGTTGATTCTAGACGACTTTCATTTAGCGCCAGTTTTTAAATCCTAGAAATTTTTGTTCCGCATATGGCCATGGTAGATGACCGGGGTGCTAGTGTAACCCTACACCTTAGACATGACGCTTATTGATTATTGACACTTCACTTTAACATGTGAGATGCATAACGTATACTCAGGTGCCGGTATGGGATGAGACCGGAGTGTACGTTAACTGGCATGACATTGAAACGTCGTCATTGATTGGAATGCTGAATTATATGTCCTGGAATATTTATTCGGGTTTACGTGTTTCCTACTCAGTGATATTATCGTGATTATTCATGATTCTTGTCATAACCTATCGGTCAGCATTTATAATTAGTGATTTGGTTTTATTGTCATGATTAAACTTAGAAACACGGGGTGTTGGGGTAGTTTGAGTGTAAGTTCGATCAACGGAATCTTAGGAGTCCCATTACTAGTACATTACACTTTACTGGGGAGACCGAGTTCAGAATGGTACAAGTCTATTACACATTGCTGGGGAGACCGAGCTCGAAACTGTACCAAATCCATTACACTCTGCTGGGGAGTCCGAGCTCGGAAGGTACAAAATCCATTACATTCAGTTGGTCCCATGTTTTCTTGCCCCTGAGGCACTACCTGTAACTACCCTAAATTCCATGTACCGTCTCTTTAGTTTTAATTAAAAAAAGATGTTGTTTTCTGTTCTTGAATCGAGTTATAAGTAACTCTTGTTAAATAAGTGCAAGAAACCCTTTATACCTCATTGGTTAAGACTCTCCACTGCTGTCCTATAGACTGAGTGTTCGAATCCTTACTGCCACAATTATTTTTCTTATTAGTTTTTCTTTTTTAAACGTTTTGGGAGTCCAAGAGTTTGCATGAGTATCGCACGGGGTTTCGAAACGTTATAACAGAAAAGAGATATAAAAATAGGTTAATCAAACCTGTTGGAGCACGAGACTCGAGACACGAACCCATGGGCTGACCCGGAGCCGACCTATGGCGGGCGGGGACGGCCTGGTTGAGTTTAATTGGGCTCAACTCAGGTCAGTCTATCCCTTCAGCTCACGTCTCATCATTTTGATACCCTAAAACCCTTATTTAAAACAGTGAACAACAGACCCTTCTGTTAGGGATATATTGTCACGACCCGGAATTGACACGTGACCGACACTTGAATCACGTGAAGTCTATAGGACCCTACCATAATCCAAGTAAGCCGAAGGCCCTGAAATTTAAAACTTTTTAGGAAAATAATGGAGGTGAAGTTTTGAAATAAAGGTATATAATGAATTTAAGTTCTTCTTTAAAAATATAAGTAATGTTATATGAATATACAAGTGAGTTGTATACCATAGTTGAAAAGATTTTCATTATTTGAAATTTGGGCAGCACCAACTTTGTAAATTTTTATCCAAAACCCATTGCATATACACCAATTGACGGAATCACAACCACATAAATAGAAATATACGTTGCCCAAGGTGAAGATCAATCGCAGAAAAAGAATAGAGAAAACCAAAACGGTATCAAAACCAATATAGGAATGTATACAAGTCTCGGCTCGAAATACAAAGAATATACAAACCGATCTCTAGGTCTACCAAATATATATAGTCTTATTGATGGGGCTTTTAACTAGATACAAATGAATAATAATACACAACGGTGGTTACGCTATGTACGGAAACCCAACTATCATTACAAATCACCCAGAGCAATGTGCCAGCAAGCCGTTATTGAATCCGAGTGGTCGATCCTGCAAGATAACTGTGGCACAACAGGGGTGAGTTGCCAACTCATGAGTAGAAGATATCATCAGGTAGAAATCAAATGTATGACGATCTCCTAGGTCATACAGTAATATAATAATATGATACCGTGTGGTAATAAGGGTGATCGTATAAACATAAGTATGACAAGTATATATAAGGTCGAGTGGTAACGAGGATGATAGTGTAAATATAAGTATATTAATAATAATATTATCATGCTCGTGTCATAGTATGGTACCATGTCATCTGTATCATAGATATGTGTAGGGTTATCATAGCACCTTGTGAGGGTTTTGGCAAGCATCAATCTTGCAACATTAAAATTTTGGGGTTCTAAACAAACCCTAACCAAGATCTTGACTAGAGAATTAGGGTAAACTAAACAAGTAAACAACTTTACTTCAAAGAGTTGGGGATTACAACCTTTGTAGTCCGTTCCTTCGCTTCATAAGCTCCCAGTTGAGGTCCCTTCGCTGCGATCATCAAATACCCGGACTCTAGAGAGGCTCCATGAAGAGAAAGATGCAATCTTACTTCCAATCTTCAACTACTAAGATGATCTACCTTGAAGAATCTCAAATCCAAGCTCTTGCTTCACTAATCAAATATTAGCAAAGCAAACACCATAATCTAAGTGGCTAGAATAGATGAGAAAGATGAAGTAGGAATTTTTCTCTCTTTTGTTTTCAATTTCTCACATTATTTCATCACAACACTGTAGCGTTTTGAAAATCGTTTCGGTGAAATTTCGGAAAAATCGGTAAAATAAGGGGGATTTCCGTAAAAAGTCAAAATACAAATATCTTTATTATAAAATTAAATATACATATTCTAGCTATGTAATTACTAGTATTTGGTGTTTATTGAGCTACTGGTGAAATTTCAAATTTTCTGAAATTTTTTCCGAAATTAATTATTTTAATATTATTTTAAGCCGTCACTAATAAATTTAATTAGGGAAAATTACAAATTGGAATGGGTTGAAACAAATTTTGTGCATCATAACACATTAAACAAAATTTTAACATGTGGTTTTTGAAATGAAATGAAGTTGTTAATCGGTTTTAGAAAATATTGAAGAAAAAGTCTTATTTTGTGAAAATAAAAGGGTTTTGGTGCATATTGAATTGGTGTTTGGTGTTCATTGCTTCACACACACACAACCACACAAACCAAAAACCCCCACATGGCTGAAACTGCAGGAATTCCCCCCCATTTCATGCCTCACAAGCTTAAGAAAAGAAAGGAATAAAGGAAATAATAATAAACAATGAAACATGTGCTTTTATATGTTAAGTATGGGCTTTGACTTGCAAATTTCTCTTTCCCCCCCACACTCACACACCCCTCCTGCTCATGGCCGAGCCTCCCCTCTCCCCAAAATTGCATCAGCCCCTCCCAAAATCCCACTTCTTTTTCCATAAAAAATTCATCAAAATACCTCAAAAATCCAAACAAAATCAAAATCCAACTCCTACCCATTTCTCATTTGCCTATCTAGCATGGATCCAGGAGCATGGAAGCTATTTTTGGAGGCTAGGATTAGCATCGTAGATCTCAATTTGTGAGGTAAAAATTTGTGCCTCATGGTTTGTTTGTTGATTAGTTGCTTAATTAAAGTTGTTAGGCGTTTAATTGTGGGTTTATTTGAGAGGTTGGAAATTCTAGTGAGGATTTTGATTTGAGTTAGGGTTTGAGTATTTGGATTAGGGTGATGCGATGTAGGTTAACATCTTTAGACTTGTTAAAACAATCTAGTTGCAAATTACTAATTGTTACATGTTAAATGTCCAAATTATGTTTTTTAGCAAACTATGTTTTTATAAAGTGTATATATAGGTGAGATAAAATTCAAGTGAGGGTTTCTAGCATTATATTATGGTTCTAATGAATGATTAACATGTTGATTCTATTCAAAACTAAACCATGTTGCTTATTGAAAATTGTTCCAATTAAATTGTCCAAATTGCTTAAATTGCAAACTAGGTTTTTAGAGTTAATGAAAACCGATGAGATTAAAATATAGAAATGGTTTGTATGACTTAATTAAGTTATTTAGTGAGCATTTTGGCCACAAAAAAATTGTTGAAATGTTTTTATTGGTTAAAACTTCAAGTTTTGAGCAAAAAGGGTATTTGTGCTAACAAGGTTTTGGTTTAAGGGAATTTAGCAAGATTAAAAATATAGTAAATGTTCTTGTGGCCTATTTAAGCTAATTAGTGAATATTGTAACCACTAGTTTTGCTAAAACATTAAGATTTGTATTAAAAACGGTTAGCGACCGCTAACTAGGTTTTTGGGAAATAAAACAATTTGTTTAATTTTATGGTTTTGATGAAATTAACCCTATTTGTTATTTAATTAGTGGATTTGGGGTTTTTGTGAATTTTAACCTATCCTATATATATGTTTAGTGTTTGTGAATGTGAAAATGGGTGTGTTTTGGTTTTTCTCGATGGTTTGGCGTTTGTACGCCGACGTCGATGTTGTTTTTGGGTTGATTTGTGAAAGCAACCATTGGTTTTGACCTATGTGGGGTTCGTGTGTCGTTTTGGTCATGAGTCGGATTTTAATGTGATACGGTGCATTATGATATGTAGGTACCCCATGTTGACTTCGAGATGACAAGCAAGCGCGTGGCGATGTCGGCACCGGCGAGCGAGGACCAGGTGAGTAGATTTATATCTACGGGGAGAAGTCGGGTGGATGGCGTATAGCACCCCCGCAGTTCATGGTGATGTATACGAATACGTATACACACATATATTGATTATATATATTGTTTGAGAGTATTGATGACATAGATGGATTTTGAGTGTGATCGGATTAGTTTAGTGTTGCGAGACCCTAGAGTAGAGGTTACACCACATTTACACACACACACCCATACTTGCATACATTCTTCTTTCACATGTGCTTATATGGGGTTATATTGTTATGTGTTCACATGGGTATGGGACTATGTGTTCACATACTGGATTTGAGGATAGTATTTAGGATTTGAGATGAGTTGATAAGATTTGATTGAGACCGCAAGAACGGTGATATGGAAGGATTCGTACTTGAGATACGTCCTGATGTAATAGCGGATCTTGGGACGACGATACATGTGAATAGTGTTATACATTGAATGGTTGACATGTGATCGTGATATGAGGTAAGATATGTTAAGATTTTCATAATAGGTCGCATTAGGCGATGTATACCTCTTTATGACGATATATGATGATGATATCGGTTTGTATGAGGCTGTAGATCAGCAGTCAGATCATGATTAGATTGACGATATTAGTATTGTACTAGACGTAGATCAGTACCCCGGATTATGATCTTTGATAAAGAGGATACCAAATGATAAATTTGATGAATGTAATACTGACCTGTACCCAGATTTGGGGATACCGTACGACGGATTTTCGTACGAACTATATATTGATGTTTGATCCGCACTCTTGACTTGGGAATGTCTGATTATAGATATGGTATTGGACGTGATATTATTGAGGCAGGATCACCGACTAACATATACATGTAGGTATATGTATCGACTCGGAGGTTAGGCGGTTTCCTTACCTTCAGTAGCCAGTTAGCTTAGCCCTTTAGTTTAGTGTAGTTGTTAGACTAGATTTATATTAAATATAGATTTGTTATATTTGTGTCTAGTGTTTAGCTCCCGCTCATTATTGTTGTTGCTCCGCATCGCATACTTATTGTGATTCATATTCCATTATTGATATCATGCTGTTAGGAAACCAGCACCATTACCGATGATGCGTATGTACCACGTACACTTACTTGCCGGCTCACACACATCTTCATCGGTAATTGCCATGTCACGTACACTTAGAGAATATTATTGCTTGACTTAGCTTGTTAGGCAATAGTTTTGACATGATATTAGTGTACTTGCCTTATATGCTAGTTTAGACATTGTAGTTATTACTTGTCACTTCTTGCATGCTGTTATTCATTGTTATGCCGCATTCATGGATTCTCAAGCATATATTCACTATTTTATATACTATTGAGGTTTTGGATTCGGATTTCCATGAGATTTTCTAGATTTGGGGGAAAACCGCAAAACTTATACAAACTTCTTCTCTCTCTTTTTAAATAAAAAGCGCGGTTTTCCCATGATGTATGAGTCGTCCGCCATGAGTTTGCTGATGGATTTCGAGACCCGATTCGAGGAGACGGATGAACCGTTTCGGGTACATGGTGGACCCGGTAAGGTACCCCAGGGCAAGAAGCACGTGATGATGACGATGTGAGCCTGGCAGGGGAGCACTACCTACCGGTGATTTTACCCGACACGTCGGATATCCGGAGGATACCGTCGTGGTCTTGAGATTGATAGTAGGGGCCGGTCTGGACAGACGGCGTCCTAGATAGTGAGATTGACATAAAGAGATTGCGACATAGAGATATCGAGAGATTTGGATACTTGTTTTGTGATGATGCTAGGCACTGTTTATGCTGATTTCATTACGATACCTCGTTTTTAAAAAGATACAGAAATCTCACTAATTTATGAAAGCAGTTTGCTTCGATACATGCATTCTGTTTCATGCATTCATACATCATCCACATGATATATTGCTACCTGAGGCACTGACACGGGCACATGGGATTACACTTGGGTTAGACATTTACCCTAGCCATTGTTATAGGCTGCTGGTTATATATTTGAGAATATATTATGATCGTTGACCTATGATTGTGTTGTTCATGCGATTTCTATTCGTAGATGTTTTTCTACTCACGAGTTGACAACTCACCCCCGTTGTGCCACAGTTTCTTGCAGATTTTCCGTACAGGTTTCATTACGGCTTTGCTGGCCCTACTTCCATTTCCGGGTGACTTGCTAGTAGGTGGGTTTACTTGTATCGTACCCATCATTATACCTTGTATATTATTATTCTGTTGTACCTAGAAGTTCCATCAACCAAACATGTATTTATTTCAGAGATAGAGACCAGTGATGTTTATTCTTTCGACCTTAGAGTCGCGCGTTGTATTTCTATGGGTTTCTTGCTGTTTTGAGTTTCCTTTTGAGTTTTGATCCTCGCCCTTGGCGTTGTATATTATATTGCTTGTGTGGTTGTGACCGTCGATTGACGAAGAGCTAGCTCCCGCATGGGGATGCCCTTTTTATTGATTTCGTATACTATTCATGTTGTATCCCGTTTGGGGGCCAGTATTTACAAAGGAGACTCTGCCGAAATTTTCAGAAAATACTTGATATTTTTAAAACGCATAATTCGGCTTTTGCAATTAAAACTACTTGCTTTAAGTTGGTTTTTCCTTCACTCTACTGCTTCTTTGGTTTTGATTTCTGGGTTTTGGCTTACTTAGATTACGTACGCCTCGATACGTCTGTAATTTAAGTGCCAGTCATGTTCCGTACTTTTCGGGTCGTAACAAACACAAAAAGCTAGAAAGCTTTTTTCAAGAGGAAGAAGAAGAAGAATTTCTTTTGTATTGAATAATGAATTATTGTGTGAGGTTAGAATCGCAACCATGGGTTAAAGAATGATAAAGTTAACCCTTGTAGAGAATAAACTAGAGGATAAGGTTTGGGTTGGGTTAATAAACATCAACACAAAATATCTAAGCTAAAGACAAAAGAAAGCTTCATGAAGCTTCATGAAAAAGCTAACCTAAATCCAAACCCTAACTTATTTAGACTCCACAAAGCATATTGCATTTGTAACCCTAACTTGTTACGATATTATATATCACATATACAATATATTTCGTAACAAAAGAAAATAATACAATTAACATATATCTCGTATATATCAATGTATTATCCATGTGAGAAAAAGAATCTTTAAGTGAGCTTATATTATTTAATGTAATGTAATATATCAAATATATAATTATACATTAAATTATCAAATCAACACTTGATCCGATAATCCGTCTATTTCACAAATAACCGACTAATACAATCTGTATCAGTTCATCGAATCAACACTTGATCCGATGACCCGGCTATATCACATATACCCGACCGATATCACATATCGCGAGAATCTAATACGGTATCGCATACTTGTATTATTCTCGGTCCCGCACATATCACATATGTGCTCCAACTCCGTTTTGCCTGAGCCAGGAAACCTCTGTGTAGGACTCTAAAGAATAGTCAATACGCCGGCAGTAGGTGATGGTCATATCAAAACATCCACAAGCTGCAAGCGGTCAGCTAAACGTAACAGCCACCCGTGTATTGAGCAATTAGAAGATCAACAAGCAAGCCTGTACATTCTCCTGCGAATCCAATCAGTAACACTCCCGTACAGTCCGGTCTTTTTGTCGGATATGTCGCATATCCAGTCCAGTGGTGGTAATCGTCAGACCCTAGTAACCAATAAGTCGTGTCGATATGAGGTCCATAACAGTTTGAGAAACTACTGATAACACTTACCAGTAAATCTCAGCAACCCTGGCCAGGGATTTCCAGTTATAGCCAATCAAACACAGCGCAACATCAACTCCCTATACTGGGAAAGACGAAACCCCTCTTATCACTCATTGCCTCCATGTGATTCGGGACTGTACCCAAAAGCCACCGTTTTGCACGCCCTCTTGGACGTGGTATGATGGAAATCAAAGCACAGTAAGAATCACACAAGACTCTATGACGATCTCGGGTCTACAGATTAAACTGTACTGGTGTCACCAGAGAACAACCATCTGAGGTGAGGTATAATACCATCTGGGAGTTCTCAGCGTGTCCGTCCAGTGTACCCAGTCTCCACTGAGCACCCGTATACTATCTCTGATGTCAAACATCAATGGATATGGGATCATCAATCGCCCATCTACATGGGTCAAGAAGCATACGCTAGTCTACTCTGGTATATCGATGCCCTGTCTCGATACACCTGCGACTAGGAACATTTGAAGGATGTACTTAGCGACTACACTGTCCCCACTAGTATGATCTACATCAAAGTCCTAGTAGTCAAGTACTCATCCTAAGGGCTTTATCAATATGTAACATAGAGACTATCAGAGTACATGTTAAGATAAAGAGCAACCAGATAGGATACTATCATGTCGAGCAAGAAAGTCCTCCATATTTATATCGAGCACTACAATATACATCGCATGTACAGTAATGGCCTCTAGGGCATACATATCACTAACAATCTCCCACTTGCACTAGGGCCATCTGTTGTAGTATCTCATACCCAACAATCAGCTGTGGTTGAAGTATCTCATACTCAACCATCCCATAAAAGTATCTACTGGGAAATAGGCCTTTGTGAGTGGATCCGCGCTGTTGTCCTCTGTGTATACTCTCCTAACCTCGATCTCCCTGGAGATCAACAATCTCCATGGTCAGGTAATACTGCCTTAAAATATGTCTGGATCACAGATGGGATGGGGTTTCCTTAGCAAAAGCCAAAACTCCATTGTCACACAATGGTAGGAACGAATTTCATCTCATGAACTAATGTACATCCAGACTATTTCTTTGGTAGCATCCTTGGTAGTGATTTTTCCTGCCTTTATCGTCTAGTATGTCACGGTATCTAGCGTGGAACTCTTCCCACATACCGTCCCTCCACTGAGGGTAAAGACAGTGCCTGTGACTGACATTCAGTCGACCTTACTACCCTGGAAGCAGTCCAGTGATTCTCCCCAGGATCGATTGATACCATCTCACTACATCTAGTGAGATTCCTAACATCCAATTAGATCTATCTCATAGATCCAAAACCAGGATTTATGAGGTATCACCTTGATCATATATAGAGAATCCTTGTGATAAGAGGAGATTGACCGAGTGTAGCATAGGAAACTCCTTTACTATCAAGAGTATGTCATCCACGTACAAAACGAGGATCACTACCATACTCTCTACTACCTTTTTGTATATACAAGGTTCATCTACCATTTTGATGAAGTCAAAATCTTTGACTACCACATCAAAACAGACGTTCCAACTCCGCGATGCCTGCTTTATCCCATAAAGCATCTTGCACACGTTTCCACGGCTCCCACTGTCTATGAAGCACTCTGGCTGTGTACTTATAGATGCTCTTTTCTAAATCACTATTTAGAAAAGCAGTCATGACACCCAACCGCCAGATATCGTAGTTATGGTATGTAGCAATGGCAAGTAGGATCCGGATGGACTTAAGCATAGCTTTGAAAATCTTATCTTTTCCATGTACACAAAGTAATTTTCTCAAGATATACTTGCTTCTGATGGGGATTTAACCCTTCAGATAAAGTAACCAAAGTCCATACTTTATTGGTGTATATGGATTCCATCTCAGATCATTAAGCATCCAGCCATTCTTACAGAGTCCCTACCCTTGATGGCCTGCTCGAAACAAGTTGGGTCATCATCTCATGATGCAATCCTCGCTCCCACTGTCATAGAGAAACCGAAGTATCCCTCAGGTGGATGAGGAACCCTACTAGATCGGCGGAGAGGCTGAGGTTCGTTAGAAACTATTGAATCCTTCGGGTTTACCAAATCATCAGCTGCAGTTTGTATAGCTGGAACTTTTTGCAGTTATACCTCATGACCACTAATTTCTTCACAAGAAATTTCCTTTCCAAAAGGTGCCATGCTGAGAAACAAAACACCTTTTGCTCCCCAGTTTGGTAGAAGATATTCCCCTGCGAATGCTTGGGATATCCTACAAACTTCTACAGAACTGACCTTGCCTCGAGTTTGTCCGGATTTTTCTTTGGACAACCCCAAATCTTAACATCCTTAAGAGATGGGCTCTTTTCATACCATATCACATATGGAGTGGTAGGCAGTTGATTTGGTTGGAACCCTATTCAATAGATATGCAGCTTCTCAAGTGCATAACCCCCAAAAGGAAATATGTAACTCAGTAGTACTTATCATAGAGCACACCTTATCACATAGGGTGCGATTGCTCCGCCCCGATATGCCAACGTATTGTGGTGTATACGGAGGAGTAATGCTGAGAGAGAATCTCATTCTCCTTTAGAATAGTCCAGGAATCCCGTGCTCAAGTATTCTCCTCCCTGATCACATCAAAGGACATAATACTTATACCCGTATTGGTTCTCTACTTCTGAAGCACAAAGAACCAGTCCTGGCATGTATAGACAGGGGACCTCATACATCATCATGTATCAATCCCAAGAGTTCACTAACTCTTTCTCTATTTCCGATAAACAGAGCTATGGTCATCTTATCTTTGTGACATGACTGGAAAGTTTCACAAGATGTAAATTTAAACTAATTTAAATATGCATCTAAATGTAACTTAGCTAGTCGGGTCACATTGATATCACCTAGTCTACAAAAGCTCAAGAAGGATTTGTTCATTTATGAACTCTTCCTCTTTTGTGTGTTCTGTACATTAAGAACTGTGGTTTGATTTAGAACATCTATTCTTTTAGATAACGTGCCTGAACTGATCAACTCTTGATATAGGAAATGTTCAAAACATTATCCAATAGTACAAAATTATATCCTTCTTTGTTAAATAAAGATACTGATATGATGTTGTATATCAGGTTCGGTATCTAATAACATTCATTCAGAAGCAATGTATTTGTTAATACAGGGTGATAACTGCCAACAGACTTGGCTTGCAAAAATTGCACCGTTTCCAACTCTTGAAACTTATCACCCGTTCTCAGTTCTCTACCTATCTGTCGCCCATGTAACAGATTACATTTGTGGGATCCTGATCCGGTATCTCATACCCAGGACGTAAAGGATCCTGAGAAACAGTTCTCGGTAATGAACACACCCGAAGAAGATGCATCAACATGCACTTTCTTCGTTTGGGCTGCACGGGAATTCTGGTAATCCCCTATTTCCTGCTCGGTCTTATAACAATTATAAGTTGGAGCGGGACCAACGTTCCCTAGCACAGTATAACAAGCGGGTTTGGTCAATGCATCCATATATTTATCTTGATTAAGGCGTGACATAGTCATAACCAGGAGAGAGAGAGAAGAAAACACTCTGCGTGCGCTCTTGCAATATTAGATTTGGTTATTAATATATCTAATCAGGATGTCTCTCACTGTTTTAGTCAAATCTTCCTTCAAACCCTAAAAGGAAAGACTATCCGGGATTAATTACACGCGACAAGTTCGCCAATCTATCAGGCAGGCTAGTGCCGGTACTTTGAGGGAGGTTCTCCGTGCCTTCGCACGGACCTAATTAAAGTAAGCCTCGTTTTTCCAGAAGCTTAACACCGTTGACACCTTTCTAGACACCTACTTGATCGGCTAATTCTATTATGTAAAACTCTCCTAGAAATAACTCTTACTCGCAGCGGGTATCGGGATCCAACTATCTCATAGGAGTTATGCAATCTCATTGCAAATTTCAACACTTGAAATTCCCAATAATATTTTACCCCTACCATCCAATGACCTTGACGAAAGCCAACAAACCATACGCTACTAGTCAAGTTCAACCCGTCATTTCCTGATTGAATTAAACCCACCCGCACGACCCTTGATGCATGCCAAAGAATGCCGTACGAATACCCTAATCCAATCGCATCGTATGCTAGCAGACAAGCACTAGTTAGCTACCGTACACTACGCCTTGACGAATGCTAAACTACCGCAGCACGAATACTAAGTAGTACTTATCTGAAATGACGGAGGGCTACGATAGGTTTTTATGGAAACCTTTTGCGTAATGAACTTGATATCGTTGTAGAATCGAGTGATTTTAAATGGAGTGTTTTTTAGGCATTTCTAGTTTTGCTAAAGAGGTCACTCCCGGTGAAGCGATCGTCGGCTCTTTCCTTATCGAATAAGGTGCAGGATATTTCATAAATACCACTATGCAAAGCAAAAAACTATAGAAGCAATCAAAAAAAAAAACCGAGTGTGTTGCATCTGCTAGTTTCGCTAAAGAGGTCACTCCCGGTGAAGGGATCTCGTCTCTTTCCTTATCGAACAAAGTGTTGGATATTCTACAAGGAATACCGCTATGCAAAGAAAGAACTAGAGCTACCAGTTTTTAAAACAAGTTTCTACAAAATCTTTAGGTTTCTTTTATTTCATTAATCTCATTAATGAAGTCCCATTTTATTATGCATCACAAGCATCACATTTGAAACGAAAACAGCAATATAACATATATCTCATATATATAATATAAACATTTGTCTCAGGCAGTAATATGATCTCATCACAGAACATTGCAGCAGAAGAAACACATATGAAATATTGGATATTCTAGGAATTCCGTGTTTTAAGTTTAGCCAGTATAAAACACGGATTCTACGGTCGCGATGAATTGCCAAACCCACATCCCTAGACCCCTACGAGAGCGTCAAGCAACCCTACCAATTCTAGAGTTAGGAGACCCGGTCTCGACTCTTCGAGATGGTCTCGCACTGGACCCTAGAACCCGGTTACTTGTGCTCCCCGCCTTGGGTCTATCCTAATGCGGAAAAGTAAATAATATACAGTGGTGACATCATCCTCAACCCGGTAGTGCCCCAATAAAAGAATATTACATACAATTGAATTTTGCATGAATGAAAAAGAAAAACTCTCATCTCACATAAAACCCCTGGCTATTCAATACACGACGATCCAATATAACATATCAAAGCAATACATAACATCATATATCATCAACGTAAGTAAATATGCGTATCTCAGTTGTCGTTGACATATAGCACCGAAACCGGCGATACACCACATATTACACATACGGTCGCAGAAAAGAAAGTGAAAAACTACAACATTTGGAATCCACAATCACTTTAGACATCTTAAATCCGAAATATCACACACTTCGCATTTCATACCTAACTATATGATTTCCACATATTGTATCACATTCCAGATAAATAAACAATGTTAAACTTTCCGATCGAATAAACAAACACCCAAGATTTCCAAAATAGCTCAACACTTGAGCGGAGTTCAAAAAGTCCCAGAATATGTCACAACCGCTATGAACCAGCCGTAGAAGGGTCAAACCAACGCCTCACATGTGACAACGCTAAACTACCACAAACCATATGGTTCAGTGGCGGTTTTGACGGTCACATAATCGAGTTAAGGTTACGTTCTTCTAGAGGGTCCACAAATTCGCTTGCATGATTTTCTGAAAGTTTTAAACTCAGGAAAAATCCAACACTTGAATGTTTTCCGACAGGGAAAAAGTATGTTATTGATATCCGTTCTAACTTTTTAACACGTTCTAAATTACCCGGAAAATCTTAAACGAAGTTTAAACTTTCCGATCGAATCAAGTAAGTTCCCAATATGTCACGACCCGAGAGTTTCGACTCGTGACCGGCACTTAACCACGCAACGTCTACAGGCGTAACGCGGCTAAGTAAGCCGAACCCAGAAATCAAACCAATAAATATAGAGTGATTTAAAACATTTCGTAAAAACAGTCATGCGTGTCCGAAAAACATCTTATTAATTTAGTAGAAAACCCCTTTTAAGTTCAAGAGTTAAAACTTTTATAATTTTAGTAACATTTCCTTTTTAAATATTTGCCCCGCAAGTCGGGTAAAAGCAAGGTGTAGGAGAAATGACAAGTAAAATGGATGAAGCATCACAATAGATATACGACGCCGTAGCGAAGAATACAAAGTACAGCAAGGACATAACCACCAAAAGTAGGACTGCATAAAAAAAAAGTCGGCTCACATGCGAGCTAAACACCAGAATATAATATCATACATATCGTCCTCACAACTGTCTCTAAGTCAATACAGAAAGGTAGATGGAGAGTACTAGATACATCAATATACAACTGAAAGATAACAGATACCGTACAAAACCCACCTATTAGAAAAAGGCTATCTCGCCTCAAAGGGGTATCTGTGCCAAAAGATGCGGTAAACAGCCAGCCGCGACTACTCCCAAGGGCAACCTGCAAACACTGTGGCACAACGGGGGTGAGTTGCCAACTCGTGAATAGAGATGACATATAAAAGTAATCGCGAGCATGCACGTACAGCGCTACTCTAACAAATGCCAGCAGATGATATCAATGCGAGGTAAGCACTATGTATAATAATCATACAAGTCCTCTATCAGGTGATATAGCTACAGGATGAGATGCGATAATGAATGCTGAGAATGGGAATATAGTATCTACATGAAGTGTCGAGGTGGACTACATATGTATGTATGCACCGCAAATCCCAACATCCTAGACGCCGGTACTCCATCGGCCCTCATATCCTGTATATCCCTGAGAATCCCGAGTGCCCAACATCGGCACCCAAATAACATAAATACCCGTGTCTAGCATCGACACGCAAAACAACCTGTATCGGGCATCCGTCCATCCGGGCCAGCCCTCTCTCAAAGTATATATATATATCGGGAATCCGTCAGTCCGGGTCATCCCTCTCTCAATGCATCGGGCGTCCGTCAGTCCGGGTCAGCCCTCTATCAATCCATCGGGCATCCGTTAGTCCGGGTCAGCCCTCTATCAACACATCGGGCATCCGTCAGTCCGGGTCAGCCCTGTATCAATCCATCGGGCATCCGTCAGTCCGGGTCAGCCCTCTATCAACACATCGGGCATCCGTCAGTCCGGGTCAGCCCTCTATCAATCCATCGGGCATCCGTCAGTCCGGGTCAGCCCTCTATCAACACATCGGGCATCCGTCAGTCCGGGTCAGCCCTCTATCAATCCATCGGGCATCCGTCAGTCCGGGTCAGCCCCCTCTCAATACATGCCTCTAGCACCGAGAAAACACGGGGTGACGCCCCAAATATCATATCAAGGGAACCGGGTTTTTAAATGATTACATATTTGAAAAGAGCCACGGTTCCCAAATCCAGAAGTCACATGTAATCCCATCCCATATGCACGTAAAAGTGATGTGATATGTGCATCTAGTATGAATGTCATGTCAAGTCATATAAAAGATGAGCTACAGTATAATGATCCGATGTAATATATGCATCAAGTATGAATGTCATGTCGAGATAGTGCTTGTGCAACGTGAACTGTCAATAAGGGTGCGGTGTTCTATCAATTCTAAGCATACATACAGCAGGGAATGCAATATGCAACGACAGTACATGAGGTAAGTGCAACATATAGTAATAAGGTCCTATCAGCCCTGACGCATAACGCCATGCGGGCGATATCCCCGTAGATGTGAAATCTACTCACCGAAGTCCCGCACTAAGTGTATCCAACAACTTGCTTGCCCTTCTTCGCAGCGTCCGTCTCACTGGCCTGCGAACCTAAAATCACATAACAAATATCATACATAAGCTTAATTCACAAAAACGCGACATTACGGTCCAAATAGACACTCGTGTCGCAAACCAATCGTGCGTGTGCGCGATACTCTAAAACATGTGATCACACGCCAGAAACTACCCCGACGCGCCACGATACGCAGAAACCCAAACCTACTCACGTATCACGCGTGTCGCGAAGGTTTAGAAAAACGGCAAAATAGGTATTTGGTCCCAGATTTTTCTACAGAACTAAACTTACAAAAATATATATACCATAGAACCTTACACACTAGCAGACACCTACAGGACCCAACACTACCCCAATCCCCACCCATCTGGCCGCAATTTCCGGCCAGAAAGAGAATTCCGGCGGCCCACTGTAGCAGATAGGGGGTCGGGTTTCACCTGAGGTATCAGCACATCACTACCATACTACAGTCCTCTCAATATCATTCAGATCTCATCGGGTCAAAAGCAGATCCAGAAAAGCTCAAATTTGCACAAATACGACATTTTGCATCGAATAGTGAAACTGGTGGTATTTTTGTGTAATTGGGGTTGAACTAGGTTACTATGGCCTCAACAACTCACTAATGACCTACTGAAACCAATTCTCACCTCATTAGCACAAAGTTCCCTCTAAACACCCCATATCGCACTAAAACGCACTAAAATCCATTAACCGATGCAAAACTACACTAACTAAGCTAACTAGGGAAGCAAGTTAGGAAGTATACCTCTTACTTAACCCTAGGGAGTTGCAGGAGGGTGAAGAAGTGAAGGGAAGGGGCTACAGTGGGTGATGGTGCTGCTGCTGCTCACTGGAATGCTTGCTGTTGCTGTTACTGAATGCTTGCTGTTGCTGCTTCAGTTGCTGTTGCTGCTTCAGTTGCTTCTGCTGCTGTGAAGCTTGGTGCTGGGGTTCTGGAGCTGAAGGTAAGTGTGTGGGTGTGTTGTGTGAGTGTATGGGTGTGAGGTTGAGAGTAAGAAACAAAGAATGAGAGGGAAAAAAAATCATCACTCCATATGTCAACCCCTCACTCTCTCTCTCTTCATTAATGGCAAGCATGGGCTAAGCCATGATGCCCCCCCTCTCTCTCTCTCCCCCAAGTCAACACTCACAAACAAAATTAAGTACTACTAATTAACTAATTGACCCAAATAAAAACCCACTTAAGAATCCATAAGACTTAATCCTATGATTAACCCACCATGGTTAATAATTATGGAATTAACTATATTTAAAAACCTTAGTTTACATGCACATGTGTGTGCAAGCCTAGGAAATTTTTGGAAAGATATTTATTAAATTAGGAAAAATATTTAAAACACAATTTGGTAAACTTTTTATTAAAACCCATTATTTAAATATAATTAGTCGCTAAACAAATCCTAAGGTGTTACAATCTCTCCCCCTTATAGAAATTAGTCCCCGAATTTCAAAAATCTAACTACACGCACCTTGAAAAAGATGGGGATACGTCTTCATCATCTCGCCTTCGGTCTCCCAAGTGACCTCCTCACGGTTCTGGCCACGCCAAAGCACCTTAACTGATAGAATGTCCTTCGTTCTCAGTTTCTTCACTTGTCGATCCAAGATCATCACCGGCTGCTCTGCATAGGAAAGGTCGCGCTCAAGCTGGATCGTCGGATGCTGAATCGCATGCGAAGGATCATGAAGATATCTGCGGAGCATCGAGACATGAAACACGGGATGCACATCTGGAAAGCTGGGCGGAAGGGCTAAACGGTAGGCTACTGCACCAACACGCTCGAGGATCTCGAAGGGGCCCACATATCTGGGGCTGAGCTTCCCCTTCTTCCCAAACCTCATCATACCTTTCATTGGGGAGACCCACAAGAAAACATGATCACCAACAGAAAACTCAAGTTTGCGTCGTCGACGGTCTGCATAAGATCTCTGCCTACTCTGCGCTACTCTCATCCTATCGCGAATCAACTGGATCTTCGCGGTCGTCTCCTCAACGATATGTGGCCCTAAGATACTGCCCTCACTGAGCTCTGTCCAACAAGTGGGCGACCTGCATCTCCTCCCATAAAGAGCCTCAAATGGTGCCATCTGAATGGTCTCCTGGTAGCTGTTATTGTAGGAGAACTCTACTAAGGGCAAATGATGATCCCAGCTACCTCCGAAATCTAATACACAAGCTCTGAGCATGTCCTCGAGAGTCTGAATGGTCCGCTCTGACTGTCCGTCGGTCTGCGGATGAAATGCTGTGCTGAAACTCAAGCGAGTGCCCAAAGCCTCCTGAAGCCTCTGCCATAGTCTACTAGTAAACTGGGTGCCTCTGTCGGACACAATGCACGTCGGGACTCCGTGTAGTCGCACTATCTCGTCAATGTAGATCTGGGCATACTGAGTAAATCCGAAAGTCGTCTTCACCGGTAGGAAGTGAGCTGCTTTCGTCAAACGATCCACGATCACCCAGATGGAGTCATACCCCCGACTAGTCCTGGGTAGACCCACCACGAAATCCATCGAAATCTGCTCCCACATCCACTCCGGAATGGGTAGCGGCTGTAGCTCTCCCGCGGGCCTCTGGTGCTCAGCCTTGACTTGCTGACAAGTCAGGCATCTCGATACAAAATCTGCAATGTCCCTCTTCATTCCGTCCCACCAATAAACATCTCTCATATCATGATACATCTTGGTGGAACCGGGATGGACGCTATATACCGATCGATGTGCCTCCTCAAGAATCTCGCGCCTCAGTCCCTCAGCATCTGGTACGCACAGTCTGACTCCAAACCGTAGTACCCCCTGATCATCGATCACGAACTCGGAAAATCTGCCCTGTCCAATCTGTGCCATGATCTCTGAACATCGGTCATCACTGAGCTGTGCCTCACGTATACGATCGATCAACTGTGGCCGTGCACGGACATGCGCTATCTGCCCTCCAATCGGCGTGAACTCGAACTGTATTCGGCTGTCGCATAATATCTGCCAATCTGCCGATGACTGTCCCTGTGCTGCGCTCAAACAAGATAGACTACCCCCGGGCCTCCTGCTCAAAGCATCCGCCACCACATTTGCCTTGCCCGGGTGATATAAGATCTCACAGTCGTAATCCTTCACTAACTCCATCCATCGACGCTGTCGAAGGTTCAGGTCCCGCTGCTGGAATATGTATTTCAGACTCTTGTGATCCGTGAATATCTGGCACGACTCGCCGTATAGGTAATGTCGCCAGATCTTAAGTGCGAAGACCACTGCAGCCATCTCCAAGTCATGAGTGGGGTAGTTTTGTTCATGTCTCTTCAATTATCGTGAAGCATACACGATCACCCTGTCGTGCTGCATCAAAACGCATCCCAGCCCCACTCGAGAAGCATCACAAAAGACCACAAATCCGCCCGGTCCGGAAGGTAAAGATAACACCGGTGTCGTCGTCAGCCGAGTCCGTAACTGCTGAAAACTGTGCTCGCACTCCTCCGTCCAATCGAAGGGAACTCCCTTCCGGGTCAACCCGGTCAACGGTGTAGCAATACGTGAGAAGTCCTGCACAAAACGCCTGTAGTAACCGGCCAACCCCAAAAAGCTGCGAATCTCCGTCACCGATGTAGGTCTGGGCCAACGCTGAACGGCCTCGATCTTCCTCGGGTCTACACATATACCGTCTCGTGAAATCACGTGTCCCAAGAAGTCTACGCTGTCCAGCCAAAAGGCACACTTGGAGAATTTCGCATAAAGCTGGTGCTCCCTCAAGGTCTGCAATGTAATCCGCAGGTGCTGCTCGTGCTCCTCACTACTCCGGGAATACACCAAGATATCGTCAATGAAGACTATAATGAACAGATCCAAGTAAGGCCGGAAAATACGGTTCATCAAGTCCATGAAGGCTGCTGGCGCATTGGTGAGTCCGAACGACATCACCAAAAACTCGTAATGGCCGTAGCGCGTACGGAAAGCTGTCCGGGGAATGTCCCCCTGTCGAACCCGCAGCTGATGATAGCCCGATCGTAAATCGATCCTCGAAAAGTACCCTGCCCCCTGAAGCTGGTCGAACAAATCGTCGATACGCGGCAAGGGATACCTGTTCCGCACTGTCACCCTGTTCAGCTGGCGGTAGTCGATACAAAGACGCAAACTGCCGTCCTTCTTCTTGACGAACAGGACTGGGGCACCCCAAGGAGAAACACTGGGTCGAATAAGTCCCTTGTCCAGCAAGCCTTGCAACTGGCCCTTCAACTCTCGAAGTTCCGCCGGGGCCATCCGATAAGGCGGTATGGAAATAGGCCCCGCACCAGGAACCAAATCAAAACAGAAAGAAATGTCGCGCTCGGGCGGCAACCCAGGAAGCTCGTCAGGGAACACATCAGGAAACTAACTAACAACCGGAACCTGGTCCAATGGAACCTGCGTAGCACTAGCATCGCAAACATATGCGAGAAATCCCTGACATCCCTTCCTCAAAAGCTGTCCAGCGCGAAAAGAAGAAATCACACTGTGAGGGGCGGCACTACGGTCCCCCAACACAACAAAAACCGACTCACCGGGAAAGCAGAATCTAACTGTCTTCTCACGGCAGTCCACAGAAGCATAGCACGTGGCTAACCAATCCATACCCAAAAGAACGTCGAAGTCCAATATCTCCAGAAGGATCAAGTCGACAGGAAACTCCCTCTCGCCAATACAGACGGTACAGGATCGGAACACGTGCCTAGCAACAAACGACTCTCCCACAGGAGTGGTTACCACAAGCGGATGATCAAGCAAGCCGGACTCTCTACCCAGACTCGGCACAAAGTGCGTGGATACATACGAGTGTGTGGATCCGGGATCGAACAATACATGTGCATCAACTGAACATACAGGAAGGATACCTGAAACCACTGCATTGGACGCCTGCGCGTCCTGATGCGTCAAAGCAAAAACCCTCGCCTGTCCACCACCTGCGACTGGCTGCCCTCTGCCTCGGTCACCTCGCCCCCTCTGAGCAACTCCTCCACGCCCACGACCTCGCTGTGTATGAGTCTGGCACGGAGCAACGGTAGGTACAATAGGCAACGCCCTCTGGGGTGGTGAAGGTGGTAATGTGACATGCGGTGCTGTCGCCTCCCTCCGGGGTAACTCAGGACAATCCCGTACACGATGGTAAGAACTCCCACAGCGAAAACATCCCGACGATGACCGCTGACCATCCTGGGAATAGGAACTGAATAACCGGCCCCGCCCTGAATCTCTGCTGCCTGCAATACGTCTATCACGGCGCCGAAAAGGCTGTCTCCGTGCTGATGTATCCACACGAACTCTCTTCGGCTCTGGAACTACCGAAGTCTCAGCAAGGTGCTCTTCGACCACTAGGGCTGCGTCTACAGCTACTGCATAGGTCTCGTAGTGCTGTGCGCTGATCGCGAGGAACAGTGGTGTAAGCAAGCCTCGAACAAATCTCCTGACTCGCAACTCCTCGGTAGCCACTAAATATGGGGCATAGACTGCCAACTCTGTAAATAGCACGTCATACTCTACCACCGTCATCCCTGGCGTCTGGCGCAAGGACTCAAATCTGCGTGCTCGGGCATCCCTAACACTCTGGGGAAGGAAACGGGCTAGAAATATGGTCACGAACTCCGTACAGGTCATAGGAGGAAGACCTGCTGCTCTGCCCTTCTCAACGGAATCACACCACTTCTGCGCAAGACCTTCCAGGCGAAAGCTCGCGAACTCAACCCATCTCGCATCTGCGCATCTGAGGGAACGGCATATCCTGGCCATCCTGTCTATGAAAGACTGTGGGTCCTCGGCTGTATCGGTGCCTGTGAATACTGGAGGCTTCAGCCTCATGAACTCTGATAGCGATACTGTGATCACCTCCGTAACCGCAGGGGCAACTGGCTGTGCGGTAGGTACCATAGCGGTCTCTGGAACGGGTGGAGCTACCTCTGGTCGCTGGGCTCGAAGCGTCTCAACTAGCGATCCTATCATCTGGCGCATCTCCTGCATGCTAGATCCCACCGTCTGGCGCATCTCCTGCATACCAGCCCCTAGCGTGGCGATCTGCTCTGTCACGGCAGGAACAGCCTGCTCGGGTACCACCGGCGTACTGCCCGGATCAGTCCTCGTCTTGGACGAATCAACTCGAATCTCGGCCCTCGCGGCCGCTCTCTGTGCCCTCGTAGTCTTAGGCGGCATAATGGCTGAATGGAAATTAGGATTCGATAAGAACACGGAAATCGAATCGCAAGAATATAAGGAGGGATCAAATCAATAAGCCCTAAGGTCGCGTAGGCGGAGTACCGTGTCGTGAGTATGCCGCGGAACATACGCACGCTACGCTACCCTACTGCAGCTACCTACTCCATCATACCAGGGTCATCCTACACTCCGAAGGTAAAACCTATGCTCTGATACCAACTTTGTCACGACCCGAGAGTTTCGACTCATGATCGGCACTTAACCACGCAACGTCTACAGGCGTAACGCGGCTAAGTAAGCCGAACCCAGAAATCAAACCAATAAATATAGAGTGATTTAAAACATTTCGTAAAAACAGTCATGCGTGTCCGAAAAACATCTTATTAATTTAGTAGAAAACCCCTTTTAAGTTCAAGAATTAAAACTTTTATAATTTTGGTAACATTTCCTTTTTAAATATTTGCCCCGCAAGTCGGGTAAAAGCAAGGTGTAGCAGAAATGACAAGTAAAATGGATGAAGCATCACAATAGATATACGACGCCGTAGCGAAGAATACACAGTACAGCAAGGACATAACCACCAAAAGTAGGACTGCATAAAAAAAAAGTCGGCTAACATGCGAGCTCAACACCAGAATATAATATCATACATATCGTCCTCACAACTGTCTCTAAGTCAATACAGAAAGGTAGATGGAGAGTACTAGATACATCAATATACAACTGAAAGATAACAGATACCGTACAAAACCCACCTATCAGCAAAAGGCTATCTCGCCTCAAAGGGGTATCTGTGCCAAAAGATGCGGTAAACAGCCAGCCGCGACTACTCCCAAGGGCAACCTGCAAACACAGTGGCACAACGGGGGTGAGTTGCCAACTCGTGAATAGAGATAACATATAAAGGTAATCGCGAGCATGCACGTACAGCGCTACTCTAACAAATGCCAGCAGATGATATCAATGCGAGGTAAGCACTATGTATAATAATCATACAAGTCCTCTATCAAGTGATATAGCTACAGGATGAGATGCGATAATGAATGCTGAGCATGGGAATATAGTATCTACATGAAGTGTCGAGGTGGACTACATATGTATGTATGCACCACAAATCCCAACATCCCAGACGCCGGTACTCCATCGGCCCTCATATCCTGTATATCCCTGAGAATCCCGAGTGCCCAACATCGGCACCCAAATAACATAAATACCCGTGTCTAGCATCGACACGCAAAACAACCTGTATCGGGCATCCGTCCATCCGGGTCAGCCCTCTCTCAAAGTATATATATATATCGGGAATCCGTCAGTCCGGGTCATCCCTCTCTCAATGCATCGGGCGTCCGTCAGTCCGGGTCAGCCCTCTATCAATCCATCGGGCATCCGTCAGTCCGGGTCAGCCCTCTATCAACACATCCGGCATCCGTCAGTCCGGGTCAGCCCTCTATCAATCTATCGGGCATCCGTCAGTCCGGGTCAGCCCTCTATCAACACATCGGGCATCCGTCTGTCCGGGTCAGCCCTCTATCAATCCATCGGACATCCGTCAGTCCGGGTCAGCCCTCTATCAACACATCGGGCATCCGTCAGTCCGGGTCAGCCCTCTATCAATCCATCGGGCATCCGTCAGTCCGGGTCAGCCCCCTCTCAATACATGCCTCTAGAACCGAGAAAACACGGGGTGACGCCCCAAATATCATATCAAGGGAACCGGATTTTTAAATGATTACATATTTGAAAAGAGCCACGGTTCCCAAATCCAGAAGTCACATGTAATCCCATCCCATATGCACGTAAAAGTGATGTGATATGTGCATCTAGTATGAATGTCATGTCAAGTCATATAAAAGATGTGCTACAGCATAATGATCCGATGTAATATTTGCATCAAGTATGAATGTCATGTCGAGATAGTGCTTGTGCAACGTGAACTGTCAATAAGGGTGCGGTGTTCTATCAATTCTAAGCATACATACAGCAGGGAATGCAATATGCAATGACAGTACATGAGGTAAGTGCAACATATAGTAATAAGGTCCTATCAGCCCTGACGCATAACGCCATGCGGGCGATATCCCCGTAGATGTGAAATCTACTCACCGAAGTCCCGCGCTAACTGTATCCAACAACTTGCTTGCCCTTCTTCGCGGCGTCCGTCTCACTGGCCTGCGAACCTAAAATCACATAACATATATCACACATAAGCTTAATTCACAAAAACGCGACATTACGGTCCAACTAGACACTCGTGTCGCAAACCAATCACGCGTGTGCGCGATACGCTAAAACGTGTGATCACGCGCCAGAAACTACCCCGACGCGCCGCGATACGCAGAAACCCAAACCTACTCACGTATCACGCGTGTCGCGAAGGTTTAGAAAAACGGCAAAATAGGTATTTGGTCCCAGATTTTTCTACAGAACTAAACTTACAAAAATATATATACTATAGAACCCTACACACTAGCAGACACCTACAGGACCCAACACTACCCCAATCCCCACCCATCTGGCCGCAATTTGCGGCCAGAAAGGGAATTCCGGCGGCCCACTGTAGCAGATAGGGGGTCGTGTTTCACCTGAGATATCAGCACATCACTACCATACTACAGTCCTCTTAATATCATTCAGATCTCTTCGGGTCAAAAGCAGATCCAGAAAAGCTCAAATTTGCACAAATACGACATTTTGCATCGAATAGTGAAACTGGTGGTATTTTAGTGTAATTGGGGTTGAACTAGGTTACTATGGCCTCAACAACTCACTAATGACCTACTGAAACCAATTCTCACCTCATTTGCACAAAGTTCCCTCTAAACACCCCATATCGCACTAAAACGCACTAAAATCCATTAATCGATGCAAAACTACACTAACTAAGCTAACTAGGGAAGCAAGTTAGGAAGTATACCTCTTACTTAACCCTAGGGAGTTGCAGGAGGGTGAAGAAGTGAAGGGAAGGGGCTACAGTGGGTGATGGTGCTGCTGCTGCTCACTGGAATGCTTGCTGTTGCTGTTACTGAATGCTTGCTGTTGCTGCTTCAGTTGCTGTTGCTGCTTCAGTTGCTTCTGCTGCTGTGAAGCTTGGTGCTGGGGTTCTGGAGCTGAAGGTAAGTGTGTGGGTGTGTTGTGTGAGTGTATGAGTGTGAGGTTGAGAGTAAGAAACAAAGAATGAGAGGGAAAAAAAATCATCACTCCATATGTCAACCCCTCACTCTCTCTCTCTTCATTAATGGCAAGCATGGGCTAAGTCATGATGCCCCCCCTCTCTCTCTCTCCCAAGTCAACACTCACAAACAAAATTAAGTACTACTAATTAACTAATTGACCCAAATAAAAATCCACTTAAGAATCCATAAGACTTAATCCTATGATTAACCCACCATGGTTAATAATTATGGAATTAACTTAATTTAAAAACCTTAGTTTACATGCACATGTGTGTGCAAGCCTAGGAAAATTTTGGAAAGATATTTATTAAATTAGGAAAAATATTTAAAACACAATTTGGTAAACTTTTTATTAAAACCCATTATTTAAATATAATTAGTCGCTAAACAAATCCTAAGGTGTTACACAATATTTCCCAGAAAGCTCAACACTTGAGTAGAATTAAAAATTCCCAGAAGCATGAAAAAGTACCCAAGAATAAACTCCTGAAGTATTAGCCCCTAACTCTCAAAGGTGGTCGCGGAACCGCCGCCAAACGCATGGTTTGGCCGCGGTTCCTTGGTCTCTTTAGTGTGTCATGGCTTCGTACTTCACAATAATCCTTAGAATTCCCTGCATGATTTTTTGAGTATTTTTAATATGAAAAATTTCAACTTTTGAATTTTTTTTCCGGAAAGTGCGATTTATCGGGGTTTCGGAGTTCAATCGGACTTCAAACTTCATCTACACGACGCCTAATGCTCTAGCTTGGCTCTGATACCACTGTAGAGTTAGCATAGCACCTTGTGAAGGTTTTGGCAAACATCAATCATGCTACTTTAAAATTTTTGGGGTGTTAAACAAACCCTAACCATGATCTTGACTAGAGAATTAGGGTAAACTAAACAAGTAAACAACTTTACTTCTAAGAGTTGGGGATTACAACATTTGTAGTCCGTTCATATGCTTAATAAGCTCCCAATTGAGGTCCCTTTGCTGCGATCATCAAGTATCCGGACTTTAGAGAGGCTCCATGAAGAGAAAGATGCAAGCTTGCTTCCAATCTTCAACTACTAAGATGATCTACCTTGAAGAATCTCAAACCCAAGCTTTTGCTTCACTAATCAATTATTAGCAAAGCAAACACCCTGATCTGAGTGGCTAGAATGGATGACGATGATGAAGTAGGAATTTTTCTCTCTTTTGTTTTCAATTTCTCACATTATTTCATCACAACTCAAAAAGCTAGAAAGCTTTTTTCAAGAGGAAGAAGAAGAAGAAGAATTTCTTTTGTGTTGAATAATGAATTATTGTGTGAGGTTAGAATTGCAACCATGGGTTAATGAATGATAAAGTTAACCCTTGTAGAGAATAAACTAGAGGCTAAGGTTTGGGTTGGGTTAGTAAATATCAATACAAAATATCTAAGTTAAAAACAAAAGAAAGCTTCATGAAGCTTCATGAAAAAATTAACCCTAAAGCTAACCCAAATCCAAACCCTAACTTGTTTAAACTCCACAAAGCATGTTGCATTTGTAATTCTAACTTGTTACAATATTGTATATCACATATACAATATATTTTGTAACAAAAGAAAACAATACAATTAACATATATTTCATATATATCAATGTATTATCCATGTTAGAAAAAGAATCTTTAAGTGAGCTTATATTATTTAATGTAATGTAATATATCAAACATATAATTATACATTAAATTATCAAATCAACACTTGATCCGATAATCCGGCTATTTCACAAATAACAAACTAATATAATCTGTATCAGTTCATCGAATGAACACTTGATCCGATGACCCGGCTATATCACATATACCCGGCCGATATCACATATCATGGGAATCTAATACGGTATCGCATAGACATATTATTCCCGGTCCCGCACATATCACATATGCGCTCCTACTCCGTTTCTCCTGAGCCAGGAAACTTCTGTGTATGACCCTAAAGAATCGTCAATTTGCCGGTAGTAGGTGATGATCATATCAAAACACCCACAAGCTGCAAGCGGTCAGCTAAACGTAACAGCCACCCGTGTATTGAGCAATCAGAAGATCAACAAGCAAGCATGTACATTCTCCTGCGAATCCAATCAGTAACACTCCCGTACAGTCCAATCTATTCGTCGATATGTCGCATATCCAGTCTAGAGGAGGTAAACGTCAGACCCAAGTAACCGATAAGTCATGTCGATATGAGGTCCATAACAGTTCGAGAAACTACTGATAACACTTACCAGTAAATCTCAGCAACCCTAGCCAGGGATTTACAGTTATAGCCAATCGAACACAGTGCAACATCAACTCCCTATACCGGGAGAGACGAAACCCCTCTTATCGCTCATTGCCTCCATGTGATTCGGGACTGTACCCAAAATCCACCGTTTTGCATGCCCTCTTGGACGTGGTATGATAGAAATCAAAGCACAGTGGGAATCACACACGACTCTATGACGATCTCGGGTCTACAGACTAACATGTACCAGTGTCACCAGAGAACTGCCATCTGACGTGAGGTATAATACCATCTGGGAGTTCTCGGCGAGTCCGTCCAGTGTACCCAGTCTCTACTGAGCACCCGTATACTATCTCTGATGTCGAACATCAATGGATATGGGATCATTCATCGCCCATATACATGGGTCAAGAAGCATACGCTAGTCTACTCTGGTATATCGATGCCCTGTCTCGATACACCTGCGACTAGGAACATTTGAAGGATGTACTTAGTGACTACACTGTCCCCACTAGTATGATCTGCATCATAGTCCTGGTAGTCAAGTACTCATCCTAAGGGCTTTATCAACATGTAACATAGAGACTATCCAAGTATATGTTAAGATAAAGAGCAACCAGATAGCATACTATCATGTCGAGCAAGAAAGTCCTCCATATATATGTCCAAGCATCCACTGCAATATACATCGCTTGTACAGTAATGACCGACTAAGTTGCATAAAGATGGATTTTTGGATACGTTCGAATTATCATATTATGAAACTTGTCAGTCTTGTCTCAAAGGAAAATGACCAAATCTCCGTTCATCGGACACGGAGAAAGAGCAGCAGAGCTCTTGGGACTCATACACAGTGATGTGTGTGGTCCGATATCTTTACATGTAAGGGGTGGGTTCTCGTACTTCATCACATTTATTGACGATCTCTCTAGGTTCGGATATGTGTATCTCATGAAACACAAATCTGAAGCTTTTGAGAAATTCAAAGAATACAGAAACGAAGTAGAGAAGCAGACTAGGAAAAGAATTAAGATCCTCAGATATGATAGAGGAGGGGAGTACATAAGTACGGAATTCCTTGAATAACTAAAAGAGAATGGAATTCTCTCTCAACTTACTCCTCTGTATACACCACAACACAACGGTGTATCAGAGCGGAGGAACCATACCCTATTGGACATGGTTCTCTCCAGGATGAGTAACGCCAAGTTGCCTCTTTCATTCTGGCGATATGCGCTTCAGACAGCGACATACCTATTGAACGATGTTCCATCCAAATCTGTGCCTAAGACTCCATATGAAATAGGGAGTGGAAAAAGACCGTATCTTAAACGTATTAAGATATGGGGTTGTCCGGCCTATATTAAAGTACAAAATCCGGACAAATTACATGCACATTCAGTTTTATATAAGTTTGTGGGATATCCTAAAAATTCAATAGGATATCTGTTCTACCACACCGACGAACAGAAGGTGTTCGTATCTCGCTATGCTACCATTTTAGAGTGGCAATTTCTTGCAAAAGAAACAAGTGGGAGTACGGTAGAACTGGAAGAAATTCAGGAACCACAAACTCAAACTGAGGAATTGGTGGAACCTCAAAATTCATTAATCCCGGAGGAACCTCAACAACTCCGCAGATCTAGTAGGATTTCTCAACCGTCCGAGAGATACTATGGTTTTCTTATAGACAGGGATCAAGAGGATTGCATCTTGGAAGAAGATGATCCTACTACTTTCAGGCAGGCCATTATCAGTAGGGACACAGATAAGTAGCTGGATGCTATGCGATCCGAGTTGGAGTCCATGTACACCAATAAAGTGTGGACCTTGGATATTGCTCCACCTGGGGTAAAACCCGTTGGATGCAAATGGATCTACAAAAGGGAATTTGGTGTCGATGGGCAGGTGGAAACCTATAAGACTAGACTTGTTGCAAAAGGTTTTCGTCAAAGACCAGGTGTGGATGTAACATTTCATAAAAATAAAATATTATTTATAGGAATTTGAATAATTGAAATAATCATTTCTATGAATATTATTAAGTACAAGAATTAGTTTTAATAAAAGGGTATAATTATATATCGATAATTTGGAAAATAACTGGGAAATTAATAATAATTATTGATTTGAAGGTATTTATGTGATTTGGGCATTTTATGAACAATTATATAATTATTTGTAAATTGGTTATTTACTAAACTCGATTAGTATTTCACTAATTTTGCATTAAGCTTGTTATGCATGAGAGAAGCAACAAATCATGTTGCAAATGACTTGCTACATTGTTAGTTATGAACTATGGCTTTTTCCTTTTCTAAATAGTTGTGTTTTAAATTGAAAAAGAGAAAAATAAAAGGGAAAAGAAAAAGTAAATGAGAGAGAGAGAGTGTGAGGTGACTTGTGTCATGTGAGGGTGAGAGAGAGAGGGGGTGAAGCTTCTACACAAAAATCCTTAGCCATTTCTTTACTCCCTTCATTCCTTCATCCTCATCTTCTTCATTCCTCTCCACATCCTCCACCTCCACGACCACCCATGGCCACCCTAAAATCCTCACTAAAACACCATACATCTTTCATAACAAATGACCACAACATCACTACAAATCCTTTGGACCAATCAAGTAGGAACTTTGAAGACTTTGAGAAACTCAAGAATTTTCTTGAGTTGCCAAATGAGGTATATTTCTGCACTTGTGGTTAAGTTACTAGTAGTTCTTACATCCTAGTTAGTTTAGAGTTTATATAGTGTGTTTTAGTGGTGTTTGAAATTCCAAGATGAGGATTTGAGAATAGAATGAGTTGTGATGGTGTTTATGAGGTATAGTTGGTGACCACAGACCCTTAGTGTTAACCCTTGACCAACTTGAGCATAGAAAACAGAGAATTGAACTTAGATATGGATGATGTCGGTTTTTGGACATTTGCGAGGACTAAAGGAAATCTGGAGCAACCTGAGGTGTTTTTAAGAAAATCAAACAAGTATAATAACCTGATACACCATTAGAAGACTACCACGAGAAAACGAGCCAAGGAATTGCTTGTATGGACGGCAAAACCGGGCAAAAATGTGATCTCGCCGGGTCATGTGTAGGATTTAGTGTGGGGGTTTTGTCTGTAGCTCAGTTACCTGATGATCTATCCACTGTATTGTTTGTTTATCTCCATTTGCGCTGTCCAAAAATCTGGTGCTAGTTTTTTAAGTTGCAGTTTTGAGTTTTGTGGATTTTTAATAACTTTAGTTTTGATATTGTGTTTTATCTCGTTCGTTGGAAGTTCGTACGTCGACGACGAGGGAAGTTTGGTTGTTCTTGCTCATGTAGACCATAGGTTCTAACTTATATGTGTTTCGTGAGCAGTATCAGCTTTTCTTGTAATTGATTCTTGTTTTACGATATAACGTATCTGAATTGTAGGTACTTCGCGTGGACATCGGGATGACAAAGGGAAAAAAAGCGTCGTCAAATTCGGCAAGCAAGGATCGAGGTGAGTAGATGTATATCTACTGGGAAGTCGGATGGATGGCGTATAGCACCCCCGCAAACGTAGAATAGGGTTATTACTATATTATAATGAGTTTGGATATCATATTGGATACTTAGCGAATAGTGTATTTAGAAGACCTTAGGTAAGATTCGGTTGATCCAGAAAGACCTATCCAAATGATGATTACCGTGGTGGCGAATCGCAGGTTATACGTAGTCACACGCGCGCGCATGCGCTCACACTCACTTGATTTTGTGTGTATATGTATGTATGTATGTATGTATGTATGTATATATATATATATATATATATGTATGTATATGAGCATGTGTGTGTGTGTGTATACACGGGTGATGAGGATAGCATGTGATATGTGGAGATGAGTTGATATGATCGGGCATGATGCCGTGAGATTTGGATATATGATTGAGTCGTGATATGGTATGTGATATGATATTATAATGGGTCGTTGGGCGATATATATTCATACATACGATGATATGTGAGTTGATAATATTTGAATGTACGAGACCTTAGAATCGTACCCATGATCAAGATATTGTACGATGATGATATCCTCTGAAGGATGATATTATATATGATTTTGACCCGTACACTTGACTTTGAGGATGTCGTACGATGGATATTACCGAACGAGGCATATAAGATGATTGATCTGCACTCTTAATTCGAGGATGCCGTACTATTTATTATACTGTACGTGACGCTATGAGCCAGGATCACCGACTACTTGGTATAACGACTCGAAATTTAGGTAGATTTTCTTATCTTTCCGACTAGTTTCTTAGTTAGTCTCTTAGTTGTTTAGGTAGATGCTAGACTAGTCTTGAGTCATACCTATTTTCAAAACTAAAGAATCATGAGTATTTTTAAAGACAGCCTGAGGGATACTATGGATTTTCAAAGGACACACCTTTTCTCAAAAGCCCCGTAGCCCTTACTTTTCTAAAAACCACAATTCCTGCTATTTCAAAACACTAAAACCGTATGACTCGTACACCGATACATATATTTTATAATGCTACATTTACGATTCACTTGTTCTTTTATTTTTATGTTGTTCTCATTGCATTGCATATTTAGTACATGTGTTTTCTTTAGTTATTATGAATCCCGTCTGTTAGGACACCAGCACCATTACCGATGATGCGTATGTTCCTCGTACACTTGCTTGCCGGCTCACACACATCATCATCGGTAATTGCCATGTCACATACACTTTAGAAAACGTTACTTCATTTGTATAACCTGCCAGCTGGTAGTTTCAACATAGTACTACTATGCATACTCTCATAAGCTAGTTTAGATATTGCATTATTTACTTAGATACCCCATGCATTTATATATTCATTCTGTTATTCAATATTGTGGGCTTTATGCCGATATTCACTGCTTATTGACTCTTGATTTTGGGATTTTGGATTTTCCATGAGATTTCTAGATTTGTGGGGAAACCGTAAGGATTTCATAAACTCATTAACATTTTAAAATTGCAAGTTGCGGTTTTCGCGTGATATGATGTATATGGCGTCCACCATGAGTTTTCCCGATTGAGTTGGTTTTCGAGACCCGATTCGATGAGTAGGATGAACTGTTTCAGGTACATGGTGGACCCGGTAAGGTACCCCGGGGAAAGTAGCTCGAGTTGTAGATGATGAGCCTAGCAGGGGCAGACTACCTACCGGTGATATTTGGCGCTGCGGATGTCCGGAGGATATCGAACGTAGTCGTGAGATTTGATCATATGGGCCGATCTGGACTGACGGAGCCCGGGATATTGTGGATTTTGTGTCAATGTTTCACACGGAATTCTATTGATTTCATTGATGATACTCCAGTTTTTACACTAAAATCTTATTGAGATAAGAACACAGCTTTCTCACATAGATATATTCTGATTTTATTCTTGATGCATTCGTACATCATATATATGACATTTTGCTACTTGAGGCACTGACACGAGCACTTGGTATTACACTTATGTTTAGATGATTACCCTTGCCACTGCTAGATGTTTCAGTGTATATTATGAGTACATTATTTTATGACCTAGGAGATCGTCATATGTTCGGTTTCTACTCGGTGATGTCTTCTACTCAAGAGTTTGCAACCCACCACTATTGTGCCACAGTTTCTTGCATGATTAGCCGTACATGTTCCATGGCGACTTCGCTGGCACACCACTTCCGTCCAGGTGATTGCTTTGGTAGGTGGGTTCACTTGCTTCATGACCACCGTTGTACTTTTATTTATTTCAGTTGTATCTAGTAAGCTCCATCAACCAGACTTGTATATTCAGTAGACTTAGAAACCCACAGTTGTATATTCTTTCGGCCTTAGAGTCGCGCTTGTGTATTTATTGCTGTTTCTGGTTTTCTTGATGATATTAGTTTTCTTTACTTAATTTCTGAGTTTGATCCCCGCCTCCGGCGTTGTATATTTATTTTACTTGCGTGGTTGTTTCTGCCAATTGGTGAAGAGCTAGCTCCCGCTTGGGTATGCCTATATTTATATTTTCCTGTACCGTTTTCGGGTTAAAAATAACAAAGGAGGTGCTGCCCAAATTTTCAATGACGAAAATGTTTTCGAGATAAATATAAACATTGTATTTTCATATACTATTATCTATATTTTAAAGAAGTACCTTATTTCAGTAAACCTTATTTCAAAACTGCACTTCCACTATTTTCCTCTAAAAAGGTTTAGATTTTATGGGCTCTTGGCTTACTTGTATTAGGTATGGTCCTATAGACTTCACCTGATTCAAGTGCTAGTCACATGCCTGTTCCGGGTCGTGACAAAGTTGGTATCATAGCGCTAGGTTTAATCTTAGTTCGAGTCTAGGTTTGACTATGCGGAGTCTAGGGCCTATATTTATATTCAAAACCTAGGCTTGACCTTATGGAACTTATACTTGGCCGAGGGGGTATTAGACCCGAACTTTCGTTGTTTAGGCTGACCTTGGTTGATGGAGTAGGTGACTTAAGTAGAGTGATCCACCGTGTGTATGTTCCGCGGCATATTTACGATACGCTACTCCGCTTAATAAGCCTTAGGAGGTACATTTCTTAGGCACTATATTTCTATTCGTTCCTATGATCTATCATCATCGATGAAGGATTTTGGTTTCTGTTGCCACGGCTATACGAGCAGAGAAAGAGCTGCGGCTAGAGTTGCGGTCAGCACGAGCTCGTTAGGAACATGGACTGACCAGGTTGTTTTCCGGTAGCATACGAAACACGTCGATATATTGTTATTTAGATTTTCCATTGACACGAGCATTCGAGATCTGCCCCTGATGATTGGGTTATTGCTAAAGTCCAGGCGTATCGTAAAGACTACTAAGGTACCGTTAACACCAGATGGTTAAGGCGTTGTCTACCGTGCGGACAAAGGAGCCAGCTGATGCAGAATTTGATAAGATATCTCCCTAGACGTTTAGAAGCTATTGCAGCATGAAGCTATACTCAGGAATGCGAAAGAAGATCACTAGCCACCCTTGGATAAAACTAGGACCTTTTGTTCATTGGATGCTTGATGCGAGATCATCAGATTGATTAACTTCAGCTAGAAGAGGACCTCACCCAGATGCGTTGTGAGTCGATCGAGAACGAACGAGCGTAACCGCATCACTCCGATGATTTGGACGAGTCCCCGAGGATGTAATTGGCAAGATGCCTACTAATGGATATTAGGGATACCGAGTTCGTAGCTTCGGAAAGGAGACACTAGATATGAGTACAGTCGGTTGGAGCGCAGTTCATACAACTACAAAGAGATAATTCTGAATTGGTCCACATTGAAGAAAAGCGGAGTAAGTGGTTCGTACGAGATCTTGACTAGATGACATTCTACTCCGTTGATATCAGAGACTGGATACCTATGCAGAGGCGTTGAATGCAGCCATAATTCCATAGAAAAGTCATGAAAAGATTGCAGCTATTCTGGAACAAGAAATGGATTAAGTAAAGGGTGATAACTTCTGGGCAGATCGGAAGAGATGAGATTTGGGAGAGAACCCGACAGAATCTTTCTGGAATACTACACAAGAAGACTTGGACCCAGGATCAGATTTATCGCACACCCTTAGTGGCCAAAGGTTGCAATCATTGACGCGATACGTTACCAGCGACCATGTTAATTGGTCATGAAATCTTCAGAGAAGTTCCAGAACGGGACTGTTTCCATCGGTACCTCGAATCGGGCTATCGCGCCGAGAGGGCGTAAAACTGGTAATCCACAGAGAGAGATAAGAACCTAAGGGCATAAGGCACCAGACTGTGAACACGACGCAAGTAGATATCTTGCACTGCTAGGTTTGGATGCACCGACATCTTCCGACTTTGAAGAAGGGGCATATCGATGACAGTTATCTCTTCCTTAGGACTCGGTGATTCGGATATGACGTTTACGTTGTCTTCGATCTGGGTATTTTGAGGATTTCATTTTATGATTGGTATTTGTTATGTGCACCACAGTTGCATTCGATTCGTATTTTATATATCGGTGTGTTGATTGTTGTTTTCATGCGTATTTATTGCACTCGATTTTGATCTTATGCTTTCCGAGATGTGATTTTGATTTCATACATATAGTGAGCATATGATTTGATTTATGCTTTCGGCGCAGTTACATGAGCTGTCGGTACTTGATATGGTTTTATGCACGCAGTTGCTCATGTTTATGAGTTATATACCGTGGTATACATGAATTTGAATTGATGTATGTAGTATACCGTTGATTTCAATTTTTATACTCGATATTCATTTTCGTGCATCATGTGCACCTGATTGAGATTCTTGCGCACACTTAGCTCACTTGATGCGATTTTGTGCACACCAGATGCACTAAATCAATATTTTTCGTGCATATGTGATGCACCTGATATTGTTGTCGTGCACACCCGTTGCACCTGATAGATGTTTTGTGCACACCCATTGCACTCAGTTTTGTTTCTATGCACGTTTGTGGCACCTGTATTTGGTTTCGATTTCCATGCGCACCAGGCTCACGTGGTATTCTTTGTTTACATTTTTGGGATGATTTCCTGCTGAGTATCATGTTTTCATGACTTATATACTACACGATTTAATAATCGAGCAGGACTAGTCCGAGGACAGTACCTGAATATTTTCACATGCATCGATATTTACCGAAGGGATTTCCAAAAATGAGCTATAATCTCAATATACGTGTCCATGATGACACGAAACCTTATAAATGAAACCCTTCTAAATTATTTTCAAAAGTCGGAATGCGTATGTTAAACAGAAGATGTATATGTATAGTTATTTTCCTTAAAATGGACGTCCGCTACTTGTGCCGTGGTACGCGCATGGCACGATGATTTGAAAAAGGTTTTGCATGCATTACTATTTAGATGTTTTGATGATTTTACAATGATGCGTACTATATACGTATTATCATTTTATAGGTTTTCATATTGGATTTTGACACTGTATTTTTGCTATGACTCTGATGATTGCGAAATGCTTGACGGAGTTTCGATTTTAAGCTTTACACCTATTTCATTGCGCATGCACTGAGCTATGATATGTTTTGTGTATTCATGATACTCATTGCCCCGATGATCTAATTGTTTTGCTGAAATGTTTCAGTATTTGTGGGGTTTAAATTTAAATTCGGGAACTGAATTTATTTAAGGGGGAAAGATTGTAACATTTCAGAAAAATAAAATATTACTTTTGAGAATTTAAATAATTGAAATAATAATTTCTATGAATATTATTAAGTACAAGAATTAGTTTTAATGAAATGGTATAATTATATACCGATAATTTGGAAAATAATTGCGAAAATAATAATAATTATTGATTTGAAGATATTTATGTGATTTGGGCATTTTATGAACTATTATACAATTATTTATAAATGGGTTATTTACTAAAGTCGATTAGTATTTTACCAATTTTGCATTAATCTTGTTATGCTTGAGAAATGCAACAAATCATGTTGCAAATGACTTGCTACATTTTTAGTTATGAACCATGGCTTTTTGCTTTTCCAAATAGTTGTGTTTTAAAATGAAAAAGAGAAAAAGAAAAGGTAAATGAGAGAGAGTGTGAGGTGACTTGTGTCATGTGAGGGTGAGAGAGAGAGTGAGCAAACTTGTATCATGTGAGGGTGAGAGAGAGAGGGGGGGGGAGGGTGAAGCTTCTATACAAAAACCCTTAGCCATTTCTTTACTCCCTTCATTCCTTCATCCTCATCTTCTTCATTCCTCTCCACATCCTCCACCTCCACTACCACCCATGGCCACCCCAAAATCCTCACTAAAACACCATGCATCTTTCAGAAAAAATGACCACAACATCACAACATATCCTTTGGACCAATCAAGTTAGAACTTTGAAGACTTTGAGCAACTTTGAATTTTCTTGAGTTTCCAAATGAGGTAAATATCTGCAGTTGTGGTTAAGATACTACTGTTTCTTACATCCTAGTTAGTTTAGAATTTATATAGTGTGGTTTAGTGATGCTTGAAATTCCAAGATGAGGATTAGAGAATAGAATGAGTTATGATGGTGTTTATGAGGTATTGTTAGTGCCCACAGACCCTTAGTGTTAATCCTAGACCAACTTGAGCATAGAAAACTGAGACTTGAACTTAGATATGGCCGATGTCGGTTTTGTGACTTTTGTGAGGACTACAAGAAATCTGGAGCAACCTGAGATGTTTTTAAGAAAATCAAGCAAGTAGAATAACCTAGATAGATCATTAGAAAACTGCCACGAGAAAACGAGCCAAGGAATTTCTTGTATGGCCGGCGAAACCGGGTAACAATGGGATCTCGCCGGGTCAAGTGTAGGATTTAGTGTAGGGGTTTTGTCTGTATCTCACTTACCTGATGATCTATCCCCTGTATTTTTTGTTTATCTCCATTTGCCCTGACCAAAAATCTGGAGCTAGTTTTCTAAGTTACAGTTTTGAGTTTTGTGGATTTTTAATAACTTGAGTTTTGATTTTATCTCGATCGTTGGACGTTTGTACATCGACGACGAGGGATGTTTAGTCGTTTTTTCTCACGTAGACCATAGGTTCTAACCTATGTGTGTTTCGTGAGCCATATCAGCTTTTCTTGTAATTGATTCTTGTTTTACAATATAACGAATCTGAATTGTATGAACTTCGCGTGGACTTCGGGATGACAAAAGGAAAACAAGCGTCATCGACTTCGGCAAGCGAAGATCGAGGTGAGTAAATGTATATCTACGGGGGAAGTCGGGTGGATGGCGTATAGCATCCCCGCAAATGTAGAATAGGGTTATTACTATATTATTATGAGTTTGGATGCGATATTGGATACTTAGCGAATATGGTATATAGAAGACCTTAGGTTAGATTAGGTTGATCTACGAAGACCTATCCAAAGAATGATTACCGTAGTGGCGAATCGCAGGTTATACGTAGTCACACACACATGCGCACACGCACACACACACACTTAATTTTGTGTGTATATGCTTGTATATATATATGTATGTGAGCATGAGTATATATATATATATATATATATATATATATATATATATATATATACACGGGTGATGAGGATAGCATGTGATATATGGAGATGAGTCAATATGATCGGGCATGATGCTGTGAGATTTGGATATGTGATTGAGTTGTGATATGGTATTGATATGATATTTTAATGGATCGTTGGGCGATATGTATTCATACATACGATGATATGTGAGTTGATAATATTTGAATGTATAAGACCTTAGAAACGTACCCATGATCATGATATTGTACGATGATGATACCGTACGAAGAATGATATTATATATGATTTTGACCCGTACCCTTGACTTTGTGGATGCCGTTCGATGGATATTACCGTACGAGACATATAAGATGATTGATCCACACTCTTAATTCGGGGATGCCGTATTATGTAATATACAGTACGTGACGTTATGAGCCTGGATCGCTGACTACTAGGTATATCGACTCGGAATTTATGTAGATTTTCTTATCCTTCCGACTAGTTTCTTTGTTAGTCTCTTAGTTGTTTAGGTAGCTGCTAGACTAAACTCAAGTCATACCTATTTTCAAAACTAACGAATCCTAACTATTTTTAAAGACAGCTCGAGGGATACTACGGATTTTCAAAGGACATATCTTTTCGTAAAAACTCCGTAGCCCCTACGTTTCTAAAAGCCACGATTCGTGCTATTTCAAAACACTAAAACCATATGACTCATACACTGATTCGTATATTTTATAATGCTATGTTTACTATTCACTTGTTCTATTATTTTTATGTTGTTCTCATTGCATTGCATATTTATTACATGTGTTTTCTTTAGTTACTATGAATACCGTCTGTTAGGACACCAGCACCATTACCGATGATGCGTATGTTCGATGTACACTTGCTTGCCGGCTCACACACATCATCATCAGTAATTTCTATTGTAACATTTCAGAAATTTAAAATATTATTTTTGGAAAATAATTATTAAAATAATATATTTCGCGAAAACTATTCGATTTGCGAATAGGGTTTTTTCGTAAAATGGTACTAGTATATACCAATATTTGGAATATAAGTGGAGATTATATGATTTATTCATTAAAAAGATATTGATCGGATTTTGGCATTTTAATAATTAAATATATGCAAGTTTAAATTAAATTGATTAGTGCACTATTAATTACGACTAAGCCAAATACATATTTTTAACATATTTCCATGGCTAGTGCACCATGTCATGTTGCATATTGTTTTATTGTGTTCGGTTTTATTTAAAAAAGAAAAGAAAAGAGATGCTAAGAGATATTTGAGAGAGGAATAAAACAAAATGAGATATTTAAAGAGATAGTGAGGTTAAGAGAGAGAGAGACATCTTTGACTTCTTTATCTTCTTCTTCATTCCATTTCTTCTCTTCTTCATCTCCTTCCATCATCTCCTTCATCCCTCACTACCTCTATGTATCATCTCCAATCCTTTTTCAAAACCCCATGCCACCTTCATTAAAAAGATGCACACCGTCATCCTATACTCTTTGAACCATTCAAGTTTGGATTTTGAAGACTTTGGGTAACACAAGAATTTTCCTAGGTTGCCAAATAAGGTAATCCCTACACTTTTAGTTAAGTTTTTATGTTTAGTATATCCTATTGTAGTTTAGAGTTTGATTTAGTGAGTATTGTGATCCTGGGAATTTCCAAGTTGATGTTAAGTGGTAAATAGAGGTGTAGTGTGTGTTTCAAGACCTTAGAGATTGTTTTTACTGGCCAAGACAAAGATTCTAGAAACCAAAACACGAACTTAGAATTTCCCCGATATCGGTTTTTGGTAAATTGTGAATTCTCTGTGGGATCTGCTATGACCCGAGACCACCATAAAATAAGTTCCAATCACAGTGAGACGAGCAGGCACACATGAAGCTACCGTAGAAACCCTAGCCCATTTACCTTGATTTAGGCCGCAGATTTAATCGTGGTGGCCGCAAATTGCAGCCACATTTTGGTGTCTCGTGTTGATTTTTGGTCTGTGGCTCCTTTATCTAATATCTAGAGCAACCCCATATGCAAAATCTTCTGGTTTGACCAAGGGTAAAATCTGGGATATGTTTCCTTAGTTGTTGATTTCGAGTTTTGCGATTTCTGAAACTTGGTTTTTATATTTGAGTTGGATTCCGTCGTTGGATGTTTGTACGTCAACGGATGAGGGTTATTTGGTTGATCTTGCATGCGCAAGTTATAGGTTCTAACCTATGAGCACTTCATGTGCCGTATCGGTTTTCGGATATTGGTTTTAATTCATTTCGATGTGATTGTAGGTACCTTCACGTGTACTTCCGAGACGACGAATTATATCAATTCGGCTAAGCGAGGAGTTTAGCAGGTGAGTAGATTTATATCTACGGGGGAAATGGGGTGGATGGCGTATAGCACCCGCGCAACCATTGATATGGAAGATCGTTTTATAAATTATAATTTCGATAAAGGATATGCTACGAACTTACGGACATGATTATAGGATTTAGTAAGAGATGATATGATAAAAGTTGATACTAATGGACATATTGGCTTGAGAATATGATATAGGTATATAAGATAACATGATTTGGGATATTGAGATGATAGATATAGATGACACGGATTGATATATAAGAATATGAAATGAGAAAGTGAATCATGATAAGTATGAATTGAAAGAGGAAAAGTATGAGTTGATAATGGTAGGATATGATATCGAGATCGATATGAACTGAGATTAACAAGATATGACGTATATGCAAGATGACATGATATAAGATTGATATAGATGTGTTATGTGATTGATAAGGTATGCCGTACGAGATTATAGATCCGTACCTTTGCTGGTGAATAGGACGATAGATTCCCTACTCTGTTTGTGACACCGTACGATGGATTACCGTACGCGATGCGTTTACCGAATGTTTGATCCGCGCTCATGAATTGAGAATGATGATCGAGGATATTGCGACACTTGATACTATGAGGCAGGATCGTTGACATAAAGAGGCTACCTTATTATAGTTCTTGTTTATGTTGGATTATTTCTCGTGTGATACCTATCATGTTTCCGGTATTTAAAGTTATATGATATCATTTTCTAGTACACCTGCACAATTACCGTTGATGCGCATGTTACACTTACACAGATTTGCCGGCTCACACCCATTCTTCATCGGTAATTGTCATGCCACTTACATAGTAGAATTGCCATATTAGAAGATTAATCTTAAAAGTCCAAGTACATTCATTGTTTAGTATTATCATTTGACATGCTTGCATGATATACTCGATATGCTCATATTACTACTCTATGTTGCATACATCGTACTTTATGGTTATATGCTTGAGATGTTGTTTTCATGAGATCTCTGGATTTTAGAACCGCAGTTATTTTTCAAAGGGAATTCTGTATTGCTTTAAAACGCGGTTTCTCTAGATATGATATTTCAAGGTGTCCACCATGAGTTTTCTCGGTTCTCAGTAGTGAGTATACCCAATTCGAGGAGTGGTAGGCACTGTCTGCTGGTACATGGTGGACCCGGTGAGGTACCCCGGGGCAAGAAGACTCCTATTGTTAGGCGGTGAGCCTGGCAGGGGAACACTACCTACCGGTGATAGTTTTAGGCTCGGTGGTTATCTGGAGGATACCGACCGGAGGTGTAAGATGATAAGGGTTGATCCAGACTGACGAAGCCCGAGATAGTTTGGTGCGACAGATATTTGAAGGATACCGACCGTGGTCGTGATATGGATCAATCTGGACTGACGGAGCCCGAGATATGAGGATTTACGTGTCGTGCTGGACACGGGTTTTCTTGATGTTTCGAGTGTCGGTGTTGGACATTCAGGTTCTATGATTTTGATGTGTCGTTGATGGACACTCAGGTTCCATGATTTTGATGTGTCGTTGATGGACACACGTGGTTGATATTCTCATATATACATGCATATGTTTTCATTATGTTCGAGTGTCGGTGTTGGACACTCAGGTTCCATGATATTAGTTCTTTCGTTGATGCACACGTGGATGATATCCACATGCATACAAGCATATGATGTCGGATGTTTATTTATATATGTCAATGCATTGATAGATTGTTGACATATATGCATATGTGGTCATCCTAGATATCATAGTATTACCTTCAGGATATAGTGACCTAGGAAATCGTTGTTTTATTCGATTTCTACCTGCTGATGTTTTCTACTCACTAGTTTGCAACTCACCCCTGTTGTGCCACAGTTCTTGCAGGTTTGACCGCTTGGAATCAGTTGCGGTATCTCTGGCACACAACTTCTTCTAGGGTGTTTTTCTTCGGCTGGTAGGACACATGTTGGATTGTGCCCACTCTCGTACTTTTATATTCTATTGTATCTAGATAAACTCCATCAAATCAAATCAGAACTAGACATTGTATATTGGTAGACCTAGTCAGACTTCGGTATTGTGCGAGACTTAGAGCGATGGGTTCATGATCGCTTTCTTGAGTTTTGATGTCTTGCTTATTTATTGTTCTTTCTGGGTTGATCTTCGTCGTTGGGCGTCTTATATATGTTATTTCGTGGTTGTGATTCCGCCGGTTGGCGAAGAGCTAGCTCCCGCTTGAGGATGCCTATATATTGTTGTGTATATATTTTTGGATCAAAATATACAAGGGAGGTGCTACCCGAAATTTTAAAATCCAAAACATGTTTTCAACTATAGTATTATCCACTTGCATTTTCATGCTTCATTAGCTATGCATTTAAAGAAAAACATGATTCATTATACATGTATTTCAAAACTGCACCCCCACTATTTTCCGCAAAAAGGTTTAAATTTTCTGGGCTTCAGCTTACTTGATTTACGTCATGCCTTTAGACGTTGCGTAATTTAAGTGCCGGTCACGTGCTAAATTACGGATCGTGACAGCCATGTCACGTACACTTTAGAAAACGTTACTTTATTGGTATAACCTGCAAGCTGGTAGTTTAAACATAGTACTAGTATGCTTACTCTCATATGCTAGTTTAGATATTACATTATCTACTTAGATACCCCATGCATTTATATATTCATTCTGTTATGCAATATTGTGGGCTTTATGCCGATATTCACTGCTTATTGACTCTTGATTTTGGGATTTCGGATTTTCCATGAGATTTCTGGAATTGGGGGGAAACCGAAAGAATTTCATAAACTCATTATCATTTTAAAAATAAAAGTTGTGGTTTTCTCGTGATATGATGTATATAGCGTCCAACATGAGTTTTCCTGATTGAGTTGGTTTTCGAGACCCGATTTGAGGAGTAGGATGAACCGTTTCAGGTACATGGTGGACCCGATAAGGTACCCCGGGCACGAAGCTCGAGTTGTAGATGATGAGCCTGGCAGGGGCAGACTACCTACCGTTGATATTTGGCGCGGCGGATATCCGGAGGATACCGACCATAGTAGCGAGATTTGATGATATAGGACGATCCGGACTGACGGAGCCCGGGATATTGAGGATTTTGTGTCGATGTTTGACACGGATTTCTGTTGATTTCATTGATGATACTCTAGTTTTTACACTAAAATCTTTTTGAGATAAGAACACAGCTTTCTCATACAGATATATTCCGATTTCATTCTTGATGCATTTGTACATCATATATATGACATGTTTCTACTTGAGGCACTAACACGAGCACTTGGTATTACACTTATATTTAGATGATTACCCTTGCAACTACTAGATGTTTCGGTGTTTATTATGAGTACATTATTGTATGACCTAGGAGATCATCATACATTCAGTTTTTTACTCGGTGATGTCTTCTACTCATGAGTTGGCAACTCACCCCCGTTGTGCCGCAGTTTCTTGCAGGTTTAGCCATACAGGTTCTATGGCGGCTTCGCTGGCACACCACTTCCTTCCGGGTGATTGCTTTGGTAGATGGGTTTACTTGCATCGTGACCTCCGTTGTACTTTTATTTATTTCAGTTGTATCTAGTAAGCTCCATCAACCGGACTTGTATATTCAGTAGACTTAGAAACCCACAGTTGTATATTCTTTCGGCCTTAGAGTCTCGCTTGTGTATTTATTACTGTTTCTGGTTTTCTTGATGATATTAGTTTTCTTTAATTTATTTCTGAGTTTGATCCTCGCCTCCGGCTGTATATTTATATTACTTGCGTAGTTGTTACCGCCAATTGGCGAAGAGCTAGCACCTGCTTGGGGATGCCTATATTTATTTTTTCTTGTACCGTTTTCTGGTTAAAAATAACAAAGGAGGTGCTGCCCAAATTTTCATTGATGAAAATGTTTTCAAGATAAATATAAACATTGTGTTTTCGTATACTATTGTCTATGTTTTAAAGAAGAACTTGATTTCAGTAAACCTTATTTCAAAACTGCACCTCCACTATTTTCCTCTCAAAAGGTTTAGATTTTCTGGGTTTTTGGCTTACTTGTATTAGCTGTGGTCCTATAGACTTCACCTGATTCAAGTACCAGTCACGTGCCTTTTCCGGGTCATGACAAAATTGGTATCAGAGCGCTATGTTTAACCTTGGTTCGAGTCTAGGTTTGACTATGCGGAGTCTATGGCGTACATTTATATTCAGGACCTAGGCTTGACCGTACGGAACTTAGACTTGGCCGAGGGGGTATTAGACCAGAACTTTCGTCGCGTAGGTTGACCTCGGTTGATGGAGTATGTGACTTAAGTAGAGTGACGTACCGTGTGTATGTTCCGCGGCATACTTACGATACGCAACTCAGCTTAAGAAGCCTTAGGAGGAACATTTCTTAGGCACTGTATTTCTATTCGTTCCTATAATCTATCCTCTTCGACGTCGGGTTGTGGTTTCTGTTACTACGGCTATACGAGCAGAGAGAGAGAGAGAGATGCGGCTAGATTTGCGGTCAGCACGAGCTGATCCGGGACGAGGACTGACCAGGTTGTTTTCCTGTAGCATACGAAACACGTCGATATATTGTTATTTAGATTTTCCATTGACACGAGCATTTGAGATCTTCCCCAGATGATTGGGCTATTGCCAAAGGCCAGCCGTATTGTAAAGACTACAAGGGTACCGTTAACACCAGATGGTTGAGGTGTTGTTTACCGTTCGGACAAAGGAGCCAGCTGATGCTGAATTTGATAAGATATCGCCCCAGACGTTTGGTAGTTATTGCACCATGAGGATATATTCAGGAATTCGAAAGAAGATCGCTAGCCACCCCTGGATAAGACTAGGACCTTCTGTTCATTGGATGCTTGATGCGAGATCATCAGATTGATTAACTTCAGCCATAAGAGGACCTCACCCTGATGTGTTGTGAGTCAATCGAGAACGAAAGAGCGTAAGCGCATCACTCCGATGATTTGGACAAGTCCCCGAGGATGTAATTGGCAAGATACCTACTACAGGATATTAGGGATACCGAGTTCGTAGCTTTGGAAAGGAGACTCTAGATATGAGTGCAGCCGGTTGGATCGCAGTTCACACAACGACGAAGAGATAATTCCGAATTGGTCTACATTGATGAAAAGCGGAGTAAGAGATTCGTACGAGATCTTGACTAGATGACGTTCCACTCTGTTGACATCAGAGACTGGATGCCTATGGAGAGGCGTTGAATGCAGTCATAATTCCATAGAAAAGTCATGAAAAGATTGCAGCTGTTCCGGAACAAGAAATGGATTAAGTAAAGGGTGATAACTTCCGAGCAGTTCGGCAGAGATGATATTTGGGAGAGACCCCGACAGAATCTTTCTGGAATACTACATAAGAAAACTTGGACCCAGGATCAGATTTATTGCACACCCTGTTATGGTTCCCTAGCACCTACTGTAGATATGGAAGCATCACACATGCCACTTTAAAAAATATAGAGGGGCTAAGCAAACAAAGAAAGGATCTTTCACTAGAATACTAGGGTAACATCTAAAGTATCACATACAAAAACCATATTACCATTAAGTGAAAGGAATACAATCTTTGTAGTCCTCTTTTTAGTGACTCCTAGGATCGTTGAGAGTTGAAGAAAGGTTGCAAGAAAGCTCCTTTGTCCACGATGATCCACCCGAAATCCACTTCGCCCAAGCTTCTAGCTCCACTTGATGCAAGAAGAAGATGAAGCAAAACACTCTAAACTAATTGGCTAGATTAGAGTAGAATGATGAGGTGGTGTTTTTTCTTTTATCAAAACCCTTTTGTTTTATTCCCTCACTCTATGGAAAACTCAAGAGAGCTTGGAAGAAGAAGAAGATGGCAATACTTGAGCTCAAGAGATAATAACAAAAGATAACGAAGAATAAGAAAATAAAATGATATATAAACAAACCATGGCAACTAATAATATCTAGATATTTATTAAGTGAGTTAAAACCCAAAAGGAAAGCTAAACCAAGGTTAAAAGTTAGGTCAAGTGAGGTTCACTTTGGAAGTGTGTAGAAAAAATCAACCATGGATTAACTTTTCTTTTTGTTTTGTTTTAAATCAAATAAATATATATATATATATATACACACACATATATAATAGTTCCATGTGAGTCTTATATTTCCATCAAAGGTGTATCATCAACCATGATACTTTGTATGCATGTATGTGTCCATGCACATCAACATGTGCATACATACATGCATACTTCTTCTTTAAGAAAAAGGGTTTGAATAAAGAATAAAACTAAAAGTCAAATGTTAAATCAACAATTGATTTAACAATCCGGTCATATCACATACGACGCGACCAATAGAAAAACGCCCGATTAACATACGGTATCACATAGTCGTATTCAATCGGGTCCCCACGCATATCTCATATGCACACCACATCTTTTCGCCTGGGCTAGGAAACTTTTGTGTGGGACTCTAAGACTCATCAATACGTCGACAGTGGATGTTGATCATATCAAATACCCACGAGCCGCAAGCGGTAAGCTAAACGTAACGGCCACCCGGGTATTGAGCGATCAGAAGAAACCAGCAAAGCTGTCAAAACTGTAAGTGTACGGTAGCACCCCGGCCGTCAATCCGAGGCCAAATACGGAAACCAAAAATTTTCTAAACCGGCGCTATCGTAGTCTTCCACCCGGATCGAACCATTAACACAAACTAGCTAACAAGAAAGATGATAGAAAAGGTATACAGATCGATCCGTGTCCTTTGGTCTTTAGCCACCATCCCAAGCTTCTCACGGCATCTCCGATCTTCGGTCTCCTCGTCCGAAGGGCACCACGTCAAGAAGTCTTTTTACGGGCTCCCGCTTCAAACCGAAGCAATTCGGGCATGAAGTTTGCTAGCCGACATGTCCAAGGTGATGTAGAGAATGTGTGTGATAACTTTGTCTCAAGCATCCATCGATTCTCAACACATGAGAGTGTATGGATAGAGGTTGAAGATGAAGCCATGGTGGAAATGGTGAGCTAGAGGAAGAAGAAGAAGAAGAAGAGGTTTTCTTTTCTTAATGTGCTGGAATAATAATGTGAGGGTTAGAATACAATCCAAGAGCTAACCCCTTGCCTTATGGCTGCCCCTTCTCTCTCCACTTATCATTTCAACACATTAATCAAAATAAAATGTGACATATGCACAAATAAAGAGACCATGAGTCGCCACTTATGTACATGTCACAATAATTTCTCCTCATGATGAAATCCACTCACAATTTCCACCAAAACATTAACCCAAATGTTTATGACAATAAAAAGAACGACATCATCCAAGGTAAACTCGTGACGGATCACAAGAATACCCCTCACCTGTATATACATACCTGCATCCGCATTCTGACTGAATGCGAATGCGATGAGACGAAAGCAATCCAACAAATCTAATACTAGGATCCTGCTTAAACCAAATCCCACTAGTATGATCCGTCCGATCATGATCCATGCACAAGTGCACGTATATGATCGAACCTGCCATAATGTCATACAACCTCTACAACGTTTCACCCGAAACTTGAGAAACTGTCTGTGGGGGACTCCAAAGACTCGTTAATATACTGGCTGTAGATATAACCACTAGCACGTCAGAGGTACTAGCTGTACGTAACGGGCGCCCAGGTATTGACCAAAAGGGAGGCTGATGAGTGAACTCATCCTGACACCCTACTGAGCCTGTCAGTGACAATATCCGTACAGTCCGGTCCGTTCGTCTATGAGTATTGCATGTCGGGCTTAGGGGGCTGGTAAACGTCAGACCCCCAAAAGCGGTACAAGTCGTGTCGGAGTGTAGCCCAGAACACCCTGGGATACTACTGGAATACCTACCACTAAATCTCCTGCCTTAGCCAAGGACTTCGTGTAATGGCTCTCCTAGACACAGCGCGATCTCACCCCCAATACCGGGAGAGACGAAACCCCTGCAGATCCGCTCACTGCCTCCATGTGGCTCGGGACTGTACCTAACTAATACCTGTTTGCACGACTCCTTTGAGCCGTGGTAGGGTAGTAATCAAAGTACAGTGGGAAATCACACGAGGCAAATGACGATCTCAGGTCGATGAACTAACCTGTACACATGTCACCAGGGAACTGCTATCTGACGCTAGGTATAAAACCAACTAGCATGTTCCCGGCGAGTCCTGTCCGGTGTACTCATAAACCAATGAGCACCTGTATACATCTTAGGTGAACCAACTGACACCAATGGCTTGTGAGACTGGCCACCGCCCATCATCGGGGTCTCGACTGTATACACTAGTCTACTCATGGAGTATCGATACCCAGTCTCCAAACTCCCACGACTTGGGACACTTTAAGGATGAGCTTTTAGACTACCCAACTCTCACGTATATGATCGCCATCATACTGCTGGTAGTCAAGCAAGAATCCTAAGGGCTCTATCAATGTCTAATAGTGATCTGTAATATCACCTAAAGCATGTACACGATGACAAAGATAAACGAGTTAACATACTATCATCTAGAGTAAGACTGTCTACCGGTATAGGTCCTCCCTCAATCATTGCAATCACGTGCCTGCGATCCAGTAATTGACTTTGAGGGCACTATAACCAACAAAAACTCCCATCGAGCCATCTGGCAACACTTACCGTACAGTCCGGTCTCCTCGTCAGATATGTTGCATATCGAGTCTAGGGATGGTATCTTCGACCCCAATAACTCAATAAGTCATGCCGGTGTATAGGTAATAACATATCGAGAAACTACTGATAACGCTTATCGGTAAATCGTAGTAGCCCTGGCCAGGGACTTCCTGTTATACCCAATCAAGCATAGCACAACATCAACCCCCAATACCGGAAGAGACGAAACCCCTCATGTCTCTCATTGCCTCTATATGCCTTTGGACTGTAGCCAATGTCCACCTGTTTTCATGACTCAGTAGAGCCGTGGTAGGGTGGAGATCAAAGTACAGTGGGAGGACACACAAGACTCTATGACGATCTTGGGTCTACAGACTAACTTGTACCAGTGTCACCTGAGAACCGCTATCCGACGATAGATATAATACCACATAGGAGTTCTCGGCGAGTCCGTTCAGTGTACCCAGTCTCCACTGAGCACCCGCATACAATCTTTGGTGTCAGCACACCAGATGGATATAGGATCATCCATCGCCCATCACATGGAACAAGAATGGTATACGCTAGTCTACTCTGGAATATCGATGCCCCGTCTCGATACACCCACGACTAGGAACAGTTCAAGGATATGCTTATAAACTACACGTGTCCCACTAGTATGATCTGCATCATAGTCGTAGTAGTCAAGCAAATATTCTCAGGGCTTTATCAACATGTGCAAATGAATAAAAGCATGATCAAGTCAACATGTCATATAAAGTAAACCAGATAGCATACTATCATATCGAGCAAGAAAGTAATCCATATATATACATGTCCAAGCATCCACTATACATATAATGGCCTCTAGGGCATACATATATCCAACAATCTTCCACTTGCACTAAGGCCAATTATTGGCGTATCTCATACCTAACATCTCAAAATGTCGCTCATACTTCGGCTGTGGAAGGGCCTTGGTGAGTGGATCCACTGTTTTATTCATTGTATCTACTTTCTGAATCTCAATCTCTTGGCGATCTACAATCTCCCGGATCAAATAATTTCGCCTCAGGATGTGTCTGGACTTCTGATGGGACCTTGGTTCTTTGTCTAACGCCATAGCCCCATTATTATCATAATACAATAGTATTGGATCAACAATGGTTGGAACTACTCCTAGTTCCGTGACGAACTTCCTCATCTAGACAGCTTCCTTGGCAGCATCATTTGCATCAATATACTCAGCTTCCATCATGGAGTCTGCAACGGTATCCCGTTTGGAACTCTTCCAACTAACCTCCCCTCCATTGAGGGTAAATATAAACCCTGAGATAGATTTGTTGTCATCCTTATCACTCTGGAAGCTGGAATCGGAAAAGGCCTCCATTTGGAGATCGCCATTACCATACACCAAGAACAATTATTTAGTCCTTCGCAAGTACTTAAGAATGTTCTTCACTGCTATCCAATGTTTCTCCTCTGGGTTGGATTGATACCTGCTTACTAGAGCTAATGCATAAGCAACATCAGGGCGAGTACATAACATTGCATACATTATAGTTCCTACGGCTGAAGCGTAGGGTATAATGCTCACGCGAGCTCTCTCTTCATCAGTTTTCCGACATAAGTCCTTGGAAAGAGTGATTCCATAACAAGCGGGCAAGGCACCACGCTTAGAATCTTCCATACTAAACCTTTTTAGGATGGTGTCAATGTACATTGATTGGGACAATCCCAATAACCTCTTGGATATATCTCCATGGATCCTTATGCCCAAAATTCACGAGGCATCACCCAGGTCCTTCATGGAGAACCTTTGTGATAAGAATAGTTTGACCGATTGCAGCATAGGAATGTCATTTCCTATCAAGAGAATGTCATCTACGTACAATACGAGAAATATGACAATACTCCCTACAATCTTCTTATAAATGCATGGTTCATCTATATTTTTGATAAAATCAAACTCTTTGATTGTATCATCAAAACAGATGTTCCAGCTCTGTGAAGCCTGCTTTAATCCATAAATGGATTTAAGAAATCTACATGCTTTCCCGCTGCTCCCACTGTCAATGAAACCGTCTGACAGATCCATATAAACGCATTCTTCTAAATCACCATTTATAAATGCAGTTTTAACATCCATCTGCCAGATTTCATAATCATAATGAGCAGCAATAGCAAGTAGGATCCGAATAGATTTAAGCATTCCTACTGGAGAGAAAGTTTCATCATAGTCCAATCCTGTTCTTTGACGAAAACCATTCGCTACAGGCCTTGCTTTAAAGGTCTCTACTTGTCCATCTAGATCAATATTTCTCTTAATGATCCATTTGCACCTAACGGGTTTTATCCCAGGAGGTCCGTGTAAGTCTACGGTAGCGCCCCGGCCGTCTGTCCGATTCCAAAATACGGAAACGAAAACTTTTCTTACACTAGAAACCGGCGCTATCGTATACTTTCAATCCGAATTGAACCATTAACCTACAACTAGCAACTAGAGAAAGGGTTGGAAAGCTATACCGATCGATCCGTGTCCTTCGGTCTTCGGCCACCATCCCAAGCTCCTCGCGGCATCTCCGATCTCGATCTCCTCGTCGGAATGGGCACCACATCTTCGAGTCTTTTTACAGTCTCCCGCTACATCCGAAGCAACTCGGGCATGAAGTTCGCTAGCCAACGTGTCCAAGGTGAAGTAGAGAATGTGTGTCATCACTTTGTCTCTTAAGGATTGAGTGGATGCCATTAGTGAGGAGATAATGAGCTCAAGAAAGAGGAGGAAGAAGAAGAAGCTTTTCTCTCTTTTTCTTTTGTTGAGATGATAAAATGAGAGTGAGAGTGTGTTAGAAAATACAAGAGCTAACCATGAGGTTATGGCTGCCCTTTCTCTCTCTCCCTCTCATTTCAACACTCAAATCCATCAACAATGTGACATATGCACAAGGAAAGAGACCATGACTCATCACTTGTGCATGTGTCACAATTAATGCACCTAATCATGATTATGAGCTCATTATTTCCATATGCAAACATTAATCCAAATGTTTGCAACAATAAAAAGAGAATGACATCTGCTAAAGTAAGCTCATGACGGATCAAAAGAGTACCCCTCACCTGTATATACATACCTGCATCCGCATTCCGACCGAATGCGAATGCGATGAGACGAAAGTAATCCAACAAATATAATACTAGGATCCGGCTTAAACCAAAGCCCACTAGTATGATCCGTCCGATCATGATCCGTGCACTACTGCAGGTATATGATCGAACCCTGCCATATATCATACGGCCTCTACAACGTTTCGCCCGAAACTTGAAGACTGACTGTGGGGGACTCTAAAGACTCGTCAATACATTGGCTGTGGATTTAACCACTAGCACGTCAGAGGTACTAGCTGTACGGAACGGGCTACCAGGTATTGACCAAAAGGGAGGTCGATGAGCGAACTCATCCTGACACCCTACTGAGCCTGTCAGTGAAAATATCCGTACAGTCCGGTCCGTTCTTCTATGAGTATCGCATTGCAGACCTAGGGGGTTGGTAAAAGTCAGACCCCCAAAAGCGGTACAAGTCGTGTCGGAGTGTATCCCAGAACACCCTGAGATACTACTGGAATACCTACCAGTAAATCTCCTGCCTTGGACAAGGACTTCGTGTAATGGTTCTCCTAAACACAGCGCGATCTCAGCCCCAATACCGGGAGAGACGAAACCCCTGCCGATCCGCTCACTGCCTCCATGTGGCTCGGGACTGTACCCAACTAAAACTTGTTTGCACGACTCCTTTGAGCCGTGGTAGGGTAGTAATCAAAGCACAGTGGGAACTCACACGAGACAAATGACGATCTCAGGTCGATGAACTAACCTGTACACATGTCACCAGGGAACTGCTATTTGACGTCAGGTATAATACCAACTAGCATGTTCCCGGCGAGTCCTGTCCGGTGTACTCATAACCCAATGAGCACCTGTATACATCATAGGCGAACCAACTGACACCAATGGCTTGTGAGACCAGCCACCGCCCCTCGTCAGGGTCTCGACTGTATACACTAGTCTACTCCGGAGTATCGATGACCTGTCTCGAAAACTCCCACGACTAGGGACCTTTTAAGGATGTGCTTATAGACCCCCAGCTCCCACGTATATGATCTCCATCATAATGCTGGCTGTCAAGCAAAAATCCTAAGGGCTCTATCAATGTGTAATAGTGATCTGTAAGGTCGCCTAAAACAGTACACGATGATAAAGATAAACCAGATAGCATACTATCATCTTGAGTAAGACTGTCCTACCGGTATAGGTCCTCCCTCAATCATTGCAATCACATGCCTGTGATCCAATAATTGACTCTGAGGGCACTATATCCAACAATCTCCCACTTGCACTCTAGACTAATTATTGCGATGTCGCATACTCACAGCCCGTGTGATACCGAACACCCAACTCCTCCACTAATCAGTTTCACAAAACCCGTTTGCAAAACTATTGCGTTCGAGGAATAGCCTCAGTGAGTGGATCCGCCCCAATATTTCTTTCTATATCTCTCTTTATCTCAAGTTCGCGGAGAAAGCCATCTCCCGAAATGAGCAATACCTGTCTTAGAATATATTTGGATATCTGATGTGACCTAGTTCATAAATGAACTCCAAATACAAACTTCTTAGACTGTATCGTCAACTGAACTTAATCAGTATCCTGCGCCATGCCTCCCTCAGTATCCGCTTGGACCACCTGTCCAAACTACTGCCCCTCGTAAGAGGGAAAACTATAACTCTGACAGCCACTCTGTCATCAAGGTCACCTTGGAAGCTGGAATGATAACTGTCTCCTAAAAGAGGCTGTTGTTATCATATCCCTAGAACATCCACTTATGTTCTAAAACTTCTTCCAAACGTTTCTCTAGGATGGGATTAATATCAACTTATTGCATCTCGTGCAAAAACAATATCTGGTGTGGTACTTGACATCTCATGATTGACTCAATTGCCTAAGCAAGTGATCTGCCAATCATGCACATCCCTCTCCCCTTTAGTCTTTAAGACACCTTTAGAGAGGGTGACTCCATCACCTACAGGTATACTACCGTGCCAGGAGTCGTCCATTCTAAAACACCTTTAGAATGCTGTCTAAGTACCCAGATTGGGAAACTACCCAAATCTAGATCTAAAACCATAGATCTAGTAACCAGAATATCTGATATGATATCCATATTCTATGTGGAGAAACCACTGTGTGACAACCAAAGTATAACCGATTGTAGTATAGGAATTTCACTTCCTACTCTGTGTATGTCATCCAAATACCAGGACATCACACCCTACTACCTTTCTTAACAGATCTATCCACTATTCTGATGAAGTCAAACCTATGACTGTCACATCAGAAATAGATGATCTATCTCCGCTATATCTGATTTAGTCCATAAATAGACATAAGCTACTTTTCCACTATGCTTCCGCTGCTCCCACTGACTACGACAACCCTCTGGCAGAGTCATATACACGTACACTTCTAAATCTAGTTTAGAAAGACGCTCTACTCATCCTCCTGCCGGGTCTCATAGCCTGGAACAACAGTAGTGTCAAATCTGGGTAAACAAGAACCTTCTGTCACCGTCCTTGAGGCTACCGGAGTACCTCTCGGGTGCCTAAGGTTACCCACCATATCTGCGGAGTGGCTAATGGAGTGTCAAACCAGATTGAATCTTTAGGTTCTTATCAAATTTTCAGTAATCATTTGCGGTTCTGGAATCACTTCCAGTTCTACCATACTCCCACTACTGTTTTCTGGAAAAAAATCCATTTTACTAAAACTGTGGCGAGTCAAGAACAATATCACTATTGATCTTCCAGATGGTAGAAAGTCAACCCTCGTCATAACCCGGGTCAACCCACAAACTGTCATTACAGAAACGTGCCTTGAGTTATCCAGAGTATGATTTTATGCATAAGCCGGACAACTCCCCGTACCTTAACAATGTTAAGATATGAACTATTCTATATCCAATATAGAAACAGAGGCACTGATTTAATTGAAACCAGATTCAAATCATGCAGCTGTGTCTAGTGCATGTCAACTAAATGGAAAGAGTCTGATCAGCATTACTCAACTTAGGAGTGCTTCCAATTATGAGTAACCTGAAAGAGAAGCAAGTTCTCTTAATCATAACTATCAACTGAATACCATACACAAGTATCTACATCTTCGATCTCTTTGAAGAATCCCGATACTTGCAACACCTGGTTCTCTACTTTACTCTTATTCTCAAAACTTCTCAAAACTTAGACCTTGCATTTATACGAAACACATGTCTAAGAACTAGAGAAGTCACAAGTAAACAGAATATAGTACGAGTACCAACCCCTCTGTCCAAATGGACACTGGACAACATACAATACTCTGTATAAGTCCCGTGAGCCTAATAACTCATTCCACGTGTGTCGTAGGTTGAAAACTGTACTTATGGTTAAGAAGAATTACACCGCTGTTTAATGCTCTTTACCTAACCATCCACTGATATAGGTAAATGTCAAGGACATAATTTCAAAAAGTTATATCTCAATTTATAAAAATAAATGTACAGATATATAAATTTGAAATTGGTGCATAACAACGGATATTCAAAACCAAATATTTGCCGTCCGGCAAACAACCCAAGCAATTTCCTTAAATATCACCAATTACAACGAATCCCGATATAATGAGGATGATCACCCAATTCACAATAACTTACTCCCACTCATCAACTGTAAAACCATACAGATGTGAGACTCAAATCTGGTAAATACATACCCTGGAGCAAGGGCGAATTAGGAAATCAGTTTTCTTTTAACAATACACAGTGAAACTGAAACATGTAAATGTTTCGAAGGGGTATCCTGGTATTCTTAGAAATGCCTCTTCCATTATCAGATTCACAACTGTAACCATATATTTCTTTGCCATCTGTCCAAATCCCTTTATATGTCTTTAGTCATTACCTTCTGTACACCCCTTTAGGCCAAATGGTTTTCTTCCTTCCCTACCGTTCGGCACCAGCCTATGGTTTGGAAGAAGACTATCCAATAAGCATAATGGGTGTACTCTCCTAATCCTAGGAGTACTCATAACCTTAGAGAAGGTGAAGATAAAAGACAACTGAATAAATTTTATTCATATTTCTCCTGAACCAGAATCCATCCCCGAACTGGAACAAGTTCCTTCGAGTTCGTATATAACCATACGATGGAATATCCAATAAACTGTGGATCTTCGTAGTGATACAGAGTGTTCTGGAGAAATACAAAGGTGATGTAGGATTGGCGTAGAAATACTTAGTTTGGTCGTGAATAGCAATCGCAAGTTACTTTGCCCTCTTACTAATCCCTTTATTTTACCTTCCGTACACCATCGTTAGGCTAATTGGTTTTCTTCATTCCCCACCGTTCGGCACCTGCCTATGGTTTGGAAGAAGACTATCGAATACGCGTAATAGGTGTACTGTCCTAATCCCAGGAGCACTCGAAACCTGAGAGAAGGAAAAAGGAAAAGACAACTGAATAATCCTATTCATTTTCTCCAGAACCGGAAACCATCCTCGAATCTGGAACAAGTTCCTTCGTGTTCGTATATAACCATACGATGGTTTTATCCAATGGAAGTGGACATTCGTCGTAATACGGGGTGTTCTGGAGAAAAGGGTAAAAGTAGGAGTGGCAATGAGGTATGCAACTCAGACAATCCAAAAGACAGTGTTTTAAGAAGGTCCGTGTTGGAGATAGTGCCCTCAGAGTCAATTATTGGATCACATGGACGTGATTGCAATGATTGATGGAGGACCTATCCCGATAGGACAGTCTTACTCAAGATGATAGTATACTATCTGGTTTATCTTTATCATCGTGTACTGCTTTAGGTGACCTTACAGGTCACTATTGAGCGTTGATAGAGCGCCTAGGATTCTTGCTTGACTGCCAGCGGTATGAGGGCGATCATATACGTAGGAGCTGGTAGTCTATAAGCACATCGTTAAAAGGTCCCTAGTCGTGGGAGTTTCGAGACAGGGCATCGATTCTCCATAGTTGACTGGTGTATACAGTCGAGACCCCGACGAGGGGCGGTGGCCGGTCTCACAGGCCACTGGTGTCAGTTGGTTCACCTAAGATGTATACAGGTGCTCATTGGGTTATGAGTACACCGGACATGACTCACCGGGAACAAGCTAGTTGGTCTTATACCTGACGTCAGATAGCAGTTCCCTGGTGACATGTGTACAGGTTAGATCATCAACTTGAGATCGTCATTTGTCTCGTGTGAGTTCCCACTGTACTTTAATTACTACCCTACCACGCTCAAAGGAGACGTGCAAACAGGTTTTAGTTGGGTACAGTCCCGAGCCACATGGAGGCAGTGAGCTGATCTACAGGGGTTCGTCTCTCCCGGTATTGGGGGTGAGGTCGTGCTGTGTCTGGGAGAGCCATTACACGAAGTCCTTGGCCAAGGCAGGAGATTTACTGGTGGGTATTCCAGTAGTATCTCAGGGTGTTCAGGGCTACACTCCGACACGACTTGTACAGCTTTTGGGGGTCTGACTTTTACTAACCCCCTAGGCCCGCCATGCGATGCTCAAAGACGAACGGACCGGACTGTACGGATATTTTCACTGACAGGCTCAGTAGGGTGTCAGGATGAGTTCGCTCATCGACGTCCCTTTTGGTCAATACCTGGTAGCCCGTTACGTATGGCTAATACCTCTAACGTGCTAGTGGTTAAATCCACAACCAAAGTATTGACGAGTCTTTAGAGTCCCCCACAGACCGTTTTCTCAAGTTTCGAGCGAAACGCTGTAGAGGCCGTATGGAGATATGGCAGGGTTCGATCATATACGTGCGGTATTGCACGCATCATGATCGGACGGATAATATTAGCGGGCTTTGGTTTAAGCCGGATCCTAGTATTGTACAGTGTAGATTTTGTCTCATTGCATTTGTATTCGGTCGGAATACAAATACGGGTATGTATATACAGCAGCGGGGTTTTCCTGTAATTTATTACGGGATAAGTTTTTTGGAGTTGCCAGTTTGCATTCCATTTCGGCCATTTTCCTTTGTATCTTTGCTTGGCTGAAAATTGGTGGAGGAGGGCTTATTTGCAAGCATGCAAATTTGATCTGTGGAGGGTGTTATTTGCATGTTGTAGTGTCATGATGGTTCCACCATGCATTGACTTCTTGCTTCATGATTGGGCATCATCATTACTTGACTTTTGGGTTATGATTAGTTTGTGGAGTGTTGGATTTGGTTGGTGATCATTTTCTTCTCATGATCACACTCTCTCTTGCATTATTGATACACACCCCCCTTTTGGATTTTTCCCTCTCTCTTCACCTCATGAGACCGGCCACATTTGATGGTGGCTGTCCCAATTTTTTGGGAAGGAAAAATTGGTCTTTTGGCTTTGCAAAATGATATAGCTCCTCCTCCAAAAGTTCTTTTCTTCACCTCCATCAAAAGGGCAACTTTCTCAAACCCCCATGAGACATAGAGTTCCGTACTATTCTATAGCAATTCTTGGACACGTCGACTCGCCAACTTCGTGCCCGAGTTGCCTCGGTCCAGAGGTGGGAGCCCGTAAAAGAACCCGGCGATGTGGTGCCCTACCGACGAGGAGATGAAGACCGGAGATTCCGCGGGGAGATCGGGACGAAGACGAGAAGACCGAAGGACACGGATCGCTCGGTATATATCTCTACCCCTTCTCTAGTTAGCTAGGAGTAGGTTAATGGCCCGATCCGGGTTTAAAGTGCGCGGTGGTACCGGTTTACAAGTTTTGTAAAAAGTTTCGTTTCCGCATTCCGGCGACGGATTGACGGCCGGGGCGCCGCCGTGCACTTACATGGTATCAGAGCCACGCCATTAACCTAGTCAAGCTTTCTCTAACATGTTTACAAGTTCGATCGATCTGATTTTCCTAAAACCGCGTTTTTCATGCATTAGTTTTCTGTCGATTTATTTTTGGCTCGAAAATTTTTTCAGTACATTGCAGAAACACGTGCAGGGAATTATAAGCATTCTGTGAAAATTTGGTCACGTGACGTCATTATTCCACCGCGGAACAGCGGCCAAACCAACGAATTGGCCGCGGTTCCGCCGCTATATTGACTGTTCATGGCATCAAATTTTTATAGTGGGCTTCTAGTTTGAAAATGGGGTTTTTGGAATGTTCTGTTTGGGCCCAGATTTTCTTTGAGTGCTACAGTAGTGCTTGGGGCCCACTTCGGTAAATTTGATCGATCGAAAATTTTAAACAAGTTAGTTCACAGTATTTACATTATATCTGCGACCGTGAATGTCACTTGATCGGTAAATCCTGTCTAACTGCTATTGCCCTTTTAGACGGATTTGCGAACGTGACATTCACGTTGATGTTCTGTGTTGTTCTGTGATGTTACGTATTGGTCGTGGGGGATAGCCTGGATGAAATGATAGTAAAGTTTGGTTTATTATGTACATTTGATATTGCGGGGCGAGCGTCCGACATGTGGACTGCCGTCACTGCCTGTTTGTAAATTATTCTTTTAGGGCACGACCGCGGTGAGGTCGATGTACCCATTGTATGTATATTTTACTTTCTGTACTAGGATTACCCCAAGGTGGGCTGCACGGATAGCCGGGTTCTAGAGGGCAACGGGCACGCATCTCATGGCGTTGAGACGGAGGGGGCTTTACTCTAGAATTGGCGGGCTATTCGCCGCACTCGCAGGGGGTACAGGTTGACCCAAGAGGGGTGCCCAAGTTACCGGATTCCGTGAAGTGCTGGGTGTTCCATTCACGTTGCTGAAGGGGGCTGCCTCGCTTCAGGTTTTGGCGGGTAACTTGCCGCGCCCGTATGGGTCTATGATTTCATTGCACAGGCTATCCACGCGACCAGGGGAACGTCGGGTTTCAGTAGCTGCTCTATGAAACCCGGGGATCCCAGATATCTGTATTGTTCTGTGATGCTTATTACATTTCTGTGATGTTGCGTTTTATCACGCCTTGAGCGAATATTATATATTGATATATATACTAGTAGATGTTGTATATGTTATGCATCCGCGCTAGTCCAGTCCCCGCTCTGTCGTTAGTTAAGTAACCTAATGGGTAATGACGGGACCCAGTGGCGAATGCGGATGGCATATACGTACATCATTATTTTTGTTCTTTATTGGTATGATCAATTGATGGGACTGCGTTGATTCGGATCAATGCAAGCTAAACAAACCTATTCTGATGTTGTTGGAACAATTTTTCAAAAAGCAGTTATTGCAAGGACGTTCTCTTTTGTTTTGCATCGTGGTATTCGGTTATGAATATCCAGCACCTCAGTCGATGAGGCAAGGGCCGAGATCCCCTCACCGGGAGTGACCCCTTGGACAGAAATTTATGTCAGGGCAATAACTTCACTATAGTCGTTTACTTTTGCTTTGCATCGTAGTATTCAGTTGGAATATCCTGCACCTCATTCTACGGGGAAAGAGCCGAGATCCCTTCACCGGGAGTGACCTCTTTAGCAAAGGTTTTCGTCACTATATTTTTATAAAAGCTATTCGGTTCCTTCAACGATATCAAGTTCATTACGTTAAATGTTTTCGCCAGAAACCATTCGTAGCCCTCCGTCGTTTCATATGGATAGTCAATAGTTTTCAAGCTGTGTTTGTTGGCCAAAGTCAAGGCACAGTGTTTGGTAGCTGTTGGGTATTCATATGCAGCATAGATAGATGCGTTGGTTTGGGACAGTCGTACTGCCTTGTTGGCCAAAGTTAAGGGTAGGTACTGGTTGGTTCAAATTAACATGGAGAATGAATGGTAAAATTTGACATGTGACTTATGATTTGTTGGCCAAACTCAAGGTCATAAGAGCATGGGGTAAAAATCACATCGGGAGTTTCTAAAGAAACTGAAACTTGCCAGATATGCGCATACCTTCTGGAGTGTGATAACGTGAGCGAATTCCGTCACGTTATCATGCGATGATAGTTGCATCCCGATTCCCACTGATGAGTTGGTTTACTCCTCGGGTGATCCCGACTAATTCTTCTTTAAGGTTTGGAGGAGAATTTGACGGTACAGTGGGAGGTTTCCAGATTAGATAAATTGGTAACCATTCTGATATAGGTTAGAGTGCACGCTGAGTGTTTCTTTTCTCTCTCTCTTTGGCAGCGACCATGACCCGACCCTAGACTATGACTCAGTGACCAAAATTAACCGAACCTTTATCAACACTGGCTTTTGGATTGTCAGAGTTGCAAACCTCATTACCACTCCTACTTTTACCCTTTTCTCAAGGTCACCCCGTATTACTACGAACGTCCACTTCCATTGGATAAAACCATCGTATGGTTATATACGAACTCGAAGGAATTTATTCGAGGATGGTTTCCGGTTATGGAGAAAACGAATAGGACTATTCAGTTGTCTTTTCCTTTTATCTTCTCTCAGGTTGCGAGTACTCCTTGGTTTAGGAGATAGTACACCTATTACGCAAATTGGATAGTCTTCTTCCAAACCTTAGGCTGGTGCCAAACAGTGGGGAATGAAGAAAACCAATTAGCATAACAATGGTGTGTAGAAGGTATTAAGTTAAGACAAATAAAGGGATTAGTAAGAGGGCAAAGTAAACTGCGACTGCTATTCACGACCAAACCAAGTATTTCATTACCACTCCCACTTCACCTTTGTATTTCTCCAGGACACTCCGTATCACTATGAAGATCTACAGTTATTTGGATACTCCATCGTATGGTTATATACGAACTCGAAAGGAACTTGTTCCAGTTCGGGGATGGATTCTGGTTTAGGAGAAATATGAATAAGGTTTATTCGGTTGTCTTTTATCTTCACCTTTTCTCGCATTGCGAGTGCTCCTAGGATTAGGACAGTACACCCATTATTCTTATTAGATAGTCTTCTTCCAAACCATAGGCTGGTGCCGAACGGTAGGGAAGGAAGGAAACCATTTAGCCTAAGAGGGTATACAGAAGGTAATGACTAAAGACATATAAAGGGATTTGGAGAGATGGCAAAGAATTATACGGTTACAGTTGTGAATCTGGATAATGGAAGAGGCATTACTACGAATACCCGAATACCCCTACGAAACATTTCAATGTTTCAGTTTCACTGTGTACTGTTAAAAGGAAAACTGATTTCCCAATTGGTCCTTGCTCCAGGGTATGTATTTACCAGGTATGATTCTCACATCTGTATGGTATTACAGATGATGAGTGGGAGTAACTTATTGGGAATTAGGTGATCATCCTCATTATATCGGAATTCGTTGTAATTGGTGATATTTGAGGAAATCGCCTGGGTAGTTTGCCGGACGACAAATATTTGGTTTTGAATATCCGCTGTTATGCACCAATTTCAAATTGATATATCTGTACGTCTATTTTTATAGAGTGAGATATACCTTTTTGAAATTATGTCTATAACATTTACCTGTATCAGTGGATGGTTAGGTAAGGAGCATTAAACAGCGGTGTAATTCTTCTTAACCATAAGTACAGTTTTCAACCTACGACACACAGGGAATGAGTTAATAGACTCAAGGGACTTATACAGAGTATTGTATGTTGTCCAGTGTCCATTAGGACAGAAGGGTTGGTCCTCGTATTATATTTGGTTTACTTATGACTTCTCTAGTTCTTAGATAAGTGTTTCGTAGAAACACAAGGTCTGAGTTTTGAGAAGTTATAGTTATATGAATAAAGTAGAGATCTAGGTGTTGCAAGTATCGGGATTCTTCAAGGTGATCGAAGATGTAGATACTTGTATAGGGTATTCAGTTGATAGTAATGATTAAGAGAACTTGCTTCTCTTTCAGATTACTCATAATTGGAAACACTCCTAAGTTGAGTAATGCAGATCGGCCTCTCTCCATTTAGTTGACATGCATTGGAGACAGCTGCATGATTTGAATCTGGTTCAATTAAATCAGTGCCTCTGTTTCTGTATTGGATATAGAACAGTTCATATCTTAACATTGTTAAGGTACTGGGAGTTGTCCGGCTTATGATTGAAACCGGACATTGGACAACTCAAGGCATGTTTCTGTAATGGCTGTTTGTGGGTTGACCCAGGCTATGATGAGGGTGGACTTTCTACCATCTGGAAGATCAATAGTGATATTGTTCTTGACTCGCCACAGTTTTAACAAAAATGGATTTTTTCAGAAAACAGTAGTGGGAGTATGGTAAAATTGGAAGTGATTCCAGAAACGCAGACGATTACTGAAAATTTGATTAGAACCAAAAGATTCAATTTGATTTGACATTCCATTAGCCACTCCGCAGATAAGGTGGGTAACCTCAGGCACCCGAGAGGTACTCCGGTAGCCTCAAGGACGGTGACAGGGAGGTTCTTGTTTACCCAGACTTGCCATTGCTGTTGTTCCAGACTATGAGACCCGGCAGGAGGATGAGTATAGCGTCGTTCTGAACTGTCTTTAGAAGCGTATGAGTATTTGACTCTGCCAATGGGTTGTCGTAGTCAGTGGGAGCAGCGGAAGCATTGGTAGACAAGTGGCTAATGTCTATTTATAGACTAAAGCAAATATAGCGGAGATAGATCATCTATTTCTGATGTGACAGTCATAGGTTTGACTTCATTAGAATAGGGGATGGATCTGTTAAGAGGGTAGTAGGGTGTGATGTCCTGGTATTTTGATGACATACACAGAGTAGGAAGTGATATTCCTATACTACGATCGGTTATACTTTGGTTGTCACACAGTGGTTTCTCCACATTGGAATTAGGTATTATATCAGACATTCTGGTTACTGGATATATGGTTTTAGATCTAGATTTGGGTAGTTTCCTAATCAGGGTACTTAGACAACATTCTAAAGGTATTTAGAATGGATGACTCCTGGCATGGTGGTGTACCTGCAGGTGATGGAGTCACCCTCTCTAAAGGTGTCTCACAGACTAAAGAGGAGAGGAATGTGCATGATTGGCAGATCACTTGCTTAGGCAATTGAGTCGATCATGAGTACCAAACCAGATGTTGTTTTTGCAGTAGATGCAATAAATTGATATTAATCCAATCCTGGAGAAACGGTCGGAAGCAGTTTTAGAACATAAGTGGGTGTTCCAGGGATATGATAACGACAGCCTCATTCGGGATACAGTTATCATTCCAGGCTTCCAAGGTGACATGGATGACAGAGAGGTTGTCAGAGTTATAGTTTTCCTTCTGACGAGGGGCAGTATTTTGGACAGGTGGTCCAAGGGGATACTGAGGGAGGCATGACGCAGGATACTGATTAAGTTCAGTTGACGATACAGTCTAAGAAGTTTGGATTTGGAGTTCATTTATGAGCTAGGTCCCATTAGATATCCAGACATATTCTAAGACAGGTATTGCTCATTTCGGGAGATGGTTTTCTCCGCAAACTTGAGATAAAGAGAGACATAGAAAGAAACATCAAAGCGGATCCACTCACTGAGGCTATTCCTCGAACGCAATAGTTTCTCACACGGGTTTTGTGAGACTGACTAGTAGAGGAGTTGGGCGTTCGGTATCACACGGGCTGTGAGTATGAGACATCGCAATAATTAGCCTTGAGTGCAAGAGGGAGATTGTTGGAGATAGTGCCCTCTGAGTCAATTATTGGATCACAGGCACGTCATTGCAATGATTGATGGAGGACCTATCCCGATAGGACAATCTTACTCAAGATGATAATATGCTATCTGGTTTATCTTTATCATCGTGTACTGCTTTAGGTGACCTTACAGGTCACTATTGCGTGTTGATAGAGCCCCTAGGATTCTTGCTTGACTGACAGCAGTATGAGGGCGATCATATACGTGGGAGCTGGTAGTCTATAAGCACATCCTTAAAAGGTCCCTAGTCGTGGGAGTTTCGAGACATGGCATCGATTCTCCAGAGTAGACTAGTGTATACAGTCGAGACCCCGACGAGGGGCGGTGGCCAGTCTCACAAGCCACTGGTGTCAGTTGGTTCACCTAAGATGTATACAGATGCTCATTGGGTTATGAGTACACCGGACAGGACTCGCCGGGAACATGCTAGTTGGTCCTATACCTGACGTCAGATAGCAGTTCCCTGATGACATGTGTACAGGTTAGCTCATCGACCTGAGATCGTCATTTGTCTCGTGTGAGTTCCCACTGTACTTTGATTACTACCCTACCACGCTCAAAGGAGACGTGCAAACAGGTTTTAGTTGGGTACAGTCCCGAGCCACATGGAGGCAGTGAGCGGATCTGCAGGGGTTCGTCTCTCCCGATATTGGGGGTGAGGTTGCGCTGTGGCTAGGAGAGCCATTACACGAAGTCCTTGGCCAAGGCAGGAGATTTACTGGTGGGTATTCCAGTAGTATCTCAGGGTGTTCTGGGCTACACTCCGACACGACTTGTACCGCTTTTGGGGGTCTGACTTTTACCAACCCCGTAGGCCCGCCATGCGATGCTCATAGACGAACCGACCGGACTGTACGGATATTATCACTGACAGGCTCAGTAGGGTGTCAGGATGAGTTCGCTTATCGACGTCCTTTTTGGTCAATACCTGGTAGCCCATTACGTATGACTAATACCTCTAACGTGCTAGTGGTTAAATCCATAACCAAAGTATTGACGAGTCTTTAGAGTCCCCCACAGACCGTTTTCACAAGTTTCGGGCGAAACGCTGTAGAGGCCGTATGGTGATATGGCAGGGTTCGATCATATACGTGCGGTATTGCATGCATCATGATCGGACGGATAATACTAGCGGGCTTTGGTTTAATCCGGATCCTAGTATTGTACAGTGTAGATTTTGTCTCATTGCATTTGTATTCGGTCGGAATACAAATGCGGGTATGTATATACAGCAGCGGGGTTTTCCTGTAATTTATTAAGGGATCAGTTTTTTGGAGTTGCCTGTTTGCATTCTATTTCGGCCATTTTTCCTTTGTATCTTTCCTTGGCTGAAAATTGGTGGAGGAGGGCTTATTTGCAAGCATGCAAATTTGATTTGTGGAGGGTGTTATTTGCATGTTGTAGTGTCATGATGGTTCCACCATGCATTGACTTCTTGCTTCATGATTGGGCATCATCATTACTTGACTTTTGGGTTATGATTAGTTTGTGGAGTGTTGGATTTGGTTGGTGATCATTTTCTTCTCATGATCACACTCTCTCTTGCATTATTGATACACACACACCCTTTGGATATTTCCCTCTCTCTTCACCTCATGAGGCCGCCCACATTTGATGGTGGCTGTCCCAATTTTTTGGGAAGGAAAAATTGGTCTTTTGGCTTTGCAAAATGATATAGCTCCTCCTCCAAAAGTTCTTTTCTTCACCTCCATCAAAAGGGCAACTTCCTCAAACCCCCATGAGACATAGAGTTCCACACTATTCTGTAGCAATTCTTGGTCACGTCGACTAGCCAACTTCGTGCCCGAGTTGCCTCGGTCCAGAGGTGGGAGCCCGTAAAAGAACCCGGCGATGTGGTGCCCTTCCGACGAGGAGATGAAGACCTGAGATTCCGCGGGGAGATCGGGACGACGAAGAGAAGATTGGAGGACATGGATCGCTCGGTACATCTCTCTACTCCTTCTCTAGTTAGCTAGGAGTAGGTTAATGACCCGATCCGGGTTTAAAGTGCGCGGTGGTGCCGGTTTACAAGTTTTTTAAAAAGTTTCGTTTCCGCATTCCGACGTTGCATTGACGGCCGGGGCGCCGCCGTGCACTTACAGTTCGGTTAACTTGGTCACTGAGTCATAGTCAAGGGTCCGGCCATGGTCGCTGCCAAAGAGAGAAAGAAAAGAAACACTCTGCATGCACTCTAACCTAGATCAGAATGGTTACCAATTTATCTAATCAGGAAACCTCCCACTGTAACCTCAAATTCTCCTCCAAACCTGAAAGAAGAATTGGTCGGGATCACCCAAGGAGTAAACCAACTCATTAGTGGGAATCGGGATCCAATTATCATCACATGATAACGTGATGGAATCGACTAATGTTATCACACTCCAGAAGGTATTAGCATACCTGGCAAGTTTCAGTTTCTTTAGAAATTCCCGATGTGATTTTACCCATGCTCTTATGACCTTTACTTTGGCCAACAAATCATAAGTCACATGTCAAGTTCTACCTGTCCTTATCCAGGTTAATTTGAACCCACCCATACCTACCCTTGACTTTGGCCAACAAAGAAGTATGACTATCCCAAACCAACGCATCTATCTATGCAGGAGAAAGATAACAAATAGCTACCATAAACTATGCCTTGACTTTGGCCAACAAACATAGCATGAATACTAAGTGCTACCCGTCTGAAATGACGGAGGGCTACGAATGGTTTTTGGTGAAAAACCTTTAACGTAATGAACTTGATATCGTTGAAGGAACCGGATAGCTTTTTATAAAAATATAGTGGCGAAAACCTTTGCTAAAGAGGTCACTCCCGGTGAAGGGATCTCGGCTCTTTCCCGTAGAATGAGGTGCAGGATATTCCAACTGAATACCATGATGCAAAGCAAAAGGCAATCGGCTATAGTGAAGTTATTACCCTGACGCAAACTTCTGTCCAAGGGGTCACTCCCGGTGAAGGGATCTTGGCCCTTGCCTCGTCGACTGAGGTGATGGATATTCATAACCGAATACCACTGTGCAAAAACAAAAGAAAATGTCCTTGCAATAACAGCTTTTTTTGTGAAAAATGTTCCAACAACATCAGAATAGGTTTGTTTAGCTTGCATTGATCCGAATCAATGCAGTCCCATCAATTAATCACACCATAAAAGAACGAAAATATGATGTACGTATATGCCATCCGCATTCGCCACTGGGTCCCGTTATTGTTAGTTATATGTATGCCTTAGAGGCCATTACTGTACATAGGATGTATATTGTAGTGGATGCTGGGACATATATAGGGAGGACTTTCTTGCTCAACATGATAGTATGCTATCTGGTTGCTCTTTACCTTAACGTGTACACTGATTGTCTCTCTGTTACATGTTGGTAAAGCCCTTAGGATGTGTACTTGACTACCTGGACTATGATGTAGATCATACTAGTGGGGACATGGTAGTCCATAAGTACATCCTTGAAAGTCCCTAGTCGTGGGTGTATCGAGATGGGGCATCGATATACCAGAGTAGACTAGCGTGTACCTTCTCGACCCATACAGATGGGCGATGGATGATCCCATATCCATTGGTGTTTGACATCGGAGATGATATACGGGTGCTCAGTAGAGACTGGGTACACTGGACGGACTCGTCGAGAACTCCCAGATGGTATTATACCTCACGTCAGATGGCAGTTCTCTGGTGACACTGGTACAGAGTAGTCTGTTGACCCGAGATCGTCATAGAGTCTTGTGTGGTTCCCACTGTGCTTTGATTTCCATCTTACCACGTCCAAGAGGGCGTGCAAAACGGTGGTTTTTGGGTACAGTCCCGAGTCACATGGAGGCAATGAGCGATAGGAGGGGATTCGTCTCTCCCGGTATAGGGGGTTGATGTTGCGCTGTGTTCGATTGGCTATAACAGGAAATCCCTGGCCAGGGTTGCTGAGATTTACTGGTACGTGTTACCAGTAGTTTCTCGAAGTGTTATAGACCTCATATCGACACGACTTATCGAGCTATTGGGGTCTGACGTTTACCACCCCTAGGCGAGATATGCGACATATCAGACGATCAGACCGGACTGTACGGTAGTGTTACTAGTCGGATTCACTGGAGTGTGAGCGGGCTTGCTCGTCGATCTTCAGATCGCTCAATACCCGGGTGGCCGTTACGTTTAGCAGACCGCTTGCGGCTTGTGGATGCTTGATATGATCATCATCTGCTGCCGGCGTATTGACGAGTCTTTAGAGTCCTACACAGAGGTTTCCTGGCTCAAGCGAAACGAAATAGGAGCGCATATGAGATATGTGCAGGACCGAGAATGATACCAGTATGTGATACTGTATTCGATTCTCGCGATGTGACATTGATCGATTATATGCGATATAGCCGGGTTATCGGATCAAGTGTTAATTCGATAAGTTGTTACTAATGATACCAGTCGGTTATGTGTGACATGACCGGATCATTGAATCAAGTGTTGATTTAATGATTTAATGCATAATAATATATTTGATATATTACTTTGCATTAACTAGTATCGGTTCACTTTAAATGGATTTTCTCGCTCAGATGTGCGCATTTCATATGCGATATGATTTGTGCACTTGCTTGTATCATATTTGATGGTGCATGCAAAAATGGTTAAGTATAAAGAATTAAACCTTGGTTAAAGGAATGGTTAGGGTTTATTATTTGTTATTCATTTATCTTATTTAATTATCTATTTATTTTTGATAAATGAATAAATGAAAAGATAATGAGGAAAATGGTTGCTTTCTTTTCATCATTCATGAATCTTCATGAAGACTTTGACCATTTTGTCTCATGCTCAACCCTAACCACTTCAATTAACTCAAGTTAATTCTCTACACCTAACCATGGTGAGAATTATGATAAGAATGGATTTTTCCTTTTATTTTTATTCTTATCATAATACTTATCTTCTTCTTGCTCTTCTTCTTCTTCATGAAGAAGCTTGTCTTCATCAATGGCATATTGAGGATATGAGTGAGAAATCCAAAACTAAAGTCTACCCACTTCCTATTTCTTCATCCTCTACCTCTTGCCAAGTAGTAGAGTGTGTTTCCTTCACAAGTTATCATGGTTTGGTGAAGGTGGAGCTTGATTTAGCGATGCCTCGACGTAGATCATCTTCGGCATGGACATCGACGACCTAGCTCGCTTTTCTTCCGACGAAGCGGACTCTAGAGCCCGGATTCCTTTTGGACAACGGAGACGACTTCGTTGCGGAGCTATGGAGGTGGAGCACCGGATCTACAAAGGTTGTATTTCCGATATCCCAATAGTTAAGTGTTAACTAGATTCTTTTCGCCTAGTTTTCTAGCAAACGATCTTGCTAGGGTTTGTAGGCACCGTTAAAATTTGAAAATGGCATGTTCGATGCCTTGTATAACCTCATTAGGGTGCCTAGGAACCTTTCACTGGTATCAGAGCCTAGCTAGAGCCTTAGGCGAAGTCTAGATGGAATTTGAAGTCCGAACGAACCCGAAACCCGATCACAAACATGCTCTCTGTCCAGATTTTAAAATTGTGGATTTTTCAATATTAAAAAGTGCTAAAAAATTCAGCAGGGATTTTTATGAATTACTGTGAAAAACGGAGATATAACTCCGTCATAACGGCGTGGAACCGCGGCCTAAGCCCACGTGCAGCGGCGGTTCCGCGGCGCTACTGTTGAGTCTTTGACTCCTTTTTGCACAGTAATTCCTTTTTCAGTATGCTGAGTTTTCTGGGATTTTTTAATAATTTTTCAAGAGTTGAATTTTCAGAGGTGGTTTTGGGGTTTCGGAGTTTCGATCGGAATATCAAATTTTGTCTGTGTGGCTTTCCGGATAATTTTTACAATATGTTAAAAAGTTCGACCGGATATAAATACCCAATTTTTCCCCTGTCGGGAAATTTCCAAATGTTGGATCTTTCCGTAGTTTAACGACGTTCTAAGTAGTGCAAGTAACTCGATGGACCCTCTAGAAGACAACAAACCTTAACTCGATTATGTGACCGTCTTGAACTGCCCTTTGAACCTTCGGGTTTGGGGCAGTACGGCGTGCCACATGTGAGGCGTTGGCTTGACCCTTCTACGGCTGGACCGTTGGTACTGAGGCACGAACTGAATGTTGTTAGACTTATTTCATGTGTTGAGCTGTATCGGGAAAACTTGGGTGTTCGATTGTTCGATCGGAAAGTTTGACATTTTCTATTTATCCGGAATGTGATACAACAATTGGAATTCACAAAAGTTATGTGATAACTGGATGAATGTTATAAACATGGCAATTTAGTCTCACTTGATCGGTTGCCACGGAATTTTGATGTGATCAAAAGTCCGTCGCAATCGCGTAGCGTACGCGGATACTCGCCGGGTAAACTTAATAGACAGCTATACCCCATAGCCCCGACCAAGTGACTGTAGGAGAACCCCGTCGCCGAAAGCATCCGTCCGGGTGCTCGCGGTAGCGGTGTTCCGCCTTGGTACACTTCGTCGACGGTATCGGGGGTGCGGCCGCCTACTAAAGTTTGCGACGAGCATTCGATCAGGATGTCGGGAATCTTGTTGAATTGCCCGACTTAATATTGAAAAGAGTTTTCGATTATGAGACTAAAATGCGGGGTTTATAATTGTTAGGCACGCGATGTCTAAAGAATTCATTTGATCAGGCATGCGATGTCTGAGGTGGTTGCGGATTCCAACTGTTGTAGTTTTACACTTTCTTTTCTGTGACCGTAAGTGTAATATGTGATATCGCCGGTTTCGTTGCTATATGTCAACGACAATTGGGATGGGCATAATTACTTACGTTGATGACATGTGATGTTATGTGTTGCTGGATATGTTATATTGGATCGTCGTGTTTGAATAGCCGGGGGTTTTTATGTGAGATGAGCGTTTTTCATTTTCATTCATGTAAAAACTTGTATGTAATATTCTTTTATTGGGGCACTTCCAGGTAGCGGAAGTTGTCACCTTTTGTACATTATTTACTTTTCCGCACTAGGATAGACCCAAGGAGGGGAGCACAAGTAACCGGGTTCTGGAGTCCAGTGGGAGACCAACTCGAGGAGTCGAGTCCGGGTCTCCTAACTCCAGAATTGGTAGGGTTGCTTGCCGCTCTCGTAGGGGTCTAGGGGTGTGGGTTTGGCTATTCATCGCGACCGTGGAATCCGTGTTTTATACTGGCTCGTACTGAAAACACGGACGTCCTAGTATATCCAATATCTCATATGTTTCTTCTGCTGCGATATCTGTGATCTGATCATGTGATGTTCTGTGATAGATACAGTATATAGTATATATGATATATTATATAGGCGTTACTTATGTTTTACACCCGCGCTAGCCCTGCCCCGCTCTGCCATTAGTTACCTAACCTAACGGTGCACGAGGGGACATCAAGGCGAATGCGGATGGCATAAGTGTACGTCGTATTTATCTGTGATGTTTAGGTATTTAAATGATGGGACTTCATTAATGTGATTAATGAAATAAAAGAAACCTAAGATGTTGTAGAATCGAATTTCAAAATAAAACGGGTAGCTACAGTTCTTGCTTTGCACAGCGGTATATATGATATATCCTGCACCTTATTCGATAAGGAAAGGACCGAGATCCCTTCACCGGGAGTGACTCCTTTAGCAATAACTGGCAGATGCTACACCCTCGGTTTGTCTTTTGATTGCTTTTAAGAGTTTTCGCTTTGCACAGTGATATATATGATATATCCCGCACCTCATTCGACGAGGAAAGGACCGACGATCCCTTCACAAGGAGTGACTCCTTTAGCAAAACTAGAAAAGCCTCAAAAACACTCCATTTTAAAATTCATTTGATTCTGCAACGATATCAAGTTCATTACGCAATAGGTTTTCAGAAAAACCTGTCGTAGCCCTCCGTCATTTCAGATACGTACTAGTTAGTATTCGTGCTGCGGTTGTTTGGCATGCGTCAAGGCGTAGTGTACGGTAGCTAACTAGTGCTTATCTGCTAGCATATGATGCGATTGGATTAGGGTATTCGTACAGCGTTGTTTGGCATGCGTCAAGGGTCGTGCGGGTGGGTTTAATTCAATCAGGAAATGACGGGTTGAACTTGACTAGCAGACTATGGGTTGTTTGGCATGCGTCAAGGTCATAGCGAGCTAGGGGCAAAATATTATCGGGAATTTCAAGTGTTGAAATTTGCAATGAGATTGCATACCTTCTATGAGGTAGTTGGATCCCGATACCTGCTGCGAGTAAGAGTTACTCCTGGGAGAGTTTTATACATTACAATTAGCCGATCAAGTAGGTGTCTAGAAAGGTGTTAACGAGGTTACGCCTCTGGGAAAACGAGGTTTACATTAATTAGGTTCGTGCGAAAGCACGGGGGACCTCCCTCAAAGTACCAACACTGGCCTGCCTGAAAGATTGGCGAACTTGTAGTGTGTAATTAATCCCGGCTAGTCTTTCCTTTTAGGGTTTGAAGGAAGATTTGATAAAAAGCAGTGGGAGCCATCCTGATTAGATAAAATAATAACCAATCTATTCTTGACAGAGCGCACGCTGAGTGTTTTCTTCTCTCTCTCTCCTGGTAGCGACCATATCACGCCTTAATCAAGATAATAATACGGATTATTGACCGAACCAGCTTGTTATACTGAGCCGGGGAACGTTGGTCCCGCTCCAACTTATAATTGTTATAAGACAGAGCAGGAAATTGGGGAATACCATATTTCCCGTGCCGCCCAAACGAAGAAAGTGCATGCTGATGCATCATCTTAGGGTGTGTTAATTATACAGAACTGTTTCTCAGTATCCTCTGCATCCTGGGTATATGATACCGGATCAGGATCCCAGATATGTAATCTGTTACATAGGGCTACAAAAGGGTAGAAAAACTGAGAACGGGTGATAAGTTTCATGAGGCAGAAAACGGGGCAAGTGTTGCAGCCAAGTCTGTTGGTCACTATCACCCTGTATTGTAATACATTGATTCTGAACGAATGTTATTAGATACCAAACCTGATATACAAAATCATATCTGTCTCTTTATTAGTAAAGAAATGATAAAATTTTGTATTGTTGGATATTGTTTTGAACATTTCCTATATCAAAAGTTGATCGGTTCAGGCACGTTATCTAAAAGCATTGATGTTCTAAATCAAATTACAGTTCTTAGTATATGGAACACACACAAGAGGAAGAGTTCAGAATTGAACCATTCCTTCTTGAGGTATTGTAGACTAGGTCAGATCAATGTGACCCGACTAGCTAGAGTTACATATAGATGCATATTTAAATTAGTTTGAATTTACATCTTGTGAAACTCGCCAGTCATGCCACAAAGATAAGATGACCACAGCTCTGTTTATTGGAAACAGAGAAAGAGTTAATGAACTCTTGGGATGATACATGTTGATGTATGTAGGTCTCCTGTCTACACATACCAGGATTGGTTCTTTATACTTCATTACGTTCTCTAATGATCTCTTTAGATTCAGACCTATGTTCCTGTTGAAACACAAGTCCGAACCTTTTGAGATATTCACAGAATATAAGTTAGAAGTAGAGAACCAGAATACGGGTATAAGTATTATGTCCTTTGATGAGATCGAGGAGGAGAATACTTGAGCACGGAAATCCTGGACTATTTTAAAGGAGAATGAGATTCTCTCTCAGCATTACTCCTCCGTATACACCATTGCACGATGGTATGTCGGGGCGGAGCAGATACACCCTATTTGATATGGTGTGCTCTATGATGAGTAATACTGAGTTACCTTTTTCCTTAAGGGGTTATGCACTTGAGAAGCTGCATACCTATTGAATAGGATTCGAATCAAATCAAAGCCTACCATTTGATATGTGATATGGAAAGGGAAGAGCCCATATCTTAAGTTAGTTAAGATTTGGGGTTGTCCGGCCTATGTCTAAAAGCAAAATCCGGACAAGCTCGAGGCAACGTCTGTTATGTAGAACTGGAAATGTTCCAGCTATACAAACTGGAGTTGATGATTTGGTAGAACCGAAGGATTCAGTAGATTCCAACGAACCTCAGCCTCTCCGCCGATCTAGTCGGGTTCCTCACCCACCTGAGAGATACTTCGGTTTCTCTATGACAGTGGGAGCGAGGAATGCATCATGAGATGATGACCCAACTAGTTTCGAGCTGGCCATCAGGAGTATGACTCTGTAAGAATGGCTGGATGCTTAGCGATCTGAGATGGAATCATTATACACCAACAAAGTATGGACTTTAGTTGCTATATCTGAAGGGTTAAATCCCCATCAGGAGCAAGTATATCTTGAGAAGATTACTTGGTGTATATGGAAAAGTTGAGACTTTCAAAGCTAGAAGTTAAAGGTTTTCGTCATTGACCAGGCGTGGATAATGATGAAACCTTTTCCAGTACCTATGCTTAAGTCCATCCAGATCCTACTTGCCACGGCTACATACCATGACTACGATATCTGGCGGTTGGGTGCCATGACTCCTTTTCTAAATGATGTTTTAGAAGAGTGTGTCTATAAGTACACAGCCAGAGGGCCTCGTAGACAGTGGGAGCAGCGGAAACGTGAGCAAGATGTTTTATATGATAAAGCAGGCATCGCGGAGTTGGAACATCTGTTTTGATGGATTAGTCAAAGAGTTTGACATCATCAAAATGGTAGATGAACCTTGTATAAACAAAAAGGTAGTAGGGAGTATGGTGGTGATCCTCGTAGAGTACGTGGAGGACATACTCATGATAGGAAAGGAGATTCCTATGCTACGCTCGATCAATCTCCGCTTATCACAATGATTCTCCATATAGGATCAAAATGATACCTACTAAATCCTGGATTTTGGATCTATGAGATAGATCTAAATGGATGTTAGAATACTCACTAGTAGTAGTGAGATGGTATCAATCGATCCTGGGGAGAATCACTGGAAGTGTTCCAGAGTGATAAAGACGACTGAATGTCAGTCGCAGGCATTGTCTTTACCCCCAGTAAAGGGACGGTATGTTGGAAGAGTTCCAAGCTAGATACCATGACATACTAGACGATAAAGGCTGGATACATCGCTACTTATGATGCTACCAAAGAGGATGTTTGGGTGTATGTTAGTTCATGAGATGAACTACGTTCCTACCATTGTGTGACAATGGAGTTGTGGCTTATGCCAAGGAACGCAGGTCCCATCAGTGATCCAGACTTATTCTAAGGCAGTATCACCTGATCATGGAGATAGTTGATCTCCAGGGTGATCGAGGTAAGGAGAGCAGACTCAGAGGACAACACGGCGGATCCACTCACGAAGGCCTATTCCCAGAGAGAGACTTTTATGGGATGGTTGAGTATGAGATACTTCGACCACTGCTACAGATGGCCCTAGTGCAAGTGGGAGATTGTTAGTTATATGTATGCCCTAGAGGCCATTACTGTACATAGGATGTATATTGTAGTGGATGCTGGGACATATATAGGGAGGGCTTTCTTGCTCGACATGATAGTATGCTATCTGGTTGCTCTTTACCTTAACGTGTACACTGATTGTCTCTCTGTTACATGTTGGTAAAGCCCTTAGGATGTGTACTTGACTACCTGGACTATGATGCAGATCATACTAGTGGGGACATGGTAGTCCATAAGTACATCCTTGAAAGTCCCTAGTCGTGGGTGTATCGAGATGGGGCATCGATATACCAGAGTAGACTAGCGTGTACCTTCTCGACCCATACAGATGGGCGATGGATGATCCCATATCCATTGGTGTTTGACATCGGAGATGATATACAGGTGCTCAGTAGAGACTGGGTACACTGGACGGACTCGCCGAGAACTCCCAGATGGTATTATACCTCACGTCAGATGGCAGTTCTCTGGTGACACTGGTACAGAGTAGTCTGTTGACCCGAGATCGTCATAGAGTCTTGTGTGGTTTCCACTATGCTTTGATTTCCATCTTACCACGTCCAAGAGGGCGTGCAAAACGGTGGTTTTTGGGTACAGTCCCGAGTCACATGGAGGCAATGAGCGATAGGAGGGGATTCGTCTCTCCCGGTATAGGGGGTTGATGTTGCGCTGTGTTCGATTGGCTATAACAGGAAATCCCTGGCCAGGGTTGCTGAGATTTACTGATAAGTGTTACCAGTAGTTTCTCGAAGTGTTATAGACCTCATATCGACACGACTTATCGAGCTATTGGGGTCTGACGTTTACCACCCCTAGGCGAGATATGCGACATATCAGACGATCAGACCGGACTGTACGGTAGTGTTACTGGTCGGATTCACTGGAGTGTGAGCGGGCTTGCTCGTCGATCTTCAGATCGCTCAATACCCGGGTGGCCGTTACGTTTAGCAGACCGCTTGCGGCTTGTGGATGCTTGATATGATCATCATCTGCTGCCGGCGTATTGACGAGTCTTTAGAGTCCTACACAGAGGTTTCCTGGCTCAAGCGAAACGAAATAGGAGCGCATATGAGATATGTGCAGGACCGAGAATGATACCAGTATGTGATACTGTATTCGATTCTCACGATGTGACATTGATCGGTTATATGCGATATAGCCGGGTTATCGGATCAAGTGTTGATTCGATAAGTTGTTACTAATGATACCAGTCGGTTATGTGCGACATGACCGGATCATTGAATCAAGTGTTGATTTAATGATTTAATGCATAATAATATATTTGATATATTACTTTGCATTAACTAGTATCGGTTCACTTTAAATGGATTTTCTCGCTCAGATGTGCGCATTGCATATGCGATATGATTTGTGCACTTGCTTGTATCATATTTGATGGTGCATGCAAAAATGGTTAAGTATAAAGAATTAAACCTTGGTTAAAGGAATGGTTAGGGTTTATTATTTGTTATTCATTTATCTTATTTAATTATCTATTTATTTTTGATAAATGAATAAATGAAAAGATAATGAGGAAAATGGTTGCTTTCTTTTCATCATTCATGAATCTTCATGAAGACTTTGACCATTTTGTCTCATGCTCAACCCTAACCACTTCAATTAACTCAAGTTAATTCTCTACACCTAACCATGGTGAGAATTATGATAAGAATGGATTTTTCCTTTTATTTTTATTCTTATCATAATACTTATCTTCTTCTTCATGAAGAAGCTTGTCTTCATCAATGGCATATTGAGCATATGAGTGAGAAATCCAAAACTAAAGTCTACCCACTTCCTATTTCTTCATCCTCTACCTCTTGCCAAGTAGTAGAGTGTGTTTCCTTCACAAGTTATCATGGTTTGGTGAAGGTGGAGCTTGATTTAGCGATGCCTCGACGTAGATCATCTTCGGCATGGACATCGACGACCTAGCTCGCTTTTCTTCCGACGAAGCCGACTCTAGAGCCCGGATTCCTTTTGGACAACGGAGACGACTTCGTTGCGGAGCTATGGAGGTGGAGCACCGGATCTACAAAGGTTGTATTTCTGATATGCCAATAGTTAAGTGTTAACTAGATTCTTTTCGCCTAGTTTTCTAGCAAACGATCTTGTTAGGGTTTGTAGGCACCGTTAAAATTTGAAAATGGCATGTTCGATGCCTTGTATAACCTCATTAGGGTGCCTAGGAACCTTTCAGTCATCACCCGTTAGGTTACTTAACTAACGACAGAGCGGGGACTGGACTAGCGCGGGTGTAAAACATATACAACATCTACTAGTATATATATCAATATATAATGCTCGCTCAAGTCGTGATAAAATGCAATATCACAGAAATGTAATAAGTATCACAGAACAATACAGATAATCTGGGATCCCCGAGTTTCATAGAGCCGCTACTGAAACCCGACGTTCCGCTGATCGTGTGGATAGCCTGTGCAACGAAATCCTAGACCCCTACGGGCGCGACAAGTTACCCGCCAAAACCTGAAGCTATGCAGCCCCCTTCAACAACGTGAATGGACCACCCAGCACTTCACGGAATCCGGTAACTAGAGTACCCCTCCTTGGGTCAACCTATACCCCCTACGAGTGCGGCGAATAACCCGCCAATTCTAGAGTGAAGCCCCCTCTTTCTCAAAGGCATGAGATGGGGGCCCGTTGCCCTCTAGAACCTGGTTATCCGTGCACCACACCGTGAGGTAATCCTAGTACAGAAAGTAAAATATATATACAACGGATACATCGACCTCAGCCCGGTCGTGCCCAAAAAGAATAATACACAAACATGAAGTGACGGCAGTACACATGTCGGACGCTCGCTCCGCAATATCAAATGTACAAATACAACCAAATTGTACTACCATTGCATCCAGGATATCCACCACGACAAATCCGCAACATCACAGCACAACACAGAACATCAACGTGAATGTCACATTCGCAAATCCGTCTAAAAGGGATATAGCAATTAGACAAGATTTACCGATCAAATGACATTCACGGTCACAGATATAATGTAAATACTGTGAACTAACATGTTTAAAATATTCGATCGACAAAATTTCCCAAAGTGGGCCCCAAGTACAATTCCCAGTACTCAAAATAATCTGGGCCAAAACAAAAAATACCAGAAACCCCATTTCCAAGTTAGAGACCACTGTGGAAATTTTGGTGCATTGATGCTACAGGAGTGCGGCGGAACCGCGGCCAAAACAAGGGTGTTGCCATGGTTCCGCGGCGCTACAGTGAGATCACTTCACCAAATTTCATCTGTGGTCTTAAAAAAGCCTGCCTGATTTTCTGCAATACTCAAAATAATTTTTCGACGACAAAAAAAATTCGACAGAAACTCAGAATGGGAAATGCAGTTTTTGGAAATTTCGTCCGATAGAGGTTCTAAACACGCTAGAGCAAGCTAGTTAAGGTTAATAGCGTGGCTCTGATACCATGTAAGTCTACGGTAGCGCCCCGGCCGTCTGTCCGAGGCCAAAATGCGGAAAAGAAAACTTTTCTTACACTAGAAACCGGCGCTATTGTATACTTTCAATCCGGATCGAACCATTAACCTACCACTAGCAACTAGAGAAAGGGTTGGAAAGCTATACCGATCGATCCGTGTCCTTCGGTCTTCTGCCACCATCCCAAGCTCCTCGCGGCATCTCCGGTCTCGATCTCCTCGTCGGAAAGGGCACCACATCTTCGAGTCTTTTTACGGGCTCCCGCTACATCCGAAGCAACTCGGGCACGCAGTTCGCTAGCCGATGTGTCCAAGGTGAAGTAGAGAATGTGTGTCATCACTTTGTCTCTTGAGGATTTAGTGGATGCCATTAGTGAGGAGATAATGAGCTCAAGAAAGAGGAAGAAGAAGAAGCTTTTCTCTCTTTTTCTTTTGTTGAGATGATAAAATGAGAGTGAGAGTGTGTTAGAAAATACAAGAGCTAACTATGAGGTTATGGCTGCCCTTTCTTTCTCTATCCCTCTCATTTCAACACTCAAATCCATCAACAATGTGACATATGCACAAAGAAAGAGACCATGACTCATCACTTGTGCATGTGTCACAATTAATGCACCTAATCATGATTATGAGCTCATTATTTCCATATGCAATCATTAATCCAAATGTTTGCAACAATAAAAAGAGAATGGCATCTGCTAAAGTAAGCTCGTGACGAATCACAAGAGTACCCCTCACCTGTATATACATACCTGCATCCGCATTCCGACCGAATGCGAATGCGATGAGACTAAAGTAATCTAACAAATCTAATACTAGGATCCGGCTTAAACCAAAGCCCACTAGTATGATCCGTCCGATCATGATCCGTGCACTACTGCAGGTATATGATCGAACCCTGCCATATATCATACGGCCTCTACAACGTTTCGCCCGAAACTTGAAAACTGTCTGTGGGGGACTCTAAAGACTCGTCAATACATTGGCAGTGGATTTAACCACTAGCACGTCAGAGGTGCTAGCTGTACGTAACGGGCTACCAGGTATTGACCAAAAGGGAGGTCGATGAGCGAACTCATCCTGACACCCTACTGAGCCTGTCAGTGACAATATCGTACAGTCCGGTCCGTTCATCTATGAGCATCGTATGGCGGGCCTAGGGGGTTGGTAAAAGTCAGACCCCCAAAAGCGGTACAAGTCGTGTCGGAGTGTAGCCCAGAACACCCTGAGATACTACCGGAATACCTACTAGTAAATCTACTGCCTTGGCCAAGGACTTAGTGTAATGGCTCTCGTAGACACAGCGCGATCTCACCCCCAATACCGGGAGAGACGAAACCCCTGCCGATCCGCTCACTGCCTCCATGTGGCTCGGGAATGTACCCAACTAAAACCTGTTTGCATGACTCTTTTGAGCCGTGGTAGGGTAGTAATCAAAGCACAGTGGGAACTCACACGAGACAAATGACGATCTCAGGTCGATGAACTAACCTGTACACATGTCACCAGGGAACTGCTATCTGACGTCAGATATAATACCAACTAGCATGTTCCCGGCGAGTCCTGTCCGGTGTACTCATAACCTAATGAGCACCTGTATACATCTTAGGTGAACCAACTGACACCAATGGCTTGTGAGACCGGCCACCGCCCCTCGTCGGGGTCTTGACTGTATACACTAGTTTACTCCCGAGTATCGATGCCCTGTCTCGAAAACTCCCACAACTAGGGACCTTTTAAGGATGTGCTTATAGACCCCAGCTCCCACGTATATGATCGCCATCATACTGCTGGCAGTCAAGAAAAAATCCTAAGGGCTCTATCAATGTGTAATAGTGATCTGTAAGGTCGCCTAAAGCAGTACACGATGATAAAGATAAACCAGATAGCATACTATTATCTTGAGTAAGACTGTCCTACCGGTATAGGTCCTCCCTCAATCATTGCAATCACATGCCTGTGATCCAATAATTAACTCTGAGGGCACTATATCCAAAAGTGCGACGTCCAAATTCTATACTTTGTTGGTGTACATGGACTCCATTTCGGATCTCATGGTTTCCAGCCACTTCACAGAATCACCACTTATAATAGCTTGCTGAAAACTAGTAGGGTCAGCATCATCCATGATGAAATCTTCTCTATCACCATTAATGAGAAACCCCTAGTATCTCTCTGGTGGGCGAGAAGTTCTACTAGATCTCCGGAGCGGCTGAGGTTCTTGAAGTTCTACTGCAACATCAGTTTCAACCAATTCGTCCTGAGCAATTTGTTTCTCTAGAACCTCTTCTAGTTCTACCGCATTGCCATCAATACTTTCTGTAAAGGTTTCATTTTCCAAAAATGTGGCATGCTGAGCAACAAACATCTTTTGTTCCTCCTTGTGGTAGAATAGATATACATACGAGTGTTTTGGATATCCAACAAATTTACACATGACCGATCGTGTCTCAATTTTGTCTGGATTATGCTTTTTAACAAAAGCCGGACAACCCCAAATCCTAACTCTTTTAAGAGATGGTCTCTTTTCACTCCATATCTCATATGGAGTGGTAGACACGGTCTTGGTTGGAATCCTATTTAACAGATACATTGTTGTCTCCAATGCATGCCCCCAAAAGGAAAGCGGTAACTCAGTATCACACATCATGGACCGTACCATATCTAATAGGGTATGATTCCCCCAATCTGACACACCGTTGTGCTGTGGTGTGTAAGGAGGAGTGAGCTGATAGAGAATCCCATTCTCTATTAAGAAGTCTGAAAACTCTGTACTTAAGTACTCTCCACCTCGATCTGATCGAAGTTTCTTGATGCTCAAGCCTGTTTGTTTTTCTACTTCAAGTTTGTACTCCTTGAATTTCTTGAAAGCTTCGGATTTGTGCTTTATCAAAAACACGTGTCCGAATCTTGAGAAATCATCAGTAAAAGTAATGAAGTATGAAAAACCGCCTCTAGCATGTGTAAACATTGGTCCGCATACATCACTATTTATGAGGCTTAAGAGTTCCACAAATCTTTCTCCATGTCCAGTAAACGGATTTTTGGTCATTTTACATTTGATACAGGACTGACAAGTCGCATAATATTTATATTCAAAAGGATTTAAATATCCATCTTTATGTAGCTTGTTAAGTCTTGTTTTATTAATATGACCAAGTCTACAATTCCAAAGAAAAGCTTCATTTATATCTGAAAATTTTCTTTTATTATTATTTATTATTATGTTGTATATTGAAAACTGTGTGTTGGTTCAGGACGTAAATACCGTTATTCAATGTACTATCACTACTACAAATAAGGGTTGCCCCTGCGGATTTACCCGTAAGGGCAAACCACTGCCCCTACGGATATATCCGTAGGGGCGAAAAAATAACCTGTAGGTGCAAACGCCGTAGGTGCAAGTCGAAGCCTTGAACATGCCCGTACGGACTAAAACTGGCCCCTACGGAGTTATGTGTAGGTACCATTTCCCCTACGGATTAAGCCGTAGGGGCAAAAAAATTATTTTATTTACGATTTTTAAAATAGATTTCTTGTACCTACGGATGAATCCGTAGGGCTAAGTAATAGCCCCTACGGATACATGCGTAGGTACATATCCGTAGGGGAAAAATATAAGAAATCTTGATATTTTGTCCCTACGGATACCGCCGTAGGGGCATTTGTTTACCCCTACGGATATATCCGTAGGGGCACACCCAACCCCCTGAAACTGAGATCATGGGAGAAAATATCGGTCAGAAGATCAAACACCCACAAGCTGCAAGCGGTCAACTAAACGTAACAGCCACCCAGGTATTGATGATCAGAAGATCAACAAGCAAGCCTGTACATTCTCCTGCGAATCCAGTCAGTAACACTCCCGTACAGTCCGGTCTCTTCGTCTGATATGTCGTATATCTCGCCTAGGGGTGGTAAACGTCAGACCCCAGTAGCTTGATAAGTCATATCGATATGAGGTCCATAACAGTTCGAGAAACTACTGATAACACTTAACAGTAAATCTCAGCCACCCTGGCCAAGGATTTCCAGTTATAGCCAATCGAACACAGCGCAATATCAACTCCATATACCGGGAGAGACAAAATCTCTCCTATCGCTCATTGCCTCCATGTGATTCGGGATTGTACCCAAAAGCCACCGTTTTGCACGCCCTCTTGGACGTGGTATGATGGAAATCAAAGCACAGTGGGAATCACACAAGACTCTATGACGATCTCGGGTCTACAGACTAACCTGTACCAGTGACACCAGATAACTGCCATCTGACGTGAGGTATAATACAATTGGGAGTTCTCAGCGAGTCCGTCCAGTGTACCCAGTCTCCACTGAGCACCCGTATACCTTCTCTGATGTCAAACACTAAAGGATATGGGATCATCCATCGCCTATCATATGGGTCAAGAAGCACATACGCTAGTCTACTCTGGAGTATCGATGCCCTGTCTCGGTAATCCCACGACTAGGAACATTTGAAGGATGTACTTAGCGACTACACTGTCCCCACTAGTATGATCTGCATCATAGCCAGGTATTCAAGTACTCATCCTACGGGCTTTATCAACATGTAACATAGAGACAATCAGAGTACATGTTAAGATAAAGAGTAACCAGATAGCACACTATCATGTCGAGCAAGAAAGTCCTCCCTATATATGTCCAAGCATCCACTACAATATACATCTGTATGTACAATAATGGCCTCTAGGGCATACATATCACTAACAATCTCCCACTTGCACTAGGGCCATCTGTTGTGGTATCGCATACCCAACAATTAGTTGTGGTTGAAGTATCTCATACTCAACCATCCCATAAAAGTCTCTACTGGGAAATAGGCCTTTGTAAGTGGATCCGCGCTGTTGTCCTCTATGTCTACTCTCCTAACCTCGATCTCCCTGATGATCAACCATCTCCATGATCAGGCGATACTGCCTAAGAATATGTCTGGATTTCTGATGGGACGAGGGTTCCTAGGCATAAGCCACAACTCCATTGTCACACAATGGCAGGAACAAAGTTCATCCCATGAACTAAAATATATCCATACTGCCTCTTTGGTAGCATCCTTGGTAACGATTTATCTTGCCTTTAATCGTCTAGTATGTCACGGTATATAGCTTGGAACTCTTCCAACATACCGTCCCTCCACTGAGGGTAATGACAATGCATGGGACTGATATTCAGTCGTCCTTATCTCCTTGGAACCTTTCCAGTGATTCTTCCCAGGATCGATTGATACCATCTCACTACAGCTAGTGAGTATCCTAACATACAATTAGATCTATCTCATAGATCCATAACCCAGGATTTAGGAGGTATCACCTTGATCCTATATGGAGAATCTTTGTTTTAATAGGAGATTGACCGAGCGTAGCATAGGAAACTTCTTCCCTATCAAGAGTATGTCGTCCACGTACTATACGAGGATCACCACCATACTCCCTATTACCTTTTTGTATATACTTAGTTCATCTACCAGTTTGATGAAGTCAAACTCTTTGACTACTACATCAAAACAAACGTTCCAACTCCGTGATACCTGATTTATCACATAAAACATCTTGCACACGTTTCCGCTGCTCCCACTGTCTACGAAGCCCTCTGGATGTGTACTTACAGATGCTCTCTTCCAAATCATAATTTAGAAAAGCAGTCCTGACACCCAAACGCCAGATATCGTAGTCATGGTATGTAGCAATAGCAAGTAGGATCTGGATGGCCTTAAGCATAGCTTTGAAAGTCTCAACTTTTCCATGTTCACCAAGTAATCTTCTCAAGATATACTTGCTCTTGATGGGGATTTAACCCTTCAGATAAAGCAACCAAAGTCCATACTTTGTTGGTGTATAAGGATTCCATCTCAGATCGCTAAGCATCCAGCCATTCTCACAGAGTCCCCACTCCTGATGGCCTGCTCGAAACTAATTGGGTTATCATCTCATATTGCGATCCTCGCTCCCACTGTCATAGAGAAACCGAAGAATCTCTCTGGTGGATGAGGAACCCCACCAGATCGGCGGAGAGGCTGAGGTTCGTTGGAAACTATTGAATCCTCCGGTTCTACCAAATCATCAGCTGCAGTTTGTTTTAGCTGGAACTACTTCAAGTTCTACCTTATGACCACTAATTTTTTCACAAGAAATTCCCTTTCCAAAAGGTGGCATGCTGAGAAACAAAACACCTTTTGCTCCCCAGTTTGGTAGAAGATATTCCCTTGCGAGTGCTTGGGATATCCAACAAACTTCCACAGAACTGACATTGCCTCGAGCTTGTCCGGATTTTGCTTTTAGGCATAGGCCGGACAACCCCAAATCCTAACATACTTAAGATATGGGCTCTTCCCATTCCATATCACATATGAAGTGGTAGGCAACTGATTTGATTGGAACCCTATTCAATAGGTATGCAGCTTCTCAAGTGCATAACTCCAAAAAGGAAATAGAAAACTCAGTAGTACTCATCATAGAGCGCACCATATCTAATAGGGTGAGATTGCTCCATCCCGATACACCAACGTACTGTTGTGTATACGGAGGAGTAATGCTAAGAGAGAATCTCATTCTCCTTTAGAATAGTCCAGGAATTCCGTGCTCACGTATTCTCCTCCTTGATCTCATTAAAGGACATAATACTTATACCCGTTTTTTGTTCTGTACTTCTAACTTATATTCTGTGAATATCTCAAAAGCTTCGGACTTGTGTTTCAACAGGAACATATGTCTGAATCTTGAGAGATCATCAGTGAATGTAATGAAGTACAAAGAACCGGTCCTGGCATATGTCGACAGGGGACTTTCATACATCAGCATGTATCAATCCCAAGAGTTCACTAACTCTTTCTCTGTTTCCAATAAACAGAGCTCTGGTCATCTTATCTTTATGACATGACCGGCAAGTTTCACAAGATGTAAATTCAAACAAATTTAAATATGCATCTCTATGTAACTTAGCTAGTCGGGTCGCAGTTAATATGACCTAGTCTACAAATAGCTCAAGAAGGATTCGTTCATTTCTGAACTCTTCCTCTTGTGTGTGTTCTGTATATAAAGAACTGTAGTTTGATTTAAAACGTCTATGATTTTAGATAACGTGCCTAAACCGATCAACTCTTGATATAGGAAATGTTCAGAACATTATCCAATAAATACAAAATTATATCCTTCTTTACTAAATAAAGAGACTGATATTATGTTGTATATCAGGTTCGGTATCTAATAACATTCGTTCAGAATTAATGTATTTAGTAATACAGGTTGATAACTGCCAACAGACTTGGCTTGCAACAATTGCACTGTTTCCAATACTTGAAACTTATCACCCGTTCTCAGTTCTTTACCTATCTGTAGCCCATGTAACAGATTACATTTGCGGGATCCTGATCAGGTATCTCATACCCAGGACGTAAAGGATATTGAGAAACAGTTCTCGGTAATGAACACACCCGAAGAAGATGCATCAGCATGCACTTTCTTCGTTTGGGCGGAACGGGAATTCTGGTAATCCCCTATTTTCTGCTCGGTCTTATAACAATTATAAGTTGGAGTGGGACTAACGTTCCCTAGCGCAGTATAACAAGCGGGTTCGGTCAATACATCCGTATTATTTCTTTTGATTAAGGCGTGACATAATCGCAACCAGAAGAGAGAGAGAAGAAAACACTCAGCGGATGCTCTTGCAAGATTAGATTGGTTATTAATATATCTAATCAGGATGTCTCCCACTGTTTTAGTCAAATCTTCCTTCAAACCCTAAAAGGAAAGACCAGCTGGGATTTATTACATGCTACAAGTTCGCCAATCTTTCAGCCAGGCTATTGCCGGAAGCATGAGGGAGGTTCCTCATGCTTTCGCACGGACCTAATTAAAATAAACCTCGTTTTCCCAGGGGCTTAACCCCGTTGACACCTTTCTAGACACCTACTTGATCGGTTAATTGTAATGTGTAAAACTCTCTCAGGAGTAACTCTTACTCGCAGTGGGTATCGGGATCTAACTATCTCATAGAAGGTATGCAATCTCATTGCAAATTTCAACTCTTGAAATTCCCAATAATATTTTACCCCTAACCTCCTATGACCTTGACAAAGGCCAACAAACCATAGGATGCTAGTCAAGTTCAACCCGTCATTTCCTGATTGAATTAAACCCACCCGCACGACCCTTGACAAAGGCCAACAAGGTAGCACGCCTACCCTAACTCAATCACATCATATGCTTATACAGATAAGCAGTAATCAGCTACCGCACACTACGCCTTGACAAAGGCCAACAAACGCAGCACGAATACTAAATACTACTTATCTGAAATGACGGAGGGCTACAACAGGTTTTTAAGAAAACCCTTTGCGTAATGAATTTGATATCGTTGTAGAATCGAGTGATTTTAAATGGAATGTTTTTTAGGCCTTTTCTAGTTTTGCTAAAGAGGTCACTCCCGGTGAAGAGATCTCGGCTCTTTCCTCATCGAATAAGGCTCAGGATATTTCACAAATATCACTATGCAAAGCAAAAACTATAAAAACAATCAAAAGACAAACCAAGTTTGTAGCATCTACTAGTTTCGCTTAAGAGGTCACTCCCGGTGAAGGGATCTCGGCACTTTCCTTATCGAATAAGGTGATGGATATTCTACAAGGAATACCGCTATGCAAAGCAAAAACTAGAGCTACCTGTTTTTGAGACAAGTTTCTACAACATCTTTAGGTTTCTTTTAATTCATTAATCTCATTAATGAAGTCCCATTTTATTATGCTTCACAAGCATCATATTTGAACCAAAATCAACAATATACAATATATATCTCTTATATATAATAATAACATTCGTCTCAGACAGTAATATGATCTCATCACAGAACATTGCAGCAGAAGAACATATATGAAATATTGGATATGCTAGGAGGTCTGTGTTTTAATACTAGCATGTATAAAACACGGATTCCACGGTCGCGACGAATAGCCAAACCCACATCCTAAGACCCCTACGAGAGCGGCAAGCAACACTGCCAATTCTAGGGTTAAGATACCCGGTCTCGACTCCTCGAGATGGTCTCCCACTGGACCCTAGAACCCGGTTACTTGTGCTCCCCGCCTTGGGTCTATCCTAATGCGGAAAAGTAAATAATATACAATGGTGACATCATCCTCAACCCCGAAGTGCCCCAATAAAAGAATATTACAATCAATGAATTTTACATGAATGAAAAAGAAAAACTCTCATCTTACATAAAACCCCCGGCTATTCAAAACACGACGATCCAATATAACATATCACAGCAACACATAATATCTCATATCATCAACGTAAGTAAATATGCGTACCCCAATTGTCGTTGATGTATAGAAACGAAACCGGCGATACACCACATATTATACTTACGGTCGAAGAAGAGAAAGTGTAAAACTACAATAGTTGGAATCCGCAACCTTCTTAGACATCGCATGCCTAAGCAAATGAATTCCTTAGACATCGCATGCCTAACAATTATAAACCCCGCATTTTAGTCTCAATATCGAAAACACTTTTCAATATCTAGAAGGGCAATTCAACAAGATTCTCGACATCCTGATCGAATGCTCGTCGAAAACTTTAGTAGACGGCCGCACCCCCGATGCCATCGACGAAGAGCACTAAGACGGAACACCGCTGCCGCGAGCACCCGAACGCATGCTTTTGGCGATGGGGTTCTCCTACAATCACTTGGTCAGGGCTATGGGGCGTGGCTATCTATTAAGTTTACCTGGCGAGTATCCGCGTACGCTACGTGATTGCAACAGACTTTTGATCACATCAAAATCCCGTGGCAACCGATCATCTGAGACTAAACTCCTAGATTTATAACATTCAAATTAGTTATCTTATAACTACTTGTGGATTCCAAATATTGTATCACATTCCAGATAAATAGACAATGTTAAACTTTCCGATCGAACAAAGCAAACACCCAAGATTTCCCAAATAGCTCAACACTTGAGCGGAGTTCAAAAATCCCAGAACATGTCACAGCCCCAATGAACCAGCCGTAGAAGGGTCAAACCAACGCCTCATATGTGGCAACGCTAAACTACCACAAACCCTAGGGTTCGGTGGCAGTTTTGACGGTCACATAATCGAGTTAAGGTTACGTTCTTCTAGAGGGTCCACAGATACGCTTGCATGATTTCCCGAAAGTTTTAAACTCATGTAAAAATCCAACACTTGAAAGTTTTTCGACAGGGAAAAAAGTGAGTTATTGAAATCCGTTCGAACTTTTTAACACGTTCTAAATTACCCGAAAAAACTTAAACGAAGTTAAACTTTCTGATCGAATCAATGAGTTCCCAATATATCCCAGAAAGCTCAACACTTGAGTAGAATTAAAAAATTCCAAGAAGAATGAAAAAGTACCCAAGAATAAACCCCTGAAGTACAAGCCCCCAAATCCCAAAGTTGGCCGCGGAACCGCCGCCAAACTCATGGTTTGGCCGCGGTTCCGCGGTCTCTTGAGTGAATTGTAGTTTCGTACTTCACAGTAATTCTTAGAATTCCCTGCATGATTTTCTGAGTATTCTTAATATGAAAATTTTCAACTTTTGAAATTTTTTCCAGAAACTAGGATTTATCGGGGTTTCGGAGTTCGATCGGACTTCAAACTTCGTCCAGACAATGCCTAATGCTCTAGCTGTTAGTGTATATGCCCTAGGGACCATTATTGTATCATACTAGGTTGTATATTACTTAATGGAAGCTTGGGATATTCACAGTTGTATATAACAGTCTTGCTATAAATGGTAGTATGCTGCTTGGTTTGTGTCTACTTTAATATGTGCATATGTTTCTTGTGACGTATCACTTATACATATTAGTAGAGCCCATAGGATCTTTGCTTGATTACCAACGTCGTGATGGCAGTCACGCTAGTGGGGACTGGGTAGTCTGTAAGCAACATCCTATACAGGTCCCTGGTCGTTGGATTATCGAGATAGGGCATCGATATTCCGGATTAGACTAAGTGTATACGCTTCTCATCCCAGTTGGGGAGATGGCTTATCCCACAGCCATCAGTACTTCATACTGGAGATAGTATACATATGCTTGTTAGGTTACAGGTACACCGGACAGGACTCGCCGGGGAACTGATTGGTTGGTATTATACCCATGGTCAGTTAACAGTTCCCAGGTGACATGAGTACAGCATAGTCCACAGACTTGACACTGCTACTTCGCCTCGAGTGTGTCCCACTGTTCTTAGATTGCTACCCTACCACGGCTCAAAGGAGTCGTGCAAACAGGTAGCAGTTGGGTGCAGTCCCGAGCACTTGGAGGCAGTAGCGGTTAGACAGGATTCGTCTCTCCCGGTATTGGGAGTTGATATCGCACTGTGTCAGAGAGCCATTAAGCAAAGTCCCTGGCCAGGGCAAGCGAGATTCACTGGTAGGTTCCAGTAGTTTCTCAGGGTGTAATGGGCTTCGCTCCAACACAACTTATACAGCTATTAGGGGACTGACGCTTGCCGCCCCCTAGGCTTGATATGCGATAGTCTTAGACGAACAGACCGGACTGTACGGAGATTGTCACATCAGGCTCAGTAGGAGTTCAGATGGTTTTCCCCATCGGCCTTCTTATCGACATCTACCTGAGGACCGTTACGTACAGCTAGTGCCGCTTGCGGTCTGTGGTTAAACCCACTGCCAGCGTAGTGTCCAGTCTTTAGAGTCCCACACAGAGAGTTTCCCTGCTCCAGGCGAAACGATATAGAGGTTGTATGATTTTACGACAAGGGTTCGGACGCATACGTGTGTTTACGCACGTATGACGTTCGGACAGTTTTTACTATCCGGCTTTGGTTTAAGCCAGATTCTAGTATAGGGTTATTGGATTTATACAGTGTAAAGTTTTTCCGTGTTTTCACGGATTGGAGGGGGGTTCTCGTAATTTTCCGGGAAGCTTCTAGAAGCATGGTGACTTGGAGGGTAAGGTGGCATTAGCATTAATTGGTTTTGTGACTCATGAGATGAATCATTCAAGTGAGTTAATGAAGCATTTATTGCTTAATGACTCACTTGATGATTCATTGCACATATTCAATGAAGCTTGATGATAATGCATTTGATTTATTCATTTTATAATTCTTTATGCTTCATAATATATAACAAGTGGGAAACAATTTCAATTCATTCTTATCATCACCTTCTCTCTCCTAAAGCTCTCTCATTCATGAAACCCTAACCCTAACCTCTCATGTGTTGAGATCAAGGGTTAGCTAGACTAATACTTCTATAACCTCACTCTATATCCCTTAGGTAGCTTAGATTAGCACTTTGAGTAACCTAGTTATCTCAAGTTAGAGATAAAGCTTGGCGTAGGAGCTCTCGGCTGGATCATCTTTGATTCAAGGAGGCCGTTGAGGTGCCGATGTTCCAAGGAGCCTACGAGGAGTGGAGGACCGCGATGAAGACCCGAAAGGCAAGTATCGTGAGGTATAACTTCGTATCCGAGTAGTTAAACCTTTCGTAGTTTGCTAGTAACGGTTTAGAAACGATTCATGCGCTCAAGTCCGTATTACAAAGCTTTGATAATCGTTTTTCATATATTCCGCCTCCCCGCAAGTTCGTGGGGTGCGTGACATGGACTTACAGTGGTATCAAAGCCAACTAAACCATTACTAGCTTGTTAGCAACTAGTTAGAAGTTCGATCGACGGAAAATACGAAAACGAAACACCCCGTACCCTAAGTTTCTGTTAATTTTAAAAGTGTCTGAAAAAATATTTGACATACCTTAAAATTCACAGCAGGGTATTTTAAGAATACTGGGAAAATACGAGCCAGCAACTCGGCAAAACGGCCGCGGATCCGCGGCAATGGAGTGCTTGTGCCGCGGATCCGCCGCCGAGTCAACTCCGAGTTGACTCGGATTTGCTCTGTAATTCTTATTTTTTGGTGTTTTGGTTCTCTGTTTGTTCTGTTTATAGCCAGGTTACTTCAGTGCTGCTTTGCTTTCAGGGTAGACACGAAACATGGTTATCGATCGATATTCTAAGATATTTGTTAATTGGGTTTTTATCTGTATTGTTTAATGTGTTCGTAAACCTCCCCTAACTGCTAGTGTGTCGGTTGGCAGGGGGTTGCACATTTCTGTAATGTTTACTGTTTGTGTATATGGACTAGATTGGAATGTTGGGATGATTAGCCGGGGTTTGAAATGGGTTTAATATTCATTCATTCGATGTAAATGTAATATGATGTAATATTCTTTTGCGGGGCACATCCAGGTTGCGGTTGTAGCCACCGTTGTATTATTTCTTTTTGCTGTTTTTGCTCCTAGGATAGACCCAAGATGGGGTACACAAACTACCGGGTATGTTGAAGTGTTTAGTGGCCTACTCACTTTGTTGAGGGAGACCGCTTCACTTCGGGTACTTGGCGGGTAATTTGCCGTACCCGTAGGGGTCTAGGATGGGGTAATGGCTATTCATCACAACTGTGTAATCCGTCTTTTATTGCAGGCTCAAACCAAATGCGGATTGCTAGTATATCCTATAAAGTTCATCTGTGATCTGGAATGCTTATTATTGCGTCTGACGAATGTACAATATCTATATATGATAGCTGTTTGACGTCACTTATGTTTTACACCCGCGCTAGCCCAGCCCCCGCTCTGTCGTTAGTTAAGTAACCTAACGGGTGATGACGAGACCCCGTGGCGAATGCGGATGGCATAAGAGGACGTGGTATTTTCGTTGTTTTCTGCAATGATAGGATAAAGATGGGATGCATTATTATAATGCAAAGAAAATAAACCATTGTTTAATCGTTGGAACAAATTTAAAAGAAACCACTCGGTTATTTTTAAAAAAAGGATCAGAATTTTTAATTGCGGAGCTTTAACCACTCCTTTTAAAAAGTATCAGGTTCCTTCGATTATATCAAGTTCACTACGTTCACGGTTTTGCCAAAACCATTCGTAGCCCTCCGTCATTTCATTTGGGTATTCAGTAGTATTCAAGCTATGTATATTTGGCCCTTAGTCAAAACATAGTGTTTGGTAGCTGCTGGGGTATTCATTTGTTGCATAGATAGATGTGTTGGTTTGGGACAGTCGTATTACTTTTCTTGGCCCTTAGTCAAGAGTATATACGGGTGGGTTCAAATTAACCTGGATAATGACGGGTAGAACTTGACATGTGAGTTATGACATATTTGGCCCTTAGTCAAAGTCATAAGAGCATGGGGCAAAAATCCATATCGGGAATTTCTAAAGAATCTGAAATTTGCAGAGAGATGCATACCATTTTGGAGTTTGATGAATGTTGGTAGGATTCCTTCAACATTATCATACGATGATATTTTGGATCCCGATCCTACTGTGAGTATATACTACTTATCAGGAGATTCGTCACTTAACGATCTATGCTATAAACCAAGTAGGTGCCTAGAAAGGTGTCAGCGGGGTTACGCCCCCAGAGAAAAGAGGTTATTTAATTAAGGAAATTCGCGAAAGCGTTGGAAAACCTCCCTCGAAGTATCGACACTGACCTGGCTGAACGGTTAAGCAAGAATTGTACGGTAAGAATAGTCCTGACTAATTCTTCTTTTATGGTTTGAGGAGGGATTCGAGAAACAGTGGGAGCCATCCTGTTTAGATAAATTAAACCACTCTAAACTTGCAAGAGCATCATGCTAATAGTATTTTCTTCTCTCTCTTAAAATTGCAGCAACCTTGTGACCACACATAGGTTACATCTAGATAACAAATTGACTGAATCTGACTTATATGACTGGCAAAGGTCTGTCCAGATGTCCATTGCCTATGACAAGCTGGACCACCCTATTACTACTCAAGATCCCGCCATCCCTGGTCCAGTTTCCACCGTCACGGATATGGATATCCGCCAGACAAGGGAAAAGGATAAAGCAAAAGCCAAATGCATCGTGTTAGCTTCAGTTGATGGTGTATACCAGAAGCAGCACGAGAAGATGGACTCAGTTTCCATCTTTCTCCATAACAAAGATTTATATGGAGAGCAGTCTCATATCGCTAGATATGAAACCTCGACCGAATTAATTCAAGCGAGGTTGGCTGTCGGGTCATATGTAGGGGACAACGTCCTTACAATGACTAGCTATATTGATGAGCTCTAGGACCTGGAGACCGCGTTGGGAAACGAGTCAGATACTGACTTGATTCTACAGTCTCTACCTTCTACCCTGAAGGAAACCAGGGAAGTAGAAGGAAAGAGAAGGGCAAAAGTTTCAGGACTGGATATAGTAAAAGTGGGACGTTCCTATTGTTATGGGATTGGGCATAGGCAGAAAGATTGCAGGGCTTTTGAAGCCAGTAGCCAGGATACGAAGCATGTTGTGGCTTCAGCCTCAAGTGTGTTTGTAATTGAAGATTGTATGTCAATAAACTCTACTTCCTGGGTACTAGATATCGGAGCAGGATCTCATATCTGTAATTCATTACATGTTTTGAGAAATAGTAGAGTTATAAAGGTAGGTGATTGGTCTCTCATAGTTGCAAACGGAATGACAGTGAACGCTGAATCCGTGGGAGAATATCGCCTAGGTTTGACAAGTGGGCATATATTGATTTTATATAACTGTTTATATATACCTAGTATGACTTGTTATATCATATCAGTATCCTCACTTTCGAGAGAGGGATATGATTTTACAGTCGTAAGCGATGTAGTTAACATCCACCTAAATCAAGTTCTGATTGGGTCCGGTACATTAGATAACGGTATATACGTATTATGTCAAGCTCAGGTTTTCAATGTCCAGAAAACTCTTAAAAGAAAGTCTCCAGAGATAAATCAGGCTTTCTTATGGCATTGTAGACTAGGTCACATTAATGAGAGAAGGTTGACTAAGTTACATAAAGAAGGATATTTAAATCCGTTCGAATATCAATCTTATGCTACTTGTGAATCTTGTCTCAAAGGAAAGATGACAAAGACTCCGTTCACTGGACAAGGAGTAAGAGCAAGCGAGCTCTTAGGACTCGTACACAGTGATGTGTGCGGTCCAATGTCTACACATGCGCGAGGTGGTTATTCCTACTTCATTACTTTTATGGATGATTTCTCTAGGTATGGATATGTCTTCTTAATGAAGCATAAATCCGAGGCCTTTGAGAAATTCCAAGAATACAAGAATGAAGTGGAAAACCAAACATGCAAGAGTATAAAGACACTAAGATCTGATCGAGGTGGTGAATACTTAAGTGCCGAGTTCCTAGGTTACTTAAAAGAGAATGGAATTCTCTCTCAGCTTACCCCTCCATACACACCACAACATAACGGTGTATCAGAAAGGAGGAATTGAACCCTATTGGATATGGTTCGTGCCATGATGAGTAACGTTGAGTTACCGCGATCATTCTGGGGATAAGCACTAGAATCAGCTGCATATCTTTTGAACCAGGTTCCCACCAAGACTGTGCCTACCACACCATATCAGATGTGGAGTGGGAAGAAACCCTATCTTCAGTATCTAAAGATTTGGGGATGTCCGGCTTATGTTAATAAGCAGCATGCGGACAAACTCGAGGCACGATCAGTACTATGTAAGTTTGTGGGATATCCAAAGAACTCCAGGGGATATCTATTCTATTACGCAGAGGAACAAAAGTTTTTTGTTTCTCGTAATACCCATTTTCTAGAATATCAGTTTTTAGAAAAGGAAACTAGTGGGAGCGAAATAGAACTGGAAGAAATTCCGGAAGCACAAACTACTACTGAAAGTTTGGTAGAACCAGAAGTTCAAGAAGAACAGGACATCCCGACGCCACTCCGCAGGAGTAGTAGGCAATCTCATCCGCCCGAGAGATACTATGGTTTTCTCATAGACGGGGATAGAGAGGATTTCTCTATTGACTATGATGAGCCTACTAGCTTCCAGCAAGCCATTCAGAGCGGTGACTCAGTAAAATGGCTGGATGAAATGCGGACCGAAATGGAGTCCATGTACACTAACAAAGTATGGACTTTGGACGTTGCTCCAGATGGGGTAAAACCCGTAGGATGCAAATGGATCTTCAAAAAGAAGATTGGTGTAGATATACAGGTTGAAACCTATAAGGCTAGACTTGTTGCAAAGGGTTTCCGTCAAAGACCTGGTTTGGACTATGACGAAACCTTTTCTCCAATGGCTATGCTTAAATCTATTCGGGTCCTTCTTGCTACTGCTGCCTTCCACGATTATGAAATCTGGTAGATGGACATAAAGACGGCCTTATTAAATGGTAATTTGGAAGAGAGCGTCTATATGGATCAGCCAGAGGGATTCATTCAGAGTGAGAGCAGCGGTAAAGTATGCAAGCTTCTTAAGTCCATTTATGGACTAAAGCAGGTATCGCGGAGTTGGAACATCTATTTTGATGATGCTGTCAAAGAATTTGACTTTATCAAAAATCCATATGAACCTTGCATATACAGTAAGATTGTAGGGAGAGCTGTAGTATTCCTCCTCTTGTACGTAGATTACATTCTCCTAATAGGAAATGATATTCCGATGTTACAGTCAGTCAAAAGATTCTTGTCACATAAATTCTCCATGAAAGACCTGGGTGATGCCACCTACATTCTGGGAATCCGGATCTATCGTGATAGATCAAAGAGGATGTTGGGACATTCACAGTCCAGGTACATAGACACCATAGTGAAGAGATTCAGTATGGATGATTCTAAGCGCGGTACCCTACCGGCTTGTCACGGAATCACCCTCTCCAAAGATATGTCTCCCAAGACTGATTTGGAAAGGGATCTGTTCATATCAGATTTTTGCATTTTTATACCGCCCAATTTTTATCACATTGCAAATCGGTAGGTACTCTAGAGCCGTGTTTGCTAGTCAATTGCAGGATACAGGTTCACGGCTCTGAACAGTGAAATTGATGGAAAAGCACGACAAATTGCGGATTACTGCCAACCACAGATAAAACACGGGTCTCCGCTCTCTATCCGTATGTTTCCGCACACCAGTTTAAGGGACAAAATGGCAAATCGATGTCATTTTCATGAACAAAACTCAATGTCAACACAAGATCCAACATATCTACGCGGAGCTCGAGGAAATCATGGCAAAAGATCCACATCACATCACCTTTTGTTCTGCTGGAATTCTGGAAATATTGTGAAGAGATTCTGGGAAAAAACATATACCACACTGAAGACAACAACAAACAGGGGAAACTCGCCAAAAATGTTGGCCTAACTCCTCTAAACGGCCACGGTTCCGCGGCATTAGTATGCTTAGGCCGCGGAACCGCGGCCGTACGGGCTCGACAGATGATTATTATTTAGGGGTATTTAGGTCATTCTATATGGAGGCAGATGGTTGCCCTAGGTTTCCAGTTCCCTGCCTATAAATAGTCCAGAACATGCCAAAGCCAAGGGTCCATAATCTTGTATTTAGAATTTTAGAATACATGTGTTGTTCTTCTTCCTCTTCTCATCTCTTCTCCATTAAAAACTTGTAGTGAGCTTTTTTGAGTGAAGAATGAATAAAAGAGTTCTCTTTGTTATCATGATTGTCTTGTTCTTTTTATAATTGCTTGTAATTTTCATTTGCTAATCTAGTTGTTGTTGTTTGTTGTTTGTTTCTTTCTTGTTCTCTTTTCCTTTATCCTTAAACAACCATGATGCTTACGCTTGTTCCTTGCCGAGGTGAGGTCGCAAATAGCTAGTTGTAATCTTCTAACCTCTTTCTTTCTATCTTTCTCCTTTGTTTTATTTTCTTTTCCTTATAATGGGTGAGTAGTTTTCATACTTGTTAAGGTAGGATAAGGAAAGTTTGAGAGAAGGAAATCTCTCTCACTCTTTTCTTGCCCAACATCTTGATTCGGACTCCCGTTAATTGAACCACAATCCGCTCCCTACGGCACCCTATCCTACATGATAGCGGTGATTCCTTAGTGAGACCGGTTGTGGTTGAATTAACCGGAGGTTAAGGCTAAGAGCCAAAAACGGACGGACAAGCACCAAAAGGAAGAACTTATGCGTTGGAAAGCCTAGCTTATACTCACAAGTTCCTTCCTAGTCGTGCTAATCCCCGTTGTTGCCGATTACCGTAACACCGACATTAAGAGTGGCAACGAAAGAAGTGAGCGACTCCTAACTCAAACTAACCTAATCCTAACCCTAACAAGCTCTCTTTATATATCATTTTAGCACTTAAGTAATCTAAAAACAAACCTGGACAATTGGACTTAACTCGTTAAAGCACATAGAAAAAGATTCTAATCTCCCTGCGGACGACCCGTACTCAACCGGCTAGCTACAAGCTAAACCGTCTTGATTGCGATAATAAACTTAGCACGCAAAAACTCTACCAATCAAATGGCGCCATTGCCGGGGAGACGGTAGTTTATTTCTTTGTGTAATTTCGGGTTAATTTGTGAATATAAATATAACTGAAAAACAAAACAAAAAAAAATATACATTGTAAAAAACCATCTTGTTATTTTTGATTAGTTTTTGTGCAAGTGTGCAGGATAAAAAGAAGGTCGAGTTCAGTGCCAAAGACGTGGGAAGTTAGACCCATATCTCGCGGCTACACCGCGACGGATCAAGACGAAGCCAACGGTCTACTGTAAAAACTTGGAGCGGATACAGTGAGCAAATCAAGATTCAGGACCTCCAGACAAGAAGAGGACAGCAAATTCAGCTCCTACAAGAAAACTGAAGCTCCAAAGCCCCCATAAAGCCGCGGAACCGCGGCATAAGCAAGCTTAGGCCACGGAACCGCGACCGTTTGCTGGCTTCAGCAGCCCAATTTCCCTGTGAGCCTCTCTACTTTCTTCCCCACTCCTCTGAACTCCACTAAACTGTGTTTTCTGCAGCATTCTTTGCGCAAACTCTCTTCCCTCTTCCAATAAATTGTTTTTGTGCAGGATTCTTTGCGCCGTGCTAAAATAAAAATTGTTTGCAGTTGATTGTTACTGCTTTGCATATATTAATACGGACTTTAAGGGGCATGAAACCAATTCAGATTGGGTGGGGATTTCATCACCCTTCCCAGGACCCCAGAAATCACAAAAAGCATATGCATTGACCATTGCTTAAATTAAAAAAATACTAGACTCAGCCCTAAGGACTTCGCGCTCAATAGGAAAGAGGACTAATTACAGGCATCGGCCGTTTATCCTATCCTGACTTTTGCGGTTTCTAGGCAAGTGTGTCCAAGGCAAGTGGTTACTTAATTAGGACCACTACTTATGTAGTGGGGAGCCTCCCACTTACCTGGCCGCAATTGTTGGAGAAGAGGCGGTTTGAGGTCCTATTTCTAGCCCTTTGGAACAGTTAGGAGCTGTCTAGCTGACCTAGGTGACCCTAGATCTAGGTGTGATTGTGCATATCTTGTTTGTGATTGCTTGAAGCCGTAAGCCCGTACATATTTCTGTAAAGCTCTTTCTAAAAAAAAAAAGAAAAAAAAACACAAAACCAAAAACTTATATAAAAACTTGCCCTTTGTCGCCAGAATCCATTTTTTCACCCACCACCCATCGTATTTCTCCATTGACGTTTTCTTACCCTCACCTTCTCCGCTTTGACTATACTAAACTCGTTTAGTGTATGTCCGCTTGGACTCGGGACACTAGCGCCCGCCTAGTCCGCGTTACGTTAGTCGCTACCGACTACGCGATCGACTCATACGTCGAAACTCCGTCCACGCCTCTTTCACCCTTACCTTTGCCGGCTAACTCTGACGTTGACCCAAATTCTTTTCATACATCCTCACCTTCACCATCACCAACCTCTTCTTCCGCGATGTCAGGATTTAATCCAAACATCTCTTTGACTCCCCCGGGATTGACGCCACCTCCTACGGATGCAAATAACCCACCACCACCGCCTGTTGTAGCGCCGCAGCGAATCGCGCTTCAGGATCGTTTCTATCCCACCCATTCTGCACTTCCCACATGTCTTTCCCTTCCACCGGCCAATAGGGATAATTTTGAAATTATGCCCCACTTCATTAACATGCTTCCAAAATTTCATGGGCTTGAATCTGAAGATGCCTATATCTTCATCAACAAGTTTCAAAATGTTTGTTCCATGATGAAAACTGTTAGTTGTATGTATGCCCTAGAGGACAGTATTGTACACATGATGTATATTATATTGGATGCTTGGACATATATAGAGATGACTTTCTTGCTCGATATGATAGTATGCTATCTGGTTACTCTTTATCTTAACATGTACACTAGTCTCTTTAAACTGTCATATGATTACATGTTGGTAAAGCCCTTAGGATGTGTACTTGACTACAAGGACTATGATGCAGATCATACTAGTGGGGACATGGTAGCCCATAAGTACATCCTTCAAGGTCCCTAGTCGTGGGTGTATCGAGACGGGGCATCGATATACCAGAGTAGACTAGCGTATACGCTTCTCGACCCATGGGATGGGCGATGGATGATCCCATATCCATTGGTGTTTGACATCAGAGATGGTATACGGGTGCTCAGTGGAGACTGGGTACACTGGACGGACTCGCCGAGAACTCCCAGATGGTATTATACCTCACGTCAGATGGCAGTTCTCAGGTGACACTTGTGCAGGTTAGTCTGTAGACCCGAGATCGTCATAGAGTCTTGTGTGATTCCCACTGTGCTTTGATCTCCACCTTACCATGTCCATGAGGGCGTGCAAAACGGTGGTCTTTGGGTACAGTCCCGAGTCACATGGAGGCAATGAGCGATAGGAGGGGTTTCGTCTCTCCCGGTATTGGGGGTTGATGTTGCGCTGTGCTCGATTGGCCGTAACAGGGAAGTCCCTGGCCAGGGCTGATCAGAGATTTGCTGGTAAGTGTTACCAGTAGTTTCTCGACCCGTTATGAGCCTCACATCGGCACGACTTATCGGTTATTGGGGTCTGACGTTTACCACCCCTAGACTTGATATGCGACGTATCAGACGAACAGACCGGACTGTACGGTAAGTGTTACTGGTTAGATTCACAGGAGTATGAGCGGGCTAGCTCGTCGATCTTCTGATCGCTCAATACCCGGATGGCCGTTACGTTTAGCAGACCGCTTGCGGCTTGTGGGTGCTTGATATGATCATCATCTGCTACCGGCGTATTGACGAGTCTTTAGAGTCCTACACAGAGCTTTCCTGGCTCAAGCGAAACGAAATAGGAGCGCATATGAGATATGTGCGGGACCGAGAATAATGCGTGTATGTGATACCGCATTTCATTCTCGCGATAAATGTTTCGATTGGTTATATTTGATATGACCTAGTTATCGAATCATTGATTCGATAAGCCGATACATTGGATACTAGTCGGTTATATGCGATATGACCGGATCGTTAAATCAAGTGTTGATTTAATGATTTAATGTATAATTATATATATTTGATATACTACAATGCATTAACTAGTATTAGTTCACTTTATATGGATTTTCTCACTTGATGTGCAAGAAGTATATGTGATATACTTTTGTGCACATATTTGTATCATGTTTGATGATACTTGATCTTGTTGTTAAGTATAAAGAATTAAACCATGGTTAAGTGTTGATTAGGGTTTTGCATTTTCATTTATTTATTTATTTAAAAAGGATTATGATGAGAATGGTGGCTTTCTTTGTTTTAAGTTGAAGCTTCATGAAGCTTTGACTTTTGTAACCATTCTTGTCATCATGCTTAACCCTAACCCATCCAAGTGACCATGGTTTATTCTCTACACTTAACCTAGGTTAGAACATGATAAGTATTTGATTTTATTATTTTTTTCACAATACTTATCATATTCTATCTACTTCTTCTTCTTCATCTTCAAGAGAGAAAGCTTGATGCCATCAATGGCATCTTGAGTTCCAAAGTGAGAAATCCAATTCTAAAGAGAACCCACCTCCTATTTCTTCACCCTCTACCTCTTTCCAAGTTGTTTTGGGTGTTTTCTTCACAAGTTTCACCACTTGGTGAAGTTGGAGCTTGAACTTGTGCAACCTCGACGTAGATCATCTTCGGCACGAAGCCGACGACCTTGCCCGCTCGTCTTTCCGATGAAGCCGACGATTGAGTCTAGGACTCGAGAAGGACAGCGAGAGGATGACTACGTGGAGCTAAGGAAGTGGATATCCGGATCTACAAAGGCTGTAACTTCCGATCTTTAGTTAAAGTGTTAACTAGATTTGTTTTTCGCATAGGATTCTAGCCGACGATCCGTATTAGGGTTTCTCAGCACCATAATTTTTGTAAATTGGCATGGTTGATGCCTTGTGAGACCACTATAGGGTGCCTAGGAACCTTTCACTGGTATCAGAGCCTAGCTAGAGCCTTAGGCGAAGTCCTGACGACGTTTGAAGTCCGAACGAACCCGAAACCCTAAAACCCGAGTGCTCTCTGGACTTTTTCTAAAATCTGGGATTTTTCCAGATTAAAAATGCCTAAAAAATTCAGCAGGAAGATCTAAGAATTATGGTGAAACACGAGCTCATGATGCATCTAAACAGCCGCGGAAACGCGGCAGAAGCATGGCTTCTGCCGCGGTTCCGCCGCCTACTGTTCACATTGCGCAATATTGTTTGCACAGTAATTCTTCTTTTCTGGTGCTGAGTTTTATGGGAATTTTTAATATTTATTCAAGAGTTGAATTTTCTGGGGTGTTTTAGAGCTTCGGTGTTTCGACCGGATTATCAAATTTCGTCTTTGTGTATTTCCGGATAATTTTTAGAATATGTTAAAAAGTTCGACCGAATATAAATACCCAATTTTTCCCCTGTCGGGAAATTTCCAAGTGTTGGATTTTTCCGTAGTTTAACGACGTTCTAAGTAGTGCAAGTAACGCGATGGACCCTCTAGAAGACAACAAACCTTAACTCGATTATGTGACCGTCTTGAACTGCCCTTTGAACCTTCAGGTTTGGGGCAGTACGGCGTGCCACATGTGAGGCGTTGGCTTGACCCTTCTACGGCTGGACCGTTGGTACTGAGGCACGAACTGAATGTTGTTAGACTTATTTCATGTGTTGAGCTGTATCGGGAAAACTTGGGTATTCGACTGTTCGATCGGAAAGTTTAACATTTTCTGTTTATCTGGAATGTGATACAATAATTGGAATTCACAAACAGTTATAAGATAACTGAATGAATGTTATAAATCTAGCAGTTTAGTCCCACATGATATTGAAAAGAGTTTTCGATAATGAGACTAAAATGCGGGATTTATATCTGTTAGGCATGTGATGTCTAAGTATTTCATTTGATTAGGCATGCGATGTCTAAAGAAGTTGCGGATTCCAATTGTTGTAGTTTTACACTTTCTTTTCTGTGACCGTAAGTGTAATATGTGATATCGCCGGTTTCGTTGCTATATGTCAACGACAATTGGGATGCGCATATTTACTTACGTTGATGACATGTGATGTTATGTGTTGCTGGATATGTTATATTGGATCGTCGTGTTCGAATAGCCGGGGGTTTTTTATGTGAGATGAGTGTTTTTCATTTTCATTCATGTAAGAACTTGTATGTAATATTCTTTTATTTGGGGCACTTCCAGGTAGCGGAAGTTGTCACCCTTTGTATATTATTTACTTTTCCGCATTAGGATAGACCCAAGGAGGGGAGCATAAGTAACCGGGTTCTGGGGTCCAGTGGGAGACCAACTCGAGGAGTCGAGTCCGGGTCTCCTAACCCTAGAATTGGCAGGGTTGCTTGCCGCTCTCGTAGGGGTCTAGGGGTGTGGGATTGGCTATTCATCACGACCGTGGAATCCGTGTTTTATACTGGCTCGTATTGAAAACACGGACGTCCTAGTATATCCAATATTTCATATGTTTCTTCTGCTGCGATTTCTGTGATGTGATTCTGTGATGGATATAGTATATATGATATATTATATAGACGTTACTTATGTTTTACTCCCGCGCTAGCCCTGCCCTGCTCTGTCGTTAGTTACCTAACCTAACGGTGCACGAGGGGACATCGAGGCGAATGCGGATGGCATAAGTGTACGTCATATCTATCTGTGATGTTTAGGTATTTAAATGATGGGACTTAATTAATGTGATTAATGAAAGATAAGAAACCTAAGATGTTGTGGAATCGAATTTTAAAATAAAACAGGTAGCTACAGTTCTTGCTTTGCACAGCGGTATATGTGATATATCCTGCACCTTATTCGATGAGGAAAGGACCGAGATCCCTTCACCGGGAGTGACTCCTTTAGCAATAACTGGCAGATGCTACACACTCGGTTTGCTTTTGATTGCTTCTATAGTTTATGCTTTGCACAGTGATATATATGATATATCCCGCACCTCATTCGACGAGGAAAGGGCCGACGATCCCTTCACCGGGAGTGACCCCTTTAGTAAAACTAGAAAAGCCTCAAAATCACTCCATTTTTAAAACTTCATTTGATTCTACAACGATATCAAGTTCATTACGCAATAGGTTTTCAGAAAAACCTGACGTAGCCCTCCGTCATTTCATATAAATCCTACTTAGTATTCGTGCTACGTTTGTTGACCTCCGTCAAGGCGTAGTGTGCGGTAGCTAACTAGTATTTGTCTGCTTATGCATATGATGCAGATTGGATTAGGGTAGTCGTACGACCTTGTTGACCTCCGTCAAGGGTCGTGCGGGTGGGTTTGATTCAATCAAGAAATGACGAGTTGAACTTGACTTGCACCCTGTGGTTTGTTGACCTCCGTCAAGGTCATAGGATGCTTGGGGCAAAATATTATCGGGAATTTCAAGTGTTGAAATTTGCAATGAGATTGCATACCTTCTATGAGATAGTTGGATCCCGATACCCACTGCGAGTAAGAGTTACTCCTGGGAGAGTTTTACACATTGCAATTAGCTGATCAAGTAGGTGTCTAGAAAGGTGTCAACGGGGTTACGCCTCTGGGAAAACGAGGTTTACATTAATTAGGTTCGTACGAAAGCACGGGGGACCTCCCTCAAAGTACCGACACTGGCCTGGCTGAAAGATTGGCGAACTTGTAGTGTGTAATTAATCCCGGCTAGTCTTTCCTTTTAGGGTTTGAAGGAAGATTTGATAAAAAGCAGTGGGAGCCATCCTGATTAGATAAGATAATAACCAATCTGATCTTGCACGAGCATACGCTAAAGTGTTTTCTTCTCTCTCTCTCCAGGTAGCGACCATTTCATGCCCTAATGAAGATAATAATATGGATGTATTGACCGAACCCGCATGTGATTCTGTGCTGGGGAACGTTGGTTCCGTTCTTTCTTATAAGAGTTATAGGAATGAAGAGGATATAGGGGAATACCAGGATTCCCATGCCACCCGAATGAAGAAAGTACATGTTGATGCATTTTCTTCGGGTGTGTTCGTTACTGAGAACTGTTTCTCCATTTGCTCTACGTCCTGGGTATTAGATACCGGGTCAGGATCCCATATATGTAATCAGTTACATGGGCTTAGAAAAGGAAGAGAACTTGGAGAAGGTGATAAAGACATTAGAGTTGGAAATGGTGCAATTGTTGCAGCTAAGACTGTCGGAGAATATCACCTTGTATTACCAACTGGTAATACATTGGTTCTAAACGAATGTTATTACATGCCGAACCTGATATGCAACATTATATCGGTTTCTTTATTAAGTAAAGAGGGATATAATTTTGTATTACAGGACAATGTTATGAACATTTTCCGTAACCAAAAGTTGGTTGGATCAGGCACGTTGTGCAATGGCATTTATGTTCTAAATCAATCAACAGTTCTGAGCATAACAAACACACACAAGAGGAAGAGTTCTGAACTCAACGAATCCTTCTTGTGGCATTGTAGACTGGGCCACATCAATGCGACACGACTAGCTAAGTTGCATAAAGATGGATATTTAAATCCGTTTGAACTTTCATCTTATGACACTTGCCAGTCATGTCTCAAAGGCAAGATGACCAAAACTCCGTTTACGGGACACGGAGAAAGAGTTACCGAACTCTTGGGACTTATACATAGTGATGTATGCGGTCCCATGTCTATACATGCTAGGGATGGTTCTTCGTACTTCATTACATTCACTGACGATCTCTCTAGATTCGGATATGTGTTCCTGATGAAACACAAATCAAAAGCTTTTGAGAAATTTAGAGAATATAAACAAGAAGTTGAGAACCAAACCGGAAAAAGTATTAAAATCCTACGATCTGATCGAGGAGGAAAATACTTGAGCATTGAATTCCTGGACTTCCTAAAAGAGAATAGGATTCTCTCTCAGCTAACTCCTCCATATACACCACAGCACAACGGTGTATCGGAGCGGAGAAACCGTACCCTATTAGATATGGTGTGCTCTATGATGAGTGTAGCTGAGTTACCTGTTTCCTTCTGGGGATATGCACTGGAAACGACAGCATACCTACTGAACAGGGTTCCCACCAAATCTGTGCCTACCACACCATATGAGATATGGGAAGGGAAGAGACCATATCTTAATTTTATAAAGATATGGGGTTGCCCAGCCTATGTCAAAAGACAAAAACCGGACAAACTCGAGGCAAGATCTGTTTTGTGTAAGTTTGTTGGATATCCCAAACATTCGCGAGGGTATATCTTCTACCACAGTGAGGAACAAAGAGTATTTGTTGCTCAACATGCCACCTTTTTAGAAAAGGAATTTCTTGCAAAAGAAATTAGTGGCTCTGAGGTAGAACTGGAAGAGGTTCCAGCTGAACAAAACACAACAGAAGATTTAGTGGAACCAGAGCATTCAGTAGCTTCCGACGAACCTCAGCCTCTCCGCCGATCTAGTAGGGTTCCTCGCCCACCTGAGAGATACTACGGTTTTCTCATGGATGGTGGGAGCGAGGATTGCATCATGACCCAACTAGCTTCGAGCAGGCCATCACGAGTAGGGACTCAGTGAAATGGCTGGATGCTATGCGGTCCGAGATGGAATCCATGTACACCAACAAAGTATGGACTTTGGACGTTGCTCCTGAAGGGGTAAAACCCATTGGGAGCAAGTGGATCTTCAAGAAGAAACTTGGTGTAGATGGGAAAGTGGAGACTTTCAAAGCTAGACTTGTAGCAAAGGGTTTTCGTCAAAGACCAGGTGTGGACTATGACGAGACCTTTTCTCCAGTGGCTATGCTTAAATCCATCCGGATCATGATTGCCATCGCTGCTTATCATGATTACGAAATATGGCAAATGGATGTTAAGACCGCCTTTCTAAATGGTGATTTAGAAGAGTGCGTGTACATGACTCAGCCAGAGGGCTTCGTAGACAGTGGGAGCAGCGGGAAGGTGTGCAAGCTGCTTAAATCCATTTATGGATTAAAGCAAGCATCGCGGAGTTGGAGCATCTGCTTTGACGTCGTTATCAAAGAGTTTGATTTCGTCAAAAATACAGATGGCAGAGAGTAAGGTTGTCTTCCTCGTATTGTACGTGGACGACATACTCTTGATAGGAAATGATATTCCTATGCTGCAATCGGTCAAGCTCTTCTTATCACAAAGATTCTCAATGAAAGATCTTGGTGATGCCTCCTGCATATTGGGAATTAGGATCTATAGAGATAGATCCAAAAGGATTTTGGGATTGTCCCAATCCAGGTACATTGACACCATACTAAAGAGGTTTAGTATGGAAGAGTCCAAGCGTAGGAACTTGCCCACGATCTCTGGAGTCACTCTCTCCAAAGAGATGTCTCCCAAGACTGATTTGGAGAGAGCTCGCATGCAAGGGATGTAAGTCTACGCTAGCGCCCCGGCAGTCTACAGACGCCAAATGCGGAACAAAAACTTTTTAACTGGCGCTATCGTATACTTTAACCCGGATCTGCCATTATTGCTAAACTAACAAACTGTAAAGAGTGAAGAAAGGTTATACTGAACGTTCCGAGTCCTTCGTTCTTTAACCATCATCCCACGCTCCGTTGCGGCTGCTCCGATCGCGTCGATCTCCGATATCCTCGTCGAGGTGGCACCACATCGTCGATTCTTTAAACGGGCTCCCGCCTCTGACTTGAGGCAACTCGATCGTCAAGTTTGCTAAAAGAGACGACCAAGAATGATGTAGAGAATGAGTAGATGACTTTGTCTCACTTCTTCCAAATCCGTGGACGATCGGTTAATGAAGTTGCCGAGGGAATTGGGTGATGGAATGAAATGAACTGTAAAATTCCATGCACCCCAAATACTATCATATCTTTTCAAGTGAAACAACAAGTGAGAGAGTGAGTAGGGGAGAGAGAGGGGGCCGGCCATATATATAGATAGAGGGAGGTGAGTGTAGGAGAGAAGAGGGTAACCTTAAAAAGCTTCTCACTCAAAATATCAAGAACAAATATCCTTAAGCAAACAAAACCTCATTAATGCAAATGGTGATTCATTAACCTAGTCACCATTGCATTAATGGCTCCATTAAAGCACTAATGACTCACTAGCCTCATCACCACTTCTAGAAGCTTCTAGAATGATGACTCACCCTTATCCAAGAAAAGATAAATCCGTCTTTAACCGAATGTTAAAAGACGGCAGATAGAAAACTGGAAACTGGCAACTTCCAAAAGTGATCCTGAAACGACTTTCAGGATAACCCCGTAACTGTATAAATATACCCGCATTTGTATTACGACCGAATACAAATGCAACTAAGACAAAGATATTATACCTACTCAATATAATACTCGGATCCGGCTTAAACCAAAGCCGACCAGTATCATCTGCCCGAAAAATAACACGTGCGTAAACGCACGTGCATTTTCCGAACCCTGCCATAAAACGATACGGCCTCTACAACGTTTCGCCCGAACTTGGGAAACTGTATGTGGGGGACTCTAATGACTCGTCAGAACCCTGGCAGTAGGTTTAACCACAAACCGTCAGCGGCACTAGCAATGCGTAACGGCTGCCCATGGACTGACCTCAAGGGATGCCGATGAGCGAACTCATCCGGAAAACCCTACTGAGCCTAACAGTGACAATGTATATACACTCCGGTCCGTTCGTCTATGAGTATCGCATATCTTCCTAGGGAGCTAGTAACGTCAGACCCCCAATAGCAGTATAAGTCGTGTCGGAGTGAAGCCCAATAACACCCTGAGATACTACTGGAGTACCTACCAGTAAATCTCCTGCCATGGCCATGGACTTTGGGTAATGGCTCTCCTAGACACAGCACGACCTCGCCCCCAATACCGGGAGAGACGAATCCCCTGCCGATCCGCTCACGTGCCTCCATATGGCTCGGGACTGTACCCAAAAACTACTTGTTTGCACGACTCCTTTGAGCCGTGGTAGGGTAGAAATCAAAGCATAGTGGGAACTCACACGAGACAAATGACGACCTTAGGTCGATGAACTAACATGTACACATGTCACCAGGGAACTGCTATCTGACGATATGTATAATACCAACTAGCAGGTTCCCGGCGAGTCCTGTCCGGTGTACTCATAACCCAATGAGCACCTGTATACATCTTAGGTGATCCAACTGACACCAGTGGCTTGTGAGACCGGCCACCGCCCCTCGTCGGGGTCTCGACTGTACACACTAGTCTACTCCGGAGTATCGATGCCCTGTCTCGAAACTCCCACGACTAGGGACCACAATTAAGGATATGCATATAAACAACCCAACTCTCACGTATATGATCGCCATCATACTGTTGGTAGTAAAGCAAGATCCTAAGGGCTCTATCAAAGTGTAACATGTAATCAGTCACCTGATCATGTACACGACTGATAAAGGCAAACCAGATACCATACTATCATCTCGAGTAAGACTGTCCTACCGGTATAGGTCCTCCGCAATCATTGCAATCACGTACCTGTGATCCAATAATTGACAATGAGGGCACTATCTCCAACAATCTCCCACTTGCACTCAAGGCTAATTATTGCGATGTCGACTACTCACAGCCCGTGTGAAACCGAACATCCAAGTCCTCTACTAATTAGTATCACAAAGCCCGTTTGTAAAACTATTGTGTTCGAGAAATAGCCTTAGTGAGTGGATCCGCCTAGATGTTTCTTTCTATATCTCTGTTAATCTCAAGTTCGCGGAGAAAGACATCTCCCGAATTGAGTAATACCTGTCTTAGAATATGTCTGGATATCTGATGGGACCTAGTTCATAAATGAACTCCAAATCCAAACTTCTTAGAATGTATCGATCACTGAACCTAATCAGTATCCGGCACCATGCCACCCACAGTATCCTCTTGGACCACCTGTCCATAATACTGTCCCTCTTCACCAGAGGGAAAAACTATAACTCTGACAATCACTCTGTCAACCATGTCACCTTTGAAGCCTGGAATGATAACCGTCTCCCAAAGGAGGCTGCCGTCATCAAATCCGTAGAACATGTACTTATTTTCTAAAACTGCTTCCTTATGTTTCTCCAGGATTGGATTAATGCAAAATTATTGCATCTTGTGCAAAAACAACATTTGGTGCGGTACTTGACATCTCATGATTGACTCAGTTGCCTAAGCAAGTGATCTGTCAATCATGCACATCTCTCTCCCCTTTAGTCTGTAAGACACCTTTAGAGAGGGTGACTCCATCACCTGCAGGTACACCACCATGCTACGAGTCATCTATTCTAAAAACCATTAGAATACTGTCAAAGTACCTACATTGGAAAACCACCCAAATCCAGATCTAAAACCATAGATCTAGAAACCAGAATGTCAAATATTATATCCATATCCTGTCTGGAGAAACAACTGTGTGACGACCACAGTACAACCGATCGTAGTATAGGAATTTTACTTCCTACTCTGTGTATGTCATCCAGATACCATGACATCACACCCTACTACCTTCTTAACTGATCCATCCCCTATCCTGATTGAAGTCAAACCCATGACTGTCACATCAAAATTAGATGATCTATCTCCGCTTTTACTACTCTAGTCTATAAATAGACATAAGCTACTTGCCCACCATGCTTCCGTTGCTCCCACTGACTACGACAACCCTCCTACCGGGTCTCATAACCTGGAACAACAGTAGTGTCAAGTCTGGGTAGATAAGAACCTCCCTGTCACCGTCCTTGAGGCTACCGGAGTACCTCTCGGGTGTCTGAGGTTACCTACCAAATCTGCGGAGTGGCTATTGGAATGTCAAACCTGATTGAATATATAGGTCCTATTAAATTTTCCGTAATCGTTCGCGGTTCTGGAATCACTTCCAGTTCTACCATACTCCCACTACTGTTGTCTGAAAAAGATCCATTTTTACTAAAACTGTGGCAAGTCAAGAACAATATCACTATTGATCTTCTAAATGGTAGAATATCAACCCTCGTCATAGCCAGGGTCAACCCACAAACAGCCATTACAGAAACGTGCCCTGAGTTATCCAGAGTCTGGTTTTAAGCATAAGCTGGACAACTCCCCGTACCTTAACATCTTTTAAGGTACGATCTATTCTATATCCAATATAGAAACATTGGCACTTATTTAATTGGAACTAGATTCAAATCATGCAGCTGTCTCCAGTGCATATCATCTTAATGGAAAGAGGCTAATCAGCATTACTCAACTTAGGAATCCATCCAATTATGAGTAACCTGAAAGAGAAACACGTTTCTCAAAACCATCACTATCATCTGAATACCAATCACAAGAATCTACATCTTCGATCTCTTTGAAGAATCCTGATACTTGTGATACCTGGTTCTCTACTTTATTCTTATACCCACAACTTCTCAATACTTAGACCTTGTATTTCTATGAAACACTTGTCTAAAAACTAGAGAAGTTATAAGTAAACAGAACATAGTACGAGGACCTACCCCTTTGTCCTGATGGACACTTGGACAACATACAATACTCTGTATAAGTCCGCTGAGTTTAACAACTCAAAACCTGTGCGTCGTAGGTTGAAAACTGTATCCTGGCGATTTCCTCAAATATCACCAATTACAACGAATTCCGATATAATGAGGATAATCACCTAATTCCCAATAACTTACTCCCACTCATCATCTGTAAAACCATACAGATATGAGAATGAAACCTGGTAAATACATACCCTTGGAGTAAGTGTCTAATCGGGAAAACAGTTTTTCCTTTAACAATGCACTGAAACATGAAAATGTTTCGTAGGGGTATCCTGGTATTCATAGCAATGCCTCTTCCATAATCCAATTCATGACTTCAACCGTATATTTTATTGCCATCTCTCCAAATCCCTTTATTTGTCTTTAGTCGTTACCTTCTGTACACCATCGTTAGGCTAAATGGTTTTCTTCCTTCCCTACCGTTCGGCACCAGCCTATGGTTTGGAAGAAAACTATCCAGTAAGCATAATAGGTGTACCCTCCTAAACCAAGGAGTACTCGTATCTCAAGAGAAGGTGATGATAAAAGACAACTGAATAATACCTTATTCTTTTAAAGGTGAAATAGGAGTGGCGATGAAGTACGCGGTTTTGGTCGTGAATGATAACAGTCGCAATTTACTTTGCCCTCTTTCTAATCCCTTTATTTTGTCTTTACATATTACCTTCTGCACACCCTACTTAGGCTAATTGGTTTTCTTCATTCCCTACCTTTCGGCACCAGCCTATGGTTTGGAATAAGACTATCCAATAAGCATAATAGGTGTACTCTCCTAAACCAAGGAGCCCTCGCAACCTGAGAGAAGGTGATAATAAAAGACAACTGAATAAACCAATTCTATTTCTCCTGAACCTGGATCCATCCTCGAAGAAGTCCCTTCGAGTTCGTATATAACCATACGATGGATCTATCCAATGGAAGTGGATATCCGTAGTAATACGGGTGTTCTGAGAAATTCAAAGGGTAAAAGAAGGAGTGGCAATGACTTATGCAACTCAGACAATCCAAAAGCCAGTATTATAAGAAGGTTCGGTCAACTTGGTCACTGAGTCATAGTCTAGAGTCGGTCAAAGGTCGCTGCCAAAGAGAGAGAGAAAAGAAACACTCTGCGTGCACTCTAACCTAGATCAGAATGGTTATCACTATATCTAATCCGGAAACCTCCCACTGTCCTGTCAAATTCTCCTCCAAACCAAAAGAAGAATCAATCGGGATCACCCGAAGAGTAAACCAACTCATCAGTGGGAATCAGGATCCAACTCTCATCGCATGATAACGTGATGGAATGCATCCACGTTACTCATACTCCAGAAGGTATGCGCATACTTGGCAAGTTTCAGTTTCTTTAGAAACTCCCGATATAGTTTTTGCCCCATGCTTTTATAACCTTGGCGTTAGGTCAAAATGTCATAAGTTACATGCCAAGTTCTACCCATCACTATCTTGTTAATTTGAACCCACCCGCACATGCCCTTGGCGTTAGGTCAAAATGGCAGAACGGCTGTCCCAAACAAACTCATCTATCTATGCAACAATTGAATACCCAGCAGCTACCAAACACTATGCCTTGGTGTTAGGTCAAAATACATAGCTTGAATACTACTGAATACCCAAAAGAAGTGACGGAGTGCTACGGCTGGTTTTTGGCGAAAAACCTTTAACGTAGTGAACTTGATATCGCTGAAGGAACCTGATAGCTTTTTTAAAATATAGTGGCGAAAACCTTTTGCTAAAGAGGTCACTCCCGGTAAAGGGATCTCGGCTCTTTCCTCGTGGAATGAGGTGCAGGATATTCCACTGAATACCGCTATGCAAAGCAACTTGTAATCGACTATAGTGAAGTTATTACCCTGACGCAAACTTCTGTCCAAGGGGTCGGTCCCGGTGAAGGGATATCGGCCCTTGCCCCGTCGAATGAGGTGCAGGATATTCCACTGAATACCGCTATGCATAACAAAAGAAAACGTCCTTGCAATAACACTTTTTAAATTTGTTCCAACAACTGTAAACAGGTTTGTTTTACTTTGCGTTGATCAGAATCAACACAGTCCCATCATTTAATCACACCAGAAAAGAACGAAAATAAAATGTACGTATATGCCATCCGCATTCGTCACTGGGTCCCGTCATCACTCGTTAGGTTACTTAACTAACGACAGAGCGGGGACTGGACTAGCGCGGGTGTAAAACATATACAACATCTAATAGTATATAAACCAATATACAATAATCGCTCCAGGCGTGATAATATGCAACATTACAGAAAAGTAATAAGCATCACAGAACAATACAGATAATCTGGGATCCCCGAGTTTCACAGAGCCGCTGCTGAAACTCGACGTTCCCTTGTCGTGTGGATAGCCTGTGCAATGAAACCTAGACCCCAACGGGTGCGGCAAGTTACCCGCCAAAACCTGAAGCGAGGCAGCCCCTTACAACATAGTGAATGGACCACCCAGCACTCCACGGAATCCGGTAATCTTCGGCACCCCTTCTTGGGTCAACCTGTATCCCCTACGAGTTTGGCGAATAGTCTGCCAATTCTAGAGTGGGGCCCCTCTGCCTCTCAAAGCCATGAGATGCGGACCCGTTGCTTCTCAGAACCCGGCTATCCGTGCACTCCGTCTCGGGGCAAAACCTAGTACAGTAATGAAAAATAGTACAATAGGTACATCGACCGCAACCTGGTCATGCCCCAAAAGAATATTATACAACAGGCAGTGACGGCAGTCCACATGTTGGACGCTCGCCCCGCAATATCAAAAGTACAAATAAACTCAAACTGTACTACCATTGCACACTGCTATCCACCACGACAAATCCGCAACATCACAGCACAACACAGAACATCAACACGAATGTCACGTTCGCAAACTCGTCTAAAAGAACTATAGCAATCAGACGCGGTTTACCGATCAAATGATATTCCCGGTCGGAGATATAATGTAAGCACTGTAAACTAACGTGTTTAAATTTCGATCTACCAAATATCAAGAAGTGGGCCCCACGACTTACTGGTGAACAGTAACAAAACCTGGGCCCAAAATATATTTACCAAAAACCCCAAATTCCAAACAAGAACCCACTGTGAAAATTTGGGGCCACGATCTCACTGTATGGCCGCGGAAGCGCGGTCAAACCATAGGTTTGACCGCGTTTCCGCGGCGGTATTATCGAATCACGTGCCCAAATTTCTACGTGGTTCTTAGAAAAGCCTGCACAGTTTTCAGAGACATGTAGAAAAATTTTAGGAGATCATTTAAAAACAACAGAAACTGTGAAGTTAGAAATTGCAGTTTTTAGTTTTCCGGTTCGATCGATATTTTAAACGCGTTAGCACAAGTTAGTATAGCAAAATGGTTAGGCTCTGATACCACTGTAAGTCTACGCTAGCGCCCCGGCAGTCTACAGACGCCAAATGCGGAACAAAAACTTTTTAACTGGCGCTATCGTATACTTTAACCCGGATCTGCCATTATTGCAAAACTAACAAACTGTAAAGAGTGAAGAAAGGTTATACCGAACGATCCGAGTCTTTCGATCTTTAACCATCATCCCACGCTCCGTTGCGGCTGCTCCGATCGCGTCGATCTCCGATATCCTCGTCAAGGTGGCACCACATCGTCGATTCTTTAAACGGGCTCCCGCCTCTGACTTGAGGCAACTCGATCGTCAAGTTTGCTAAAAAAGACGACCAAGAATGATGTAGAGAATGAGTAGATGACTTTGTCTCACTTCGTCCAAATCCGTGTACGATCGGTTAATGAAGTTGCCGAGGGAATTGGGTGATGGAATGAAATGAACTGTAAAATTCCATGCACCCCAAATACTATCATATCTTTTCAAGTGAAACAACAAGTGAGAGAGTGAGTAGGGGAGAGAGAGGGGGCCGACCATATATATAGATAGAGGGAGGTGAGTGTAGGAGAGAAGAGGGTAACCTTAAAAAGCTTCTCACTCAAAATATCAAGAACAAATATCCTTAAGCAAACAAAACCTCATTAATGCAAATGGTGATTCATTAACCTAGTCACCATTGCATTAATGGCTCCATTAAAGCACTAATGACTCACTATCCCCATCACCACTTCTAGAAGCTTCTAGAATGATGACTCACCCTTATCCAAGAAAAGATAAATCCGTCTTTAACCGAATGTTAAAAGACGTCAGATAGAAAACTGGAAACTGGCAACTTCCAAAAGTGATCCTGAAACGACTTTCAGGATAACCCTGTAACTGTATAAATATACCCGCATTTGTATTACGACCGAATACAAATGCAACTGAGACAAAGATATTATACCTACTAAATATAATACTCGGATCCGGCTTAAACCAAAGCCGACCAGTATCATCTGCCCGAAAAATAACACGTGCGTAAACGCACGTGCATTTTCCGAACCCTGCCATAAAACGATACGGCCTCTACAACGTTTCACCCGAACTTGGGAAACTGTCTGTTGGGGACTCTAATGACTCGTCAGTACCCTGGCAGTGGGTTTAACCACAAACCGTCAGCGGCACTAGCAATGCGTAACGGCTGCCCATGGACTGACCTCAAGGGATGCCGATGAGCGAACTCATCCGGAAAACCCTACTGAGCCTAGCAGTGACAATGTATATACAGTCCGGTCCGTTCTTCTATGAGTATCGCATATCTGCCTACGGGGCTAGTAACGTCAGACCCCCAATAGCAGTATAAGTCGTGTCGGAGTGAAGCCCAATAACACCCTGAGATACTACTGGAGTACCTACCAGTAAATCTCCTGCCATGGCCATGGACTTTGTGTAATGGCTCTCCTAGACACAGCACGACCTCGCCCCCAATACCGGGAGAGACGAATCCCCTGCCGATCCGCTCACGTGCCTCCATATGGCTCGGGACTGTACCCAAAAACTACCTGTTTGCACGACTCCTTTGAGCCGTGGTAGGGTAGAAATCAAAGCATAGTGGGAACTCACATGAGACAAATGACGACCTCAGGTCGATGAACTAACCTGTACACATGTCCCCAGGGAACTGCTATCTGACGATATATATAATACCAACTAGCAGGTTCCCGGCGAGTCCTGTCCGGTGTACTCATAACCCAATGAGCACCTGTATACATCTTAGGTGATCCAACTGACACCAGTGGCTTGTGAGACCGGCCACCGCCCCTTGTCGGGGTCTCGACTGTACACACTAGTCTACTCCGGAGTATCGATGCCCTGTCTCGAAACTCCCACGACTAGGGACCACAATTAAGGATATGCATATAAACCACCCAACTCTCACGTATATGATCGCCATCATACTGTTGGTAGTAAAGCAAGATCCTAAGGGCTCTATCAAAGTGTAACATGTAATCAGTCACCTGATCATGTACACGACTGATAAAGGCAAAGCAGATTGCATACTATCATCTCGAGTAAGACTGTCCTACCGGTATAGGTCCTCCGCAATCATTGCAATCACGTACCTGTGATCCAATAATTGACTATGAGGGCACTATCTCCAACAAGGGATACCCTATGCTTCGGCAGTAGGCTCTATCATGTATGCGATGCTATGTACCAGACCCGATGTAGCATACTCACTAAGTTTAGTGAGCAGGTATCAAGCTGATCCTGGAGAGAATCACTGGACAGCTGTGAAGAGCATTCTCAAGTACTTACGAAGGACTAGAGATATGTTCTTGGTGTATGGTAACGGAGAGCTCCAAGTGGAGTCTTTTACCGATTCGAGCTTCCAGAGTGATAAGGACGACTCTAAGTCGCAGTCGGGCTTTGTCTTTACCCTTTACAGAGGGGCGGTTAGCTGGAAGAGTTCCAAGCAGGAAACCGTGGCAGACTCGACGATGGAGGCTGAATACATCGATGCCAACGATGCTGCCAAAGAGGCTGTCTGGATCAAGAAGTTCATTACTGAACTTGGAGTGGTTCCATCCATTGAGCATCCAATACCTTTGTATTGCGATAACAATGGAGCGGTGGCTTTGGCCAAGGAACCCAGGTCCCATCAGCGATCCAGGCATATTCTGAGGAGGTATCACCTGATCCGGGAGATAGTTGATCGCCGGGAGATCGAGGTCAGGAGGGTTGACACGAAGAACAACACGGCGGATCCACTCACGAAGGCCATTCCCCAGATACAGTTTGAGAGACTCTTCGTGATGCTCGGTATGCGATACTACAGCAGCTGGCCCTAGTGCAAGTGGGAGATTGTTAGTTGTATGTATGCCCTAGAGGCCAGTATTGTACACATGATGTATATTATATTGGATGCTTAGACATATATAGAGATGACTTTCTTGCTCGATATGATAGTATGCTATCTGGTTACTCTTTATCTTAACATGTACACTAGTCTCTTTAAACTGTCATATGATTACATGTTGGTAAAGCCCTTAGGATGTGTACTTGACTACAAGGACTATGATGCAAATCATACTAGTGGGGACATGGTAGTCCATAAGTACATCCTTCAAGGTCCCTAGTCGTGGGTGTATCGAGATGGGGCATCGATATACCAGAGTAGACTAGCGTATACGCTTCTCGACCCATAGGATGGGCGATGGATGATCCCATATCCATTGGTGTTTGACATCAGAGATGGTATACGGGTGCTCAGTGGAGACTGGGTACACTGTACGGACTCGCCGAGAACTCCCAGATGGTATTATACCTCAGGTCAGATGGCAGTTCTCAGGTGACACTTGTGCAGGTTAGTCTGTAGACCCGAGATCGTCATAGAGTCTTATGTGATTCCCACTGTGCTTTGATCTCCACCTTACCACGTCCATGAGGGCGTGCAAAACGGTGGTCTTTGGGTACAGTCCCGAGTCACATGGAGGCAATGAGCGATAGGAGGGGTTTCGTCTCTCCCGGTATTGGGGGTTGATGTTGCGCTGTGCTCGATTGGCCGTAACAGGGAAGTCCCTGGACAGGGCTGATCAGAGATTTGCTGGTAAGTGTTACCAGTAGTTTCTCGACCCGTTATGAGCCTCACATCGGCACGACTTATCGGTTATTGGGGTCTGATGTTTACCACCCCTAGACTTGATATGCGACGTATCAGACGAACATACCGGACTGTACGGTAAGTGTTACTGGTTGGATTCACAGGAGTATGAGCGGGCTAGCTCGTCGATCTTCTGATCGCTCAATACCCGGATGGCCGTTACGTTTATCAGACCGCTTGCGGCTTGTGGGTGCTTGATATGATCATCATCTGCTACCGGCGTATTGACGAGTCTTTAGAGTCCTACACAGAGGTTTCCTGGCTCAAGCGAAACGAAATAGGAGCGCATATGAGATATGTGCGGGACCGAGAATAATGCGTGTATGTGATACCGCATTTCATTCTCGCGATAAATGTTTCGATTGGTTATATTCGATATGACCAAGTTATCGAATCATTGATTCGATAAGCCGATACATTGGATACTAGTCGGTTATATGCGATATGACCGGATCGTTAAATCAAGTGTTGATTTAATGATTTAATGTATAATTATATATATTTGATATACTACAATGCACTAACTAGTATTGGTTCACTTTATATGGATTTTCTCACTTGATGTGCAAGAAGTATATGTGATATACTTTTGTGCACATATATGTGAACCAATGCATTAACTAGTATTGGTTCACTTTATACTTTTGATGATACTTGATCTTGTTGTTAAGTATAAAGAATTAAACCATGGTTAAGTGTTGATTAGGGTTTTGCATTTTCATTTATTTATTTATTTATTTATTTAAAAAGGATTATGATGAGAATGGTGGCTTTCTTTGTTTTAAGTTGAAGCTTCATGAAGCTTTGACTTTTGTAACCATTCTTGTCATCATGCTTAACCCTAACCCATCCAAGTGACCATGGTTTATTCTCTACACTTAACCTAGGTTAGAACATGATAAGTATTTGATTTTATTATTTTTTTTCACAATACTTATCATATTCTATCTACTTCTTCTTCTTCATCTTCAAGAGAGAAAGCTTGATGCCATCAATGGCATCTTGAGTTCCAAAGTGAGAAATCCAATTCTAAAGAGAACCCACCTCCTATTTCTTCACCCTATACCTCTTGCCAAGTTGTTTTGGGTGTTTTCTTCACAAGTTTCACCACTTGGTGAAGTTGGAGCTTGAATTTGTGCAACCTCGACGTAGATCATCTTCGGCACGAAGCCGACGACCTTGCCCGCTCGTCTTTCCGATGAAGCCGACGATTGAGTCTAGGACTCGAGAAGGACAGCGAGAGGACGACTACGTGGAGCTAAGGAAGTGGATATCCGGATCTACAAAGGTTGTAACTTCCGATCTTTAGTTAAAGTGTTAACTAGATTTTTTTTTCGCATAGGATTCTAGCCGACGATCCGTATTAGGGTTTCTCGGCACCATAATTTTTGTAAATTGGCATGGTTGATGCCTTGTGAGACCACTATAGGGTGCCTAGGAACCTTTCAAAAACTACCAAGCTGTCGGACGATACTATACGGCTACGGGTCATTCCGTTCACTTTGTGCGATCTTGCTGAAAAATGGTTGTATATCACCGCTTCCCACTCCATAACCAGTTGGGACGAGTTTGTGAAAGCGTTTCTCAAGAAATTCTATCCGAATCATAAAACCGTAAGGATCCGTAACGAAATCAACCAATTCTCTCAGCTTCCTACTGAACCCTTCTGGAAGTGCTTTGACCGGTATAAAGACTTTCTTGTTCAGTGCCCTCACCATGGTATCGAGAAATGGAAACTTTGCCAAACCTTATACGAAGGCCTGAACCCAGCAACCAAGCAGTTGTTGGAAACCATTTGTCAGGGCCACTTCCTATCGAAATCTGACGAGGAAGCGTGGCAATTTTTCGACGACCTTGCGGAACAAACGCTTCAATGGGAGAGCACTAGACCAATTACTTCTTGTTCTTCCTCCACTTCTACTGGTCAGTCTAGGGTAGGAATTCACCAACTCGATGTCTCTATTGCGATGAAAGCTGAAATGGCTGCAATAATGAGAAAACTTGAAGCGGTAGAAAGCAAATTTTCATCTCCTGCTCCTGCCCCTGTTCTTCCCTTTCGTACCATTTGTGCTTGTTGTTCCGATCCTTCTCACTTAACCGAAGAGTGTCTTTACAATCCACCATCTCAAGGACAGGATCAGGTTAATGCTGCATTTCAGCAAAGACCGAGGATTGATCCATACTCTTCCACCTACAATCCCGGTTGGAGGAACCACCCCAATTTCGCCTGGAATCAGAATCAGCAACAATTCCAAGGCAACAATTTCCAGAGGCCCCCTCCTCCGCAACAACAAGCGCAACAACAAACTCAACATCAGTTTCAGCAGCTCTTCCAACCCCAACCCTTTCAAAATCAGACGAACAACTTTGCACCCAACAATTCTTTTCCACAAAACAACTTTGTTCCGTCAAACAACGATAAGGTTTCCTTGCTAGAACGAAGTCTGGAGGCGTTCGTTAAACAATCGACATAATCCACCGCCAACATCCAGTCATCTATTCAGTCTTTGGTGCAACACACTGCTGCACACGGGCAAAGCATCAAGACCATCGAAGCCCAGATTGCACAGCTGAATGCAGTGTTAAGCGAGCGAGAAAAGGGGAAGCTTCCATCTCAACTACTCCTAAATCCCGGTCACCCACATAATGTACATGTTTCTCTTGAACAACAGAACCATAATGTGAGTGCCGTGACTACATTGAGATCAGGAAGGATGCTGCACAACAACATCGGCACAACAATTGAAGATAATGACACCCCGGCCGCTTCTTCTTCTTCGTCTTCTGAGCCTATTCTCCATTCATCAAAAGGCTCTTCTTCTTCTTCTTCTGCCCTGAACGGACCCACTTCTCACTCCACGAAAACACCAGCTCTGTGATCCGTTCCAGCTCCACAATCTCCTCCACAAGCATTGGACTCAATCAATTTTAAAAACGTTCCATTTCCAAACCAGTTGAGGTCCAATAAACAAAATCCACAAATGGAGAAGATTCTGGAGTTGTTTAAGCAGGTTAACATTAACATTCCCCTTTTAGATGCTGTCCAACAAGTCTCGTCCTACGCGAAAATCTTAAAGGACTTGTGCATGAAAAAGAGGAAGTCTCAGGTACCCAAGAAAGTTTTCTTGGCTAGTGCTGTGAGTGATGCTCTTACCCAATCTTTACCGCAAAAACGGAAGGACCCTGGCTGTCCTACGATTTCTATTACCATTGGGGATAAGAACATCAACCGCGCACTATTAGATCTTGGTGCCAGTGTTAACCTACTTCCGTACTCGGTATATGAGCAACTAGGTGTAGGAGAGCTGAAACCCACACACTGTACTCTCCAAATGGCCGACCGATCAATCACCCATCCTAGGGGGTCAGCTAGATGATGTGTTAATCAAGGTTGGGGACTTCATATTCCCCGTTGACTTCATTGTATTAGACATACAGCCTGTAGCTAACCCCCGGAATCAAATTCCGGTGATACTCGGTCGCCCATTCCTTGCAACCTCAAATGCTGTGATCAATTGTCGCAATGGTTCGATGAACCTATCTTTTGGAAATATGACAATTGAACTCAATATTTTTAGGTTGGGGAATCAGCCCACCGAACCTAATGCTCATATACTAGACGTTTGCTCAATCCAGGAGATCACCCCAGAAGAGTGTGAATTCGAGGAGTTTTTGTTCGATCACGATAACCTTAACTCCACTAGTGCGTTCCTCTTCGAACCTGCTGCTGTTTCTGCGCCCGATAATGACTACGAGTGTTTTACTTTCTCGAACGATCGTAGCTCCTCACCACCCGAGTTTGAATCCTTCGAATTTCCGGATGACTTACCTGAACCATCCAACTCGGTCGCTTACACTCGTTTCGAACCTTTGCTGGAATCCTTTGAGTTCGAGACCTTTTCATCAATCTTGCCTTCAATCGTTTCACCTCCAACGCTCGAACTCAAGCCTTTGCCGTCTCACCTTAAGTACGCTTACTTGGGTGAGAACGAGACCCTCCCTATTATCATCTCGGCTTCTCTAGCTCCAGAGCAAGAGAAAGCCCTTCTTGCGGTCTTGCACAGCAATAGGCAAGCTTTTGGCTGGTCCATGGCGGACATCAAGGGGATTAGTCCCCTGATCGTTGAACATCACATTCATCTGATGGATGATGCCAAACCAGCCAGGGATCCACAAAGGCGACTCAACCCAGTTATGAAGGAGGCTGTGAAAAAGGAAATCGTGAAGTGTCTAGATAGTGGTATCATTTACCCTATCTCTGATAGCCAGTGGGTTAGCCCCATTCACGTTGTCCCCAAGAAATCAAGCATAACGGTCATTACAAACGAGGAGAATGAGTTAATCCCTACTCGCACCCAAACTGGGTGGCGAGTATGCATCGATTACAGAAAACTCAACGCCGCAACGCGGAAAGACCACTTTCAGCTACCTTTCATTGACCAAATGCTTGAACGATTGGCCGGACACGAGTACTACTGCTTTCTTGATGGCTACTCCGGCTATAATCAGATTCCCATCGCCGAAAAAGACCAGGACAAGACCACATTCACTTGTCCTTTCGGCACGTTCGCATATCGTCGCATGCCCTTTGGGTTATGCAATGCGCCCGCTACCTTCCCGCGGTGTATGATGGGAATCTTCTCAGACATGGTGGACAAATTCCTGGAGATCTTCATGGACGATTTCTCCATCTTCGGCGATTCCTTTAACGAGTGTTTGCTGCATCTTGACGCTGTCCTTACCAGATCTAAGGATAAGAACCTCACTTTGAATTGGGAGAAGTGCCACTTCATGGTGCGCGAAGGTATTGTCTTAGGACATATCATTTCGCAAAATGGCAAAGAGGTTGACAAAGCGAGGATTGAGGTCATTTCCAATCTCCCTCCTCCCAGATGCGTCCGAGACATCGGAGCCATCCTTGGCCATGCCGGTTTCTATTGACGGTTCATCAAGGACTTTAGCAAGATTGCTAGGCCCTTGACTCTTCTACTGGCCAAGGACACGCCATTCGACTTCAACTCGAGCTGTGTGACTGCGTTCGAGTCATTATAAAGCTCACTCACTTCTGCTCCCGTTCTTTCTTCACCTGACTGGACGCACCCATTCGAGATTATGTGCGATGCATCCGACTTTGCCATTGGTGCTGTCCTTAGACAACACATCAACAAGATGCCGCACGTAATCTATTATGCTAGCCGAACCCTGAACGACGCCCAACTTAATTATATAACAACTGAGAAGGAATTCTTAGCTGTTGTATTTGCTTTAGAAAAGTTCAGGCCCTACCTCATCGGCTCTCCAGTCATTGTCTACACAGACCATTCTGCTCTGCGCCATCTTTTTGTGAAGAAAGATGCAAAATCTCGGCTAATACGTTGGATCCTCTTACTTCAAGAGTTTGACCTTGTCATTAAGGACAAAAGAGGATGTGAAAACATGGTCGCCGACCATCTCTCACGACTTCCTTCTTCGTCGTCGCCTCAACTTCCGATCAACGATGTTTTTCCGGATGAACAACTCTTGACAGTATCTCGCGAACCCTGGTTCGCAGATATTGTGAACTATTTGGCCACATGGCTACTACCGACTGAATGGTCAAGTCAGGACAGACTTCGATTCTTATCCCAAGTAAAACACTTTTACTGGGACGAACCCTATCTGTTCAAGTTCTGTCCCGACCAGATTATTCGTCTGTGTGTCCCTGACGATGAATTCAAGAGTGTGCTGTCATTTTGCCACGATTAAGCATGTGGCGGGAATTTTGGCCCCAGAAAGACACCTGAGAAGATCTTGCAATGTGGTTTCTACTGGCCACAACTCTTCAAAGATGCTCATGACTATTGCAAGACTTGCTCCCGGTGCCAACACTTGGGCTGGATATCCCGGAGGAACGAGATGTCGCTCCAACCAATCTTGGTTGTGGAAATTTTCGACGTTTGGGGGATAGATTTCATGAGGCCGTTTCCCAGCTCTTTTGGGAACTTGTACATCCTTCTCGCTGTTGATTACGTCTCTAAGTGGGTCGAGGCTGTGCCCAGCCGGACTAACGACAACAAGGTCGTTAGATTTCTTAAAGAAAACATTTTCTCCCGGTTTGGGCACCCCCCAGCGATCATTAGCGACAAATAAACTCATTTCTGCAATAAGACTTTTGAGGCCTTGATGCGGAAATATTCCATTAATCATAAGCTATCTACGCCCTACCATCCCCAAACCTGTGGGCAAGCCGAAGTTTCAAATCGGCAAATCAAGCAGATACTGGAGAAGACGGTTTCCAAGAACCGAAAGGATTGGTTGTTGAAACTCACGGATGCCCTTTGGGCATTTCGAACGGCTTATAAGACCGATCTTGGCATGTCTCCCTATCGGCTTGTGTATGGAAAGGCTTGCCACCTCCCTGTCGAAATAGAGCATCGCGCATTTTGGGCGATAAAAGAGTTGAATCTGTCTCTCGAAGATGCGGGCAGCCATCGGAAGCTGCAGTTGAACGAATTGAGCGAGCTTAGGGATGAGGCTTACGATAACGCAGTTGTCGTTAAAAACTGAACGAAGGTGTTTCACGATAAACACCTTTTGCTCAAAACCTTCGTACATGGTCAGCAAGTACTGCTTTACGACACCCGGCTACACTTCCATCCAGGAAAGCTCAGAACTCGCTGGAAAGGGACGTATTTTGTGCAGAATGTATATCCGCAGGGCGCTGTGGATTTGGAGAATCCAGAGGACGGTTCATTTTTTAAAGTGAACGGACACCGACTAAAACCGTACCTTAGCGCCGAACCAACAGAGGAGCTCCTGGTCTTACAGGAGCCGGTTACCCTGCATAATCTTCCTCTGCCTACCACCAAACTTCGGTTATCCTGCCAAGAACAGTGGACACTGTTCCAAATAAGTTTGGGGGTATGTATATACCATTTTGTATTTATTTGTGGATATTCTTTTCCATTTTTAAAAAATTCTTGTGTGTATCTAACCGACAATTTTGACCCTTCAAATGATATCTTCATGCAATGACAGTGAGGACACTGTCCAGTTTAAGTTTGGGGGTACGCTCGGTACGCATTTCTAACCTTCGCATTCATATCTATATTTTGCATCTGTATACTAAAATCCATAAAATCCATAAAAATCATAAAATTTTCTAAAAATATAAAAACTTTTCTGTTAAGTTAGCTAGTGGGAGAATTCTGATTCAACATTTCGACGGTTTTGTTTGATAAGATAAGAATAACTAAATCTTATTTCTAGATTTTGAAAACCTGAAAGATAACTCTCTTTTGAAGTTAACTATAGCTGATATACGTCTTTACATCACACTACACGTGTCGTGAGTTTTGGAAATTAGATGACAAGTCTTTTATGTCTAAAAACTTTTAAATGGATAAATGATTTTCTGAGGATCAAATAGATTTGTTCTGAAATAAGTAATATACGAATAGTTTATGAAGTGAAGTGAATATGAAGGAATGTTATTGATGCCTTAATTGGAACTAAGTCTGAAAAATAACCCATCTGGAACTTGATTGGAATGATTACACACCGAACCCACTAAACACGTCTTTTATCCAAAAAATAATTGAACTGCCGGTTATATCTCCGTTTGTATTGAATCATCATGATTTTCACGCTAAATTGTCTTTTGTTTTTGGACCTAGGTAACTTGAGTAATTAAGTCCGCTGGGGTGTCTCTACACCTAATGCCCTAAAGACAACTGGTTTGGGTGCCTTGGCCCAAAGCTCGTTAAGAAGCCTAGAAAGTCCAAATTAAAACAAAGTCAAGCAAGTGTTCTCTCCGAGTTAAAATTCCTAACGGTTCTTTATGTGAGAATAATCTTGACAAAAGACAGGCTTTTATAAAAAAATATTTCTAGCGGAGATATGAAGGTTTTATTCTATGATGAAAACTATTGCATGTTCACAGAGGTGTGTATGAATTGAAAACAAGAAAAAGGTGGAGTGAAAAATAAGACCTAGTTTCCTGTTAAGGAAGATAGAAATTCAGAAGTTGAAACCTTACTGGAAAACGAAACTTGAAAAATGCTTAACTCTTTATAAAACTTATGTGATCCTCTTAAAATTTTTATCTGGGCTTTATTGTATGACATGATGACTTTATTCGACCCTTCTGGAACTTAACGACACTATTTGCACTGCACGTAAAGACATATAAAATCTTAAGTTAAATAAGAAGCTAAATGTGAAAAATAAAGGTTCGATAGTCTAGACTTAGGATAATAGAATTGTTATTTTCTGAAACAAAACTTTAGGGTTTGAATCATAGTTATTTTGCAAAACTAGCTTGACCGGATTTTGTGGGTAGTATCCGCTGAAAACCCTCAGGTGACAACACTCCTCCTACTAGGGACACCTAGAGGTTTAACGGCTTGTTGCACATGCTCAGTGCAATCGCGTTCCCTGCGAAAGTGAGGTTAGGATTTTTTTGTGAATAAATTGGCTTTGCTCGGGACGAGCAAATGATAAGTTTGGGGGTATTTGTTCATATCAGATTTTTGCATTTTTATACCGCCCAATTTTTATCACATTGCTTATCGGTAGGTACTCTTGAGCCGTATTTGCTAGTCAATTGCAGGATACAGGTTCTCGGCTCTGAACAGTGAAATTGATAGAAAAGCACGACAAATTCCGGATTACTGCCAACCAAAGATAAAACACGGGTCTCTGCACTCTATCCGTATGTTGCCGCACACCAGTTTAAGGGACAAAAAGGCAAATCGATGTCATTTTCATGCACAAAGCTCAATGTCAACACAAGATCCAACATATCTACGCGGAGCTCGAGGAAATCATGGCAAAAGATCCACATTACATCACCTTTTGTTCTGCTGGAATTCTGGAAATATTGTGAAGAGATTCTGGGAAAAAACATATACCACAATTGATCGCACGCCAAAAGCGTGTCGGATGTTGAAAGTTCTAAAGTTTACCGCGATCAGGACGGTGTCGCTATGCAGCTAGCCGGTTGAGCACGGGTCGATCCACAGGGAGATGGTTGTATGTCCGTTCGAGTTTTAGACGAGTCAATAAAGAATTTGTATGTGTTTGTTCAAACTAACCTATGTGTTTTATATGCAAGTATGAAGTTGTTAAGAAAATGATACGAAATTGTAAGCTAAAGAAATCCGTACTCAAAACCTTTGAGCCGAGTCTTGACCAATTGAAGCTAGAGCAATCGGCAACAACGTGGATTAGGGGATTTAAGCACGGTATTCGTGGAATCTGGCTTATTTACCCTTGTCCTTCCGTTCTTGTCTCTTGCTTTCGCCTCCGGCCAAACCGAACGCAACCGGTCGCGGTTAGGAATCACCGTTACCTTGGTAGGGTAGGGTGCCTAACGGAGCGCTTGCGTAACGTTTGGGCGGAGTTCAATGGAAAATAACGGGAAAAGGAAATGAGCAAAGAAATATTAACTTACAATACCGTATTTGTTCTTAACAACGATAATTATAATCATTCACAAAAACGAACCAAAAAGAGAGAACAAAAAGAACAAAGAAAAGAAAAGATTACAAGTAAGTAAGGGCATGGAATTTAAAGTGCAAGAAAGTAAAGCATGAATGTAAAGCAAGTAATAAAAAGCAAGGAAGAAATAAGCAAGAAAATAATTACAAGAACACTAGAACTCAAGACAAGCATGGGATCAATAGCCAACCCTTAAACTTGCAAACTCAATCAAGAGGTTGCAAGATCAAGAGAAGGGTAAAGAACTCATGTGAAATGAAGCACTAATTCCATAAGAAGATACAACCCTTGAAATCAATAACAAACCCTTAAACTTTCAAGCTCAATGAAGAGGTTGAAAGATCAAGAGAAAGCAAGGATCTCAAGGGGAAGTTAAACAAATGAGAATGATACAAAAACTCTCATCTTCATTGATCTTCCACTCAAAAAGCTCTCACTACAATTTTCATGGAGAAAAGAATGAAGAAGAAGAAGAAGAAGACTAAACTATACTAAATCCTACAAAAGAGGCATAAGAAGTTAACACATTTGGTTTGGCTCAGAACTGGGGTATTTATAGGAGGGGAACTGGAAACCTAGGGCAAGAATCTGGCTCAATATGAAGTACCCAAACTACCCATGAAAAACGACAGAGAGAGGTGACTAAATGGCCGCGGAACCGCGGCCTAGACCCCCTATTGGCCGCGGAACCGCGGCCATATGGTGGAGTTGGGTCGTCAACTTTTGGGTGCTTCCCTGGTTCACTTTTTCCTCATATTTGCCAACTTTAAACTGCACAAATTCTTCCAGAATATCTTCAGATTCCATAGTCCAATATTGCACTATTTTCTTCACTTTTGACTTCTATCTCCCTCGAGCTCCGCGCACCCAATGATTCTTGTGCAGCCCCCTCGTGCTCTGTGCTTATCCGAGACACGAATGACCACTGTCATATGTCTTGTCTCTGGAACTAGTACTCGGCACTGGACGGATATGGATGACCGGAACCCGGCTTTTATCTGCTGTCAACAGATGTTCTGCTTTTGGCGTAACTATGGAGATTTTGTCTTGATTTGCAATATTTGGACTGGAAACCTGTGATTTGTAAATATGTAACAAACACGGATTAAAAGCACCTACCTATAAACAACCGAGCGTAAGAATGGGCGGTATAAAATGCAATATTCTGGTATGAACAACACTGCAGACAACAACAAACAGGGGAAACTCACCAAAAATGATGGCCTAACTCCTCTAAACGGCCGCGGTTCCGCGGCATAAGCATGCTTAGGCCGCGGAACCGCGGCCGCACGGGCTCGACAGATGATTATTTTTTAGGGGTATTTAGGTCATTCTATATGGAGGCAGATGGTTGCCCTAGGTTTCCAGTTCCCTGCCTATAAATAGTCCAGAACTTGCCAAAGCCAAGGGTCCATAATCTTGTATTTAGAATTTTAGAATACATGTGTTGTTCTTCTTCCTCTTCTCATCTCTTCTCCATTAAAAACTTGTAGTGAGCTTTTGTGAGTGAAGAATGAATAAGAGAGTTCTCTTTGTTATCATGCTTGTCTTGTTCTTTTTATAATTGCTTGTAATTTTCATTTGCTAATCTAGTTGTTGTTATTTGTTGTTTGTTTCTTTCTTGTTCTCTTTTCCTTTATCCTTAAACAACCATGATTCTTACGCTTAATCCTTGCCGAGGTGAGGTCGCAAATAGCTAGTTGTAATCTTCTAACCTCTTTCTTTCGATCTTTCTCCTTTGTTTTATTTTCTTTTCCTTATAATGGGTGAGTAGTTTTCATACTTGTTAGGGTAGGATAAGGAAAGTTTGAGAGAAGGAAATCTCTCTCACTCTTTTCTTGCCCAACATCTTGATTCGGACTCCCGTTAATTGAACCACAATCCGCTCCCTACGGCACCCTATCCTACATGATAGCGGTGATTCCTTAGTGAGACTAGTTGTGGTTGAATTAACTGGAGGATAAGGCTAAGAGCCAAGAACGGACGGACAAGCACCAAAAGGAAGAACTTATTCGTTGGAAAGCCTAGCTTATACTCGCAAGTTCCTTCCTAGTCGTGCTAATCCCCGTTGTTGCCGATTGCCGTAACACCGACATTAAGAGTGGCAACGAAAGAAGTGAGCGACTTCTAACTCAAACTAACCTAATCCTAACCCTAACAAGCTCTCTTTATATATCATTTTAGCACTTAAGTAATCTAAAAACAAACCTGGATAATTGGACTTAACTCGTTAAAGCACATAGAAAAAGATTCCCATCTCCCTGCGGACGACCCGTACTCAACCGGCTAGCTACAAGCGAAACCGTCTTGATTGAGGTAATAAACTTAGCACGCAAAAACTCTACCAATCAGGATCGCATGTCGATTATACCCTACACTTCTGCGGTAGGCTCTATAATATATGCAATGTTATGTACCAGACCAGATGTAGCATACGCATTGAGCGTTGTAAGCCGGTATCAGGCAAACCCAGGGGAGAAGCACTGGATAGCAGTAAAGAACATTCTCAAGTACCTGAGGAGGACTAAGGAGATGTTCATGGTGTATGGCGGAAAAGACCTCCAGATTGAGGCCTTTGCCGACTCCAGCTTCTAGAGTGACAAAGATGACTCCAAGTCCATGTCGGGTTATGTCTTTACCCTCAATGGAGGGGCGGTCTGTTGGAAGAGTTCTAAGCAGGAGACCATTGCTGACTCAACGATGGAAGCGGAGTACATAGCGCCGCAAAAGAAGCTGTCTGGATGATGAAGTTCCTCACAGAACTTCAGGTGGTTCCTACCAGTGTTGATCCAATACCTCTGTATTGTGACAACAACGGCGATATAGCTTTAGCAAAGGAACCCAGGTCCCATCAGAAGTCCAGACACATCTTAAGGCGATACCACCTGATCAGGGAGATCGTAGATCGCCGGGAGATCGAGGTGAAGAGAGTAGAGACGGAGAATAATATTGCTGATCCATTCACAAAGGCCCTTCCTCAGACGTAGTTCGAGAGGCTATTCGAGATGATAGGTCTACGATATGCCAGCTCGTGGCCCTAGTGCAAGTGGGAGACTGTTAGTGTATATGCCCTAAGGGCCATTATTGTATCATACTAGGTTGTATATTACCTAATGGAAGCTTGGGATATTCAGAATTGTATATAACAGTCTTGCTAAAAATGGTAGTATGCTACTTGGTTTGTGTCTACTTTAATATGTGCATATGTTTCTTGTGACGTATCACTTATACATATTAGTAGAGCCCATAGGATCTTTGCTTGATTACCAGTGTCGTGATGGCAGTCACGCTAGTGGGGGCTGGGTTGTCTGTAAGCAACATCCTATACAGGTCCCTGGTCGTTGGATTATCGAGATAGGGCATCGATATTCCGGAGTAGACTAAGTGTATACGCTTCTCATCCCAGTTGGGGAGATGGTTTGTCCTACAGCCATCAGTACGTCGTACTGGAGATAGTATACAGGTGCTCGTTAGGTTACGGGTACACCGGACAGGACTCGCCGGGGAACTGATTGGTTGGTATTATACCCATCATCAGTTAACAGTTCCCAGGTGACATGAGTACAGCATAGTCCGCAGACTTGACACTGCTACTTCGCCTCGAGTGTGTCCCACTGTTCTTAAATTGCTACCCTACCACGGCTCAAAGGAGTCGTGCAAACAGGTAGCAGTTGGGTGTAGTCCCGAGCACTTGGAGGCAGTAGCGGTTAGACAAGATTCGTCTCTCCCGGTATTGGGAGTTGATATCGCACTGTGTCAGAGAGCCATTACACAAAGTCCCTTGCCAGGGGAAGCGAGATTTACTGGTAGGTTCCAGTAGTTTCTCTGGGTGTAATGGGCTTCGCTCCAACACGACTTATACAGCTATTAGGGGACTGACACTTGCCGCCCCCTAGGCTCGTTATGCGATAGTCTTAGACGAACAGACCGGACTGTACGGAGATTATCACATCAGGCTCAGTAGGAGTTCAGATGGTTTTCCTCATCAGCCTTCTTATCGACATCTACCTGGGGACCGTTACGTACAGCTAGTGTCGCTTGCTGTCTATGGTTAAACCCACTGCCAGTGTAGCGTCGAGTCTTTAGAGTCCCACACAGAGAGTTTCCCTACTCCAGGCGAAACGATATAGAGGTCGTATGATTTTACGACAAGGATTCGGACGCATACGTGTGTTTACGCACGTACGACGTTCGGACAGTTTTTACTAGCCGACTTTGGTTTAAGCCAGATTCTAGTATCGGGTTATTAGATTTATACAGTCTAAAGTTTTTCCGTGTTTTCACGGATTGGAGGGGCGTTTTCGTAATTTTCCGTGAAGCTTCTAGAAGCATGGTGACTTGGAGGGTAAGGTGGCATTAGCATTAATTGGTTTTGTGACTCATGAGATGAATCATTCAAGTGAGTTAATGAAGCATTTATTGCTTAATGACTCACTTGATGATTCATTGCACATATTCAATGAAGCATGATGATAATGCATTTGATTTATTCATTTGATAATTCTTTATGCTTCATAATATATAACAAGTGAGAAACAATTTCAATTCATTCTTATCATCACCTTCTCTCTCCTCAAGCTCTCTCATTCTTGAAACCCTAACCCTAACCTCTCATGTGTTGAGATCAAGGGTTAGCTAGACTAATACTTCCATAACCTCACTTTATATCGCCTAGGTAGCTTAGATTAGCACTTTGAGCAACCTAGTTATCTCAAGTTAGAGATAAAGCTTGGCGTAGGAGCTCTCGGGTGGATCATTTTTGATTCGAAGAGGCCGTTGAGGTGCCGATGTTCCAAGGAGCCTACGAGGTGTGGAGGACCGCGATGAAGACCCGAAGGACAAGTATCATGAGGTGTAACTTCGTATCCGAGTAGTTAAACATTTCGTAGTTTGCTAGTAACGGTTTAGAAACGATTCATACGCTCAAGCCCGTGTTACAAAGCTTTGATAATCGTTTTTCATATATTCCGCCTCCCCGCAAGTTCGTGGGGTGCGTGACATGGACTTACACCAGCTTGGCTCTGATACCACTATAGGGTTAGTATGGCACCGTAGCAAGGTTTAGGAAGGCATCACATGCCATATTGAAATTTTTGGGGTGTTAAATAAACCCTAACCAAGATCTTAACTAGAGAATTAAGCATACTAGCATGTTAAACACTTTAACATCTAAGAGTTAGTGATTACAACCTTTGTAGTCCGTTCCTTCGCTTCATAAGCTCCGTGTTGAGGTCCCTTCGCTGCGATCATCAAATACCCGGACTCTAGAGAGGCTCCATGAAGAGAAAGATGCAAACTTGCTTCCGATCTTCAACAACTAAGATGATCTACCTTGAAGAAACTCAAACCCAAGCTCTTGCTTCACTAATCAAGTATTAGCAAAGAAAACACCCTGATCTAAGTGGCTAGAATAGATGAGGATGATGAAGTAGGAATTTAGCTCTCTTTTATTTTCGATTTCTCACTCATTATCATCACATGTCAAAAAGCTAGAAAGCTTTTTTCAAGAGGAAGAAGAAGAACCATTTCATTTGTGATGAATAATGAAAACTTGTGTGTGGTTAGAATTGCAACCATGGGTTAAGAATGAAGACTTAACCCTCGTAGAGAACTAACTATGGTAAAGGGTTTGGGTTGGGTTAAGAAATATCTATACAAAATATCATAGTCAAAGTCAAAGCTTCTTGAAAGCTTCATGCAACCTTAACCCTAATTCAAACCCTAACCACATTTAAACTCCACAAAACATGTTGCATTTGTAACCATAACATGTTACAATATTATATATCATATATACAATATTTATTGTAACAAAATAAAATAATACAATTAACATATATTACATATATATCAATGTATTATCCAAGTGAGAAAAAGAATCTTTAAGTGAGCTAATATTAGTTAATGTAATATAATATATCAAATATATAATTATAAATTAAATTATCGAATCAACACTTGATCCGATAATCCAGCTATTTCATAAATAACCGACTAATATAATCTGTATCAGTTCATCGAATCAACACTTGATCCGATGACCCGGCTATATCACATATACCCGGCCGATATCACATTTCGAGAGAATCTAATACTGTATCACATACTGTAAGTCGATGTACTTCACCCCAGAACTTGTCGGGAGGCGGAATTTTCGAAAACGATCATGTTTAAAGAACGAACATCGACTAACCGCTTGAATCGAAGCTAAACTATAAATAACCAAACACAAAGTGTTTCTAAAATACGGTGTTTCGGGATTATACCTAATGAATCAACTCCTTCGTCTTTACGAACTCCTTGTTCTCCTCGGCCTTCTCTAGGTAGTAGACGATCCACCCGAGAGCAAAACTCCAAGCTTCGCCTCTAAACTTGAGGCAACTAACCTTCTTGGATTGCTAATCGAAGAAGATAGATCGATATAGAGTGATGGTTATGGATTGTTAAGTCTTACTAACCCTTGTACTCAACTCATGAGAAGGGAGGATTAGTCTTGAAGAGGGAGAGCTAGAGGAGAGAGAAGATGAAAATGAAAATGAGCATTCTTATGAGAATAGTGAATCAAGAAGATATATATCTATCATTTTTTTTACTAGAAAATAATAAATAATTAATTTAGCAACCATGATAGAATATATCTTGTGATGATTCATAGAATGACAAAATACTTTTATGAATCATCAAGGTGACTCATTTTTACACTCATTTCATTTTACACCTTAACCTCCTTAGTCACCATCTACTAGAAGCTTCCCGCAAAATTACGAGAACGCCCCTCCAATCCGTAATAAATACGGAAAAACTTTAGACTGTAAAAATCCAATAACCGGATACCAGTAACTGGCTTAAACCAAAGCCAACTAGTAAAAACTGTCCGAAAGTCGTACGTGCGTAAACGCACGTATGTGTCCGGACCCTTGTCGTAAAACCATACGACCTCTATATCCTTTTGCCTGGAATAGGAAACTCTCTGTGTGGGACTCTAGAGACTCGACTACTACGCTGGCAGTGAGTTTAACCACAGACCGCAAGCGGCACTAGCTGTACGTAACGGTCCCCAGGTAGTTGTCGATAAGAAGGCCGATGAGAAAACCCATCCGAACTCCTACTGAGTCTGATGTGACAATCTCCATACAGTCCGGTCCGTTCGTCCAAGACTATCGCATATCCGGCCTAGGGGGCGGCAAGCGTCAGTCCCCTAATGGCTGTATAAGTCGTGTCGGAGGGAAGCCCATTACACCCTGAGAAACTACTGGAACCTACCAGCAAATCTCGCTTGCCCTGGCCAGGGACTTTGCGTAATGGCTCTCTGACACAGCGCGATATCTACTCCCAATACCGGGAGGGACGAATCCTGTCTAACCGCCACTGCCTCCAAGTGCTCGGGACTGCACCCAACTGCTACCTGTTTGCATGACTCATTTGAGTCATGGTAGGGTAGCAATCTAAGAACAGTGGGACACACTCGAGGCGAAGTAGCAGTGTCAAGTCTGCGGACTATGCTGTACTCATGTCACCTGGGAACTGTTCACTGACGACTGGTATAAAACCAACCAACAGTTCCCTGTGAGTCCTGTCCGGTGTACCCGTAACCTAACAAGCACCTGCATACTATCTCCAGTACGACGTACTGACGGCTGTGGGACAGACCATCTCCCCAACTGGGATGAGAAGCGTACACACTAGTCTACTCCGGAGTATCGATGCTCTGTCTCGATAATCCAACGACTAGGGACCTGAATAAGGATGTGCTTGTAGACTACCCAGCCCCCACTAGTGTGACTGCCATCACAACGCTGGTAGTCAAGCAGGATCCTAAGAGCTCTATCAATACGTATGCTCACATATTAAGATAGAAAAACCAAGTAGCATACTACCATGTTTAGCAAGACTGTTATATACATTTGAATATCCCAAGCTTCCATTAAGTAATATACAAACTAGTATGATACAGTAATGGCCTTCTAGGGCATAAACACTAACAATCTCCCACTTGCACTAGGGCCATGTACTGGCATATCGAAGACCAATGATCTCGAGTAGCCTCTCGAACTGAATCTGAGGTAGGGCCTTTGTGAATGGATCAGCAATGTTCTCTTCTGTTGCAACTCTCCGAACCTCGATCTCCTGACGATCAATGATCTCCCTGATCACGTGATACCGCCTTAAGATGTGTCTGGACTTCTGATGGGACCTTGGTTCCTTTGCTAAAGCTATAGCTCCGTTGTTGTCACAATACAAAGGTATTGGATCAACAATGGTAGGAACCACCTGAAGTTCTGTTAGGAACTTCTTCATCCAGACTGCTTCTTTTGCGGCATCGCAAGCAGCTATATACTCCGCTTCCATCGTCGAGTCAGCAACGGTGTCCTGCTTGGAGCTCTTCCAGCACACCGCCCCTCCATTGAGGGTAAAGACATAACCCGACATGGACTTGGAATCGTCCTTATCACTCTGGAAGACGGAATCAGCAAAGGCCTCCAACTTGAGGTCTTTTCCGCCATAAACCAAGAACATCTCCTTAGTCCTCCTCAGGTACTTGAGAATGTTCTTTACTGCTATCCAGTGTTTCTCCCCTGGGTCTGACTGATACCGGCTTACCACGCTCAGTGCGTAAGCTACATCTGGTCTGGTACACAACATCGCATACATTATAGAGCCTACCGCAGAAGCGTAGGGTATAACTGACATGCGTTCCCTTTCCAAATCAGTCTTGGGAGACATCCCTTTGGAGAGGGTGATTCCGTGACAAGCCGGTAAATTACCGCGCTTAGAATCTTCCATACTGAATCTTTTCAGTATAGTGTCGATATACCTGGACTGCGAAAGTCCCAACATCCTCTTGGATCTATCACGATAGATCCGGATCCCCAGAATGTAAGAGGCATCACCCAGGTCTTTCATGGAGAACCTGTGTGACAAGAATCCTTTGACAGATTGTAGCATAGGAATGTCATTTCCTATCAATAGAATGTCATCCACGTACAAGACGAGGAAAACAACACTTCTGGCTACAACTTTACTATATATGCACGGTTCATCTGGATTTTTGATAAAGTCATATTCTTTGACTGTCTCATCAAAACAGATGTTCCAACTCCGCGATGCCTGCTTTAGTCCATAAATAGACTTAAGCAGCTTGCATACTTTCCCGCTGCTCCCACTCTGATTGAAACCCTCTGGCTGATCCATATAGACGCTCTCTTCTAAATTTCCATTCAGAAAAGCCGTCTTTACGTCCATCTGCCAGATTTCATAATCATGGAAGGCAGCAATTGCAAGAAGGATACGAATGGATTTAAGCATAGCCACTGGAGAAAAAGTTTCGTCATAGTCCAAACCAGGTCTTTGACGAAAACCCTTTGCAACGAGTCTAGCTTTATAGGTTTCCACCTGCCCATCTACACCAATCTTTTTCTTGAAGATCCATTTGCATCCTATGGGTTTTACCCCACCTGGAGCAAAGTCCAAAGTCCATACTTTGTTGGTGTACATGGACTCCATTTCGCTTCGCATTGCATCTAGCCATCGTACCGAGTCGCCGCTCTGGATGGCCTGCTGGAAGCTAGTAGGTTCATCATCTTCTATGATGCAGTCCTCTCTATCCCCATCTATGAGAAAACCGTAGTATCTCTCAGGCGGATGAGACGGCCTACTACTCCTACGGAGGGGTGCGGGAATGTCCTGTTCTTCTTGAACCTCTGGTTCTACCAAACTTTCAGTAGCAGTTTGTGGTTCTGGAATTTCTTCCAGTTCTATTTCGCTCCCACTTGTTTCCTTTTCTAAAAACAGATGTTCCAGAAAATGGGCATTACGAGAAACAAAGACCATTTGTTCCTCTGCGTAATAGAAATAATATCCCTTGGAGTTCTTTGGATATCCCACATACAAACATTTTACTGATCGTGCCTCGAGTTTGTCCACATGCTGCTTTTTAACAAAAGCTGGACATCCCCAAATCTTCATATGCTGAAGATGGGGTTTTTTCCCAGTCCACATCTGATATGGAGTGGTAGGCACAGTCTTGGTAGGAGCCCTGTTCAGAAGATATGCCGCTGATTCTAGCGCATAACCCCAGAAAGATCGCGGTAACTCAGCATTACTCATCATGGATCGTACCATATCCAATAGGGTTCGATTCCGTCTCTCCGATACACCGTTATGCTGTGGAGTGTACGGAGGAGTAAGCTGAGAGAGAATTCCTTTCTCTTTTAGGTAACCTAGGAACTCGGCACTCAAGTATTCACCACCTCGATCAGATCTAAGTGTCTTGATACTTTTGCCGGTTTGGTTTTCTACTTCATTCTTATACTCTTGGAATTTCTCAAAAGCCTCGGATTTATGTTTCATCAGATAAATAAATCCGTATCTTGAGTAATCATCCGTGAAAGTAATGAAATAGGAAAAACCACCTCTTGCATGTGTAGACATTGGACCACATACATCGCTGTGTATGAGTCCTTAGAGCTCGCTCGCTCTTACTCCTTGTCCAGTAAATGGAGTCTTTGTCATCTTTCCTTTGAGACAAGATTGACAAGTGTCATAAGATTGATATTCGAACGAGTCTAAATATCCTTCTCTATGCAACTTAGTCAACCTTCTCTCATTGATGTGACCCAGTCTACAATGCCATAAGAAAGCTTTATTCAAATCTGGAGACTTTCTTTTTAGTGTGTTCTGGACATTGAAAATTTGGAGTTGGTTTAAAACATATATGCCGTTATTTAGAGTACCGGACCCAATCAAACCATGATTAAGGTGGATGTTGACAACATCTCTTACAAACGTGAAATCATAACCGTTATTTGATAACAAGGAAACTGATATGATATTACACGTTAAGCTGGGTACAAAATAACAGTTATGCAAAACCAAGATGTGTCCACTCGTCAATCCTAGGTGATAATCCCCGACGGACGCAGCTCCCACGCTAGCTCCGTTAGCAACCCTGAGGATCATATCACCTTCCTTCAGCACTCTACGGTTTCTCAGTACCTGCGATGAATTGCAAATATGAGATCCTGATCCGGTATCCAATACCCAGGAAGTAGAGTTGATTGACAAACAATTCTCAATTACAAACACACCTGAAGTCGAAGCCACAACTTGCTTCGGTTCCTGGTTCTTGGCGTTCCACGCCTTGCAATCCTTCTTCCAGTGCCCTTTCCTGTGACAATGGAAACACTCATCCTGACCAACTATCGGTACTGCTATCTTTTTCTTTCCCTTCCCTCCCACCTTATTAACACCTCCTCTAGGTTTGGGTGCGGCCTTCCTCTTCCTTCCTTTGGCCTTAGCCTTGGACCCGGAAGAAGATGCACCGCCAACAAACATAGCGGGTGTTTCCCTTGAATTCTTCAAGGTGCCCTCTGCACTCCTTAACATGTTCAGGAGTTCCGGAAGTTCAACTTCTTTTCTTTGAAGATTGAAGTTCAGGATAAACTGGGCGTAGGTGTGAGGAAGGGACTGGAGAATAAGGTCTGTATAGAGCTCATTATCCAAAGTCGTCCCAAGGTCTGCGAGCTCTTCTATATAGCCGATCATCTTTAGGACATGTTCTCCTACCGATGACCCAACAGCCAACCTCGCTCGAAACAAGTTCTTTGAGGTCTCGTATCTTGCTATACGAGATTGCTCTCCATAAAGTTCTTTTGTATGGAGAAATATGCCATCAAGGCCCATATCCTCGTGCCTCCTCTGATGTTCATTATTCATCGAGGCAAGCACGATGCACTTGGCTTTCGCGCAATCTAAATCCCAGGTTTTGCGGATTTCCTTATCCGCATTGCTGGATTTGGGACCAGGGACAGCAGGTGCCGTAGCGGTGAGGACGTGCCCCAATTTGTCATAGGTCAAAGCCATTTTGACATTCCGCAGCCAATCTTTATAGTTTGGCCCTGTCAGTATATTTTTCTCTAAAAGTTACTTAAGTCCAGTCATTTTCAGGGTCGCTGCAATTAGGAGAGAGAGAAGAAAACTCTTTAGCATGATGCTCTTGCAAGTTTAGAGTGGTTTTTAGTTTATCTAAACTGGATGGCTCCCACTGTTTCTCGAATCCTTCCTCAAACCATAAAAGAAGAATTAGCCAGGACTATTCTCACCGTACAATACTTGCTTAACCGTTCAGTCAGGCTGGTGTCGGTACTTCGAGGGAGGTTTTCCAACGCTTTCGCGAAGTTCCTTAATTATATAACCTCTTTTCTCTGGGGGCGTAACCCCTCTGACACTTTTCTGGACACCTACTAGGTTTATAGCATTGATCGTTAAGTGACGAATATCCTGATAAGTAGCATATACTCACAGTAGGATCGGGATCCAAATATCATCGTATGATAATGTTGAAGGAGTGCTACCAACATTCATCAAACTCAAAATGGTATGCATCTCTTTGCAAATTTCAGTTTCTTTAGAAATTCCCGATATTTGTTTTTGTCCCATGCTCTTATGACCTTGGCTTTGGTCAAAGTGTCATAAGTCACATGTCAAGTTCTACCCGTCATTATCTTGTCAATTTGAACCCATCCGTATATACCCCTGACTTTGGTCAAATGGTAATACGACTGTCCCAAACCAACTCATCTATCTTATGCAACAATTGAAAACCCAGCAGCTACCAAACACTATGCCTTGACTTTGGCCAAAATGCATAGCTTGAATACTACTGAATACCCAAATGAAATGACGGAGGGCTACGAATGGTTTTGGCGAAACCGTGAACGTAGTGAACTTGATATAACCGAAGGAACCTGATAGCTTTTAAAAGGAGTGGTTAAAGCTCCGCATTTAAAAATATCTGTTTTTAAAATTAACCGAGTGGTTTCTTTTAAATTGTTCCAACGATTTAAACTTGGTTTATTTTCTTTGCATTATAGATAATGCGCCCCATCATTAACCTATCATTGCAGAAAACAACGAAAATATGACGTCCTCTTATGCCATCCGCATTCGCCACTGGGTCCCGTCATTACTCGTTAGGTTACTTAACTAACGACAGAGCGGGGACTGGGCTAGCACGGGTGTAAAACATAAGTGACGTCTAAATAGCTATCATATATATATATATTTTACATTCGTCTGACGCAATGATATACATTCCAGAACACAGATAAACTTTATTGGATTTGCAAGCAATCTGTATTTCTTTTGAGCCTGCAAGAAAAGACAGATTACACAGTTGTGATGAATAGCCGTTACCCCACCCTCGACCCCTACGGGTACGGCAAACTACCCACCCGGCAGTTTGTGTACCCCACCTTGGGTCAGTCCTAGGAGCAAAAACAGTAAAATGAAATAATACAACGGTGGCTACAACCGCAACCTGGATGTGCCGCGCAAAATAATATTACAACAAATTACATTTACAACAAATGAATTGAATAATAACCCATTTCAAAACCCCGGCTATACACCACAACAGTCCAATACAGTTTATATGCACAAACAGATATAACCATTTCAGAAATGTGCAACCCCCTGCCAACTGACATACTAGCAGTTAGGGGAGGTTTACGAACACATTTATCAATCACAGATATAATCCAACATGCAAATACTGTACAATTTTGATCGATTAAACAACATCAATATTGCTCCAAAATCTGCTCTGTTAAACAGTAACCTGAGCAAATATTAAATATTCCAGAAAATCCCAAATATTGCATAGAAGCAACAGAAGAAAAATCGGCCCCTGACTCGCCAACTCGGCGGCGGAACCGCGGCGGTTCAGTAGGGTGAGGCCGCGGTTCCGCGGCGGTTTAGACGAATCAGGTGACTGTTTTTCTTGGGTGTTCTAGTGTGGTCATTTCTAGCTCTCTGAACATCCCTGAAAAATTTTTGGACATCATTTTAAAATCGACAGAAACTTGACAGTTTTGGGGTTTTCCGGCTTCGTTTTTCCGTTCGAAATTCGTACAAATTTGCAATAAAGTTATTTATTGTTTAGCGAGGCTCTGATACCACTGTAAGTCGATGTACTTCACCCCAGAACTTGTGGGGAGGCGGAATTTTCGAAAACGATCATGTTTAAAGAACGAACATCGACTAACCGCTTGAATCGAAGCTAAACTATAAATAACCAAACACAAAGTGTTTCTAAAATACGGTGTTTCGGGATTATACCTAATGAATCAACTCCTTCGTCTTTACGAACTCCATGTTCTCCTCGGCCTTCTCTAGGTAGTAGACGATCCACCCGAGAGCAAAACTCCAAGCTTCGCCTCTAAACTTGAGACAACTAACCTTCTTGGATTGCTAATCGAAGAAGATAGATCGATATAGAGTGATGGTTATGGATTGTTAAGTCTTACTAACCCTTGTACTCAACTCATGAGAAGGGGGGATTAGTCTTGAAGAGGGAGAGCTAGAGGAGAGAGAAGATGAAAATGAAAATGAGCATTCTTATGAGAATAGTGAATCAAGAAGATATATATCTATCATTTTTTTTTACTAGAAAATAATAAATAATTAATTTAGCAACCATGATAGAATATATCTTGTGATGATTCATAGAATGACAAAATACTTTTATGAATCATCAAGGTGACTCATTTTTACACTCATTTCATTTTACACCTTAACCTCCTTAGTCACCATCTACTAGAAGCTTCCCGCAAAATTACGAGAACGCCCCTCTAATCCGTAAAAAATACGGAAAAACTTTAGACTATAAAAATCCAATAACCGGATACCAGTAACTGGCTTAAACCAAAGCCAACTAGTAAAAACTGTCCGAAAGTCGTACGTGCGTAAACGCACGTATGTGTCCGGACCCTTGTCGTAAAACCATACGACCTCTATATCCTTTTGCCTGGAATAGGAAACTCTCTGTGTGGGACTCTAGAGACTCGACTACTACGCTGGCAGTGAGTTTAACCACAGACCGCAAGCGGCACTAGCTGTACGTAACGGTCCCCAGGTAGTTGTCGATAAGAAGGCCGATGAGAAAACCCATCCGAACTCCTACTGAGTCTGATGTGACAATCTCCATACAGTCCGGTCCGTTCGTCCAAGACTATCGCATATCCGGCCTAGGGGGCGGCAAGCGTCAGTCCCCTAATGGCTGTATAAGTCGTGTCGGAGGGAAGCCCATTACACCCTGAGAAACTACTGGAACCTACCAGCAAATCTCGCTTGCCCTGGCCAGGGACTTTGCGTAATGGCTCTCTGACACAGCGCGATATCTACTGCCAATACCGGGAGGGACGAATCCTGTCTAACCGCCACTGCCTCCAAGTGCTCGGGACTGCACCCAACTGCTACCTATTTGCATGACTCATTTGAGTCATGGTAGGGTAGCAATCTAAGAACAGTGGGACACACTCGAGGCGAAGTAGCAGTGTCAAGTCTGCGGACTATGCTGTACTCATGTCACCTGGGAACTGTTCACTGACGACTGGTATAAAACCAACCAACAGTTCCCTGTGGGTCCTGTCCGGTGTACCCGTAACCTAACAAGCACCTGCATGCTATCTCCAGTACGACGTACTGACGGCTGTGGGACAGACCATCTCCCCAACTGGGATGAGAAGCGTACACACTAGTCTACTCCGGAGTATCGATGCTCTGTCTCGATAATCCAACGACTAGGGACCTGAATAAGGATGTGCTTGTAGACTACCCAGCCCCCACTAGTGTGACTGCCATCACAACGCTGGTAGTCAAGCAGGATCCTAAGAGCTCTATCAATACGTATGCTCACATATTAAGATAGAAAAACCAAGTAGCATACTACCATGTTTAGCAAGACTGTTATATACATGTGAATATCCCAAGCTTCCATTAAGTAATATACAAACTAGTATGATACAGTAATGGCCTTCTAGGGCATAAACACTAACACATACACGTATTGTTCTTGGTCCCGCACATATCATATATGTGCTCTTACTCCGTTTTGCCAGAGCCAAGAAACCTCTGTGTAGGACTCTAAAGAATCATCAATACGCCGGCAGTAGGTGATGATCATATCAAACACCCACAAGCTGCAAGCGTTCAGCTAAACGTAACAGCCACCCGGGTATTGAGCGATCAGAAGATCAACAAGCAAGCCTGTACATTCTCCTACGAATCCAGTCAGTAACACTCCCGTAATGTCCGGTCTCTTCGTCTAATATGTCGTATATCTCTCCTAGAGGTAGTAAACGTCAGACCCCAGTAGCTTGATAAGTCATGTCGATATGAGGTCCATAACTGTTCGAGAAACTACTGATAACACTTACCAGTAAATCTCAGCAACCCTGGCCAGGGATTTCCAGTTATAGCCAATCCAACACAACGCAACATCAACTCCCTATACCGGGAGAGACGAAACCCCTCCTATCGCTCATTGCCTCCATGTGATTCGGGACTGTACCCAAAAGTCACAATTTTGCATGCCCTCTTGGACGTGGTATGGTGGAAATCCAAGCACAGTGGGAATCACACAAGACTCTATGACGATCTCGGGTCTACAGACTAACCTGTACCAGTCTCACCAGAGAACTGCCATCTGACGTGAGGTATAATTCCATCTGGGAGTTCTCTGCGAGTCCGTCCGGTGTACCCAGTCTCCACTGAGCACCCGTATACCTTCTCTGATGTCAAACACCAATGGATATGGGATCATCCATCGCCCATCATATGGGTCAAGAAGCGCATACGCTAGTATACTCTGGAGTATCGATGCCCTGTCTCGGTACTCCCACAACTAGGAATATTTGAAGGATTTACTTAGAGACTACATTGTCCCTACTAGTATGATCTGCATCATAATCCTGGTAGTCAAGTACTCATTTACAGGCTTTATCAACATGTAACATAGAGACAATCAGAGTACATGTTAAGATAAAGAGTAACCAGATAGCACACTATCATGTCGAGCAAGAAAGTCCTCCCTATATATGTCCAACCATCCACTACAATATAAATCTATATGTACAGTAATGGCCTCTAGGGCATACATATCACTAACAGGCACCGCATCCTCAGATCGGCCCTCACATCCTGTAAGTATCATGGAACCTGAGTGTCTAACATCGATACCCAAAACATCATGAAAACATATACCTGTATATATATGTGTGTGTGAGTATGTATGAGGATATCAACCACGTATGTCCATCGACGATACGTAAAAATCATGGAAACCTGAGTGTCAAACACCGACACTCGAAACATCATGAAACCCGTGTCTAGCATCGACACGTAAATCCTCATAACTCAGGCGCTGTCACCATGACTGGCCCTGATGATATGTCGTGCATCACTCCGGTCGGTATCCCCACGATAACCGCCGAGTTCACTTACAATCACCGGTAGGTAGTGGTCCCTCTGTCAGGCTTATCGTCTACACCACGAAATCACCACTCGCCCCGGGGTACCAAACCGGGTCCACCATGTACCAGCTGACGGTGCCTCCCGCTCCTCGAATCGGGTATTACAAGCCAAATCTCAGAACCGAGAAATCACATGGTGGACACACTGAAATATCATATCAAGAGAAATCGGGTTTTCAAACAATACATAGTTTTCTTGAAGTACCCCCATGGTTCTCAAATCCATAAATCATATGAAATCCATATCTCAATGCGTAAATCCATGAAAACTGATGTCACGACCCGAAATAGCACGTGACTGGCCCTTGAATCATATGAAGTCTATAGGACCCAATCTAATACAAGTAAGCCAAAAGCCCAGAAATCTAAAACCATTTTAAATAATAAAAGAAGGAAAACTAGTTTTAAAGAAGTGAAGAAAACATGTTTTAAAAACAAGGTTTTTAAATAAGTAAGCTAAATATGCATTTTAAAAATCCCAAGTCTTTTTTGAAAATTTCGGCAGAGTTTCCTTTATAAATACTGGCCCCGAACGGGGTACAACATGAATAATATATGCATCAATGATAAAAGGCATCCCCAAGCGGGAGCTAGCTCTTCGTCAATCGACGGTCACAACCACGCAAGCAATATAATATACAACGCCGAAGGGCGAGGATCAAAACTCAAAGGAACTCAAAATCATCAAGAAAACCATAATACTACAACGCGCGACTCTAACGTCGAAATAATACATAACTGATTTTCTAAGTATGAAATAATATATAATTCTGGTTGATAAAATTTACAAGATACAACTGAAAATAAATGAATACAATGGCGGTCCCGATGCGAGTGAACCCACCTACCAAAGCAATCACCCAGAAAGAAAGCAGTGTGCCAGAAAAGCCGCAACGAAACCTGTACGGAAAAACCTGCAAGAACTATGGCACAACGGGGGTGAGTTGCCAACTCATGATTAGAAAACAGCACAGAGCAGAAATCGTATGTATGACTCAATCCTAGGTCAATACGATCAGCAATATATATCCTCATGATAAGGTGACAAGGGTGAACATCTATACATAAGTGTAGTACCAAGTGCTCGTGCCAGTGCCTCAGGTAGCAACATATCATAAATATGAGGTATAATCAATGTAATCAGTGTCAACTATATCCTGAAGTCTATCAGTATGTGGATATCATCCAACTATCTAATCAATGTCTGAATGTATATGGATCTCGTCCACGTGTCACCCAATGACACAAAACATCATGCAAGTAAATATCATAAAGCATATGCATGGAAGTATGAGGATGTAAATCAACGTGTGTCCCTCGTGACACATCAAAATAATGGAACCGGAGTATCCAGCATCGACACTCGAAAACATCATGAAACCCGTGCCCAGCATCGGCACGTAAATCCTCATATATCGGGCTCCGTTAGTCCGGATCGGCCCACGGGCTCCGTTAGTCCGGATCAGCCCATATCATCTCTCGACTCCGGTCGGTATCCTCCGGATATCCGCCGAGCCCAAATACTATCACCGGTAGGTAGTAGTCCCTCTAGCAAGCTCATCGTCATCCACACGAAATCTCTCTCTCGCCCCGGGGTACCATACCGGATCCACCATGTACCCGCAATCAGCCTCATCTTCCTCCTCGAATCGGGTTTCACATGTCGCTCTCAGAACCGAGAAAATACATGGTGGACGCACTGAAATATCATATCAAGAGAAACCGGGTTTTTAAAACAATACATGCTTTCTTTTGAAATCACCACGGTTCTCAAATCCAGAAATCTCATGAAAATAGCATATCTCAATGCGTAAAATCATAAAGCATGATGTATGCGACATATGATAGGAATGTAAGCATATCCGTATATCATGCAACATAAAACAGTAGTATGCACACATCGAGGGGAAAACCTCTCTTTTTAAATGAATCCGGTTTTAAAATATATCTTGTGGTTCCCAAAATCTCCAAAATCAAGCCAGAATCGTCTATGTATGTGCAAATACGTATGTATGCAAGTATGGGTGTACACTATGTGTTGGGTTTACCTAGCACCCTATGAGAGGTTTGGAAGCATCACATGTACAAAAGATTAGATTTTTATGGTGCTAAGTAAGCATACAAAGGATCTATCCTAGAAAAATTAGGGTTTCATAACAATACAAGTAACAAAGGCTAGAGTTTTGAGAGTACAACCTTTGTAGCTCCCTATTCTTGACTCCTTGGCCACTTGAGAGTTGGAAAACGGTTAGCTTGAGGTCTTCTAGCGTCCACGACGATCCACCCGAAGCTCCTTTGTCCAAGCTTGCAACTTCACTTTATCAAGAGAAAGAAATGAAGCTAACACTCTAAACAAGTGGGCTAGACTTGTGTAGAATGATGTTGTGGTGGCTATTCTCACTTCAAAGACCTAACTTGATGAGTATTTTGCTCACTACAAAAGTCTAGAGAGCAAAAGAAGAAGGAGGAAGAAGATGATGGCTTTTTGAACAAGAGTAAAAGATTAACCCTTGTGAAGAAAATGGAAAAAATATCTATATATATTTTCCCTCTTCATCTCAAACCATGGTTATCTATTATGGATATTTATTTTACTTTAGTTAAAACACAAGAGAAAGATTAAATCATGGTTAATAAGTAGGTGATCATGGTTAGGTCAAAAGAAGAATGTAGAAACTAATCCATGAATTAATCTCATCTCTTTTGTTTTGTTTTAACATAAATAGAAATAATAATCCATAATATAAACCATGTTGTGAGTCTTATATTGCCACCGTTTTCTATGTATAAACAACCATGATAGAATGATGTATGTATGGATGTGTGCATGCACATCCATATGTGCATGAACAAGAATGAATGCATACATGCATGCATACATCCAAAAAGAACAAGAAAGGATTTCTAGTGAGAAGCTAATGGTTAAATGATAAATCAAAACTTGATTTATCAACCCGGTCATATCACATACGACCCGACCAAAAGCAAGCCGCCCGATTAATATACGGTATCTCATACGCGCATTTTAATCGGGTCCATGCGCATATCGCATACGCGCACCACAACTTTTCGCCTGGACTAGGTAACTCCTTTGTGGGACTCTAAGACTCGTCAATACGCCGGCAGTGGGTGATGATCATATCAAACACCCCCAAGCCGCAAGCGGTCAGCTAAACGTAACGGCCACTCGGGTATTGAGCGATCAGAAGAAAACAAGCGAACCTGCTATAACTCCCGTCGAGCCAACCGGCAACACTACCGTACAGTCCGGTCTCTTCGTCAGATATGCTGCATATCGAGTCTAGGGATGGTAACGTCGACCCCAATAACTCAATAAGTCGTGCCGGTGAATGGTCTATAACAGATCGAGAAACTACTGATAACACTTATCAGTAAATCTCAGCAGCTCTGGCCAGGGACTTACTGATATAACCAGTCGAGCACAGCACAGCATCAACTCCCAATACCGGGAGAGACGAAACCCCTCCTATCGCTCATCGCCTTCGTGTGTCTCGGGACTGTACCCAACGGCTACCTGTTTGCACAACTCAGTAGAGCCGTGGTAGGGTGGTAATCAAAGTACAGTGGGAGAGCACACAAGACTGTATGACGATCTCGGGTCTACAGACTAACCTGTACCAGTGTCACCTGAGAACTGCTATCCGACGATAGATATAATTCCATATAGGAGTTCTCGGTGAGTCCGTCCAATGTACCCAGTCACCACTGAGCACTCGTATATGATCTTGATGTCAAACATCGATGAATGTGGGAACATCCATCGCCCATCATATGGGTATAGTATCATATACGCTAGTCTACTCTGGTATATCGATGCCCCGTCTCGATACACCCACGACTAGGGACATTTCAGGATATGCTTATAAACTACAGATGTCCCACTAGTATGATCTCTATCATAATCACTGTAGTCAAGCCAATATCCTCAGGGCTTTATCAACATGTATGAATGAGTAAAAGCATGATCAAATCAACATGTCAGATAAAGAAGAACCAGATAGCATACTATCATGTCGAGCAAGAATGTATACTGAATATATATATATATATATACATGTGTAAATACATCCACTATCATATAATGGCCTCTAGAGCATACATATATCCAACAATCTCCCATTTGCACTAAGGCCAGTTATTGGCGTATCTCATACCCAACATCTCAAAAAGTCGCTCATGCTGTGGCTGAGTGAGGGCCTTGGTGAGTGGATCCGCGGCTTTATTCTTTGTGTCTACTCTTTTAATCTCGATCTCGCGGCGATCTACAATCTCCCGGATCAAATGAAAGCGCCTCAGGATGTGTCTGGACCGCTGATGGGACCTGGGCTCCTTGGCTAACGCCATAGCCCCATTATTATCACAATACAATGGTATTGGATCAATAATGGTTGGAACTACTGCTAGCTCCGAGACGAACTTCTTCATCTAGACGGCTTCCTTGGCAACATCATTTGCAGCAATGTACTCAGCCTCCATCATAGAGTCTGCAACGTTATCCTGTTTGGAACTCTTCCAACTTACCGCCCCTCTTTTGAGGGTAAATACAAACCCTGAGATAGATTTGCTGTCGTCCTTATCGCTCTGGAAGCTCGAATCGGTAAAGGCCTCCATTTGGAGATCTCCATTACCATACACCAAGAACAATTTTTTAGTCCTTCATAAGTACTTAAGAATGTTCTTCACAGCTGTCCAGTAATTGTCCCCTGGGTTGGATTGATACCTTCTTACAACACTAAGTGCATAAGCTACATCTGGGCGTGTACATAACATCGCATACATTATAGATCCCACTGCCGAAGCATAGGGTATAATGCTCATGCGAGCTCTCTCTTCATCGGTCTTTGGACAAGAATCCTTGGAGAGAGTGACTCCATGGCAAGCGGGTAAGGTACCCCGCTTGGAGTCTTCCATAATAAACCTTTTTAGGATGGTGTTGATGTACCTGGTTTGGGACAATCCCAATAACTTTTTGGATCTATCCCTATAGATCCTTATGCCCAGGATGTATGTGGCATCACCCAGGTCCTTCATGGAGAACCTTAGTGATAAGAAAGATTTGACCGACTGTAGCATAGGGATATCATTTCCTATCAGAAGAATGTCATCCACGTACAGTACGAGGAATGCGACAGCTCTTCCTACAGCCTTCTTTTAAACACAAGGTTCATCTGGATTTTTGATGAAATCAAACTCTTTGATAACATCATCGAAACAGATGTTCCAACTCCGTGATGCCTGCTTTAACCCATATATGGATTTAAGAAATCTACATGCTTTCTCGCTGCTCCCACTGTCAATGAAGCCCTCTGGCTGATCCATATAAATGCATTCTTCTAAATCTCTATTTAGAAATGCTGTTTTAACGTCCATCTGCTAGATTTCATAGTCGTAGTGAGCAACAATAGCAAGTAGGATCCGAATGGATTTAAGCATGGCTACGGGCGAAAAAGATTCGTCATAGTCCAAACCTGGTCTTTGACGAAACCCTTCGCCACAAGTCTTGCCTTATAGGTCTCTACCTACCCATCTACACCAATCTTTCTTTTAAAGATCCATTTGCATCCCACAGGTTTTACCCCAGGGGGTACAATGTCCAAAGTCCATACTTTGTTGGTGTACATAGACTCCATTTTGGATCTCATGGCATCCAGCCACTTCACAGAGTCACCACTCGTGATAGGTTGCTGAAAACTGGTAGGATCATCATCATCCATGATGCAGTCTTCTCCATCACCATCAATGAGGAAACCGTAGTACCTCTCCGGTGGGCGAGAAGTCCTACCAGACCTACGGAGTGGCTGAGGTTCTTCAGTTTCTATTGCAACAGCCGGTTCAACCAAGTCGTCATTTGTAGTTTGTGTCTCTAGATCCACCACATTGCCATCATCTTTATCTGTGAAAACTCTTTTTCCAAGAATGTGGCATGCTGAGAAACAAACACCTTTTGTTCCTCCTTATGGTAGAATAGATATCCATATGAGTTCTTTGGATATCCCACGAGTTACACATGACCGACCGTGTCTCGAGTTTGTCCGGATTCTGCTTTTTAACATAGGTCGGGCAACCCCAAATCTTAATTCTCTTAAGAGATGGTCTCTTCCCATGCCATATCTCATATGGCGTGGTAGACACGGTTTTGGTTGGAACCCTGTTCAGTAGAAACGCTGCAGTCTCCAATGCATGCCCCCAAAATGAGACGGGTAACTCAGCATCACTCATCATGGATCAGACAATATCTAATAGGGTCCTATTCCGTCGTTCAGACGCACCGTTGTGTTGTGGTGTGAAAGGAGGAGTGAGCTGAGAGAGAATCCCATTCTCTTTTAGGAAGTTTGCAAATTATGTACTAAGGTATTCCCCACCTCGATCTGATCGAAGCATCTTGATACTCAAGCCGGTTTGTTTTTCTACTTCTTGTTTATATTCAATAAATTTCTCGAAAGCTTCGGACTTGTGCTTTAATAAAAATACATGACCGAATCTTTAGAAATCGTCAGTGAACGTAATGAAGTATGAAAAACCGCCTCTAGCCTGTGTAGACATTGGACCACATACATCACTATGTATGAGTCCTAGGAGCTCGGTAGCTCTTTCTCCGTGTCCGGTAAACAGAGTTTTGGTCATTTTACCTTTGATACAAGACTGGCAAGTCGCATAAGATTTATATTCAAAAAGGTTTAAATATCCATCTTTGTGTAACTTTTTTAGTCTTGTTTCGTTAATATGACCAAGTCTACAGTGCCAAAGAAAAGCTTCATTTATTTCTGAAAGTTTTCTTTTCTTAGTGTGCTGTATACTGAAAACTGTGTGTTGATTTAGGACGTATATCCCGTTATTAAGTGTACCATACCCAACCAACATTTGATTTAGGTGAATGTTCATAACATTGTTCTGCAATACAAAATTATATCCTTCATTGTCTAACAAAGAAACAGATATTAAATTACATAGCATACTTGGTACAAAATAACATGGGTTCAAAACCAATATACATCCAGATGGCAACCCCAAGTGATACTCTCCCTCTGCGACTGTATGTACATTGGAACCATTTCCAACGCGCAGAGTATGGTCACCTGTCTTCAAAACTTTGCTATTTCTCAGCCCCTGCATAGAATTGCAAATGTGAGAACCCGAACCGGTATCTAATACCCAGGAAGCAGAGTTTATTGAAAAACAGTTTTCTGTCACAAACACACCTGAAGCGGAAGCATCCCCATGCTTCTTCTTGAGGTTCAAGTACTCCGTACAGTTGCGCTTCCAATGTCCTGTCTTGTGGCAATGAAAACATTCACCTTTCCCCGAGTCTCCAGCTTTGGACTTTTCCTTTCCCTTCACCTTTTTAACTCCACCCTTAGGATTGGTGGGATTCTTCTTTTTCTTTCCCTTGGCCTTAGCCTTTGGGCGAGAAGAAGAAGATTGTCCAATAGTCATAACGGGAGTATTCACTGATTTCATAGTGCTCTCTGCACTCCTTAACATATTAAGGAGTTCAGGTAGCTCCTTCTCCATGCTGTGCATGTTGAAGTTAACTATGAATTGAGCAAAGGTGGAGGGGAGGGACTGCAGAATAATATTCGTATATTGTTCATTGTCCATTGACCATCCAAGGTCCTCAAGCTCTTCTATAAGAGCTATCATCTTCAGAACATGGTCTCCTACCGGTGTGCCATGGGCCATTCGCATCTGAAACAAATTCTTTGATGCTTCGTATCGTAATATGCGGGATTGCTCTCCATACAACTCCTTTGTATGGAGGAATATGGTTTGAATGTCCATATTCTCGTGCTGCTTTTGATGTGTATTATCCATCGATGCAAGCGCGAGGCATTTGGCCGTGGCACAGTCAGCATCCCATGTCTTGCGGACTTCAATATCAGCAACTGAGGATTTTGGGCCTGGGACGGGCGGGGCTGGAGCCGTGAGGACATATGATACTTTATCATAAGTCAAGGCTATTTTCAGATTCCTCAGCCAGTCTTTATAATTGGTCCCATTCAGTTTGTTTTTATCTAGTAGAAGCTTGAGTCCAGTCATTGGTATCTGCCATTAAGAGAGAGAAAAGAATACACTCAGTGAAAGCTCTTGCATAGATCAGATTGGTTATTATCTTGTCTAATCGATGTCTACCACTGCTTTAATCAAGTTTTTCTTTCAAACCTTAAAAAGAAAACTAGTCAGGATTAATTACAGTCTACAACTTCGCAAACCGTTCAGCCAGGCCAGTGTCGGTACTTGAGGGAGGTTCCCCGTGCTTTCGCACGGACCTAATTAAAGTAAACCTCATTTTCCCAGAGACGTAGCCCCGTTAACACCTTTCTAGACACTTAATGAGTTAGCTAATTGTAAACTGCAAAACTCTCCTAGGAGCAACTATTGCCCACAGTGGGATCGGGATCCAACCATCATATGGAAGGTATGCAATCTCATTGCAAATCTCAACACTTGAAATTCCCGATATGATTTTTACCCCTAGTACCTATGACCTAGGCTATGGTCAACAAATCACAAGTACTAGTCAAGTTCAGCCCGTCATTTCGTGATTAATCAGACCCGTTTACATGACCCTTGGCTAAGGTCAACAAAGTCATATACCCGTCCTAATTAATCTGCATCATATGCATTGTAGGAAGACATCACTTAGCTACCGTACACTACGCCTTGGCTAAGGTCAACAAACGTAGCACGAATACTAAGTACTCTACTTCCTTCTTAGCAGATCCATCCCCTATTCTGATAGAGGGCAAGTATCGGGATTCTTCAAGGTGAACGAAGATGTAGATACTTGTGCATGGTATTCAGTTGATAGTAATGATTAAGAGAACTAATTGGAAGCATTCCTAAGTTAAGTAACGCTGATATGCCTCCTTCCATTTAGTTGACATGCACTGGAGACAGCTGCATGATTTGAATCTGATTCAATTAAATCAGTGCTTCTGTTTCTGTATTGGATATAGAACAGTTCATATCTTAACGATGTTAAGGTACGGGGAGTTGTCCGGCTTATGCTTAAAACCATGAACTTGACTAGTACTTGTGATATAGAGTAGGAAGTGATATTCCTATACTACGATCGGTTATACTTTGGTTGTCACATAGTGGTTTCTCCACATAGGAATTGGATATTATATCAGACATTCTGGTTACTTAATCTATGGTTTTAGATCTAGATTTGGGTGGTTTCCCAATCTGGGTACTTTGACAGCATTCTAAGAGTACTTAGCAGATCACACCCTACTACCTTCTTAGCAGATCCATCCAAATACCAGGACATCACACCCTACTACCTTCTTAGCAGATCCATCCCCTATTCTGATGAAGTCAAACCTATGACTGTCACATCAGAAATAGATGATCTATCTCCGCTACATCTGCTTTAGTCTATAAATAGACATAAACCACCTGTCCACCAATGCTTCCGTTGCTCCCACTGACTACGACAACCCTCTGGCAGAGTCATATAGACGTACACTTCTAAAGCAAGTTTAGAACGACGCTATACTCATCCTCCTTCCGGGTCTCACGGTCTGGAACAACAGCAATGGCAAGTCTGGGTAAACAAGAACCTCCCTGTCACTGTCCTTGAGGCTACCGGAGTACCTCTCGGGTGCCTGAGGTTACCCACCGTATTTGCGGAGTGGCCAATGGAATGTCAAACTATATTGAATCTTTAGGTTCCTATTAAACTTTCAGTAATCGTTTATGGTTCTGGAATCACTTCCAGTTCTACCATAATCCCACTACTGTTTTTTGAAAAAATCCATTTTTGTTAAAACTGTGGCGAGTCAAGAACAATATCACTATTGATCTTCCAGATGGTAGAAAGTCAACCCTCGTCATAGCCTGGGTCAACCCACAAACAGCCATTACAGAAAACGTGCCTTGAGTTATCCAGAGTCTGGTTTTAAGCATAAGCCGGACAACTCCCCGTACCTTAACATCGTTAAGATATGAACTGTTCTATATCCAATACAGAAACAGAAGCACTGATTTAATTGAACCAGATTCAAATCATGCAGCTGTCTCCAGTGCATATCAACTAAATGGAAGGAGGCATATCAGCGTTACTTAACTTAGGAATGCTTCCAATTAGTTCTCTTAATCATTACTATCAACTGAATACCATGCACAAGTATCTACATCTTCGTTCACCTTGAAGAATCCCGATACTTGCAATACCTGGTTCTCTACTTTATTTATATACCTATAACTTCTCAAAATTCGGACCCTGTGTTTCCACGAAACACCTGTCTAAAAACTAGAGAAGTCATAAGTAAACTGAATATAGTACGAGGACCATCCCCTCTGTCCTAATGGACACTGGACAACATACAATACTCTGTATAAGTCCCTTGAGTCTAATAACTCACTCCTTGAGTGTCGCAGGTTGAAAACTGTACTTATGGTTAAGAAGAATTACACCGTTGTTTAATGCTCCTTACCTAACCATCCACTGATATAGGTAAATGTCACAGACATAATTTCAAAAAGGTATATCTCACTCTATAAAAATAGACGTACAGATATATCAATTTGAAATTGGTGCATAACAGTGGATATCCAAAACCAAATATTTGCCGTCCGGCAACCAACCCAGGTGACTTCCTCAAATATCACCGATTATAACGAATCCCGATATAATGAGGATGATCACCTAATTCCCAATAACTTACTCCCACTCATCATCTGTAAAACCATACAGATGTGAGAATCATACCTGGTAAATACATACCCTGGAGTAAGTATCTAATCAGAAAATCAGTTTTCCTTTAACAGTACACAGTGAAACTGAAACATTGAAATGTTTCGATGGGGTATCCCGGTATTCCTAGTAATGCCTCTTCCTTTATCCAGATTCACAACTGTAACCGTGTAATTCTTTGCCATCTTTCCAAATCCCTTTATATGTCTTTAGTCGTTACCTTCTGTACACCCCTTTTGGCCAAATTGTTTTCTTCCTTCCCTACCGTTCGGCACCAGCCTATGGTTTGGAAGAAGACAATCCAATAAGCATAACGGGTGTACTGTCCTAATCCTAGGAGCACTCGCAATGCGAGAGAAGGTGAAGATAAAAGACAACCGAATAAACCTTATTCTTATTTCTCCTGAACCAGAATCCATCCCCGAACTGGAACAAGTTCCTTTCGAGTTCGTATATAACCATACGATGGAGTATCCAATAAACTGTGGATCTTCGTAGTGATACGGAGTGTCCTGTAGAAATACAAAGGTGATTTAGGATTGGCGAAGAAATACTTGGTCTGGTCGGGAATAGCAGTCGCAATTTACTTTGCCCTCCTTCTAATCCCTTTCTTTGTCTTTACTTAATACCTTCTGTACACCATCGTTATGCTAATTGGTTTTCTTCATTCCCTACCGTTCGGCACCAGCCCAAGGTTTGGAAGAAGACTATCCAATTTGCGTAATAGGTGTACTATCTCCTAAAATAAAGAGTACTCGCAATCTGAGAGAAGGTAAAAGGAAAAGACAACTGAATAGTCCTATTCGTTTTCTCCTGAACCGGAAACCATCCTCGAATAAATTCCTTCGAGTTCGTATATAACTATACCATGGTTTTGTCCAATGGAAGTGGACGTTCGTAGTAATACGGGGTGTCCTGGAGAAAAGGGTAAAAGTAGGAGTGGCAATGAGATATGCAACTCTGACAATGCAAAAGCCAGTGTTTAAGAAGGTTCGGTTAATTTTGGTCACTGAGTCATAGTCTTAGGGTCGGGTTAATGGTCGCTGCCAAAGAGAGAGAGAAAAGAAATACTCAGCATGCACTCTAACCTAGATCAGAATGGTTACCAATTTATCTAATCTGGAAACCTCCCACTATACCGTCAAATTCTCCTCCAAACCTGAAAGAAGAATTAGTCGGGATCACCCGAGGAGTAAACCAACTCATCAGTGGGAATCGGGATCCAACTATCATCGCATGATAACATGACGGAATCCGCTCACGTCATCACACTCCAGAAGGTATGCGCATATCTGGCAAGTTTCAGTTTCTTTAGAAACTCCCGATGTGATTTTTACCCCATGCTCTTATAACCTTGACTTTGGCCAACATATCATAAGTCACATGTCAAGTTCTACCCGTCATTCTCCAGGTTAATTTGAGCCCACCCGTACATACCCTTGACTTTGGCCAAAAGAGTAGTACGACTGCCCCAAACCAACGCATCTATCTATGCTGCATATGAATACCCAACAGCTACCAATCACTGTGCCTTGACTTTGGACAACATACACAGCTTGAATACTATTGACTATCCATATGAAACGACGGAGGGCTACGAATGGTTTCTTCAAGGTGAACGAAGATGTAGATACTTGTGCATGGTATTCAGTTGATAGTAATGATTAAGAGAACTAATTGGAAGCATTCCTAAGTTAAGTAACGCTGATATGCCTCCTTCCATTTAGTTGACATGCACTGGAGATAGCTGCATGATTTGAATCTGGTTCAATTAAATCAGTGCTTCTGTTTCTGTATTGGATATAGAACAGTTCATATCTTAACGATGTTAAGGTACGGGGAGTTGTCCGGCTTATGCTTAAAACCAGACTCTGGATAACTCAAGGCACGTTTTCTGTAATGGCTGTTTGTGGGTTGACCCAGGCTATGACGAGGGTTGACTTTCTACCATCTGGAAGATCAATAGTGATATTGTTCTTGACTCGCCACAGTTTTAACAAAAATGGATTTTTTCAAAAAACAGTAGTGGGATTATGGTAGAACTGGAAGTGATTCCAGAACCACAAACGATTACTGAAAGTTTAATAGGAACCTAAAGATTCAATATAGTTTGACATTCCATTGGCCACTCCGCAAATACGGTAGGTAACCTCAGGCACCCGAGAGGTACTCCGGTAGCCTCAAGGACGGTGACAGGGAGGTTCTTGTTTACCCAGACTTGTCATTGCTGTTGTTCCAGACCGTGAGACCCGGAAGGAGGATGAGTATAGCGTCGTTCTAAACTTGCTTTAGAAGTGTACGTCTATATGACTCTGCCAGAGGGTTGTCATAGTCAGTGGGAGCAACGGAAGCATTGGTGGACAGGTGGCTTATGTCTATTTATAGACTAAAGCAGATGTAGCGGAGATAGATCATCTATTTCTGATGTGACAGTCATAGGTTTGACTTCATCAGAATAGGGGATGGATCTGCTAAGAAGGTAGTAGGGTGTGATGTCCTGGTATTTGGATGACATACACAGAGTAGGAAGTGATATTCCTATACTACGATCGGTTATACTTTGGTTGTCACATAGTGGTTTCTCCACATAGGAATTGGATATTATATCAGACATTCTGGTTACTTAATCTATGGTTTTAGATCTAGATTTGGGTGGTTTCCCAATCTGGGTACTTTGACAGCATTCTAAGAGTATTTAGAATGGACGACTCCAGGCATGGTGGTGTACCTGCAGGTGATGGAGTCACCCTCTCTAAAGGTGTCTTACAGACTAAAGGGGAGAGGGATGTGCATGATTGGCAGATCACTTGCTCAGGCAATTGAGTAAATCATGAGATGTCAAGTACCACACCAGATGTTGTTCTTGCACTAGATGCAATAAGTTGACATTGATCCTATCCTAGAGAAACAGTCGGAAGCAGTTTTAGAACATAAGTGGATGTTCTAGGGATATGATAACGACAGGCTCATTCGGGAGACAGTTATCATTCCAGGCTTCCAAGGTGACCTGGACGACAGGGAGGTTGTCAGAGTTATAGTTTTCCTTCTGATGAGGGGCAGTATTTTGGACAGGTGGTCCAAGGCGATACTGAGGGAGGCATGGCGCAGGATACTGATTAAGTTCAGTTGACGATACAGTCTATGATGTTTGGATTTGGAGTTCATTTATGAGCTAGGTCCCATCAGACATCCAGACATATTCTAAGACAGGTATTGCTCATTTCGGGAGATGGCATTCTCCGCGAACTTGAGATATAGAGAGACATAGAAAGAAACATCAAGGCGGATCCACTCGCTGAGGCTATTCCTCGAACGCAATAGTTTCACAAACGGGATTTGTGAGACTGACTAGTAGAGCAGTTGGGTGTTCGGTATCACACGGGCTGTGAGTATGCGACATCGTAATAATTAGCCTTGAGTGCAAGTGGGAGATTGTAGGAGATAGTGCCCTCAGAGTCAATTATTGGATCACAGGCACGTGATTGCAATGATTGAGGGAGGACCTATCCCGGAAGGACAATCTTACTCAAGATGATAGTATGCTATCTGGTTTACCTTTATCATCGTGTACTGCTTTTGGTGACCTTACAGGTCACTATTGCACGTTGATAGAGCCCCTAGGATTCTTGCTTGACTGCCAGCAGTATGAGGGCGATCATATACGTGAGAGCTGGTAGTCTATAAGCACATCCTTAAAAGGTCCCTAGTCGTGTGAGTTTCGAGACAGGGCATCGATACTCCAGAGTAGACTAGTGTATACAGTCGAGGACCCGACGAGGGGCGGTGGCCGGTCTCATAAGCCACTGGTGTCAGTTGGTTCACCTAAGATGTATACAGGTGCTCATTGGGTTATGAGTACACCGGCCAGGACTCGCCGGGAACATGCTAGTTGGTCTTATACCTGACGTCAGATAGCAGTTCCCTGGTGACATGTGTACAGGTTAGTTCATTGACCTGAGGATCGTCATTTGTCTCGTGTAAGTTCCCACTGTACTTTAATTATTACCCTACCACGCTCAAAGGAGACGTGCAAACAGGTTTTAGTTGGGTACAGTCCCGAGCCATATGGAGGCAGTGAGCGGATCTTCAGGGGTTCGTCTCTCCCGGTATTAGGGGTGAGGTCGCGTTGTGTCTAGGAGAGCCATTACACAAAGCCCTCGGCCGAGGCAGGAGATTTACTGGTATGTATTCCAGTAGTATCTCAGGGAGTTCTGGGCTACACTCCTACACGACTTGTACCGGTTTTGGGGGTCTGACTTTGTTGGAGATAGTGCCCTCATAGTCAATTATTGGATCGCAGGTACGTGATTGCAATGATTGCGGAGGACCTATCCCGGTAGCACAGTCTTACTCGAGATGATAGTATGCTATCTGGTTTGCCTTTATCAGTCGTGTACATGTTCAGGTGACTGATTGCATGTTACACTTTGATAGAGCCCTTAGGATCTTGCTTTACTACCAACAGTATGATGACGATCATATACGTGAGAGTTGGGTAGTTTATATGCATATCCTTAATTATGGTCCCTAGTCGTGGGAGTTTCGAGACAGGGCATCGATACTCCGGAGTAGACTAGTGTGTACAGTCGAGACCCCGACGAGGGGCGGTGGCCGGTCTCACAAGCCACTGGTGTCAGTTGGATCACCTAAGATGTATACAGGTGCTCATTGGGTTATGAGTACACCGGACAGGACTCGCCGGGAATCTGCTAGTTAGTATTATATCTATCGTCAGATAGCAGTTCCCTGGTGACATGTGTACAGGTTAGTTCATCGACCTGAGGTCGTCATTTGTCTCGTGTGAGTTCCCACTGTGCTTTGATTTCTACCCTACCACGGCTCAAAGGAGTCGTGCAAACAGGTAGCTTTTGGGTACAGTCCCGAGCCATATGGAGGCACGTGAGCGGATCGGCAGGGGATTCGTCTCTCCCGGTATTGGGGGCGAGATCGTGCTGTGTCTAGGAGAGCCATTACACATAGCCCACGACCGTGGCAGGAGATTTACTGGTAGGTACTCCAGTAGTATCTCAGGGTGTTATTGGGCTTCACTCCGACACGACTTATACTGCTAATGGGGGTCTGACGTTGCTAGCCCCCTAGGCGGATATGCGATACTCATTGACGAACGGACCGGACTGTATATACATTGTCACTGTTAGGCTCAGTAGGGTTTCTGGATGAGTTCACTCATCGGCCTCCCTTGACTTCGCTCATCAGCTTCCCTTGAGGTCAGTCCATGGGCAGCCGTTACGCATTGCTAGTGCCGCTGACGGTTTGTGGTTAAACCCACTGCCAGGGTACTGACGAGTCATTAGAGTTCCCCACAGACAGTTTCCCAAGTTCGGGCGAAACGTTGTAGAGGCCGTATGGTTTTATGGCAGGGTTCGGAAAATGCACGTGCGTTTACGCACGTGTTATTTTTCGGGCAGATAATACTGGTCGGCTTTGGTTTAAGCCGGATCCAAGTATTATATTGAGTAGGTATAATATCTTTGTCTCAGTTGCATTTGTATTCTGTCGTAATACAAATGCGGGTATATTTATACAGTTTCGGGGTTTTCCTGAAAGTCGTTTCAGGATCACTTTTGGAAGTTGCCAGTTTCCAGTTTTCTATCAGCCGTCTTTTAACATTCGGTTAAAGACGGGTTTATCTTTTCTTCTGTTAGGGTGAGTCATCATTCTAGAAGCTTCTAGAAGTGATGATGAGGCTTGTGAGTCATTAGTGCATTAATGGTGTCATTAATGCAATAATGACTCATGCTTTGATTTCAAACCTTTCTTGTTTTCCTTAAGATATTATTATGTGTTCACATATGATATTTTGTGCTTAAGGTTACTCTCTTGCTCCTACACTCACCCTCCTCCTTCTCTTTATAAGAAAGGCCCCTCCCCTCTCTCTTATGGTTACTTGATTCATTTGTTTAAAAGATATGATAGATTTTTGGGGTGTATGGAATTCACAGCTCATTTCATTCCATCACCCGATTCCCTCGGCAACTTCATTAACCGATCGTCCACGGACTTGGATGAAGTGAGACAAAGTAATCTACTCATTCTCTACATCATTCTTGGTCGTCTCTTTTAGCAAACTTGACGATCGAGTTGCCTCGAGTCAGAGGCGGGAGCCCGTTTAAAGAATCAGTGATGTGGTGCCACCTCGACGAGGATATCGGAGATCGACGAGATCGGAGCAGCCGCAACGGAGCGTGGGATGATGGTTGAAGAACGAAGGACTCGGATCGTTCGGTATAACCTTTCTTCACTCTTTACAGTTTGTTAGTTTAGCAATAATGGCAGATCCGGGTTAAAGTATACGATAGCGCTAGTTAAAAGTTTTTGTTCCGCATTTGGCGTCTGTAGACTGCCGGGGCGCTAGCGTAGATTTACAGTGGTATCAGAGCCTAACCATTTTGCTATACTAACTTGTGCTAACGCGTTGAAAACGTCGATCGAACCGAAAATCGAAAAACACAATTTTCTAGCCCGACAGTTTCTGTTGTTTTTAAATGGTCTCAAAAATTAATTCTACATGTCTTAAAAATCTGTGCAGGCTTTTCTAAGAACCACGACAAAATTTGGTCTCGTGATTCCTCCAACTTGCCGCGGAAACGCGGCCAAACCCCTGGTTTGGCCGCGCATCCGCGGCCACTTGGTGTGTTCATGATCCCAAATTTTTCCAGTGGGTTCTCTGATAGATTTTGTGATTTTTGGTAAATATCGTTTTGGCCCAGGTTTTGTTACTGTTCACCAGTAAGCAGTGGGGCCCACTTTTTGATATTTGGTCTTTGGTCGATCGAAATTTAAACACGTTAGTTTACAGTGCTTACATTATATCTCCGACCGGGAATGTCATTTGATCGGTAAACAGCGTTTGATTGCTATACTTCTTTTAGACGGGTTTGCGAACGTGACATTCGCGTTGATGTTCTGTGTTGTGCTGTGATGTTGCGGATTTGTCGTGGTGGATAGCAGTGTGCAATGGTAATACAGTTTGAGTTTATTTGTACATTTGATATTGCGGGGCGAGCGTCCAACTTGTGGACTGCCGTCACTGCCTGTTGTATAATATTCTTTTGGGGCACGACCAGGTTGCGGTCGATGTACCTATTGTACTATTTTTCATTACTGTACTAGGTTTTGCCCCGAGACGGAGTGCACGGATAGCCGGGTTCTGGGGGGAAACGGGTCCGCATCTCATGGCTTTGAGAGGCAGAGGGGTCCCACTCTAGAATTGGTAGACTATTCGCCGCACTCGTAGGGGGTACAGGTTGACCCAAGGAGGGGTGCTCAAGCTACCGGATTCCGTGAAGTGCTGGGTGGTCCATTCACTATGCTGTAGGGGGCTGCCTCGCTTCAGGATTTGGCGGGTAACTTGCCGCACCCGTAGGGGTCTAGGTTTCATTGCACAGGCTATCCACACGACAGGGGAACGTCGAGTTTCAGCAGCGGCTCTGTGAAACTCGGGGATCCCAGATTATCTGTATTGTTCTGTGATACTTATTACTTTTCTGTAATGTTGCATACTATCACGCCTGGAGCGATTATTGTATATTGGTTTATATACTATTAGATGTTGTATATGTTTTACACCCGCGCTAGTCCAGCCCCCGCTCTGTCGTTAGTTAAGTAACCTAACGAGTGATGACGGGACCCAGTGACGAATGCGGATGGCATATACGTACATTTTATTTTCGTTCTTTTCTGGTGTGATCGAATGATGGGACTGCGTTGATTCTGATCAATGCAAAGTATAACAAACCTGTTTGATGTTGTTGGAACAAATTTAAAAAGTGTTGTTACAAAGACGTTTCCTTTTGTTATGCATAGCGGTATTCAGTGGAATATCCTGCACCTCATTCGACGGGGCGAGGGCTGATATCCCATCACCGGGACTGACCCCTTGGGCAGAAGTTTGCGTCAGAGTAATAACTTCACTATAGTCGATTACATGTTGCTTTGCATAGCGATATTCAGTGGAATATCCTGCACCTCATTCCACGAGGAAAGAGACGAGATCCCTTTATCGGGAGTGATCTCTTTAGCAAAAGGTTTTCGCTACTATATTTTAAAAAGCTATCAGGTTCCTTCAACGAGATCAAGTTCATTACGTCAAAGGTTTTTCGCCAAAAACCAGCCGTAGCCCTCCGTCGTTTCTTATGGATGGTCAGTAATATTCAAGCTATGTTTGTTGGCTTTCGTCAAGGCATAGTGTTTGGTTGTTGCTGGGGTATTCATTTGTTGCATAGATAGATGTGTTGGTTTAGGACAGTCGTATTACCTTATTGGCTTTCGTCAAGGGTATGTACGGGTGGATTCAAAGTAACAAGATAATGACGGGCAGAACTTGACATGTGACTTATGATTTGTTGACTTTCGCCAAGGTCATAAGAGTATGGGGCAAAAATCATATCGGGAGTTTCTAAAGAAACTGAAACTTGCCAGGCATGCGCATACCTTCTGGAGTGTGATAACGCGAGTGGATTCCGTCACGTTATCATGCGATGAGAGTTGGATCCCGATTCCCACTGATGAGTTGGTTTACTCTTCGGGTGATTCCGATTGATTCTTCTTTAGGTTTGGAGGAGAATTTGACAGGACAGTGGGAGGTTTCCGGATTAGATAAAGTGATGACCATTCTGATCTAGGTTAGAGTGCACGCAGAGTGTTTCTTTTCTCTCTCTCTCTTTGGCAGCGACCTTTGACCGACCCTAGACTATGACTCAGTGACCAAGTTGACCAAACCTTCTTAAAATACTGGCTTTTGGATTGTCTGAGTTGCATAAGTCATTGCCACTCCTTCTTTTACCCTTTGCATTTCTCAGAACACCCGTATTACTACGGATATCCACTTCTATTGGATAGATCCATCGTATGGTTATATACGAACTCGAAGGGACTTCTTCGGGGATGGATCCAGGTTCAGGAGAAAAAGAATTGGTTTAATCAGTTGTCTTTTATTATCACCTTCTCTCAGGTTGTGAGAGCTCCTAGGTTTAGGAGAGTGGTGTACGCTTATTGGATAGTCTTATTCCAAACCATAGGCTGGTGCCGAAAGGTAGGGAATGAAGAAAACCAATTAGCCTAAGTAGGGTGTGCAGAAGGTAATATGTAAAGACAAAATAAAGGGATTAGAAAGAGGGCAAAGTAAATTGCGACTGATATCATTCACGACCAAAACCGCGTACTTCGTCGCCGCTCCTATTTCATCTTTAAAAGAATAAGGTATTATTCAGTTGTCTTTTATCGTCACCTTCTCTCGAGATGCGAGTACTCCTTAGTTTAGGAGGGTACACCTATTATGCTTACTGGATAGTCTTCTTCCAAACCATAGGCTGGTGCCGAATGGTAGGGAAGGAAGAAAACCAGTAAGCCTAACGATGGTGTACAGAAGGTAACGACTAAAGACAAATAAAGGGATTTGGAGAGATGGCAATAAAATATACGGTTGAAATCATGAATTGGATTATGGAAGAGGCATTACTAAGAATACCAAGATACCCCTACGAAACATTTTCATGTTTCAGTGCATTGTTAAAGGAAAAACTGTTTTCCTGATTAGACACTTACTCCAAGGGTATGTATTTACCAGGTTTCATTCTCATATCTGTATGGTTTTACAGATGATGAGTGGGAGTAAGATATTGGGAATTAGGTGATCATCCTCATTATATCGGAATTCGTTGTAATTGGTGATATTTGAGGAAATCGCCAGGGTACAGTTTTCCACCTACAACGCACAGGTTTTGAATTGTTTAACTCAGCGGACTTATACAGAGTATTGTATGTTGTCCAGTGTCCATCAGGAAAAAGGGGTAGGTCCTCGTACTATGTTCTGTTTACTTATAACTTCTCTAGTATTTAGACGAGTGTATCGTAGAAATACAAGGTCTAAGTTTTGAGAAGTTGTGGGTATAAGAATAAAGTAGAGAACCAGGTACCACAAGTATCGGGATTCTTCAAAGAGATCGAAGATGTAGATTCTTGTGATTGGTATTCAGATGATAGTAATGGTTTTGAGAAACGTGTTTCTCTTTCAGGTTACTCATAACTGGATGGATTCCTAAGTTGAGTAATGCTGATTAGCCTCTTTCCATTATGTAGATATGCACTGGAGACAGCTGCATGGATTGAATATGGTTCCAATTAAATAAATGCCAAAGTTTCTATATTGGATATAGAATAGTTCGTACCTTAAAAGATATTAAGGTACGGGGAGTTGTCCAGCTTATTATTAAAACCAGACACTGGATAACTCAGGGCACGTTTCTGTAATGGCTGTTTGTGGGTTGACCCTGGCTATGACGAGGGTTGATATTCTACCATTTAGAAGATCAATAGTGATATTGTTCTTGACTTGCCACAGTTTTAGTAAAATGGATCTTTTTCAGAAAACAGTAGTGGGAGTATGGTAGAACTGGAAGTGATTCCAGAACCGCGAACGATTACGGAAAAATTTAATAGGACCTATATATTCAATCAGGTTTGACATTCCAATAGCCACTCCGCAGGTATGGTAGGTAACCTCAGACACCCGAGAGGTACTTCGGTAGGCTCAAGGACGGTGACAGGGAGGTTCTTATCTACCCAGACTTGACACTACTGTTGTTCCAGGATATGAGACCCGGTAGGAGGGTTGTCGTAGTCAGTGGGAGCAATGGAAGCATGGTGGGCAAGTAGCTTATGTCTATTTATAGACTAAAGCAGAATAGCGGAGATAGATCATCTAATTTTGATGTGACAGTCATGGGTTTGACTTCAATCAGAATAGAGGATGGATCAGTTAAGAAGGTAGTAGGGTGTGATGTCATGGTATCTGGATGACATACACAGAGGAGGAAGTAAAATTCCTATACTACGATCGGTTGTACTGTGGTCGTCACACAGTTGTTTCTCCAGACGGGATATGGATATAATATTTGACATTCTGGTTTCTAGATCTATGGTTTTAGATCTGGATTTGGGTAGTTTCCCAATGTGGGTACTTTGACAAATATTCTAATGGTTTTTAGAATAGTTGACTCCTAGCATGGTGGTGTACCTGCAGGTGATGGAGTCACCCTCTCTAAAGGTGTCGTATAGACTAAAGGGGAGAGGGATGTGCATGATTGGCAGATCACTTGCTTAGGCAATTGAGTCAATCATGAGATGTCAAGTACCACACCAAATGTTGGTTTTGCACTAGATGCAATAAGTTTGTATTAATCCAATCCTGGAGAAACATAAGGAAGCAGTTTTAGAACATAAGTACATGTTCTACGGATTTGATGACGGCAGCCTCTTTCGGGAGACGGTTATCATTCCAGGCTTCAAAGGTGACATGGATGACAGAGTGATTGTCAGAGTTTTAGTTTTCCCTCTGACGAGGGACAGTATTATGGACAGGTGGTTCAAGAGGATACTGTGGGTGGCATGGTGCCGGATACTGATTAGGTTCAGTGATCGATACAGTCTAAGAAGTTTGGATTTGGAGTTCATTTATGAACTAAGGTGCCATCAGATATCCAGACATATTCTAAGAGAGGTATTACTCAATTCGGGAGATGGCTTTCTCCGCGAACTTGAGATTAAGAGAGATTCAGAAAGAAACTTCTAGGCGGATCCACTCACCGAGGCTATTTTTTGAACACAATAGTTTTACAAACGGGCTTTATGAAACTGATTAGTAGAGGAGTTGGATGTTCGGTTTCACACGGGCTGTGAGTAGTCGACATCGCAATATTAGCCTTGAGTGCAAGTGGGAGATTGTTGGAGATAGTGCCCTCATAGTCAATTATTGGATCGCAGGTACGTGATTGCAATGATTGCGGAGGACCTATCCCGGTAGCACAGTCTTACTCGAGATGATAGTATGCTATCTGGTTTGCCTTTATCAGTCGTGTACATGTTCAGGTGACTGATTGCATGTTACACTTTGATAGAGCCCTTAGGATCTTGCTTTACTACCAACAGTATGATGGCGATCATATACGTGAGAGTTGGGTAGTTTATATGCATATCCTTAATTGTGGTCCATAGTCGTGGGAGTTTCGAGACAGGGCATCGATACTCCGGAGTAGACTAGTGTGTACAGTCGAGACCCCGACGAGGGGCGGTGGCCGGTCTCACAAGCCACTGGTGTCAGTTGGATCACCTATGATGTATACAGGTGCTCATTGGGTTATGAGTACACCGGACAGGACTCGCCGGGAATCTGCTAGTTAGTATTATATCTATCGTCAGATAGCAGTTCCCTGGTGACATGTGTACAGGTTAGTTCATCGACCTGAGGTCGTCATTTGTCTCGTGTGAGTTCCCACTGTGCTTTGATTTCTACCCTACCACGGCTCAAAGGAGTCGTGCAAACAGGTAGCTTTTGGGTACAGTCCCGAGCCATATGGAGGCACGTGAGCGGATCGGCAGGGGATTCGTCTCTCCCGGTATTGGGGGCGAGATCGTGCTGTGTCTAGGAGAGCCATTACACATAGCCCACGACCATGGCAAGAGATTTACTGGTAGGTACTCCAGTAGTATCTCAGGGTGTTATTGGGCTTCACTCCGACACGACTTATACTGCTAATGGGGGTCTGACGTTGCTAGCCCCCTAGGCGGATATGCGATACTCATTGACGAACGGACCGGACTGTATATACATTGTCACTGTTAGGCTTAGTAGGCTTTCTGGATGTGTTCACTCATCGGCCTCCCTTGAGTTCGCTCATCAGCTTCCCTTGAGGTCAGTCCATGGGCAGCCGTTACGCATTGCTAGTGCCGCTGACGGTTTGTGGTTAAACCCACTGCCAGAGTACTGACGAGTCATTAGAGTTCCCCACAGACAGTTTCCCAAGTTCGGGCGAAACGTTGTAGAGGCCGTATGGTTTTATGGCAGGGTTCGGAAAATGCACGTGCGTTTACGCACGTGTTATTTTTCGGGCAGATAATACTGGTCGACTTTGGTTTAAGCCGGATCCGAGTATTATATTGAGTAGGTATAATATCTTTGTCTCAGTTGCATTTGTATTCGGTCGTAATACAAATGCGGGTATATTTATACAGTTTCGGGGTTTTCCTGAAAGTCGTTTCAGGATCACTTTTGGAAGTTGCCAGTTTCCAGTTTTCTATCAGCCGTCTTTTAACATTCGGTTAAAGACGGGTTTATCTTTTCTTCTGTTAGGGTGAGTCATCATTCTAGAAGCTTCTAGAAGTGATGATGAGGCTTGTGAGTCATTAGTGCATTAATGGTGTCATTAATGCAATAATGACTCATGCTTTGATTTCAAACCTTTCTTGTTTTCCTTAAGATATTATTATGTGTTCACATATGATATTTTGTGCTTAAGGTTACTCTCTTGCTCCTACACTCACCCTCCTCCTTCTCTTTATAAGAAAGGCCCCTCCCCTCTCTCTTATGGTTACTTGATTCATTTGTTTAAAAGATATGATAGATTTTTGGGGTGTATGGAATTCACAGCTCATTTCATTCCATCACCCGATTCCCTCGGCAACTTCATTAACCGATCGTCCACGGACTTGGACGAAGTGAGACAAAGTCATCTACTCATTCTCTACATCATTCTTGGTCGTCTCTTTTAGCAAACTTGACGATCGAGTTGCCTCGAGTCAGAGGCGGGAGCCCGTTTAAAGAATCAGTGATGTGGTGCCACCTCGACGAGGATATCGGAGATCGACGAGATCGGAGCAGCCGCAACGGAGAGTGGGATGATGGTTGAAGAACGAAGGACTCGGATCGTTCGGTATAACCTTTCTACACTCTTTACAGTTTGTTAGTTTACCAATAATGGCAGATCCGGGTTAAAGTATACGATAGCGCCAGTTAAAAGTTTTTGTTCCGCATTTGGCGTCAGTAGACTGCCGGGGCGCTAGCGTAGATTTACAGTGGTATCAGAGCCTAACCATTTTGCTATACTAACTTGTGCTAACGCGTTGAAAACGTCGATCGAACCGAAAATCGAAAAACACAATTTTCTAGCCCGACAGTTTCTGTTGTTTTTAAATGGTCTCAAAAATTAATTCTACATGTCTTAAAAATCTGTGCAGGCTTTTCTAAGAACCACGACAAAATTTGGTCTCGTGATTCCTCCAACTTGCCGCGGAAACGCGGCCGAACCCCTGGTTTGGCCGCGCATCCGCGGCCACTTGGTGTGTTCATGATCCCAAATTTTTCCAGTGGGTTCTCTGATATATTTTGTGATTTTTGGTAAATATCGTTTTGGCCCAGGTTTTGTTACTGTTCACCAGTAAGCAGTGGGGCCCACTTTTTGATATTTGGTCTTTGGTCGATCGAAATTTAAACACGTTAGTTTACAGTGCTTACATTATATCTCCGACCGGGAATGTCATTTGATCGGTAAACAGCGTTTGATTGCTATAGTTCTTTTAGACGGGTTTGCGAACGTGACATTCGCGTTGATGTTCTGTGTTGTGCTGTGATGTTGCGGATTTGTCGTGGTGGATAGCAGTGTGCAATGGTAATACAGTTTGAGTTTATTTGTACATTTGATATTGCGGGGCGAGCGTCCAACTTGTGGACTGCCGTCACTGCCTGTTGTATAATATTCTTTTGGGGCACGACCAGGTTGCGGTCGATGTACCTATTGTACTATTTTTCATTACTGTACTAGGTTTTGCCCCGAGACGGAGTGCACGGATAGCCGGGTTCTGGGGGGAAACGGGTCCGCGTCTCATGGCTTTGAGAGGCAGAGGGGTCCCACTCTAGAATTGGCAGACTATTCGCCGCACTCGTAGGGGGTACAGGTTGACCCAAGGAGGGGTGCTCAAGCTACCGGATTCCATGAAGTGCTGGGTGGTCCATTCACTATGCTGTAGGGGGCTGCCTCGCTTCAGGTTTTGGCGGGTAACTTGCCGCACCCGTAGGGGTCTAGGTTTCATTGCACAGGCTATCCACACGACAGGGGAACGTCGAGTTTCAGCAGCGGCTCTGTGAAACTCGGGGATCCCAGATTATCTGTATTGTTCTGTGATACTTATTACTTTTCTGTAATGTTGCATACTATCACGCCTGGAGCGATTATTGTATATTGGTTTATATACTATTAGATGTTGTATATGTTTTACACCCGCGCTAGTCCAGCCCCCGCTCTGTCGTTAGTTAAGTAACCTAACGAGTGATGACGGGACCCAGTGACGAATGCGGATGGAATATACGTACATTTTATTTTCGTTCTTTTCTGGTGTGATCGAATGATGGGACTGCGTTGATTCTGATCAATGCAAAGTATAACAAACCTGTTTGATGTTGTTGGAACAAATTTAAAAAGTGTTGTTACAAAGACGTTTCCTTTTGTTATGCATAGCGGTATTCAGTGGAATATCCTGCACCTCATTCGACGGGGCAAGGGCTGATATCCCTTCACCGGGACTGACCCCTTGGGCAGAAGTTTGCGTCAGAGTAATAACTTCACTATAGTCGATTACATGTTGCTTTGCATAGCGATATTCAGTGGAATATCCTGCACCTCATTCCACGAGGAAAGAGACGAGATCCCTTTACCGGGAGTGATCTCTTTAGCAAAAGGTTTTCGCTACTATATTTTAAAAAGCTATCAGGTTCCTTCAACGAGATCAAGTTCATTACGTCAAAGGTTTTTCGCCAAAAACCAGCCGTAGCCCTCCGTCGTTTCTTATGGATGGTCAGTAATATTCAAGCTATGTTTGTTGGCTTTCGTCAAGGCATAGTGTTTGGTAGTTGCTGGGGTATTCATTTGTTGCATAGATAGATGTGTTGGTTTAGGACAGTCGTATTACCTTGTTGGCTTTCGTCAAGGGTATGTACGGGTGGATTCAAAGTAACAAGATAATGACGGGCAGAACTTGACATGTGACTTATGATTTGTTGACTTTCGCCAAGGTCATAAGAGCATGGGGCAAAAATCATATCGGGAGTTTCTAAAGAAACTGAAACTTGCCAGGCATGCGCATACCTTCTGGAGTGTGATAACGCGAGTGGATTCCGTCACGTTATCATGTGATGAGAGTTGGATCCCGACTCCCACTGATGAGTTGGTTTACTCTTCGGGTGATTCCGATTGATTCTTCTTTAGGTTTGGAGGAGAATTTGACAGGACAGTGGGAGGTTTCCGGATTAGATAAAGTGATGACCATTCTGATCTAGGTTAGAGTGCACGCAGAGTGTTTCTTTTCTCTCTCTCTCTTTGGCAGCGACCTTTGACCGACCCTAGACTATGACTCAGTGACCAAGTTGACCAAACCTTCTTAAAATACTGGCTTTTGGATTGTCTGAGTTGCATAAGTCATTGCCACTCCTTCTTTTACCCTTTGCATTTCTCAGAACACCCGTATTACTACGGATATCCACTTCTATTGGATAGATCCATCGTATGGTTATATACGAACTCGAAGGGACTTCTTCGGGGATGGATCCAGGTTCAGGAGAAAAAGAATTGGTTTATTCAGTTGTCTTTTATTATCACCTTCTCTCAAGTTGTGAGAGCTCCTAGGTTTAGGAGAGTGGTGTACGCTTATTGGATAGTCTTATTCCAAACCATAGGCTGGTGCCGAAAGGTAGGGAATGAAGAAAACCAATTAGCCTAAGTAGGGTGTGCAGAAGGTAATATGTAAAGACAAAATAAAGGGATTAGAAAGAGGGCAAAGTAAATTGCGACTGATATCATTCACGACCAAAACCGCGTACTTCGTCGCCGCTCCTATTTCATCTTTAAAAGAATAAGGTATTATTCAGTTGTCTTTTATCGTCACCTTCTCTCGACAACGAGAAGACCGAAGGACACGGATCGCTCGGTATATCTCTCTACCCCCTTCTCTTGTTAGCTAGGACTAGATTAATGGCCCGATCCGGGATTTTTTTGCGTGGTGGTACCGGTTTACAAGTACGTAAAAAGTTTCGTTTCCGCATTCTGGCGTCGGATTGACGGCCCGGGCGCCGCCGTGCACTTACAGCCGCAATGTTCCGTTATGCACCGTTAGGTTACTTAACTAACGACATACCGGGACGGGACTAGCGCGGGTGTAAAATATAAGCAACGTCTACTATATATCTCATATATAATATATCATTCGTCTCAGATATCACAGAACACAGGCAGCAGAAACATTTATATAATGTGGGGTATACTAGAACGTCCGTATTTAGTATTTAGCCAAAAATAGAAAATACGGATTCCACGGTCGCGATGAATAGCCAAGCCCACACCCCTAGACCCCTACGAGAGCGGCAAGCGACCCTACCAATCCTGGAGTTTAAGAGACCCGGTCTCGACTCCTCGAGATGTCCTCCCACTGAACCCCCAGAACCCGGTCACTTGTGCTCCCCTCCTTGGGTCTATCCAAATGCGGAAAAGTAAATAATATACAACACTGGTGACATCAACCTCAACCCGGAAGTGCCCCAAATAAAAGAATATTACATTACATTTGAATTTACATGAATGAAAATATAAAACTCTCATCTCACATAAAACCTCCCTGGCTATTCAATCGCGACAATCCTGCACATCATATCTTTGCAACACATAATATCATATATCATCAACGTAAGTAAGTATGCGTACCCCGATTGTCGTTGATGTATAGCAACGAAACCGGCGATATCGAACATACTACACTTACGGTCACAGAAAATAAAGTGTAAAACTACAATATTTGGAATCCACATTCTCTTTAGACATCATAAATGCGAAATATCACATATTTCGTATTTCATGCCTAAACTATATGAATTCCACATATTGTATCACATTCCAGATAAATAGACAGTATTAAAGTTTTCGACCGAATGATCAAATACCTAAAATTCCCTAAAGCTCAACACTTGAGCGGAGTTCAAAAAATCCGGAGTGTGACACAGTAGTAGCGGTCCAGCCATAGAAGGGTCAAGCCAACGCCTCACATGTGGCACGCCGTACTGCCCCAAACCCTAAGGTTCAAAGGGCAGTTTAAGACGGTCACATAATCGAGTTAAGGTTTGTTGTCTTCTAGAAGGTCCACCACTGATCTTGAACGTATCTCCGAAAGATTTAAACCCCGTGAAAAGTGAGCAAACGACACTCGTTCAAACAATTCAATACTTTCTAATTGTCCGGAAAAACATGAAGTTAAAATTCCGATCGAATCAATGAACTCAAAACAATCTCCAGAACCAACAGCACTAAATTCAGATTAAAAATACTCCAAAAATATACAAGCAGATAAAAAAATTACTGTACAAATACGACACTATGATGCTTCAGTACGGCCGCGGAACCGCGGCCCAAGCAGGCTATTGCCGCGGTTCCGCGGTGGAATATACTGTTCATGGTATCGTGTTTTACAGTTGTCCTTAGATTTACCTGCTGAATTTTTTGCATATTTTTAATTCTGAAAAATATCAGTTTTCAAAAAATGTCCGGAGAGTGTCCCATAAATCCGTATTTCGGTTCGAGCGGAGTTTATACTTCGCTAAAGTGTCGCCTAATGTTCTAGGTCGGCTCTGATACCAATGTTGGGTTTACCTAGCACCCTATGAGAGGTTTGGAAGCATCACATGTACCAATGTTTAGATTTTTATGGTGCTAAGTAAGCATACAAAGGATCTATCCTAGAAAAATTAGGGTTTCATAACAATACAAGTAACAAAGGCTAAGGTTTTGAGAGTACAACCTTTGTAGCTCCCTATTCTTGACTCCTTGGCCACTTGAGAGTTGGAAAATGGTTAGCTTGAGGTCTTCTAGCGTCCACGACGATCCACCCGAAGCTCCTTTGTCCAAGCTTGCAACGTCACTTTATCAAGAGAAAGAAATGAAACTAACACTCTAAACAAGTGGGCTAGGCTTGTGTAGAATGATGTTGTGGTGGCTATTCTCACTTCAAAGACCTAACTTGATGAGTATTTTGCTCACTACAAAAGTCTAGAGAGCAAAAGAAGAAGGAGGAAGAAGATGATGGCTTTTTGAACAAGAGTAAAAGATTAACCCTTGTGAAGAAAATGGAAAAAATATCTATATATATTTTCGCTCTTCATCTCAAACCATGGTTATCTATTATGGATATTTATTTTACTTTAGTTAAAACACAAGAGAAAGATTAAACCATGGTTAATAAGTAGGTGAACATGGTTAGGTCAAAAGAAGAATGTAGAAACTAATCCATGAATTAATCTTATCTCTTTTCTTTTGTTTTAACATAAATAGAAATAATAATCCATAATATAAACCATGGTGTGAGTCTTATATTGCCACCGTTTTCTATGTATAAACAACCATGATAGAATGATGTATGTATGCATGTGTGCATGCACATCCATATGTGCATGAACAAGAATGAATGCATACATGCATGCATACATCCAAAAAGAACAAGAAAGGATTTCTAGTGAGAAGCTAATGGTTAAATGATAAATCAACACTTGATTTATCAACCCGGTCATATCACATACGACCCGACCAAAAGCAAGCCGCCCGATTAATATACGGTATCTCATACGCGCATTTTAATCGGGTCCATGCACATATCGCATACGCGCACCACAACTTTTCGCCTGGACTAGGTAACTCCTTTGTGGGACTCTAAGACTCGTCAATACGCCGCCGGTGGGTGATGATCATATCAAACACCCCCAAGCCGCAAGCGGTCAGCTAAACGTAACGGCCATCCGGGTATTGAGCGATCAGAAGAAAACAAGCGAACCTGCTACAACTCCCGTCGAGCCAACCGGCAACACTACCGTACAGTCCGGTCTCTTCGTCAAATATGCTGCATATCGAGTCTAGGGATGGTAACGTCGACCCCAATAACTCAATAAGTCGTGCCGGTGAATGGTCTATAACAGATCGAGAAACTAGTGATAACACTTATCAGTAAATCTCAGCAGCCCTGGCCAGGGACTTACTGATATAACCAGTCGAGCACAGCACAACATCAACTCCCAATACCGGGAGAGACGAAACCCCTCATATCGCTCATCGCCTTCGAGTGTCTCGTGACTGTACCCAACGGCCACCTGTTTGCACGACTCAGTAGAGCCGTGGTAGTGTGGTAATCAAAGTACAGTGGGAGAGCACACAAGAGTCTATGATGATCTCGGGTCTACAGACTAACCTGTACCAGTGTCACCTGAGAACTGCTATCCGACGATAGATATAATTCCATATAGGAGTTCTCGGTGAGTCCGTCCAGTGTACCCAGTCACCACTGAGCACCCGTATATGATCTTGATGTCAAACATCGATGAATGTAGGAACATCCATCGCCCATCATATGGGTATAGTATCATATACGCTAGTCTACTCTGGTATATCGATGTCCCATCTCGATACACCCACAACTAGGGACATTTCAGGATATGCTTATAAACTACAGATGTCCTACTAGTATGATCTCTATCATAATCACTGTAGTCAAGCCAATATCCTCAGGGCTTTATCAACATGTATGAATGAGTAAAAGCATGATCAAATCAACATGTCAGATAAAGAAGAACCAGATAGCATACTTTCATGTCGAGCAAGAATGTATACTGAATATATATATATATATATATATATATATATATATACATGTATAAATACATCCACTATCACATAATGGCCATTAGGGCATACATATATCCAACACTATGTATGTACGCAAGTATGAATGTGCAATATGTATGTCATATCCTGATGCAACAATACTACTGTGTGGTGACATGGCAATTATCGATGATGAAATGTGTAAACCGGCAAGCAGGTGTACGTGGAACATACGCATCATCGATAATGGTGCTGGTATCCTGAAAGCATGGGTTTAATATAACAATAAACACATTTACACATGCAATGCGATGCGAATAGCAAGAATATGCGGAAATCAAATAATAAACGCAACAGTGAAGAATCTACATCAATTTGTCAATGTCGTACAGTTTTGCCATTTGAAATAAGACGAATCGGGGTTTTTAGAAAAATAAGAGCTACGGTGTTTTTAAGAATAGATGCATCTTTTGAAAATATCCGTAGAATCCCTTAGCCTGTCTTTAAAATACTCACGATTCATTAGTTTTGAAAAATAGGCATGACTCGGTCTAGTCTAACATCTACTAAGTAAACTACAGATCTAACTAACAAGCTAATTGAAGGGTATGGAAACCACCTAAATCTGAGTCGATATATATATAAATATAGTATTCGATGATCCCGCCTCAATAGTATCACATACGATACGATATAAAATATGACACCCTCGAGTCAAGAGTGCGGATCGAATCTCATGGCACCATGCGTCGTACGGCATACGTCATCCCAAATCTGGGTACGGGTCGAATCTCACATTTATCTCATCAGTTATCTGGTATCCTTATCATCATATCTCATGAACTGGGGGTATTGGTCTAAGTCTAGTACAAACTGATACCATATATATATATATATATATATATATATATATATATATATATATATATGCGTGTATGAAAATACACGCCTAAATGCCCGCTATAACTCTTGTCGTATCTCATAATACGAACCACATCATATTACTGATCTCATGGTACCATGCCCAATCTCATCGACTCATCTCCACATATCATCCACTATCTTCATCATCCAAGGGTAGGTATACGAGTATATATATATAAACAGTCCCATACCTATGTCTGTGTGTATATATATCTCCCCATATACGCACAAGTATAACAGTAAGCATGTGTGTGCGTATGAGTGTAAACCTATTCTAGGGTTCACGGCTAAGAAGCTATACTAGTTCACTTTTAAAAACCCTAATCTAACCATGAACACATAATCATATATAAATAGTATATATATAGCATACTATACATCGAACTGCGGGGTGCTATACGCCATCCATCCGACTTCCCTCGTAGATATAATCTACTCACCATGACCTTCGCTTGCCGATGTCGACGTCGCCACGCGCTTACTTGTCATCTTGAATCATCGTGGGGGTACCTACATGTCACACATATCGTATCGCATTAAAACCAAATAGAAACCAAAATGACACGCGGAACTCACATAGGTCAAAACCTATGGTTTGCCCTCTCAACACAACCCGATATCACTCGATATAGACGTACAAACGTCACATGATCGAGATAAAGCACAAATACAAAAATCCAGAATTTAAAATACGCTAAACCATAACTTGAATCAAAACAGCAAATCAAGTTTTTAGTCCCAGATTTTGTATAGGGTGAAAACAATGTGAGCAAACAACACTAGGGTGATATATAGGGTATATGTGACCTACAGAAGAAACTTGGACCGACCCCCTCACCAAGTGGCCGAGCCCTTCCCCTTGAATTTTGAGCTCGCCGTCCTGGGGCTCCCCAACGTGGTTCGTCTTGCTACAGTGGGTTCCTATGGTCTCAATTTTGTCTCTGGAGTTGTTTATTTTCCCAGTATTGGTCTCGGGTCATCCCAGATTTCCCTGCACAGCCTAAGTTCTCACAAACCGACATTTACAGTTTTCTGTTTTTCCGTATTTTGGGTTTCAGGTATGGTTATGTGTATGTTCAGGGTTTTTAACACCAGGGGGGAGGGTTAAGGTCACCACAAGAGTTCAATTACACAACAACAACTCAATTAAACCCTAACCCTCACTAGAATTTCCCAAAATTCACTAAACTTCGCCAAAACGAAACAAACTTGAAAAGAGGCTAAAGCACTTGAAACACTATACTAATTGTGAAAGGGTTACCTCATTGGCACTCATGAATTCCCCCTACAGCACCAAAACACAAACTTTCTTGGTCCAAAGGGTTGCTTGAGAGCTTGTGCACATTTTTTGTGAAATGGAGATGGACTTTTGGTGCATTTTGATGAAGTTTGAGAGGATGAAGAGGGGGAGGGAGTGAGGGCAACAGCCATGGGCTGAGGAAGAAGAAATGATGAAGATGGTGAAGAGTTAAAGATGAGCCAAGACTTGGTTGACCCCTCACCCTCTCTCTCTCATGCCCATATCCTTTTCTTTATTGTTTTCTTTATTCTTTTCTTTTCTTTTCTCTTCTATTTTCTTTCTCTCAAGATAAACCCAAAACAAAGAATGAAAAATGATGATAAAGCCATGTAGGAAAATATAACACAAGTGTGAAATGATATGGTGCATGTTTTGCACAAAACACGCTTAAAGCCCGATTAGCAATTTTTAATCGCGATTAGCACTAAAATAGTGTCAAATAAATCATAAACTCTCATAAATTTCTTAAATCACATAAAGTACACTCTTTTTAGTAATTTCCATAATTTTCCAAATTTTTCCCAATTTATCGGTATTTAATTATACCGCCTTATTAAAATATTCAATATTTTATTATTTAATTATAAAAATTCCAAAAAATAATATTTTATTTTTTTGAAATGTTACAACTGATACATGCAACATAAAACAACAATATGAGCATATTAAGGGAAAGTCGCTCTTTAAAATGAATCCAGCTTTAAAATACATCATGCGGTTCCCAAATCCTCCGAAATCAAGTGCAGTATCCTATGAGGTGTATATGTAATTGTAGCAAGATTTAAGTATCTACATGTAAACAAGTACATATGATGCATCTCATAGTGCAATAGCACAATAACCTACGTCTCAATATCACATGTCAATACAATACCACTTAGGGTATATGCAACTATAGCAAGATATGTGGGTGTACATGTCAGTATGTATGCATGATGTACAAGTAGCTATAGCAAGGTATGTGAAATGGAATAAGAGTCACTATCTTAATTATCCATATCCCCTAGAATATCATATATGTATGTGGGTTGTGCGTGTCATGGCAATTACTAACGGTGTGGGTGTAGCATACAAATTAGTGCTCGTGCAATATGAACCATCAGTAATGTGTTATGTCCAATAAGTACAAGTCAAGGTACAATAGGTAATACTATGCAATGACGTTCATATGAAATCAACTAATATGCAATAACATGCAACTATCGTATCATATCAGCCCCGACGCATAACGTCATACGGGTGACTTCCCCGTAGATGTTAAATCTACACACCGATGGTCTCGAGCTATGAAAATCCGACCACTTGCTTCCCCTTGTTCGCAGCGGCCGAAGTCCCCCCATGCGATCCTAAAATTTCACAAACACAACACATAAGCTAAATATGCTACGTCGACGCAAAGTTAACGAAACGCAAGGATAACGCCCAGAAAATTACACTGCGCACCTAGCGCACAAAACGCGCACGACATCGGAAAAAAACCTAACTAGGGTTGCTAAACTACGCAACACCAAGTCAAGACTCCGATCATCCCGATCGCACAAACACAACATAATCAAATACGAGGAATATAATAGATATAATCTCGCAACGACCAATTGAACCCACGTCGGAAACACACCAAAACCTAGTAAGCAAGTTATCGCAATATTTCGCACAAGTCCAAAACTAACACATATCTAGCTATTTCAAACATCTTATAATAGCTTAACTAAGCTATCCAAACCACTTCCATATTTTTAAACTTGCTTAATTAAGTTTTAGCAAAAACCTAGTAAGCAAAAACCCTTAATTAGACAAAATAGTATTTAACAATAATTATCATTTTCTACCACTAGAATAAGTTTTCATAAACTCCAATTAATATTAAACACTTCATCAAGCTTAAACCCAAATCTTGAATTTCTTTAAAATTATGAATAATGAATTAATCACGAGTTTAAAGCTATATTACTCATTTAATTAACTAACGTAAAGTTTTAATACAATAAAAATTAAAGACTTGATTTAGAAATTATACCTCTTAAGAACACAAAGGATCAACTAGCTCCATCAAACTTTTCCTCCAAAAATGATGTTTTTCAAGAAGATCCAAGCTAGTTTGTGAAGGAAAGTGATGGTTTTATTTTTGTTTAGGATTTTATGGATTTATTTTTGAATTTTTTGATGAGTTTTTTATCTTGGAAAATGAAGAAATTGAGTTGGAAAAATTTTGGACAGAAATGGGGAGGCTCGGCCATATAAGGAAATGGGGGGTAGTTTTGTGAATTTAGTGAAGAAAGTTCTAGCAAAAAAATCGTTAAATGCTTCAATAAATGCATTTTGCCACCTTTCTTTCTTTTCTTTTCTTTTTAAATTTAAATCCTTTTGCACTAAAAAAAATATAGATATTTGAAGAGAAGCTTCCAAAATAATTGTAGTGATGATTTCCAATGATTCTCATTTAGAAGTAATTACCCCAATTTAAGTGTTTAATTTACCACATAAAATAATATTTTATCAGGGAAAAATTCTATCTGAACCAAAACTTCCCATATACCCACAAAGCTTGCGCACTAGCTTTATTTTAGCTAAACTAGGTGCCGGCAAGTTTCTACGGACGTTTGATCATAATCGGGTTTAAACGGAAAATACAGACTATTTTACCCTAAAACGGAAAAATTCGCATAACGATTTTTAAAACGTTACAATCTCCCCCACCCCTTATAGAAATTTGGTCCCTGAATTAAAATTTAACTACGCGTACCTTCGAAGATATGAGGGAATTTCTTCCGCATCTCGCTCTCGGCCTCCCGAGTGATCTCCTCACTAGTAGGCTACGCCAAAGAACCTTCACAGATGGCAAGACCTTTGACCGAAGTTTCTTTACATGCCGATCCAAAATAACTACCGGCTGCTCAGTGAACGAAAGATCGCGCTCAAGCTGAACGATCTCATGCTGAATCATGTGAGAAGGGTCATGAAGGTATCTACGAAGCATCGACACATGGAAAACGGGGTGAACATCTGAAAAACTAGGCGGGAGCGCCAAACGATAAGCAACAGAACCCACTCGCTCAAGGATCTCGAAGGGACCTACAAATCTGGGACTGAGCTTCCCCCTCTTCCCAAATCGCATAACGCCCTTCATCGGAGAAACCCTCAGGAATAAATTATCCCCCACTGCGAACTCAAGTCTGCGACGACGACGGTCAGCATAAGACTTCTGCCTGCACTGGGCTGCTCTCATCCTGTCCTGAATCAGCTGGATCTTCTCAGTAGTCTCCTGGACTAGCTGGGGTCCCAAAACCAGACTCTCACTGAGTTCGGTCCAACAGACTGGCGATCGACACTTCCTACCATACAAAGCCTCAAAAGGTGCCATCTGAATAGTCTCCTGAAAGCTGTTGTTGTAGGAGAACTCAATCAACGGCAAGTGACGATCCCAACTACAGCTATAATCAAGCACACATGCACGGAGCATATCCTCCAGAGTCTGTATAGTCCGCTCCGACTGACCATCGATCTGTGGATGAAAAGCGGTGCTAAAACTCAACCGGGTACCCAAAGCTTCCTTAAGTTTCTACCAAAGATGGCTAGTAAACTGGGTACCTCTGTCAGATACTATACATGTGGGAACATCGTGCAAACGCACAATCTCATCTATGTACAACTGAGCATACTGAGCATAACCAAAAGTGGTCTTCTCTGGAAGAAAGTGAGCCGCTTTCGTCAACCGGTCAATAATCACCCAAATGGAGTCAAACCCTCGACTGGTCCTGGGTAGACCCACAATGAAGTCCATGGAAATCTGCTCCTATTTCCAGTCCGAAAAGGGTAAAGGCTGCAACTCTCCAGCCGGTCTCTGATACTCAGCCTTGACTTTCTGACAAGTTAAGCACCTCGAAACGAAGTCCGAAATATCGCGCTTCATCCCTCCCCACCAGTAAAAGTCTCTCAAGTCACGGTACATCTTGGTGGAACCTGGATGAACCCTAAAGGCCGACAGATGTGCCTGCTCTAGGATCTCGCGTCTCAACCCATCAGCATCTGGTACACACAAACGAGTCCCGCATCGTAGCACACCCTGGTCATCAATCATGAACTCCGAAACTGTACCCTGCCGAACAAGCTCAAGAATCTCATACAAACGGGCATCACTGGGCTGCACCTCACGGATACGATCACGTAGTAGTGGACGAGCGCGGACATGAGAAAGCTGTCCCTCTGGAAGTGAACTCGAACTGCACTCTACCATCACACAAGAGCTGCCAATCTGCAGAAGACTGACACTGAACTGCGCTCAACTGGGACAAGCTACCCCCAGGTCTACGACTCAAAGCATCAGCTACCACATTCTCCTTGCCCGGGTGATAAAGGATCTCACAATCATAATCCTTCACTAGCTCCATCAAACGGCGCTGTCTCAGATTCAGATCCCGCTGCTAGAAGCTGTACTTCAAGCTCTTGTGATCCGTGAAGATCTGACACGACACCCCGTACAAGTAGTACCTCCAAATCTTCAACGCACAGACCACCGCGGCCATCTCAAGATCGTGAGTGGGGTATTCTTCTCGTGCTTCTTCAGCTTCCTAGAAGTATAAGCAATCACTCTATCATGCTGCATCAGAACACAACCGAGCCCCACTCGAGAAGCATCTGTTGGAGATAGTGCCCTCAGAGTCAATTATTGGATCACAGGCACGTGATTGCAGTGATTGAGGGAGGACCTATCCCGGTAGGACAGTCTTACTCGAGATGATAGTATGCTATCTGGTTTATCTTTATCATCGTGTACTGCTTTAGGTGACCTGACATGTCGCTATTACACGTTGATTGAGCCTCTAGGATTCTTGCTTGACTACCAGCAGTATGATGGCGATCATATACGTGGGAGCTGGTAGTCTATAAGCACATCCTTAAAAGGTCCCTAGTCGTAGGAGTTTCGAGACAGGGCATCGATACTCCATTAGTAAACTAGTGTATACAGTCGAGACCCCGACGAGGGGCGGTGGCCGGTCTCACAAGCCACTGGTGTCAGTTGGTTCACCTAAGATGTATACAGGTGCTCATTGGGTTATGAGTACACCGGACAGGACTCGCCGGGAACCTGCTAGTTGTTCTTATACCAGACATCAGATAGCAGTTCCCTAGTGACATGTGTACAGGTTAGTTCATCGACCTGAGATCGTCATTTGTCTAGTGTGAGTTCCCACTGTGCTTTGATTACTACCCTACCACGGCTCAAAGGAGTCGTGCAAACAGGTTTTAGTTGGGTACAGTCCCGAGCCACATGGAGGCAGTGAGCGGATCTGCAGGGGTTCGTCTATCCCGGTATTGGGGGTGAGGTCGCGCTGTGTCTAGGAGAGCCATTACACAAAGCCCATGGCCGAGGCAGGAGATTTACTGGTAGGTATTCCAGTAGTATCTCAGGATGTTCTGGGCTACACTCCGACACGACTTGTACCGCTTTTGGGGGTCTGACTTTTACCAACCCCCTAGGCCCGCCATGCGATACTCATAGACGAACGGACCGGACTGTACGGATATTGTCACTGACAGGCTCAGTAGGGTGTCAGGATGAGTTCGCTCATCGACGTCCCTTTTGGTCAATAGCTGGTGGCCCGTCACGTATTGGCTAATACCTCTGACGTGCTAGTGGTTAAATCCACAGCCATAGTATTGACGAGTCTTTAGAGTCCACCACACTTACAGTTACTCAAGCTTTCGGGCGAAACGCTGCAGAGGCCGTATGGAGATATGGCAGGGTCCGATCAGATACGTGCGGTATTGCACGGATCAGGATCGGACGGTTTGTACTAGAGGCCGTATGGTTATATGGCAGCGTTCGATCAGATACGTGCGGTATTGCACGGATCAGGATCGGACGGATATTACTAGCCGGCTTTAGTTTAAGCCGGATCCTAGTTTAGTACAGTGTAGATTTTGTCTCATTGCATTTCTATCCGGTCGGAATACAGATGCGGGTGTGTATGCACAGTATCGGGGTTTTCCTGTAATTTATTACGAGACCAATTTTCTGGAGTTGCCAGTTTGCATTCCGTTCCGGCCGGTTTTCCTTTGTTCTTTCCCGGCCGGACTTTTCTGATGGAAGGGGGTTATTTGCAAGTTTGCAAATAACACATTGTGGAGGATTTTCTTGCAAATGTATTTATCATGAAAGCATCTTTTGATACCATTCTCATCACTTGCTTTTTGTTGATTAGTTGTGATTAGAGTTTATGTGAGTTTGTTATGATAAGGTTTTGGATATGGTCACCATTCTCTTTATCCTACACTCACCTCCCTTCTTGTTTATGTTTTCATATTCATTCCTCCACCACATTCTTCTCACTTGATGAAAATGGTTGAAGACATTTTGAGAGAGAAAGAAGATGAGAGCTTCATCTTGAGAGTTTAATTCTTGATCTCATTTTCATGCTAGAAAAATGCAAGCACCATTTTTCTAATCTTGATTCCTCCATCATCTTCAAAGGCAACTAACCCCAAATGAGACATAGCCTCTACACTACACATTCTACAGCATATCTTGAGCATGTCGAGTTGCCGGCTTCATGCCCGAGTTGCCTTGGTATTGAGGCGGGAGCCCGTAAAAGACGCAGGCGATGTGGTGCCCTTTCCGGCGAGGAGGCGACGATATGGAGACAAGACTTTCCGCGGGAGATTGGGACGATGAAGAGAAGACCGGAGGACTCGGATCACTTGGTATACTTCTCTTCCCATCTCTTGTTTGCTAGCATTAGGTTAATGGTTACGATCCGGGTTTTCTTTGTCCGCGGTAGCGCCGGTTTCCAAGTAAGGAAAATTTTTGATTCCGCATTTTGGCCTCGGATAGACGGCCGGGGCGCTGCCGTGGCGCAACATGGTATCAGAGCCACGCCAGTAACCTTGCCTAGCTTGTTCTAATGTGTTTTACTTATCCGATCGACCAAAATTCCAAAAACTACATTTTCATTCACATCAGTTTTCTGTTGAAAATTTTTGGTCTCAAAATTTTTTTCAGGTTGTATAAAACTTATGTACTGGATATTATAAGACCTCTGTAAAAATTCGACACTTTCAGTCGATGACTTTAGCGCGGAACCGTGGCCAAACCCCCCTTGGGCCGCGGTTCCGCCGCACTCTAATGTCCTCACTGTGTCCAATTTTTCCAGTGGGCTTATGGGCTAATTTTGTGGGTTTTGAAATATTAAATTTGGGCCCAGGTTTTCTGTGACTGCTACAGTATTGGTTGGGGGCCCACTTGTTGATTGTTTGATCGATCGGATATTTTAAACACATTATTTCATAGTATTTACATTATATCTGCGACCGTGAATGTCACTTGATCGGTAAATCCCGTCTAACTGCTATAGCCCGGTTAGACGGATTTGCGAACGTGACTTTCACGTTGATGTTCTATGTTTATGCTGTGTTGTTGCGGATCGGTCGTGGGGGATAGCCTGGATGCAATGCTGGTACAGTTTTTGTTGTATTATGTACATTTGATATTGCGGGACGAGCGTCCGACATGTGGACTGCCGTCACTGCCTGTTTGTATTATTCTTTTGGGGCACGACCTGGTTGCGGTCGATGTACCCGGTGTATGTATACTTTACTTTCTGTACTAGGATTACCCCGCGGAGGGGTGCACGGATAGCCGGGTTCTAGAGGGCAATGGGCCCGCATCTTATGGCATTGAGACGGAGGGGGCTTCACTCTAGGATTGGCGGGCTATTCATCGCACTCTTAGGGGGTACAGGTTGACCCAGGAGGGGTGCCCAAGTTACCGGATTCCGTGAAGTACTGGGTGGTCCATTCACGGCACTGAAGGGGGCTGCCTCTCTTCAGGTTTTGGCGGGTGACTTGCCGCGCCCGTAAGGGTCTAGGATTTCATTGCACAGGCTATCCACACGACCAGGGGAACGTCGGGTTTCAGCAGCGGCTCTGAGAAACCCGGGGCTTCCAGATATCTGTATTGTTGTGAGATGCTGTACATTTCTATGATGTTGCATTCTTATCACGCCTTGAGCGAATATAATATATTGGTATATATATTAGTAGATGTTATATATGTTTTGCATCCGCGCTAATCCAGTCCCCGCTCTGTCGTTAGTTAAGTAACCTAACGGGTGATGACGGGACCCAGTGGCGAATGCGGATGGCATATACGTACATCAGTATATTTTCGTTCTTTGTGATGTGATTATATGATGGGACTGCGTTGATTCGGATCAATGCAAGCTAAACAAACCTATTCTGATGTTGTTGGAACATTTTTCAAAAAGCTGTTATTGCAAGGACGTTCACTTTTGTTTTGCATCGTGGTATTCATTTGGAATATCCTGCTCCTCAGTCGACGAGGCAGGGCCGAGATCCCTTCACCGGGAGTGACCCCTTGGACAGAAGTTTGCGTCAGGGCATTAACTTCACTATAGCCGATTACTTTTGCTTTGCATCGTGGTATTCAGTTGGAATATCCTGCACCTCATTCTACGGGGAAAGAGCCGAGATCCCTTCACCGGGAGTGACCTCTTTAGTAAAGGTTTTCGTCACTATATTTTTATAAAAGGCTATGCAGTTCCTTCAACGATATCGAGTTCATCACGTTATAAGTTTTTCGCCAAAAACTAGACGTAGCCCTCCGTCATTTCTTACAAGTATTACTTAGTATTCGTGCTGCGTTTGTTGACTGTGTCAAGGCGTAGTGTGCGGTTGCTAAGTAGTGTTTGTTTGCAGCATATTAATGGGATTGGTTAGGACAGTCGTGCGGCCTTGTTGACTGTGTCAAGGGCTCGTACGAGTGGGTTTAATGCAATCCAGGATAATGACGGGTTGAACTTGACTAGGACTCTTTGATTTGTTGACTGTGTCAAGGTCACTTGGGTCCTAGGGGTAAAAACACACATCGGGAGTTTCAAAAGAACTGAAACTTGCCAGGCATGCGCATACCTTCTAGAGTGTGGTGACTTGAGTGGATTCCGTCAAGTTATCATGCGATGATAGTTGGATCCCGATTCCCACTGATGAGTTGCTTTACTCCTCGGGTGACCCCGACTAATTCTTCTTTCAGGTTTGGAGGAGAATTTGAGGTACAGTAGGAGGTTTCCTGATTAGATAAAGTGATAACCATTCTGATCTAGGTTAGAGTGCACGCTGAGTGTTTCTTTTCTCTCTCTCTTTGGCAGCGACCATTGACCCGACCCTAGACTTTGACTCAGTGACCAAGTTGACCGAACCTTCTTAACACTGGCTTTTGGATTGTCAGAGTTGCAGACCTCATTGCCACTCCTACTTTTACCCTTTTCTCCAGGACACCCCGCATTACTGCGAACGTCCACTTCCATTGGACAAAACTATCGTATGGTTATATACGAACTCGAAGGACTTCGAGGATGGTTTCTGGTTCTGGAGAAAACGAATAGGATTATTCAGTTGCCTTTTCTTTTCACCTTCTCTCATTGCGAGTACTCCTTGGTTTAGGAGATAGTACACCTATTACGCAAATTGGATAGTCTTCTTCCAAACCTTAGGCTGGTGCCGAACGGTGGGGAACGAAGAAAACCAATTAGCATAACGATGGTGTGCAGAAGGTATTAGGTTAAGACAAAGCAAGGGATTAGTAAGAGGGCAAAGTAAATTGCGACTGCTATTCACGACCGAACCAAGTATTTCATCGCCAATCCTAAATCACCTTTGTATTTCTCCAGGGCACTCCGTATCACTACGAAGATCCACAGTTTATTTGGATACTCCATCGTATGGTTATATACGAACTCGAAAGGATCTTGTTCCAGTTCGGGGATGGATTCTGGTTCAGGAGAAATAGGAATAAGGTTTATTCGGTTGTCTTTTATCTTCACCTTCTCTCGCTTTGCGAGTGCTCCTAGGATTAGGACAGTACACCCATTATGCTTATTGGATAGTCTTCTTCCAAACCATAGGCTGGTGCCGAACGGTAGGGAAGGAAGAAAACCATTTGGCCTAAGGGGTGTGCAGAAGGTAATGACTAAAGACATATATAGGGATTTGGAGAGGTGGCAAAGAATTATACGGTTATAGTTGTGAATCTGGATAATGGTAGAGGCATTACTAGGAATACCAGGATACCCCACCGAAACATTTCAATGTTTCAGTTTCACTGTGTGATGTTAAAAGAAAACTGATTTCCCGATTAGACACTTGCTCCAGGGTATGTATTTACCAGGTTGGATTCTCACATCTGTATGGTTTTACAGATGATGAGAGGGAGTAAGTTATTGGGAATAGGGTAATCATCCTCATTATATCGGGATTCGTTGTAATCGGTGATATTTGAGGAGATCATCTGGGCTGTTTGCCGGTCGGCAAATATTTGGTTTTGAATATCCGCTGTTGTGCACCAATTTCAAATTGATATATCTGTACGTCCATTTTCATAGAGTGAGATATACCTTTTGATATTATGTCGATGACATTTACCTATATCAGTGGATGTTTAGGTAAGGAGCATTAAACAGCGGTGTAATTCTTCTTAACCATAAGTACAGTTTTCAACCTACGACGCACAGTGAAAGAGTTGTTAGACTCAGCGGACTTATACAGAGTATTGTATGTTGTCCAGTGTCCATTAGGACAGAGGGGTTGGTCCTCATACTATATTCTGTTTACTATTAACTTCTCTAGTTCTTAGACATGTGTTTCGTAGGAACACAGGGTCTAAGTTTTGAGGAGTTATAGGTATTTGAATAGAGTAGAGAACCATGTGTAGCAAGTATCGGGATTCTTCAAGGTGATCGAAGATGTAGATACTTGTGTATGGTGTTCAGTTGATAGTAATGATTAAGAGAACTGGCTTCTCTTTCAGGTTACTCATAATTGGAAACATTCCTAAGTTGAGTAACGCTGATCGGCCTCCTTCCATTTAGTTGACATGCACTGGAGACAGCTGCATGATTTGAATCTGGTTCAATTAAATCAGTGCCTCTGTTTCTATATTGGATATAGAACAGTTCATATCTTGACATTGTTAAGGTACGGGGAGTTGTCCGGCTTATGCTTAAAACCAGACACTGGACAACTCAAGGCACGTTCCTGTAATGGCTGTTTGTGGGTTGACCCAGGCTATGACGAGGGTTGACTTTCTAGCATCTGGAAGATCAATAGTGATATTTTTCTTGACTCGCCACAGTTTTAATAAAAATGGATTTTTTCAGAAAACAGTAGTGGGAGTATGGTAGAACTGGAAGTGATTCCAGAACCGCAAACGATTACTGAAGATTTGATAAGGAACCTAAAGATTCAATCTGATTTGACATTCCATTGGCCACTCCGCAGATAAGGTGGGTAACTTCAGGCACCCGAGAGGTACTCAGATGGCCTCAAGGACGGTGACAGGGAAGTTCTTGTCTACCCACACTTGCCATTGCTGTTGTTCCAGGCTGCGAGACCCGGCAGGAGGATGAGTATAGCGTCGTTCTGAACTAGCTTTAGAAGTGCACGTCTATATGACTCTGGCAGAGGGTTGTCGTAGTCAGTGGGAGCAGCGGAAGCATTGGTGGACATCAGGCTTATGTCTATTTATAGACTAAAGTAGATATAGCGGAGATAGATCATCTATTTCTGATGTGACAGTCATAGATTTGACGTCATCAGAATAGGGGATGGATCTGTTAAGAAGGTAGTAGGGTGTGATGTCCTGGTTTTGGATGACATACACAGAGTAGGAAAGGAAACTCCTATACTACGATCGGTTATACTTTGGTCGTCACACAGTGGTTTCTCCACATGGGGCTTGGATATTATATCAGACATTCTGGTTACTAGATCTATGGTTTTAGATCTAGATTTGAGTGGTTTCCCAATCTGGGTACCTTGACAGCATTCTATGAGTATTTAGAATGGACGACTCCTGGCACGGTAGTGTACCTGCAGGTGATGGAGTCACCCTCTCTAAAGGTGTCTTATAGACTAAAGTAGAGAGGGATGTGCGTGATTGGCAGATCACTTGCTTAGGCAATTGAGTCAATCATGAGATGTCAAGTACCACACCAGATTTTGTTCTTGCACTAGATGCAATAAGTTGACATTGATCCAATCCTGGAGAAACAGTCGGAAGCGGTTTTAGAACATAAGTGGATGTTCTAGGGATATGATAACGACAGCCTCATTTGGGAAACAGTTATCATTCCAGGCTTCCAAGGTGACATGGATGGCAGAGTGGCTGTCAGAGTTATAGTTTCTCCTTCTGACGAGGGGCAGTATTTTGGACAGGTGGTCTAAGGCAATATTGAGGGAGGCATGGCGCTGGGTACTGATTAAGTTCAGTTATCGATACAGTCTAAGAAGTTTGGATTTGGAGTTCATTTATGAGCTAGGTCCCATCAGACATCCAGACATTCTAAGACAGGTATTGCTCATTTCGGGAGATGGCTTTCTCCGCGAACTTGAGATATAGAGAGACATAGAAAGAAACATCACAGCGGATCCACTCACTGAGGCTATTCCTCGAACGCAATAGTTTCGCAAACGAGCTTTGTGAGACTGACCAGTAGAGGAGTTGGGTGTTCGGTATCACACGGGCTGTGAGTATGCGACATCGCAATAATTAGCCTTGAGTGCAAGTGGGAGATTGTTGGAGATAGTGCCCTCAGAGTCAATTATTGGATCACAGGCACGTGATTGCAATGATTGAGGGAGGACCTATCCCGGTAGGACAGTCTTACTCGAGATGATAGTATGCTATCTGGTTTATCTTTATCATCGTGTACTGCTTTAGGTGACCTGACATGTCGCTATTACACGTTGATAGAGCCCCTAGGATTCTTGCTTGACTACCAGCAGTATGATGGCGATCATATACGTGGGAGCTGGTAGTCTATAAGCACATCCTTAAAAGGTCCCTAGTCGTAGGAGTTTCGAGACAGGGCATCGATACTCCATTAGTAGACTAGTGTATACAGTCGAGACCCCGACGAGGGGCGGTGGCCGGTCTCACAAGCCACTGGTGTCAGTTGGTTCACCTAAGATGTATACAGGTGCTCATTGGGTTATGAGTACACCGGACAGGACTCGCCGGGAACCTGCTAGTTGGTCTTATACCAGACGTCAGATAGCAGTTCCCTGGTGACATGTGTACAGGTTAGTTCATCGACCTGAGATCGTCATTTGTCTCGTGTGAGTTCCCACTGTGCTTTGATTAATACCCTACCACGGCTCAAAGGAGTCGTGCAAACAGGTTTTAGTTGGGTACAGTCCCGAGCCACATGGAGGCAGTGAGCGGATCTGCAGGGGTTCGTCTCTCCCGGTATTGGGGGTGAGGTCGCGCTGTGTCTAGGAGAGCCATTACACAAAGCCCTCGGCCGAGGCAGGAGATTTACTGGTAGGTATTCCAGTAGTATCTCAGGGTGTTCTGGGCTACACTCCGACACGACTTGTACCGCTTTTGGGGGTCTGACTTTTACCAACCCCCTAGGCCCGCCATGCGATACTCATAGAAGAACGGACCGGACTGTACGGATATTGTCACTGACAGGCTCAGTAGGGTGTCAGGATGAGTTCGCTCATCGACGTCCCTTTTGGTCAATAGCTGGTGGCCCGTCACGTATTGGCTAATACCTCTGACGTGCTAGTGGTTAAATCCACAGCCATAGTATTGACGAGTCTTTAGAGTCCACCACACTTACAGTTACTCAAGCTTTCGGGCGAAACGATGCAGAGACCGTATGGAGATATGGCAGGGTCCGATCAGATACGTGCGGTATTGCACGGATCAGGATCGGACGGTTTGTACTAGAGGCCGTATGGTTATATGGCAGCGTTCGATCAGATACGTGCGGTATTGCACGGATCAGGATCGGACGGATATTATTAGCCGGCTTTAGTTTAAGCCGGATCCTAGTTTAGTACAGTGTAGATTTTGTCTCATTGCATTTGTATCCGGTCGGAATACAAATGCGGGTGTGTATGCACAGTATCGGGGTTTTCCTGTAATTTATTACGGGATCAGTTTTCTGGAGTTGCCAGTTTGCATTCCGTTCCGGCCGATTTTCCTTTGTTCTTTCTCGGCCGGACTTTTCTGATGGAAGGGGTTATTTGCAAGTTTGCAAATAACACATTGTGGAGGATTTTCTTGCAAATGTATTTATCATGAAAGCATCTTTTGATACCATTCTCATCACTTGCTTTTTGTTGATTAGTTGTGATTAGAGTTGATGTGAGTTTGTTATGATGAGGTTTTGGATATGGTCACCATTCTCTTTATCCTACACTCACCTCCCTTCTTGTTTATGTTTTCATATTCATTCCTCCACCACATTCTTCTCACTTGATGAAAATGGTTGAAGACATTTTGAGAGAGAAAGAAGATGAGAGCTTCATCTTGAGAGTTTCATTCTTGATTTCATTTTCATGCTAGAAAAATGCAAGCACCATTTTTCTAATCTTGATTCCTCCATCATCTTCAAAGGCAACTAACCCCAAATGAGACATAGCCTCTACACTACACATTCTACAGCATATCTTGAGCATGTCGAGTTGCCGGCTTCATGCCCGAGTTGCCTCGGTATTGAGGCGGGAGCCCGTAAAAGACGCAGGCGATGTGGTGCCCTTTCCGGCGAGGAGGCGACGATATGGAGACAAGACTTTCCGCGGGAGATTGGGACGATGAAGAGAAGACCGGACGACTCGGATCACTTGGTATACTTCTCTTCCCAACTCTTGTTTGCTAGCATTAGGTTAATGGTTACGATCCGGGTTTTCTTTGTCCGCGGTAACGCCGGTTTCCAAGTAAGGAAAATTTTTGATTCCGCATTTTGGCCTCGGATAGACGGCCGGGGCGCTGTCGTGGCGCAACAGCATCACAGTAAACAACAAAGCCGCCCGATCCAGAAGGAAATGATAGAACTGGTGTTGTCGTCAACCGAGTCTTCAACTGCTGAAAACTCTGCTCGCACGCATCAGTCCAAAGAAAAGGAACTCCCTTCCGGGTCAGTCCAATCAGCGGTGCAGCGATACTCGAGAAATCCTGCACAAAACGGCGATAATAACCAGCTAAGCCCAAAAAGTTGCGGACCTCAATCACCGATACAGGTCTGGGCCAAAGCTGCACAGCCTCGATCTTCCTCGGGTCCACAAGAATACCATCACCAGTCACCACATGACCCAGGAAGTCAACTCTATCAAACCAAAACGCGCACTTTGAGAATTTAGCATACAGCTGGTGCTCTCTCAATATCTGCAAAGCAATCCTCAAGTGTTGCTCATGCTCCTCACGACTCCTAGAGTAGACCAGTATGTCATCAATAAACACAATAATAAACTGGTCGTGGAACGTCCTGAAAATCCGGTTCATCGGATCCATGAATGCTGCTGGCGCATTGGTGAGTCCGAACGACATCACCATAAACTTATAATGCCCATAGCGCGTACGAAAAGCAGTCTTCGGAATGTCATCATTCCGAACCAGCAACTGATGATAACCCGAACGCAAATCAATCTTAGAAAAATGTTTCGCACCCTGGAGCTGATCAAATAAATCGTCAATGCGAGGTAAAGGATACCTATTCCGCACCGTAACTCGGTTCAATTGACGATAATCTACACACAACCTCAAACTGCCATCCTTCTTCTTGACGAACAGAACAGGAGCTCCCCACGGCGAAACACTCGGACGCATAAGTCCCCTATCAAGAAATTCTTTCAATTGATCTTTAAGCTCTCTAAGCTATGCCGGAGCCATCCGATCAGGCGGTATAGAAATAGGCTCCGTGCCAGGAATCAGATCAATGCAGAACTCAATATCGTGCTCTGGCGCCATTCTAGGTAACTCATCTGGAAAAATGTCGGAAAACACTCGCACGGTAGGAACCTGGTCCAACGATTCCACTGTGTCTCTAGTATCATGAATGAAAGCCAAGAATCCCCGACATCCTCTCCTCAAAAGCCGACTAGCGCAAAGGACAGAAATCAAACTGTGAGGGGCGGCACCACGGTCCCCCTGCACAATAAACACTGACTCGCAGGGAAAACAAAACCTAACAGTCTTATCACGGCAGTCCACATACGTGTACCAAGTAGCTAACCAGTCCATGCCCAGGAGAACGTCGAAGTCCAACATCTCAGGAAGGATCAAGTCGATGGACATATCTCTGTCGCCTAAACGGACAGCACACGACCGGAACACGTGTCGCGCAACAAACGACTCTCCAACAGGAGTAGTCACGACAAGCGGCTGATCTAGGAAACACGACTCTCATCCTAAACTCGGCACGAAGTGCGTAGAAACATACGAATGCGTAGATCCCGGATCAAAAAGAACATGTGCATCATAAGAACATATAGAAAGGGTACATGAAATCACGGTATTGGACACCTGCGCATCCTGATGAGTCAAGGCAAACACCCGAGCATGACCTCTACCGGCAACTGGCTATCCTATGCCTTGGTCACCTCGTCTTTTCGGCACAAAACAACCACGACCGCGACCCTTCTGAGCAGGAGTCTGACGCGGCGCAACAACAGGTATAAGAGGCAACGCTCTCTGATGAGAAGAAGGTAGTAAGGTAACCTGGGGTACAGCTGGCCCTCTCTGACGTATCACGGTACAATCCCGAAACAATGTGATGTAGACCGCCACACCCAAAGCACCCATATGACGGCCGTTGACCCTCCTGGGAGTAAAAGCTAAATAACTGTCCCCGTCCAACGTCTCTGCTACTCCCCGAGTCTGAAGGAACTCTGCCTCGGCGTGCAAACCTCTGTCTCTGTGCTGATACATCTGAACGAGTCCTCTTCGGTTCCGGGACAACCGATGACTCAGAAAGACGCTCCTCTACCAAAAGGGCTGCATCCACTTCTGCCGCATACGTGTCGCAATGCTGAATGCTGATGGCTTGGAACAACTGGGTAAGCAGGCCTCGAACAAACCTCTTCACCCTCATCTCCTCAGGCGCCACCAAGTACGGAGCATACACAGACAACTCGGAAAACAGTACATCATACTCAGACACCGTCATCCCCGGAGTCTGACGTAACGACTCAAATCTGCGCACTCGCGCATCCCTGACGCTCGATGGAAGAAAACGGGCGAGAAATGCCGTCACAAACTCAGCCCAGGTCATAGGAGAAAGACCTGCGGCTCTGCCCCTCTCCATGGACTCACACCACTTCTGGGCCAGACCCTCAAGACGGAAGCTCGCGAACTCCACCCATCTCTCGTCGGAGCATCGGAGCGAACAACAAATCCCGGCCATCCGGTCGATAAACGACTGCTGATCCTCAGTAGCATCTGTGCCTGTAACATTTCAAAAAAATAAAATATTATTTTTGGGAATTTTTATAATTTAATATTAATTTTTAATGAATATTTTAATATTTCGGTATAATTAAATACCGATAATTGGGAAAAATTTTGGAAAAATTATAGAAAATCCTAAAATAGGGTATTTTATGGAATTATGATATTTTAAAGTTTTTATGGTTAATTATATGCTAATTTAGTGCTAATCGCGATTAAAAATCGCTAATCGGATTTTTGGCGTTTTTTTGCAAAACATGCACATATCATATTTTTCCACACTTGTTGCATTTTCTTACATGTTGTGGTTGTATGGTTGGCTAGGGTTGCCATTGAGTGAGAAGGAAAAGAAAAGAAAAGGAAAAGAAAAAGTAAAGTATGATGATGAGAGAGAGAGAGTGGGTTACTTTTGACTTGTTTGACCCTCCCCCATCATTTTATCATCTCATTTCTCTTTCCCCCTTCAAAGAGCTGCTGCTGCTACTGCCCTTTCCCTCTTCTTCCTCCTCCCTCTTCAAGCATAGATCCACCATGAATCCAACCCCAAAACCCTATTCCCATTTCACAAAAAATGTTCCCGAGCTCACTTGCTACACTTTGGACCTAGAAGGAATGGATTTGGAGGACTTTGAGCAACTCAAGAATTTTCTTGAGTTGCCAAAGGAGGTAAATTCTGCGCCATTAGTATAGTATTTCAATTCCTTGTGCATCTATACTAGTTTCATGTCAATATGGTGTCGTTTGATGGACTTTTGAAATTTCAAGTTAGGGTTTAGGGTTTGATCTGAAATCAAAGTGAAATTGAGGCTTGTTGTGACCTTAGAACCCCTGTGGTGATTGATTGGAGACCCAAACCTGAGAGTAAAACCCAGAAAATGGATTTATGGAATCGATATCGGGAAAAACTGTAAATCTGGGAGTGTATTTGGGAATCTGCTTTCACCCCGAGACTCCTAAAATAAAATTAGTTTGACAGTAAGATGTGCAGGCACCCTGGAACCACCACCCAAAGCCCTAGCCCCTATCTTCTTCCCCAGGCCGCAGATAATTCCCTTCTGGACGCAATTTGAGGCCAGACCAAGTTGGAACCCCCTCGTTTTTGTTTCTGGGCCATATTTCCAGTAAACTTTGGCATGTACAATTTTGACTGATTACATCTAGGATAGAATCTGGGGTAGTTTTCTTATGTTGGAGCATGTTTTACGACTTGTTGTAGAATGAATTTTGGTATTTGGTGATTCGTTTCTGTCGGGTGACGTTTGAACGTCAACGGCAAAGGGTTATTGATCGTGTTTGCATGCGAGACTATAGGTTTTTACCTATGGGCGTAGCGTCTGCCGTTTTGGTTTCCGATGTGATTTTCATGTGCTTTAGCATTTGTGATATCCTTGTAGGTACCCCACGTGACGTCGAGGCGTTGGAGATAAAGATTGCGACATCGGAATCGGCATACGAGAAGCAAGGTGAGTAGATTTATATCTACGGGGAGAAGTCGGGTGGATGGCGTATAGCACCCCCGCAGTTCGTGGTAATGTATACGAATACGTATACACGCATATATTGATTATATATTGTTTGAGATTATTGATGATAAAGATAGATTCTAGGTGTGATTGGATTGGGTTAGTGTTGCGAAACCCTAGAGTAGGGGTTGCACCACACATACACACACACCCATACTTGCATTCATTCTTCTTACATATGTGCGTATATAGGATTTTATAGTTATGTGTTCACATGGGTATGGGACTATGTGTTCATATACGGACTTGAGGATAGTATTTGGGATTTGAGCTGAGTCGATGAGATTTGATTTGAGGCCGTGAAATCGGTGATATGGCAGGATTCATATTTGAGATACGTCCTGAGGACATAGCGGATTTTTTGATGACAATACCATGTGAATGGTGATATACATTGAATAGTCGACTTATGATCGAGATTGAGATAACATATGTTAAGATATTTATAACAGGCCGCATTGGGCGATGTATACTTCTTTATGATGATATGTGCTGATGATATCGGTTTGTACGAGACTGTCGATCAGTAGTCAGATCATGATTATAGTGACGATATTAGAATTTGTACTAGACGTAGATCAGTACCCAAATTATGATCTTTGATAAAGAGGATATCAGATGAATAGTGTGATGAATGTGATATTGATCCGTACCCAGATTTAGGATATCGTACGACGGATTAATGTACAAGCTTTATATTGATGATAGATCCGCACTCTTGACTTGGGAATGTCTGATTACAGATATGGTATCGGATGTGATATTATTGAGGCGTGATCACCGACTAATATATACATGTATGTATATGTATCGACTCAGATGTTAGGCGGTTTTCTTACCCTTAATTCAGCTTGTTAGTTCAGCCGTATAGTTTAGTGTAGTTGTCAGACTAGATTAGATTCCTACCTATTTCAAAAACTAACGAATCACGGGTATTTTAAAAGACAGGTCAAGGGACTCTACGGATATTTCAAAGGACTTATCTTTTCTTAAAAACACCGTAGCCCTTATTTTCAAAACACCGTGATTCGTGTTATTTCAAATGGCACCACTGTAGAACTCATATTTTATTAAATGCAGATTAGCTATTGTTGTGTCTAGTATTCAGCTCCCGCACAATATTGCTGCTCGCTCCGCATCGCATACTTATATTGTGATTCATATACCATTATTGACAACATGCTGTTAGGACACCAGCACCATTACCGATGATGAGTATGTTCCACATACACTTACTTACCGGCTCACACACATCCTCATCGGTAATTGCCATGTCACGTACACTTAGAAAATACTATTGCATTGACATAGCTTGTTAGCTAATAGTTTCGACATGATATTAGCGTACTTACCTTATATGCTAGTTTAGACATTGTAGTTATTACCTGCTACTTCATCCATGTCATTATTCACTGTTATGCCGCATTCATGGATTCTCATGCCTATATTCACTGTTTACATGCTATTGATGATTTGGATTCGGATTTTCATGAGATTTCCTGGATTTGGGGTAAAACCGCAAAAACATTTATAAACTTCTTTTCTCTCTCTTTTAAAATGAAAAGTGCGGTTTTCCCATGATGTATGAGTCGTCCACCAAGAGTTTGCTGATGGATTTCGATACCCGATTCGAGGAGTTGGATGAACCGTTTCGGGTACATTATTTTACCCGACGCATCGGATATCCGGAGGATACCGTCATGGTCTTGAGATTGATGGTACGGGTCGGTCAGGACTGACGGCACCCTAGATAGTGAGATTGATACTGAGATTTTGAGATATTGAGGTACTGAGTTTTGATGATACAGGCCAGTCCGGATAGCCGGAGCCTGGGATTTTGAGACTTTGGGATTTATGTTTTGTGTCGATGCTAGACACTGTTTATGCTGATTTCATTTATGATACCTCGCTTTAAAAATACAGGAATCTCACTAAGTTATGAAAGCAGTTTCTTCAGTACAGGTATTCTGTTTTCATGCATTCGTAGATCATCCATATGATATATTGCTATCTGAGGCACTGACACGAGCACTTGGTATTACTGTTGTTTAGAGGTATACCCTAGCCATGGTTATAGGCTTTTGAGGATATATATTGAACGTATGACCTAGGATTGCGTCATACATGTGATTTCTGTTCGTAGATGTATTCTATTCACGAGTTGGCAACTCACCCCCGTTGTGCCACAGTTTCTTGCAGGTTTTGCCGTACAGGTTTCATTACGGCTTTGCTGGCACTACTTCCATTTCCGGGTGATTTGCTAGTAGGTGGGTTCATTTGTATCGTGACCATCAGTATATTTTGTATATTATTATTCAGTTGTATCTAAAAGTTCCATCAACCAAACATGTATTTATTTCAGATAGAGACCAGTGATGTTATTCTTTCGACCTTAGAGTCGCGCGTTGTATTTCTATGGATTCCATACTGTTTTGAGTTTCCTTTTCTGTTCTGATCCTCGCCTTTCGGCGTTGTATATTATATTGCTTGCGTGGTTGTGACCGTCGATTGACGAAGAGCTAGCTCCCGCTTGGGGATGCCTTTATTCATTATATATGCTTTATCATGTTTTGTACCCATTTGGGGTCAGTTTTTACAAAGGAAACTCTGCCGAAATTTTTAGAAAGGACTTGTGGTTTTGGAATGCATATTTTGGCGTATGTTGCAAACTATTTGATTTAAAATGGTTTTGCTTCACTCTACTACTTTTCCTGGTTTTGATTTCTGGGTTTTCGGCTTACTTAGATTACGTATGCCTCGAGACGTTTCGTAGTTTAAGTGTCAGTCATGTTCCGTACTTTCGGGTTGTGACAGTGCCAGTGAACACCGGAGGCCTCAGCCTCATGAACTCTGTCAGTGAAACGGTACTAACCTCCGGAGCTGTAACTGCGACTGCTCGAACAGTAGGTGCCATCGTGGTCCCTGCAACGAGTGGAACAACTGCCTGTCCCTGCATTCGAATGGCCTCCACTAAAGTCCCCATCATTTGGCGCAGGTCCTGCATACCAGACCCAGACATAGCAATGTGCTCTGGTACAACAGGCGTACCGCCCTGGTCAGTCCTCTCCTCAGACGACTCGACTCTGACCTCGACCCTCGCGGCCGCTCTCTATGCCCTCGTAGTCTTCGGCGGCATATAGGCTGGAAATTGAAACAAGATTCGATAAGGAAACAGGAATCGAATCACAAGGATGTATATAATCACGGAAGGAATTTCAATCAATAAATCCTAAGGTCACTCAGGCGGAGTACTGCGACGTAAGTATGCCGCGGAACATACACACGCTACGTTACTCTGCTTAAGCTACCTACTCCATCATACCAAGGTCATCCTACACTCCGAAAGGTAAAACTAGCGCTCTGATACCAACTTTGTCACGACCCAAAAGTAGGCACATGACCGACCCTTAAACCACGTAACGTCTACAGGCGTACGTAATTTAAGTAAACCGAAACCCGGAAATCTAAACCACCCCAAAAGGGATAAATGGAGAGAAACATAGTTTAAAACGTTCGGAAAATCTTAAGTAAAAATCATTAACTTTAGTTTTCTTTCTTAAAAATTTCGGCGGAACCTCCTTTGTAAAAACTAACCCCGAAAACAGATACAACATAGATAATAAAAAAAACATCCCAAACGGGAACAAATCACGCCCAACGGCGAAGACAACCACCACAAGTATATATACGACGCCGAAGCGAAGAAATATAAAAGAAAACTGCATAAAAAAGTAAAACTTTTCAACAAAACCGGCTCCCACGAGCACGACACCCAAAGTCACCAAAATAGTAATACAACACCGAATCCTCCGAACTCGTCTCTAAGTCAAACACAAGAAGTGGTAGATGGAGAATACTAGATCCAACAAAAAGATATACAATATACAAACGGATAACCGCAAACCCACCTAAAAGCAAAGGCCTCACAGCCAACCGTAGCGGTATCCGCAAAAGTAGAGATGATAAGACGCCCTGCCGCGACTACTCAGAGGGTAAGTCCTGCAAAACACTATGTCACAATGGGGATGAGTTGCCAACTTATGAATAGTAAATAACATCATACTGTAATCGCAAGTATGCACGAACATCGATAAATCTATCACATGTAATCTGATAGCATGAGTATGGTAATATGAATATGCAACAATCATGTAAAGGTACATCATCAAGGCATTACATCTATATAAAGCAATGCATATCAACATAATTCTGAGTGTGGGATGATATAATATAAAACCTCAACCAAAATCATCAGCATGGAAAAAAAACCCAGTGTCCCTCACTGACATATCAAATCCCAACATCCTCAGGCACCGCATCCTCTGATCGGCCCTCACATCCTATAAGTCTCATGGAATCTGAGTGTCTAGCATCGACACCCAAAACATCATGAAACCCGTGTCTAGCATCGACACGTAAATCCTCATAATTCAGGCGCTGTCACCACGACTGGCCCTGATGATATGTCGTACATCACTCCGGTCGGTATCCCCACGATAACCGCCGAGTCCACTTACTATCACCGGTAGGTAGTGGTCCCTCTGTCAGGCTTATCGTCTACACCACAAAATCACCACTCGCCCTGGGTACCATACCGGGTCTACTATGTACCCGCAGACGGTGCCTCCCGCTCCTCGAATCGGGTATCACAAGCCAAATCTCAGAACCGAGAAATCACATGGTGGACACACTGAAATATCATATCAAGAGAAACTGGGTTTTCAAACAATACATAGTTTTCTTGAAGTACCCCTACGGTTCTCAAATCCATAAATCATATGAAATCCATATCTCAATGTGTAAAACCATGAAAACTGATATATGCAACATAAAACAACAATATGAGCATATTAAGGGAAAGCCGCTCTTTAAAATGAATCCAGCTTTAAAATATATCATGCGGTTTCCAAATCCTCCGAAATCAAGTGCAACATCCTATGAGGTGTATATGTAATTGTAGCAAGGTTTAAGTATCTAAATGCAAACAAGTATGTATGATGCATCTCATAGCGCAATAGCACAATAACCTACGTCTCAATATCACATGTCAATACAATACCACTTAGGGTATATGCAACTATAGTAAGATATGTGGGTGTACATGTCGGTATGTATCCATGATGTACAAGTAGCTATAGCAAGGTATGTGAAAAGGAATAAGAGTCACTACCTCAATTATCCCTATCCCCTACAATATCACATATGTATGTGGGTTGTGCGTGTCATGGAAATTACCGACGGTGTGGGTGTAGCATACAAATTAGTGCTCGTGCAACATGAACCGTCAGTAATGTGTTATGTCCAATATGTACAAGTCAAGGTACAACAGGTAATACTATGCAATGACGTTCATATGAAATCAACTAAAATGCAATAACATGCAGCTATCGTATCATATCAGCCCCAACGCATAATGCCATACGGTCGATTTCCCTGTAGATGTTAAATCTACTCACCAATGGTCTTGAGCTATGAAAATCAGACCACCTGCTTCCCCTTGTTCGCAGCGTCCGAAGCCCCCGCTTGCGATCCTAAAATTTCACAAACAAAACACATAAGCTAAATTTGCTACGTCGACGCAAAGTTAACGAAATGCAAGGATAACGCCCAAAAAATTACACTGCGCACCTAGCGCACAAAACGCGCACGACATCGGCAAAAAACCTAACTAGGGTTGCTAAACTACGCAACACCAAGTCAAGACTCCGATCATCCCGATCGCACAAACACAACACAATCAAATACGAGGAATATAATAGATATGAGCTCGCAACGACCAATTGAACCCACGTCGGAAACACACCGAAACCTAGTAAGCAAGTTATCGCAATATTTCGCACAAGTCCAAAGCTAACACATATCTAGCGATTTCAAATATCTTATAATAGCTTAACTAAGTTATCCAAACCACTTCCATATTTTTAAACTTGTTTAATTAAGTTTTAGCAAAAACCTAGTAAGCAAAAACCCTTAATTAGACAAAGTAGTATTTAACAATAATTATCATTTTCTACCACTAGAATAAGTTTTCATAAACTTCAATTAACATTAAACACTTCATCAAGCTTAAAACCAAATCTTGAATTTCTTAAAAATTATGAATAATGAATTAATCAAGAGTTTAAAGCTATATTACTCATTTAATTAACTAACTTAAAGCTTTAATACAATAAAAATTAAAGACTTGATTTAGAAATTATACCTCTTAAGAACACAAAAGATCAACTAGCTCCATCAAACTTTTCCTCCAAAAATGTTGTTTTTCAAGAAGATCCAAGCTAGTTAGTGAAGGAAAGTGATGGTTTTATTTTTATTTAGGATTTTATGGATTTATTTTTGAATTTTTTGATGAGTTTTTGATCTTGGAAAATGAAGAAATTGAGTTAGGAAAATTTTTGGACAGAAATGGGGAGGCTCGGCCATATAAGAAAAGGGGGAGGTAGTTTTGTGAATTTAGTGAAGAAAGTTCTAGCAAAAAAATCATTAAATGCTTCAATAAATTCATTTTGCCACATTTCTTTCTTTTCTTTTTAAATTTAAGTCCTTTTGCACTAAAAAAAAATCCAGATATTTGAAGAGAAGCTTTCAAAATAATTGTAGTGATAATTTCCAATGATTCTCATTTAGAAGTAATTGCCCCAATTTAAGTGTTTAATTTACCACTTAAAATAATATTTTATTAGCGAAAAATTCTATCTGAACCAAAACATCCCATATACCCCCAAGGCTTGCGCACTAGCTTTATTTTAGCTAAACTAGGTGCTGGCAAGTTTCTACGGACGTTTGATCACAATCGGGATAAAACGAAAAATACAGACTATTTTACCTTAAAACGAAAAAATTCGCATAACGATTTCTAAAACGTTACAATTCCATTCTCTTTTAGATATTCCAGGAACTCTTCACTTAAGTATTCACCGCCCCAATCAGATCAGAGCATCTTGATACTTTTGCCGGTTTGCTTTTCCGCTTCATTCTTATACTCCTGGAATTTCTCAAAGGTCTTGGATTTATATTTCATCAAGAATACATATCCATACCTTGAGAAATCATCGGTGAAAGTAATGAAGTAGGAATAGCCACTTCTTACATGCGTAGACATTGGCTCACACACGTCGCTGTGTATGAGTCCTAGGAGCTCAGTAGCTCTTTCTCCGTATCCAATGAATGGAGTTTTTGTCATCTTTCCTTTGATACATGATTGACAAGTTGCATATGATTGATACTCAAAAAGATCTAAATATCCATCTTTATGTAACTTAGTCAATCATGCTTCATTGATATGACCAAGTCTATAATGCCATAAGAAATCTTGATTTGTTTCTGGAGTCTTTCTTTTTAGCGTGTTTTGGACGTTGAAAACTTGATGTTGATTGAGAACGTATATTCCATTATTAAGTGTACCCCGACCCAATCATTTCATAATTTAGGTGAATATTTATGACATTGCTTTCAAGTGCAAAATTATATCATTCATTAGATAACAAAGATACAGATATAATATTACATATCATACTGGGTACACAAAAGTAGTTATGCAATAACAAAATATGTCCACTCGCCAATCCTACGTGATATTCTCTTATTGCAACAGCATCCACACTTGTTCCGTTGCAAACTCTGAGGGTCATATCACATTTCCTCAAAACTCTACGACTTCTCAGCACCTGCAATGAATTACAGATGTGAGATCCTGATCCGGTATCCAATACCCAGGAAGTATAGTTAATAGAGAAATAGTTTTCAATCATTAACACACCTGAAGACGAAAGCACAACTTACTTCGTGTCCTGATTCTTTGCTTTTAAAGCCCGGCAATTCTTCTTCCAATGTCCCTTTTTCCGACAGTAGAAGCATTCTTCCTTTGGGGCTGACCCCCCGTTCTTTTCTTTTCCCTTACCCTGCACCTTCTACACACCTCCCCTCGGTTTTGTGGGGGCATTCTTCTTCTTCCCCTTGGTCATAACCTTAGATTTAGCGGAAGAAAATTCCCCAATAAAAAGAGCATGTGTTTCCTTGGATTTATTCAAGATGCCCTCTGCCACCCTCAACATGTTGTGGAGCTCAAGAAGTGAAACTTCCAGCTTTTGCATATTAAAATTCAATATGAATTGGGCATAGATGGAGGGAAGGGACTGTAAAATTAATTCGGTATACAACTCATTCTCCAACGTAATTCTCAGGTCCGTGAGCTCTTCAATGTGAGTAATCAACTTCAGGACGTGGTCCCCAACAGATGATTCGACAACCAACCTCGCTTGAAACAATTTCTTCGAGGTCTTGTATCTTACGATATGATATTGCTCTCCATATAAGTCTTTGGTATGGAGGAAGATGGAAGCACGGTCCATCTTCTCATGCCACCTCTGATATTCACTATCCATGGAGGCCAGCACGAGGAACTTGAATTTCGCACAATCAAGATCCTAAGTCTTACGGACTTCAATATCCGCGACCGAGGATTCGGGACCTGGAAAAGGGGGGATTTAGGTGTGAGGACATATACAACCTTATCATAAGTAAGGGCCATATGGACGTTCCTCAGCCTGTCTATATAATTCGCCCCAGCGAGTTTGTGTTTATCAAATATTAGCTTAAGTCCCGTCATGGTCGCTGCAATTAGAAGAGAGAGAAAAGAAACACTCCGCATTTGCACTTGCAAGTTTAGATTGGTTATTAATTTATATAAACAGGATGGCTCCCACTGTTTCCTCGAATTCTCCTTCAAACCTTAAAAGAAGAATTAGTCAAGATTAATCGCACCCTACAAGTTCGCTTATCTTTCGGCCAGGCCAGTGTTGTTACTTCAGAGAAAGGTGCCCCATGCTTTCGCATGGACCTAATTAAATAACCTCATTTTCCCAGAGGCATAGCCCCGTTAACACCTTTCTAGACACTTGCTTGATTATCTAATTGCAAAGTGAAAAATTCTCCCGAAAAGTAGCGAATACTCATAGTAGGATCAGGACCCAACAATCATTGTATGATAATTTTGAAGGAAGCCTACCAAAACTACCACACTCCAGAAGGTATACAACACTAGCAAGTTTCCTATATGTTTGAAACTCCCGATGTGGTTTTTGCCCCGAGTGCTTATAACCTCAAAGGTCAAAACATTATAAGTCGCAAGTCAAGTTCAACCCGTCATTATCCAAATTAATGTAGACCCATTCGTACAAGCCCTTGATGAAGGTCAAAATAGCTGTACGCCTGTCCTAGACTAATGCATCTATCTATACTATAGATAAGCACCCACTAGCTACCAAACACTATGCCTTGGCGAAGGTCAAAACACATAGCATGAATACTAGTAGGTACCTATCTAAAATGACAGAGGGCTACGTCTGGTTTTGGCGAAAACCGTTAACGTAATGAACTTTATATAGTCGAAGGAACCGAATAGCTTTTGAAATGGAGTGGTTTAAGCTCCGCTTTTAAAAGTTGTTTTTGAAGAAAACCGAGTGGTTATGCAATTGTTCCAACGACGTTGATTTTTAAGTTTATTACTTTGCATTAAGTGAGATTAATGCGGTCCCATCAATTAACCTTATCACACCAAAAAAGAACGAAAATAGAATGTACGTATATGCCACCCGCATTCGCCATGGTGCCCCGTCATACACCGTTAGGTTACTTAACAAACGGCAGAGCGGGGGCTGGCCTAGACAGAATGCAAAACATATACAACATTTATTTATACATACATACATACATACATATATACATACATACACACACACACACACACACATCACAGGCATAATAAGCAACATGGGCAGATATAATCATCATAGAGAATGGAAAAATGTATCAACTAGGAACATTTGCATTTCAATGAGCCACCTATGCAACACAGTCCTCCACGGTCATTTGAATAGCCGATTGTGAATCATCCTAAACCCCTACGAGTGTGGAAATCTACCCACTAATCCAAAAATTGGGTGACCCGGATCTCCACTCCTCGAGAAAGCCACCCGCTGAATCCTAGAACCCGGTAGCTTGTGCACTCCTCCGTGGGTCAATCCTAGATGCGGAAATGAAAAGTAATATACAGCCGGTGACTACATCCTTAACCCGGATGTGCCCCAATAAAATAATATTAAAAAATTATTACATGAATTACAAAAATTCCACTCACATCTTACATCTAGATTCACACCTGGCCATTCACACGATGATCCATGAAACCGTTCGCATCCAAACATCACAAGATATGTGCAACCCCTTTTAATCGATGTATAGCAATTAAAAGACGTTTAAGAACACATATACACATCATAAATCACGTAAAGAAAACCATAACGTTATAAAATCCTCATACAAATAGCAAACAACACCAATTTTCTAAGACATGAAAATTCAGTTTACTAAAATCCCCAAAATATTCGTTTTAAGCCAATCTGGGAGTTGAAACGAACTCGAAACCCATCCGAATCTTCACGGAGGCAAGGGGGCAAAAATTAACCATCGATCCGGGGGCCTCAAGGGGGTACCCAGCCCTGGGAGGCACCACGGGGTGCCCCCAAGGGGAGGCAGACCCGAGAGCACCCTTCTAGGTGCTCTCGAGTCACCACCCCCAAGGCCGCCTTGTGGTGGTCTTGGGGGGTGGGACCGGCCTTGGGTCGGGTATCCCCGGAGTGCCCATGCTTCATCCTGTGGCTTCTCGGTTCAAACCGTGAGCCCGTGGGGTGTGCAAACATCTTAAAACAACATTTTAGGGACTGTTTGTGTTGGCAGTTCGTGCGCGACAAAAACAACGGATTTTAAACGTCGCTACGAGCTATCTAAGGCTTATAAAGTGTATCTAATACCAGTCGATGTCACACACTCCACAGGGTTTGTGGAGAGGCAGATTTTACAAAAAACAATTATATAGCAAGCAACATCGACTAAACTTCCATGATCTACCATAAACCCTAGCTAACAAAACTCACAAAGGTTCTAATCTACTATGATAGTGATTTATACCTTTATGATACATGTCATTCGGGTCTTCTTGTCCTCTTCTTGAGCTCCTAAATGGTATGGATCGAGCTTGGTCTTCGGCTTCCTCGTGTCGAAGACGATCCACCGGAGTGTTTATGGTTCAAGCTCTAACCTCTAATATGAGGTAACTAAAGTACCTAGTTTGCTAATCTAGATTGCTTAGAAGATGTAGAGAGTTAATCGGACTAATTATCTCAAAATACCTTAGGTTTCACAAAACATGTGAGGGTTAGGGTTTGAGGAAGAAGAAGAGAGCAAAGGAGGAGAGAGAATGTGAAGTGAAGAATGAATGAAGAATGGCTATGCTCAAAACTATCAAGCATGCAATGTTTTCCATAGAATAATGCAACCATGCTTGAATAGTTATGACAAATGAATAAACAAAATAAATAGCCATGCTTTATTCCATGCTTTGAAAAACTCATCCCTCCACCTCATTATCTATTTTCCATAAATAGATATTACACAAATGAGATGTCTCCTTCTAGAAGCAATTCTTATGAAATTACAAGAATGCCCTCACCGTATATACATACCCGTATTCGTACTGCAAAAGATACGAATACTAAGAGATAAAAATAATCTAATAGTATAATACTAAAATTCAACTTAATCCTAAGCCTACTTGTATTATACTTCCGAACAAAATCCGTGTAGCGAGTACAGGTATATGATCGGAACCCTGCACGTAAAACCATACGGTTTCTACATAGTTTCGCTTGAACCGAAGAAACCCTTTGTATAGGACTCTAAAGACTCGACAGTACGCTGACAGTAGGTTTAACCACAAGCCCGTCGGTGGCATTAGTTGTACGTAATGGATACCCAGGTACCTGTCAAAAAGAAGACCGACGAGCAAACTCATCCGAACTCCTACTGAGCTTGTCCGTGACAATCTCCGTAAAGTCCAGTTTGTTCGTCTGAGAGTATCGCATACCGGGTCTAGGGTAGAAAACGTCAGATCCCTAATAACCTGACATGTCGTGCCGCTGTGGCTCAAGACCATCCAAGAATCTACTGATCTAACTATCAGTAATTCTCAATCGGCCCTAACCAGGAACTTATGGTGTTGGCCAACCGAACACAGCGCGACATCGACTCCCTATACCGGGAGAGAAGGATCCCCAACAATCGCTCACTGCCTCCATGTTGCTCGTGACTGTACCCAACTAAAACCTGTTTACACGACTCAGTAGAGCCGTGGTAGGGTAGTAATAAAAACACAGTGGGAACTCACAAGAGACAAATGATGACCTCAGGTCGATGGACTATCTACACTCATGTCACTAGAGAACTGCTATCTGATGATAGGTATAATACCATCTAGCCAGTTCTCGGCGAGTCCTTCCAGTGTACTCACCCCCAGTGAGCACCTGTATACAATCTTAGGTGTATCACACCAATGGCTGCGGGACCAACCATCGCCCCTCGTCAGAATCTAGAAATGTATACATTAGTCTAATCTGAAGTATCGATGCCCAGTCTCGATACTCCCACGACTAAGGTCATTTAAGGATGTGCTTATCGACTACCCAGCTCCCATAAGTATGATTGCTATCATAATGCTACTATTCAAGCAATGATCCTACAGGCTTTATCTACATGTACAAGCGATATGAAATAAGAAGTAAAACATATACACGTGTTAAGATAAAGGCATACCAAAAAGCATACTATCATATTGAGCAAGATTGTCCTACACATACATATATCTAGCATTCTATACAATGAAGGCCTCTAGGGCATACATATCCAACACCCGCTTGTTCAGGGATCACTCTCTCCAAAGAGATGTCACCCAAGACTGATTTTGGGAGGGCTCGCATGAACGTGATACCTTATACTTCTGCAGTTTGTCTATTATGTATGCGATGTTATGCACCAGACCAGATGTAGCTTACATACTTAGTGTGGTAAGCTGGTATCAATCAGACCCAGGGAAGAACCACTGGACAGCTATGACGAACATTCTTAAGTAATGTTACGAATATGTATGCCCTAGAGGCCATTATTGTATATTATAGTGGATGCTTGGACATATATATAGAGGGAATTTCTTGCTCGACATGTATCTGGTTTCTCTTTATCAGAACATGTGCACTTGTTTTAGTTTATTGTCTTTTTGATACATGTTGATAAAGAACCTAGAATATTGGCTTGACTACCAAGACTATGATGCAGATCATACTAGTAGGGCTTAGACAGTCCATAAGCACATCCTTAACAGTTCCTAGTCGAGGGAATATCGAGACAGGGCATCGATATTCCAGAGTAGACTAGTGTGTACGTTTCTTGACCCTGTATGGGGCGATGGTGGATCCCATAACCATTGGTATTTTTTATCAAAGATTGTATACAGGTGCTTATTGGAGAATGGGTACACCGAATAGGACACGCTGAGAACTCCTAGATGGTACCATACTTATCATGAGTTACCAGTTCTCTGGTGACACTTGTACAGGTTAATCTGTAGACCCGAGATCGTTATAGTGTCTTGTATGGGTCCCACTGTGTTTTGATTTCCTCTCTACCACGGCTCAAAGGAGTCATGCAAACATGTGGTTTTTGGGTACAGTCCCGAGTCACATGGAGGCGGTGAGCAATAGGAGGGGTTTCATCTCTCCCGGTGTTGGGAGTTGATGTTGTGCTATGCTCGATTGGCTATAACAGTAAGTCCCTGGCCAGAGCTGATGAGATTTACTGATAAGTGTTATCAATAGTTTCTCGAAAGGTTATAGGCCACACATCGGCATGACTTATCAAATTATTGGGGTCTGACGATTCCACCCCCAGACTAGATATGCGACATATCAGCCGAAAAGACCAGACTGTACGATTAGTGTTTCTTATAGGCTCTACGGGAGTTTGAACAAATTTGATTATTGATCTTCTATTCGTTCAATACATGGGCAGCCGTTACGTCCAGCTAGTAACGCTAACGGCTTGTAGGTCTCTGATGTGATCGTTACCTACTGCTGGCATATTGACGAGTCTTTAGAGTCCCACATAGAGGTTTCCTAGCTCAAGCGAAACGAACTAGGGAACGTATGGAGATATGTGCGGAAGCTTGATTACATACGAGTATATGATACCGTATTCTAATATATCGTTTTTGGATATCAGGCAAGTTATATATGATATAACCGGATTATTGAATCAAGTGTTGATTCAATGATTTAATATATATATATATATATTTGATATTAGCCGGTTTATATATGATATAACCGGATTATTGAATCAAGTGTTGATTTAATAATTTGAAATATATATATATACACACACTAACTAATATTAAATATTTGCCGGTTATATTTGATATAACCGGAATATTGAATCAAGTGTTGATTTAATGATTTGAGATATATATATATATATATATATATATATATATATATAACCTTGTCACGACCCGAAATTTGTCACGTGACGGCCCTTAAACTACGCAACGTCTACAGGCGTAACGTAATTTAAGTAAGACGAAAACCCAGAAATCTAAACCATAAAAAGTAGTAAATGATAAGAAAGCTTGTTTAAACTTTTGAAAATCTCAATCAAATTCTTTAAAGTCCAGCTTGTTTCTTAAAAATTTTGGCAGCACCTCCTTTGTAAAAACCAGCCCCAAAAATGGGTACAACAGAAATATAAGTAAAGCATCCCCAATAGGAGCAAAAACCACGCCCACCGGCGGAAATAACCGCCACAACAGATATACGACGCCGTAGCGAAGAAATAAAAGACGATATAAATAAAACTGCATAAAAGACATCCAAAGTCACAAAATAATATACAATATCGTCCTCACAACTCGTCTCTAAGTACACATGAAAGTGGTAGATGGAGAGTATAAGCTACAAAAATATACAATGAGCAACATCAGATAACCGTAAAACCCACCTATATCAAAACTGTAAACAGTCAGCCGTAGAGGTATCCGCTGCAAAAGATGATACGAAAGATGAATACCCTGCCGCGATTGCCCTTAGGGACTACCTGCAAAACACAGTGGCACAACGGGGGTGAGTTGTCAACTCGTGAATAGTAAATAACATATGCAGGTAATCGCAAGTATGCACGTATAGCGCGAATCTAATACATGCAAGCTGATAGAAATAAATGGCCATATGTATGCAGCAGTCATGAAAGGTACTCTATCAGATACAACTAATACATGAAGCAATAAATGGCAATATGTATATGAAACAGTCATAAAAGGTACTCTATCAGGTACAACTAATACATGAATCAATGCATATCAAATAAATGAGGAGTTTGGAATAAAACATGTCATCCTCACGGAATCCTGACCTCGTGGCAGGACCAAAATCCATCAAGACAATCTAAATCCCAAATTTCCTCAAATCAGCCCCCAAATTGGCTCTCATATCCTGTAAGATCATATATCCTGAGTGTCAAATACCAAGTAAATTTCATATGACCAGTATCCAATAACAAGTAAATCTCATATATCTGAGTGAGTATATTACAAGATCATCATGATGATGTATATAAATTAGATATGTATACATATATATTAGCGTCCCATTCCACTAATATATATATATATATATATATATATATATATATATAACAGCGTCCCATTCCACTGTTATATATACTTAGGAGTAAAAATATCATGAAAACAAGTGTCTAGTATCGACACATAAATACTAATCTATCAGGCGTTGTCACCACGACTGGCCCTCCTGATAGGTACGTATCATACGCTATCCATTAAACTCGAGTACCTAGCTCTGACACTCGAAATTCGACATATCCATATGTACATGACTCCGGTCGGTATCCCCACGATAACCGCCGAGTCATAGGTACTGTCACTGGTAGGTATGGTTCCCCTGTCAGGCTCATCGGCGTGGTCCATCGATTTTCTTGCCCCGGTGTACCTCCGGGCCCCACCATGTACCCGCACACGGTCCACGACGCCTCCTTGCATGGGGTATATATATATCAGAACCGATAAATCTCATGGTGGCTGCTGAAATATCATATCAAGAGAAACCGGGTTTTTCAAATAATACATAATTTCATGAAACTACCACGGTCCTCAAATCCAGAAAACATCATGAAAAATCCATATCTCAATGCGAAAATCCATGAATATAATATATGCAACATAAAACTGTAATGTGAGCATATATAAAAGAAAAGCCGCTATTTAACCGCAACCGCATGATATATATATCATGCGGTTCCTAATTTCTCCAAGTCCACATAACAACAAATAAAGGTGAACATGTAGCTATAGCCATATATATGTGTTAACATGTAGGTATAGCAAGGTATATGTATCTACCTATCAGTAATGATGTAATACCCTCCAGGTATAAGTGTAAGTATGTATGCAAGATGTACATGCAGCTATGTCTCATAAGTTTATATATCTATCACTAATGGTACAATACCATATAGGTATTATGTAATTAGCATGTAAGCATGTCATGGCTGTTAGTGTATATGCCCTAGAGGCCATTACTGTATCATACTAGTATGTATATTACTTGATGGAAGCTTGGGATATTCACAGTTGTATATACAATCTTGCTCGAAATGGTAGTATGCTACTTGGTTTGTCTCTGCTTTAATATGTGCATGTGTTTCTTTTAGCATATTGCTGGTATACATATTAGTAGAGCCCTTAGGATCTTTGCTTGATTACCGGCGTTGTGATGGCGATCACACTCGTGGGGGCTGGGTAATCTATAAGCACATCCTTATACAGGTCCCTGGTCGTTGGACTATCGAGACAGGGCATCGATACTCCGGAGTAGACTAGCGTATGCGCTTCTCATCCCAGTGTGGGAGACGGTCTGTCCCACAGCCGTTAGTACGTTGTACTTGGGATAGTATGCGGGTGCTCGTTAGGTTACGAGTACACTGGACAGGACTCGTCGGGAACTGTTGGTTGGTAATATACCTATCGTCAGTTATCAGTTCCCAGGTGACATGAGTACAGCTTAGTCCGCTGACTTGACACTATCACTTCGCCTCGAGTGTGTTCCCACTGTTCTTTGATTGCTACCCTACCACGGCTCTACTGAGTCGTGCAAACAGGTAGTAGTTGGGAGCAGTCCCGAAGCACTTGGAGGCAGTGACGGTTAGACAGGATTCGTCTCTCCCGGTATTGGGGGTTGACATCGCGCTGTGTCTAGGAGAGCCATTACACAAGTAGTCCCTGGCCAGGGCAAGCGAGATCTACTGGTAGGTTCCAGTGTTATCTCAGGGTGTATTGGGCTACACTCCGACACGACTTGTACCGCTATTAGGGGACTTACGTTCACCGCCCCCCTAGGCCCGCCATGCGATGTATCAGACGAACAGACCGAACTGTACGGAGACTGTCACATACAGGCTCAGTAGGAGTGCAGATGGGGTTCACCTCGTCAGTCTTCTTATCGACATCTACCTGGGGACCGTTACGTACAGCTAGTGCCGCTTGCGGTCTGTGGTTAAACCCACTGCCAGCGTAGTGTCGAGTCTTTAGAGTCCCACACAGAGAGCTATTCGCCTTTAGGCAAAATGAGTAGAGGTCGCATGGTTTTGCGACAGGGTTCGTTCGCATCCGCGCACTTGTGCACGTTTGCTGTCCGGACAGTTTATACTAGTGGGCTTTGGTTTAAGTCGGATCCTAGTATATGATTTGAGATTGGTTTTTCTCAGTGCATTCGTGTTTCTCGGATCACGAATGCGGGTGCGTATGCACAGTTGCTTGAGATTGAGGGAGAGGACCTTGTTTAGGGTTAATGACTATTGTCATTTTATTAACCCTATTGTTTTTTTGTGTGTATTATTGTTAATTGATAATTAGCTTAATTATTGTGCATGGTTGTTGTTGTTGACCATTTGACTTCATTCACTTGTTGACCATGTTGGCAACCTGACCATAATCATTTCAATTGGAAGATGCTCTTTGATCCTTGCAATTTGCATTAATATTGAAATGATAATGGTCACCTCTTGATTAAACCATGACAATTTTCTAGCTAATTATGGAATTAAAATATTACACACATATTAGTGAGAATGGCTCACTAATTATTGATTATCTCATATCATTTCTCTCTCTTGCTCATCCTCTCCCTCAAGCTCTCTCCCTCTCATGTGTTGAGAAACAAAAAGCTTGAGAAAAACCTTCACTTGATCTTCTCTACACTCTTCTAGGGTTCAAGTCTTAGCATTTCTTGCACTCTAGTTACTCCTAGCTTGGAGTTGAAGCTAAAGGTCGAGGCTTTCGGGTGGATCGTTCTTTGACGGGAGAAGACAAGCAAGGTGACATCTTTCTACCATTCCGGCGAGCAAGGAGAGAAGGAGTTCAAGCTCAAGGTATAACCTTTCTACAACTTAGCTAGTTGTAAGTTTGCTTTAGCTAGTTTTCGTTTAGCAAAGATCCTCCCAAGCTCGGTCCATGTTGCCTAAGTCGATAAAAATCCAATTTTTATTATGTTTTCCGCCTCCCCGTAAGCACCGGGGTGGGCAACGTGGACCTAACAGTGGTATCAGAGCCAGGTTAAACTCAAACTAGCTAGGTAGTGAAGTATAACGAAGTTTCGAAACCGAATATCCAAAAACCGAACTTTTGAAAGACCCTAGTTTCTGTTGAAATTTTTTCTGCTCAAAATAGAAAACTTTATACTTGTAAATTCATCTCAGGGTTTTTTATGAACACCCATGAAAAACGACACAGAGATTCGTTCAAACCGCCGCCCTTCCGCCGCACGAGGTAGGCTCGTGCCGCGGAAGCGCCGCGGTTTGTAGTCTTCTCTGCATCGTTTTTCGTGCAGTGTGTGTTGTTGTTGGTTTTGGGATTTTTAGGATATATTATATGTGCCCAGATTTTCCAGAACTAAAATTTACTTTTGGGGGCCTATAAATCCGTATTTTTCGGAACTTCACTACGCTTTAACTACATCGGTTATATCTGTAATGCTTGCATGTATTGAACGTCGGCTAATCGCTATAAGACGATTAGTCGGGGTTATACATGATCTGTGATTGTTATTGGTTTGTGGATATGAATGGATTGGATTGTCGAGGGTGAATAGCCGGGGTGGATGTGAGATGAGCGTTTTTCTTCTTTCATTCATTTATAACAAGTAAATTGATGTAATAATATTCTTTGTATGGCCGCACAACCGGGTCGGGGTTGTAGCCGGCATTGTATAATTCTTTTTACTGTTTTTGCTCCTAGGATAGACCCATGGAGGGGGTGCACAAACTACCGGGTATCTCGAAGTGCCGAGTGGCCTACTCACGGTGGTGTGGGAGGTTGCTTCGCTTCGGGTGCTTGGCGGGTAGTTTGCCGCACCCGTAGGGGTCTTGGGTGGGGTATTGGCTATTCACCGCGACCGTGTAATCCGCTTTGCGTTGCAGGCTCGAACGCATTGCGGATTCCTAGTACATCCAATGTATTCATCTGTGATCTGTAATGTCTATCATTGCTATATTTTTATATATAATAACTATTTAGGCGTTGCTTATGTTTTACAGCCGCGCTAGCCCAGCCCCCGCTCTGTCGTTAGTTAAGTAACCTAACGGGTGATGACGGGGCCCCGTGGCGAATGCGAATGGCATAAGCGTACGTCATATTTTGGTTGTTTTCTGCAATGGTAGGATTAAATGATGGGACGCATTAAAAGAACTAATGCAAGAAAATAAACCTAAAAGACGTTGTTGGAACAATTTTTCAAAAGCTGTTATTGCAAGGACGTTCATTTTTGTTTTGCATAGCGGTATTCGGTTGAGAATGCCCAGCACCTCAGTCGACGAGGCAAGGGCCGAGATCCCTTCACCGGGAGTGACCCCTTGGACAAAAGTTTGCGTCAGGGTAATAACTTCACTATAGTCGATTATGCTTGCTTTGCATCGAGGTATTCAGTTTGGAATATCCTGCACCTCATTCGACGAGGAAAGAGCCGAGATCCCCTCACCGGGAGTGACCTCTTTAGCAAAAGTTTTCGCCACTATATTTTCAAAATGGTGTATCACGTTCCTTCAACGATATCAAGTTCATTACGTTAACGGGTTTTCGCCAAAACCCAGTCGTAGCCCTCCGTCGTTTCGGATTAATATTGCTTAGTATTCGTGCTACGTATTTCGTGCTCAGCCGAGGCGTAGTGAATGGTAGCTATGTAATATTTTTCCGTAGGATACAAAGTGATTGGTTAGGACAGTCGTACGGTCATTTTGGCTCAGTCAAGGACTCGTACGGGTGGGTCTAATGCAGTCAAGATAATGACGGGTTGAACTTGACTAGGATCTTTTGATATGTTGGCTCAGTCAAGGTCATTTGGATCCTAGGGGCAAAAACCACATCGGGAGTTTCAAAAGAACTGAAACTTGCAGATTTAGCATACCTTCTCGAGTGTGGTGACTAGAGTGGATTCCATCTAGGTTATCACACAATGACAGTTGGATCCCGATCCCACTGATGAGTTGGTTTACTCTCGGGAGATTATTTCACTTAACGATCAATGCTATAAACCTAGTAGGTGTCTAGAAAGGTGTTAGCGGGGTTACGCCCCCTGGAAAAAGAGGTTATTTAATTAAGGAACTTCGCGAAAGCGTTGGAAAACCTCCCTCGAAGTACCAACACTAGCCTGGCTGAAAGGTTAAGCAAGTATTGTGATGTGAATTAAAACCCGGCTAGTTCTTCTTTTAAAAGGTTTTAAGAAGGATTTGAGGAAACAGTGGGAGACATCCTGGTTAGATAAATTAATAAACCAATCTAATCTTGCAAGAGCATACGCTGAGTGTTTCTTTTTCTCTCTCTCCAGACAGCAACCATTTCACGCCCTAATCAAGATAATAAAATGTATTGCTTGACCGATCCGAATTCTTATTCGGGACTGGGGAAAGTTGGTTCAGCTCTAACTTATGACAACAGTCATGAGTATGAGAATGGGAAAGAGGAAAGTATGGACTTCCAGGATACCCAGTTAAAGAAGAAGCATGGTTTTGCATCTACTTCAGGTGTTCTTGTAATTGAGAACTGTTTTACGGTCAGCCCTACCTCCTGGGTACTTGATACCGGATCAGGATCTCATATCTGTAATTCATTACAGGGACTGAGAAAAAGTAGGAAAGTTGTACCGGGTGATATGTCGCTCAGAGTAGCGAACGGAGCACAAGTTTATGCGGCAGCCATCGGTGAATATCACCTAGTATTGCCAAATGGCAAGACTATGATTTTGAACGATTGCTACTATGTACCCTCCATGGTTTGCAACATCATATCAGTGTCTTTACTCGATAAAGATAGATATAACTTTGTTCTTGAAAAGAATATCATGAACATTTACCTTCATAAGGTACTGGTTGCAGAGGGTACACTGTGTAATGGTATCTACGTTCTAAATCAGAATACAGTTCTCAATATACAAAACACACGCAAGAGGAAGAATTCAGATACGAATGAATCCTACTTGTGGCATTGTAGACTTGGTCATATCGGAGAGAAAAGACTGAGTAAGTTGCATAAAGATGGACTCTTGAATGCGTTCGAGTTTTCATCTTATGAAACTTGTCAGTCCTGTCTCAAAGGGAAGATGACCAAATCTCCGTTCACCGGACATGGAGAAAGGGCAGCAGAGCTCTTGGGACTCGTACACAGTGATGTATGCGGTCCGATGTCTATACATGCAAGGGGTGGGTTCTCGTACTTCATCACATTCACTGACGATCTCTCTAGGTTCGGATATGTGTATCTGATGAAACACAAATCTGAAGCTTTTAAGAAATTCAAGGAATTCAGAAACGAAGTAGAGAACCAGACAGACAAAAGTATCAAGATCCTCCGGTCTGACAGGGGAGGGGAGTACTTAAGCACGGAATTCCTAGATTACTTAAAAGAGAATGGTATTCTCTCTCAGCTTACTCCTCCTTATACACCACAGCACAACGGTGTTTCGGAGCGGAGGAATCGTACCCTACTGGATATGGTTCGCTCCATGATGAGTAATGCCGAGTTACCTCTTTCATTTTGGGGACATGCGCTATTGACAGCTGCATATCTATTGAACGATGTTCCGTCTAAATCTGTGCCTAAGACACCATTCGAGATGTGGAATGGTAAGAAGCCGTATCTTAAACGCATTAAGATATGGGGTTGTCCGGCCTATGTAAAAGTACAAAATCCGGACAAACTTATGGCACGTTCAGTTCTATGTAAATTTGTGGGATATCCTAAGAACTCCGCAGGATATCTGTTCTACCACACCGAGGAACAAAAGGTGTTTGTATCTCGCCACGCCACTTTTTTAGAGTGGCAATTTCTTGCAAAAGAAACAAGTGGGAGTTCGGTAGAACTGGAAGAAATTCAGCGACCACAAAATGAAACTGAAAGTTTGACAGAACCTCAGAATTCAATAACCCCAGAAGAACCTCAGCCACTCCGCAGATCTGGTAGGATTTCTCATCCGCCCGAGAGATACTACGGTTTTCTCATTGACGGGGATCGAGAGGATTGCATCTTGGAAGAAGATGACCCTACCAGTTTCAGGCAGGCCATTATCAGTAGGGACTCTGATAAGTGGCAGGAAGCAATGCAATCCGAAATGGAGTCCATGTACGCCAATAAAGTGTGGACCTTGGATATTGCTCCAGACGGGGTAAAACCCGTAGGATGCAAGTGGATCTACAAAAGGAAACTTGGTGTAGATGGGCAGGTGGAGACCTATAAAGCTAGACTCGTTGCAAAAGGTTTTCGTCAAAGACCTGGTTTGGACTATGACGAGACTTTTTCTCCAGTGGCTATGCTCAAATCCATTCGGATCCTACTTGCCATTGCTGCCTTCCATGACTATGAAATTTGGCAGATGGATGTTAAGACGGCTTTCCTAAACGGTTGTTTGGAAGAGTGCGTTTACATGGATCAACCAGAAGGTTTCGTAGACAGTGGGAGCAGCGGAAAGGTGTGCAAGTTGCTTAAATCCATTTATGGATTAAAGCAGGCATCGCGGAGCTGGAACATCTGTTTTGATGAGGCGATCAAGGAATTTGATTTCATCAAGAACGAAGATGAACCCTGTGTATATAAGAAGATTGTAGGACGAACTGTCGTATTCCTAGTCTTGTACGTGGACGACATTCTTTTGATAGGAAATGACATTCCTATGCTACAATCGGTCAAGCTGTTTTTGTCACAAAGGTTCTCCATGAAGGACCTGGGTGATGCCTCGTACATTCTGGGGATCAAGATCTATAGAGATAGATCCAAGAAACTGTTGGGACTTTCACAGTCCAGGTACATAGAGACCGTACTAAAAAGATTTAGTATGGAGGGTTCCAAGCGCGGTAATATACCCGCATTGCACGGAATTACCCTCTCCAAGAAGATGTCTCCTAAGACTGACGAGGAGAGGGTTCGCATGAGCACTATACCCTACGCTTCGGCGGTAGGATCTATAATGTATGCGATGCTATGTACAAGACCAGATGTAGCTTACGCGTTGAGCACGGTAAGCCGGTATCAGTCAGACCCAGGGGAGGACCACTGGACAGCAGTGAAGAACATTCTCAAGTACCTGAGAAGGACTAAGGAGATGTTCCTGGTTTACGGTAATGGAGACCTCAGGGTCGAGTCCTTTACCGATTCAAGCTTCCAGAGTGACAAAGATGACAACAAGTCTGTCTCGGGTTTTGTGTTTACCCTCAACGGAGGGGCGGTATGTTGGAGGAGTTCCAAGCAGGATACCGTCGCAGACTCGACGATGGAAGCTGAATACATTGCTGCAAGCGATGCCGCAAAAGAGGCGGTCTGGATTAAGAAGTTCATTAGTGAACTTCAGGTGGTTCCGTCCATTGTTGACCCAATACCTTTGTATTGCGATAACAATGGGGCTATAGCTTTAGCGAAGGAACCAAGGTCCCATCAGAAATCCAGGCACATCTTAAAGCGGTATCACCTGATCAGGGAGATCATTGATCGACAGGAGATCGAGGTACGGAGAGTGGACACAAAGGACAACACTGCAGACCCATTCACGAAGGCTTTACCCCAGACTCAGTTCGAGCGGCTGATCGAGATGATAGGTCTTCGATACGCCAGTACATGGCCTTAGTGCAAGTGGGAGATTGTTAGTGTATATGCCCTAGAGGCCATTACTGTATCATACTAGTATGTATATTACTTGATGGAAGCTTGGGATATTCACAGTTGTATATACAATCTTGCTCGAAATGGTAGTATGCTACTTGGTTTGTCTCTGCTTTAATATGTGCATGTGTTTCTTTTAGCATATTGCTGGTATACATATTAGTAGAGCCCTTAGGATCTTTGCTTGATTACCGGCGTTGTGATGGCGATCACACTCGTGGGGGCTGGGTAATCTATAAGCACATCCTTATACAGGTCCCTGGTCGTTGGACTATCGAGACAGGGCATCGATACTCCGGAGTAGACTAGCGTATGCGCTTCTCATCCCAGTGTGGGAGACGGTCTGTCCCACAGCCGTTAGTACGTTGTACTTGGGATAGTATGCGGGTGCTCGTTAGGTTACGAGTACACTGGACAGGACTCGTCGGGAACTGTTGGTTGGTAATATACCTATCGTCAGTTATCAGTTCCCAAGTGACATGAGTACAGCTTAGTCCGCTGACTTGACACTATCACTTCGCCTCGAGTGTGTTCCCACTGTTCTTTGATTGCTACCCTACCACGGCTCTACTGAGTCGTGCAAACAGGTAGTAGTTGGGAGCAGTCCCGAAGCACTTAGAGGCAGTGACGGTTAGACAGGATTCGTCTCTCCCGGTATTGGGGGTTGACATCGCGCTGTGTCTAGGAGAGCCATTACACAAGTAGTCCCTGGCCAGGGCAAGCGAGATCTACTGGTAGGTTCCAGTGTTATCTCAGGGTGTATTGGGCTACACTCCGACACGACTTGTACCGCTATTAGGGGACTGACGTTCACCGCCCCCTAGGCCCGCCATGCGATGTATCAGACGAACAGACCGGACTGTACGGAGACTGTCACATACAGGCTCAGTAGGAGTGCAGATGGGGTTCACCTCGTCAGTCTTCTTATCGACATCTACCTGGGGATCGTTACGTACAGCTAGTGCCGCTTGCGGTCTGTGGTTAAACCCACTGCCAGCGTAGTGTCGAGTCTTTAGAGTCCCACACAGAGAGCTATTCACCTTTAGGCAAAATGAGTAGAGGTCGCATGGTTTTGCGACAGGGTTCGTTCGCATCCGCGCACTTGTGCACGTTTGCTGTCCGGACAGTTTATACTAGTGGGCTTTGGTTTAAGCCGGATCCTAGTATATGATTTGAGATTGGTTTTTCTCAGTGCATTCGTGTTCCTCGGATCACGAATGCGGGTGCGTATGCACAGTTGCTTGAGATTGAGGGAGAGGACCTTGTTTAGGGTTAATGACTATTGTCATTTTATTAACCCTATTGTTTTTTTGTGTGTATTATTGTTAATTGATAATTAGCTTAATTATTGTGCATGGTTGTTGTTGTTGACCATTTGACTTCATTGACTTGTTGACCATGTTGACAACTTGACCATAATCATTTCAATTGGAAGATGCTCTTTGATCCTTGCAATTTGCATTAATATTGAAATGATAATGGTCACCTCTTGATTAAACCATGACAATTTTCTAGCTAATTATGGAATTAAAATATTACACACATATTAGTGAGAATGGCTCACTAATTATTGATTATCTCATATCATTTCTCTCTCTTGCTCATCCTCTCCCTCAAGCTCTCTCCCTCTCATGTGTTGAGAAACAAAAAGCTTGAGAAAAACCTTCACTTGATCTTCTCTACTCTCTTTTAGGGTTCAAGTCTTAGCATTTCTTGCACTCTAGTTACTCCTAGCTTGGAGTTGAAGCTAAAGGTCGAGGCTTTCGGGTGGATCGTTCTTTGACGGGAGAAGACAAGCAAGGTGACATCTTTCTACCATTCCGGCGAGCAAGGAGAGAAGGAGTTCAAGCTCAAGGTATAACCTTTCTACAACTTAGCTAGTTGTAAGTTTGCTTTAGCTAGTTTTCGTTTAGCAAAGATCCTCCCAAGCTCGGTCCATGTTGCCTAAGTCGATAAAAATCCAATTTTTATTATGTTTTCCGCCTCCCCGTAAGCACCGGGGTGGGCAACGTGGACCTAACAATGGCATATTAGTAAGAATGTAGGTATACAGGTATGCTATATGTCATATGCACAAAAAGAAATAGGATCATGTCTCAATGTCCCTAAACAATACAATATCACATATGTATAGGTGTTGTCCGTGTCATAGCAACTATCGACGGTGTGTGTGTAGCACACAATTAGTGCTCGTGAAACATGAACCGTCAATAATGGTGTTGTGTCTCATTAATACTAAGTCCATACACAAGGAAATGAGATAAGCAACAAAGGTGTGCATGCACAATCAATATCCGTATAATTCTAACTAATAGTCATATCATTTGATCTAGCTCAGACGCATAACGCCATGCGGGAGATCCCCCTGTAGATGTTAAATCTACTTACCAACCATCCTGGCTATGTGAAGCCAACAACTCGCTTTCCCTTCTTCGCAGCGCCCGAAGTTCCCGCCGGCGATCCTGAAAGCATATAACAATATTACAAGTGTATATTAGCAATCGACCAATAACACGTACAAACTACGTTTGACCGACGCACCAACTCCAATATACTCTCAAGTGTCCGTCTAGTGGCTAATGTGCGTAGCGACACTACGAAACCAACTCAAGAGCAAAAGCTACACAAAGTCACGAATGACATCGGCATAACCCTAGCTAGGAACGCAAAGCGACACAACTACCAAGCCTAGACCCTGATCGTACCGATCACACATTCACAACACACTAATAAACGTGGAATCTAATATAAATAACGTCGCAACGTCAAAAGAAACCCACGCCAAAACTTACGGAAATCTAGTAAGCAACATATATCATTTTAGCTCAAAAGTATAAGTTTCTACCAAAACTAGAATTTACAAACATCACAATATAGCAAGATTAAACCATACACACCAATACTATAATTTTAATCTCACCTAATTAGGATTTAGTAAAATCTTAGTTTGCTAATTAGCTTAATTTACAATTAGGAAAATATCACTTAACAAACTAGCAACTAAATTTAGTTTTCTTCAAGTCTTAACTTATCACTTAACCTTTTCACTAATCAAAACCTAACTTGATTATCAAAAAACCATTTCTTGAATTTCAAAACATGCTATTAAAAGCTCTAATTAAACATCTTATATGCTAATTAATGATTTAGAAACAACAAATAAAGATTAGGGTTAGGGTTTTATACCTCCACAAAAGATCCAAGATCAAGCAACAACTCCAAAATTAACCTTCCAAAAAGCCATCTTTCATGAAGATCCAACCATGTTTTGTGAAGAAGGATAATGGGAAATGATTTATTTATGAGTTTGTGAGATATATTGATGACTTTTGATATATTTTGTGATCTTGAAAGAGTTGAAATGGGGTGAGATGGGAGAGAGGGCAGCAAAGAGAGTGGCCGACCAAAATGAAGGAGGAGGGGGAATTGTGAAAAAGTGTGGAAAAAATCTAGAAGAAAAACAAAACAAAAGCTTTAATTACAACGCCACCTCTTAAACCCTTTTCTTTTCTAATTAAATTTTTCCTTAAATTCAAAAAATATCTAGATATTTTCCTAGGATATTTTCAAGGATTGATTAGTGCTAATCTAGTGATTTATTTAGCATAGATTCATATTAGCAGTAATTAACCCAATCCAAATTGTAATTACCGCTAATAAAGTGCACAAATAAAGCATTAAAATAATATTTTAATTATGGAAAAATATTAAAATGCACAAAAATTACCAGTGGCATACAAAAACCCGCAAACTAGCAATTTCCTAGCTAAACTAGGTGCAGTGAATTCTATACTACAAAAAGATCGCTTCTAGGTGTTTACGGAAAATAAAATTTATTTTACCTAAAAACGGAAAATTAGCAAAACGATTTCTAAAACGTTACAATATTGATATTAGCCGGGTTATAAATGATATAACCGGATTATTGAATGAAGTGGTTATTTAATAATTTGATATATATTTATATATATGATATATATATATATATATATATATATATATTAACTAATATTAATCTCACTTAAGATTTTCTTCTCTTTCTATATATATATATATATATATATATATATATATTGTATCATGGTTGATGATACATAGAACTAAGATGTGTGAGAATCACATTGGAAAAAAGATAACGCTAAGTTTTATGAATTAAAACAAAATAAGAATGAGTCATTATTCTTGGATACTTGGAGAAGCCATGACTCATCTTATACATTTGTTTTATTCATAGATTTTTTTTATCGTGATCTCATCTTATCTTTTGAGCTCATGGTTCACAACACTTCCAAGTTCATCTGCTTCATTATCTCTTCACTAGATATTTTCTAGGGTTGAGAAAAAGAAAAGAAAAGAAAAGAAATAATATTTGTGAGCAAAATTCCTACTTTATCAACCTACACTACTCTAACCAATTAGTATAGGTTGTTAACTTCACTAATACCTTGATTAGTGAAGTGTGAGTTGCTTCAAGGTGGATCATGTTCGACGAAGAAGACTATAAGTAAACTCGTTCCATTCTTCAAGTGGAGTCAAAAAAGAATTCTAGGGACTACTACTTGGTACTTTAGAAGTGAAAGACTAGACTACAAAGGCTGTATACTCTATTCACTTATTTTAGATTATTGTTTGCTAACTACAAAACCCTAATTCTCTAGTTCGATTCTTGTTTAGTATACTTAGACCTCTAATTTTTTAAAATTGCATACTTGATGCTCATTGAAATCTAGTATAGGTGCTAAGCCATACTTTCTAGTACTTGCGAAAGACTAAAGAGATGTTCTTGGTGTATGGTAACGGAGAACTCCAAGTGGAGTTCTTTACCAATTCAAGCTTCTAGAGTGATAAAGATGACAGCAAATTTGTCTCGGGCTTCATCTTCACCCTCAATTGAAGGGTGGTATTTTGGAAGAGTTCCAAGAAAGATACCATTGCACACTCAACGATGGAGGTTGAATACATCGCTGCCAACGATGCTACTAAAGAGGCTGACTGGATAAAGAAGTTCATAATTGAACTTGGTGTGGTTCCATCCATTGTTGATCCAATACCCTTATATTGTGATAACAATCGAGCTGTGGCTTTGACCAAGGAACCCTGGTCCCATCAGCGATCTAGACATATTCTTAGGCGGTAACACCTGATCCGGAAGATAGTTGATCGCCCCAAGATCGAAGTCAGGAGAGTAGACACGAAGGACAACACGGCGGATCCACTCATGAAGGCCCTCCCTAAGACACAGTTCGAGAGAATTTTTGGGATGTTGGGTATGCGATACTACAACAACTAGCTGTTCACAACAGAATACTGCATTTTATACCGCCCATTCTTACGCTCGTGTGTTTATAGGTAGGTGCTTTTGATCTGTGTTTGTTACATATTTACAGAGTACAGGTTTTTAGGCCAAATATTGCAAATCAAGACAAAATCTCCACAGTTACACCAAATACAGAACATCTGTCACAGCAGATAAAAGCCGGGTTCCGGTCATCCATATCCGTCCAGTGCCGAGTACCAGTTCCAGAGACAAGACATATGACAGTGGTCATTCGTGTCTCGGACAAGCACAGAGCACGAGGGGGGCAGCACAAGAATCAATAGGTGCGCGGAGCTCGAGAGAGATAGAGGTCAAAAGTGAAGAAAAGATAGCAATCTTGGACTAAGAATTCTGAAGATATTCTGGAAATATTATCAGAAAATACATGTACCAGACAACAGGGGACAGCAGATCAGGGCCGTACAAGAAACACCACACCCTAACCCTACTGTAGGGGCGCGGATCTGCGGCCAATAGGGGGTATTGGCGGCGGATCCGCGGCCGTACAGGCGCCGCAGGCAGAGAACTTTTGGGGGTATTTTTGGAGTTTCATTTTATATCTGATGGTTGCCCTAGATCTTCAACTCCCTGCCTATAAATACAGCAGAACTTGCCAAACCCAAGGGTCATTCTTTGGTGTCCATTCTTTTGTAGTTTTAGTTCTTTTTCTTCTTCTTCTTCATTCTTTTTCCATGAAAATTGTAGTGAGAGCTTTTTGAGTGGGAGATTAATGAAGATGAGGGTTTTGTATCATTCTCTTGTGTTTCTTCTTCCCCTTAAGATTCTTGCTTTCTCTTGATCATTCAACCTCTTCATTGAGCTTGAATGGTTAAGGGTTAGTTATTAATCTCAAGGGTCGTATTTTCTCACGGGACTAGCACTTCATTTCACATGCGTTCACTACCCTTCCCTTGATCTTGCAACCTCTTGATTGAGCTTGCAAGTTTAAGGGTTGGCTATTGATCACATGCTTGTCTTGAGTCCTAGTTCCTTGTTCTTTTTACTCGCTTTTCATTACTCGCTTTTTATTACTTGCAATTTATTTCATGCACTTAAATTCCATGCACTTATATTCTTGTAATCTTTTCTTTTCTTTTCTTTGTTCTTTTCTTTTGCTCTCTTTTGTTCTCTTTTGTGAATGAATGTAATTATTATTGTTAAGAAGAAATACGATATTATAAGTTAAAGATTTTCTTTTCTCTTTTTTCTTTTCCCGTTATTTTCCATTGAACTCCGCCCAAACCATACGCAAGCGCTCCGTTAGGCACTCTACCCTAACAAGGTAACGGTGATTCCTAACCGCGACCGATTGCGTTCGGTTTGGCCGGAGGCGAAAGCAAGAGACAAGAACGGGAGGACAAGGGTAAATAAGCCGTATTCCACGAATACCGCGCTTAAATCCCCTAATCCATGTTGTTGCCGATTGCTCTAGCTTCAATTGGTCAAGACTCGGCTCAAAGGTTTCGAGTACGGATTTCTTTAGCTTATAATCTCGTATCTTCTCTTAACAACTTTATACTTGCAAATAAACACATAGGTTAGATCAAACAAACATACAGATTCTTTATTGACTCGTCTAAGACAAGGAAGGACATACAACCATCTCCCTGTGGATCGACCCGTGCTCAACCGGCTAGCTGCATAGCGACACCGTCCTGATCGCGGTTATACTTTAATTCTTTGAACATCCGACACGCCAAAAGCGTGCGATCAAATGGCGCCGTTGCCGGGGAGACGGTAGCGTATTTTCTTTCTTGTTATTCGGGTTAATATTCTTTTTGTATATATAAAAAAAAAATCTTTTTGTTTTTTTTGATAATTTTTGTGGGCAAGTGTGCAGATTTTTGCGTATTTGCAAACTGCAATTGTGGGGAGCAAAGTGTACATTCAAGGCTAAGGTGTTTGCAAAGTACAGTGCCAAAGATCCGGGTAGTTTGACTCGCGCAAGCGAACCTTTCAAGCTTACCGGATTTGATTCAACGGGGGTTTCCTAACCCAAAACTTAAACGGTACGTACTTTACTAAACACCTTCTTCTCAAATCCGACGCTTCCAATATACTATTCTTTGCAGGATTCTTTGCAAGTTCGCTAGCAAACGCTAAAAATTGACTAACCCGTATTTGTTGCAGCGCCGCGCTTAAACTAAAAAACGATTTTTTGATTCTTTATAGAATTTTTATTGAATTGCGCATTGCATCAATTAATACGGACTTAAGGGCAAGCGAACCCCACAAGATATGGTAGAGGATTTCATCACCTTTTCCGTGGCCCACAAATCATGAACTTGCGCATAACGTTTACCCGCACAAATTTAAAAGAAACTAGACTTTAAGCCTTAAGGACTTCGCGCTCACTAGGAGAAGTTAATTGTGTTTAGAACCTTGCTTAACGGTATATTGTTTACGGGGTGTCTAGGAAAGTGTTAACGGCGAAACCGCCAAAAGAGAAAGGGTTATTTAATTAAGGAACTTCGCGAAAGCGTTAGAAAACCTCCCCTTATCTCTGCACTTACCTGGCCTCGTAATCAGTGTATCTTGAGCCTATTTCTCGACACAGTTCTACTTCGACAATCAAGTTCTGGAGCAGGTCTAGTTGACCTAGGTGAACCCTAGAACGATTAGGTGTGTGGTATTTTTGTGCCGTGATTATTTTTGTCCATATTCTTTTTGTGTATATTTCATTCTTTTGTCTATAAAAAAAATAAAATATCACATTCTTTTTCCCCTCCTTTTCTCTACCTTTCTTTCTCTCTCTTCATATCATGGGTACTCCACCTCGCAAAACTCTTGCCGAACTTTGGTACCCACAACCAGACATAACTTCTTACAGTTCTTGTTTTGGTCGAACTTCGAACGATCCCTCCATGCCCAAAATTTATTTGAAAGATCGGATAGACGCGTCTAGGACGAACAACTGGACCCCGCAATCCACTTCGTATCAACCATTTCAAACATTCACACCTTCTTGCGTTGATACCCCTTTTGAAAATCCAGTTGTAACCCCGAGACCTATGTCTATTGCTGAATGTATTGAACAATCTCGTAGCCGATCTTTCACTTCTTTCACCACTACAAATTCTTGGGATCAACAATTCCATTCACCTTCTTATCCCACTGCTGATCCCACTCCTGTCCAGCCATTCAATTCCTACCAGTCCTACCCAACTTTTACACCTTCCCTAGACATTGTATCAGAAACGCCATTTGGGAGTTTTCAGTATCCAAACAACTTTGAATCTTTTACTGAAACCCCTTCACAACCAATGTCTAGTCTAGAACAGTCGTTGGAAGACTTTAGGGTAGCGTCAAGCCAACAGATGATGGATTTGAATGCGTCCATGGCCGCCCTCATGCAACCTAGTGACCCGGTAGCTAGTTTTCAACTAGCTCCAACTTTTTCAATGTATGATGAGGCGGCAGGACAGGCTGTGAATTTGAGTGGAGAGAGTGAGATGTACCCCCTTCCAAATCAAACCTACCCGTCTCAAATTGAATCCCACAACTCCTGTGTTGAAAGTCTATCAAGTGTCCCAAATGAATTATCAGTTGAAGATAGAATGTTTAATGAGTTGTGCGACTTTGTAGTGTTTGATTTGCCCGATTGTGAAGGGACCTTGCCAAGTGAAACCACACCCAATCCTTTTGACCTCTACACCTCCATCTTAGAACCTGAATTGATTAATATCCATGATTTGGTTGAGGTGTCAGAGAATTTTGATTTTCACTTGATTAAGGATATTGACGCTGGGAATATTTTGGATGATGAACCCGTAGATTTGACTGAGTTTTTCTCTCCAATTCATCATCCCGAGTCATTAACTGTTTTTCCCGAACAACATATGCGTCTGGACTTTGATGAAATATGCATGGATAAGCTTAACATTGAGGAGAATTTTGAGGATATTTTTGAGGATGAAACAGTTCTAGATGATGAGTCGGATTTTCCAATTCATCCTGTTCCTTTCACTGACTGTGTACACCCTCCAGAACCCTTAACCGATTCCCTTCCTCAACCACTTCCCTCCATCCTTTCCATCGTTCCGACCTTGCAAGAACCCGTACCATTTTCACTTCCTGTGTTTGGTTTACCAAGTTCGGCGTACCCATGGTTTCTCACGAATCTTGAGGGATTTGACCCCATTTCTCGACGGGTAAATATATTAGCACAATCGCTTTTTACACATCGCTCATCACAAATTGTGCTAATCTATTTACTCCATTTGCACCCTCAAGTTCGTATTCCACTTCTTTTTCCCTTCCGCCATTCTTCTTCCTCTCATATACCGAGACCGTATCCCGCTTCTCTCTGCATACGGTCTCGCGTATTCTCCATTTCCTTCCTCTTCACCTTCTTTCACCTGCCACTGCTTTATTACGATAAGATCTTTGAATGGTTGGTACTAACTTTTGGCCTGTGTAAGGCCTTGTATAGCTTGATACTGTTCTCTTTCCCCCCTAATCCTGAATTTCAACGCTTAACAGTGGAAACACTGTTTTACTTAAGTTTGGGGGGGACACTTTTTTTTGTATATATTTTTTGTTTCCTTTTTTGTTTTGTATATAATTTGTTTTTGGGGGAGCGCCGACAATTTTGACCCTCTTGGTATAGCCTGACAGTGAGGGCACTGTCAAGTTTAAGTTTGGGGGTGTGCTCGGTAAGCTTTCTTCCTTCGCATTCATATGTATATTTTGCATCTGCATATTAAAACCATAAAATCCATAAAAATCTGAAAATTTTCTTAAAATATAAAAACTTTTTGGTCAAGTTAGCTTGTGGAAGAACTCTGATTCAACATTCGACGGTTTTTGTTTGAAAAAATAGGAATAACTAAATCTTATGTTTAGATTTTGAAAACCTGAAAGATAACTCTCCTTTGAAGTTAACTATGGCTGATATACGTCTTTACATCACACTACACGTGTCGTGAATTTTGGGAATTAGATGACAAGTCTTTCATGTTTAAACTTTTAAGCAGATAAATGATTTTCTGAGGATCAAATAGGTTTGTTCTGAAATAAGTAATGTCAAGAATAGTTTATGAAGTAAAGAGAATATGAAGGAATGTTATTGATGCCGTAATTGGAGCTAAGTCTGAAAAATAACCCATCTAAAACTTGATTGGAATGATTACACACCAAACCCACTAAACACGTCTTTTATCCAAAAAATATTTGAACTGCCGGTTATATCTCCGTTCGTATTAAATCATCTGATTTTCACGACAAACTGTCTTTTGTTTTTGGACCTAGGTAACTTGAGTAATTAAGTCCGCTGGGGTGTTTTCTACACCTAATGCCCTAAAACCAACTGGTTTGGGTGCATTGGCCCAAAGCTCGCTAAGAAGCCTAGAAAGTCCAGTTTTAAAACAAAGTCAAGCAAGTGTTCTCTCCGAGTTAAAATTCCTAACGGTTCTTTGTGTGAGAATAATCTTGATAAAAGACAAACTTTTATAAATATTTTAGCGGAGATATGAAGGTTTTATTCTATGATAAAGACTATTGCACGTTCACAGAGGTGTGTATGAAATGAAAACAAGAAAAAGGTGGAGTGAAGAATAAGACCTAGTTTCCTGTTAGGGAAGATAGAAATTCTGAAGTTGAAACCTTACTGGAAAACGAAACTTGAAAAATGCTTAACTCTTTATAAAACTTATGTGATCCTTTTAAAATTGTTATCTGGGCTTTATTGTGCGACATGATGACTTTAATCGACCTTTCTTGAACATAACGGCACTATTTGCACTACACATAAAGACATATAAAACCTGTAGTTAAATAAGAAGCGAGGTGTGAAAACTAAAGGTTCGATAGTCTAGACTTAGGATAATAGATTTGTTATTTTCTGAAACAAAACTTTAGGGTTTGAATCATAGTTATTTTGCAAAACTAGCTTGACCGGATTTTGTGGGTGTAATCCGCTGAAAACCCTCAGGAGACAACACTCCTCCTACTAGGGACACCTAGAGGTTTAACGGCTTGTTGCACGCGCTCAGTGCAATCGCGTTCCCTGCGAAAGTGCGGTTAGGATTTTATTTTTTGTGAATAATTGGTTTTGCTCGGGACGAGCAAGAGTTAAGTTTGGGGGTATTTGTTCACAACAGAATACTGCATTTTATACCGCCCATTCTTACGCTCGTGTGTTTATAGGTAGGTGCTTTTGATCTATGTTTGTTACATATTTACAGAGTACCGGTTTTTAGGCCAAATATTGCAAATCAAGACAAAATCTCCACAGTTACACCAAATACAGAACATCTGTCACAGCAAATAAAAGCCGGGTTCCGTTCATCCATATTCGTCCAGTGCCGAGTACCAGTTCCAGAGACAAGACATATGACAGTGGTCATTCGTGTCTCGGACAAGCACAGAGCACGAGGGGGACAGCACAAGAATCAATAGGTGCGCGGAGCTCGAGAGAGATAGAGGTCAAAAGTGAAGAAAAGATAGCAATCTTGGACTAAGAATTCTGAAGATATTCTGGAAATATTATCAGAAAATACATGTACCAGACAACAGGGCACCCTACCCTAATAAGGTAACGGTGATTCCTAACCGCGACCGGTTGCGTTCGGTTTGGCCGGAGGCGAAAGCTAGAGACAAGAACGGAAGGACAAGGGTAAATAAGCCGTATTCCACGAATACCGCGCTTAAATCCCCTAATCCATGTTGTTGCCGATTGCTCTAGCTTCAATTGGTCAAGACTCGGCTCAAAGGTTTCGAGTACGGATTTCTTTAGCTTATAATCTCGTATCTTCTCTTAACAACTTTATACTAGCAAATAAACACATAGGTTAGATCAAACAAACATACAGATTCTTTATTGACTCGTCTAAGACAAGGAAGGACATACAACCATCTCCCTATGGATCGACCCGTGCTCAACTGGCTAGCTGCATAGCGACACCGTCCTGATCGCGGTTATACTTTAATTCTTTGAACATCCGACACGCCAAAAGCGTGCGATCACTAGCCTTAGTGCAAGTGGGAGATTGTTATGAATATGTATGCCCTAGAGGCCATTATTGTATATTATAGTGGATGCTTGGACATATATATAGAGGACTTTCTTGCTCAACATGATAGTGTGCTATCTGGTTGCTCTTTATCTTAACACATGCACTTGTTTTAGTTTACTGTCTCTTTGATACATGTTGATAAAGCGTTTAGGATATTGGCTTGACTACCAGGACTATGATGTAGATCAACCTAGTGGGGCTTGAGTAGTCTACAAGCACATCCTTAACTGTTCCTAGTCGAGGGAGTATCGAGACAGTGCATCGATATTCCAGAGTAGACTAGTGTGTACGTTTCTTGACCCTGCATGGGGCGACGGTTGATCCCACAGCCATTGGTGTTTGACATCAAAGATTGTGTGCAGGTGCTCATTGGAGAATGAGTACACCGAACAGGACTCGCCGAGAACGCTTAGATGGTACCATACCTATCATCAGATAGCAGTTCTATGGTGACACTTGTACAGGTTAGTCTGTAGACCCTAGATCGTCATAGTGTCTTGTGTTGTTCCCACTGTGCTTTGATTTCCTCCCCACCATGACTCTAATGAGTCGTGCAAACAGGTGGTTTTTGGGTACTGTTCCGAGTCACATGGAGGCAGTGAGCGATAAGAGGGGTTTCATCTCTCCCGGTATTGGGAGTTGATGTTGTGTTATGCGCGATTGGCTATAACCGCAAGTCCCTGGCCAGGGCTGATGAGAATCATTGATAAGTAGGTCACTCCCGGTGAAGAGATCTCGGCTCTTTCCTCATCGAATAAGGTGCAGGGTATATCATATATACCGCTGTGCAAAACAAGAACTATATAAGCTGTCAAACCGTGAGTTTGTAGCATCAGACAGTTTTGCTAAAGAGGTCACTCCCGGTGAAGGGATCTCGGCTCTTTCCTCATCGAATAAGGTGCAGGGTATATCATATACACCGCTATGCAAAGCAAAACTGTAGCTACCCTTTTTATAAAGTTTTGATTCTACAACATCTTTTAGGTTTCTTTTCTTTTATTAATCTTATTAATAAAATCCCATCAATTAATGCTTCCTAAGCATCACAGAAGAAACGAAAGCAGGAATATTTATATATCAACATATATATATATATATATATATATAGTATAAGCATTCGTCTCAGGCAGTAATATGATCTTATCACAGAACATTGCAGCAGAAGATAACATATGAAACATTGGATATACTAGGACGCCCGTGTTTTACATCGAGCCTGTATAAAACATGGATTCCACGGTCTCGATGAATAGCCAAACCTACATCCCTAGACCCCTATGAGAGCGGCAAGTAACACTACCAATTCCAGGGTTAGGTGACCCGGTCTCGACTCCTCGAGATGGCCTCTCACTGGATCCTAGAACCCGGTTACTTGTGCTCCCCTCCTTGGGTCTACCTAATGCGGAAAAGTAAATAATATACAACGGTGACATCAACCTCATCCCGGAAGTGCATCAATAAAAGAATATTACATACAAATGAATTTTACATGAATGAAAATAAAAACCCTCATCTCACATAAAACTCCCGGCTATTCAGAACACGACGATCCAATATAACATATCACAGCAATACATAATATCTCATATCATCAACGTAAGCAAGTATGCGTATCCCGATTGTCGTTGATGTATAGTAAAGAAGCCGGCGATACCCCACATACTACGCTTATGGTCACAGAAAAGATAGTGTAAAACTACAACATTTGGAATCCACAATCTCTTTAGACATCATAAATCCGAAATATCACATACTTCGCATTTCATGCCTAACTATATGAATTCCACATATTGTATCACATTCCAGATAAATAGACAATATTAAACATTCCGATTGAATAATCAAACACCCAAGAATTCTCAAAATAGCTCAACTCTTGAGTGGAGTTCCAAAAATCCCAGAACATGTCACCGCCCCAATGAACCAGCCGTAGAAGAGTCAAACCAACGCCTCACATGTGGCAACGCTAAACTACCACAAACCCAAAGGTTCCGTGGAAGTTTTGACGGTCACATAATCGAGTTAAGGTTACGTTCTTCTAGAGGGTCCACATATATGCTTGCATGTTTTTCCGAAAGTTTTAAACTCAAGAAATATTCAACACTTGAAAATTTTTCGTGTTGGGAAAAAACGAGTTATTGATATCCGTTCGAACATTTTAACGCGTTCTAAATTATCCGGAAAACTAAACGAAATTAAACGTTCCGATCGAATCAACGAATAGAAAAGATCTCCACAGAACTTAACACTTGAGCAAGATTAAAAATTCCCAGAAGTATATACTAATACCTACGGATCAACCCTACTAATACGAGGCCTTAACTCCCAAGTACGGCCGCGGAACCGCCGCGGGAAGCATGTTCCTTCCGCGGTTCCGTGGAGACTTTAGAGAGTTGGGGGCTCGTATTTAACAGTAATCCTTAGAATTGCCTGCTGAATTTTCTGAGTATTTTTAATACGAAAAAAATAAATTTTTAAAAAAAATTCTAGAGAGGGGTCAAAAAACGATATTTCGGCGTTCGATCGGACTTTTAACTTCTTATGCACGTCGCCTAATGCTCTAGCTTAGCTCTGATACCACTGTAGGGTTACTAGGCACTGTCACAAGGGTCTATAAGGTATCAACCATGCCCGATTTAAAATTTAGTCGTGCCGAACAACCCAAAGCGAAGATCTTTGCTAGATTATTAGGCTAAAACATGCAAGTAAACATCTTTACAATTAAGAGAGAGGGATTACAACCTTCGTAGTCCGCTCCTTCGCTTCATAAGCTCCGAGTAGTAGTCCCTTCGCTGCGATCCATGATCTTCCGGACTCAAGAGAAGCTCCACAACCCGAACGATCCATGCTTGCTTGAAGTCTTCCTTTTCAAAGATGATCTACCTTGAAGTTCCTTTAACTCAAGCTCTCACTCACTAATCAAGTATTAATGAAGTGAACACCCTAGTCTAATTGGTTAGATTAGATGAGGATGATGAAGTAGGATCTATGCTCTCTTTTATTATCAAAATCTCACACTAATCCATTACAAAAGAAAAACCTAGAAAGCTTTTCAAGTGCTCAAGAAAGAAGAAGAAGAATGATTAATTCTTTTGTGATGAATAATGATTTTGTTATATCATTACAATTGCAACCATGGTTAAGTCAAGAAAGACTTAACCATTGTAGAGATTTAACTAGGGTTAAAGGGTATGGGTTTGGTTAGGAAAATATCTCCAAAAATATCTACACAAAATATCTTTGCAAGAAACAAAACAAAAGCTTCTAGAAGCTTCTAGAAATTATTAACCCAAATCAAACCCTAACCATGTTTAATCTCTACTAATCAAGTTGCATTTGTAATCATAACATGTTACAATATTATATATCACATATATAATATATTTTTGTAACAAAAGAAAATAATACAATTAACATATATCAATGTATTATCCGGTGAGAAAATGAAGCAATAAAGCGAGCCAATATTAGATAATGTAATGTAATATATCACATATATAATTATACATTAAATTATCGAATCAACACCTGATCCGACAATCCGGCTATATCGCATTTAACCGACTAATATATCATGTATCATTTCATCGAATCAACACTTGATCCGATGACCCGGCTATATCACATATACCCTCCCGTTATCAAATATCGCGAGAATAGAATACGGTATCTTATATCGTATTATCCTCGGTCCCACACATATCACATATGTGCTCCTACTCCGTTTTTCCTGAGTCAAGAAACATCTGTGTAGGACTCTAAAGAATAGTCAATACGCCGGTAGCAGGTGATGATCATATCAAACACACATAAGCTACAAGTGGTCAGCTAAACGTAACAGCCACCCAGGTATTGAGCGATCAGAAGATCAACAAGAATGCATATAAATTCTCCTGTGAATCCAATCAGTAACACTACCGTACAGTCCGGTCTCTTCGTCTGAAGTGTTGCATATCTAGTCTAGGGGTAGTATACGTCAGACCCCAGTAACTGATAAGTCGTGTCGATGTGAGGCTCATAATAGGTCGAGAATCTACTGATAACACTTACTAGTAGTACTCAATATCCGCCCTGGTCAGGGACTTCCAGTTATATCCAATCGAACACAGCACAACATCAACTCCCTATACCGGGAGAGATGAAACCCCTCCTATAGCTCATTGCATCCATGCGACTCGGGACTGTACCCAAAAGCTACCGTTTTGCACGCCCTCTTGGACGTGGTATGATGGAAATCAAAGCACAGTGGGAATCACACAAGACTCTATGACGATCTCGGGTCTACAGACTACCCTGTACCAGTGTCACCAGAGAATTTCCATCTGATGTGAGGTATAATTGTTAGTGTTTATGCCCTAGAAGGCCATTACTGTATCATACTAGTTTGTATATTACTTAATGGAAGCTTGGGATATTCACATGTATATAACAGTCTTGCTAAACATGGTAGTATGCTACTTGGTTTTTCTATCTTGATATGTGAGTGTACGTATTGATAGAGCTCTTAGGATCTTGCTTGGCTACCAGCGTTGTGATGGCAGTCACACTAGTGGGGGCTGGGTAGTCTACAAGCACATCCTTATTCAGGTCCCTAGTCATTGGATTATCGAGACAGAGCATCGATACTCCGGAGTAGACTAGTGTGTACGCTTCTCATCCTAGTTGGGGAGATGGTCTGTTCCACAGCCGTCAGTACGTTGTACTAGAGATAGTATACAGGTGCTCGTTAGGTTACGGGTACACCGGACAGGACTCACAGGGAACTGTTGGTTTGTTTTATACCAGTCGTCAGTGAACAGTTCCCAGGTGACATGAGTACAGCATAGTCCGCAGACTTGACACTGCTACTTCGCCTCGAGTGTGTCCCACTGTTCTTAGATTGCTACCCTACCACGGCTCAAAGGAGTTGTGCAAACAGGTAGCAGTTGGGTGCAGTCCCGAGCACTTGGAGGCAGTGGCGGTTAGACAGGATTCGTCTCTCCCGGTATTGGGAGTTGATATCGCGCTGTGTCAGAGAGCCATTACGCAAAGTCCCTGGCTAGGGCAAGCGAGATTTGCTGGTAGGTTCCAGTAGTTTCGCAGGGTGTAATGGGCTTCCCTCCGACACGACTTATACCGCTATTAGGGGACTGACGCTTGCCGCCCCCTAGGCCCGATATGCGATAGTCTTGGACGAACGGACCGGACTGTATGGAGATTGTCATATCAGACTCAGTAGGAGTTTGGATGGGTTCCCTCATCGGCCTTCTTATCGACATCTACCTGGGGACCGTTACGTACAGCTAGTGCCGCTTGCGGTCTGTGGTTAAACCCACTGCCAGCGTAGTAGTCGAGTCTCTAGAGTCCCACACAGAGAGTTTCCCTACTCCAGGCGAAACGATATAGAGGTCGTATGGTTTTACGACAAGGGTTCGGACGCATACGTGCGTTTATGCGCGTACGACTTTCGGACAGTTTTTACCAGTCGGCTTTGGTTTAAGCCAGTTACTGGTATCCGGTTATTGGATTTATACAGTCTAAAGTTTTTCCGTATTTTTGCGGAAAGGAGGGGCGTTCTCGTAATTGCGCGAGAAGCTTCTAGAAGGTGGTGACTAAGGAGGTTAAGGTGGCATAAGCAATAAATGTGATTAGTGAGTCATATGGATGATTCATCCATGTCATTAATGCATGATAAATGCTTAATGACTCATGGAGTGAATCATCACTAGATATTATCAAGCATGGTTGCTAAATTCATTTCTTATTCTTTTCTTGATAAAATGAAATGCTTGATATATATTATCATAACTCATTATTCTCATTTCATTATTATCCTCACCTTCTCTCTCCTCAAGCTCTCCCTCTTCAAACCCTAATCCTCCCCTCTCATGTGTTGAGTACAAGGATTAGTTAGACTACTTAATCCATAACCCTCTCTATATTACACCTAGCTTCTTTGATTAGCACTTAGAGAAGTTTAGTTGCCTCAAGTTTAGAGGCTAAGCTTGGAGTAAAGCTCTCGGGTGGATCGTCTACTACTTCGAGAAGGCCGAGGAGGAGGTGGAGTTCGCAAAGACGAAGGACACGATTCGTTAGGTATAATCCCTAAACATAGTAGCATAGAAACTCTATGTTTTAAGTTAGTTATCGTTTAGCTTCGATTCAAGCGGTTAGTCGATGTTTGTTCACTTAACAAGTTCGTTTTTGAAAATTCCGCCTCCCCACAAGTACTGGGGTGTTGTACATCGACTTACAGTGGTATCAGAGCCTCGCTAAACAATAAATAACTTACTTGCAAATTTGTATGAATTTCGAACGGAAAAAACGAAACCGGAGAAACCCGAAATCACAAGTTTCTGTCGAATTTTAAATGAAGTCCTAAAATTTTTCAGGGAAGTTCAGAAAGCTTAAAAAAAAACCAGAAGAACACCCAAGAAATTTGGGGTCCTGAATCATCCACCGGGACGCGGAACCGCGGCGGATCCCTCCGATCCGCCGCGCTTCCGCCGCCGAGTTGCCGAGTCAGGAACCCAAATTCCCTGTGTTGCTTCTCTGTGTGATTTGGGATTTTCTGGAATATTTTATTTTTACTCGGGTTTCAGTTTTACAGAGAAGTATTGGAGCAAAATTAAAAGTGTTTATTCGATCGAAATTATACAGTATTTGCTTTTTAGATTATATCTGTGATTGTATAATGTGTTCGTAAACCTCCCCTAACTGCTAGTATGTCAGTTGGCAGGGGGTTGCACATTTCTGAAATGGATTTTATCTGTTTGTGCATATGAACTGTGTTGGACTGTTGTGATGTATAGCCGGGGTTTTGTGATGGGTTATCTTTTAATTCATTTGATGTAAATGTAATTTGTTGTAATATTATTTTGCGGGGCACATCCAGGTTGCGGTTGTAGCCACCGTTGTATTATTTCATTTTACTGTTTTTGCTCCTAGGACAGACCCAAGGTGGGGTGCACAAACTGCCGGGTGGGTAGTTTGCCGCACCCGTTGGGGTCGTGGGTGGGGTAATGGCTATTCATCACAACTGTGTAATCCGTATTTTGTTGCAGGCTCAAAACAAACACGGATTGCTTGCAAATCCAATTAAGTTCATCTGTGATCTGGAATGAATATCATTGCGTCAAACGAATGTAAAATATCTATATATATGATAGCTATTTAGACGTCACTTATGTTTTACACCCGTGCTAGCCCAGCCCCCGCTCTGTCGTTAGTTAAGTAACCTAATGGGTAATGACGGGACCCCGTGGCGAATGCTGATGGCATAAGAGGACGTTGTATTTTCGTTGTTTTCTGCAATGATAGGTTAATGATGGGACGCATTATTTATAATGCAAAGAAAATAAACCAAAGTTTTAATCGTTGGAACAATTTAAAAGAAACCACTCGGTTAATTTTTAAAAAACGGATATTTTTTAAATGCGGAGACTTAACCACTCCTTATAAAAGCTATCAGGTTCCTTCGGTTATATCAAGTTCACTACGTTCACGGTTTCGCCATAACCAGTCGTAGCCCTCCGTCATTTCTTATGGATGGTCAGTAGTATTCAAGCTATGCTTGTTGGCATACGTCAAGGCATAGTGTTTGGTAGCTGCTGAGGTATTCATTTGTTGCATAGATAGATGTGTTGGTCTGGGACAGTCGCATTACCTTGTTGGCATACGTCAAGGGTATATACGGGTGGGTTCAAATTAACAAGATAATGATGGGCAGAACTTGACATGTGACTTATGATTTGTTGGCATACGTCAAGGTCATAAGAGCATGGGGCAAAAACTTATATCGGGAATTTCTAAAGAAACTGAAATTTGCAAAGAGATGCATATTATTTGGAGTTTGATGAATGTTGGTAGGATTCCTTCAACATTATCATACGATGATATTTGGATCCTGATCCTACTGTGAGTATATGCTACTTATCAAGATATTCATCACTTAACGATCAATGCTATAAACCAAGTAGGTGTCCAGAAAAGTGTCAGCGAGGTTACGCCCCCAGAGAAAAGAGGTTATTTAATTAAGGAACTTCGCGAAAGCGTTGGAAAACCTCCCTCGAAGTATCGACACTGGATTGGCTGAACGGTTAAGCAAGTATTGTACGGTGAGAATAGTCCTGGCTAATTCTTCTTTTATGGTTTGAGGAAGGATTCGACAAACAGTGGGAGCCATCCAGTTTAGATAAATTAAAAACCACTCTAAACTTGCAAGAGCATCATGCTAAAGAGTTTTCTTCTCTCTCTCCTAATTGCAGCGACCCTGAAAATGACTGGACTTAAGTTACTTTTAGAGAAAAATATACTGACAGGGCCAAATTATAAAGATTGGCTGCGGAATGTCAAAATGGCTTTGACCTATGACAAATTGGGGTACGTCCTCACCGCTACGGCACCTGCTGTCCCTGGTCCCAAATCCAGTAATGCGGATAAGGAAATCCGCAAAACCTGGGATTTAGATTGCGCGAAAGCCAAGTGCATCGTGCTTGCCTCGATGAACAATGAACATCAGAGGAGGCACGAGGATATGGACCTTGATGGCATATTTCTCCATACAAAGGAACTTTATGGAGAGCAATCTCGTATAGCAAGATACGAGACCTCTAAGAACTTGTTTCGAGCGAGGTTGGCTGTCGGGTCATCGGTAGGAGAACATGTCCTAAAGATGATCGGCTATATAGAAGAGCTCGCAGACCCTGGGACGACTTTGGATAATGAGCTCTATACAGACCTTATTCTCCAGTCCCTTCCTTCCACCTACGCCCAGTTTATCCTGAACTTCAACATTCAAAGAAAAGAAGTTGAACTTCCGGAACTCCTGAACATGTTAAGGAGTGCAGAGGGCACCTTGAAGAATACAAGGGAAATACCCGCTATGTTTGTTGGCGGTACATCTTCTTCCGGGTCTAAGGCAAGGGCCAAAGGAAGGAAGAAGAAGGCCGCACCCAGACCTAGAGGAGGTGTTAGTAAGGTGGGAGGGAAGGGAAAGAAAAAGTTTGCAGTACCGGTAGTTGGCCAGGATGAGTGCTTCCATTGTCACAGGAAAGGGCACTGGTAGAAGGATTATAAGGCGTGGAACGCCAAGAACCAGGAACCGAAGCAAGCTGTGGCTTCGACTTCAGGTGTGTTTGTAATTGAGAATTGTCTGTCAATCAACTCTACTTCCTGGGTATTGGATACCGGATCAGGATCTCATATTTGCAATTCATTGCAGGCACTGAGAAACCGTAGAGTGCTGAAGGAAGGTGATATGACCCTAAAGGTTGCTAACGGAGCTAGCGTGGGAGCTGCGTCCGTCGGGGATTATCACCTAGGATTGACGAGTGGACACATTTTGGTTTTACATAACTGTTATTTTGTACCAAGCTTAACGTCTCATATCAGTTTCCTTGTTATCAAATAAAGGTTATGATTTCACGTTTGTAAGAGATGTTGTCAACATCCACTTTAATCATGGTTTGATTGGGTCCGGTACACTAAATAGCGGTATATATGTTTTAAACCAACTCCAAATTTTCAATGTCCAGAACACACTAAAAAGAAAGTCTCCAGATTTAAATAAAGCTTTCTTATGGCATTGTAGACTGGGTCACATCAATGAGAGAAGGTTGACTAAGTTGCATAGAGAAGGATATTTGGACTCGTTCGAATATCAAACTTATGACACTTGTCAATCTTGTCTCAAAGGAAAGATGACAAAGACTCCATTTACTGGAAAAGGAGTAAGAGCGAGCGAGCTCTTAGGACTCATACACAGCGATGTATGTGGTCCAATGTCTACACATGCGGAGGTGCTTATTCCTACTTCATTACTTTTACGGATGATTTCTCTAGGTTTGGACATGTCTTCTTAATGAAGCATAAATCCGAGGCCTTTGAGAAATTCCAGGAATACAAGAGTGAAGCGGAAAACCAAACAGGCAAAAGTATTAAGACACTGAGATCTGATCGAGGTGGAGAATACTTAAGTGCCGAGTTCCTAGGTTACCTAAAAGAGAAAGGAATTCTCTCTCAGCTTACTCCTCCATACACTCCACAGCACAACGGTGTATCGGAGAGACGGAATCGAACCCTATTGGATATGGTACGATCCATGATGAGTAATGCTGAGTTACCGCGATCTTTCTGGGGTTATGCGCTAGAAACAGCGACATATCTTTTGAACAGAGTTCCAACCAAAACTGTGCCTACCACACCATATCAGATGTGGAGTGGGAAGAAACCCTATCTTCAGTACCTGAAGACATGGGGATGTCCAGCTTTTGTAAAAAAGCAACATCCGGACAAGCTCGAGGCACGCTCAGTAGAGTGTAAGTTTGTGGGATATCCAAAGAACTCTATGGGATATTTTTTCTATTACGCAGAGGAACAAAAGGTTTTTGTTTCTCGTCATGCCCGCTTCTTAGAAACTGAATTTTTAGAAAATCAGAAGAGTGGGAGCGTAGTAGAACTGGAAGAAATTCCAGAACCACAAACTGCTACTGAAAGTTTGGTAGAACCGGAAGTTCAAGAAGTACAGGACATTCCCGCACCCCTCCGCAGGAGTAGTAGGCCGTCTCATCCGCCTGAGAGATACTACGGTTTTCTCATAGATGGGGATAGAGAGGATTGCATCATAGATGATGATGAACCTACTGACTTCCAGCAGGCCATCCAGAGCGGCGACTCGGTGCGATGGCTAGATGCAATGCGGACCGAAATGGAGTCCATGTACACCAACAAAGTATGGACTTTGGACTTTGCTCCAGATGGGGTAAAACCCATAGGATGCAAATGGATCTTCAAGAAAAAGATTGGTGTAGATGGACAGGTGGAAACCTATAAGGCTAGACTTGTTGCAAAGGGTTTTCGTCAAAGACCCGGTTTGGACTATGACGAAACTTTTTCTCCAGTGGCTATGCTCAAATCCATTCGGGTCCTTCTTGCTATTGCTGCCTTCCATGATTATGAAATCTGGCAGATGGACGTAAAGACGGCTTTTCTGAATGGAAATTTAGAAGAGAGCGTCTATATGGATCAGCCAGAGGGTTTCAATCAGAGTGGGAGCAGCGGGAAAGTATGCAAGCTGCTTAAGTCCATTTATATAAGCAGGCATCGCGGAGTTGGAACATCTTCTTTGATGAGACAGTCAAAGAATATGACTTTATCAAAAATCCAGATGACCGTGCATATATAGTAAAGTTGTAGCCAGAAGTGTCGTATTCCTCGTCTTGTACGTGGATGACATTCTATTGATGGGAAATGACATTCCTATGCTACAATCTGTCAAAGGATTCTTGTCACACAGGTTCTCCATGAAAGACCTGGGTGATGCCTCTTACATTCTGGGGATCCGGATCTATCGTTATAGATCCAAGAGGATGTTGGGACTTTCGCAGTCCAGGTATATCGACACTGTACTGAAAAGATTCAGTATGGAAGATTCTTAGCACGGTAATCTACCGGCTTGTCACGGAATCACCCTCTCCAAAGAGATGTCTCCCAAGACTGATTTGGAAAGGGAACGCATGTCTATTATACCCTACGCTTCTGCGGTAGGCTCTATAATGTATGCGATGTTGTATACCAGACCAGATGTAGCTTACGCACTAAGCGTGGTAAGCCGGTATCAGTCAGACCCAGGGGAGAAGCACTGGATAGCAGTAAAGAACATTCTCAAGTACCTGAGTAGGACTAAAGAGATGTTCTTGGTTTACGGCGGAAAAGACCTCAGGTTGGAGGCCTTTGCTGATTCCGGCTTCCAGAGTGATAAGGACGATTCCAAGTCCATGTCAGGTTATGTCTTTACCCTCAATGGAGGGGCGGTGTGCTGGAAGAGCTCCAAGCAGGACACCGTTGCTGACTCGACGATGGAAGCGGAGTATAGCTGCTTGCGATGCCGCAAAAGAAGCAGTCCGGATGAAGAAGTTCCTAACAGAACTTTAAGTGGTTCCTACCATAGTTGATCCAATACCTCTGTATTGCGACAACAACGGAGCTATAGCTTTAGCAAAGGAACCAAGGTCCCATCAGAAGTCCAGACACATCTTGAGGCGGTATCACCTGATCAGGGAGATCATTGATCGTCAGGAGATCGAGGTTCGGAGAGTTGCTTCTGAAAAGAACATTGCTGATCCATTCACGAAGGCCCTACCTCAGATTCAGTTCGAGAGGCTACTCGAGATCATTGGTCTTCGATATGCCAGTACATGGCCCCAGTGCAAGTGGGAGATTGTTAGTGTTTATGCCCTAGAAGGCCATTACTTTATCATACTAGTTTGTATATTACTTAATGGAAGCTTGGGATATTCACATGTATATAACAGTCTTGCTAAACATGGTAGTATGCTACTTGGTTTTTCTATCTTGATATGTGAGTGTACGTATTGATAGAGCTCTTAGGATCTTGCTTGACTACCAGCGTTGTGATGGCAGTCACACTAGTGGGGGCTGGGTAGTCTACAAGCACATCCTTATTCGGGTCCCTAGTCGTTGGATTATCGAGACAGAGCATCGATACTCCGGAGTAGACTAGTGTGTACGCTTCTCATCCCAGTTGGGGAGATGGTCTGTCCCACAGCCGTCAGTACGTTGTACTGGAGATAGTATACAGGTGCTCGTTAGGTTACGGGTACACCGGACAGGACTCACAGGGAACTGTTGGTTTGTTTTATACCAGTCGTCAGTGAACAGTTCCCAGGTGACATGAGTACAGCATAGTCCGCAGACTTGACACTGCTACTTCGCCTCGAGTGTGTCCCATTGTTCTTAGATTGCTACCCTACCACGGCTCAAAGGAGTCGTGCAAACAGGTAGCAGTTGGGTGCAGTCCCGAGCACTTGGAGGCAGTGGCGGTTAGACAGGATTCGTCTCTCCCGGTATTGGGAGTTGATATCGCGCTGTGTCAGAGAGCCATTACGCAAAGTCCCTGGCCAGGGCAAGCGAGATTTGCAGGTAGGTTCCAGTAGTTTCTCAGGGTGTAATGGGCTTCCCTCCGACACGACTTATACCGCTATTAGGGGACTGACGCTTGCCGCCCTCTAGGCCCGATATGCGATAGTCTTGGACGAACGGACCGGACTGTATGGAGATTGTCACATCAGACTCAGTAGGAGTTTGGATGGGTTCCCTCATCGGCCTTCTTATCGACATCTACCTGGGGACCGTTACGTACAGCCAGTGCCGCTTGCGGTCTGTGGTTAAACCCACTGCCAGCGTAGTAGTCGAGTCTCTAGAGTTCCACACAGAGAGTTTCCCTACTCCAGGCGAAACGATATAGAGGTCGTATGGTTTTACGACAAGGGTTCGGACGCATACGTGCGTTTACGCGCGTACGACTTTCGGACAGTTTTTACCAGTCGGCTTTGGTTTAAGCCAGTTACTGGTATCCGGTTATTGGATTTATACAGTCTAAAGTTTTTCCGTATTTTTGCGGAAAGGAGGGGCGTTCTCGTAATTGCGCGAGAAGCTTCTAGAAGGTGGTGACTAAGGAGGTTAAGGTGGCATAAGCAATAAATGTGATTAGTGAGTCATATGGATGATTCATCCATGTCATTAATGCATGATAAATGCTTAATGACTCATGGAGTGAATCATCACTAGATATTATCAAGCATGGTTGCTAAATTCATTTCTTATTCTTTTCTTGATAAAAAGAAATGCTTGATATATATTATCATAACTCATTATTCTCATTTCATTATTATCCTCACCTTCTCTCTCCTCAAGCTCTCCCTCTTCAAACCCTAATCCTCCCCTCTCATGTGTTGAGTACAAGGATTAGTTAGACTACTTAATCCATAACCCTCTCTATATTACACCTAGCTTCTTTGATTAGCACTTAGAGAAGTTTAGTTGCCTCAAGTTTAGAGGCTAAGCTTGGAGTAAAGCTCTCGGGTGGATCGTCTACTACTTCGAGAAGGCCGAGGAGGAGGTGGAGTTCGCAAAGACGAAGGACACGATTCGTTAGGTATAATCCCTAAACATAGTAGCATAGAAACTCTATGTTTTAAGTTAGTTATCGTTTAGCTTCGATTCAAGCGGTTAGTCGATGTTTGTTCACTTAAAAAGTTCGTTTTTGAAAATTCCGCCTCCCAACAAGTACTGGAGTGTTGTACATCGACTTACAATAATACCATCTGGGAGTTCTCGGCGAGTCCGTCCAGTGTACCCAGTCTACACTGAGCACCAGTACACCATCTTCGATGTCAAACACCGATGGATATGGGATCATTCATCGCCCATCATATGGGTCAAGATGCGTATACGTTTGTCTACTCTGGTGTATCGATGCCCTGTCTCAACACACCCACGACTAGGAACAGTTATAAGATGTACTCGTCGACTACCCTGGCCCCACTAGTATGATATCATTATAGTCCCAGTAGTCGAGTACATATCCTAAGGGCTTTATCAACATGTGAGAACAAGACAGTAAACTAATACAAGTCAACATGTTAAGATAAAGTGAAACCAAATAGCATACTATCATGATGAGCAAGAAAGTCCTCTCTATATATATCCAAGCATCCACTATAATATACATCATATGTACAACAATGGCCTCTAGGGAATATATATAACTAACAACCGATCGATCCGTGTCCTTCGGTCTTCAATCTCCATGCCAAACTCCTCGGTGCTGCGCCGACGAAGTCTGCTCTCCGATCTCGCTCGTCAAAGTGGCACCACGTCATTGAATCTTTATACGAGCTCCCGCCTCTGTACCGAGGCAACTCGAACATGATGTTTGCTAGCCGACATGTCCTAGAATGAAGTAGAGAGAGTGTAGAATATCTTTGTCTCAAGATACCCAAGCATTTGGGTGGAAGTTAACGAAGTTGCCATGGATGTAATGTGAGCAAAAGATTTTGGGCAAAGAAAAAATCAAGCTTGCCTAAAAGAGAATGGGGCTCGGCCAAGGAACATATGAGATGTTATCTAGATTTTACAGCAAGGAGAGATGATCCCACAAAAGAATTGATGTGTTCCTTTTCTTATTTGCCACCACAAAAAACACTTCCAAAAGGAACATGCGAAATTTGCAAAGGGCCCCTCGATAGCAAAAACCAGCCACCTCATGGAGCAATCCATGTTGCCAGCGGTTGAAGTCCATGCTGCCCCATGCCGATCACAAAAGGACAGAAAAATAGGGCAAAGTCAATTACAAATTGATCACAAAAGATCATTAAGTTTAGAGATGGAAAAGGAAGCTGACAACTCCGAAAGTAATCCCGTAACGAATTACGGGATTAACCCTCAACTGTAAATACATACCCGCATTTGTATTCCGACCGAATACGTACGAATGCAACGAGACAAAAATATTCCTACAGTATAATACTAGGATCCGGCTTAAACCAAAGCACGCTAGTATTATCCGTCCGATCATGATCCGTGCACAAGTGCACGAATATGATTGGACCCTACCATATTACCACATGGCCTCTACAACGTTTCGCCCGAACATGGGAAACTGTCTGTGGGGGGACTCTAATGACTCATCAATACACTGGCACTGGGTATAACCACAAGCACGTCAGTGGTACTGGCTGTACGTAACGGTTGCTTATGTATTGATTGGAAGGGAAGCTGACGAGCGAACTCATCCAGAAAACCCTACTGAGCCTGACAGTGACAATATCCGTACAGTCCGGTCTGTTTATCTATGAGTATCGCATATAGGGCCAAGGGGGCTGGTAAACGTCAGACCCCCAATAGCGGTATAAGTCGTGTCGGAGAGCAGCCCAGAACACCCTGAGATACTACTGGAATACCTACCAGTAAATCTCGATTACCCTGGCCAGGGATTTCGTGTAATGGCTCTCCTAAACACAGCGCGATCTCACCCCAAATACCGGGAGAGACGAATCCCCACGATCCGCTCACCGCCTCCATGTGGCCCGGGACTGCACCCAACTAAAAACTGTTTGCACGACTCCTTTAAGCCGTGGTAGGGTAGTAATCAAAGCACAGTGGAAACTCATACGAGACAAATGACGATCTCAGGTCGACAGACTAACCTATACACATGTCACCTGGGAACTGCTATCTGACGACAGGTATAATACCAACTAGCATGTTCCCCGGCGAGTCATGTCCGGTGTACACATAACCCAATGAGCACATGTATATGTAAGTCGATGTGCAACACCCCACGAGTTGCGGGGAGGCGGAAATATGAATAACGATCTTTTTCTATAAGCATACATCGACTAACCGAAGATCTTTGCTAAACGATAATTAACAACAACCATAGAAGTTCTTAGCTACTATGTAAAGAGATTATACCTAATGAAATGTGTCCTTTGTCTTTACGATCTCTACGTCCTCCTCGTCCTCCTCTAAGTGATAGATGATCCACCCGAGAGCCCTAATCCAAGCTTCACCTCAACACTTGAGGTAACTAAGTTTCTCTAGTTACTAATCAAAAGAACTTAGATCATATAGAGTTAGGTTATGGAATATTTAGTCTATTCTAATCCTTGTTCTCAACTCATGAGTGGTAGGATTAGAGTTTGAAGAGAGAGTGAGCTTGAGGAGAGAGAAGGTGAACTAGATTTATGAAAATGAAATTGTTTCTCACTTGATATATGAAGCATAATGAATAAATGAATAAATGAATAAAATGAGATTGTTCATCATGCTACATTAATGCATTATGAGTGATTCACTATGTGAGTCATTAAGCATTTAATAATGCATTAATGACATAATGAATCACACATTATGTGTCACAATATCTTTTAATGACAATGCCACCTAAACCCTCAAGTCACCATGCTTCTAGAAGCTTTCCGGAAATTACAAGAACGCCCCTCCTATCCGTGAAAACACGGAAAAACTTTAGACTGTATAAATCCAATAACCTGATACTAGAATCTGGCTTAAACCAAAGCTGTCTAGAAAAAACTGTCCGAATGTCGTACGTGCGTTTAAACATGTATTCGTCCGAACCCTTGTCGTAAAACCGTACGACCTCTATATCGTTTCGCCTAGAGTTGGGAAAACTCTGTGTGGGACTCTAAAGACTCAACTACTACGCTGGCAGTGGGTTTAACCACAGACCGCAAGCGGTACTAGCTGTACGTAACGGTCCCCAGGTAGATGTCGATAAGAAAGCTGATGAGGAAACCCATCCGAACTCCTACTGAGCCTGTCCGTGACAATATCCGTGCAGTCCGGTCTGTTCGTCTAAGAGTATCGCATGTATGGTCTAGGGAGGTGGTAAACGTCAGACCCCTAATAACCGTACAAGTCGTGTCGGCATGGCTCAACTACCATCCGAGAATCTACTGATCAGTCTATCAGTAATTCTCTATCAGCCCTGGCCAGGGACTTATGGTAATGACCAACCGATCACCGTGCGATATCAACTCCCTATACCGGGAGAGACGAATCCCTAACAGTCAATCACTGCCTCCACGTGGCTCGGGACTGTGTCCAACTAAAACCTGTTTGCACGACTCCTTTGAACCGTAGTAGGGTAGTAATCAAAGCACGGTGGGAACTCACACGAGACAAATGACGACTTTAAGTCAACGGACTATCTGCACACATGTCACCTGAGAACTGCTATCTGACGTTAGGTATAAATACCATCCAGTCAGTTCTCAGCGAGTCCTGTCCGGTGTACTCACACCCAGTGAGCATCTGTATACAATCTTAGGTGCACTCCACCAATGGTTGCGGGACCAATCCATCGCCCCTTCTCAGGGTCTAGATATGTATACACTAGTCTACTCCGTAGTATCGATGCCCAGTCTCGATACTCCTGCGACCAGGGACATCTAAGGATGTGCCTATTGACTATCCAGCTCCCACAAGTATGACTTCCATCACAACGCCGGTAGTCAGGCAAACACCCTATGGGCTTTATCAACATGTATATTTATATGAATACTACGCAAAATATATCATATGTTAAGTTTAAGACAAACCAAATAGCGTACTATCATATTAACCAATACTGTCATGTACATACATATCCCTAGCATCCTATACAATGAAGGCCTCTTGGGCATATATATCCAACAATCTCCCACTTGCACTAAGGCCTATTTTTGGCGCAATGAGTACCCACTGTCTGCACTAGATCCAGTTGTTGGCGTACTGCATGCCCAACGTCTCAAACAGCCTCTCGAACTGGACTTGAGGGATGGCCTTAGTGAATGGATCTGCCGTGTTTTCTTTTGTGTCCACTCTCCCTACCTCGATCTCCCGACGATCTCCCTGATCAGGTGAAACCTCCTTAAGATATGCCTGGATTTCTGATGGGACCTCGGTTCCTTCTCTAATGCTACAGCTTCATTGTTATCACAATACAAAGGTATTGGATTGACAATGGACGGAACCACCTGAAGTTCAGAGATGAACTTCCTTATCGAGACAGCCTCTTTTGCGGCTTCACTAGATGCTATATACTCAGCCTCCATAGTTGAGTCTGCGACGGTATCCTGTTTGGTACTCTTCCAACATACCGCCCCTCAATTGAGGGTAAACACAAAACCTGAAATGGATTTAGAATCATCTTTGTCACTTTAGAAGCCGGAGTCGGTAAAAGCCTCTACCTGGAGGTCCCCATTACCGTAAACTAAGAACATCTCCTTAGTCCTTCTCAGGTACTTGAGAATGTTCTTTACCGCTATCCAATGTTTCTCACCTGGGTCAGATGGATACCTGCTTACAACACCAAGTGCGTAAGCTACATCTGGTCTTGTACATAACATCGCATACATTATAGATCCTACTGCCGAAGCATAGGGTATAATGCCCATGCGAGCCCACTCTTCATCAGTCTTTGGAGACATCTCTTTTGAGAGGGTGATCCCGTGACAAGCGGGCATATTACCGCGCTTGGAATCTTCCATACTAAATCTCTTTATTATAGTGTCAATATACCTGGACTGTGAAAGTCCTAAAATTCTATTAGATCTATTACGATATATCTTAATGCCCAAAATGTAGGTTGCATCACCCAAGTCTTTCATGGAGAATTTCTGTGCCAAGAAGAGCTTTACTGATTGTAGCATAGGGACATCATTCCCTATCAGTAGTATGTCGTCGACGTACAAAACGAGGAAGACTACTGCTCCTTCTACAATCTTCCTATAAATACATGGTTCATCTACTTTTTTTGATAAAGTCAAATTCTTTGACTGTCTCATCAAAGCAGATGTTCCAACTTTGCGATGCTTGCTTTAATCCATAGATGGATTTAAGCAACCTGCACACTCTTCCGCTGCTCCCACTGTCTAAGAAACCTTCTGGTTGATCCATGTAAACACTCTCTTCTAAATGTCCATTTAGAAAAGCTGTTTTACGTCTATATGCCAGATTTCATAGTCATGGAAGGCAGCAATGGCAAGCAGGATCCGAATGGATTTAAGCATAGCTACAGGTGAAAAGGTTTCATCATAGTCCAATCCTGGTCTTTGACGAAAACCTTTTGCAACGAGTCTAACTTTGTAGGTTTCCACTTGTCCAAGTGCACCGATCTTCTTTTTGAAGATCCATTTGCATCCAACTGGTTTCGCCCCAGGAGGAGCAATTTCTAAAGTCCATACTTTATTGGTGTACATGGATTCTATTTCGGATCTCATAGCATCCAGCCACTTCACCGAGTCAATACTCGTGATAGTCTGCTGAAAACTAGTAGGCTCATCATCATCGATGATGCAATCCTCTCGATCCCCATCTAGAAGAAAACCATAGTATCTCTCAGGAGGATGAGAAAGCCTACTGGATCTGCAGAGTGGCGTTGGTTCGTCATGTTCTATTGAAATCTGAGGTTCTACTAAGTCCTCGGTAGCAGTTTGAGGTTCTGGAATTTCTTCCAGCTCTACCGCGCTCCCACTAATTTCTTTTGCAAGAAATTCGCTTTCTAAGAAGACAATGTGGCGAGCGACAAACACCTTTTGTTCTTCAGTGTGGTAGACCATGTACCCCCTTGAATATTTAGAGTATCCTACAAACTTGCATAAAACCGATCGTTCCTCAAGCTTGTCCGGACTATGCTTTTTAACATATGCCGGACACCGCCATATCTTGATATACTTGAGATATATGGTCTCTTCCCGCTCCACATTTCATATGGAGTGGTAGGCACAGACTTAGTTGGAACTCTATTCAATAAGTATGCTGCTGATTCTAGAGCAAATCCCCAGAAGGAAAGTGGCAACTCAGCACTACTCATCATTGAACGCACCATATCTAATAGCGTGCGATTCCTCCTTTCTGATACACCATTATGCTGAGGTGTATAAGGCGGAGTAAGCTGAGAGAGAATTCCATTCTCTTTTAAGCATTCAAGGAAACTGGTACTTAAGTATTCTCCACCTCGATCAGATCGATGTGTCTTGATGCTTTTACCAGTTTATTTCTCTACTTCATTTTTATACTCCTTAAACTTCTCAAAGGCCTCGGATTTATGTTTCATTAAGAACACATGTCCATACCTAGAGAAGTCATCAGTAAAAGTGATGAAGTAGGAGTGACCGCTTCTCGCATGTGTAGACATTGGACCACATACATCACTGTGTGTAAGTCCCAAGAGTTCTGTGGCTCTTGCTCCGTATCCGGTGAACGGAGATTTGGTCATTTTTCCTTTGATACATGATTGACAAGTTGCATATGATGAATATTCAAACGGATCTAGATATCCATCTTTATGTAACTTAGTCAACCTTGTTTCATTTATATGACCAAGTCTACAATGCTATAGGAAGGCTTGATTTGAATCTGGAGCCTTTCTTTTAAGTGTGTTTTGAATATTGAAAATACGAGGTTGATTAAGTATGTATATGTCGTTTTCCAGTGTGCCATACCCAATCAGTTCTTGATTTAGGAAAATGTTCATGACATTTCTTTCAAGCACAAAATTATATCCTTCATTAGATAACAAAGATACTGATATAATATTACACAACATACTGGGAATACAAAAACAGTTGTACAACACCAAAATGTGCCCACTAGTCAACCCTAGGTGATATTCCCCTATAGCAATAGCATCTACATGCATTCCATTGCCCATCCGGAGAGTCATATCACCTGTCCCCAGTACTCTACTATTTCTCAGATCCTGCAATGAATTACAGATGTGAGAACCAGAACCGGTATCAAGTACCCATGATGGAGAGTTTACTGAAAGACAATTTTCGATTATGAACACACCTGAAGCAGAAGCAACAGCTTGCTTCTTGTCCTTGGCTTTGAAGGCTATACAGTCCTTCTTCCAGTGCCCTTGCTTGTGACAATAAAAGCATTCGTTTATATCCGCTTTCACCCTTCCTGCCTTGTTCGTTCCCTGCACCTTCTTGACCCCACCCTTCGGTTTGGTGGCTTTCATCTTCTTCTTCCCTTTAGCTTTCGCTTTAGATTTAGAAGAGGATGATTGTCCAACATACAGAACGGGGTTATTCTCCTTTTTCAAAGAGGTCTCTGCTACCCTCAACATGTTGAGGAGCTTTGGAAGATCAGCTTCCATTTCGTGCATGTTGAAGCTTAGCACGAACTGAGAGAAGGTGTGGGGAAGGGACTGCAAAATCAAGTCGATATACAAATCATTCTCTAGCACGCATCCCAGATTTGCGAGTTCCTCAATGAGGCTGATCATTTTGAGGACGTGCTCTCCTACAGGCGATCCTGGAGCTAACCTCATCTGGAAGAGTTTCCTTGAGCTCTCGTACCTCGCGATACGGGAGTTCTCTCCATATAATTCCTTGACATGGAGAAAGATGGATATAATATCCATACTCTCGTGTTGTTTCTGGAGTTCATTGTTCATAGACGCCAGCACGATACACTTAGCTCGCTCACAGTCTAGATCCCAGGTTTTGCGAACTTCCTTGTCCACAACTGAGGAATCTGGTCCTGGGATAAGGGGAGGAAGAACGGTGGTAACATATGCTACTTTGTCATAAGTCAGTGCAATGTTGACGTTCCTTAGCCAATCTTTATAGTTCTGCCCGGTCAGTATATTTTTTTCAAGTAACAGTTTTAGTCCTGTCATGGTAGCTGCTAAAGAGAGAGAAAAGAAAACACTCACCATATGCTTCTTGCAAGTTTAAATTGGTTATCAGTTTATCTAAACAAGATGGCTCCCACTGTTCCCTCAAATCCTTCTTCAAAACCTAAAAGAAGAACTAGTCAGGATTTAATCACACGTCACAATTCTTGCTTAACCTTTCAGCCAGGCTGGGGTTGGTACTTCGAGGGAGGTTTTCCAACGCTTTCGCGAAGTTCCTTAATTAAATAACCTCTTTTCCCTGGAGGCGTAGCCCCTCTAACACCTTTCTGGACACCTACTTGGTTTATAGCATTGATTGTTAAGTGAGAAAATTTCCCGAGAGTAATCCTACTCATCAGTGGGATCGGGATCCAACTATCATTGCATGATGCACTAGATGGAAGCCACTCTAGTCACCACACTCCAGAAGGTATGCTAATTCTGCAAGTTTCCTTTATGTTTGAAACTCCCGATGTGAGTTTTTACCCCAAGCTCTTATGACCTTGACATAGGCCAACAAATCATAAGACGCAAGTCAAGTTCTACCCATCGTTATCCTGATTAATTTAGGTACATCGTACATGCCCTTGACGTAGGCCAACAAGGCTGTACATCTGTCCTATACTAATGCATCTATCTATGCAACAAATAAGCAAACACACTGCTACCATCCACTATGCCTTGACATAGGCCAACAAGCATAGCATGAATACGAGGTGTTGTCTATTTGAAACGACAGAGGGTTACGGCTAGTTTTTGACAAAAAACCGTTAACGTAGTGAACTTGATATGATCGAAGGAACCACGATAGCCTTTATTTAAAGGAGTGGTTTAAGCTCCGCATTTAAAATTTTCTTTTTGAAGAAAACCGAGTGGTTTTGAAATTGTTCCATCGATTCAGTTTAGGTTTTCTTTTTCTTTGCATTAAAAATAATGCGTCCCATCTTTAACCTATCATTACAGATAACAACGAAAATACAACGTCCTCTTATGCCATCCGCATTCGCCACGGGGTCCCGTCATCACCCGTTAGGTAACTTAACTAACGGCAGAGCGGGGGCTGGGCTAGCACGGGTGTAAAACATAAGTGACGTCTAAATAGCTATCATATATAGATATTGTACATTCGTCAGACGCAATAATAGGCATTCCAGATCTCAGATAAACTTTATTGGATATGCAAGCAATCCGCGTTTCTTTTGAGCCTGCAACGAAAGACGGATTACACAGTTGTGATGAATAGCCATTACCCCACCCCAGACCCCTACGGGTACGGCAAACTGCCCGCCAAGTACCCGAAGTGAAGCGGTCTCCCTCAACAACGTGATTAGGCCACTAAGCACTTCGAAATACCCGGTAGTTTGTGCACCCACCTTGGGTCTATCTTAGGAGCAAAAACAGTAAAAATAAATAATACAACGGTGGCTACAACCGTAACCTGGATGTGCCCCGCAAAATAATATTACAACTTATTACAATTACATCGAATGAATTAATACAATAACCCATCACAAAACCCCGGCTAATCATCACAACAATCCAATACAGTTCATAATTACAAACTGTTAAAACATTACAGATATGTGCAACCCCCTGCCAACCGACATACTAGCAATTAGGGGAGGTTTACGAACACATAATACAGTTCATAGATATAATCATACAAGCAAACATCGTATAATTTCGATCGATTAAACCAATTAGATTCTGCTCCAAAACTTCTCTATAAACCTGAGACCTGAGAAAAAAATAAACATTCCAGAAAAGACAAAATATTCACAGAAGAGTTACTGGGGAGATTTGGGGTGAATCGGGCTGAACTCGGCCGCGGATCCGCGGCGGATCGTGGGGATCGGCCGCGGTTCCGCGGTGTGTTGGCCGATTCATACACCCAAATTTCTCCAGTGTTCTTAGGTTTCCTTGTAGGTTATTCTGGAGGTCCCTAAAAAATTTTTGGACCTCAATTTAAAATCGACAGAAACTATGTGAATACGATGTATTTTCCGGTTCGTTTGCGTTCGAAATTCATACGACTTTGCAAGTGAGTTAATTATTGTTTAGTGAGACTATGATACCACTGTAAGTCGATGTGCAACATCCCACGAGTTGCGGGAGGCGGAAATATGAAAAACGATCTTGTTCTATAAGCATACATCGACTAACCGAAGATCTTTGCTAAACGATAATTAACAACAACCATAGAAGTTCTTAGCTACTATGTAAAGAGATTATACATAGTGAAACGTTTCCTTCGTCTTTACGATCTCTACGTCCTCCTCGGCCTCCTATAAGTGATAGATGATCCACCCGAGAGGAAACCCATCCGAACTCCAACTGAGCCTGTCCCCAGGTAGATGTCGATAAGAAGGCCGATGAGGAAACCCATCCGAACTCCTACTGAGCCTGTCCGTGACAATATCCGTGCAGTCCGGTCTGTTCGTCTAAGAGTATCACATGTATGGTCTAGGGAGGTGGTAAACGTCAGACCCCTAATAACCGTACATGTCGTGTCGGCATGGCTCAATTACCATCCGAGAATCTACTGATCATTCTATCAGTAATTCTCTATCAGCCCTGGCCAGGGACTTATGGTAATGACCAACCGATCACCGTGCGATATCAACTCCCTATACCGGGAGATACGAATCCCTATTAGTCACTCACCGCCTCCACGTGGCTCGGGACTGTGCCCAACTAAAACCTGTTTGCACGACTCCTTTGAATCGTGGTAGGGTAGTAATCAAAGCACAGTGGGAACTCACACGAGATAAATGACGACTTTAAGTCAACGGACTATCTGCACACATGTCACCTGAGAACTGCTATCTGACGTTAGGTATAAATACCATCGAGTCAGTTCTCGGCGAGTCCTGTCCGGTGTACTCACACCCAATGAGCATCTGTATACAATCTTAGGTGCACTCCACCAATGGTTGCGGGACCAATCCATCGCCCCTTCTCAGGGTCTAGATATGTATACACTAGTCTACTCCGGAGTATCGATGCCCAGTCTCGATACTCCTGCGACCAGGGACATCTAAGGATGTGCCTATTGACTATCCAGCTCCCACAAGTATGACTGCCATCACAACGCCGGTAGTCAGGCAAACACCCTATGGGTTTTATCAACATGTATATATATATGAATACTACGCAAAATATATCATATGTTAAGATAAAGACAAACCAAATAGCGTACTATCATATTAAGCAAGACTGTCATGTACATACATATCCCTAGCATCCTATACAATGAAGGCCTCTAGGGCATATATATCCAACAGTATACATCTTAGGTCAACCATCCGACACCAATGTCTTGTGAGACCGGCCACCGTCCCTCGTCGGGGTCTCGACTGTATACACTAGTCTACTTTGGAGTATCGATGCCCTGTCTCAAAACTCCCTCGACTAGGGACCATTTAAGGATGTGCTTATAGACCCCAGCTCCCACGTATATGATCGCCATCATACTGCTGGCAATCAAGCAAGAATCCTATCGGCTCTATCAAATTGCAATAGTGAACTAAAGCATGTACACAATGATAAAGACAAACCAGATAACATATTATCATCTCGAGCAAGACTGTCCTACCGGTATAGGTCCTCCCTCAATCATTACAATCACGTACCTACGATCCAATAATTGACTTTGAGGGCACAATATCCAACAATCTCCCACTTTTACTTAAGGCTAATTATTGCGATGTCGCATACTCACAGCCCGTGTGATACCGAACACCCAACTTCTCTACTGATCAGTCTCACAAAACTTGTTTGTAAAACTATTACTTTCGAGAAATAGCCTCAGTTAGTGGATCCGCCCAGAAGTTTCATTCTAAGTCTCTCTTTGTCTTAAGTTCGCTGAGAAAGCCATCTCCCGAAATGAGCAATACCTGTCTTAGAATATGTCTGGATATCTGATGGAACCCAGTTCATAAATGTGTTGGTTATGTATATGCCCTAGAGGCCATTGTTGTACATATGATGTATATTATGATGGATTCTTAGCTATATACAGAGAGGACTTTCTTGCTCGTCATGATAGTATGCTATTTGGTTTAACTTTATCTTAACATGTTGACTTGTATTGGTTTACTGTTTTACTCTCATATGTTGATAAAGCCCTTAGGATCTGTACTCGACTACTGGGACTATGATGAGATCATACTAGTGGGGCCACGGTAGTCGATGAGTACATCCTATAACTGTTCCTAGTCGAGGGTATATCGAGACAGGGCATCGATACACCAGAGTAGACTAGCGTATACGCATCTTGACCCATATGATGGGTGATGGATGATCCCATATCCATCGGTGTTTGACATCAGAGATGGTGTACGGGTGCTCAGTGGAGACTGGGTACACTGGACGGACTCGCCGAGAACTCCCAGATGGTGATATACCACACGTCAGATGGCAGTTCTCCGGTGACACAGGTACAGGGTAGTCTGTAGACCCGAGATCGTCATAGAGTCTTGTGTGATTCCCACTGTGCTTTGATTTCCACCTTACCACGTCCAAGAGGGCGTGCAAAACGGTGGCTTTTGGGTACAGTCCCGAATCACATGGAGGCAATAAGCGATAGGAGGGGATTCGTCTCTCCCGGTATAGGGAGTTGATGTTGTGCTGTGTTCGATTGGCTATAACTGGAAGTCCCTGGCCAGGACTGATATAGAGATTTACTGGTAAGTGTTACTAGTAGTTTCTCGACCCGTTATGAGCCACACATCGACACGACTTATCGGTTACTGGGGTCTGACGTATACCACCCCTAGACTTGATATGCGACATATCAGACGAACAGACCGGACTGTACGGGAGTGTTACTGATCGGATTCACAGGAGAACGCACAGGCTAGCTTGTTGATCTTCTGATCGCTCAATACCTGCGTGGCTGTTACGTTTAGCTGACCGCTTGCAGCTTGTGGGTGTTTGATATGATCATCACCTGCTACCGGCGTATTGACGATTCTTTAGAGTCCTACACAGAGGTTTCTTGGCTCAGGCGAAACGGAGTAGAGGCACATATGTGATATGTGCAGGACAGAGAATAATGCGATATGGGATAGCGTATTATATTCTCGCGATATTTAGATATGAACCGGGACATCGGATCAAGTGTTGATTCGATGAATCGGTACATGATATATTATTCGGTAATATTCAATATAGCCGGATCATCGATTCAAGTGTTGATTCGATGATTTAATGTATAATAATATATATATGATATATTGTATTACATTATCTAATATTGGCTCGCTTTATTATTTCATTTTCTCACTGGATGATACATTGATATATATGCGATATATGTTAATTGTATTATTTTCTTTTGTTGCAAATATATAATATATATGTGATATATATTATTGTGACATGATATGATTAATTGTTAAACATGTTTAAGGATGATTAATTGAGATTAGGGTTTGATTTGGGTTAGATGTTTCATGCATCTTCTAGAAGCTTTTCCTTTTGTCATTCTTAAGATATTTTGGATGACACTTTCTTTAACTCAACCAAACCCTAACTCTAGTTATTTCTCTACAAAATCTTGACCACTCATCCTTGACCATGGTTTGCAATTCAATCATATGGTTTATATTCTATTCATCACAAAAGGATTATGAGGATTATTCATTTTCCATTATCATCTTCTTCTCTCTTGAAAAGCTTGCTAGAAAATTCTTAAGTGATGAATAAATATGAGAAAATGATATAAAAAGAAAGCAAAATTACTACTCTCTCATCCTCATCTCATCTAGCCCATGAGATTAGTGTGTTCATCTCTTTCGAGTGAGAAAGCTTGAGTCGTAGCAACTTCAAGGTAGATCATCGGAGATTTGGAATACTTCGAGCTAGCATGGATCGTTCGAGTCGTGGAGCCTCTCATGAGTCCGGGAGATCGTGGATCGCGGCAAAGGGACTTCTACTCGGATCTTGTGAAGTGAAGGAGCGGACTACAAAGGTTGTAATCCCTCACACTTAGATAAAAGTTATCTTCTTGCATGTTAAACCCTAATAATCTAGAAAAGATCCCGGCTTTGGGTTGTTCGGCACGTCTAAAATTTTTATCCGAGCATGTTTGATGCCCTTTGGAACCTTCACAAGAGTGTCTAGGAACCCTACAGTGGTATCAGAGCCAGGCTAGAGCATTAGGCGATGTGTTTATGAAGTAAAACTCCGATCGAACCCGAAACGACGAAACTAGACCCCTCTCTGGAAATTTTTTAAATTTTGGGATTTTTCTGAATTAAAAATATGTAAAAAAATCAGCAAGGAATTCTAAGAATTACCATAAAACCCGAGCCCCCAATTCGATCAAACGGCGGCGGAACCGCGGCGCAAGCATGCCTTGCGCGGCGGTTCCGCGGCGGATTGATAGGATTGTGACACGTGGCTTTTCTGGTAATGACCGTAGGTACTTGTTGAGGCTTCTGGATATTTTTAATAGTGATTCCAGTATTGTTTAAATCTGGGGTTTATTTTGTAATAGTAGATTCGATCGGAATATTTTTAAGTTCGTTTTTCTTTTCGGATATTTAGAAACTGTTAAATTATTTGAACGGATATCATTAACTTACTATTTCCCGGTACGGCAAACTTTCAAGCGTTGAATTTTTACTGGGTTTAAATCTTTCGGAAAAATTGTACAAGTTAAGCGGTGGACCCTCTAAAAGACAACAAACCTTAACTCGAATATGTGACCGTCTTTAACTGCCTTTTGAACCTTCGGGTTTGTGGCAGTACGGCATGCCACATGTGAGGTGTTGGCTTGACCCTTCTACGGCTGGATCACCGGTACTGTGACATATTCTGGGATTATTTGAACTCCGCTCAAGAGTTGAGCACTTTGGGAAATTTTGGGTGTTTGATTATATGTTCGGAAAGTTTAATACTGTCTATTTATCTGGAATGTGATACAATATGTGGAATTCATAGAGTTAGGCATGAAATGCGGAGTATGTGATATTTCGGATTTACGATGTCTAAAGTGATTGTGGATTCCAAATATTGTAGTTTTACACTTTCTTTTCTGTGACCGTAAGTGTAATATATGATATCGCCGGTTTCGTTGCTATATGTCAACGACAATTGGGATGCGCATATTTACTTATGTTGATGATATGAGATATTATGTGTTGCTGTGATATGTTATATTGGATCGTCGCGATCAGAATAGCCGGGGGTTTTATGTGAGATGAGGGTTTTTATTTTCATTCATGTAAAATTCATTTGTAATGTAATATTCTTTTATTTGGGGCACTTCCAGGTTGCGGTTGATGTCACCAGTGTATATTATTTACTTTTCCGCATTAGGTAGACCCAAGGAGGGGAGCACAAGTAACCGGGTTCTAGGGTCCAGTGGGAGGCCATCTCGAGGAGTCGAGACCGGGTCTCCTAACCCTAGAATTGACAGAGTTACTTGGCGCTCTCGTAGGGGTCTTGGGATGTGGGTTTGGCTATTCGTCGCGACCGTGGAATCCGTGTTTTATACAGGCTCATATTAAAAACACGGACGTCCTAGTATATCCAATATTTCATATATGTTCTTCTGCTGCAATGTTCTATGATGAGATCATATTACTGCCTGAGACGAATGCTTATACTATATATATATGCTGATATATAAATATTACTGCTTTCGTTTCTTCTGTGATGCTTAGGAAGCATAAGCTGATGGGATTTTTATTAATGAGATTAATAAAAGAAAAGAAACCTAAAGATGTTGTAGAATCAAAAACTTTATAAAAAGGGTAGCTACAGTTTTGCTTTGCACAGTGATATATATGATATATCCTGCACCTTATTCGTTGAGGAAAGGACCGAGATCCCTTCACCGGGAGTGACTCCTTTAGCGAAACTGGCAGATGCTACAAAACGCGGTTTGTCTTTTGATTGCTTTTAGTGTTTTGCTTTGCACAGCGGTATATATGATATATCCTGCACCTTATTCGATGAGGAAAGGGCCGACGATCCCTTCACCGGGAGTGACCCCTTTAGCGAAACTAAGAAAGGCCTCAAAAACACTCCTTTTCAAAAACACTCGATTCTACGACGATATCAAGTTCGTTACGCTCAGGGTTTTCTGAAAAACCTGCGTAGCCCTCCGTCATTTCAGATAGAGACTAGTTAGTATTCGTGCTGCGTTTGTTGACCTTAGCCAAGACGTAGTGTACGGTAGCTAATTAGTATTTATTTGCTAAAACATGAGATGTGATTGAGTTAGGGTTGTCGTGCGACTTTGTTGACCTTAGCCAAGGGTCGTACGGGTGGGTTTAATTCAATCAAGAAATGACGGGTTGAACTTGACTAGCGCTTATGATTTGTTGACCTTAGCCAAGGTCATAAGTTGCTAGGGGTAAAAGTTTTATCGGGAATTTCAAGCGTTGAAATTTGCAATGAGATTGCATACCTCCTATGAGATAGTTGGATCCTGATACCCACTGAGAGTAAGAGTTACTCCTGAGAGAGTTTTACACAGGACAATTAGCCGATCAAGTAGGTGTCTAGAAAAGTGTTAACGGGGTTACGCCTCTGGGAAAACGAGGTTTACTTTAATTAGGTCCGTGCGAAAGCACGGGGAACCTCCCTCAAAGTACCGACACTGATCTGGCTGAAAGATTGACGAAGTTGTAGGGTGTAATTAATACCGGCTAATCTTACCTTTTAGGGTTTTAAGGTAGATTTGATAAAAACAGTGGGAGACATCCTGATTAGATAAGATAATAACCAATCTAATCTTGCAAGAGCATACGCTAAAGTGTTTTCTTTTCTCTCTCTCCAGGTAGCGACCATGTCAGGCCATAATCATGATAATAATATTGATGTATTGACTGAACCCGCTTATTATACTGAGCAGGGGAACGTTGGACCCGTTCTTTCTTATAAGACTTATAAGACTGAACAGGGAATAGAAGAATATCTAGATTCTCAAGCCGCCCAAAAGAACATGCATGTTGATGCATCTTCTTCAGGTGTGTTAGTTATTAAGAACTGTTTCTCAGTTCACCCTACGTCCTGGGTATTAGATACCGGATCAGGATCCCACATATGTAAACAGTTACATGGGCTACGTAAAGGTAGAGAACTGGGAAAAGGTGATCATTCCGTTCAAGTAGGGAACGGTGCAAGTGTTGTAGCTAAAGCAGTTGGCGAATATCACCTAGTATTACCAAGTCGTAATACACTGATTCTAAATGAGTGCTATTATATACCGAACATTATGTGCAACATTATATCTGTTTCTTTATTGAGTAAAGAGGGATATAATTTTGTAGTAAAGGATAATGTTATGAACATATTCTTAGATCAAAAGTTGATTGCATCAGGCTCGTTACATAATGGCATATTCATTCTAAATCAGAATACAGTCCTGAATATACAAAACACACACAAGAGGAAAAGTTCAGATATGAACGAATCCTTCTTGTGGCATTGTAGACTTGGACATATCAATGCGACACGTCTGGCTAAGTTACATAGAGATGGTTATTTGAATCCGTTCGAATTATCATCTTATGATACTTGCCATTTATGTCTCAAAGGAAAAATGACCAAAGCTCCGTTTAGTGGACACGGAGAAAGAGTTACCGAACTCTTAGGACTGGTACATAGTGATGTATGCGGTCCCATGTCTACGCATGCCAGGAACGGTTCTTCCTACTTCATTACATTCACTGACGATCTCTCAAGATTCGGATATGTGTTCCTGATGAAACACAAGTCTGAAGCCTTTGAGAAATTCAGAGAATATAAGCACGAAGTAGAGAATCAAACGGGCAAAAGTATTAAGATTCTTCAATCTGATCGAGGAGGTGAATACTTAAGCGGTGAGTTCCTAGATTATCTAAAAGAGAATGGGATTCTCTCTCAGCTTACTCCTCCTTATACACCACAGCACAACGGTGTATCGGAGCGGAGGAATCGCACCCTATTAGATATGGTACGCTCTATGATGAGTACAGCTGAGTTACCTATTTCCTTTTGGGGGTATGCGCTTGAGACAGCCATATACCTATTGAATAAAGTTCCAACTAAATCAGTGCCTACCACTCCATATGAGATATGGAATGGGAAGAGACCATCTCTTAAAAGAGTTAAGATATGGGGTTGTCCGGCCTATGTTAAAAAGCAAAATCCGGAGAAACTCGAGGCACGATCAGTTCTTTGTAAGTTTGTAGGATATCCAAGCAATTCGTATGGATATCTATTCTACCACGTTGAACAACAAAAGGTGTTTGTTGCTCAACATGCCACCTTTTTAGAAAAGGAATTTCTTGAAAAAGAAATTAGTGGCAATGAGGTAGAGCTGGAAGAGGTTCCAGCAACACAAACTACAACTGAAGATTTAGTGGAACCAGAGGATTCAGTAGTACCCGACGAACCCCAGCCTCTCCGCCGATCTAGTAGGGTTTCTCGTCCAACTGAGAGATACTACGGTTTTCTCATTGATGGTGGAAGCGAGGATTGCATCATGGATGATGATGACCCCACTACTTTCGAGCAGGCCATCACGAGTGGTGACTCTGTGAAATGGCTGGATGCAATGCGATCTGAGATGGAATCCATGTACACCAATAAAGTATAGATTTTAGAAAATGCTCCTGAATGGGTAAAACCCATTGGGAGCAAGTGGATTTTTAAAAAGAAATTTGGTGTAGATGGAAAAGTTGAGACTTTCAAAGCTAGACTTGTAGCAAAGGGTTTTCGTCAACGTCCAGGTATGGATTATGACGAAACCTTTTCTCCAGTGGCTATGCTTAAGTCCATCCGGATCTTACTTGCCATTGCTGCATACCATGACTACGAAATCTGGCAAATGGATGTTAAGACCGCCTTTCTAAATGGTGATTTAGAAGAGTGCGTGTACATGACTCAGCCAGAGGGCTTCGTAGATAGTGGGAGCAGCGGGAAGGTGTGCAAGCTGCTTAAATCCATTTATTTGTTAAAGCAAGAATCGGGGAGTTGGAACATCTGTTTTGATGTTGTAGTCAAAGAGTTTGACTTCATCAAAAATATAGATGAACCTTGTATCTATAAGAAGGTAGCAGAGGGTAAGGTTATCTTCCTCGTATTGTACGTGGATGACATATTCTTGATAGGAAATGATATTCCTATGCTGCAATCAGTCAAACTCTTCTTATCACAGAGATTCTCAATGAAAGACCTAGGTGATGCCTCCTGCATATTGGGAATCATGATCTATAGAGATAGATCTAAACGGATATTGGGATTGTCCCAATCCAGGTACATTGACACCATACTAAAGAGGTTTAGTATGGAAGAATCCAAGCGTGGGAACCAACCCACGATCTCTGGACTCACTCTCTCCAAAGAGATGTCTCCCAAGACTGATTTGGAGAGAGCTCGCATGCAAGGGATACCCTATGCTTCGGCAGTAGGCTCTATCATGTATGCGATGCTATGTACCAGACCCGATGTAGCATACTCACTAAGTGTAGTGAGTCGGTATCAAGCAGATCCTGGAGAGAGTCATTGGACAGCAGTGAAGAACATTCTCAAGTACTTGCGAAGGACTAAGGAGATGTTCTTGGTGTATGGTAACGGAGAACTCCAGGTGGAGTCCTTTACCGATTCCAGCTTCCAAAGTGATAAGGACGACTCTAAGTCGCATTCGGGTTTTGTCTTTACCCTCAATGGAGGGGCGGTATGTTGGAAGAGTTCCAAACAGGATACCATTGCAGACTCGACGATGGAGGCTGAATACATCGCTGCCAACGATGCTGCCAAGGAGGCTGTCTGGATAAAGAAGTTCATTAGTGAACTTGGTGTGGTTCCATCCATTGAGCATCCAATACCTCTGTATTGCGATAACAATGGAGCTGTGGCTTTGGCCAAGGAACCCAGGTCCCATCAGAAGTCTAGACATATTCTGAGGCGGTATCACCTGATCAGGGAGATAGTTGATCGCCGGGAGATCGAGGTCAGGAGAGTAGATACGAAGGACAACACTGCGGATCCATTCACGAAGGCTATTCCCCAGATACAGTTTGAGAGATTATTCGGGATGCTAGGTATGAGATACTACAGCAGCTGGCCTTAGTGCAAGTGGGAGATTGTTAGTTATGTATATGCCCTAGAGGCCATTGTTGTACATATGATGTATATTATGATGGATGCTTAGATATATACAGAGAGGACTTTCTTGCTCGTCATGATAGTATGCTATTTGGTTTCACTTTATCTTAACATGTTGACTTGTATTGGTTTACTGTTTTACTCTCACATGTTGATAAAGCCCTTAGGATCTGTACTCGACTACTGGGACTATGATAAGATCATACTAGTGGGGCCACGGTAGTCGATGAGTACATCCTATAACTGTTCCTAGTCGAGGGTATATCGAGACAGGGCATCGATACACCAGAGTAGACTAGCGTATACGCATCTTGACCCATATGATGGGCGATGGATGATCCCATATCCATCGGTGTTTGACATCAGAGATGGTGTACGGGTGCTTAGTGGAGACTGGGTACACTGGACGGACTCACCGAGAACTCCCAGATGGTGATATACCACACGTCAGATGGCAGTTCTCCGGTGACACTGGTACAGGGTAGTCTGTAGACCCGAGATCGTCATAGAGTCTTGTGTGATTCCCACTGTGCTTTGATTTCCACCTTACCACGTCCAAGAGGGCGTGCAAAACGGTGGCTTTTGGGTACAGTCCCGAATCACATGGAGGCAATAAGCGATAGGAGGGGATTCGTCTCTCCCGGTATAGGGAGTTGATGTTGTGCTGTGTTCGATTGGCTATAACTGGAAGTCCCTGGCCAGGGCTGATATAGAGATTTACTGGTAAGTGTTACTAGTAGTTTCTCGACCCGTTATGAGCCACACATCGACACGACTTATCGGTTACTGGGGTCTGACGTATACCACCCCTAGACTTGATATGCGACATATCAGACGAACAGACCGGACTGTACGGGAGTGTTACTGATCGGATTCACAGGAGAATGCACAGGCTAGCTTGTTGATCTTCTGATCTCTCAATACCTTGGTGGCTGTTACGTTTAGCTGACCGCTTGCAGCTTGTGGGTGTTTGATATGATCATCACCTGCTACCGGCGTATTGACGATTCTTTAGAGTCCTACACAGAGGTTTCTTGGCTCAGGCGAAACGGAGTAGAGGCACATATGTGATATGTGCAGGACCGAGAATAATGCGATATGGGATAGCGTATTATATTCTCGCGATATTTAGATATGAACCGGGACATCGGATCAAGTGTTGATTCGATGAATCGGTACGTGATATATTAGTCGGTAATATTCGATATAGCCGGATCTTCGATTCAAGTGTTGATTCGATGATTTAATGTATAATAATATATATATGATATATTGTATTACATTATCTAATATTGGCTCGCTTTATTATTTCATTTTCTCACTGGATGATACATTGATATATATGCGATATATGTTAATTGTATTATTTTCTTTTGTTGCAAATATACAATATATATGTGATATATATTATTGTGACATGATATGATTAATTGTTAAACATGTTTAAGGATGATTAATTGAGATTAGGGTTTGATTTGGGTTAGATGTTTCATGCATCTTCTAGAAGCTTTTCCTTTTGTCATTCCTAAGATATTGTGGATGACACTTTCTTTAACTCAACCAAACCCTAACTCTAGTTATTTTTCTACAAAATCTTGACCACTCATCCTTGACCATGGTTTGCAATTCAATCATATGGTTTATATTCTATTCATCACAAAAGGATTATGAGGATTATTCATTTTCCATTATCATCTTCTTCTCTCTTGAAAAGCTTGCTAGAAAATCCTTAAGTGATGAATAAATATGAGAAAATGATATAAAAAGAAAGCAAAATTACTACTCTCTCATCCTCATCTTATCTAGCCTATGAGATTAGTGTGTTCATCTCTTTAGAGTGAGAAAGCTTGAGTCGTAGCAACTTCAAGGTAGATCATCGGAGATTTGGAATACTTCGAGCTAGCATGGATCGTTCGAGTCGTGGAGCCTCTCATGAGTCCGGGAGATCATGGATCGCGGCAAAGGGACTTCTACTCGGAGCTTGTGAAGTGAAGGAGCGGACTACAAAGGTTGTAATCCCTCACACTTAGATAAAAGTTATCTTCTTGCATGTTAAACCCTAATAATCTAGCAAAGATCCCGGCTTTGGATTGTTCGGCACGTCTAAAATTTTTATCCGAGCATGTTTGATGCCCTTTTGAACCTTCACAAGAGTGCCTAGGAACCCTACAAAATGAACTACAAATCCAGCAAACTTCTTAGACTGTATCGTCAACTAAATTTAATCAGTGTCCTGCGTCATGCTTCCTTCGGTATCCGCTTGGACTATCTGTCCAAACAACTGCTCCTCTTCAGAGGGGAAACTATAACTCTGACAGTCACTCTGTCATCCAGGTCACCTTAGAAGCTTGGAATGATAACCGTCTCTCGAAGGAGGCTGCCGTTATCAAATCCTTAGAACATCCACTTATGTTCTAGAACTGCTTCCGAACGTTTCTCCAGGATTGGATTTATATCGACTTATTTCATCTAGTGCAAAAACAACATCTAGTGTTGTACTTGACATCTCATGATCAACTCAATTGCCTAAGCAAGTGATCTGCCAATCATGCACAACCCTCACCCCTTTAGTCTTTAAGACACCTTTAGAGAGGGTGACTCCATCACCTGCAGGTACACCACCATGCCAAGAGTCGTCCATTCTAAAACACCTTTAGAATACTGTCTAAGTACCCAGATTGGGACACTTCCCAAATATAGATCTAAAACCATAGATCTAGTAACCAGAATGTCTGATATTATATCCATATCCTATGTGGAGAAAACATTGTGTGACAACCACAGTACAACCGATCGTAGTATAGGAATTTCACCTCCTACTATGTGTATGTTATCCAAATACCAGGACATCACACCCTACTACCTTCATAACAGAACCATCCCCTATTCTGATGAAGTCAGAGCCATGACTGTCACATCAAAAATAGATGATCTATCTCCGCTATATTTTCTCTAGTCTATAAATAGACATAAGCTACTTGTCTACTACGCTTCCGCTGCTCCAACTGACTACGACAACCCTCTAGCAGAATAATATATACGTGCACTTCTAAAGTAAACTTTAGAACGACGCTATACTTATCCTCCTGCCGGGTCTCATAGCCTAGAACAACAGTAGTGTCAAGTCTGGGTAAACAAGAACCTCCCTGTCACCGTCTTTGAGAATACCGAAGTACCTTTCGGGCGCCTGAGGTTACCCACCATATCTGCGGAGTGGCTAATGGAATGTCAAACATGATTGAATCTTTAGGTTCTATTAAATTTTCCGTAATCGTTTGCGGTTCTGGAATCACTTCCAGTTCTACCATACTCCCACTACTGTTTTCTGAAAAAGCCCATTTTACTAAAACTGTGGCGAGTCAAAAACAATATCACTTTTGATCTTCCAGATGGTAGAAAATTAACCCTCGTCATAGCCCGGGTTAACCCACAAACAGCCATTACAGAAACGTGCCTAGAGTTATCCAGAGTCTGGTTTTAAGCATAAGCCGGACAACTCCCCGTACCTTAACATCTTTAAGATACGAACCATTCTATATACAATATAGAAATAGAGGCACTGACTTAATTGTAACCAGATTCAAATCATGCAGCTGTCTCCAGTGCATGTCAACTAAATGGAGAGAGGCCGATCAACATTACTCAATTTAGGAGTGCATCCAATTATGAGTAACCTGAAAGAGAAACAAGTTTCTCAAAACCATTACTATCAACTGAATACCATACACAAGTACCTACATCTTCGATGACCTTGAAGAATCCCGATACTTGCGACACATGATTCTCTACTTTATTCTTTTACCTATAACTTCTCAAACTTGGACCTTGTATTTCTACGAAACACTTGTCTAAAACTTGAGAAGTCACAAGTGAACAGAATACAGTATGAGGACCAACCCCTTTGTCCTAATGGATACTGGATAACATACAATACTTTGTATAAGTCCCCTGAGTTGAATAACTCAAACCCTGTGTGAAGTAGGTTGAAAACTGTACCCAGGCGATTTCCTCAAATATCACCAATTACAACGGATTCCGATATAATGAGGATGATCACCTAATTCCCAATAACTTACTCCCACTCATCATCTGTAAAACCATACAAATGTGAGAATCATACCTGGTAAATACATACCGTGGAGCAAGAGTTAATTAGGAAATTAGTTTTCTATTAATGACGCATAGTGAAACTGAAACATGAATATATTTCGAAGGGGTATCCGGGTATTCCTAGTAATGCCTCTTCCATTATCATATTCATGACTGTATATATTTCCCTGCCATCTCTCCAATTCCCTTTATTTGTTTTTATTCGTTACCTTCTATACACCATCGTTAGGCTTATTTTTTTTCTTCCTTCCCTACCGTTCGGCACTAGCCTATGGTTTGGAAGAAGACTATCCAATAAGCATAATAGGTGTACTCTCCTAAACCTAGGAGCACTCGCAACCTGAGAGAAGGTAAGGATAAAAGACAACTGAATAAATCTTATTCATATTTCTCCTGAACCAGAATCCATCCTCGAAAAAGTTCCTTCGAGTTCATATATAACCATACGATGGATTTATCCAATGGAATTGGATGTTCGTAGTGATATGGGTTGTTCTGGCGAAATACAAAGGTGAATTAGGAGTGGCGATGAAATACGAGGTTTGGTCGTGAATGTTAATAGTCGCAATTTACTTTGCCCTCTTTCTGATCCCTTTATTTGTCTTTACTTATTACCTTCTGTGCACCCAACTTAGGCTAATTGGTTTTCTTCATTTCCTACTTTCAGCACCTGCCTATGGTTTGGAAGAAGACTATCCAATAAGTGTAATAGGTGTACCCTCCTCTAATCCTAGGAGCCCTCACAACCTGAGAGAAGGTAAAAAGAAAAGGCAACTGAATAGTCCTATTCAATCTCTCCAGAACCAGAATCCATCCTCGAAGAAGTTCCTCCGAGTTCGTATATAACCATATGATGGATTTATCCAATAGAAGTGGATGTTCGTTATAATACGGGGTGTTCTGGAGAAACTCAAAGGGTAAAAGAAGGAGTGGCAATGATGTATGCAACTCAGACAATCGAAAAGCCAGTGTTATAAGAAAGTTCGGTTAACTTGGTTACTGAGTTATTGTCTAGGGTCGAGTCATGGTCGCAGTCAAAAAGAGACAGAAAAGAAACACTCTGCATGCTCTCTAACCTAGATCAGAATGGTTAATAATTTTATCTAATCAGGAAACCTCCCACTGTATTCTCAAATTCTCCTCCAAACCTAAAACAAGAATTATGTAACGTTTTAGAAATCGTTTTACGAATTTTTCCGTTTTAGGGCAAAATAGTCGGTATTTTCCGTTTTACCCGATTTCGATCAAACATCCGTAGAAACTTTCCGGCACCTATTTTAGCTAAAATAAAGCCGGTGCACGAACTTTGGGGATATATGGGAGGTTTTGGTTCAGATAGAATTTTTCCCAAATAAAATATTATTTTAGCCAGTAAAATATGCACGTAAATCGCGAAATTTCTTCTAAATAAGAATCGTTAGAAATCATCACTACAATTATTTTAGAACATTCCTTTTAAATATCTAGATTTTTTTAGTGCAAAGGAGTTAATTTTAAAAAGAAAATGAAAAGTGGCAAAATAACATTTATTGATGCATTTAATGATTTTTGCTAGAAACTTCACTCCCTTTTTGCACAAAACCCCCCCTCCATCACCTTGGCCGAGCCCACTTCCCCCAAATCTGCCCCATTTCATTCCTAGCTCATTTCTTCATCATTTTGTTTACAAAATGCTTCAAAATCCTAAAATAAATCTAAAAAAAAATCCTAAATAAAAATTAAACCATCAATTTCCTTCACTAAGTTTTCTTGGATCTTCAACAAAGCATGGTATTTTTGAGGCTAAGATGATGGATCAAGTTAATATTTTGTGTTCTTGTTAAGGTATAATCTCTTACCTTAATCCTTAATTAATTGTTTAGATCTTAATCTAGCTATTTAAGTTAGCTAATTATATGTTTAATATAGCTTTAAAACTCTTTATTTATTCATTATTCATATTTTTTAAGAAATTCAAGTTAAGCTTAAAGCTTGATTTAAGTGTTTAATATTAATTGAAGTGTTAATTTGTGATTAGGAAAACATAACCTAGTAGATTATGATAATTATTGTTAATTAATACTTTGTTTAATTATGAAATATTGCTTACTAGGTTTTTGCTAAAACTTATTTAGCAAGTGTTAAAAATATAGAAATGGTTTGATTAGCTTAGTTAAGCTAATATAAGATATTTGTAATCGCTAGATTTGTGTTAGCTTTGTTCTAGTGCGAATTATTGCGATAAGTTGATTACTAGGTTTCGGGGTTTTTCCGACGTGGTTTCAATCGGTCGTTGCGAGGTGATTTCTATTATATTCCTTGCATTTAATTGTGTTGTGTTGCGCGATCGGAACGATCGGAGTCTAGACAAAGTGTTTCGTAGTTTAGCGACCTTAGTTAGGGTTTCTGACCGATGTCGTGCGCGTTAGATGCGCTAATTGCGCATTATAATTTTCTGGGCGTTTTCATTGAGTTTCGTTGTCTTTTCGTCGATGTAGGATATTTAGCTTATGTGATATTTTTGTGAAATTTTAGGTTCGCAAGCGGGGACTTCGAACGCTATGACAAGGGAAAACAGGTGGTAGGCTTCACTTAGCCAGGAGCGTTGGTGAGTAGATTTAACATCTACAGGAGAATCGCCCGCATGGCGTTATGAGTCTGGGCAAGAAATAACTTAACTTGTCGCATATTCTATTTCATATTTAGAATTGCGTATACACCCTACTGCTTAGTTAATTGTTGTGCTTGGACTAGTATCCTTAGGACACTGCACTATTATTGACGGCTCATATTGTACGAGCACTGATTGTATGCCACACACACCGTCAATAATTGCCATGACACGCACAACCCACTTATAGATATGATATGGTTTGGTTAGGGACATTGATACATTGATTTATATTTCTTTATGCATATGACTTATAGCATACCTGTATACCTATATGCTTACACATATGCCTTGACATACTTACGTGCTAGTTACCTGTATACCTATAGGGTATTGTACCATTATTGATAGGTACATACACACATAATAATATGGCTACATGTATACTTTGTATACTTTGCATACATACTTCACTTATACCCAGGGGGTATATTACATCATTTTTGAAAGGTAGATATTTATATCTTTCTATACCTTTATGTTTACGCATATATCAGTTATAGCTAAATGTTTACCTTTACTTGATATTATTTAGAATTGGAGAAAATAGGAACCGCATGATATTTTATATTAACTTGTCGCAGTTAATTAGCGGCTTTTCCTTATATGCTTACATTTCAGTTTTATGTTGCATATATTATATTCATGGATTTTCGCATTGAGATATGGATTTTTCATGATGTTTTCTAGATTTGGGGACCGTGGTAGTTCATGAAATTATGCATTATTTGAAAAACCCGGCTTCCTATGATATGATATTTCAGCATCCACCAAGAGATTTATCGGTTCTGATATATATACCCCATGCGAGGAGTCGGGGGCCGTATGAGGGTACATGGTGGGGCCTGAAGGTACCCCGGGGCCAGACGATTCATGGACCTTGCCGATTGAGCCTGGCAGGGGAACCATACACTCCGGTGACATTACCAATGTCTCGTCGATTATGATGGGGATACCGACGGGAGTCATGTGCGTATGGATATGTCGAGAGGCGATGGTCTGAGTTAGACACTCGAGCTTTCGGTATAGCGTATAATACGTACCTATCAGGGTGCCAGTCTTGGTGACATCACCTGATAGATCACTATTTTGTGTCGATGTTTGACACTTGGTTTTCATGATATTTTACTCCTAAGTATATATAACAGTGGAATGTGACGCTCTTATATATGCATATACATATATATTAGTGGAATGGGACGCTAATATATATGTATACGTATAAATTCATATACTTCATCTTAATTATTCATGCAAATATACCTCGAATATAAGAGATTCATTTGATATTGGATTTAGGACATTTGAGATTATTTGATATTGTATATAAAGGATATATGAGATTCACTTGATTTTGTACATTCAGGATATATGAGATTTATTCGATATTGTACATTATGGATTTGTGAGACTTATATAATATGAGAGCCAATTTGGGGGATGATTTGAGGAATTGGGATTTGGGTGGTCTTGATGGATTTTGATCCTACCACGATGTCAGGATTCCGTGGAAATGACATGTTTCATTTCATACTCCACATTTATTGTTTATGTACCGTTTCATTTATTAGTAGTACCTGTTAGTGTACTTTTCATGACTATTGCATTTACATACTTCATTTATATGCATTGCTTCATGTGTTAGTTGTACCTGCTAGTGTACCTTTCATGACTATTGCATATATACATTTTCATATCATTATTGCATGATTATTGCATACCGATTGTCATATTATTGCTTAATGTAATTGTAGTAACCGTTAGTGTACTTTCATGATTATTGCATTCATATGACCTTTTATTGCTATTAATTGCATATGTTAGATTCGCGCTTTACGTGCATACTTGTGATAACCTGCATATGTTATTTACTATTCATGAGTTGGCAACTCACCCCCGTTGTGCCACACTTGTTTTGCAGGATTGTTTCCAGAGTAGTCCAGGCAGGCTATTCATCTATCTTATCATCTTTTGCTACGGATACCGCATCAGCTCACAATGTGCAGTTTACTTAGGTGGGTTTTGTGGTTATTCGTTTTTGTATTGTATATTCGTTGTATCCTTGTACTCTCCATCTACTATTTTCTTGTTGACTTAGAGACTTGGTGATGACGATATTGTATTATTTTGTGACTTGGTTGTCTTTTATACAGTTTCATTTCTATGGTCTTTTATTTCTTCGCTACGGCGTCGTATATTTTTTGTGGTGGTTGTTTTCCGCCTTTTGGCGTGGATTTGCCCCCGTTGGGGATGCTTTACTTTATATTTAAGTTGTACCCATTTTGGGGTTGGTTTTTACAGAGGAGGTGCTGCCGAAATTTTCAAGAAAGTAAATTGGACTTAAAGAATTTATACTTGAGATTTTCAAAAGTTTAAACAATGTTTCTTATCTTTTCTTTTCTTTTAATGGTTTAGATTTCTGGATTTTTGCTTTCTTTTACTGCGTTACGCCTGTAGACGTTGCGTAGTATTGGGGCCGTCACGTGCCAATTTCGGGTCGTGACAAAGTTTGTATCAGAGCGCTAGGTTTTACCTTTCGGAGTGTAGGATGACCTTGGTATAATGGAGTAGGTAGCTTAAGCAAAATAACGTAGTGTGTATATATCCGCGGCATACTCACGATGCGGTACTCCGCCTAAAGTGACCTAAGTACAAATTGCTTGAAATTCCTTCCTTGATGACATATCCTTGTGATTCGATTTCCGTGTTCATATCGAATCCAATCTCTATTTATAGCCCTTGCCGCCGACGACTATGGGGACTCAGAGTGATGCAGCGAGGGCCGAGGTCAGAGTTGACTCGGGCGGGTCAAGGACTGACCAGGATGGCACGCTCGTTGCACAGGAGCAGATGGATCCACCTTCGACAGATAGTATCGCTAGGCTTATGGCAGAGATGCAGGACATGCGCCAGATGATGAGTTCATTGGTTGAGGTCGTTCGAGCGCAGCGACAGAAGGCTGTCAACCCTGTTACCCAGTTGTTCCTTGCAATCATCATGCAGTATTCCGTCACCTACATAGCACCAGTGGATGTAGCCCCAGTTGACGAGACACGTATTCCGGAGACTTTGAGAGTTCCGGAACCGTGGAGGACTCGTACCGATGTACCAGCCCAGAGACAGAGGCTTAGTCGCGGAGACAGATTTCATGACCGTTGTGGGAGTAGCAGAGCCTTGGGACGAGGACAGTCGTTCAGCTCTCATCCCAAGGAGGGTCAGCAGTCATCGTGTGGATGTTTTCGATGCGGGAGCTTTCATCACTTCATCAGACATTGTTCCTTAGCACCGCGTCAGGCTTATGTGCAGAGAGGTTGTGGTCGCAGAGGATTCGCTCAGAGGGGACAGGTTGGCAGAGAAGGATTTCAGCCAGTTGCGGGTAGGGGGAAGACACGGGAGTTTGCTTCTACTCATCGGGACGTGCGGGCGTCCAATGCAGAGTTTTCAGCTATTCTAAATTCGTATGTTCTGTTGATGTACTTTTTCGTTTTACACACTTGTGCCGTGGTTGGGACGAGAGTCGGTTAGCTAGATCAGCCGTTTGTTCTGTTAACTTCTGTCAGCGATTCTTTTGTTGCGCAACACGTATTTCAGTCGTGTTCCAATCGGTTAGGAGATTCATCCATCACTTGATCCTTCTAGAGATGTTGGATTTGACGTTCTCATGGCACGGACTGGTTACATACGTGCTATGCGTCTGTGGACTGCCGTGAGAAAACAAACAGGGTTTGTTTTCCCGGCGAGTCAGTTCTTGTTGTGCATGGGAGGGCAGTGGTGCCACCTCACACAGCTTGAATTCAGCCTTTTTCGCTAGTTGGCTTTTGAGGAGAAGATGTCGAGGATTCTTGGCGTTCATTCGTGATACCGGAGCCACAGTGGGTTTGTTGGAAATGCTTTTCTTCGTGCGAGAGTTTTTCGACGTTGTTCCAGATGAGCCGGCGAAGCTTAGGGAGCTTAAGGATCAGCTGCATAGTTGTTTGTTGGGGGGCTTGTGCGTATGAGTGTTTCGCATTGGGGAGCTCCTATTTCTGTTCGTCAAGAAGAAGGATGGCAGTTGAGGATGTGTATTGATTGATTGTCAATTTAACTGGCTTACGGTGTGGATAGGTATCCATTACCTCGCATTGATGATTTCTTCGATCAGCTCCAGAGTGCGAGACATTTTTCTATGTTTATTCCGGATCAGGTCATCATTGTTGCGGGTTCGGAGTGATGACATTACGAAGACTGCCTTGTGTGCGCTACGGGCTTTGCGTGTTTTGGTGGTGTCGTTGGACTCACCAATGCCCTAGCAGCATTCGTAGATATGATGAACCAGATTTCTTCAGGCCGTTCCTCGACCAGTTATTGTTGTGATATTGACGATGTTCTGGTCTATTCAATGTGTCGTGAGGGATAGGAGTAGCACTTGAGGATTTTTTTGCAGACATTGGGAGTGCCCCAGCGGTTTGCCAGATTCTCGGAGTGTTCCTTCAGATTTGTTTGTGTTGACTCATAGGTCTTGTAGTTACGGGAGACGGTTTTTGGTATAGTCCCGAGGAAGATTGAGGCCGTACAGGTTTGGCCTAGACTTGTGTACGGACGGAGTTCCGTAGATTTTTGGGCTTAGCAGGTTGTTACCGCCGTTTCGTGCAGTATTACTAATGTATCGCTGCACCGTTGACTGAACAGACCGGAAAGAAGGTTCCTTTTTCTTTAGACTGAGGCATGCGTACAGAGTTTTCGGCAGTTGAAGACCCGGTTAACAACTGCATCAGTTCTTTCTTTGCTTCTGATTCGGGTGACTTTGTTGTTTAACTGTGATGTTTCGCGAGTGGGGCTCGATTGTGTACTGAGGTGACACTATAGAGTTATCGCTTTTGCTTCCCTACATCTGGAGGAAGTACGAGCAGGATATCCCACTCATAATCTGGAGATGGCCGCGGTGGTTTTGCGTGGGAGATTTGGAGACACTACTTGTTCGAGAGTTGTGTCAGATTTTCACGGACCACCAAAGCTTAATATACATCTTCCTGCAACGGGTATTGATTGTTGAGACAGTCTTCTTCAAATTTACAGTTATTGTGCGATCGTTGAGTATAGCTTAAGTTTGCCTCTACTTAGGGGATAACTTGCTCATGTCCGTGCCCGACCACTATTCCTTAATCGCTTTCGCGAGGAACAGCCCGCCGATGCTCGTTCGTCTGAGATTCTTGAGCATACTCGGCTGGGTAAAGATTCGGAGTCCTTGATTTATGACCAGATGCGCTACTTTTAAGGACACGTTTGTGTACCTGATACTATTGGGCAGAGACGCGAAATCCTATAGCAGGCACATCAGTCAGCTTTCTGTGTTCATTCAAGTTCCATCAATTTGTAGCGTGACTTATGATATAGTTACGGGCGGACAGGGATGAAGAGTGAAGTTTCGGATTTCGTTTCGAGGTGTCTGTCTTGTTGTGTGTTAAGGTTGAGCATCTGAGACCGGCTGGAGAGTTGCAACCTTTAACCATTCCGAAGTGGGAGTGGGAGCAGATCTCCATGAATTCCGTTATGGTGTCTATCCAGGTTTAGTCAGGGTGTGACTCCATTTGGATGTTTGTTCCACTTATACTCAGTTTGCTCAGTTGTCCTTTGTGAAGTTTGTGCGTTGCATGGAGTTCCTTCATGGGTCGTATCCAATGAAGGCACCCTGTTCACTTGCCTTCTTGGGCAGGAACTTCAGGAAACCTTGGGTACTGGTTGAGCTTTAGCTTCATTTTTCCATCTGCAGGATGATGGTTTTGTGAGTGCGGGCTATACCGACTCTGGAGGATATGCTTATGCGTACGTACTAATTGTTGTCGACAGTTGGGATCGTCACTTGCCATTGTTAGGATTCTCCTTCGATAGCTGTTATCATGAGGCACTCTAATTGGCAACCTTTAAGTATTGTTTGTTAGGTGGTGTCGATCTCCAGTCCGTTTTTCTGACTCTGCGAGATTAGGATTTTTGGACCCCTAGAGACTTCGGAAATGATCCAGTTGGTTTAGGTCAGGATGATGACAGCCCAGTGCAGCCAGAGGTTTTATGCCGACCGTTGTGGTCGCAGACTTGAGATCGCAGTGGGAGCTCATGTATTCTTACGGATTTTTCCGATGAATGACGTGTTGAGTTTTGGGAAGCTTATCCCAGAATTGTAGGTCCTTTTAAGATCCTCAAAGCGAGTTAGTTCCGTTTCATTGGATTTGGCACTTCCGCCCAGATTATTGAGTATTAACCCCGTATTCCTTGTGTCGATACTATGCAATTACCTTCATGACCTTTCTCACGTGATTCGGCACCAGACCATTTGGCTTGGACGCGATCGTTTCGTTCACCGGCAGCCAATTGTGTTAATGGCTCGGCAGGTGGAGAAACTTCGGTCAAGGGTCTTGCCATCTGTGAAGGGTTTTCTTGGACGTAGCAGTATAGTGAGGTGATCACTTGGAAGGCTGCGAGCGAGATTTGGAAGTTTTGTAATCTTCTCTTCGAAGGTACGCTTAGTTAAAACTTTAAATTCGGGGACAAATTTTTATAAAGGGGGGGGGGAGATTGTAACGTTTAAGAAATCGTTTTGCGAATTTTTCCATTTTAGGGCAAAATAGTCCGTATTTTCTGTTTTACCCGATTTCGATCAAACGTCCGTAGAAACTTGTCGACACCTATTTTAGCTAAAATAAAACTAGTGCGCGAACTTTTGGGGTATATGGGAGGTTTTGGTTCAGATAGAATTTTTCCAAATAAAATATTATTTTAGCCGGTAAAATATGCACGTAAATCGGGAAATTTCTTCTGAATGAGAATCATTAGAAATCATTACTACAATTATTTTAGAACCTTCTTTTTAAATATCTAGATTTTTTAGTGCAAAGGAGTTAATTTTAAAAAGAAAAGAAAAAGAAAATGAAAGGTGGCAAAATAGCATTTATTGATGCATTTAATAATTTTTGCTAGAAACTTCACTCTCATTTTGCACAACCCCCCCTCCATCACCTTGGCCGAGCCCACTTCCCAAAAAACTGCCCTATTTCATTCCTAGCTCATTTCTTCATCATTTTGTTCACAAAATGCTTCAAAATCCCAAAATAAACCCAAAAAAAATTCCTAAATGAAAATTAAACCATCAATTTCCTTCACTAAGCTTTCTTGGATCTTCAACAAAGCATGGTTTTTTTGAGGCTAAGATGATGGATCCAGTTAATATTTTGTGTTCGTTATGGTATAATCTCTTACCTTAATCCTTAATTAATTGTTTAGATCTTAATCTAGCTATTTAAGTTAGCTAATTATATGTTTAATATAGCTTTAAAACTTTTGATTTATTCATTATTCATATTTTTTAAGAAATTCAAGTTAAGGTTAAAGCTTGCTTGATTTAAGTGTTTAATGTTAATTGAAGTGTTAATTTGTGATTAGGAAAACATAACCTAGTAGATTATGATAATTATTGTTAATTAATATTTTGTTTAATTGTGAAATATTGCTTACTAGGTTTTTGCTAAAACTTATTTAGCAAGTGTTAAAAATATAGAAATGGTTTGATTAGCTTAGTTAAGCTAATATAAGATATTTGAATTCGCTAGATTTTTGTTAACTTTTTCTAGTGCGAATTATTGCGATAAGTTGTTTACTAGGTTTCGGGGTTTTTCCGACGTGGTTTCAATCGGTCGTTGCGAGGTGATTTCTATTATATTCCTCGCATTTAATTGTGTTGTATTGTGCGATCGGGACGATCGGAGTATAGACTTTGTGTTTCGTTGTTTTGCGACCCTAGTTAGGTTTTTTGACCGATGTCGTGCGCGTTAGATGCGCTAATTGCACAATGTAATTTTCTGGGCGTTTTCATTGCGTTTCGTTGTCTTTTCGTCAATGTAGGATATTTAGCTTATGTGATGTGTTTGTGAAATATTAGGTTCACAAGCGGGGATTTCGGACGCTACGAAAAGGGAAAACAGGTGGTAGGCTTCACCTAGCCAAGAGCGTTGGTGAGTAGATTTAACATCTACAGGGGAATCGCCCGCATGGCGTTATGCGTCTGGGCTAGAAATGACTTGACTTGTCTCATATTCTATTTTATATTTAGAATTGCGTATACACCCTACTGCTTAGTTAATTGTTGTGCTTGGACTAGTATCCTTAGGACGCTGCACTATTATTGACGGCTCATGTTGCACGAGCACTGATTGTATGCCACACACACCGTCAATAATTGCCATGACACGCACAACCCACTTATAGATATGATATATTTTGGTTAGGGACATTGAGACATTGATTCATATTTCTTTATGCATATGACTTATAGCATACCTGTATACCTATATACTTACACATATGCCTTGACATACTTACATGCTAGTTACCTGTATACCTATAGGGTATTGTACCATTAGTGATAAGTACATACACACATAATAACATAGCTACATGTATACTTTGCATACATACTTCACTTATACCTAGGGGGTATATTACATCATTTTTGATAGGTAGATATTTATATCTTGCTATACCTTTATGTTTACGCATATATCAGTTATAGCTAAATGTTTACCTTAACTTGATTTATTTAGAATTGGAGAAAATAAGAACCGCATGATAATTTATATTAACTTGTCGCAGTTAATTAGCGGCTTTTCCTTATATGCTTACATTTCAGTTTTATGTTGCATATATTATATTCATGGATTTTCGTATTGAGATATGGAATTCATGATGTTTTCTGGATTTGGGGACCGTGGTAGTTCATGAAATTATGCATTATTTGAAAAACCCGGCTTCCCTTGAAATGATATTTCAGCATCCACCATGAGATTTATCGGTTCTGATATATATACCCCATGCGAGGAGTCGGGGGCCGTATGAGGGTACATGGTGGGGCCCGGAGGTCCCCGGGGCCAGACGATTGATGGACCTTGCCGATTGAGCCTGGCAGGGGAACCATACACTCCGGTGACATTACCAATGTCTTGTCGGTTATGATGGGGATACCGACGGGAGTCATGTGCGTATGGATACGTCGAGAGACGAGGGTCTGAGCTAGGCACTCGAGCTTTCGGTATAGCGTATAATACGTACCTATCAGGGTGCCGATCTTGGTGACAGCACCTGATAGATCACTATTTTGTGTCGGTGCTTGACACTTGGTTTTCAAGATATTTTACTCCTAAGTATATATAACAGTGGAATGAGACGCTCTTATATATGCATATACATATATATGAGTGGAATGGAACACTAATATATATGTATACGTATAAATTCATATACTTCATCTTAATTATTCATGCAAATATACCTAGAATATAAGAGATTCACTTGATATTGGATTTAGGACATTTGAGATTACTTGATACTGTATATAAAGGATATATGAGATTCACTTGATTTTGTACATTCAGGATATATGAGATTTATTCGATATTGTACATTATGGATTTGTGAGACTTATATGATATGAGAGCCAATTTGGGGGATGATTTGAGGAATTGGGATTTGGGTTGTCTTGATGGATTTTGATCCTACCACGATGTCAGGATTCCGTGGAAATGACATGTTTCATTCCATACTCCACATTTATTGTTTATGCACCATTTCATGTATTAGTAGTACCTGTTAGTGTACCTTTCATGACTATTGCATTTACATACTTCATTTATATGCATTACTTCATGTGTTTGTTGTACCAGCTAGTGTACTTTTCATGACTATTGCATATATACATTTTCATATCATTATTGCATGATTATTGCATACCGATTGTCATATTATTGCTTCATGTAATTGTAGTAACCGTTAGTGTACTTTCATGATTATTGCATTCATATGACCTTTTATTGCTATTAATTGCATATGTTAGATTCGCGTTGTACGTGCATACTTGCGATTACCTGCAAATGTTATTTACTATTCACGAGTTGGCAACTCACCCCCGTTGTGCCACTGTTGTTTTGCAAGATTGTTCCCAGAGTAGTCGAGGCAGGCTATTCATCTATGTTATCATATTTTGCAACGGATACCGTATCAGCTCACAGTGTGCAGTTTGCTCAGGTGGGTTTTGTGGTTATTCGTTTTTGTATTGTATATTCGTTGTATCCTTGTACTCTCCATCTACTATTTTCTTGTTGACTTAGAGACTTGGTGAGGACGATATTGTATTATTTTGTGACTTGGTTGTCTTTTATACAGTTTCCTTTCTATCGTCTTTTATTTCTTCGCTACGACGTTGTATATTTGTTGTGGTGGTTGTTTTCCGTCTTTTGGCTTGGATTTGCCCCCGTTGGGGATGCTTTACTTTATATTTATGTTGTACCCATTTTGGGGTTGGTTTTTACAAAGGAGGTGCTGCCGAAATTTTCAAGAAAGTAAATTGGACTTAAAGAATTTATACTTGAGATTTTCAAAAGATTAAACAATGTTTCTTATCTTTTCTTATCTTTTAATGGTTTAGATTTCTGGGTTTTGGCTTTGTTTTACTGCGTTACGCCTGTAGACGTTGCGTAGTATTAGGGCCGTCACGTGCCAATTTCGGGTCGTGACAAATTAGTCGGGATCACCCGAGGAGTAAACCAACTCATCAGTGGGAATCGGGATCCAACTATCATCGCATGATAACGTGATGGAAGCCACTCACGTCATCACACTCCAGAAGGTATGTGCAAGCCTGGTAAGTTTCCTGTATGTTTGAAACTCCCGATATGATTTTTACCCCAAGCGGCTTATGACCTTGACAGAGGTCACATATCATAAGTCGCAAGTCAAGTTCAACCCGTCATTGTCCTGGATTAACTTAGACCCACCCGCACGTACCCTTGACAGAGGTCAAAATGACCGTGCGACTGTCCTAAATAATCGCATATCTCTGCAGCAAACACGCATTACCCAGCTACCAAGCACTGTGCCTTGACAGAGGTGAACATACAAAGCATGAATACTAAGTAATACCTGTAAGAAATGACGGAGGGCTACGACTGGTTTTTGGCGAAAAACCTTTAGCGTAATGAACTTGATATCGTTGAAGAAACATGATAGCCTTTTATAAATATATAGTAGCGAAAACCTTTGCCAAAGAAGTCACTCCCGGTGAAGGAATCTCGGCACTTTCCTCGTCGAATTTAGTGCAGGATATTCCAACTGAATACGGTGATGCAAAGTAGAAAGTAATCGACTATAGTGAAGTTATTACCCTGATGCAAACCTCTGTCCAAGGGGTCACTCCCGATGAAGGGATCTCGGCCCTTGCCTCGTCGAATGAGGTGCTGGATATTCATAACCGAATACCACTGTGCAAAACAAAAGAGAACGACCTTGAAATAACAGTTTTTGAAAAAATGGTTCCAACAACATCAAAAATAGGTTTGTTTTCCTTGCATTGATAAGAATCAACGCAGTCCCATCAATTGATCACACCAGAAAAGAACGAAAATAAAATGTACATATATGCCATCCGCATTCGCCACTGGGTCCCGTCATCACCCGTTAGGTTACTTAACTAACGACAGAGCGGGTGCAAAACATATACAACATCAACTAGTATATATATCAATATATAATAATTGCTCCAGGCATGATAAATGCAACATCACAGAAAAGTAATAAGCATCACAGAATAATACAGATAATCTGGGAGCCCCGGGTTTCCTTTGAGCCACAAATGAAACCCGACGTTCCCCTGGTCGTGTGGATAGCCTGTGCAATGAAAACCTAGACCTCTACAAGCGCTGAAAGTTACCCGCCAAAACCTGAAGCGAGACAGCCCCCTTCAGCAAAGTGAATGGACCACCAAGCACTTCTCGGAATCCGGTAACTTTAGCACCCCTTCCTGGGTCAACCTATACCCCCTACGAGTGCGGCGAATGGCCAGCCAATTCTAGAGTGAAGCCCCATCCGTCTCAACGCCATGATATGCGGGACCGTTGCCCTCTAGAACCCGTCTATCAGTGCTCTCCACCGCGGGGTAATCCTAGTACGGAAAAGAAAATAATATACAAGGGTGACATCGACCTCAACCCGGTCGTGCCCCAAAAGAATAATATACAAACAGGTAGTGACGGCAGTCCACATGTCGGATGCTCGCCCCGCGATATCAAATGTACAAATAAATCCAAAAAGCACTACCATTGTACAGGAACTATCCGCCACGACAATCCGCAGCAACACAGCACAACACAGAACATCAACATGAATGTCACGTTCGCAAAACCCGTCTAAAAGAACTATAGCAATTAGACAAGTTTTACCGATCGAATGACATTCACGGTTACAGATAGTAATGTAAAGCACTGCGAAACTTAAACAATGTTAGAAAATATCGACTCCGAAATAACCCCCGAATAGCCCAAATAAACTGATAAAACTTTATCCAAACTGGGCTAATTAAACAACATCACAGGATCAACTTCCCAGAGACCAGAGCACACCCCAAACACCAACACCAGAGGCCATACTAGGGCCGGAGACTTCGGAAATGGGGCCTAGGGGATCGGCCAAAATCCGGCGAGGGAGGTCCGTGTTTGGGGTGTGTTCATGTGGTCTCCCCAGTAGTCTTCTGAACTTATTTAAAAAAAATTCTGGGAATTTTGTAAAACAACAGAAACAGAAATCCAGTGGCATCGTCTGTGTCACGACCCGAAATAGCACGTGACTGGTCCTTGAATCATATGAAGTCAATAGGACATCATCTAATTTAAGTAAGCCAAAAGCCCAGAAATCTAAAACCATTTTAAGTAATAAATGAAGGAAAACTAGTTTTCTTGAAGAAAGAAAACATGTTTTAAAAACAAGGTTTTTAAATAAGTAAGCCGAATATGCATTTTTAAAAATCTTTAGTCTTTTCTGAAAATTTCGGCAGAGTCTCCTTTGTAAATTCTGGCCCCAAATGGGGTACAACATGAATAATATATATACAATGATAAAAGGCATCCCTAAGCGGGAGCTAGCTCTTCGTCAATCGACGTTCACAACCACGCAAGCAATATAATATACAACGCCGAAGGGCGAGGATCAAAACTCAAAAGGAAACTCGAAATCTGCATGAAAACCATAATACCACAACTCCCGACTCTAAGGTCGAAATAATACACAACTGGTTTCTAAGTCTGAAACAATATACAAGTTTGGTTGATGGAATTTCAAGATACAACTGATAAAAATAAATACGAGGGTGGTCACGATGCGATTGAACCCACCTACCAGAGCAATCACCCAGAAAGGAAACAGTGTGCCAGTAAAGCCGCAATGAAACCTGTACGGCAAAACCTGCAAGAACTGTGGCACAACGGGGGTGAGTTGCCAACTCGTGAATAGAAAATATCACAGAGCAGAAATCGTATGTATGACACAATCCTAGGTCAATACGATCAGTAATAATAATATCCTCAATATGAATAAGTCTGAAGCATGATAAGGTGGCAAGGGTAAACATCTATACATAAGTGTAGTACCAAGTGCTCGTGCCAGTGCCTCAGATAGCAACATATCATAAATATGAGGTATGATCAATGTAATCAGTGTCAACTATAACATGAAGTCTATAGGTATGTGGATATCATCCAACTATGTAATCAATGTCTGTATGTATGTGGATCTCGTCCACGTGTCAACCAATGACATAACAACGTCATGCATGTAAAAGTCATAAAAGCGTATGCATGAAAGTATGATGATATAATCAACATGTGTCCCTCGCGACATATCAAAATCATGGAACTTGATTGTCTAGCATCGACACTCGAAAACATCATGAAACCTGTGCCCAACATCGGCACGTAAATCCTCATATATCGGGCTCCGTCAGTCCGGATCGGCCCATATTATTTATCGACTCCGGTCGGTATCCTCCGGATATCCGCCGGGCCTAAATACTATCACCGGTAGGTACTAGCCACCCTGCCAGGCTCATCGTCTGCTCCACGAAAAACATTTCTCGCCCCGGAAAACCATACCGGGTCCACCATGTACCCGCAATCGGCCTCATCCAGCTCCTCGATTCGGGTTCACATGTCACACATCTCAGAACCAAGAAAACGCATGGTGGACGCACTGAAATATCATATCAAGGGAAACCGGGTTTTTAAAACAGTACATATTCTCTTTTGAAATAACCACGGTTCCCAAATCTAGAAATCTCATGAAAACAAATATCTCAATGCGTATAATCATAAGCATGATGTATGCGTCATATAAAGGATATCTAAGCATATCAGTATATCATGCAACATGGAATAATAGTATGCACATATCGAGGGAAACCGCTCTTTTAAAATGAATCCAGTTTTAAAATATATCTTGCGTTTCCCAAATCTCCAAATCAAGACAGAATCATCTATGTATGTGCAAATACGTATATATGCAAGTATGGGTGTTCAATATGTGTGTATGTAAGTATATCATGCAAGGGTCATATCCTGATGCAACAATCCTACTGTATAGTGACATGGCAATTATCGAAGATGAAGTGTGTGAGCCGGCAAGCAGGTGTACGTGGAACATACGCATCATCGATAATGGGCTGGTGTCCTAACAGCATGGGTCTAATATAGCAACAAACACATTTACAGATGCAATGCGATACGAATAGCATGAATATGCGGAAATCGAATAATCAACGCAACAGTGAAGAATCTACATCAATATGTAAATGTCATACAGTTTTGCCATTTGAAATAACATGAATCGTGGGGTTTAGAAAAATAAAGGCTACGGTGTTTTTAAGAAAAGATGCGTCTTTGAAAATATCCGTAGAATCCCTTTACCTATCTTAAAAATACTCACGATTCGTTGGTTTTGAAATAGGTATGACTCGGGTCTAGTTTAACAGCTACTAGGTAACTAATCAGCTAATGGAAAGGGTATGGAAACCACCTAAATCTTAGTCGATACATATATACGTATAATAGTCGGTGATCCCGCCTCAATGGTACCGCGTACGATACAATATCATATGACATCCTCGAGTCATGAGTGCGGATCTTATCATCAAATAAAGCTCATACGGTACATCCATCGTACGGCATCCCAAATCTGGGTACAGGTCAATATCACATTCATCTCATCAATTATCTGGTATCCTTATCCTCATATCTCATGATCTGGGGTACTGATCTAAGTCTAGTACAAATCGATATCATCTATGTAAATATAAATGCGTGTGTAGAACACACGTCCAAAGGCCCGCTAAAATCTCATGTCGTATCCCAAATACGAACCACATCATATCACCGATCTCATGGTACTATGCCCAAACTCATCGACTCATCTCCAATTATCATCCATTATCCTCATCATCCAAGTATAAGTATAACAAGTAAGCATGTATGTGCGTGTGGGTGTAAACCTATTCTAGGGTTCGCAACAGGAAACTATACCAGTTTACTTCTAAACCCTAATCTAACCATAGTACACCTAATCACGTCTTGAATATCCATGTCACACCTAACGCTATCATATATATATATATATATATAGTATACTAAATATCGAACTGCGGGGGTGCTATACGCCATCCACCCGACTTCCCCCGTAGATATAATCTACTCACCTTGCTCTCGCTTCTTGTGTGCCGATGCCGATGTCGCCATCTTCATCCTCAACGTCTCGTCATCACGTGGGGGTGCCTACACATATAAGCCGATCGCAAATGCGTATTAAAATCACATCAAAAAACCAAAAACGGCACACGCTATGCTCATAGGTAAAAACCTATAGCCTCGAATGCAAACACGACCAATAACCCTAGTCGTTGATGTTCAAACGCCACATGACGGAATCGAACTATCAAATACCAAAACTCATGTTAAAACAAGTCGTAAAATAGTGCGCCAACACAAGAAAATGATCCCAGATTTTACCCTAGGTCAATTCAGACAATTTTGTATATGCCAAGGGTCTATTTTACTGGAGATAAGGCCCCGAAAAAAAAAACCATTTCTAACCTACTCTGGCCGCAAATTGCAGCCAGAAGGAATTAATTTGTAGCCTAAAGGAGAGGGTTGGGGCTAGGGTTTTGGTGGTACACTCCAGATTGCCTGCACATCACTCTGTGTTTGCAAAAAAAATTTCAGAGTCTCCAAGTGATAGCAGATTTCATTTTACATCCACAGAATCCATAATTTTCCGATATCGGGTTTTCTAAATCCGTATTCCGATGTTCTAGTCTCTGGTTTAGGTCTGGATTCTAGCACTAGCAGGTTTGTGTGGCCTCTACTTATCTCAATTACTCATCACCACTCAAGAATTCCAAAACCCTTAACTAGAATTTTCAAGGTTCACCCAAACCACACAATATCGGTTCTAATCTAACATGGGGGTAAAAGTAACGGAAATACTAAGCTAAAGGTCCAGAAAATAGCTCATTTGGCAACTCAACAAAATTCTTGAGTTGCCCCAAGTGTCTAAAATTTGAATTTTCTTGGTCCAATGTGCTTCCCTTGAGCTTGTGCATCTTTTTAATGAAATGGGATTTGGGTTTTGAGGTGTTATTCAGGGAGTTTTAGGGGTTGTTGTGGAGGTGGAAGAGAGGGGCAGCAGCAGCAGCTAGATGAGGAGAGGGGAGAGGAATGAGTGAAGAATGAAGGGGGAATGGCCAAGTCAAAGCAACCCCCACCTTTCTCTCTCTCACCCATACCTAATTCATTATTCTTTTCCTTTTCTTTTCTATTCCTTTCCTTTCTCCAATAAATCAACAACCATGCTATAAAACATGTAGGAAAGCCATGAAAAAATGTAACAAGTGTAAAAATGATACGGTGCATATTTTGCACAAAATATGCTTAAAGCCCGATTAGCGATTTTTAATCGCGATTAGCACTAAATTAGCGTATAATTAATCATAAAAACTTAAAAATTTCATAATTCACATAAAACACCCTCTTTTAAATAATTTCTATAATTTTCCAATTTTTTCCCCAAATTTATCGGTATTTAATTATACCGCCTTATTAAAATATTCAATATTTTATTATTTAATTATAAAAATTCCCAAAAATAATATTTTATTTTTTTGAAATGTTACAATCTTCCCCCCTTACAGAAATTCGGTCTCCGAATTTAAATTTTAAACCCATCAAATACTAAAACTTTTCAGTAAAAGACTAAGTCGTCGGGGCTCCGAAATCATCAATACATAAAACGCATCTTAGCGCAATGCATGCGCATGAACAATGAGCGGATAACTCGAAAACAAAACTCCGTCAAGCATCCCGCGATCATCGGAGTCATGGTAAAGACACAAATGTCAAATCCAAAACAAAACTAATATGATATACATCAACTTTATATATAGACATCAAATCTATACATGTAAATAGCTGAAGTAAATGCATGCCAAACCTTTTTAAGTCGCTGTGCAATGCGCATAACACTGCACAGTGGCGGATATCTATGGTAAGAAAAAAATCATAGATGTATATATCTTTTGTTTAATATGTACGTTCCACCGTTTTGAAAAAAATTTAGAACGGTTTCCTTGTTTTAAACGTGTCGTGTCATATCAGACACGTCGGTAAATACTGAGACAATAGATTGCTTTTTGGAAATACCTTCGATAACTATCAATGCATGCAAAATATATCCATGTACTGTCCTCTGACTAGTCCTGCTCAGTACGAAAACAAATAGCAAATATCATAAAAACGTACCGGTCCATAAGGAATCAATCCCAAAATGTATATAAGAATACCCTGTGCGTCTGGTATGCACGGGAATCAAAATCCATATATATTCCATACATGTGCACAGAAACAACGTCTAAGTGTAATGGGTGTGCACGAAACATCTGTCATAGGCAACGTGTGTGCCTGACAGCAAAATCAGGTGCATCTGATATGCACGAAGAATCTCGATTTGGTGCATCTGGTGTGCACAAAAATCACATCTGATAACATGCGCCCAATATGCGCGAAAATCCAAATCGGTGTATCCATCATGCACGAACAACATCTAAATCATGTTCATCCAACCTGCATGAAATCACGAAATCCAATATCCAGCGCGTCACATATGCGCAAGAATCCAAAAGAAGTGCATAGAGTGCACGAAATCAACATCAATATCATAATCGAAATCCTGTGCAACTGTGGTGCACAAATACGTATCAATGCACTGCAAGCATATGTGAACTATACCGAGTGCAAAAACCAAATCGTGTGCATATCATATGCACAAAATCAACTCAACTGTATGAAATCCACGAAGTCATAAGCATGTGCAGCCAAGGCACGAAAACGATATCAGGTGCAATAGCTATGCACAAATATGAATACCCAGTAGGTGAAACTATGGTGCACGAAAACAAATATCATGGAACTCAGCCGTCAAGACTAAATCATGTGAATAGATCGCCCAAAATACCGAAATCCAAGGTGACAGATTCGTGATAATCGAATCATCAAATCAAAAATCATAAATACTGTCGTCGATACTTCCTCCTTCGCAGTCGAGAAGGTGTCGGTGCATCCAATGCTAGCAGAGCAAGATATCTACTTGCCTCCTGTTCATGACCTGTCTTCTGGTGCTTTTAGGCTCCCGTCTCTCACTGTGCATTGCTAGTTATATAGATCCTCGGCTCAACGACTCAATATGGAGTGACGACGGAAACAATCCCGCTCTCGCACAACCTCTACAGATCTCTGGCTAACTATCTCGTCGACGATGCTGAACTCTGGCCTGCTGTATGTGCGCAATATGACCGCTCCTGGGTCCAAGGTCCTATCAAGGTCTCTCTCCAATCTCGTTTCTGCCGAACTGCCCGGAAGTTCTCACCCCTTCACTATATATATTTCTTGTTCCGGAACGGCTGCATTCTCTTCATGACTCCTTCTGGAAGATATATCCATAATCAACGCCTCTGCATGCGTATCGCATCTCTGATGTCAGCGGAGTGGAACGTCATCTCGTCGAAATCTCATGCGAACAATTTACTCCACCCTGTTCCAATGTCGACTAATTCGGACTCGTCTTCTTGTGGCTGCATGGACTGCGCTCCAACGGCTATACTCGTATCTGGAGTCTCCCAAGCAATGTATCCCATCACATGATATCCGAATGATGTCGAACCATCCGATCGATTGTCAAAACCTCATAATCCCCCAAGAGATCAACATCTTGAGTACAGTTTAATAGTATTCCAGTATATGCCACAGCACCTGTGGACCAACCGTAGAAGGGCAAACCCAAGCCTTACAAATGGCAACGCTAAACTGCCGTAAACCCTAAGGTTCAAAGGCGTTCCATGGTCATTACGTCGAGTTAGGGTTTCATTCTTCTAGAGGGTCCATAGCATTACTTGTAATTTCTTCCGAATACTTTAAACTTGGAAATGGGTTCTTGACATTCGATCGTCTCTATCGACTCTCAACGAATCTGCATGAAGTCGTCTCTAGCTGGAATCAATCTATCTGATGACCTCGCATCGGGGTAAGCGAACGAACCACATGTCTTGTCTTTCCTCCATGGGTGACTAGCGACATCCCATCATATCTCTAAGTATATACTCATGCTGCAGTAGCTCCAACATCTGGGCAATATCTCGTCATTTGCAGCAACAACTGGCTCATTCGTCTGTACGCTGAACAGCTGTAACATTTCAGAAAAATAAAATATTATTTTTCGGGAATTTTATATTTTAATAATAAAATATTGAATATTTTAATAGGGCGGTATTATTAAATACCGATAAATGGGAAAAAATTTGGAAAATAATGGAAATTACTAAAAAGAGGGAACTTTATGTGATTTAAGCAAATTATGATAGTTTATGATTTATTTGACACTATTTTAGTGTTAATCGCGATTAAATATCGCTAATCGGACTTTAAGCATGTTTTGGGCACATGTCATTTTTTTTAGCACTTGTTACATTTTTACCATGGCTTTTCTCATTTCATGCATGGTTTGGGGTTTTATTATGAGAGAAGAAAAGGAAATGAAAAGAAAAGAAAGGAAATGGAATAAAGAATGGAATAGTAGAAGGTATGGGTGAGAGAGAGAAGGTGAGGATCTCTTTGACTTAGCCATTTCCCCCTTCATTCTTCACTCATTTCTCTTCCCTCCTCTTCATCTTCCTGCTGCTGCTGCCTCTCTCTCCCCCCTCTTCATCTCCCCAACAAAAAAAAACTCCATGCTAAACACCTCAAAACCCCACACCCATTTCACAAAAAAGGTGCACAAGCCCTATAGCTACCCAGTGGACCAAGAAAGTCTTCATTTTGGTGCTGTGGAGGATTCATGGGTGCTAAGTGAGGTAAACCCTTTCACAATTACTGTAATGTTTCTTGTGTTTAGACCACATTTCATGTTTAATATCGTTTTGGCGAACTTTGGCGAACTTTGGAAAACCCTAGAGAGGGTTAGGGTTAAATTGAGTTGTGGCTGTGCAATTGGACTTTAAAGATGACCTTAGACCCCCTATTGTCTAAAACCCTGACCTAACAAAACCTGAAACACAAAAATACTGAATTAAGGGAGTTTCATGTCGGTTTGTGACGACTTTGAGGGTGCAGGGAAATCTGGAATGGACTGGGATTTTTACTGGAAAAATAAACAAGTCCAGAGACCAATTTGAGACCCTAGGAACCCCCTTTAGCAAGACGGACCACAGAGGAGAAGCCAGGGCCGGCCTGGTCGGATTTTTAGTGAGAGGGGCTCGGCCACTTGGTGTGGGGTAGGGCCCAGGTTTCTTCTGTAGGCCATATATACCATATATATCACCCTAGTGTTGTTTTGGAACCTTGATTTCACCTGAGACAAAATCCGGGACATGTTTTCAGTGTTGCTGCTTTGATTTGAGATATGGTTTTCCGTATTTCGATTTCTAGATTGTTGTATTTGTACTTTATCTCGATCATATGATGTCTATACGTCTATCTCGAGTGATATCGGGTTGATTTGCAAAAGCTAACCATAGGTTCTAACCTATAGGCTTTTAAGCGTATCGTTTTGGTTTTCGTATGTCGTTTTGGGTTCGATTTGGTTTTAATGCGATGCAATAAGTGTGACATGTAGGTACCCCCACAGTGATCCGATACGACGAAGAGGATGATGGAGACATCAACATCGGCAAGCAAGAAGCAGGTGAGTAGATTATATCTACGGGGGAAGTCGGGTGGATGGCGTATAGCACCCCCGCAGTTCGTTGTGATGTATACGAATATGTATACACACATATATATATTATATGTTGATATGAGTTTATTGATGATAAAGATAAATTCTAGGTGTTCTTGGATTGGTTTATTGGTAGTTGCGAAACCCTAGAGTAGTTGTTGCACCCACACATGCACGCACATACTTGCATACATTCATTCTTTTACCTGTGCGTATATGGGGATATGTATATATATGTATATACACATGGGTATGGGACTATGTATATATATATATATATATATACGTATACATATACATGGATTCTGAGGATAGTACTTGGGATTTGATATGAGTCGATGAGATTGGGCTTGAGGCCATGAGATCGGTGATGTGATTTGGTTCGTATTTGAGATACGACATGATGTTTTAGCGGGTCCTTTAACGTAGTGTTTCATACACCTGCATGCATATATAGATGGTATCAGTATTGTACTAGACGTAGGTCAGTACCCCGGATCATGATATTTGATATAGAGGATACCGGATGAATAGTGTGATTGATGTGACATTGACCCATACCCAAATTTGGGAGGCCGTACGACGGATGTACCGTACGAGTTTTATATTGATGATAGATCCGCATTCTTGACTTGAGGATGTCATATTATAGATTTTGGATCGTATATGATACTATTGAGGCGGGATCACCGACTATTATTTACATATGTATCGACTCAGATGTTAGGCGGTTTCCTTACCTTTCGTTTAGCTTGTTAGCTCAGCCCTATAGTTAGTGTAGTTGTTAGACTAGATTCGATTCCTACCTATTTCAAAACTAACGAATCATGGGTATTTTAATAGACAGGCCAAGGGATTCTACGGATATTTCAAAGGACGTATCTTTTCTTAAAAACACCGTAGCCCTTATTTCCAAAATACCGCGATTCGTGTTATTTCAAAAGGCACTACTGTATGAATTATATTTATATTAAATGCAGATTAGTTATCATTGTGTTCATCATTCAGCTCCCGCACATTTTTGTTGTTCGCTCCGCATCGCAAACTTATATTGTGATTTCATATACCATTATTGATATCATGCTGTTAGGACACCAGCAACATTACCGATGATGCGTATGTTCCATGTACACTTACTTGCCGGCTCACACATATCGTTATCGGTAATTGCCATGTCACGTACATTTTAGACAATACTACTTCATCGACATAGCTTGTTAGCTGATAGTTTCGACATAATATTAATGTACTTGCCTTATATGCCAGTTTAGACATTGCAGTTATTACTCGCTACTTCATGCATATTATTATTCACTGTTATGCCGTATTATGGAGTTTTATGCCTATATTCACTGTTTACGTGCTATTGATGATTTGATTTCGGATTTTCCTGAGATTTCGTGGATTTGGGGGAAAACCGCAAGAACATTTATAAACTTCTTTTTCTCTCTTTTTAAATGAAAAGTGCGGTTTTCCCATGATGTATGAGTCGTCCACCATGAGTTTTCATGATTGCTGTTGGATTTCGAGACCCGATTCGAGGAGTTGGATGAACCGTCTCAGGTACATGGTGGGCCCGGTATGGTACCCCGGGGCAAGAAGTTCGAGTTGTATTCGGTGAGCCTGGCAGGAGAGCACTATCTACCTGTGATATTATTTGGACTCGTCGGCTATCCGGAGGATACCGGTCGGAGTCATGAGATGGTTATAGGCTGATCCGTTCTGTGGAGCCTGGGATATTGATATTTGAGATTTGAGACACTAAGGCATTGGGATTGATGATACAGGTTAGTCCGGTAGCCAGAACCTGAGATATTGAGATTTTGGGATTTATGTTTTGTGTCAATACTTGACACGGATTTCTCTGTTGATTTCATTGACGATACTCGTTTTATATACATACAGAAATCCTATTAAAAATAAAGAAAACAGTTGTCTCACTTATTTCATTTCATTACATTCATATCTCATACATATGGTACATTGCTACCTGAGGCACTGACACGAGCACATGTGATTACACTTATGTATAGATGTTTACCCTTGCCACCTTTTCATGCTTCAAACTTATCATTTTGAGGATATTATTGATCGTATGACCTAGGATTGCGTCATACATGCGATTTCTGCTCTGTGATGTTTTCTACTCACGAGTTGGCAACTCACCCCCGTTGTGCCACAGTTCTTGCAGGTTTTGCCGTACAGGTTTCATTGCGGCTTTTCTGGCACACTGCTCCCTTTCGGTGCGATTGCATTGGTTGGTGGGTTCACTCGCATCAGGACTACCCTTGTATTATTTTATTCAGTTGTATCTAGTAATTCCATCAACCAAAACTTGTATATTGTTTCAGACTTAGAAAACCAGTTATGTATTATTTCGACCTTAGAGTCGCGCGTTGTAGTATTATGGTTTTCATATTGATTTTGAGTTCTTTTGAGTTTTGATCATCACCCTTCGGCGTTGTATATTATATTGCTTGCGTGGTTGTGACCGTCGATTGACGAAGAGCTAGCTCCCGCTTGGGGATGCCTTTTATCATTGTGTACATATTATTCTTGCTGTACCCTATCGGGGGCCAGTATTTACAAAAGAAACTCCGTCGAAATTTTCATAAAAGGCGGGAGATTTTTAAAATGCATGTTCGGCTTACCTATTTTAAAACTCTTGTTTTAAAAAACTGTTTTCTTCACTTCTTAAAACTATTTCCTTTACTTATTACTTAAAAATGGTTTTAGATTTCTGGGCTTTTGGCTTACTTGAATTAGATGGGGTCCTATAGACTTCATATGATTCAAGTGCCAGTTACGGGCTATTCGGGTCATGACAACAGCGCCTCAATCATCATGAATAAGCGATATATCAATGGTCATCGCATTCTGACTGATCTCTAGCAGTAGCTCACTCTGCCCGTGTAATCGTGGCAGCAAAATCATAACCAATATCGATGAGGATAGATCATAGGAATGAATATACTACTGTGCAAGGAAATGTACATCTTAAGGTTTCTTAAGCGGAGTAGCGTATCGTGAGTATGCCGCAGAACATACGTACGGTACGTCACTCTACTCAAGCTACGTACTCCATCAACCAAGGGTCATCCTGCGCGACGAAAGTTCGGGTATAATACCCCCTCGACTAAGTCTAAGTTCCGTAAGGTCAAGCCTAAGTTCCGTATATATATAAACGCTCTAAGCTCCGCATAGTCAAACTTAGACTCGAACAAAGGTTAACCTAGCGCTCTGATGCTAACTTTGTCACGACCCGAAATAGCACGTGGCTGGCCCTTGAATCTTATATGTTAGTTATATGTATGCCCTAGAGGCCATTATTGTACATATGATGTATATTATAGTGGATGCTTGGATATATATAGAGAGGACTTTCTTGCTCGACATGATAGTATGCTATTTGGTTTCACATTATCTTAACATGTTGACTTATATTAGTTTATTGTCTTGCTCTCACATGTTGATAAAGCCCTTAGGATATGTAATCGACTACTGGGACTATGATGAGATCATACTAGTGGGGCCAGGGTAGTCAACGAGTACATCCTATAACTCTTCCTAGTCGAGGGTGTATCGAGACAGGGCATCGATACACCAGAGTTGACTAGCGTATACGCATCTTGACCCATATGATGGGCGATGGATGATCCCATATCCATCGGTGTTTGACATCAAAGATGTTGTACAGGTGCTCAGTAGAGACAGGGTACACTGAACGGGCTACCCGAGAACTCCCAGATGGTATTATACCTCACGTCAGATGGCAGTTCTCTGGTGACACTAGTACAGGTTAGTCTGTAGACCCGAGATCGTCATAGAGACTTGTGTGATTCCCACAGTGCTTTGATTTCCATCATACCACGTCTAAGAGGGCGTGTAAAACGGTGGCTTTTGGGTACACTCCCGAATCACATGGAGTCAATGAGCGATAGGAGGGGTTTCGTCTCTCCCGGTATAGGGAGTTGATGTTGTGCTGTGATCGATTGGCTATAACTGGAAGTCCCTGGCCAGGGCGGATATAGAGTACTACTGGTAAGTGTTATCAGTAGGTTCTCGACCTGTTATGAGACTCACATCGACACGACTTATCGGTTACTGGGGTCTGACGTTTACCACCCCTAGACTGAATATGCGATATATCAGACGAAGAGACCGGACTGTACGGTAGTGTTACTAATTGGATTCACAGGAGAATGTACAGGCTTGCTTGTTGATATTCTGGTCGCTCAATACCTTGGTGGTTGTTACGTTTAGCCGACCGCTTGCAGCTTGTGGGGGTTTGATATGATCATTGTTAGTGTTTATGCCCTAGAAGGCCATTACTGTATCATACTAGTTTGTATATTACTTAATGGAAGCTTGGGATATTCACATGTATATAACAGTCTTGCTAAACATGGTAGTACGCTACTTGGTTTTTCTATCTTAATATGTGAGTATACGTATTGATACAACTCTTAGGATATTGCTTGACTACCAGCGTTGTGATGGCAGTCACACTAATAGGGGCTGGGTAGTCTACAAGCACATCCTTATTCAGGTCCCTAGTCGTAGGATTATCGAGACAGGGCATCGATACTCCGGAGTAGACTAGTGTGTACGCTTCTCATCCCAGTTGGGGAGATGGTCTGTCCCACAGCCGTCAGTACGTCGTACTGGAGATAGTATACAGGTGCTCGTTAGGTTACAGGTACACCGGACAGGATTCACAGGGAACTGTTGGTTGGTTTTATACCAGTCGTCAGTGAACAGTTCCCAGGTGACATGAGTACAGCATAGTCCGTAGACTTGACACTGCTGCTTCGCCTCGAGTGTGTCCCACTGTTCTTAGATTGCTACCCTACCACGGCTCATAGGAGTCGTGCAAACAGGTAGCAGTTGGGTGCAGTACCGAGCACTTGGAGGCAGTGGCGGTTAGACAGGATTCGTCTCTCCCGGTATGGGGGGTTGATATCACGCTGTGTCAGAGAGCCATTACGCAAAGTCCCTGGCCAGGGCAAGCGAGATTTGCTGGTAGGTTCCAGTAGTTTCTCAGGGTGTAATGGGCTTCACTCCGACACGACTTATACCGCTATTAGGAGACTGACGCTTGCCGCCCCCTAGGCCCGATATGTGATAGTCTTAGACGAACAGACCGGATTGTACGGAGATTGTCACATCAGACTCAGTAGGTGTTCGGATGGGTTTCCTCATCGGCCTTCTTATCGACATCTACCTGGGGACCGTTACGTACAGCTAGTGCCGCTTGCGGCCTGTGGTTAAACCCACTGCCAGCATAGTAGTCGAGTCTCTAGAGTCCCACACAGAGAGTTTCCCTACTCCAGGAGAAACGATATAGAGGTCGTATGGTTTTACCATAAAGGTTCGGACGCATACGTGTGTTTACGTACGTACGACATCCGGACAGTTTTTACTAGTCGGCTTTGGTTTAAGCCAGTTTCTAGTATCCGGTTATTGGATTTATACAGTCTAAAGTTTTTCTGTGTTTTCACGGATAGGAGGGGCGTTCTCGTAATTGCGCGAGAAGCTTCTAGAAGATGGTGACTTGGGGGTTAAGGTGGCATATGCATTAAATGAGATTAGTGAGTCATTTGAGTGATTCATCCAAGTCATTAATGCATCATAAATGCTTAATGACTCATGGAGATGAATCACCCTCTCATATTTATTAAGCATGATGATTAATCATTTATTTCTTTTATTTGGATAAATCATAATGCTTGATATATATTATGATAGCTCACTTTCTCATCTCATTCTCTTGCTCACTTTCTCTTTCCTCAAGCTCTCCCTCTTCAAACCCTAATCCTCCCCTCTCACGTGTTGAGTACAAGGATTAGATTAGAGTACTTAATCCTTAACCATTCTCTATATCACCAAGGTTGCTTAGATTAGCGATTTAAGAAACCTAGTTACCTCTAGTTTGAGGTGAAGCTTGTAGTAAAGCTCTCGGGTGGATCTTCTACTACTTAGAGAAGGCCGGAGAGGACGTGGAGAACGACAAGACGAAGGACTCAGATCTTTAGGTCTAATCACTTTTCATAGTAGTTGTTAACTCCTATATTTGTTGTTAGTTATTGTTTATGCAAAGATTCTCGGTTAGTCGATGTTTACACTTTAAACAAGATCGTTTTTCATTATTCCGCCTCCCCGCCACTCGTGGGGTGTTGTACATCGACTTACAGTGGTATCAGAGCCTCGCTAAACAATAATTAACTCATCAGCAAAGTCGTAAGAATTTCGAACGCAAAAAGAACCGGAAACATCGTCGATTTATCACAGTTTCTGTCGAATTTAAAACAGGCCCTAAAAATTTTTCAGGGACCTGCAGAATTACAAGCAGGAAATTATAGGGCTACTGAAGAAATTTGGACTTGTAACTCGGCTAACCAACCGCGGAACCGCGGCGGATCCATGCGATCCGCCGCGGATCCGCGGCCGAGTTAGGCCCGAGTCAGCCCAAATTTCTCAGTAACTCCTAGGTGTTAACAGTGATGTTTCTGGGATGTTTTATTTTCTGCTAAGATCTCAGGTGCACAGAGAAGTTTTGCAGTAGAATCTAAAGTGTTTTGTTCGATCGAAATTTTACTATGTTTGCTAATATGATTATATCTGTGATTGTATAATGTGTTTGTAAACCTCCCCTAACTGCTAGTATGTCGGTTGGCAGGGGGTTGCACATTTCTGTAATGGTTTTTACTGTTTGTGGATGTGAACTGTATTGGACTGTTGTGATAATTAGCCGGGTTTTGTGATGGGTTATTATTTTAATTCATTCGGTGTAACTGTAATATGTTGTAATATTATTTTGCGGGGCGCATCCAAGTTGCGGTTGTTGCCACCGTTGTATTATTTCATTTTGCTGTTTTTGCTTCTAGGATAGACCCAAGGTGGGGTGCACAAACTACCGGGTACTTTGAAGTGTTTAGTGGCCTACTCACTTTGTTGAGGGAGACCGCTTCACTTCGGGTATTTGACGGGTAGTTTTCCGTACCCGTAGGGGTCTAGGGTGGGGTAATGGCTATTCATCACAACTGTGTAATCCGTCTTTTGTTGCAGGCTTTAAACAAACACGGATTGCTTGCAAATCCAATAAAGTTCATATGAGATCTGGAATGCCTATTATTGCGTCTGACGAATGTACAATATCTATATATGATAGCTATTAAGACGTCACTTATGTTTTACACCCGCGCTAGCCCAGCCCCCGCTTTGTCGTTAGTTAAGTAACCTAACGGGTGATGACGGGACCCCGTGGCGAATGCGGATGGCATAAGAGGACGTTGTATTTTCGTTGTTTTCTGCAATGATAGGTTAAATGATGGGACGCATTATTTTAATGCAAAGAAAATAAACCAAAGTTGAATCGATTGGAACAAATTTAAAAGAAACCACTCGGTTATTTTAAAAGAGCAGATTTTTTAATTGCAGAGCTTTAACCACTCCTTTTAAAAAAGCTATCAGGTTCCTTCGGTTATATCAAGTTCACTACGTTCACGGTTTCGCCAAAACCAGTCATAGCCTTCCGTCATTTCTTATGGACGGTCAGTAGTATTCAAGCTATGTTTGTTGGCTTTCGTCAAGACATAGTGTTTGGTAGCTGCTGGGGTATTCATTTGTTGCATAGATAGATGAGTTGGTTTGGGACAGTCGTATAACCTTGTTGGCTTTCGTCAAGGGTATATACAGATGGGTTCAAATTAACAAGATAATGATGGGCAGAACTTGACATGTGTTTTATGATTTGTTGGCTTTCGTCAAGGTCATAAGAACATGGGGCAAAAATCCACATCGGGAGTTTCTAAAGAAACTGAAACTTGCTAGTGTTGCATACCATTTGGAGTTTGATGAATGTTGGTAGGATTCCTTCAACATTATCATACGATGATATTTGGATCCCGATCCTACTGTAAGTATATGCTACTTATCAGGAGATTCGTCACTTAACGATCAATGCTATAAACTAAGTAGGTGTCGAGAAAGGTGTCAGCGGGGCTACGCCCCCAGAGATAAGAGGTTATTTAATTAAGGAACTTCACGAAAGCGTTGGAAAACCTCCCTCGAAGTACCGACACTAGCTTGGCTGAACGGTTAAGAAAGTATTGTACAGTGAGAATAGTCCTGGCTAGTTCTTCTTTTATGGTTTGAGGAAGGATTCGAGAAACAGTGGGAGCCATCTAGTTTAGATAAATTAAAAACCAATCTAAACTTGCAAGAGCATCATGCTAAAGTGTTTTCTTCTCTCTCTCTCATTGCAGCGACCTTGTGACCATGACTAGGTTACATCTAGATAACAAGTTGACTGAATCTAACTTATTTGACCGGCAAAGGTCTGTCCAGATGTCCATTGCCTATGACAAGCTGGACCACCCTATTACTACTCAAGATCCCACCATCCCAGGTCCAGTTTCCACCGTCGCGGATATGGATATCCGTCAGACAAGGAAGAAGGATAAAGCGAAAGCTGCGTGCCTCGTGTTGGCTTCAGTTGATGGTGTATACCAGAAGCAACACGAGAAGATGGACTTTTTTTCCTTCTTTCTCCATAACAAAGATTTATATGGAGAGCAATCTCATATCGCAAGATATGAGACCTCGAACGATTTAATTCAAGCGAGGTCAGCTGACGGGTCATTTGTAAGGGACGACGTCCTTATAATGACTAGCTATATTGATAAGCTCAAAGACCTGGAGACCACGTTAGGGAACAGGTCATACGCTGACTTATTTCCACAGTCCCTATCCTCTACTTATACCCTGAAAGAAACCAGGGAGACACAAGCTCTGCTTAATGGGGGACCTTCTTCTTCTATATCCAGGGCAAAAGCAAAGGATGAAAAGAAGAAGACCTCTACAAAGCCGATATACAGTGTCAGTAAAGTAAGAGGAAAGGGAAGAGCAAAAGTTTCGGGACTTGGTGTAGGCAAGGAGGGATGTTCCTATTGTTATGGGAACGGACATTGGCAGAAAGATTGCAGGGCTTTGGAAGCCAGTAGCCAGGATACGAAGCATGTTGTGGCTTCAGCCTCAAGTGTGTTTGTAATTGAGAACTGTTTGTCAATTAACTCTACTTCCTGGGTACTAGATACCGGAGCAGGATCTCAAATCTGTAATTCGTTACATGCTTTGAGAAACCGTAGAGTTATAAGGGTAGGTGATTTGTCTCTCAGAGTTGCAAAAAGAATGAGCATGGACGCCGAATCCGTGGGAGAATATCGCCTAGGTTTGAAAAGTGGGCAGATATTGATTCTACGTAACTGTCTGTATGTACCTAGTTTGACTTGTAATATCATATCAGTGTCCTCACTTTCTAGAGAGGGATATGACTTTACATTCGTAAGCGATGTAGTTCACATCCACCTAAATCAAGTTCTGATTGGGTCCGGTACATTAGATGACGGTATATACGTATTGAGTCAAGCTCAGGTTTTCAATGTCCAGAACACACTTAAAAGAAATTCTCCAGAAATGAATCAGGCTTTCTTATGGTATTGTAGACTTGGTCACATCAATGAAACACGATTAACGAAGTTACATAGAGAAGGATATTTGAATCCGTTCGAATATCAATCTTATGCCACTTGTGAATCTTGTCTCATGGGAAAGATGACAAAGACTCCGTTTACTGGACACGGAGTAAGAGCGAGCGAGCTCTTAGGACTCGTACAAAGTGACGTGTGCGGTCCAATGTCTACACATGCGCGAGGTGGTTATTCCTACTTCATTACTTTTACGGATGATTTCTCAAGGTATGGACATATCTTCTTACTGAAGCATAAATCCGAGGCCTTTGAGAAATTCCAGGAATACAAGAATGAAGTGGAAAACCAAACAGGCAAAAGTATTAAGACACTGAGATCTGATCGAGGTGGTGAATACTTACGTGTCGAGTTCCTGGGTAACTTAAAAGAGAATGGAATTCTCTCTCAGCTTACTCCTCCATACACAACACAACACGACGGTGTATCGGAGAGGAGGAATCGAACCCTATTGGATATGGTCCGTTCCATGATGAGTAAGGCTGAGTTACCGCGATCATTCTGGGGTTATGCGCTAGAATCAGCGGCATATCTTTTGAACAAGGTTCCAACCAAAACAGTGCCTACCACACCATATCAGATATGGAGTGGGAAGAAACCCTATCTTCAGTACCTGAAGACATGGGGGTGTCCAGCTTTTGTAAAAAAGCAGCATCCGGACAAGCTCGAGCCACGCTCAGTAGAGTGTAAGTTTGTGGGATATCCAAAGAACTCCATGGGATATTGCTTCTACTACGCAGAGGAACAAAAGGTTTTTGTATCTCGTCATGCCCGCTTCTTAGAAACTGAATTTTTAGAAAATCAGAAGAGTGGGAGCGCAGTAGAACTGGAAGAAATTCCAGAACCACAAGCTGTTACTGAAAGTTTGGTAGAACAAGAAGTTTCAGAAGAAAGGGACATACCAGCGCCTATCCGCAGAAGTAGTAGGCAGTCTCATCCGCCCGAGAGATACTACGGTTTTCTCATAGACGGGGATCGAGAAGATTGTGTCATTGATAATGACGACCCTACTAGCTTCCAGCAAGCCATTCAGAGCGGCGACTCGGTAAAATGGCTGGATGCAATGCGGACCGAAATGGAGTCCATGTACACTAACAAATTATGGAATTTGGACACTGCTCCAGATGGGGTAAAACCCGTAGGATGCAAGTGGATCTTCAGAAAGAAGATTGGTGTAGATGGACAGGTTGAAACCTATAAGGCTAGACTTGTTGCAAAAGGTTTCCGTCAATGACCTGGTTTGGACTATGACGAAACCTTTTCTCCAGTGGCTATGTTGAAATCCATTCGGGTCCTTCTTGCTATTGCTGCCTTCCACGATTATGAGATCTGGCAGATGGACGTAAAGACGACCTTTCTAAATAGAAATTTAGAAGAGAGCGTCTATATTGATCAGCCAGAGGGATTCATTCAGAGTGGGAGCAGCGGTAAAGTATGCAAGCTGCTTAAGTCCATTTATGGACTAAAGCAGGCATCGCGGAGTTGGAACATCTGTTTTGATGATACTGTTAAAGAATTCGACTTTATCAAAAATCCAGATGAACCATGCATATACAGTAAGATTGTAGGGAGAGTTGTTGTATTCCTCGTCTTGTACGTGGATGACATTCTCCTAATAGGAAATGATATTCCTATGCTACAGTCAGTCAAAAGATTCTTGTCACAGAAATTCTCCATGAAGGACCTGGGTGATGCCACCTACATTCTGGGGATCCAGATCTATCGTGATAGATCAAAGAGGATGTTGGGAATTTCACAGTCCAGGTACATAGACACCATATTGAAAAGATTCAGTATGGAAGATTCTAAGCGCGGTAACCTACCGGCTTGTCACGGAATCACCCTCTCCAAAGAGATGTCTCCCAAGACTGATTTGGAAAGGGAACGCTTGTCGATTATACCCTACGCTTCTACGGTAGGCTCTATAATGTATGCGATGTTATGTACCAAACCAGATGTAGCATACGCATTGAGCGTTGTAAGCCGGTATCAGGCAAACCCAGGGGAGAATCACTGGATAGCAGTAAAGAACATTCTCAAGTAACTGAGGAGGACTAAGGAGATGTTCTTGGTTTACGGCGGAAAAGACCTCAGGATGGAGGCCTATGCTGATTCCGGCTTCCATAGTGACAAGGATGACTCCAAGTCCATGTCGGGTTATGCTTTAACCACTCACTTGAGGAAACTAGGTGGCTAAAATTGCTAATCCAAGTAACCTAGAGGATATAGAGATGGATTAAGGATTAATTAGTATTTCTAACCCTTGGGATCTCAACACATGAGAGGATTAGGGTTAGGTTGAAGAAGAGGAGAGCTTGAGGAGAGAGAATGTGTATGTGTGAATGAAATGAAAAATAACTCATTTCTATATTTATATGAATCATAAAGCGTATCAAATAAATCATATATGATAATTACAACCATGCTTCATTTAATACAATCAATGAATCATCACATGAGTCATTAAGCAATAAATGCTTCATTAACTCATTTAGATGAATCATCTCATGAGTCACTAATTCATTTAATGCAATTTACACCTAAGCTCTCCACCTCACCTTTCTTCTAGAAGCTTCTCGACTAATTAAGAGAATGCCCCTCCCATCCATAAAACACGGATATTCTGAGACTGTATAAATCCAATAATCCAATACTAGAATCTGGCTTAAACTAAAGCCTGCTAGTATAATCTGTCCGAACATCATACGTGCACAAGTACACGTATATGTCTGAACCCTGTCGTAAAACCATACGACCTCTATATCGTTTCTCCTGAAGCAAGGAAACACTCTGTGTGGGACTCTAAAGACTCGACACTATGCTGGCAGTGGGTTTAACCACAGGCCGCAAGCGGTACTAGCTGTACGTAATGGTCCCCAGGTAGATGTCGATAACAAGGCCGATGAGGAAACCCATCCAAACTCCTACTAAGCCTGATGTGACAATCTCCATACAGTCCGGTCTGTTCGCCTAATACTATCGCAAATCGGGCCTAGGGGGCGGCAAGCGTCAGTCCCCTAAAAGCGGTATAAGTCGTGTCGGAGTGAATCCCATTACACCTTGAGAAGCTACTGGAAATCCTACCAGTAAATCTCGTTTGCCCTGGCCAGGGACTTTGCGTAATGGCTCTCCAAAGACTGTGCGATATCAACTCCCAATACCAGGAGAGACGAATCCTTTCTAACTGCCACTGCCTCCAAGTGCTTCGGGACTGCACCCAACTGCTACCTGTTTGCATGACTCCTTTGAGCCGTGGTAGGGTAGCAATCTAAGAACAGTGGGAACACACTCGAGACGAAGCAGCAGTGTCAAGTCTGCGGACTATGCTGTACTCATGTCACCTGGGAACTGTTAACTGATGACGGGTATAATACCAACCAACAGTTCCCTGTGAGTCCTGTCTGGTATACCCGTAACCCAACGAGCACCTGCATACCATCTCCAGTACAACGTACTAATGGCTGTAGAACCGTCCATCTCCCCTGCTGGGATGAGAAGCGTATACACTAGTCTTCTCTGGAGTGTCGATGCCCTGTCTCGATAATCCTATGACTAGGGACCTAAAAAAGGATCTTCTTGTAGACTACCCAGCTCCCACTAGTGTGACTGCCATCACAACGCTGGTAGTCAAGCAAGATCCTAAGGGCTCTATCAATATGTATTCGCGATATGCTAAAAGAAACATATACACATATTAAGATAGATATAAACCAAGTAGCATACTACTATGTTGAGCAAAACTGTTAATACAACTGTGAATATCCCAAGCTTCCATTAAGTAATATACAAACTAGTATGATACAATAATGGCCCCTAGGGCATATACACTAACATAGATATATACACTCGTCAGATGCAATGATAGTCATTCCAGATCACAGATGAACACATTGGATATACTAGGAATCCGCACTTCGTTTAAGCCTGCAACGAAAAACGGATTATATGGTCGTGATGAATAACCAAACCCCACCCTAGACTCCTATGGGTGCGGCAAACTACCCGCCAAATACCCGAAGTGAAGCAGCCTCCCTCAACAAAGTGAGTAGTCCACTCGACATTTCAAAGTACCCGATAGTTTGTGCACCCCACCTTGGGTCTATCCTAGCAGCAGAAAATAGTAAAAGAAATAATATACAATGGTGGCTACAACCTCAACCCGGATGTGCAACCATAAAATAATATTACATCAATTTACAATTTACATCAAATGAAAGATAAAACACTCATCTCACATCCCCGGCTATTCATTCACGACAATCCAACAAGTTCGTATACACAATCCAACATCACAGAACACAGATATGCACAACCCCCACTAATCGACGTATAGCGATTAGTAGACGTTCAGTACATATATCACATCACAGAAGATCCGATTAGCTAAAGTACTTAGAATTTTGATCGATTACCAGATTTGAATCTACCCCAAGCACAACACAGTACTCAAAAAATCTGGGCAGAAACAAAATATGAGAGAAATCACACAACACCAAGATAGACACACTGCAGGAAAAACGAGTTGACTCGTTGTCGACTCGACCGTGGATCCGCGGTGGAACACTTGGTTCTGCCGCGGTTTTGCGGTTATCTGACCGATTCACTTCCCCATTTTGCTTGGGTGCCTATAAAAATTCCCGCACGTATTTTTAAGGTCCTTGGAAAAAATTTTGGACCAGATTTTAAAATCGACATAAAAGTGCATTTTTAGTTCGTGTTTTGCGATTTTTCCGGCGATCGAATTTCTAACACTTTGCTAACATGTTAGTAATGGTTTAGCTAGGCTCTGATACCACTGTAAGTCTATGTTACACACCCCGGTACTTACGGGGAGGCGGAAGAGGTAAAAATCAAATTTTTATCACAAGGTAACATAGACTATGCTTGAGGATCTTTGCTAAACCATTGCTAATAAACTAACTAGAGGTTTAATCTACTATGCTAGAAGATTATACCTCATGCTACAAGTCTTTCGGGTCTTCTCCGCTGTCCTCCTCGTCTACATAGGCTCCATGGGTCGATCCGGACCATGGCTTCTTCAACGGCCTCCTTGAGTCGAAGACGATCCACCCGAGAGTCTATAGTCCGAGCTCCACCTCAAGACCGAGGTAACTAGGGCAACAAGCTTGCTAATCTTGATTGCCTAGGTGATGTAGACTATGAAGATGGATTTGTTTGTCTATTTAAACTCTAATTTTCTCAACACATGAGAGCTTAAGAGTTTTCTAGTGAGGTGGAAGAAAGAGAGCAAACATAGGTGTCACGACCCGAAAGAGCACGTGACTGGCCCTTGAAACATATGAAGCCTATAGGACTCCATCTGATTCAAGTAAGCCAAAAGCCCAGAAATCTAAAACCATTTTGAAGAATAAGTAAAGAAAAACTGGTTTAAAGAAGTGAAGAAATACAGGTTTGAAATCAAGGTTTTTTTTTTTTTAAATAACTAAGCCGAATGTGCATTTTAAAAACGGTACAATATTTTCTAGAAATTTCGGCAGAGTTTCCTTTGTAAAACTGGCCCCGAATGGGGTAAAACGATAATAACAAGATATAACATGATAAAGGCATCCCCAAGCGGGAGCTAGCTCTTCGTCAATCGACGGTCACAACCACGCAAAGATATGATAATATACAACGCCAAGTGGCGAGGATCAAACCCAAAAGACAGCTCAAAAGCAACAAGAAACCGCAATACTACTAAGCGCGACTCTAAGGTCGAAATATACAACACTGAAGTCTAGGTCTGAAAGAATATACAAGTTTTGGTTGATGGACATTTCTAGATACAATGAATAAATAAGTACAACATGGGGATTCTTGATGCAAAAGAATCCACCTACCAAAAGCAAATCACCCGCAAGAAGGTAGGTGTGCCAGAAATGCCGCAAAAGAACCTGTACGGCAGAACCTGCAAGAACTGTGGCACAACGGGGGTGAGTTGCCAACTCGTGAATAGAAACATCTACAAGGATAAATCGAATGCAAGACATAATCCTAAGTCAACGATCAATAATATAATCCACAAGAGTACATCTGAGTGTGATAAGGTGGCAAGGTAACATCAAATCATGTATGTAGTGTCAGGTACTCAGGTAATAACATGTCATCAGTGTAAGGTATGTCTGCATGAAGTATCAATGAAGAAATATCAATAATATCAATACACATATATTAGCGTCCCATACCACTAATATTGGTGTAAGATAAGTGTAAACCCAGCCTGTATATGAACCATGTCTGTATATATGTGGAACCCGTCCACCTGTCACCCACTGACAGCAAGCATCATGTATGCAAGTATGAGGATACAAACAAAATCATGGAAACTCATCATGAAAACCCGTGCCAAGCATCGACACGTAAATCCTCCTATATCGGGCATCCGTCAGTCCGGGTCAGCCCTCTCTCAAGTATATATATATCGGGAATCCGTCAGTCCGGGTCATCCCTCTCTCAATACATCGGGCATCCGTCATTCCGGGTCAGCCCTATATCAATCCATCGGGCATCCGTCATTCCGGGTCAGCCCTATATCAAAGTATATATCGGGAATCCGTCAGTCCGGGTCATCCCTCTCTCAATACATCGGGCATCCGTCATTCCGGGTCAGCCCTATATCAATCCATCGGGCATCCGTCATTCCGGGTCAGCCCTATATCAAAGTATATATCGGGAATCCGTCAGTCCGGGTCATCTCTCTCTCAATACATCGGGCATCCGTCATTCCGGGTCAGCCCTATATCAATCCATCGGGCATCCGTCATTCCGGGTCAGCCCTATATCAAAGTATATATCGGGAATCCGTCAGTCCGGGTCATCCCTCTCTCAATACATCGGGCATCCGTCATTCCGGGTCAGCCCTCTCTCAGTACATGCCTCTAGCACCGAGAAAACACGGGGCGACGCCCCAAATATCATATCAAGGGAACCGGGTTTTTAAACGATTACTTATTTGGAAAGAGCACGGTTCCCAAATCCAGAGATCACATGAAAATCCACCTCAAGAAGTAAATCCAATGCGATGTGCTATGCAATCAATCCATAATGTATGCGACATGTAAAGAAAGTAACCATATCGGAAATCATGCAACATGGAATAGGAATGTGCATATGTCGAAGGAAGCATCACATCACGAATGCAATAGTACTACAGTGTAGTGACATGGCAATTATCGATGATGAAGTGTGTGAGCCGGCAAGTAGTGTACGTGAAACATACGCATCATCGATAATGGTGCTGGTGTCCTAACAGCATGATAATAACATGGTAATGAACATATGCCAGCAATGCGAAAAGCATGAATATGCGGAAATCTAGTAATCAGCAGCACAGTGAAGTATCTACTATGCAAACTACATCTAAGTATCCTGACAAACAGGAGGGGTAGGTGTGGAAACCACCTAAAACTGAGTCAAAGTATATATGTAGATATATAGTCGGTGATCCCGCCTCAATGTCATATCGTAAGATATCCTCTAGCTATGAGTGCGGATCTATCATCAATATCAGCTCGTACGGTAAATCATCGTACGGCATTCCTAAAAGCTGGGTAGGGGTCAACATCTCACTGTCTCATCACATAACAAATATCACCATCATCAGATCATATAGTCTGGATGTACTACTCTATCTCTAGTACAAACGGTAACATCGGTAAAGTATGCATGCGGGGGTAAACACACATCCCAAGCCCGCAAGAATCACAAGTCATATCCCACATATGGATCGTATCAAATCACCGATCCCAGGGTACCAAGCCCACAATATCGACTCATCTCCAAAGTCGTCACATATCATCAATCACAGTGTAAGTACATGTGAAAAGCAAGGGTATATGTATAGGTGTAATTCTATCCTAGGGTTCGCGACTATGAACTACACTAGTCACTTTTAACCCTACATATCCAAAATACACCTAATATCACAATACTATATAATAAGCTATCTACGGACTGCGGGGGTGCTATACGCCATCCACCCGACTTTCCCCCGTAGATATAATCTACTCACCTTGCATCACCATTTGCGGACATCCCCATGCATTTGCTTGTCGTCCGAAGTCTTCATGGGTACCTACACATCAAAATATCGTATATGCGCATTAAAACCAAATCCAATCTAAAACGGCGCATAAACTCCAAAACGATACGATAAGGGGGCCTATAGGTGAGAACCTATGGCACGCCTTCAAAACCATCCATAATCCTCTATATCGTCGTATAAACGACAATAGTCGAGGCAAAACACATTCCACCATTTCAGAATCCAAAAATACGGAATACGGAAACACGAATCCAAAACGACAACATAGGATATATGTCCCAGATTTCACCCTAGGAAGAATCTGTCAAAACTAGAAGTACCCAGGGCCAAGAATTGAAGAAATGGGGCCAGGCACGCAAAACGAGGAGATTCCTCCCTGGTCTGGCCGCAATTTGCGGCCAGAATGCAGGTTTTGGCGGCCGGAAAGTGGAATGGGGAGCTAGGGTTTTGGGGTTGGCTTCCTGGGTGCCTGCACATGTCACTTTCCACTCAATTTTATTTTAGGGCATCTCGGGTGATAGCAGATTCAACAACACAGTGACAGATTTCCTGTTTTCCCCGATATCGGTTTCTAAAATCCGTATTATGGTTCTAGCTTCAGGTTTGGGGTTCTAATTCATACACTAGGGTGTTGGTAAGATCAATACTGAGCCCAATTTCATAATGCAACACCAATTCACTCAAACCCTAACTAGGTTTCTCTCAAATCCATAATATCACACAATATCGATAAAATCTTGACATGGGGTTATAGGAAAGGCTATAATTAAGCAAATGGTTCAGAAATTACCTTCATTAGCAACTCAAGAATTTTCTTGAGTTGCCCTCAAATGGCCAAATCCATGCTTCTTTAGCTCCATGTGTAGATCTAGGGATTTTGGACATTTTTAGTGAAAGGAGTTTGGGGTTTTGGTGTAGTTTTTGAGATGTTTCATGGCTTGAGGAGGGGAGGGAAAATGGAGAAGGGCAGCAGCAGCAAGGGAGAGGAAGAGGGAGAGAAATGAGAGGGAGAGAAAATGGCTAAGTGTTTCAAGGTCAATGGTCCACCTCTCTCTCACCTACCCTCATCATTGCATTTTCTTTTCTTTTCCTTTTCTTTTAAAACCCCACCCTTCTCACATCAATAGTAATTCCAAAAGAAAACCATGGCTAGAAAAGTGCACAAGTGTAGAATATGTGATATGTGCAAGTTTTGCACAAAATTGCCAAAAAACCCAATTAGCGATTTTAATCGCGATTAGCACTAAATTAGTGTCAAACTAATCACAAAAACTTAAAAATGTCATAATTCACTAATTTACCCTATTTTAGAATTTTCCATAATTTTTCATAATTTTTCTAACATTTTTCCTATTTATTTGCATTTAATATTAAAATAATCAATAAAATAATATTAAATTATAAAAATTCCCAAAATTAATATTTTATATTTTTGAAGATGTTACAATCTACTCCCCTTAAAGAAATTCGGTCCCCGAATTTAAATTTAAACCCCCACTACTAAAATAATCTCAGTAATAAACCAAAGTCGTCGGGGCTCCGAAATCATCAACACAAAGAACGTCACAGCGCAATGCATGCGCAAGGGTACTGAGCAGATAACTCAAAAACAAAACTCCGTCAAGCATCCCGCAATCATCGGAGTCGATGTAAAAAAACACAATGTCAAATCCAATACAAAACCGATATGATATGGATCGAAACTACACATGTAGACATCCAATCTATACACGTAAAAAGCTGATGTAAAAACATGCTAAAGTATATCCAGGTACCGTCCACTGACTAGTCCTGCTCAGCATGAAAGCAAAAACCCAACATCATAAAAGGTACTGCTCCAAAGGGAGTAAATCTCAAAAATGTACATAACACAATCCTGTGCGTCTGGTGCGCACGGAAATCAAAAATCCAATATGTGCTAAACAAGTGCACAAAACAACATCTAGGTGCAACGGGTGTGCACGAAACCTCTGTCATGGACAACGTATGTGCCTGACAGCCAAGGTCCGGTGCATCTAACATGCACGAAGAAATCTCGATTTAGTGCATCGGGTGCGCACCAAAATCGTATCTAAAAACATGCGCCCAACACGCGCGAAAATCCAAATCTGTGCATCTATCGTGCACGAACGAAAATCTAAACCCTGCGCAAAATATATAAATATCCAGTGGGTGCATGAACCAATATCATGAAACTCAGTCACCAAAACTAAATCATGCAAACAGAACGCCCAAAATACCGAAATCCAAAATGACGGATACGTGATAATCGAATCACAAAATCACAAATCCTAAATATCGTCTTCGGTAGTTTCTCCTTCAAGGTCGAGAAGGAGTCGGTGCAATCCACAGCTAGAAGCGCAGGATATCTACCTGCCTCTTGCTCACGGTCTGGCGTCTTCTGACTCTCGGGGTCCTTATCTTCTCTGCGGATTACCTATCACGCGGTCAATCGGCTCATCGGCCCTGTCAGGTGTGCTAACGGGGACGATTCCGTTCTGGCACTTCTCTGGTCGCCTCTTGGTCAAACCTCACGACCACTCGTAAGGCAGCATATCACTGGCGTCGGCCTCTGGCTCTCTGAATGCACGCCACACATCTGATCCTGGGTGCAAACATCATTGCAGCAACGCCCTGGAAGGAATCCTGCTCAAGGTCTCTTCCAATCATGCCTATGCCGATCTGTACAGAGGCCAGCTCCCCTGCATAACCTTTCTCGCTCAAAGGGCATCTGTGTCCTCAGCACAATATTTTCTCGGAAACTGGTCACATCCCAACGTCTCTGTAAGCAAATCAGGTCTCTCGTCTCGACGGGAAGCAATGACAGCTCGTCGGGGTCTCATACGAACCTCTTGTTCCAACTGTCTCTATCGTCGTCCACTATGACGTCACGCTAAGCTACTATGCACTGCACTGTCTCGGCCACGGTCAATCTGAACTCTCTCACACGGACTCGAATCACGTATTCTGCAGCTTCATCATTCTGTAGCAGATGTCAGGCCGAACTGGTCCTCGGGAACACGTCCCAACTATCGGAGGAATACTCATCACTCGTCCGTCCTTGATCAATTTGCAATGCATCTGGTTAAGTTTCTCTATCCGAACTTGGTCAACTACCTCGTCGACAATGCCGAACTCTGCCCTGCTGGGTGTGCACAAAATGATCACTCTGGGTCTAAGTCTTCTCGTATCGTACTCCAGAAAGGTCCTGCCGAGATTCCTTTCTCAAATCTCAATCCTGCCGAAGTGCCCGGAAGTCATCATCCAATGCTGAAGCTCAAGCTTATTCCGGAACGGCTGCATACTTATCACGCTTCTTTCTGGAAGATATATCCATATACCATGCCTCGGGGTGCGTAACACATCTCTAATATCAGCGGAGTGGAACATCATCTCGTCGAAGTCTCGTACGAACTCTTTTCTTCACTCTGCTCAATGTCGACTGATTCGGACTCGTCTCATCGTGGCTACACGAACTGTGCTCCAACGGCTATCCTCGCATCTGGAGTCTCCCAAGCAGTGTCCCATCACGATATCCGAAAGATGTCGAACCATCCGATCGACTCGTCAGATCCTCATAATCCCCTAAGAGCTCACATCTCGGGTACAGTTTAATAGTATCGCGTACATGCCACAGCGTCGGTGGTCCAGCCGTAGAAGGGCAAACCCAAGCCTCACTAATGGCGCCGCGGAACCGCCGTAAACCCTAAGGTTCAAAGGCTGTCACACGGTCATTAAGTCGAGTTAGGGTTTCATTCTTCTAGAGGGTCCATAGAATCACTTGCATGTCTTTCCGTATACTTTAAACTTGGAAAATGGCTCCTGACATTCGATCGTCTCAATCGACTCTCAACGAACCTGCGTGAAGTCGTCTCTAGCTGGAATCAATCCGCCTGATGTCCTCGCATCGGGGTATGCGAACTCACCACACGTCCTAGTCATTCATCCTCGGTGACTAGCGACTCGCTATCATCTCTCTAAGTACATGCTCATGCTGCAGTAGCTCCAATCATCTGGACGATATCTCATCATTCGCAGCAGCAACTGGCTCATACGCCTGTACGCCGAACAATGCCTCAATCCTCCAAGAAAGGCAACACAATGGCGGTCGTCTCTGAATCAGCCTGCTCTAGATCTGAGTAAGACTCTCCACACTGGAAATCTTCAACTCAACTGGGCTCGCTCTGGCGCAAAATCGGACGAATCACATTCGTCCCTCAAATCGGGTAGACTAGCTATCATCTGTCGCATATCTGCCTGAAAGCTCCGGCAATCTCAGCTCGTAAGCTCCGAAAGCGACATCCTGTCAATCTCAGCAACAGCTGGTCCATCTGTCTGCACGGTAGCCGACATCACAATCTCGGAGGTATGCTGTACATCAACAGTCCTCTCTCAACTGGCAGCTCTAACAAAGGCACGATCAACCGGTGCAAACCAAGCACTCGCCTCCACTAGAGGTCACAATCACCACACTAACTCGAGACGTTCCCATGTCACCAGAAAACACAAAGGTCGGCCCTCGTACCACACGAGCTCACACCGGCCGTAACCCTAGCAGCAGCCCAAACTGCGCTCAAACACGGTGACAGGAATCTCAATCGAGTATCCAAGAGAGCACATCAGTGGCAAGAAAGGAAACAACAGATCCAAAGTGGATACATGATCATAGGAAGGAACAGCATCAATGAAGGTATGATCATGAAACTAATAGAATCGGGAATCTCAAATGGATGTATAATCCAGAATATGAAAAGAATCACTGATCTCAAAACAAATGTCCATCCTAAGGTTCCTTAAGCGGAGTGGCGTGTCGTAAGTATGCCGCGGAACATACCAACGGTACGTCACTCTACTTTAGTCACCTAATCCATCAACCAAGGGTCAACCTAGCGCTTTGATACCAACTTTGTCACGACCCGAAAGAGCACGTGACTGGCCCTTGAAACATATGAAGCCTATAGGACTCCATCTGATTCAAGTAAGCCAAAAGCCCAGAAATCTAAAACCATTTTGAAGAATAAGTAAAGAAAAACTGGTTTAAAGAAGTGAAGAAATACAGGTTTGAAATCAAGGTTTTTTTTTTTTTTTAATAACTAAGCCGAATGTGCATTTTAAAAACGGTACAATCTTTTCTAGAAATTTCGGCAGAGTTTCCTTTGTAAAACTGGCCCCGAATGGGGTAAAACGATAATAACAAGATATAACATGATAAAGGCATCCCCAAGCGGGAGCTAGCTCTTCGTCAATCGACGGTCACAACCACGCAAAGATATGATAATATACAACGCCAAGTGGCGAGGATCAAACCCAAAAGACAGCTCAAAAGCAACAAGAAACCGCAATACTACTAAGCGCGACTCTAAGGTCGAAATATACAACACTGAAGTCTAGGTCTGAAAGAATATACAAGTTTTGGTTGATGGACATTTCTAGATACAATGAATAAATAAGTACAACATGGGGATTCTTGATGCAAAAGAATCCACCTACCAAAAGCAAATCACCCGCAAGAAGGTAGGTGTGCCAGAAATGCCGCAAAAGAACCTGTACGGCAGAACCTGCAAGAACTGTGGCACAACGGGGGTGAGTTGCCAACTCGTGAATAGAAACATCTACAAGGATAAATCGAATGCAAGACATAATCCTAAGTCAACGATCAATAATATAATCCACAAGAGTACATCTGAGTGTGATAAGGTGGCAAGGTAACATCAAATCATGTATGTAGTGTCAGGTACTCAGGTAATAACATGTCATCAGTGTAAGGTATGTCTGCATGAAGTATCAATGAAGAAATATCAATAATATCAATACACATATATTAGCGTCCCATACCACTAATATTGGTGTAAGATAAGTGTAAACCCAGCCTGTATATGAACCATGTCTGTATATATGTGGAACCCGTCCACCTGTCACCCACTGACAGCAAGCATCATGTATGCAAGTATGAGGATACAAACAAAATCATGGAAACTCATCATGAAAACCCGTGCCAAGCATCGACACGTAAATCCTCCTATATCGGGCATCCGTCAGTCCGGGTCAGCCCTCTCTCAAGTATATATATATCGGGAATCCGTCAGTCCGGGTCATCCCTCTCTCAATACATCGGGCATCCGTCATTCCGGGTCAGCCCTATATCAATCCATCGGGCATCCGTCATTCCGGGTCAGCCCTATATCAAAGTATATATCGGGAATCCGTCAGTCCGGGTCATCCCTCTCTCAATACATCGGGCATCCGTCATTCCGGGTCAGCCCTATATCAATCCATCGGGCATCCGTCATTCCGGGTCAGCCCTATATCAAAGTATATATCGGGAATCCGTCAGTCCGGGTCATCTCTCTCTCAATACATCGGGCATCCGTCATTCCGGGTCAGCCCTATATCAATCCATCGGGCATCCGTCATTCCGGGTCAGCCCTATATCAAAGTATATATCGGGAATCCGTCAGTCCGGGTCATCCCTCTCTCAATACATCGGGCATCCGTCATTCCGGGTCAGCCCTCTCTCAGTACATGCCTCTAGCACCGAGAAAACACGGGGCGACGCCCCAAATATCATATCAAGGGAACCGGGTTTTTAAACGATTACTTATTTGGAAAGAGCACGGTTCCCAAATCCAGAGATCACATGAAAATCCACCTCAAGAAGTAAATCCAATGCGATGTGCTATGCAATCAATCCATAATGTATGCGACATGTAAAGAAAGTAACCATATCGGAAATCATGCAACATGGAATAGGAATGTGCATATGTCGAAGGAAGCATCACATCACGAATGCAATAGTACTACAGTGTAGTGACATGGCAATTATCGATGATGAAGTGTGTGAGCCGGCAAGTAGTGTACGTGAAACATACGCATCATCGATAATGGTGCTGGTGTCCTAACAGCATGATAATAACATGGTAATGAACATATGCCAGCAATGCGAAAAGCATGAATATGCGGAAATCTAGTAATCAGCAGCACAGTGAAGTATCTACTATGCAAACTACATCTAAGTATCCTGACAAACAGGAGGGGTAGGTGTGGAAACCACCTAAAACTGAGTCAAAGTATATATGTAGATATATAGTCGGTGATCCCGCCTCAATGTCATATCGTAAGATATCCTCTAGCTATGAGTGCGGATCTATCATCAATATCAGCTCGTACGGTAAATCATCGTACGGCATTCCTAAAAGCTGGGTAGGGGTCAACATCTCACTGTCTCATCACATAACAAATATCACCATCATCAGATCATATAGTCTGGATGTACTACTCTATCTCTAGTACAAACGGTAACATCGGTAAAGTATGCATGCGGGGGTAAACACACATCCCAAGCCCGCAAGAATCACAAGTCATATCCCACATATGGATCGTATCAAATCACCGATCCCAGGGTACCAAGCCCACAATATCGACTCATCTCCAAAGTCGTCACATATCATCAATCACAGTGTAAGTACATGTGAAAAGCAAGGGTATATGTATAGGTGTAATTCTATCCTAGGGTTCGCGACTATGAACTACACTAGTCACTTTTAACCCTACATATCCAAAATACACCTAATATCACAATACTATATAATAAGCTATCTACGGACTGCGGGGGTGCTATACGCCATCCACCCGACTTTCCCCCGTAGATATAATCTACTCACCTTGCATCACCATTTGCGGACATCCCCATGCATTTGCTTGTCGTCCGAAGTCTTCATGGGTACCTACACATCAAAATATCGTATATGCGCATTAAAACCAAATCCAATCTAAAACGGCGCATAAACTCCAAAACGATACGATAAGGGGGCCTATAGGTGAGAACCTATGGCACGCCTTCAAAACCATCCATAATCCTCTATATCGTCGTATAAACGACAATAGTCGAGGCAAAACACATTCCACCATTTCAGAATCCAAAAATACGGAATACGGAAACACGAATCCAAAACGACAACATAGGATATATGTCCCAGATTTCACCCTAGGAAGAATCTGTCAAAACTAGAAGTACCCAGGGCCAAGAATTGAAGAAATGGGGCCAGGCACGCAAAACGAGGAGATTCCTCCCTGGTCTGGCCGCAATTTGCGGCCAGAATGCAGGTTTTGGCGGCCGGAAAGTGGAATGGGGAGCTAGGGTTTTGGGGTTGGCTTCCTGGGTGCCTGCACATGTCACTTTCCACTCAATTTTATTTTAGGGCATCTCGGGTGATAGCAGATTCAACAACACAGTGACAGATTTCCTGTTTTCCCCGATATCGGTTTCTAAAATCCGTATTATGGTTCTAGCTTCAGGTTTGGGGTTCTAATTCATACACTAGGGTGTTGGTAAGATCAATACTGAGCCCAATTTCATAATGCAACACCAATTCACTCAAACCCTAACTAGGTTTCTCTCAAATCCATAATATCACACAATATCGATAAAATCTTGACATGGGGTTATAGGAAAGGCTATAATTAAGCAAATGGTTCAGAAATTACCTTCATTAGCAACTCAAGAATTTTCTTGAGTTGCCCTCAAATGGCCAAATCCATGCTTCTTTAGCTCCATGTGTAGATCTAGGGATTTTGGACATTTTTAGTGAAAGGAGTTTGGGGTTTTGGTGTAGTTTTTGAGATGTTTCATGGCTTGAGGAGGGGAGGGAAAATGGAGAAGGGCAGCAGCAGCAAGGGAGAGGAAGAGGGAGAGAAATGAGAGGGAGAGAAAATGGCTAAGTGTTTCAAGGTCAATGGTCCACCTCTCTCTCACCTACCCTCATCATTGCATTTTCTTTTCTTTTCCTTTTCTTTTAAAACCCCACCCTTCTCACATCAATAGTAATTCCAAAAGAAAACCATGGCTAGAAAAGTGCACAAGTGTAGAATATGTGATATGTGCAAGTTTTGCACAAAATTGCCAAAAAACCCAATTAGCGATTTTAATCGCGATTAGCACTAAATTAGTGTCAAACTAATCACAAAAACTTAAAAATGTCATAATTCACTAATTTACCCTATTTTAGAATTTTCCATAATTTTTCATAATTTTTCTAACATTTTTCCTATTTATTTGCATTTAATATTAAAATAATCAATAAAATAATATTAAATTATAAAAATTCCCAAAATTAATATTTTATATTTTTGAAGATGTTACAATCTACTCCCCTTAAAGAAATTCGGTCCCCGAATTTAAATTTAAACCCCCACTACTAAAATAATCTCAGTAATAAACCAAAGTCGTCGGGGCTCCGAAATCATCAACACAAAGAACGTCACAGCGCAATGCATGCGCAAGGGTACTGAGCAGATAACTCAAAAACAAAACTCCGTCAAGCATCCCGCAATCATCGGAGTCGATGTAAAAAAACACAATGTCAAATCCAATACAAAACCGATATGATATGGATCGAAACTACACATGTAGACATCCAATCTATACACGTAAAAAGCTGATGTAAAAACATGCTAAAGTATATCCAGGTACCGTCCACTGACTAGTCCTGCTCAGCATGAAAGCAAAAACCCAACATCATAAAAGGTACTGCTCCAAAGGGAGTAAATCTCAAAAATGTACATAACACAATCCTGTGCGTCTGGTGCGCACGGAAATCAAAAATCCAATATGTGCTAAACAAGTGCACAAAACAACATCTAGGTGCAACGGGTGTGCACGAAACCTCTGTCATGGACAACGTATGTGCCTGACAGCCAAGGTCCGGTGCATCTAACATGCACGAAGAAATCTCGATTTAGTGCATCGGGTGCGCACCAAAATCGTATCTAAAAACATGCGCCCAACACGCGCGAAAATCCAAATCTGTGCATCTATCGTGCACGAACGAAAATCTAAACCCTGCGCAAAATATATAAATATCCAGTGGGTGCATGAACCAATATCATGAAACTCAGTCACCAAAACTAAATCATGCAAACAGAACGCCCAAAATACCGAAATCCAAAATGACGGATACGTGATAATCGAATCACAAAATCACAAATCCTAAATATCGTCTTCGGTAGTTTCTCCTTCAAGGTCGAGAAGGAGTCGGTGCAATCCACAGCTAGAAGCGCAGGATATCTACCTGCCTCTTGCTCACGGTCTGGCGTCTTCTGACTCTCGGGGTCCTTATCTTCTCTGCGGATTACCTATCACGCGGTCAATCGGCTCATCGGCCCTGTCAGGTGTGCTAACGGGGACGATTCCGTTCTGGCACTTCTCTGGTCGCCTCTTGGTCAAACCTCACGACCACTCGTAAGGCAGCATATCACTGGCGTCGGCCTCTGGCTCTCTGAATGCACGCCACACATCTGATCCTGGGTGCAAACATCATTGCAGCAACGCCCTGGAAGGAATCCTGCTCAAGGTCTCTTCCAATCATGCCTATGCCGATCTGTACAGAGGCCAGCTCCCCTGCATAACCTTTCTCGCTCAAAGGGCATCTGTGTCCTCAGCACAATATTTTCTCGGAAACTGGTCACATCCCAACGTCTCTGTAAGCAAATCAGGTCTCTCGTCTCGACGGGAAGCAATGACAGCTCGTCGGGGTCTCATACGAACCTCTTGTTCCAACTGTCTCTATCGTCGTCCACTATGACGTCACGCTAAGCTACTATGCACTGCACTGTCTCGGCCACGGTCAATCTGAACTCTCTCACACGGACTCGAATCACGTATTCTGCAGCTTCATCATTCTGTAGCAGATGTCAGGCCGAACTGGTCCTCGGGAACACGTCCCAACTATCGGAGGAATACTCATCACTCGTCCGTCCTTGATCAATTTGCAATGCATCTGGTTAAGTTTCTCTATCCGAACTTGGTCAACTACCTCGTCGACAATGCCGAACTCTGCCCTGCTGGGTGTGCACAAAATGATCACTCTGGGTCTAAGTCTTCTCGTATCGTACTCCAGAAAGGTCCTGCCGAGATTCCTTTCTCAAATCTCAATCCTGCCGAAGTGCCCGGAAGTCATCATCCAATGCTGAAGCTCAAGCTTATTCCGGAACGGCTGCATACTTATCACGCTTCTTTCTGGAAGATATATCCATATACCATGCCTCGGGGTGCGTAACACATCTCTAATATCAGCGGAGTGGAACATCATCTCGTCGAAGTCTCGTACGAACTCTTTTCTTCACTCTGCTCAATGTCGACTGATTCGGACTCGTCTCATCGTGGCTACACGAACTGTGCTCCAACGGCTATCCTCGCATCTGGAGTCTCCCAAGCAGTGTCCCATCACGATATCCGAAAGATGTCGAACCATCCGATCGACTCGTCAGATCCTCATAATCCCCTAAGAGCTCACATCTCGGGTACAGTTTAATAGTATCGCGTACATGCCACAGCGTCGGTGGTCCAGCCGTAGAAGGGCAAACCCAAGCCTCACTAATGGCGCCGCGGAACCGCCGTAAACCCTAAGGTTCAAAGGCTGTCACACGGTCATTAAGTCGAGTTAGGGTTTCATTCTTCTAGAGGGTCCATAGAATCACTTGCATGTCTTTCCGTATACTTTAAACTTGGAAAATGGCTCCTGACATTCGATCGTCTCAATCGACTCTCAACGAACCTGCGTGAAGTCGTCTCTAGCTGGAATCAATCCGCCTGATGTCCTCGCATCGGGGTATGCGAACTCACCACACGTCCTAGTCATTCATCCTCGGTGACTAGCGACTCGCTATCATCTCTCTAAGTACATGCTCATGCTGCAGTAGCTCCAATCATCTGGACGATATCTCATCATTCGCAGCAGCAACTGGCTCATACGCCTGTACGCCGAACAATGCCTCAATCCTCCAAGAAAGGCAACACAATGGCGGTCGTCTCTGAATCAGCCTGCTCTAGATCTGAGTAAGACTCTCCACACTGGAAATCTTCAACTCAACTGGGCTCGCTCTGGCGCAAAATCGGACGAATCACATTCGTCCCTCAAATCGGGTAGACTAGCTATCATCTGTCGCATATCTGCCTGAAAGCTCCGGCAATCTCAGCTCGTAAGCTCCGAAAGCGACATCCTGTCAATCTCAGCAACAGCTGGTCCATCTGTCTGCACGGTAGCCGACATCACAATCTCGGAGGTATGCTGTACATCAACAGTCCTCTCTCAACTGGCAGCTCTAACAAAGGCACGATCAACCGGTGCAAACCAAGCACTCGCCTCCACTAGAGGTCACAATCACCACACTAACTCGAGACGTTCCCATGTCACCAGAAAACACAAAGGTCGGCCCTCGTACCACACGAGCTCACACCGGCCGTAACCCTAGCAGCAGCCCAAACTGCGCTCAAACACGGTGACAGGAATCTCAATCGAGTATCCAAGAGAGCACATCAGTGGCAAGAAAGGAAACAACAGATCCAAAGTGGATACATGATCATAGGAAGGAACAGCATCAATGAAGGTATGATCATGAAACTAATAGAATCGGGAATCTCAAATGGATGTATAATCCAGAATATGAAAAGAATCACTGATCTCAAAACAAATGTCCATCCTAAGGTTCCTTAAGCGGAGTGGCGTGTCGTAAGTATGCCGCGGAACATACCAACGGTACGTCACTCTACTTTAGTCACCTAATCCATCAACCAAGGGTCAACCTAGCGCTTTGATACCAACTTTGTCACGACCCGAAAGAGCACGTGACTGGCCCTTGAAACATATGAAGCCTATAGGACTCCATCTGATTCAAGTAAGCCAAAAGCCCAGAAATCTAAAACCATTTTGAAGAATAAGTAAAGAAAAACTGGTTTAAAGAAGTGAAGAAATACAGGTTTGAAATCAAGGTTTTTTTTTTTTTTAATAACTAAGCCGAATGTGCATTTTAAAAACGGTACAATCTTTTCTAGAAATTTCGGCAGAGTTTCCTTTGTAAAACTGGCCCCGAATGGGGTAAAACGATAATAACAAGATATAACATGATAAAGGCATCCCCAAGCGGGAGCTAGCTCTTCGTCAATCGACGGTCACAACCACGCAAAGATATGATAATATACAACGCCAAGTGGCGAGGATCAAACCCAAAAGACAGCTCAAAAGCAACAAGAAACCGCAATACTACTAAGCGCGACTCTAAGGTCGAAATATACAACACTGAAGTCTAGGTCTGAAAGAATATACAAGTTTTGGTTGATGGACATTTCTAGATACAATGAATAAATAAGTACAACATGGGGATTCTTGATGCAAAAGAATCCACCTACCAAAAGCAAATCACCCGCAAGAAGGTAGGTGTGCCAGAAATGCCGCAAAAGAACCTGTACGGCAGAACCTGCAAGAACTGTGGCACAACGGGGGTGAGTTGCCAACTCGTGAATAGAAACATCTACAAGGATAAATCGAATGCAAGACATAATCCTAAGTCAACGATCAATAATATAATCCACAAGAGTACATCTGAGTGTGATAAGGTGGCAAGGTAACATCAAATCATGTATGTAGTGTCAGGTACTCAGGTAATAACATGTCATCAGTGTAAGGTATGTCTGCATGAAGTATCAATGAAGAAATATCAATAATATCAATACACATATATTAGCGTCCCATACCACTAATATTGGTGTAAGATAAGTGTAAACCCAGCCTGTATATGAACCATGTCTGTATATATGTGGAACCCGTCCACCTGTCACCCACTGACAGCAAGCATCATGTATGCAAGTATGAGGATACAAACAAAATCATGGAAACTCATCATGAAAACCCGTGCCAAGCATCGACACGTAAATCCTCCTATATCGGGCATCCGTCAGTCCGGGTCAGCCCTCTCTCAAGTATATATATATCGGGAATCCGTCAGTCCGGGTCATCCCTCTCTCAATACATCGGGCATCCGTCATTCCGGGTCAGCCCTATATCAATCCATCGGGCATCCGTCATTCCGGGTCAGCCCTATATCAAAGTATATATCGGGAATCCGTCAGTCCGGGTCATCCCTCTCTCAATACATCGGGCATCCGTCATTCCGGGTCAGCCCTATATCAATCCATCGGGCATCCGTCATTCCGGGTCAGCCCTATATCAAAGTATATATCGGGAATCCGTCAGTCCGGGTCATCTCTCTCTCAATACATCGGGCATCCGTCATTCCGGGTCAGCCCTATATCAATCCATCGGGCATCCGTCATTCCGGGTCAGCCCTATATCAAAGTATATATCGGGAATCCGTCAGTCCGGGTCATCCCTCTCTCAATACATCGGGCATCCGTCATTCCGGGTCAGCCCTCTCTCAGTACATGCCTCTAGCACCGAGAAAACACGGGGCGACGCCCCAAATATCATATCAAGGGAACCGGGTTTTTAAACGATTACTTATTTGGAAAGAGCACGGTTCCCAAATCCAGAGATCACATGAAAATCCACCTCAAGAAGTAAATCCAATGCGATGTGCTATGCAATCAATCCATAATGTATGCGACATGTAAAGAAAGTAACCATATCGGAAATCATGCAACATGGAATAGGAATGTGCATATGTCGAAGGAAGCATCACATCACGAATGCAATAGTACTACAGTGTAGTGACATGGCAATTATCGATGATGAAGTGTGTGAGCCGGCAAGTAGTGTACGTGAAACATACGCATCATCGATAATGGTGCTGGTGTCCTAACAGCATGATAATAACATGGTAATGAACATATGCCAGCAATGCGAAAAGCATGAATATGCGGAAATCTAGTAATCAGCAGCACAGTGAAGTATCTACTATGCAAACTACATCTAAGTATCCTGACAAACAGGAGGGGTAGGTGTGGAAACCACCTAAAACTGAGTCAAAGTATATATGTAGATATATAGTCGGTGATCCCGCCTCAATGTCATATCGTAAGATATCCTCTAGCTATGAGTGCGGATCTATCATCAATATCAGCTCGTACGGTAAATCATCGTACGGCATTCCTAAAAGCTGGGTAGGGGTCAACATCTCACTGTCTCATCACATAACAAATATCACCATCATCAGATCATATAGTCTGGATGTACTACTCTATCTCTAGTACAAACGGTAACATCGGTAAAGTATGCATGCGGGGGTAAACACACATCCCAAGCCCGCAAGAATCACAAGTCATATCCCACATATGGATCGTATCAAATCACCGATCCCAGGGCACCAAGCCCACAATATCGACTCATCTCCAAAGTCGTCACATATCATCAATCACAGTGTAAGTACATGTGAAAAGCAAGGGTATATGTATAGGTGTAATTCTATCCTAGGGTTCGCGACTATGAACTACACTAGTCACTTTTAACCCTACATATCCAAAATACACCTAATATCACAATACTATATAATAAGCTATCTACGGACTGCGGGGGTGCTATACGCCATCCACCCGACTTTCCCCCGTAGATATAATCTACTCACCTTGCATCACCATTTGCGGACATCCCCATGCATTTGCTTGTCGTCCGAAGTCTTCATGGGTACCTACACATCAAAATATCGTATATGCGCATTAAAACCAAATCCAATCTAAAACGGCGCATAAACTCCAAAACGATACGATAAGGGGGCCTATAGGTGAGAACCTATGGCACGCCTTCAAAACCATCCATAATCCTCTATATCGTCGTATAAACGACAATAGTCGAGGCAAAACACATTCCACCATTTCAGAATCCAAAAATACGGAATACGGAAACACGAATCCAAAACGACAACATAGGATATATGTCCCAGATTTCACCCTAGGAAGAATCTGTCAAAACTAGAAGTACCCAGGGCCAAGAATTGATGAAATGGGGCCAGGCACGCAAAACGAGGAGATTCCTCCCTGGTCTGGCCGCAATTTGCGGCCAGAATGCAGGTTTTGGCGGCCGGAAAGTGGAATGGGGAGCTAGGGTTTTGGGGTTGGCTTCCTGGGTGCCTGCACATGTCACTTTCCACTCAATTTTATTTTAGGGCATCTCGGGTGATAGCAGATTCAACAACACAGTGACAGATTTCCTGTTTTCCCCGATATCGGTTTCTAAAATCCGTATTATGGTTCTAGCTTCAGGTTTGGGGTTCTAATTCATACACTAGGGTGTTGGTAAGATCAATACTGAGCCCAATTTCATAATGCAACACCAATTCACTCAAACCCTAACTAGGTTTCTCTCAAATCCATAATATCACACAATATCGATAAAATCTTGACATGGGGTTATAGGAAAGGATATAATTAAGCAAATGGTTCAGAAATTACCTTCATTAGCAACTCAAGAATTTTCTTGAGTTGCCCTCAAATGGCCAAATCCATGCTTCTTTAGCTCCATGTGTAGATCTAGGGATTTTGGACATTTTTAGTGAAAGGAGTTTGGGGTTTTGGTGTAGTTTTTGAGATGTTTCATGGCTTGAGGAGGGGAGGGAAAATGGAGAAGGGCAGCAGCAGCAAGGGAGAGGAAGAGGGAGAGAAATGAGAGGGAGAGAAAATGGCTAAGTGTTTCAAGGTCAATGGTCCACCTCTCTCTCACCTACCCTCATCATTGCATTTTCTTTTCTTTTCCTTTTCTTTTAAAACCCCACCCTTCTCACATCAATAGTAATTCCAAAAGAAAACCATGGCTAGAAAAGTGCACAAGTGTAGAAAATGTGATATGTGCAAGTTTTGCACAAAATTGCCAAAAAACCCAATTAGCGATTTTAATCGCGATTAGCACTAAATTAGTGTCAAACTAATCACAAAAACTTAAAAATGTCATAATTCACTAATTTACCCTATTTTAGAATTTTCCATAATTTTTCATAATTTTTCTAACATTTTTCCTATTTATTTGCATTTAATATTAAAATAATCAATAAAATAATATTAAATTATAAAAATTCCCAAAATTAATATTTTATATTTTTGAAGATGTTACAATAGGAGCTCTCTTGAAGAGAGAGAAGAGGTATGAGATAATGAACCATGGAAAAAAGAAAACAAATCTTTTATCAAGATAATTTTGATGGCAACCTTGATTTGACTATTATCATGTCACCATTAATGCTAAGCAAAATATCTAGTGCTTAACAAAAATATCTAAGTCAACCATGGTCAACATGGTCAAATGGTCAAACCCAATTAGCCATGACACAATTATCACTAAAAAGTTTAGTAAACATTTTCCACCACCTCATAATGGTTTTAATCAAGTCAATGGTCAAAACCCTAATGAGGTATCTCCTTCTTTGCTCCTCACATCCGTGCATACACACCCGCATCCGCATTCCAAAGAATACGAATACTAAGAGACAAAACTAATCCATCAATATATTATACTAGGTCCGGCTTAAACCAAAGACCACTAGTATTATCCGTCCGAACATCATACGCGCACAAGTGCACGTAAGTGATCGTAGACTTGCCGTAAAACCATACGGCCTCTACACCTTTTGCCCGGTGCAGGGAAACTCTCTGTGTAAGACTCTAAAGACTCGACACTACGCTGGCAGTGGGTTTAACCACAGGCCGCAAGCGATACTAGCTGCACGTAACGGTCCCCAGGTAAATGTCGATAACAGGGCCGATGAGGAAAACCCATTCGAACTCCTACTGAGCCTGAATGTGACAATCTCCTTACAGTCTTGTCTGTTCGTCTAAGAGTATCGCGTATCGGGCCTAGGGGCGGTAAACGTCAGACCCCTAATAGAGCTATAAATCGTGTCGGAGTGTAGCCCAGAACACCCTGAGAAGCTACTAGAACACCTACCAGTAAATCTCGCTTGCCCTAGCCAGGGACTTTGTGTAATGGCTCCCCAGTCACAGCGCGATATCAACCCCCAATACCGGGAAAGACGAATCCTGTCTAACCGCCACTGCCTCCAAGTGCTTCGGGACTGCACCCAACTACTACCTGTTTGCACGACTCTTTTGAGCCGTGGTAGGGTAGTAATCAAAGTACAGTGGGAACACACTCGAGGCGAAGTGGCAGTGTCAAGTCGACGGACTAAGCTGTACTCATGTCACCTGGGAACTGCTATCTGACGATAGGTATAGTACCAACCAGCAGTTCCCAACGAGTCCTATCCGGTGTACTCGTAACCTAACAAGCACCTGCATACTATCTCCAGTACGACGTACTAATGGCTGTGGGACAGACCATCTCCCCTGATGGGATGAGAAGCGTATACACTAGTCTACTCTGGAGTGTCGATGCCCCGTCTCGATAATCCTACGACTAAGGATCTGTATAAGGATGTGCTTATAAATTACCTAGCCCCCACTAGTGTAACTGCCATCACAACGCTGGTAATCATGAAAATATCCTAAGGGCTCTACTAATATGTATAAGCGATATGCTAATTGAAACACATGCACATATTGAAGTAGAAACAAATCAACTAGCATACTACCATTTTGAGCAAGACTGTTAATACAACTGTGAATATCCCAAGCTTCCATTAAGTAATATACAAGCTAGTATGATACAGTAATGGCCTCTAAGGTATATACACTAACAATGTTCTTCTGGGCATGGACCGGTTAGCTACTTACTACGCGTCTGTGAACTGCCGCGAGAAGACAGTCAGGTTTTGTTTTCCCGGCGAGTCGGTTCTTGTTATGTAGGGGGACCGTGGTGCTGCCCCTCACAGTTTAATTTCGGCCCTTTGCGCTAGTCGGTTTTTGAGGAGGGGATGTCGGGGATTTTTGAATTTCATTCGTGATACCGGAGCCACGGTAGATTTGTTGGACCGGGTTCTTATTGTGAGAGAGTTTCCCGACGTTTTTCCCGATAAGTTACCTAGATTGCCGCCAGAGCGTGAGATTTAGTTTTGCATTGATTTGATCCCCGGCACGGGGCCTATTTCTTTACCGCCTTACCGGATGGTCCCGGCTGAGCTTAAGGAGCTTAAGGATCAGTTGCAAGAGTTTCTTGATAGGGGATTTGTGCGTCCGAGTGTTTCGCCTTGGGGTGCTCCTGTTCTATTCGTCAAGAAGAAGGACGGCGGTTTGAGGTTTTGCATTGATTATCATCAATTAAACCGAGTTACGGTGAGAAATAAGTATCCATTACCTCGCATTGACGATTTGTTTGATCAGCTCCAGGGTGCGGGACATTTTTCTAAGATTGATTTGAGATCGGGTTATCATCAGTTACGGGTTCGGAATGATGACATTCCGAAGACTGCTTTTCGTACGCGCTACGGGTATTATGGATTTTTGGTGATGTCGTTCGGACTCACCAATGCCCCAGAAGCGTTCATAAATTTGATGAACCGAATTTTCAGGCCGTTCCTCGACCAGTTATTTATTGTGTTTATTGATGACATTCTGGTTTATTCCAAGAGTCGAGAGGAGCATGAGCAGCAATTGAGGATTGCTTTGCAAACATTGAGAAAGCACCAGTTGTTTGCTAAATTCTCGAAGTGTGCCTTCTGGCTTGATAGTGTTGACTTCCTAGGTCATGTGGTTACAGGAGACGGTATTCGTGTGGACCCGAGGAATATCGAGGCCATACAGCTTTGGCCCAGACCTGTATCAGTGACAGAGGTCCGCAGCTTTTTAGGCTTAGCCGGTTATTACCGCCGTTTCATGCAGGACTTCTCGAGTATCGCTGCACCGCTGACCGGACTAACCAGGAAGGGAGTTGCTTTTCTTTGGACTGAGGCATGCGAGTTGAGTTTTCAGCAGTTGAAGACTCGGTTGACGACTGCACCAGTTTTATCTTTGCCTTCTGGATCGGGCGGCTTTGTCGTTTACTGTGATGCTTCTCGAGTGGGGCTCGGTTGTGTACTGATGCAGCATGATAGAGTTATCGCTTATGCTTCCCGGCAGTTGAAGAAGCATGAGCAGAATTATCCCACTCATGATCTTGAGATGGCCGCGGTGCTCTTTGCGCTTAAGATTTGGAGATACTACTTGTACGGGGAGTCGTGTCAAATTTTCACGGACCACAAGAGCTTGAAGTACATCTTCCAGCAGCGGGATCTGAATTTAAGACAGCGCCGTTGGATGGAGATTATGAAGGATTATGATTGTGAGATCCTTTATCATCCGGGCAAGGCGAATGTGGTAGCCGATACTTTGAGTCATAGGCCTGGGGGTAGCTTGTCCCAGTTGAGCGCAGTTCAGAGACAGTCTTCTGCAGATTGGCAGATCTTGTGTGACAGCAGAGTATAGTTTGAGTTCACATCCACTGGGGGACATCTTGCTCATATCCGTGCCCGTCCACTTCTACTAGATAGTATTCGTGAGGCACAGCCCGCCGATGCCCGTTTGTCTGAGATTCTTGAGCATGTTCGGCAGGGTAGAGATTCAGAGTTCTTGATTGATGACCAGGATGTGCTACGTTTTGGGACTCGTTTGTGTGTACCTGATACCGATGGGTTGAAGCACGAGATTCTAGAGCAGGCACATCAGTCAGCTTTTAGTGTTCACCCAGGTTCTACCAAGATGTATCGTGATTTGAGATATATCTACTGGTGGGCAGGGATGAAGAGTGATGTTTCGGATTTTGTTTCGAGATGCATGACATGTCAGCAAGTCAAGGCTGAGAATCAGCGACTGGCAGGAAAATTGCAGCCTTTACCCGTTCCGGAGTGGAAATGGGAACAGATCTCCATGGATTTCGTTGTGGGTCTACCCAGGTCCAGTCGAGAGTATGACTCCATTTGGGTGATTGTTGACCAGTTGACGAAAGCGGCTCACTTCCTTCCAGTGAAGACGACTTTCGGTTATGCTCAGTATGCTCAGTTGTACATTGATGAGATTGTGCGTTTTTACGGCGTTCCCATATGCATCATATCCGACAGGGGCACCCAGTTCACTAGCCATCTTTGGTAGAAGCTTCAGGGAGCCTTGGGTACCCGTTTGAGTTTTAGCACCGCTTTCCATCTGTAGACCGATGGTCAGTCAGAGCGGACTATACAGACTCTGGAGCATATGCTTCGTGCGTGCGTTCTTGATTTTAGTGGCAATTGGGATCGTCACTTGCCATTGATAGAGTTCTCCTACAATAACAGTTATCAAGAGACGATTCAGATGGCACATTTTGAGGCTTTGTATGGTAGAAAGTGTCGATCGCCAGTCTGTTTGACCGAACTCAGCGAGAGCAGGATTTTGGGACCCCAGCTAGTTCAAGAGACTACGGAGAAAATTCAGTTGATTCAGGATAGGATGAGAGCAGCCCAGTGCAGACAGAAGTCTTATGCCGACCGTCGTCGTCGTAGGCTCGAGTTCGCAGTGGGGGATCATGTATTCCTATGGATTTCTCCGATGAAGGGCGTGATGAGATTTGGTAAGAAAGGGAAGCTTAGTCCCAGATTTGTAGGTCCTTTTGAGATCCTTGAGCGAATTTGTACCGTTGCCTATCGTTTGGCACTTCCACCCAGTTTTCCGGATGTTCACCCCGTATTCCATGTATCGATACTTCGCAAGTACCTTCATGACCCTTCTCACATGATTCAGCACCATACCGTTCAGCTAGAGCGCGATCTTTCGTTCACCGAGCAGCCGGTAGTTATATTGGATCGGCAGGTGAAGAAACTTCGGTCAAAGGTCTTGCCATCTATGAAGGTTCTTTGGCGTGGCTCGAATAGTGAAGAGGTCACTTGGGAGGCCGAGAGAGAGATGCGGAAGAAATTCCCTCATCTCTTTGAAGGTACGTTGTTCATATCAGAATTTTGCATTATTATATTCCTCATTCTTAATCATATTGCAAATAAATAGGTGCTTTTGATCCATGTCTGCTAAATAGTTGCAGGTTACAGGTTCTAGGAACAATACAGTGAAAATGGTGAAAAAACGCTACAAAAGTGAGACTACGACCAACAAATAGAAGAATCTTTATGATGCCGCCTACAGTTTAAGGAGCAAATGAAGAACAATGAACAGTTCGATTGCACAAAGTACGAAGGCAGCACAAGATTCAAGACTTCAACACGAAGCGAATGGTAAAAGTCCACAACATTCTGCACTGTGGAAATCTGGAAGAAACTAGAAAATATTCTGAAGAACCAAGTGAAAAAAATAGAAGCAAAAAGCAACATGAAGCAGCCCTTAGAAACTGAGCCCAAGAGCCCATCAAACGGCCGCGGATCCGCGGCCAAACAAGGTATTCCACCGCGGATCCGCGGCCGTGCAGAGCACGTGTCGGTGCGTGTCAGTAGGAGTCGGTGCATTGACCCGGTTTTCTTAGGGCAGTCTTGTAATTTCAGATATGGATCAGATGTAAACCCTAGGGTTTCTCCTATCTATAAATAGGAAAGCCTACAGCCTCTTTTGAAGTGTGCCTCTTTTGGGTGCCTCTTTTGAGATGCCTCTTTTTAATTCTAGTCTAAATTTCTATTCCATTGTAATTGTTCAAAAGTGCATCAATAAAGAAAGGTATTTTTATTTTTATCTCGCATTCCTTTTCTGAATTTAATTCTTGTATTTTTTTATCTGTTCCCTTAATATTTGCAATTTAGTTTTCTAATATAAAAATTTATTAAAAAAAAATGAATTCTATTGTTAATACCGTAATGAGTGAGTAATTCCTCACTTGTTAGGGTTAGGATCGGGAAGGTTTGAGAGAAGGAAATCTCTCTCACTCCTTTCTTTGCCCCCATAATTTTAATCAATACGAACTCTATTTAAATGAATCACACACCGCTCACTACGGCACCCTATCCCACGAGGTAGCGGTGATTCCCTAGTTAAACCGGTTGTGATTGATTTAAATAGAGGTTAGGGCTAAGAGTTAAGAAAGGACGGACAAGGACCAAAGGGAAGAAACTTAGTTTCTTCCTAGTCGTCCTAATCCCCTTTGTTAACTATTACCCTAACACCTATATTCTTCATTAGGGCATTGAAAGCAGTGGGTAGAGTCCCTTTTTCCAAACTAACATAATCCTAACCCTAACAAGACTTTTAATCAATTAAATCTCATTCTTAGATCGTAAAACAAAACCCGACTTGATCGGATTAACTCGTTAGAACATAAAGAAAAGGAATCCATCTCCCTATGGACCGACCCGTACTCAACCGGCTAGCTACCAAGCGACACCTTTATTGATTGCAGTTAATTCTTTGATTTTAAAACGAATACGCACGCAAAACTCCCACAATCAAATGGCGCTGTTGCCGGGGAGACGGTAGTCTCTTTCTTTATGTAATTTCGGGTTAAAAAATAAAAAAATAAAAAATTTAAAAATTTAAAAACAAAATACAATAAAATAAAATATAAAAACTAAAAAAAAATTCATCTTGTTCTTTTTTAGAGGTATTGTGTGAATTGTGTAGAAAAAGAAGACGGACAGATTCAGATCTGGAAAATCCTAGTGAACAAATCAAGAAACAGAAGAACTGAACAGACAGAGGAGAATCATAACAACAAATAGAAAGTTTTTGGAGATCCAAACTAACGGAACCACCGCAGAACCGCGGCGGATATATGAAGTGGACCGCGGAACCGCGGTCAACCAGTGACGTCAGCAACCCAAAATTCTCTATAAGTATTTTTTCCTCTCTTCTACCCTCTGAACTCCACTGAAAAATTTTCCTGCAGGGTTCTTTGCGCAAAATTCTTCTCCCTCTCCAATAAATTATTTTTGTGCAGGATTCTTTGCGCTGCCAAATAAAAAAAAATTGCAAGTGTTTTAGATTTTGTGTGTTAATTGCATTGCATATTTAAAACAGACTTTTAAGGGGCTACAACACCAATCCAGATTGGGTGGGGATTTCATTACCCTTCCTAAGACCCCAGAAATCACAAAAAGCATATGCATCACCCTTGAGTTAATTAAAAAAATATCTAGACTCAGCCAACTAAGGACTGTTGTGCTCATTAGGACAGAAGAAGGTTGTGGGTAATCGGTCGTTTATCTAAACCTGACTTTGTGGTGCCTAGGCTAGACAAGTGAGAAAGGTAATTTTAAAAGGACCGTCTCACGGTGATTCGTGAGCAGATCTCTCCTTCCTTCACTTGTGCTTACCTGGCCACAATTGGCGGTGAAGAGGCGATTTGAGGGATATCTCACAACTTGCCTTTTGGAACAGTTAGGAGCAGTCTAGTTGCCTTAGGAGACCCTGGCGTTAGGCTTAATTGTGCATGTATAAATTGTGATTCTTTTAAATTGTGTCGTAGTTCCGTATAAATTTTGCAAAAAACTCTTTCTAAAAAGAAAAAAAAACACTTTCAAAAAAATTTCAAAACACCAAAAACAAACAATTTTTTTTTAAAAAATAAAAAAATCATCGCATTCTTTTTCTTCTCCTTTCTCACATCATGGGTACCCCACCTCGCAAAACTCTTGCCGAACTTTGGTATCCTCAACCAGACATTACTTCCTATGCTCATTGTTTTGGTCGAATTTCGGACGACCCCTCCATGCCCAAAATTTCTTTGAAAGATCGAATAGACGCGTCTAGGAGAAACTGTTGGACTCCGCAATCCACTTTGTATCAACCGTTTCAACCTTCACCACCTTCTTACATTGATACTCCTTTATCGAGTCCTGTTGTAACTCCGAAACCAATGTCTATTGCTGAACATATTGAACAATCCCGTAACCGATCTTTCACTCCTTTCAACACTTCCAATTCTTGGGATCAATAAGTCCATTCACCTTTTTATCCAAATGTTGATCCTACTCCTGTCTAACCATTCAATTCCTACCAGTCCTACCCGATTTTCGCACCTTCCCTATACATTGCTTCTACACAGCCATTTGAGAGTTTCCATTATCCATACAACTTTGAATCTTTTATTGAAACCCCTTAACAACCAAAGTCTAGTCTAGAACAGTCGTTGGAAGATTTTATAGTAGCGTCAAGACAACAGATTAAGGATTTGAATGCGTCCATGGCCGCCCTTATACAACCTAGTGACCCGGTAGCTAGTTTCGAACTAGCTCCAAATTTTCCAATGTATGATGAGGCGGTTGGACAGATTGAGAATTTGAGTGGTGAGAGTGAGCTGTACATACTTCCAAATCAAACCTACCCATCCCCAATTGAATACCATAACTCCGGTTTTGAATGTCTATCAAATGTTCCAAATGATTCACCAGATGAAGATAAAACGTCTAATGAGTTGAGCGACTTTGTAGTGTTTGATTTACCTGATTGTGAAGGGTACCTTTCGAGTGAACCCACACCCAATCCTTTTGAACTCTACACCTCCACTCTAGAACCTGAATTAATTGATATCCATGCTTTTGATGAGGTGTCTGAGAAATTTAATTTTCACTTGATCGAGGATATTGACGCTGGGAATATTTTGGAGGATGAACCCATAAATTTGGATGAGTTTTTCTTTCCAATTCATCATCCCGAGACATTAAATGTTTCTCCCGGACTAAATATGCGTCTTGAATTTGATGAGAATTGCAAGGATAAGCTAAATTTTGAGGAGAGTATTGAGGATAGTATTGAGGATGAACCAGTTTTGTTTGATGAGTCCGATTTTCTAATTCATCCTCCTGAACCTTTAACTGTTACACTTCCTAAATGAATCATCCCCTTCATCGTTTATGTCATTCCGACCGCGCAGGAAACTGTATCCCTTTCATTTTCAATGTCTGCTTTACCAAGTTTGACGTACCCATGTTTTCTCACGAATCTTGAGGGATTTGACATCATTTCTCAGTGGGTTGATAGATTAGCATAATCACTTTTTACACATCGGTCATTACAAATTGTGCTAATTTATACACTCCATCTCCACCCTCAAGTTCGTAATCAACTTCTTTCTACCAGTTTCTCAGGTTTTTCTTCTATTCTTCATATAATTTCAGAGAGTGTTGATGAATCACAATCCGATAATTCAAGTTTGACCATTCCAGAAAGACAACTTGATTTGGATACTTTTGAAAATGAGGTAGATGAGTTTTTCGAGTCTCCTACCTCCATAATTTTTGACAAATCAAGTATAATAAATTCTGACACAAAACTTACTAACAGTAAAATGTTCAATTATATCGATGAGAGTTTTGAAGAACTTTATGCTGACGAACTTGCATTCCTAAATGACACGGATTTTGTGATTAATCAACCCCCACCTGAAGAAGTCGAACCACTGCCACCATTTCTTTTTCCCTTCAGCCATTCTTCTTCTCCACCGAGACTGTATTCTGCTTCTATCTCCACATGGTCTCGTGTGTTTCTCATTTCTTTTCTCTACACTCCATTCTTTCACCAACCACACCATTATAACGATAAAATTTTTGAATGATTGGTGCTAACCTTTGGCCTGTGTAAGGCCATGTATAGCTTGATACTGTGTTTTTCTCTTCCCTAACTCTGAACTTTAATGCTTCAACAGTGGAAACACTGTTTCACTTAAGTTTGGGGGGGACCTTTTTGTATATATATTTTTTTTTCTTTTTCTGTTAAGAATAATAAAAAAAGAGATAAAATAAAAAATAAACAGGGGAGTACCGGCAATTTTGACCTTCTTGTTGTAGCCTGATAGTGAGGACACTGTCAAGTTTAAGTTTGGGGGTATGCTCGGTAAGCTTTCTTCCTTCGCATTCATATGTATATTTTTGCATTTGCATACTTATTTTAAAATCCATAAAAATTGAAAATTTTTAAAAATTATAAAAATTGAAAAGTTCAATTTTGGCCATGTTTGACATGACGGTTGACTAGTTAGGAAAAACTAGATCCTAAACATGGTAAATTAAAAAACCCTAAAAATAACCTTTCTTAAAGTTTAACTGTAGAAAATATATGTCCTTATAGATTATTTCGAAATAGGCAAATTTTGAGTTCAGTTCTTGGGCTAACTCATAATAAGGGAAGAATATTGAAATTTTTATTTGAAGTGTAAGTCTGAAAAATAATTCTGAACCTTAAGTCTAAATTCTGAATATATATAACCTACAACTAGCACCTACACGCACCTTGAAACTTGGGATAGTAGAGGATACCTTGAAATGCTCTTGTCTAAAATCCTTAGTATGAGAAAAAAATTAAAGAATAAGTGTGAAATAAGAGATATAAAAAAAATGAACGCTGGTTTTGTAATTACTTAAGTCTGCGTAAAATAAAATAAAAAATATTTAGCAAGGGTGCTTTATCACCTAGTGCCTTAGACCAACTGGTTTGGGAGTCACTGCTAAAGCCTTAGGTATTACAAGACGAGGAATTACGCCTAAAATGCACGAACACATTTTGTAATCGGTCGTTAGTACCTCAAGAAGTATTAACGGTCGCATGAAGGATGTGTGAGCAATTTCATCTAAAATTCACCAACTAAAAGTACTTTGGACGATGGACAAGAGTATAATAGCTTGAATTGAATTTCCAAGTGTAGGGGTGATACATACACACACGTAGGGGTTTTGATGAGAGATAGGAATGAAAGATAGGGCTTATATTTTCAGTAGAGATGATAAAAATTCTTAAGTTGAGATGGAACCATAAAAGGAAAATTCAAGAGATGCTAAAAGCTGAATAAATTTACAGAACATATACGATCTTAAGTTAAATGATAAGTAAGTATGAAAAATACGGGTTGATAATTTCTAGGTTGAAGATAATAGAATTTCTTGCTAGAATACCAAATTGAAGAATGAAAGTCAACATGCCAAATTGATCGGATTTTGTGGGTAGTATCCGCTGAATACCCTCAGGAGACAACACTCCTCCTACTAGGGACACCTAGAGGTTTAACGGCTTGTTGCACGAGCTCAGTGCAATCGCGATTCCCTACGAAAGTGAGGTTAGGTTTTTTCGAGAAAAAATTAGTTTTGCTCGGGACGAGCAAAAGATAAGTTTGGGGGTATTTGTTCATATCATAATTTTGCATTATTATATTCCCCATTATTAATCATATTGCAAATAAATAGGTGCTTTTGATCCATGTCTGCTAAATAGTTGCAGGTTACAGGTTCTCGGAACAATACCGTAAAAATGGTGAAAAAACGCTACAAAAGTGAGACTACGACCAACAAATAGAAGAATCTTTATGATGCCGCCTACAGTTTAAGGAAGAAATGAAGTTCAATGAACAGTTCGATTCCACAAAGTATGAAGGCAGCACAAGATTCAAGACTTCAACACGAAGCGAACGGGAAAAGTCCACAACATTCTGCACTGTGGAAATCTGGAAGAAACTAGAAAAGATTCTGAAGAACCAAGTGAAGAAAATAGAAGGAAAAAACAACATGAAGCAGCCCTTAGAAACTGAGCCCAAGTGCCCATCAAATGGCCGCGGATCCGCGGCCTAACAAGGCATTCCGCCGCGGATCTGCGGCCGTGCAGAGCACCTGTCGGTGCGTGTCGGTGGGAGTCGGTGCATTGACCCGGTTTTCTTAGGATAGTCTTGTAATTTCATATATGGATCAGATGTAAATCATAGGGTTTCTCCTATCTATAAATAGGAAAGCCTACAGCCTCTTTTGAGGTGTGCCTCTTTTGGGTTCCTCTTTTGAGATGCCTCTTTTTAATTCTAGTCTAAATTTCAATTCCATTGTAATCGTTCAAGAGTGCATCAATAAAGAAAGGTATTTTTATTTTTATCTCACATTCCTTTTCTGAATTTAATTCTTGCATTTTTTTATCTGTTCCCTTAATATTTGCAATTTAGTTTTCTAATATAAAAATTTATAAAAAATGAATTCTATTGTTAATACCCTAATGAGTGAGTAATTCCTCACTTGTTAGGGTTACGATCGGGAAGGTTTGAGAGAAGGAAATCTCTCTCACCCCTTTCTTTGCCCCCATAATTTTAATCAATACGGACTCTATTTAAATGAATCACACACCGCTCACTATGGCATCTTATCCCACGAGGTAGCGGTGATTCCCTAGTTAGACCGGTTGTGATTGATTTAAATAGAGGTTAGGGCTAAGAGTTAAGAAAGGACGGACAAGGACCAAAGGGAAGAAACTTAGTTTCTTCCTATTCGTGCTAATCCCCTTTGTTGACTATTACCCTAACACCTATATTCTTCATTAGGGCATTGAAAGCAGTGGGTAGAATCCCTTTTTCCAAACTAACCTAATCCTAACCCTAGCAAGACTTTTAATCAATTTAATCTCATTCTTAGATCGTAAAAAAAAACCCGACTTGATCGGATTAACTCGTTAGAACATAAAGAAAAGGAATCCATCTCCCTGTGGACCGACCCGTACTCAACCGGCTAGCTACCTAGCAACATCGTTATTGATTGCGGTTAATTCTTTGATTTTAAAACGTATACGCACGTAAAACTCCCTCAATCATACGCATAGTAAGATTTTTAAATTCGGAGATGAATTTCTTTAAGGGGGGAAGATTGTAAAACCTTAGAATGCGATTAGTGTTAATTAAGCGATAATGCGTGTTTTTAGTAAAAAGTTTACCAAAATAGTTTTCAAATATTTTATAAAAATTATTTAATATTTTATTATTATTTATTTCTGGCTTGCACACACTTGTGCATGTTAACCTAGGGTTATTAGGGTTAACCATGCTTAAGTAGCCATGTGTAACATTTCAGAAAAATATAATATTATTTTTGGGAATTTTTATAATTTAATATTATTTTATTGAATACAGATAAATGGGGAAAATTCTGATGAAAAATTATGGAAATTCTAAAATGTGTTTAATGTAGGGTATTTGGTAAAAAGTTTACCAAAATTGGTTTCTGGTGATTTATCTGGTTTTATGAAAATTTTATCGGAATTCTATCTGGGCTGCACACATATATGTATGGTAACTAGGGTTGAGCCTAGGGTTGAACCATACTTAGATGACCATGGTGGCTTAAACCTTATGGTTAAGTTAAGTGTGTTGTTAAAGGATGATTATAGTTAAGTTGACTTGTGGCTAGAGAGAGAGGTAGTTGGCTCCTAGGTAATGTCACAATCAGCATTCACTTCAAACTTTTGCCCCTCACGTCTCTCTCTCTCACTCTCACCCACCACCCTACACCAACAGCAGCAGCTGCATCAGCAGCTCAAAACCCCACCTAATAACAGCCCCCAATATCAATAGCACCTACACTCTCACATCAGCTGCACATAGCATCAGCAACTCAGCATCCTGCATCAGCAGCATCATCATGGATGCACTGCAGCTGAGGCAAACATCAGCCCCTTTATCAACACATCAGCCCCAAATCTCTATCAACATCAGATACTACAACACCCCACAACAACAGCCACAATTTCTTCAGCCACAACAAGAGCTGATGCAACAGCAAACCCAACATTCCCACAACCCTGCTGCTGTTGCATAAACAGCATCAAAAGAGAAAAAAATTGCAAGCAGCACCAAGCAAACATCAGCAGAACAGCTACACCAGCAGCTGCTACAGGAGCACAACAGCAGCAACAGCCCTTCCTCCTTCCTCCTCCTTCTTTATCTACATCCTAGGACTTCCCTTGAGGTATAATCTCACAACCCAAACCCTATCTTGCAAAGTTATAGTTGTTTAACTGAAATTTAGTGTTATTTTTATGATCTAGTGCTAGTTTTAGTGATTTCGAGTGAGATGTGGCCAAGTGATGGTTTTGATCGTTAGGGTAACCTTATTAGGTGTATTTGAGGCCAGTTTAACCAAGATTACCCCAGTTTTCCAGTTGGTTACCTGAAATTTTCAACTTGGCGTAATTTATCGATTTTGTCGACTTTGTAGCCTTTCTGGAATCTGCTATAAACCGGAACCTCCTAAAATAAAATTGACTTGGCAGTGAGATATCCAGCTAAATAGAAGCCAACTCACAAAACCCTAGCCCCAACCACCTTACCCAGGCCGCAGATATATCCCTTCTGGCCGCAATTTGCGGCCAGAGTAGCGGGGAACTGCCTCATTTTGCGTGCATGACTCTTTTACCTGTAAACTTGACCCCTGGAATGTCTAGTTTTGACTGGTTCCAACCAGGGTAGAATCTGGGTTGATTTTCTTGACTTGGCGCATGATTTACGACTTGTTTTCATATGGATTTTGGTATTCGATGATTCGTTTCTGTCGGGTGGCGTTTGAACGCCAACGGCAGAGGGTTATGGACTGTGTTTGCACGCGAGGCCACAGGTTTTTACCTAAAGGCGTAGCATGCACCATTTTGGCTTCCAACATGGTTTTTATGTGTTTTAGCATGTGATATCCTTGTAGGTACCCCAGGAGGCGTCTAAGCGTTGGAGAGGCGAATGGCGACATCGGCACCAGCACACATAAGAAAGTGAGTAGATTTATATCTACGGGGAGAAGTCGGGTGGATGGCGTATAGCACCCCCGCGGTCCGATGTCTAGTATACCATATATACTGTACTTATATATGATAGCTTGTGTGTGACATGATTGTTTAAGATATGGTAGGTGTACTATGCATTGATTAGGGTTAAAAGTAACTAGTGTAGTTCATAGTCGCGGACCCTACAATAGTTTGCACCCACATACACACACGTGCTTATTTGCTATGTTCATACTGTGATGACGAGGATATTGGAGGACTTTGGATGTGAGTCGATGAGTTTGGGCATGGTGCCATGATATCGGTGATGTGATGTGATTCGTATTTGGGATACGATATATGATTTTTTAGCGGGCCTTTAGGCGTGTCTTTCGCACACGCATTCATACTTACGTAGATGGTATCGATTCGTACTACACTTGGATTAGTACCCCAGATTGTGTGATATGATGATAAGGATATCAGATAATTGATGTGATGACTGTGATATTGACCCGCACCCAGCTATTGGGATGCCGTACGATGATTTACCGTACGAGCTTTATATTGATGATTGATCCACACTCATGACTTGAGGGTGTCAGATGATTTACGGTATCGTATGCGATACTATTGATGCGGGATCATCGACTACTATCTTTATTCATATATATCGACTCAGACTTAGGTGGTTTCCTTACCCCTCCCGATTGACTTGATAGTTAGATCAGTAGTTAGTGTAGTAGATGTTAGACTAGACCCGAGTCATACCTATTTCCAAACTAACTAATCGGGAGTATTTTAAAGACAGGCAAAAAGGGACTCTACGGATAATTTCAAAAGGGGCATCTTTTCTTAAAAACACCGTAGCCCTTATTTTACTAAAAACCCCGATTCTTCTTATTTCAAAAAGGCAAACTACTTGACACTTACATATTGATGTAGACTCTTCACTATTGCTTTGATTATTTGATTCTGCATATTCATATTATTTGCATCGCATTACTTGTGTTTATTGAGATATTACCATCATGCTGTTAGGACACCAGCACCATTATCGATGATGCGTATGTTACACGTACACTGTTTGCCGGCTCACACACTTTATCATCGATAATTGCCATGCCACTACACTGTAGTACTGTTGCATTCATGATATGATTCTTGCATGGCATATTGTACACTTATACCTGTACACATATATAGATGATTCCGGCTTGATTAGAGATTTGGGAACTGCAAGATATTATTTAAAACTGATTCATTTAAAAGAGCGGTTTCCCTCGACATGCGCACATTACTATTCCATGTTGCATGACTTACTGATATGCTTACCTTTCCTTACATGTCGCATACATCATGTTTTGATTATACGCATTGAGATATGTCGTTTCCATGATATTTCTGGATTTGGGGACCGTGGATATTTCAAAAGAAAATATGTAATTGTTTTAAAGATCCGGTCACCCTTGATATGATATTTTCAGTGCGTCACCATGAGTTTTCTCGGTTCCAGAGAGCTTGTGTGGTTATACCCGATTCGAGGAGCGGTAGGCAGCGATTGCGGGTACATGGTCGACCCGGTGAGGTACCCCGGGGCAAGAAGACTCGTATATGCTAGAGGCAGGGGAGTACTACCTACCGGTGATAGTATTTGGGACCCATCGGTTATCAGGGGGATACCGACTGGAGTCATGAGATGGATATAAGGGCCGACCACGGTGTGCGGCGCCTGAGATACATGAGGATTTACGTGTCGATGCTAGGCACAGGTGTTCATGATGTTTTCGAGTGTCGATGCTAGGCACTCAGGTTCCATGATTTGATTATATCCTCATATTTCCATGCATATGCATTACGATATTTACATGCATGATGCTTGTTGTCATTGGGTGACACGTGGACGGGATCCACCGATTTACAGATATAAATTTTCCTAGTTGGAGGACATCCACATACTACTAGATTCATGTTATAGCTGGCATTGATTCATATTGATTATATCGATCATACCTCATATTTATGACATGTTATTACCTGAGGCATTGGCGAGTACTTGACACTACATACATGTATAGATGTTACATTGCCACCTTAGCATGCTTCAGACTTATTCATTTGAGGTTTATTTATGTTGATCGTATGTCCTAGGATTGCGTCATACATGCGATTTTCTGTTCATAAATGTTCTTCTATTCACGAGTTGGCAACTCACCCCCGTTGTGCCCCAGTTCTTGCAGGTGTTTGCCGTACAGGGATTCATTACGGCTTGCAGCACCGCTTCTTTCGGGTGACTTGCTAGTAGGTGGGTTATTTGTATCGTACCCATCATTATACATTGTATATTATATTCAGTTGTATTTAGAAGTTCCATCAACCAAACATGTACTTATTTGAGATAGAGACCAGTGTTGATTATTCTTTCGACCTTAGAGTCGCACGTTATATTTCTCTGGGAATCATGCTGTTGAGTTTCCTTTCTGTTGTGATCCTCGCCTTTAGGCGTTGTATATTATATTGCAGACTGGTTGTTTTACTTATGGTTTTTCCTTCACTCCACTACTTTTCTTGGTTTGGATTTCTGGGCTCGGCTTACTTAGAGCACGTACGCCTTGAGACGTTTGTAGCCTAAGTGCCGGTCATGTTCCGTACTTTCGGGTCGTGACAAAGTTGGTATCAAAGCCAGGTTTTACCTTCGGAGCGTAGGATGACCCTTGGTTGATGGAATAGGTGACTAAAGTAGTGTGACGTACCGTGGGTATGTCCGCGGCATATTTACGACACGCCACTCCACTTAAGAAGCCTTAGGATGTACATTTCTTTGTTCAGTATCTTATTCATTCCTGATCTAGCCTCATCGGCACCTGTTATGTTTTACTGCCACGATTACGGGCAGGGAGAGCTACGGCTAAAGTTGCGTTCAGCTGAGCTCGTTGCGAACGAGGACTGACCCGGACATATTCCGGCGACACACGTTTGTAGAGATGTGTCTTTTTTATTGTGTTTCCTGGTGTCATGGGAACGTCTCGAGTTAGTATTGTTGATTGTGCCCTCTTGTGGAGGAGAGTTCTTGGTTTTACACCGGATGATCGGGCCATTGTTAGAGCTTCCAGTCGAGAGAGGGCTGTCGATGTACAGCATACCTCAGAGATTATGATGCCGCCTACCGTGCAGGCAGATGAGCCAGCTATTGCTGAGATTGATAGGATGTCGCTTCCGGAGCTTACGAGATGAGATCGCCGGAGCTCCCAGGCAGATATGAGACAGATGATAGCTAGTCTATCCGAATTGAGAGACGAAGGTGGTTCGTCCGATTTAGGCGCCGGAGCAGGCCCAGTTGAGCTGAAGATTTCCAGTGTGGGGAGTCTTACTCAGATCTAGAGCAGTCCGATTTGGAGATGACCGCCAATGTATCGCCTTTCCTGGAGGATTGAGGCGCTGATCAGCGTACAGACGAAGGAGCCAGTTGTTGCTACGAACGACGAGATATTGCCCCAGATGTTGGAGCTATTACAGTACGGGTTGCACTAAGAGATGATAGAAGGCCGCTAGTCACCGAGGATGAATGACTAGGATATGTGGATCGTTCGCTACCCCGATGCGAGGTCATCAGATAGATTGATTCCAGCTAGATACGACTTCACGCGGAGACGTTGAGAGTCGACAGTGACGATCGAATGTCAGAAACCAACTATTCCAAGTTTAAAGTATTCGGAAGGACGTGCAGGCAATTCTATGGACCCTCTAGAAGAATGAAACCCTAACTCGACTTAATGACCGTGTGAACGCCTTGGAACCTGTTCATATCAGATTTTTGCATTTTTATACCGCCCATTTTTTATCACATTGCATATCGGTAGGTACTCTTGAGCCGTGTTTGCTAGTCAATTGCAGGATACAAGTTCTCGGCTCTAAAAGGTGAAATCCATGGAAAAACACGACAAAATCCGGGTTCCTGCCAACCACAGATAAAACACGGGTCTCCGCTCTTTATCCGTCTGTTGCCACACACCAGTTTAGGAGACAAAATGGCAAATCGATTGTCACCTTCATGCACAAGGCTCAATGGAAACACAAGATCCAAGAAATCTACGCGGAGCTCAAGAAAATCATGACAAAAGATCCATGTCCAAATCACCTTTTGATCCACTAGAATTCTGGAAGAAATATGGAAAGATTATCAGAAAATACATGTACCAGACAAAAGGGGACAGAAAACCAGGAAAAACCACCAAAAAACGATGAATCAATTCCCCTATACTGCCGCGGTTCTGCGGCAATAGCAGGCTTAGGCCGCGGAACCGCGGCCGTACGGCCTTGTCGGCTGAAGAATTTTCAGGGGCATTTTTGGTCTTTCTATATACAGGCAGGATTTTGCCCTAGATTTCCATTTCCCTGCCTATAAATAGCCCAGATCCTTGTGAAGCTAAGGGTGCATAATCTTGTATTTTTCTAGGTTTAGAATACTTGTTTCTTCTTCCTCTTCTTATCTCTTCTCCATTAAAAATCTTGTAGTGAGCTTTTGTGAGTGAAGAATGATGAATAAAGAAGATCATTTTACTTATCATGCTTGTCTTGTTCTTTTATAATTGCTTGTAATTTTAATTTGTTAACTTAGTTGTTGTTATTTCTTGTTGTTTCTTTCTTTTCTCTTTTCCTTTATCATTAAAACAACCATGATGCTTACGCTTGATCCTTGCCAAGGTGAGGTCACAAATAGCTAGTTGTTATCTTCTAATCTCCTTCTTTCTATCTTCCTCTTTTGTTTTGTTTTCTTTTCATTATGATGTGTGAGTAGTTTCATACTTGTTAGGGTAGGATAAGGGATGTTTGAGAGAAGGAAATCTCTCTCACTCTTTCCTTGCCCAACATCTTAAATCAACTCCCGTTAATTGAACCACAATCCGCTCCTTACGGCATCCTATCCTACATGATAGCGGTAATTCCGTAGTGAGACCGGTTGTGGTTAAATTAACCGGAGGTTATGGATAAGAGCCAAGAACGGACGGACAAGCACCAAAAGGAAGAACTTATGCGTTGGAAAGCCTAGCTTATACTCGCAAGTTCCTTCCTAGTCGTGCTAATCCCAGTTGTTGCCGATTACCGTAACACCGATATTAAGAGTGGCAACGAAAGAGGTGAGCGACTCCTAACTCAAACTAACCTAATCATAACCCTAACAAGCTCTCTTTACATATCATTTTAACACTTAATTATTCACAACAAAATCTGGAAAACTGGACTTAACTCGTTAAAGCACATAGAAAAAGATTCCCATCTCAACGGACACCGACTTAAACCGTACCTTAGCGCCGAACCAACAGAGGAGCTCCTGTTCTTACAGGAGCCGGTTTACCCTGTCTGATCTTCCTCTGCCTACCTCCAAACTTTGGTTATCCAGCCAAGAACAGTGGACACTGTTCCAAATAAGTTTGGGGGTATGTATAAACCATTTTGTATATATTTGTGTATATTCTTTTTCTTTTTCTTATCTTTAAAAACAAAAACAAAAAAAAAATTGTGTATCGCTAACCGACAATTTTGACCCTTCAAATGATCTCTTCATGCAATGACAGCAAGGACACTGTCCAGTTTAAGTTTGGGGGTACGCTCGGTACGCATTTCTTACCTTCGCATTCATATGTATATTTTGCATCTGCATTATTAAAATCCATAAAATCCATAAAAATCTGAAAATTTTCTAAAAACATAAAAACTTTTCTGTCAAGTTAGCTAGTGGGAGGACTCTGATTCAACATTTCGACGGTTTTGTTTGAAAAAATAGGAATAACTAAGTCTTATGTTTAGATTTTGAAAACATGAAAGATAACTCTCCTTTGAAGATAACTATAGCTGATATACGTCTTTACATCACATTACACGTGTCGTGAGTTTTTTTTGGAAATTAGATGACAAGTCTTTTATGTTTAAAAACTTTTAAACAGATAAATGATTTTCTGAGGATCAAATAGGTTTGTTCTGAAATAAGTAATGTCAAGAATAGTTTATGAAGTATAGCGAATATGAAGGAATGTTATTGATGCCGTAATTGGAACTAAGTCAGAAAAATAACCCATCTGGAACTTGATTGAAATGATTACACACCGAACCCACTAAACACGTCTTTTATCCAAAAAAATAATTGAACTGCCGGTTATATCTTCGTTCGTATTAAATCATCTGATTTTCACGCCAAACTGTCTTTTTGTTTTTGGACCTGGGTAACTTAAGTAATTAAGTCCGCCGGGGTGTTTTTACACCTAATGCCCTAAAACCAACTGGTTTGGGAGCATTGGCCCAAAGCTCGCTAAGAAGCCTAGAAAGTCCAGATTAAAACAAAATCAAGCAAGTGTTCCCTCCGAGTTAAAATTCCTAACGGTTCTTTGTGTGAGAATAATCTTGATAAAAGACAGGCTTTTATAAAAAAATTTAACGGAGATATGAAGGTTTTATTCTATGATAAAGACTATTGCACGTTCACAGTGGTGTGTATGAAATGAAAACAAGAAAAAGGTGGAGTGAAAAATAAGACATAGTTTCCTGTTACGGAAGATAGAAATTCTGAAGTTGAAACTTTACTGGAAAACGAAACTTGAAAAATGCTTAACTCTTTATAAAACTTATTTGATCTTTTTAAAATTGTTATCTGGGCTTTATTGTGTGACATGATGACTTAAATCGATCGTTCTGGAAACTTAACGACACTATTTGCACTGCACGTAAAGACATATAAAATCTGTAGTTAAATAAGAAACGAGGTGTGAAAAATAAAGGTTCGATAGTCTAGACTTAGGATCATAAAATTGTTATTTTCTGAAACAAAACTTTAGGGGTTTGAATTTTAGTTATTTTACAAAACTAGCTTGACCGGATTTTGTGGGTAGTATCCGCTGAAAACCCTCAGGAGACAACACTCCTCCTACCAGGGACACCTAGAGGTTTAACGGCATGTTGCACATGCTCAGTGCAATCGCGTTCCCTGCGAAAGTGAGGTTTGGAATTTTTATTTTTTATTTTTTATTTTTTATTTTTTGAATAAATTGGCTTTGCTCGGGACGAGCAAATGATAAGTTTGGGGGTATTGTTCATATCAGATTTTTGCATTTTTATACCGCCCAATTTTTATCACATTGCATATCGGTAAGTACTCTTGAGCCGTGTTTGCTAGTCAATTGCAGGATACAGGTTCTCGGCTCTAAACGGTGAAATCCATGGAAAAACACGACAAAATCCGGGTTCCTGCCAACCACAGATAAAACACGGGTCTCCGCTCTTTATCTGTCTGTTGCCACACACCAGTTTAGGAGACAAAATGGCAAATCGATTATCACCTTCATGCACAAGGCTCAATGGCAACACAAGATCCAAGAAATGTACGCGGAGCTCAAGAAAATCATGACAAAAGATCCATGTCCAAATCACCTTTTGATCCACTAGAATTCTGGAAGAAATATGGAAAGATTATCAGAAAATACATGTACCAGACAAAAGGGGACAGAAAACCAGGAAAAACCACCAAAAAACGATGAATCAATTCCCCTATACTGCCGCGGTTCTGCGGCAATAGCAGGCTTAGGCCGCGGAACCGCGGCCGTACGGCCTTGTCGGCTGAAGAATTTTCAGGGGCATTTTTGGTCTTTCTATGTACAGGCAGGATTTTGCCCTAGATTTCCATTTCCCTGCCTATAAATAGCCCAGATCCTTGTGAAGCCAAGGGTGCATAATCTTGTATTTTTCTAGGTTTAGAATACTTGTTTCTTCTTCCTCTTCTCATCTCTTCTCCATTAAAAATCTTGTAGTGAGCTTTTGTGAGTGAAGAATGATGAATAAAGAAGATCCTTTTACTTATCATGCTTGTCTTGTTCTTTTATAATTGCTTGTAATTTTAATTTGTTAACTTAGTTGTTGTTATTTCTTGTTGTTTCTTTCTTTTCTCTTTTCCTTTATCATTAAAACAACCATGATGCTTACGCTTGATCCTTGCCAAGGTGATGTCGCAAATAGCTAGTTGTTATCTTCTAATCTCCTTCTTTCTATCTTCCTCTTTTGTTTTGTTTTCTTTTCATTATGATGTTTGAGTAGTTTCATACTTGTTAGGGTAGGATATGGGATGTTTGAGAGAAGGAAATCTCTCTCACTCTTTCCTTGCCCAACATCTTAAATCAACTCCCGTTAATTGAACCACAATCCGCTTCTTACGGCATCCTATCCTACATGATAGCGGTTATTCCGTAGTGAGACCGGTTGTGGTTGAATTAACCGGAGGTTATGGATAAGAGCCAAGAACGGACGGACAAGCACCAAAAGGAAGAACTTATGCGTTGGAAAGCCTAGCTTATACTCGCAAGTTCCTTTCTAGTCGTGCTAATCCCCGTTGTTGCCGATTACCGTAACACCGATATTAAGACTGGCAACGAAAGAGGTGAGCGACTCCTAACTCAAACTAACCTAATCCTAACCCTAACAAGCTCTCTTTACATATCATTTTAACACTTAATTAATCACAACAAAATCTGGAAAACTGGACTTAACTCGTTAAAGCACATAGAAAAAGATTCCCATCTCCCTGCGGACGACCCGTACTCAACCGGCTAGCTACAAGCGAAACCGTCTTGATTGCGGTAATTAACTAAACTTGAACACGCAGAATCTCTAACAATCAGAAACTTAGGGTTTACGGCAGTTCTGCGACGCCATTAGTGAGGCTTGGGTTTGCCCTTCTACGGCTGGACCACAGATGCTGTGGTGTGTACTCAGTACTGTTAAACTGTACCCAAAATGTTGAGCTCTTGGAGGATTATGAGGTTCTGACGAGTCGATCGGTTGGTTCGACATCATTCGGATATAATGTGTTGGGACACACTACTTGGGAGACTCCAGATAGGAGCATAGCCATTGGAGCGCAGTCCAGCGGGCCAGAGTTCGGCATTGTCGACGAGATAGTTAACCAGGTTCGGATATAGGACCTCACCCAGATGTGTTGTGAGTTGATCGAGGACGGACGAGTATTGAGTATTCTTCCGATGTTGGGATGCGTTCCCGAGAACCTGTTCAGCCGGACATCTTCTACCGAATGATGAAGCTACAAAGTATGCAATTTTGAGTCCGTGCGAGGGACTTCGGGTTGACCGTGGCCGAGAGCAGTGCAGTGCGTAGATAGCATGGCGTGACGTCATAGTGGACGACGATAAAGACAAGCGGAGCATGAGGTTCGTGCGAGATGCTGACGAGCTGTCATTACCTTCCGTCGAGAGTAGAGCCCTGATATGCCTACAGAGGCGTTGAGATACGGCCAGTTTCCGAGGAAATGTGTGCGGAACACGCGGTTGTCCAGAAAACGAGAAAGGATTATATAAGAGTACCAGCCTCCGTACAGTTCGGCATAGGCAAGATCGGAAGAGACCCTGAGTAGGATTCCTTCCAGGACACAGCTGCAATGATAGTTGCACCAGGATCAGATGTGTGATGTGCTTTCAGAAAGCCAGAGGCCGACGCCAGTGAAATGCTGCTTTACGAGGGGTCATGATGATTGACCGAGAGATGACCAGAGGAGTGCCAGAACGGAATCATTTCCATTAGCACACCTGACTGGGCCGATGAGCCGATGGACGGCGAAATTGGTAAATCCACAGAGAAGATAAGGACCCAGAGGCAGAGGACGCCAGACCGTGAGCAAGACGCAAGTAGATATCTTGCGCTGCTAGCATTGGATGCACCGACACCTTCTCGATTTTGAAGGAGGGACTACCGACGACGGTATTTATGATTTTTGATTTTGTGATTCGATTATCACATATCCGTCATCTTGGATTTCGGTATTTTGGACGTTCGGTTTGCATGATTTAGTCTTGATGATTGAGTTTCATGACATTTGTTTTCATGTACCTTGGTTGCACCTATTGAGTATTTACGATTTTGCACAGTTGTTGCACTTGATATCGTTTTCGTGCCTTGGTTTCACATGTTTGTGATTTTATGGATTTTATACCTTTGAGTTGATTTTGTGCGTATGCACGCACACGATTTGGTTTTGCACTCGGTATAGTTTACATATGCTTGTAGTGCAGTGACATGTATTTTGTGCACTTGGATGCACTGGACTTTGATTTCGATGGTGATGCTCGATAATTGTCTTGTGCACTTTATGCACCTGATTTAATTTGCACGTGTTCGGCGCTTGATATTGGATGTCATGATTTCGTGCATGATGGATGCACCGGATTTGGATTTTTAGCGCTTGTTGGGCGCATGTTATGAGATGAGATTTGGTGCATACCAGGTGCACTAAATCGGGATTTTTCGTGCATATCAGATGCACCTGATTTTTCGGTCAGGCACACACGGTGCCTGTGACCGATGTTGTGTGCACAACCGTTGCACCTTGATGTGGTTTCTGTGCACCAGCTTGGCACATGTACGGATTTTGATTTCCGTGCGCACCAGACACACGTAGTTTTCATGTGCACTTTTTGGGATAAAATTCTTTATGGAGCAGTACATTTTTATGATATTGCGATTTGTTTTCGCACTGAGCAGGACTAGTCAGAGGACAGTGCCTGGATATTTTTTTTTTTGCATGCATAGATAGATTTCAAGGGGTTTTCCAAAAGCGAGCTATAGTCTCATTATTTGCATACGTGTCCGATATGACACGAAACGTTTAAAAACAGGGAACCCTTCTAAATTGTTTTCAAACGGCGGATCGTGCATACTAAACAAAAGATATATACGTATATGGCTATTTTCTTATAAAGACGTCCGCCACTGTGCAGTGTTATGCGCATTGCACATCGATTTTAAGGAAATTCTGGCAGGCATTCCTTCATATATTTACATATATAGTTCCGATTTATGGCATATCGGTTTTTCTTTGGATTTAGCCTTCGTACTTTCGCCTTGACTCCGATGATTGCAGGATGCTTGACGGAGTTTTGATTTTGAGTTATCTGCTCATTGCTCTTGCGCTTGTATTGCGCTACGATGTGGTTTATGGATTGATGATTTTGGAGCCCCGTGGACTTGGACATTTTATTGAAATGTTTTAGAAATTGAGAGTTTAAATTTAAATTCGGGGACCGAATTTCTTTAGGGGGGGAAGACTGTAACATTTCAGAAAAATATAATATTATTTTTGGGAATTTTTATAATTTAATATTATTTTATTGAATAGAGATAAATGGGGAACATTCTGAAGAAAAATTATGGAAATTCTAAAATGTGTTTAATGTAGGGTATTTGGTAAAAAGTTTACCAAAATTGGTTTCTGGTGATTTATCTGGTTTTATGAACATTTTATCGGAATTTTATCTGGGCTGCACACATATGTGCATGGAAACTAGGGTTGAGCCTAGGGTTGAACCATGCTTAGATGACCATGGTGGCTTAAACCTTATGGTTAAGTTAAGTGTGTTGTTAAAGGGTGATTAGAGTTAAGTTGACTTGTGTCTAGAGAGAGAGGTAGGTGGCTCCTAGGTAATGTCACAATCAGCATTCACTTCAAACTTTTGCCCCTCACATCTCTCTCTCTCACTCTCACCCACCACCCTACACCAGCAGCAGCAGCAGCAGCTGCATCAGCAGCTCAAAACCCCACCTAATAACAGCCCCCAATATCAATAGCACCTACACACTCACATCAGCTGCACATAGCATCAGCAACTCACCATCCTGCATCAGCAGCATCATCATGGATGCACTGCAGCTGAGGCAAACATCAGCCCTATTATCAACACTTCAGCCCCAAATCTCTATCAACATCAGATACTACAACACCCCACAACAACATCCACAATTTCTTCAGCCACAACAAGAGCTGATGCAACAGCAACCCCAACATTCCCACAACCCTGCTGTTGTTGCATAAACAGCATCAAAAGAGAAAAAAATTGCAAGCAGCACCAAGCAAACATCAGCAGAACAGCTACACCAGCAGCTGCTACAGGAGCACAACAGCAGCAACAGCCCTTCCTCCTTCCTCCTCCTTCTTTATCTACATCCTAGGACATCCCTTGAGGTATAATCTCACAACCCAAACCCTATCTTGCAAAGTTATAGTTGTTTAACTGAAATTTAGCGTTATTTTTATGATCTAGTGCTAGTTTTAGTGATTTCGAGTGAGATATGGCCAAGTGATGGTTTGATCGTTAGGGTAACCTTATTAGGTGTATTTGAGGCCAGTTTAACCAAGATTACCCCAGTTTTCCAGTTGGTTACCTGAAAGTTTCAACTTGGCGTAATTTATCGATTTTGTCGACTTTGTAGCCTTTCTGGAATCTGCTACAACCCAAAACCTCCTAAAATAAAATTGACTTGGCAGTGAGATGTGCAGCTAAATAGAAGCCAACTCACAAAACCCTAGCCCCAACCACCTTACCCAGGCCGCAGATATATCCCTTCTGGCCGCAATTTGCGGCCAGAGCAGCGGGGAACTGCCTCATTTTGCGTGCACGACTCTTTTACCTGTAAACTTGACCCCTGGAATGTCTAGTTTTGACTGGTTCCATCCAGGGTAGAATCTGGGTTGATTTTCTTGACTTGGCGCATGATTTACGACTTGTTTTCGTATGGATTTTGGTATTCGATGATTCGTTTCTGTCGGGTGGCGTTTGAACGCCAACGGCAGAGGGTTATGGACTGTGTTTGCACGCGAGGCCACCGGTTTTTACCTAAGGGCGTAGCATGCACCATTTTGGCTTCCGACATGGTTTTTATGTGTTTTAGCGTGTGATATCCTTGTATGTACCCCACGAGGCGTCGAAGCGTTGGAGAGGCGAATGGCGACATCGGCACCGGCACATATAAGAAAGTGAGTAGATTTATATCTACGGGGAGAAGTCGGGTGGATGGCGTATAGCATCCCCGCGGTCCGCTGTCTAGTATACCATATATACTGTACTTATATATGATAGCTTGTGTGTGACTTGATTATTTAAGATGTGGTAGGTGTACTATGCATTGATTAGGGTTAAAAGTAACTAGTGTAGTTCCTAGTCGCGAACCCTAGAATAGTTTGCACCCACATGCACACACGTGCTTATTTGCTATGTTCATACTGTGATGACGAGGATATTGGAGGACTTTGGATGTGAGTCGATGAGTTTGGGCATGGTGCCATGATATCGGTGATGTGATGTGATTCGTATTTGGGACACGATATATGATTTTTTAGCGGGACTTTGGGCGTGTCTTTCGCACGCGCATTCATACTTACGTAGATGGTATCAATTCGTACTAGACTTGGATTAGTACCCCAGATTGTGTGATATGATGATAAGGATACCAGATAATTGATGTGATGACTGTGATATTGACCCGCACCCAGTTATTGGGATGCCGTACGACGATTTACCGTACGAGCTTTATATTGATGATTGATCCGCAGTCATGACTTGAGGGTGTCAGATGATTTACGGTATCGTATGTGATACTATTGATGCGGGATCACCGACTACTATCTTTATTCATATATATCGACTCAGCCTTAGGTTGTTTCCTTACCCCTCCCGATTGACTTGATAGTTAGATCAGTAGTTAGTGTAGTAGATGTTAGACTAGACCCGAGTCATACCTATTTCCAAACTAACGAATCGGGAGTATTTTAAAGACAGGCAAAAAGGGACTCTACGGATAATTTCAAAAGGGGCATCTTTTCTTAAAAACACCGTAGCCCTTATTTTACTAAAAAACCCGATTCGTTTTATTTCAAAAAGGCAAACTACATGACACTTACATATTGATGTAGACTCTTCACTATTGCGTTGATTATTTGATTCCGCATATTCATATTATTTGCATCGCATTACTTGTGTTTATTGAGATATTATCATCATGCTGTTAGGACACCAGCACCATTATCGATGATGCGTATGTTCCACGTACACTGTTTGCCGGCTCACACACTTCATCATCGATAATTGCCATGCCACTACACTGTAGTACTGTTGCATTCATGATATGATTCTTGCATGGCATATTGTACACTTATACCTGTACACATACATAGATGATTCCGGCTTGATTAGAGATTTGGGAACTGCAAGATATTATTTAAAACTGATTCATTTAAATGAGCGGTTTCCCTCGACATGCGCACATTACTATTCCATGTTGCATGACTTACTGATATGCTTACCTTTCCTTACATGTCGCATACATCATGTTTTGATTATACGCATTGAGATATGTCGTTTCCAAGATATTTCTGGATTTGGGGACCGTGGATATTTCAAAAGAAAATATGTAATTGTTTTAAAGATCCGGTCACCCTTGATATGATATTTTCAGTGCGTCCACCATGAGTTTTCTCGGTTCCAGAGAGCTTGTGTGGTTATACCCGATTCGAGGAGCGGTAGGCACCGATTGCGGGTACATGGTGGACCCGGTGAGGTACCACGGGACAAGAAGACTCGTATATGCTAGACGGTGAGCCCGGCAGGGGAGTACTACCTACCGGTGATAGTATTTGGGACCCATCGGTTATCAGGGGGATACCGACAGGAGTCATGAGATGGATATAAGGGCCGACCAGGGTGTGCGGCGCCTGAGATACATGAGGATTTACGTATTGATGCTAGGCACAGATGTTCATGATGTTTTCGAGTGTCGATGCTAGGCACTCAGGTTCCATGATTTGATTATATCCTCATATTTCCATGCATATGCTTTACGATATTTACATGCATGATGCTTGTTGTCATTGGGTGACACGTGGACGGGATCCACCAATTTACCGATATTGATTTTCCTAGTTGGAGGACATCCACATACTACTAGATTCATGTTATAGCTGGCATTGATTCATATTGATTAAATCGATCATACCTCATATTTATGACATGTTATTACCTGAGGCATTGGCGAGTACTTAGCACTACATACATGTATAGATGTTACATTGCCACCTTAGCATGCTTCAGACTTATTCATTTGAAGTTTATTTATGTTGATCGTATGACCTAGGATTGCGTCATACATGCGATTTTCTGTTCATAGATGTTCTTCTATTCACGAGTTGGCAACTCACCCCCGTTGTGCCCCAGTTCTTGCAGGTGTTTGCCGTACAGGGATTCATTACGGCTTGCGGCACCGCTTCTTTCGGATGACTTGCTAGTAGGTGGGTTATTTGTATCGAACCCATCATTATACATTTTATATTATATTCAGTTGTATCTAGAAGTTCCATCAACCAAACATGTACTTATTTGAGATAGAGACCAGTGTTGATTATTCTTTCGACCTTAGAGTCGCATGTTATATTTCTCTGGGATTCATGCTGTTGAGTTTCCTTTCTGTTGTGATCCTCGCCTTTAGGCGTTGTATATTATATTGCAGACTGGTTGTTTTACTTATGATTTTTCCTTCACTCCACTACTTTTCTTGGTTTGAATTTCTGGGCTCGGCTTACTTAGAGCACGTACGCCTTGAGACGTTCATAACCTAAGTGCCGGTCATGTTCCGTACTTTCGGGTCGTGACACCATGGCACCTTAACCCCATATCAATTAAATTATAATATGTATTTATTTAAATTAGTAGTTTTAAAATAAAAGGTTTAGATTTGGTTGACTTGAGAGAGAGACACATAGAGGGTTGGCATGCATCATGAGGCATGGGGCAAGCATGGCTTGCATTAAATGAGGAGAGAGAAGAGGGGGAATAGCTCATCTAAACTCACACCCCATTTGTGCTCACCACTCTCAACCCTCACTCACATAATCCCTCACTCACACCTCATTCTCTCATTCTCACATTTTCTCATTCTCATTTTTCTTCATCCTCATCCCCCTCCAGCTGAAACCCTAACCCAATCCATCACATATCCAAGCAAATCTTCACTAAACCCCACTAAAAACCTTCACAAGCTTAGCTAAAGCCACTAAGATCACTTGGAGCATGGAAAGATAGGGTTTTGAGCAAGTGTGGATAGGTAACGATCTCTCACTGTTAATTAGGTGCTTATATTTTTATGTTTCTTACTAGTCGTCGTTTAGAACCCTAAAGATATAGTTTTGGTGTAATATCGTGTTTTTAGTGTTAAAATGGTGTCACTGTGATCTGCTACGACCACGAATTTTTACTGGAAAATTTAGCAGTGTAGTAGTGTTTGACTAGAGGCCCTGAGTGTTCACCTGAAGCACGAACCCCACCTGACCTCGTTTAGCCGGCGACATGAGGGGATTTTTCGGCCAGCTCGGCCGTGTAGGGGATTGGGGGTTGTGATTTCTTGGGTAGCTTTCTGCAGTTGTATTAGGGTGTTTGGTACTGCTAGATTTTTATATATGGAAAATATGTAAAATCTGGGATCAAATTGCTAGTTTTTAGTGTTTCGACTATGCGCGTTACGATATCCGACACGGTTTGCGTTGTTTGTGTAGCTTGCTGCACTTAGGGTTGTTTCAGATTGTCGCTACACTCGTTAGCCACTGAGTGAACACTTGAGAGGTTGTTGGAGTCGGTGCGTCGATTTAAACGTAGTTTGTACATATTATTGGTCGATTTCTAAGTTGCACTTGCTATGTTTTGTGTGATATTAGGAGCGAGTGTGGGGACTTCGGACGCTGTGAAGAAAGGGAAGCAGGTGGTTGGATTTACTTAACTCGAGATCCTCGGTGAGTAGATTTAACATCTACGTGGAAATCTCTCATATAGCGTTAAACGTTAGGGCTAGATATGATATTATAGCCGCATGTTATATGCATACATGTTTGATTGTGCATGAGCATCATTAAATACCCTTACTTGTTGTGCCTTGACTTTGTACCTAGTGGACACTGCACCATTACTGACGGTTCATGTTGCACGAGCACTAAGTTGTATGCTATACCCATACCGTCGGTAATTTCCATGACACGCACAACCTATACACATATGCGGTATTGTATTGTTATTGACATTGAGACGTTGATTCTTGTTCTATTACGCATATGAAATGCATCATGCATACATAGCTACATGTACACCTTTATATGATGTTGCAATGGATTTTGGGAGGAATTAGGAACCGCATGATATATTTAAAACTTGATTCATTTAAAATAGCGGTTTTCCCTTGATATGCTCATATTACTGTTTTATGTTGCATATATCATATTTCATGGATTTACGCATTGAGATACGGAATTCATGTGATTTATGGATTTGAGAACCGTGGTATTATTTCAAGAAAGTATGCATTGTTTTGAAAACCCGGTTTCTCTTGATATGATATTTCAGTGCGTCCACCATGAGTTTTCTCGGTTCTGAGACTTGTGTTAGAAACCTGATTCGAAGAGTTGGATGATCCATTTACGGGTTCATGGTGGACCCAGTATGGTACCCGGGGGCAAGAAAGGGATGTTGTGTAGTAGACGATGAGCCTGGCAGAAGGACTACTACCTACCAGTGATTGGTTGGATCTGGCGGTTATCCGGAGGATACCGACCTGAGTCGTGAGATGGATATGGGCCGATCCGGACCGACGGAGCCCGTGGGCCGATCCGGACTGACGGGGCCCGAGTTATGTGGATTTATGTGTCGATGCTGGACACGAGTATTTCATGATGTTTCGAGTGCCGATGTTGGGCACTCAGGTTCCATGAGATTTACAGGATATGAGGGCCGATCAGGGTGACGGCGCCTGAGGTATTGGGATTTGGGATGTCGTTGATGGACACCGGTTTTTCCACGATGATGATTCATTGATGATGATATGTTTTATCCCATACTCAACATTCATTTGATATGCATTGCTTCTTGTATTTTTAGTACCTCATAGAGTACCTTTCATGATTGTTGCATATCCATATTACCATATTTATCCTATCAGATTGCATGTGATAGATTATCGTTGTACGTGCTGTAAGTCGATGTGCAACACCCCACGAGTTGCGGGGAGGCGGAAATATGAAAAACGATCTTGTTCTTTAAGCATACATTGACTAACCGAAGATCTTTGCTAAACGATAATTAACAACAACCATAGAAGTTCTTAGCTACTATGTAAAGAGATTATACCTAGTGAATCGTGTCCTTCGTCTTTTCGATCTCTACATCCTCCTCGGCCTCCTCTAAGTGATAGATGATCCACCCGAGAACCCTAATCCAAACTTCACCCCCAAACTTGAGGTAACTAAGTATCTCTAGTTGCTAATCAAAGGAACTTAGATCATATAGAGTTAGGTTATGGAGTGTTTAGTCTATTCTAATCCTTGATCTCAACTCATGAGTGGTAGGATTAGAGTTTGAAGAGAGAGTGAGCTTGAGGAGAGAGAAGGTGAACTAGATCATGATAATGATATTGTTTCTCACTTGATATATGAAGCATAATGAATAAATGAATAAAATGAAATTATTCATCATGCTACATTAATGCATTATGAGTGATTCACTATGTGAGTCATTAAGCATTTAATAATGCATTAATGACATAATGAATCACACAAAATGATTCACAATATCATTTAATGACAATGCCACCTAAACTCTCAAGTCACCATGCTTCTAGAAGCTTCCCGTATAATTACGAGAACGCCCCTCCTATCCGTGAAAACACGGAAAAACTTTAGACTGTATAAATCCAATAACCTGATACTAGAATCTGGCTTAAACCAAAGCCGTCTAGTAAAAACTGTCCGAATGTCGTACGTGCGTTTAAACACGTATTCGTCCGAACCCTTGTCGTAAAACCGTACGACCTCTATATCGTTTCGCCTGGAGTTGGGAAATCTCTGTGTGGGACTCTAAAGACTCGACTACTACTCTGGCAGTGGGTTTAACTACAGACCGCAGGCGGCACTAGTTGTACGTAACAGTCCCCAGGTAGATGTCGATAAGAAGGCCGATGAGGAAACCCATCCAAACTCCTACTGAGCTTGTCCGTGACAATATCCGCGCTGTCCGGTCTGTTCGTCTAAAAGTATCGCATGTATGGTCTAGGGAGGTGGTAAACGTCAGACCCCTAATAACCGTACAAGTCGTGTCGGCATGGCTCAATTACCATCCAAGAATCTACTGATCAGTCTACCAGTAATTCTCAATCAGCCCTGGCCAGGGACTTATGGTAATGACCAACCGATCACCGTGCGATATCAACTCCCTATACCGAGAGAGATGAATCCCTAACAGTCACTCACTGCCTCCACGTGGCTCGGGACTGTGCCCAACTAAAACCTATTTGCACGACTCCTTCGAACCGTGGTAGGGTAGTAATCAAAACACAGTAGGAACTCACACGAGACAAATGACGACCTTAAGTCAACGGACTATCTGCACACATGTCACCTGAGAACAGCTATCTGACGTTAGGTATAAATACCATCCAGTCAGTTCTCGGCGAGTCCTGTCCGTTGTACTCACACCCAGTGAGCATCTGTATACAATCTTAGGTGCACTCCACCAATGGCTGCGGGACCAATCCATCGCCCCTCCTCAGGGTCTAGATATGTATACACTAGTCTACTCCGGAGTATCGATGCCCAGTCTCGATACTCCTGCGACCAGGGACATCTAAGGATGTGCCTATTGACTATCCAGCTCCCACAAGTATGACTGCCATCACAACGCCGGTAGTCAGGCAAACACCCTATGGGCTTTATCAACATGTATATATATATGAATACTACGCAAAATATATCATATCATAAGATAAAGACAAATCAAATAGCGTACTATCATATTAAGCAAGACTGTCATGTACATACATATCCCTAGCATCCTATACAATGAAGGCCTCTAGGGCATATATATCCAACAATCTCCCACTTGTACTAAGGCCTATAATTGGCGCAATGAGTACCAACTGTCTGCACTAGATTCAGTTGCTGGCTTACCGCATGCCCAATATCTCAAACAGCCTCTCGAACTGGACTTGAGGGATGGCCTTGGTGAATGGATCTGCCGTGTTGTCTTTTGTGTCCACTCTCCGTACCTCGATCTCCCGACGATCCACGATCTCCCTGATCAGGTGAAACTGCCTTAAGATATGCCTGGATTTCTGATGGGACCTCGGTTCCTTCGCTATTGCTACAGCCCCATTGTTATCACAATACAATGGTATTGGATTGACAATGGACGGAACCACCTGAAGTTCAGAGATGAACTTCCTCATCCAGACAGCCTCTTTTGCGGCTTCACTAGCAGCTATATACTCAGCCTCCATTGTTGAGTCTGCGACGGTATCCTGTTTGGAACTCCTCCAACATACCGCCCCTCCATTGAGGGTAATCACAAAACCCGAAATGGATTTAGAATCATCTTTGTCACTTTGGAAGCCAGAGTCGGTAAAAGCCTCTACCTGGAGGTCCCCATTACCGTAAACTAAGAACATCTCTTTAGTCCTTCTCAGGTACTTGAGAATGTTCTTTACCACTATCCAATGTTTCTCACCTGGGTCAGATTGATACCTGCTTACCACACCAAGTGCGTAAGCTACATCTGATCTTATACATAACATCGCATACATTATAAATCCTACTGCTGAAGCGTAGGGTATAATGCCCATGCGAGCCCTCTCTTCATCAGTCTTTGGAGACATCTCTTTTGAGAGGGTGATCCCGTGACAAGCGGGCATATTACCGCGCTTGGAATCTTCCATACTAAATCTTTTTAGTATAGTGTCAATATACATAGACTGTGAAAGTCCCAACATTCTATTAGATCTATCACGATAGATCTTAATGCCCAAAATGTAGGTTGCATCACCCAAGTCTTTCATGGAGAATTTCTGTGACAAGAAGAGCTTTACTGATTGTAGCATAGGGACATCATTCCCTATCAGTAGTATGTAGTCGACGTACAAAACGAGGAAGACAACTGCTCCTTCTACAATCTTCCTATAAATACATGGTTCATCTAGATTTTTGATAAAGTCAAATTCTTTGACTGTCTCATCAAAGCATATGTTCCAACTTCGCGATGCTTGCTTTAATCCATAGATGGATTTAAGCAACCTGCACACTCTTCCGCTGCTCCCACTGTCTAAGAAACCTTCTGGTTGATTCATGTAGACACTCTCTTCTAAATGTCAATTTAGAAAAGCCGTTTTTACGTCCATCTGCCAGATTTCATAGTCATGGAAGGCAGCAATGGCAAGCAGGATCCGAATAGATTTAAGCATAGCTACAGGTGAAAAGATTTCATCATAGTCCAATCCTGGTCTTTGAAGAAAACCTTTTACAACGAGTCTAGCTTTGTAGGTTTCCACTTGTCCAAGCGCACCAATCTTCTTTTTGAAGATCCATTTGCATCCAACTGGTTTCACCCCAGGAGGAGCAACTTCTAAAGTCCATACTTTATTGGTGTACATGGATTCCATTTCGGATCTCATAGCATCCAGCCACTTCACCGAGTCAATACTCGTGATAGCCTGCCGAAAACTAGTAGGCTCATCATCATCGATGATACAATCCTCTCGATCCCCATCTAGAAGAAAACCATAGTATCTTTCAGGAGGATAAGAAAGCCTACTAGATCTGCGTAGTGGCGTTGGTGTTAGTTATGTATATTCCCTAGAGGCCATTGTTGTACATATGATGTGTATTATGATGGATGCTTGGATATATATAGAGAGGACTTTCTTGCTCGTCATGATAATATGCTATTTGGTTTCACTTTATCTTAACATGTTGACTTGTACTGGTTTACTGTCTTTCTCTCATATGTTGATAAAGCCCTTAGGATCTGTACTCGACTACTGGGACTATGATGAGATCATACTAGTGGGGCCACAGTAGTCGATGAGTACATCCTATAACTGTTCTTAGTCGAGGGTATATCGAGACAGGGCATCGATACACCAGAGTAGACTAGCGTATACGCGTCTTGACCCATATGATGGGCGATGGATGATCCCATATCCATCGGTGTTTAACATCAGAGATGGTGTACGGGTGCTCAGTGGAGACTGGGTACACTGGACGGACTCGCCGAGAACTCCCAGATGGTGATATACCACACGTCAGATGGCAGTTCTCCGGTGACACTGGTACAGGGTAGTCTGTAGACCCGAGATAGTTATAGAGTCTTGTGTGATTCACACTGTGCTTTGATTTCCACCTTACCACATCAAGGAGGGCGTGCAAAACGGTGGCTTTTCGGTACAGTCCCGAATCACATGGAGGCAATGAGCGATAGGAGGGGATTCGTCTTTCCTGGTATAGGGAGTTGATTTTGTGTTGTGTTCGATTAGCTATAACTGGAAGTCCCTGGCCAGGGATGATATAGAGATTTACTGGTAAGTGTTACCAGTAGTTTCTCGACCCGTTATGAGCCTCACATCGACACGACTTATCGGTTGCTGGGGTTTGACGTATACCACCCCTAGACTTGATATGCGACATATCAGACGAACAGAACGGACTGTACGGGAGTGTTACTGATTGGATTCACAGGAGAACGTACTTGCTAGCTTGTTGATCTTCTGATCGCTCAATACGTGGGTGGCTGTTACGTTTAGCTGACCGCTTGCGGCTTGTGGGTGTTTGATATGATCATCACCTGCTACCGGCATATTGACGATTCTTTAGAGTCCTACACAGAGGTTTCTTGGCTCAAGAAAAATGGAGTAGTGGCACATATGTGATATGTGCAGGACCGAGGATAATGCGATATGAGATACCGTATTATATTCTCGCGATATTTAGATATGAACCGGGTCATCGGATCAAGTGTTGATTCGATGAATCGGTACATGATATATTAGTCGGTTATATTCGATATAGCCGAATTGTCGGATCAAGTGTTGATTCGATGATTTAATGTATAATAATATATATGATATATTATATTACATTATCTAATATTGGCTCACTTTATTATTTCATTTTCACACCGGATAATACATTGATATATATGCGATATATATTAATTGTATTATTTTCTTTTGTTGCAAATATATAATATATATGTGATATATATTATTGTGACATGATATGATTAATAATGGAACATGTTTAGTAGAGATTAAACAAGGTTAGGGGTTGATTAGGGTTAGCTCCTTCTTGCACCATCTAGAAGCTTTCCTTTTGTCATGAGTTAGATATTATGCTTGATATTTATCTATGACTCATTCCTTAAACCTAACCAAACCCTAGCCCTAGTTTATTCTCTACAAAGGTTATCCTAGTCATTCTTGACCATGGTTCCATGATTAATCATATACTCAATTGTATTATTCATCACAAAAGGATTATCTCATTATTCATCATCTTCTTCTCTCTTGAGCTTTGATAAAGCTTCCTAGAATTTCCTTTTGTGATGATTTCTTGTGAGAATATGATATAAAAAGATAGCATAAATACTACTCCATCATCCTCATCTAATCTAGCCCATTAGATTAGGGTGTTCACCTCATTAGAGTGAGAGAGCTTGAGCTATTGCAACTTCGACGTAGATCATTGGAGAAACGGAATACTATAACCTAGCATCGTTCGAGTCGTGGAGCCTCTCTTGAGTCCGGGAGATCATGGATCACGGCGAAGGGACTTCTACTCGGAGCTTATGAAGTGAAGGAGCGGACTACAAAGGTTGTAATCCCTCACACTTAGTGGTAAAGATGTTTACTTGCATGTTAAACCCTAATAATCTAGCAAAGATCCCGGCTTTTGGTTGTTAGGCACGTCTAAAATTTTATTCGGGCATGGTTGATGCATTATGAACCCTCACAAGAGTGCCTAGGAACCCTACAGTGGTATCAGAGACTAGCTAGAGCATTAGGCGACGTGTATACGAAGTTAAAACTCCGATCGAACCCCGAAACGACGAAACAACCCCCTCTCTGGATATTTTTTTAAACTGTGATTTTTTCTGAATTAAAAATGCTTAAAAATACCAACAGGAAATTATAAGAAATGCTGTGAAAAACAAAAGGCTAAATCGTACGGACCGCCGCGGTTCCGCGGCCAATACTTGCTTGCGCCGCGGATCCGCGGCCGTGCAGTGGAAATTGTCCTGTCTTTTTGCACAGTAATCTATATTTCTGTAAGTTATATTTTCTGGGTATTTTTAATCTGACTCAAGTGTTGAGTGTTCTGGGGTTTATTTTGTAATCGTTGATTCGATCAGAAAATTTAATTTTGTTATCTTTTCCGGATATTTAGAAACTGTTAAAATGTTCGAGCGGATATCATTAACTCACTTTTTCCCGGCACGAAAAACTTTCAAGTGTTGAATTTTTATCCGGTTTAAATCTTTCGGAAAAATGTGCAAGTAACGCGGTGGAACCTCTAGAAGAACAGAAACCTTAACTCGATTATGTGACCGTCTTGAACTGTCTCTAAACCTTAGGGTTTGGGGCAGTACGGCGTGCCACATGTGAGGCGTTGGCTTGACCCTTCTATGGCTGGATCATCGGTAATATGACAGTTTCTGGGATTATTTGAACTCCGCTCAAGTGTTGAGCTACTTAGGAAATTTTGGGTATTTGATTATCTGTTCTGAAAGTTTAATACTGTCTATTTATCTGGAATGTGATACAATATATGGAATTCATATAGTTAGGCATGAAATGCGAAGTATGTGATATTTCGGATTTACGATGTCTAAAGTGATTTTGGATTCCAAATATTGTAGTTTTACAATTTCTTTTCTGTGACCGTAAGTAAAGTATGTAGTTGTATTGCCGGTTTTCGTTGCTATACGTCAACGACGATCGGTGTATGCATACTTACTTACGTTGATGATATGTGATATTATATGTTGCTGTGATATGTTATATTGGATCGTCGTGTTTTGAATAGCCGGGGGTTTTATGTGAGATGAGGGTTTTTATTTTCATTCATGTAAAATTCTTTTGTATGTAATATTCTTTTATTGGGACACTTACGGGATAAGGTTGATGTCACCAGTGTATATTATTTACTTTTCCGCATTAGGTAGACCCAAGGAGGGGAGCACAAGTAACCGGGTTCTAGGGTCCAGTGGGAGACCATCTCGAGGAGTCGAGACCGGGTCTCCTAACCCTAGAATTGGCAGTGTTACTTGCCGCTCTCGTAGGGGTCTAGGGATGTAGGTTTGGCTATTCATCGCGACCGTGGAATCCGTGTTTTATACCGGCTCGTATTGAAAACATGGACATCCTAGTATATCCAATATTTCATATATGTTCTTCTGCTGCAATGTTCTGTGATGAGATCATATTACTGCCTGAGACGATTGCTTATACTATATATATATGCTGATATATAAATATTACTGCTTTCGTTTCTTCTGTGATGCTTAGGAAGCATAAGCTGATGGGATTTATTAATGAGATTAATAAAAGAAAAGAAACCTAAAAGATGTTGTAGAATCAAAACTTTATAAAAAAGGGTAGCTACAGTTTTGCTTTGCATAGCGGTATATATGATATACCCTGCACCTTATTCGATGAGGAAAGAGCCGAGATCCCTTCACCGGTAGTGACCTCTTTAGCAAATCTGGCAGATGCTACAAACTCGCGGTTTAGTTTTTGACAGCTTATATAGTTCTTGCTTTGCACAGCGGTATATATGATATACCCTGCACCTTATTCGATGGGGAAAGAGCCGAGATCCCTTCACCGGGAGTGACCTCTTTAGCGAAACTAGAAAAAGCCTAAAAAACACTCCTTTTTCAAAAAACCACATGATTCTACGACGATATCAAGTTCATTACGCTCAAGGTTTTTCTGAAAAACCTGCGTAGCCCTCCGTCATTTCAGATAGATTTTATTTAGTATTCGTGCTATGTTTGTTGACTTAGTCAAGGCGTAGTGTACGGTAGCTAAATAGTGTTTATCTGCTAAAGCATGAGATGTGATTGGATTAGGGTAGTCGTACGGTCTTGTTGACTCAGTCAAGGGTCGTACGGGTGGGTTTAATTCAATCGGGAAATGTACGGGTTGAACTTGACTTGCGATTTATGGTTTGTTGACTTAGTCAAGGTCATAAATCGCTAGGGGCAAAATATTATCGGGAATTTCAAGTGTTGAAATTTGCAATGAGATTGCATACCTCCTATGAGATAGTTGGATCCCGATACCCACTGCGAGTAAGAGTTACTCCTGGGAGAGTTTTACACAGGACAATTAGCCGATCAAGTAGGTGTCTAGAAAAGTGTTAACGGGGTTACGCCTCTGAGAAAACGAGATTTACTTTAATTAGGTCTGTGGCTGAAAGATTGACGAAATTGTAGGGTGTAATTAATCCCGGCTAATCTTACCCTTTAGGGTTTGAAGGAAGATTTGATAAAAATAGTGGGAGACATCCTGATTAGATAAGATAATAACCAATCTAATCTTTCAAGAGCATACACTAAAGTGTTTTCTTCTCTCTCTCTCCAGGTAGCGACCATGTCAGGCCATAATCAAGATAATAATAAGGATGTATTGACTGAACCCGCTTATTATAATGAGCAGGGGAACGTTGGACCCGTTCTTTCTTATAAGAGTTATAAGACTGAACAGAAAATAGCAGAATATCTAGATTCTCACGCCGCCCAAACGGAGAACATGCATGTTGATGCACCTTCTTCGGGTGTGTTAGTTATTGAGAACTGTTTCTCAGTTCACCCTACGTCCTGGGTATTAGATACTGGATCAGGATCCCACATATGTAAATTGCTATATGGGCTACGGAAAGGTAGAGAACTGGGAAAATGTGATCATTCCGTTCAAGTAGGAAACGGTGGTAGTATTGTAGCCAAAGCAGTTGGCGAATAACACCTGGTATTACCAAGTTATAATACACTGATTCTGAATGAGTGCTATTATATACCGAACATGATGTGCAACATTATATCAGTTTCTTTATTAAGTAAAGAAAGATATAATTTTGTAGTACAGGATAATGTTATGAACATCTTCCTAGATCAAAAGTTGATTGCATCAGGCTCATTACATAATTGCATATTCATTCTCAATCAAAATACAGTCTTTAATATACAAAACACACACAAGAGGAAAAGTTCAGAAATGAACGAATACTTCTTGTGGCACTGTAGACTTGGCCATATCAATGAGACACGGCTAGCTAAGTTACATAAGAATGGATATTTTAATTCATTCGAATTATCATCTTATGATACTTGCCATTCAAGTCTCAACGGAAAAATGACCTGTAACATTTTCAAAAAGATAAAATATTAATTTTGGGAATTTTTATAATTTAATATTATTTTATTGAATATTTTAATATTTTGGTATTATTAAATACAAATAAATGAGAAAAATTATGGAAAATTATGGAAAATTCTAAAATAGGGTAAATTAGAGAATTATGCCGTTTATAAGTTTAATTGATTAGTTATATGCTAATTTAGTGCTAATCGCGATTAAAAATCGCTAATCGGTTTTTTAGCATTTTTGTGCAAAACATGCACATATCATTCTTTTTCACATTTGTGCATTTTCACCAAGGTTTGCTTTGGGGTTACTATTTGAGTGAGAAGGGTTTTAAGAAAAGAGAAAGAAAAGAAAAGGAAAAGAAATGGGAAAAGATTAAAGAATGAGGTTTGGTGAGAAAGAGAGGCATGGGCACCTTTGACTAAACACTTAGCCATTTTTCCCTTCCCTCATTTTCCTCCCTCTCCTCCTTTCTCCTGCTGCTGCACCTCCCTCACTTCCCTCCCCTCTTCAATCCCTCTAAACACATCCAAAACAACTCCAAAACCCAATCTCCATTTCATTAAATGTGTGCACAAGCTCAAGATCTATACATTGGACCAAGAAACCAAGGATTTTGGCCACTAGGGGCAACTCAAGAAAATTCTTGAGTTGCCAAATGAGGTATTTTCTGGATCATTAACTTAGTTTTAGCATTTCCTTTACCCCCGTGTTATGATTGAACCGATATTGTGTGATTTGGTGACTTGAGGTAAAACCTAGTTAGGGTTGTGAAGAATTATGAGTTGTAATGTGAAATTGAGTTCAATAGAGGCTACACCAACACCCTTGTATGAGTTGAGACCCTAACCTGAAGCCTAAACCCAGAATACGGATTTTAGAAACCGATATCGGAGAAATTGTGGAATCTGTGAAGGGTATATTGAATCTGCTATCACCCGAGACACCCTAAATTAAAATTGATTGGACAGTGACATGTGCAGGCACCCAGGAAGCAACCACCAAGACCCCAACCCCTAACTCATCAAGCCGGCCATAGATTTATCCATTCTGGCCGCAATTTGCGGCCAGACTATGGTGGATTTGGCTCGTTTTGGTTTGGGTGTTCCCTTATCAGTAGTTTAGACCCCTATCATGCATAGATTTGTCTAATTTGACCTAGGGTGAAATCTGGAACATATCCTTAGTTGTTGTTTTGGATTCGTGTTTCCGTATTCCGTATTCTTAAGTCTGAATTTGTGTCTTGTGATTTACCTCGACTATTTGGCGTTTATACGACGATATAGAGGATTTATTGATGGTTTTGAAGGCGTGCCATAGGTTCTAACTTATAGGCCTCTTATCGTATCGTTTTGGGTTTCGTGTGCCATTTTAGCTTTGATTTGGTTTTAATGCGCATATACGATATTTTGATATGTAGGTACCCATGAAGACTTCGGGACAACAAGCAAGCGCATGGCGACGTCCACAAATCAAGACGCAAGGTCAGTAGATTATATCTACTAGGGGAAGTCGGGTGGATGGCGTATAGCACCCCCGCAGTCCGTATTTGATATACTATATTTATGACAGTTCTAGTGTGTCGCTTTGTGTTAGGTGTATCATGGATAGTGTAGGGTTAGAAGTGACTAGTGTAGTTCATAGTCGCGAACCCTAGAATAGAATTACACCTACACGCACACCCTTGCATATTCCTTATACTTGCACTGTGTTGATGATATTGGATGACATTGGAGATGAGTCGATGATGTTGGGCCTTGTGCCGCGAGATCGGTGATTTGATGTGATTCGTATTGGGATACGATATGTGATCTCTAGCGGGCCTTGGGACGTGTGCTTGCACACGCAGTATATTGATGGTATCAGTTGTACTAGACTTAGATCAGTACCCCAGATTATGTGATATGATGTTAGTGATACCTGAGATGTGATGAGATAGTGTGATATTGACCCGTACCCAGCTATTGGGATGCCGTACGATGATTTACCGTACGAGCCTATATTGATGATAGATCCGCGCTCATGACTCGAGGATGTCTTACGATATACTGTATCGTACGCGATATTATTGAGGCGGGATCACCGACTAGTATATCTATATATATCGGCTCAGATTTAGGTGGTTTCCATACCCCTCCTGATTGACCTGATACTTAGATCTGTAGTTTGCATAGTAGATTCTTCATTGTGGTGTTGATTATTTGATTTCCGCATATTCATGCTATTCACATTGCTTGCATATGTTTATTGCTATATTATTATCATGCTGTTAGGACACCAGCACCATTATCAATGATGCGTATGTTCCACGTACACTATTGCCGGCTCACACACTTCATCAACGATAATTGCCATGCCACTACACTGTAGTACTGTTGCATCAGGACATGATTCTTGCATGGCATATTGTACACTTATACCTGTACACAATCATAGAGGATTCTGACTGATTAGGGATTTGGGAACCGCAAGATGTTTATATGCGCATACTATTATTCCATGCTGCAGGATATATTGTTACTTGCATTTCACTTATATTGTCACATGCATCTTGCTTTCTGATTTGCGCATTGAGATAGGTTGTTTCTATGATATTCCTGGTTTTTGAGAGAGGGCTGACCCGGACTGACGGATGCCCGATATATTGTGGGTGGGCTGACCCAGACTGACGGATGCCCGATATATTGTTGGAGGGCTGACCCGGACAGACAAATGCCTGATATGTTGAGAGAGGGCTGACCCGGACATACGGATGCCCGATATATTGTGGGAGGGCTGACCCGGACTGACGGATGCCCGATATATTGAGAGAGGGCTGACCCGGACTGACGGATGCCCGATATATTGAGAGAGGGCTGACCCGGACTGACGGATGCCCGATATATTGAGAGAGTGGGCTGACCCGGACTGACGGATGCCCGGTATGTGAGGATTTACGTGCCGATGCTAGGCACAGGTTTTCATGATGTTTTCGAGTGTCGATGCTAGGCACTCAGGTTCCATGCTTTTGGTTTATCCTCATATTTTCCATGCATATGCTTTATGACATTTACATGCATGATGCTTATTGTCATTGGGTGACGGGAGGACGGGTTCCACGTTTTTACAGACTTGATCACATACAGACTGGATTTACATTGATCATACTTCATTTGTATATATAACAGGGTATGAGGGCGCTGTTATATATACCCTTACACCAATATTAGTGGTATGGGACGCTAATATATGTGTATTGATATCCTTTTGATACTTCATCATATTTACTTCATGCAGACATACCTTATACTGATGACATGTTATTACCTGAGTACTTGGCACTACATACATGCTTAGATGTTACGTTGCCACTTTATCATTCTTCAGACGTACTCTTGTGGTTTATATTACTGATTGTTGGCCTAGGTTTATGTCTTGCATTCGTTTTCTGCTTGTAGATATTTCTATTCACGAGTTGGCAACTCACCCCCGTTGTGCCACAGTTCTTGCAGGTTTTGCCGTACAGGTTCCGTAGCGGCATTTCTGGCACACAGCTTCTTTAAGGGTGACTTGCTTGGGTAGGTGGGTTCTTTTGCATCAAGAGCCACCATTGTACTTGTATTATTCTTGTATCTAGAAATTCCATCAACCAAACTTGTATATTGTTTCAGACTTAGACATTTGTGATGTATTATTCGGCCTTAGAGTCGCGCTTAGTAGTATTGCGGTCTTCATGCTTACTGTGTTTCTTTTGGATTTGATCCTCGCCATTCGGCGTTGTATATTATATTGCATGTGTGGTTGTGACCGTCAATTGAGGAAGAGCTAGCTCCCGCTTGGGGATGCCTTTTTCTTTGCATATATTGTTATTCTTGTTGTACCCCATTCGGGGCCAGTTTTTACAAAAGAAACCCAGCCGAAATTTTTAGAAAAGACTTTACTGTTTTTAAAATGCATAATCGGCTTAGTTATTTAAAAACCTTCACTTCTTTAAACCAGTTTCTTTATTTACTCTTAAAATGGTTTTAGATTTCTGGGCTTTTGGCTTACTTGGATCAGATGGGGTCCTATAGACTTCATATGGTTCAAGGGCCAGTCACGTGCTCTTTCGGGTCGTGACAAAGTTGGTATCAGAACGCTAGGTTGACCTTGGTTCGAGTCTAAGTTTGACTATGTGGAGCCTAGGGCGTTTATATATATATATATATATACGGAACTTAGGCTTGACCTTACGGAACATAGACTTAGTCGAGGGGGTATTAGACCCGAACTTTCGTCGTATAGGATGACCCTTGGTTGATGGAATAGGTGACTAAAGTAGAGTGACGTACCGTGGGTATCTTCCGCGGCATACTTACGACACGCCACTCCGCTTAAGGAACCTTAGGATGTACATATTTCGAGATCAGTGATTCTCTTCATATCCATGATTATACATCCATTTGAGATCCCCGATTCTATTAGTTTCATGATCATACCTTCATTGATGCTGTTCCTTCTTATGATCATGTATCCACTCTGGGTCTGTTGTTCTCTTTCTTGCCATTGATATGCTCTCTTCGATACTCGATTGAGGTCCCTGTCGCCATGTTGAGCGCAGTTTGGGCTGCTGCTAGGGTTACGGTCAGGGCGAGCTCGTCTGGTACGAGGGCCGACCATTATGTTTTTTGGTGACATGGGAACGTCTCGAGTTAGTATTGGTGATTGTGACCTCTAGTAGAGGCGAGTGCTTGGTTTTGCACCGGATGATCGGGCCATTGTTAGAGCTGCCAGTTGAGAGAGGACTGTTGATGTACATCGTACCTCAGAGATTATGATGTCACCTACCGTGCAGACAGATGGACCAGCTGTTGCTGAAATTGACAGGATGTCGCTTCCGGAGCTTACGAGCTGAGATTGCCGGAGCTTCCTGGCAGATATGAGACAGATGATAGCCAGTCTACCCGATTTGAGAGACGAAGGTGATTCGTTCCATTTATGCGCCGGAGCGGGCCCAGTTGAGTTGAAGATTTCCAGTATGGAGAGTCTTACTCAGATCTAGAGCAGACCGATTCAGAGGTGACCGCCAATGTGTCGCCTTTCCTGGAGGATTGAGGCGATGTTCGGCGTACAGGCGAATGAGCCAGTTGTTGCTGCAGATGACGAGATATCGCCCCGACGATTGGAGCTACTGCAGCATGAGTACATACTTAGAGAGATGATACTGAGTCGCTAGTCACCTGAGGATGAATGACTAGGACATATGGTTCATCCGTTTACCGATGCGAGGTCATCAGATAGATTGTTTCCAGCTAGAGACGACTTCACGCAGGTTCGTGGAGAGTCGACAGAGACGATCGAATGTCAGGAGCCCATTTTCCAAGTTTAAAGTATAAGGAAAGACATGCAGGTGATTCTATAGACCCTCTAGAAGAATGAAACCCTAACTCGACTTAATGACCGTATGAAAGCCTTTGAACCTTAGGGTTTGCGGCAGTTCTGCGGCGCCATTAGTGAGGCTTGGGTTTGCCCTTCTACGGCTGGACCACCGACGCTGTGGCATGTACTCGATACTATTAAACTGTACTCAAGATGTTGATCTCTTGGGGGATTATAAGGTTCTGACGAGTCGATCGAATGTTCGACATCATTCGGATATCATGTGATGGGATGCTTTGCTTGGGAGACTCCAGATACGAGTATAGCCATTGGAGCACAGTCCATGCAGCCACGATGAGACGAGTCCGAATCAGTCGACATTGAAGCAGAGTGAATAAAAGGGTTCGCAAGAGATTTCGACGAGATGACGTCTTACTCCGCTGACATCAGAGATGCGAGACACACGCAGAGGCATGGTATATGGATATAGCTTCCAGAAAGAGGCGCGATGAGTATGCAGCCATTCCGGAACAAGAATTAGCTTCAGTAAAGGATGATGACTTCAAGGCAATTCGGCAGAAAAGAGATTATGCAAGAGTACCGGCCTCCGTACAGATCGGCATAGGCATGATTGGAAGAGACCCTGAGCAGGATTCCTTCCAGGACATTACTGCAAGGATGTTTGCACCCAGGATCAGATGTGTGACGTGCATTCAGAGTGCCAGAGGCCGACGCCAGTGATATGCTGCTTTATAAGTGGTCGTGAGGATCGACCGAGAGATGACCAGAGAAGTGCCAGAACGGAATCGTCCCCGTTAGCACACCTGACAGGGCTGATGAGCCGATTGATTGTGGGATAGGTAATCCGCAAAGAAGATAAGGACCCAGAGACAGAGGACGCCAGACCGTGAGCAAGAGGCAAGTAGATATCTTGCGCTGCTAGCATTGGATGCACTGACTCCTTCTCGACTTTGAAGGAGGAACTACCAACGACGGTATTTATGATTTATGATTTTGTGATTCGATTATCACGTATCCGTCATTTTGGATTTCGGTAATTTCGGCGTTCTGTTTGCATGATTTAGTTTTGATGACTGAGTTTCATGATATTTGTTTCATGCACCCACTGGATGTTTATATTTTGCGCATAGTTATTACATTTGAGCTATTGATTGCGATTTCACACCTATCTTATGAAGTGATTTGATTTACACTTCCAGCATAGTCTTCATGCACCTTTAGTGTTTTGATATACGATTCTGGTGCACGCCAGATGCACTGGATCGGGATTCTTCGTGCATGTCACATGCACCTGATATTTTGCTGTCAGGCACACACGTTGCCTATGACAGATGTTTCGTGCACACCAGTTGCACCTAGATGTTGTTTTGTACACCTGTGTGACACATACATGGATTTTGATTCCGTGCGCACCAGACGCACCGGATATTCTTATATACATTTTTGTGGATTGATTTCTAGTAGGGCAGTACACTTTGATGATATTCGCTGTGTATTGATATTTTCGGAGCCCCGACAAATTGGATTTTTACTGAAATGTTTTAGTATTGGGGGTTTAAATTTAAATTCGGGGACCGAATTTCTTTAAGGGGGGTAGATTGTAACATTTTTAAAAAGATAAAATATTAATTTTGGGAATTTTTATAATTTAATATTATTTTATTGAATATTTTAATATTTTTGTATTATTAAATACAAATAAATGGGAAAAATTATGCAAAATTCTAAAATAGGGTAAATTAGATAATTATGCCGTTTCTAAGTTTAATTGATTAGTTATATGCTAATTTAGTGCTAATCACGATTAAAAATCGCTAATCGGTTTTTTAGCATTTTTGTGCAAAACATGCACATATCATTCTTTTTCACACTTGTGCATTTTCACCATGGATTGCTTTGGGGTTACTATTTGAGTGAGAAGGGTTTTAAGAAAAGAGAAAGAAAAGAAAAGGAAAAGAAATGGGAAAAGATTAAAGAATGAGGTTTGGTGAGAAAGAGAGGCATGGGCACCTATGACTAAACACTTAGCCATTTTTCCCTTCCCTCATTTTCCTCCCTCTCCACCTTTCTCCTGCTGCTCCTCCTCCCTCACTTCCCTCCCCTCTTCAACCCATCTAAACACATCCAAAACAACTCCAAAACCCAATCTCCATTTCATTAAATGTGTGCACAAGCTCAAGATCTATACATTGGACCAAGAAAGCAAGGATTTTGGCCACTATGGGCAACTCAAGAAAATTCTTGAGTTGCCAAATGAGGTATTTTCTGGATCATTAACTTAGTTTTAGCATTTCCTTTACCCCCATGTTATGATTGAACCGATATTGTGTGATTTGGTGACTTGAGGTAAAACCTAATTAGGGTTGTGAAGAATTATGAGTTGTAATGTGAAATTGAGTTCAATAGAGGCTACACCAACACTCTAGTGTATGAATTGAGACCCTAACCTGAAGCCTAAACCCAGAATACGGATTTTAGAAACCGATATCGGAGAAATTGTGGAATCTGTGAAGGGTATATTGAATCTGCTATTACCCGAGACACCCTAAATTAAAATTGATTGGACAGTGACATATGCAGGCACCCAGGAAGCTACCACCAAGACCCCAACCCCTAACTCATCAAGCCGGCCGCAGATTTATCCATTCTGGCCTCAATTTGCGGCCAGACTATGGTGGATTTGGCTCATTTTGGTTTTGGTGTTCCCTTATCAGTAGTTTAGACCCCTGTCATGTATAGATTTGTCTAATTTGACCTAGGGTGAAATCTGGAACATATTTCCTTAGTTGCTGTTTTGGATTCGTGTTTCCGTATTCCGTATTCTTAAGTCTGAATTTGTGTCTTGTGATTTACCTCGACTATTTGGCGTTTATACGACGATATAGAGGATTTATTGATGGTTTTGAAGGTGTGCCATAGGTTCTAACCTATAGGCCTCTTATCGTATCGTTTTGGGTTTCGTGTGCCGTTTTAGCTTTGATTTGGTTTTAATGCGCATATACGATATTTTGATATGTAGGTACCCATGAAGACTTCGGGACAACAAGCAAGCGCGTGGCGATGTCCACAAATGAAGACGCAAGGTGAGTAGATTATATCTACTAGGGGAAGTCGGGTGGATGGCGTATAGCACCCCCGCAGTCCGTAGTTGATATACTATATTTATGACAGTTCTAGTGTGTCGCTTTATGTTAGGTGTATCATGGATAGTGTAGGGTTAGAAGTGACTAGTGTAGTTCATAATCGCGAACCCTAGAATAGAATTACACCTACACGCACACCCTTGCATATTCCTTATACTTGCACTGTGTTGATGATATTGGATGACATTGGATATGAGTCGATGATGTTGGGCCTTGTGCCGCGAGATCGGTGATTTGATGTGATTCGTATTGGGATACGATACGTGATCTCTAGCGGGCCTTGGGACGTATGCTTGCACACGCAGTATATTGATGGTATCAGTTATACTAGACTTAGATCAGTACCCCAGATTATGTGATATGATGTTAGTGATACCTGAGATGTGATGAGATAGTGTGATATTGACCCGTACCCAGCTATTGGGATGCCGTACGATGATTTACCGTACGAGCCTATATTGATGATAGATCCGCGCTCATGACTCGAGGATGTCTTACGATATACTGTATCGTACGCGATATTATTGAGGCGGGATCACCGACTAGTATATCTATATATATCGGCTAAGATTTAGGTGGTTTCCATACCCCTCCTGATTGACCTGATACTTAGATCTGTAGTTTGCATAGTAGATTCTTCATTGTGGTGTTGATTATTTGATTTCCGCATATTCATGCTATTCGCATTGCTTGCGTATGTTTATTGCTATATTATTATCATGCTGTTAGGACACCAGCACCATTATCGATGATGCGTATGTTCCACGTACACTATTGCCGGCTCACACACTTCATCATCGATAATTGCCATGCCACTACACTGTAGTACTGTTGCATCAGGACATGATTCTTGCATGGCATATTGTACACTTATACCTGTACACAATCATAGAGGATTCTGACTGATTAGGGATTTGGGAACCGCAAGATGTTTATATGCGCATACTATTATTCCATGCTGCAGGATATATTGTTACTTGCATTTCACGTATATTGTCACATGCATCTTGCTTTCTGATTTGCGCATTGAGATAGGTTGTTTCTATGATATTCCTGGTTTTTGAGAGAGGGCTGACCCGGACTGACGGATTCCCGATATATTGTGGGAGGGCTGACCCGGACAGACGGATGCCCGATATATTGTGGGAGGGCTGACCCGGACTGACGGATGCCCGATATATTATGGGAGGGCTGACCCGGACTGACGGATGCCCGATATATTGAGAGAGGGCTGACCCGGACTGACGGATGCCCGATATATTGAGAGAGTGGGCTGTCCCGGACTGACGGATGCCCGGTATGTGAGGATTTACGTGCCGATGCTAGGCACAGGTTTTCATGATGTTTTCGAGTGTCGATGCTAGGCACTCAGGTTCCATGCTTTTGGTTTATCCTCATATTTTCCATGCATATGCTTTATGACATTTACATGCATGATGCTTATTGTCATTGGGTGACGGGTGGATGGGTTCCACGTTTTTACAGACTTGATCACATACAGACTGGATTTACATTGATCATACTTCATTTGTATATATAACAGGGTATGAGGGCGCTGTTATATATACCCTTACACCAATATTAGTGGTATGGGACGCTAATATATGTGTATTGATATCCTTTTGATACTTCATCATATTTACTTCATGCAGACATACCTTATACTGATGACATGTTATTACCTGAGTACTTGGCACTACATACATGCTTAGATGTTACGTTGCCACTTTATCATGCTTCAGACGTACTCTTGTGGTTTATATTACTGATTGTTGACCTAGGTTTATGTCTTGCATTCGTTTTCTGCTTGTAGATATTTCTATTCACGAGTTGGCAACTCACCCCCGTTGTGCCACAGTTCTTGCAGGTTTTGCCGTACAGGTTCCGTAGCGGTATTTCTGGCACACTGCTTCTTTAAGGGTGACTTGCTTGGGTAGGTGGGTTCTTTTGCATCAAGAGCCACCATTGTACTTGTATTATTCTTGTATCTAGAAATTCCATCAACCAAACTTGTATATTGTTTCAGACTTAGACATTTGTGATGTATTATTCGGCCTTAGAGTCGCGCTTAGTAGTATTGCGGTCTTCATGCTTACTGTGTTTCTTTTGGATTTGATCCTCGCCATTCGGCGTTGTATATTATATTGCATGTGTGGTTGTGACCGTCAATTGACGAAGAGCTAGCTCCCGCTTGGGGATGCCTTTTTCTTTGCATATATTGTTATTCTTGTTGTACCCCATTCGGGGCCAGTTTTTACAAAAGAAACTCTGCCGAAATTTTTAGAAAAGACTTTACTGTTTTTAAAATGCATATTCGGCTTAGTTATTTAAAAACCTTCACTTCTTTAAACCAGTTTCTTTATTTACTCTTAAAATGGTTTTAGATTTCTGGGCTTTTGGCCTACTTGGATCAGATGGGGTCCTTTAGAATTCATATGGTTCAAGGGCCAGTCACGTGCTCTTTCGGGTCGTGACATGACCAAAACTCCGTTTAGTGGACACGGAGAAAGAGTTACGGAACTTTTAGGACTGGTACATAGTGATGTATGCGGTCCTATGTCTACACACGCCAGGAACGGTTCTTCCTACTTCATTACATTCACTGACGATCTCTCTAGATACGGGCATGTATTCCTGTTGAAACACAAGTCTGAAGCTTTTGAGAAATTCATAGAATATAAGAACGAAGTAGAAAAACAAATAGGAAAAAGTATTAAGATTCTTCGATCTGATCGAGGAGGTGAATACTTAAGCAATGGGTTCCTAGATTATCTAAAAGAGAATGGGATTCTCTCTCAGCTTACTCCTCCTTATACACCACAGCACAACGGTGTATCAGAATGGAGGAATCGCACCCTATTAGATATGGTGTGCTCTATGATGAGCGATGTTGAGTTACCTATTTCCTTCTAGGGGTATGCGCTTGAGACAGCCATATACCTATTAAATCTGGTTCCATCTAAATCTGTACCTACCACACCATATGAGATATGGAGTGGGAAGAGACCATATTTTAAACGAGTTAAGATATGGGGTTGTCCGGCCTATGTCAAAAGGCAAAATCCGGACAAACTCGAGGCACGATCAGTTCTTTGCAAGTTTGTGGGATATCCAAAGAATTATCAAGGATATTTTTTCTACCACGCTGAGTAACAAAAAGTGTTTGTTTCTCAACATGCCACCTTTTTGGAAAAGGAATTTCTTGCAAAAGAAATTAGTGGCAAAGAGGTAGAGCTGGAAGAAGTTCTAGCACCATAAACTACAACTGATGATTTGATGGAACCAGAGGATTCAGTAGTACCCGACGAACCCCAGCCTCTCCGCCGATCTAGTTGTGTTTCTCGTCCACCTGAGAGATACTACGGTTTTCTCATTGATGGTGGAAGCGAGGATTGCATCATGGAAGATGATGACACGACTAGTTTCGAGCAGGCCATCACGAGTGGTGACTCTGTGAAATGGCTGGATGCAATGCGATCTGAGATGGAATCCATGTACACCAACAAAGTATGGACTTTGGAAAATGCTCCTGAAGGGGTAAAACCCATTGGGAGCAAGTGGATCTTTAAAAAGAAATTTGGTGTAGATGGAAAAGTTGAGACTTTCAAAGCTAAACTTGTTGCAAAGGGTTTTCGTCAAAGACCAGGTATGGATTATGACGAAACCTTTTCACCAGTGGTTATGCTTAAGTCCATCCGGATCTTACTGTTAGTGTTTATGCCCTAGAAGGCCATTACTGTATCATACTAGTTTGTATATTACTTAATGAAACCTTGGGATATTCACATGTATATAACAGTCTTGCTAAACATGGTAGTATGCTACTTGGTTTTTCTATCTTAATATGTAAGTGTACGTATTGATAGAGCTCTTAGGATCTTGCTTGACTACCAGCGTTGTGATGGCAGTCACACTAGTGGGGGCTGGGTAGTCTACAAGCACATCCTTATTCAGGTCCCTAGTCGTTGGATTATCGAGACAGAGCATCGATACTCCGGAGTAGACTAGTGTGTACGCTTCTCATCCCAGTTGGGGAGATGGTCTGTCCCACAGCCGTCAGTACGTTGTACTGGAGATAGTTTGCAGGTGCTCGTTGGGTTACGGGTACACCGGACAGGACTCACAGGGAACTGTTGGTTGGTTTTATACCAGTCGTCAGTGAACAGTTCCCAGGTGACATGAGTACAGCATAGTCCGCAGACTTGACACTGCTACTTCGCCTCGAGTGTGTCCCACTGTTCTTAGATTGCTACCCTACCACGACTCAAAGGAGTCGTGCAAACAGGTAGCAGTTGGGTGCAGTCCCGAGCACTTGGAGGCAGTGGCGGTTAGACAGGATTCGTCTCTCCCGGTATTGGGAGTTGATATCGCGCTGTGTCAGAGAGCCATTACGCAAAGTCCCTGGCCAGGGAAAGCGAGATTTGCTGGTAGGTTCCAGTAGTTTCTCAGGGTGTAATGGGCTTCCCTCCGACACGACTTATACCGCTATTAGGGGACTGACGCTTGCCGCCCCCTAGGACCGATATTCGATAGTCTTGGACGAACGGACCGGACTGTATGGAGATTGTCACAGCAGGCTCAGTAGGAGTTTAGATGGGTTTCCTCATCGGCCTTCTTATCGACAACTACCTGGGGACCGTTACGTACAGCTAGTGCCGCTTGCGGTCTGTGGTTAAACCCACTTCCAGCGTAGTAGTCGAGTCTCTAGAGTCCTACACAGAGAGTTTCTTACTCCAGGCGAAACGATATAGAGGTCGTATGGTTTTACGACAAAGGGTTCGGACGCGTATGTGTGTTTACACACTTACGTCGTTTGGATAGTTTTTACCAGTCGGCTTTGGTTTAAGCCAGTTACTGGTATCCGGTTATTGGATTTATAAAGTCTAAAGTTTTTCCGTATTTTTGCGGATCGGAGGGGCGTTCTCGTAATTACGCGAGAAGCTTCTAGAAGATGGTGACTAAGGAGGTTTATGTGTCATATGCATTAAATGGGTTTAGTGAGTCATGAGAGTGATTCATACATATCATTAATGCATGATAAATGCTTAATGAGTCATGGTTATGAATCACCATTAGATATTTGTGAAACTTGATTATTCATCATTTGTTTTCTTTTATTGATGAATTTTAAAGTTTCATATATATTATGATAACTTACTATTCTCACTTGATAAATATATTCACATTCTCTCTCCTCAAGCTCTCTCTCTTCAAACCCTAATCCTCACCCCTCATGTGTTGAGAACAAGGATTAGTTAGACTAAACAATCCATAACCCTCACTCTATCTCACTCTATCTTCTTTGATTAGCAATCCAAGAAGGTTAGTTGCCTCAAGTTTAGAGGCTAAGCTTGGAGTTTTGCTCTCGGGTGGATCATCTACTACATCGAGAAGGCTGAGGAGGACGAGGAGATCGTAAAGCCGAAGGACTTGGTTCGAAAGGTATAATCCCTAAGCAAAGTAGTTTAGAACAACTATGTGTTTGGTTAGTTATCGTTTAGCTTCGATTAAGCAGTTAGTCGATGTTCGTTCACTAAACAAGTTCGTTTTTGAAAATTCCGCCTCCCCACAAGTATTGGGGTGTAGTACATCGACTTACAGTGGTATCAGAGCCTCGCTAAACAATAAATAACTTACTTGCAAATTTGTATGAATTTCGAACGGAAAAAACGAAACCGGAAAACCCTAAAATTTCAGGTTTTTGTCGTTTTTAAAATGAAGTCCTAAAATTTTTCAGGGAAGTTCAGAAAGCTTAAAAAGACACCAGAAGAACACCCAAGAAATTTGGGCTCCTGAATCGGCAACGAGGCCGTGGAACCGCGGCGGATCCCACCGATCCGCCGCGCTTCCGCCGCCGAGTTGCCGAGTCAGGAACCCAAATTTCCTGTGTTGCTTCTCTGTGATATTTGGTATTTTCTGGAATATTTTAGTTTTGCTCAGGTTTCAGATTTACAGAGCAGTATTGGAGCAAAATTAAAAATGTTTAATCGATCGAAATTATACAGTATTTGCTTGTTGGATTATATCTGTGTTTGTATAATGTGTTCGTAAACCTCCCCTAACTGCTAGTATGTCAGTTGGCAGGGGGTTGCACATTTCTGAAATGGATTTGATCTGTTTGTGCATATGAACTGTGTTGGACTGTTGTGGTGTATAGCCGGGGTTATGTGATGGGTTATCATTTAATTCATTTGATGTAAATGTAATTTGTTGTAATATTATTTTGCGGGGCACATCCAGGTTGCGGTTGTAGCCACCGTTGTATTATTTCATTTCACTGTTTTTGCTCCTAGGACAGACCCAAGGTGGGGTGCACAAACTGCCGGGCGGGTAGTTTGCCGCACCCGTAGGGGTCGTGGGTGGGGTAATGGCTATTCATCAGAACTGTGTAATCTGTATTTTGTTGCAGGCTCAAAACAAACACGGATTGCTTGCAAATCCAATTAAGTTCATCTGTGATCTGGAATGAATATCATTGCGTCAGACGAATGTAAAATATCTATATATATGATAGCTATTTAGACGTCACTTATGTTTTACTCCCGTGCTAGCCCAGCCCCCGCTCTGTCGTTAGTTAAGTAACCTAACGGGTAATGACGGGACCCCGTGGCGAATGCGGATGGCATAAGAGGACGTTGTATTTTCGTTGTTTTCTGCAATGATAGGTTAATGATGGGACGCATTATCTATAATGCAAAGAAAATAAACCAAAGTTTTAATCGTTGGAACAATTTAAAAGAAACCACTCGGTTAATTTTAAAAACAGATATTTTTAAATGCGGATCTTTAACCACTGCTTATAAAAGCCATCAGGTTCCTTCGATTATATCAAGTTCACTACGTTCACGGTTTCGCCAAAACCAGTCGTAGTCCTCCGTCATTTCTTATGAATGGTCAGTAGTATTCAAGCTATGTTTGTTTGGCCCTTAGTCAAGACATAGTGATTGGTAGCTGCTGGGGTATTCATTTGTTGCATAGATAGATGAGTTGGTTTGGGACACTCGTATTACTTTGTTTGGCCCTTAGTCAAGAGTATACGGATGGGTTCAAATCAACAGGATAATGATGGGCAGAACTTGACATGTGACTTATGATTTGTTGGCCCTTAGTCAAGATCATAAGAACATGGGGCAAAAATCACTATCGGGAATTTCTAAAGAAACTGAAATTTGCAAAGAGATGCATACCATTTGGAGTTTGATGAATGTTGGTAGGATTCCTTCAACATTATCATACGATGATATTTGGATCATGATCCTACTGTGAGTATATGCTACTTATCAGGATATTCATCACTTAACGATCAATGCTATAAACCTAGTGGTGTCCAGAAAGGTGTCAGAAGGGTTACGCCCCCAGAGAAAAGAGGTTATTTAATTAAGGAACTTCGCGAAAGCGTTGGAAAACCTCCCTCGAAGTATCGACACTGGCCTGGCTGAACGGTTAAGCAAGTATTGTACAGTGAGAATAGTCCTGGCTAATTCTTCTTTTATGGTTTGAGGAAGGATTCGAGAAACAGTAGGAGCCATCCAGTTTAGATAAACTTAAAACCACTCTAAACTTGCAAGAGCATCATGCTAAAGAGTTTTCTTCTCTCTCTCCTAATTGCAGCGACCCTGAAAATGACTGGACTTAAGTTACTTTTAGAGAAAAATATACTGACAGGGCCAAACTATAAAGATTGGCTGCAGAATGTCAAAATGGCTTTGACCTATGACAAACTGGGATACGTCCTCACCGCTACGGCACCTGCTGTCCCTGGTCCCAAATCCAGCAATGCGGATAAGGAAATCCGCAAAACCTGGGATTTAGATTGCGCGAAAGCCAAGTGCATCGTGCTTGCCTCGATGAACAATGAACATCAGAGGAGGCACGAGGATATGGACCTTGATGGCATATTTCTCCATACAAAGGAACTTTATGGAGAGCAATCTCGTATAGCAAGATACGAGACCTCAAAGAACTTGTTTCGAGCGAGGTTGGCTGTCGGGTCATCGGTAGGAGAACATGTCCTAAAGATGATCGGCTATATAGAAGAGCTCGCAGACCTTGGGACGACTTTGGATAATGAGCTCTATACAGACCTTATTCTCCAGTCCATTCCTTCCACCTACGCCCAGTTTATCCTGAACTTCAACATTCAAAGAAAAGAAGTTGAACTTCCGGAACTCCTGAACATGTTAAGGAGTGCAGAGGGCACCTTGCAGAAAACAAGGGAAACACCCGCTATGTTTGTTGGCGGTTCATCTTCTTTCGGGTCCAAGGCTAGGGCCAAAGGAAGGAAGAAGAAGGTCGTCCCCAGACCTAGAGGAGGTGTTAGTAAGGTGGGAGGGAAGGGAAAGAAAAAGTTTGCGGCACCGGTAGTTGGCCAGGATGAGTGCTTCCATTGTCACAGGAAAGGGCACTGGAAGAAGGATTGCAAGGCGTGGAACGCCAAGAACCAGGAACCGAAGCAAGCTGTGGCTTCGACTTCAGGTGTGTTTGTAATTGAGAATTGTCTGTCGATCAACTCTACTTCCTGGGTATTGGATACCGGATCAGGATCTCATTTTTGCAATTCATTGCAGGTACTGAGAAACCGTAGAGTGTTGAAGGAAGGTGATATGACCCTAAAGGTTGCTAACGGAGCTAGCGTGGGAGCTGCGTCCGTCGGGGATTATCACCTAGGATTGACGAGTGGACACATTTTGGTTTTACATAACTGTTATTTTGTACCAAGCTTAACGTGTAATATCATATCAGTTTCCTTGTTATCAAATAAAGGTTATGATTTCACGTTTGTAAGAGATGTTGTTAACATCCACCTTAATCATGGTTTGATTGGGTCCGGTACATTAAATAACGGTATATATGTTTTAAACCAACTCCAAATTTTCAATGTCCAGAACACACTAAAAAGAAAGTCTCCAGATTTAAATAAAGCTTTCTTATGGCATTGTAGACTGGGTCACATCAATGAGAGAAGGTTGACTAAGTTGCATAGAGAAGGATATTTGGACTCGTTCGAATATCAAACTTATGACACTTGTCAATCTTGTCTCAAAGGAAAGATGACAAAGACTCCATTTACTGGACAAGGAGTAAGAGCGAGCGAGCTCTTAGGACTCATACACAGCGATGTATGTGGTCCAATGTCTACACATCCGAGAGGTGGTTATTCCTACCTCATTACTTTTACAGATGATTTCTCTAGGTATGGATATGTTTTCTTAATGAAGCATAAATCCGAGACCTTTGAGAAATTCCTGGAATACAAGAGTGAAGCGGAAAACCAAACAGGCAAAAGTATTAAGACACTGAGATCTGATCGAGGTGGAGAATACTTAAGTGCCGAGTTCCTAGGTTACCTAAAAGAGAAAGGAATTCTCTCTCAGCTTACTCCTCCATACACTCCACAGCACAACGGTGTATCGGAGAGACGGAATCGAACCCTATTGGATATGGTACGATCCATGATGAGTAATACTGAGTTACCGCGATCTTTCTGGGGTTATGCGCTAGAATCAGCGGCATATCTTTTGGATCAGGTTCCAACCAAGACTGTGCCTACCACACCATATCAGATGTGGAGTAGGAAGAAACCCTGTCTAAAACATTTTAGGACATCGGGGTGTCCAGCTTTTGTAAAAAAGCAGCATTCGGACAAGCTCGAGGCACGCTCAGTACAGTGTAAGCTTGTGGGATATCCAAAGAACTCCAAGGGATATTATTTCTATTACGCAGAGGAACAAAAGGTTTTTTGTTTCTCGTCATGCCCACTTCTTAGAAACTAAATTTTTAGAAAATCAGAAGAGTGGGAGCGCAGTAGAACTGGAAGAAATTCCAGAACCATAAGCTGCTACTGAAAGTTTGGTAGAACCAGAGGTTCAAGAAGAACAGAACATTCCCGCACCCCTCCGCAGGAGTAGTAGGCCGTCTCATCCTCCTGAGAGATACTACGGTTTTCTCATAGATGGGGATAGAGAGGATTGCATCATAGATGATGATGAACCTACTGAATTCCAGCAGGCCATCCAGAGCGGCGACTCGGTACGATGGCTAGATGCAATGCGGACCGAAATGGAGTCCATGTACACCAACAAAGTATGGACTTTGGACTTTGCTCCAGATGGGGTAAAACCCATAGGATGCAAATGGATCTTCAAGAAAAAGATTGGTGTAGATGGACAGGTGGAAACCTATAAGGCTAGACTTGTTGCAAAGGGTTTTCGTCAAAGACCTGGTTTGGACTATGACGAAACTTTTTCTCCAGTGGCTATGCTCAAATCCATTCGGGTCCTTCTTGCTATTGCTGCCTTCCATGATTATGAAATCTGGCAGATGGACGTAAAGACGGCTTTTCTGAATGGAAATTTAGAAGAGTGCGTCTATATGGATCAGCCAGAGGGTTTCAATCAGAGTGGGAGCAGCGGGAAAGTATGCAAGCTGCTTAAGTCCATTTATGGACTAAAGCAGGCATCGCGGAGTTGGAACATCTGTTTTGATGAGACAGTCAAAGAATATGACTTTATCAAAAATCCAGATGAACCGTGCATATATAGTAAAGTTGTAGCCAGAAGTGTCGTATTCCTCGTCTTGTACGTGGATGCCATTGTATTGATAGGAAATGACATTCCTATGCTACAATCTGTCAAAGGATTCTTGTCACACAGGTTCTCCATGAAAGACCTGGGTGATGCCTCTTACATTCTGGGGATCCGGATCTATCGTGATAGATCTAAAAGGATGTTGGGACTTTCGCAGTCCAGGTATATCGACACTGTACTGAAAAGATTCAGTATGGAAGATTCTAAGCGCGGTAATCTACCGGCTTGTCACGGAATCACCCTCTCCAAAGAGATGTCTCCCAAGACTGATTTGGAAAGGGAACGCATGTCTATTATACCCTTCGCTTCTGCGGTAGGCTCTATAATGTATGCGATGTTGTGCACCAGACCAGATGTAGCATACGCACTAAGCGTGGTAAGCCGGTATCAGTCAGACCCAGGGGAGAACCACTGGATAGCAGTAAAGAACATTCTCAAGTACCTGAGGAGGACTAAGGAGATGTTCTTGGTTTACGGCGGAAAAGACCTCAGGTTGGAGGCCTTTGCTGATTCTGGCTTCCAGAGTGATAGGGACGATTCCAAGTCCATGTCGGGTTATATCTTTACCCTCAATGGAGGGGCGGTGTGCTGAAAGAGCTCCAAGCAGGACACCGTTGCTGACTCGACGATGGAAGCGGAGTATATAGCTGCTTGCGATGCCGCAAAAGAAGCAGTCTGGATGAAGAAGTTCCTAACAGAACTTCAGGTGGTTCCTACCATAGTTGATCCAATACCTCTGTATTGCGACAACAACGGAGCTATAGCTTTAGCGAAGGAAACAAGGTCCCATCAGAAGTCCAGACACATCTTGAGGCGGTATCACCTAATCAGGGAGATCATTGAGCGTCAGGAGATCAAGGTTCGGAGAGTTGCTTCTGAAGAGAACATTGCTGATCCATTCACGAAGGCTCTACCTCAGATTCAGTTCGAGAGGCTACTCGAGATCATTGGTCTTCGATATGCCAGTACATGGCCCTAGTGCAAGTGGGAGATTGTTAGTGTTTATGCCCTAGAAGGCCATTACTGTATCATACTAGTTTGTATATTACTTAATGGAAGCTTGGGATATTCACATATATATAACAGTCTTGCTAAACATGGTAGTATGCTACTTGGTTTTTCTATCTTAATATGTGAGTGTACGTATTGATAGAGCTCTCAGGATCTTGCTTGACTACCAGCGTTGTGATGGCAGTCACACTAGTGGGGGCTGGGTAGTCTACAAGCACATCCTTATTCAGGTCCCTAGTCGTTGGATTATCGAGACAGAGCATCGATACTCCGGAGTAGACTAGTGTGTACGCTTCTCATCCCAGTTGGGGAGATGGTCTGTCCCACAACCGTCAGTACGTCGTACTGGAGATAGTTTACAGGTGCTCGTTGGGTTACGGGTACACCGGACAGGACTCACAGGGAACTGTTGGTTGGTTTTATACCAGTCGTCAGTGAACAGTTCCCAGGTGACATGAGTACAGCATAGTCCGCAGACTTGACACTGCTACTTCGCCTCGAGTGTGTCCCACTGTTCTTAGATTGCTACCTACCACGGCTCAAAGGAGTCGTGCAAACAGGTAGCAGTTGGGTGCAGTCCCGAGCACTTGGAGGCAGTGGCGGTTAGACAGGATTCGTCTCTCCCGGTATTGGGAGTTGATATCGCGCTGTGTCAGAGAGCCATTACGCAAAGTCCCTGGCCAGGGCAAGCGAGATTTGCTGGTAGGTTCCAGTAGTTTCTCAGGGTGTAATGGGCTTCCCTCCGACACGACTTATACCGCTATTAGGGGACTGACGCTTGCCGCCCCCTAGGCCCGATATGCGATAGTCTTGGACGAACGGACCGGACTGTATGGAGATTGTCACAGCAGGCTCAGTAGGAGTTCAGATGGGTTTCCTCATCGGCCTTCTTATCGACAACTACCTGGGGACCGTTACGTACAGCTAGTGCCGCTTGCGGTCTGTGGTTAAATCCACTGCCAGCGTAGTAGTCGAGTCTCTAGAGTCCCACACAGAGAGTTTCCTACTCCAGGCGAAACGATATAGAGGTCGTATGGTTTTACGACAAAGGGTTCGGACGCGTATGTGTGTTTACACACTTACGTCGTTTGGACAGTTTTTACCAGTCGGCTTTGGTTTAAGCCAGTTACTGGTATCCGGTTATTGGATTTATACAGTCTAAAGTTTTTCCGTATTTTTGCGGATCGGAGGGGCGTTCTCGTAATTACGCGAGAAGCTTCTAGAAGATGGTGACTAAGGAGGTTTAGGTGTGATATGCATTAAATGGGTTTAGTGAGTCATGAGAGTGATTCATACATATCATTAATGCATGATAAATGCTTAATGAGTCATGGTTATGAATCACCATTAGATATTTGTGAAACTTGATTATTCATCATTTGTTTTCTTTTATTGATGAATTTTAAAGTTTCATATATATTATGATAACTTACTATTCTCACTTGATAAATATATTCACATTCTCTCTCCTCAAGCTCTCTCTCTTCAAACCCTAATCCTCACCCCTCATGTGTTGAGAACAAGGATTAGTTAGACTAAACAATCCATAACCCTCACTCTATCTCACTCTATCTTCTTTGATTAGCAATCCAAGAAGGTTAGTTGCCTCAAGTTTAGAGGCTAAGCTTGGAGTTTTGCTCTCGGGTGGATCATCTACTACATCGAGAAGGCCGAGGAGGACGAGGAGATCGTAAAGCCGAAGGACTTGGTTCGAAAGGTATAATCCCTAAGTGTTGGAGATAGTGCCCTCATAGTCAATTATTGGATCGCAGGTACGTGATTGCAATGATTGCGGAGGACCTATACCGGTGTGACAGTCTTACTCGAGATGATAGTATGCTATCTGGTTTGCCTTTATCAGTAGTGTACATGTTCAGGTGACTGATTACATGTTACACTTTGATAGAGCCCTTAGGATCTTGCTTTACCACCAACAGTATGATGGCGATCATATACGTGAGAGTTGGGTGGTTTATACGCATATCCTTAATTGTGGTCCCTAGTCGTGGGAGTTTCGAGACAGGGCATCGATACTCCGGAGTAGACTAGTGTGTACAGTCGAGACCCCGACGAGGGGCGGTGGCCGGTCTCACAAGCCACTGGTGTCAGTTGGATCACCTAAGATGTATACAGGTGCTCATTGGGTTATGAGTACACCGGACAGGACTCGCCGGGAATCTGCTAGTTAGTATTATATCTACCGTCAGATAGCAGTTCCCTGGTGACATGTGTACAGGTTAGTTCATCGACCTGAGGTCGTCATTTGTCTCGTGTGAGTTCCCACTGTGCTTTGATTTCTACCCTACCACGGCTCAAAGGAGTCGTGCAAACAGGGAGTTTTTGGGTACAGTCCCGAGCCATATGGAGGCACGTGAGCGGATCGGCAGGGGATTCGTCTCTCCCGGTATTGGGGGCGAGATCGTGCTGTGTCTAGGAGAGCCATTACACAAAGCCCACGGCCGTGGCAGGAGATTTACTGGTAGGTACTCCAGTAGTATCTCAGGGTGTTATTGGGCTTCACTCCGACACGACTTATACTGCTCTTGGGGGTCTGACGTTACTAGCCCCTTAGGCAGATATGCGATACTCATAGACGAACGGACCGGACTGTATATACATTGTCACTATTAGGCTCAGTAGGGTTTTCCGGATGAGTGCGCTCATCGGCATCCCTTGAGGTCAGTCCATGGGCAGCCGTTACGCATTGCTAGTGCCGCTGACGGTTTGTGGTTAAACCCACTGCCAGGGTACTGACGAGTCATTAGAGTCCCCCACAGACAGTTTTCCAAGTTCGGGCGAAACGTTGTAGAGGCCGTATGGTTTTATGGCAGGGTTCGGAAAATGCACGTGCGTTTACGCACGTGTCGATTTTCGGACAGATGATACTGGTCGGCTTTGGTTTAAGCCGGATCCGAGTATTATATTGAGTAGGTATAATATCTTTGTCTCAGTTGCATTTGTATTCGGTCGTAATACAAATGCGGGTATATTTATACAGTTTCGGGGTTATCCTGAAAGTCGTTTCAGGATCACTTTTGGAAGTTGCCAGTTTCCAGTTTTCTATCAGCCGTCTTTTAACATTCGGTTAAAGACGGATTTATCTTTTCTTCGGATGGAGTGAGTCATCATTCTAGAAGGTTCTAGAAGTGATGAAGTGGCTTATGAGTCATCTTGATATTAATGGTTGCATTAATGAATTGATGAGGTGTTTATGTGAGTCATGCTTTGTTTTAATGATTCTTGTTTTGGTTAAGATATTTTGAGTGAGAAGCTTTCTCTTGTGGTCACCCCCCTCTCCTACGGTCACCTCCCTCTTGCTATATATGGCCGGCCCTCTCTCTCCTCTCTCTCTCTCTCTCAGTTGTTGTTTCACTTGAAATGATATGATAGTATTTGGGGTGCATGGAATTTTACAGTTCATTTCATTCCATCACCCGATTCCCTCGGCAACTTCATTAACCGATCGTCCACGGACTTGGACGAAGTGAGACAAAATCATCTACTCATTCTTTACATCATTCTTGGTCATCTCTTTTAGCAAACTTGACGATCGAGTTGCCTCAAGTCAGAGGCGGGAGCCCGTTTAAAGAATCGTCGACGTGGTGCCACCTCGACGAAGATATCGGAGATCGACGAGATCGGAGCAGCTGCAACGGAGCATGGGATGATGGTTAAAGAACGAAGTACTCGGATCGTTCGGTATAACCTTTCTACACTCTTTACAGTTTGTTAGTTTAGCAATAATGGCAGATCCGGGTTAAAGTATACGATAGCGCCAGTTAAAAAAGTTTTTGTTCCGCATTTGGCGTCTGTAGACGGCCGGGGCGCTAGCGTAGACTTACAGTGGTATCAAAGCCTCACCATTTTGCTATACTAACTTGTGCTAACGCGTTTAAAACATCGATCGAACCGGAAATAAAAAATCGCAATTTTTTAGCTTGACAGTTTCTGTTAATTTTAAAACTGGTCAAAATGACATTTGGACCATACCAGAAAATCAAGCAGGGTTTTTTAGGAATACTGCAGAAATTCGACAAAGTGAGTCGACTGTTCCGCCGCGGATCCGCGGCCCAAGCATGGGTTTGGCCGCGGAATCGCCGCAGGAAAGTGACTTCACTCGGCCAAATTTCTACAGTGCATTCTTTGATGGAAATTGGGATTTTTGGTATATATCGTTTAGGCCCAGGTTTTGTTACTGTTCACCAGTAAGTCGTGGGGCCCACTTTTTGATATTTGGTCGATCGAAATTTAAACACGTTAGTTTACAGTGCTTACATTATATCTCCGACCGGAAATGTCATTTGATCGGTAAACCGCGTTTGATTGCTATAGTTCTTTTAGACGGGTTTGCGAACGTGACATTCGCGTTGATGTTCTGTGTTGTGCTGTGATGTTGCGGATTTGTCGTGGTGGATAGCAGTGTGCAATGATAGTACAGTTTGTGTTTATTTGTACATTTGATATTGCGGGACGAGCGTCCAACTTGTGGACAGCCGTCACTGCCTGTTGTATAATATTCTTTTGGGGCACGACCAGGTTGCGGTCAATGTACCTATTGTACTATTTTTCATTACTGTACTAGGTTTTGCCCCGCGACGGAGTGCACGGATAGCCGGGTTCGGGAGGGCAACGGGTCCGCATCTCATGGCTTTGAGAGGCAGAGGGGTCCCACTCTAGAATTGGCAGACTATTCGCCGCACTCGTAGGGGGTACAGGTTGACCCAAGGAGGGGTGCCCAAGCTTACCGGATTCCGTGAAGTGCTGGGTGGTCCATTCATTATGCTGTAGGGGGCTGCCTCGCTTCAGGTTTTGGCGGGTAACTTGCCGCACCCGTAGGGGTCTAGGTTTCATTGCACGGCTATCCACACGATAGGGGAACGTCGGGTTTCAGCAGCGGCTCTGTGAAACTCGGGGATCCCAGATATCTGTATTGTTCTGTGATGCTTATTACTTTTCTGTAATGTTGCATACTATCACGCCTAGAGCGATTATTGTATATTGGTTTATATACTATTAGATGTTGTATATGTTTTACACCCGCGCTAGTCCAGTCCTCGCTCTGTCGTTAGTTAAGTAACCTAACGGGTGATGACGGGACCCAGTGACGAATGCAGATGGCATATACGTACATTTTATTTTCGTTCTTTTCTGGTGTGATTAAATGATGGGACTGTGTTGATTCTGATCAACGCAAAGTAAAACAAACCTATATACAGTTGTTGGAACAATTTAAAAATTGTTATTGCAAAGACGTTTCCTTTTGTTATGCATAGCGGTATTCAGTGGAATATCCTGCACCTCATTCGACGGGGCAAGGGCCGATATCCCTTCATCGGGACTGACCCCTTGGGCAGAAGTTTGCGTCAGCGTAATAACTTCACTATAGTCGATTACATGTTGCTTTGCATAGCGGTATTCAGTGGAATATCCTGCACCTCATTCCACGAGGAAAGAGCCGAGATCCCTTTACCGGGAGTGACCTCTTTAGCAAAAGGTTTTCGCCACTATATTTTAAAAAAGCTATCAGGTTCCTTCAGCGATATCAAGTTCACTACGTTAAAGGTTTTTGGCCAAAAACCAGCCGTAGCCCTCCGTCACTTCTTTTGGGTATTTAGTAGTATTCAAGCTATGCATTTTAGCCAAAGTTAAGGCATAGTGTTTGGTAGCTGCTGGGTATTCAATTGTTGCATAGATAGATGAGTTAGTTTGGGACAGACGTTCTGCCGATTGGCCAAAGTCAGGGGCATGTGCGGGTGGGTTCAAATTGACAAGATAGTGACGGGTAGAACTTGGCATGAGACTTATGACACTTTGACCAAAGCCAAGGTTATAAGAGCATGGGGCAAAAATCATATCGGGAGTTTCTAAAGAAACTGAAACTTGCCAAGTATGCGCATACCTTCTGGAGTATGAGTAACGTGGATGCATTCCATCACGTTATCATGCGATAAGCGTTGGATCCCGATTCCCACTGATGAGTTGGTTTACTCTTCGGGTGATCCCGATTGATTCTTCTTTAGGTTTGGAGGAGAATTTGACAGGACAGTGGGAGGTTTCCGGATTAGATAAAGTGATGACCATTCTGATCTAGGTTAGAGTGCACGCAGAGTGTTTCTTTTCTCTCTCTCTTTGGCAGCGACCTTTGACCGACCCTAGACTATGACTCAGTGACCAAGTTGACCAAACCTTCTTAAAATACTGGTTTTTGGATTGTCTAAGTTGCATAAGTCATTGCCACTCCTTCTTTTACCCTTTGCATTTTCTCAGAACACCCGTATTACTACGGATATCTGAAAGGTTCCTTGGCACTTTAGTAAGGTCTCACAAGGTATCGGACATGCCAATTTAAAATTTTTGGTGTCGAGAAACCCTAGACTACGGATCTTAACTAGATGTTTAGGCGAAATAGAAAGCTAGTTAACTCTTAACTACTAGGATACGGAAATTACAACCTTTGTAGATCCGGATATCCACCTCCACGGCTCCGCAACGAAGTCTTCTCGCTGTACATGATGAATCCTAGACTCCTCCGTCGGCTTCATCGGGAAAACAAGCGGAATAGGTCGTCGGCTTTGTGTCAAAGACGATCTACGTCGAGGTTGCACAAACTCAAGCTCCGACTTCACAAACTTATGAAACTTGTGAAGTAAACACCCAAAACAACTTGGCAAGAGGTAGAGGGTGAAGAAATAGGAGATGGGTTCACTTTAGATTTGGATTTCTCTCACTAAATCTCAAGTTGCCATTAGAGTAGCAAGCTTGAAGAAGAAGAAGAAGATGGATCTCATGAAAAAGAATGATAAGTCTTATGATAAAAATAAATTTAAATCAAATACTTATCATAACTTGAACTAGGGTTAAGTGTAGAGAATTAACCATGGTCACTTAGATGGGTTAGGGTTAAGCATGAAGATAAGGATGGTTAGCAAAGTCAAAGCTTCATGAAGCTTCAATATAAAACAAACTTAGCCACCATTCTTATCATAACTCATTTCAAATAAATAAATAAACAAATAAATAAATAAATGAATATGCAAAACCCTAATTATCAAATTAACCATGGATTAATTCTATAAACTTAACTATATGATCAAATATCATCAAACATGATACAAAGTAGTGCACTAAAGCATATCACATATACAATGTGCATCAAGTGAGAAAAATCCGTTTAAAGTGAACCAATACTAGTTAATGCAATGCAATATATCAAATATATAATTATGCATTAAATCATTAAATCAACATTTGATTCAATGATCCGGTCATGTCGCACATAACCGGCTAGAAACCAATGTATCGATTTATCGAATCAATGATTCGATAACTAGGTCATATCGAATATAACCAATCGAAACATATATCGCGAGAATGAAATGCGGTATCACATACACGCATTATTCTCGGTCCCGCACATATCTCATATGCGCTCCTATTTCGTTTCGCTTGAACCAGGAAACCTCTGTGTAGGACTCTAAAGACTCGTCAATACGCCGGTAGCAGATGATGATCATATCAAGCACCCACAAGCCGCAGGCGGTCTGCTAAACGTAACGGCCACCCGTGTATTGAGCGATCAGAAGATCGACGAGCTAGCCCGCTCACACTCCTGCGAATCCGACCAGTAACACTTACTATACAGTCCGGTCTCTTCGTCTGATACGTCGCATATCAAGTCTAGGGGTGGTAAACGTCAGACCCCAATAACCCGATAAGTCGTGCCGATGTGAGGCTCGTAACGGGTCGAGAAACTACTGGTAACACTTACCAGCAAATCTCTGATCAGCCCTGGCCAGGGACTTCCCTGCTACGGCCAATCGAGCACAGCGCAACATCAACCCCCAATACCGGGAGAGACGAAACCCCTCCTATCGCTCATTGCCTCCATGTAACTCGGGACTGTACCCAAAGACCACCGTTTTGCACGCCCTCATAGACGTGGTAAGGTGGAGATCAAAGCACAGTGGGAATTACACAAGACTCTATGACGATCTCGGGTTTACAGACTAACCTGTACAAGTGTCACCTGAGAACTGCCATCTGACGTGAGGTATAATACCATCTGGGAGTTCTCGGCGAGTCCGTCCAGTGTACCCAGTCTCCACTGAGCACCCGTATACCATCTCTGATGTCAAACATCAATGGATATGGGATCATCCATCGCCCATCACATGGGTCGAGAAGCGTATACGCTAGTCTACTCTGGTATATCGATGCCCCGTCTCGATACACCCACGACTAGGGACCTTGAAGGATGTACTTATGGACTACCATGTCCCCACTAGTATGATCCGCATCATAGTCCAGGTAGTCAAGTACACATCCTAAGGGCTTTACCAACATGTAACTTTAAGACAGTATAAAGAGACTAGTGTACATGTTAAGATAAAGAGCAACCAGATAGCATACTATCATGTCGAGCAAGAAAGTCATCTCTATATATGTCCAAGCATCCAATATAATATACATAATCTGTACAATACTGGCTTCTAGGTCATACATACAACTAACAATCTCCCACTTGCACTAGGGCCAGCTGCTGTAGTATCTCATACCGAGCATCCCGAAGAGTCTCTCAAACTGCGTCTGGGGAATGGCCTTCGTGAGTGGATCCGCCGTGTTATTCTTCTTGTCAACTCTCCTGACCTCGATCTCCCGGCGATCAACTATCTCCCGGATCAGGTGATACCGCCTCAGAATATGCCTGGATCGCTGATGGGACCTGGGTTCCTTGGCTAAAGCCACCGCTCCATTGTTATCGCAATACAAAGGTATTGGATGCTCAATGGATGGAACCACTCCAAGTTCAGAAATGAACTTCTTGATCCAAACAGCCTCTTTGGCAGCATCGTTGGCAGCGATGTATTCAGCCTCCATCGTCGAGTCTGCCACGGTTTCCTGCTTGGAACTCTTCCAGCTAACCGCCCCTCCGTAAAGGATAAAGACAAAACCCGACTGCGACTTAGAGTCGTCCTTATCACTCTGGAAGCTCGAATCAGTAAAGGACTCCACTTGGAGTTCGCCGTTACCATACACCAAGAACATATCTCTAGTCCTTCGCAAGTACTTGAGAATGCTCTTCACAGCTGTCCAGTGATTCTCTCCAGGATCAGCTTGATACCTGCTCACTATACTTAGTGAGTATGCTACATCGAGTCTGGTACATAGCATCGCATACATGATAGAGCCTACTGCCGAAGCATAGGGTATCCCTTGCATGCGAGCTCTCTCCAAATCAGTCTTGGGAGACATCTCTTTGGAGAGAGTGACTCCAGAGATCGTGGGTAAGTTCCCACGCTTAGACTCTTCCATACTAAACCTCTTTAGTATGGTGTCAATGTACCTGGATTGGGACAATCCCAAAATCCGTTTGGATCTATCTCTATAGATCCTAATTCCCAATATGCAGGAGGCATCACCAAGATCTTTCATTGAGAATCTTTGTGATAAGAAGAGCTTGACCGATTGCATCATAGGAATATCATTTCCTATCAAGAGTATGTCGTCCACGTACAATACGAGGAAGACAACCTTACTCTCTGCCATCTTCTTGTAGATACAAGGTTCATCTGGATTTTTGACGAAATCAAACTCTTTGATAACGACGTCAAAACAGATGTTCCAACTCCGCGATGCTTGCTTTAATCCATAAATGGATTAAAGCAGCTTACACACCTTCCCGCTGCTCCCACTGTCTACGAAGCCCTCTGGCTGAGTCATGTACACACACTCTTCTAAATCACCATTTAGAAAGGCGGTCTTAACATCCATTTGCCAGATTTCGTAGTCATGAAAGGCAGCAATGGCAAGCATGATTCGGATGGATTTAAGCATAGCCACTGGAGAAAAGGTCTCGTCATAGTCCACACCTGGTCTTTGACGAAAACCCTTTGCTACAAGTCTAGCTTTGAAAGTCTCCACTTTCCCATCTACACCAAGTTTCTTCTTAAAGATCCATTTGCTCCCAATGGGTTTTACCCCTTCAGGAGCAACTTCCAAAGTCCATACTTTGTTGGTGTACATGGAATCCATCTCAGACCGCATAGCATCCAGCCATTTCACTGAGTCCCCACTCGTGATGGCCTGCTCGAAGCTAGTTGGGTCATCATCCTCCATGATGCAATCCTCGCTTCCACCATCAATGAGAAAACCGTAGTATCTCTCAGGTGGACGAGAAACCCTACTAGATCGGCGGAGAGGCTGGGGTTCATCGGGAACTATGGAATCCTCTGGTTCAACCAAATCTTCTGTTGTAGTCTGTGTCGCTGGAACCTCTTCCAGTTCTACCTCAATGCCACTAATCTGTTTCATAAGAAAACTTTTTTCTAAGAAAGTGGCATGTCGAGAAACAAACACCTTTTGTTCCTCGGGGTGGTAGAAGATATACCCTTGTGAATTTTTGGGATATCCTACAAACTTACATAGGACAGATCTTGCCTCGAGTTTGTCCGGATTTTGTCTTTTGACATAGGCTGGACAACCCCATATCTTAATATAATTAAGATGTGGTCTCTTCCCTTTCCATATCTCATATGGAGTGGTAGGCACTGATTTGGTAGGAACTCTATTCAATAGGTCCATGGCTGTCTCAAGCGCATGTCCCCAGAAGGAAATAGGTAACTCAGCTGTACTCATCATTGAGCGCACCATATCTAATAGGGTGCGGTTTCTCCGTTCAGATACACCGTTGTGCTGTGGTGTATATGGAGGAGTCAGCTGAGAGAGAATCCCATTCTCTTTTAGGAAGTCCAGGAATTCATTGCTCAAGTATTCCCCTCCTCGATCAGATCGTAGGATTTTAATACTTTTTCCGGTTTGGTTCTCAACTTCTTGTTTATATTCCCTAAATTTCTCAAAAGCTTCTGATTTGTGTTTCATCAGGAACACATACCCGAACCTAGAGAGATCGTCAGTGAATGTAATGAAGTATGAAGAACCATCCCTGGCATGTGTAGACATGGGACCACATACATCACTATGTATAAGTCCCAAGAGTTCGGTAACTCTTTCTCCGTGTCCCGTAAACGGAGTCTTGGTCATCTTGCCTTTGAGACATGACTGGCAAGTGTCATAAGATGAAAATTCAAACGGATTTAAATATCCATCTTTATGCAACTTAGCTAGTCGTGTCGCATTGATGTGACCCAGTCTACAATGCCACAAGAAGGATTCGTTGAGTTCAGAACTCTTCCTCTTGTGTGTGTTTGTTATGCTCAGAACCGTTAATTGATTTAGAACATAAATGCCATTGCATAACGTGCCTGATCCAACCAACTTTTGGTTACGGAAAATGTTCATAACATTATCCTGTAATACAAAATTATATCCTTCTTTGCTTAATAAAGAAACCGATATAATGTTGCATATCAGGTTCGGCATGTAATAGCATTCGTTCAGAACCAATGTATTACCAGTTGGTAGGTGATATTCCCCGACAGTCATAGCTGTAACAATTGCACCATTTCCAACTCTAATGTCTTTATCACCTTCTCCAAGCTCTCTACCTTTCCTAAGCCCATGTAACTGATTACATATATGGGATCCTGACCCGGTATCTAATACCCAGGACGTAGAGCAAATGGAGAAACAGTTCTCAGTAACGAACACACCCGAAGAAAATGCATCAACATGTACTTTCTTCATTCGGGTGGCATGGGAATCCTGGTATTCCCCTATATCCTGTTCATTCCTATAACTCTTATAAGAATGAACGGAACCAACGTTCCCCAGCACAGTATAACATGCGGGTTCGGTCAATACATCCATATTATTATCTTGATTAAGGCATGAACTGGTCGCTACCTGGAGAGAGAGAGAAGAAAACACTTAGCGTATGCTCGTGCAAGATCAGATTGGTTATTATCTTATCTAATCAGGATGGCTCCCACTGCTTTTTATCAAATCTTCCTTCAAACCCTAAAAGGAAAGACTAGCCGGGATTAATTACACACTACAAGTTCGCCAATCTTTCAGCCAGGCCAGTGTCGGTACTTTGAGGGAGGTCCCCCGTGCTTTCGCACGAACCTAATTAATGTAAACCTCGTTTTCCCAGAGGCGTAACCTCGTTAACACCTTTCTAGACACCTACTTGATCAGCTAATTGCAATGTGTAAAACTCTCCCAGGAGTAACTCTTACTCGCAGCGGGTATCGGGATCCAACTATCTCATAGAAGGTATGCAATCTCATTGCAAATTTCAACACTTGAAATTCCCGATAATCTTTTGCCCCTAGCGTGCTATGACCTTGACGCATGCCAAACAACCCATAGTCCGCTAGTCAAGTTCAACCCGTCATTTCCTAATTGAATTAAACCCACCCGCACGACCCTTGACGCATGCCAAACAACGCCGTGCGAATACCCTAATCCAATCTGCATCATATGCATAAGCAGATAAATACTAGTTAGCTACCGTACACTACGCCTTGACGCATGCCAAACAACCGCAGCACGAATACTAAATAGTAGTTATCTGAAATGACGGAGGGCTACGCCAGGTTTTTCTGAAAACCATGAGCGTAATGAACTTGATATCGTTGTAGAATCAAATGAAGTTTTGAAATGGAGTGATTTTGAGGCTTTTCTGGTTTTGCTAAAGGAGTCACTCCCGGTGAAGGGATCTCGGTCCTTTCCTCGTCGAATGAGGTGCGGGATATATCATATATATCGCTGTGCAAAGCAAAAACGCAAAAGCAGTCAAAAGCAAACCGAGTGTGTAGCATCTGCCAGTTATTGCTAAAGGAGTCACTCCCGGTGAAGGGATCTCGGTCCTTTCCTCATCGAATAAGGTGCAGGGTATATCATATATACCGCTATGCAAAGCAAGAACTGTAGCTACCTGTTTTATTTAAAATCTGATTCTACAACATCTTAGGTTTCTTATCTTTCATTAATCACATTAATGAAGTCCCATTATTTAAATACCTAAACATCACAGATAGATATGACGTACACTTATGCCATCCGCATTCGCCTTGATATCCCCTCGTGCACCGTTAGGTTAGGTAACTAACGACAGAGCAGGGCAGGGCTAGCGCGGGTGTAAAACATAAGTAACGTCTATATAATATATCATATATACTATATACTATATCCATCACAGAAACAGAACACAGATATCGCAGCAGAATAATCATATAAAATATTGGATATACTAGGACGTCCGTGTTTTCAATACGAGCCAGTATAAAACACGGATTCCACGGTCGTAACGAATAGCCAATCCCACACCCTCAGACCCCTACGAGAGCGGCAAGCAACCCTGGCAATTCTAGGGTTAGGAGACCCGGACTCGACTCCTCGAGTTAGTCTCCCACTGGACCCCAGAACCCGGTTACTTGTGCTCCCCTCCTTGGGTCTATCCTAATGCGGAAAAGTAAATAATATACAAAGGGTGACATCTTCCGCTACCTGGAAGTGCCCCAAATAAAAGAATATTACATACAAGTTTTTACATGAATGAAAATGAAAAACACTCATCTCACATAAAAACCCCGGCTATTCGAATACGACGATCCAATATAACATATCCAGCAACACATAACATCACATGTCATCAACGTAAGTAAGTATGCATACCCCAATTGTCGTTGACGTATAGCAACGAAACCGGCGATATGAACATACTACAATTACGGTCACAGAAAATAAAGTGTAAAACTACAACAATTGGAATCCGCAAGGCCTTTAGACATCGCATGCCTAACAGATATAAATCCCGCATTTTAGTCTCATTATCGAAAACTCTTTTCAATATCATATGGGACTAAACTGCTAAATTTATAACATTCATCCAGTTATCTCATAACTGTTTGTGAATTCCAATTATTGTATCCAATTCCGGATAAATAGAATATATCAAACTTTCCGATCGAACATTCGAACACCCAAGTTTTCCCGACACCGATCAACACATGAAATAGGTTCAAAGACATTCACTTCATACCTCAGTACCAACGGTCCAACCGTAGAAGGGTCAAGCCAACGCCTCACATGTGGCACGCCGTACTGCCCCAAACTCGAAGGTTCAAAGGGCAGTTCAAGACGGTCAAATAATCGAGTTAAGGTTTGTTGTCTTCTAGAGGGACCATCGCGTTACTTGCACTACTGAGAACGTCCTTAAACCACACAATAATCCAACACTTGGATATTCCGGCAGGGGAAAACCTGGGTATTTATATCCGGTCGAACTCTTTAACATATTCTACAGTTATCTGGAAAAACACTTAGACAAAGTTTGATATTCCGATCGAATCATTGATTCCCTATACAACCCCAGAATACTCTTCTGTAAAGTCACAAAAAAAATGTCCCAGAAAATATAGCATTATATTACAAGAATTACTGTGCAGAAAAAAACATTCAAGGGAACAGTACGGCCGCGGAAGCGCCGCACATGCCTAGCATGTGCCGCCCTTCCGCGGTGGAAAAGTTGAATTAGCCCCTCGTGTTTCACAGTAATTCTAATAACACCCTGCTTGATTTTCTACATATTTTTAATTGACAAAAATCCGAATTTTTAGAAAAAGTCGAGAGAGCATTTTTAGGTTTTGGATTTCGGTTCGATCGGATTTCAAACGTCGTCGGGACTTCGCCTAAGGCTCTAGCTAGGCTCTGATACCAGTGAAAGGTTCCTTGGCACTTTAGTAAGGTCTCACAAGGCATCAGACATGCCAATTTAAAATTTTTGGTGCCGAGAAACCCTAGACTACGGATCTTAACTAGATGTTTAGGCGAAATAGAAAGCTAGTTAACTCTTAACTACTAGGATACGGAAATTACAACCTTTGTAGATCCGGATATCCACCTCCACGGCTCCGCAACGAAGTCTTCTCGCTGTACATGATGAATCCTAGACTCCTCCGTCGGCTTCATCGGGAAAACAAGCGGAATAGGTCGTCGGCTTTGTGTCAAAGACGATCTACGTCGAGGTTGCACAAACTCAAGCTCCGACTTCACAAACTTATGAAACTTGTGAAGTAAACACCCAAAACAACTTGGCAAGAGGTAGAGGGTGAAGAAATAGGAGATGGGTTCACTTTAGATTTGGATTTCTCTCACTAAATCTCAAGTTGCCATTAGAGTAGCAAGCTTGAAGAAGAAGAAGAAGATGGAGCTCATGAAAAAGAATGATAAGTCTTATGATAAAAATAAATTTAAATCAAATACTTATCATAACTTGAACTAGGGTTAAGTGTAGAGAATTAACCATGGTCACTTAGATGGGTTAGGGTTAAGCATGAAGATAAGGATGGTTAGCAAAGTCAAAGCTTCATGAAGCTTCAATATAAAACAAACTTAGCCACCATTCTTATCATAACTCATTTCAAATAAATAAATAAACAAATAAATAAATAAATGAATATGCAAAACCCTAATTATCAAATTAACCATGGATTAATTCTATAAACTTAACTATATGATCAAATATCATCAAACATGATACAAAGTAGTGCACTAAAGCATATCACATATACAATGTGCATCAAGTGAGAAAAATCCGTTTAAAGTGAACCAATACTAGTTAATGCAATGCAATATATCAAATATATAATTATGCATTAAATCATTAAATCAACATTTGATTCAATGATCCGGTCATGTCGCACATAACCGGCTAGAAACCAATGTATCGATTTATCGAATCAATGATTCGATAACTAGGTCATATCGAATATAACCAATCGAAACATATATCGTGAGAATGAAATGCGGTATCACATACACGCATTATTCTCGGTCCCGCACATATCTCATATGCGCTCCTATTTCGTTTCGCTTGAACCAGGAAACCTCTGTGTAGGACTCTAAAGACTCGTCAATACGCCGGTAGCAGATGATGATCATATCAAGCACCCACAAGCCGCAAGCGGTCTGCTAAACGTAACGGCCACCCGTGTATTGAGCGATCAGAAGATCGACGAGCTAGCCCGCTCACACTCCTGCGAATCCGACCAGTAACACTTACTATACAGTCCGGTCTCTTCGTCTGATACGTCGCATATCAAGTCTAGGGGTGGTAAACGTCAGACCCCAATAACCCGATAAGTCGTGCCGATGTGAGGCTCGTAACGGGTCGAGAAACTACTGGTAACACTTACCAGCAAATCTCTGATCAGCCCTGGCCAGGGACTTCCCTGCTACGGCCAATCGAGCACAGCGCAACATCAACCCCCAATACCGGGAGAGACGAAACCCCTCCTATCGCTCATTGCCTCCATGTAACTCGGGACTGTACCCAAAGACCACCGTTTTGCATGCCCTCATAGACGTGGTAAGGTGGAGATCAAAGCACAGTGGGAATCACACAAGACTCTATGACGATCTCGGGTTTACAGACTAACCTGTACAAGTGTCACCTGAGAACTGCCATCTGACGTGAGGTATAATACCATCTGGGAGTTCTCGGCGAGTCCGTCCAGTGTACCCAGTCTCCACTGAGCACCCGTATACCATCTCTGATGTCAAACACCAATGGATATGGGATCATCCATCGCCCATCACATGGGTCGAGAAGCGTATACGCTAGTCTACTCTGGTATATCGATGCCCCGTCTCGATACACCCACGACTAGGGACCTTGAAGGATGTACTTATGGACTACCATGTCCCCACTAGTATGATCCGCATCATAGTCCAGGTAGTCAAGTACACATCCTAAGGGCTTTACCAACATGTAACTTTAAGACAGTATAAAGAGACTAGTGTACATGTTAAGATAAAGAGCAACCAGATAGCATACTATCATGTCGAGCAAGAAAGTCATCTCTATATATGTCCAAGCATCCAATATAATATACATAATCTGTACAATACTGGCCTCTAGAGCATACATACAACTAACAATATCCACTTCCATTGGATAGATCCATCGTATGGTTATATACGAACTTGAAGGGACTTCTTCGGGGATGGATCCAGGTTCAGGAGAAATAGAATTAGTTTATTCAGTTGTCTTTTATTATCACCTTCTCTCAGGTTGCGAGGGCTCCTTGGTTTAGGAGAGTACACCTATTACGCTTATTGGATAGTCTTATTCCAAACCATAGGCTGGTGCCGAAAGGTAGGGAATGAAGAAAACCAATTAGGCTAAGTAGGGTGTGCAGAAGGTAATATGTAAAGACAAAATAAAGGGATTAGAAAGAGGGCAAAGTAAATTGCGACTGATATCATTCACGACCAAAACCGCGTACTTCATCGCCACTCCTATTTCACCTTTAAAGGAATAAGATATTATTCAGTTGTCTTTTATCATCACCTTCTCTCAGTTGCGAGTACTCCTTGGTTTAGGAGGGTACACCTATTATGCTTACTGAATAGTCTTCTTCCAAACCATAGGCTGGTGCCGAACGGTAGGGAAGGAAGAAAACCATTTAGCCTAACGATGGTGTACAGAAGGTAACGACTAAAGACAAATAAAGGGATTTGGAGAGATGGCAATAAAATATACGGTTGAAGTCATGAATTGGATTATGGAAGAGGCATTGCTATGAATACCAGGATACCCCTACGAAACATATTCATGTTTCAGTGCATTGTTAAAGGAAAAACTGTTTTCCCGATTAAACACTTACTCCAAGGGTATGTATTTACCAGGTTTCATTCTCATATCTGTATGGTTTTACAGATGATGATTGGGAGTAAGATATTGGGAATTAGGTGATCATCCTCATTATATCGGAATTCGTTTAAATTGGTGATATTTGAGGAAATCGCCAGGGTACAGTTTTCCACCTACAACGCACAGGTTTTGAGTTGTTTAACTCAGCGGACTTATACAGAGTATTGTATGTTGTCCAGTGTCCATCAGGACAAAGGGGTAGGTCCTCGTACTATGTTCTGTTTACTTATAACTTCTCTAGTATTTAGACAAGTGTTTCGTAGAAATACATGGTCTAAGTTTTAAGAAGTTGTGGGTATAAGAATAAAGTAGAGAACCAGGTATCACAAGTATCGGGATTCTTCAAAGAGATAGAAGATGTAGATTCTTGTGATTGGTATTCAGATGATAGTGATGGTTTCGAGAAACGTGTTTCTCTTTCAGGTTACTCATAATTGGATGGATTCCTAAGTTGAGTAATGCTGATTTGCCTCTTTCCATTAAGTTGATATGCACTGGAGACAGCTGCATGGTTTGAATATGTTTCCAATTAAATAAGTGCCAAAGTTTCTGTATTGGATATAGAATGGATCGTACCTTAAAAGATATTAAGGTACGGGGAGTTGTCCAGCTTATGCTTAAAACCAGACTCTGGATAACTCAGGGCACGGTTCTGTAATGGCTGTTTGTGGGTTGACCCTGGCTATGACGAGGGTTGATATTCTACCATTTGGAAGATCAATAGTGATATTGTTCTTGACTCGCCACAGTTTTAGTAAAAATGGATCTTTTTCAGAAAACAGTTGTGGGAGTATGGTAGAACTGGAAGTGATTCCAGAACCGCAAACGATTACGGAAAATTTAATAGGACCTATATATTCAATCAGGTTTGACATTCCAATAGCCACTCCGCAGATATGATAGGTAACCTCAGACACCCGAGAGGTACTTCGGTAGGCTCAAGGACGGTGACAGGGAGGTTCTTATCTACCCAGACTTGACACTACTGTTGTTCCAGGTTATGAGACCCGGTAGGAGGGTTGTCGTAGTCAGTGGGAGCAACGGAAGCATGGTGGGCAAGTAGCTTATGTCTATTGATAGACTAGAGCAGTTATAGCGGAGAAAGATCATCTAATTTTGATGTGACAGTCATGGGTTTGACTTCAATCAGAATAGGGGATGGATCTGTTAAGAAGGTAGTAGGGTGTGATGTCATGGTATTTGGATGACATACACAGAGTAGGAAGTAAAATTCCTATACTACGATCGGTTGTACTGTGGTCGTCACACAGTTGTTTCTCCAGACAGGATATGGATATAATATTTGACATTCTGGTTTCTGGATCTATGGTTTTAGATCGGGATTTGGGTAGTTTCCCAATGTGGGTACTTTGACAGATATTCTAATGGTTTTTGGAATAGTTGACTCCTAGCATGGTGGTGTACCTGCAGGTGATGGAGTCACCCTCTCTAAAGGTGTCTTACAGACTAAAGGGGAGAGGGATGTGCATGATTGGCAGATCACTTGCTTAGGCAATTGAGTCAATCATGAGATGTCAAGTACCACACCAAATGTTGGTTTTGCACTAGATGCAATAAGTTTATATTAATCCAATCCTGGAGAAACATAAGGAAGCAGTTTTAGAACATAAGTACATGTTCTACGGATTTGATGACGGCAGCCTCCTTCGGGAGACGGTTATCATTCCAGGCTTCAAAGGTGACATGGTTGACAGAGTGATTGTCAGAGTTATAGTTTTTCCCTCTGACGAAGAGGGACAGTATTATGGACAGGTGGTCCAAGAGGATACTGTGGGTGGCATGGTGCCGGATACTGATTAGGTTCAGTGATCGATACAGTCTAAGAAGTTTGGATTTGGAGTTCATATATGAACTAGGTCCCATCAGATATCCAGACATATTCTAAGACAGGTATTACTCAATTCGGGAGATGTCTTTCTCCGCGAACTTGAGATTTAGAGAGATATATAAAGAAACTTCTAGGCGGATCCACTCACTAAGGCTATTTCTCGAACACAATAGTTTTACAAACGGGCTTTGTGATACTGATTAGTAGAGGAGTTGGATGTTCGGTTTCACACGGGCTGTGAGTAGTCGACATCGCAATAATTAGCCTTGAGTGCAAGTGGGAGATTGTTGGAGATAGTGCCCTCATAGTCAATTATTGGATCGCAGGTACGTGATTGCAATGATTGCGGAGGACCTATACCGGTATGACAGTCTTACTCGAGATGATAGTATGCTATCTGGTTTGCCTTTATCAGTGGTGTACATGTTCAGGTGACTGATTACATGTTACACTTTGATAGAGCCCTTAGGATCTTTCTTTACCACCAACAGTATGATGGCGATCATATACGTGAGAGTTGGGTGGTTTATACGCATATCCTTAATTGTGGTCCCTAGTCGTGGGAGTTTCGAGACAGGGCATCGATACTCCGGAGTAGACTAGTGTGTACAGTCGAGACCCCGACGAGGGGCGGTGGCCGGTCTCACAAGCCACTGGTGTCAGTTGGATCACCTAAGATGTATACAGGTGCTCATTGGGTTATGAGTACACCGGACAGGACTCGCCGGGAATCTGCTAGTTAGTATTATATCTACCGTCAGATAGCAGTTCCCTGGTGACATGTGTACAGGTTAGTTCATCGATCTGAGGTCGTCATTTGTCTCGTGTGAGTTCCCACTGTGCTTTGATTTCTACCCTACCACGGCTCAAAGGAGTCATGCAAACAGGTAGTTTTTGGGTACAGTCCCGAGCCATATGGAGGCACGTGAGCGGATCGGCAGGGGATTCGTCTCTCCCGGTATTGGGGGCGAGATCGTGCTGTGTGTAGGAGAGCCATTACACAAAGCCCACGGCCGTGGCAGGAGATTTACTGGTAGGTACTCCAGTAGTATCTCAGGGTGTTATTGGGCTTCACTCCGACACGACTTATACTGCTCTTGGGGGTCTGACGTTACTAGCCTCCTAGGCAGATATGCGATACTCATAGACGAACGGACCGGACTGTATATACATTGTCACTGTTAGGCTCAGTAGGGTTTTCCGGATGAGTGCGCTCATCGGCATCCCTTGAGGTCAGTCCATGGGCAGCCGTTACGCATTGCTAGTGCCGCTGACGGTTTGTGGTTAAACCCACTGCCAGGGTACTAACGAGTCATTAGAGTCCCCCACAGACAGTTTCCCAAGTTCGGGCGAAACGTTGTAGAGGCCGTATGGTTTTATGGCAGGGTTCGAAAAATGCACGTGCGTTTACGCACGTGTCGATTTTCGGACAGATGATACTGGTCGGCTTTGGTTTAAGCCAGATCCGAGTATTATATTGAGTAGGTATAATATCTTTGTCTCAGTTGCATTTGTATTCGGTCGTAATACAAATGCGGGTATATTTATACAGTTTCGGGGTTATCCTGAAAGTCGTTTCAGGATCACTTTTGGAAGTTGCCAGTTTCCAGTTTTCTATCAGCCGTCTTTTAACATTCGGTTAAAGACGGATTTATCTTTTCTTCAGATGGAGTGAGTCATCATTCTAGAAGGTTCTAGAAGTGATGAAGTGGCTTATGAGTCATCTTGACATTAATGGTTGCATTAATGAATTGATGAGGTGTTTATGTTAGTCATGCTTTGTTTTAATGATTCTTGTTTTGGTTAAGATATTTTGAGTGAGAAGCTTTCTCTTGTGGTCACCCCCCCTCTCCTACGGTCACCTCCCTCTTGCTATATATGGCCGGCCCTCTCTCTCCTCTCTCTCTCTCTCAGTTGTTGTTTCACTTGAAAAGATATGATAGTATTTAGGGTGCATGGAATTTTACAGTTCATTTCATTCCATCACCCGATTCCCTCGGCAACTTCATTAACCGATCGTCCACGGACTTGGACGAAGTGAGACAAAGTCATCTACTCATTCTCTACATCATTCTTGGTCGTCTCTTTTAGCAAACTTGACGATCGAGCTGCCTCAAGTCAGAGGCGGGAGCCCGTTTAAAGAATCGTCGACGTGGTGCCACCTCGACGAAGATATCGGAGATCGACGAGATCGGAGCAGCCGCAACGGAGCGTAGGATGATGGTTAAAGAACGAAGGACTCGGATCGTTCGGTATAACCTTTCTACACTCTTTACAGTTTGTTAGTTTAGCAATAATGGCAGATCCGGGTTAAAGTATACGATAGCGCCAGTTAAAAAAGTTTTGTTCCGCATTTGGCGTCTGTAGACGGCCGGGGCGCTAGCGTAGACTTACACTAAGCATAGTAGTTTAGAACAACTATGTGTTTGGTTAGTTATCGTTTAGCTTCGATTTAAGCGGTTAGTCGATGTTCGTTCACTAAACAAGTTCGTTTTTGAAAATTCCGCCTCCCCACAAGTATTGGGGTGTAGTACATCGACTTACACTTTCTTGCCATTGCTGCATACCATGACTACGAAATCTGGCAAATGGATGTTAAGACCTCCTTTCTAAACGGTGATTTAGAAGAGTGCGTGTACATGACTCAGCCAGAGGGTTTCGTAGATAGTGGGAGCAGCGGAAAGGTGTGCAAGCTGCATAAATCTATTTATGGGTTAAAGCAAGCATCGCGGAGTTGGAACATATGTTTTGATGTTGTAGTCAAAGAGTTTGACTTCATCAAAAATATAGATGAACCTTGTATCTATAAGAAGGTAGCAGAGAGTAAAGTTGTCTTCCTCGTATTGTACGTGGATGACATACTCTTGATAGGAAATGATATTCCTATGCCGCAATCTGTCAAAGCTCTTCTTATCACAAAGATTCTCAATGAAAGATCTAGGTGATGCCTCCTACATATTGGGAATCATGATTTATAGAGATAGATCTAAACGGATACTGGGATTGTCCCAATCCAGGTACATTGACACCATACTAAAGAGGTTTAGTATGGAAGAATCCAAGCGTGGGAACCAACCCACGATCTCTGGACTCACTCTCTCCAAAGAGATGTCTCCCAAGACTGATTTAGATAGAGCTCGCATGCAAGGGATGCCGTGTGCTTCGGCAGTAGGCTCTATCATGTATGCGATGCTATGAACCAGACCCGATGTAGCATACTCACTAAGTGTAATGAGTCGGTATCAAGCAGATCCTGGAGAGAGTCACTGGACAGCTGTGAAGAACATTCTCAAATACTTGCGAAGGACTAGAGACATGTTCTTGGTGTATGGTAACGGAGAACTCCGGGTGGAGTCCTTTACCGATTCCAGCTTCCAAAGTGATAAGGACGACTCTAAGTCGCACTCAGGATTTGTCTTTACCCTCAATGGAGGGGCGGTATGTTGGAAGAGTTCCAAATAGGATACCGTTGCAGACTCGACGATGGAGGCTGAATACATCGCTGCCAACGATGCTGCCAAAGAGGCTGTCTGGATAAAGAATTTCATTAGTGAACTTGGAGTGGTTCCATCCATTGAGCATCCAATACCTCTGTATTGCGATAACAATGGAGCAGCGGCGTTAGCCAAGGAACCCAGGTCCCATCAAAAGTCCAGACATATTCTGAGGCGGTATCACCTGATCAGGGAGATAGTTGATCGCCGGGAGATCGAGGTCAGGAGAGTAGATACGAAGGACAACACTGCGGATCCACTCACGAAGGCCATTCCCCAGATACAGTTTGAGAGATTATTCGGGATGCTAGGTATGAGATACTACAGCAGCTGGCCTCAGTGCAAGTGGGAGATTGTTAGTTATGTATATGCCCTAGAGGCCATTGTTGTACATATGATGTATATTATGATGGATGCTTGGATATATATAGAGAGGACTTTCTTGCTCGTCATGATAGTATGCTATTTGGTTTCACTTTATCTTAACATGTTGACTTGTACTGATTTACTGTCTTTCTCTCACATGTTGATAAAGCCCTTAGGATCTGTACTCAACTACTGGGACTATGATGAGATCATACTAGTGGGGCTACGGTAGTCGATGAGTACATCCTATAACTATCCTATAACTGTTCCTAGTCGAGGGTATATCGAGACAGGGCATCGATACACCAGAGTAGATGTAACACCTTAGAATGTGTTTTGTAGCTATTTATATTTTAATATATGGTTTTTAATAAAAAGTTTACCAAATTGGTTTTTAAATATTTTATCCTAATTATTGAGTATTTTATTAGAATTTTATTAGGCACACACACACTTGTGCATGATAACTAGGGTTGTTTTTGTGGTTTAACCATCTCTTAATCTAGTATTAGGTTTTGTTTAAATGTTATGTGTCTAATTGTTGCATGGTTGTAATTAGTAGTGTTGGTTTTAAAATGAAAAAGGAATTTTAAAATGAATTTAAAGAAAAAAGGATTTCTTTATGTGGTTGACTTTGTGAGAGAGTGAGCATGGGCATCATGGCTTTGCCCATGCCTCATTATGAGAGAGAGAGTAAGAAGGGGTCCTTGGGTGTGCCCATTTCCCCATTTCCTTTTCTTTCTCTCATTTCCCTCACACTCTCACACACACACACACTCACTGCAGAGACAGAGTGAGAGAGAGAGAAGCAGCAGCAGCAACAGAGTGAGAGAGGGAGAGAGGCAGCAGCAACAGCTGGGGGCAGCAGCAACATCATCATCATCAACACAATAACAACAACAACAACAGCAACTATAACAACAACAACAGCAGCAACTATAGCAGCAACAATAGCAGCAGCATTAGCAGGCAGCAGCAGCAGCAACAGGGACCCCAGTGCTCGCAAGAGCTCTTCTCCACACCTTCACCTGCCCTCTAGGGTTCAGTGGGTATATTTCCTTAACCCCATTGCATGGTTTGCGTAGTTGTGCATCGATTGATTCGATTAGTGCTAAATTAGCTAATTTGTGCTAAATTATGGTGTTTGAGTGGAATGGTGGTAATTTGTGAATTGTGTTAGCTAGCCTAGTATATTTAAGTGTTAACAAGGCCACTTCAACTGAGGAATAGCCAGATTACACTAAAATACCCTTAGGTTTCTAAATTGTGCAAATTGTCGTTTTAAAGCGATATTAGTGACTTTTGTGATCTGCTTTAGACCCGATGCCTTCAGGTCAAAATTGGGAAAACTGGGACATGATACCTAGGTCTAGGATACACCACCAGAAGACGACCCCCAAACTCCTAACTCTGGCCGCCAATTTCCTGGTTTTGGCCGCAATTTGCGGCCCAGTGGGGAGCATGGGTGTTGGGGTTTTGAGTATGGTTCTCTGCAGTGTTTTCTAGGTCTTTGGTATGTATAGTTTTGTAAGGTTTGGCCTGTAGGAAAATCTGGGACTATATGTCGCTTTTGTGTTTCGTTGTGTTTGCGCGATTCGCGCGATACGTGAGTGGGTTCTGTGATCCAGCGTATCGCCGCGTGTCGCGATGGGTTTTAGACGCGTACACACACGTTTCAGCGTATCGTGCACACGCGCGTTTAGTTCGCGACGCGAGTTTCTCGTTTCGATTCGTTATCGCGTTTCGCGAGATATGTGGCTTATATGTGATTTCCATGTCTTATTTGCAGGTTTGCAGACAGGGACTACAGACACCACTACAGGGGGAGCAGACGATAGGATTCACCCAGCATGGAGTTTAGGTGAGTAGATATAACATCTACAGGGGAATCGCCCGCATGGCGTTATGCGTCTGGGCTAGGATTCAATTACCTATCGCACATTCTACGTCATTGTAGAATTGCGCCTTACTGCATTTCCTAGATATAGCTATATACTGTGACTAGCAGCCGTAGGACACTGCACACATTATTGACGGTTCTTGTTGCACGAGCACGGATTGCATGCTACACACACGCCGTCAATAATTGCCATGTCACACACTACCCCTTATAGCTACCATTGCTTGACCCACTTGACATCTAGTTTATCGGTATACCTATAGTGTATCATACCTTTAGTGATAGGTATATTTTCACTTGCGATACAGCTACAGGTATACCCCCTACATATTTTACTTGTACCGGGAGGGATTTCCTACATATGTTACTTATACCCAGGGGGGTATACGACATCAGTTCCTATAGGTAGATACCTATACTTTGCTACACCTGTATGTTAGATACATATTCAGTTGTTGTCGCTTATTCACATTTACTGATGTTACTTAGCTGTACCTTATCATGATTTCGCATACATCTGGTTCAGCTATATACTTGTGTTTACCTGCTCGCATTCAGATATATCGCATACATTATTCCTGGATTGCGCATTGTTTATCTGGATTTTACATGATGTTTTCGGGATTTGGGAACCGCGGGAGTTCATGAAATTATGCATACATGTAACAACCCGGTTTCCTTGATATGATATTTCGAGCGTCCCCCATGAGTTTTATCGGTGCTGATTCTATGCTCCATACGATGTGTGGTTGCCGTATGAGAGTACATGGTGGGGCCCGGTATGGTTCCCCTCGGCAAGAAGATCGATGGGTTTGCCGATTGAGCCTGGAGGCGGGCGAGTACCTACCGGTGATTGTTTGGACCTGGCAGTTGTCTGGAGGCTACTGGCCAGAGTAGAGAGATGGATGCGGGATGACCTGTACTGTCGAGGCCGACGGCCGACACTGCAGACGGACCCCGTGGGCTGATCCGGACTGACGGAGCCCCATATACGAGGATTTCTGTGCCGATGCTTGGCACATGGTTTCATGATATTTCTTTAAACCCCTTTTTGTATATATAACAGAGAATTTAGCCGTTGTTATATATACCCTTACACCAATATTAGTGGTATGGGACGCTAATATATGTGTATTGCCCCCATTATATTTATTTCTGTACATATATGTATATCTTTAGGATGTTAGATTCTTATTTGAGATTGGACTTGGGATACTAGGTGATTCATTGGGACTTGGACATTGGATATACCTATGTGATTGGTGACTTGTACATTCGGGATATAGGAGATTACTCGACATTGTACATTGAGGAGATGTGAGACTTATTTGATGTGAGTGCCAAATGTGGGGCCTGGTTTGAGGATTTGGGATTGGAGTATCTTGATGGATTGTGATCCTGCCACGACATCAGGTTTCCGTGGAAAATGACATATTCCACCCTATACCTCACCCTTACCTATCTTATGCACAGATTCATATATTGGCAGTACTTGTAGTGTACCCTGATGATAGTTGCATATTGCTTTCTCATATCTCTATTGCGTAGACATTGCACACTACTATCATGCCATCATTACTTCACATATTGATTGTACCTGCTAGTGTACTCTCCCTATTTCAGCATTTGCATGATATATTATTATTGTAATCGCATATCTTAGATTCATGCTGTACGTGCATTCCTGCGATTACCTGCATATGTTTTATACTATTCACGAGTTGGCAACTCACCCCCGTTGTGCCACAGGTGTTTCAGGTTTTTCCCCAGAGTAGTCGAGGCCGGCTATTCCTCCATTCAGCTATCCAGCTATCACCTTTTGCTACAGATACCGCATCTGCTCACAGTACCATTTTGCTTAGGTGGGTTAGATGGTTATCTGTATTTCATATTGTCTATTCGTTGTATTTTGTACTCTCCATCAGCTATTGTGTTATTGACATAGAGACTTGGTGAGGACGATAGATGTATTATTGTGGATTTGAAGTCTTATGTATATACAGCTTCTATCTCTACTGTTATTATTTTCTGTTGTATTCATGGTGGCTGGTTTCTACAAATGGGTGTTGCTAAAATTTTAAAGAAAGAAGGTAAGACTTTTTAAAGAATTTGGGTTGCGATTTCAAATGTTTCAAAACTTATATTATCTTTTCCGTATTTTTATGGTTTAGATTTCTGGGTTTTGGCTTCCTTTTACTACGTTGCGTCTTTAGGCGTTGCGTAGTATTAGGGCCGTCACGGGCCATTTTTGGGTCGTGACAAAGTTGGTATCAGAGCGTTAGGTTTTACCTTTCGGAGTGTAGGATGACCTTAGTATGATGGAGTAGGTAGCTTAAGCAGAGTAACGTAGTGTGTGTATGTCTGCAGCATACCCACAGCGCGGTACCTTGCATTAAGTGACCTAAGTACAATTTGCTTGACATTCCTTCCTTGATGATTCATATCTTTAAGATTCGATTTCCTCATTCTTATCGAATTTCATCCTATATCTATTTATAGCCTTGCCGCCGATGACTATGGGGACTCAGAGCGATGCAACGAGGGCCGAGGTCAGAGTTAGCTCGGGTGAGACGAGTACTGACCCGGATGGCACTCTAGTTGCACAGGTGCAGACGGATCAGCCTACGATCTATACTATGGATAGACTTTTGGTAGAGATGCAGGAGTTCCGCCAGACGATGAGTTCCTTGGTTGATGTCGTTCGGGAGCTACGACAGGAAGTTGTCACCCCTGTTACTCAGCTGTCCCTCACGATCAGCATGCAGCAGTCCGTCACCTACATAGCACCAGTGGTTGCAGCCCCAGTTGACGAGGCACACATTCCAGAGGCTCAGAGAGTTCCAGGACAGTGGAGGACTCGTACCAGCGTACCAGCCCAGAGACAGAGGTTCGGTCGTCGAGACAGATTTCGTGACCGTCGCGGGAGTAGCAGAGGCTTGGGACGAGGACAGTCGTTCAGCTCTCATCCCCAGGATGGTCAGCAGTCAGCACGTGGATGTTTTCGATGCGGGAGCTTTCAGCACTTCGTCAGGGATTGTTCCTCAGCACGGCGTCAGGATCGTATTCAGAGAGGCCGTGGACGTGGAGGATTTGCTCAGAGGGCTCAGGCTACCAGAGGAGTTCATCCAGCTGCGAGTAGAGGGCAGACACAGGAGTTTGCTTCTACTCATCGGGACGTGCAGACGTCCAATGTGGAGTTTTCAGGTACCCTTGAGTTATATTTTCTCTTAGTGTAATTGCTTGTTTCTTGCTTGTACCGTAGTTGGGTAGGTTAGTCGTAGTAGTTGTTTTAACTTCTGTCAGCGATTCTTTTGTTGCGCGACACGTATTCAGTTTGGTGCCAATCGGATAGGAGATAGAGATTTCGTCCGTCGTTTTGATCCTTCTTGAGATGTTGGATTTGACGTTCTCCTGGGCACGGACTGGTCAGCTACGTGTTAGGTGTCTGTGGACTACCGTGTGGAAGCAAGTTAGGTTTTGTTTTCCCGGGCAAGTCAGTTCTTGTTGTGCCGGCGGATAGTTGTGCCGCCTTTCACAGCTTGAATTCAGCCTTTTTCGCTAGTCGGCTACGAAGGAGATGTCATGGATTCTTGGCGTTCATTCGTGATACCGGAGCCACCGTAGGATTGTTGGACCGGGTTCTTTTCGTGCGAGAGTTTTTCCGACGTTGTTCCAGATGAGCCGGCGAAGCTGAGGGAGCTTAAGGATCAGCTGCAGAGTTGTGGTTTGGGGAGTTTTGTGCGTCTGAGTGTTTCGCTTTTGGAAGCTCCTAATTCTGTTCGTCAAGGAGAAAGACGGCAGTTTGGGGTTGCGTATCGACGGATCGTCAATTGAACCGGCTTACGGTGCGGATAGGTATCCTTCACCTTGCCGTGGCGATTTCTTCGATCAGCTCCAGAGTGCGGGATATTCTCTAAGTTGCTTGGGATCAGGTCATCATTATTGCAGATTTGGGATGATGGCATCCCGAAGATTGCCTTATGCGTGCTACGGGCTTTGTGTGTATCGGTGAGTCGTTGGATTCCCTGATGCCCTAGCAGCATTCGTAGATATGATGAACCAGAATTCTTCAGGCCGTTCCTAGACCAGTTTCTGTTGTGTTATTTACGACACTCTGGTCTACTTAATGTGTCTTGAGGGACAGTAGTAGCACTTGAGGATTTGTTATGCAGATACTGGGAGAGTACCAGCAGTTTGCTAAATTCTCGGAGTGTTTCTTCAGGCTTGTTTGTGTTGACTCCTAGGTCTTGTAGTCGCGGGAGACGGTTCCGTATGGTTCCGAGGAAGATCGTGGCCGTACAGCTTAGGCCCAGACTTGTGTGCAGGACGGAGATCCGCGGATTGTTGGGCTTAGCAGGTTTTACCGCCGTTTCAGGCAGGATTGCTAGAGTGGTGCTGCACCAGTGACTGAATGGACCAGGAGGAGGTTTCTTTTCTGTGGACTGAGGCATGTGTACGGAGTTTTCGGCAGTTGAAGATTCAGTTAACAACTGCATCAGTCTTTCTTTGCTTTTGGTTCGGGCGACTTTGTTGTTTAACTGTAATGTTTCTTGAGTGGGCTCGAGTGTGTACTGAGGTGACACTATAGAGTTATCACTTTTGCTTCCATACATTTGGAGGAAGTACGAGAAGGATATTACACTCATGATCTGGAGATGGCCGCGGTGGTTTTTGCGTTGGAGATTTGGAGACACTACTTGCTTGAGAGTCGTGTCAGATTTTCCACGGACCGCTAGAGCTTAATGTACATCTCCCTGCAGCGGGTGTTGATTGTTGTGATGGTCTTCTGCAGATTTACAGTTCTTGCGTGATCGTCGAGTATAGCTTAGTTCGTCTCTACGGAGGGGACAGCTTGCTCATGTCCGCGCCCGACCACTTTCCTTAAATCATTTTCGCGAGACACTGCCCGTCGAAGCTCGTACGTCAGAGATACTTGAGCATATTCGGCTGGGTAATGATTCGGAGACCTTGATTGTGACAATGATGTGCTAAGTTAGGGACACGTTTGTGTACCTGGTTTCATCGGGTAGAGACGTGAAATCCTAGAGCATGCACATCTGTCAATTCCCTCTGTGCATTCAAGTTCCACCAGCTTTGGCGTGACTTGTGAGATAGTTACGAGTGGACAGGAATGTAAGGGAAGTTACAGGTTTCGTTTCAAGTGTCTGTCTTGTTGCGTGCTTTGGGTCGAGCATCTGAGACCGGCTGGAGAATTGCAATCCTTTTACCGTTCCGAAGAAGGAATGGGAGCAGATCTCCATGAATTCCGTTATGGTTTCCACCAAGTTTAGTCAGGGTGTGACTCCATTCGGATTCTTGTCATCCGGTTATACTCAGTTTGCTCAGTTGTTTGGTTAAGTTGTGTGTTTGTTTGTTTGTTGTCAGCAGTTGGGGATCGTCACTCGCCATCGTTAGGGTTCTCTTTCGATAGCTATTATCAGGAGACACTCCAATTGGCCACCCTTAGGCTTAGGGGTTAGATCGTGTCGATCGCCAGCCTGTTGTTTTCTGACTCTGCGTAAGTAGGACTTTGGACCCCAGCTAGTCTTGAGATTTCGGAGACGGTCCAGTTGTGCTAGGTCAGGATGGGGATTGTCCATTTCGAACTGAGGTTTATGACGACTGTGTTGGTCATAGACTCGAGTTCGTAGGACAGATCATGTATTCTTAAGGACCTTCCGATGAGCGACGTGTTGGATTTTGGGAAGCTTATCCCAGGATTTTAGGTCCTCTTAGATCCTATAAGTGAGTTAGTTTTGTTGCCTTCAATTTGGCACTTCCGCCCAGATTATTGGATTTTCACCCCGTATTCCTTGTGATGATACTTTACAATTACCTTCTTGACCTTTCTCACATGTTCGCACCAGACCTTTTAGCTGGACGCGATCTTTCATTCACCAGCAGCCATGTGTGTTAATGGCTCGACAGGTGGAGAAACGTCGGTCAAGGGTCTTGCCACCTGTGAGGGGTTTTCTTGGACGTAGCCGTATAGTGAGGTAGTCACTTGGGAGGCTGCGAGCGAGATTTGAGGATTTTAATCTTCTTTTTGAAGGTACAGGTAAAAGTATAAGTTTTAAATTCGGGGACGAATTTCTTTTAAGGGGGGGAGATTGTAACACCTTAGAATGTGTTTTGTAGCTATTTATATTTTAATATATGGTTTTTAATAAAAAGTTTACCAAATTGGTTTTTAAATATTTTATCCTAATTATTGAGTATTTTATTAGAATTTTATTAGGCACACACACACTTGTGCATGATAACTAGGGTTGTTTTTGTGGTTTAACCATCTTTTAATCTAGTATTAGGTTTTGTTTAAATGTTATGTGTCTAATTGTTGCATGGTTGTAATTAGTAGTGTTGGTTTTAAAATGAAAAAGGAATTTTAAAATGAATTTAAAGAAAAAGGGATTTCTTTATGTGGTTGACTTTGTGAGAGAGTGAGCATGGGCATCATGGCTTTGCCCATGCCTCATTATGAGAGAGAGAGTAAGAAGGGGTCCTTGGGTGTGCCCATTTCCCCATTTCCTTTTCTTTCTCTCATTTCCCCATTTCCTTTTCTTTCTCTCATTTCCCTCACACTCTCACACACACACACACTCACTGCAGAGACAGAGTGAGAGAGAGAGAAGCAGCAGCAGCAACAGAGTGAGAGAGGGAGAGAGGCAGCAGCAGCAGCTGGGGGCAGCAGCAGCAGCATCATCATCAACACAATAACAACAACAACAACAGCAACTATAACAACAACAACAGCAGCAACTATAGCAGCAACAATAGCAGCAGCATTAGCAGGCAGCAGCAGCAGCAACAGGGACCCCAGTGCTCGCAAGAGCTCTTCTCCACACCTTCACCTGCCCTCTAGGGTTCAGTGGGTATATTTCCTTAACCCCATTGCATGGTTTGCGTAGTTGTGCATCGATTGATTCGATTAGTGCTAAATTAGCTAATTTGTGCTAAATTATGGTGTTTGAGTGGAATGGTGGTAATTTGTGAATTGTGTTAGCTAGCCTAGTATATTTAAGTGTTAACAAGGCCACTTCAACTGAGGAATAGCCAGATTACACTAAAATACCCTTAGGTTTCTAAATTGTGCAAATTGTCGTTTTAAAGCGATATTAGTGACTTTTGTGATCTGCTTTAGACCCGATGCCTTCAGGTCAAAATTGGGAAAACTGGGACATGATACCTAGGTCTAGGATACACCACCAGAAGACGACCCCCAAACTCCTAACTCTGGCCGCCAATTTCCTGGTTTTGGCCGCAATTTGCGGCCCAGTGGGGAGCATGGGTGTTGGGGTTTTGAGTATGGTTCTCTGCAGTGTTTTCTAGGTCTTTGGTATGTATAGTTTTGTAAGGTTTGGCCTGTAGGAAAATCTGGGACTATATGTCGCTTTTGTGTTTCGTTGTGTTTGCGCGATTCGCGCGATACGTGAGTGGGTTCTGTGATCCAGCGTATCGCCGCGTGTCGCGATGGGTTTTAGACGCGTACACACACGTTTCAGCGTATCGTGCACACGCGCGTTTAGTTCGCGACGCGAGTTTCTCGTTTCGATTCGTTATCGCGTTTCGCGAGATATGTGGCTTATATGTGATTTCCATGTCTTATTTGCAGGTTTGCAGACAGGGACTACAGACACCACTACAGGGGGAGCAGACGATAGGATTCACCCAGCATGGAGTTTAGGTGAGTAGATATAACATCTACAGGGGAATCGCCCGCATGGCGTTATGCGTCTGGGCTAGGATTCAATTACCTGTCGCACATTCTACGTCATTGTAGAATTGCGCCTTACTGCATTTCCTAGATATAGCTATATACTGTGACTAGCAGCCGTAGGACACTGCACACATTATTGACGGTTCATGTTGCACGAGCACGGATTGCATGCTACACACACGCCGTCAATAATTGCCATGTCACACACTACCCCTTATAGCTACCATTGCTTGACCCACTTGACATCTAGTTTATCGGTATACCTATAGTGTATCATACCTTTAGTGATAGGTATATTTTCACTTGCGATACAGCTACAGGTATACCCCCTACATATTTTACTTGTACCGGGAGGGATTTCCTACATATGTTACTTATACCCAGGGGGGTATACGACATCAGTTCCTATAGGTAGATACCTATACTTTGCTACACCTGTATGTTAGATACATATTCAGTTGTTGTCGCTTATTCACATTTACTGATGTTACTTAGCTGTACCTTATCATGATTTCGCATACATCTGGTTCAGCTATATACTTGTGTTTACCTGCTCGCATTCAGATATATCGCATACATTATTCCTGGATTGCGCATTGTTTATCTGGATTTTACATGATGTTTTCGGGATTTGGGAACCGCGGGAGTTCATGAAATTATGCATACATGTAACAACCCGGTTTCCTTGATATGATATTTCGAGCGTCCCCCATGAGTTTTATCGGTGCTGATTCTATGCTCCATACGATGTGTGGTTGCCGTATGAGAGTACATGGTGGGGCCCGGTATGGTTCCCCTCGGCAAGAAGATCGATGGGTTTGCCGATTGAGCCTGGAGGCGGGTGAGTACCTACCGGTGATTGTTTGGACCTGGCAGTTTTCTGGAGGCTACTGGCCAGAGTAGAGAGATGGATGCGGGATGACCTGTACTGTCGAGGCCGAAGGCCGACACTGCAGACGGACCCCGTGGGCTGATCCGGACTGACGGAGCCCCATATACGAGGATTTCTGTGCCGATGCTTGGCACATGGTTTCATGATATTTCTTTAAACCCCTTTTTGTATATATAACAGGGGATTTAGCCGTTGTTATATATACCCTTACACCAATATTAGTGGTATGGGACGCTAATATATGTGTATTGCCCCCATTATATTTATTTCTGTACATATATGTATATCTTTAGGATGTTAGATTCTTATTTGAGATTGGACTTGGGATACTAGGTGATTCATTGGGACTTGGACATTGGATATACCTATGTGATTGGTGACTTGTACATTCGGGATATAGGAGATTACTCGACATTGTACATTGAGGAGATGTGAGACTTATTTGATGTGAGTGCCCAATGTGGGGCCTGGTTTGAGGATTTGGGATTGGAGTATCTTGATGGATTGTGATCCTGCCACGACGTCAGGTTTCCGTGGAAAATGACATATTCCACCCTATACCTCACCCTTACCTATCTTATGCACAGATTCATATATTGGCAGTACTTGTAGTGTACCCTGATGATAGTTGCATATTGCTTTCTCATATCTCTATTGCGTAGACATTGCACACTACTATCATGCCATCATTACTTCACATATTGATTGTACCTGCTAGTGTACTCTCCCTATTTCAGCATTTGCATGATATATTATTATTGTAATCGCATATCTTAGATTCATGTTGTACGTGCATTCCTGCGATTACCTGCATATGTTTTATACTATTCACGAGTAGGCAACTCACCCCCGTTGTGCCACAGGTGTTTCAGGTTTTTCCCCAGAGTAGTCGAGGCCGGCTATTCCTCCATTTAGCTATCCAGCTATCACCTTTTGCTACAGATACCGCATCAGCTCACAGTACCATTTTGCTTAGGTGGGTTAGATGGTTATCTGTATTTCATATTGTCTATTCGTTGTATTTTGTACTCTCCATCAGCTATTGTGTTATTGACATAGAGACTTGGTGAGGACGATAGATGTATTATTGTGGATTTGAAGTCTTATGTATATACAGCTTCTATCTCTACTGTTATTATTTTCTGTTGTATTCATGGTGGCTGGTTTCTACAAATGGGTGTTGCTAAAATTTTAAAGAAAGAAAGTAAGACTTTTTAAAGAATTTGGGTTGCGATTTCAAATGTTTCAAAACTTATATTATCTTTTCCGTATTTTTATGGTTTAGATTTCTGGGTTTTGGCTTCCTTTTACTACGTTGCGTCTTTAGGCGTTGCGTAGTATTAGGGCCGTCACGGGCCATTTTTGGGTCGTGACAGTAGACTAGCGTATACACACCTTGACCCATGTGATGGGCGATGGATGATCCCATATCCATCGGTGTTTGACATCAGAGATGGTGTACGGGTGCTCAGTGGAGACTGGGTACACTGGACGGACTCGCCGAGAACTCACAGATGGTGATATACCACATGTCATATGGCAGTTCTCCGGTGACACTGGTACAGAGTAGTCTGAAGACCCGAGATCGTCATAGAGTCTTGTGTGATTCCCACTGTGCTTTGATTTCCACCTTACCACGTCCAAGAGGGCGTGAAAAACGGTGGCTTTTGGGTACAGTCCCGAATCACATGGAGGCAACGAGCGATAGGAGGGGATTCGTCTCTCCCGGTAGGGAGTTGATGTTGTGCTGTGTTCGATTGGCTATAACTGGAAGTCCCTGGCCAGGGCTGATATAGAGATTTACTGGTAAGTGTTACCAGTACTTTCTCGACCCGTTATGAGCCTCACATCGACACGACTTATCAGTTACTGGGGTCTGACGTATACCACCCCTAGACTTGATATGCAACATATCAGACGAACAGACCGGACTGTACGGGAGTTTTACTGATTGGATTCACAGGAGAACGTACAGGCTAGCTTGTTGATCTTCTGATCGCTCAATACCTGGGTGGCTGTTACGTTTATCTGACCGCTTGCGGCTTGTGGGAGTTTGATATGATTATCACCTGCTACCGGCGTATTGACGATTCTTTAGAGTCCTACACAGAGGTTTCTTGGCTCAGGCAAAACGGAGTAGTGGCACATATGTGATATGTGCAAGACCGAGGATAATGCGATATGAGATACCGTATTATATTCTCGTGATATTTAGATATGAACCGGGTCATCGGATCAAGTGTTGATTCGATGAATCGGTACATGATATATTAGTCTGTTATATTCGATATAGCCGAATTGTCGGATCAAGTGTTGATTCGATGATTTAGTGTATAATAATATATATGATATATTGTATTACATTATCTAATATTGGATCACTTTATTATTTCATTTTCTCACCGGATAATACATTGATATATATGCGATATATGTTAATTGTATTATTTTCTTTTGTTGCAAATATATAATATATATGTGATATATATTATTGTGACATGATATGATTAATAATGGAACATGTTTAGTAGAGATTAAACAAGGTTAGGGGTTGATTAGGGTTAGCTCCTTCTTGCACCATCTAGAAGCTTTCCTTTTGTCATGAGTTAGATATTATGCTTGATATTTATCTATGACTCATTCCTTAAACCTAACCAAACCCTAGCCCTAGTTTATTCTCTACAAAGGTTATCCTAGTCATTCTTGACCATGGTTCCATGATTAATCATATACTCATTTGTATTATTCATCACATAAGGATTATCTCATTATTCATCATCTTCTTCTCTCTTGAGCTTTGATAAAGCTTGCTAGAATTTCCTTTTGTGATGATTTCTTGTGAGAATATGATATAAAAAAGATAGCATAAATACTACTCCATCATCCTCATCTAATCTAGCCCATTAGATTAGGGTGTTCACCTCATTAGAGTGAGAGAGCTTGAGCTATTGCAACTTCGACGTAGATCATCGGAGAAACGGAATACTACAAGCTAACATGGATCGTTCGAGTCGTGGAGCCTCCCTTGAGTCCGGGAGATCGTGGATCGCGGTGAAGGGACTTCTACTCGGAGCTTATGAAGTGAAGGAGCGGACTACAAAGGTTGTAATCCCTCACACTTAGTGGTAAGATGTTTACTTGCAGGTTAAACCCTAATAATCTAGCAAAGATCCCGGCTTTGGGTTGTTCGGCACGTCTAAAATTTTATTCGGGCATGGTTGATGCCTTATGAACCCTCACAAGAGTGCCTAGGAACCCTATAGTTGGTTCGTCGGGTTCAATTGAAACCTGAGATTCCACTATGTCCTCGGCAGCAGTTTGAGGTTCTGGAATTTCTTCCAGCTCTACCGCGCTCCCACTAATTTCTTTTGCAAGAAATTCGCTTTCTAAGAAGACAATGTGAAGAGCGACAAACACCTTTTGTTCTTAAGTGTGGTAGACCATGTACCCTCTTGAATGTTTGGGGCATCCTACAAACTTTCACAAAACCGATCGTGCCGCGAGCTTGTCCGGACTATGCTTTTTAACATATGTCGAACACCCCCATATCTTGATATACTTGAGATATGGTCTCTTCCCGCTTCACATTTCATATGGAGTGGTAGGCACAGACTTAGTTGGAACTCTATTCAATAAGTATGCTGCTGATTCTAGAGCAAATCCCCAGAAGGAAAGTGGCAACTCAGCACTACTCATCATTGAACGCACCATATCTAATAGCGTGCGATTCTTCCTTTCAGATACACCATTATGCTGAGGTGTATAAGGCGGAGTAAGCTGAGAGAGAATTCCATTATCTTTTAAGCATTCAAGGAAACTGGTACTTAAGTATTCTCCACCTCGATCAGATAGAAGTGTCTTGATGCTTTTACCAGTTTGTTTCTCTACTTCATTTTTATACTCCTTAAACATCTCAAAGGCCTCAGATTTATGTTTCATTAAGAACACATGTCCATACCTATAGAAGTCATCAGTAAAAGTGATGAAGTAGGAGTGACCGCTTCTCGCATGTGTAGACATTGGACCACATACATCACTGTGTACAAGTCCCAAGAGTTCTGTGGCTCTTGCTCCGTGTCCGGTGAACGGAGATTTGGTCATTTTTCCTTTGATACAAGATTGACTAGTTGCATATGATGAATATTCAAACGGATCTAGATATCCATCTTTATGTAACTTAGTCAACCTTGTTTCGTTTATATGACTAAGTCTATAATGCCATAGGAAGACTTGATTTGAATCTGGAGCCTTTCTTTTAAGTGTGTTTTGAATATTGAAAATTCGAGGTTGATTAAGTATGTATATGTCGTTTTCCAGTGTGCCATACCCAATCAGTTCTTGATTTAGAAGAATGTTCATGACATTTCTTTTAAGCGCAAAATTATATCCTTCATTAGATAACAAAGATACTGATATAATATTACACAACATACTGGGAATACAAAAACAATTGAACAACACCAAAATGTGCCCACTAGTCAACCCTAGGAGATATTCCCCTATTGCAATAGCATCTACATGCATTCCATTGCCCATCCGAAGAGTCATATTACCTGTCCCCAGTACTCTACTATTTCTCAGATCCTGCAATGAATTACAGATGTGAGAACCAGAACCGGTATCAAGTACCCATGATGTAGAGTTTACTGAAAGACAATTTTTGATTACGAACACACCTGAAGCAGAAGCAACAGCTTGCTTCTTGTCCTTGGCTTTGAAGGCTATACAATCCTTCTTCCAGTGCCCTTGCTTGTGACAATAAAAGCATTCGTTTATATCCGCTTCCACCCTTCCTGCCTTGTTCGTTCCCTGCACCTTCTTGACCCCACCCTTCGGTTTGGTGGCTTTCATCTTCTTCTTCCCTTTAGCTTTCACTTTAGATTTAGAAGAGGATGATTGGCCAACATACAGAACGGGGGTCTTCTCCTTTTTCAAGGAGGTCTCTGCTACCCTCAACATATTGAGGAGCTTTGGAAGATCAGCTTCCATTTCGTGCATGTTGAAGCTTAGCACGAACTGAGAGAAGGTGTGGGGAAGGGACTGCAAAATCAAGTCGATATACAAATCATTCTCTAGCACGCATCCCAGGTTTGCGAGTTCCTCAATGAGGCTGATCATTTTGAGGACGTGCTCTCCTACAGGCGATCCTGGAGCTAACCTCATCTGGAAGAGTTTCCTTGAGGTCTCGTACCTCGCGATACGGGAGTGCTCCCCTTACAATTCCTTGACATGGAGAAAGATGGATATAATATCCATACTCTCGTACTGTTTCTGGAGTTCATTGTTCATGGACGCCAGCACGATACACTTAGCTCGCTCACAGTCTAGATCCCAGGTTTTGCGAACTTCCTTGTCCACGACTGAGGAATCTGGTCCTGGGATAAGTGGAGGAACAGCGGTGGTAACATATGCTACTTTGTCATAAGTCAGTGCAATGTTGACGTTCCTTAGCCAATCTTTATAGTTCTGCCCGGTCAGTATATTTTTTTCAAGTAATAGTTTTAGTCCTGTCATGGTAGCTGCCAGAGAGAGAGAAAAGAAAACACTCAACATATGCTCTTGCAAGTTTTGATTGGTTATCAATTTATCTAAACAGGATGGCTCCCACTGTTTCCTCAAATCCTTCTTCAAAACCTAAAAGAAGAATTAGTCAGGATTTAATCACACGTCACAATACTTGCTTAACCATTCAGCCAGGCCAGTGTTGGTACTTCGAGGGAGGTTTTCCAACGCTTTCGCGAAGTTCCTTAATTAAATAACCTCTTTTCCTGGAGGCGTAGCCCCTCTAACACCTTTCTGGACACCTACTTGGTTTATAGCATTGATTGTTAAGTGAGAAAGTTTCCCGAGAGTAATCATACTCATCAGTGGGATCGGGATCCAACTATCATTGCATGATGCCCTAGATGGAAGCCACTCTAGTCACCACACTCCAGAAGGTATGCTAAATCTGCAAGTTTCCTTTATGTTTGAAACTCCCGATATGATTTTTACCCCAAGCTCTTATGACCATGACGTAGGCCAACAAATCATAAGACGCAAGTCAAGTTCTACCCGTCGTTGTCCTGATTAATTTAGGTGCATCATACATGCCCTTGACGTAGGCCAACAAGGCTGTACGTCTGTCCTATACTAATGCATCTATCTATGCAACAAATAAGCAAACACACTGCTACCATACACTATGCCTTGACGTAGGCCAACAAGCATAGCATGAATACGATGTGCTGTCTATTTGAAACGACGGAGGGTTACGGCTGGTTTTTGGAAAAAAAACATTAACGTAGTGAACTTGATATGATCGATGGAACCATGATAGCCTTTATTAAAAGGAGTGGTTTAAGCTCCGTATTTAAATTTGCTTTTTGAAGAAAACCGAGTGGTTTAGAAATTGTTCCAACGATTCAGTTTAGGTTTTATTTTTCTTTGCATTAAAAATAATGCGTCCCATCATTAACCTATCATTACAGATAACAACGAAAATACAACGTCCTCTTATGCCATCCGCATTCGCCACGGGGTCCCATCATCACCCGTTAGGTTACTTAACTAACGGCAGAGTGGGGGCTGGGCTAGCGCGGGTGTTAAACATAAGTGGCGTCTAAATAGCTATCATATATAGATATTGTACATTCGTCAGACGCAATAATAGGCATTCCAGATCATAGATAAACTTTATTGGATATGCAAGCAATCCGCGTTTCTTTTGAGCCTGCAACGAAAGACGGATTACACAGTTGTGATGAATAGCCATTACCCCTCCCTAGAACCCTACGGGTACGGCAAACTACCCGTCAAGTACCCGAAGTGAAGCGGTCTCCCTCAACGACGTGAGTAGGCCACTAAACACTTCGAAATACCCGGTAGTTTGTGCACCCCACCTTGGGTCTATCCTAGAAGCAAAAACAGTAAAAAGAAATAATACAACGGTGGCTACAACCGCAACCTGGATGTGCCCCGCAAAATAATATTACAACTTATTACATTTACATCGAATGAATTAATACAAAAACCCATCACAAAACCCCGGCTAATCATCACAACAATCCAATACAGTTCATAATCACAAACAGTTAAAAACAATACAGATATGTGCAACCCCCTGCCAACCGACATACTAGCAGTTAAGGGAGGTTTACGAACACATAATACAGTTCACAGATATAATCAAACTAGCAAACATCGTATAATTTCGATCGATCAAACACATTAGATTCTACTCCAAAACTTCTCTGTAAATCTGAAACTTGAGCAGAAAATAAATCATTCCAGAAAAGACAAAACATCACAGAAGATTCACAGGGAAAAACTGGGCTGAATCGGCTCCAACTCGGCCGTGGATCCGCGGCGGATCGGTGGGATCGACCGCGGTTCTGCGGCTCAGTGGCCGATTCAGGAGCCCATTTTTTTCCAGTGTTCTTATAATTTTATGTAGGTTATTCTGGAGGTCCTTGAAAAATTTTTGGGCCTCATTTTAAAATCGACAGAAACTGTGTGATATCGGTATATTTTCCGGTTTGTTTTGCGTTCGAAACTCATACGACTTTGCAAGTGAGTTAATTATTGTTTAGTGAGGCTCTGATACCACTGTAAGTCGATGTGAAACACCCCACGAGTTGCGGGGAGGCGGAAATATGAAAAACGATCTTGTTCTTTAAGCATACATCGACTAACCGAAGATCTTTGCTAAACGATAATTAACAACAACCATAGAAGTTCTTAGCTACCATGTAAAGAGATTATACCTAGTGAATCGTGTCCTTCGTCTTATTGATCTCTACGTCCTCCTCTAAGTGATAGATGATCCACCCGAGAACCCTAATCCAAGCTTCACCTCCAAACTTGAGGTAACTAAGTTTCTCTAGTTGCTAATCAAAGGAACTTAGATCATATAGAGTTAGGTTATGGAGTGTTTAGTCTATTCTAATCCTTGATCTCAACTCATGAGTGGTAGGATTAGAGTTTGAAGAGAGAGTGAGCTTGAGGAGAGAGAATGTGAACTAGATCATGATAATGATATTGTTTCACACTTGATATATGAAGCATAATGAATAAATGAATAAAATGAGATTATTCATCATGCTACATTAATGCATTATGAGTTATTCACTATGTGAGTCATTAAGCATTTAATAATGCATTAATGACATAATGAATCACACAAAATGATTCACAATATCATTTAATGACAATGCCACCTAAACCCTCAAGTCACCATGCTTCTAGAAGCTTCCCGTATAATTACGAGAACGCCCTTCCTATCCGTGAAAACACGGAAAAACTTTAGACTGTATAAATCCAATAACCTGAAACTAGAAACTGGCTTAAACCAAAGCCGTCTAGTAAAAACTGTCCGAATGTCGTACGTGCGTTTAAACACGTATTCGTCCGAACCCTTGTCGTAAAACCGTACGACCTCTATATAGTTTCGCCTGGAGTTGGGAAATCTCTGTGTGGGACTCTAAAGACTCGAATACTACTCTGGCGGTGGGTTTAACCATAGATCGCAAGCGGCACTAGCTGTACGTAACGGTCCCCAGGTAGATGTCGATAAGAAGGCTGATGAGGAAACCAATCCGAACTCCTACTGAGCCTGTCCGTGACAATATCCGCGCAGTCCGGTCTGTTCCTCTAAGAGTATCACATGTATGGTCTAGGGAGGTGGTAAACGTCAGACCCCTAATAACCGTACAAGTCGTGTCGGCAAGGCTCAATTACCATCCGAGAATGTACTGATCAGTCTATCAGTAATTCTCAATCAGCCCTGGCCAGGGACTTATGGTAATGACCAACCGATCACCGTGCGATATCAACTCCCTATATCGGGAGATACGAATCCCTAACAGTCACTTACTGCCTCCACGTGGCTCGGGACTGTGCCCAACTAAAACCTATTTGCACGACTCCTTTGAACCGTGGTAGGGTAGTAATCAAAGCACAGTGGGAACTCACACGAGACAAATGACGACCTTAAGTCAACGGACTATCTGCACACATGTCACCTGAGAACAGCTATCTGACGTTAGGTATAAATACCATCCAGTCAGTTCTCGGCGAGTCTTGTCCAGTGTACTCACACCCAGTGAGCATCTGTATACAATCTTAGGTGCACTCCACCAATGGCTGCGGGACCAATCCATCGCCCCTCCTCAGGGTCTAGATATGTATACACTAGTCTACTCCGGAGTATCGATGCCCAGTCTCGATACTCCTGCGACCAGGGACATCTAAGGATGTGCCTATTGACTATCCAGCTCCCACAAGTATGACTGCCATCACAATGCCGGTAGTCAGGAAAAACACCCTATGGGCTTTATCAACATGTATATATATATGAATACTACGCAAAATATATCATATGTTAAGATAAAGACAAACCAAATAGCGTACTATCATATTAAGCAAGACTGTCATGTACATACATATCCATAGCATCCTATACAATGAAGGCCTCTAGGGCATATATATCCAACACGTGCATACCTGCGATTATCTGTATGATGTTATCTACTATTCACGAGTTGGCAACTCACCCCCGTTGTGCCATAGTGTTTTGCAGGTTCGACCCTCAGAGTAGTCGCGGCAGGGCTTCTTATTATCTCTACTTTGCAAATACCACTACGGTTGGCCGCGAGGCCGTTTGGTATAGGTGGGTTGCGGTTATTCGACTTCATCTATTGTACATCTTATTGTTTCTAGTACTCTCCATCTACCACTTTCATGTATTGACTTAGAGATGAGTTGTGACGACGATGTTGTATATTTTGTGACTCTAGGTGTCGTGCTCGTGTGAGCCGGCCTTTATTATGTAATTTTACCTCTTTATGTCGTTTTTCATTTATATTGTCTATTTCTTCGCTACGGCGTCGTATATATGCTTGTGGTGGTTGTTTCCACCTTTAGGAGTGATTTTCTCCCGTTTGGGGATGCTTTATTTATATCTTATGTTTGTACCCGTTTCGGGGCTAGCTTTTACAAAGGAAGTGCTGCTGAAATTTTTAAGGAAATAAACTGAAGTTTAAAGATTTTTACTTGAGATTTCCAAATGTTTTTAACAATGTTTTTATCACTTACTTCTTTAATGGTTTAGATTTCTAGGTTTTCGGCTTACTAAAATTTCGTTACGCCTGTTGACGTCGTGTGGTTTAAGTACCGGTCACGTGCCAAATTTTAGGTCGTGACAGTATATCTTCTTCTCTCTTTTTTTAGTCGATTCTGTTTATGATCTGTTTTGATGTGCAGTATTACAAAAACTGTTGTTTTGTGATATTTAGCATATTGAATTTGAATCTAGAACCATTAGGTGTAACCACTAGGAAAACTAACAATACCATAAGTATCATAAGACCACTAGGAAACTTCACTCAAAGCCCGAGACTCTATCTCCTAAGATCGACCGGCGACATTCCTTATTTTTCCGGCGCCGTCGGGCCTCCTAGGGTATTTGGTGTTGGTTTTTCTTCTGTGGCTTTGTTTGGGTATTTCATGATCTATAGTATTGTTTGATTTGTCCCAATATGCATACAGAGAAATCTGGGAATGTTTAGTAAGGTTTTATTAAGTTTCCGATATTTCGATATGGTTTTTCGTATTTCTGTATTGCGACTGAAACGTTGACGTTCGTACGTTAAATTCAGGGGCAATTGATCGTTTCTGGAGTAGGTAAGATATAGGTTCTAACCTATGGATGCTTAGCTCGTTGTTTTGATTTCGATATGATATTTACGCCAATATTTCATAATAACGATTATAGGTATGATCGCGAAGGTTTCCGAGACAATGTTAACGGAAAGAGCAGCGGGGATTTCAACGAGCTCAACCAGTTGGTGAGTAGATTTACATCTACGGGGGAAGTCGGGTGGATGGCGTATAGCACCTCCGCAACCTTATAAATAGGACAGTATTATATATAGTTAGTTTTTAGTGTTTATTCAAGATAAAGATATTGGAGTTATGTTGCATCTAGTATAGTTTTCATGTGCATATAGTTTTATTCATGGGTTAATGAACGTGTATGAGGGATCATGCCGTACTTGAGATAGTTTGGATATTGTGATAATGTGGGCTTTGTACAAGGAATCATACCGTACTGGTGATGATGAGATTAGCATGCCGAATAACAGCCAAGTTTCGTTTAGACTCGTAGAGTCACGTTTTATTTCGTTTTTGAACGTAATACTTGAGTGAGCTATACCCTTTTAAAAACTAACGATTCGTTTCCCTTTTTAAATGATAAAAGACAAGGATGCGATGCAAATTTCCAAAATGAATATATGTTTTTAACCTAAGGCAGCTTCCTTATTTCAAAACCGACGTTTTGTTCCATTTCTAAAGATAATGGTATAGCTCATAACAAGTATTTACATTTAGTAGTTACGCTTAGATTTGCTTTACCTGTTCGCGATATATTCATCGATGTTATATGTTTCCTTTATACGAACGCAATGATAGAACACTGCACAACTACCAATGAGTACTATGTTGCACAAGTATGTACGCATATGTTACACTACACCTCATTGGTACTGCCATGTCACTGTAGGACCGTTATACTACCAAATGCATATGTAAATATTGATACAAGTATGATATATACACTTATAGAACACTAGCATAAATACTAATTATTGCCATGCTACACGAGCACAGACGCATATGACACACTACACATCATTAGTATTGCCATGACACGGTAGGATTGTTATGTTTATTGCTTGTATGACTTTATTTACGTACTTTACCTGTATTACCTGTTAAGCATTCCAAATACCAGTACTATGAGTATTCGTATTTGATTCTTATGAGTTTTCAAGATATTTTACTTTTGATGATATATATCAGTGGTATGGGACACTGTTATATATGTATATATATAATATATCATCAGAATGATATATGCAAGTATTCTTATTCTCTACCTGATATTTCTGGATACGATGAGTTGACGTCCACCATGAGCTTGATATTTTCTGAATTTTTTATTCCGAACCGAGTGGGGGAGATATACGGTTTCAGACTTGCTGCTTATCCGGACTGAGAGGGGGAGTATACAGTCGGATACACGGTGGACCCGGTCAAGACCGAGGGGCAGGATAGCCGCATGTGAGGCGGAGAGCCTAGCGAGGACATTCGATACCGGAGATAGAGATGAGCATGGCAGATATCCTGGGGATACTGGCCGGGGCTCGATTTGGGCACGGCGGATATCCAAGGGATACCGACCGGGGCCAGCAATATCGTGTGGCGATCATCTGTTGAGATGGTGTCGACGATATCTGCATTTGCGTGTCGGTGATGGACACGAGAGATTTGAGGATTTGCGTGTCGGTGATGTACACGAGGGATTTTTGATTTCGGGTGTCGAAGCTGGACATCCATATATATTGATATGTTGCTATCATGAGGTACACAGTTATATTATAAGTTATTGTAGCCGACCAGGACTGATCCGGGGGACAGTACCTGCATATCTTTTTGTGGGTTATTGCATATAAAAAGGATTTCAAAATTGAGCTATAGCCTCATTATTTTGACGTGTCTAATATCACACCGGGATCTTTAAATTGTAAACCTCTTAAAGCTCTTCACTAAAACAGCAGGACATAAAATAAGATACCTATTACATTTCATACTATCACATTTGGTTTTATGCCGTGACATATGTATTCCGAAGCTATTTTAAAGAAGAGGTTTTACCTATATATTTTCGGCTACTTATGGGCTTATACCTAGATACAGGTCATTTGCATTGATATATTCTATTTTGGGCTCTGGTGATGGATAGAGTTACATTTATAATACACATGCATATCATATACTATATTAATGCAGGATATGATAGTACTATACTTATGACCTAGGTATCGTTGTGCATTTCGATTTCTACCTTGTGATGTACTTTTATTCACTGAGTTGGCAACTCACCCCCGTTGTGCCACGGTTTATTGCAGGTTTTACTGCTTGGATTATCAGCGGCTTGGGGCACACACTCCTTTCGGTGATTTCTTTGTTAGGTGGGTTACTATTGTATCGTACTCACACTTGTATATTTATATATTCTTGTATCTAGTAAAACTCCATCAACTTAGAACTGGTATATTGTGGACTTAGAATCGAGACTTAGAATTTTGTGTTGTGGGCGTCGTACTCATTGGAGTCGACCTTTTTTTATTGATTGATTTCGTTTCGCTTTTCTTTCTTCGCCATTGTGCGTCGTATATTGTTTGCTTGGTTGCTCCGCCGTTTGGGCGTGGAAGCTAGCTCCCGTTGGGATGCTATTTATATTTTTATGTTGTAGGGGATTTTATTCAATTACAAAGGAGGTGCTGTCGAATTTCAAAACGCCATAGATGCTTTTCAAATATACTTAGTTAAACTTAAATGTTTATTTAAACTGATTCCATCTGATGACTATTTTAAACTTCACCTCCAATATTTTCAAAATGGGTTTAGATTCCGGGTTTCGGCTTACTTGAACCACGTCTACGTCTTTAGATGTCACGTGATTTAAGTGCCGGTCACGTGCCACATTCGGGTCGTGATAAAAATATAGTTTAGGCGGCGGTTCCGCGGCTACTTGGAAGAGTTACGCCCTCGTACTACTTAGGGCTCCATATAATTAACTGCATAATTTTCTGAGAATTTTTAATCTGGTAAATTTCGAAGTTTGAAAAATTGGACAGAGACTACTAGAATCTGTGTTTAAAAACTTTGATCAAACACTTTAACGCCGTCTAGGGCAATCCTAAGCCTCTAGTTTTTCTTTGATACCATGAAAGTATGTCTTAGCACCACTACTAGGTTTATACAAGTATCAAGTATGCAATTTTAAAAAATCTAGAGTGCTAAGTTATACTAAATAAGAATCGAACTAGAGAATTAAGGTTTTTGAGTAAAGCAAACAAGTTCTACACTAAGTAAAGAGAGTATACAACATTTGTAGACCGGTCCTTCACTTCTAAAGCTCCAAGTAGTAGTCCCTGGAACTCTTCTTTGACTCCACTTGAAGAAAAGTTCAAGCTTCCTTATTGTCTTCGAGGCCGAAAATGATCCACCTTGAAGTCTCTCTAACTCAATCTCACTCTTCACTAATCAAAATATTAGTGAAGCAAACAACCTAAACTAATGGGTTAGATTAATGTAGCTTGATGAAGTAGGAGATTTGCTCATTAGAAATATATTTCTCTTTTCTTTTCTTCAACTCAAGAAAATTCTACAGAGCAAGTGAAGAAGAAGGATGAGATGTACTTGGATGAGTTATGAGGTTCAATGAACCATGAGGTGAATGATAAGATGAGGATCATAAAAATATCTAAGAACAAAACAAATATAGGAGATGAGTCATGGCTTCTCAATACTTCTCCAAGCATCCAAACCCATGACTCATTTTCCTCTATTTTGCTCTTTCTTAAAATATAAATGATCCCAATTATCTTTTACTCATGAGATAATTCTCATTCACCCATGTTCTATGTATCATCAACCATGATACGAATCAAATACATACATACATACATACATATATATATATATATATATATATATATATATTTATATTTATATCAAGAGAAGAAAATCTTTAGTGAGCTAAATATTAGTTAATATATATATATATATATATATATATATATATCAAATATATAAATATCAAATTTATAAATATATATCAAATTATTAAATCAACACTTGATTCAATAATCCAGTTATATCATATAAAACCGACTAATATCATATGTATATGTATATCAAAACATTAAATCAACACTTGATTCAATTATCCGGTTATATCACATATAACCGGCTAATATTCAATATTAGATATTAAATCAACACTTGATTCAATAATCTGGTCATGTCATATATAACCGGCCAATATCAAATATGTTAGGTTTACCTTGCACCCTATGAAAGGTTTGGAAGCATCACATGTCACAAAGATTAAGTTTTTAGAGTGCTAAGTGAACACACAAAGAATCAATCCTAGAAAATTAGGGCTTCATAATTTTAAACCACATCATAAGTAACAAAGACTAGGGTTTTGAGAGTACAATCTTTGTAGCTCCCAATTATAGACTCCTTGGCCACTTGAGAGTTGGAAAACGATTAGCTTGAGGTCTTCTAACGTCCACGACAATCCACCCGAAGCTCCTTTGTACAAGCTTGCAACTTCACTTTATCAAGAGAAAGAAATGAAGTTAACACTCTAAACAAGTGGGCAAGACTTGTGTAGAATGGTGTTGTGGTTCTTTTTCTCACTTCAAAATCCTATCTTGTTGAGTATTTTGCTCACTTGAAAGATCTAGAGAGCAAAAGAGCAAGGTTGAAGAAGATGATGGCTTTTTAAGAAGAAGAGAAAAGATAATCTCATGAAAGGAAAAAAGAAAATATATGTGTATATATATTTTTTCCTTCTCATCTCAAACCATGGTTAAATGATAAAGATATTATTTAATTTGAGTTAAAACATAAAAGGAAAGTTTAATCCATGGTTAAAAGTAGGTGAGCATGGTTAGGTCAAAGAAGAGTGTAGAAACAAACCATGAATTATCCTTTCCTTTTTAAATTTGTTTTAACACAAATAGAAATAATTATCCATATAAATAACCAAGGTGTGAGTCTTATATTGCCACCATTTTCTATGTATAAACAACCATAATAGAATGATGTATGTATGCATGTGTGCATGCACATCCATATGTGCATGAACAAGAATGAATGCATACATTCATGCATACATCCAAAAAGGACAAGAAAGGATTTCTAGTGAGAAGGTAATGGTTAAATGATAAATCAACACTTGATTTATCAATCCGGCCATATCACATATGACCTAACCAAAAGCAAGCCGCCCGATTAATATACGGTATCTCATACGCACATTTTAACCGGGTCCATGTGCATATCGCATACGCGCACCACAACATTTCGCCTGGACTAGGTAACTCCTTTGTGGGACTCTAAGGCTCGTCAATACGCCGGCAGTGGGTGATGATCATATCAAACACCCCCAAGCCGCAAGTGGTCAGCTAAACGTAACGGCCACCCGGGTATTGAGCGATCAGAAGAAAACAAGCGAACCTGCTACAACTCCCGTCGAGCCAACCAGCAACACTACCGTACAGTCCGGTCTCTTCGTCAGATATGCTGCATATCGAGCCTAGGGATGGTCACGTCGACCCCAATAACTTAATAAGTCGTGCCGGTGAATGGTCTATAACAGATCGAGAAACTACTGATAACACTTATCAGTAAATCTCAGCAGCCCTGGCCAGGGACTTACTGATATAACAAGTCGAGCACAGCACAGCATCAACTCCCAATACCGGGAGAGACGAAACCCCTCCTATCGCTCATCGCTTTCATGTGTCTCAGGACTGTACCCAACGGCCACCTGTTTGCATGACTCAGTAGAGCCGTGGTAGGGTGGTAATCAAAGTACAATGGGAGAGCACACAAGACTCTATGACGATCTCGGGTCTACAGACTAACCTGTACCAGTGTCACCTGAGAACTACTATCCGACGATAGATATAATTCCATATAGGAGTTCTCGGTGAGTCCGTCCAGTGTACCCAGTCACCACTGAGCACCCGTATATGATCTTGATGTCAAACATCGATGAATGTGGGAACATCCATCGCCCATCATATGGGTCTAGTATCATATACGCTAGTCTACTCTGGTATATCGATGCCCCGTCCCGATACACCTACGACTAGGGACATTCCAGGATATGCTTATAAACTACAGATGTCCCACTAGTATGATCTCTATCATAATCACTGTAGTCAAGCCAATATCCTCAGGGCTTTATCAACATGTATGAATGAGTAAAAGAATGATCAAATCAACATGTCAGATAAAGAAGAACCAGATAGCATACTATCATGTCGAGCAAGAATGTACACTGAATATATATATATATATACATGTATAAATACATCCACTATCATATAATGGCCTCTAGGGCATACATATATCCAACAAAATATATATGCATTAATCAAATCATTGAATCAATACTTGATTCAATAATCCAGTTATATCATATATAACTTAAATGATATCAAATATCGCTAGATTAGAATACGGTATCACATACTCGTATTTAATCAAGCTCCCGCACATATCTCCATATGTGCCCTACTTCGTTTTGCTTGAGCTAAGAAACCTCTGTGTGGGACTCTAAAGACCCGTCAATACGCCAGCAGTAGGTAATGATCACATCAGATACCCACAAGCCGTCAGCAGTACTAGCTGGACATAACGGCTACCCAGATATTGAATGAATAGAAGATCAACAAGCAAACTTTTCCAACTCTCGTAAAGCCTATAAGCAACACATAACGTACAGTCTGGTCTCTTCGTCTAATATGTCGCACATCGAGTCTGGGGGTGGAATCGTCAGACCCCAATAACTTGATAATTCATGCCAATGTGTGGCCTATAACCTTTCGAGAAACTACTGATAACACTTACCAGTAAATCTCATCAGCCCTGGCTAGGGACTTGCTTTTATAGCCAATCGAGTATAGCGCAGCATCAACTTCCAATACCGGGAGAGACGAAACCCCTCCTATCGCTTACTGCCTCTATATGACTCGGGACTATACCCAAAATCCACTTGTTTGCATGACACTTTTGAGCTGTGCTAGGGAGGTAATCAAAGCACAGTGGGAACCATACAAGACACTATGACGATCTCGGGTATACAGACTAACCTGTACAAGTGTCACTAGAGAACTTCTAGCTGACGATAGGTATGGTACCATCTAAGAGTTCTCGGCAAGTCCTGTTCGGTATACCCATTCTCTAATGAGAATCTGTGCACAATATTTGATGTCAAACACCAATGGTTGTGGGGTCAACCATCGCCCCATATAGGGTCAAGAAACGTACACACCAGTCTAGTTTAGAATATCGATGCCCTGTCTCAGTACTCCCTCAACTAGGAACTGTTAAAGGATGTGCTTGTGCACTACACATGCCCCACTAGTATGATCTGCATCATAGTCCTGGTAGTCAATCCAACATCCTAAGGGCTTTATCAACATGTATCTTTGAGATAGTAAACTAAAACAAGTGTACATATTAAGATAAAGAGCAACCAGATAGCATACTATCATGTCGAGCAAGAAAGTCCTCTATATATATGTCCAAGCATCCACTATAATATACAATAATGGCCTCTAGGGCATACATATTCCTAACATTCCATAACTTGGTTTCCATATATCATGTGTATATATAGTATATCAATATCTCATATATTAAGTTTGATTTATTTCTTGGTATTGATATACTATTCATAGCTTTTGATAATCGAAAACAACGAATGTTCATATACTCATGTTTATATATTACTTATTTCATAACACTATATATGATATACTTAGTCGTTTTGAGATTGCATTTTAGGATATTGGATATCTCACGACACAAGCGTAAAATGGAGGCCGGAGAAAATTGAGCTACAATGTCATATCTAATGGAGGTTGGAGAACACGGACGAGTGCTTCAAAATTTGCATATTCAAGATTCATGATGCTAAGTAGCCATAGTTCAAGAGATTCAAGGTTCAGGCTACAAATAGCAAAAAAGATAGAAAGTAAGTCCGAATTTGAAGTATCGAAGTAGAAGTCCAAGATAATCCAAGATTTGAAGATCAAATGTTGACTTCGAGACGATTGTGAGAGTAGTGGAAAATATCAAGGAAAATTTGAACTGTCGAAACCAATTGAAGATCAATCCACTAACAAGTTCAAGCTTCGCCAAAGTTTTGAGAGCTCAAGAGTTCAAGGATTCAAGAATCGAAGATTTGCTACAATCGATATAGGAATCCTTGTAAGTACTCTATGGATTATGGATATATTAATTAGAGCTCTTGAACACTCACACATTCATGTACAAAACAAGGTTCAACATTGTTTAAAACTTGGGCGAAACGATTTAAAAGTTTTATTGTTTAAAAATGCCAAAACTTTTATGTTTTATGCTAAGCCGGATGTCTCTTTATTTTCTACTGCAGATATATGGGTCCTGTAGCATTTCTGATATCTGATTGGATATCAGTCTTTGGCTTAGCCGCAGATGTTTGCAGTTACTTTTTGGAAGACGTTTGAACAAGGGGTTTTCAAAATATTTTTAAAACTTCAGACGTCTGCCTATTGTGCTTCAGACGTATGGTTTGCGCTCTGTGCTTTTAAGTGAGGAACACAGACATCTACAGCTCATCATGACAGACATCTGATGTTATATTTTTAACCAAACTTTTTCTTATTCAGACGTCTGCCCTATTTTAATTTCAGACGCCTGCCCTATTTGAACTTCAGACGTCTACAGTTCAGATTTTTTTTTAAATATAGCCGTTGGAGATTTATTTTATTTGAGACTGTTAGTGTATATGCCCTAGAGGACATTATTATATCATACTGGTTTGTATATTACTTAATGGAAGCTTGAGATATTCACAGTTGTATTGACAGTCTTGCTCAAAATAGTAGTATGCTACTTGGTTTGATTCTACTTCAATATGTGCATGTGTTTCTTTTAGCATATCGCTTATACATATTAGTGGAGCCCTTAGGATCTTTGCTTGATTACCAGCGTTGTGATGGCAATCACACTAGTGCGGGCTGGGTAATCTAGAAGCACATCCTTATACAGGTCCCTAGTCATAGGATTATCGAGACGGGGCATCGATACTCCGGAGTAGACTTGTGTATACGCTTCTCATCCCAGCAGGGGAGATGGTCTGTCCCACAGCCATTAGTACGTCGTACTAGAGATAGTATGCAGGTGCTCGTTAGGTTACGAGTACATCGGACAGGACTCGTCGGGAACTGCTGGTTGGTACTATACCTATCGTCGGATAGCAGTTCCAAGGTGACATGAGTACATCTTAGTCCGTCGACTTGACACTGCTGCTTCGCCTCGAGTGTGTTCCCATTGTACTTTGATTTCTACCCTACCATGGCTCAAAGGAGTCGTGCAAACAGGTAGTAGTTGGGTGCAGTCCCGAAGCACTTGGAGGCAGTGGCGGTTAGATAGGATTCGTCTCTCCCGGTATTGGGGGTTAGATAGGATTCGTCTCTCAGTAGGAGTTCGGATGGGTTTTCCTCATCGGCTTTATTATCGACATCTACCTGGGGACCGTTATGTGCAGCTAGTACCGCTTGCGGCCTGTTGTTAAATCCACTGCCAGCGTAGTGTCGATTCTTTAGAGTCCCACACAGAGAGTTTCCCTGCACTGCGCAAAAGGTGTAGAGGCCGTATGGTTTTACGGCATGGCTTCGATCACTTACGTACACTTGTGCGCGGATGATGTTTCTGGATGATAATACTAGTGGGCTTTGGTTTAAGCCGGATCCTAGTATTATATTGATGGATCAGTTTCGTCTCTTTGTATTCGTGTTTCTCGGAACACGAATGCGGGTATGTATATACGAATGTGAGGAGCACGAAAGAGACACCTCATTAGGGTTTTGACCATTTACTTGATTAAAACAATTATGAGGTAGAGGAATGTATTTGTTATTTTTGTAAATGATAATTGTGGCATGGCTACTTATAGTGACCATTTGACTTGTAATGACCATTTGATTTGGATTGACCACTTGACTTGGTTTGAATTTTTGACTTTAGATATTTTGGTGAGATATTTTTGTGAGCTAGATATTTTTGAGGAGATATTTTTTCATCACATGGTTGTGGTCATGTCAAGCTAGCCATCACAATTTCCATTATGATGATCATTTATCAAAATACTTTCTCTTTCCTCAAGTGAGCTCTGATGCTAGCTCTTCTTCTTCTTCCTCACTAGCAAACCCTTAAGGTCTTATGAGTTGAGTAAATTAGGGTTTCAAGAGACAAATAAATCCATCTTCATACTCTACATCACCTAGGACATCAAGTTTAGCAAGCTTGTTGCCCTAGTTTCCTTGGTTTTGAGGTGGAGCTCGGACTATAGACTCTCGGGTGGATCGTCTTCGACTCGAGGAGGCCATGGAGGTTGCTAAGATCCGGATCAATCCTTGGAGCCTACGTAGACAAGGAGGATAGCGATGAAGATCCGAAGGACATGTATCATGAGGTATAACATTCTTTCCGAGTAGTTAAACCTAAAGTAGTTTGCTAGCTAAAGTTTATGAACGATCATTAGTTCTAGTCGGTGTTGCGAAGCTCGAAAAAATCATTTTTTGCAAATTCCGCCTTCCCGCGAACACGTGGGTAGCGCGACATCGACTTACAGTGGTATCAGAGCCTCTCATAGACCTTATATAGCTTGTAGCGATGTTAAAATTCCGCTGTTTTTGTTGCGGAAAAACTGTCGACAAAAACAGTTTTCAAAAGTGAGGTTTTGAGTTGTTTGCACAACCCGCGGGCTCACGGTTTGAACCGAGAAGACGCGGGTTGAAGCGTGCACACCCCGGGGACACCCGAGGGGGACCAACGGCCAGGATCACCCCCCAAGACCACCAATTGGTGGCCTTGGGGGCTGCTGACCCGAGAGCACTAGAAACAGGTGCTCTCGGGTCTGTCCTCTTTTGGGGGCCACCTCATGGTGGCCCCCAGGGGTGGGTGTTCATATCAGATTTTTACATTTTTATACCGCCCATTCATGATCTCAATGCATATAGGTAGGTACTTTTGATCCGTGTTTGCTGAATAATTGCAGGTTACAGGTTCTCAGCTCTTTACAATGAAATTCATGAAAAGTCGCAACAAATGTGGGACTACGACCAACAACAGATGAATACTGATATCCGTGCACTATCTGTATAAATGCCGCCTACCAGTTCAAGGGACAAAATGGCAAATCAATGATCACTTCAGTGCATAAAGAACAAGGGCAGCACAAGATCCAAGACTTCAAACGCGGAGCTCAAGGAAAAAGTCCACATCACTTTGCACTGCTGAAAATCTGGAAGAAAACTAAAGAGATTCTGAGAAACCATGTGTACAAAAAATAAGAGAACGGAAACATGGAGAAGCCCTGAAAAGATGGTCCCCCAATTCCACCAAATGGCCGCGATAGGCACTTCTGCCGCGGTTCCGTGGCCGCGTCTGAACAGTGTCGGTGGCAGTTGAAGCAGCGTTGAATCGGCTCTCTTATGGTAGTTTTGTAATCTCGTGTTTAGCTCAGAATGTATACCTAGGGTTTCAGAATATATGCCTATAAATAGCAGAGCTTAAAGTCAAATAAAGGGGTGCCTTTCATTTTTTAGATTTTAGAATTAAATTTTGTTCTTCTTTATCTTTCTCTATGGAAAATTGTAGTGAGTTTATGAGGGTTGATTAATAAAAAAAATTAAAAAAAAGAGTTCCTTATTTTCTTGCATGTCGTTTATTCATCGTAATTTTTTATTTGCTAATCTAGTTGTTTATTTTTTGTTGCTTTCTTTATATTTTTCTTCTTCTATTTTTCTTTTTCCTTTACAGCGATGATGCTTGAGTAAGATCCTTGCCAAGGTGAGGTCTCAAATAGCTAGTTGTAATTTTTCTTAAACTCAATTCTTTCTACCTATCTTATTTGTTTTTATCTTTTTAATGGGTGAGTAATTTCTCACTTGTTAGTGCAGGAGAAGGAAAGTTTGAGAGAAGGAAATCCCTCTCACTCTTTTCTTTGCCCAACACTTTAATTCGGACTCCCTTTAATTGAACCACAATCGCTCACTACGGCACCCTATCATACATGATAGCGGTGATTCCCTAGTCAGACCGATTGTGGTTGATTAACCGGAGGTTAGGGCTAAGAGCCAAGAACGGACGGACAAGGACCAAAAGGAAGAAACTAAGCATGGAAAGCCTAGCTTATATTGTAAGTTTCTTCCTAGTCGTGCTAATCCCCGTTGTTGCCGATTACCTTAACACCGATATTAAGAAGGGCATTGAAAGAAGTGAGAAATTCCTAACTCGAACTAACCTAATCCTAACCCTAGCAAGTTCTTTATCATCTTTTATCTCAATAGTAGATCTTAAAACAAAACTCAAAATATTTGGATTTAACTCGTTAAAACATAAACAAAAAGATCCCATCTCCCGTGGATCGACCCGTACTCAACCGTCTAGCTACCAAGCGAAACCGTCTTGATTGCGGTAATTAAAAAGTTAAGCACACGCAGAAAAACGTAACAATCAAATGGCGCCGTTGCCGGAGAAACGGTAGTTTATTTCTTTGTGTAATTTAGGGTTAATTAAAAAAATTAAAACAATTGAAAAATTTTAAAACAAAACAAAAAAATCATCTGGTTATTTTAGATTAGTTTTTGTGCAAGTGTGCAGGATAGGAAGAAGGTCTAGTTCAGTTCTGGAGCAAACTCAGTGAACAAATCAAGATTCAGGGGCTCTAAACAGGAAGAGGAGAACCAACTCAGCAAAGGATAAAATTTTGAAGTAGTCAACCTTCTGAACTGCCGTAGAACCGCGGCATAAGCGCAAGTTTGACCGCGGAACCGCGGTGAAAGGGTGACGTCAGCGACCCAATTTTCTCTGTAAGTATCTCATTTCTCTTCTTTCCTCCTCTGAACTCCACTAAACCATATTTTTCTGCAGAATTCTTTGCGCAAATTCTCTTCCCCTCTCCAATAAACTAATTTTGTGCAGGATTCTTTGAGCCGTTGCCAAAATAAAATTTTCGCATGTGTTTTAGAATTTTGGTTGTTACTGTTTTGAATAATTAATACGGATTTTAAGGGGTTATAACACCAATTCAGATTGGGTGGGGATTTCATCACCCTTCCTAAGACCCCAAAAATCACTAAAAGCATACGCATCACCCTTGAGCTTAATTAAAAAATATCTATACTCGGCCAACTAAGGACTGTCGTGCTCAATAGGACAGAGGAAGGTTGTGGGCATTCAATCGTTTATCTAAACTTGACTTTGTGGTGCCTAGGCTAGATAAGTGAGAAAGGTAATTTTAAAAGGCCCGTCTCACGATGATTCGTGAGCGGAACCCTCCTTTCTTCATTTCTGCTTACCTGGCCACAATTGACAGTGAAAAGACAATTTGAGGGTTATCTCACAACTTGTCACTTTGGAACAGTTAGGAGCAGTCTAGTGGACTTAGAAGACAATAGCTCTAGGTATGATTGTGCATGTTTAAACTGTGATTGTTTGAAGTTGTGCCGTAAGTCCGTATATATTTTTGCAAAAGCTCGTTCTAAAAAAATAAAAATAAAAAAACAACAAAACAAAAACTTTTATAAAAACTTACCCTTTGTCGCTAAAATCCCATTTCACCCACCTTTTATCCGCATTTCTCCATTGACGTTTTCTTACCCTCACATTCTACGCTTTGACAACACTAAACTTGTTTAGTGTATGTCCGGTTCGACTCGGGACAATAGGGCTCGCCTAGTCCGCGTTTCGTTAGTCGCTACCGACTACGCGATTAACTCCGACGTCGAAACTCCTCCACACCTCTTTCACCTTTACCTTTGCCGGCCAACTCCGACGTTGAACGGAATTCTGTTCATACATCTTCACCTTCACCTTCATCATCACCAAATTTTTCTTCTGAGATGTCAGGATTTCCTCCTAACATTCATTTACCTCCCGCGGGATTGATTCCACCTCATCTTGGTGCGAATAACCCATAACCACCTCCTTTTGAAGCGCCACAGCGAATCGCGCTCCAGGATCGTTTCTATCCTACCCGCTCCGCACTTCCTACATGTCTTTCACTTCCACCTGCCAATGGGGATAATTTCGAAATTAAGCCCCACTTCATCAACATGCTGCCTAAATTTCACGGGCTAAAATCGAAGATGCCTACATCTTCATCAACAAGTTCCAGAACGTCTGTGCAATGATGAAGACAACCCAACTGTCCGACGATGCTATACGGCTACAAGTCATTCCTTTCACTCTGTGTGACCTAGCTGAGAAGTGGCTGTATAGTACCGCATCGCATTCCATAAACAGTTGGGATGAGTTTGTAAAAGCGTTTCTTAAAAAGTTCTACCCAAGTCACAAAACCGTGAGAATACAAAACAAAATTAACCAATTTTCCCAGCTTCCCGCCGAATCTTTTTAGAAGTGCTTTGACCGATACAAAGACCTTCTTGTTCAGTGCCCTCATCACGGTATTGAGAGATGACAACTTTGCCAAACCTTATATGAGGGCCTGAATCCAGCAACTAAGCAGTTGCTGGAAACCATTTGTCAAGGCCACTTCCTATCCAAATCTGACGAGGAAGCTTGGCAATTTTTCGACGATCTCGCGGAGCGAACGCTTCAGTGGGAAAGCACCAGACCGAACACTCCGAATACTTCTTCTACTTCTTCCGGTTCCTCTAGGGCTGGCGTTCATCAACTTGATATCTCAATTGCAATGAAAGCCGAAATGGCAGCGATCACGCGAAAACTAGAAGCAATTGAGAGCAAATTCTCATCTCCTTCTCCTGCCCCTGCTCTTCCCCCTCATACCACCTGCGCTTGTTGTTCTGACCCATCACATTTGACCGAAGAGTGTCCTTACAACCCATCTGCTTAAAGACAGGATCAGGTTAATGCTGCATTTCAGTAAGGACCAAGAAATGATCCATATTCTTCCACTTACAATCCTCGTTGGAGGAACCACCTCAATTTCACCTGGAATCAGAACCAGCAACAATTCCAAGGCTACAACAACTTCCAGAGGCCTCCTCCTCCTCAACAACAAGCTCAGCAACAAACTCAACATCAATATCAGCAGCCCTTCCAACCCCAACCTTTTCAAAATCCATCGAACAATTTTGCACCCAACAATTCTTTTCCTCAAATTAATTTTGTTCCACCAAACAACGATAAGGTTTCCTATCTAGAATGAAGTCTGGAGGCGTTTGTAAAGCAATCGACTCAATCCAACGCCAACATCCAGTCTTCCATTCAGTCTTTGGTGCAACACACTGCTGCACACGAGCAAAGCATCAAAACTATCGAAGCCCAGATTGCACAACTGAATGCGGCTTTAAGCGAGTGAGAGAAAGGGAAGCTTCCATCTCAACCACTCCCAAATCCTGGTCACCCACTTAATGCACATGTTGCTCTTGAACAACAAAACCATAATGTGAGTGCCGTGACTATGTTGAGATCTGGAAGGCTGCTGTACAACAACGTTGGCATAGATGATGACACCCCGGCTTCTTCTTCTTCTTCTTCTTCGTATTATGAGCATGTTCTCCATTATTGAAAAGGCTCCTCTTTTTCTGCTACTCCGAATGGACCCACATCTCACTCTACGAAAACACCAGCACTAGGATCCGTTCCAACTCCACAATCTCCTCCACAAGCATTGGACTCAACCAATTTCAAAAACGTTCCATTTCCAAACCGGTTGAGATCCAATAAAAAAAATCCACAAATGGAGAAGATTCTGGAGTTGTTTAAATAGGTTAACATTAACATTCCCCTCTTGGATGTAATCCAACAAGTCCCTTCCTACGCAAAAATCTTGAAGGACTTGTGCATTAAGAAGAGGAAATCTCAGATACCCAAGAAGGTTTTCTTAGCTAGTGACGTGAGTGATGCTCTTACCCAAGCTCTACCTCAAAAACGGAAGGACCCTGGCTGTCCTACGATTTCAATAACCATTAGGAATAAGAACATCTACCGCGCACTTTTGGATCTTGGTGCCAGTGTTAACCTGCTTCCGTATTCGGTATATGAGCAACTAGGTGTAGGAGAGCTGAAACCCACACACTGTACTCTCCAAATGACCGACCGATATATCACCCATCCTAGGGGTGATCTAGAGGATGGGTTAATAAAGGTAGGGGACTTCATATTCCTCGTTGATTTTATTGTTCTAGATACACAACCTGTAGCAAACTCATGGAACCAAATTCCGGTGATTCTCGGTCGACCCTTTTTGGCCACTTCCAATGCTGTAATCAACTGTCGTAACGGCTATATGACTCTATCCTTCGGGAAGATGTCAATTGAGCTTAACATTTACAAGTTGGGAAGTGTACCCTCTGAACCTTCTGCTCATGCATGTTCTGTCGAATTAATGGATGTCGACAGCAACGAATTTGATCGGCTTCACGATACTGATCTAGACTCTTTTCATATGTTGTTGTTTGACCCAACTATGCATTATACACATACGGACTCTTCTATTGAGTTTTCCGGGTCAACATCTAACGCCGATTATGAATCTTTTATGGAGTCTAGAGATCATCCTGCTCTTTCTGATGACATTATTCTTCGGGGTATCGATGAAAGCTTTGAGAAAATTTTCGCTGATGAGCTCGCATTTTTAGTAAACACGGGTGTTGAGATGAATCAACTCCAAAAAGAAATTGAACCTCCACCCCTTCTTCTTGACAATCACAAAAATGCGAGTAATCCATCATCACAATCATTATGTCGTCTCTACAAATTGAGACGCAAACCCTTTCTTTTACACCACTTATCTCTTCCCCACTTCTTCCTGGCTCCATACAACATGTTCTTCCACCAACCGATGCGTTTCACTAATAAATTCTTCGAATGGATGGTATTGACTTTTGGTCTTTGCAAAGCTTGGCATTGACCAGTAACTTTGACCCCCCCCTCTTTAAAAAGCTTAACATTGTTTAACTCAAAGTTTGGGGGGGGTATAATTTGGCTCTTGAAAATATTTATTTTTTTCCTCAAAGAGGTGAGCCAAAAATAAGTTTTGGGGAGATTTTCACAATCATATTTCATGTCCCCGTTAATAAAATTTTTTCTCCAAAGTTTACAGGTTTCTGAGATTTAACAGATGGCAACAGTGAGGACACTGCTGTAAACAAATTTGGGGGAGGTTTGTTCTTATTTACGCATCAATTTGCATCATATTTTGCATAAGCACAAAATTTTCAAAAATTTTCTTTTATAATAAAAGATTATGAAGTGAAAAATTACATTCAAAAGATTAGAAAAATATAAGAAAACCTAGAAAGTTAGTTGTTTTCTTAAACGAAACTAGTAATAAGTAGTTATGAGCCGTTGTCCCAAGGGTTAGTAAGATGAAAGAAGTCATTAATCTGCGGATAAAAATAAGTCTGAAAAATAGTTCTTATTCTGGACGCCAAATATTTGAATATTGATACCCTACGGACTTACACACGTCTTGAAACTCGGGATAGTAGAGGATACCTTAAAATGCTCTTGTCTAAAAGCCAAAGTATGAAGGAAATTATAAATGGAGTATGAAAGATAAAATGGTGTATAAAAATGAACACTGGTTTTGTAATCACCAAGGCAGTAATAAAAAAATATAGCGAGGGTGCTTCATCACCTAGTGCCTTAGACCAACTGGTTTTGGAGTCACTGCTAAGCCTTAGGTGTTGCAAGACGAGGAAAATACTAAATACACATAATAACCAAGCACATGAGTAATTGGTCGGTTAGTACCTCAAGAAGTATTAACGGTCGCATGAAAAATGTGTGATCAATTCCATCTAAATATTCATTAATTAAAAAAATACTAAGGTAGATGGACAAGAGTATGATAGCTTGAATTGAATTCTCCGAGTGTAGGGATATTCTTTACACACACATAGGGGTATACGATCAGTGCTTAGAAGAAAGGTAGGAATAAAGAATAAAGACGATGTTTTATTGAGGGATGATATGATTTCTCACATTTTTTCATGACTATTAAGATAGGGCTCATGACAACCGAAAAGCTTGTGTAGTTGGAAACTCTATTTTTCAAAGTTTTTCTTTTATAATTCCTATTTTTATATGTAACTTTCACTGTCGTCCTTTTATTATAGGATTTTGTGGGTAGTATCCGATGAAAACCCCTGAGGAGAAAACACTCCTCCTACTAGGGACACCTAGAGGTTTAACGGCTTGTTGCACGTGTTCAGTGTAATCGCGTTCCCTACGAAAGTGAAGTTAGAACTTTTTGAATAAATTGGCTTTGCTCGGGACGAGCAAAAGATAAGTTTGGGGGTATTTGTTCATATCAGATTTTTACATTTTTATACCGCCCATTTTTTATCACAATGCATATAGGTAGGTACTTTTGATCCGTGTTTGCTGAATAATTGCAGGTTACAGGTTCTCAGCTCTTTACAGTGAAATTCATGAAAAGTCGAAACAAATGCTGGATTACGACCAACAACAGATGAATACTGATCTACGTGCACTATCTGTATAAATGTCGCCTACCAGTTCAAGGGACAAAATGGCAAATCATTGGTCACTTCAATGCATAAAGCACAAGGGCAGCACAAGATCCAAGACTTCAAACGCGGAGCTCAAGGAAAAAGTCCACATCACTTTGCACTGCTGAAAATATGGAAGAAAACTGAAGAGATTCTGAGAAACCAAGTATACAAAACATAAGAGAACCGCTGCCAAATAGGCATTTCTGTCGCGGTTCCGCGGCCGCGTCTGAACAGTGTCAGTGGCAGTTGAAGCAGCGTTGACTCGGCTCTCTTGGGGTAGTTTTGTAATCTCGTGTTTAGCTCAGAATGTATACCTAGGGTTTCATAATGTATACCTATAAATAGAAGAGCTTAAAGTCAAATAAATGGATGCCTTTCATTTTTTAGATTTTAGAATTAAATTATGTTCTTCTTTATCTTTCTCTATGGAAAATTGTAGTGAGTTTATGAGCGTTGATTAATAAAAAAATTAAAAAAAAGAGTTCCTTATTATCTTGCATGTCTTTTATTCATCACAATTTTTTATTTGCTAATCTAGTTGTTTATTTTTTGTTGCTTTCTTTATATTTTTCTTCTTCTATTTTTCTTTTTCCTTTACAACGATGATGCTTGAGTAAGATCCTTGCCATGGTGGGGTCTCAAATAGATAGTTGTAATTTTTCTTAACCTCAATTCTTTTTACCTATCTTATTTGTTTTTATCTTTTTAACGGGTGGGTAATTTCTCAGTTGTCAGGGCAGGAGAAGGAAAATTTGAAAGAAGGAAATCTCTCTCACTCTTTTCTTTGCCCAACACTTTAATTCGGACTCCCTTTAATTGAACAACAATCCGCTCACTATGGCACCCTATCCTACATGATAGCGGTGATTCCCTAGTCAGACCGGTTGTGGTTTAATTAACCGGATGTTAGGGCTAAGAGCCAAGAACGGACGGATATGGAGCAAAAGGAAGAAACTAAGCATGGAAAGCCTAGCTTATACTTGTAAGTTTCTTCCTAGTCGTGCTAATCCCCGTTATTGCCGATTACCTTAACACCGATATTAAGAAGGGCATTAAAAGAAGTGAGAAATTCCTAACTCGAACAAACCTAATCCTGGCCCTAGCAAGTTCTTTATCATCCTTTATCTCTTTAGTAGATCTTAAAACAAAACTCAAAATATTTGGATTTAACTCGTTAAAATATAAAGAAATAGATTCCATCTCCCTGTAAATCGACCCGTACTCAACCGGCTAGCTACCAAGAGAAACCGTCTTGATTGCGGTAATTAAAAAGTTAAGCACACGCAGAAAAATGCAACAATCAATGGGCACCCCCTCGAGGCCCCCCATTCGACGTCTTATCATGTGTCTTCGTCTCCGCGATGATTCGGATGGGTTTCGAGTTCGTTTCGACTCCCGGATTTGCTCAAAACTATCGATTTTTAAACATTAGCTCAATGGATTTTCAAGACTTAGAAAATTGTTTAAGTTTGCTAATTGCGTGCGGAATTCTATTGTCGTAGTTACTTTACAAGGTTTGTGTAGGGTTCCCATCGATGGCAGCGAGGTTTTGGGAGGCATCATCCATGCCATTTTAAAAAAATTGTCGTTAAAGGGAACTCTAAACTAGAATCATTGGCTAGAATACAATACGGAAAAAAAGTAAACTATTTACTTTCTGAGTTAAATCGAAATACAACCTTTGTAGATCGGTCCTTCACTTCACAATCTCCTTGTAGTAGTCCCTTCGCTGCGATCATCGTGGTTCTCCCGGACCCTTGCATGGCTTCACAAGGCGAATGGAACGTTCTTGCTTGAAGTCTTCGATGCCGAAGATGATCTACGTCGAGGGAATACTAGCTCAAGCTTCTACTTCACTAACTAAAGGATTAGTGAAGCAAACACCCTAAACTAAAGTGCTAGTCTAGTAAAGGATGAAGAAATAGGAAGTGGGTTCACTTTAGAATTTATTTTCTCACTTTACTTTCTCACTTAATCAAAACCTAGAGAGCTTTGAGCTCAAGGAAGAAGATGAACAAAAATGAGAAGAGAAAAATGAGCAAGTGAGAGAGTGAACCATGGTGAGTGAGTATCATATACTAACTCATGTAGAGACATAACCATAGCTAATCCAAAATGATTAGGTTAATAAAAATCTAAAGTAAAACAAAGTTAGTGGACTTTGTTAAAGCATCCACAAGCTTCTACAAGCTTCATGCTTGTGACAAAAGCTCCACTAATTTGTAATTACCTTAAATAATTATAACCCATCATTTAAAATAGAATGGTGTATGTCTTACACACCCATGTGGGATGTATCAACAACCATGATACAAAAAGCAAAACACAAATTAATATATATCTCATATATATTAAGTTGTGCACAAGTGAGAAAAACAAAAGCTTAAGTGAACCAATGCTAGTTAATGTAAATTAGTATATCATATATACAATTATACACTGAATTATTAAATCAATACTTGACTTAATAATCCGTCTATATCACATATAACCAACTAACTTCCAATGTATCGACTTATCGAATCAACCCTTGATTCGATGACCCGGCTATATCTCATATAACCGACCGATACAAAAAGTCGCGAGAATAGAATACGGTATCTCATACACGCATTATTCTCGGTCCCGCACATATCACATATGTGCTCCTATTTCGTTTTTCCTGAGCCAGTAAAACCTCCATGTAGGACTCTAAAGACTCGTCAATACGCCGGCAGGTGATGATCACATCAAGCACCCACAAGCCGTCAGCGGTACTAGCTGGACGTAATGGCTACCCGGGTATTGAGCGATCAGAAGATTAGCAAGCAAGCCCTTTCCAACTCCTGCAAAAGCCTGACGGTAACACTTGTCGTCCGGTCTCCTCGTCTGATATCTCGCATATCAAGTCTGGGGGTGGTAACGTCAGACCCCAATAACCGATAAGTCATGCCAATGTGAGGCTCATAACGGGTCGAGAAACTAATGGTAACACTTATCAGTAAATCTCTAAAACAGCCCTGGACAGGGACTTCTCTGTTATGGCCAATCGAGCACAGAGCAACATCAACCCCGAATACCGGGAGAGACGAAACCCCTCCTATCGCTCATTGCCTTTATGTGACTCGGGACTATACCCAAAAACCACCATTTTGCACACCCTCTTGGACGTGGTAAGGTGGAAATCAAAGCACAGTGGGAATCACACAATACTCTATGACGATCTCGGGTCTACAGACTAACCTGTATAAGTGTCACCAGAGAACTGCTATCTGGCGTGAGGTATAATACCATATGGGAGTTCTCGGCGAGTCCGTCCAGTGTACCTAGTCTCCACTGAGCACCTGTATACCATCTCTGATGTCAAACAACAATGGATATGGTATCATCCATTGCCCATCGTATGGGTCGAGAAGCGTATACGCTAGTCTACTCTGGTATATCGATGCCCTGTCTCGATACACCCATTACTAGGAACTTTAAAGGATGAACTTATGGACTACCATGGCCCCACTAGTATGATCTGCATCATTGACCTGGTAGTCGAGTACACATCCTAAGGGCTTTACCAACATGTAACCATAAGACAGTATCACAAGACTAGTATACATGTTAAGATAAAGAGCAACCAGATAGAATACTATCATATCGAGCAAGAAAGTCCTCTCTATATATGTCCAAGCATCCAATATAATATACATCATATGTACGATACGGGCCTCTAGGACATACATACAACTAACAGTTTGTGATGAATATATGTGTTTGGAAATGTCGACTAATAGATATACGTCGATTAGTCGGGGTTGCACATATCTGTGATGTTGTAATGGTTTGTGTATATGAACTTGTTGGATCGTCATGGATGAATAGCCGGGGATGTGAGATGAGGGTTTTCATTCTTTCATTCGATGTATAAATTTGTAAAGTGATGTAATATTATTTTTGCGGGGCACATCCGGGTTGAGGTTGTAGCCACCGTTGTATTATTTCTTTTACTGTTTTTGCTCCTGGGATAGACCCAAGGTGAGGTGCACAAACTGCCGAGTACTTTGAAGTGCCGAGTGGCCTACTCACTTTGTTGAGGGAGGTTGCTTCACTCAGGTTATTTGGCAGGTAGTTTTCCGCACCCGTAGGGGTTTAGGGTTGGGTTTGGCTAATCATCACGACCGTGGAATCTGTCTTTCGTTACAGGCTCAAATGAAACACGGAATTCCTAGTATATCCATTGTGTTCATCTGTGATCTGGAATGCCTATCATTGCATCTGACGAATGGATATTATTATATATGTATTATATAATAGGTGTTGCTTATGTTTTGCAACCACGCTAGTCCAGCCTCCGCTCTGTCGTTAGTTAAGTAACCTAACGGGTGATGCCGTGGTCCCGTGGAGAATGCGGATGGCATAAGCGTACGTTGTACTTTCATTGTTTTCTGGAATGGTAGGTTAATTGATGGGACTGCATTACATTAATGCATAGCAAAAAAACCTAAGCTGAATCATTGGAACAAATTTTAAAACCACTCGGTTATTTTAAAAAAGTAGACTTTTAAATGCGGAGCTTAAACCACTCATTTTAAAAGCTATCAGGTTCCTTCGATTATATCAAGTTCACTACCTTCACGGTTTTGCCAAAACCATACGTAGCCCTCCATCATTTCATATGAATATTCAATAGTATTCAAGGTATGTTTGTTGACCTTCGTCAAGGCATAGTGATTGGTAGCTGCTGGGTGTTCATATATAGCATAGATAGATGCATTGGTTTGGGACAGTCGTATTACCTTGTTAACCTTCGTCAAAGGTATATAAGGGTGGGTTCAAATTAACATGGACAATGATGGATAGAACTTGACATGTGACTTATGATTTGTTGACCTTCGTCAAGGTCATAAGAGCATGGGGCAAAAATCCACATCGGGAGTTTCTAAAGAAACTGAAACTTGATAGTGTTGCATACCATTTGGAGTTTGATAATGTTGGTAGGATTCCTTCAGCATTATCACACAATGATATTTGGATCCCGATCCTACTGTGAGTATCCGCTACTCGTCGGGACATTTTTCACTTAACGATCAATGCTATAAACCAAGTAGGTGTCTAGAACAGTGTTAGCGAGGCTATGCCTCCAGGGAAAAGAGGTTATTTAATTAAGGAACTTCGCGGAAGCGTCGTAAAACCTCCCTCGAAGTACCGACACTAGCCTGGCTGAACGGTTAAGCAAGTATTGTACGGTGAGATTAATCCTGACTAGTTCTTCTTTTATGGTTTGAGGAAGGATTCGAGGAACAGTGGGAGCCATCCTGTTTAGATAAATTAAAAACCAATCTAAACTTGCAAGAGCATCATGATAATTGTTTTCTTCTCTCTCTCTTGCAGCGACCCCATGACCAGACATAGGTTACATCTAGATAATAAAATGACTGAATCTGACTATAATGACTGGCAAAGGTCTGTCCAGATGTCCATTACCTATGACAAGCTGGACCACCTCATTACTACTCAAGCCCCCGCCATCCCAGGTCCAGTTTCCACCGTCACGGATAAGGATATCCGTAAGATAAGGGAAAAGGACAGTGTGAATGCCAAGTGCCTCGTGTTGGCCTCAGTTGATGGTGTATACCAGAGGCAGCACGAGAAGATGGACTTAGTTTCCATCTTCCTCCATAACAATGTTTTATATGGAGAGCAATCTCGTATCGTAAGATATGAGACCTCGAAGGAATTGCTTCAAGCGAGATTGGCCGTCGGGTCATCTGTAGGGGGACAACGTCCTTACGATGACTAGCTATGTTGATGAGCTCACGGACCTGGAGACCACATTGGGAAACAGGTCATATGCTGACTTGTTTCTACAGTCCCTACCATCTACTTTTTCCTGGGGGAAGAAAGTTATACTTCCAGTTGAGGGCACCCTGAAGGAAACCAGGGTGACACCCACTCATCTTATTAGGGAATCTTCCTCTTGTGCATCCAAGACGAAAGCAAAGGATGAGAAGAAGAAAACCTCCACAAAGCCGATATATGGTGTCGGTAAGGTAGAAGGACATGGATGGGCAAAAGTTTCTGGGCTAACAGTAGGGAAGGAGGGATTTCCTATTGTTACGGGAAAGGGCATTGGCAGAGGGATTACAGAGCTTTGAAAGCCAGAATCCAGGATCCGAAGCATGTTGTGGCTTCGACTTCGGGTGTGTTTGTAATAGAAAACTGTATGTCAATTAACTCTACTTCCTGGGTACTAGATACCGGGTCAGGATCTCATATCTTTAATTCATTACAGGCTTTGAGAAACTGTAGAGTTATCAGGTTAGGTGATATGACTCTCAGAGTTGCGAACGGAATGAGTGTAGACGCTGAATCCGTGGGAGAATATCATCTAGGATCGATAAGTGAGCAGATATTGATTCTACGTAACTGTTTGTATATACCTAGTCTAGCTTGTAACATCATATATGTATCCTTACTTTCTAAGGAAGGATATGATTTTACATTTATAAGGGATGTGGTCCATATCCACCTAAATCAAGTTTTGATTGGGTCAGGTACATTAGATAACGGAATATACGTATTAAATCAAGCTCAGGTTTTCAGTGTCCAGAACACACTTAAAAGAAAGTCTCCAGAACTAAATCAGGCTTTCTTATGGCATTATAGACTGGGTCACATCAATGAAACATGGTTTACGAAGCTACATAGAGAGGGATATTTGGATTCGTTCGAATATCAGTCTTATGCAACTTGTTAATCTTGTCTCATGGGAAAGATGACAAAGATTCCGTTCACTGGACACGGAGTAAGAGCGAGCGAGCTCTTGGGACTCATACACAGTGATGTGTGTGGTCCAATGTCTACGCATGCGTGAAGTGGTTATTCATACTTCATTACTTTTATGGATGATTTCTCTAGGTATGGACATGTCTTCTTGATGAAGCATAAATCTGAGGCCTTTAAGAAATTCCAGGAATACAAGAATGAAGTGGAAAAACAAACAGGCAAAAGTATCAAGACACTAAGATCTGATCGAGGTGGTGAATACTTGAGTGCCGAGTTCCTGGATTATCTAAAAGAGAATGGAATTCTCTCTCAGTTTACTCCTCCATACACATCACAACACAACGGTGTATCGGAAACGAGGAATCGAACCCTATTGGATATGGTTCGTTCCATGATGAGCAAGGCTGAGTTACTGCGATCCTTCTGGGGTTATGCACTAGAGTCAGCTGCATATCTTTTGAATAAGATTCCTACCAAGACTGTGCCTACCACACCATATCAGATGTGGAGTGGGAAGAAACCATGCCTTAAGTATCTTAAGACATGGGGATGTCCAGCTTTTGTAAAAATGCGGCATGCGGACAAGCTCGAGGCACGCTCAGTACTGTCTAAGTTTGTGGGATACCCTAAGAACACCAGGGGTTATCTTTTCTATTATGCAGAGGAACAAAAGGTTTTTGTTTCTCAACACCCCCCACTTCTTGGAAACTGAATTTTTAGAAAATCAGATAGGTGGGAGCACAATATAAATGGAAGCTTGGTAGAACCAGAGATTTCAGAAGAACTGGACATCCCCGCGCCACTCCGCAGAAGTAGTAGGCAATCTCATCCGCCCGAGAGATACTACGGTTTTCTCATAGACGGGGATCGAGAGGATTGCATCATTGACAATGATGAGCCTACTAGCTTCCAGCAAGCCATTCAGAGCGGCGACTCGGTAAAATGGCTGGATGCAATGCGGACCGAGATGGAGTCCATGTACACCAACAAAGTACGGACTTTGGATATTGCTCCAGAAGGGGTAAAACCCGTAGGCTGCAAATGGATCTTCAGAGAGAAAATTGGTGTAGATGGACAGGTTGAAAGCTATAAGGCTAGACTTGTTGCAAAAGGTTTTCATCAAAGACCTTGTTTGGACTATGATGAAACCTTTTCTCCGGTGGCTATGCTCAAATCCATTTGGATCCTTCTTGCCATTGCTACCTTCCACGATTATGAGATCTAGCAGATGGATGTAAAGACGGCTTTTCTAAATGGAAATTTAGAAGAGTGCGTCTATATGGATCAGCCAGAGGGTTTCATTCAAAGTAGGAGCAGCGGGAAAGTGTGCAAGTTTCTTAAGTCCATTTATAGACTAAAACAGGCATCACGGAGTTGGAACATCTGTTTTGATGATACAGTCAAAGAATTTGACTTTATCAAAAATCCAGAATAACCATGCATATATAGTAAGATTGTAGGGAGAAATGTTGTATTCCTCGTCTTATACGTGGATGGCATTCTCTTGATAGGAAATGACATTCATATGCTACAATCAGTCAAAGGATTCTTGTCACAGAGGTTCTCCATGAAAGACCTGGGTGATACCAACTACATTCTGGGGATCCAGATCTATCGTGATAGATCTAAGAGGATGTTGGGACTTTCGCAGTCCAGGTACATCAACACCATACTGAAAAGATTCAGTATTTCAAATCGTGGTAATTTACCGGCTTGTCACGAAATCACCCTCTCCAAAGATATGTCTCCAAAGATTGATTTGGAAAGGGCTCGCGTGTCAGCTATACCCTCCACATCTGCGATAGGCTCTATAATGTATGTGATGTTGTGTACCAGACCAGATATAGCATACGCATTGAGCGTTGTAAGCCGGTATCAGTCAAACCCAGGGGAGAAGCACTGGATAGCAGTAAAGAACATTCTCAAGTACCTGAGAAGGACTAAGGAGATGTTTTTGGTGTATGGCGGAAAAGACCTCCAGATCGAGGCCTTTGCTGACTCCAGCTTTCAGAGTGACAAGGATGACTCCAAGTCGATGTCGGGTTATGTCTTTACCCTCAATGGAGGGGCGGTCTGTTGGAAGAGCTCCAAGCAGGATACCATTGCTAACTCGACGATGGAAGCGGATTATATAGCTGCTTGCGACGCCGTAAAAGAAGCTGTCTAGATGAAGAAGTTCCTCACAGAACTTCAGGTGGTTCTGACCATTATTGATCCAATACCTCTGTATTGTGACAACAACGGCGCTATAGCATTAGAGAAGGAACCAAGGTCCCATCAGAAGTCCAGACACATTTTGAGGCGGTACCATCTGATCAGGGAGATCGTAGATCGCCGGAAGATCGAGGTGAGGAGAGTAGATACGGAGAATAACATTGCAGATCCACTCACGAAGGCCATCCCTCAGACACAGTTGAAGCGGCTGATCGAGATGATAAGTCTACGATACGCCAGTACATGGCCCTAGTGCAAGTGGGAGATTGTTAGTGTATGCCCTAGAGGCTATTATTGTATCATACTAGTTTGTATATTACTTAATGGAAACTTGGGATAGTCACAGTTGTATTGACAGTCTTGCTCAAAATAGTAGTATGCTACTTGGTTTGTTTCTACTTCAATGTGTGCATGTGTTTCTTTTAGAATATCGCTTATACATATTAGTGGAGCCCTTAGGATCTTTGCTTGATTACCAGCGTTGTGATGGCAGTCATACTAGTGGGGGCTGGGTAATCTACAAGCACATCCTTATACAGGTCCCTAGTCGTAGGATTATCGAGACGGGGCATCGATACTCCGGAGTAGACTAGTGTATACGCTTCTCATCCCAGCAGGGGAGATGGTATGTCCCACAGCCATTAGTACGTCGTACTGGAGATAGTATGCAGGTGCTCGTTAGGTTACGATTACACTGGACAGGACTCATCAGGAACTGTTGGTTGGTACTATACCTATCGTCAGATAGCAGTTCCCAGGTGACATGAGTACATCTTAGTCCGTCGACTTGACACTGCTGCTTCGCCTCGAGTGTGTTCCCATTGTACTTTGATTACTAACCTACCACGGCTCAGAGGAGTCATGCAAACAGGTAGTAGTTGGGTTCAGTCCCGAAGCACTTGGAGGCAGTGGTGGTTAGATAAGATTCGTCTCTCCCGGTATTTGGGGTTGATATCGTATTGTGTTCGGAGAGCCATTACACAAAGTCCCTGGCCAGGGCAAGCGAGATTTACTGGTAGATATTCCAGTAGTTTCTCAGGGTGTTCTGGGCTACACTCCGACACGATTTATACCGCTATTAGCGGTCTGACGTTTACCATCCCCCTAGGCCCGATATGCGATACTCTTAGACGAACAGACCGGACTGTACAGAGATTGTCACATTCAGGCTCGGTAGGAGTTCGGATGGGTTTTCCTCATCGGCCTTCATATCGACATCTACCTGGGGACCGTTATGTGCAGCTAGTACCGCTTGCGGCCTGTGGTTAAACCCACTACCAGCGTAGTGTCGAGTCTTTAGAGTCCCACACAGAGAGTTTCCCTGCACTGGGCAAAAGGTGTAGAGGCCGTATAGTTTTATGGCATGGCTTCGATCACTTACGTACACTTGTGCATGTATGATGTTCGGGCGGATAATACTAGTGGGCTTTGGTTTAAGTCGGATCCTGGTATTATATTGATGGATCAGTTTCGTTTCTTTGTATTCGTGTTTCTCGGAACACGAATGCGAGTATTTATATACGGATGTGAGGAGCACAGAAGGAGACACCTCATTAGGGTTTTGACCATTTACTTGATTAAAACAATTATGAGATGGAGGAAAGTATTTGTTATTTTTGTAAATGTTAATTGTGGCATGGCTGATAATTGTGGCATGGCTACTTGTATTGACCATTTGACTTGGATTGACCATTTAACTTTGTTTGACTTTTTGACTTTAGATATTTTGGTGATATATTTTTGTGAGCTAGATATTTTTGAGGAGATATTTTTTTCATCACATGGTTATGGTCATGTCAAGCTAGCCATCACAAGTTCCATTATGGTGATCATTTATCAAAATACTTTCTCTTTCCTCAAGTGAGCTCTCATACTAGCTCTTCTTCTTCTTCCTCACTAGCAAACCCTTAAGGTCTCATGAGTTGAGTAAATTAGGGTTTCAAGAGACAAATAAATCCATGTTCATACTCTACATCACCTAGGACATCAAGTTTAGCAAGCTTGTTGCCCTAGTTGCCTCGGTTTTGAGGTGGAGCTCGGACTATAGACTCTCGGGTGGATCGTCTTCGACTCTAGAAGGCCGTGGAGGTTGCTACAATCCGGATCGATCCTTGGAGCCTATGTAGACTAGGAGGACAGCGATGAAGACCTGAAGGACATGTATTGTGAGGTATAACATTCTTTCCGAGTAGTTAAACCTCAAGTAGTTTGCTAGCTAAAGTTTATGAACGATCCTTGGTTCTAGTCGGTGTTGCGAAGCTCGAAAAAATCATTTTTTGCAAATTCCGCCTCCCCGCGAACACGTGGGGTGCGCGACATCGACTTACAGAGACCATACGTCTTCCCTTCTTAACTTCATACGTCTGCCGTTGTTGATTTCTGCTTGTCCGCTCTTCTTTTGAGTTGATTTTCTTGTGGGCTATAAATAGGGTTTCTATGGGATTTTTGATGGTTAACAATTTGCAATCACTTGAGCTTTTCAATTGCCAATATCTAAGTGATCTTGAGCCAAAAAATCTCATCTCTTGTGAAAGTTTAAAAGAGTTTTCATGTTCTTATCAATTCACTCTCACATACAAAAGACTCAAAAGCTTAACTTGATCATCCATACTTTGTAAGAGTATTAGAGAGAAAGCTTTGAGAGAAACTCCTTTGTGAGTAATTGTGCTTAATTGTAACGCTCTTCTATTCTTTGTGTGAGGATATCTTGAGTGTAAGACAGTCGTTTATAAGATAGAAGAGCGAGAGAAGTTTTTTTCCTTTGTGCGAGGACTTTTGAGTGCAAGGGTGCCATTGTAAGGAAGGAGAACTTGTAGTCTCGGTGCAGACGTGATTGTGAGAGGTTGCGAGTGTGAAACTGTTAGAGATATATGCCCTAGAGGCCATTATTGTATCATAATGGATTGTATATTACTTAATAGGAGCTTGGAATATACACGGATATATTAACAGTCTTGCTCAAAATGGTAGTATGCTACCTGGTTTGTTTCTACCTCAATATGTGCATGTGTTTTCTTAGCATATCGCTTATACATATTGGTAGAGCCCTTAGGATCTATGCTTGATTACAAGCGTTGTGATGGCAGTCACACTAGTGAGGGCTGGATAGTCTATAAGCACATACTATACAGGTCCCTAGTCATAGGATTATCGAGACGGGGCATCAATACTCTACATTAGACTAGTGTATACGCTTCTCATCCCAGCATGGGAGATGGTCTGTCCCACAACCATCAGTATGTCATACTGGAGATAGTATGCAGGTGCTCATTAGATTATGAGTACACTAGACAGGACTTGTCGAGAACTGTTGGTGGATATTATACCTATCGTCGGGTAGAAGTTCCCAGCTGACATGAGTACAGCTTAGTCCGTCGACTTGACACTGCTGCTTCGCCTCGAGTGTGTCCCCACTGTACTTTGATTACTATCCTACCACAGATAAAAGGAGTCGTGCAAACAGGTAGTAGTTGGGTGCAGTTCCGAAGCACTTGGAGGCAGTGGCGGTTAGATAGGATTCGTCTCTCCCGGCATTGGAGGTTGATATCACGCTGTGTTCGGAAGGCCATTACACAAAGTCCTTAGCCAAGGCAAGAGAGATTTACTGGTAGGTATTCCAGTAGTTTCTCAGGGTGTTTTGGGCTACTCTCCGACACGACTTATTGCGCTATTAGGGGTCTGACGATTACCTCCCCCTAGGCCCGATATGCGATACTCTTAGACGAACAGACCGGACCGTACAAAGATTGTCACATACAGGCTCAGTAGGAGTTCATATTAGTTAGCTCATCGGCTTTCTTATCGACACATACTTGGGTAGCCGTTACATGCAGCTAGTAACGCTTGCGGCTTGTAGTTAAACCCACTGCCAGCGTAGTGTCGAGTCTTTAGAGTCCCACATAGAGAGTTTCCCTGCACCAGGCAAAAGGTGTAGAGGCCATATGGTTTTACAGTAGGGCTTCGATCACTTACGTGTAGTGGTGCACTTATGATGATCAGGCGGATAATACTAGTGGGCTTTGGTTTAAGCCGGATCCTAATATTGTATTGATGGATTGTTTTGTCTCTTTGTATTCGTGTTCTTCGGAATGCGGATGCGGGTATGTATATACGGATGAGGGGCATTCTCATAATTCCTCAGGATTGGCTTCTAGAAGGGGTACACCTATTAGATTTTTATTCTTTATGGATTAAACTTTATTTGGATGGAGGAAATGAGGTGGATTTTGACCATTGAACCATGTTAGTTATATGTATGCCCTGGAGGCCATTACTGTACATGTGATGTATATTGTAGTGGATGCTTGGATATATATAGGGAGGTCTTTCTTTCTTGACATGATAGTATGCTATCTGGTTGCACTTTATCTTAACATGTACACTTATTTTCTCTCTATTACGTGTTGATAAAGCCCTTAGGATGAGTACTTGACTATCAGGATTAAGATGCGGATCATGTAGGGTTACTAGGCACTCTCACAAGGGTCTATAAGGCATCAACCATGCCCGATTTAAAATTTAGACGTGCCGAACAACCCTAACCAAGATCTTAGACTAGAGATTAGGCGAAACAAATAGCAAGTAAACAACTTTACTTCTATGAGTTTGGGATTACAACCTTTGTAGTCCGGTCCTTCGCTTCATAAGCTCCGTGTTGAGGTCCCTTCACTGTGATCATCATGTTCCCGGACTCTAGTGAGGCTCTACGAAGAGAAAGATGCATGCTTGCTTCCGATCTTTGATAACAAAGATGATATACCTTGAAGTTTCTTTAACACAAGCTCTCACTTACTAATGAAGTGAACACCCTAATCTAATTGGCAAGAATAGATTAGGATGATGAAGTAGGAATTTAGCTCTCATTTGTTTTCTTAATCTCACTCATTTTCATCACTTCATAAAAAGCTAGAAAGCTTTTCATGCAAAGAAGAAGAAGGAAGAAGATGAATTACTTTGTGATGAATAATGAATCCATTGTGAGGTTAGAAATGCAACCATGGGTTAAGTAAGAAGACTTAACCCATGTAGAGATTTAACTATGGTTAAAGGGTTGGGTTGGGTTAAAGAAATATCTTTGCAAAATATCACAAAATATCAAGGTCAAAGTCAAAGCTTCAAGAAGCTTCTTGAAAGCTTCATAAAAGCTTAACCCTAATCCAAACCCTAACCATATTTAAACTCCACAAATCATGTTGCATTTATAACCATAACATGTTACAATATTATATATCACATATACAATATTTTTTGTAACAAAATAAAATAATACAATTAACATATATCACATATATATCAATGTATTACCCGAGTGAGAAAAAGAATCTTTTAGTGAGCATATATTAGTTAATGTAATTTAATATATCAAATATATAATTATACATTAAATTATCGAATCAACTCTTGATCCGATAATCCGGCTATTTCACAAATAACCGACTAATATAATCTGTATCAGTTCATCGAATCAACACTTGATCCGATGACCTGGCTATATCGCATATACCCGGCCGATATCTCATATCGCGAGAATCTAATACGGTATCACATAGGTATTGTCTCGGTCCCGCACATATCATATATGTGCTCCTACTCCGTTTTGCCTGAGCCAGGAAACCTCTGTGTAGGACTCTAAAGAATCGTCAATACGCCGGCAGTAGGTGATGATCATATCAAACACCCACAAGCTGCAAGCGGTCAGCTAAACGTAACAGCCACCCAGGTATTGAGCAATCAGAAGATCAACAAGCAAGCCTGTACTTTCTCCCGTGAATCCAACCAGTAACACTCCCGTACAGTCCGGTCTCTTCGTCTGATATGTCGCATATCTCGCCTAGGGGTGGTAAACGTCAGACCCCAGTAGCTTGATAAGTCATGTCGATATGAGGTCCATAACAGTTCGAGAAACTACTGATAACACTTACCAGTAAATCTCAGCAACCCTGGCCAGGGATTTCCAGTTATAGCCAATCGAACACAGCGCAACATCAACTCCCTATACCGGGAGAGACGAAACCCCTCCTATCGCTCATTGCCTCCATGTGATTCGGGACTGTACCCAAAAGCCACCATTTTGCACGCCCTCTTGGACGTGGTATGATGGAAATCAAAGCACGGTGGGAATCACACAAGACTCTATGACGATCTCGGGTCTACAGACTAACCTGTACCAGTGTCACCAGAGAACTTCCATCTGACGTGAGGTATAATACCATCTGGGAGTTCTTGGCGAGTCCGTCCAGTGTACCCAGTCTTCACTGAGCACCCGTATACCTTCTCTGGTGTCAAACACCAATGGATATGGGATCATCCATCGCCCATCATATGGGTCAAGAAGCGCATACGCTAGTCTACTCTAGAGTATCGATGCCCTATCTCGGTACTCCCACGACTAGGAACATTTGAACGATATACTTGGCGACTACACTGTCCCCACTAGTATGATCTGCATCATAGTCCTGGTAGTCAAGTACTCATCTTAAGGTCTTTATCAATATGTAACATAGAGACAATCAGAGTACATGTTTAGATAAAAAGAAACCAGATAGCATACTATCATGTCGAGCAAGAAAGTCCTCCCTATATATGTCCAAGCATCCACTACAATATACATCGTATGTACAGTAATGGCTTCTAGGGCATACATATCGCATACCCAACAATCAGCTGTGGTATCACATACCCAACAATCAGCTGTGGTTGAAGTATCTCATACTCAACCATCCCATAAAAGTCTCTACTGGGAAATAGGCCTTTGTGAGTGGATTCGCGCTGTTGTCCTCTGTGTCTACTCTCCTAACCTCGATCTCCCTGGAGATCAACCATCTCCATGATCAGGGGATACAGCCTAAGAATATGTCTGGATCTTAGATAGGACGGGGGTTCCTTGGCATAAGCCACAACTGCATTATCACACAATGGCAGGAACGAAGTTCATCTCATGAACTAAAATATATGCAGACTGTCTCTTTGGTAGCATCCTTGGTAACAATGTATCTTGCCTTTAATCGTCTAGTATGTCACGGTATCTAGCTTGGAACTCTTCCAACATACCGTCCCTTCACTGAGGGTAAAGAAAATGCCTGCGACTGATATTCAGTTGTCCTTATCACCCTGGAACCTTTCCAGTGATTCTCCCCAGGATCTATTGATACCATCTCACTACAAGTAGTGAGAATCCTAACATCCAATTAGATCTATCTCATAGATCCATAACTCAGGATTTAGGAGGTATCACCTTGATCCTATATGGAGAATCTTTGTGATAAGAGGAGATTGACCGAGCGTAGCATAGGAAACTCCTTCCCTATCAAGAGTATGTCATCTACGTACTCTACGAGGATCACTTCCATACTCTTTACTACCTTTTTGTATATACAAGGTTCATCTACCATTTTAATGAAGTCAAATTCTTTGACTATTACATCAAAACAGACGTTCCAACTCCGCGATGCCTGATTTATCACATAAAACATCTTGCACGCATTTCTGCTGCTCCCGCTGTCTACGAAGCCCTCTAGCTGTGTACTTATAGACGATTTCTTCCAAATCATCATTTAGAAAAGCAGTCATGACACCCAACCGCCAGATATCGTAGTCATGGTATGTAGCAGTGGCAAGTAAGATCTGGATGGACTTAAGCACAGCTTTGAAAGTCTCAACTTTTCCATGTACACCAAGTAATCTTCTCAAGATATACTTGCTTTTGATGGGGATTTAACCCTTCAGATAAAGCAACCAAAGTCCATACTTTGTTGGTGTATAAGGATTCCATCTCAGATCGCTAAGCATCCTGCCATTCTTACAGAGTCCCCACTCTTGATGGCCTGTTCGAAACAAGTTGGGTCATCATTTCATGATGCAATCCTCTCTCCCACTGTCATAGAGAAACCGAAGTATCTCTCAGGTGGATAAGGAACCCTACCAGATCGGCGGAGAGGCTGAGGTTCGTTGGAAACTATTGAATCCTTTGGTTCTACCAAATCATCAGCTGCAGTTTGTATAGCTGGAACTCTTTCCAGTTCTACCTCATGACCCTTAATTTCTTCACAAGAAATTCCCTTTCACAAAGGTGGCATGCTGAGAAACAAAACAACTTTTGTTCCTCAGTGTGGTAGAAGATATTCCCTTGCGAATGCTTGGGATATCCAACAAACTTCCACAGAACTGACTTTACCTCGAGCTTGTCCGGATTTTTCTTTTGACATAGGCCGGACAACCCCAATTCTTAACTTCCTTAAGAGATGGGCTCTTCCCATACCATATCACATATGGAGTGGTAGACATCTGATTTGGTTGGAACCCTATTCAATAGGTATGCAACTTCTCAAGTGCATAACCCCAAAAGAAAATAGGCAACTCAGTAGTACTCATCATAGAGCACACCATATCACATAGGGTGCGTTTGCTCCGTCCCGATACACCGGCAAGCTGTGGTGTATTCGGAGAAGTAATGCTGAGAGAGAATCTCATTCTCCTTTAGAATAGTCCAGGAATTCCGTGCTCAAGTGGTCTCCTCCTTGATCACATCAAAGGACATAATACTTATACTCGTTTTAGGTTCTCTACTTCTAACTTATATTCTGTGATCTCAAAAGTTTCGGACTTGTGTTTCAATAGGAACATATGTCTTAATCTTGAGAGGTCATCAGTGAATGTAATGAAGTACAAAGAACCGGTCCTGGCATATGTAGACAGGGGACTTTCATACATCAGCATGTATCAATCCCAAGAGTTCACTAACTCTTTCTCTGTTTCCAATAAACGGAGCTGTGGTCATCTTATCTTTGAGACATGACTGGAAAGTTTTACAAGATGTAAATCCAAACTAATTTAAATATGCATCTTTATATAACTTCAGCTAGTCGGGTCGCATTGATATGACCTAGTCTACAATGCCTCAAGAAGGATTCGTTCATTTCTGAACTCTTCCACTTGTGTGTGTTCTGTACGTTAAGAGCTGTGGTTTTGTTAGTTATATGTATGCCCTAGAGGCCATTACTATACATAGGATGTATATTGTAGTGGATGCTTGGACATATATAGGGATGACTTTCTTGCTCGATATGATAGTATGCTATCTGGTTACTCTTTACCTTAACGTGTACACCGATTGTCTCTCTGTTACATGTTGGTAAGCCCTTAGGATGTGTACTTGACTACCTGGACTATGATGCGGATCATACTAGTGGGGACATGGTAGTCCATAAGTACATCCTTCAAAGTCCCTAGTCGTGGGTGTATCGAGACGGGGCATCGATATACCAGAGTAGACTAGCGTGTAGCTTCTCGACCCATATAGATGGGCGATGGATGATCCCATATCCATTGGTGTTTGACATCAGAGATGATATACGGGTGCTCAGTAGAGACTGGGTACACTGGACGGACTCGCCGAGAACTCCCAGATGGTATTATACCTTACGTCAGCTGGCAGTTCTCTGGTGACACTGGTACAGGTTAGTCTGTATACCCGAGATCATCATAGAGTCTTGTGTGATTCCCACTGTGCTTTGATTTCCACCTTACCATGTCCAAGAGGGCGTGCAAAACGGTGGTTTTTGGGTACAGTCCCGAGTCACATGGAGGCAATGAGCGATAGGAGGGGTTTCGTCTATCCTGGTATAGGGAGTTGATGTTGCGCTGTGCTCGATTGGCTATAACAGGAAGTCCTTGGCCAAGGATGCTTTAGGGATTTACTGGTAAGTGTTACCAGTAGTTTCTCGACCCGTTATGAGCCTCATATCGACACGACTTATTGAGTTATTGGGGTCTGACGTTTACCACCCCTAGACAAGATATGCGACATATCAGACGAACAAACCGGACTGTACGGTAGTGTTACTGGTTGGATTCACAGGAGTGTGAGCGGGCTTGCTCGTTGATCTTCTGATCGCTCAATACACGGGTAGCTGTTACGTTTAGCAGACCGCTTGCGGCTTATGGGTGTTTGATATGATCATCACCTACTGCCGGCGTATTGACGAGTCTTTAGAGTCCTACACAGGGGTTTCCTGGCTCAAGCGAAACGAAATAGGAGCGCATATGAGATATGTGCGGGATCGAGAATAATACCAGTATGTGATACTGTATTCTATTCTCGCGATTTGTATCATCGGTCGGTTATATGTGATATAGCCGGGTTACCGAATCAAGTGTTGATTCGATACATTGATGCACTTGATATTAGTCGGTTATATGCGATATTACCGGATCGTTAAATCAAGTGTTGATTTAATGATTTAATGTATAATTATATATTTGATATATTACTTTACATTAACTAGTATTGGTTCACTTAAGATTTATTTTCTCACTTGAATGTGCACATTGTTTATATGTGATATATGCAAGTGTACATGTTTGTATCATGCTTGATGATACAAACAAGTTGTGTGTATGAGACTTGAACCATATCAAGGTTAAATTAGGGTTTACTATTTTCCTAACAAATAACAAAAGAGTAAGACTTAGGTCAAAGTTATCAAGCTTCATGAAGCTTGATAAACATTGACAAAGTCAACTCTTTTGTCATTTGTTCAAGATATTAGATAACCCAACCCTTAACCTAATGTTTTGGTTAATTCTCTACATGAGTTAAGCATGAGGGCTTAACTCAACCATGGTGCCATTATTTATTGGATAAGTTTCATTTGGATATTCATTCATATAATTCTTTTCTTCTTCTTCTCCTTCATCAAGCTCACAAAAGCTTGCTAGCTCCAATGGTGCCATGGTAAAAAGAGTGAGAAATCCAATTCTAAAGTGAACTCACTTCCTATTTCTTCATCCTCTACTACTTGACATGTAGTATAGGGTGTTCTCTTCACAAAGTTTTTGACCAAGTGAAGGAATAGCTTGAGTTTGAGTCTCCCCGACGTCGATCATCTTCGGCCTCGAAGTCAATGACCTAGCCCGATCATTTCTCCGACGAAACCATCGCTAGAGTCCGGGATCCGATGATCGCAGCGGAGGGACGTCAACACGGAGCTAAAGAAGTAGAGGACCGGATCTACAAAGGTTGTAATCCCTTTCACTAAGTAGCAAAGTTGTTTGCTTGCAATTTGTTTTCGCCTAATCTCTAGTTAACGATCTAGTTTAGGGTTTCTCGGCACCGGAAAATTTGAATTTGGCATGGTTGATGCCTTGTAGAACCTCTTGTGTGTTCCTAGTAACCCTACAGTGGTATCAGAGCCTAGCTAGAGCCTTAGGCGAAGTGTAGACGATGTTAGAAACCCGATCGAACCCCGAAACCCTAATCGATACCCCTTTCTGTACATTTTCTGAAATTGTGGATTTTTCCAGATTAAAAATATGCAAAAAAATAAGCAGGGTTTTATATGAATTACTGTGCAAAACGTGGTCTTAACTTCATCAGTGTGCCGCGGAACCGCGGCCGTACCCCACGTGGCGCGGCGGTTCCGCGGCCATACTGTTGCTTCGTTGACCAAACTTTGCACAGTAATGTTTCTATTTGACTCCTGTGTTTTCTGGGTAATTTTAATCTTTACTCAAGAGTTGAGTTTTCTGGGTTGTTTTGGGGACTCGATGTTTCGATCGGATATTTTAACCTCGTTTATGTTTTCCGGATAATTTTAGAACATGTTAAAAAGTTCGACCAGATATAAATACCCAATTTTTCCCCTGCCGGGAAATTTCCAAGTGTTGGATTTTTCCGTAGTTTAAGAACGTCTAAGTAGTGCAAGTAACACGATGGACCCTCTAGAAGACAACAAACCTTAACTCGATTATGTGACCGTCTTGAACTGCCCTTTGAACCTTCGGGTTTGGGGCAGTACGGCGTGCCACATGTGAGGAGTTGGCTTGACCCTTCTACGGCTGGACCGTTGGTACTGTGGCATGAAGTGGATGTTTTTAAACTTATTTCATGTGTTGAGCTGTTTCGGAAAAACTTGGGTGTTTGATTGTTCGATCGGAAAGTTTAACATTTTCTATTTATCTGGAATGTGATACAATATTTGGAATCCACAAGTGGTTATGAGATAACTGATTTGGATGTTATAAACATAGCAGTTTAGTCTCAATTGATCGGTTGCCACAGAATTTTGATGCGATCAAAAGTCCGTCGCAATCACGTAGCGTATGCGGATACTCGCCGGGTAAACTTAATAGACAGCCATGCCCCATAGCCCCGACCAAGTGACTGTAGGAGAACCCCGTCGCTAAAAGCATCCGTTCGGGTGCTCGCGGCAACGGTGTTCCGCCTTAGTGCACTTCGTCGACGGCATCCGGGGGTGCGGCCGTCTACTAAAGTTTGCGACGAGCATTCGATCAGTTTATCGGGAATCTTGTTGAATTGCCCGACTAGATATTGAAAAGTATTTTCGATATAGAGACTAAAATGCGGGGTTTATAATTATTAGGCATGTGATGTCTAAGGAATTCAGATGGTTAGGCATGCGATGTCTAAGGAGGTTGCGGATTCCAACTGCTGTAGTTTTACACTTTCTTTTCTGTGACCGTAAGTGTAATATGTGATATCACCGGTTTCGTTGCTATATGTCAACGACAATTGGGATGCGCATATTTACTTACGTTGATGACATGTGTTGTTATGTGTTGCTGGATATGTTATATTGGATCGTCGTGTTTGAATAGCCGGGGGTTTTTATGTGAGACGAGTGTTTTTTCATTTTCTTTCATGTAAAAAAACTTGTATGTAATATTCTTTTATTGGGGCACTTCCAGGTTGCGGAAGATGTCACATTTGTATATTATTTACTTTTCTGTTCTAGGATAGACCCAGGGAGGAGAGCACAAGTAACCGGGTTCTAGAGTCCAGTGGGAGACCAACTCGAGGAGTCGAGTCCGGGTCTCCTAACTCTAGAATTGGTAGGGTTGCTTGCTGCTCTCGTAGGGGTCTAGGGGTGTGGGTTTGGCTATTCATCGCGACCGTGGAATCTGTGTTTTATACAGGCTCGTATTGAAAATACGGACGTCCTAGTATATCCAATATTTCATATATGTTTCTTCTGCTGCGATATCTGTGATGTGATCATTTGATATGTGATGATAGATACTATATATGATATATATGATATATTATATAGACGTTATTTATGTTTTGCACTCGCACTAGCCCTGCCCCGCTCTGTCGTTAGTTACCTAACCTAACGATGCACGAGGGGCATCGAGGAGAATGCGGATGGCATAAGTGTACGTCATATTTATCTGTGATCTTTAGGTGATTTAAATGATGGGACTTCATTAATGTGATTAATGAAAGAAAATAAACCTAAAAGATGTTGTGGAATCGGATTTCAAAAACAGGTAGCTACAGTTCTTGCTTTGCATCGCGGTGTTCTTTGTAGAACATCCTGCACCTTATTCGATAAGGAAAGGACCAAGATCCCTTCACCGAGAGTGACTCCTTTAGAAATAAATGGAAGATGCTACAACCCTTGGTTTGTATTTTGATTGCTTCTATAGTTCTTGCTTTGCACAGCGGTATATATGATATATCCTGCACCTTATTCGATGAGGAAAGGGCTGATGATCCCTTCACCGGGAGTGACCCCTTTAGCAAAACTAGAAAAGCCTCAAAAACACTCCATTTTAAAATCATTCGATTCTACAACGATATCAAGTTCATTACGCAAAAGGTTTTCTTAAAAACCTGTCGTAGCCCTCCGTCATTTCAGATAAGTACTAGTTAGTATTCGTGCTACGTTTGTTGACTATGTTAAGGCGTAGTGTGCGGTAGCTAATTAGTGCTTATCTGTATAAGCATATGATGCGATTGGATTAGGGTAGTCGTGCGACTTTGTTGACTATGTTAAGGGTCGTGCGGGTGGGTTTAATTCAATCGGGAAATGACGGGTTGAACTTGACTAGCACTTTTGATTTGTTGACTATGTTAAGGTCATATAGCTGCTAGGGGCAAAATATTATCGGAAATTTCAAGTGTTGAAATTTGCAATGAGATTGCATACCTTCTATGAGATAGTTGGATCCCGATACCCACTGCGAGTAATTGTTACTCCTGGGAGAGTTTTACACATTACAATTAGCCGATCAAGTAGGTGTCTAGAAAGGTGTCAACGGGGTTACGCCTCTAGGAAAACGAGGTTTACTTTAATTAGGTCCGTGCGAAAGCACGGGGAACCTCCCTCAAAGTACCGACACTTGCCTGGCTGAAAGATTGGCGAACTTGTAGCGTGTAATTAATCCTGGCCAGTCTTTCCTTTTAGGGTTTGAAGGAAGATTTGATAAAAACAGTGGGAGCCATCCTGATTAGATAAAATAATAACCAATCTGATCTTGCAAGAGCGCACGCAGAGTGTTTTCTTCTCTCTCTCTCCAGGTAGCGACCATGTCACGCCTTAATCAAGATAATAAAACGGATATATTGACCGAACCCGCTTGTTATACTGAACTGGGGAACGTTGGTCCCGCTTCAACTTATAATTGTTATAAGACAGAGCAGGAAATTGGGGATTACCAGAATTCCCGTGCCGCCCAAACGAAGAAAGTGCATACCGATGCATCATCTTCGGGCGTATTCGTTACACAGAACTGTTTCTCAGTATCCTCTGTGTCCTGGGTATCTGATACCGGATCAGGATCCCGCATATGTAATATGTTACATGGGCTGAAGAAAGGTAGAGAACTGAGAACGGGTGATAAGTTTCATGAGACAGAAAACGGTGTAAGTGTTGCAGCCAGGTCTGTTGGTCACTGTCACCCTGTATTACCAGAATACATTGATTCTGAACAAATGTTATTAGATACCGAACCTGATATACAAAATCATATCAGTCTCTTTATTTAGATAAAGAAAGATATAATTTTGTATTGTTGGATAATGTTTTAAACATTTCCTAAATCAAGAGTTGATCGATTCAGGCACGTTATCTAAAAGTATTAACGTTCTAAATCAAACTACAGTTCTTAGTATATAGAACACCCAAAAGTGGAAGAGTTCAGAAATGAACAAATCCTTCTTGAGGCATTGTAGACTAGGTCATATCAATGCGACCCGACTAGCTGAAGTTACATTAAGATGCATATTTAAATTAGTTTGAATTTACATCTTGTGAAACTTGCCATTCATGTCACAGAGATAAGATGACCATAGGTCTGTTTATTGGAAACAGAGAAAGAGTTAGTGAACTCTTAGGATTGATACATGCTGATGTATGAAGGTCCCCTGTCTACACATGCCAAGACCGGTTCTTTGTACTTCATTACATTCTTTGATAATCTCTCAAGATTCAGACATATGTTCCTGTTGAAACACAAGTCCGAACCTTTTGAGATATTCATAGAATATAAGTTAGAAGTAGAGAACCAAAAACGGGTATAAGTATTATGTCCTTTGATGTGATCAAGGAGGGGAATACTTGAGCACGGGATTCCTGGACTATTCTAAGAATGAGATTCTCTCTCAGCATTACTTCTCCGTATACACCACAGCACCTCGGTATATCGGGGCGGAGCAATAGCACCCTATGTGATATGGTGTGCTCTATGATGAGTACTACTGAGTTTCCTATTTCCTTTTGGGAGTTATGCACTTGAGAAGCTGCATACCTATTGAATAGGGTTCAAATCAAAACAGTTGCCTACCGCTTCATATGTGATATGGAAAGGGAAGAGCCCATCTCTTAAGTCAGTTAAGATTTGGTGTTGTCCGGCCTATGTCTAAAAGCAAAATCCGGACAAGCTCGAGGCAAAGTCAGATCTGTGGAGGTTTGTTGGATATCCCAAGCATACGCAAGGGAATATCTTCTACCTAACCGAGGAACAAAAATGTTTTGTTTCTCAGCATGCCACCTTTGTGAAAGGGAATTTCTTATGAAGAAATTATTGGTCATGAGGTGGAACTGGAAAAAGTTCCAGCTATACAAATTACAGCTGATGATTTGGTAAAACCAAAAGATTCAATAGAAACCAACGAACCTCTGCCTCTCCGCCGATCTAGTAGGTTTCCTCACCCACCTGAGAGATACTCCGGTTTCTCTATGACAGTGGGAGCGAGGATTGCATCATGAGATGATGACCCAACTAGTTTCGAGCTGGCCATCAGGAGTGGGACTCTATAAGAATGGATGGATGCTTATCGATCTGAGATGGAATCCTTATACACCAACAAAGTATGGACTTTGGTTGCTTTATCTGAAGGGTTAAATCCCCATCAGGAGAAAGTATATCCCTTCGCTGCGATCATCGTGTTCCGGACTCTCGAAAGGTTCCACGAAGAGAAAGATGCAGTCTTGCATCCGATCTTCGATACAAAGATGATCTACCTTGAAGTTTCGTTAACACAAGCTAACACTCATAATATGAAGTGAACACCCTCATCTAAATGGCAAGGATAGATGAGGATGATGAAGTAGGATTTTTGCTCTCTTTTATTTTCTTATTCACTCTCATTTTTCATCACTTAGAAAAAGCTAGAAAGCTTTTTCATGAAAAGAAAGAAAGAAGAAGATGAACAATATGATAAGAATCCTTTTGTGATGAATAATGCAAAGGAGATAATGATGAATATTGCAAACATGGTTGACTAAACCTTTGTAGAGAATTAACCAAGGCTAGGGTTTGGGTTAGGTTAAGAATGAGTCACTTGAAAATATCTTTTCCAAAACAAAAAAGAAAACCTTCTAGAATCTACTAGAAGTCATAACCCTAATCCAAACCCTAATCATGTTTAAACTCTACTAATAATGTTGCATTAATAATCATATCATGTTACAATATTATATATCACATATATAATATTTATTGTAATAAAATAAAATAATACATTTAACATATATCGCATATATATCAATGTATTACACGAGTGAGAAATAGAATCTTTTAGCAAGCTAATATTAGTTAATGTAATTTCATATATCATATATATTATTATACATTAAATTATCGAATCAACACTTGATCCGACAATCCGGCTATATCGCATATAACCGACTAATATTTATCCGTACTGATTCATCGAATCAACACTTGATCCGATGACCCGGCTGATATCAAATATCGCGAGAATACAATACGGTATCACATACCGCATTATCCTCCGTCCCGCACATATCACATATGTGCTCCTACTCCGTTTTTCCTGAGCCAAGAAACCTCTGTGTAGGACTCTAAAGAATCGTCAATACGCCGGCAGCAGGTGATGATCATATCAAACACCCACAAGCTGCAAGCGGTCAGCTAAACGTAACAGCCACCCAGGTATTGAGCGCTCAGAAGATCAACAAGCAAGCCTGTACATTCTACTGTGAATCCAATCAGTAACACTCCCGTACAGTCCGGTCTCGTCGTCTGATATGTTGCATATCTCGCCTAGGAGTGGTAAACGACAGACCCCAGTAGCTCGATAAGTCGTGTCGATATGAGATCTATAACAGTTCGAGAAACTATTGATAACACTTACCAGTAAATCTCAGCAACCCTGGCCAGGGATTTCCGGTTATAGCCAATCGAACACAGCGCAACATCAACTCCCTATACCGGGAGAGACGAATCCCCTCATATCGCTCATTGCCTCCATGTGATTCGGGACTGTACCCAAAAGACACATTTTTGCACGCCCTCTTGGACGTGGTATGATGGATATCAAAGCACAGTGAGAATCACACAAGACTCTATGACGATCTTGGGTCAACAGACTACTCTGTACCAGTGTCACCGGAGAACTGCTATCTGACGTGAGGTATAATACCATCTGGGAGTTCTCGGCGAGTCCGTCAAGTGTACCCAGTCTCCACTGAGCACCCGTACACCATCCTTGATGTCAAACACCGATGGATATGGGATCATCCATCGCCCATCATATGGGTCAAGATGCGTATACGCTAGTCTACTCTGGTGCATCGATGCCCTGTCTCGATACACCCTCGACTAGGAACAGTTATAGGATGTACTCGTCGACTATCGTGGCCCCACTAGTATGATCTCATCATTGTCCCAGTAGTCGAGTACATATCCTAAGGGCTTTATCAACATGTAATATAGAGACAATCAGAGTATATGTTAAGATAAAGTACAACCAGATAGCATACTATCATGTCGAGCAAGAAAGTCCTCCCTATATATGTCCAAGCATCCATTACAATATACATCATATGTACAGTAATGGCCTCTAGGGCATACATATAACTAACAATCTCCCACTTGCACTAGGGCCATCTGTTGCGGTATCACATACCCAACAATTAGCTGTGGTTGAAGTATCTCATACTCAACCATCCCATAAAAGTCTCTACTGGGAAAAAGGACTTTGTGAGTGGATCCGCGTTGTCGTCCTCTGTTTCTACTCTCCTAACCTCGATCTGCCTGGAGATCAACCATCTCCATGATCAGGTGATACTGCCTAAGAATTATATCCGAATTTCTGATGGGACGGTAGTTCCTTGGCTAAAGCCACAACTCCATTGTCACACAATGGTAGGAACGAAGGTCATCTCATGAACTTATAAATATCCATACTGCCTCTTTGGTAGCATCATTTAAGAAAGCAGTCATGACACCCAACCGCCAGATATCGTAGTCATGGTATGTAGCCATGGCAAGTAGGATCTGGATGGACTTAAGAATAGCTTTGAAAGTCTCAACTTTTCCATGTACACCTAGTAATCTTCTCAAGATATACTTGCTCCTAATGGGGATTTTGTAAGTGCACGGCGGCGCCCCGGCCTCCATCCCGAGGCCAAATGCGGAAGCGATGGTTAACTTTAATTTTTCTTGACCGGCACCACCGTGCACTAAAACCCGGATCGGGCCATTAACTAGTCCTAGCCTACAACAAGATGGGGAAGAGAGATATACCGAGTGATCCGAGTCGTCCGGTCTTCTCGCCGTCGTCCCGATCTCCCGCGGAATGTCCGGTCTCCACTTCCTCGCCGGAAAGGGCACCACGTCGCCTGGTTCTTTTACGGGCTCCCACCTCTATACCGAGGCAACTCGGGCACGAAGCTGGCGAGTCGACGTGCCCAAGATTTGCTGTAGAATATAGTGAAGATCTATATGTCTTTTGGGGTTCATGGAGGTTGCCATAATGGTGGAGGAATTGAACTAGTGGAATTTTTGATGAACTTGGGAATTTTGTTGCATGAAAAGAACAACAATTCCCACATCCAAAATTTGGACAGCCCCCATGAGGGAATGGCCGGCCATGACAATATGGTGGGGGTGAGTATGAGAGAGAGGTGAATGGATGATAAGAACCACAACCATAATGCAAGGGAATAAAGATAATCATGAAAGAACATGATCACAAACACATCCACACTCTACCACAACCATCATCAAACCACAAGTCAAAACATGATGACTAAAGAAAATCAAGCAATGATGGTGCAAGTATCATGATACAATAATATGCAAAGACCCCCTTCCAAATTCCTTATTTGCACAAATGCAAATAAGCCCTCCTCCACCAATCTTCGGCCAATGAAAGATACAAAGAAATATGGCCGAAACGGAAAGCAAACTGGCAACTCCAGAAAACTGGTCCCGTAATAAATTACAGGAGAACCCCGATACTGTGTATACACACCCGCATCTGTATTCCGACCGAAATACAAATGCAATGAGACAAAATCCACATTGTACTATACTAGGATCCGGCTTAAACCAAAGCCGGCTAGTGTTATCCGTCCGATCCTGATCCATGCAATACAGCATGTATCTGATCGAACCCTGCCATATAACCATACGGCCTCTAGTACTAACCGTCCGATCCTGATGCGTGCAATACCGCACGTATCTGATCGAACCCTGCCATATCTCCATACGGCATCTACAGCGTTTCGCCCGAAACTTGTGTAACTGTATGTGTGGTGGACTCTAAAGACTCGTCAATACTATGGCTGTAGATTTAACCACTAGCACGTCAGAGGTATTAGCCATACGTGACGGGCCACCAGCTATTGACCAAAAGGGACGTCGATGAGCGAACTCATCCTGACACCCTACTGAGCCTGTCAGTGACAATATCCGTACAGTCCGGTCCGTTCGTCTATGAGCATCGCATGGCGGGCCTAGGGGGTTGGTAAAAGTCAGACTCCCAAAAGAGGTACAAGTCGTGTCGGAGTGTAGCCCAGAACACCCTGAGATACTACTGGAATACCTACCAGTAAATCTCCTGCCTCGGCCGAGGGCTTCGTGTAATGGCTCTCCTAGACACAGCGCGACCTCACCCCCAATACCGGGAGAGACGAACCCCCGAAGATCCGCTCACTGCCTCCATGTGGCTCGGGACTGTACCCAACTAAAACCTGTTTGCACGTCTCCTTTGAGCGTGGTAGGATAGTAATCAAAGTACAGTGGGAACTCACACGAGACAAATGACGATCCCCAGGTCGATGAACTAACCTGTACATATGTCACCAGGGAACTGCTATCTGACGTCAGGTATAAGACCAACTAGCATGTTCCCGGCGAGTCTTGTCCGGTGTACTCATAACCCAATGAGCACCTGTATACATCTTAGGTGAACCAACTGACACCAGTGGCTTGTGAGACCGGCCACCGCCCCTCGTCGGGGTCTCGACTGTATATACTAGTCTACTCTGGAGTATCGATGCCCTGTCTCGAAACTCCCACGACTAGGGACCTTTTAAGGATGTGCTTATAGACTTCCAGCTCCCACGTATATGATCGCCCTCGTACTGCTGGCAGTCAAGCAAGAATCCTAGGGGCTCAACCAACGTGTAATAGCGACCTGTCAGGTCACCTAAAGCAGTACACGATGATAAAGATAAACCAGATAGCATACTATCATCTCGAGTAAGACTGTCCTACTGGGACAGGTCCTCCCTCAATCATTGCAATCACGTGCCTGTGATCCAATAATTGACTCTGAGGGCACTATCTCCAACAATCTCCCACTTGCACTCAAGGCTAATTATTGCGATGTCACATACTCACAGCCCGTGTGATACCGAACACCCAACTCCTCTACTAGTCAGTCTCACAAAGCCTGTTAGCGAAACTATTGCGTTCGAGGAATAGCCTCAGGGAGTGGATCCGCTTTGATGTTTCTTTCTATGTCTCTCTATAATCTCAAGTTCGCGGAGAAACACATCTCCAGAAATGAGCAATACCTGTCTTAGAATATGTCTGGATGTCTGATGGGACTTAGCTCATAAATGAACTCCAAATTCAAACTTCTTAGACTGTATCGTCAACTGAACTTAATCAGTATCCTGCGCCATGCCTCCCTCAGTATTGCCTTGGACCACCTATCCAAAATACTGCCCCTCGTCAGAAGGAAAACTATAACTCTGACAACCTCCTTGTCGTCCAGGTCACCTTGGAAGCCTGGAATGATAACTGTCTCCCGAATGAGGCTGCCGTTATCATATCCCTAGAACATCCACTTATGTTCTAAAACTGCTTCCGACTGTTTCTCTAGGATTGGATCAATGTCAACTTATTGCATCTAGTGCAAGAACAACATCTGGTATGGTACTTGACATCTCATGATTGACTCAATTGCCTGAGCAAGTGATCTGTCAATCATGCACATCCCTCTCCCCTTTGGTCTGTAAGACACCTTTAGAGAGGGTGACTCCATTACCTGCAGGTACACTACCGTGCCAGGAGTCGTCCATTCTAAATACTCTTAGAATGCTGTCTAAGTACCCTGATTGGGAAACCACCCAAATCTAGATCTAAAACCATAGATCTAGTAACCAGTATGTTTGATATAATGTCCAAGTCCAATGTGGAGAAACTACTGTGTGACGACCAAAGTATAACCGATCGTAGTATAGGAGTTTCTTTTCCTATTCTGTGTATGTCATCTAAATACCATGACATCACACCCTACTACCTTCTCAACAGATCCATCCCCTATTCTGATGAAGTCAAACCTATGACTGTCACATCAGAAATTGATGATCTATCTCCGCTACATCTGCTTTAGTCTATAAATAGACATAAGCCACCTGCCCACCAATGCTTCCGCTGCTCCCACTGACTACGACAACCCTCTGGCAGAGTCATATACACGTACACTTCTAAAGCTAGTTTAGAACGACGCTATACTCATCCTCCTGCCGGGACCCGCAGCCTGGAACAACAGCAATGGCAAGTGTGGGTAAACAAGAACTTCCCTGTCACCGTCCTTGAGGCTACCGGAGTACCTCTCGGGTGCCTGAAGTTACCCACCAAATCTGCGGAGTGGCCAATGGAATGTCAAACCAGATTGAATCTTTAGGTTCCTATGAAATCTTCAGTAATCGTTTGTGGTTCTGGAATCACTTCCAGTTCTACCATACTCCCACTACTGTTTTCTGAAAAAATCCATTTTATTTAAAACTGTGGCGAGTTTAGAACAATATCACTATTGATCTTCCAGATGGTAGAAAGTCAACCCTCGTCATAGTCTGGGTCAACCCACAAACAGTCATTACAGAAACGTGCCTTGAGTTGTCCAGTGTCTGGTTTTAATCATAAGCCGGACAACTCCCCGTACCTTAACATCGTTAAGATATGAACTGTTCTATATCCAATATAGAACCAGTGGCACTGATTTAATTGAACCAGATTCAAATCATGCAGCTGTCTCCAGTGCATGTCAACTAAATGGAAAGAGGCCGATCAGCGTTACTCAACTTAGGAATGCTTCCAATTATGAGTAACCTGAAAGAGAAGAAAGTTCCCTTAATCACTACTATCAACTGAATACCATACACAAGTATCTACATCTTCGATCACTTTGAAGAATTCTGATACTTGCAATATCTGGTTCTCTACTTTAATCAAATACCTATAACTTCTCAAAATTCGGACCCTGTGTTTCCACGAAACACCTGTCTAAAAACTAGAGAAGTCATAAGTAAACCGAATATAGTACGAGGACCAACCCCTCTGTCCTGATGGACCCTGGACAACATACAATACTCTATATAAGTCCCTTGAGTCTAATAACTCATTCCCTGTGTGTCGTAGGTTGAAAACTGTACTTATGGTTAAGAAGAATTACACCGTTGTTTAATGCTCCTTACCTAACCATCCACTGATATAGGTAAATGTTGTAGACATAATTTCAAAAAGGTATATCTCACTCTATGAAAATAGACGTACAGATATATCGATTTGAAATTGGTGCATAACAGCGGATATTCAAAACCAAATATTTTCCGACCGGCAAACAGCCCAGGTGATTTCCTCAAATATCACCGATTACAACGAATCCCGATATAATGAGGATGATCACCCAATTCCCAATAACTTACTCCCACTCATCATCTGTAAAACCATACAGATGTGAGAATCATACCTGGTAAATACATACCCTGGAGCAAGTGTATAATTGGGAAATCAGTTTTCCTTTAGCAGTACACAGCGAAACTGAAACATTGAAATGTTTCGATGGGGTATCCCGATATTCCTAGTAATGTCTCTTCCATTATCCAGATTCACAACTATAACCGTATAATTCTTTGCCACCTCTCCAAATCCCTTTATATGTCTTTAGTCATTACCTTCTGCACACCCCTTTAGGCCAAATGGTTTTCTTCCTTCCCTACCGTTCGGCACCAGCCTATGGTTTGGAAGAAGACTATCCAATAAGCATAATGGGTGTACTGTCCTAATCCTAGGAACACTCGCAATGAGAGAAGGTAAAGATAAAAGACAACCGAATAAACTTTATTCCTATTTCTCCTGAACCAGAATCCATCCCCGAACTGGAACAAGTTCCTTTCGAGTTCTTATATAACCATATGATGGAGCATCCAGTAAACTGTGGATCTTCGTAGTGATACAGAGTGTTCTGGAGAAATACAAAGGTGATTTAGGATTGGCGAATAAATACTTGGTTTGGTCGTGAATAGCAGTCGTAATTTACTTTGCCCTCATACTAATCCCCTGTTATGTCTTTACTTAATACCTTCTGCACACCATTGTTATGCTAATTGGTTTTCTTCATTCCCCACCGTTCGGCACCAGCCTAAGGTTTGGAAGAAGACTATCCAATTTGCGTAATAGGTGTACTATCTCCTAAACCAAGGAGCACTCGTAACCTGAGAGAAGGTAAAAGGAAAAGACAACTGAATAGTCCTATTCGTTTTCTCCAGAACCGGAAACCATCCTCGAATAAATTCCTTCGAGTTCGTATATAACCATACGATGGTTTTGTCCAATGGAAGTGGACGTTCGTAGTAATACGGGGTGTCCTGGAGAAAAGGGTAAAAGTAGGAGTGGCAATGAGGTTTGCAACTCTGACAATCCAAAAGCCAGTGTTAAGAAGGTTCGGTTAATTTGGTCACTGAGTCATAGTCTTAGGGTCGGGTCAATGGTCGCTGCCAAAGAGAGAGAGAAAAGAAACACTCAGCGTGCACTCTAACCTAGATCAGAATGGTTACCAATTTATCTAATCTGGAAACCTCCCACTGTACCGTCAAATTCTCATCCAAACCTGAAAGAAGAATTGGTCGGGATCACCCGAGGAGTAAACCAACTCATTAGTGGGAATCGGGATCCAACTATCATCGCATGATAACGTGACGGAATCCGCTCACGGTGTCACACTCCAGAAGGTATGCGCATATCTGGCAAGTTCCAGTGTCTTTAGAAACTCCCGATGTGATTTTTTTTACCCCATGCTCTTATGACCTTGACTTTGGCCAATAAATCATAAGTCACATGTCAAGTTCTACCCGTCATTCTCCAGGTTGATTTGAATCCACCCGTACCTACCCTTGACTTTGGCCAACAAGGCAGTACGACTGTTCCAAACCAACGCATCTATCTATGCTGCATATGAATAACCAACAGCTACCAAACACTGTGCCTTGACTTTGGCCAACAAACACAGCTTGAATACTATTGACTACCCATATGAAACGACGGAGGGCTATGAATGGTTTCCGGCGAAAACCTTTAACGTAATGAACTTGATATCGTTGAAGGAACGGATAGCTTTTAAAAATATAGTGACGAAAACCTTTGCTAAAGAGGTCACTCTCGGTGAAGGGATCTCGGCTCTTTCCCCGTAGATGAGGTGCAGGATATTCCAACTGAATACCACGATGCAAAGCAAAAGTAATCGGCTATAGTGAAGTTAATGCCCTGACGCAAACTTTTTGTCCAAGGGGTCACTCCCGGTAAAGGGATCTCAGCCCTTGCCTCGTCGACTGAGGAGCAGGATATTCCAACTGAATACCACGATGCAAAACAAAAGAGAACGTCCTTGCAATAACAGCTTTTTGAAAAGTGTTCCAACAACATCAGATTAGGTTTGTTTTTAACTTGCATTGATCCGAATCAACGCAGTCCCAACAATTGATCACACCACAAAGAACGAAAATATACTGATATACGTATATGCCATCCGCATTCTCCACTGGGTCCCGTCATTACCCGTTTGGTTAGCTAACTAACGACAGAGCGGGGACTGGACTAGCGCGGATGCAAAACATATACAACATCTACTAATATATATACCAATATATTATATTTCGCTCAAGGCGTGATAAAATGCAACATCACAAAAAATGTACAGCATCACAGAACAATACAGATATTTGGGATCCCCGGGTTTCACAGAGCCACTACTGAAACCCGACGTTCCCCTGGTCGTGTGGATAGCCTGTGCAATGAAATCCTAGACCCCTACGGGCACGGCAAGTTACCCTCCAAAACCTGAAGCGAGACAGCCCCTTTCAGCAACGTGAATGGACCACCCAGCACTTCACGGAATCCGGTAACTTGGGCACCCCTCCTGGGTCAACCTGTACCCCCTACGAGTGCGGCGAATAGCCCGCCAATCCTAGAGTGAGGCCCCCTCCGTCTCAATGCCATGAGATGCGGGCCCGTTGCCCTCTGGAACCCGGCTATCTGTGCACCCCACCTTGGGGTAATCCTAGTACAGAAAGTAAAATATACATACAACGGGTACATTGACCGCAACCTGGTCGTGCCCCAAAATAATAATACAAACAGGCAGTGACGGCAGTCCACATGTCGGACGCTCGCCCCGCAATATCAAATGTACATAATACAACCACAACTATACTAGCATTGCATCCAGGCTATCCCCCACGACCAATCCGCAACATCACAGCAATACACAGAACATCAACGTGAAAATCACGTTCGCAAATCTGTCTAACCGGGATATAGCAGTTAGACAGGATTTACCGATCAAGTGACATTCACGGTCGCAGATATAATGTAAATACTGTGAACTAATGTGTTTAAAATATCCGATCGATCAAATTTTACCAAGTGGGCCTCCAAGCAATATTGTAGCACTCACAGAAATTCTGGGCCCAAACAAAATATACCAAAACTCCTATTTTCAGCCCACAAGCCCACTGCAAAAAATTGGTGACGTGAACCCAAATTCCTGCGGTGGAACCGCGGCCAAAGAGGGGTTATGGCCGCGGTTCCGCGGTCGTACGGAAGGATCAGGTGACCAAAATTTTACGGTGTTCTTAGGATTCCCTGCACATCATTCTGCAACACCCTGAAAAAAATTTCGAGACAAAAAAATTTCGACAGAAACTGATGTAGGGTGTTTTTCGTCACCCCATTAAGATGGGAATACGCGCGCGCTTGTCAGGCGTACTACAGATTCCCCCTGCCTAGGGTAGGCCGGGGTTTAATGATTGTGGGGATCCAAATCTCCGGCAGCCGCGAACTAAGCTGCCGTTAATTACCCCTCGTCTTTGGAGCGAGGGAACCTCCGATTGACGGGTTAAACTGGTCATGCGAACTCAATGTGCGGTGTACGTGTGTTTTGTTTTGAAAGGGGGGTTTTGGATATATCGGGAGCCACGCAGAGTTTTTTTTCTAACAGGGACAGTGTCGTGGAGTATGTGTATGTGTACATTTGTATCCATATGTATATATATACATGTATATATAAATAAAAGGGAAAAAAGACATCCAAAGGATGCGTGGGGCCAGCGCCTAAGCGCTTGAGAACAAGCGCGCCACGTGTCGGCACGTGGGCGCTTTGCGCTCGAGCGCAGAGTGCTGGAGCGCAACGCGCCACGTGTCGGCACGTGGGCGCTTTGCGCTCAGACGCTGAGCGCTTGGGCGCAAGCGCGCCACGTGTCGGCATGTGGGCGACTTGCGCTCGAGCGCAAGAGCGCCACGTGTCGGCATGGGGGCGACTTGCGCTCGAGCGCTTGCGCTCGAGCGCAAGCGCGCCACGTGTCGGCACCGGGGTGACTTGCGCTCGAGCGCTTGTGCTTGAGCGCAAGAGCGCCACGTGTCGGCACGAGGGCGACTTGCGCTCGAGCGCTTGCGCTGGAGCGCAAGCGTGCCACGTGTCGGCACCGGGGTGACTTGCGCTCGAGCGCTTGCGCTTGAGCGCAAGAGCGCCACGTGTCGGCACGAGGGCAACTTGCGCTCGAGCGCTTGCGCTCGAGCGCAAGCGCGCCACATGTCGGCACCGGGGTGACTTGCGCTTGAGCGCAAGAGCGCCACGTGTTGGCATGAGGGCGACTTGCGCTCGAGCGCTTGCGCTCGAGCGCAAGCGCGCCACGTGTCGGCACGTGGGCGCTTTGCGCTCGAGCGCGAGCACTTGAGCGCAAGCGCGCCACGTGTCAGCACGTGGGCGCTCTGCGCTTGAGCGCCGGCGAGAAAAAGAGGCTTTTAGCCTGAAAAAATTTCTCAGAAGAGAAATCAGAGAGGAGTTGGACTCCTGAGTGTGTTTTTCTTCTTTTTTGGGGGGGGGGGTTAGTGAAAGATGTTCTTCTTCTTCCTCCTCTGTTAGCTGGATCTTGAAGATCAAGAGCTGTGGGATTTTTTAAAAATCTCTTCTTTTTGAGATCTAATGGAAGATCTGAGTTCCCCTTAATGTGTTTTGTGGTGGAAAACTATTTAGTTTTGAAAAAGGAAGAGTAAAACTCTTGATTTAATTCAAAATAAAGAAGAAGGTTTTGGAACCTTGAAGGAGGAAGAAAAGATCTCAGATCTCAAACTTTTTTTTGGAGAGAGAAAAAGTTGTTGGGATATTTCATTATCCTTGCCTTTATAGGCCATACATTTTACACATAGCCCCTTGGGCTTCACAAAATGGTATTTTGCCTATCCCATGGCTCATGTGCCATTTCTTTTTGCACATAAGCCATGGGCTTTACAAAAATTTGGCTTTATGCCTATTTTTTTCTTACATTTATCCAAAAATAAAATAAAAGAAATACAACAAAATTATTTATTACAAAATTTTTATCTTGGCATGGGGGAGGCCGGCCGCTTCATGTTCGGGCTCGACCCGGGCATGGGCCCACTGGATCTGGGCTTGGGCCAACTTGGCTTGGGGTTGATTTTGATTTTGACTTGGTCAACCGGGGTGTAAATTTTTACCCCAACAACTGATATGCATGAAAACGCGGGTTTTGGGATTTTTGTTCGATCGGAAATGTAAACACGTTAGACCAAGCTAGACTATATTAATGGCGAGGCTCTGATACCACTGTAAGTGCACAGCGGCGCCCCGGCCTCCATCCCGAGGCCAAATGCGGAAGCGATGGTTAACTTTAATTTTTCTTGACCGGCACCACCGCGCACTAAAACCCGGATCGGGCCATTAACTAGTCCTAGCTTACAACAAGATAGGGAAGAGAGATATACCGAGTGATCCGAGTCGTCCGGTCTTCTCGCCGTCGTCCAGATCTCCCGCGGAATGTCCGGTCTCCACTTCCTCGCCGGAAAGGGCACCACGTCGCCTGGTTCTTTTACGGGCTCCCACCTCTATACCGAGGCAACCGGGCACGAAGCTGGCGAGTCGACGTGCCCAAGATTTGCTGTAGAATATAGTGAAGATCTATATGTCTTTTGGGGTTCATGGAGGTTGCCATAATGGTGGAGGAATTGAACTAGTGGAATTTTTGATGAACTTGGGAATTTTGTGGCATGAAAAGAACAACAATTCCCACATCCAAAATTTGGACAGCCCCCATGAGGGAATGGCCGGCCATGACAATATGGTGGGGGTGAGTATGAGAGAGAGGTGAATGGATGATAAGAACCACAACCATAATGCAAGGGAATAAAGATAATCATGAAAGAACATGATCACAAACACATCCACACTCAACCACAACCATCATCAAACCACAAGTCAAAACATGATGACTAAAGAAAGTCAAGCAATGATGGTGCAAGTATCATGATACAATAATATGCAAAGACCCCCTTCCAAATTGCTTATTTGCACAAATGCAAATAAGCCCTCCTCCACCAATCTTCGGCCAATGAAAGATACAAAGAAATATGGCCGAAACGGAAAGCAAACAGGCAACTCCAGAAAACTGGTCCCGTAATAAATTACAGGAGAACCCCGATACCGTGTATACACACCCGCATCTGTATTCCGACCGAAATACAAATGCAATGAGACAAAATCCACACTGTACTATACTAGGATCCGGCTTAAACCAAAGCCGGCTAGTGTTATCCGTCCGATCCTGATCCGTGCAATACCGCATGTATCTGATCGAACCCTGCCATATAACCATACGGCCTCTAGTACTAACCGTCCGATCCTGATGCGTGCAATACCGCACGTACCTGATCGAACCCTGCCATATCTCCATACGGCATCTACAGCGTTTCGCCCGAAACTTGAGTAACTGTATGTGTGGTGGACTCTAAAGACTCTTCGATACTATGGCTGTGGATTTAACCACTAGCACGTCAGTGGTATTAGCCATACGTGATGGGCCACCAGCTATTGACCAAAAGGGACGTCGATGAGCGAACTCATCCTGACACCCTACTGAGCCTATCAGTGACAATATCCGTACAGTCTGGTCCATTCGTCTATGAGCATCGCATGGCGGGCCTAGGGGTTGGTAAAAGTCAGACCCCCAAAAGCGGTACAAGTCGTGTCGGAGTGTAGCCCAGAACACCCTGAGATACTACTGGAATACCTACCAGTAAATCTCCTGCCTCGGCCGAGGGCTTCGTGTAATGGCTCTCCTAGACACAGCACGACCTCACCCCTAATACCGGGAGAGACGAACCCCCGAATATCCGCTCACTGCCTCCATGTGGCTCGGGACTGTACCCAACTAAAACCTGTTTGCACGTCTCCTTTGAGCGTGGTAGGGTAGTAATCAAAGTACAGTGGGAACTCACACGAGACAAATGACAATCCCCAGGTCGATGAACTAACCTGTACACATGTCACCAGGGAACTGCTATCTGACGTCAGGTATAAGACCAACTAGCATGTTCCCGGCGAGTCCTGTCCGGTGTACTCATAACCCAATGAGCACCTGTATACATATTTGGTGAACCAACTGACACCAGTGGCTTGTGAGACCGGCCACCGCCCCTCGTCGGGGTCTCGACTGTATACACTAGTCTACTCTGGAGTATCGATGCCCTGTCTCGAAACTCCCATGACTAGGGACCTTTTAAGGATGTGCTTATAGACTACCAGCTCCCACGTATATGATCGCCCTCATACTGCTGGCAGTCAAGCAAGAATCCTAGGGGCTCTACCAACGTGTAATAGCGACCTGTCAGGTCACCTAAAGCAGTACACGATGATAAAGATAAACCAGATAGTATACTATCATCTCGAGTAAGACTGTCCTACTGGGACAGGTCCTCCCTCAATCATCGCAATCACGTGCCTGTGATCCAATAATTGTCTCTGAGGGCACTATCTCCAACAGATTTAACCCTTCAGCTAGAGCAACAAAAGTCCATACTTTGTTGGTGTATAAGGATTCCATCTCAGATCGATAAGCATCCAGCCATTCTTACAGAGTCCCACTCCTGATGGCCAACTCGAAACTAGTTAGGTCATCATCTCATGATGCAATCCTCGCTCCCACTGTCATAGAGAAACCGAAGTATCTCTCAGGTGGGTGAGGAACCCTACTAGATCGGCGGAGAGGCTGAGGTTCGTTGGTTACTATTGAATCCTTTGGTTCTACCAAATCCTCAGCTGCAGTTTGTATGGCTGGAACCTTTCCAGTTCTACATAACAGACCTTGCCTCGAGCTTGTCCGGATTTTGCTTTTCAGACATAGGCCGGACAACCCCAAATCTTAACAAACTTAAGATATGGGCTCTTCCCTTTCCATATCACATATGAAGTGGTAGGCAACTGATTTGATTCAAACCCTATTCAATAGGTATGCAGCTTCTCAAGCGCATAACACCCAAAAGGAAATAGGAAACTCAGTAGTACTCATCATAGAGCACACCATATCATATAGGGTGCTATTGTTCCGCCCCGATACACCGACGTGCTGTGGTGTATACGGAGGAGTAACGCTGAGAGAGAATCTCATTCTCCTTTAGAATAGTCCAGGAATTCCGTGCTCAAGTATTCTCCTCCTTGATCTCATCAAAGGACATAATACTTATACCCATTTTTGGTTCTCTACTTCTAACTTATATTCTGTGAATATCTCAAAATCTTCGGACTTGTGTTTCAACAGGAACACATGTCTGAACCTTGAGAGATCATCAGAGAATGTAATGAAGTACAAAAAACCGGTCTTGGCATGTGTAAACAGGGGACATTCATACATCAGCATGTATCAATCCCAAGAGTTCACTAACTCTTTCTCTGTTTCCAATAAACAGAGCTATGGTCATCTTACCTTTGTGACATGACCGGCAAGTTTCACAAGATGTAAATTCAAACAAATTTAAATATGCATCTTAATGTAACTTCAGCTAGTCAGATCACATTGATATGACCTAGTTTACAATACCTCAAGAAGTATTCGTTCATTTCTGAACTCTTCCTCTCTTGTGTGTTCTGTATACTAAGAACTGTAGTTTGATTTAGAACGTCAATGCTTTTACATAACGTACCTGAACCGATCAACTCTTGATATAGGAAATGTTCAAAACATTATCCAACAATACAAAATTATATCCTTTCTTTACTAATAAAGAGACTGATATGATGTTGTATATCAGGTTCGGTATTTAATAACATTCGTTCAGAATCAATGTATTCTGGTAATACAGGGTGATAGTGACCAACAGACTTGGTTGCAACACTTGCACCGTTTCTATCTCATGAAACTTATCACCCGTTCTCAGTTCTCTACCTATCTGTAGCCCATGTAACAGATTACATATGTGGGATCCTGATCCGGTATCACATACCCAGGACGTAAAGGATACTGAGAAACAGTTCTCTGTAATGAACACACCCGAAAAAGATGCATCAGCATGCACTTTCTTCGTTTGGGCGGCACGGGAAATCTGGTATTCCCCTTTCCTGCTCTGTCTTATAACAATTATAAGTTGGAGCGGGACCAGCGTTCCTCAGCTCATTATAACAAGCGGGTTCGGTCAATATATCTGTTTTATTATCTTGATTAAGGCGTGATATGGTCGCTACGTGGAGAGAGAGAGAAGAAACACTCAGCGTATGCTCTTGCAAGATTAGATTGGTTATCTAATATATCTAATCAGGATGTCTCCCACTGTTTTAATCAAATCTTCCTTCAAACCCTAAAAGGAAAGACTAGCCGGGATTAATTACACGCTACAAGTTCGCCAATCTTTCAGCCAGGCCAGTGTCGGTACTTTGAGGAAGGTCCCCCGTGCTTTCGCACGAACCTAATTAAAGTAAACCTCGTTTTCCCAGGGGCGTAACCCCGTTAACACCTTTCTAGACACCTACTTGATCGGCTGATTGTAATGTGTAAAACTCTCCCAGGAGTAACTCTTACTCGCAGCGGGTATCGAGATCCAACTATCTCATAGAAGGTATGCAATCTCATTGCAAATTTCAACACTTGAAATTCCCAATAATATTTTACCCCTAGCGTCCTATGACCTTGACGAAGGCCAAACTACCCATAGTCCGCTAGTCAAGTTCAACCCGTTCATTTCTTGATTGAATTAAACCCACCCGCACGACCCTTGACGAAGGCCAAACTACGCCGTACGAATACCCTAATCCAATCGCATCGTATGCTAGCAGATAAGCACTAGTTAGCTACCGTACACTACGCCTTGACGAAGGCCAAACTACCGCAGCACGAATACTAACTAGTACTTATCTGAAATGATGGAGGGCTACGATAGGTTTTTAAGAAAACCCTTTGCATAATGAACTTGATATCGTTGTAGAATCGAGTGATTTTAAATGGAGTGTTTTTGAGGCTTTTCTAATTTTTCTAAAGGGGTCACTCCCGGTGAAGGGATCGTCGGCCCTTTCCTCATCGAATAAGGTGCAGGATATTTCAAAAATATCACTATGCAAAGCAAGAACTATAGAAGCAATCAAAAGACAAACCGAGTTTGTAGCATCTGCTAGTTTCACTAAAGAGGTCACTCCCGGTGAAGAGATCTCGGCTCTTTCCTTATCGAATAAGGTGCTGGATGTTCTACAAGGAACACCGCTATGCAAAGCAAGAACTAGAGCTACCAGTTTTTAAACAAGTTTCTACAACATCTTTAGGTTTCTTTTATTTCATTAATCTCATTAATGAAGTCCCATTTTATTATGCTTCACAAGCATCACATTTGAAACGAAACCTGCAATATAACATATATCTCATATATATAATATAAACATTTGTCTCAGGCAGTAATATGATCTCATCACAGAACATTGCAGTAGAAGAACATATATGAAATATTGGATATACTAGGACGTCCGTGTTTTCAATACGAGCCTGTATAAAATACGGATTCCACGGTCGTGATGAATAGCCAAACCCACATCCCTAGACCCCTACGAGAGCGGCAAGCAACACTGCCAATTCTAGGGTTAGGAGACCCGGTCTCGACTCCTCAAGATGGTCTCCCACTGGACCCTAGAACCCGGTTACTTGTGCTCCCCGCCTTGGGTCTACCTAATGCGGAAAAGTAAATAATATACAATGGTGACATCATCCTCAGCCCGGAAGTGCCCCCAATAAAAGAATATTACATACAAATGAATTTTACATGAATGAAAAAGAAAAAACTCTCATCTCACATAAAACCCCCGGCTATTCAGAACTCGACGATCCAATATAACATATCACAGCAACACATAATATCTCATATCATCAACGTAAGCAAGTATGTGTATCCCGATTGTCGTTGATGTATAGCAACGAAGCCGGCGATACACCACAAACTATGCTTACGGTCACAGAAAAGAAAGTATAAACTACAACAGTTGGAATCCGCAACCTCCTTAGACATCGCATGCCTAACCAAATGAATTCCTTAGACATCGCTTGCCTAACAATTATAAACCCCGCATTTTAGTCTCATTATCGAAAACTCATTTCAATATCAAGTCGGGCAATTCAACAAGATTCCCGACATCCTGATCGAATGCTCGTCGCAAACTTTAGTAGACGGCCGCACCCCCGGATGCCGTCGACGAAGTGCACTAAGGCGGAACACCACTGCCGCGAGCACCCGAACGGATGCTTTTGGCGACGGGTTTCTCCTACAGTCACTTGGTCGGGGCTATAGGGCATGGCTATCTATTAAGTTTATCCGGCGAGTATCCGCGTACGCTACGTGATTGCGACGGACTTTTGATCACATCAAAATTCCGTGGCAAACGATCAATTTGAGACTAAACTGCTAGATTTATAACATTCAAATTAGTTATCTCATAACTACCTGTGGATTCCAAATATTGCATCACATTCCAGATAAATAGACAGTGTTAAACATTCCGATCGAATAATCAAACACCATAGTTTTCCCCAATATATCTCAACACTTGAAATCAGTTTAAAAACATCCATCACATGCCACAGTACCAATGGTCCAGCCGTAGAAGGGTCAAGCCAACGCCTCACATGTGGCACGCCGTACTGTCCCAAACCCTAAGGTTTAGAGGTAGTTCAAGATGGTCACATAATCGAGTTAAGGTTTTTTGTCTTCTAGAGGGTCCACCGCGTTACTTGCACGACTTAGAACGTTCTTAAACTCGAGAAAAAAATCCAACTTTTGAAAAAAATTCCGACTAGCGAAAAAGTGAGTTATTGATATCCGTTCGAACATTTTAACAGTTTCTAAAAATTATCCGGACAAAACTAAACAAAGTTAAATTATCTGACCGAATCAACGATTCCCCAATACAACCCTAGAAAACTCAACACTTGAGTGGAATTAAAAAATTCCCAGAAGAAAATAACAAGGAAGGACCTAAGAATAATTACATGAAATTCCAGGGACTAAGTCATAATTTGGGCCGCGGAACCGCCGCGGAACCCTTGTTTTGGCCACGGTTCCGCGGTCATATTTGCGAATTACAGGTCCGTACTTCACAGTAATTCTTAGTTTTTCCTGCTTATTTTTCTGAGCATTTTTAATTCATAAAAAACCACATTTTTGAAATATGTACAGAGAAGGGTAAACATCGGGGTTTTCGGGTTCGATCGGACTTTAAACTTCGTCTAGACTTCGCCTAAAGCTCTAGCTTGGCTCTGATACCACTATAGGGTTGCTAGGCACGCATACAAGGTTCTACGAGGCATCAACTATGCCCGATTAAGAATTTAGCCGTGCCGAACAACCCGAAGCCGGATCTTTAAACTAGAGATTAGGCGAAAACAAGCATGTTAAACACTTTAACACTAAGTGAGAGGGATTACAACCTTTGTAGATCTGGTCCTTCACTTCTAAAGCTCCATGTTGAAGTCCCTTCGCTGCGATCATCGTGTTCCGGACTCTCGAGAGGTTCCACGAAGAGAAAGATGCAGTCTTGCTTCCGATCTTCGACACAAAGATGATCTATCTTGAAGTTTCGTTAACACAAGCTAACACTCATAATATGAAGTGAACACCCTCATCTAAATGGCAAGGATGGATGAGGATGATGAAGTAAGATTTTTTCTCTCTTTTATTTTCTTATTCTCACTCATTTTTCATCACTTAGAAAAAACTAGAAAGCTTTTTCATGAAAAGAAAGAAAGAAGAAGATGGACAATATGATAAGAATCCTTTTGTGATGAATAATGCAAAGGAGATAATGATGAATAATGCAACCATGGTTGACAAAACTTTTGTGGAGAATTAACCAAGGCTAGGGTTTGGGTTAGGTTAAGAATGAGTCACTTGAAAATATCTTTTCCAAAACAAAAAAGAAAACCTTCTAGAATCTACTAGAAGTCATAACCCTAATCCAAACCCTAACCATGTTTAAACTCTACTAATAATGTTGCATTAATAATCATATCATGTTACAATATTATATATCACATATATAATATTTATTGTAACAAAATAAAATAATACATTTAACATATATCGCATATATATCAATGTATTACCCGAGTGAGAAAAAGAATCTTTTAGCGAGCTAATATTAGTTAATGTAATTTAATATATCATATATATTATTATACATTAAACTATCGAATCAACACTTGATCCGACAATCCGGCTATATCGCATATAACCGACTAATATTTATCGATACCGATTCATCGAATCAACACTTGATCCGATGACCCGGCTGATATCAAATATCGCGAGAATACAATACAGTATCACATACTGCATTATCCTCCGTCCCGCACAAATCACATATGTGCTCCTACTCCGTTTTGCCTGAGCCAAGAAACCTCTATGTAGGACTCTAAAGAATCGTCAATACGCCGGCAGCAGGTGATGATCATATCAAACACCCACAAGCTGCAAGCGGTCAGCTAAACATAACAGCCACCCAGGTATTGAGCGCTCAGAAGATCAACAAGCAAGCCTGTACATTCTCCTGTGAATCCAATCAGTAATACTCCCGTACAGTCCGGTCTCGTCGTCTGATATGTTGCATATCTCGCCTAGGGGTAGTAAACGTCAGACCCAGTAGCTCGATAAGTCATGTCGATATGAGGTCTATAACAGTTCGAGAAACTACTGATAACACTTACCAGTAAATCTCAGCAACCCTGGCCAGGGATTTCCGGTTATAGCCAATCGAACACATCGCAACATCAACTCCCTATACCGGGAGAGACGAATCCCCTCCTATCGCTCATTGCCTCCATGTGATTCGGGACTGTACCCAAAAGCCACCTTTTTTCATGCCCTCTTGGACGTGGTATGATGGAAATAAAAGAACAGTGGGAATCACACAAGACTCTATGACGATCTCGGGTCAACAGACTACTTTGTACCAGTGTCACCGGAGAACTGCCATCTGACGTGAGGTATAATACCATCTGGGAGTTCTCGGCAAGTCCGTCCAGTGTACCCAGTCTCCACTGAGCACCCGTACACCATCTTTGATGTCAAACACCGATGGATATGGGATCATCCATCGCCCATCATATGGGTCAAAATGCGTATACGCTAGTCTACTCTGGTGCATCGATGCCCTGTCTCGATACACCCTCAACTAAGAACAGTTATAGGATGTACTCGTCGACTACCGTGGCCCCACTAGTATGATCTCATCATAGTCCCAGTAGTCGAGTACATATCCTAAGGGCTTTATCAATATGTAATATAGAGACAATCAGAGTACATGTTAAGATAAAGTACAACCAGATAGCATACTTTCATGTCGAGCAAGAAAGTCCTCCCTATATATGTCCAAGCATCTATTACAATATACATCATATGTACAGTAATGGCCTCTAGGGCATACATATAACTAACAGATCTCATATCCATTGGTGTTTGACATCAGAGAAGGTATACGGGTGCTCATTGTTGGATGTAGTGCCCTCAAAGTCAATTATTGGATCGCAGGTACGTGATTGCAATGATTGAGGAAGGACCTATACCGGTAGGATAATCTTACTCGAGATGTTAGTATGCTATCTGGTTTGCCTTTATCTGTCGTGTACAGGTTCAGGTGACTGATCACTATTACACGTTGATAGAGCCCTTAGGATCTTGCTTGACTACCAACAGTATGATGGCGATCATATACGTGAGAGTTCGGGAGTCTATAAGCACATCCTTAACAGTGGTCCCTAGTCGTGGGAGTTTCGAGACAGGGCATCGATACTCCGGAGTAGACTAGTGTATACAGTCGAGACCCCGACGAGCGGCTCATTGGGTTATGAGTACACCGGACAGGACTCGCCGGGAACCTGCTAGTTGGTATTATACCCAGCGTCAGATAGCAGTTCCCTCGTGACATGTGTACAGGTTAGTTCATCGACCTGAGGTCGTCATTTTTCTCGTATGAGTTCCCACTGTGCTTTGATTTCTACCCTACCATGGCTCAAAGGAGTCGTGCAAACAGGTTTTTTTTGGTTCGGTCCCGAGCCACCTGGAGGCAAGTGAGCGGATCGGCAGGGGATTCGTCTCTCCCGGTATTGGGGGTGAGATCGCTCTATGTCTAGGAGAGCCATTACACAAAGCCCTCGGCCGAGGCAGGAGATTTACTAGTAGGTACTCCAGTAATATCTCAGGGTGTTCTGGTGTTAGTTATATGTATGCCCTAGAGGCCATTACTATACATAGGATGTATATTGTAGTGGATGCTTGGACATATATAGGGAGGACTTTCTTGCTCGACATTATAGTATGCTATCTGGTTGCTCTTTATCTTAACGTGTACACTGATTGTCTCTCTGTTACATGTTGGTAAAGTCCTTAGGATGTGTACTTGACTACCTGGACTATGACGCAGATCATACTAGTGGGGACATGGTAGTCGATAAGTACATCCTTCAAGGTCCCTAGTCGTGGGTGTATCGAGACGGGGCATCGATATACCAGAGTAGACTAGCGTATACCTTCTCGACCCATACAGATGGGCGATGGATGATCCCATATCCATTGGTGTTTGACATCAGAGATGATGTACGGGTGCTCAGTGGAGACTGGGTACACTGGACGGACTCGCCGAGAACTCCCAGATGGTATTATACCTTACGTCAGATGGCAGTTCTCTGGTGACACTGGTACAGAGTAGTCTGTTGACCCGAGATCGTCATAGAGTCTTGTGTGGTTCCCACTGTGCTTTGATTTCCACCTTACCACGTCCAAGAGGGCGTGCAAAGCGGTGGTTTTTGGGTACAGTCCCGAATCACATGGAGGCAATGAGCGATAGGAGGGGATTCGTCTCTCCCGGTATAGGGAGTTGATGTTGCACTGTGTTCGATTGGCTATAACCGAAAATCCCTGCCCAGGGTTGCTGAGATTTACTGGTAAGTGTTACCAGTAGTTTCTCGAACTGTTATAGACCTCATATCGACACGACTTATCGAGCTATTAGGGTCTGACGTTTACCACCCCTAGGCGAGATATGCGACATATCAGACGACGAGACCGGACTGTACGGTAAGTGTTACTGGTTGGATTCACAGGAGTGTGAGCGGGCTTGCTCATCGATCTTCTGATCGTTCAATACCCGGGTGGCCGTTACGTTTAGCAGACCGCTTGCGGCTTGTGGGTGGTTGATATGATCATCACCTGCTGCCGGCGTATTGACGAGTCTTTAGAGTCCTACACAGAGGTTTCCTGGCTCAAGCGAAACGAAATAGGAGCGCATATGAGATATGTGCGGACCGAGAATAATGCGTGTATGTGATACCGTATTCTATTCTCGCGATTTGTATCATCGGTAGGTTATATGTGATATAGCCGAGTTACCGAATCAAGTGTTGATTCGATACATTGATACACTTGATACTAGTCGGTTATATGCGATATGACCGGATCATTAAATCAAGTGTTGATTTAATGATTTAATGTTTAATTATATATATTTGATATATTACTTAGCATTAACTAGTATTGGTTCACATTAAATGGATTTTCTCACTCGAATGTGCACATTGTATATATGATATAGTTTTGTGCACTTGTTTGTATCATGTTTGATGATACATGCAAACTTGGTTTTGTGTAAAGACTTAAACCATGTTTAGTGAATGGTTAGGGTTTCATTTCAATTATTTATTTATCTATTCTTTTTGAGAAAAAGAGAAAAGAAAACAAAATGGTTGCTTTCTTACATGAAGCTTCTTGATGCTTCATGTAACTTTGACTAAGTGACCATTCTTGTCTTCTTCTCCTAACTCTAACCATTCATCTAACCTTAGTTAATTCTCTACACCTAACCATGGTTGATATTATGATAAGTATCATTTTGTTTTCTATTTTTAAATGAACTTATCATATTATCTTCATCTTCTTCTTCTTCTTCAAGAAGAAAAAGCTTGCTACCAACAATGGCAACTTGAGAAAAAGAGTGAGAAATCCAATTCTAAAGTGAACCCACTTCCTATTTCTTCATCCTCTACCACTTGCCAAGTAGTATAGGGTGTTTTCTTCACAAGTCTCATGGCTTGGTGAAGTTGGAGCTTGATCTTGTGTTGCCTCGACGTAGATTATCTTCGGCATCGAAGTCGGCGACCTAGCCCGCCCATTTCTCCGATGAAGCCGATGCTAGAGTCCAGGATTCGATATGGACAGCGGAGGGACGTCATCACGGAGCCTAGGAGGTGGAGGACCGGATCTACAAAGGTTGTATTTCCGTTCACTTCTTAGTAAAGTAGTTTACTAGTTGTAGTTATCGTCTAAACTCTAGTCAACGATCCGTATTAGGGTTTCTCGGCACTTGTAAAATTTGAAATTGGAATGGTTGATACCTTGTGAGACCTCATTAGTGTGCCTAGGAACCCTACAGTGGTATCAGAGCCTAGCTAGAGCCTTAGGCGATGCGTAGACGGAGTTAGAAGTCCGATCGAACCGAAACCCTAATCTCAAAACCCCTCTCTGTCCAATTTTTGAAAATCTGGATTTTTCCATATTAAAAATATGCAGAAAATTAAGCAAGGTTTTATAGGAATTACTGTAAATTTCGTGGACCTAACTCGATTAAACCGCCGCGGAACCGCGGCAGGATCCTCCTTGTGCGGCGGTTCCGCGGCCGTACGGAAGGATCTTTCAATTATTTTTGCACAGTAATTCCTACTATGTAGTGCTGAGGTTTCTGGGAATTTTTAATTTGCACTCAAGAGTTGAGTTTTCTGGGTTGTATTGGAAGTTCGTAGATTCGATTGGATTGTCTGATTTTGTCCGTGTGTTTTTCCGGATAATTTTTGAACATGTTAAAAAGTTCGACCGGATAGAAATACCCACTTTTTCTCCTGCCGGGAAATTTCCAAGTGTTGGATTTTTCCGTAGTTTAAAGACGTTCTAAGTAGTTCAAGTAACGTGATGGTCCCTCTAGAAGACAACAAACCTTAACTCGATTATGTGACCGTCTTGAACTGCCCTTAGAACCTTCGGGTTTGGGGCAGTACGGCATGCCACATGTGAGGCGTTGGCTTGACCCTTCTACGGCTGGACCGTTAGTACTGAGGCATGAACTGGATGTTTTTAAACCTATTTCATGTGTTGATTTGTTTCGGGAAAACTTGGGTGTTCGATTGTTCGATCGGAAAGTTTAACATTTTTCTATTTATCCGGAATATGATACAACATTTGGAATTCACAAGTAGTTATGAGATAACTGTTTGAATGTTATAAATCTAGCACTTTAGTCTCACTTGATCGGTTGCCACGGAATTTTGATGCGATCAAAAGTCCGTCGCAATCGCGTAGCGTATGCGGATACTCGCCGGATAAACTTAATAGACAGCTACACCCCATAGCCCCGACCAAGTGACTGTAGGAGAACCCCATCGCCGAAAGCATCCGTTCGGGTGCTCGCGGCAGCGGTGTTCCGCCTTGGTGCACTTCGTCGACGGTATCGGGGGTGCGGCCGCCTATTAAAGTTTGCGACGAGCATTCGATCAGTTTTTTGGGAATCTTGTTGAATTGCCCGACTTGTTATTGAAAAGTGTTTTTGATAATGAGACTAAAATGCGGGGTTTATAATTGTTAGGCATGCGATGCCTAAGTAATTCATTTGATTAGGCATGCAATATCTATGGAGGTTGTGGATTCCAACTGTTGTAGTTTTACACTTTCTTTTCTGTGACCGTAAGTGTAATATGTGATATCGCCGGTTTCATTGCTATATGTCAACGACAATTGGGATACGCATGTTTACTTACGTTGATGACATGTGATGTTATGTGTTGCTGGATATGTTATATTGGATTGTCGTGTTCGAATAGCCGGGGTTTTTTTTTTATGTGAGATGAGTGTTTTTCATTTTCATTCATGTAAAAACTTGTATGTAATATTCTTTTATTGGGGCACTTCCAGGTTGCAGAAGATGTCACCATTTGTAAATTATTTATTTTTCCGCACTAGGATAGACCCAAGGAGGAGGGCACAAGTAACCGGGTTCTGGAGTCCAGTGGGAGACCAACTCGAGGAGTCGAGTTCGGGTCTCCTAACTCTAGAATTGGTAGGGTTGCTTGCCGCTCTCGTAGGGGTCTAGGGGTGTGGGTTTGGCTATTCATCGCGACCGTGGAATCCGTGTTTTATACTGGCTCGTATTGAAAACATGGACGTCCTAGTATATCCAATATTTCATATGTTTCTTCTGCTGCGATATCTGTGATGTGATCATTTGATATGTATTGTGATAGATACAGTATATAGTATATATGATATATTATATAGGCGTTACTTATGTTTTACACCCGCGCTAGCCCTGCCCTGCTCTGCCGTTAGTTACCTAACCTAACGGTGCACGAGGGGACATCGAGGCGAATGCGGATGGCATAAGTGTACGTCGTATTTATCTGTGATGTTTAGGTGCTTAAATGATGGGACTTCATTAATATGATTAATGAAAGAAAAGAAACCTAAGATGTTGTGGAATCGAATTTTCAAAAACAGGTAGCTACAGTTCTTGCTTTGCATCGCGGTGTTCCTTGTAGAACATCCTGCACCTTATTCGATAAGGAAAGGACCGAGATCCCTTCACCGGGAGTGACTCCTTTAGCAATAACTGGCAGATGCTACACACTCGGTTTGTCTTTTGATTGCTTCTATAGTTTCTGCTTTGCACAGTGATATATATGATATATCCCGCACCTCATTTGACGAGGAAAGGACCGACGATCCCTTCACCGGGAGTGACTCCTTTAACAAAACTAGAAAAGCCTAAAAAACGCTCCATTTCTAAATTCATTCGATCCTACAACGATATCAAGTTCATTACGCAATAGGTTTTCAGAAAAACCTGTCGTAGCCCTCTGTCATTTCAGATAAGTCCTGCTTAGTACTCGTGCTGCGTTTGCTGGCCTTTGTCAAGGCGTAGTGTGCGGTAGCTGACTGGTGCTTATCTGCTTATGCATATGATGCAGATTGGGTTAGCGTAGTTGTGCGACCTTGTTGGCCTTTATCAAGGGTCATGCGGGTGGGTTTAATTCAATCAGGAAATGACGGGTTGAACTTGACTAGCATCCTATGGTTTGTTGGCCTTTGTCAAGGTCATAGGATGTTAGGGGCAAAATTATCGGGAATTTCAAGTGTTGAAATTTGCAATGAGATTGCATACCTTCTATGAGATAGTTGGATCCCGATACCCACTGCGAGTAATTGTTACTCCTGGGAGAGTTTTACACATTACAATTAGCCGATCAAGTAGGTGTCTGGAAAGGTGTCAACGGGGTTACGCCTCTGGGAAAACGAGGTTTACAGTAATTAGGTCCGTGCAAAAGCACGGGGAAACTCCCTCAAAGTACCGACACTGGCCTGGCTGAAAGATTGGCGAACTTGTAGCGTGTAATTAATCCCGGCTAGTCTTTCCCTTTAGGGTTTGAAGGAAGATTTGATAAAAAACAGTGGGAGCCATCCTGATTAGATAAAATAATAACAAATCTATTCTTGCAAGAGCGCACGCTGAGTGTTTTCTTCTCTCTCTCTCCAAGTAGCGACCATATCACGCCTTAATCAAGATAATAATACGGATATATTGACCGAACCCGCTTGTTATACTGAGCTGGGGAACGTTGGTCCCGCTCCAACTTATAATTGTTATAAGACAGAGCAGGAAATTGGGGAATACCAGATTTCCCGTGCCGCCCAAACGAAGAAAGTGCATGTTGATGCATCTTCTTCGGGTGTGTTCATTACAAAGAACTGTTTCTCAGTATCCTCTGCATCCTGGGTATTTGATACCGGATCAGGATCCCAGATATGTAATCTGTTACATAGGGCTACAGATAGGTAGAGAACTGAGAACGGGTGATAAGTTTCATGAGGCAGAAAACGGGGCAAGTGTTGCAGCCAAGTCTGTTGGTCACTGTCACCCTGTATTCCAAATACATTGATTCTGAATGAATGTTATTAGATACCGAACCTGATATACAAAATCATATCAGTCTCTTTATTAGTAAAGAAGGATATAATTTTATATTGTTGGATAATGTTTTGAACATTTCCTATATCAAAAGTTGATCGGTTCAGGCACGTTATCTAAAAGCATTGATGTTCTAAATCAAACTACAGTTCTAAGTATACGGAACACACAAAAAAGGAATAGTTCAGAAATGAACAGATCCTTCTTGAGGAATTGTAGACTAGGTCAGATCAATGTGACCCGACAAGCTAAAGTTACATTTAGATGCATATTTAAATCAGTTTGAATTTACATCTTATGAAACTTGCCAGTCATGTCATAGAGATAAGATGACCATAGCTCCGTTTACTGGAAACAGAGAAAGAGTTAGTGAACTTTTAGGATTGATACATGTTGATGTATGAAGATCCCCTGTCTACACATGCCAAGACCGGTTCTTTGTACTTCATTACATTTTCTGATAATCTCTCGAGATTCAGACCTATGTTCCTGTTGAAACACAAGCCCGAACCTTTTGAGATATTCATAGAATATAAGTTAGAAGTAGAGAACCAAAATACGGGTAAAAGTATTATGTCCTTTGATGTGATCAAGGAGGAGAATACTTGAGCACGGAACTCCTGGACTATTTAAGAAGAATGAGATTCTCTCTCAGTATTACTCCTCTGAATACACCACAGCACAACGGTGTATCAGGGCAGAGCAATAACACCCTATATGATATGGTGTGCTCTATGATGAGTATTACTGAGTTACCTATTTCCTTTAGGGAGTTATGCACTTGGGAAGTTGCATACCTATTGAATAGGGTTCAAATCAAATCAGTTGCCTACCGCTTCATATGTGATATGGAAAGGGAAGAGCCCATATCTTAAGTTAGTTAAGATTTGGGGTTGTCCAGCCTATGTCTGAAAAGCAAAATCCGGACAAGCTCGAGGCAAGATCTGTTATGTAGAACTGGAAATGTTCCAGCTATACAAACTGCAGCTGATGATTTGGTAGAACCGAAAGATTCAATAGTAACCAACGAACCTCAGCTTCTCCGCCGATCTAGTGGGGTTCCTCACCCACCTGAGAGATACTTCTGTTTCTCTATGACAGTGGGAGCAAGGATTGCATCATGAGATGATGACCCAACTAGTTTCGACCTGGCCATCAAGAGTGGGACTCAGTAAGAATGGCTGGATGCTTAGCGATCTGAGATGGAATCCTTATACACCAACAAAGTATGGACTTTAGTTGCTATATCTGAAGGGTTAAATCCCCATCAGGAGCAAGTATATCTTGAGAAGATTACTTGGTGTACATGGAAAAGTTGAGACTTTCAAAGCTAGACTTGTTAAAGGTTTGCATCATTGACCAGGTATGGATTATGTTGAAACATTTTCTAAGGATCTATGCTTAAGTCCATCCAGATCCTACTTGCCACGGCTACATACCATGACTACGATATCTGGTTGTTGGGTGTCATGATAGCTCTTCTAAAATGATGTTTTGGAAGAGAGCATCTATAAGTACACAGCCAGAGGGCTTCGTAGACAGTGGGAGCAGCGGAAACGTGTGCAAGATGTTTTATGTGATGAAGCAGGCATCGCGGAGTTGGAACATCTATTTTGATGAGTTAGTCAAACAGTTTGACATCATTAAAATGGTAGATGAACCTTGTATATACAAAAAGATAGTAGGGAGTATGGTACTGATCCTCGTAGAGTACGTGGATGACATACACTTGATAGGGAAGGAGTTTCCTATGCTACGCTCGGTCAATCTCAGCTTATCACAATAATTCTCCATATAGGATCAAAGTGATACCTACTAAATCCTGGGTTTTGATCTATGAGATAGATCTAATTGGATATTAGGATACTCACTAGTTGTAGTGAGATGGTATCAATCGATCCTGGGGAGAATCACTGGAAAGGTTCGAGGGTTATAAGGACGACTGAAAGTCAGTCACAGGCATTGTCTTTACCCTCAGTAAAGGGACGGTATGTTGGAAGAGTTCCAAGCTAGATACCGTGACATACTAGACGATAAAGGCTGGATACATCGCTACTTAAGATGCTACCAAAGAGGCAGTCTGGATGTATATTGGTTCATGAGATGAACTTCGTTCCTCCCATTGTGTGACAATGGAGTTGTGGCTTATGCCAAGGAACGTCCGTCCCATCAGTGATCCAGACATATTCTAAGGCAGTATCATCTGATCATGGAGATGGTTGATCTCCAGGGTGATCGAGGTTAGGAGAGCAGACTTAGAGGATAACACGGCGGATCCACTCACGAAGGACTTTTCCCAGAGAGAGACTTTTATGGGATGGTTGAGTATGAGATACTACAACCACTGCTACAGATGGCCCTAGTGCAAGTGGGAGATTGTTAGTTATATGTATGCCCTAGAGGCCATTACTATACATAGGATGTATATTGTAGTGGATGCTTGGACATATATAGGGAGGACTTTCTTGCTCGACATGATAGTATGCTATATGGTTGCTCTTTATCTTAACGTGTACACTGATTGTCTCTCTGTTACATGTTGGTAAAGCCCTTAGGATGTGTACTTGACTACCTGGACTATGACGCAGATCATACTAGTGGGGACATGGTAGTCGATAAGTACATCCTTCAAGGTCCCTAGTCGTGGGTGTATCGAGACGGGGCATCGATATACCAGAGTAGACTAGCGTATACCTTCTCGACCCATACAGATGGGCGATGGATGATCCCATATCCATTGGTGTTTGACATCAGAGATGATGTACGGGTGCTCAGTGGAGACTGGGTACACTGGACGGACTCGCCGAGAACTCCCAGATGGTATTATACCTTACGTCAGATGGCAGTTCCCTGGTAACACTGGTACAGAGTAGTCTGTTGACCCGAGATCGTCATAGAGTCTTGTGTGGTTCCCACTGTGCTTTAATTTCCACCTTACCACGTCCAAGAGGGCATGCAAAACGGTGGTTTTTGGGTACAGTCCCGAATCATATGGAGGCAATGAGCGATAGGAGGGGATTCGACTCTCCCGGTATAGGGAGTTGATGTTGCACTGTGTTCGATTGGATATAACCGGAAATCCCTGGCCAGGGTTGCTAAGATTTACTGGTAAGTGTTACCAGTAGTTTCTCGAACTGTTATAGACCTCATACCGACACGACTTATCGAGCTATTGGGGTCTGACGTTTACCACCCCTAGGCGAGATATGCGACATATCAGACGACGAGACCGGACTGTACGGTAAGTGTTACTTGTTAGATTCACAGGAGTGTGAGCGGGCTTGCTCGTCGATCTTCTGATCGTTCAATACCCGGGTGGCCGTTACGTTTAGCAGACCGCTTGCGGCTTGTGGGTGTTTGATATGATCATCACCTGCTGCCGGCGTATTGACGAGTCTTTAGAGTCCTATACAGAGGTTTCCTGGCTCAAGCGAAACGAAATAGGAGCGCATATGAGATATGTACGGGACCGAGAATAATGCGTGTATGTGATACTGTGTTCTATTCTCGCGATTTGTATCATCGGTAGGTTATATGTGATATAGCCGAGTTACCGAATCAAGTGTTGATTCGATACATTGATACACTTGATACTAGTCGGTTATATGCGATATGACCGGATCATTAAATCAAGTGTGATTTAATGATTTAATGTTTAATTATATATATTTGATATATTACTTAGCATTAACTAGTATTGGTTCACATTAAATGGATTTTCTCACTCGAATGTGCACATTGTATATATGATATAGTTTTGTGCACTTGTTTGTATCATGTTTGATGATACATGCAAACTTGGTTTTGTGTAAAGACTTAAACCATGTTTAATGAATGGTTAGGGTTTCATTTCAATTATTTATTTATCTATTCTTTTTGAGAAAAAGAGAAAAGAAAACAAAATGGTTGCTTTCTTACATGAAGCTTCTTGATGCTTCATGTAACTTTGACTAAGTGACCATTCTTGTCTTCTTCTCCTAACCCTAACCATTCATCTAACCTTAGTTAATTCTCTACACCTAACCATGGTTGATATTATGATAAGTATCATTTTGTTTTCTATTTTTAAATGAACTTATCATATTATCTTCATCTTCTTCTTCTTCTTCAAGAAGAAAAAGCTTGCTACCAACAATGGCAACTTGAGAAAAAGAGTGAGAAATCCAATTCTAAAGTGAACCCACTTCCTATTTCTTCATCCTCTACCACTTGCCAAGTAGTATAGGGTTTTTTCTTCACAAGTCTCATGGCTTGGTGAAGTTGGAGCTTGATCTTGTGTTGCCTCGACGTAGATCATCTTCGGCATCGAAGTCGGCGACCTAGCCCGCCCATTTCTCCGATGAAGCCGATGCTAGAGTCCGGGATTCGATATGGACAGCAGAAGGACGTCATCACGGAGCCTAGGAGGTGGAGGACCGGATCTACAAAGGTTGTATTTCCGTTCACTTCTTAGTAAAGTAGTTTACTAGTTGTAGTTATCGTCTAAACTCTAGTCAACGATCCGTATTAGGGTTTCTCGGCACTTGTAAAATTTGAAATTGGCATGATTGATACCTTGTGAGACCTCATTAGTGTGCCTAGGAACCCTACATCTGGGCTACACTCCGACACGACTTATACCGCTATTGGGGGTCTGACGTTACCAGCCCCCTAGGCCCGATATGCGATACTCATAGACGAACGGACCGGACTGTATGTATATTATCACTGATAGGCTCAGTAGGGTTCCAGGATGAGTTCGCTCATCGGCTTCCCTTGAGGTCAGCACATGGGCAGCCGTTATGCACAGCTAGTGCCACTGACGTGCTTGTGGTTAAACCCACTGCTAGGGTACTGACGAGTCTTTAGAGTCCCCCACAGATAGTTTCTCAAGTTCGGGCGAAACGTTGTAGAGGCCATATGGTTTTATGGCAGGGTTCGGAAAATGCACGTGCACTTGTGCACGTGTCATATTTCGGACAGATAATACTGGTGGGCTTTGGTTTAAGCCGGATCCATGTATTAGATTGAGTCGGGATATTTTAGTCTGTAACATTTTCAAAAATAGAAAATATTAATTTTGGGAATTTTTATAATTTAATATTATTTTATTGATTATTTTAATATTAAATGCAAATAAATAGGAAAAATGTTAGAAAAAATTATGAAAAATTATGGAAAATTCTAAAATAGGGTGAATTAGTGAATTATGATATTTTTAAGTTTTTGTGATTAGTTTGACACTAATTTAGTGCTAATCGCGATTAAAATCGCTAATCGGGTTTTTTTGGCAATTTTGTGCAAAACTTGCACATATCACTTTTCCTACACCTGTGCATTTTCTTGCCTTGGTTTTCTTTTGGGGTTACTATTGAGGTGAGAAGGTTTGGATTATGGATTAAATGGAAAAGAAAAGAAAATGAGGGTAGGTGAGAGAGAGAGGTGGACTTTGACTACTTACCCTTAGCCATACCCCTTCATTCCTCATCTTTCTTCCCCTCTCCTCCCTCCTCCTGCTGCTGCTCCTGCACCCCCATTTCCCTCCCTCTTCAACTCCCCACTTCATCTCATAAAACACCCCAAAACCCCAATCTCCTTTCATTAAAAATGTGCAAAATCCCTAGATCTACACATGGAGCTAAAGAAGCAAGGATTTGGCCACTAGAGGGCAACTCAAGAATTTTCTTGAGTTGCTAATGAAGGTAATTTCTGAACCATTTGCTTAATTATAGCCTTTCCTATAACCCCATGTCAAGATTTAATCGATATTGTGTGATATTATGGATTTGAGAATAACCAAGTTAGGGTTTGAGGAAACTTGTGTTGTCTTAGGAAATTAAGCTCAGTAGAGGTCTTACCGACACCCTAGTGTTGTATTGGAACCCAAAACCTGAAGCAAACACCAGAATACGGATTTTAGAAACCGATATCGGGGAAATTGTGTAATCTGCCACTGTTAAATTGAATCTGCTAACACCCCGAGAACCCTAAAATAATATTGAGTGGGAATTGAGATGTGCAGGCAACATAGAGGCAACACCCCAAACCCTAGCCCCTAACTCCTCCGTACGGCCGCCAATTCTCCCATTCTGGCCGCAATTTGCGGCCAGAGCAGGGGGGATTTTCCTCGTTTTCCGTGCCTGGCCCCATTTCATCAATTCTTGGCCCTGGGTACTTCTAGTTTTGACAGATTCTTTCTAGGATGAAATCTGGGACATATATCCTAAGTTGCTGTTTTGGATTCGTATTTCCGTATTCCGTATTTTTGATTCTGAAATGGTGGAATGTGTTTTGCCTCGACTATTTGTCGTTTATACGACGATATAGAGGATTTATTGATGGTTTTGAAGGCGTGCCATAGGTTTTCACCTATAGGCCCCTTATCGTATCGTATTGGATTTAGTGTGTCGTTTCAAGTGTTGATTTGGTTTTGATGCGATGCGATACGTGTGATTTGTGTAGGTACACCGCGACGATCCGAGGCGATGCGGAAGATGACGGAGACATCTACACCGACACACGGGTTACAGGTGAGTAGATTATATCTACAGGGGGAAGTCGGGTGGATGGCGTATAGCACCCCCGCAGTCCGTAGGTAGATTACTTTGCAGTTTATTATGATATAGGTGTATTGTGGATAGCATAGGGTTAGAAGTGACTAGTGTAGTTCATAGTCGCGAACCCTAGGATAGAATTACACCTATATACACACCCTTGCTCTATCACTTGTACTTACACTGTGATTGATGATATGTGATGACTTTGGAGATGAGTCGATGATGTGGGCTTGGTGCCCTGGGATCGGTGACTTGATACGATTCATATGTGGGATTTGACTTGTGATTCATGCGGGCTTGGGATATGTGTTTACCCCCGCATGCATACTTACTGATGTTACCGTTTTGTACTAGACATAGAGTAGTACTCCAGACTATATGATCCGATGATGGTGATATCTGTTATGTGATGAGACAGTGAGATGTTGACCCCTACCCAGCTATCGGGGATGCCGTACGATGATTTACCGTACGAGCCAATATTGATGATAGATCCGCACTCATAACTCGAGGATATCTTATGATATGATATTGAGGCGAGATCACCGACTATACATCTTTATATATGTACCGACTCAGATTTAGGTGGTTTCCACACCTACCCCTCCTGATTGACCGGATACTTAGATGTAGCCTACATAGTAGATACTTCACTGTGGTGTTGACTACTAGATATCTGCATTTTCCTGCTATTCGCATTGCTGGCATATGTTCACTGTTATATTATTATCATGCTGTTAGGACACCAGCACCATTATCGATGATGCGTATGTTCCACGTACACTATTTGCCGGCTCACACACTTCATCATCGATAATTGCCATGCCACTACACTGTAGTACTATTGCATTCATGAGATGATCCTTCATTCGACATATGCACATTACTATTCCATGTTGCATGATTTCCGATATGATTACTGTTCTTTACATGTAGCATACATCATGGATTGACTGTATAGTATATCGCATTGGATTTACTTCCTGATGTTGGATTTTCATGTGATTTCTGGTTTTGAGGACCGTGGGGTTATTTAAGAAAAGAGGCACTTTTATGAAAACCCGGTACCTCGTGATATGATATTTCGGTGCGTCCACCACGCGTTTTCTCGGTGCTGAGACGTGTGCTTGAAACCCGATTCGAGGAGGTGATGTACCGTTTGCGGGTTCGTGGTGGGCCCGGTATGGTTCCCCTCGGCGAGATGATCGATGGGTTATGCCGATTGAGCCTGGAGGCGGGCGAGTACCTACCGGTGATTGTATTTGAGCTCGGCGGATATCCGGGGGATACAGCCTGGAGCTGAGAGATGGGCGTACTGCCGGGGGCCGACGGGCCGATACCGCAGACGGAGCCCAGAGATGGACATGGGTTGACTCGTACTGCCGGGGGCCGAGGGCCGATACCGCAGACGGAGCCCCATATGGATGAGGATTTACGTGTCGATGCTTGGCACGGGTTTCATGATGAGTTTTCCATGATTTTGGTTATATCCTCACATTGCATACATGATGCTTGCTGTCAGTGGGTGACAGGTGGACGGGTTCCATAGATATACAGATATGGATCATATACAGACTGGATTTACACTTATCTTACACCAATATTAGTGGTATGGGATGCTAATATAGGTGTATTGATATCTTTGATATTTCAGCATATTTACTTCATGCAGACATACCTTATACTGATGACATGTTATTACCTGAGTACCTGGCACTACATACATGATTAGATGTTACCTTGCCACCTTATCACACTCAGATGTACTCTTGTGGATTATATTACTGATCGTTGACTTAGGTTTATGTCTTGCATTCGGTTTCTGCTTGTAGATGTTTCTATTCACGAGTTGGCAACTCACCCCCGTTGTGCCACAGTTCTTGCAGGTTTTGCCGTACAGGTCCTATTGCGGCATTTCTGGCACACTACCTCCTTGCGGGTGATTTGCTTTGGTAGGTGGATTCTTTCGTATCAGGAATCACCTTTGTATTTATTTATTTCATTGTATCTAGAAATTGTCCATCAACCAAATCTTGTATATTCTTTCAGACTTAGAGACAGTGTTGTATTATTCGACCTAGAGTCGCGCTTAGTAGTATTGTGGTTTTACTGTTGCTTTTGAGCTTTCTTTTGGATTTGATCCTCGCCACTTGGCGTTGTTTATTATCATATCATTGCGTGGTTGTGGCCGTCGATTGACGAAGAGCTAGCTCCCGCTTGGGGATGCCTTTATCATTTTACATATTGTTATTCATGTTGTACCCCATTCGGGGCCAGTTTTACAAGAGAAACTCTGCCGAAATTTTTAGAAAAGACTTTATTGTTTTCAAAACGTACCTTCGGCTTAGTTATTTAAAAACCTTGATTACAAACCTGTATTTCTTCACTTCTTAAACCAGTCTTCTTTACTTATTCTTCAAAATGGTTTTAGATTTCTGGGCTTTTGGCTTACTTGGATCAGATGGAGTCCTATAGGCTTCATATGGTTCAAGTGCCAGTCACGTGCTCTTTCGGATCGTGACAAAGTTGGTATCAAAGCGCTAGGTTGACCTTGGTTCGAGTCTGAGTTTGACTATGTGGAGCCTAGGGAGTTATTTATATACGGAACTTAGGCTTGACCTTACGGAACTTAGACTTGGTCGAGGGGGTGTAAACCCGAACTTTCGTCGTTTTAGGATGACCCTTGGTTGATGGATTGGGTGACTAAAGTAGAGTGACGTACCGTTGGTATGTTCCGCGGCATACTTACGATACGCCACTCCGCTTAAGGAACCTTAGGATGTACATACTTTCGAGATCAGTGATTCTTTTCATATCCTGGATTATACATCCATTTGAGATTCCCGCTTCTATTAGTTCCATGATCATACCTCCATTGATGCTGTTCCTTCCTATGATCATGTATCCACTTTGGATCTGTTGTTTCCCTTCCTGCCATTGATGTGCTCTCTTTGATACTCGATTGAGGTTCAGGTCACTATGTTTGAGCGCAGTTTGGGCTGCTGCTAGGGTTACGGCCGGTGTGAGCTCGTTTGGTACGAGGGCCGACCATTGTGTTTTCTGGTGACATGGGAACGTCTCGAGTTAGTATTGGTGTTTGTGACCTCTAGTGGAGGCGAATGCTTGGTCTTGCACCGGATGATCGGGCCATTGTTAAAGCTGCCAGTTGAGAGAGGACTGTGGATGTACAGCATACCTCAGAGATTGTGATGTCACCTACCGTGCAGACAGATGGACCAGCTGTTGCTGAGATTGACAGGATGTTGCTTTCGGAGCTTACGAGCTGAGATTGCCGGAGCTTCCAGGCAGATATGAGACAGATGATAGCTAGTCTACCCGATTTGAGAGACGAAGGTGATTCGTCCGATTTTGCGCCAGAGCGGGCCCAGTTGAGTTGAAGATTTCCAGTGTGGAGAGTCTTACTCAGATCTAGAGCAGGCTGATTCGGAGATGACCGCTTATGTATTGCCTTTCCTGGAGGATTGAGGCGTTGTTCGGTGTACAGGCATATGAGCCAGTTGTTGCTGCAAAGGATGAGATATCGCCCAGATGATTGGAGCTACTGCAGCATGAGCATGTTCTTAGAGAGATGATAGCGAGTTGCTAGTCACCGAGGATGGATGACTAGGACGTGTGGTGAGTTCGCTTACCCCGAGGCGAGGTCATCAGGTGGATTGATTCCAGCTAGAGACGACTTCACGCAGGTTCGTTGAGAGTCGATAGAGACGATCGAATGTCAGGCGCCTATTTTCCAAGTTTAAAGTATACGGAAAGACATGCAGGTGATTCTATGGACCCTCTAGAAGAATGAAACCCTAACTCGACTTAATGACCGTGTGACAGCCTTTGAACCTTAGGGTTTACGGCGGTTCCGCGGCGCCATTAGTGAGGCTTGGGTTTGCCCTTCTACGGCTGGACCACCGACGCTGTGGCATGTACTCGATACTATTAAACTGTACCCGAGATGTGAGCTCTTGGGGGATTATGAGGATCTGACGAGTCGATCGGATGGTTCGACATCTTTAGGATATCGTGATGGGACGCTGCTTGGGAGACTCCAGATGCGAGCATAGCCGTTGGAGCACCGTACATGCAGCCGTGATGAGACGAGTCTGAATCAGTCGACATTGACGCAGAGTGAAGGAAAGAGTTCGCGAGATATTTCGACGAGATGACGTCCCACTCTGCTGACATCAGAGATGTGATATGCACCCCGAGGCATGGTATATGGATATATCTTCCAGAAAGAAGCGCGACAAGTATGCAGCCGTTCCGGAATAAGCTTCAGCATTGGATGACGACTTCCGGGCATTTCGGCAGGATTGAGAATTGAGAAAGGAACCCGACAGGACCCTTCGGGAGACGATATGAGAAGACCTAGACCCAGAGTGGTCATTTTGCGCACACCCAGCAGGATAGAGTTCAGCATTGTCAACGAAGTAGTTGACCAAGTCGGATAAAGGAACTTATCCAGAGGCGATGTGAATTGATCAAGGACGGACGAGTGATGAGTATTCCTCCGATGGTTGGGACGTGTTCCCGAGAACCAGTTCGGCCTGACATCTGCTACAGAGTGATGAAGCTACAGAATACGCGATTTCGAGTCCGTGTGAGAGACTTCAGATTGACCGTGGCCGAGAACAGTGCAGCGCATAGTAGCTTGGCATGACGTTATAGTGGACGATGATAGAGACAGTTGAAACCAGAGGTTCGTGTGAGACACTGACAAGCTGTCCTTGCTTCCCGTCGAGACTAGAGACCTGATTTGCTTACAGAGACGTTGGGATGTGACCAGTTTCTGAGAAATGTTGTTCTGAGGACACAGGTGTCTGTTGAGCGAGAAGAGGTTGTGCAGGAAAGCCAGCCTCTGTACAGATCGGCATAGGCATGATTGGAAGAGACCTTGAGCAGGATTCCTTCGAGGACGTTGCTGCAATGAGGTTTGCACCCAGGATCAGATGTGTGACGTACATTCAGAGAGCTGGAGGCCGACGCCAGTGATATGCTGCCTTACGAGTGGTCGTGAGGTTTGACCGAGAGGTGACCAGAGAAGTGCCAGAACGGAATCGTCCCCGTTAGCACATCTGACAGGGCCGATGAGCCGATTGACTGTGAGATTGGTAATCCGCAGAGAAGATAAGGACCCAGAGAGTCAGAAGACGACCGACCGTGAGCAAGAGGCAGGTGGATATCCTGCGCTGCTAGCAGTGGATTGCACTGACTCCTTCTCGACTTTGAAGGAGGAACTACCGAAGACGGTATTTATGATTTGTGATTTTGTGATTTGATTATCACGTATCCGTCATTTTGGATTTCGGTATGTTGGGTGTTCTGTTGCATGATTTAGTTTTGGTGACTGAGTTTCATGGTATTGGTTTCATGCACCGACTGGACATTTATATATTTTACGCAGAGTTTTCATGCATTTTAGTGTTATGCTTTGATTCGTGCACGCTGATGCACACGGTTGTGAGATTCTCCTTTGCGGTACACCTGATTTTGGTTTGGGCCGCATTATATCGTTGGTTTGACCCGGATTTTGATGGTGGATTTTTGCACTCCATGTTGGTGATATGCATTACGCCTGTTCGGTGTTTGCTATTGGATTTCGAGATTTCCGTGCATGTTGAGTGCGCAGGGCCTAGATTTTCATTCGTGCACGATGGATGCACCGGTTTGGATTTTCGCGCATGTTGGGCGCATGTTTTTAGATACGATTTGGTGCACGCCAGATGCACTAAATCGGAATTTTACGTGCATGTCACCTGCACCTGATTTATTTTGCTGCCAGGCACATACGTTGCCTACGACAGATGTTTCGTGCACACCCGTTGCACCTAGATGTTGTTTTGTATACCTGTTTGACACATTTATGGATTCTTGATTTCCGTGCGCACCAGACGCATAGGATGGTGTTATGTTTAGATTGGATGTCTACATGTGTAGTTCCGATCCATATCATATCGGTTTTGTATTGGATTTGACATTGTGTTTTTACATTGACTCCGATGATTGCGGGATGCTTGACGGAGTTTTGTTTTTGAGTTATCTGCTCAGTACCCTTGCGCATGCATTGCGCTGTGACGTTCTATGTGTTGATGATTTCGGAGCCCCGACGACTTTGGTTTATTACTGAGATGTTTTTGTATTTGGGGGTTTAAATTTAAATTCGGGGACCGAATTTCTTTAAGGGGGGTAGATTGTAACATTTTCAAAAATACAAAATATTAATTTTGGGAATTTTTATAATTTAATATTATTTTATTGATTATTTTAATATTAAATGCAAATAAATAGGAAAAATGTTAGAAAAAATTATGAAAAATTATGGAAAATTCTAAAATAGGGTGAATTAGTGAATTATGACATTTTTAAGTTTTTGTGATTAGTTTGACACTAATTTAGTGCTAATCGCGATTAAAATCGCTAATCGGGTTTTTTTGGCAATTTTGTGCAAAACTTGCACATATCACTTTTCCTACACTTGTGCATTTTCTTGCCTTGGTTTTCTTTTGGGGTTACTACTGAGGTGAGAAGGTTTGGATTATGGATTAAATGGAAAAGAAAAGAAAATGAGGGTAGGTGAGAGAGAGAGGTGGACTTTGACAACTTACCCTTAGCCATACCCCTTCATTCCTCATCTTTCTTCCCCTCTCCTCCCTCCTCCTGCTGCTGCTCCTGCACCCCCATTTCCCTCCCTCTTCAACTCCCCACTTCATCTCATAAAACACCCCAAAACCCCAATCTCCTTTCATTAAAAATGTGCAAAATCTCTAGATCTACACATGGAGCTAAAGAAGCATGGATTTGGCCACTAGAGGGCAACTCAAGAATTTTCTTGAGTTGCTAATGAAGGTAATTTCTGAACCATTTGCTTAATTATAGCCTTTCCTATAACCCCATGTCAAGATTTAATCGATATTGTGTGATATTATGGATTTGAGAATAACCAAGTTAGGGTTTGAGGAAACTTGTGTTGTCTTGGGAAATTAAGCTCAGTAGAGGTCTTACCGACACCCTAGTGTTGTATTGGAACCCAAAACCTGAAGCAAACACCAGAATACGGATTTTAGAAATCGATATCGGGGAAATTGTGTAATCTGCCACTGTTAAATTGAATCTGCTAACACCCCGAGAACCCTAAAATAATATTGAGTGGGAATTGAGATGTGCAGGCAACATAGAGGCAACACCCCAAACCCTAGCCCCTAACTCCTCCGTACGGCCGCCAATTCTCCCATTCTGGCCGCAATTTGCGGCCAGAGCAGGGGGGATTTTCCTCGTTTTGCGTGCCTGGCCCCATTTCATCAATTCTTGGCCCTGGGTACTTCTAGTTTTGACAGATTCTTTCTAGGATGAAATCTGGGACATATATCCTAAGTTGCTGTTTTGGATTCGTATTTCCGTATTCCGTATTTTTGATTCTGAAATGGTGGAATGTGTTTTGCCTCGACTATTTGTCGTTTATACGACGATATAGAGGATTTATTGATGGTTTTGAAGGCGTGCCATAGGTTTTCACCTATAGGCCCCTTATCGTATCGTATTGGATTTAGTGTGTCGTTTCAAGTGTTGATTTGGTTTTGATGCGATGCGATACGTGTGATTTGTGTAGGTACACCGCGACGATCCGAGGCGATGCGGAAGATGACGGAGACATCGACACCGACACACGGGTTACAGGTGAGTAGATTATATCTACAGGGGGAAGTCGGGTGGATGGCGTATAGCACCCCCGCAGTCCGTAGGTAGATTACTTTGCAGTTTATTATGATATAGGTGTATTGTGGATAGCATAGGGTTAGAAGTGACTAGTGTAGTTCATAGTCGCGAACCCTAGGATAGAATTACACCTATATACACACCCTTGCTCTATCACTTGTACTTACACTGTGATTGATGATATGTGATGACTTTGGAGATGAGTCGATGATGTGGGCTTGGTGCCCTGGGATCGGTGACTTGATACGATTCATATGTGGGATTTGACTTGTGATTCATGCGGGCTTGGGATATGTGTTTACCCCCGCATGCATACTTACTGATGTTACCGTTTTGTACTAGACATAGAGTAGTACTCCAGACTATATGATCCGATGATGGTGATATCTGTTATGTGATGAGACAGTGAGATGTTGACCCCTACCCAGCTATCGGGGATGCCGTACGATGATTTACCGTACGAGCCAATATTGATGATAGATCCGCACTCATAACTCGAGGATATCTTATGATATGACATTGAGGCGAGATCACCGACTATACATCTTTATATATGTACCGACTCAGATTTAGGTGGTTTCCACACCTACCCCTCCTGATTGACCGGATACTTAGATGTAGCCTACATAGTAGATACTTCACTGTGGTGTTGACTACTAGATATCTGCATTTTCCTGCTATTCGCATTGCTGGCATATGTTCACTGTTATATTATTATCATGCTGTTAGGACACCAGCACCATTATCGATGATGCGTATGTTCCACGTACACTATTTGCCGGCTCACACACTTCATCATCGATAATTGCCATGCCACTACACTGTAGTACTATTGCATTCATGAGATGATCCTTCATTCGACATATGCACATTACTATTCCATGTTGCATGATTTCCGATATGATTACTGTTCTTTACATGTAGCATACATCATGGATTGACTGTATAGTACATCGCATTGGATTTACTTCCTGATGTTGGATTTTCATGTGATTTCTGGTTTTGAGGACCGTGGGGTTATTTAAGAAAAGAGGCACTTTTATGAAAACCCGGTACCTCGTGATATGATATTTCGGTGCGTCCACCACGCGTTTTCTCGGTGCTGAGACGTGTGCTTGAAACCCGATTCGAGGAGGTGATGTACCGTTTGCGGGTTCGTGGTGGGCCCGGTATGGTTCCCCTCGGCGAGATGATCGATGGGTTATGCCGATTGAGCCTGGAGGCGGGCGAGTACCTACCGGTGATTGTATTTGAGCTCGGCGGATATCCGGGGGATACAGCCTGGAGCTGAGAGATGGGCGTACTGCCGGGGGCCGACGGGCCGATACCGCAGACGGAGCCCAGAGATGGACATGGGTTGACTCGTACTGCCGGGGGCCGAGGGCCGATACCGCAGACGGAGCCCCATATGGATGAGGATTTACGTGTCGATGCTTGGCACGGGTTTCATGATGAGTTTTCCATGATTTTGGTTATATCCTCACATTGCATACATGATGCTTGCTGTCAGTGGGTGACAGGTGGATGGGTTCCACAGATATACAGATATGGATCATATACAGACTGGATTTACACTTATCTTACACCAATATTAGTGGTATGGGACGCTAATATAGGTGTATTGATATCTTTGATATTTCAGCATATTTACTTCATGCAGACATACCTTATACTGATGACATGTTATTACCTGAGTACCTGGCACTACATACATGATTAGATGTTACCTTGCCACCTTATCACACTCAGATGTACTCTTGTGGATTATATTACTGATCGTTGACTTAGGTTTATGTCTTGCATTCATTTTCTGCTTGTAGATGTTTCTATTCACGAGTTGGCAACTCACCCCCGTTGTGCCACAGTTCTTGCAGGTTTTGCCGTACAGGTCCTATTGCGGCATTTCTGGCACACTATCTCCTTGCGGGTGATTTGCTTTGGTAGGTGGATTCTTTCGTATCAGGAATCACCTTTGTATTTATTTATTTCATTGTATCTAGAAATTGTCCATCAACCAAATCTTGTATATTCTTTCAGACTTAGAGACAGTGTTGTATTATTCGACCTAGAGTCGCGCTTAGTAGTATTGTGGTTTTACTGTTGCTTTTGAGCTTTCTTTTGGATTTGATCCTCGCCACTTGGCGTTGTTTATTATCATATCATTGCGTGGTTGGGGCCGTCGATTGACGAAGAGCTAGCTCCCGCTTGGGGATGCCTTTATCATTTTACATATTGTTATTCATGTTGTACCCCATTCGGGGCCAGTTTTACAAGAGAAACTCTGCCGAAATTTTTAGAAAAGACTTTATTGTTTTCAAAACGTACCTTCGGCTTAGTTATTTAAAAACCTTGATTACAAACCTGTATTTCTTCACTTCTTAAACCAGTCTTCTTTACTTATTCTTCAAAATGGTTTTAGATTTCTGGGCTTTTGGCTTACTTGGATCAGATGGAGTCCTATAGGCTTCATATGGTTCAAGTGCCAGTCACGTGCTCTTTCGGGTCGTGACATAGTCTCCCGTATTCGTATTCAGTCGGAATACGGATACAGGTATGTATATACAGGTGAAGGGTATTTTCGTAATCCGTAACGAGAATATTTTAGAAGATGCATTTCTTTTGATTAATCATTTTGGTATAAATGATTATTGGATTTTGGAAAGGGTGACTCATTATGGATGACACATTAACTCTAGAATGTTCACTAATGACTCATGTAGTGAGTCATCTAGTGAGTCATTAAGGAGTTAATGAGTTTTGTTTTGTGAAGGGATATTTGAGGAGATATTTTCATTAGATATTTCTTTTTGGTTTTTGATAAAAGATGAGAACCCCATTCATCTATTCACATAAGAAGAAAAAGAGAGAAGTTTTATATGCTTGAGTTCCATCTCTCTTGATAGTTTCTTGAGTTCACCATTTCCAAACCCTAGCATCTTCTTCAACCTCCACCCTAACCCTCTCATGTGATGAGAACCCTAGGGTATTTGAGACAAAGTATTCTACTCGTTCTCTGCTTCATCTTGGTCATCTCTTTTAGCAGACTTGATGACCGAGTTGCCTCGGTATAGAGGCGGGAGCCCGTTTAAAGATCCGTAGATGTGGTGCCACCTCGACGAGGAGCAAAGAGATCGGAGTTGCCGCAATGGAGCGTGGGATGATGGCTAAAGACCGAAGGACTCAAATCGATCGGTATAGCCTTTCTACCTCTTTACAGTTTATTAGTTTAGCGTTAATAGCAAGATCCGGGTTATAGTATGCGATAGCGCCTGTTATAAAAGTTTTTTGTTCCGCGTTTGGCGTCAGAATGACGGCAGGGGCGCTACCGTAGAATTGCATGGTATCAGAGCCACGCCATTAACCTTTACTAACTTGTTCTAACGTGTTTAAAACAATGATCGAACGAAATTTCCAAAACCGCAATTTTCATGCCAAAGTTTCTGTCAATTTTTTAAACAGGTCTAAAAATTATTTTGAGCTTCTCAGAAAATCGTGCAGGCTTTTTTAAGAACACAGTAGAAATTTGGGCCACTGATTCGACCGTACTGCCGCGGAACCGCCGCATATGCCAAGGTTTGGCCGCGGTTCCGCCGCAGGCTTGGTGCTTCAGTGTAACATATTTCTTCTGGGGCTCTTGCATAGGGAATTGTGGTTTCTGGGATATTTGTTTTGGGCCCAGATTTTGTTTGTGTACTGCAGATGTACGTGGGGCCCACTTCGGGAAGTTTTGTTGATCGGAATTTTAAACTTGTTAGTTTACAGTACTTACATTATATCTCCGACCGTGAATGTCAGCGGTAAATTGCGTCTAATTGCTATAGTCCTTTTAGACGGGTTTGCGAACGTGACATTCGCGTTGATGTTCTGTGTTGTGCTGTAATGTTGCGGATTTGTCGTGGTGGATAGCAGTGTGCAATGGTAGTGCAGTTTGGATTTATTTGTACATTTGATATTGCGGGACGAGCGTCCAACATGTGGACTGCCGTCACTGCCTGTTTGTATAATATTCTTTTGTGGCACGACCGGGCTGAGGTCGATGTACCCATTGTATATATTTTTCATTTCTGTACTAGGTTTACCCCGCGACGGAGTGCACGGATAGCCGGGTTCTGAAGGGCAACGGGTCCGCATCTCATGGCTTTGAGAGGCAGAGGGGCCTCACTCTAGAATTGGCAGACTATTCACCGCACTCGTAGGGGGTACAGGTTGACCCAAGGAGGGGTGCTCAAGTTACCGGATTCCGTGAAGTGTAGGGTGGTCCATTCACTTTGTTGTAAGGGGCTTCCTCGCTTCAGGTTTTGGCGGGTAACTTGCCGCACCCGTAGGGGTCTAGGTTTCATTGCACGGGCTATCCACACGACCAGGGGAACGTCGGGTTTCAGCAGTGGCTCTGTGAAACCTGGGGATCCCAAACTATCTGTATTGTTCTGTGATGCTTATTACTTTTCTGTAATGTTGCATATTATCACGCCTGGAGCAATTATTGTATATTGGTATATATACTAGTAGATATTGTATATGTTTTACACCCGCGCTAGTCCAGTCCCCGCTCTGTCGTTAGTTAAGTAACCTAACGGGTGATGACGGGACCCAGTGACGAGTGCGGATGGCATATACGTACATTTTATTTTCGTTCTTTTCTGGTGTGATTAATTGATGGGACTGCGTTGATTCTGATCAATGCAAAGGAAAACAAACCTGTTTGGATGTTGTTGGAACAGTTTTAAAAAGTGTTATTACAAGGACGTTTTCTTTTGTTTTGCACAGTGGTATTCAGTTGGAATATCCTGCACCTCATTCGACGAGGCAAGGGCCGAGATCCCTTCACCGGGAGTGACCCCTTGGGCAGAAGTTTGTGTCAGGGTAATAACTTCACTATAGTCGATTACTTGTTGCTTTACATCGCGGTATTCGGTTTGAATATCCTGCACCTCATTCCACGGGGAAAGAGCCGAGAACCCTTCACCGGGAGTGACCTCTTTAGCAAAGGTTTTCGCCACTATATTTTTTATAAAAAGCTATCAGGTTCCTTCAGCAAGATCAAGTTCATTACGTTAAAGGTTTTTCGCCAAAAACCAGTCATAGCCCTCCGTCATTTCATATGAATGGTCGGTAGTATTCAAGCTATGTTGGTTTGGCCCTTAGTCAAGACATAGTGATTGGTAGCTGCTGGGGTGTTCACATGTTGAATAGATAGATGCGTAGATTTGGGACAGTCGTACAGCCTTGTTGGCCCTTAGTCAAGGGCGAGTACGGGTGGGTTCAAATTAACAAGATAATGACGGGAAGAACTTAACATGCGACTTATGATTTCTGTAAGTGCACGGCGGCGCCCCGGCATCCATCCCGAGGCCAAATGCGGAAGTGAAAAACTTTAATTTTGCAAACTAGCAAACCGGCACCACCGCGCACTAAACACCCTGATCGTGCCATTAATCTAGTCCTAGCTATCTAGAGAGGGGGTAGAGAAGTATACCAAGCGATCCGTGTCCTTCGGTCTTCGTCTCCACTCCGATCTCCCGCGGAAACTCCGTTCATCTCCTTCTCGTCGGAAAGGGCACCACGTAGCCGGAATCTTTTACGGGCTCCCACCTCTGGACCGAGGCAACTCGGGCGCGAAGTTGGCTAGCCGACGCGTCCAAGATTTGCTGTAGATGTAGTGTAGAATCTATTGTCTCTTTGAGGGTTTGAAGTTGCCTTGATGGAGGGATGAGGTTGAGAATTGAACTTGGGAATTTTGGTGGCAATGAAAATGATATGAATGATAATTTTCCCACCCTCACAAAATGATCCTCTCTCTCTCTCCCTCTCAAAGTGGCCGGCCTCTCTCTAGTGAGAATGGTGGAGGGAAAGCATAATACATGAGGGAGGTGAGTGTAGTAAAAGGTGGAGGGTGACCATATCCAAAGCAATGATAACCATGTCACACTAAATCAAATCCATTTCAAATCAATTCCTAATCAACTCTAATCACCATGAATGCATGAAATGATGATAGAAAAGAATGGTATCAAAAGATGCTCTCATAATTAATCCATATGCAAGAAAACCCCCTCCACAAATGTTATTTGCAAACTTGCAAATAACCCCCTCTATCGGAAAAGTCCGGCCGGGAAGGAACAAAGGAAAACTGGCCGGAACGGAATGCAAACTGGCAACTCCATAAAACTGGTCCCGTAATAAATTACAGGAAAAACCCCGATACTGTGTATACACACCCGCATCTGTATTCCGACCGGATACAAATGCAAAGAGACAAAATCTACACTGTACTATACTAGGATCCGGCTTAAACCAAAGCCGGCTAGTAATACCCGTCCGATCCTGATCCGTGCAATACCGCACGTATCTGATCGAGCCCTGCCCTATATCCATACAGCCTCTAGTACTAACCGTCTGATCCTGATCCGTGCAATACCGCACGTATATGATCGGACCCTGCCATATCTCCATACGGCCTCTACAGCGTTTCGCCCGAAACTTGAGTAACTGAAAGTGTGGTGGACTCTAAAGACTCGTCAAAACTATGGCTGTGGATTTAACCACTAGCACGTCAGAGGTATAAGCCAATACGTGACGGGCCACCAGCTATTGACCAAAAGGGACGTCGATGAGAGAACTCATCCTGACACCCTACTGAGCCTGACAGTGACAATATCCATACAGTCCAGTCCGTTCGTCTATGAGCATCGCATGGCGGGCCTAGGGGGTTGGTAAAAGTCAGACCCCCAAAAGCAGTACAAGTCGTGTCGGAGTGAAGCCCAGAACACCCTGAGATACTACTGGAATACCTACCAGTAAATCTCCTGCCTTGGCCAAGGACTTCGTGTAATGGTTCTCCTAGACACAGCGCGACCTCACCCCCAATACCGGGAGAGACGAACCCCTGAAGATACGCTCACTGCCTCTATGTGGCTCGGGACTGTACCCAACTAAAACCTGTTTGCACGTCTCCTTTGAGCGTGGTAGGGTAGTAATCAAAGTACAGTGGGAACTCACACGAGACAAATGACGATCCTCAGGTCGATGAACTAACCTGTACACATGTCACCAGGGAACTGCTATCTGACGTCAGGTATAAGACCAACTAGCATGTTCCCGGCGAGTCCTGTCCGGTGTACTCATAACCCAATGAGCACCTGTATACATCTTAGGTGATCCAATCTGACACCAGTGGCTTGTGAGACCGGCCACCGCCCCTCGTCGGGGTCTCGACTGTATACACTAGTCTACTCTGGAGAATCGATGCCCTGTCTCGAAACTCCCACGACTAGGGACCTTTTAAGGATGTGCTTATAGACTACCAGCTCCCACGTATATGATCGCCCTCATACTGCTGGCAGTCAAGCAAGAATCCTAGGGGCTCTATCAACGTGTAATAGCGACCTGTCAGGTCGCCTAAAGCAGTACACGATGATAAAGGTAAACCAGATAGCATACTATCATCTCGAGTAAGACTGTCCTACCGGGATAGGTCATCCCTCAATCATCGCAATCACGTGCCTGTGATCTAATAATTGACTCTGAGGGCACTATCTCCAACAATCTCCCACTTGCACTCAAGGCTAATTATTGCGATGTCGCATACTCACAGCCCGTGTGATACCGAACACCCAACTCCTCTACTTGTCAGTCTCACAAAACCCGTTTGCGAAACTATTGCGTTCGAGGAATAGCCTCAGTGAGTGGATCCGCTTGGATGTTTCTTTCTATGTCTCTTTATATCTCATGTTCACGGAGAAAGCCATCTCCCGAAATGAGCAATACCTGTCTAAGAATGTGTCTGGATGTCTGATGGGACCTAGTTCATAAATGAACTCCAAATCCAAACTTCTTAGACTGTATCGTTAACTGAACTTAATCAGTATCCTGCGCCATGCCTCCCTCAGTATCTGCCTGGATCACCTGTCCAAAATACTGCCCCTCGTCAGAGGGAAAACTATAACTCTGACGATCACCCTGTCGTCCATGTCACCTTGGAAGCCTGGAATGATAACTGTCTCCTAAACGAGGCTGTCGTTATCATATCCCTAGAACATCCACTTATGTTCTAAAACTGCTTCCGACTGTTTCTCCAGGATTGGATCAATGTCAGCTCATTACATCTAGTGCAAAAGCAACATCTGGTGTGGTACTTGACATCTCATGATTGACTCAATTGCCTAAGCAAGTGATCTGCCAATCATGCACATCCCTCTCCCCTTTAGTCTGTAAGACACCTTTAGAGAGGGTGACTCCATCACCTGCAGGTACACCACCATGCCAGGAGTCGTCCATTCTAAATACTCTTAGAATGCTGTCTATGTACCCTTAATTGGGAAACCACCCAAATCTAGATCTAATACCATAGATCCAGTAACCAGTATGTCTGATATAATGTCCAAGTCCTATGTGGAGAAACCACTGTGTGACGACCAAAGTATAACCGATCGTAGTATAGGAATATCACTTCCTACTCTATGTATGTCATCCAAATACCATGACATCACACCCTACTACCTTCTTAACAGATCCATCCCCTATTCTGACGAAGTCAAACCTATGACTGTCACATCAGAAATAGATGATCTTTCTCCGCTATATCTGCTTTAGTCTATAAATAGACATAAGCCACATGTCCACCAATGCTTCCGATGCTCCCACTGACTACGACAACCCTCTGGCAGAGTCATATAAACGTACACTTCTAAAGTAAGTTTAGAACGACGCTATACTCATCCTCCTGCCGGGTCTCACAGTCTGGAACAAAAGCAATGGCAAGTGTGGGTAAACAAGAACCTCCCTGTCACCGTCCTTGAGGCTACCGGAGTACCTCTCGGGTGCCTGAGGTTACCCACCTTATCTGCGGAGTGGCCAATAGAATGTCAAGCCAGATTGAATCTTTAGGTTCCTATGAAATCTTCAGTAATCGTTTGTGGTTCTGGAATCACTTCCAGTTCTACCATACTCCCTCTACTGTTTTCTGAAAAAATCCATTTTTTTAATAAAACTGTAGCGAGTCAAGAACAATATCACTATTGATCTTCTAGATGGTAGAAAGTCAACCCTCGTCATAGCCTGGGTCAACCCACAAACAGCCATTACAGAAACGTGCCATGAGTTATCCAGTGTCTGGTTTTAATCATAAGCCGGACAACTCCCCGTACCTTAACAACGTTAAGATATGAACTGTTCTATATCCAATATAGAACCAGAGGCACTGATTTAATTGAACCAGATTCAAATCATGCAGCTATCTCCAGTGCATGTCAACAAAATGGAGAGAGCCCGATCAGCGTTACTCAACTTAGGAATACTCCCAATTATGAGTAACCTGAAAGAGAAGCAAGTTCTCTTAATCATTACTATCAACTGAATACCATACATAAGTATCTACATCTTCGATCACCTTGAAGAATCCCGATACTTGCAACATCTGGTTCTCTACTTTACTCTTATACCTATAACTTCTCAAAACTTGGACCTTGTGTTTCTACGAAACACTTGTCTAAATACTAGAGAAATCATAAGTAAACCGAATATAGTACGAGAACCAACCCCTCTGTCCTAATGGACACTGGACAACATACAATGCTCTATATAAGTCCCCTGAGTCTTATAACTCATTCACTGTGTGTCGTAGGTTGAAAACTGTACTTATGGTTAAGAAGAATTACACCGCTGTTCAATGCTCCTTCCCTAACCATCCACTGATATAGGTAAATTTCATAGACATAATTTCAAAAAGGTATATCTCACTCTATGAAAATAGACGTACAGATATATCAATTTGAAATTGGTGCATAACAACGGATATTCAAAACCAAATATTTACCGTCCGGCAAACAACCCAGGTGACTTCCTCAAATATCACCGATTTTAACGAATCCCGATATAATGAGGATAATCACCTAATTCCCAATAACTTATTCCCACTCATCATCTGTAAAACCATACAGATGTGAGAATCATACCTGGTGAATACATACCCTGGAGCAAGTGTCTAACTGGGAAATCAGTTTTCGTTTAACAGTTCACAGTAAAACTGAAACATTGAAATGTTTCGTTGGGGTATCCTGGTATTCCTAGTAATACCTCTTCCATTATCAGATTCACAACAGTAACCGTATATTTCTTTGCCACCTCTCCAAATCCCTTTATATGTCTTTAGGTATTACCTTCTGTACACCCTTTTAGGCCAAATGGTTTTCTTCCTTCCCTACCGTTCGGCACCAGCCTATGGTTTGGAAGAAGACTATCCAATAAGCATAATGGGTGTACTGTCCTAATCCTAGGAGCACTCGCAACGCGAGAGAAGGTGAAGATAAAAGACAACCGAATAAACCTTATTCTTATTTCTCCTGAACCAGAATCCATCCCCGAACTGGAACAAGTTCCTTTCGAGTTCGTATATAACCATACGATGGAATATCCAATAAACTGTGGATCTTCGTAGTGATACGGAGTGTCCTAGATAAATACAAAGGTGATTTAGGATTGGCGAAGAAATATTTGGTATGGTCGTGAATAGCAGTCGCAATTTACTTTGCCCTTTTTACTAATCCCTTTCTTTGTCTTAACTTAATACCTTCTGTACACCACCGTTAGGCTAATTGGTTTTCTTCATTCCCTACCGGTCGGCACCAGCCTAAGGTCTGGAAGAAGACTATCCAATTTGCGTAATAGGTGTACTATCTCCTAAACCAAGGAGTACTCGCAACCTGAGAGAAGGTAAAATGAAAAGACAACTGAATAGTCCTATTCGTTTTCTCCAGAACCGGAAACCATCCTCGAATAAATTCCTTCGAGTTCGTATCTAACCATACGATGGTTTTGTCCAATGGAAGTGGACGTTCGTAGTAATACGGGGTGTCCTGGAGAAAAAGGTAAAAGTAGGAGTGGCAATGAGGTTTGCAACTCTGACAATCCAAAAACCAGTGTTAAAGAAGGTTCGGTCAACTTGGTCACTGAGTCATAGTCTAGGGTCGGGTCAATCGTCGCTGCCAAAGAGAGAGAGAAAAGAAATACTCAGCGTGCACTCTAACCTAGATCAGAATGGTTACCAATTTATCTAATCTGGAAACCTCCCACTGTACCGTCAAATTCTCCTCCAAACCTGAAAGAAGAATTAGTCGGGATCACCCGAGGAGTAAACCAACTCATCAGTGGGAATCGGGATCCAACTATCATCGCATGATAACGTGACGGAATCCGCTCACGGTATCACACTCCAGAAGGTATGCGCATATCTGGCAAGTTTCAGTTTCTTTAGAAACTCCCGATGTGATTTTCACCCCATGCTCTTATGACCTTGACTTTGGCTAACAAATCATAAGTCACATGTCAAGTTCTACCCGTCATTCTCCAGGTTGTTTTGAATCCACCCGTACCTACCCTTGACTTTGGCCAACAAGGCAGTACGACTGTTCCAAACCAACGCATCTATCTATGCTGCATATGAATAACCAACAGCTACCAAACACTGTGCCTTGACTTTGGCCAACAAACACAGCTTGAATACTATTGACTACCCATATGAAACGATGGAGGGCTACGAATTGTTTCTGACGAAAATCTTTAACGTAATGAACTTGATATCGTTGAAGGAACGGATAGCTTTTTAGAAAATATAGTGACGAAAACCTTTACTAAAGAGATCACTCCCGGTGAAGGGATCTCGGCTCTTTCCCCGTAGAATGGGGTGCAGGATATTCCAAATGAATACCACGATGCAAAGCAAAAGTAATCGGCTATAGTGAAGTTAATGCCCTGACGCAAACTTCTGTCCAAGGGGTCACTCCCGGTGAAGGGATCTCGGCCCTTTCCTCGTCGACTGAGGAGCAGGATATTCCAAATGAATACCACGATGCAAAACAAAAGAGAACGTCCTTGCAATAACAGCTTTTGAAAAGTGTTCTAACAACATCAGATTAGGTTTGTTTTTAACTTGCATTGATCCGAATCAACGCAGTCCCATCAATTGATCACACCACAAAGAACGAAAATATACTGATATACGTATATGCCATCCGCATTCGCCACTGGGTCCCATCATTACCCGTTAGGTTAGCTAACTAACGACAGAGCGGGGACTGGACTAGCGTGGATGCAAAACATATACAACATCTACTAATATATATACCAATATATTATATTTCGCTCAAGGCGTGATAAAAAGCAACATCACAGAAATGTACAGCATCACAGAACATTACAGATATCTGGGATCCCCGGGTTTCACAGAGCCACTACTGAAACCCGACGTTCCCCTGGTCGTGTGGATAGCCTGTGCAATGAAATCCTAGACCCCTAAGGGCGCGGCAAGTTACGCGCCAAAACCTGAAGCGAAGCAACCCCCTTCAGCAACGTGAATGGACCACCCGGCACTTCACGGAATCCGGTAACTTGGGCACCCCTCCTGGGTCAACCTGTACCCCCTACGAGTGCGGCGAATAGCCCGCCAATTCTAGAGTAAAGCCCCCTCCGTCTCAATGCCATGAGATGCGGGCTTGTTGCCCTCTAGAACCCGGCTACCCGTGCACCCCTCCGCGGGGTAATCCTAGTACAGAAAGTAAAATATATATACAACGGGTACATCGACGGCAACCTGGTCGTGCCCCAAAATAATAATACAAATAGGCAGTGACGGCAGTCCACATGTCGGACGCTCGCCCCGCAATATCAAATGCACATAATACAACAAAACTGTACTACCACTGCAACCAGGCTATCCCCACGACCGATCCGCAACATCACAGCAAAATCATAAAACATCAACGTGAATGTCACGTTCGCAAATCCGTCTAACCGGGCTATAGCAGTTAGACAGGATTTACCGATCAAGTGACATTCACGGTCGCAGATATAATGTAAATACTGTGAACTAATGTATTTAAAATATCTGATCGATCAAATTTACCAAGTGGGCCCCTAAGTACTACTGTAGCACATCAAGAAATTCTGGGCCCAAACATAATATTCCAGAAACCCTATTTTCACCCCAGAAGCCCACTGTAAAAATTCGACACATCGATCCCTCCATACGGCGGTGGAACCGCGGCGCCAAGTGGGGTTTGGCCGCGGTTCCGCGCTCCCCTTGAAAGATCAACGTCTCGAATTTCTCCAGAATTCTTAGAACTTCAAGTACATCAGTTTTCTACAAACTGAAAAAATTTTAGACTTAAAAAAAATTCGACAGAAACTGATGTGAAGAAAAATACGGTTTTTGGAATTTTGGTCGATCGGAAATACAAACACATTAGACAAAGCTAGACTATGTTAATGGAGAGGCTCTGATACCACTGTAAGTGCACGGCGGCGCCACGGCCTCAATCCCGAGGCCAAATACGGAAGCGAAAAACTTTAATTTTGCAAACTAGTAAACCGGCACCACCGCGCACTAAACACCCTGATCGTGCCATTAAACTAGTCCTAGCTATCTAGAGAGGGGGTAGAGAAGTATACAAAGCGATCCGTGTCCTTCGGTCTTCGTCTCCACTCCGATCTCCGGCGGAAACTCCGTTCATCTCCTTCTCGTCGGAAAGGGCACCACGTAGCCGGAATCTTTTACGGGCTCCCACCTCTGGACCGAGGCAACTCGGGCGCGAAGTTGGCTAGCCGACGCGTCCAAGATTTGCTGTAGATGTAGTGTAGAATCTATTGTCTCTTTGAGAGTTTGAAGTTGCCTTGATGGACGGATGAGGTTGAGAATTGAACTTGGGAATTTTGGTGGCAATGAAAAATGATATGAATGATAATTTTGCCACCCTCACAAAATGATCCTCTCTCTCTCCCTCTCAAAGTGGCCGGCCTCTCTCTAGTGAGAATGGTGGAGGAAAGCATAATACATGAGGGAGGTGAGTGTAGTAAAAGGTGGAGGGTGACCACATCCAAAGCAATGATAACCATGTCACACTAAATCAAATCCATTTCAAATCAATTCCTAATCAACTCTAATCACCATGAATGCATGAAATGATGATAGAAAAGAATGGTATCAAAAGATGCTCTCATAATTAATCCATATGCAAGAGAACCCCCTCCACAAATGTTATTTGCAAACTTGCAAATAACCCTCTCCATCGGAAAAGTCCGGCCGGGAAGGAACAAAGGAAAACTGGCCGGAACGGAATGCAAACTGGCAACTCCATAAAACTGGTCCCGTAATAAATTACAGGAAAAACCCCGATACTGTGTATACACACCCGCATCTGTATTCCGACCGGATACAAATGCAAAGAGACAAAATCTACACTGTACTATAATAGGATCCGGCTTAAACCAAAGCCGGCTAGTAATACCCGTCCGATCCTGATCCGTGCAATACCGCACGTATCTGATCGAACCCTGCCATATATCCATACAGCCTCTAGTACTAACCGTCTGATCCTGATCCGTGCAATACCGCACGTATCTGATCGGACCCTGCCACATCTCCATACGGCCTCTACAGCGTTTCGCCCGAAACTTGAGTAACTGAAAGTGTGGTGGACTCTAAAGACTCGTCAATACTATGGCTGTGGATTTAACCACTAGCACGTCTTATTAGCAAGTGTATTGATTAGATGTTTTAATTTGGGTATGTAGTTAGCATATTCCTATTCATCCGACGCTTGGAATATTTTCACCAGATATTTTGGCTTTAGAACAGGCAGATATGGAGCGTTTCGAGAAGCTTGCTGAGCAGTGAAGAATATTGCTTTGGATCTAGTTATTATGCTTTAAGTTTATTTAACGTATCGTGTCGTTTTTATTGGATTCATATTGTGATCCCATAAGCGACTGGTATTGGTTATTGTTTTTATTTATCCTTAGATCTTGTTACTTGATCGTTTTTTTTTTTGCTTCCACTATTTATTCTATTGACTCTTAATTATTGATTATCATTATTGTTTATTGTGGCTTCTGGGTATGTGATAGTTATTTATATTATCGTTCTTGATTACTGATTGACAGCTGTAATGTGACTATTGGAGAGATGATTCCTTAGCATAGGTAGCATAGCTTACCATGTTGCGTTCCCATATTCCTTACCATTGGGAAGCAGGGCGTGACAATTAGCCCAGTTTAGTTGTTGCTAACCAAAACCGCACTTTAAAAGTACGGTTTTAAATAAAAATCTTCACAAAAATCTTGTATAAGAACCGCCCTTTGAAACTGCTGGTTTGACTTTGCAAAGTCAAACTCGATTGTGAGAGATATAAGAAATTTGCAAAGTCAAACATGATTGTGAGAAGTTGCAAGTGTGCAACGTGGCTCTCTCGGTGGAGACATGGTGTAAGAAGTCGTGGGTACGCAACGTGAAAATCTCGGTGGAGACGTGTTTAGTGGAACAGGCTCGTGCGTCTAAAAAAAGTGAACTAGACGTTTTAAAAAAAGTTCATCAAATTCTATAAAAATAAATAAATAGTCAAACTAGTTACAAGTTTCATATCTTTTATTTAATAATATGTATGGAGACTTTGTTGTAGCTATTTAAAGATATTTTGACTTTAATGTAATTAGAGTTAAAATTAATTATAAGAATTATGAACATAAAAAAGAAATTATACTGGAATCCAAATCATAAAGTTAAAATTATACCATTGAGCAACAGCTAAGTTGGTATGGTACTTTTCTCTGGAAAGAGCACCTGAGTTTGATTTCTAATGGGGGAAAGTAGCCACAATTTAACCCTTTAGAGGCAAAATAGTGATCCCCTAGATGGATGTGTGATATGTGCGTGGGTGTGCTGTATGCATGGATTAGGATTTACGGACCGGTGACAATAAAAAACATAAACAAGAAATTTAATCTATAGAAAATGCTGAAAACTTATATTATATAGTGATATAAAATGAATTAAATATATTACAATCTTGTATCCAAATCATAAAGTTTAGTTTGTTAATAATCTAATGGGTTTCTGAAATTATGCGAAAGAATACTTCTTACTTTAAATACTATGTTAGCCTTTGCAGCTTTGCTATATCCTTTCTATATGTGCTGTTATTAATGAGGAAATATTCGGAAAGAGTTTGCTTAAAAATTGGTATTCCATCAAAATTTCATTTAATAAACACCATTTTTTATTTCTTCGAAACAGGAGAGTTGTCTTTCTAAACTCTCGCAATAAAAGAACAGTTATGTATCATAGGAGATCTTTTCACCTCCATAAATTACATACACTAAATATTAATATATAATCATATTATTTTTTAAGAGAACATGAAATTATATTATTCTATCAGGACATAAGCAATAGATCAGTTGGTATGAACACTTATCCTTTTGGATGTTCGAATTCCAGAAAACCCAGGAGGGGAAGGGGCCACAAATTAGCGCTTTCTGGATAAATTCTTTGGTCCTCTTGGTGCATGTGTGTTGTGTGCGTGGATGTGTTGTTTGTGTTGTGTGCATAGGTTAGGGCTTACGGGTCAGTGCCCAAAAAATAAAATAAAATGAATTCTAATTAATCCAGAATCTAAATGAATGAAATCAAATTAAAACCCAAACTCAAGCCTAAGTGGAGGGCTAATTCTGGAGTATTGGATAATGTTGTCGAGCTTGTTGAAAGAACACTTTCATGTGTTTTATTACAGTTGTACTGAAATGATCGTAATGTTTGCCTTTTTATAAGAGCTAGAGAGTGTTAGTTCCAAATAATTTATAAATGAAATGACTGTCATTTTTAAAATATTCTTCTCTATTCAAAATGCTAGTCATTTGATTTCAAAATCTATATGTAATTTATGAGAATACATTTAATAGTGGACGTTAGCCGATACTTAACTGACAGAGATTCGATGGACGCCGATCGATTGTGGAGGATGGTCGGCCGGCGACGAGGATGCTTGGACGACGGTTGGAGACGGTGATGGTGGCGGTGATCGAGGACAGTGGCAGTCAGTGAGGATGGTCGGAGGCGGCGATAAGGGACGGCTGCGGTTGGCGAGGATGGTTGGATGTCATGCCCCGCTTTCTAAGAAAAATATAATAAATAATAAAATAGCGAAAACGTGACGAGACCCGCGACGTATCTATATCAAGAAGCATACCTTCCCGATATAGATACATTAAGCGTATTGCATGCAGTAATTATATCATAAGAATTTATAAAAATTTTATTAAACAAGATAATCAAGGTTCACAACAAAATAACCAGTTTCAAGCGATATATAAGAAAAAAGGTTTCAAGCACGAGGCATACATAAGGTACATGTCGTAAAGTGACCAATAACAAAAGAAGAGAATAATTCTTCAAAAAGGGCTGGAAGTATGAAAGGTCTTGGGTTGGTACGTCCTCCTCATCGGGCACTGCTTCGTCCCCTTCTAAATGGAATCTGATAAACATTTCAAGAAAACAAAAGAGAAAGAAAACACATGAAATGCCCATCAGCGAACTAATGCTCGATAAGTCTCCCAAAAATCCAATAAAGATAATGAAACATGATATTAATATGAAACAAAATCAACTCAGTAAATAGTAAGGAAAAATAATGTAATTGTTAGTGTATATGTCATAGGGGCCATTATTGTATCATACTAGCATGTATATTACTTAAAGGAAGCTTGGGATATTCACAGTTGTAAATATACAGTCTTGCTGAAAATGGTAGTATGCTACTTGGTTTATGTCTACTTTAATATGTGCATATGTTTCTTGCAACGTATCACTTATACATATTAGTAGAGCCCATAGGTTCTTTGCTTGATTACCAGCGTTGTGATGGCAGTCACACTAGTGGGGCTGGGTAGCCTATAAGCAACATCCTATACTTGTCCCTAGTCGTAGGATTATCGAGGCAGGGCATCGATACTCCAGAGTAGACTAGTGTGTACGCTTCTCATCCCAGTTGGGGAGATGGTCTGTCCCATTGCCATCAGTACGTCGTACTGGAGAGAGTACACAGGTGCTCGTTAGGTTGCGGGTACACCGGACAGGACTCGCAGGGGAACTGTTGGTTGGTACTATACCCACCGTCAGTTAACAGTTCCCAGGTGACTTGAGTACAGCATAGTTCGCAGACTTGACACTGCTACTTCGCCTCGAGTGTGTCCCACTGTTCTTAGATTGCTACCCTACCACGGCTCAAAGGAGTCGTGCAAACAGGTAGCAGTTGGGTGCAGTCCCGAGCACTTGGAGGCAGTAGTGGTTAGATAGGATTCGTCTCTCCTGGTATTGGGAGATGATATCGCGCTGTGTCAGAGAGCCGTTACGCAAAGTCCCTGGCCAGGGCAAGCGAGATATACTGGTAGGTTCCAGTAGCTTCTCAGGGTGTAATGGGCTTCGCTCCGACATGACTTATACAGCTATTAGGGGACTGACGCTTGCCGCCCCCTAGGCTTGATATGCGATAGTCTTAGACGAACAGACCGGACTGTACGGAGATTGTCACATCAGGCTCAGTGAGAGTTCGGATGAGTTTCCTCATCGGCGTTCTTATCGACATTTACCCGGGGACCGTTACGTACAGCTAGTGCCACTTGCGGTCTGTGGTTAAACCCACCGCCAGCGTAGTGTCGAGTCATTAGAGTCCCACACAGAGGGTTTCCCTGCTCCAGGAGAAACGATATAGAGGTCGTACGGTTTTACGACAAGGGTTCGAACGCGTACGTGTGTTTACGCACGTACGACTTTTCGGACAGTTTTTTCTAGCCGGCTTTGGTTTAAGCAAGATTCTAGTATCGGGTTATTGGATTTATACGGTCTAAAGTTTTTCCGTGTTTTCACGAATTGTAGGGGCGTTCTCGTAATTTGTCGGGAACCTTCTAGAAGAGTGGTGACTAAGGGGTTAAGGTGGCATAAGCATTAATTGATTAATGACTCATTTGTATGATTCATCCTTTGTATTTAATGATTCATTAATGAGTTAATGAGTCATATGATGAATCACACAAGGTGAATGCATCAACCATAATAATTAAATTATTTATTTATTTATTTGATTAAATTGTTATTGTTGTTATATTCAAAATGTGTTCATTATTCTTTTCATTCTCATCTTCTCCTTCTCTCTCCTCAAGCTCACTCTCTCTTGAAACCCTAACCCTAACCTCTCATGTGTTGAGATCAAGGGTTAGCTAGACTAATACATCCATAACCTCACTCTATATCCCCTAATTAGCTTAGATTAGCGATTTGAGCAAACTTGTTATCTCAAGTTTGAGATTTAGCTTGGCGTATGAGCTTTCGGGTGGATCGTCTTTGATTCGAGGAGGTCGTTGAGGTGCCGATGTTCCAAGGAGCCTATGAGGAGTAGAGGATAGCGATGAAGACCCGAAGGACATGTAACGTGGGGTATAACATCGGAACCGAGTAGTTAAACCTTAAGTAGACGGTTAGCAATGGTTTAGATTACGATTCATGCGCTCAAGTCCGTGTTACGAAGCTTTGATAATCGTTTTTCATATATTCCGCCTGCCCGCAAGTTCGTGGGGTGCGTGACATGGACTTACAGTGGTATCAGAGCCAACTAAACCATTACTAGCTTGTTAGCAACTGATTAGAAGTTCGATCGACGGAAAACACGAAAACAAAAAACCGAAAATTCCTAGTTGCTGTTAAATTTAAACCTGTCTGAAAAATTATTTGATATACCTTAAAATTCACAGCAGAGAATATAATGAAAACTGAGAAAATATGAGCCCCTAACTCGGCAACTCGGCCGCGGAACCGCGGCACAAAGGTGCTTTTGGCCGCGGATCCGCCGCCGAGTCAACTCCGAGTTGACTCGGATTTCTTCTGTAATTCATATTTTTTGGTTTTCTGTCTTCTTGTATGTTTTGTTTCTGCCCAGGTTACTTCAGTGTTGCTTTGCTTTTGGGATAGACACGGATAAAGGTAATCGATCGATGTTCTAAATTAATTGCTAATCGGGTTATTATCTGTAATGTTTAATGTGTTCGTAAACCTCCCCTAACTGCTAGTATGTCGGTTGGCAGGGGGTTGCACATTTCTGAAATGTTTACTATTTGTGTATATGAACTGTGTTGGAATGTTGTGATGATTAGCCGGGGTTTGAGATGTGTTTAATATTCATTCATTCAATGTAAATGTAAAATGATGTAATATTCTTTTGCGGGGCACATCCAGGTTGCGGTTGAAGCCACCGTTGTATTATTTCTTTTTACTGTTTTTTGCTCCTAGGATAGACCCAAGGTGGGGCACACAAACTACCGGGTACGTCGAAGTGTTTAGTGGCCTACTCACGTTGTTGAGGGAGACCGCTTCACTTCGGGTACTTGGCGGGTAGTTTGTCGTACCCGTAAGGGTCTAGGGTGGGGTAATGACTATTCATCACAACTGTGTAATCCGTCTTTTATTGCAGGCTCAAAGCAAATGCGGATTGCTAATAAATCCAATAAAGTTCATCTGTGATCTGGAATGCTTATTATTGCGTCTGACGAATGTACAATATCTATATATGATAGCTATTAGACGTCACTTATGTTTTACACCCGCGCTAGCCCAGCCCCCGCTCTGTCGTTAGTTAAGTAACCTAACGGGTGATGACGGGACCCCGTGGCGAATGCGGATGGCATAAGAGGACGTAGTATTTTCGTTGTTTTCTGCAATGATAGGATAAATGATAGGACGCATTATTATAATGCAAAGAAAATAAACCAAAGTTTAATCGTTGGAACAAATTTAAAAGAAACCACTCGGTTATTTTAAAAGATCAGATTTTTTAAATTACGGAGCTTTAACCACTCCATTTAAAAAGTATCAGGTTCCTTCGATTATATCAAGTTCACTACGTTCACGGTTTTGCAAAACCATTCGTAGCCCTCCGTCATTTCTTATGGATGGTCAGTAGTATTCAAGCTATGTTTGTTGGCCCTTAGTCAAGGCATAGTGTTTGGTAGCTGCTGGGGTATTCATTTGTTGCATAGATAGATGCGTTGGTTTGGGACAGTCGTATTACTTTGTTGGCCCTTAGTCAAGAGTATGTACGGGTGGGTTCAAATTAACCTGGACAATGACGGGTAGAACTTGACATGTGGCTTATGATTTGTTGGCCCTTAGTCAAGGTCATAAGAGCATGGGGCAAAAATCCACATCGGGAATTTCTAAAGAAACTGAAATTTGCAGAAAGAGCATACCATTTTGGAGTTTGATGAATGTTGGTAGGATTCCTTCAACATTATCATACGATGATATTTTGGATCCCGATCCTACTGTGAGTATATACTACTTATCAGGAGATTCGTCACTTAACGATCAATGCTATAAATCAAGTAGGTGCCTAGAAAGGTGTCAGCGGGGTTACGCCCCCAGAGAAAAGAGGTTATTTAATTAAGGAACTTCGCGAAAGCGTTGGAAAACCTCCCTCGAAGTATCGACACTGACCTGGCTGAACGGTTAAGAAAGAATTGTACGGTGAGAATAGTCCTGGCTAATTCTTCTTTTATAGTTTGAGGAGGGATTCGAGAAACAGTGGGAGCCATCCTGTTTAGATAAATTAAACCACTCTAAACTTGCAAGAGCATCATGCTAATAGTATTTTCTTCTCTCTCTTAAATTGCAGCGACCTTGTGACCATACATAGGTTATATCTAGATAACAAATTGACTGAATCTGACTTATATGACCGGCAAAGGTCTGTCCTGATGTCCATTGCCTATAACAAGCTGGACCACCCCATTACTACTCAAGATCCCGCCGTCCCAGGTCCAGTTTCCACTATCCCGGATATGGATATCCGTCAGACAAGGGAAAAAGATAAAGCGAAAGCTAAGTGCCTCGTGTTAGTTTCAGTTGATGGTGTATACCAGAAGCAACACGAGAAGATGGACCTAGTTTCCATCTTTCTCCATAACAAAGATTTATATGGAGAGCAATCTCATATCGCAAGATATGAGACCTCGAACGAATTGATTCAAGCGAGGTTGGCTGACGGGTCATCTGTAGGGGACAACGTCCTTACAATGACTAGCTGTATTGATAAGCTCCAGGACCTGGAGACCGCGTTGGGAAACGAGTCAAATACTGACTTGATTCTACAGTCTCTGCCTCCTACCCTGAAGGAAACCAAGGAAGGAGACGGAAAGAGAAAGGCAAAAGTTTCGGGACTGGATATAGAAAAAGAGGGACGTTCCTATTGTTACAGGAATGAACATTGGCAGAATGATTACAGGGCTTTAGAAGCCAGTAGCCAGGATACGAAGCATGTTATGGCTTCAGCCTTAAGTGTGTTTGTAATAGAGAACTGTATGTCAGTTAACCCTACTTCCTGGGTATTGGATACCGGGTCAGGATCTCACATCTGTAATTCATTACAGGCTCTGAGAAACCGTAGGGTTATCGGGATAGGTGATATGACCCTCACGGTTGCTAACGGAATGAGCATGGACGCTGAATCCGTAGGGGAATATCATCTTGGACTGACAACTGGGCAGATATTGATTCTGCGTAACTGTTTTTATGTACCAGGAACAACTTGTAATATCATATCTGTATCCTTACTTTCTAAGGAAGGGTATGATTTTACTTTTGTAAGTGATGTGGTTCACATCCACCTAAATCAAGTTCTGATTGGGCCAGGTACATTACAAAACGGAATATACGTATTAAATCAAGCTCAGATTTTCAGTGTCCAAAGCACACTTAAAAGAAAGTCTCCAGATATAAATCAGGCTTTCTTATGGCACTGTAGACTAGGTTACATCAATGAGAGAAGGTTGACTAAGTTACATAGAGAAGGATATTTGAATCCGTTCGAATATCAATCTTATGCTACTTGTGAATCTTGTCTCATAGGAAAGATGACAAAGACTCCGTTCACTGGACACGGAGTAAGAACAAGCGAGCTCTTGGGACTCGTACACAGTGACGTGTGCGGTCCAATGTCTACGCATGCGCGAGGTGGTTATTCCTACTTCATTACTTTTACAGATGATTTCTCTAGGTATGGATATGTCTTCTTAATGAAGCATAAATACGAGGCTTTTGAGAAATTCCAAGAATACAAGAATGAAGTGGAAAAACAAACAGGCAAGAGTATAAAGACACTGAGATCTGATCGAGGTGGTGAATACTTAAGTGCCGAGTTCCTGGGTTACTTAAAAGAGAATGGAATTCTCTCTCAGCGTACTCCTCCATACACGCCACAACATAACGGTGTATCGGAAAGGAGGAATCGAACCCTATTAGATATGGTTCGTTCCATGATGAGTAACGCTGAGTTACCACGATCATTCTGGGGATATGCACTAGAATCAGCTGCATATCTTTTGAACCAGGTTCCTACCAAAACTGTGCCTACCACACCATATCAGATGTGGAGTGGGAAGAAACCCTGTCTAAAACATTTTAAGACATGGGGATGTCCAGCTTTTGTAAAAAAGCAGCATGCGGACAAGCTCGAGGCACGCTCAGTAAAGTGTAAGTTTGTAGGATATCCAAAGAACTCTAAGGGATATTATTTCTATTACGCAGAGGAACAAAAAGTTTTTGTTTCTCGTCATGCCTGCTTCTTGGAAACTGAATTTTTGGAAAATCAGAAGAGTGGGAGCGCAATAGAACTGGAAAAAATTCCAGAACCACAAACTACTACTGAAAGTATGGTAGAACCAGATGTTCAAGAAGAACTGGACATTCCCACACCACTCCGCAGAATTAGTAGGCAGTCTCATCCGCCTGAGAGATACTACGGTTTTCTCATAGACGGGGATAGAGAGGATTGCACTATAGACTATGATGAGCCTACTAGCTTCCAGCAAGCCATTCAGAGCGGTGACTCGGTAAAATGGCTGGATGCAATGCGGACCGAAATAGAGTCCATGTACACTAACAAAGTATGGACTTTCGACGTTGCTCCAGATGGGGTAAAACCCGTAGGATGCAAATGGATCTTCAAAAAGAAGATTGGTGTAGATAGACAGGTTAAAACCTATAAGGCTAGACTTGTTGCAAAGGGTTTCCGTCAAAGACCTGGTTTGGACTATGACGAAACCTTTTCTCCAGTAGCTATGCTTAAATCTATTCGGGTCCTTCTTGCTATTGCTGCCTTCCACGATTATGAAATCTGGCAGATGGACGTAAAGACGACCTTTCTAAATGGTAATTTGGAAGAGAGTGTCTATATGGATCAACCAGAGGGATTCATTCAGAGTGGGAGCAGCAGTAAAGTATGCAAGCTGCTTAAGTCCATTTATGGACTAAAACAGGCATCACGGAGTTGGAACATCTGTTTTGATGATGCTGTCAAAGAATTTGACTTTATCAAAAATCCAGATGAACCATGCATATACAGTAAGATAGTAGGGAGAACTGTAGTATTTCTCGTCTTGTACGTGGATGACATTCTCCTAATAGGAAATGATATTCCTATGTTACAGTCGGTCAAAAGATTCTTGTCACATAAATTCTCCATGAAAGACCTGGGTGATGCCACCTACATTCTGGGAATCCGGATCTATCGTGATAGATCAAAAAGGTTGTTGGGATTTTCACAGTCCAGGTACATAGACACCATAGTGAAGAGATTCAGTATGGATGATTCTAAGCGCGGTAATCTACCGGCTTGTCACGGAATCACCCTCTCCAAAGAGATGTCTCCCAAGACTGATTTGGAAAGGGATCGCATGTCAATTATACCCTACGCTTCTGCGGTAGGCTCTATAATGTATGCGATGTTATGTACCAGACCAGATGTAGCATACGCATTAAGCGTAGTAAGCAGGTATCAAGCAAACCCAGGGGAGAAGCACTGGATAGCAGTAAAGAACATTCTCAAGTACCTAAGGAGGACTAAGGAGATGTTCTTGATGTATGGCGGAAAAGACCTCCAGTTAGAGGCCTTTGCCGACTCCGGCTTCCAGAGTGACAAAGATGACTCCAAATCCATGTCGGGTTATGTCTTTACCCTCAATGGAGGGGCGGTCTGTTGGAAGAGTTCCAAACAGGAGACCGTTGCTGACTCAACGATGGAAGCAGAGTACATAGCTGCTTGCGATGCCGCAAAAGAAGCAGTCTGGATGAAGAAGTTCCTCACAGAACTTCAGGTGGTTCCTACCAGTATTGGTCCAATACCTCTGTATTGTGACAACAACGGCGCTATTGCTTTAGCGAAGGAACCCAGGTCCCATCAAAAGTACAGACACATCCTAAGGCGTTATCACCTGATCAGGGAGATCATAGATTGCCGGGAGATCGAGGTGAAGAGAGTAAAGACGGAGGATAACATTGCTGATCCATTCACAAAGGCCATTCCTCAGACACAGTTCGAGAGGCTATTCGAGATGATAGGACTACGATATGCCAGTTCATGGCCTTAGTGCAAGTGGGAGATTGTTAGTGTATATGCCCTAGGGGCCATTATTGTATCATACTAGCATGTATATTACTTAATGGAAGCTTGGGATATTCACAGTTGTAAATATACAGTCTTGCTGAAAATGGTAGTATGCTACTTGGTTTGTGTCTACTTTAATATGTGCATATGTTTCTTGCAACGTATCACTTATACATATTAGTAGAGCCCATAGGTTCTTTGCTTGATTACCAGCGTTGTGATGGAAATCACACTAGTGGGGCTGGGTAGTCTATAAGCAACATCCTATACTTGTCCCTAGTCGTAGGATTATCGAGGCAGGGCATCGATACTCCAGAGTAGACTAGTGTGTACGCTTCTCATCCCAGTTGGGGAGATGGTCTGTCCCATTGCCATCAGTACGTCGTACTGGAGATAGTACACAGGTGCTCGTTAGGTTGCGGGTACACCGGACAGGACTCGCAGGGGAACTGTTGGTTGGTACTATACCCACCGTCAGTTAACAGTTCCCAGGTGACTTGAGTACAGCATAATCCGCAGATTTGACACTGCTACTTCGCCTCGAGTGTGTCCCACTGTTCTTAGATTGCTACCGTACCACGGCTCAAAGGAGTCGTGCAAACAGGTAGCAGTTGGGTGCAGTCCCGAGCACTTGGAGGCAGTAGTGGTTAGATAGGATTCGTCTCTCCTGGTATTGGGAGATGATATCGCGCTGTGTCAGAGAGCCATTACGCAAAGTCCCTGGCCAGGGCAAGCGAGATATACTGGTAGGTTCCAGTAGCTTCTCAGGGTGTAATGGGCTTCGCTCCGACATGACTTATACAGCTATTAGGGGACTGACGCTTGCCGCCCCCTAGGCTTGATATGCGATAGTCTTAGACGAACAGACCGGACTGTACGGAGATTGTCACATCAGGATCAGAGAGAGTTCGGATGAGTTTCCTCATCGGCCTTCTTATCGACATCTACCTGGGGACCGTTACGTACAGCTAGTGCCGCTTGCGGTCTGTGGTTAAACCCACTGCCAGCGTAGTGTCGAGTCATTAGAGTCCCACACAGAGAGTTTCCCTGCTCCAGGCGAAACGATATAGAGGTCGTACGGTTTTACGACAAGGGTTCGAACGCGTACGTGTGTTTACGCACGTACGACTTTTCGGACAGTTTTTTCTAGCCGGCTTTGGTTTAAGCCGGATACTATTATCGGGTTATTGGATTTATACAGTCTAAAGTTTTTCCGTGTTTTCACGGATTATAGGGGCGTTCTCGTAATTTGTCGGGAACCTTCTAGAAGAGTGGTGACTAAGGGGTTAAGGTAGCATGAGCATTAATTGATTAATGACTCATTTGTATGATTCATCCTTTGCATTTAATGATTCATTAACGAGTTAATGAGTCATATGATGAATCACACAAGGTGAATGCATCAACCATAATGATTAAATCATTTATTTATTTATTTGATTAAATTGTTATGGTTGTTATATTCAAAATGAGTTCATTATTCTTTTCATTCTCATCTTCTCCTTCTCTCTCCTCAAGCTCACTCTCTCTTGAAACCCTAACCCTAACCTCTCATGTGTTGAGATCAAGGGTTAGCTAGACTAATACATCCATAACCTCACTCTATATCCCCTAGTTAGCTTAGATTAGCGATTTGAGCAAACTAGTTATCTCAAGTTTGAGATTTAGCTTGGCGTAGGAGCTTTCGGGTGGATCGTCTTTGATTCGAGGAGGTCGTTGAGGTGCCGATGTTCCAAGGAGCCTACGAGGAGTAGAGGACAGCGATGAAGACCCGAAAGACATGTAACGTGAGGTATAACATCGGAACCGAGTAGTTAAACCTTAAGTAGACGGTTAGCAATGGTTTAGATTACGATTCATGCGCTCAAGTCCGTGTTACGAAGCTTTGATAATCGTTTTTCATATATTCCGCCTCCCCGCAAGTTCGTGGGGTGCGTGACATGGACTTACAATAAGCTCATGTAAAAATATATCGACGTATATATTTTTAAGACCATGTTTTATCTTGTACGAACCGAAACAAGAATAGGGCATGCTACATCTTGAATATTACATTCATCATGACGGAACATCATATGGGGATTCTAGAGATGGCCCCCGCGAATTCAAGTGGTGGCCCCTGCCCTTATGATGTGGCACTTAGTTCCGTATACAGTATTTCCACCTTCTCGATATGATGGTGTTCCTTTTCGGGTCTCCCTCAGATGTTGTCTTCCGTCGATCTCCCGATGGATCTTGGAGGTGAACTCCTGCTGCGTGTAGGTCTCAATAGGTTTTGAGGAGATTGGTGATTTGAGGAGTTTAGCGTCGAGTGCCTGCAAAGAAATCCCGTGGTGGTTTGGTACCACCGAGGACCCTTCGACGATCAAGTTTGCACCAGATCCGAGCAGAGTAACGGCTAAGTAGGGTAAAAAAATGGCTTACTTGACCCCTCTGTGATGGGGGTTTATATAGCGGCGGCAGCACACAGCAGCAGGCGCGAGAATCTCGCCGGCAGTTACGCTCCCGACGTCACGCCCGCATCAAGAGTGGATCGCCCGTTAATGGGGATCGTGATGGCGTGGAACGTGGGATGTTGCCGCTGGAGAATCTGCGCATGGTGAGATTTGCGGAGCGGCGGTTACGCCTGTGAGTGGTGGAGTTGGTCCGTCGGAGGGACCGAGGAAGATGGCCTCGGCGGGAGAGCTCGGGAACGAGCGGGAGGGCCAAGGTATCTTGGTCCTGTGGTAGCTTGGAGGCGAGCTGAGAGGCTGAGGAGGCCAATTTGCAGGGGGTCCTGAGGAGGGCCGGCTTGTGCTCGCAGTTCAGGTGCAAGGGTGGCCTGGTCGGCCCCTGTGGGCCCTTTCCTCTGAGTTCTGGGACACGTCATCTGCCACGTGTCCTGATCTGGGAGCTCGTCAATATAGAGCATCATCATTAGCCCCCCACTCTTGTCCCGACCAGCTAGCGGGTCGGATCAGGAGTGGACTGCCGGGCTGCCCGGGGTGAGCTCCCTCCTAAGGTTTTGTCGGGACGCGTCCCCGGGCTGTCAGCTGTCTTTTTAGCCAACGAATCAGGGCGAGATCTTTGTATTTAAGGAAGGTGCGCCGGTTCATGCATCCTGCCACTGAAGCGTCGGTCCACGTGGCAAGCGTCGGTTGGCCGACGCGACGTATACAGGCCTACGGCGTCTGATGGGATGCGGCCCAGTGTGGGCATGACATGTGGAGCGATCGGAGCCGTTGGACACGAGGGGGCGTTTTGGCGGGAGATGAAGGGCGCTGCTGGATGAGGTCATTTGCGGTGATAAATAGGGGCAGGGCCCGCTCCAGGGCCCCTACTCCTTCATATTTCCCTGTTCTAAGTCCTGGTTACTCGGCGCTCGTCTTCTTTCTTCCACTTCCATTTCCCGAGGATCCCTCTTCTCAAGGTTAGATGTCTTCTTTCGTAGAGTCGGTAGATGTCATAGGAGTAGGTTCTAGGGACCCTTTAGTTGAGCCTGAATCCCCCCGGGGAGCAGGGGTCGGATCCTCTTCCCGGGATCGTGCGGCGGGGACAGCCCCCAGGGAGGAGTCGATAGATGCTGCCCCCGGCGCCTCGTGTTGGGTGAGGTATGAGGACGAGCTCACCAATGCTCGGGCTCGCTTCCACATCCCCTCACGTTATACGCTTCGTCTGGCCAAGGAGGGAGAAAGGGCACACCAAGTATGGGGTAGAGAGATCGCCCTGTATTTGGAAGCTTTTTGGTGTGGAATGCGCCTGCCTTTCTCTCCCGAAGTCGTCGAAGCACTGAACTTCTTCAGGTTAGTCCCTGGCCAGTTAGTGCCAAACTCATGGAGGATTCTCTTCGGGTTCTTGATCCTCCTGAAGTTACAGGCGGTTCCTTTCAGCCTCTCTCTCCTTGATTCTTCCCTCATTTTCAAAAATCACCCTGGGGGTCGAGCGGGCGACCCGAGGTGGGTCTACCTTTCTTTTAGAAAGCGACAGGGGGGCGCCGCCTGGACAGGGGTTGTGGCCCTGCCTTCTTCTATCCACGACTGGAAGAAGAAGTTCTTCTTCGTTTCTTAACCCGAGGGCGAGGACTGGCCCGTGCCCACTAGGTGGTCGAGGGAAAATGCTTGACGGGAAACCAGTCCAATGACCCCGCCGCGCTGAGAGTGGCGTCGTGGGAGCCCATCCCCCGATTCGACGTGCTGCTGTCTCAGAGGGTCCTGACTTGGGCCGGGCTCAGCCCCGTTGAGTTCGTCGGTAAGTTAGGCTTGCTTTTTGGCTTTTATATTGCATTCGTCGCTGACTTCTTTGCACCTGGTTTTGTGCAGGACCCATGGACCTGAACGAGCTCCGAGACTCCATGCGCCAGTCGAGGAGGGTCACGAAGGCTGGAGGCGCCAGCTCTTCCCGCTCGAAGCCCGCCCCGGCTCCTTCTCCTCCAGTGGTCGCGTCCCGTGAGCGTTCGGGGGCGGATCCCGCCCCGGGGCCTAGCAGAGCGTCGGGCCAGAAGCGGGCTCGGATTTGGAGGACCTGGTCTCGGAGGAAGAGATCGGCTCTCCCTCGGAGCCGCTCAAGAGGGGTTCCTGGAGGTCTTCCCGGGGCCCGCCCTCGCCGATCATGGTGGAGGAAGGGGGCCTCCAGTTCGCGGTGCCCTTGGGGCTATCCGCCGCGGATAGCCTGCTTCATGAAATAGAGAAATCGGCGGGGGGTAAGGTCCCCGGGGGAACCTTCAGGGCCCAGATGGTGTCCATCGCCTAGGAGTCCGTGCAGGTAAATGTTTGGTTTTTTGTGAGATTTGGTGCCTCCTTTGTCTTTCTGATCTCTTTCCTATCTTTCAGGTTCTCCAGAACGTTGCACTCGCCCTACGCATGGAGACCGAGGTGATAGCCCCGGTGATGAAGGCTGCGGGCCAGCTCGCCTCGCTGGAAGAGAACTCTAAGTGGGAGCTGGAGGCGGTGATGGCGAGGGTTGCCGCCCTGGAGGGCGAGGTGGAGGCCGGGAAACGGGAGGTTTCCCGGTACCGCGAGGCCGCCGTGGCCGCCGAGGCCAAGCTTGAGGATGCTCAGGTGCTCGCCAGCAACCTGAAGAAGACGGTGAAGACCCTCCGGAAGGAGCTGGGGGCTGCGACCGAGTCGGCGAAGTCGGCCGACCTGAGAGCGGCGAAGTTGGCCAACCTCTCGGCGGCGAAGGCGGTGGAGGGCTACAAGAAGTCGAAGGACTTCTATGATGACCTGGTCGTGGCCACAACCCTCATCTGGCACGAGGCCCTCAACGCCGTTAAAGCCCGGATGCCGGAGTTCGCCGACGAAGAGCTCCGGGACGAATACCCCCTCACAGAGGCCGAGGAGCAGGGGAAAGAGATTCCTGACGAGGAAGTCGCCGAGGACCCTGCTCGTCTCTTGGTGGATGTCGAGGACCCTGAGGTCACGCCTGGCCCCGAGGCCTAAAGCCCCCATCTTCCTCCTCCTTTCATTTTGTTGCTTCTGGAATTTTTGTAAGCCTCCGAGTAGTTTTGTAAGGCTGGGGAGCCCAAAATACCCTTTGTAATGATTTTGCCTTTGGTAATAAAACTTTTTCTTTGGTTTCATCGGTTTGCACTTTATCTTCTATTTGTGAAGAAAGCTCGTAAAATATCTCTGCTTGCACTGTTGGGCTTCCATGTCAGGTCGGCTATCTGTCTAGCGATCGTTCGTCAAGTTGATTCCAATCACTTGCCAAGCGCTGCTGAGAAGGAGGCATCTCCAAGGCCCCGAAGTCGAGGGGGGATCGCTCAGACTTGGATAGACCTGATGCCCTTTGTTGGGGCCCCGGATCCTCTGCATGTGATGGGCAGAGGGATGTTTGCCGTATTTGTGTCGTGCATGAATGGGCTTAGAACGAGCCGAGAAACTGCTCGGCTGCCCCTTGGCAAGGACTTTGATTCTGGCGTTGCGAGCAACGACCACCATCTGGGTAGGCCGAGTGAGGGTCGTGCACGACTGCCTCTGGGAGGACTTTGGTCCTTAGCGTGGGAGGGGCTGTAAGAAGCCTGCTAAGGATAACTGGGCAGCGAAGTTGCGCGGTTGCCTCTCGGTGAGGGCTTTGATCCCTTGCGTTGCGAGTAGGGAGATTTAAGCTATCTGAGACGGTTTTAAAGATAGATGTTAGGTTCCACTCGAGTAAAGGAATTAGAAGAAGGGAGCTTCCGGCCAGGGATAGCCGAGCAGGGAAGCCGCTCGGCTGCCTCTACGGAGGACTTTGATCTTTAGTGTTGGAGGGGCTGTAAGAAGCCCCATAAGGATGACTGGGCAGTGAAGCTGCGCGGTTGCCCCTTGGCGGGGGCTTTGATCTCTGGCACCGTGGGTAGGCAACTTCCAGTCTGGGATAACCGAGCAGGGTAGCCGCTCGGATGCCTCTTGCGAGGGCTCTGACCCCTGGCATCGTGGGTAGGGAGCTACCAGCCGGAGATGACCGAGCAGGGTAGCCGCTCGGTTGCCTCTTGCGAGGGCTTTGATCCTTCAGGACGGGGACCGAGCAGGGTTACTACCTAGTGCCTCTTGGCGAGGACTTTGATCCCTGTCGGTTGTGGTAAGAAGCTACCAGCCGGGGATAGCCGAGCAAGGGCTCGACTGCCTCTGGGAGGACTTTGGTCCTTAGCGCGGGAGGGGCTGTAAGCAGCCTACCAAGGACCCATGGCCGGGCAGGGTTACTGCCCGGTGCCTCTTGGCAAGGGCTTTTGTCCTGAAGGATAGCCGAGCGAGGGTCGGGCACGACTGCCTCTGGGAGGGCTTTTGATCCCTGTCGGTCGTGGAAGGAAGCTACCAGTCGGGGATAGCCGAGCAGGATATCTGCTGAGCAGCCTCTAAGGAGGACTTGGATCCTTAGCGTTGGAGGGGCCGTACGAGGCCTGCTAAGGATATCCGGGCAGTGAAGCTACGTGGTTGCCTCTTGGCGAGGGCTTTGATCCCTGCCGTTGCGAGTAGGGGAGCTACCGGCCAGGGATAGCCAAACAAGGAAGCCGCTCGGCTGCCTCTACGGAGGACTTTGATGTAAGTGCACGGCGGCGCCCCGGCCGTCAATCTGACGCCGGAATGCGGAAGCGGTGAAAAACTTTAATTTTGCGGACTTAGCAAACCGGCACCCCCGCGCACTAAACATCCGGATCGTAACCATTAACAAGTCTAAGCTACTAACAAGATAGGGAAGAGAAGTATACCGACAGATCCGAGTCCTCCGGTCTTCTCGTCGTCGTCCCGATCTCCTGCGGAATGTCCCGTCTCCTCCTCGTCGCCGGAAGTGCACCACATCGCCTACTTCTTTTACGGGCTCCCACCTCAATTCCGAGGCAACTCGGGCACGAAGCCGGCTACTCGACGTGCCCAAGATTTGCTGTAGAATGTATAATAGAACTTGTGTCTCATTTGGGGTTCATGGAGGTGCCATTTTGGTGGAGGGATGATACAAGAATTATGTGGAGGAACTTGGGGATTTTTCTAGCAACTAGAGAGCAAAAATCCCCACTACAAAAATGGGCAACCCTTCCTCCATGCTTGGCCGGCCATCAAGAGAGAGGAGAGTGAGAATGGAGAGAGACTCAAAAATAATGGGAGCCTTACTCATATCATGCAAGAGAGAGAAAGTCAAAGGATATCATGCAAAAGTGAATGATCACAACAAATCCAACACTCCAAGGCAACCATCATCTCATGCATGATGGCTTCAAAAAGTCAAGCCATCATGAGAAGAAGAAGTCAAGTGATGGTGCTAATCATGAAAGCCATCATGATGCAACAAGATGCAAAGAACCCCCTCCACTAATGCCTATTTGCAACAATGCAAATAAACCATCCTCCACCAATCTTCGGCCAATGAACGGAACAATGGAAATCGGACGAAACGGAAAGCAAACTGGCAACTCCATAAAACTGGTCCCGTAATAAATTACAGGAAAACCCCGATACTGTGCATACACACCCGCATCTGTATTTCGACCGAAATACAAATGCAATGAGACAAAATCTACACTATACTATACTAGGATCCGGCTTATACCAAAACCGGCTAGTAATATCTGTTCGATCCTGATCCGTGCAATACCGCACGTATCTGATCGAACCCTGCCATATAACCATACGGCCTATAGTACAAACTGTCCGATCCTGATCCGTGCAATACCGCACGTATCTGATCGGACCTTGCCATATCTCCATACGGCCTCTACAACCTTTCGCCCGAAAGCTGAGTAACTGAATGTGGGGAACTCTAAAGACTCGTCAACACCTTGGTTGTGGATTTAACCACTAGCACGTCAGAGGTATAAGCCAATACATAACGGGCTACCAGGTATTGACTAAAAGGGATGTCTGTGAGTGAACTCAGCCTGACAACCCTACTGAGCCTGTCAGTGACAATATCCGTACAGTTCGGTTTGTTCGTCTATGAGCATCGCATGGCGGGCCTAGGGGGTTGGTAAAAGTCAGACCCCTAAAAGCGGTACAAGTCGTGTCGGAGTGTAGCCCAGAACACCCTGAGATACTACTGGAATACCTACCAGTAAATCTCCTTGCCTCTGCCGAGGGCTTCGTGTAATGGCTCTCCTAGACACAGCACGACCTCACCCCCAATACCGGGAGAGACGAACCCCTGAAGATACGCTCACTGCCTCCATGTGGCTCGGGACTGTACCCAACTAAAACCTGTTTGCACGACTCCTTTGAGCCGTGGTAGGGTAGTAATCAAAGTACAGTGGGAACTCACACAAGACAAATGACGATCCCCAGGTCGATGAACTAACCTGCACACATGTCACCAGGGAACTGCCATCTGACGTCTAGTATATGACCAACTAGCATGTTCCCGGCGAGTCCTGTCCGGTGTACTCATAACCCAATGAGCACCTGTATACATCTTAGGTGATCCAACTGACACCAGTGTCTTGTGAGACCGGCCACCGCCCCTCGTCGGGGTCTCGACTGTATACACTAGTCTACTATGGAGTATCGATGCCCTGTCTCGAAACTCACACGACTAGGGACCATTTCAGGATATGCTTATAGACCCCAGCTCCCACTTATATGATCGCCCTCATACTGCTGGTGGTCAAGCAAGAATCCTAGGGGCTCTATCAACGTGTAATAGCGACGTGTCAGGTCACCTAAAACAGTACACGATGATAAAGGTAAACCAGATAGCATACTATCATCTCGAGTAAGACTGTCCTACCGGGATAGGTCCTCCCTCAATCACCGCAATCACGTACCTGTGATCCAATAATTGACTCTGAGGGCATTATCTCCAACAATCTCCCACTTGCACTCAAGGCTAATTATTGCGATGTCGCATACTCACAGCCCGTGTGATACCGAACACCCAACTCCTCTACTAGTCAGTCTCACAAAGCTCGTTTGCGAAACTATTGCGTTCGAAGAATAGCCTCAGTGAGTGGATCCGCCTTGATGTCTCTTTCTATGTCTCTCTATATCTCAAGTTCGCGGAGAAACCCATCTCCCGAAATGAGCAATACCTGTCTTAGAATGTGTCTGGATGTCTGATGGGACATAGCTCATAAATGAACTCCAAATCCAAACATCTTAGACTGTATCGTCAAGTGAACTTAATCAGTATCCTGCGCCATGCCTCCCTCAGTATTGCCTTGGACCACCTGTCCAAAATACTGCCCCTCGTCAGAGGGAAAAACTATAACTCTGACAACCTCCTTGTCGTCCATGTCACTTTGGAAGCCTTGAATGATAACTGTCTCACGAATGAGGCTGTCGTTATCATATCCCTAGAACATTCACTTATGTTCTAAAACTGCTTCCGACTGTTTCTCCAGGATTGGATTAATGTCAACTTATTGCACCTACTGCAAGAACAACATCTGGTGTGGTACTTGACATCTCATGATTGACTCAATTGCCTAAGCAAGTGATCTGCCAATCATGCGCATCCCTCTCTACTTTAGTCTGTAAGACACCTTTAGAGAGGGTGACTCCATCACCTGCAGGTACACTACCGTGCCAGGAGTCGTCCATTCTAAATACTCTTAGAATGCTGTCAAGTACCCTGATTGGGAAACCACCCAAATCTAGATCTAAAACCATAGATCTAGTAACCAGTATGTCTGATATAAAATCCATTTCCTTTGTGGAGAAACCATTGTGTGACGACCAAAATATAACCGATTGTAGTATAGGAGTTTCTTTTCCTACTCTGTGTATGTCATCCAAATACCAGGATATCACACCCTACTACCTTCTCAATAGATCCATCCCCTATTCTGATGAAGTCAAACCCATGACTGTCACGTCAGAAATAGATGATCTATCTCCGCTACATCTGCTTTAGTCTATAAATAGACATAAGCTACTTGTCCACCAATGCTTCCGCTGCTCCCACTGTCTACGACAACCCTCTGGCAGAGTCATATACACGTACACTTCTGAAGTGAGTTCAGAACGACGCTATACTCATCCTCCCGCCGGGTCTCGCACCCTGGAACAACAGCAATGGTAATTGTGGGTAAACAAGAACTTCCCTGTCACCGTCCTTGAGGCTACCATAGTACCTCTCGGGTGCCTGAAGTTACCCACCAAAACTGCGGAGTGGCCAATGGAATGTCAATCCAGATTGAATCTTTAGGTTCCTTATCAAATCTTCAGTAATCGTTTGTGGTTCTGGAATCACTTCCAGTTCTACCATACTCCCACTACTGTTTTTCTGAAAAAGTCCATTTTTAATAAAACTGTGGCGAGTCTAGAACAATATTGCTATTGTTCATCCAGATGGTAGAAAATCAACCCTCGTCATAGCCTGGGTCAACCCACAAACAGCCATTACAGAAACGTGCCTTGAGTTATCCAGAGTCTGGTTTTAATCATAAGCTGGACAACTCCCCGTACCTTAACATCGTTAAGATATGAACTGTTCTATATCCAATATAGAACCAGAGGCACTGATTTAATTGAACCAGATTCAAATCATGCAGCTGTCTCCAGTGCATGTCAACTAAATGGAAGGAGGCCGATCAGCGTTACTCAACTTAGGAATGCTTCCAATTATGAATAACCTGAAAGAGAAGCAAGATCTCTTTACCATTACTATCAACTGAATACCATACACAAGTATCTACATCTTCGATCTCTTTGAAGAATCCCGATACTTGCTACACCTGATTCTCTACTCTATTCAAATACTTATAACTTCTCAAAATTCGGACCCTTTGTTTCCACGAAACACCTGTCTAAAAACTAGAGAAGTCACAAGTAAACCGAATATAGTACGAGGACCAACCCCTCTGTCCTGATGGACCCTGGACAACATACAATACTCTGTATAAGTCCCTTGAGTCTGAAAACTCATTCACTGTGTGTCGTAGGTTGAAAACTGTACTTATGGTTAAGAAGAATTACACCGCTGTTTAATGCTCCTTACCTAACCATCCACTATATAGGTAAATGTCATAGACATAATTTCAGAAAGGTATATCTCACTCTATGAAAATAGACGTACAGATATATCAATTTGAAATTGGTGCATAAAAGCGGATATTCAAAACCAAATATTTGCCGACCGGCAAACAGCCCAGGTGATTTCCTCAAATATCACCGATTACAACGAATCCCGATATAATGAGGATGATCACCCAATTCCCAATTACTTACTCCCACTCATCATCTGTAAAACCATACAGATGTGAGAATCATACCTGGTAATTACATACCCTGGAGTAAGTATCTAATCGGGAAATCAGTTTTCTTTTAACAGTACACAGTGAGACTGAAACATTGAAATGTTTCGATGGGGTATCCCGGTATTCCTAGTAATGCCTCTTCCAGATTCACGACTGTAACCGTATAATCCTTTGCCACCTCTCCAAATCCCTTCATATGTCTTTAGTCATTACCTTCTGCACACCTCTTTAGGCCAAATGGTTTTCTTCCTTCCCTACCGTTCGGCACCAGCCTATGGTTTGGAAGAAGACTATCCAATAAGCATAAAGGGTGTACTGTCCTAATCCTAGGAACACTCGCAAAGCGAGAGAAGGTGAAGATAAAAGACAACCGAATAAACCTTATTCCTATTTCTCCTGAACCAGAATCCATCCCCGAACTGGAACAAGTTCCTTTCGAGTTCGTATATAACCATACGATGGAGTATCCAATAAACTGTGGATCTTCGTAGTGATACGGAGTGTCCTGGAGAAATTCAAAGGTGATTTTAGGATTGGCGAAGAAATACCTGGTTTGGTCATGAATATCTGTTGCAATTTACTTTGCCCTCTTACTAATCCCTTGCTTTGTCTTAACTTAATACCTTCTGCACACCATCGTTATGCTGATTGGTTTTCTTCATTCCCTACCGGTCGGCACCAGCCTAAGGTTTGGAAGAAGACAATCCAATTTGCGTAATAGGTGTACTACCCCTAAACCAAGGAGTACTCGTAACCTGAGAGAGGGTAAAAAGAAAAGACAACTGAATAATCCTATCCGTTTTCTCCAGAACCTGAAACCATCCTCGAATAAATTCTTTCGAGTTCGTATCTAACCATACGATGGTTTTGTCCAATGGAAGTGGACGTTCGTAGCAATACGGGGTGTCCTGGAGAAAAGGGTAAAAGTAGGAGTGGCAATGAGGTTTGCAACTCTGACAATCCAAAAGCCAGTGTTTAAGAAGGTTCGGTCAACTTGGTCTCTGAGTCAAAGTCTTAGGGTCGGGTCAATGGTCGCTGCCAAAGAGAGAGAGAAAAGAAACACTCAGCGTGCACTCTAACCTAGATCAGAATGGTTACCAATTTATCTAATCTGGAATCCTCCCACTGTACCTCAAATTCTCCTCCAAACCTGAAAGAAGAATTAGTCGGGGTTACCCGAGGAGTAAACTAACTCATCAGTGGGAATCGGGATCCAACTATCATCGCATGATAACGTGACGGAATCCGCTCACGGTATCACACTCCAGAAGGTATGCGCATATCTGGTAAGTTTCAGTTCTTTTGAAACTCCCGATGTGATTTCTGCCCCATGCTCTTATGACCTTGGCGAAGGTCAACAAATCATAAGTCACATGTCAAGTTTTACCCGTCATTATCCAGGTTAATTTGAATCCACCCGTACAAGCCCTTGACGAAGGTCAACAAGGCTGTACGACTGTCCCAAACCAACGCATCTATCTATGCAGCAGAAAGGTAACAAGCAGCTACCATACATTATGCCTTGACGAAGGTCAACAAACATAGCATGAATACTACGTGCTACCCGTCTGAAACGACGGAGGGCTACGAATGGTTTCTGGCAAAAACCTTTAACGTAAAGAACTTGATATCGTCGAAGGAACGGATAGCTTTTAAAAAATATAGTGACGAAAACCGTTGCTAAAGAGGTCACTCCCGGTGAAGGGATCTCGGCTCTTTCCCCGTAGAATGAGGTGCAGGATATTCAAACTGAATACCACGGTGCAAAGCAAAAGTAATCGGCTATAGTGAAGTTATTGCCCTGACGCAAACTTTTTGTCCAAGGGGTCACTCCCGGTGAAGGGATCTCGGCCCTTGCCTCGTCGAGTGAGGAGCAGGATATTCCAACTGAATACCACGATGCAAAACAAAAGTGAACGTCCTTGCAATAACAGCTTTTTGAAAAGTGTTCCAGCAACATCAGATTAGGTTTGTTTTTAACTTGCATTGATCCGAATCAATGCAGTCCCATCAATTGATCACACCAAAAAGAACGAAAATATACTGATGTACGTATATGCCATCCGCATTCGCCACTGGGTCCCGTCATTACCCGTTAGGTTAGCTAACTAACGACAAAGCGGGAACTGGACTAGCGCGGATGTAAAACATATACAACATCTACTAATATATATACCAATATATTATATTTCGCTCAAGGCGTGAAAGAAATGCAACATCACAGAGAATGAACAGCATCACAGAAACAATACAGATATCTGGGATCCCCGGGTTTCACAGAGCCACTACTGAAACCCGACGTTCCCCTAGTCGTGTGGATAGCCTGTGCAATGAAATCCTAGACCCCTACGGGCGCGGCAAGTTACCCGCCAAAACCTGAAGCGAGGCAGCCCCCTTCAGCAACGTGAATAGACCACCCAGCACTTCACGGAATCCGGTAACTTGGGCACCCCTCCTGGGTCAACCTGTACCCCCTACGAGTGCGGCGAATAGCCCGCCAATCCTAGAGTGAAGCCCCCTCCGTCTCAATGCCATGAGATGCGGGCTTGTTGCCCTCTGGAACCCGGCTATCCGTGCACCCCGCCGCGGGGTAATCCTAGTACAGAAAGTAAAATATACATACAACGGGTACATCGACCGCAACCAGGTCGTGCCCCAAAAGAATAATACATACAGGCAGTGACGGCAGTCCACATGTCGGACGCTCGCCCCGCAATATCAAATGTATATAATACAATCACAACAGTACTAGCATTGCATCCAGGCTATCCCCCACGACCGATCCGCAACATCACAGCAATACATAGAACATCAACGTGAAAATCACGTTCGCAAATCCATCTAACCGGGCTATAGCAGTTAGACCGGATTTACCGATCAAGTGACATTCACGGTCACAGATATAATGTAAATACTGTGAAAAATGTGTTTAAAATATCCGATCGATCAAACTTTAACAAGTGGGCCCCCAAGTACTACTGTAGCACATCAAGAAATTCTGGGCCCAAAATTAATATTCCAAAACCCATATTTTAAGCCCACAAAGACACTGTAGAAATTTGGTGCAGGGATCTCCACAGTGCGCGGCGGAACAGCGGCGGGAAGGGGGTATTTGCGGCGGTTCCGCGCTCCCACTGTGGAGTCACTTCATCGAATTTTTACAGAGCTCTTAGAGTTTCCAGTACATCAATATTTTACAACCTGAAAAATTTTTCGAGACCAAAAAATTTCAACAGAAACTGATGCAAACAAAAATGTAGATTTTGGAGTTTTGGTCGATCGGAAATGCAAAACACATTACACCGAGCTAGACTAAGTTAATGGCGAGGCTCTGATACCACTGTGAGTGTACGGCGGCGCCCCGGCCGTCAATCCGACGCCGGAATGCGGAAGCGGTGAAAAACTTTAATTTTGCGGACTTAGCAAACCGGCACCCCCGCGCACTAAACATCCGGATCGTAACCATTAACAAGTCTAAGCTACGAACAAGATAGGGAAGAGAAGTATACCGACAGATCCGAGTCCTCCGGTCTTCTCGTCGTCGTCCCGATCTCCTGCGGAATGTCCCGTCTCCTCCTCGTCGCCGGAAGTGCACCACATCGCCTACTTCTTTTACGGGCTCCCACCTCAATGCCGAGGCAACTCGGGCACGAAGCCGGCTACTCGACGTGCCCAAGATTTGCTGTAGAATGTATAATAGAACTTGTTTCTCATTTGGGGTTCATGGAGGTGCCATTTTGGTGGAGGGATGATACAAGAATTATGTGGAGGAACTTGGGGATTTTTCTAGCAACTAGAGAGCAAAAATCCCCACTACAAAAATGGGCAACCCTTCCTCCATGCTTGGCCGGCCATCAAGAGAGAGGAGAGTGAGAATGGAGAGAGACTCAAAAATAATGGGAGCCTTACTCATATCATGCAAGAGAGAGAAAGTCAAAGGATATCATGCAAAAGTGAATGATCACAACAAATCCAACACTCCAAGGCAACCATCATCTCATGCATGATGGCTTCAAAAAGTCAAGCCATCATGAGAAGAAGTCAAGTGATGGTGCTAATCATGAAAGCCATCATGATGCAACAAGATGCAAAGAACCCCCTCCACTAATGCCTATTTGCAACAATGCAAATAAACCCTCCTCCACCAATCTTCGGCCAATGAACGGAACAATGGAAATCGGCCGAAACGGAAAGCAAACTGGCAACTCCATAAAACTGGTCCCGTAATAAATTACAGGAAAACCCCGATACTGTGCATACACACCCGCATCTGTATTTCGACCGAAATACAAATGCAATGAGACAAAATCTACACTGTACTATACTAGGATCCGGCTTATACCAAAACCGGCTAGTAATATCTGTTCGATCCTGATCCGTGCAATACCGCACGTATCTGATCGAACCCTGCCATATAACCATACGGCCTATAGTACAAACTGTCCGATCCTGATCCGTGCAATACCGCACGTATCTGATCGGACCTTGCCATATCTCCATACGGCCTCTACAACCTTTCGCCCGAAAGCTGAGTAACTGAATGTGGGGAACTCTAAAGACTCGTCAACACCTTGGTTGTGGATTTAACCACTAGCACGTCAGAGGTATAAGCCAATACATAACGGGCTACCAGGTATTGACTAAAAGGGATGTCTGTGAGTGAACTCAGCCTGACAACCCTACTGAGCCTGTCAGTGACAATATCCGTACAGTCCGGTCCGTTCGTCTATGAGCATCGCATGGCGGGCCTAGGGGGTTGGTAAAAGTCAGACCCCCAAAAGCGGTACAAGTCGTGTCGGAGTGTAGCCCAGAACACCCTGAGATACTACTGGAATACCTACCAGTAAATCTCCTTGCCTCGGCCGAGGGCTTCGTGTAATGGCTCTCCTAGACACAGCACGACCTCACCCCCAATACCGGGAGAGACGAACCCCTGAAGATACGCTCACTGCCTCCATGTGGCTCGGGACTGTACCCAACTAAAACCTGTTTGCACGACTCCTTTGAGCCGTGGTAGGGTAGTAATCAAAGTACAGTGGGAACTCACACAAGACAAATGACGATCCCCAGGTCGATGAACTAACCTGCACACATGTCACCAGGGAACTGCCATCTGACGTCTAGTATATGACCAACTAGCTTGTTCCCGGCGAGTCTTGTCCGGTGTACTCATAACCCAATGAGCACCTGTATACATCTTAGGTGATCCAACTGACACCAGTGGCTTGTGAGACCGGCCACCGCCCCTCGTCGGGGTCTCGACTGTATACACTAGTCTACTATGGAGTATCGATGCCCTGTCTCGAAACTCACACGACTAGGGACCATTTCAGGATATGCTTATAGACCCCAGCTCCCACTTATATGATCGCCCTCATACTGCTGGTGGTCAAGCAAGAATCCTAGGGGCTCTATCAACGTGTAATAGCGACGTGTCAGGTCACCTAAAACAGTACACGATGATAAAGGTAAACCAGATAGCATACTATCATCTCGAGTAAGACTGTCCTACCGGGATAGGTCCTCCCTCAATCACCGCAATCACGTACCTGTGATCCAATAATTGACTCTGAGGGCATTATCTCCAACATTTGATCCTTAGCGTTGGAGGGGCCTTAGGAGGCCTGCTAAGGATATCCGGGCAGTGAAGCTGTGCAGTTGCCTCTTTGCTGTTGGTGTATATGCCCTAGAGGCTATTATTGTATCATACTAGTTTGTATATTACTTAATGGAAGCTTGGGATATTCACCTTGTATAGACAATCTTGCTCAAAATAGTAGTATGCTGCTTGGTTTGTTTCTACTTCAATATGTGCATGTGTTTCTTTTAGCATATTGCTTATACATATTAGTAGAGCCCTTAGGATCTTTGCTTGATTATCAGCGTTGTGATGGCAGTCACACTCGTGGGAGCTGGGTAATCCACAAGCACATCCTTATGCAGGTCCCTAGTCGTAGGACTATCGAGACAGGGCATCGATACTCCGGAGTAGACTAGCGTATGCGCTTCTCATCCCAGCAGGGGAGACGGTCTGTCCCACAGCCGTCAGTACGTCGTACTTGAGATAGTATGCGGGTGCTCGTTAGGTTACGAGTACACTGGACAGGACTCGTCGGGAACTGATTGGTTGGTATTATACCTATCGTCAGTTATCGGTTCCCAGGTGACATGAGTACAGCTTAGTCCGCTGACTTGAAACTGTCACTTCACCTCGAGTGTGTTCCCACTGTACTTTGATTACTATCCTACCACGTCTCAAAGGATTCGTGCAAACAGGTAGTAGTTGGGTGCAGTCCCAAAGCACTTGGAGGCAGTGACGGTTAGACAGGATTCGTCTCTCCCGGTATTGGGGGTTGATATCGCGCTGTGTCTAGGAGAGCTATTACACAAAGTCCCTGTCCAGGGCAAGCGAGATATACTAGTAGGTTTCCGGTGTTATCTTGGGGTGTTCTGGGCTACACTCCGACACGACTTGTACCGCTATTAGGGGACTGACGTTTACCGCCCCCTAGGCCCGCCATGCGATATTTTCAGACGAACAGACCGGACTGTATGGAGATTGTTACATTCAGGCTCAGTAAGAGTTCAGATAGGTTTCACCTCGTCCGTCTTCTTATCGGCATCTACCTGGGGGCCGTTACGCACAGCTAGTGCCGCTTACGGTCTGTGGTTAAACCCAATGCCAGTGTAGTGTCGAGTCTTTAGAGTCCCACACAGAGAGCTATTCACCTTTAGGCAAAAGAGTAGAGGTCGCATGGTTTTGCGACAGGGTTCGGTCACATCCGTGCACTTGTGCACGTTTAGTGTCCGGACAATTAACACTAGCGGGCTTTGGTTTAAGCCAGATCATAGTGTACGTTTTGGGATTGGTTTTATCTCGTTTGTATTCGTGTTCCTCAGAACGCGGATGCGGGTGTGTATACACAGTTGACAGAGAGACAGAGGCAGAGGATTCTCATTGGGGTTGTTGACTGTTGACTGTTGACTTTTGCTAAACCCTAATGAGAATAAGAAATATGATTAACAATAATATTAATTAAGTATTATTGTGACATGGTTGTTGAAGGGTTGACTTTGTTGACTTGTTGACTTTGTTGACCGGTTGACTAGGTTGGACTAGTTGACCATCATCATTACAATGGCTATCATTTCATGGCAAAGACTTTTGCTTGCTTGTTTCTTTTTGCAAAATGAGTGCATGAAATGATATGGCCATTTTGACTTGAACCATCACATAATACTCAATTACTATTATGGGTTATGATTATTTTGGATTATGAGAGCTTGGATGAAAAAAGTCTTGCTCATTCTTTCATTTCCTTTCTCTCTCATGCATGAGCTCTCTCTCTTCCTCTTACTCTCTCTCTAGTCTATGGTTCACTTGTCTCGTGTGTTGAGAAGCAAGAACCATAGAGATAAAACCCAACACACTCCTCTACTCATCCTAGTTCACAAGGTTTAGCAAACCAAGTGTTCTAGTTTCTTCTAGTTTGAAGTGAAGCCAAAGGTAGAAACTTTCAGGTGGATCCATCTTCGGCATAAAGAGACGACGAGGAGAGAACCATTCGACCACCACAAGGAGACCAAGAGAAGGAGTTCAAGTTAAGGTATAACCCCTAACCGAGTAGGTAAAACTCTTGTTAGGTTTGTTAGATAGTTGTTTAACAAAGATCCGTATTTTGAGTCCTTGTTACCACCAAAAGAAAAATCGTTTTTCATCATTTCCGCAAGCCCGTAAGTACCGGGAGAGATAACGTGGAATTACAGTGGTATCAGAGCCTAGTTAAACACTATCTAACATGTTAGCAAAGTAACTAGAAGTTCGATTGGAGAAAAAGTCGTGAAACATGCCCGAAAAATCAAGTTTCTGCCGATTCTGTTTTCTGTACAAAAAATAATTAATCTTACACTAAAAATCGTCTCAGGCTTTTTAGAACACACTGTAGAAAAATGGTCCATCGACTCGGTGAAAGAGCCGCGGAACCGCGGCAGGAGCATGCTCCCGCCGCGGATCCGCGGCCGAGTTGACTCGGCCGTGGGCAATTTTTCCTGCAGTTTGTTCAGTGGGGTGTTTTGGGATTTTTACAATATGTTTTTTCTGCCCAGATTTTCCAGAAAGCAAAATTTGTTTTTGGGGCCTAAAAATCCGTATTTTGATCGAACTTCTAAAGACTTAAGCTAACGGGTTATATCTGTGATGTGATATATGTATTGAACGTCTGCTAATCGCTATACGTCGATTAGTGGGGGTTATACATATCTGTGATCTGTAATGTTGATGGTATGTGTATATGAATTCATTGGATTGTCGCGGATGAATAGCCGGGGGGTTGTGAGATGAGAGTTTTCCTTTTCTTTCAATTCATGTAATTTGTAATTGATGTAATATTTTTTATATGGCCGCACAACCGGGATGGGGTTGTAGCCGTCATTGTATAATTTCTTTTACTGTTTTTGCTCCTAGGATAGACCCAAGGTGGGGTGCACAAACTACCGGGTATCTCGAAGTGCCGAGTGGCCTACTCACGGTGTTGAGGGAGGTTGCTTCGCTTCGGGTACTTGGCGGGTAGTTTGCCGCACCCGTAGGGGTCTAGGGTGGGGTCTTGGCTATTCATCGCGACCGTATAATGCGCTCTTCGTTACAGGCTCGTACGGATTGCGGATTCCCAGTATATCCAATGTGTTCATCTGTGATCTGGAATGGCTATCATTGCATGTGACGAATGAGTATATCTATATATGATATCTATTTAGGCGTTGCTTATGTTTTGCATCCGTGCTAATCCTGCCCCCACTCTGTCGTTAGTTAAGTAACCTAACGGGTAATGACGGGGCCCCGTGGCGAATGCGGATGGCATAAGCGTACGTCATATTTTCGTTGTTTTCTGCAATGGTAGGATTAAATGATGGGATGCATTAAAATTAATGCAAGAAAATAAACCAAGTAAAAGTCGTTGGAACAATTTCAAAAACCACTCGGTTTCTTTTCAAAAACAACTTTTAAACACGGAGCTTAAGCCACTCCTTTTAAAAGCTATCAAGGTTCCTTTGATTATATCAAGTTCACTACGTTCAAGGTTTCGCCAAAACCATTCGAAGCCCTCCGTCATTTCGTATGAATATTCAAAAGTATTCAAGCTATGTTTGTTGACCTTCGTCAAGGCATAGTGATTGGCAGTTGTTGGGTGTTCATATGTAGCATAGATAGATGCGTTGGTTTGGGACAGTCGTATTACCTTGTTGACCTTTGTCAAGGGTATATACGGGTGGGTTCAAATTAACCTGGACAATGACGGGTAGAACTTGACATGTGACTTATGATTTGTTGACCTTCGTCAAGGTCATAAGAGCATGGGGCAAAAATCCACATCGGGAGTTTCAAAAGAACTGAAACTTGCTAGCACTGCATACCATTTGGAGTGTGATGATTCTGGTAGGATTCCTTCAGTTTTGTCACGCGATGATATTTGGATCCCGATCCTACTGTGAGTATATGCTACTCCTCGGGAACTTTCTCACTTAACGATCAATGCTATAAACCAAGTAGGTGTCAAGAAAGGTGTTAACGGGGCTACGCCCCCAGGGAAAAGAGGTTATTTAATTAAGGAACTTCGCGAAAGCGTTGGAAAACCTCCCTCGAAGTACCGACACTAGCCTGGCTGAACGGTTAAGCAAGTATTGTACGGTGAGATTGATCCTGACTAATTCTTCCTTTTATGGTTTGAGGTGGGATTCGAGAAACAGTGGGAGCCATCCTGTTTAGATAAATTAAAAACCAATTTAAACTTGCAAGAGCATCATGCTGGGTGTTTTCTTCTCTCTCTCTTAATTGCAGCGACCCAGTGACCACACATAGGTTACATCTAGATAATAAAATGACTGAACCTGACTGTTATGATTGGCAAAGGTCTATCCAGATATCCATTACCCATGACAAGCTGGGACACCTCTTAACTAATCAAACCCTGCCGTCTCAGGACCAGTTTCCCCTGTCACGGACATTGACATCCGTATGACATCGGAAAAAGACTGTGTGAAAGCCAAGTGCCTCGTGTTAGCCTCAGTTGATGGTGCAAACCAGAGGCAGCACGAGAAGATGGACTCAGTTTCTATCTTCCTCCATAACAAAGATTTATATGGAGAGCAATCTCGTATCGCAAGATATGAGACCTCGAACGAATTGCTTCAAGCGAGGTTGGCTTTCGGGTCATCTGTAGGAGGCAACGTCCTTACATAGACCAGCTATTTTGAGCTCACGGACCTGAAGACCACGTTGGAGAACGGGTCAAATACTGACTTGATTCTACAATCCTTGCCCTCTGCTTATACCCTGAAGGAAACCAGGGAAGAAGACGAAAAGGGAAGGGCAAAAGTTTCGGGACTGGATGTAGTAAAAGAGGGACGTTCCTATTGTTACAGGAATGAACATTGGTAGAAGGATTGCAGGGCTAGCAAAGCCAGTAGCCAGAATTCGAAGCATGTTGTGGCTTCGGCTTCGGGTGTGTTTGTAGTAGAGAACTGTATGTCAGTTAACCCTGCTTCATGGGTATTAGATACCGGATCAGGATCTCACATCTGTAACTCGTTACAGGCTCTGAGAAACCGTAGGGTTATCAAGAAAGGTGATATGACTCTCAGGGTTGCTAACGGAATGAGCATGGATGTTGAATCCGTAGGGGAATATCATCTTGGACAGACAACTGGGCAGATATTGATTCTGCGTAACTGTTTGTATGTACCAGGTGCGACTTGTAACATCATATCTGTATCCTTACTTTCTAAGGAAGGATATGATTTTACTTTTGTAAGCGATGTGGTCCACATCCACCTAAATCAAGTTCTGATTGGGTCAGGTACATTAAAAAACGGGATATACGTATTAAATCAAGCTCAGATTTTCAGTGTCCAGAACACACTTAAAAGAAAGTCTCCGGAAACAAATCAGGCTTTCTTATGGCATTGTAGACTGGGTCACATTAATGAGACATGATTAACTAAGTTACATAAAGAGGGATACTTGAATCCGTTCGAGTATCAGTCTTATGCCACTTGTGAATCTTGTCTCATGGGAAAGATGACAAAGACTCCGTTCACTGGACACAGAGTAAGAGCGAGCGAGCTCTTAGGACTCATACACAGTGATGTGTGTGGTCCAATGTCTACACATGCGCGAAGTGGTTATTCATACTTCATTACTTTCACAGATGATTTCTCTAGGTATGGACATGTCTTCTTAATGAAGCACAAATCCGAGGCCTTTGGGAAATTTCGGGAATACAAGAATGAAGTTGAAAAACAAACAGGCAAAAGTATAAAGACACTGAGATCTGATCGAGGTGGTGAATACGTGAGTGCCAAGTTTCTGAACTACTTAAAAGAGAATGGAATTCTCTCTCAGCGTACTCCTCCATACACACCACAACACAACGGTGTATCTGAAAGGCGGAATCGAACCCTATTGGATATGGTTCGTTCCATGATGAGTAAGGCAGAGTTACCGCAATCTTTCTGGGGTTATGCACTAGAAACAGCTGCATATCTCTTGAACAAGGCTCCAACCAAGACTGTGCCTACCACCCCATATCAGATGTGGAGTGGGAAGAAACCCTGTCTTAAGTATCTTAAGACATTGGGATGTCCAGCTTTTATAAAGAAGCAGCATGCGGACAAGCTCAAGGCACGCTCAGTACTGTGTAAGTTTGTGGGATATCCAAAGAACTCCACGGGGTATCTTTTCTAATCTGCTGAAGAACAAAAGGTTTTTGTTTCTCTGCATGCCCACTTCTTGGAAACTGAATTTTTGGAAAATCAGATAAGTGGGAGCGCAATAGAACTGGAAGAAATTCCAGAACCACAAGCTATTACTAAAAGCTTGGAAGAACCAGAAGTTTCAGGAGAACCGGACATTCCTGCGCCGCTCCGTAGGAGTAGTAGGCAGTCTCATCCGCCCGGGAGATACTACGGTTTTCTCATAGACGGGGATAGAGAGGATTGCACTATTGATTATGATGAGCCTACTAGCTTCCAGCAAGCCATTCAGAGCGGTGACTCGGTAAAAAGGCTGGATGCAATGCGGACCGAGATGAAGTCCATGTACACCAACGAAGTTTGGACGTTGCTCCAGATGGGGTAAAACCCGTAGGATGCAAGTGGATCTTCAAAAGGAAGATTGGTGTAGATGGACAGGTTGAGACCTATAAGGCTAGACTTTTTGCAAAGGATTTTCGTCAAAGACCTGGTTTGGACTATGACGAAACCTTTTCTCCAGTGGCTATGCTGAAATCCATTCGGATCCTTCTTGCCATTGCTGCCTTCCACGATTATGAAATCTGGAAGATGGACGTAAAGATGGCTTTCCTAAATGGATATTTGGAAGAGTGCGTTTATATGGATCAGCCAGAGGGATTCATTCAGAGTGGGAGCAGCGGAAAAGTGTGCAAGTTGCTCAAGTCCATCTATGGACTGAAGCAGGCATCGCGGAGTTGGAACATCTGCTTTGATGATACTGTCAAAGAATTCGACTTTATCAAAAACCCAGATGAACCATGCATTTACAGTAAGATTGTAGGGAGAAATGTGGTATTCCTCGTCTTGTACGTCGATGACATTCTCCTAATAGGAAATGATATTCCTATGTTACAGTCAGTCAAAGGATTCTTGTCACAGAGGTTCTCCATGAAGGACCTGGGCGATGCCAACTACATTCTAGGGATCCAGATCTATTGTGATAGATCTAAAAGGATGTTGGGACTTTCACAGTCCAGGTACATCGACACCATACTGAAACGATTCAGTATGGAAGATTCCAAGCTCGGTAATCTACCGGCTTGTCACGGAATCCCGCTCTCCAAAGAGATGTCTCCCAAGACTGAATTGGAAAGGGCTCGCATGTCATCAATACCCTACGCATCTGCGGTAGGCTCTATTATGTATGCAATGTTGTGTACCAGACCAGATGTAGCATACGCATTGAGCATTGTAAGCCGGTATCAGTCGAACCCAGGGGAGAAACACTGGATAGCAGTAAAGAACATTCTCAAGTACTTGAGAAGAACTAAGGAGATGTTCTTGGTGTATGGCGGAAAAGACCTCCAGATCGAGGCCTTTGCTGACTCCAGCTTCCAGAGTGACAAGGATGACACCAAGTCCATGTCGGGTTATGTCTTTACCCTCAATGGAGGGGCGGTTTGCTGGAAGAGCTCCAAGCAGGAAACCGTTGCTGACTCAACTATGGAAGCGGAGTACATAGCTGCTTGCGATGCCGCAAAGGAAGCTGTTTAGATGAAGAAGTTCCTCACGGAGCTTCAGGTGGTTCCTACCAGTGTTGATCCAATACCGCTGTATTGTGACAACAACGGCGCTATAGCTTTAGCGAAGGAACCCAGGTCCCATCAGAAGTCTAGGCACATTTTGAGGCGGTACCACCTGATCAGGGAGATCGTAGATCGCCGGGAGATCGAGGTGAAGAGAGTAAATACGGAAGATAACACTGCTGATCCACTCACGAAGGCCTTACCCCAGACTCAGTTCGAGCGGCTGATCGAGATGATAGGTCTTCAATACGCCAGTTCATAGCCTTAGTGCAAGTGGGAGATTGTTAGTGTAAATGCCCTAGAGGCCATTATTGTATCATACTAGTTTGTATATTACTTAATGGAAGCTTGGGATATTCACCTTGTATAGACAATCTTGCTCAAAATAGTAGTATGCTACTTGGTTTGTTTCTACTTCAATATGTGCATGTGTTTCTTTTAGCATATTACATATACATATTAGTAGAGCCCTTGGGATCTTTGCTTGATTACCAGCGTTGTGATGGCAGTCACACTCGTGGGAGCGGGGTAATCCACAAGCACATCCTTATGTAGGTCCCTAGTCGTAGGACTATCGAGACAGGGCATCGATACTCCGGAGTAGACTAGCGTATGCGCTTCTCATCCCAGCAGGGGAGACGGTCTGTCCCACAGCCGTCAGTACGTCGTACTTGAGATAGTATGCGGGTGCTCGTTAGGTTACGAGTACACTGGACAGGACTCATCGGGAACTGATTGGTTGGTATTATTGTAGGGTTGCTAGGCATGCGCACAAGGGTCTACGAGGCATCAACTATGCCCGATTAAAAATTTAGCCGTGCCGAACAACCCGAATACGGATCTTTAAACTAGAGATTAGGCGAAAACTAACATGCTAAACACTTTAACACTAAGTGAGAGGGATTACAACCTTTGTAGATCCGGTCCTTCACTTCATAAGCTCCGTGTTGTGGTCCCTTCACTGCGATCATCGGGTTCCGGACTCTCGAGAGGTTCCACGAAGAGAAAGATGCAGTCTTGCTTCCGATCTTCGATACAAAGATGATCTACCTTGAAGTTTCATTAACACAAGCTAACACTCACTAAAATTGAGTGAACACTCTCATCTAAAGGGCAAGGGAAGATGAGGATGATGAAGTAGGATTTTTTCTCTTTATTTATCTTTTTCTCATATTTATTCATCACTTGGAAAAAAGCTAGTGAGCTTTTTCCATGAAGAAAGATGAAGGAAGAAGATGATGAAAAATAATGAATATCATTTTGTGATGAATAATAAAAGTTATCATAATCATTTATGCAACCATGGTTGTAGTAACCATTGTAGAGAGTTTACTAGGGTTAGGGTTTGGGTTGGGTTAAAGGGTGAGTCACAAAGAAATATCTATCATAATATCTTAACAAAGACAAAGTAAAACCATCTAGAAACATCTAGAAATCATTAACTCAAATCAAACCCTAATCTTGTTTAAACTCCTCTAAACATGTTGCATTAATAATTATAACATGTTACAATATTATATATCACATATACAATATTTATTGTAACAAAATAAAATAATACATTTAACATACATCGCATATATATCAATGTATTACCCGAGTGAGAAAAAGAATCTTTTAGTGAGCTAATATTAGTTAATGTAATTTAATATATCATATATATTATTATACATTAAATTATCGAATCAACACTTGATCCGACAATCCGGCTATATCGCATATAACCGACTAATATTTATCCGTACCGATTCATCGAATCAACACTTGATCCGATGACCCGGCTGATATCAAATATCGCGAGAATATAATACGGTATCACATATCGCATTATCCTCGGTCCCGCACATATCACATATGTGCTCCTACTCCGTTTTGCCTACGCCAAGAAACCTCTGTGTAGGACTCTAAAGAATCGTCAATACGCCGGCAGTAGGTGATGATCATATCAAACTCCCACAAGCTGCAAGCGGTCAGCTAAACGTAATAGCTACCCAGGTATTGAGCGCTCAGAAGATCAACAAGCAAGCCTGTACATTTTCCTGTGAATCCAAACAGTAACACTCCCGTACAGTCCGGTCTCGTCGTCTGATATGTTGCATATCTCGCCTAGGGGTGGTAAACGTCAGACCCCAGTAGCTCGATAAGTCGTGTCGATATGAGGTCTATAACAGTTTGAGAAACTACTGATAACACTTACCAGTAAATCTCAGCAACCCTGGCCAGGGATTTCCGGTTATAGCCAATCGAACACAGCACAACATCAACTCCATATACCGGGAGAGACGAATCCCCTCCTATCGCTCATTGCCTCCATGTGATTCGGGACTGTACCCAAAAGCCACCTTTTTGCACGCCCTCTTGGACGTGGTATGATGGAAATCAAAGCACAGTGGGAATCACACAAGACTCTATGACGATCTCGGGTCAACAGACTACTCTGTACCAGTGTCACCGGAGAACTGCCATCTGACGTGAGGTTTAATACCATCTGGGAGTTCTCGGCGAGTACGTACAGTGTACCCAGTCTCCACTGAGCACCCTTACACCATCCTTGATGTCAAACACCGATGGATATGGGATCATCCATCGCCCATCATATGGGTCAAGATGCGTATACGCTAGTCTACTCTAGTGCATCGATACACCCTCGACTAGGAACAGTTATAGGATGTACTCGTCGACTACCGTGGCCCCACTAGTATGATCTCATCATAGTCCCAGTAGTCGAGTACATATCCTAAGGGCTTTATCAACATGTAATATAGAGACAATCAGAGTACATGTTAAGATAAAGTGCAACCATATAGCATACTATCATGTCGAGCAAGAAAGTCCTCCCTATATATGTCCTAGCATCCACTACAATATACATCGTATGTACAGTAATGGCCTCTAGGGCATACATATAACTAACAATCTCCCACTTGCACTAGGGCCATCTGTTGTGGTATCGCATACCCAACAATTAGTTGCGGTTGAAGTATCTCATACTCAACCATCCCGTAAAAGTCTCTACTGGGAAAAAGGCCTTTGTGAGTGGATCCGTGCTGTCGTCCTCTGTGTCTACTCTCCTAACCTCGATCTCCCTGGAGATCAACCATCTCCATGATCAGGTGATACTGCCTAAGAATTATATCTGGATTTCTGATGGGACGGTAGTTCCTTGGCTAAAGCCACAACTCCATTGTCACACAATGGTAGGAACGAAGTTCATCTTATGAACTTATATATATCCAGACTGCCTCTTTGGTAGCATCCTTGGTAACGATGTATCTTGCCTTTAATCTTCTAGTAAGTCACGGTATCTAGCTTGGAACTCTTCCAACATACCGTCCCTCCACTGAGGGTAAAGACAATGCCTGCGACTGACATTCAGTCGTTCTTGTCACCCTGGAACCTTTCCAGTGATTCTCCCCAGGATCGATTGATACCATCTCACTACAACTAGTGAGAATCCTAACATCCAATTAGATTATCTCATAGATCCAAAATCCAGGATTTAGGAGGTATCATTTTGATCCTATATGGAGAATCTTTGTGATAAGCGGAGATTGACCGAGCGTAGCATAGGAAACTCCTTCCCTATCAAGAGTATGTCATCCATGTACTCTACGAGGATCACCGCCATACTCTCTACTACCTTTTTGTATATACAAGGTTCATCTACCATTTTGATGAAGTCAAACTCTTTGACTACCACATCAAAACAGATGTTCCAACTCCGCGATGCCTGTTTTATCATATAAAGCATCTTGTACACGTTTCCGCTGCTCCCACTGTCTACGAAGCTCTCTGGCTGTGTACTTATAGACGCTCTTTTCTAAAACATCATTTAGAAAAGCAGTCATGACACCCAACCACCAGATGGCGTAGTCATGGTATGTAGCCGTGGCAAGTAGGATCTGGATGGACTTACGCATAGCTCCTTAGAAAAGGTTTCATCATAATCCATACCTGGTCAATGATGCAAACCTTTAACAAGTCTAACTTTGAAAGTCTCAACTTTTCCATGTACACCAAGTAATCTTCTCAAGATATACTTGCTCCTGATGGGGATTTAACCCTTCAGATAAAGCAAACAAAGTCCATACTTTGTTGGTGTATAAGGATTCCATCTCAGATCGATAAGCATCCAGCCATTCTTACAGAGTCCCACTCCTGACGGCCAGCCCGAAACTAGTTGGTTCATCATCTCATGATGCAATCCTCGCTCCCACTGTCATAGAGAAACCGAAGTATCTCTCAGGTGGGTGAGGAACCCTGCTAGATCAGCGGAGAGGCTGAGGTTCGTTGGAAACTATTGAATCCTTTGGTTCTACCAAATCATCAGTTGCAGTTTGTATAGCTGGAACATTTCCAGTTCTACATAACAGACTTTGCCTCGAGCTTGTCCGGATTTTGCTTTTAGACTTAGGCCGGACGACCCCAAATCTTAACTAACTTAAGATATGGGCTCTTCACTTTCCATATCACATATGAAGTAGTAGGCAACTGATTTGATTTGAACCCTATTCAATAGGTATGCAGCTTCTCAAGTGCATAACTCCCAAAAGGAAATAGGAAACTCAGTAGTACTCATCATAGAGCACACCATAACAAATAGGGTGTTATTGCTCCACCCCGATACACCGACGTGCTGTGGTGTGTACGGAGGAGTAATGCTGAGAGAGAACTCATTCTCCTTTAGAATAGTCCAGGAATTCCGTACTCAAGTATTCTCCTCCTTCATCACATCAAAGGACATAATACTTATACCCATTTTTGGTTCTTTACTTCTAATTTATATTATGTGAATATCTCAAAAGCTTCGGACCTGTGTTTCAATAGAAACATATGTCTGAATCTTGAGAGATTATCAGAGAATGTAATGAAGTAGAAAGAACCGATCTTGGCATGTGTAGACAGGGGACCTTACATACATCAACATGTATCAATCCCAAGAGTTCACTAACTCTTTCTCTGTTTCCAATAAACAGAGCTGTGGTCATTTTATCTTTGTGACATGACCGGCAAGTTTCACAAGATGTAAATTCAAACTAATTTAAATATGCATCTATATGTAACTTAGCTAGTCGGGTCGCATTGATATGACCTAGTCTACAATACCTCAAGAAGGATTCGTTCATTTCTGAACTCTTCCTCTTGTGTGTGTTCCGTATACTAAGAACTGTAGTTTGATTTAGAACGACAATGCTTTTAGATAACGTGCCTGAACCGATCAACTCTTGATATAGGAAATGTTCAAAACATTATCCAACAATACAAAATTATATCCTTTCTTTACTAATAAAGAGACTGATATGATTTTGTATATCAGGTTCGGTATCTAATAACATTTGTTCAGAATCAATGTATTCTGGTAAAATAGGGTGACAGTGACCAACAGACTTGGCTGCAACACTTGCACCGTTTTCTATCTCATGAAACTTATCACCCGTTCTCAGTTCTCTACCTATGTGTAGCCCATGTAACGGATTACATATGCGGGATCCTGATCCGGTATCACATACCCAGGACGTAAAGGATACTGAGAAACAGTTCTCTGTAATGAACACACCCGAAGATGATGCATCAATATGCACTTTCTTCGTTTGGACGGCACGGGAAATCTGGTATTCCCTAATCTCATGCTCTGTCTTATAACAATTATAAGTTGGAGCGGGACCAACGTTCCCCAGCTCAGTATAACAAACGGGTTCGGTCAATATATCCGTATTATTATCTTGATTAAGGCGTGATATGGTCGCTACCTGGAGAGAGAGAGAAGAAAACACTCAGCGTATGCTCTTGCAAGATTAGATTGGTTATCTAATATATCTAATCAGGATGTCTCCCACTGTTTTAATCAAATCTTCCTTCAAACCCTAAAAGGAAAGACTAGCCGGGATTAATTACACGCTACAAGTTCGCCAATCTTTCAGCCAGGCCAGTGTCGGTACTTTGAGGGAGGTCCCCCGTGCTTTCGCAGGAACCTAATTAAAGTAAACCTCGTTTTCCCAGAGGCGTAACCCCGTTAACACCTTTCTAGACACCTACTTGATCGGCTAATTGTAATGTGTAAAACTCTCCCAGGAGTAACTCTTACTCGCAGCGGGTATCGGGATCCAACTATCTCATAGAAGGTATTAAATCTCATTGCAAATTTCAACACTTGAAATTCCCAATAATATTTTACCCCTAGCAGCTATATGACCATAACATGGTCAACAAATCATAAGTGCTAGTCAAGTTCAACCCGTCATTTCCTGATTGAATTAAACCCACCCGCACGACCCTTGACAAAGGCCAACAAGGTCGCACGACTACCCTAACCCAATCTGCATCATATGCATAAGCAGATAAGCACCAGTTAGCTACCGCACACTACGCCTTGACAAAGGCCAACAAACGCAGCACGAATACTAACTACTACTTATCTGAAATGACGGAGAGCTACGACAGGTTTTTAAGAAAACCTATTGCGTAATGAACTTGATATCGTTGTAGAATCGAGTGATTTTAAATGGAGTGTTTTTTAGGCTTTTCTAGTTTTGCTAAAGGGGTCACTCCCGGTGAAGGGATCGTCGACCCTTTCCTCGTCGAATGAGGTGCAGGATATATCATATATATCACTGTGCAAAGCAGAAACTAGAGAAGCAATCAAAAGACAAACCGAGTTTGTAGCATCTGCCAGTTATCGCTAAAGGAGTCACTCCCGGTGAAGGGATCTCGGTCCTTTCCCTATCGAATAATGTGCAGGATGTTCTACAAGGAACACCGCGATGCAAAACAACAACTAGAGCTACCAGTTTTTATAAACAAGTTTCTACAACATCTTAGGTTTCTTTTATTTCATTAATCTCATTAATGAAGTCCCATTTTATTATGCTTCACAAGCATCACTTTTGAAACGAAATCTGCAATATAACATATATCTCATATATATAATATAAACATTCGTCACAGGCAGTAATATGATCTCATCACAGAACATTGCAGCAGAAGAAACATATATGAAATATTGGATATACTAGGACGTCCGTGTTTTCAATACGAGCCTGTACAAAACACGGATTCCACGGTCGTGATGAATAGCCAAACCCACATCCCTAGACCCCTACGAGAGCGGCAAGTCACACTGCCAATTCTAGGGTTAGGAGACCCGGTCTCGACTCCTCGAGATGGTCTCCCACTGGACCCTAGAACCCGGTTACTTGTGCTCCCCGCCTTGGGTCTACCTAATGCGGAAAAGTAAATAATATACAACGGTGACATCTTCCGCAACCTGGAAGTGCCCCAATAAAAGAATATTACATACAAATGAATTTTACATGAATGAAAAAGAAAAACTCTCATCTCACATTAAACCCCCGGCTATTCAAACGCGACGATCCAATACAACATATAACAGCAACACATAATATCTCATATCATCAACGTAAGCAAGTATGCGTATCCCGATTGTCGTTGATGTATAGCAACGAAGCCGGCGATACACCACATACTACGCTTACGGTCACAGAAAAGAAAGTGTAAAACTACAACAGTTGGAATCCGCAACCTCCTTAAACATCGCATGCCTAACCAAATGAATTCCTTAGACATCTCATGCCTAACAATTATAAACCCCGCATTTTAGTCTCATTATCGAAAACTCTTTTAAATATCAAGTCGGGCAATTCAACAAGATTCCCGACATTATGATCGAATGCTCGTCGCAAACTTTAGTAGACGGCCGCACCCCCGATGCCGTCGACGAAGTGCACTAAGGCGGAACACCGCTGCCGCGAGCACCCGAACGGATGCTTTCGGCGACGGGGTTCTCCTACAGTCACTTGGTCGGGGCTAAGAGGTGTAGCTGTCTATTAAGTTTTCCCAGCGAGTATCCGCGTACGCTACGTGATTGCGACGGACTTTTGATCACATCAAAATTCCGTGGCAACCGATCATCTGAGACTAAACTGCTATGTTTATAATATTCAAATTAGTTATCTCATAACTACCTGTGGATTCCAAATATTGTATCACATTCCAGATAAATAGAAAATGTTAAACTTTACGATCGAATAATCAAACACCCAAGATTTCCCCAATATATCTCAACACTTGAAATCAGTTTAAAAACATCCATCACATGCCACAGTACCAATGGTCCATCCGTAGAAGGGTCAAGCCAACGCCTCACATGTGGCACGCCGTACTGCCCCAAACCCTAAGGTTCAAAAAGCAGTTCAAGACGGTCACATAATCGAGTTGAGGTTTGTTGTCTTCTAGAGGGTCCACCGCATTACTTGCACGACTTAGAACGTTCTTAAACTCGAGAAAAAAATCCAACTTTTGAAAAATTTTCCGACTGGGGAAAAAGTGAGTTATTGATATCCGTTCGAACTTTTTAACAGTTTCTAAAAATTATCCGGAAAAACTAAACAAAGTTATAATATCCGATCGAAACAACGAGTCCCCAATACAACCCAGAAAATTCAACAGTTGAATAAATATAAAAAATTCCCAGAAAATACAGCACTAAAAGATAAGAATTACTGTGCAAATTTCAAATGCTGAAGTGACTAAATGGCCGCGGAACCGCCGCACAAGCCATGCTTGTGCCGTGGTTCCGCCGCGCTTTGGTGGAATCAGGCGCACGTGCTTCAAAGTATTTCTTACAATTCCCTGCTGAATTTTTCAGGTATTTTTAATATGGAAAAAATCACAGTTTTGAAAAATTTCCAGAGAAGGGGTTTTATCGGGTTTTCCGGGTTCGATCGGAATTTAAACTTCGTCTAGACTTCGCCTAAAGCTCTAGCTTAGCTCTGATACCACTGTAGTGTTGCTAGGCACGCGCACAAGGGTCTACGAGGCATCAACCATGCCCGATTAAAAATTTAGCCGTGCCGAACAACCCGAATACGGATCTTTAAACTAGAGATTAGGCGAAAACTAACATGCTAAACACTTTAACACTAAGTGAGAGGGATTACAACCTTTGTCGATCCGGTCCTTCACTTCATAAGCTCCGTGTTGTGGTCCCTTTGCTGCGATCATCGGGTTCCGGACTCTCGAGAGGTTCCACGAAGAGAAAGATGCAGTCTTGCTTCCGATCTTCGATACAAAGATGATCTACCTTGAAGTTTCATTAACACAAGCTAACACTCACTAAAATTGAGTGAACACTCTCATCTAAAGGGCAAAGGAAGATAAGGATGATGAAGTAGGATTTTTGCTCTCTTTATTTATCTTTTTCTCATATTTATTCATCACTTGGAAAAAAGCTAGTGAGCTTTTTCCATGAAGAAAGATGAAGGTAGAAGATGATGAAGAATAATGAATATCATTTTGTGATGAATAATAAAAGTTATCATAATCATTTATCCAACCATGGTTGTATTAACCATTGTAGAGAGTTTACTTGGGTTAGGATTTGGGTTGGGTTAAAGGGTGAGTCACAAAGAAATATCTATCAAATATCTTAACAAAGACAAAGTAAAACCATCTAGAAACATCTAGAAATCATTAACCCAAATCAAACCCTAATCTTGTTTAAACTCCTCTAAACATGTTGCATTAATAATTATAATATGTTACAATATTATATATCACATATACAATATTTATTGTAACAAAATAAAATAATACATTTAACATACATCGCATATATATCAATGTATTACCCGAGTGAGAAAAAGAATCTTTTAGTGAGCTAATATTAGTTAATGTAATTAAATATATCATATATATTATTATACATTAAATTATCGAATCAACACTTGATCCGACAATCCGGCTATATCGCATATAACCGACTAATATTTATCCGTACCGATTCATCGAATCAACACTTGATCCGATGACCCGGCTGATATTAAATATCGCGAGAATATAATACGGTATCACATATCGCATTATCCTCGGTCCTGCACATATCACATATATGCTCCTACTCCGTTTTGCCTGAGCCAAGAAACCTCTGTGTAGGACTCTAAAGAATCGTCAATACGCCGGCAGTAGGTGATGATCATATCAAACACCCACAAGCTGCAAGCGGTCAGCTAAACGTAACAGCTACCCAGGTATTGAGCGCTCAGAAGATCAACAAGCAAGCCTGTACATTCTCCTGTGAATCCAAACAGTAACACTCCCGTACAGTCCGGTCTCGTCATCTGATATGTTGCATATCTCGCCTAGGGGTGGTAAACGTCAGACCCCAGTAGCTCGATAAGTCGTGTCGATATGAGGTCTATAACAGTTCGAGAAACTACTGATAACACTTACCAGTAAATCTCAGCAACCCTGGCCAGGGATTTCCGGTTATAGCCAATCGAACACAGCACAACATCAACTGCCTATACCGGGAGAGACGAATCCCCTCCTATCGCTCATTGCCTCCATGTGATTCGGGACTGTACCCAAAAGCCACTTTTTTGCACGCCCTCTTAGACGTGGTATGATGGAAATCAAAGCACAGTGGGAATCACACAAGACTCTATGACGATCTCGGGTCAACAGACTACTCTGTACCAGTGTCACCGGAGAACTGCCATCTGACGTGAGGTATAATACCATCTGGGAGTTCTCGGCGAGTCCGTCCAGTGTACCCAGTCTCCACTGAGCACCCGTACACCATCCTTGATGTCAAACACCGATGGATATGGGATCATCCATCGCCCATCATATGGGTCAAGATGCGTATACGCTAGTCTACTCTGGTGCATCGTTGCCCTGTCTCGATACACCCTCGACTAGGAACAGTTATAGGATGTACTCGTCGACTACCGTGGCCCCACTAGTATGATCTCATCATAGTCCCAGTAGTCGGGTATATATCCTAAGGGCTTTATCAACATGTAATATAGAGACAATCAGAGTACATGTTAAGATAAAGTGCAACCAGATAGCATACTATCATGTCGAGCAAGAAAGTCCGCCCTATATATGTCCTAGCATCCACTACAATATACATCGTATGTACAGTAATGGCCTCTAGGGCATACATATAACTAACAATTATACCTATCGTCAGTTATCAGTTCCCAGGTAACATGAGTACAGCTTAGTCCGCTGACTTGACACTGTCACTTCGCCTCGAGTGTGTTCCCACTGTACTTTGATTACTACTCTACCACGGCTCAAAGGAGTCGTGCAAACAGGTAGTAGTTGGGTGCAGTCCCGAAGCACTTGGAGGCAGTGACGGTTAGACAGGATTCGTCTCTCCTGGTATTGGGGGTTGATATCGCGCTGTGTCTAGGAGAGCCATTACACAAAGTCCCTGGCCAGGGCAAGCGAGATATACTAGTAGGTTTCCAGTGTTATCTCAGGGTGTTCTGGGCTACACTCCGACACTACTTGTACCGCTATTAGGGGACTGACGTTTACCGCCCCCTAGGCCCGCCATGCGATATTCTCAGACGAACAGACCGGACTGTACGGAGATTGTCACATTCAGGCTCAGTAAGAGTTCAGATGGGTTTCACCTCGTTCGTCTTCTTATCGGCATCTACCTGGGGGCCGTTACACACAGCTAGTGCCGCTTGCGGTCTGTGGTTAAACCCACTGCCATTGTAGTGTCGAGTCTTTAGAGTCCCACACAGAGAGCTATTCGCCTTTAGGCAAAAGAGTAGAGGTCGCATGGTTTTGCGACAGGGTTCGGTCACATCCGTGCACTTGTGCACGTTTAGTGTCCGGACAGTTAACACTAGCGGGCTTTGGTTTAAGCCAGATCCTAGTGTACGTTTTAGGATTGGTTTTATCTCGTTTGTATTCGTGCTCCTCGGAACGCGGATGCGGGTGTGTATGCACAGTTGACAGAGAGACAGAGGCAGAGGATTCTCATTGGGGTTGTTGACTGTTGACTTTTGCTAAACCCTAATGAGAATAAGAAATATGATTAACAATAATATTAATTAAGTATTATTGTGACATGGTTGTTGAAGGGTTGACTTTGTTGACTTGTTGACTTTGTTGACCGGTTGACTAGGTTGGACTAGTTGACCATCATCATTACAATGGCTATCATTTCATGACAAAGACTTTTGCTTGCTTGTTTCTTTTTGCAAAATGAGTGCATGAAATGATATGGCCATTTTGACTTGAACCATCACATAATACTCAATTACTATTATGGGTTATGATTATTTTGGATTATGAGAGCTTGGATGAAAAAAGTATTGCTCATTCTTTCATTTCCTTTCTCTCTCATGCTTGAGCTCTCCCTCTTCCTCTTGCTCTCTCTAGTCTATGGTTCACTTGTCTCAAGTGTTGAGAAGCAAGAACCATAGAGATAAAACCCAACACACTCCTCTACTCATCCTAGTTCATAAGGTTTTGCAAACCAAGTGTTCTAGTTTCTTCTAGTTTGAAGTGAAGCCAAAGGTAGAAGCTTTCAGGTGGATCCATCTTCGGCACAAAGAGACGATGAGGAGAGAAGCATCCAACCACCATAAGGAGACCAAGAGAAGGAGTTCAAGTTAAGGTATAACCCCTAACCGAGTAGGTAAAACTCTTGTTAGGTTTGTTAGATAGTTGTTTAACAAAGATCCGTATTTTGAGTCCATGTTACCACCAAAAGAAAAATCGTTTTTCATCATTTCCGCAAGCCCGTAAGTACCGGGAGAGGTAACGTGGACTTACATTGGAGAGGGCTTTGATCCCTGACGTTGCGAGTGGGGAAGCTACCAGCCACGGATAACTGAGCAGGGTAGCTGCTTGGCTGATTCTTCATGAGGTTTCACCCGACCATCCAGTTGCAGGTATGGGGAACGGGAACGGTCGCGGCGAACGTGCGCGTAGAATGCGCATTGGATGTGGGGGGAGGCGAAGCGCCATGGTCGCATCGTTTCTATTCCGCCGGAGAAGGATTGATGATCGCCGCGTGACGGCGACTTTTTGGGCGAAAGCGGGTGACTGTTGAGTTCCGTTGGGGCGCAGTAGGCTATATAAGGCTGAAGGAGCGCTGGTCCTTCCTTTCTTCGTAAACAGATCGTTGAGAATGAAAGACTTCCCCTTTACCATCCCCGAGATCATCCACTTCGAAGATGTATACCTCTATGACCAGAACTGCACTGAGGACACGGTGCAGTTGGTCTATAGGAGTATCGAAGACCACTTCGGCTGGCTGCTCCCCCGACGCTCCTCCCTGCTGCAGCTGCTAATGTACTCCATCTGGAGGGCATCGCCGGGGCTTTACAACCCCTTGTCCGAGCAGCTCTATGACGAGGCCGTGGGCAAGCTGCGGTCTCTGGGGCGCTTCGACCTGATCTCCATGAATCGGCTGGCTCGCTCAGAGGCGCTCGTCCGTGAGTGCTACGAACTGAGCCTTGGGGTCAACACGCGCGGGGGAAATCGAAGGCTGAGGTTGGATCTCGCGAGGCCTCGGCTGGCGGAGATCTCTACCGAGTACCATGAGTAGTGCTCTCTGCACCTCCTTCCCCTGCTGCTGTAATTTTCTTTTTCTTTTGTATGTACGGCTGAGGAACCCATAATACCTTTTGAATAAATGAAACATTTCCTTCTTTTTCGCAATGTTCCATTGATCTTTATTAAATTAACAACAGACCCTAGGAAGAGTTTACATTGCCTCAAAAGAAAAGTACATGTTAATAGATGACCTTATTAGCGTGGCCCGAGCTCCTCGGAGGTTTATTGGTCTCCGTGCTCGTCACTGGGTACGGGGCTCCCTGAGCGCCGGACTAGTCATCTGCCGACACGAGCATGATCTGGCCGATGGTCAGCTCGGTGGGAGGGGGACGCTACTCCTGCTCGCGGTCGGCATGCCATTTGTCCCTCAAGTAGGCGGCGAGGTGCCCCGATCGGATGAGCTCCTCGATGTAGTCCCGGAGTTGCTTACAATCCTCTGTGGCATGGCCCAGCGTCCGGTAGAAGGCGCGGTAAGGGCCCCGGGTTCGCTTCGAGGCCTGATGCGGGATTGGAGGGAACTTGAAGAACCCCTCGCCCTGGGCCTCCTCTAGTAACACTGCGAGGGAGACGTTGAGCGGGGTGTACTCCTGGAACTTCGGGTGATAGGGCTGCTGACGCTCCGGCCTCTCTTCCCGAGCCCTCTTCTTCTGGTCGGACCGTTCTGCTCGGGGGAGGTTCGCGTTCACCTAGGACTCCAGCTGACCCTCGCGCTCGGTACACGCCTTGACCTCGGCCATGGTCTTAGGCTGTGCCAACGCAAAGGAGCGCAACCACTCCTTGTACCTAAGACCAGATCTGAGCGCCGTGATGACGGTCTCGTCCCGGTGCTCGGGGACCTCGAGGAGGGCGTTGTAGAAGCGGGTGATGTAAGCCTTGAACGTCTCCTTATCCCCGCTCTTAATTGTGAAGAGGTAGTCAACTGTACGCTTCTGCCGACGGTTACCAACAAAGTGGCTGAGGAACTGAATAGCCAGCTCGTCAAAGGTCGAGATTGAGCGAGTCTCGAGTCCTCGGAACCAGTCCCGACCAGAGCGGATGAGGATGGCTGGGAAGGCCCTGCACTGGGCGGCGGCGGAATGGTCCTGGAAGCTCATCCCCACGGTGAAAGCATCCAAATGGTCTTTCGGGTCGGTTTTCCCGTCGAACAGAGAGACCTTCAAGGGCTTGTTGCGCGAGGAGACGTGGACAGCGAGCAGTCCCTCGGTAAATGGCTTGGTAAGTGAGTCGGCGGCATACTTAGCCCTGTCGCCCGAGAGGTGACCTTCCCGGCGCATGCCCTCGATATTCTTTTCGAGGGCATCGAGTCGGCCGTGGTACCCCGAAAATTCGGCACGTTGTGATCCCTGGCCTCTGCTGTGGGAGACCTGCGTTTGGGCGTGGCCCCGGTTCCTCTCGATGAGATTCCTCAGATCCCCGGGCGAAGTGGCCCTCAAGCCGTCATGGTGAGTTCCCTCTGTGCGACCCCGTCTAGGGAGGGGGTGTCGATCGTTCCTGTGGACAGGCGAGGTGACCGACATCTCCTCAGGGGGTAGGGGTCGCGAGGAGGCTCGAGGCGAGGCGCTCTGGCGGCGGATCTTGTGTGGAGCCGTAGGGCACCCAGCGGGCCTCAGGAAGTATCGGCCCGTGAGATATGTGGCCCGGGGTCGTAGCCTGCCGGTGGTCAGCCGTGCCGACGAGGGCAGAGCCTTCTGGAGGCGGAGGAGCGGCGATCTGGGGCCCTAGTCCGGTCGTTTAGACACGGACGAGTTCCTCCACGAGGGACTATAGCCGATCTATTCGGCTGGCGAGGGTGTTGATGATGGCCGCCGGAGGAGGTTCATCCGCGCCTCCGGTGAGGGGGAGGCGGCGGCTGGTACTTGGATCTTCAGGGTGGTCGCTTGCCATGTGGATGGAGATCGGAAGACCAACTTTGTTTTTTGTGGAGTTTACGTTCCCACAGACGGCGCCAACTGATGGTGTTCCTTTTCGGGTCTCCCTCAGATGTTTTCTTCCGTCGATCTCCCAATGGATCATGGAGGTGACCTCCTGTTGCGTGTGGGTCTCAATAGGTTTTGAGGAGATTGGTGATTTGAGGAGTTTAGCGCCGAGTACCTGCAAAGAAGTCCCGGGGTGGTTTGGTACCACCGAGGACCCTCCGACAATCAAGTTAGCACCAGATCCGAGCAGAGTAACGGCTAAGTAGGGTAAAAATGGCTTACTTGATGTAACGTTTTAGAAATCGTTATGAGAATTTTTCCGTTTTAGGGTTAAATTGTTGGTATTTTCCGTTTTGATCCGACTGTGTTCAAACGACCATATAGACTTTGCCAGCACCTAGTTTAGCTAAAATAAAGCTAGTGCGCAAGCTTTGGGGGTATATGGGACGTTTTGGCTCAATTTGAATTTTTCCCAATTTTAATGTTATTTTAATACGGTATTCGCATTTTGGGAAATTTCTGTAAGTGAACTTCTCATCAATTAAGTTTGAGTTAAACCAAAACCTTCTCACATATCTAGATATTTGTTGTGCAAATGGATTTAAGTTTAAAGAAAATAAAAGATTAAAGAGGTGCATGCATGTGTGCATGTATGTGTGTGAATGCATTTAATGCATTTATTGCAAGGAAATTGAGCTAGAACACTCCACAACTCTCCATTCTTCTCCCATGGCCGAATCTCTCTCTCTACTGCTCTTGATCATTTCCCTTCCATTTTTCATTAATCCAAACTCAAAATTCTCCAAACTTTCCAAATATATCACAAAATATACTTCAAGTCTTGAATTTTAGCATCTTGGATCACTTGGAACTAGGAAAACTTGGAGCTTGTGAGCAAAGTTGATAGGTATAATCCTTAATCTGTTAAAATGAAGTTTTTAAGATGACTAGTTCGTTGGTTATTGGTTTAGAACACTTTCAATATCGATTAGTGCAATATTGGGTTTTTAGTGTCTTTTTAGAGCCTTTGTACCTGCTGTGATCTGGAAATTTTAGTGAGCGACCAAACAAATTTATAGTGATGTACTAGTGACCTTGGAGCACCACCTGAGACACGAGGACTACCCCACTGGCCGGGGCCGGCGACCCCTTCGATGAATTCCGGCGACGCCGGCGATGTAGGGAGATGCTGGGGTTTGGCTTTTGTGGGTAGTTGTCTGCTGTTGGTTAGGGTTGTTTCGTACTGTTTACTTTTTTAGTAATTGCAGTATACAAAATCTGGGACCGTTTACCTATAATCTAGTGTTTTGAGTCCGCGTGTTACGTGTTGTGACACGATTCGTGATCTTGTGCAGCTGCTGTACTTGGGTAGGTGTTGTGGTATGGTTACGCACGTTAGCCACTAGACGTACACTCGCGAGTTAGTTTAGTGTTGGTGCGTTATTTAATACGTAGTTTTATGTTATATTAGTCGATTTCTGAGATGTTTGCACTATTTCTTGTATTTGTGGAAATATAGCGTCGCAAGCGGGGACTTCGGACCCTGCGAACAAGGGGAAGCCGGTGGTCGGATTTTCATAGCTGGAGACCATTGGTAAGTAGATTTAACATCTACGGGAAAATCGCCCGTATGGCGTTATGCGTCGGGGCTGATATGATAGGATAGCTGCATGTTATTGCATATTGGTTAATTTCATATAAATGTCATCGCATAGTAGTATCTGTTGTACCTTTAGATATAACACATTACTGACGATTCATGTTGCACGAGCACTAATTGTATGCTACACCCACATCGTCAGTAATTGCCATGACACGCACAAACCACCTACATACGTGATATGGTAGTGGATAGGGATAGTTGAGGTAGTAGCCTTTATCCCATTGTGCATATGAGATATTGTTGACACCTACATACGTGATATGGTAGTGGATAGGGATAGTTGAGGTAGTAGCCCTTATCCCATTGTGCATATGAGATATTGTTGACACCTACATACGTGATGTTGTATTGGACATGGATAGTTAAGATAGTGACTCTTATTCCATTTCACGTATACCTTACTATAGCTACTTGTACATCTTGCATACATATTGACATGTACACCCGCATATTCTATTACAGCTACATGTATATCATGCACACATATTGACATGTACACCCACATATTTTCGCTATAGTTGTATGTACCTCAAGTGGTATTGTTTTGATATGTGATATTGAGTTGTTGATCATTGCGCTTATGAAATGCATCATACATACTTGCTTACATGTAGATACTTAAACCTTGCTACACTTACATGTACACCTCATATGATGCTGCACTTGTTTTTCGGAGGATTTTGGGAACCGCAAGATATATTTTAAAGATGGATTCATTTAAAAGAGCGGTTTTTCCTTTATATGCTCATATTGATGTTTTATGTTGCATATATCAGTTTTATATGGATTTACGCATTGAGATATGGATTTCATATGATTTATAGATTTGAGAACCGTGGGGGTATTTTCAAGAAACTATGTATTGTTTGAAAACCCGGTTTCTCTTGATATGATATTTGATGCGTCCACCATGAGATTTCTCGGTTCTGAGATTTGTGATATATACCCGATGCGAGGAGTGAGTGGGCCGTGTGCGGGTACATGGTGGGGCCCGGTACGGTTCCCCTCGGCAAGATGTTCGTGGTACAGACGATGAGCCTGGAAGGTGGGCAAGTACCTACCGGTGACTGTATTTGGACTCGGCGGTTATCATGGGGATACCGACCGGGGTGATGTACGACATATCGTCAGGGCCAGTCATAGTGACAACGCCTGAGTTATGAGGATTTTACGTGTCGATGCTAGACACGGGTTTTATGATGTTTCGAGTGTCGGTGTTAGACACTCAGGTTTTCATGATTTTTACGTATCGTCGGTGAACATACAGGGTTGATATCCTCATACTTATATACATATATATATATATATACACAGGAATATGTTTTCTTGATGTTTCAAGTGTCGATGTTTGAAACTCAGGTTTCATGAGACTTACCGGATGTGTGGGCCGATCTGTGGATGCGGTGCCTAAGGATTTGGGATTTGATGTGTCAGTGAGGGACACTGGTGTTTTCCATGCTGATGATTTTGCATGAGATTTTATTGTATCATCCCACACACTCAGGATTATTGTTGTTATGCATTGTTTCATATAGTTATAGTACCCTGATGATGTACCTTTACATGATTATTGCATATTCACTTATCATACCTATGCTATCAGATTACATGTGATAGATAGATCAATGTTCGTGCATACCTGCGATTACAGTATGATATTATTTACTATTCACGAGTTGGCAACTCACCCCCGTTGTGCTACAGTGTTTTGCAGGACTTACCCTCAGAGTAGTCGCGCCAGGGCATCTTATCAACTCTACTTTTGCGGATACCGCTACGTTAGGCAGTGAGGCCTTTGCTTTTAGATGGGTTTGCGGTTATCTACCTGTACATTGTATATCTTTTTGTTGGATCTAGTATTCTCCATCTACCACTGTTTTTATATGACTTAGAGACGACTTGTGAGGTTTCGGTGCTGTATTATTTTGGTGATTTTGGGTGCCGTGCTCGTGGGAGCCGGTTACGTTGGAAAGTTTACTTCTTATTGCAGCCTTTTCTTTGATATTTCTTCGCTTCGGCGTTGTATACATGTTGTGGTGATTGTCTCCGCCGTTGGGCGTGATTTTGCTCCCATTTGGGATGCTTTATATTTATCTATGCTGTACCCATTTTCGGGTCTAGTTTTTACAAAGAAGGTGCTGTCGAAATTTGTAGGGTTCCTAGGCACTCTAACAAGGTTCAACAAGGCATCAACCATGCCCGATTAAAATTTTAGCCGTGCCGAACAACCCTAAACAAGATCTTTGCTAGATAATTAGGGTTTAACATGCAAGTAAATACCATTTACGACTAAGTGAATACGAAATACAACCTTTGTAGATCGGTTCTTCACTTCATATGCTCCTTGTAGTAGTCCCTTCGCTGCGATCATCGTGCTCCCGGATGGCTCCATGAGATGATAGCAACGGTATTGCTTGAAGTCTTCGAGGCCGAAGATGATCTACGTCGAGGGAATACGAACTCAAGCTTCTACTTCACTAACTAGAGAATTAGTGAAGCAAACACCCTAAACTAAAGTGCTAGTCTAGTAGAGGATGATGAAATAGGAAATGAGTACACTTTAGAATTTCTTTTCTCACTATATTTCTCTCTCTTTATCAAACCCTAGCAAGCATTTGAAGGAGGAAGAAGATGAGCTCAAAAATGAGAATGAAAAACTAATCAAGAGAGAGAGAACCATGGGTGAGTTTGTATCATATATTAACTCATGTAGAGACATAACCATGGCTACATTATAATGGTTAGGTTAATTAAAATCTCAAGTAAAACAAAACTAGTAGACTAAGTCAATGCAACCCTAAGCTTCATGAAGCTTCATGCATGTGAGCTCATCATCCACTAATTTTAGAATTACTTTGTATATTAAAACCCCACCAATATAATTATAATGGTATAAGTCTTATACACCCATGTAAGTTGTATCAACAACCATGCTACTAAATGAACAAAAATAAATATATATCACATATATATTAAGTTGTGCATAAGTGAGAAAAACAAATGCTTAAGTGAACCAATGTTAGTTAATGTAAATTAGTATATCTCATATACAATTATACACTAAATTATTAAATCAACACTTGACTTAATAATCCGGTTATATCACATATAACCGACTAACATCCAATGTATCGACTTATCGAATCAACCCTTGATTCGATAACCTGGTTATATCGCATATAACCGATCGATACAAACATCGCGAGAACAGAATACGGTATCACATACTCGAATTATTTTCGGTCCCGCACATATCACATATGCGCTCCTATTTCGTTTTGCCTAAGCCAGTAAAACCTCTATGTAGGACTCTAAAGACTCGTCAATACGCCGGCAGTAGGTGATGATCATATCAAGCACCCATAAGCCGTCAGCGGTACTAAGTGGACGTAACAGCTACCCGGGTATTGAGCGATCAGAAGATCAGCAAACAAGCCCGTTCCAACTCCTGCAAAAATCCTGACAGTGACACTACCGTACAGTCCGGTCTCCTCGTCTGATATGTCGCATATCAAGTCTAGGGGTGGTAAACGTCAGACCCCAATAACCGATAAGTCATGCCGATGCGAGGCTCATAACGGGTCGAGAAACTACTGGTAACACTTACCAGTAAATCTCTAAACCATCCCTGGCCAGGGACTTCCCTATTATGGCCAATCGAGCATAGCGCAACATCAACTCCCAATACCGGGAGAGACGAAACCCCTCCTATCGCTCATTGCCTCCATGTAACTCGGGACTGTACCCAAAAACCACCGTTTTGCACGCCCTCTTGGACATGGTAAGGTGGAAATCAAAACACAATGGGAATCACACAAGACTCTATGACGATCTCGGGTCTACAGACTAACCTGTACAAGTGTCACCAGAGAACTGCCATCTGACGTGAGGTATAATACCATCTGGGAGTTCTCGGCGAGTCCATCCAGTGTACCCAGTCTCTACTGAGCACCCGTATATCATCTCTGATGTCAAACACCAATGGATATGGGATCATCCATCGCCCATCTATATGGATCGAGAAGGTATACGCTAGTCTACTCTGGTATATCGATGCCCTGTCTCGATACACCTACGACTAGGGACATTAAAGGATGTACTTATGGACTACTCTGTCCCCACTAGTATGATCTACATCATATTCCAGGTAGTCAAGTACACATCCTAAGGGCTTTACCAACATGTAACAGAAAGACAATCAGTGTACACGTTAAGGTAAAGAGTAACCAGATAGCATACTATCATGTCGAGCAAGAAAGTCCTCCCTATATATGTCCAAGCATCCACTAGAATATACATCTCATGTATAGTAATGGCCTCTAGGGCATACATATAACTAACAATCTCCCACTTGCACTAGGGCCATCTGATAACAGTGGTTGTGGTATCTCATACTCAACCATCCCATAAAAGTCACTCTCTGGGAAAAGGCCTTTGTGAGTGGATCCGCCGTGTTGTCCTCTGAGTCTACTCTCCTGACCTCGATCCCCTGGAGATCAACCATCTCCATGATCAAATGATACTGCCTAAGAATTATATCTGGATCACTGATGGGACGGGCGTTCCTAGGCATAAGCCACAACTCCATTGTCACACAATGGTAGGAACTAAGTTCATTTTATGAACTAATATACACCCAGACAGCTTCTTTGGTAGCGTCTTTGGTAGCGATGTATCCAGCATTTATCGTCTAGTATGCCACGGTATCTAGCTTGGAACCTTTGCAATATACCGTCCATTTACTGAGGGTAAAGACAATGCATGTGACTGACATTCAGTCATCCTTATCACCCTGGAACCTTTCCAGTGATTCTCCCCAGGATCGATTGATACCATCTCACTACAACTAGTGAGTATCTTAACATCCAATTAGATCTATCTCTGTAACGTTTTGAAAATCGTTTCGGTGAAATTTCGAAAAAAATCGGTAAAATAAGGGGGTTTTCTGTAAAAAGTCAAAATACAAATATCTTATTATAAAAATTAAATATACATATTCTATCTATGTAATTGCTATTATTTGGTGTTTATTGAGCCGCTGGTGAAATTTCAAATTTTCTGAAAAAAATATTATTTTATTATTATTTTAAGCCGTTACTAATACATTTAATTAAGGAAAATTACAAATTGGAATGAGTTGAAACAAATTTTGTGCATCATAAAACATTAAATAAAATTTTATCATGTGGTTTTTGGAACGAAATTATTTGCCAAAACGGTTTAGAAATTATTGAAGAAAAAAGGCTTTTTTTAGCGTAAATGGATGTTTGGGGTATTGTATTTATCATTTTTCATCACCCCACACCCGTACCCACACCCACACACCCCCATTCACTTCTCCCCTTGGCTGAATTCAGCAGCCACCATCTTTTTTCCCACTTGAATTTCAAAGGAAAAGAAATGGAAGAAAAGAAAAGAAAATGGAGAAATGAGGTGGACCTTTGACCTTGAATTGACTTTGACTTCTCCCCCCACTTTCTCTACCTCCCACTCTCTCCTCTCCCACTCCCATTCCAGCCGACCCCCCCTCCTACAGCAGCAGCAGCCCCCCCCCCCATTTTCCTTCTCTTTTCTCTTCAAACTTCATCAAAAATTGCCTCAAATCCATCAAAAAAAATCCCAAAACCCAAATCCGACTCCTACCCATTTTAGCCAAGCCCGTATAGCATGGATCTTTATGAAAAGAGAGCATTTTGGGAGGCCATGGATGCTTGTGGATCTTCAAATGTTTTTGGGGTATAATTCTAAAACATTTTTTCTTAATTTGTTACAAATTCTTAAAGCTAAACTACTTAAGTGTTAATTAGGCTTAAGTTGCAAGTTTTGGAATTCAAGTTAGGAATTTGAATGCAAGTTAGGGTTTTATAAAATTGGTGTATGGTTGTGTGTTATATTTAGGCTTTTTGTCATGTTAATACAAGATTAGTAGCTTGTGCTAATGGTTAGTTTAAAAATTGTGTTAATTTGCTAATTTGCTTACTAGGTTTTTGAAATTGGTTAAATACTTGGGATTAAAAATGTGTTTAGGTTTTTCATGACTTCATCAACTTTATTAAGTGTGGTTTAATGCTTTAGATCATGCAAATCTAAGCTAGATTGTAGTTTGAGCATTTTTGCTTTGAAATTGTTAAATTTTAGGTATTTTGTAAACTAGAATATTAGGGTTTTTGGAATTTAATGAGATTAAATTCCGGGAATTGCGTATATGACTTATTTAAGATATTTAATAAGTATTTTGGCTGCTACATTCATTTAAACGTCATGTTTTGTACAAAAACGGCGAATTGTGCTTGCTAGATTTTCGGAAAAATGACTTTTTAAGTGAAATTGGGGTTTTTGTGAGTTTTAACCTAGTTTATATTAAAATTAGGGTTCGTGAATGTGCAAATGAGTGTGATTGGATTTTTCTCGATGGTTTGACGTTTGTACATCGACATCGAGGGTTGGTTTGACTATTCTTGCATGCGTAGGCGATAGGTTTGGACCTATGCGTGATACGCGTGCCGATTTGATTTTCGTATGCCGTTTCGATTTCGAATTTAGTTTTAATGCGACATGGTGCGTTATGATATGTAGGTAACCCCATGTGGACTTCGAGACGACAAGCAAGCGCGTGGCGACGTCGGCACCGGCGGGCGAGGACCAGGTGAGTAGATTTATATCTACGGGGAGAAGTCGGGTGGATGGCGTATAGCACCCCCGCAGTTCGTAGTGATGTATACGAATACGTATGCACACACACACACACACACACACACATATATATATATATATATATATATATATATATATATATATTGTTTCAGTATATTGATGATAATATGGATATTTGGTGTTCTTGGATGATTTAGTGTCCCGAAACCCTAGAGTAGTGGTCGCACTACACATGCACACACCAACCCATACTTGCATACTTTCTTCTTTCATTTATGCTTATACGGGATATATAGTTATGTGTTCACATGGGTATGGGATTATGGGTTCACATACGAATTTGAGGCTTGGGTTTGAGATGAGTCGATGAGATTTGTATTGAGGTTGTGACTTCGGTGGTATGGCAGGATTCGTATTTGAGATACGACATGACGTTGTAGCGGGTCCTTGACGTAGTGTTTCACACACGTCCATGCATACTTAGGCGGTATCAGTATTGTACTAGACGTAGATCAGTACCCCGATCATGATATTTGATAAAGAGGATACCAAGTGAATGGTATGATGAATGTGATATTGACCCGTACCCAGATTTGGGGATGCCGTACGACGGATTTACGTACGAGCTATATTTTGATGATTGATCCGCAATCTTGACTTGGGATGTCTGGTTATGGATATGATATTATTGAGGCGGAATCACCGACTGTATATATACAGGTATGTATATGTATCGACTCAGATGATAGGCGGTTTCCTTACCTGTAGTTCAACTTGTTAGTTCAGCCGTATTGTTTAGTGTAGTTGTTAGATTAGATTAGACTCCTACCTATTTCAAAACTAGCGGATCGTGGGTATTTTAAAAGACAGGTCAAGGGATCTACGGATATTTCAAAAGACGTATCCTTTCTTAAAAACCACCGTAGCCCTATTTTCAAAACCCCGCGGTTCGTGTTATTTCAAATGGCACCATTTGTAGGACTTATATTAGATTAATGCAGATTAGTTATAGTTGCGTCTAGTTTTTAGCTCCCGCTCATTTTGGTTGCTCGCTCCGCATCGCATATTTACATTGTTATTTCATATTGCATTGCTGACATTATGCTGTTAGGACACCAGCACCATTACCGATGATGCGTATGTACCACATACACTTACTTGCCGGCTCACACACATCTTCATCGGTAATTGCCATGTCACGTACACCTTAGAAAATATTGTTGCTTAACTTAGCTTGATAGCCAGTAGTTTGACATATTAGTGTACATACCTTATATGCCAGCTTAGATATTGTAGTTATTACTTGTCGCTTCATGCATACTGTTATTCATTCTCATGCTTATATTCATGGTTCTACATGCTATTGATGATTCGGATTTCCATGATATTTTCTGGATTTGGAGGAAAACCGCAAAACATATATAAACTGATTTCTCTCTTTTTAAATAAAAGTGCGATTTTTCCCATGATGTATGAGTCGTCCACCATGAGTTTGCTGATGGATTTCGAGACCCGATTCGAGGAGACGGATGAACCGTTTCGGGTACATGGTGGACCCGGTAAGGTACCCCAGGGCAAGAAGCGCGTGATGATGACGATGTGAGCCTGGCAGGGGAGCACTACCTACCGGTGATATTACCCGACGCGTCGGATATCCGGAGGGTACCGTCGTGGTCTTGAGATGGATGGTAGGGGCCGGTCTGGACTGAAGGCGCCCTAGATATTGTGATTGAGACATTGAGATTGAGACTTGAGGTACATAGATTGTGACACAGAGATATCGAGGTATTTGGACACTTGTTTTGTGTCGATGCTGGGCACTGTTTTATGCTGATTTCATATATGGTACCTCATTTCTTTTAAAATACAGAAATCTCACTGATTTATGAAACCAGTTTTATTCAGTACATGCATTCATACATCATCCATATGATATATTGCTACCTGAGGCACTGACACGGGCACATGAGATTACACTCGGGTTAGATATTTACCCTAGCCTTGTTATAGGCTACGTGTTATTCATATATTTGAGGATATATTATGATCATTGACCTAGGTTGCGTTATTTATGTGATTTCTGTGCGTAGATGTTTTTCTATTCACGAGTTGGCAACTCACCCCCGTTGTGCCCCAGTTTCTTGCAGGTTTGCCGTACAGGTTTCATTACGGCTTTGCGGGCTCAGTTTCATTCGGGTGACTTGCTAGTAGGTGGGTTTTTCTTGTATCGTACCCATCATATTACCTTGTATAATATTATTCCGTTGTATCTAGTAAATTCCATCAACCAAACATGTATTTATTGAGATAGAGACCAGTGTTGTTTATTCTTTCGACCGTAGAGTCACTCGTTATATTTCTGGTGGTTTTAAGTTTCCTTTTGAGTTTTGATCCTCGCCGTTGGCGTTGTATATTATATTGCTTGTGTGGTTGTGACCGTCGATTGACGAAGAGCTAGCTCCCGCTTGGGGATGCCTTTTTCTTGATTTCGTATACTATTCATGTTGTATCCCGTTTGGGGGCCAGTATTTACAAAGGAGACTCTGCCGAAATTTTCAGTAATTTTTGATGTTTTAAAAACCGCATAATTCGGCTTATGCTATTGAAATTACTTGCTTTAAGTTGGTTTTTCCTGCACTCTACTACTTTTCTTGGTTTGGATTTCTGGGTTTTCGGTTTACTTAGATTACGTACGTCTCGAGACGTTCGTAGTTTAAGTGCCGGTCATGTTCCGTACTTTCGGGCCGTAACAATCTCATAGATCCAAACTCAGGATTTAGGAGGTATCACTTTGATCCTATATGGAGAATCCTTGTGATAAGCGGAGATTGACTGAGCGTAGCATAGAAAAGTCCTTTCCTTACAAGAGTATGTCATCCACGTACAATACGAGGAAGACGACCTTACTCTCTACTACCCTTTTGTATATACAAGGTTCATCTACCACTTTGATGAAGTCAAACGCTTTGACTATCACATCAAAACAGATGTTCTAACTCCATGATGCCTGCTTTAAATTATAAAGCAACTTGCACACGTTTCCGCTGCTCCCACTGTCTACGAAGCCCTCTGGCTGTGTACTTATAGACGCTCCCTTCTAAATCACTATTTAGAACAGCCGTCATGACACTCAACCGTCAGATATTGTAGTCATGGTATGTAGCAGTGGCAAGTAGGGTCTGGATGGACTTAAGCATAGGTACTTAGAAAAGGTTTCATCATAATCCATACCTGGTCAATGATGCAAACCTTTAACAAGTCTAGCTTTGAAAGTCTCAACTTTTCCATGTACACCAAGTAATCTTCTCAAGATATACTTGCTCCTGATGGGGATTTAACCCTTCAGATAAAGCAACCAAAGTCCATACTTTGTTGGTGTATATGGATTCCATCTCAGATCACTTAGCATCCAGCCATTCTTACAGAGTCCCCACTCCTGATGGCCTGCTCGAAACTAGTTGGGTTATCATCTCATGATGCAATCCTTGCTCCCACTGTTATAGAGAAACCAAAGTATCTCTCAGGTGGGTGAGGAACCCTACCAGATCGGCGGAGAGGCTGAAGTTCGTTGGGAGCTATTGAATCCTCCGGTTCTACCAAATCATCAGCTGCAGTTTGTATAGCTGGAAGTCCTTCCAGTTCTACCTCATGACCACAAATTTGTTTCCAAAATAAATTCCTTTTCTAAAGAGGTGGCTTGCCGAGAAACAAAACACCTTTTGTTTCTCGGTTAGTTAGAAGATATTCCCTTGCGAATGCTTGGGATATCCTACAAACTTCCACAGATCTGACTTTGCCTCGAGCTTGTCCGGATTTTGCTTTTTAGACATAGGCCAGATAACCCCAAATCTTAACAAACTTAAGATATGGGCCCTTCCCTTTTCATATCACATATGGAGTGGTAGGCAACTGATTTGATTTGAACCCTATTCAATAGGTATGCAGCTTCTCAAGTGCATAATTCCCAAAAAGGAAATAGGAAACTCAGTAGTACTCATCATAGAGCATACCATATCACATAGGGTGCTTTTGCTCCTCCCCGATACACCGACGTGCTGTGGTGTATACGGAGGAGTAATGCTGAGAGAGAATCTCATTCTCCTTTAGAATAGTCCAGGAATCCCGTGCTTTAAGTATTCTCCTCCTTGATCACATCAAATGACATAATACTTATACCCGTTTTTGGTTCTCTACTTCTAACTTATATTCTATGAATATCTCAAAAAGGTTCGGACTTGTGTTTCAACAGGAACATATGTCTGAATCTTGAGATATCATCATAGAATGTAATGAAGTACAAAGAACCGGTCTTGGCATGTGTAGACAGGGGACCTTCATACATCAGCATGTATCAATCCCAAGAGTTCACTAACTCTTTCTCTGTTTCCAATAAACAGAGCTGTGGTCATTTTATCTTTGTGATATGACCGGCAAGTTTCACAAGATGTAAATTCAAACTAATTTAAATATGCATCTAAATGTAACTTCAGCTAGTCATGTCACATTATTATGACCTAGTCTACAATGCCTCAAGAAGGATTCGTTCATTCCTGAACTTTTCCTCTTGTATGTGTTTTAAACGTGAAGAACTGTTGTTTGATTTAGAACGTCAATGCTTTTGGATAACGTGCCTGAACCGATCAACTCTTGATATAGGAAATGTTCAAAACATTATCCAACAATACAAAATTATATCCTTCTTTACTAAATAAAGAGACTGATATAATGTTGTACATCAGGTTCGGTATCTAATAACATTCGTTCAGAATCAATGTATTTCGGTAATACAGGGTGATAACTGCCAACAACTTGGCTGCAACAATTTCACTGTTTCCAACTCTTGAAATTTCTATCACCCGTTCTCAGTTCTCTACCTGTCTCTAGCCCATGTAACAGATTACATATGTGGGATCCTGATCCGGTATCTCATACCCAGGACGTAGAGGATACTGAAAAATAGTTCTTGGTAATTGAACACACCCGAAGTAGATGCATCATCATGCACTTTCTTCGTTTGGGCGGCACGGGAATCCTGGTAATCCCCTATTTCCCGCTCAGTATTATAATAGTTATAAGTTGGAGCGGGACCAACGTTTCCCAGCGCAGTATAACAAGTGGGTTCGGTCAATACATCCATATTATTATCTTGATTAAGGCATGATATGGTCGCTACCTGGAGAGAGAGAGAAGAAAACACTTTAGCGTATGCTCTTGCAAAATCAGATTGGTTATTATTTTATCTAATCAAGATGGCTCCCACTGTTTTTATCAAATCTTTCTTCAAACCCTAAAAGGAAAGACTAGCCGGGATTAATTACACCCTACAATTTCGCCAATCTTTCAGCCAGGCCAGTGTCGGTACTTTAAGGGAGGTTCCCCGTGCTTTCGCACGGACCTAATTAAAGTAAACCTCATTTTCCCAGAGGCGTAACCCCGTTGACACCTTTCTAGACACCTACTTGATCGGTTAATTGTCCTGTTTAAAACTCTCCCAGGAGTAACAATTACTCGCAGTGGGTATCGGGATCCAACTATCTCATAGAAGGTATGCAATCTCATTGCAAATTTCAACATTTGAAATTCCCGATAATATTTTCCCCCAAACGATCTATGACCTTGACAAGGTCAACAAACCATAGACCGTAAGTCAAGTTCAACCCATCATTTCTTGATTGAATTAAACCCACCCGCACGACCCTTCACAAGGTCAACAAGGCCGTACGACTACCCTAATCCAATCTGCATCATATGCATGAACAGATAAATACTAGTCAGCTACCGCACACTACGCCTTGACAAGGTCAACAAACGCAGCATGAATACTAAGCAGGACTTATCTGAAATGACGGAGGGCTACGACAGGTATTTCTGAAAACCTATTGCGTAATGAACTTGATATTGTAAGTCCACGTTACCTCTCCCGGTTCTTTCGGGCTTGCGGAAATGGTGAAAGACGATTTTAGGGTCTAGGTAACATGGACTAGAAAACCCGGATCTTTGCTAAACAACACACTAGAAACTAACGGGAGCTTTACCTACTCGGTTAGGGGGTTATACCTTAACTTGAACTCCTTCTCCTTGACTCCTTGTGGTGGTCGGATGGTTCTCTCCTCGTCGCCTTCTCTTGCCGAAGATGGATCCACCTGAGGGTCTCTACCTTGAGCTCCTTCCTCGAACTTGAGGTAACTAAAGTATTAGGCTTGCTAGACCTTCAACCTTAGGATGAGTAGAGAGTGGCTTTGGTTTTTTATCTCAAAGGAAATGGTTCTCAACTCATGAGAAGGAGTTTCCTTGAGCTAGAGGAAGAGGAAGAGCAAAGGATGAGAGAGAATGAATATGAGAGAATGAAATAAGTTTTGCAACCATAACAAATATATGTGAATTATCAAATTAACAATATTAATCAAAATGGAAAAGATGATGGTAGGTTGAAAAGACCATTATCATTTCACATTAAATGAGTTTTGCAAAGATCAAAGAGCATCTTTGCTTGAAATGATGATGGTTAACTTTTCAACCTTGGTCAACAAGTCAACCTTGGTCAACAAGTCAACAACCCTAACCATAACTCAATTTCCTTTAATTAATGTTATTAATTGATATTTCACATATTCATTAGGGTTTGGTAAACGACAACTGTCAACTGTGCATACACACCCGTACCAAAACCCTAATGAGAATCCTCTGCCTCTGCCTCAGTTAACTGTGCATACACACCCGCATTCGTGTTCCGAGGAACACGAATACAATAAGATAAAACTAATCCCAAAACATATACTAGGATCTGGCTCAAACCAGAGCCCGCTAGTAATGACTGTCCGGACACCAAACGTGCACAAGTGCGCGGATGTGAACGAACCCCGTCGCAAAACCATGCGACCTCTACTCTGTTTTGCCCAAAGGCGAATAACCCTCTGTGTGGGACTCTAAAGACTCGACACTACGCTGGCAGTGGGTTTAACCACAGACCGCAAGCAGCACTAGTTGTACGTAACGGCCCCCAGGTAGATGCCAATAAGAAGACTGATGAGGCGAACCCATCCGAACTCCTACTGAGCCTGTCTGTGACAATCTGCGTACAGTCCGGTCTGTTCGTCTAAGAATATCGCATGGTGGGCCTAAAGGGGTAGTAAATGTCAGTCCCCTAATAGCGGTACAAGTCGTGTCGGAGTGTAGCCCAGAACACCCTAAGATAACACTGGAAACCTACCAGTGTATCTCGCTTGCCCTGGCCAGGGACGACTATGTGTAATGGCTCTCCTAGACACAGCGCGATATCAACTCCCAATACCGGGAGAGACGAATCCTATCTAACCGGCACTGCCTCCAAGTGCTTCGGGACTGCACCCAACTACTACCTGTTTGCACGACTCCTTTGAGCCGTGGTAGGGTAGTAATCAAAGTACAGTGGGAACACACTCGAGGCGAAGTGACAGTGTCACGTCAGCGGACTAAGCTGTACTCATGTCACCTGGGAACTGATAACTAACGATAGGTATAGTACCAACTGTAAGTCCACGTTGCTCACCCTGGTTCTTACGGGGAGGCGGAAGAGGCGAAAAACAATTTTTTGGCGCAAAGGCAACATGCACTAAAAGCCGGATCTTTGCTAAACTAGAAACTAGCAAACTACAAGAGGCGTTAACTACTATGCCGTAGAAATTATACCTCGCGATACCGGTCCTTCGGGTCTTCTCTCCGCTGTCCGACTCGTCCATCCCCGCTCCGAGGGTCGATCCGGATCTAGGTCGCCTCCGCGGCCTCCTTGAGTCGAAGACGATCCACCCGAGAGTTGTACACCGAGCTCCACCTCGAGCCGAGGCAACTAGGGCAACGAGATCGCTAGTCTAGATGCCCTAGGTTGTATAGTAGAGATATATGGAAGTGTTTGTCTTTGTGGGATCTTTTTCTCTCAACACATGAGATCAAAAGAAGAAATCAAGAGGAGGAGGAAGGAGGAGCTAGCAACCATGAGAGCTTTTCTTTTCTTCTCACAAGAACAAGAGAGAGAATGAAAAAAAAAATTATTAGCTAAAGAAATGAACCATGGTTGCAATAATGCAAAACTATCATCATTACCAATCCTTTCATGATAAAGTTGATGGCTACTAATTGAATTGACCATTTTCATAATCCATAAAAGAAAAAGAAATCCAAAGAAGAGTGTAGACCTCTCATGAAGGTCAATGGTCAACTTTGGTCAACGGGTCAACAAAGTCAAGAGTGGTCAAGATGGTCAAATGGTCAATGCAATTAGCCATCACTAAACTATCACTAAAAGGATTAGTAAACAATGTCTCCGGCTCATAATGGTTTTGACCAAACGAATTGCCAAAACCCTAATGAGTCCGCCTCAAAATAGTTTTGACCGAATCAACTGTCAAAACCCTAATGAGGCACCTCCTCCATCATCACTCCTCAAAACTGTGCATACACACCCGCATCCGCATTCCGTAGAATGCGAATGCACAGAAGACAAAACAAATCCATCCGTGCAATACTAGGATCCGGCTTAAACCAAAGCCCACTAGTATTGCCTGCCCGAACAGCATACGAATACAAGTGCACGTAAGTGATCGCAGCCCTGCCGTAAAACCATACAGCCTCTACACGTTTCGCTCAGTGCAGGGAAACTCTCTGTGTGGGACTCTAAAGACTCGACACTACGCTGGCAGTGGGTTTAACCACAGACCGCAAGCGGCACTAGCTGTACGTAACGGTCCCCAGGTAGATGTCGATAAGAAGGCCGATGAGGTAAACCCATCCGAACTCCTACTGAGCCTGTATGTGACAATCTCCGTACAGTCCGGTCTGTTCGTCTGATATATCGCATGGAGGGCCTAGTGGGTGGTGAACGTCAGTCCCCTAATAGCGGTACAAGTCGTGTCGGAGTGTAGCCCAGAACACCCTGAGATAACACTGGAAACCTACCAGTATATCTCGCTTGCCCTGGCTAGGGACTACTCGTGTAATGGCTCTCCTAGACACAGCGCGATGTCAACCCCCAATACCGGGAGAGACGAATCCTATCTAACCGTCACTGCCTCCAAGTGCTTCGGGACTGCACCCAACTACTACCTGTTTGCACGACTCCTTTGAGCCGTGGTAGGGTAGTAATCTAAGTACAGTGGGAACACACTCGAGGCGAAGTGACAGTGTCAAGTCAGCGGACTAAGCTGTACTCATATCACCTGGGAACTGATAACCGACGATAGGTATAATACCAACCATCAGTTCCCGACAAGTCCTGTCCAGTGTACTCGTAACCCAACGAGAACCCGCATACTATCTCCAGTACGACGTACTGATGGCTGTGGGACAGACCATCTCCCCTGCTGGGATGAGAAGCGCATACGCTAGTCTACTCCGGAGTATCGATGCCCCGTCTCGATAATCCTACGACTAGGGACCTGTATAAGGATGTGCTTATGGATTACCCAGCCTCCATGAGTGTGACTGCCATCACAACGCTTGTAATCAAGCAAAGTTTCTAAGGGCTCTACTAATATGTATAAGCAATATGCTAAAAGAAACACATGCACATATTGAAGTAGAAACAAACCAAGTAGCATACTACCATTTTGAGCAAGATTGTCTATACAACTGTGAATATCCCAAGCTTCCATTAAGTAATATACAAGCTAGTATGATACAGTAATGGCCTCTAGGGCATATACACTAACAATCTCCCACTTGCACTAAGGCCATGTACTGGCGTATCGAAGACCTATCATCTCGATTAGCCGCTCGAACTGAGTCTGGGGTAGGGCCTTCGTGAGTGGATCTGCAGTGTTATTCTCCGAATCTACTCTCTTCACCTCGATCTCCCGGCGATCTATGATCTCCCTGATCAGGTGGTACCGCCTCAAAATGTGCCTGGACTTCTGATGGGACCTGGGTTCCTTCGCTAAAGCTATAGCGCCATTGTTGTCGCAATACAGCGGTATTGGATCAACAATGGTAGGAACCACCTGAAGCTCCGTGAGGAACTTCTTCATCCAGACAGCTTCCTTTTCAGCATCGCAAGCAGCTATATACTCCGCTTCCATAGTTGAGTCAGCAACGGTCTCCTGCTTGGAACTCTTCCAGCAAACCGCCGCTCCATTGAGGGTAAATACATAACCCGACATGGACTTGGAGTCATCCTTGTCGCTCTGGAAGCTGGAGTCAGCAAAGGCCTCGATCTGGAGGTCTTTTCCGCCATACACCAAGAACATCTCCTTAGTCCTTCTCAGGTACTTGAGAATGTTTTTTACCGCTATCCAGTGTTTCTCCCCTGGGTCCGACTGATACCGGCTTACAACGCTCAATGCGTATGCTACATCTGGTCTGGTATATAACATCGCATACATTATAGAGCCTACCGCAGAAGCGTAGGGTATAATAGACATGCGATCCCTTTCCAAATCAGTCTTGGGAGACATCTCTTTGAAGAGGGTGATCCCGTGACAAGCCGGTAAATTACCGCGCTTGGAATCTTCAATACTGAATCTTTTCAGTATGGTGTCGATGTACCTTGACTGTGAAAGTCCCAACATCCTCTTAGATCTATCACGATAGATCTGGATCCCCAGAATGTAGTTGGCATCGCCCAGGTCCTTCATGGAGAACCTCTGCGACAATAATCCTTTGACTGACTGTAGCATAAGAATATCATTTCCTATTAGGAGAATGTCATCCACGTACAAGACGAGGAATACCACAGTTCTCCCTACAATCTTACTGTAAATGCATGGTTCATTTGGGTTTTTGATAAAGTCGAATTCCTTGACAGTATCATCAAAGCAAATGTTCCAACTCCGCGATGCCTGCTTAAGTCCATAGATGGACTTTAGCAACTTGCACACTTTACCGCTGCTCTCACTCTGAATGAATCCCTCCGGCTGATCCATATAGACGCACTCTTCCAAATTTCCATTTAGGAAAGCCGTCTTTACGTCCATCTGCCAGATTTCATAATCGTGGAAGGCAGCAATGGCAAGACGGATCCGAATGGATTTCAGCATAGCCACTGGAGAAAAAGTCTCGTCATAGTCCAAACCAGGTCTTTGACGAAAACCCTTTGCAACAAGTCTAGCTTTATAGGTCTCAACCTGCCCATCTACACCAATCTTCTTTCTGAAGATCCATTTGCAGCCTACGGGTTTTACCCCTTCTGGGGCAAAGTCCAAAGTCCAAACTTTGTTGGTGTACATGGACTCCATCTCGGTCCGCATTGCATCCAGCTATTTTACCGAGTCACCGCTCTGAATAGCTTGCTGGAAGCTAGTAGGCTCACCATAATCCATAGTGCAATCCTCTCTATCCCCGTCTATGAGAAAACCGTAGTATCTCTCGGGCGGATGAGACTGCCTACTACTCCTGCGGAGTAGCGCTGGGATGTCCTGTTCTTTCGAACCCTCTGGTTCTACTAAGCTTTCAGTAATAGCTCGTGGTTCTAGAATTTCTTCCAGTTCTATTGCACTCCCACTTATCTGGTTTTCCAAAAACTCAGTTTCCAAGAAGCGGGCATGACGAGAAACAAAAACCTTTTGTTCCTCTACGTAATAGAAAAGATACCCCTTGGAGTTCTTTAGGTATCCCACAAACTTACACTGTACTGAGCGTGCCTCGATCTTGTCCGCATGCTGTTTTTTGACAAAATCTGGACATCCCTATGTCTTAATGTGATTATGATAGGGTTTCTTCCCACACCACATCTGATATGGTGTAGTAGGCACAGTCTTAGTTGGAACTCGGTTCAAAAGATATGCAGCTGTTTCTAATGCATAACCCCAGAAAGATCGCGGTAACTCAGCCTTACTCATCATGGAACGAACCATATCTAATAGGGTTCGATTCCGCCTTTCTGATACACCGTTGTGTTGTGGTGTGTATGGAGGAGTAAGCTGAGAGAGAATTCCATTCTCTTTTAAGTAGCCCAGAAACTCGGCACTCAAGTATTCACCACCTCGATCAGATCTCAGTGTCTTGATACTTTTGCCTGTTTGTTTTTCAACTTCATTCTTGTATTCCTGAAATTTCTCAAAGGCCTCGGATTTGTTCTTCATCAAGAAGACATGCCCATACCTAGAGAAATCATCTGTGAAAGTAATGAAGTATGAATAACCACTTTGCGCATGTGTAGACATTGGACCACACACATCACTGTGTATGAGTCCCAAAAGCTCCCTCGCTCTTTCTCCGTGTCCAGTAAACGGAGACTTTGTCATCTTTCCCATGAGACAAGATTCACAAGTGGCATAAGACTGGTACTCGAACGGATCCAAGTATCCTTCTTTATGTAACTTTTTCAACCGTGTTTCATTAATGTGACCCAGTCTACAATGCCATAAGAAAGCCTGGTTTAATTCCGGAGACTTTCTTTTAAGTGTGTTCTGGACACTGAAGACCTGAGCTTGATTCAAAACGTATATACCGTTTTTCAATGTACCTGACCCAATCAGAACTTGATTTAGGTGGATGTTTACTGCATCGCTTACAAAAGTAAAATCATATCCTTCCTTAGAAAGTAAGGATACAGATATGATATTACAAGTCGCACTTGGTACATAAAAACAGTCACGCAGAATCAATATCTGCCCAGTTGTCAGTCCAAGATGATATTCCCCTACGGATTCAGCATACATGCTCATTCCGTTAGCAACCCTGAGAGTCATATCACCTTTCTTGATAACCCTACGGTTTCTCAGAGCCTGTAACGAATTACAGATATGAGATCCTAATCCGGTATCCAATACCCAGGAAGTAGGGTTAACTGACATACAGTTCTCTATCACAAACACACCCGAAGACGAAGCCACAACATGCTTCGAATTCTGGCTACTGGCTATACAATCCCTGCAATCCTTCTGCCAATGTTCATTCCTGTAACAATAGGAACATCCTTCTTTTACTACATCCAGTCCCGAAACTTCTGCCCTTCCCTTTCTTTCTACTTCCCTGGTTTCCTTCAGGGTAGTAGGTAGAGACTGTTGAACTAAGTCAGCATCTGACCCGTTCTTCAACGTGGTCTTTAGGTCCGAGAGCTCAAAAGAGCTGGTCTCTGTAAGGACGTTGCCCCCTACAGATGACCCGATAGCCAACCTCGCTTGAAGCAATTCTTTCGAGGTCTCATATCTTGCGATACGAGATTGCTCTCCATATAAATCTTTGTTATGGAGGAAGATAGAGACTAAGTCCATCTTCTCGTGCTGCCTCTGGTATGCACCATCAACTGAGGCTAACACGAGCCACTTGGTTTTCGCACAGTTCTTTTCCGATGTCTCGTGGATATGAATATCCGTGACAGGGGAAACTGGACCTGAGACGGCAGGGGTTGGATCAGTCAAGAGGTGTCCCAGCTTGTCATAGGCAATGGACATCTGGACAGACCTTTGCCAGTCATAACAGTCAGATTCAGTCATTTTATTATCTAGATGTAACCTATGTCTGGTCACTGGGTCGCTGCAATTAAGAGAGAGAGAAGAAAACACTTTAGCATGATGCTCTTGTAAGTTTAGATTGGTTTTTAATTTATCTAAACATGATGGCTCCCACTTTCTCTCGAATCCCTCCTCAAATGTAACATTTCGAAATAATAAAAATATTATTTTTGGGAAATTTATAATTTAATATTATTTTATTGAATATTTTAATAATTCGGTTTAATTAAATACAAATAAATGGGGAAAATTTTTGGAAAATTATGGAAAATTCTAAAATAGGGTAAATTAGAGAATTATTCCATTTCTAAGTTTAATTGATTAGTTATATGCTAATTTAGTACTAATCGCGATTAAAAATTGCTAATCGGTTTTTTAGTAATTTTGTGCAAAACATGCACATATCTTTTATTTTCCTACACTTATGCATTTTCTACCATGGTTTCTCTTTTGGGTTTACTATTTGAGTGAGAAGGAATTTAGAGAAAAGAAAAAGAAAAGAAAAGAGAAAGGGGAATATTATATGAGGTATGGTGAGAGAGAGAGAGGTATGGGCTTCTTTGACCAAGGACTTAGCCATTTCCTTTGATCCCAACACTCATTTTCTCTCCCTCTCCCTCAACTCCCTGCTGTTGCTGCTGCTCCTCACCTCCCTCCCCACTTCACCTCCTCAAAACATCTCAAAAACATCACCAAAACCCCATATTCATTTCATTAAAAGTGTGCACAAGCTCAAGATCTACACATTGGACCAAGGAAGCAAGGATTTTGGGCACTAAGGGCAACTCAAGAAAATTCTTGAGTTGCCAAATGAGGTATTTTCTGGACCTTAAAGCTTAGTTATGCATTACCTTTACCCCATGCTTAGTTTTGAACCGATATTGTTGGATATTGTGGAGTTAAGGAAAACCTAGTTAGGGTTATGGGAAATGTTGTGTTGTAATATGAATTTGAGCTCAGTAGAGGTTATAAAAATACCATAGTGCATGAATTGAGACCCAAACCTGAGACTTAAGGCCCGGAATACGGATTTAGAAACTGATATCGGAATGCTTGTGGAATCTGTGAAGGTTATATGAGATCTGCTATCACCCGAGACATCCTAAAATAAAATTGATTGGACAGTGAGATGTACAGGCACCCAGGAACCACCACACAAGACCCTAGCCCCTAACTCTATGACCCGGCCACAGATTTAATCCCATTGGCCGCAATTTGCGGCCAGACCTGCCCCATTTTGGTTCGTCTTGGTTTTGGTGTTCCCTCATCAGTAGATTAGGCCCCTGGTATGTGTAGATTTGTCTAATTGGACCTAGGGTGAAATCTGGAGCCTATTCCCTTAGTTGCTGTTTTGGATTCGTGTTTCCGTATTCCGTATTTTTAGTTCTGAAATTGTGTATTGTGTTTTACCTCGACTATTTGGCGTTTATACGACGATATCGAGGATTGATTGATGGTTTTGAAGGCGTGCCCATAGGTTCTAACCTATAGGCCCCTTATCGTATCGTTTTGGGTTCGTGTGCTGTTTTAGCTTTGATTTGGTTTTAATACACATTACGATACTTTGACGTGTAGGTACCCCATGAAGACTTCAGGACAACGAGCAATGCGCGTGGTGACGTCAACAAATGAAGACGCAAAGTGAGTAGATTATATCTACTGGGGGAAGTCGGGTGGATGGCGTATAGTACCCCCGCAGTCCGTAGTTGATACTATATATTATGCTTGATAGTTATAGTGTGTCATGGATATGGTGTTAGGTGTATTATGGATAGCTTAGGGTTAGAAGTCAACTAGTATAGTTCATAGTCGCGAACCCTAGAATAGGTTTACACCCACACGCGCACCCTTGCATATTCACAATACTTACACTGTGTTGATGATGATATTGGATGACATTGGAGATAAGTCGATGATTTTGGGCATTGTGCCGTGAGATCGGTGATGTGATGTGATTCGTACTTGCGATACGACATGTGATCTTAGCGGGCCGTTGGGCATGTGTTTTACCCCCGCTTTCATACTTATATAGATGGTATTGATTTGTACTAGACTTAGATCTGTACCCCAGATTATGTGATATGATGATAATGATACCTGATATTTGATGAGAGGAATGTGATACTGACCCGTACCCAGCTATTGGGATGCCGTACGACGATTTACCGTACGAGCTTTATATTGATGATAGATCTGCACTCATGACTTGAGGATGTCATATGATATATTATACCGTACGCGATACTATTGAGGCGGGATCACCGACTATTAGATCTATATATCGACTCAGATTTAGGTGGTTTCCATACCCCTCCCGATTGACTTGATACTTAGAGCTGTAGTTTGCATAGTAGATGTTAGACTAGACCCGAGTCATTCTTATTTCAAATGGCATAACTGCATGACATATACATTTGGGTGTAGATTCTTTACTGTTGCGTTGATTATTCGATGTCCGCATATTCATGCTATTCACATTGTTTTGCATATGTTATTGCTATATTACTATCATGTTGCTAGGGCACCAGCACAATTATCGATGATGCATATTTTCCACGTACACTTGCTTGCCGGCTCACACACTTCATCATCGATAATTGCCATGTCACTACACAGTAGCATTATTGCATCAGGATATGACCCCGTATGTGCATACTATTATTTCCATGTTGCATGATATACTGTTATACTTGCATTTCATTTATATGTCGCATACTCATACCAGTGTACACATATATTGATATTTTCATACTTATTTAGATTACGCATTGAGATATGTTGTTTCCATGTTAATTCTGGATTTGGGGAACCATGGATATTTCAAAAGAGAATAGTTAATTATTTAAAAATCCGGTTTCCCTTGATATGATATTTCGGTGCGTCCACCATGTGTTTTCTCGGTACTAGAGTGATATATGTGAACCCGAATCGAGGAGTTGGATGAGGCCGATTACGGGTACATGGTGGACCCGGTATGGTACCCCGGGGCGAGAACGGTTTCGCTGTGTAGTAGACGGTGAGCCTGGCAGAGGGACTACTACCTACCGGTGATTGGTTGGACCTGGCGGTTATCCGGAGGATACTGACCAGAGTCGATAGATGGATATGGGCGTACTGCCGGGGCCGAGGGCCGATTCCGCAGACATAGCCCGTGGGCTGATCCGGACTGACTGAGCCCGATAGATGAGGATTTACGTGTCGATGCTAGGCACGGGTTTCATGATGTTTTCCATGATTTGATTATATCCTCACATTTACATGCATGATACTTATTGACATTGGGTGACAGGTGGACGGGATCCATATATACATACAGACATTGATTACATACAGACCTTGACTACATTGATCATACTTCATTTGTATATATAACAGGGTACGAGGGCGCTGTTATATATACCCTTACACCAATATTAGTGGAATGGGACGCTAATATATGTGTATTGATATCCATTTGATACTTCATCATGTTTACTTCATGCAGACATACCTTACATTTATGACATGTTATTATCTGAGGCACTGGCACGAGTACTTGGCACTACCTACATGATTAGATGTTACACTGCCACATTTTCATGCTTCAGACTTACTCTTGAGGGTTATATTATATACCGATTGTATTGACCTAGGATTATGTCTTGCATTCGATTTCTGCTTGTAGATATTTTCTATTCACGAGTTGGCAACTCACCCCCGTTGTGCCACAGTTCTTGCAGGGTTTGCCGTACAGGTTCCATAGCGGCATTTCTGGCACACTGCTTTCCTTTGCGAGTGATTTGCTTGGTAGGTGGGTTCTTGTATCAGAACCGCCGTTGTACATGTATTATTCATTGTATCTAGAAATTCCATCAACCAAAACTTGTATATTGTTTCAGACTCAGACACTAGTGATGTATTATTTCGACCTTAGAGTCGCGCTTAGTAGTGTTACAGTTTTCATGCTTATCTGGGTTTCTTTTGAATTTTGATCCTCGCCATTCGGCGTTGTATAGTATATTGCTCGTTGTTTATTTATCCTTAAAATGGTTTTACATTTATGGGCTTTTGGCTTACTTGGATCAGATGGAGTCCTATAGACTTCATATGGTTCAAGGGCCAGTCACATGCTCTTTCGGGTCGTGACATCAAACCATAAAGGAAGAATTAGTCAGGATCAATCTCACCATACAATACTTGCTTAACCGTTCAGCCAGGCCAGTGTCGGTACTTCGAGGGAGGTTTTCCAACGCTTTCGTGAAGTTCCTTAATTAAGTAACATCTTTTCCCTGTGGGCGTAGCCCCGCTAACACCTTTCTAGACACGTACTTAGTTTATAGCATTGATCGTTAAGTGAGAAAGTTCCCGAGGAGTAGCATATACTCACAGTAGGATCGGGATCCAAATATCATTGCGTGACAAAACTGAAGGAATCCTACCAGAATCATCACACTCCAAATGGTATGCAGCGCTAGCAAGTTTCAGTTCTTTTGAAACTCCCGATGTGGATTTTTGCCCCATGCTCTTATGACCTTGACTTTGGCCAACAAATCATAAGTCACATGTCAAGTTCTACCCGTCATTATCCAGGTTAATTTGAACCCACCCGCACATACCCTTGACTTTGGCCAACAAGGCAGTACGACTGTCCCAAACCAACGCATCTATCTATGCTACATATGAATACCCAATAGCTACCAAACACTGTGCCTTGACTTTGGCCAACAAACACAGCTTGAATACTACTGACTATCCATACGAAATGACGGAGGGCTACGAATGGTTTTGGCGAAACCGTGAACGTAGTGAACTTGATATAATCGATGGAACGAGATAGCTTTTAAAAGGAGTGGTTCAAGCTCCGCGTTTAAAAAGCTGGTTTTTGAAAAGAACCGAGTGGTTTTGAAAGTGTTCCAATGACTTTTACTTGGTTTATTTTCTTGCATTAATTCCAATGCGTCCCATCATTTAATCCTACCATTGCAGAAAACAACCAAAATATGGCGTACGCTTATGCCATCGGCATTCGCCACGGGGCCCCATCATCACCCGTTAGGTTACTTAACCAACGACAGAGCGGGAGCTGGACTAGCGCGGATGCAAAACATAAGCAACACCTAAATAGGTATCATATATAGATATATAGCAATGGTAGCCAATCCAGATCGCAGATGAACACTTTGGATATACTAGGAATTCGCGATTCGTTCGAGCCTGCAACGAAAAGCGGATTACACGGTCGCGATGAATAGCCAAACCCCACCCTAGACCCCTACGGGTGTGGCAAACTACCCGCCAAGTACCCGAAGCAAAGCAACCTCCCTCAACACCGTGAGCAGGCCACTCGGCACTTCAAGATACCCGGTAGTTTGTGCACCCCACCTTGGGTCTATCCTAGGAGCAAAAACAGTAAAAAGAAATTATACAATGACGGCTGATTGATCGTTTCTTTGTGTGTGTTTAGAAAATGAATATAATTCACAATCAAAGAATTGTTTGACCGCAATCAACTACGGTGTCGGTTGTAGATCGTTAGTGAGTGCGGATCGTCCACAGGGAAAGTGTAATAGTTCGTCTTTTGAATTAGATGAGTCGAAACTTTAAGAGAAAGAAAAGAAAACAAACAATTCATGATTTAAAGTTGAAGTTCAAGAATTAGAAAATATAGATCTAATAACAAGAAAAAGATAGAATCAAGAATTGATAGTTTGATGATTTTTCCAAACCAAATATCAAGAATCGAAATGAGGCTCGTAGGAATCGATCGGATCTATAGGTGTGATGTAATCTTACAATGACGTATTCTTATCCTTCGATGAGTTGATACTAGATCGATGATGATCGACAAGAATTAGGGATTTCTAGTGAAACTAGTGTTTCATCTTATCCCTTGTTCTTTCGTCGATATCATTCACATTCTAGCCTCTAGTAAATTCAAGAAACGATCGTAGATCCCTAATTTCGAGCGATCACAATCAAGAAAGCATCGCAACGAAACTAGGTCATCGATTCTTGAACTTGCTAGGGTTTACAAAACTCGTAGGACTTAAAAATCGTTTTGAGATTTGTTACATCATCTTTCTATTGATCGTCTCGGCTCCTTTACGAGCGGAGTTTTACTCAAACATCACAACAAGAACAACAATTACAAATTGAGATCTAATCATGATGCAAGAATTAAAAGAAAGCAAGATTCAAGAATTTCACCTTTTATTTATATCAACAATTTCGTTACTTTCGCTCAAGAACTACAAGAGGAAGAACTCGATCGTCGATTTGGCTTCGCTCGTCTCCGTGAGTCGCGGATCGGCTTGGATCACTTGCCCGATTTAAGATCGGCTTGGCTCCTAAAAGGTTGAAGGGCTTCTTACTTGATTGGTACTCAAGATCTTGAGTTTGGAGTGGAATTAGGGTTAGGGTTTCGCACAAGCCTTGTCACTAGACTTGTGGAAGAAGATGATGTAAGAGGGAATGAACTAGCTAACTAAAAGATTAACAACTAATGAAGAACAACATCAACCCTTAGATCTAGGCTCCTATTTATAGATATCTAAACCCTAGATCTAGGATTTTAAATTTGAATTTCCCTCCAAAAGTTTGTTGAGGAGATTTGAATTTCCCTCCAAAAGTTAGTTAGAGGAGAAGCTTCTAGATGTGATTAGTTAGGAGCTTAATTAAGATTACCCTTGCTTAATGATCTTTGCTGATTCTGGCAGTAGCTTCGAGATCCTTCTGGAAATTGAAGTATCAAAAAGGAATGTGGGCCCAGAGATACAAATTGTGCATTGAAAATGACTTGCTGACGTGGACAAACCGCCGCGGAACCGCGGCGCAAGCCGGCTCCCGCCACGGTTCCGCGGCGCTTTAGTGACTTCATGGCTTGTGCTTTCTGCAGTGGTCTTGGGCTAACATTTTAGGCTTTATCTGATGTGTTGATTTTTGTTTTGCCTTTTAGATTGCTACCAGATCTGAAATCATTGAGTTGGCGTATTTTTGATCAGCTCTTTTGGCTTTGCTCCTGCAATTTCCTGCACAAATCTCGATACAAGTGTTGCGCAAATACAGAGATGATGCGATGCCATGAAATGCGGTAAATTTCCCTTAAAGTGCCGGTTTAAAAGTCTAACACATGAAATCTGATATTTAACGACTGATTTGCTAATATGTGAAATATGAATACCGAACACTTCTAAATGAATGCAAATGATAGGGAAATTGCCGTGTTAAAAATACATTATTTTCGACTGATCAAATACCCCCAAACTTAATTTCGATCGTCTCGAGCGAATTGTTTTATTAAAAAGAGAAGGAGAAAATAAAGAAAGAGAAAAACTAACTAGCACACTTTCGTAGGCAACACGATTGCACTGAGCACGTGCAACAAGCCTTTAAACCTCTAGGTGTCCCTAGTAGGAGGAGTGTTGTCTCCTGAGGGTTTTCAGCGGATTGCACCCACAAAATCCAATAATAAAAGAAAGATCATGAATATTACATTTAAAGAAAAGAATTCTAAAAGAAAGGCTTCGAAAATTAGGGTTTCCAACTAAGCTAGCTTTTCGGTTGTCATGAGCCCTATCTTAATGGTCATGAAAAGATGTTAGAAATCACGTCCTCTCTCAATAAAACATCGTCTTATTCTTCATTCCTATCTTTCTTCCAAATATCGATCATATAACCCTGTGTGTGTGTAAAGACATCCCTACACCCGGAGAATTCAATTCAAGCTATCATACTCTTGCCCATCAGCCTCAGTACTTTTTGATTAATGAATATTTAGATGAGATTGCTCACACACTTTCATGCGACCGTTAATACTTCTTGAGGTACTAACCGACCGATTACTCCTGTGCTTGCTTACTTGGTGTATTTTCCTCGTCTTGCACCACCTAAGGTTTAGCAGTGACTCCCAGACCAGTTGGCCTTAGGGCACTAGGTGAAGAGGCACCCTCGCTATATTTTTATTGCTGCCTTGGCGATAACAAAACCAGTGTTCATTTTTCTCACCACTTTATATTTTCTTCATTTTTTTATTTCCTTCATACTTTTGGCTTTAAGACAAGAGCATTTCAAGATATCCTCTACTATCCCAGGCTTTAAGACGTGTGTAAGTGCGAATAGCAGGGTATCAACGTTCAAAATGTTTGGCTTCCAGAATAGAAACTATTTTTCAGACTTATTTTTATCCTCAGATTAGTGACGTCTTTCATCTTACTAACCCTTGGGACAATGGCTCATAACTACTTATTACTAGTTCGTATAAGAAAACTTCTAATTTTCTTGGTTTTCTTAAATTTTTCTAATCTCATGGATGTAATTTTTCACTATCTAATCTTTTATTATCTTATTTATGTACAAAAATATTTTTATCTTTTGAATTTTTTTTTTTAAAATTTTTATAGGTTTTCAAAAATGTTTTGTGCTTATGCAAATGATATGATGCAAATGATGCGAAAATAAGCACAAACCTCCCCCAAACTTGTTTTCAACAGTGTCCTCACTGTTGCCTTCTGCTAAATCTCGAAAAACATGTAAGCTTGGGAGGAATTTATTAGTGGGGACAAAATATTTAAGTGAAGACCCTCCCCCAAACTTATTTTTGGCTCATAATTTTGTAAAAATTTTCTTTTCAAGAGCCAGAAAATATACCCCCCCCAAACTTGAGTTATGCAATGTTAATCTTTTGAAAATCATATGAGGGGGTAAAAAAAATCATTGGTCGATACCAAGCTTTGCAAAGACCGAAAGTTAACACCAACCATTCAAAAATTTTATCAATGCAGTGCTCTGGTTGGTGGAAGAAGAAGTGGGGAAAGGTTAAGTGGTGGAATAGAATGTGTGTGCGTCTCGTTTTGGAGAGACGATGCAGTGAGTGTGATGGATTACTCGCATTCTTCTTACAAGTCAGAAGAAGGGGTGGAGGTTCAATTTCATTGATTGGGAGATGATTCATCTCAACACCCGTGTCATTTAAAAATGCGAGTTCATCAGCGAAGATCTCCTCAAAAGTTCCATCAATACCTCGATGAATAATGTCATCACAAAGTGCGGGGTGATCTTCAGACTCTAAGAATGGTTCATAATCAGTGTTAATTGTTGACCCGGACATCTCGGTGGAAGAGTCCGTATGTGTATGATACATAGTTGGGTCAAACAATAACATATGAAAAGAGTCAAGATCGATATCAGGAGGATCATCAAATTCGCTGCTGTCGACCTCCATTAAGTCGACAGAACATACCTGAGCAGTAGGTTCGGAGGGTACATTTCCCAACTTGTAAATGTTCAGCTCTATTGACCTATTCCCGAAGGATAGGGTCATAGAACCGTTACGACAGTTGATAATAGCATTGGAAGTGGCCAAAAAGGGGCGACCTAAAATCACCGGAATTTGGTTTCATGGGTTCGCTACAGGCTGTGTATCAATTACAATAAAGTCCATAGGGAATATGAATTCCCCGATTTGGTGATTGATCGGTCAGCCATCTGGAGAGTGCAATGGGTTGGCTTCAACTCTCCTATACCTAGTTGCTCATAAACTGAGTATGGAAGCAAGTTAACACTAGCGCCAAGGTCTAGTAGAGCACGGTTAATGTGTTTTTCCCCAATAGAAACGGAAATAGTAGGATATCCAGGATCCTTACGTTTCCTCGGTAATTGTTGGGGGAAAGCTGTGTCTACTGTTTTTGCCATAAATATCTTCTTGGGCACTTGAGTCTTCCTCTTCCTAGTGCACAAGTTCTTAAGAGTTTTCGCATAGGACGGAACTTGTTGGATGGCATCTAGGAGAGGGATGTTGATGTTACTTGCTTAAAAATGTCCATAATCTTCTCCATATGTGGACTCGGTGTATTTGCCCTTAACCGATTAGGGTAAGGTGCTTTAGCAATAAGCGCTGGGTCCATCATAGGAGAAGTAAGTGGGTGTGGAATCGATCCCAGAATAGAAGTGGGGATCGTCTGTGGAGGAGTAAAAGAGGTGGACTGAAGTGGCGAGCCTTTTGGGAAACGAAGAATAGGCTCGGAAGAAGGTGGTGGGGTAGAAGAACTGGGGTTAGAATTAGAAGTGTGTGTGTGAGGAAAGGTCTCAGCCGGGGTGTTATTGATTGATTTATCAGTATCATCAAACTCTTCCCCAACGTGAGTGTCAAGCACTCTTTCAGATCTCAACGTGATTGCATCCACATGATGTGAATAGCCAGGATTGGGTAAAGGTTGAGCTGGAAGTTTCCCTTTCTCTCTTGCACGCATTTCGGCTTTTAGTTGTGCAATTTGTTCTTCCATCGATTTGATATTCTCATTTTGAGAGACAATGATCTTTATCACATTCTCGACGGAAGATTGCAAACTTGCCGTCCCTTGGATGGATTGTTTCATGAAAGTATCCAAGGTTTGTGCTAGTGCAGAGGTATTATCTGTACCGGTCAATTGCAAAGGACTAGACGGTGCAAAAGTGTTGGCCGGATTTTGAAAGTTTTGTGCTTGGAAGGGGTGCTGACTCAATTGAAGTGGTGGCTGCTGTTGTGGTGAAGGGACCCTTTGGAAATTGTGTTGGGTTGGAACCGTGTTTTGAAATTGTGATTGGTTCCAAGCAAAATTTGGGTGATTCCTCCAACCCTGATCATATGTGGAGGAAGATGGATCGTTTCTAGGTCTTTGAAATGCGGCATTAGTATGCTCATGACCTTGAAACGGACATTCTTCCGTCAAGTGAGACGGATCAGAACAGCATCCACATACAGTTTTGGAGAGTAATATTTGACTTAGGGCGGCTAAGAATTTGTTTTCCATGGTCTCAAGTTTCTTTTGCATAGCTGAAATGTCAGCTCTAACTCCTATGGAAATATCATTGCCATCCCTAGACGATTGACTCACACCCTCCCACTGTAAAGATTTTTCAGCGAAATCTTCTAGAAAGTTCCAGTTGCATAGCTGAAATGTCAGCTCTAACTCCTATGGAAATATCATTGCCATCCCTAGACGATTGACTCACACCCTCCTACTGTAAAGATTTTTCAGCGAAATCTTCTAGAAAGTTCCAGGCTTCCCCATCATCTTTGGTCATAAAATTGCCTTGACACATGGATTCAAGGGTCTATCTTGTGTAAGGAGTAATGCCCTCATAAATGATTCGGCATGGTTCCCATCTCGAAATGCCGTGATGTGGACATTGGACTAACAGATCCTTGAAACGTTCAAGACATTTTGAAAATGTTTCATTTGGAAGCTGGGTGAATTGATAGATTTCGCTACGGACTCGAGCTGTCTTTTGATGTAGGTAGAATTTCTTAAGGAATGCTTTGACGAATTCGTCCCAATTTGAAATGGAATGTGCGGTAGTGTTATATAGCCATTTCTCGGCTAAATCGCACAAGGTGAATGGGAGAAGACGAAGACGCATAGCATCCACAGACAGCTGTGAGGTACCCATCATAGCGCATACATTTTCAAATTTCGTGATAAACACGTATGCGTCCTCAGACTCGAGACCATGAAATTTTGGTAGAAGGTTGATGTATTGGGGTTTTATTTGAAAAGTTTCCCCGTTGGCTGGTGGAATGGAAAGACAGGTGGAAAGTGGACCTCGTGTAGGATAGCACCTCTCTTGGAGAGAGATGCGAGGTGAATTCTGCTCACCAACGGACGGCGGCAGAGTAGTGGAAAAGAAGTTCGATGGAGACAGATCCATCGATGTGGGTGTGGTGGTGGGTAAAACAAAAGGTAAATGTAGAAATACCGACTTTAGGGTCGATCAAGGAAACGCGGGCTTAACGGGCACTAGAATCCCGTGTCCAGCCTATCTTGCACTAAAAAGGGTTAGTACAAGTGGCAGCGTGAATTTATAATTAGGGGAATGAATGAATGCGGTGTTTGTTTTGAAAAGATACGGATTTTTAAAAAAAATGATGCAACAAAATAAATGCAACATACAAAACCCTAATTCTAGGGGTCACCTAGGTCAAACTCTAGACCGCTCCTAACTGCCAAAAGACAAGTCGCAGAATAAATCCTCCACTGCCTCTTTGTCCCCCTGTGGCCAGGTAAGTGCCAGGTAAGTGGGAAGGTACTCCACTACGTAAGTAGTGGGCCTAATTAATAACCACTAGCCTTCGACACACTTGCCTTAGACACCACAAGAAAACGCGGATAAGCAATGAATTACCCACGGCCTTCTTCTGTCCTAAGTGAGCGCGACGGTCCTTAGAGTCATCTCTAGATATTTTTTAATTAATGAGGGTAAATGCGGATGCAAGTTTGTGATTTTCGGGGCTTAGGAAGGGTAATGAACTCCCCACCTAATCTGGATTTGGCCGTGCCCCTTAATATCCGTATTAATTATGCAAACAACCAAGAATCAAAACACGCACAAATTTTATTTTGCTTTTGCGGCGCAGCGATTATTTGCAAAGAAACCTGCACAAAATTTTAATTGGAGCAGATGAGGGAGGAGATATGAAAGTGAGAAGCTTACAGAGAAAGTTTGGTGCAGTGATGCAGCAATATTGCCGCGGAACCGCCGCAGGAGGGGGTGTTTTGCCGCGGAATAGCGGTTGAATTGTGGAATCTCTGCACAAAATTTCTTGACAATGTTCCACTTGAACTCCTCAGCTCTCTGGAAATTTTAGAAAAAATTTACTCCAGCTCCAATGATCCCAGATTTCCTCGCAACAAATCACAACAACTCGTATTAGTGTTTGCGCGAGTTTAGATCTAAAAATTACAATGGAATAAATTTTTCAACTCAAATTTCAAAATACGAACAATTAGCGCACTATCCCCAGCAACGGCGCCATTTGATTGATCGTTTCTTTGTGTGTGTTTAGAAAATGAATATAATTCACAATCAAAGAATTGTTTGACCGCAATCAACTACGGTGTCGGTTGTAGATCGTTAGTGAGTACGGATCGTCCACAGGGAAAGTGTAATAGTTCGTCTTTTGAATTAGATGAGTCGAAACTTTAAGAGAAAGAAAAGAAAACAAACAATTCATGATTTAAAGTTGAAGTTCAAGAATTAGAAAATATAGATCTAATAACAAGAAAAAGATAGAATCAAGAATTGATAGTTTGATGATTTTTCCAAACCAAATATCAAGAATCGAAATGAGGCTCGTAGGAATCGATCGGATCTATAGGTGTGATGTAATCTTACAATGACGTATTCTTATCTTTCGATGAGTTGATACTAGATCGATGATGATCGACAAGAATTAGGGATTTCTAGTGAAACTAGGGTTTCATCTTATCCCTTGTTCTTTCGTCGATATCATTCACATTCTAGCCTCTAGTAAATTCAAGAAACGATCGTAGATCCCTAATTTCGAGCGATCACAATCAAGAAAGCATCGCAACGAAACTAGGTCATCGATTCTTGAACTTGCTAGGGTTTACAACACTCGTAGGACTTAAAAATCGTTTTGAGATTTGTTACATCATCTTTCTATTGATCGTCTCGGCTCCTTTACGAGCGGAGTTTTACTCAAACATCACAACAAGAACAACAATTACAAATTGAGATCTAATCATGATGCAAGAATTAAAAGAAAGCAAGATTCAAGAATTTCACCTTTTATTTATATCAACAATTTCGTTACATTCTCTCAAGAACTACAAGAGGAAGAACTCGATCGTCGATTTGGCTTCGCTCGTCTCCGTGAGTCGCGGATCGGCTTGGATCACTTGCCCGATTGAAGATCAGCTCGGCTCCTAAAAGGTTGAAGGGCTTCTTGCTTGATTGGTACTCAAGATCTTGAGTTTTGAGTGGAATTAGGGTTAGGGTTTCGCACAAGCCTTGTCACTAGACTTGTGGAAGAAGATGATGTAAGAGGAAATGAACTAGCTAACTAAAAGATTAACAACTAATGAAGAACAACCTCAACCCTTAGATCTAGGCTCCTATTTATAGATATCTAAACCCTAGATCTAGGATTTTAAATTTGAATTTCCCTCCAAAAGTTTGTTGAGGAGATTTGAATTTCCCTCCAAAAGTTAGTTAGAGGAGAAGCTTCTAGATGTGATTAGTTAGGAGCTTAATTAAGATTAGCCTTGCTTAATGATCTTTGCTGATTCTGGCAGTAGCTTCGAGATCCTTCTGGAATTTGAAGTATCAAAAAGGAATGTGGGCCCAGAGATACAAATTGTGCACTGAAAATGACTTGCTGACGTGGCCAAACCGCCGCGGAACCGCGGCGCAAGCCGGCTCCCGCCGCGGTTCCGTGGCGCTTTAGTGGCTTCATGGCTTGTGCTTTCTGCAGTGGTCTTGGGCTAACATTTTGGGCTTTATCTGATGTGTTGATTTGTGTTTTGCCTTTTAGATTGCTACCAGATCTGAAATCATTGAGTTGGCGTATTTTTGATCAGCTCTTTTGGCTTTGCTCCTGCAATTTCCTGCACAAATCTCGATACAAGTGTTGCGCAAATACAGAGATGATGCGATGCCATGAAATGCGGTAAATTTCCCTTAAAGTGCCGGTTTAAAAGTCTAACACATGAAATCTGATATTTAACGACTGATTTGCTAATATGTGAAATATGAATACCGAACACTTCTAAATGAGTGCAAATGATAGGGAAATTGCCGTGTTAAAAATACATTATTTTCGACTGATCAAATACCCCCAAACTTAATTTCGATCGTCTCGAGCGAATTATTTTATTAAAAAGAGAAGGAGAAAATAAAGAAAGAGAAAAACTAACTAGCACACTTTCGTAGGCAACACGATTGCACTGAGCACGTGCAACAAGCCTTTAAACCTCTAGGTGTCCCTAGTAGGAGGAGTGTTGTCTCCTGAGGGTTTTCAGCGGATTGCACCCACAAAATCCAATAATAAAAGAAAGATCATGAATATTACATTTAAAGAAAAGAATTCTAAAAGAAAGGCTTCGAAAATTAGGGTTTCCAACTAAGCTAGCTTTTCGGTTGTCATGAGCCCTATCTTAATGGTCATGAAAAGATGTTAGAAATCACGTCCTCCCTCAATAAAACATCGTCTTATTCTTCATTCCTATCTTTCTTCCAAACATCGATCATATAACCCTGCGTGTGTGTAAAGACATCCCTACACCCGGAGAATTCAATTCAAGCTATCATACTCTTGCCCATCAGCCTCAGTATTTTTTGATTAATGAATATTTAGATGAGATTGCTCACACACTTTCATGCAACCGTTAATACTTCTTGAGGTACTAACCGACCGATTACTCCTGTGCTTGCTTACGTGGTGTATTTTCCTCGTCTTGCACCACCTAAGGTTTAGCAGTGACTCCCAGACCAGTTGGCCTTAGGGCACTAGGTGAAGAGGCACCCTCGCTATATTTTTTATTGCTGCCTTGGCGATAACAAAACCAGTGTTCATTTTTCTCACCACTTTATATTTTCTTCATTTTTTTATTTCCTTCATACTTTTGGCTTTAAGACAAGAGCATTTCAAGGTTTATGTCACCTGCCTTCAAAACCCTATGGTTTCTCAACGCCTGCAAAGAATTACAGATATGAGATCCTGATCCGGTATCCAATACCCAGGAAGTAGAGTTTATTGATAGACAGTTTTCAATAACATACACACCTGAAGCTGCAACATGCTTCAGATCTTGTGTTCTGGCTTTCCAAGCCCTGCAATTTTTCTTCCAGTGTCCACTCTTGTGACAGTAAAAGCATTCTTCCTTATCCACAAGCTTTCCCGCTACCTTTGTTACTTTTGTCTTTCCCTTCGTATCCACTTTACTAACACCGCCCCTTGGTTTGGCAGGGGCTTTCTTCTTCTTTCCCTTGGCTTTCACCTTGGATCTAGAAGAGGAAGATCCTCCTACAAACAAAGTGGATGTTTCCCTACCTTTCTGTAGGGTGCCCTCTGCACTCCTCAGCATGTTGAGGAGTTCTGAAAGTTCAACTTCTTTTTCTTGTAAGTTGAAGTTCAGGATAAACTGGGCGTAAGTGGAAGGAAGGGACTGGAGAATCAAGTCCGTATAGAGCTCGTTCTCTAACGTGGTCCCAAGGTCCGCGAGCTCCTCAATGAAGCCAATCATCTTAAGCACGTGTTCCGCTACCGATGATCCGATGGCCAACCTTGCCGAAAATAACTTCTTCGATACTTCGTATCTTGCGATACGAGATTGCTCTCCATACAGTTCTTTTGTATGGAGAAATATGGATTCAAGGTCCATATTCTCGTGCCTCCTCTGATGTTCGTTGTCCATAGAGGCAAGCACGAGGCACCTGGCCTTCGCGCAATCGACCTCCCAAGTCTTACGGATTTCCTTATCCGCGACGCTGGAGGTGGGACCTGGGACAGGGGGAGCTATGGTGGTAAGGAGATACCCCAACTTGTCATAAGTGATTGCCATTTTGACATTCCTGAGCCAATCTTTGTAGTTTGGCCCTGTCAGTATGTTTTTATCTAGTAATAACTTAAGTCCAGTCATGTCGATTGGTCGCTGCAATTAGGAGAGAGAGAAGAAACACTTTAGCATGATGCTCTTGCAAGTTTAGAGTGGTTTTTAATTTGTCTAAACAGGATGGCTCCCACTGTCTCTCGAATCCCTCCTCAAACCAAAAAGGAAGAATTAGTCAGGATCAATCTCACCGTACAATACTTGCTTAACCGTTCGGCCAGGCTGGTGTCGGTACTTCGAGGGAGGTTTTCCAACGCTTTCGCGAAGTTCCTTAATTAAATAACCTCTTTTCCCTAGAGGCGTAGCCCCGCCAACACCTTTCTAGACACCTACTTGGTTTATAGCATTGATCGTTAAGTGAGAAATTTCCCGAGGAGTAGCATATACTCACAGTAGGATCGGGATCCAAATATCATTGCGTGACAAAACTGAAGGAATCCTACCAGAATCATCACACTCCAAATGGTATGCAGCGCTAGCAAGTTTCAGTTCTTTTGAAACTCCCGATGTGGATTTTTGCCCCGTGCTCTTATGACCTTGACTTTGGCCAAAATATCATAAGTCACATGTCAAGTTCTACCCGTCATTCTCCAGGTTAATTTGAGCCCATCCGCACATACCCTTGACTTTGGCCAAAATGGTAGAACGACTGCCCCAAACCAATACATCTATCTATGCTGCACATGAATACCCAATAGCTACCAATCACTATGCCTTGACTTTGGCCAACATACATAGCTTGAATACTATAAACCATCCATGTGAAACGACGGAGGGCTACGAATGGTTTTGGCGAAACCGTGAACGTAGTGAACTTGATATAATCGATGGAACGAGATAGCTTTTAAAAGGAGTGGCTTAAGCTCCGCGTTTAAAAGTTATTTTGAAAAGAAACCGAGTGGTTTTGAAAGTGTTCCAACGACTTTTACTTGGTTTATTTTCTTTCATTAGTTTTTTTAATGCGTCCCATCATTTAATCCTACCATTGCAGAAAACAACCAAAATATGACGTACGCTTATGCCATCCGCATTCGCCACGGGGCCCCGTCATTACCCGTTAGGTTACTTAACTAACGACAGAGCGGGGGCTGGACTAGCGCGGATGCAAAACATAAGCAACGCCTAAATAATATCATACATAGATATATTGCAATGATAGCCATTTCAGATCACAGATGAATACATTGGATATACTAGGAATCCGCAATTTGTACGAGCCTGTAACGAAAAGCGGATTACACGGTCGCGATGAATAGCCAATACCCCACCCTAAACCCCTACGGGTGCGGCAAACTACCCGCCAAACATCCGAAGTGGAGCAACCTCCCTCAACGACGTGAGTAGGCCACTCGGCACTTCGAGATACCCGGTAGTTTGTGCACCCCACCTTGGGTCTATCCTAGGAGCAAAAACAGTAAAAAGAAATTATACAATGACGGCTACAACCCCGACCCGGTTGTGCGGCCAAAAATAATATTACATCAATTTACATATTACATGAATTGAAAGAAAAGAAAACTCTCATCTCACAACCCCCGTCATTCGCGACAATTCAATGAATTCATATACACATACCATCAATCATTACAGATCACAGATATGTATAACCCCCACTAATCGACGTATAGCGATTAGCGGACGTTCAATACATATAACACATCACAGATATATACCCGTCAGCTTAAGTCTTTAGAAGTTCGATCAAAATACGGATTTTCAAGCCCCAAAAACTAATTTTTCTTTCTGGAAAATCTGGGCTGAAAAGACATATTGTAAAAATACCAAAATACCCCCAGAAACACACTGCAAGAAATTTGAGCCACGACCGACTCAACTCGGCCGCGGATCCGCGGCTGGAGCGTGCTCCCGCCGCGGTTCCGCGGCGCTTTGAACGGTTCTCTGGACCAAATTTCTTGAGTGTCTTGTAAAAAGCCTGAGTCGATTTTTGGAGTATGATTTATCAATTATTGAACAGAATACAGAATCGACAGAAACTTGATTTTCCGAGTGTTTTTTGTGACTTTTTCTCCGATCAAACTTCTACTTACATTGCTAACATGTTAGATAGTGTTTAACAAGGCTCTGATACCACTGTAAGACCATGCTACCCTTCCCCGGTACTTACGGGGTTGCGGAAGTGGTGAAAAACGATTTTCAAGAGGGTGGTAACATGGACTCATAATACGGATCTTTGTTAAACAACTAACTAACAACCTAACTTGAGTTTTACCTACTCGGTTAGGGGGCTATACCTTTCTTGAACTCCTCCGTCTTCAACTCCTCCCGGTGTACGGATCGGCCTCACCTCGTTGTCTCCTTGCGCCGAAGATGGATCCACCCGAAAGCTTCTACCTTTGGCTTCTTCTTCGAACTTTGAAGAAACTAGAACACTTGGCTTGCTAGGCCTTGTGAACTAGAATGAGTAGAGGATTGTTTTGGTGTCTTTTTATCTCTAAGGCAATGAGTCTCAACATATGAGAATGGTTTGCCTTGAGCTAGAGAGAGCAAGAGGAAGAGGGAGAGCTTGAGCAAGTGATGGCAAGAGAGAGAAATGAAATTAGAGAATGAGTAACTCTTTTGCCATCCTTGCTCTCATAATCCAAAGCCATCATAACAAAAATAGTAATCAAGTATTGTGTGATGGTTTAAGTCAAAATGGCTATATCATTTCATGCACTCATTTTGCATAAATAAACAAGCAAGCAAAAGTCTTTGCCACGGAATGATAGCCATTGTCATGATGATGGTCAACTAGTCCAACCTAGTCAACAAGTCAACAAAGTCAACCCCTCAACAACCATGTCACTATAATACTTAATTAATATTAATGTTAATTATATATATCTTATTCTCATTAGGGTTTAGTCAAAAGTCAATAGTCAACAGTCAACAGTCAACAACCCCAATGAGAATCCTCTGCCTCTGTCTCTCTGTCAACTGTGCATACACACCCGCATCCGCGTTCCGAGGAACACGAATACAAACGAGACAAAACCAATCCCAAAATGTACACTAGGATCTGGCTTAAACCAAAGCCCGCTAGTGTTAACTGTCCGGACACCAAACGTGCACAAGTGCACGGATGTGACCGAACCCTGTCGCAAAACCATGCGACCACTACTTTTTTGCCTAAAGGCGAATAGCTTTCTGTGTGGGACTCTAAAGACTCGACACTACGCTGGCAATAGGTTTAACCACAGACCGCAAGCGGCACTAGCTATGCGTAACGGTCCCCAGGTAGATGCCGACAAGAAGACTGACGAGGTGAAACCCATCTGAACTCCTACTGAGCCTGAATGTGACAATCTCTATACAGTCTGGTCTGTTCGTCTGATACATCGCATGGCGGGCCTAGGGGGCGGTAAACGTCAGTCCCCTAATAGCGGTACAAGTCGTGTCGGAGTGAAGCCCAGAACACCCTGAGATAACACTGGAAACCTACCAGTATATCTTGCTTGCCCTGGCCAGGGACTACTCGTGTAATGGCTCTCCTAGACACAGCGCGATGTCAACCCCCAATACCGGGAGAGACGAATCCTGTCTAACCGTCACTGCCTCTAAGTGCTTCGGGACTGCACCCAAAAACTACCTGTTTGCACGACTCCTTTGAGCCGTGGTAGGGTAGTAATCAAAATACAGTGGGAACACACTCGAGGCGAAGTGACAGTGTCAAGTCAGCGGACTAAGCTGTACTCATGTCACCTGAGAACTGATAACTGACGATAGGTATAGTACCAACCAGCAGTTCCCGATGAGTCCTGTCCAGTGTACTCGTAACCCAACGAGCACCCGCATACTATCTCAAGTACGACGTACTGACGGCTGTGGGACAGACCGTCTCCCACACTGGGATGAGAAGCGCATACGCTAGTCTACTCCGGAGTATCGATGCCCTGTCTCGATAGTCCTGCGACTAGGGACCTGCATAAGGATGTGCTTATAGATTACCCAGCCCCCACTAGTGTGACTGCCATCACAACGTTGGTAAACAAGCAAAAGATCCTAAGGGCTCCACTAATGTGTATAGGTGATATACTAAAATAAACACATGTAAACATTGATGTAGAAACAAACCAAGTAGCATACTACTATATTTGAGCAAGATTGTCTATACAAGGTGAATATCCCAAGCTTCCATTAAGTAATATACAAACTAGTATGATACAGTAATGGCCTCTAGGGCATATACACTAACACACCACCTCGATCAGATCTTAGTGTCTTGATACTTTTGCCTGTTTGTTTTTCTACTTCATTCTTGTATTCCTAGAACTTTTCAAAGGCTTCATATTTATGCTTCATTAATAAGACATGTCCTAACCTTGAAAAATCATCCGTAAAAGTAATGAAGTAAGAATAACCACTTCGCGCATGTGTAGACATTGGACCGTACACATCGCTGTGTACGAGCCCCAAGAGCTCGCTCGCTCTTACTCCGTATCCAGTGAACGGAGTCTTTGTCATCTTTCCTTTGAGACAGGATTGACAAGTTGCATATGATTGATATTCGAACGGATCCAAATATCCTTCTGTATGTAACTTTGTCAACCTTCTCTCATTGATGTGACCCAGTCTACAATGCCATAAGAAAGCATGATTTTTTTCTGGAGACTTTCTTTTGTGTGTATTTTGGACATTAAAAATCTGTGGTTGGTTTAATACGTATATACCATTTTTTAATGTACCTGACCCAATCAAAACTTGATTAAGGTGAATGTTTACAACATTGCTTACAAATGCAAATTCATAACCTTCTTTAGATAATAAAGATACAGATATGATATTACAAGTTGCATTGGGTACAAAATAACAATCACGCAAAACCAAAACATGCACATCTGACAATCCCAGGTGATAGTCCCCCACGGACTCAGCATCCATGCCAGCTCCGTTTGGAACTCTGAGGGTCATATCACCTGCCTTCAAAACCCTACGCCTTCTCAGTGCCTGCAAAGAATTACAGATATGAGATCCTGATCCGGTATCCAATACCCAGGATGTAGAGTTTATTGATAGATAGTTTTCAATAACATATACACCTGAAACCGAAGCCGCAACTTGCTTCGGATCCTGGTTTCTGGCCTTCCAAGCCATGCAATCCTTTTTCCAGTGTCCACTCTTGTGACAGTAAAAGCATTCTTCCTTTCCCACAAGCTTTCCCACTACCTTTGTTGCCTTTGCCTTTCCCTTCGTATCCACTTTACTAACACCGCCCCTTGGTTTGGCGGGGGCTTTCTTCTTCTTTCCCTTGGCTTTCGCCTTGGACTTAGAAGAGGAAGATCCTCCTACAAACAAAGTGGATGTTTCCCTACCTTTCTGTAGAGTGCCCTCTGCACTCCTCAACATGTTGAGGAGCTCCGGAAGTTCAACCTCCTTTCTCTGCAAGTTGAAGTTCAGGATAAACTGGGTGTAAGTGGAAGGAAGGGACTGGAGAATCAAGTCCGTATAGAGCTCGTTCTCTAACGTGGTCCCAAGGTCCGCGAGCTCTTCAATGAAGCTAATCATCTTAAGCACGTGTTCCGCTACTGATGATCCGACGGCCAATCTCGTCGAAAACAACTTTTTCGAGACTTCGTATCGGGCGATACGGGATTGCTCTCTATACAGTTCTTTTGTATGAAGAAATATGGATTCCAGGTCCATATTCTCGTGCCTCCTCTTATGTTCATTGTCCATAGAGGCAAGCATGAAGCACTTGGCCTTCGCACAATCGATCTCCCATGTCTTACGGATTTCTATATCCGCGACGCTGGAGGTGGGACCTGGGACAGGGGGAGCTTTGGTGGTAAGGAGATAACCCAACTTGTCATAAGTGATTGCCATTTTGATATTCCTGAGCCAATCTTTGTAGTTTGGCCCTGTCAGTATATTTTTATCTAGTAATAACTTAAGTCCGGTCATGATTGGTCGCTGCAATTAGGAGAGAGAGAAGAAACACTTTAGCATGATGCTCTTGCAAGTTTAGAGTGGTTTTTAGTTTGTCTAAACAGGATGGCTCCCACTGTCTCTCGAATCCCTCCTCAAACCATAAAGGAAGAATTAGTCGGGATCAATCTCACCATACAATACTTGCTTAACCGTTCAGCCAGGCCAGTGTCGGTACTTCGAGGAAGGTTTTCCAACGCTTTCGCGAAGTTTCTTAATTTTAGAACCTCTTTTCCCTGGGGGCGTAGCCCCGCTAACACCTTTCTAGACACCTACTAGGTTTATAGCATTGATCGTTAAGTGAGAAATTTCCCGAGGAGCAGCATATACTCACAGTAGGATCGGGATCCAAATATCATCGCGTGATAAAACTGAAGGAATCCTACCAGAATCATCACTCCAAATGGTATGCAGCACTAGCAAGTTTCAGTTTCTTTTGAAACTCCCGATGTGGATTTTTGCCCCATGCTCTTATGACCTTGGCGTAGGTCAAAATATCATAAGTCACATGTCAAGTTCTACCCATCATTATCCAGGTTAATTTGAACCCACCCGTACATACCCTTGGCGTAGGCCAAAATGGCAGTACGGCTGTCTCAAACCAACACATCTATCTATGCAACAGATAAATATCCGGCAGCTACCAATCACTATGCCTTGGCGTAGGTCAAAATACATAGCTTGAATACTACCGAATATTTAACTGAAATGATGGAGGGCTACGAATGGTTTTGGCGAAACCGTGAACGTAGTGAACTTGATATAATCGATGGAACGAGATATCTTTTAAAAGGAGTGGTTCAAGCTCCGCATTTAAAAGTTGGTTTTTGAAAAGAACCGAGTGGTTTTGAAAGTGTTCCAACGACTTTTACTTGGTTTATTTTCTTGCATTAATTTAATGCGTCCCATCATTTAATCCTACCATTGCAGAAAACAACGAAAATATGGCGTACGCTTATGCCATCCGCATTTGCCACGGGGCCCCGTCATCACCCGTTAGGTTACTTAACTATAGACAGAGCGAGGGCTGGACTAGCGCGGATGCAAAACATAAGCAACGCCTAAATAGATATCATATATAGATATATACATTCGTCAGATGCAATGATAGCCATTCCAGATCACAGATGAATACATTGGATATACTAGGAATCCGCATTCCGTTCGAGCCTGTAATGAAAAGCGGATTACAGGTCGCGATGAATAGCCAATACCCCACCCTAGACCCCTACGGGTGCGGCAAACTACCCGCCAAGTACCCGAAGCGAAGCAACCTCCCTCAACAACGTGAGTAGGCCACTCGGCACTTCGAGATACGCGGTAGTTTGTGTACCCCACCTTGGGTCTATCCTAGGAGCAAAAACAGTAAAAAGAAATTATACAATGGTGGCTACAACCTCATCCTGGATGTGCGGCCATACAAATAATATTACATCAAATTTACATATTACATGAATTGAAAGATAAACAAAATTCTCATCTCACAACCCCCCGGCTATTCATCCGCGACAATCCAACGAATTCATATACACAAACCATCAACATTACAGATCACAGATATGTATAACCCACACTAATCAACATATAGCGATTAGCAGACGTTCAATACATATATAACATCACAGATACAACCCGTTAGCCAAAGTCTACAGAAAGTCGATCAAAATACGGATTTGTAACCACCCCAAAAACAAATTTGTTCTCTGGAAATTCTGGGCAGAAACAAACCATCATAAAAATCATAAAACACCAATATAAGAACAATGCAGGAGAAACGACCCACGGCCGAGTCAACTCGGCCGCGGATCCGCGGTGAGTTGGTCGAGTCACTGGATCGTTTTTCTTGGGTGTTCTTTAAAAACCCTAAGCCGATTTTTAGTACATGATTTATTATTTTTTGAGCAGAAAATAAAATCGACATAAAGTTCATTTTTCCGGGGTGTTTTGCGGTTTTTTGTCCGATCGAAATTCTAGATACATTGCTAACATGCTAGTGTGTGTTTAGCTAGGCTCTGATACCACTGTAAGTCCGTGTTACCTCTCCCGGTTCTTTCGAGCTTGCGGAAATGGTGAAAGAAGATTTTAGGGTCTAGGTAACATGGACTAGAAAACCCGGATCTTTGCTAAACAACACACTAGAAACTAACGAGAGCTTTACCTACTTGGTTAGGGGGTTATACCTTAACATGAACTCCTTCTCCTGGACTCCTTGTGGTGGTCGGATGGTTCTCTCCTCATCGCCTTCTCTTGCCAAAGATGGATCCACCTGAGGGTCTCTACCTTGAGCTCCTTCCTCGAACTTGAGGTAACTAAAGTATTAGGCTTGCTAGACCTTCAACCTTAGGATGAGTAGAGAGTGGCTTTGTTTTTTATCTCAAAGGAAATGGTTCTCAACTCATGAGAAGGATTTTCCTTGAGCTAGAGGAAGAGGAAGAGCAAAGGATGAGAGAGAATGAATATGAGAGAATGAAATGAGTTTTGCAACCATAACAAATATATGTGAATTATCAAATTAACAATATTAATCAAAAAGGAAAAGGTGATGGTAGGTTGAAAAGACCATTATCATTTCACATTAAATGAGTTTTGCAAAGATCAAAGAGCATCTTTGCTTGAAATAATGATGGTCAACTTTTCAACCTTGGTCAACAAGTCAACCTTGGTTAACAAGTCAACAACCCTAACCATAACTCAATTTCCTTTAATTAATGTTATTAATTGATATTTCACATATTCATTAGGGTTTGGTAAACGACAACTGTCAACTGTGCATACACACCCGTACCAAAACCCTAATGAGAATCCTCTGCCTCTGCCTCAGTTAACTGTGCATACACACCCGCATTCGTGTTCCGAGGAACACGAATACAATGAGATAAAACTAATACCAAAACATATACTAGGATCTGGCTCAAACCAGAGCCCGCTAGTAATGACTGTCCGGACACCAAACGTGCACAAGTGCGCGGATGTGAACGAACCCCGTCGCAAAACCATGCGACCTCTACTCTGTTTTGCCCAAAGGCGAATAACCCTCTGTGTGGGACTCTAAAGACTCGACATTACGCTGGCAGTGGGTTTAACCACAGACCGCAAGCGGCACTAGCTGTACATAACGGCCCCCAGGTAGATGCCAATAAGAAGACTGATGAGGCAAACCCATCCGAACTCCTACTGAGCCTGTCTGTGACAATCTGCGTACAGTCCGGTCTGTTCGTCTGAGAATATCGCATGGCGGGCCTAGGGGGTGGTAAACGTCAGTCCCCTAATAGCGGTACAAGTCGTGTCGGAGTGTAGCCCAGAACACCCTGAGATAACACTGGAAACCTACCAGTGTATCTCGCTTGCCCTGGCCAGGGACGGCTATGTGTAATGGCTCTCCTAGACATAGCGCGATATCAACTCCCAATACCGGGAGAGACGAATCCTATCTAACCGTCACTACCTCTAAGTGCTTCGGGACTGCACTCAACTACTACCTGTTTGCACGACTCCTTTGAGCCATGGTAGGGTAGTAATCAAAGTACAGTGGGAACACACTCGAGGCGAAGTGACAGTGTCAAGTCAGCGGACTAAGCTGTACTCATGTCACCTGGGAACTGATAACCGACGATAGGTATAGTACCAACCAACAGTTCCCGACGAGTCCTGTCCAGTGTACTCGTAACCTAACGAGCACCCACATACTATCTCAAGTACGACGTACTGACGGCTGTGGGACAGACCGTCTCCCGTACTGGGATGAGAAGCGCATACGCTAGTCTACTCTGGAGTATTGATGCCCTGTCTCGATAGTCCTACGACTAGGGACCTGCATAAGGATGTGCTTATAGATTACCCAGCCCTCACGAGTGTGACTGTCATCACAACGCTGGTAATCAAGCAAAGATCCTAAGGGCTCCACTAATGTGTATAGGCGATATGTTAAAAGAAACACATGTACACACATTGAAGTAGAAACAAACCAAGTAGCATACTATTATTTTGAGCAAGATTGTCTATACAATGGTGAATATCCCAAGCTTCCATTAAGTAATATACAAACTAGTATGATACAGTAATGGCCTCTAGGGTATATACACTAACAGATATCGTTGTAGAATCGAGTGAATTTTGAAATGGAGTGATTTTGAGGCTTTCATTAGTTTTGCTAAAGAGGCCACTCCCGGTGAAGGGATCTCGGCTCTTTCCTTATGGAATAAGGTGCAGGATATATCATATATATCGCTATGCAAAGCAAAAACTCCAAAAGCAATCAAAAACAAACCGAGTGTTGTAGCATCTGCCAGTTTTGCTAAAGAGGTCACTCCCGGTGAAGGGATCTCGGCTCTTTCCTCATCGAATAAGGTGCAGGATATATCATATATATCGCTATGCAAAGCAAAAACTGTAGCTACCCTTTTTGAAAATTTGATTCTACAACATCTTTTAGGTTTCTTTTCTTTCATTAATCACATTAATGAAGTCCCATCATTTAAGTCACCTAAACATCACAGATAAATACGACGTACACTTATGCCATCCGCATTCGCCTCGATGTCCCCTCGTGCACCGTTAGGTTAGGTAACTAACGGCAGAGCGGGGCAGGGCTAGCGCGGGTGTAAAATATAAGTAACGTCTATATAATATATCATATATACTATATACAGTATCCATCTCAATATATCAAATGATCACATCACAGATATCGCAGCAGAAGAAACATATGAAATAATGGATATACTAGGAGGTCCGTGTTTTATTTTGAGCCTCTATAAAACACGGATTCTACGGTCGCGATGAATAGCCAAACCCACACCCCTAGACCCCTATGAGAGCGGCAAGCAACCCTACCAATTCTAGAGTTAGGAGACCCGGACTCGACTCCTCGAGTTGGTCTCCCACTGGACTCTAGAACCCGGTTACTTGTGCTCTCCTCCTAGGGTCTATCCTAGTGCGGAAAAGTAAATAATATACAAATGGTGACATCAAGCTCATCCCGGAAGTACCCCAATAAAAGAATATTACATACATTTAATTTTACATGAATGAAAATAAAAACCCTCATCTCACATAAAACCCCCGGCTATTCAAAAACGCGACAATCCAATATAACATATCCAGCAACACATAACATCACATGTCATCAACGTAAGTAAATATGCACATCCCAATTGTCGTTAACAAATAGAAACGAAACTGGCGATATCACATATTACACTTACAGTCGCAGAAAAGAAAGTGTAAAACTACAATATTTGGAATCCACAATCTCTTTAGACATCGTAAATCCAAAATATCACATACTTCGCATTTCATGCCTAACTATATGAATTCCAGATATTGAATCACATTCCAGATAAATAGACAGTATTAAACTTTCCGATCGAATAATCAAATACCCAAGATTTCCTAAATAGCTCAACACTTGAGCGGAGTTTAAAAATTCCAGAATACGTCACAGTACCAACGGTCCAGCCGTAGAAGGGTCAAGCCAACGCCTCACATGTGGCAACACCGTACTGCCCCAAACCCTAAGGTTTAGAGGCGGTTCAGACGGTCACATAATTGAGTTAAGGTTTGTGTTCTTCTAAAGGGTCCATCGCGTTACTTGCACGTTTTTCCGAAAGATTTAAACTCAAGAAAAATTCAACACTTGAAAGTTTTTCGTGTCGGGAAAAAATAAGTTAATGATATCCGTTCGAACATTTTAATACTTTCTAAATTATCCGGAAAAAGCACGAAATTAAATTTTCCGATCGAATCAACGAATAAAAAATAATCCCCAGAACACTCAACACTTGAGTTTGATTAAAAATACCCAGAAGAATTTACAAGTACCTACGGATATTACTGCATAAAACACTAACCCTAATTCTACTATTCCGCCGCGGAACCGCCGCGCAAGCAAGGTATTGCCGAGGTTCCACGGCGCTTTGGTGGAATTAGGATGTCGTGTTTTACAGTAACTCTTAGAATTCCCTGCTGATTTTTTTGAGTATTTTTAATGCAGAAAAAAATCACATTTTTAAAAATTTTCCAGAGAGGGGATCTACTTTGTCGTATCGGGGTTCGATTGGAGTTTTAACTTCGTAAACACGTCGCTAAATGCTCTAGCTAGGCTCTGATACCACTGTAGGGTTCCTAGGAACTCTAACAAGGTTCAATAAGGCATCAACCATGCCCGATTAAAATTTTAGCCATGCCGAACAACCCTAAACAAGATCTTTGCTAGATAATTAGGGTTTCACATGCAAGTAAATACCATTTACGACTAAGTGAATACGAAATACAACCTTTGTAGATCGGTGCTTCACTTCATATGCTCCTTGTAGTAGTCCCTTCGCTGCGATCATCGTGCTCCCGGACTCTCGGACGGCTCCATGAGAAGATAGCAACGGTATTGCTTGAAGTCTTCGAGGCCGAAGACGATCTACGTCGAGAGAATACGAACTCAAGCTTTTACTTCACTAACTAGAGAATTAGTGAAGCAAACACCCTAAACTAAAATGCTAGTCTAGTAGAGGATGATGAAATAGGAAATGGGTACACTTTAGAATTTCTTTTCTCACTATATTTCTCTCTCTTTATCAAACCCTGGCAAGCATTTGAAGGAGGAAGAAGATGAGCTCAAAAACGAGAATGAAAACTAATCAAGAGAGAGAGAGAGAACCATGGGTGAGTTTATATCATATATTAACTCATGTAGAGATATAACCATGGCTACATTATAATGGTTAGGTTAATTAATATCTCAAGTAAAACAAAACTAGTAGACTAAGTCAATGCAACCCTAAGCTTCATGAAGCTTCATGCATGTGAGCTCATCATCTACTAATTTTAGAATTACTTTGTATATTAAAACCCCACCAATATAATTATAATGGTATAAGTCTTATACACCCATGTAAGTTGTATCAACAACCATGATACTAAATGAACACAAATAAATATATATCACATATATATTAAGTTGTGCACAAGTGAGAAAAACAAATGCTTAAGTGAACCAATGTTAGTTAATGTAAATTAGTATATCCCATATACAATTATACACTAAATTATTAAATCAACACTTGACTTAATAATCCGGTTATATCACATATAACCGACTAACATCCAATGTATCGACTTATCGAATCAACCCTTGATTCGATAACCTGGTTATATTGCATATAACCGATCGATACAAATATCGTGAGAATAGAATACGGTATCACATACTCGCATTATTCTCGGTCTCGCACATATCACATATGCGCTCCTATTTCGTTTTGCCTGAGCCAGTAAAACCTCTATGTAGGACTCTAAAGTCTCGTCAATACGCCGGCAGCAGGTGATGATCATATCAAGCACCCACAAGCCGTCAGCGGTACTAGCTGGACGTAACGGCTACCCGGGTATTGAGCGATCAGAAGATCAGCAAGCAAGCCCGTTCCAACTCCTGCAAAAAGCCTGACAGTGACACTACCGTACAGTCTGGTCTCCTCGTCTGATATGTCGCATATCAAGTCTAGGGGTGGTAAACATCAGACCCCAATAACCGATAAGTCATGCCGATGAGAGGCTCATAACGGGTCGAGAAACTACTGGTAACACTTACCAGTAAATCTCTAAACCAGCCCTGGCCAGGGACTTCCCTATTATGGCCAATCGAGCATAGCGCAACATCAACTCCCAATACCGGGAGAGACGAAACCCCTCCTATCGCTCATTGCCTCCATGTGACTCGGGACTGTACCCAAAAACCACCATTTTGCACGCCCTCTTGGACGTGGTAAGGTTGAAATCAAAGCACAATGGGAATCACACAAGACTCTATGACGATCTCGGGTCTACAGACTAACCTGTACAAGTGTCACCAGAGAACTGCCATCTGACGTGAGGTATAATACCATCTGGGAGTTCTCGGCGAGTCCATCCAGTGTACCCAGTCTCTACTGAGCACCCGTATATCATCTCTGATGTCAAACACCAATGGATATGGGATCATCCATCGCCCATCTATATGAATCGAGAAGGTATACGCTAGTCTAATCTGGTATATCGATGTCCTGTCTCGATACACCTACGACTAGGGACATTAAAGGATGTACTTATGGACTACTATGTCCCCACTAGTATGATCTGCATCATAGTCCAGGTAGTCAAGTACACATCCTAAGGGCTTTACCAACATGTAACACAGAGACAATCAGTGTACACGTTAAGGTAAAGAGTAACCAGATAGCATACTATCATGTCGAGCAAGAAAGTCCTCCCTATATATGTCCAAGCATCCATTACAAGAAAGTGCTCATATGACCTGGGCTGAGTTTGTGACGTCGTTTCTTGCCCGTTTTCTTCCACCGAGCGTCAGGGATGCGCGAGCGCACAAATTTGAGTCGTTACGTCAGACTCCGGGGATGACGGTGTCTGAGTATGATGTACTGTTTACCGAGCTGTCTGTGTATGCTCCATACCTGGTGGCGACTGAGGAGATGAGGGTGAAGAGGTTTGTTCGAGGCCTACTTACCCAGTTGTTCCTAGCCATCAGCATTCAGCATTGCGACACATATGCGGCAGCTGTGGATGCAGCCCTATTGGTGGAGGAGCCTCTATCTGAGTCATCAGTTGTTCCGGAACCGAAGAGGGCTCGTACTGGTATAGCAGCCAAGAGGCAGATGTTTAGATTCCGAGACAGAGTTCGATCAGACACTGGGGGTAGCAGAGACGTGGGACGTGGCCAGTTGTTCAGTACTTTTTCCCAGGAGGGTCAGCCGTCGACACGTGGGTGTTTTGGGTGTGGCAGTTTACAGCACCTAGTGAGAGATTGTACCGTGGTGCGTTAGAGAAGACCTGCAGTACCCCAGGTTACCTTACCACCTTCTCCGCCTCAGAGAGCGTTGCCTTTTATTCCTGTTGTTGCACCGTGTCAGACTCCTGTTCAGAGAGGTCATGATCGCGGGGGTTTTGTGCCGAGAGGACGAGGTGGCAGAGGCAGGGGACAACCAGTAGCCGGTAGAGGGCAGGCACGGGTTTTTGCCTTGACTCACCAGGACGCTCAGGCGTCCAATGCTGTGGTTTCAGGTACCCTTTCTGTATGTTCTTTTGATGCACATGTTCTTTTTGATCCAGGATCTACGCATTCGTATGTTTCTAGGCACTTCGTGCCGAGGTTAGGCCGAGAGTCGTGTTTGCTGGGTCAACCACTTGTCGTGACTACTCCTGTGGGAGAGTCGTTTGTTGCGCGACACGTGTTCCGATCGTGTGTTGTCCGTTTAGGAGACAGAGATCTGTCCGTCGACTTGATCCTTCTTGAGATGTTGGACTTCGATGTTCTGTTGGGCATGGCCTGGCTAGCTACTTGCTATGCGTCCGTGGACTGCCGTGAGAAGACAGTTAGATTTTGTTTTCCCGGCGAGTCAGTGTTTGTTGTGCAGAGGGACCGTGGTGCCGCCCCTCACGGTTTGATTTCTGTTCTGTGCGCTAGTCGGCTTTTGAGGAGGGGATGTCGGGGATTCTTGGCTTTCATTCATGATACTGGAGCCACAGTGGAGTCGTTGGACCAGGTTTCTACCGTGCGAGAGTTTCCCGATGTCTTTCCCGATGAGTTACCTAGGTTGCCGCCATAGCGCGATATTGAGTTCTGCATTGATCTGATTCCTGGCACGGAGCCTATTTCTATACCGCCTTATCGGATGGCTCCGGCAGAGCTTAGAGAGCTTAAAGATCAATTGCAAGAGTTGCTTGATTTGGGACTTGTGCGTCCGAGTGTTTCGCCGTGGGGAGCTCCTGTTCTGTTCGTCAAGAAGAATGACGGCAGTTTGAGGTTATGTGTGGATTATCGTCAGTTGAACCGAGTTACGGTGCGGAACATGTATCCTTTACCCCGCATTGACGATTTATTTGATCAGCTCCAGGGTGCGAAACATTTTTCTAAGATTGATTTACGTTCGGGTTATCATCAGTTGTGGGTTCGGAATGATGACATTCCGAAGACTGCTTTTCGTACACGCTATGGGCATTATGAGTTTTTGGTGATGTCGTTTGGACTCACCAATGCGCCAGCAGCGTTCATGGATCTGATGAACCGGATTTTCAGGCCGTTCCTCGACCAGTTTATTATAGTGTTTATTGATGACATACTGGTCTACTCTAGGAGTCGTGAGGAGCATGAGCAGCACTTGAGGATTACTTTGCAGATATTGAGAGAGCACCAGCTGTATGCTAAATTCTCAAAGTGCGCATTTTGGCTTGATAGTGTTGACTTCCTGGGTCATGTGGTGACTGGTGATGGTATTCTTGTAGACCCGAGGAAGATAGAGGCTGTACAGCTTTGGCCCAGACCTGTATCGGTGACTGAGGTCCGCAGCTTTTTGGGCTTAGCTGGTTATTATCGCTGTTTTGTGCAGGATTTCTCGAGTATCGCCGCACCGCTGACTGGACTGACCCGGAAGGGAGTTCCTTTTATTTGGACTGATGCGTGCGAGCAGAGTTTTCAGCAGTTGAAGACTCGGTTGACGACAGCACCAGTTCTTTCTTTACCTTCTGGATCAGGCGGCTATGTTGTTTATTGTGATGCTTCTCGAGTAGGGCTCGGCTGTGTATTGATGCAGCATGACAGAGTGATTGCTTACGCTTCTAGGCAGCTGAAGAAGCATGAGCAGAATTACCCCACTCACGATCTTGAGATGGCTACGGTGGTCTTTGCATTGAAGATTTGGAGACACTACTTGCACGGGGAGTCGTGTCAGATCTTCACGGATCACAAGAGCTTGAAGTATATCTTCCAACAGTGGGATCTGAACCTGAGACAGCGCCGATGGATGGAGCTAATGAAGGATTATGATTGTGAGATCCTTTATCACCCGGGCAAGGCGAATGTGGTGGCTGATGCTTTGAGTTGTAGGCCCGGGGGTAGCTTGTCCCAGTTGAGCGCAGTTCAGCGTCAGTCTTCTGTAGATTGGCAGCTCTTGTATGATGGCAGAGTGCAGTTCGAGTTCACTTCCACTGGGGGATAGTTTGCTCATGTCCGCACTCGTCCACTATTATTTGATCGTATCCGTGAGGCGCAACCCAGTGATGCCCGTTTGTCCGAGATTCTTGAGCTTGTTCGACAGGGTACAGTTTCGGAGTTCATGATTGATGACCAGGGTGTGCTGCGATGCGGGACTCGCTTGTGTGTACCAGATGCTGGTGGGTTGAGACGCGAGATCCTAGAGCTGGCACATCAGTCGGCCTTTAGCGTTCATCCAGGTTCCACTAAGATGTGCCGTGACTTGAGAGACTTTTACTGGTGGGAAGGAATGAAACGCGATATTTCGGACTTCGTTTCGAGGTGCCTGATTTGTCAGCAAGTCAAGGCTGAGCATCAGAGACCGGCTGGAGAGTTGCAGCCTTTACCCATTCCAGAGTGGAAATGGGAGCAGATTTCCATGGACTTCATTATGGGTCTACCCAGGACCAGTAGGGGGTATGACTCCATTTGGGTGATTGTTGACCGGTTGACGAAAGCGGCTCACTTCCTTCCAGTGAAGGCCACTTTTGGTTATGCTCGGTATGCGCAGCTGTATATAGATGAGATTGTGCGTTTGCACGGTGTTCCCATATGCGTAGTATCCGACAGAGGCACCCAGTTTACTAGCCGTCTTTGGCAGAAACTTCAGGAACCTTTGGGTACCCGGTTGAGTTTTAGCACCGCTTTTCATCCGCAGACCGATGGTCAGTCGGAGCGGACTATTCAGACTCTGGAGGATATGCTCCGTGCATGTGTGCTTGATTTTGGTGGCAGTTGGGATTGTCACTTGTCGTTGATTGAGTTCTCCTACAACAACAGCTTTCAGTAGACTGTTCAAATGACACCTTTTGAGGCTCTATATGGTAGGAAGTGTCGATCGCCAGTCTGTTGGACCGAACTTAGTGAGAGTCTGGTTTTGGGACCCCAGCTAGTTCAGAAGACTACAGAGAAGATCCAGCTGATTCAGGACAAGATGAGAGCAGCCCAGTACAGGCAAAAGTCTTATGCCGACCGTCGTCGTCGCAGACTTGAGTTCGCAGTGGGGGATCATGTATTCCTGAGGATTTCTCCGATGAAGGGCGTTGTGCGATTTGGGAAGAGGGGGAAGCTCAGTCCCATATTTGTTGGTCCTTTAGAGATCCTCGAGCGAGTGGGTTCTGTTGCTTATCGTTTGGCGCTCCCGCAAAGTTTTCCGGATGTTCACCCTGTGTTCCATGTGTCGATACTTCGTAAATACCTTCATGATCCTTCTCACATGATTCAGCACGAGACCGTTCAGCTTGAGCGTGATCTTTCATTCACCGAGCAGCCGGTAGTTATTTTGGATCGGTAGGTGAAGAAACTTCGGTCAAGGGTCTTGCCGTCTGTGAAGGTTCTATAGCGTAGCCCTACTAGTGAGGAGATCACTTGGGAGGCCGAGAGCGAGATGTGGAAGAAATTCCCTCATCTCTTTGAAGGTACGCTTAGTATGAAATTTTAATTCGGCGACCGAATTTCTATAAGGGGGGAGATTGTAACGTTTTAGAAATCGTTATGAGAATTTTTCCGTTTTAGGGTTAAATTGTCGGTATTTTCCGTTTTGACCCGACTGTGTTCAAATGACCATATAGACTTTCCAGCACCTAGTTTAGCTAAAATAAAACTAGTGCGCAAGTTTTGGGGGTATATGGGACATTTTGGTTCAATTTGAATTTTTCCCAATTTTAATGTTATTTTAATGCGGTATTCGCATTTTGGGAAATTTCTGTTAAGTGAACTTCTCATCAATTAAGTTTGAGTTAAACCAAAACCTTCTCACATATCTAGATGTTTGTTGTGCAAATGGATTTAAGTTTAAAGAAAAGAAAAGATTAAAGAGGTGCATGCATGTGTGCATGTGTGTGTGAATGCATTTAATGCATTTATTACAAGGAAATTAAGCTAGAACACTCCACAACTCTCCATTCTTCTCCCATGGCCGAATCTCTCTCTCTCTCTCTACTGCTCTTGATCATTTCCCTTCCATTTTTCATTAATCCAAACTCAAAATTCTCCAAAAATTCCAAATATATCACAAAATATACTTCAAGTCTTGAATTTTAGCATCTTGGATCACTTGGAACTAGGAAAGCTTGGAGCTTGTGAGCAAAGTTGATAGGTATAATCCCTAATCTGTTAAAATGAAGTTTTTATGATGACTAGTTCGTTGGTTATTGGTTTAGAACACTTTCAATATCGATTAGTGCAATATCGGGTTTTTAGTGTCTCTTTAGAGCCTTTGTACCTGCTGTGATCTGGAATTTTTAGTGAGCGACCAAACAAATTTATAGTGATGTACTAGTGACCTTGGAGCACCACCTGAGACAAGAGGACCACCCCACCGGCCGGGGCCGGCGACCCCTTCGACGAATTCTGGCGACGCCGGCGATGTAGGGAGATGCTGGGGTTTGGCTTTTGTGGGTAGTTGTCTGCTGTTGGTTAGGGGTGTTTGATACTGTTTACTTTTTTAGTAATTGCAGTATACAAAATCTGGGATTGTTTACCTATAATCTAGTGTTTTGAGTCCGCGTGTTATGTGTTGCGACACGGTTCGTGATCTTGTGCAGCTGCTGTACTTGGGTAGGTGTTGTGGTATTGTTACGCACGTTATCCACTAGACATACACTCGCGAGTTAGTTTAGTGTTGGTGCGTTATTTAATACGTAGTTTTACGTTATATTGGTCGATTTCTGAGATGTTTGCACTATTTCTTGTATTTGTGGAAATATAGCGTCGCAAGCGGGGACTTCGGACGCTGCGAACAAGGGGAAGCAGGTGGTCGGATTTTCATAGCTGGAGACCATTGGTGAGTAGATTTAATATCTACAGGGAAATCGCCCGTATGGCGTTATGCGTCGGGGCTGATATGATAGGATAGCTGCATGTTATTGCATATTGGTTAATTTCATATAAATGTCATCGCATAGTAGTATCTGTTGTACCTTTAGATATAACACATTACTGACAATTCATGTTGCACAAGCACTAATTATATGCTACACTCACATCGTCAGTAATTGCCATGACACGCACAAACCACCTATATACATGATATGGTAGTGGATAGGGATAGTTGAGGTAGTAGCCCTCATCCCATTGTGCATATGAGATATTGTTGATACCTACATACGTGATATGGTAGTGGATAGGGATAGTTGAGGTAGTAGCCCTTATCCCATTGTGCATATGAGATATTGTTGACACCTACATACGTGATATGGTAGTGGATAGAAATAGTTGAGGTGGTAGCCCTTATCCCATTGTGCATATGAGATATTGTTGACAGTTGAGGTAGTAGCCCTTATCCTATTGTGCATATGAGATATTGTTGACACCTACATACGTGATATGGTAGTGGATAGGGATAGTTGAGGTAGTAGCCCTTATCCCATTGTGCATATGAGATATTGTTGATACCTACATACGTGATGTTGTATTGGATATGGATAGTTAAGATAGTGACTCTTATTCCATTTCACGTATACCTTACTATGCTACTTGTACATCTTACATACATATTGACATGTACACCCGCATATTCTATTACAGCTACATGTATATCATGCACACATATTGACATGTACACCCGCATATTTTCGCTATAGTTGTATGTACCCCAAGTGGTATTGTTTTGATATGTGATATTGAGTTGTTGATCATTGCGCTTATGAAATGCATCATACATACTTGCTTACATGTAGATATTTAAACCTTGCTACACTTACATGTACACCTCATATGATGCTGCACTTGTTTTTCGGAGGATTTTGGGAACCGCAAGATATATTTTAAAGATGGATTCATTGAAAATAGCGGTTTTCCCTTTATATGCTCATATTGATGTTTTATGTTGCATATATCAGTTTTATATGGATTTACGTATTGAGATATGGATTTCATATGATTTATGGATTTGAGAACCGTGGGGGTATTTTCAAGAAACTATGTATTGTTTGAAAACCCGATTTCTCTTGATATGATATTTGATGCGTCCACCATGAGATTTCTCGGTTCTGAGATTTGTGATATATACCCGATGCGAGGAGTGAGTGGGCCGTGTGCGGGTACATGGTGGGGCCCGGTACGATTCCCCTCGACAAGATGTTCGTGGTACAAACGATGAGCCTGGAAGGTGGGCAAGTACCTACCGGTGACTGTATTTGGACTCGGCGGTTATCGTGGGGATACCGACCGGAGTGATGTACGACATATCGTCAGGGCCAGTCGTGGTGACAACGCCTGAGTTATGAGGATTTTACGTGTCGATGCTAGACACAGATTTCATGATGTTTCGAGTGTCGGTATTAGACACTCAGGTTTTCATGATTTTTACGTATCGTCGATGGACATACGGGGTTGATATCCTCATACTTATATACATATATATATACACAGGAATATGTTTTCATGATGTTTCGAGTGTCGATGTTTGACACTCAGCTTTCATGAGACTTACCGGATGTGAGGGCCGATCTGTGGATGCGGTGCCTGAGGATTTGGGATTTGATGTGTCAGTGAGGGACACTGGTGTTTTCCATGCTGATGATTTTGCATGAAATTTTATTGTATCATCCCACACACTCAGGATTATTGTTGTTATGCATTGTTTCATGTAGTTGTAGTACCTTGATGATGTACCTTTACATGATTGTTGCATATTCACTTATCATACCTATGCTATCGGATTACATGTGATAGATAGATCGCTGTTCGTGCATACCTGCGATTACAGTATGATGTTATTTACTATTCACGAGTTGGCAACTCACCCCCGTTATGCCACAGTGTTTTGCAGGACTTACCCTCGGAGTAGTCGCGACAGGGCATCTTATCATCTCTACTTTTGCGGATACCGCTACGTTAGGCATTGAGGCCTTTGCTTTTAGGTGGGTTTGCGGTTATCTGCCTGTACATTGTATATCTTTTTGTTGGATCTAGTATTCTCCATCTTCCACTGTTTGTATATGACTTAGAGACGACTTGTGAGGTTTCGGTATTGTATTATTTTGGTGACTTTGGGTGCCGTGCTCGTGGGAGCCGGTTACGTTGGAAAGTTTACTTCTTATTGCAGCATTTTCTTTGATATTTCTTCGCTTCGGCGTCGTATACATGTTGTGGTGATTGTATCCGCCGTTGGGCATGATTTTGCTCCCATTTAGGATGCTTTATATTTATCTATGCTGTACCCGTTTTCGGGGCTAGTTTTTACAAAGGAGGTGCTGCCGAAATTTTCAAAACGGAAAACTAGAATTAGAGATTTTACTTGTGATTTTCTAAATGTTAAAACTGTGTTTTTCTCCGTTGATCCAGATTTGGGTGGTTTAGATTTCTGGGTTTCGGCTTACTTGAGTTGCGTACGCCTGTAGACGTTACGTAGTTTAAGTGCCGGTTACGGGCCAAGTTTTGGGTCATGACACTTGACCCCTCTGTGATGGGGGTTTATATAGCGGCGGCGGCACGCAGCAGCAGACGCGAGAATCTCGCCGGCAGTTACACTCCCGATGTCATGCCCGCATCAAGAGTGGATCGCCCGTTAATGGGGATCGTGATGGCGTGGAACGTGGGATGTTGCCGGTGGAGAATCTGCGCATGGCGAGATTTGCGGTTATGTCTATGAGTGGTAGAGTTGGTCGGTCGGAGAGACCGAAGAAGATGGCCTCGGCGGGAAAGCTCGGGAACGAGCGGGAGGGCCGAGGTATCTTAGTCCTGTGGTAGCTCGGAGGCGAGCTGAGAGGCCGAGGAGCCCAATTTGCAGGGGGTCCTGAGGAGGGCCGGCTTGTGCTCGCAGTTCAGGTGCAAGGGTGGCCTGGTCGGTCCCTGTGGGCCCTTTCTTCTGAGTTCTGGGACACGTCATCTGCCACGTGTCCTGATCTGGGAGCTCGTCAATATAGAGCATCATCACGATATATACGGCGCTATTCCTTTTCCAACCCCCAATACCCCATGTCAAAAATGGTTTACTACATGAAGCATGAATTTTCTATAATCAAGTATCAATCACATATAAAATAGTAATCACGTATCAAGTATCTCATGCGAAAAGTAAACCGACATTACTTGTGAAAAATCTGATAAAATATGAATAAATACTTGGGAAAACTATATAATGAAAACATGCAATAGCCACATAATTTCAGTAGGAAAATATGATAAGAGCTTCCGGAAAATATAAATATACAGACAAGGAAAACTTACAGAAATGTGCAAATCGGTATAACAATTAATTTGCCAAAGTCCTAACCCATAGATTGAGATCCTGATCGATATGAAATTCCTACAGCACTTAAAGAAAGACCTTTTGCTGTGACCAAAAATTATAAGAGAGGAAGAGGGGAAAAGATTTATTTATAGGACCAGGGATTAGAGTTTTGAGATGAAGGGCTCGGATTAAAAAAAAAATAGATCTAATGGTTTAAAGAAAGATTTTCATAAAAATAGGTTTGTTTTTTTTTAAATATTTTAATTAAGATGAAATCTAATTAAATTCTTAAAAATACTTAATAAATAATCTTATTTTTTCAAAAACTTTTTAATAAATCTCTTAATCTTTTCTTGTCTCTTAAAATTATCAAAAATTATTTTCTCTAACAAAATATATTTTAAATTAATGATAAACAAAATCTTTACCTTTAAAATGCTAATAATTTTTTTTTATATTGAAACCCTTGTCTAAAGATTATCTTTTCAAAAATCCTATTATCAAAATCTAATAAAATTTAAAATCATGATTTTATTTTTTAAAAAATAATAAATTCCTACTCTTCTCTTTTAAAATACTAGCAAATCAATTTTATCTTTTCAAAATTTAAAAATTCTCTTTTACTATTTAAGAAACAGAAATAATAAGATTAAATTCAAACAAAATTTTAGTTATTTCAAAACGGGCATGGTCGTTACATCAGAGGCGGCGATCGGGGACAGCGACAGACGGCAGTGATGGTGGCGACGAACGAGGACGGCAACGAACGGGGATGCTCAATGTCCGGTAAATGATTGCGGCAGCCGATGGTGGCGGTGCCCGGTGTGACGGTTTGTCTAAATTTTGATTTATTATACATAAACGTGACGTTTTAGAAAGCCTGAGGATACGTGGTGATTTGAAAATTAATTGGTTTTTTCATATTTGGACTACAAGTTCAATGATAAATTCTAAAATCAAAATTCTCCTACTTTTGACTAATACCACTAAGCAAATACTAATTTTAAATGGATTGGAACTAACATGAATATTCAAATTTCAGAATTGTAATTTTAAATGATTTGGAACTAACATTCCTTAAAGCAGAAGGGTAAGCACCAAAGAAAACATAAAACCCTAAAAGTCTCTTCGTTTCCTCCTCTCCATCTTCAGCGCCGCCATTGATTGAGAGGGCCGCCGCCGATATCGAGAGACGTCAGCGCCGCTGAACTATTCGAGAGTACTAGCAGCAGCCGCCGTCTCCTATCTACTTCATAGACGCTGCCGTCGTTGGTCTCTCTTCCCCATAATCGTATGCAATTTCTATTGCTGTATTTTCCTCCCTAAAAAATAAAGCTTTTTCCCCTTGAATCTCTAGGATCGGCTTGGATCGGCCGATTTCCGCCGATCCACGTGTGGTATCGGCGAAGACCGCTCGCCCCGCATCTAAAGGTCGGCGTCGAAGATCAGATCGATCGGGGCTCGGCTGAATTTTTTTTTAATACAACTTTGAGTATCAATTTCAGTATATCAGCAACTATCCTAATTTCTGGGCCACAAATTGATAATCTGTATATTCCACGGATATTTGAAACCAAAAGGCACATTTGTGCAAAAAAATAAAGATTACATAAAAGAAGTTGTTGAGAAACTGATATATACTCAAGTTATGAATTACACTAATTACTACACTAGCATACATTTTAAGGTAAATTGTCAAAAACCCCAAAGTCAAGTTTCCCACTGACAACAAAAACCCTTTCCCTGAGGTGCTTGTCAAAAACCCCTTGAAAAAGTTTTCTGTTGTCAAAAAACCCTTTACTTGCGATATCTAGTAGTTGCGTGTTATATCAAGTTGCTTTCGATATCTAAGCAGTTGCATGCGATATACAAGTAGTTACCTGCGATATGTATAAGTTAATTAGATATAGCAGACAACTATGTAGATACTGTTGGAAAAATTCCTAGAGGGGTTTTGACATGCGTCTCTCGTCCGGGGCTTTTGTCAGCGGGAAAATTGGCTTGTTTTTGTTTTGGGACAATTTATCCTACATTTTAACTTCTGAACCATTTTCATAAAACCAAGTCGACTTCTTCTGATTAATGGTATCATTTAGTATCTGTATGTTCTTGTCAACGTCTTTATGGAATGAAGAAGCGTATACAAGATTTGGTTGTTGATCAGCTTTTTCATCTTTTCAAGTGAAGATTTTGCATGTGTTGTGTGTGTGTGCATTCTAGACTTCTTTAGCTTTTATGATTTAAGGCTCAACATGAGTCTATATATTTACGATTGAAAGTTTTAAATAGTTTAAATTCTTCAGCTTGATGATTATATTAGATGAAAAGTCAGTTATCTAGTGTTTTAGTTCGATTAAAGGGTTAAAATAGAGTATTTTGTAACTACTGGGCCTCTGCTAATCTTATATATATATATATATATAGAGAGAGAGAGAGAGAATAATGGAGAAAAGAGGCCATAGGACGAAATTTCCTCCTATGGCGTGGAAAAAATACAACCTCCACCAATTTTTTCGACGATCGGCCCCCATCATCTTCATCGTTATCATCTAAAATGTGGGTACACCAAATTTCATGTGATTCTACAACTTTTTCACCGTTGATTTAGCAATGTAAAAAGTTCTATTATCGGCAAACCGTTAATTTTGAACCCACTAAATCAACGGTGAAAAAGTTGTGGAATCACATGAAATTTGGTGTACGCACATTTTAGATGATAACGATAATGATGACGGATGCCGATCGTCGGAAAAAATGGTGGAGGTTGTATTTTTTCCACGCCATAGGAGGAAATCCTCTCCTACGGCCTCTTTCCTCCATTAATCTCATATATATATATATATATATATATATATATATATATATATATATATATAGCATGTCAGCTATTAGTCATGGTTTCATGCAAGATTATTGATCTTTATGAAAACATTTGGGCCTTCCAATTTCATGATGATTTTAAATGTAGTGCGATGACTTTGGATGTGCTCAAAACCTTAATAAGCTAGGATTCCTTTCAAATTTCTTCATTTTCTATGTTTAAGACTATTATCCAACCCGAAACCTTGAATACTTCAGGTTTGACAGAATTTTTCTAGGTTTGAATCCCAAAAATTTCCTATGTAAACCCTTAATTCAAAAGCATGAAAACCTTGCATCAAGGTGTGCACATCTTGGGGAGTTTATATATATATATATTTGCTTGTAGATATTGCATTACGTCATATTAAATACATATTGCATGCTCCTATAATATTGCATAGCATCGTTTAGGATTTTAGTCTAAATTAGATTCAATGTATGTTGAGTTAATTACATCATTTCCTCATTTATGATTCTGTGCACATTCATTTCATCTTCCTCGCTCTCTACTGAGTTAGTTTGTCACTTTGTCTCAATGTTCATTATCTCAACACATAGACTTTACTACAAGTTCCTGGCCTCATCTCATGCCGTATAGAAATTTAAATTTAAAAATTTGTGTTTGTTGTTATTGGTGGCAGATGCATCAGCTTTTTCTTAGTCTTAGGTTGAAGAGATAACTATATTTTTGGAAATCCTATGTTCTGGGAAATAGTGGGCTAATTAATTTGGAACATTTATTGAAATCCAATGTTTATGTCCTCATGATTAACATGTTTTCAATGTGATTTCACTTGAGGTAGTTATGTATAGGACTGTGGAATAAAGATTCTTTTCTTTCTTGAGCTCGGATTAGTTAATATGTGGTGTTCTTGCAATCCCATTAACACCACTCTTTAGGTATTTGCAAAAGGAGCACTTTCGGTGATAATCTGGTAATCTTTTCATGCTCCATCTATGATTTTGCCACTTTATAAGAATATGGCTTAATACCTCAAAAGTTCAATGTGCAGAACATTTTGGTTGGTTGGACTTGGGGTATCGAAAAAATATCTCATTACATAGCAAGAGTAGTAGGAAACATGCACAGTTATGATTAGAAAAAAGTTGAAGATAATAGCTTTAGATTGGCACTCATGAATGATATTACCAATAAATGGTGGAGTTATCGTGTAATGATTCATTTATCGAAGCAGATATATTTTTTCCTAAATAGGAAAGAAAACCTGCAAATCTATCCTATGTTCTTGGTTGCTAATTTCTTTTTTCCTCTCATATTTTCAAATGTGCATTAATCGACACTTCTTAGATGCACTATTTTTTGTTAATGTAGTAATTATTATATCCCTCTAACAAGCTTCCTTTTATTGGTCAGCGGAAAAAAGGCATCTTCCCTTTCTATTCATGTCACACAAGTTCCTAAAGTTCACTGTACTTATTCTAGTTTACATAAGTTTCATATAAATTATACCACGACTTTGGAAGTTAAATTTTTTATGTGTTAGGCATTTGGATAATTTTAAGGATGCTTCGGTACATATTTTACCCGCCTGTTTTAAGTTGGAATTGAGACTCATTTGCTTAAACTAAACGTTCGACTCATGAAACTTGCGCTTTCCACTAGAAATCGTATGCTTCCTTTGCTTAAGGTGTGTTCACTTCCTTAGATGCTTTATACTAAATAAGATATAGCCGTTTCCAATTAATGCAGGGTGACCCTTAACATAGCTAATTCGTTTGTTGTCGCGTTTTTTGTATATAGCTGTACACCATGAATTTTGGTTTATAGCTACTCAAGTTGTTAATCATCAGTTGTTTCTCAAGAGCTCAAACTTTTTGGGTCCTGCAGGCTGCTGTGTTTTGCTCAATTAATCCGCTTCTGTAGTTTTTTTATAGGGAGTGCATTAGGTGCATCAGATATATCTTATTTAAAAGGAAACTTGTTTCCCATTGCTTAGGTTTCAGCTCTGTAAGTTTCAGCGTTTTTAAGTTTGGGCTTCCCATGTTTGCTGCCAGCAACTTCCTTTGTTGAGAATATATTTAAGACAAAAGATATAATATTTGAGTACTGCATTATGGACATTTGCATCTTAGATGACATTTTTACATGTTTTGTTGAAATATTGTCTAGTATCATAACTGGTGTACCAGCAAGCATGTAACGAAATGTTATATGACTTCCCTTATAATTTAATAATTATAACTAAATAAAAATTTAGTGATTGTATAAATTGCAACTGTGCTGACCTCAAAAAGTTCGGTCTTATGGCTTCGTGTTGTAGAAATTGCAAATGCAGTTTTGCTAATGTTACTATTTAGCAAGTTTGATCTTGTTATGAGAACATTTTTGAGTTAAAAATTTTCATAGGAAAAATATAATGAAAATTTTTAGATGAGGGCATCCAAATCCATACTTTTATACATTGTTTGTACTTGAAAATCCTTTGTGTACACTAGGAACATATGGCCATGCTAATATGCAAGGTTTGGTGTAATCCTGAGTACTGATAAAATCACAACGGACACTGGACATTGAAAATTTCTTGTTGATGGTTTAAAAAGGTTAAACCCACCCATAGTGGTTTTACTTATCTGCATTAAAATTATACTTAGCCAGTATTTTACACGCATGATGCATGTATAAACATTTAGATATTAAATTTATTTTTAGTTATTATAGTAAACGTTTTTTGGTTTGAGAAGATTTAAGCAGTTAGAATTGCAAATTTTGAGATAAATTATTTTTCCATCGGTCACAAGGATTTTCTTGACACATAATGCTAAAATTCGCACTGGAATTTTAATTTGTGAATTGCTCATGTATTAATTTATAGTTTATTCCTCTCTTTTTTTCCTCACAGATTGCAATCATGGTATTCATCGAGTTGGAAATGCAATGGAATGTTCTAATCCCCCCCTCTCAGCTCGACAAGAAAGGCCTGCTCCTCCACAAGGCAATCATCTACCGCCTCCTCCAAGACATTGCCATCCATAAGTCCTCAAAATCGCATGGACTCTACATCGCCATGACCAACCTAACCAAAATAGGCGAAGGCAAAATCCGTGAAATTACAGGCGACGTCCTTTTCCCTGTAAAGTTCAAATGCCTTGCACAGAAGCCATGCAAGGGAGAGATTTTAATGGGCGTTGTCGACAAAATTTTGAAGCATGGGATTTTTCTGAAGTCGGGGCCTTTTGATAGCGTGTTTTTATCGGAGAAGAAGATGGGGGACTATAAGTTTGCCGCAGGTGAGAATTCGATGTTTGTGGATGAGAAGGGTTCGAAGATGGAGAAGGACGTGCATGTGAGGTTTAAGGTTCTAGGGTTTCGGTGGAACGAGGTTGATAGGGCTTTTCAGGTGCTGGCCACTCTTGCCGGTGACTTTCTTGGACCTATTTGATTTAAACTTGGTTTGTATGTTTAGTAAGAGTTGCTACCTTTGTTGTTATTGTACTTGTTTTATGGCAGTTCCATGAATCAAAACTTTTTGGTGTAATGTTTTAATGTAGAATGGAATCTCTTTTTTTAACTGCAGATCATTAGCAAGTTAATGCATTTTTTAACTAGCAGGATCTTTTGCTGTTCATGGCTTAAATTTTTGAGTGCAGAGGCAAGAATTATATTCTAACAAAAATAGAAATATTAAGATAAATGTCTGAGATAAATGCACTGATATCAAAAGTTATTGAGGATACTGTTACATAATTGACCAGCTAAACTTGCTAATTTTACTTCAGCATATTAATTCCATATAGTTTATACACAACTTTGAGAACTCTTTATATTGTCAATGGATCTTACACTGCAATTGAAATACAAAGTAAATTTTCTTTTCGTATAAATCTATATTTGTCGGGCCAAAAAGTATAATGAAACGTATAATAAAAATTTGAATCTCCCTCAAAAATCAAAATAACCAGTTCCAAAATGGCAAATAAATCATTCTTGATAATGCATAATTCACGAAGTTTTTTTCTTTCTTTCGACTCTCAAACACCTGCAAAAAAAGGAAAAAATCTCTAGTTAAAAGCAATCGCCAACTGTTTCAAATTTTTGAATATTGAGCAGCAGCACATTTAATACATACCTGCTTCATTATGTCACCTTTCTTCTATGCTCTGAAACTACCGGCCATATTGATTCAAACGCCTCGTAAATTTGCTCCCCCGTCTTGAAGCACAACAACATTGAAAAGCATCAACAATAGTTTTACATCATCAACCATGTCGCAGATTTCCGCAAATTACTAGATGTTATTTACTTTCGCACCGGTGATGACGATCTTCCCTGAAACGAATATGAGAAGAACGACCTCTGGCTTGATCATTCGGTATATGAGGCCAAGGAATATCTCCGGTTCCTACTATAATATAGAATTTGTGGTTTAAGTCTACTTGATTAGAAAAGAGAGGGTAAATTATACTAAAATCACCATGAACTTTCCCTTTTTTTTTCAGATACAACTTTTTACTTCATAAATTACAGATAAAGATCATTGCACCAATTTCTATTACAGTTGAGGACCATATGCGATATCGTTTGTTAATCACTTGCCAATTGCCGCTAACACATAAATATTAAATCAATGAGAAATAATTTTTTTTAATAACTTAATTAAAAAAGAATGAGAAGCTGAGTACATGTCAGAAATAACAAAGAGCTTTTTTCGGGCGATGATCAAGATACCTGCAAAGGTGAGACTAAGGGGAAGTGGTTTAGGGAAACATTTAGGGATTATTTAGGGATTGCTATTTTTCATGTGGAAAAAACGTGTCCAATTAAGTGACATTTAGAAACAGATAGAAAGCAATGGTATTTAAGTGAAATGATAAACGAAAGGTTGATAAAAATTATCTCTAGTTTATCGAAATCAATGGTTGGATGTGGTAGACAATATATGAGTTCATGGGGGTTTAGGAAGAAATTTAACGACAATTATATAAACTTGCGCTGCAAAATTGAATGTGGCACAATGCAAGAGTTTCCAGTCTTAATGGAAATCTTACATCACATGATCCAACAATATTCTGTATTTTGAAATCCTGATAAAGAAAAAGAAATGAATTAATTAAATTATATAGAAATATAAACAATAAACATATACACTCATAAACCATCGATTTTCTTTGAATACCTTGAACTGAGCCAATCTTCTGAATTATTCGTGCATACTACATTAAAGGCAGAGGACACATCACTATGGATATAAGATGAAGATTACCTTATAACAAATGATCAAAAAAGTTATATTTATAAGATACTTCGGTAGACAAGTTTTAATTTCTTCAAATTTTCTTTTACTTCATTCCCAGTGAACCGAGCGTGATTTGTACTCTGCTTTATAATTTAAAGGTGGAAACATTTAATGAGAACACTAAAGATGATTTTTTAAACCGTGTTTTTTGTGTCATGTACCCGTGTCCGTGCCTATGCTGCATAGACTGTAAGCTATCCCTTTCTTGCAGCCAGTTTTGATAGGTGTTCACTCTTGGCTCCTGTGCAAACCTTGAGAAAAAGCGTATACAACATGAATTATAAAACCTTAGCAACCTTTAAGCTTTAATCATATTTTCAGGATCATCAAACCTCTGTAATTCATTTATAGTTTATAATCTTCAATTGTGTCCAATTTACTTATGAGTTGAGTTCTCAATAACAATAGTGCCCAATGACCTTTCCTTATGCGCAAAGAATTAGGCTATTCTATTTGCATTTTTAACTTTCACTACCATTTCATAGAATAAGATATGATATTTCCCCCCGTTTTTTTAATAAATATCTTCTTAAAATCTAATGTTAGAAAAAGATATAAATGATTTCTTATTGAAGTTGTGATGAGGGTTGGGGGATTATATTTCATATACTAACATCTAAAATATTCGACATGAAAGAAATAGAGAAAACAGAGTGCAATTTAATTTAAAAGGCAAAATTGGAAAGTAAAGCAATCAAGATTCTAAGTAGTGTTAGATCCATAAAATGTTTCTTTTTCAGCTGCTGAAGAATTAAGGAATTAACAAACTTCTTACCACCAGATCATACTGATTTTATATAATTTTAGACACTGCCTTTACTTCATTTTGCGTTTACAATGAAAATTATCGTTAGGGACTTCTATTATGGTGTCAGTTAATCATTTAATTTTTCAGATCTCTATATATAAAAAAAAACTACATACTAGTACTTCTCTGTATTAAAAATCAGTATTTCCTTTGTAAGAAAGTAAATAAAAAGAAATTGATGATCCAATTCATTGTTGAAGTAAGAGTGGTTAGTATAATAATAAGAATAATCAAGTTGCAGATTTGCATTATGAGAGCATTATCTAATGAAGTCAAGTTTGAAGCCCACTCACCATTTTGCCAGAAGAAAAGATAAGAGCAGTAGTTTTTGGATCCCTCAGCCTCATAATAACTGCCGCAAATCGCTGATAGAAGAATAGTGAAGGCAATCATTTAGCAAAAAGAACAATTATCGAGTTTATTACAAATTCAACACGTATAACTTTGAGCGGAATTTATACCTTGGGATTATACTCTGCATTGCGGGCATGTAAATCAATGGCAGTCAGGTTCAATTCGCAACCTAAATTGATTGTCGAGACGATGTTCCTAATGCAAAAATAATAGAAGGAAGCATACACCATTAACTGTTTTGTTCGTCAAATAATTCTAAACACCGCTAATAATCCGAAACATATAATAACAGCCAGTAAAATGATACATCAAAGATAAATGTGCTAGAGTTTAGTGCCAATCGAGTAACTAGCATCATGTTTAAATAGAACATGACCGCTTCACTCATCACATTCTGAAATTTACGGACAAATAACGAAGGGTCAACATAGAATCACATGCTTCATAGTAAAATAGCCCACCTTATTGCAATTTATTATTTTTACAATAAAACTAACCTCAATTACAACTAAATACCCTTAACTACCACAGTTTTTACTAAAAACCCTTGGAAGTTTTTTATTACTGTAAACTCCCTTAAACTTTGGTTCTTAGTGGATTTTCAGTAAAATATCCTTAAATGCGACACTTTAGGAAAGCACGCGTACTGTTATTTAAAAAAAGCTCTAAGGTAATTTAGAGAAAAACAATGACAGGTAATGATCTTTCAGTGTAAATTAGCCATAAGAGGCACATAGCATGCAATTAGAGAGAGATTTTTCATAGGTTTTCACACATGAGGTGTATGGTAGCTATTTCGCGAATGAAATCGCGCGGAGGGGTTGGAACTTTCTGATCTATAACCACCCTTCTGCATTTGCATTACCGGATTTAGTTAACCAATTTTACGAATCTATGAAGGATGGGTGTCTCACCCTACTAGGTTATATAAAATTGCAATGGGGTGATCGCGAAATCATAATTGATAGGGACTTAATTCACAAGGTCACACTGATACCTCGCATACCTGCACACGACCAACCCTTACAATTCGAGGACTACATGCCCCTGATGAGCAACGATTGCTCGAGGGAGCCGCGACAGGGTATTCAAGCTCGAACCCTTTTCGCGAATGTTTTGACCGTGTGCCGGTGGACACAAAATAACATTTTTGGTAGCTCCCACAATACAACTTTTTTCACCCCTCCTTACATATTGTGCACACACTTATGAAGAAGAACCCATGTTTTGATATGTGCACAGTATTACTACACTCTATATGTAGGACTACGGTAGCGCCCCGGCCGTCTATCCGAGTCCAAAATGCGGAAACGAAAATTTTTCTTGACTTTTAAACCAGCACTACCGCATCCTATAAAACCCGGATCGTAACCATTAACCAAATGCTAGCTAACATGAGAATGGGTAGGAAGCTATACCGAGCGATCCGTGTCCTTCGGTCTTTGGCCACCATCCCAAGCTCCCGCGGCAACTCCGGTCTCGATCTTCTCGTCGGAAAGGGCACCACATCATCGGTTCTTTTTACGGGCTCCCGCTTCATCCGAAGCAACTCGGGCGCGAAGTGTGCTAGCCGACGCGTCCAAGGTGTTGTAGAGAATGTTGTGTTCACTTTGTCTCTTGCATCCATTAATTTGGATGGAGGTTGAAGGTGTTGCCATTGGAGGAGATGAGGAGCTAGAGGAAGAAGAAGAAGAACAAGAGCTTTTCTTTTTCTTTTCTTTTCTCTTGTTGTAATGTTATGATAGAATGAGAGAGAGTGAGGAAAATAATATGACAGCAAACCATAACCCCATGGCAGCCCCTCTCTCTCTCTTCCTCTCATATCATCACAAATCAATCCATTAATGTGACACTTTTGCTAAAAAAGAGACCATGACTCATGATATAAGTCTATGTCACATTAATGCATTGTCATGATGATTTCTAGCTCATTATTTCCTTGAGCAAACATTAATCCAGATGTTTGCCATAACAAAGAAAATCCGGCAACATATAAAGTAAACTCGTGACGGATCACAAGGATACCTCTCACCTGTATATACATACCTGCACCCGCATTCCGACTGAATCCGAATGCGATGAGACTAAAGTAATCCAACAAATCTAATACTAGGATCCGGCTTAAACCAAAGCCCACTAGTATGATCCGTCCGATCAGGATCCGTGCAATACCGCACGTATAAGATCGAACCCTGCCATATATCATACGACCTCTACAACGTTTCGCCCGAAACTTGAGAAACTGTCTTTGGGGGACTCTAAAGACTCGTCAATACTTTGGCTATGGATTTAACCACTAGCACGTCAGAGGTATTAGCCGTACGTAACGGGCTACCAAGTATTGACCAAAAGGGACATCGATGAGCGAACTCATCCTGACACCCTACTGAGCCTGTCAGTGACAATATCCGTACAGTCCGGTCTGTTCGTCTATGAGTATCGCATGGCGGGCCTAGGGGGTTGGCAAAAAGTCAGACCCCCAAAAGCGGTACAAGTCGTGTCGGAGTGTAGCCCAGAACACCCTGAGATACTACTGGAATACCTACCAGTAAATCTCCTGCCTCGGCCGAGGGCTTTGTGTGACGGATCTCCTAGACACAGCACGACCTCACCCCCAATACCGAGAGAGACGAACCCCTGCAGATCCGCTCACTGCCTCCATGTGGCTCAGGACTGTACCGAACTAAAACCTGTTTGCATGACTCCTTTGAGCCGTGGTAGGGTAGTAATCAAAGCACAGTGGGAACTCACACGAGACAAATGACGATCTCAGGTCGATGAACTAACCTGTACACATGTCACCAGGGAACTGCTATCTAACGTCTGGTATAATCCCAACCAGCATGTTCCCAGCGAGTCCTGTCCGGTGTACTCATAACCCAATGAGCACCTGTATACATCTTAGGTGAACCAACTGACACCAGTGGCTTGTGAGACCGGCTACCGCCCCTCGCCGGGGTCTCGACTGTATACACTAGTCTACTTTGGAGTATCGATGCCCTGTCTCGAAAACTCCCACGACTAGGGACCTTTTAAGGATGTGCTTATAGACCCCAGCTCCCACGTATATGATCGCCCTCATACTGCTGGCAGTCAAGCAAGAATCCTAGGGGCTCTATCAACGTGCAATAGTGACCTGTAAGGTCACCTAAAGCAGTACACGATGATAAAGATAAACCAGATAGCATACTATCATCTTGAGTAAGACTGTCCTACCGGTATAGGTACTCCCTCAATCATTGCAATCATGTTCCTGTGATCAAATAATTGACTCTGAGGGCACTATCTCCAACAATTACCCACTTGCACTCAAGGCTAATTATTGCGATGTCGCTTACTCACAGCCCGTGTGATACCGAACACCCAACTCCTCTACTAGTCAGTCTCACAAAGCTCGTTTGCGAAACAATTACGTTCGAGGAATAGACTCAGTGAGTGGATCCGCTGTGATGTATCTTTCTATGTCTCTCTTTATCTCAAGTTCGCGAAGAAACCCATATCCCGACATGAGCAATACCTGTCTTAGAATATGTTTGGATATCTGATGGGACCTGGTTCATAAATGAACTCCAAATCCAAACTTCTTAGACTGTATCATCAATTGAAACCAATCAATATCCTGCGCCATGACACCCTCAGTATCCGCTTGGACCTCCTGTCCAAACTACTGCCCCTCGTCAAATAAAAGCTATAACTCTGACAGCCACTCTGCCATCCAGGTCATCTTGGAAGCCTGGAATGATAACTGTCTCCCGAAGGAGGATGTCGTTATCATATCCCTAGAACATTAACTTATGTTCTAAAACTGCTTCCGATCGTTTCTCCAGGATTGGATTAATATCAACATACTGCATCTCTTGCAGAAACAACGTCTGGTGTGGTACTTGACATCTCATGATTGACTCAATTGCCTAAGCAAGTGATCTGCCAATCATGGACATCCCTCTCCCCTTTAGTCTGTAGGACACCTTTAGAGAGGGTGACTCCATCACCTGCAGATACACTACCATGCCAGGAGTCGTCCATTCTAAAACACCTTTAGAATGCAGCCAAAGTACCCAGATTGAGAAACTACCCAAATCTAGATCTAAAACCATAGATCTAGTAACCAGAATGTCTTGATATTATATCCAAGTCCCATATGGAGAAACCACTGTGTGACAACCAAAGTATAACCGATTGTAGTATAGGAATTTCACTTCCTACTCTGTGTATGTCATCCAAATACCAGGACATCACACCCTACTACCTTCTTAACAGATCCATCCCCTATTCTGATGAAGTCAAACCTATGACTGTCACATCAGAAATAGATGATCTATCTCCGCTACATCTTCTTAAGTCTATAAATAGACATAAGCCACTTGTCCACCAATGCTTCCGCTGCTCCCACTGACTACGACAACCCTCTGGCAGAGTCATATACACGTGCACTTCTAAAGCTAGTTTAGAACGACGCTATACTCATCCTCTTGCCGGGTCTCACAGTCTGGAACAACAGCAATGGCAAGTCTGGGTAAACAAGAACCTCCCTGTCACCGTCCTTGAGGCTACCGGAGTACCTCTCGGGTGCCTGAGGTTACCCACTGTTAGTTATGTATATGCCCTAGAGGCCATTGTTGTACATTTGATGTATATTATGATGGGTGCTTAGATATATACAAAGAGGACTTTCTTACTCGTCATGATAGTATGCTATTTGGTTTCACTTTATCTTAACATGTTGACTTGTATTGGTTTACTGTCTTTCTCTCACATGTTGATAAAGCCCTTAGGATCTGTACTCGACTACTGGGACTATGATGAGATCATACTAGTGGGGCCATAGTAGTCGATGAGTACATCCTATAACTGTTCCTAGTCGAGGGTATATTGAGACAGGGCATCGATACACCGGAGTAGACTAGCGTATACACATCTTGACCCATATGATGGGCGATGGATGATCCCATATCCATCGGTGTTTGACATCAAGGATGGTGTACGGGTGTTCAGTGGAGACTGGGTACACTGGACGGACTCGCCGAGAACTCCCAGTTGGTGATATACCACACGTCAGATGGCAGTTCTCCGGTGACACTGGTACAGGGTAGTCTGTAGACCCGATATCGTCATAGAGTCTTGTGTGATTCCCACTGTGTTTTGATTTCCACCTTACCACGTCCACGAGGGCGTGCAAAACGGTGGCTTTTAGGTACAGTCCCGAATCACATGGAGGCAATGAGCGATAGGAGGGGATTCGTCTCTCCCGGTATAGGGAGTTGATGTCGTGCTGTGTTCGATTGGCTATAACTGGAAGTCCGTGGCCAGGGCTGATATAGAGATTTACTGGTAAGTGTTACTAGTAGTTTCTCGACCTGTTATGAGCCTCACATCGACACGACTTATCGGTTACTGGGGTCTGACGTTTACCACCCCTAGACTTGATATGCGACATATCAGACGAACAGACCGGACTGTACGGGTGTTACTGATTGGATTCACAGGAGAACGCACATGCTAGCTTGTTGATCTTCTGATCGCTCAATACATGGGTGGCTGTTACGTTTAGCTGACCGCTTGCAGCTTGTGGGTGTTTGATATGATCATCACCTGCTACCGGCGTATTGACGATTCTTTAGAGTCCTACACAGAGGTTTCTTGGCTCAGGCGAAACGGAGTAGAGGCACATATGTGATATGTGCAGGACCGAGAATAATGCGATATGAGATACCGTATTATATTCTCGAGATATTTTGATATGAATCGGGACATCGGATCAAGTGTTGATTCGATGAATCGGTACATGATATATTAGCCGGTTATATTCGATATAGCCGGATCGTTGGATCAAGTGTTAATTCGATGATTTAGGGTATAATAATATATATGATATATTGTATTACATTATCTAATATTGGCTCGCTTTATTATTTCATTTTCTCACCGGATTAATACATTGATATATATGCGATATATGTTAAATGTATTATTTTCTTTTGTTGCAAATATATAATATATATGTGATATATATTATTGTGACATGATATGATTTATTATTAAACATGTTTAAGGATGATTAAATGGGATTAGGGTTTGATTAGGGTTAGCTTCTTCTTGCACATTCTAGAAGCTTTTCCTTTTGTCTTGGTTAAGATATTATGGTTGATACTTATCCTTAACCTAACCAAACCCTAACCCTAGTTTATTCTCTACAACTTCTTAGCCTATCATCCTTGACCATGGTTGATATATCAATCATATAGATTTCTTTCCTATTCATCACAAAAGGATTATCTTTTCCATTATCATCTTCTTCTCTCTTAAGTTCTAAAAGAAAATGCTTACTAGTTAATTCTTGTGTGATGATTTCTTGTGAGAAAGTGAATAAAAAGAAAGCATAAATACTACTCCCTCATCCTCATCTCATCTAGCCCATGAGCTTAGGGTGTTCATCTCTTTAGAGTGAGAAAGCTTGGGTTTTTGCAACTTCGACGTAGATCATCGGAGATTCGGAACACTTCAAGCTAGCATGGATCGTTCGAGTCGTGGAGCCTCTCTTGAGTCCGGGAGATCGTGGATCGCGGCGAAGGGACTACTACTCGGAGCTTGTGAAGCGAAGGAGCGGACTACAAAGGTTGTAATCCCTCACACTTAGCTTTAAAGATATCATCTTGCATGCTAAACCCTAATAATCTAGCAAAGATCCCGTCTTTGGGTTGTTCGGCACGTCTAAAATTTTATCCGGGCATGTTTGATGCCTTATGAACCTTCACAAGAGTGACTAGGAACCCTACAGTGGTATCAGAGCCTAGCTAGAGCATTAGGCGACGTGTTTACGAAGTTAAAACTCCGATCGAACCCGAACCGACGAAATTTACCCCCTCTCTGGAAATTTTTCAAAATCTGGGGTTTTTCTGAATTAAAAATACCTGAAAAATACAGCAAGAAAATCTAAGAATTATTGTGAAATTCATGCCTCCAATTCGACCACGTGGCCGCGGAACCGCGGCAAAGACCCACCATTGGCGGCGGTTCCGCGGCATTATAAGTGTATTAGGCACGGTTTTGTGCACAGTAATTCTTGTATCTGTATTTACTATTTTATGGGTATTTTTATTCTGACTCAAGTGTTGAGTATTCTGGGGTTTCTTTTGTAATCGTAGATTCGATCGGAATATTTAAATTCGTTTTTATTTCCGGATATTTAGAAACTGTTAAATTATTTGAACGGATATCATTAACTCACTGTTTCCCGGAACGGCAAACTTTCAAGTGTTGAATTTTTATTGGGTTTAAATCTTTCGGAAAAATTGTACAAGTTAAGCGGTGGACCCTCTAGAAGACAACAAACCTTAACTCGATTATGTGACCGTCTTGAACTGCCTTTTGAACCTTCGGGTTTCGGGCAGTACGGCGTGCCACATGTGAGGCGTTGGCTTGACCCTTCTACGGCTGGATCACTGGTACTATGACATATTCTGGGATTATTTGAACTCCGCTCAAGTGTTGAGCACTTTGGGAAATTTTGGGTATTTGATTATCTGTTCGAAAAGTTTAATACTGTCTATTTATCCGGAATGTGATACAATATGTGGAATTCATAGAGTTAGGCATGAAATGCGAAGTATGTGATATTTCGGATTTACGATGTTTAGAGTGATTGTGGATTCCAAATATTGTAGTTTTACACTTTCTTTTCTGTGACCGTAAGTGTAGTATGTAGTTGTATTGCCGGTCTTCGTTGCTATACATCGGCGACGATCGGTGTATGCATACTTACTTACGTTGATGATATATGATATTATGTGTTGCTGAGATATGATGTGCAGGATTGTCGCGATTGAATAGCCGGGGGTTTTATGTGAGATGGGAGTTTTATATTTTCATTCATGTAAATTCAAATGTAATGTAATATTCTTTTATTTGGGGCACTTCCAGGTTGAGATTGATGCCACCAGTGTTGTATATTATTTACTTTTCCGCATTAGGATGGACCCAAGGAGGGGAGCACAGGTGACCGGGTTCAGGGGTTCAGTGGGAGGCCATCTCGAGGAGTCGAGACCGGGTCTCCTAAACTCCAAAATTAGTAGGGTCGCTTGCCGCTCTCGTAGGGGTCCAGGGTGTGGGCTTGGCTATTCATCGCGACTCTGGAATCCGTATTTTCTATTGTTGGCTAAATACTAAATACGGACGTCCTAGTATATCCCACATTATATCTATATTTCTGCTGCGATATCTGTGATGTGATCATTTGATATGTTCTGATGGATACAGTATATAGTATATATGATATATTATATAGATGTTACTTATGTTTTACACCCGCACTAGCCCTGCCCTGCTCTGTCGTTAGTTATCTAACCTAACGGTGCACGAGGGGACATCGAGGCGAATGCGGATGGCATAAGTGTACGTCGTATTTATCTGTAATGCTTAGGAAGCATAAGCTGATGTGATTTTTATTAATGAGATTAATAAAAAGAAAAGAAACCTAAAAGATGTTGTAGAATCAAAACTTTATAAAAAGGGTAGCTACAGTTTTGCTTTGCACAGTGATATATATGATATATCCTACACCTTATTCGATGTGGAAAGAGCCGAGATCCCTTCACCGGGAGTGACCTCTTTAGCGAAACTGGCAGATGCTACAAAACTCGGTTTGTCTTTTGATTGCTTCTATAGTTTCTGCTTTGCACAGTGATATATATGATATATCCCGCACCTCATTCGACGAGAAAAGGGCCGACGATCCCTTCACCGGGAGTGACCTCTTTAGCAAAACTAATGAAAGCCTAAAAAACACTCCATTTCAAAATTTCACATGATTCTACGACGATATCAAGTTCATTACGCTCATGGTTTTTCTGAAAAAACCTGCGTAGCCCTCCATCATTTCAGATAGATATTATTTAGTATTCGTGCTATGTTTGTTGACTTAGTCAAGGCGTAGTGTACGGTAGCTAAGTAGTGTTTATCTGCTAAAACATGAGATGTGATTGGATTAGGGTATTCGCACGGCCTTGTTGACTCAGTCAAGGGTCGTACGGGTGGGTTTAATTCAATCGAGAAATGTACGGGTTGAACTTGACTTGCGATTTATGGTTTGTTGACTTAGTCAAGGTCATAGATCGCTAGGGGCAAAACATTATCGGGAATTTCAAGTGTTGAAATTTGCAATGAGATTGCATACCTTCTATGAGATAGTTGGATCCCGATACCCACTGCGAGTAAGAGTTACTCCTGGGAGAGTTTTACACAGGACAATTAGTCGATCAAGTAGGTGTCTAGAAAAGTGTTAACGGGGTTACGCCTCTGGGAAAACGAGGTTTACTTTAATTAGGTCCGTGCGAAAGCACGGGGAACCTCCCTCAAAATACCGACACTGATCTGGCTGAAAGATTGACGGAATTGTAGGGTGTAATTAATCCCGGCTAATCTTACCTTTTAGGGTTTGAAGGTAGATTTGATAAAAACAGTGGGAGACATCCTGATTAGATAAGATAATAACCAATCTAATCTTGCAAGAGCATACGCTAAAGTGTTTTCTTCTCTCTTTTTCCAGGTAGCGACCATGTCAGGCCATAATCAAGATAATAATATGGATGTATTGACTGAACCCGCTTATTATACTGAGCAGGGGAACGTTGGACCCGTTCTTTCTTATAAGAGTTATAAGACTGAACAGGGAATAGAAGAATATCTAGATTCTCAAGCCGCCCAAAAGAACATGCATGTTGATGCATCTTCTTCGGGTGTGTTAGTTATTGAGAATTGTTTCTCAGTTCACCCTACGTCCTGGGTATTAGATATCGGATCAGGATCACACATATGTAAACAGTTACATGGGCTACGTAAAGGTAGAGAACTAGGAAAAGGTGATCATTCCGTTCAAGTAGGGAACGGTGCAAGTATTGTAGCCAAAGCAGTTGGCGAATATCACCTTGTATTGCCAAGTCGTAATACACTGATTCTAAATGAGTGCTATTATATACCGAACATGATGTGCAACATTATATCAGTTTCTTTATTAACTAAAGAAGGATATAATTTTGTAGTAAAGGATAATGTTATGAACATATTCCTAGATCAAAAGTTGATTGCATCAGGCTCGTTACATAATGGCATATTCATTTTAAATCAGAATACAGTCCTCAATATACAAAACACACACAAGAGGAAAAGTTCAGAAATGAACGAATCTTTCTTGTGGCATTGTAGACTTGGCCATATCAATGAGACACGGCTAGCTAAGTTACATAAAAATGGATATTTGAATTCATTCGAATTTTCATCTTATGATACTTGCCATTCATGTCTCAAAGGAAAAATGACCAAAGCTCCGTTTAGTGGACACGGAGAAAGAGTTACCGAACTCTTAGGACTGGTACATAGTGATGTATGCGGTCCCATGTCTACGCATGCCAGGAACGGTTCTTCCTACTTTATTACATTCACTGACGATCTCTCTAGATACGGGCATGTGTTCCTGTTGAAACACAAGTCTGAAGCTTTTGAGAAATTCAGAGAATATAAGCACGAAGTAGAGAACCAAACGGGCAAAAGTATTAAGATCCTTCGATCTGATCGAGGAGGAGAATACTTAAGCAATGAGTTCCTAGATTATCTAAAAGAGAATGGGATTCTCTCTCAGCTTACTCCTCCTTATACACCACAGCACAACGGTGTATCGGAACGAAGGAATCAGACCCTATTAGATATGGTGCGATCTATGATGAGCGATGCTGAGTTACCTATTTCCTTCTGGGGGTATGCGCTTGAGACAGCCATATACATATTGAATCTAGTTCCGTCTAAATCTGTACCTACCACACCATATGAGATATGGAGTGGGAAGAGACCATATTTTAAACGAGTTAAGATATGGGGTTGTCCGGCCTATGTCAAAAGACAAAATCCGGACAAACTCGAGGCACGATCAGTCCTTTGCAAATTTGTGGGATACCCAAAGAATTCTCAAGGATATTTTTTCTACCACGCTGAGGAACAAAAAGTGTTTGTTGCTCAACATGCCACCTTTTTGGAAAAGGAATTTCTTGCAAAAGAAATTAGTGGCAGAGAGGTAGAGCTGGAAGAGGTTCCAGCACCACAAACCGCAACTGATGATTTGTTGGAACCAGAAGATTTAGTAGTACCCGACGAACCCCAGCCTCTCCGCCGATCTAGTAGGGTTTCTCGTCCACCTGAGAGATACCACGGTTTTCTCATTGATGGTGGAAGCGAGGATTGCATCATGGAAGATGATGACCCGACTAGATTCGAGCAGGCCATCACGAGTGGTGACTCTGTGAAATGGCTGGATGCAATGCGATCTGAGATGGAATCCATATACACCAATAAAGTATGGACTTTGGAAAATGCTCCTGAAGGGGTAAAACCCATTGGGAGCAAGTGGATTTTTAAAAAGAAATTTGGTGTAGATGGAAAAGTTGAGACTTTCAAAGCTAGACTTGTAGCAAAGGGATTTCGTCAACGACCAGGTGTGGATTATGACGAAACTTTTTCTCCAGTGGCTATGCTTATGTCCATCCGGATCTTACTTGCCATTGCTGCATACCATGACACGAAATCTGGCAAATGGATGTTAAGACCGCCTTTCTAAACGGTGATTTAGAAGAGAGCGTGTACATGACTCAGCCAGAGGGCTTCGTAGATAGTGGGAGCAGCGGAAAGGTGTGCAAGCTGCTTAAATCCATTTATGGGTTAAAGCAAGCATCGCGGAGTTGGAACATCTGTTTTGATCTAGTAGTCAAAGAGTTTGACTTCATCAAAAACATAGATGAACCTTGTATCTATAAGAAGGTAGCAGAGAGTAAGGTTGTCTTCCTCGTATTGTACGTGGATGACATACTCTTGATAGGAAATGATATTCCTATGCTACAATCAGTCAAGCTCTTCTTATCATAAAGATTCTCAATGAAAGATCTAGGTGATGCCTCATGCATATTGGGGATAAGGATCTATAGAGATAGATCCAAACGGATACTGGGATTGTCCCAATCCAGGTACATTGACACCATACTAAAAAGGTTTAGTATGGAAGAATCCAAGCGTGGGAACCAACCCACGATCTCTGGACTCACTCTCTCCAAAGAGATGTCTCCCAAGACTGATTTGGAGAGAGCTCGCATGCAAGGGATACCCTATGCTTCGGCAGTAGGGTCTATCATGTATTCGATGCTATGTACCAGACCCGATGTTGCATAATCACTAAGTGTAGTGAGTCGGTATCAAGCAGATCCTGGAGAGAGTCACTGGACGGCTATGAAGAACATTCTCAAGTACTTAGGAAGGACTAGAGACATGTTCTTGGTGTATGGTAACGGAGAACTCCGGGTGGAGTCCTTTACCGATTCCAGCTTCCAAAGTGATAAGGACGACTCTAAGTCGCATTCGGGATTTGTCTTTACCCTCAATGGAGGGGCGGTATGTTGGAAGAGTTCCAAATAGGATACCGTTGCAGATTCGACGATGGAGGCTGAATACATCGCTGCCAACGATGCTGCCAAAGAGGCTGTCTGGATGAAGAAGTTCATTAGTGAACTTGGAGTGGTTCCATCCATTGAGCATCCAATACCTCTGTATTGCGATAACAATGGAGCTGTGGCTTTGGCCAAGGAACCCAGATCCCATCAGAAATCCAGACATATTCTGAGGCGGTATCACCTGATCAGGGAGATAGTTGATCGCCGGGAGATCGAGGTCAGGAGAGTCGATACGAAGGACAACACTGCGGATCCACTCACGAAGGCCATTCCCCAGATACAGTTTGAGAGATTATTCGGGATGCTAGGTATGAGATACTACAGCAGCTGGCCTTAGTGCAAGTGGGAGATTGTTAGTTATGTATATGCCCTAGAGGCCATTGTTGTACATTTGATGTATATTATGATGGATGCTTAGATATATACAGAGAGGACTTTCTTGCTCGTCATGATAGTATGCTATTTGGTTTCACTTTATCTTAACATGTTGACTTGTATTGGTTTACTGTCTTTCTCTCACATGTTGATAAAGCCCTTAGGATCTGTACTCGACTACTGGGACTATGATGAGATCATACTAGTGGGGCCATAGTAGTCGATGAGTACATCCTATAACTGTTTCTAGTCGAGGGTATATCGAGACAGGGCATCGATACACCAGAGTAGATTAGCGTATACACATCTTGACCCATATGATGGGCGATGGGTGATCCCATATCCATCGGTGTTTGACATCAAGGATGGTGTACGGGTGCTCAGTGGAGACTGGGTACACTGGACGGACTCGCCGAGAACTCCCAGTTGGTGATATACCACACGTCAGATGGCAGTTCTCCGATGACACTGGTACAGGGTAGTCTGTAGACCCGATATCGTCATAGAGTCTTGTGTGATTCCCACTGTGTTTTGATTTCCACCTTACCACGTCCACGAGGGCGTGCAAAACGGTGGATTTTGGGTACAGTCCCGAATCACATGGAGGCAATGAGCGATAGGAGGGGATTCGTCTCTCCCGGTATAGGGAGTTGATGTCGTGCTGTGTTCGATTGGCTATAACTGGAAGTCCCTGGTCAGGGCTGATATAGAGATTTACTGGTAAGTGTTACTAGTAGTTTCTCGACCTGTTATGAGCCTCACATCGACACGACTTATCGGTTACTAGGATCTGACGTTTACAACCCCTAGACTTGATATGCGACATATCAGACGAACATACCGGACTGTACGGGAGTGTTACTGATTGGATTCAGAGGAGAACGCATAGGCTAGCTTGTTGATCTTCTGATCGCTCAATACCTGGGTGGCTGTTACGTTTAGCTGACCGCTTGCAGCTTGTGGGTGTTTGATATGATCATCACCTGCTACCGGCGTATTGACGATTTTTTAAAGTCCTACACAGAGGTTTCTTGGCTCAGGCGAAACGGAGTAGAGGCACATATGTGATATGTGCAGGACCGAGAATAATGCGATATGAGATACCGTATTATATTCTCGAGATATTTTGATATGAATCGGGACATCGGATCAAGTGTTGATTCGATGAATCAGTACATGATATATTAGCCGGTTATATTCGATATAGCCGGATCGTTGGATCAAGTGTTGATTCGATGATTTAATGTATAATAATATATATGATATATTGTATTACATTATCTAATATTGGCTCGCTTTATTATTTCATTTTCTCACCGGATTAATACATTGATATATATGCGATATATGTTAAATGTATTATTTTCTTTTGTTGCAAATATATAATATATATGTGATATATATTATTGTGACATGATATGATTTATTATTAAACATGTTTAAGGATGATTAAATGGGATTAGGGTTTGATTAGGGTTAGCTTCTTCTTGCACATTCTAGAAGCTTTTCCTTTTGTCTTGGTTAAGATATTATGGTTGATACTTATCCTTAACCTAACCAAACCCTAACCCTAGTTTATTCTCTACAACTTCTTAGCCTATCATCCTTGACCATGGTTGATATATCAATCATATAGATTTCTTTCCTATTCATCACAAAAGGATTATCTTTTCCATTATCATCTTCTTCTCTCTTGAGTTCTAAAAGAAAATGCTTACTAGTTAATTCTTGTGTGATGATTTCTTGTGAGAAAGTGAATAAAAAGAAAGCATAAATACTACTCCCTCATCCTCATCTCATCTAGCCCATGAGCTTAGGGTGTTCATCACTTTAAAGTGAGAAAGCTTGGGTTTTTGCAACTTCGACGTAGATCATCGGAGATTCGGAACACTTCAAGCTAGCATGGATCGTTCGAGTCGTGGAACCTCTCTTGAGTCCGGGAGATCGTGGATTGCGGCGAAGGGACTACTACTCGGAGCTTGTGAAGCGAAGGAGCGGACTACAAAGGTTGTAATCCCTCACACTTAGCTTTAAAGATATCATCTTGCATGCTAAACCCTAATAATCTAGCAAAGATCCCGTCTTTGGGTTGTTCGGCACGTCTAAAATTTTATCCGGGCATGTTTGATGCCTTATGAACCTTCACAAGAGTGCCTAGGAACCCTACACCCACCATATCCGCGGAGTGGCCAATGGAATGTCAAACCAGATTGAATCTTTAGGTTCTTATCAAATTTTCAGTAATCGTTTGCGGTTCTGGAATTACTTCCAGTTCTACCATACTCCCACTACCGTTTTCTGAAAAAATCCATTTTTATTAAACACTGTGGCGAGTCTAGAACAATATCGCTATTGATCTTCCAAATGGTAGAAACTCAACCCTCGTCATAGCCCGGGTCAACCCACAAACAGCCATTACAGAAACGTGCCTTGAGTTATCCGGAGTCTGGTTTTAAGCATAAGCCGGACAACTCCCGTACCTTAACATCGTTAAGATATGAACTGTTCTATATCCAATATAGAAATAGAGGCACTGATTTAATTGAACCAGATTCAAATCATGCAGCTATCTCCAGTGCATGTCAACTAAATGGAGAGAGGCCGATCAGCGTTACTCAACTTAGGAATGCTTCCAATTATGAGTAACCTGAAAGCGAAACAAGTTCTCTCAATCATTACTATCAACTGAACACCATACACAAGTATCTACATCTTCGATCACCAAGAAGAATCCCGATACTTGCAACATCTGGTTCTCTACTTTACTCTTATACTTATAACTTCTCAAAACCCAGACCTTGCATTTCAACGAAACAAATGTCTAGGAACTAGAGAAGTCACAAGTAAACAGAATATAGTACGAGTACCAACCCCTCTGTCCTAATGGACACTGGACAACATACAATACTCTGTATAAGTCCTTTGAGTCTAATAACTCAATCTCTATGTGTCGTAGGTTGAAAACTGTACTATGGTTATGAAGAATTACACCGCTGTTCAATGCTCCCTACCTAACCATCCACTGATATAGGTAATGTCATAGACATAATTTCAAAAAGGTATATCTCACTCTATAAAAATAGACGTATAGATATATCAATTTGAAATTGGTGCATAACAACGGATATTCAAAACCAAATATTTGCCGTCCGACAAACAACCCAGGTGACTTCCTCAAATATCACCAATTACAACGAATCCCGATATAATGAGGATGATCACCTAATTCCCAAACAACTTACTCCCACTCATCATCTTTAAAACCATACAGATGTGAGAATCATACCTGGTAAATACATACCCTAGAGCAAGTGTCTAATTAGGAAATCAGTTTTCTTTTAACAGTACACAGTGAAACTGAAACATTGAAATGTTTCGATGGGGTATCCCGATATTCCTAGTAATGCCTCTTCCATTATCCAGATTCACAACTGTAACCGTATAATTCTTTGCCATCTCTCCAAATCCCTTTATATGTCTTTAGTCATTACCTTCTGTACACCCTCTTAGGCTAAATGGTTTTCTTCCTTCCCTACCGTTCGGCACCAGCCTATGGTTTGGAAGAAGACTATCCAATAACCATAATAGGTGTACTGTCCTAATCCTAGGAGCACTCGCAAAGCGAGAGAAGGTGAAGATAAAAGACAACTGAATAAAACCTTATTCCTATTTCTCCTGAACCAGAATCCATCCCCGAACTGGAACAAGTTCCTTTCGAGTTCGTATATAACCATACGATGGAGTATCCAAATAAACTGTGGATTTTCGTAGTGATACGGAGTGTCCTGGAGAAATACAAAGGTGAATTGGGAGTGGTAATGAAATACTTGGTTTGGTCGTGAATAGCAGTCGCATTTTACTTTGCCCTCTTACTAATCCCTTGATATGTCTTTACTTAATACCTTCTGTACACCTTAGTTAGGCTAATTGGTTTTCTTCATTCCCTACCATTCGGCACCAGCCTAAGGTTTGGAAGAAGACTATCCAATTTGCGTAATAGGTGTACTATCTCCTAAACCAAGGAGTACTCGCAACCTGAGAGAAGGTAAAAGGAAATGACAACTGAATAGTCCTATCCGTTTTCTCCAGAACCGGAAACCATCCTCGAATAAATTCCTTCGAGATCGTATATAACCATACGATGGTTTTGTCCAATGGAAGTGGACGTTCGTAGTAATACGGGGTGTCCTGGAGAAAAGGGTAAAAGTAGGAGTGGCAATGAGGTTTGCAACTCTGACAATCCAAAAGCCAGTGTTTTAAGAAGGTTCGGTTAATCTTGGTCACTGAGTCATAGTCAAGGGTCGGGTCATGGTCGCTGTCAAAGAGAGAGAGAAAAGAAACACTCAGCGTGCACTCTAACCTAGATCAGAATGGTTATCACTTTATCTAATCAAGAAACCTCCCTCTGTAACCTCAAATTCTCCTCCAAACCTGAAAGAAGAATTAGTCGGGATCACCCGAGGAGTAAACCAACTCATCAGTGGGAATCGGGATCCAACTATCATCGCATGATAACGTGATGGAATCCACTCACGTTATCACACTCCAGAAGGTATGCGCATGCCTGGCAAGTTTCAGTTTCTTTAGAAACTCCCGATGTGATTTTTACCCCTAGGACCCAAGTGACCTTGACACAGTCAACAAATCAAAGAGTCCCAGTCAAGTTCAACCCGTCATTATCCTGGATTGCATTAAACCCACCCGTACAAGCCCTTGACACAGTCAACAAGGCCGCACGACTGTCCTAACCAATCCCATTAATATGCCACAAACGAACACTACTTATCTACCGTACACTATGCCTGACACAGTCAACAAACGCAGCACGAATACTAAGCAATGCTTGTAAGAAATGACGGAGGGCTACGTCTAGTTTTTGGCGAAAAACTTTTAAAGTAATGAACTTGATATCGTTGAAGGAACTGCATAGCCTTTTTATAAAAATATAGTGACGAAAACCTTTGCTAAAGAGGTCACTCCCGGTGAAGGGATCTTGGCTCTTTCCCCGTAGAATGAGGTGCAGGATATTCCAACTGAATACCACGATGCAAAGCAAAAAGTAATCGGCTATAGTGAAGTTATTACCCTGACGCAAACTTCTGTCCAAGGGGTCACTCCGGGTGAAGGGATCTCGGCCCTTGCCTCGTCGACTGAGGTGCTGGATATTCATAACCGAATACCACTGTGCAAAACAAAAGAGAACGTCCTTGCAATAACAGCTTTTTGAAAAATTGTTCCAACAACATCAGAATAGGTTTGTTTAGCTTGCATTGATCCGAATCAACGCAGTCCCATCAATTGATCACACCAATAAAGAATGAAAATACGATGTACGTATATGCCACCCACATTCGCCACTTGGTCCCGTCATCACCCGTTAGGTTACTTAACTAACGACAGAGCGGGGACTGGACTAGCGCGGGTGTAAAACATATACAACATCTACTAGTATATATATTAATATATAATATTCGCTCAAGGCGTGATAAAATGCAACATCATAGAAATGTAATAAGCATCACAGAACAAAACAGATAATCTGGAAGCCCCGGGTTTCACAGAGCCGCTGCTGAAACCCGAGGTTCCCCTGGTCGTGTGGATAGCCTGTGCAATGAAATCCTAGACCCCTACGGGCGCGGCAAGTTACCGCCAAAACCTGAAGCGAGGTAGCCCCCTTCAACGACGTGAATGGACCACCCAGCACTTCACGGAATCCGGTAACTTGGGCACCCCTCCTTGGGTCAACCTGTACCCCCTACGAGTGCGGCGAATAGCCCGTCAATTCTAGAGTGAAGCCCCCTCCATCTCAAAGCTATGAGACGCGGGCTTCTTGCCCTCTAGAGCCCGGCTATCCGTGCACCCCTCCGCGGGGCAATCCTAGTACAGAAAGTAAAATATACATACAATGGGTATATCGACCTCAGCCCGGTCGTGCCCCAAAAGAATAATATACAAACAGGCAGTGACGGCAATCCACATGTCGGACGCTCGCCCCGCAATACCAAATGTACATATAAAACGAAACTGTACTAACATTGCATCCAGGCTATCCCCCACGACCAATCCGCAACATCACAGCACAACATAGAACATCAACGTGAATGTTACGTTCGCAAATCCGTCTAAAAGGGCTATAGCAGTTAGACAGGATTTATCGATCTAATGACATTCACGGTCACAGATATAATGTAAATACTGTGAACCAACATATTTAAATTTTCGATCGACAAAATTTCCCGAAGTGGGCCCCAAGCATAATACCAAGTACTCAAACAAATCTGGGCCCAAACAAAAATACCAAAAACCACAATTCCAAATCATAGAACACTGTACAAAATTTGGTGCTCTGAAGAGACTAAACGGCGGAGGAACCGCGGCCAAAGCATGGGTAAGGCCGCGGTTCCGCGGCGCAATGGTAAGATCACTTCACCAAATTTTCCCAGATGTCTTAGAAAAGCCTGCACATATTTCTGCAATACACCAAATAATTTTTTGACAAAAAAAAATTTCGACAAAAACTGCACATTTTGAAATCGCAGTTTTGGAATTTTTGTTCGATCGAAGTTCTAAATATGTTAGAGCAAGCTAGTAAAGGTTAATGGCGTGGCTTTGATACCATGTAGGACTACGGTAGCGCCCCGGCCTTCTATCCGAGGCCAAAATGCGGAAACAAAAATTTTTCTTGACTTTTAAACCGGCACTACCGCATCCTATAAAACCCGGATCGTAACCATTAACCTAAAGCTAGCCAACATGAGAATGGGTAGGAAGCTATACCGAGCGATCCGTGTCCTTCAGTCTTTGGCCACCATCCCAAGCTCCCGCGGCAACTCCGGTCTCGATCTCCTCGTCGGAAAGGGCACCACATCATCGGTTCTTTTTACGGGCTCCCGCTTCATCCGAAGCAACTCGGGCACGAAGTGTGCTAGCCGACGCGCCCAAGGTGTTGTAGAGAATGTTGTGTTCACTTTGTCTCTTGCATCCATTAATTTGGATGGAGGTTGAAGGTGTTGCCATTGGAGGAGATGAGGAGCTAGAGGAAGAAGAAGAAGAACAAGAGCTTTTCTTTTTCTTTTCTTTTCTCTTGTTGTAATGTTATGATAGAATGAGAGAGTGTGAGGAAAATAATATGAGAGCAAACCATAACCCCATGGCAGCCCCTCTCTCTCTCTTCCTCTCATATCATCACAAATCAATCCATTAATGTGACACTTTTACTAAAAAAGAGACCATGACTCATGATATAAGTCTATGTCACATTAATGCATTGTCATGATGATTTCTAGCTCATTATTTCCTTAAGCAAACATTAATCCAAATGTTTGCCATAACAAAGAAAATCCGGCAACATCTAAAGTAAACTCATGACGGATCACAAGGATACCCCTCACCTGTATATATATACCTGCACCTGCATTCTGACTGAATGCGAATGCGATGAGACTAAAGTAATCCAACAAATCTAATACTAGGATCCGGCTTAAACCAAAGCCCACTAGTATGATCCGTCCGATCATGATCCGTGCAATACCGCACGTATAAGATCGAACCCTGCCATATATCATACGGCCTCTATAACGTTTCGCCCGAAACTTGAGAAACTGTCTGTGGAGGATTCTAAAGACTCGTCAATACTTTGGCTATGGATTTAACCACTAGCACGTCAGAGGTATTAGCCGTACGTAACGGGGTACCAAGTATTGACCAAAAGGGACGTCGATGAGCGAACTCATCCTGACACCCTACTGAGCCTGTCAGTGACAATATCCGTACAGTCCGGTCCGTTCGTCTATGAGTATCGCATAGCGGGCCTAGGGGGTTGGCAAAAAGTCAGATCCCCAAAAGCGGTACAAGTCGTGTCGGAGTGTAGCCCAGAACACCCTAAGATACTACTGGAATACCTACCAGTAAATCTCCTGCCTTGGCCGAGGGCTTTGTGTAATGGATCTCCTAGACACAGCGCGACCTCACCCCCAATACCGGGAGAGACGAACCCCTGCAGATCCGCTCACTGCCTCCATGTGGCTCGGGACTGTACCTAACTAAAACCTGTTTGCACGACTCCTTTGAGCCGTGGTAGGGTAGTAATCAAAGCACAGTGGGAACTCACACGCGACAAATGACGATCTCAGGTCGATGAACTAACCTGTACACATGTCACCAGGGAACTGCTATCTGACGTCAGGTATAATCCCAACTAGCATATTCCCAGCGAGTCCTGTCCGGTGTTCTCATAACCCAATGAGCACCTGTATACATCTTAGGTGAACCAACTGACACCAGTGGCTTGTGAGACCGGCCACCGCCCCTCGTCAGGGTCTCGACTGTATACACTAGTCTACTCTGGAGTATCGATGCCCTGTCTCGAAAACTCCCACGACTAGGGACCTTTTAAGGATGTGCTTATAGACCCCAGCTCCCACGTATATGATCGCCCTCATACTGCTGGCAGTCAAGCAAGAATCCTAGGGGCTCTATCAACGTGCAATAGTGACCTGTAAGGTCACCTAAAGCAGTACACGATGATAAAGATAAACCAGATAGCATACTATCATCTTGAGTAAGACTGTCCTACCGGTATAGGTCCTCCCTCAATCATTGCAATCACGTGCCTGTGATCCAATAATTGACTATGAGGGCACTATCTCCAACACTATAGGTGCGGGAAAACGGGATGCAAACTACCCCTGTCCTATGCTGGTCACACAGCTTTGCCGATATTTCCTCCCCGTTAAAGAATTCGAATATTACATGATGGGAGGGATACCGGTCCGACCTCTTTTTGAGGGCGTTTTTACGTCCTACTCACGATTGACTGATATATGGTCGAGAACCGAACCGGCGGAAAATGTACCCGCTCGCACCCCTAGCTCTAGCTCGACAGCGAGAGAGGGCGAAATGAAACCTCAAGAGCATGCACAATTACTGAGGAGAGCTGTGAGGGGAATTGATTCATTGAGGGAGGAATTTAGGTCGACGGCAAGGGAGCACGACCGTCGACTGACAGAGGTTGAGAGGGGTATTCAAACCCTATTGGCTAGGGAAGAGCGATCACGTTCACGCTCGAGAGCGCGACGTGGGGCCGGGCAGTGAGGCCACTACTTTGTTTACGTTTGGGGGAGATGGCGGTGTATATAGTTATCTTTTGCATTGCATATTTTTAATTTTTTTGTATATATTTTTTCTTTTTCTTTTGCATATTTAAATTCTGCATTGCATCCTTATATAAAAATCATAAAAATTGAAAATTTTGAAAAATAAAAAAAATAGAAAAAGAAAAACCCATAAAAACTGAAAATTTGAAGAAAAAAAATTATAAAAATTAAAGTATTCAATTTTGGCCATATTTGACTTAAGTTTGACAAATAGGTTAACTAGCTAGGAACAACTAGATCTTAGACTTAGTAAATTAAAAACCCTAAAAATAACCTTTCTTAAAATTTACGGTAGAAAGTATATGTCTTTGTAGTTTATTTAGAAATAGGCAAATTTCGCGTTGACTTCTTGGGCTAAGTTAAAACAAAAGAAAAGTATTGATATTTTTATTAGAGTATAAGTTTGAAAAATAATTCCTAACTTAAGTCTAAATTCTGAAAATATATACCCTACAAATTGCACAAACACGAACCTTGAAACTTGGAATAGTAGGAGATACCTTGAAATGCTCTTGTCTGAAGTCCTTAGTACAAAGAAAAATACAAAATATACAAGTGTGAATAAAGAAAAAATGAACACTGGTTTTAGTAATTTCTTAAGGCTGCAAAAATAGAAAAATATTTAGCAAGGGTGCTTCATCACCTAGTGCCTTAGACCAACTGGTTTGGGAGTCACTGCTAAAGCCTTAGGCGTTACAAGACTAGGAATTACACTTTAATGTGCAAACACATCTTGTAATCGGTTGTTGGTACCTCAAGAAGTATTAACGGTCGCATGAAGGATGTGTGAGCAATATTCATCTAAAAAAATTCACCAATTAAGAAGTGCTTTGGACAACGGACAAGAGTATGATTGCTTGATTTGAATTTCCAAGTGTAGGGGTGATATATACACACATGCAGGGGTATGTGATTGGGATTTAGATAAGAGATAGGAATGAAGAATATGACTTGTATCTTTAGTAGAGATGATAAAAATTCCTAAGTTGAGATGGAACCCGAGAAGGAAAACTTAAGAGATGCTAAAAGCTAAGTAAATTCACAAGAATATATATAATCTTAAGTTTAATGATAAGGAAGCGTGAAGAATACGGGTGGATAATTTCTAAGTCGAAGATAATAGACATCCTTACTAGAAAACCTAATTGGAGAATAAAAGTCAATGGGCCTAATTGATAAGATTTTGTGGGTAGTATCCGCTGAAAACCCTCAGGAGACAACACTCTTCCTACTAGAGACACCTAGAGGTTTAACGGCTTGTTGTACGAGCTCAGTGCAATCGCGTTTCCCTGTGAAAGTGAGGTTAGGATTTTGTTGAGAGTAAAACTAGGTTTGCTCGAGGACGAGCAAAAGATAAGTTTGGGGGTATTTATTCATACCATAATTTTGCATTATTATATTCCCCATTCTTATGCATTTTACAAATAAACAGGTGCTTTTGACCCATGTCTGCTACATAGTTACAGGTTACAGGTTCTCGGAACAAAAACAGTGAAAAAGATAAAAGACGATGCAAAAGTGAGACTACGACCAACAAATAGAAGGATCTTGATCAAGCCTACACGAAGATCAGTTCACAAAGTACAAGGCAGCGCAAGGTTAAAAACTTTGACACAAAGCGAACGGTTAAAGTCCACTACATTACTCACTGTGGAGATCTGGAAGAAAAATAGAAGATATTCTGAAGAACCAACCAAAGAAATAGGAAGACAAACAAGACCAGAAGCAGCACAGGAAAAACCACACCACAAGACTCCTATTTGGCCGTGGAACCGCGGACAAACCTGGCCTATGGCCGCGGTTCCGAGGCCGGGTATAGCCCGTAGTGGCGAAAAATTTCCAAAACGTCTGGCGGCGCGTTGACTAGTCTTCCTAGGGGTATTTTTGTAAAAGCATACATGCGGTGATTGTAAACCTAGGGTTTTCTATGTCCTATAAATAGAGACCCAAATACTTGTATTAGGTCATGCCTCTTTTCATTAATAAAATTCAGAATTCCTTTCTTTTGGAGAGCATCAATTTTGTAAGTAGTTCTTAGTTTTTATTTTTGCCCTAGTTCTTAGTTTTTAATTATGCCTTAGTTAAATTTATTCTCTGCCCTTGTTTAATTTAGATCTTACTTTTTAATTAATCTGCAGTATTTAGATAATTAATATCTTGAATCAAAACTCATAAAAATCATGTTTTACATAGATCCCTTAATGAGCGAGTAGTTTCCTCGCTTGTTAGGGTTAGGAATAGGGAAGGGTTTGAGAGATGCAAATCTCTCACCCCTTTCTTGCCCAATCACTTGTTAATAATTAGGACTCCATGCATACATACATATTCCGGTCCCTATGGCACCCTACCCACGAGGTTATAGTGATACCGTAGTATAAAAGACCGGATATGCATGTTTTCCATGGAGGTTAGGGTAAGGATTAAGAAAGGACGGACAAGGACCTATTTCTTCCCGATCGTCCTAATTCCCTTTATTAATAATTACCATAACACCTAAAAAGATCTAATTTAGGGCATTGAAAGAGGTGGGAAATTTTATTTTACCAAACTTAATCTAAACCTAACCCTAGCAAGATTTCTAAATCCTAGTCTAAATCAAATTAGTTTTAGTGATAAAGATCCAAACACCATTTGGAATTAACTCGTTAGAACAATTAGGAAATATACATCATCCCTGTGGACCGACCCGTATTCACCGGCTAGCTATCAAGCGACGCCGTTCTTGATTGCGGTTAACATATATTTTTGATCTAAAAATCCCATACAAATCAAGGCCTCACCCCGAAGAACGCCGTTCAACACCAATTTCCTAGTCTGATCAAATTGTTGAATATTTATGAGGGCCTTTTTCTCGAATCTGGGAGCCGCGGGGTTACTTTCGAGGATATCATTGTTCGTTTTCTCCATCCGGATGTCGTCTCGAAGGGTGATGCTAAGTTTGCCAAACTTGACGACCCTTTCGGTTTAGGGTTAAAAAACTTCCCAATGGCGGAGGCAGATCAAAAGAGTTTCTTCCTTCCCAACACTCCAGTTGTTCCTTTTGCGGAGATCGCAGTCCTTGGGATTGATGAGGAAACGTTCTTCTTAGGGTTTCTTGGGCTATGGATGAGCTGGTTTGCTCTCCCGATGCACCTTCGCCGTATGAGGCCATCTGTCTTCTATCCGGCTCACCGGATGATTATTGGGGTGAAAGTGGCCGTCGGGGTCGCCGGTTTAGCTCATATGTATTACGGCCTCTGCCAGGCGACGGATACTACTGAACCCGGTGTGCAGCATGTGAACTTCTCGATGCATTACTTCATGTCATTGCTCGAGCTATATGCACTTGGTATTTTCGGCATTCATAAGAGGCCGTCCTTCTACGACAGGTGCATCTTCCCCCGGATCATGCGATTAGTCGATGCATCTATTGTAAATCCGTCACCGCGGGAAGCCAGAGGTTTGCTCCTTCATCCTCGCACCGTTGGAGATGGCATGACTTTCACTGACAAGATCCTAACTATTGGTAAAGAGTCCGCGACAGCGGTGCAACCTTTGCGGAACATTTTTAAAGATGGAGCCTTTGTTTTGAAAGCTCGGGAAATCGTTCACTTATATTCCATGAGACCGGGCTTTCTAGTGTTCAGGCAAAATGATGCGGCGTTATTCATGAGATACAATCCGCATTGTTTTGCCCAAAAATTGAGCTATAATCAGGGAGTTCCGCTGGAGGTTTTCTAGCTAGAACCTACTGCCACCAAAGAGGGGATGCGAAACGCGCTGCATCATTTCATGCGCTTGAATACAGGATCCAACTTCTTTATCAGTGAACCGAGCTGTGTCCCAAAGGTCCTTAATGTGTACATGGCGTGGTACCAGCATTCAATGGGCGCCATTATCAGGGAGGAGAAGCGACCGCTGCTCGATCGCAAAGGTGCACCCCCTGCTGGTGATCGAAACGTCCCTTTGAAGCGACGGACCATTGTCCCCCCTCCGCTAAGTGAAGCTGCTGTGATCGAAGTCCTCGACGACAGGCCTGAGCTACCGGTGCCCCGTGCTCCCGTGGAGACGGCGGATGTACTACCGGTGCCCCGTGCTACCGTGGAGATGGTAAATGTAGCTTCCCCCGAATCTGGCGTGGGCTCACATATCGGGACTCGTCGTCCCAAAGTGCCCACCAAGCGTAAGCTTGTGCTGGCTGCGACTGGAGCTTGCTCGCAGAAGAGGAAGAAGAAGTCGGTCCTCTCTCTAGACGTTGTACTCGGGCTGGAGCCGCATGCTCCTTATAACGAGGGCCTGAGCGAGTATGGGACCAATGAGGGTCTTTTCATAGCGCCGGCAGATACTGATCTCGAGGCCTCCATTGCAGCTTCTGTGCGATTCGCAAGCCACAAAGCGGAAATGACCATCCTCGCGCAATCAAGTGAGTATAAGCCGTAACTTCTGTTATTGCATTATATTTTTATTTTTATTTTCATGTCTTGACTGACATTTTTCCTTCTGTAACAGGCTTTACCACTGAAGAGGCTCTGGCGGCTTCCCTCAGGACCTTCGAGGAGGAGGAGAGGAATCGCACTTTGCTGGGCATTGGTTTGTCTCGGCTCATTGCATCTTCATTTTCCTTTCTTATGGACAATCTAACCCCTTCTTTATCTTATCGCAGGGACTACAATGCCAATCCTGCAAGGTGATGCGGAGATTCTTCCTGGGCCAGTCATCGAAGCCCCGGCCTCCTCGGCACTGACGAAAAAGACCTTACTCAAATGACCTATGACGGATGCCTCGACGGCTCCAGAGGTAACCCTTGGCGTGGACGATGATGTCCTGTTTGTTAGATATATGTATGCCCTAGAGGCCATTATATGTATATATGGATTGAGATGACTTTCTCACTCAACATGATAGTATGCTATCTGGTTTACTTTATCATGACATGTTGATTTGATCATGCTTTTTATTCATTTGCACATGTTGATAAAGCCCTAAGGATATTTGCTTGACTACTGTGACTATGATGCGGATCATACGAGTGAGGCATGTGTAGTTTATAAGCATATCCTTGAACTGTTCCTAGTCGTGGGTGTATCGAGAAGGGGCATCGATATTCCAGAGTAGACTAGTTTATACTATTCTTGTCCCATATGATGGGCGATGGATGATCCCATATCCATCTGGTGAGGTGACACCAAAGATTGTATGCGGGTGCTCAGTGGAGACTGGGTAAACTGAACGGACACACAGAGAACTATGTGGTATTATATCTATCGTCGGATAGCAGTTCTCAGGTGACACTGGTACAGGTTAGTCTATAGACCCAAGATTGTCATAGAGTCTTGTGTGTCCTCCCGCTGTACTTTGATATCCACCCTACCACGGCTCTACTGAGTCATGCAAACAGGTGGACTTTGGGTACAGTCCTGAGGCACATGGAGGCGATGAGCAATAGGAGGGGTTTCGTCTCTCCCGATATTGGGAGTTGATGTTGTGCCATGCTCGATTGGCTATAACAGGAAGTCCCTGGCCAAGGCTGCTGAGATTTACTGATAAGCGTTATCAGTAGTTTCTCGATCTGTTATGAGCCATACACCAGCATGACTTATTGAGTTATTGGGGTAGACAATTCCATCCCTAGACTCGATATGCAACATATCTGATGAGGAGACCGGAATGTACGGTAAGTGTTGCCAGTTGGCTCGACGGGAGTTTTAACAGCTTCGCTGGTTTTCTTCTGATCGCTCAATACCCGGGTGGCCGTTACGTTTAGATGACCGCTTGCGGCTTGTGGGTGTTTGATATGATTATCACCTACTGCCGGCGTATTGATGAGTCTTAGAGTCCCACAATGAAGTTTCCTGGCTCTGGTGAAAAGATGTGGTGTGCATATGAGATATGCGCGGGGACCCGATTAAATACGGATATGTGATACCGTATATTAATCGGGCATTTTCTATTGGTTGGGTCGTATGTGATATGACCGATTTGCAAAATCAAGTGTTGATTTAACAAATGACTTTTAGATTAATTCTTTAATTAAACCCTTTTTCTATTTTTGTATGCATGCATGTATGCACATGATGATGTGCATGGACACATACATACATACATTGTATCATGGTTGTTGATACATATTTGGTGGCAATGCAAGACTCATATTGTAGTAATTATTTATTTATTTATCATTTTGAATTAAAGGAGGATAATTCACTCATGGTTAATGTTTATCATCTTTGACCATACTTCAACTACTTTTTAACCTTGAGTTAATTATCCTTTTGCTTTATTAACTCATTGATAAAGATCTAGATAATTACTAAGCATGGTTGAAGTGAGAAGGATTAATATTGATTATTCTTTCACATCTCAATTATTCATTCATATCATTATCCTTTGAGCTCAAGCTTAGCCACCATTATCTTCTTCTTCCTCTCTTGAAATTGTCTTTGAGTGAAGTTGATAAAAAGAAAGGGTTTAGATTATAGAATATAAACCACATCATCATACTACACACATCTAGCCCATTTGTGTAGGGTGTTTGCTCTACTTCATTCACATATCAAGTAAAGCAAGGAGCTTTGGGCAAAGGGGGCATCGGGTGGATCTTCGTGGACTAAGAAGGCTTCCATCGATCCGTTCCAAACTCTCATAGTGCCAAGGAGTCACCAAGGGAGGTCTACAAAGGTTGTAATTTCTACCCTTAGTGATAGTTTTTCATTTACATGTGATGCTTAGTTGAAAGAAACCCTAAATTTCTAGTTATGATTCTTGTCAAGTTCACTTAGCACCTTCAAAATTTGATTTTGGCATATGTGATGCTTCTAAACCCTTGATGAGGTGCTAGGTAAACCCAACAATGGTTTCAGAGCCAAGCTAGAGCTTTAGGCGATGCGTAGGCGAAGTTAAAACTCCGATCGAAACACGAAACACCATATTAGACCATTCTCTGGAAATTTTCTAAAAAAATGATTTTTTCTGCATTAAAAATACTCAAAAAATTCAGCAGGAAATTCTAAGGATAACCCTAAAACACGAGCCCCAAGGCTCTCAAAGTGCCGCGGAACCGCGGCAGGAACATGCTTGCCGCGGCGGTTCCGCGGCCAAATAAGTGAATTGGGGACACGTGTTGGTACAGTAATATCCGTAGCTGTTCCTGCATATTTCTGGGTATTTTTAATCTGACTCATGTGTTGAGTGTTCTGGGGATTATTTTGAATTCGTTGATTCGATCGGAAAGTTTAATTTCGTTCTGTTTTTCTAGATAATTTAGAAAGTGTTAAAATGTTCGAACGGATATCATTAACTCACTTTTTCCCGGCACGAAAAACTTTCAAGTGTTGAATTTTTCTCGAGTTTAAATCTTTCGGAAAAATGTGCAAGTAACACGATGGACCCTCTAGAAGAACACAAACCTTAACTCGATTATGTGACCGTCTGAACCGCCTCTAAACCTTAGGGTTTGGGGCAGTACGGCGTGCCACATGTGAGGCGTTGGCTTAACCCTTCTACGGCTGGACCATTGGTACTGTAACGTATTCTGGGATTTTTGAACTCCGCTCAAGTGTTGAGCTAATTAGGAAATCTTGGGATTTGATTATTCGATCGGAAAGTTTAATACTGTATATTTATCTGGAATGTGATACAATATGTGGAATTCATATAGTTAGGCATGAAATGCGAAGTATGTGATATTTCGGATTTACGATGTCTAAAGAGATTGTGGATTCCAAATGTTGTAGTTTTACACTTTCTTTTCTGTGACCGTAAGCGTAGTATGTGGTGTATCGCCAATTTCGTTGCTATACATTAACGACAATCGGGATACGCATACTTGCTTACGTTGATGATATGAGATATTATGTGTTGTTGAGATATGATGTGCAGGATTGTCGCGATTGAATAGCCGGGGGTTTTATGTGAGATACGAGTTTTATTTTCATTCATGTATAAATAAATTGTATGTAATATTTTTTTATTTGGGGCACTTCAAGGATGAGGAAGATGTTTCCATCATTGTATATTATTTACTATTCCGCATTAGGATAGACCCAAGGAGGGGAGCACAAGTGACGGGGTTCTAGGGTTTAGTGGGAGGCCATCTCGAGGAGTCGAGACTGGGTCACCTAAACTCTAGAATTGGCAGGATCAATTGCCGCTCTCGTAGGGGTCTAGGGGTGTGGGCTTGGCTATTCATCGCGACCGTGGAATCCATATTTTCTATTGTTGGCTAAATACAAAATACGGACATCCTAGATATCCTTTTATTTTCATATGTGCTTCTGCTATTGATATTCTGTAATGTGATTACTTAGTATCTGAGACGAATGGATTATTATTATATATATGATATATAATAAACGTTGCTTATGTTTTACACCCGCACTAGTCCCGCCCCGCTATGCCGTTAGTTAAGTAACCTAACGGTGCATAACGGGACACTGTGGCGAATACGGATGGCATAAGTGTACGTTCTATTTTCGTTTCTTTTCTGTGATGGCTTAGGAACTTAAATGATGGGATTATATTAATGAGATTAATGTAAAGTAAAAGAAACCTAAAAGATGTTGTAGAATCATATTTGAAACCCACTCGGCCTTTTAATGAAAAATGCAAGTTTCAAAAGATGCGGAGCTTAAGCCACTGCTTTTCTAAACTGTTTTGATTCTACAACGAGATCAAGTTCAAAGCGTTAAAGGTTTTCATAAAAACCATCCGCAACCCTCCGTCATTTTAGGAAGCAGAGTACTTAGTATTTGTGCTGCGTATTTTGATCATAGTCAAGGCGTAGTGTACGGTAGCTAAGTGATGTCTTCCTATAAAGCATATGATGCGATCAGTTAGGACATTCATGTGATTATGTTGATCATAGTCAAGGGTCATATGGGTGGGTCTAGTTAATCTCGAAATGACGGGTAGAACTTGACTAGTACTTATGATATTTTGACCATAGCCAAGGTCATAAGTAACTAGGGGTAAAAACAATATCGGGAGTTTCAAGAGTTGAAATTTGCAATGAGATTGCATACCATCTATATGATAGTTGGATCCCGATCCCACTGTGAGTAAGTGTTACTTCCAGGAGAATTTTACACTTTACAATTAGCTAATCCAGTAGGTGTCTAGAAAGGTGTTAACGGGGTTTGACCTCTGGGAAAATGAGGTTTATTTTAATTAGGTCCGTGCGAAAGCACGGGGAACCTCCCTCAAAGTACCGACACTGGCCTGGCTGACCGGTTAGCGAAACTGTAGAATGTAATTAATCCTGGCTAGTTTTCTTTTCAGGTTTTGAAAGAAAATTTGATTAAAGCAGTGGGAGACATCGATTAGATAAGATAATAACCAATCTAATTCTTTGCAAGAGCATTTCGCTGAGTGTATTCTTTTCTCTCTCCTAATGGCAGATACCGATGACGGGACTTAAGCTTCTACTAGAGAAAAATAAACTGACTGGACCGAACTATAAAGAATGGTTGAGGAACTTGAGCATTGCACTTACATATGATAAAGTATCATATGTCCTCACAACCCAAGCCCTACCCGTCCCAGGACCTGATGTAAGTCTACGCTAGCGCCCCGGCAGTCTACAGACGCCAAAATGCGGAACAAAACTTTTAAACTGGCGCTATCGTATACTTTAACCCGGATCTGCCATTATTGCTAAACTAACAAACTGTAAAGAGTGTAGGAATGTTATACCGAACGATCCGAGTCCTTCGTTCTTCAACCATCATCCCACGCTCCGTTGCGGCTGCTCCGATCTCGTCTATCTCCGATCTCCTCGTCGAGGTGGCACCACATGATCGGTTCTTTAAACGGGCTCCCGCCTCTGACTCGAGGCAACTCGATCGTCAAGTTTGCTAAAAGAGACGACCATGATTGATGTAGAGAATGAGTAGATGACTTTGTCTCACTTCGTCCAAATCCGTGGACGATCGGTTAATGAAGTTGCCGTGGAAATCGGGTGATGGAATGAAATGAACTGTGAATTCCATACACCCCAAAACTATCATATCTTTTCTAACCGATGAAATCAACAACCATGAGAGAGAGAGGAGGGGGCCGGCCTCTTATAAAGAGAGGGGGGTGACCGTAGGAGAGGGGGGTGACCATATGATAAATATCATATGTGAACACAAACAAATATCTTGCTTAAAGATCTTAAGCAAAACAAGAAAGTAATGAAATCAAAGCATGAGTCACAAAGCTTAGTCACAAATTCTAGAACCTTCTAGAACCTTCTAGAAGCACGACTCACTCTCATCCAAGACAAGATAAATCCGCCTTTAACCAAATGTTAAAAGACGGCTGATAGAAAACTGGAAACTGGCAACTTCCAAAAGTGATCCTGAAACGACTTTCAGGATAACCCCGAAACTGTATAAATATACCCGCATTTGTATTACGACCGAATACAAATGCAACTGAGACAAAGATATTATACCTACTCAATATAATACTCGGATCCGGCTTAAACCAAAGCCGACCAGTATCATCTGCCCGAAAAATAACACGTGCGTAAACGCACGTGCATTTTCCGAACCCTGCCATAAAACCATACGGCCTCTACAACGTTTCGCCCGAACTTGGGAAACTGTCTGTGGGGGACTCTAATGACTCGTCAGCACCCTGGCAGTGGGTTTAACCACAAACCGTCAGCGGCACTAGCTATGCGTAACGGCTGCCCATGGATTGACCTCAAGGGATGCCGATGAGCGCACTCATCCGGAAAAACCCTACTGAGCCTAACAGTGACAATGTATATACAGTCCGGTCCGTTCGTCAATGAGTATCGCATATCTGCCTAGGGGGCTAGTAACGTCAGACCCCCAATAGCAGTATAAGTCATGTCGGAGTGAAGCCCAATACACCCTGAGATACTACTGGAGTACCTACCAGTAAATCTCCTACCATGGCCATGGATTTGTGTAATGGCTCTCCTAGACATAGCACGACCTCGCCCCCAATACCGGGAGAGACGAATCCCCTGCCGATCCGCTCACGTGCCTCCATATGGCTCGGGACTGTACCCAAAAACTACCTGTTTGCACGACTCCTTTGAGCCGTGGTAGGGTAGAAATCAAAGCACAGTGGGAACTCACACGAGACAAATGACGACCTCAGGTCGATGAACTAACCTGTACACATGTCACCAGGGAACTGCTATCTGACGATAGATATAATACTAACTAGCAGATTCCCGGCGAGTCCTGTCCGGTGTACTCATAACCCAATGAGCACCTGTATACATCTTAGGTGATCCAACTGACACCAGTGGCTTGTGAGACCGGCCACCGCCCCTCGTCGGGGTCTCGACTGTACACACTAGTCTACTCCGGAGTATCGATGCCCTGTCTCGAAACTCCCACGACTAGGGACCACAATTAAGGATATGCATATAAACTACCCAACTCTCACGTATATGATCGCCATCATACTGTTGGTAGTAAAGCAAGATCCTAAGAGCTCTATCAAAGTGTAACATGCAATCAGTCACCTGAACATGTACACGACTGATAAAGGCAAACCAGATAGCATACTATCATCTCGAGTAAGACTGTCCTACCGGGATAGGTCCTCCGCAATCATTGCAATCACGTACCTGCGATCCAATAATTGACTATGAGGGCACTATCTCCAACAATCTCCCACTTGCACTCAAGGCTAATATTGCGATGTCGACTACTCACAGCCCGTGTGAAACCGAACATCCAACTCCTCTACTAATCAGTTTCACAAAGCCCGTTTGTAAAACTATTGTGTTCGAGAAATAGCCTCAGTGAGTGGATCCGCCTAGAAGTATCTTTCTATATCTCTCTTAATCTCAAGTTCACGGAGAAAGCCATCTCCCGAATTGAGTAGTACCTGTCTTAGAATGTGTCTGGATATCTGATGGGACCTTAGTTCATAAATGAACTCCATATCCAAACTTCTTAGACTGTATGGATTACTGAACCTAATCAGTATCCGGCACCATGCCACCCACAGTATCCTCTGGAACCACCTGTCCATAATACTGTCCCTCGTCAGAGGGAAAACTAAAACTCTGACAATCACTCTGTCATCCATGTCACCTTTGAAGCCTGGAATGATAACCGTCTCCCGAAAGAGGCTGCCGTTATCAAATCCGTAGAACATGTACCAATGTTCTAAAACTGCTTCCCTATGTTTCTCCAGGATTGGATTAATACAAACTTATTGCATCTAGTGCAAAAACAACATCTGGTGTGGTACTTGACATCTAATGATTGACTCAATTGCCTAAGCAAGTGATCTGCCAATCATGCACTTCCCTCTCCCCTTTAGTCTATAAGACACCTTTAGAGAGGGTGACTCCATCACCTGCAGGTACACCACCATGCTAGGAGTCATCTATTCTAAAAACCATTAGAATACTGTCAAAGTACCCACATTGGGAAACTACCCAAATCCAGATCTAAAACCATAGATCTAGAAACCAGAATGTCAAATATTATATCCATAAACTGTCTGGAGAAACAACTGTGTGACGACCACAGTACAACCGATCGTAGTATAGGAATTTTACTTCCCACTCTGTGTATGTCATTCAGATACCATGACATCACACCCTACTACCTTTTTAACTGATCCATCCCTTATTCTGATTGAAGTCAAACCCATGACTGTCACATCAAAATTAGATGATCTATCTCCGCTATAACTGCTCAAGTCTATAAATAGATATAAGCATCTTGCCCACTATGCTTCTGCTGCTCCCACTGACTACGACAACCCTCCTACCGGGTCTCATAGCCTGGAACAACAGTAGTGTCAAGTCTGGGTAGATAAGAACCTCCCTGTCACCGTCCTTGAGGCTACCGGAGTACCTCTCGGGTGTCTGAGGTTACCTACCAAATCTGCGGAGTGGCTATTGGAATGTCTAACCTGATTGAATATATAGGTCCTATTAAATTTTCCGTAATCGTTCGCGGTTCTGGAATCACTTCCAGTTCTACCATACTCCCACTACTGTTTTCTGAAAAAGATCCATTTTTTACTAAAACTGTGGCGAGTCAAGAACAATGTCACTATTGATCTTCCAAATGGTAGAATATCAACCCTCATCATAGCCAGGGTCAACCCACAAACAGCCATTACAGAAACGTGCCCTGAGTTATCCAGTGTCTGGTTTTAATCATAAGCTGGACAACTCCCCATACCTTAATATCTTTTAAGGTACGAACTATTCTATATCCAATATAGAAACTTTGGCACTAATTTAATTGGAACCAAATTCAAATCCATGCATCTGTCTCCAGTGCATATCAACTTAATGGAAAGAGGCTAATCAGCGTTACTCAACTTAGGAATCCATCCAATTATGAGTAACCTGAAAGAGAAACTCGTTTCTCAAAACCATCACTATCATCTGAATACCAATCACAAGAATCTACAACTTCGATCTCTTTGAAGAATCCCGATACTTGTGATACCTGGTTCTCTACTTTATTCTTATACCCACAACTTCTCAAAACTTAGACCTTGTATTTCTGCGAAACACTCGTCTAAATACTAGAGAAGTTATAAGTAAACAGAACATAGTACGAGGACCTACCCCCTTTGTCCTGATGGACACTGGACAACATACAATACTCTGTATACGCCCGCTGAGTTAAACAACTCAAAACCTGTGCGTTGTAGGTGGAAAACTGTACCCTGGCGATTTCCTCAAATATCACCAATTACAACGAATTCCGATATAATGAGGATGATCACCTAATTCCCAATATCTTACTCCCACTCATCATCTGTAAAACCATACAGATATGAGAATGAAACCTGGTAAATACATACCCTTGGAGTTAGTGTCTAATCGGGAAAACAGTTTTTCTTTAAAAATGCACTGAAACATGAAAATATTTCGTAGGGGTATCCTGGTATTCATAGCAATGCCTCTTCCATAATCCAATTCATGACTTCAACCGTATATTTTATTGCCATCTCTCCAAATCCCTCTATTTGTCTTTAGTCGTTACCTTCTGTACACCATCGTTAGGCTAAATGGTTTTCTTCCTTCCCTACCGTTCGGCACCAGCCTATGGTTTGGAAGAAGACTATCCAGTAAGCATAATAGGTGTACCCTCCTAAACCAAGGAGTACTCGCATCTCGAGAGAAGGTGACGATAAAAGACAACTGAATAATACCTTATTCTTTTAAAGGTGAAATAGGAGCGGCGATGAAGTACGCGGTTTTGGTCGTGAATGATATCAGTCGCAATTTACTTTGCCCTCTTTCTAATCCCTTTATTTTGTCTTTACATATTACCTTCTGCACACCCTACTTAGGCTAATTGGTTTTCTTCATTCCCTACCTTTCGGCACCAGCCTATGGTTTGGAATAAGACTATCCAATAGGCGTAATAGGTGTACTCTCCTAAACCAAGGAGCCCTCGCAACCTGAGAGAAGGTGATAATAAAAGACAGCTGAATAAACCAATTCTATTTCTCCTGAACCTGGATCCATCCCCGAAGAAGTCCCTTCGAGTTCGTATATAACCATACGATGGCTCTATCCAATGGAAGTGGATATCCGTAGTAATACGGGCGTTCTGAGAAATTCTAAGGGTAAAAGAAAGAGTGGCAATGACTTATGCAACTCAGACAATCCAAAAGCCAGTATTTTAAGAAGGTTCGGTCAACCTGGTCACTGAGTCATAGTCTAAGGTCGGTCAAAGGTCGCTGCCAAAGAGAGAGAGAGAAAAGAAACACTCTGCGTGCACTCTAACCTAGATCAGAATGGTCATCAGTTTATCTAATCCGGAAACCTCCCACTGTCCTGTCAAATTCTCCTCCAAACCTAAAGAAGAATCAATCGGGATCGCCCGAAGAGTAAACCAACTCATCAGTGGGAATCGGGATCCAACTCTCATCGCATGTTAACGTGATGGAATGCATCCACGTTATTCATACTCCAGAAGGTATGCGCATACTTGGCAAGTTTCAGTTTCTTTAGAAACTCCCGATATCATTTTCTTGCCCCATGCTCTTATGACCTTGACGTATGCCAACAAATCATAAGTCACATGTCAAGTTCTGCCCGTCATTATCTTGTTAATTTGAACCCACCCGTACATACCCTTGACGTATGCCAATAAGGTAATACGACTGTCCCAAACCAACTCATCTATCTATGCAACAAATGAATACCCAGCAGCTACCAAACACTATGCCTTGACGTATGCCAACAAACATAGCTTGAATACTACTGACCATCCATAAGAAACGACGGAGGGCTACGGCTGGTTTTTGGCGAAAAACCTTTAACGTAGTGAACTTGATATCGCTGAAGGAACCTGATAGCTTTTTTTTAAAATATAGTGGCGAAAACCTTTTGCTAAAGAGGTCACTCCCGGTAAAGGGATCTCGGCTCTTTCCTCGTGGAATGAGGTGCAGGATATTCCACTGAATACCGCTATGCAAAGCAACATGTAATCGACTATAGTAAAGTTATTACCCTGACGCAAACTTCTGTCCAAGGGGTCTTTCCCGGTGAAGGGATATCAGCCCTTGCCTCGTCGAATGAGGTGCTGGATATTCACACTGAATACCGCTATGCATAACAAAAGAAAACGTCTTTGCAATAACACTTTTTAAAATTGTTCCAACAACTCAAACAGGTTTGTTTTACTTTGCATTGATCAGAATCAACGCAGTCCCATCAATCAATCACACCAGAAAAGAACGAAAATAAAATGTACGTATATGCCATCCGCATTCGTCACTGGGTCCCGTCATCACCCGTTAAGTTACTTAACTAACGACAGAGCGGGGACTGGACTAGCGCGGGTGTAAAACATATACAACATCTAATAGTATATAAACCAATATACATAATCGCTCCAGGCGTGATAATATGCAACATTACAGAAAAGTAATAAGCATCACAGAACAATACAGATATTCTGGGATCCCCGAGTTTCACAGAGCCGCTGCAGAAACTCGACGTTCCCCTGTCGTGTGGATAGCCTGTGCAATGAAACCTAGACCCCTACGGGTGCGGCAAGTTACCCGCCAAAACCTGAAGCGAGGCAGTCCCCCACAGCATAGTGAATGGAACACCCGGCACTTCACGAAATCCGGTAAATTGAACACCCCTCCTTGGGTCAACCTGTACCCCCTACGAGTACGGCGAATAGTCTGCCAATTCTGAAGTGGGGACCCTCTGCCTCTCAAAGCCATGAGATGCGGACCCGTTGCTTTCCCGAACCCGGCTATCCGTGCACTCCGTCGCGGGGTAAAACCTAGTACAGTAATGAAAAATAGTACAATAGGTACATCGACCGCAACCTGGTCGTGCCCCAAAAGAATATTATACAACAGGCAGTGACGGCTGTCCACAAGTTGGACGCTCGCCCCGCAATATCAAATGTACAAATAAACTCAAACTGTACTATCATTGCACACTGCTATCCATCACGACAAATCCGCAACATCACAGCACAACACAGAACATCAACGCGAATGTCACGTTCGCAAACCCGTCTAAAAGAACTATAGCAATCAGACGCGGTTTACCGATCAAATGACATTCCCGGTCGGAGATATAATGTAAGCACTGTAAACTAACATGTTTAAATTTCGATCGACCAAAGTCCAAATATCAAAAAGTGGGCCCCACTGCTTACTGGTGAACAGTAACAAAACCTGGGCCAAAAATATATATACCAAAAACCCCAAAAACCAACACAGAACACACAGACCAAATTTGGGAGCACGTGCTCCCCACGTGGCCGCGGATGCGCGGCCAAACCATGGGTTTAGCCGCCCTTCCGCGGCAGCCTGGAGGGATCACGACCCCAAATTTTGTCGTGGTTCTTAAATATGCCTGCACGGATTTTTAAGACATCCAGAATTCAATTTTGAGATCGTTTAAAATTAACAGAAACTGTCGGGCATAAAAAATGTGATTTTTGCAGTTTTCGATTTTCGGTCGGATCGATGTTTTAAACACGTTAGCACAAGTTAGTATAGCAAAATGGTTAGGCTCTGATACCACTGTAAGTCTACGCTAGCGTCCCGGCAGTCTACAGACGCCAAAATGCGGAACAAAACTTTTAAACTGGCGCTATCGTATACTTTAACCCGGATCTGCCATTATTGCTAAACTAACAAACTGTAAAGAGTGTAGGAATGTTATACCGAACGATCCGAGTCCTTCGTTCTTCAACCATCATCCCACGCTCCGTTGCGGCTGCTCCGATCTCGTCTATCTCCGATCTCCTCGTCGAGGTGGCACCATATGATCGGTTCTTTTAACGGGCTCCCGCCTCTGACTCGAGGCAACTCGATCGTCAAGTTTGCTAAAAGAGACGACCAAGATTGATGTAGAGAATGAGTAGATGACTTTGTCTCACTTCGTCCAAATCCGTGGACGATCGGTTAATGAAGTTGCCGTGGAAATCGGGTGATGGAATGAAATGAACTGTGAATTCCATACACTCCAAAACTATCATATCTTTTCTAACCGATGAAATCAACAACCATGAGAGAGAGAGGAGGGGGCCGGCCTCTTATAAAGAGAGGGGGGGTGACCGTAGGAGAGGGGGGTGACCATATGATAAATATCATATGTGAACACAAACAAATATCTTGCTTAAAGATCTTAAGCAAAACAAGAAAGTAATGAAATCAAAGCATGAGTCACAAAGCTTAGTCACAAATTCTAGAACCTTCTAGAACCTTCTAGAAGCACGACTCACTCTCATCCAAGAAAAGATAAATCCGCCTTTAACCAAATGTTAAAAGACGGCTGATAGAAAACTGGAAACTGGCAACTTCCAAAAGTGATCCTGAAACGACTTTTAGGATAACCCCGAAACTGTATAAATATACCCGCATTTGTGTTACGACCGAATACAAATGCAACTGAGACAAAGATATTATACCTACTCAATATAATACTCGGATCCGGCTTAAACCAAAGCCGACCAGTATCATCTGCCCGAAAAATAACACGTGCGTAAACGTACGTGCATTTTCCGAACCCTGCCATAAAACCATACGGCCTCTACAACGTTTCGCCCGAACTTGGGAAACTGTCTGTGGGGGACTCTAATGACTCGTCAGCACCCTGGCAGTGGGTTTAACCACAAACCGTCAGCGGCACTAGCTATGCGTAACGGCTGCCCATGGACTGACCTCAAGGGATGCCGATGAGCGCACTCATCCGGAAAAACCCTACTGAGCCTAACAGTGACAATGTATATACAGTCCGGTCCGTTCGTCAATGAGTATCGCATATCTGCCTAGGGGGCTAGTAACGTCAGACCCCCAATAGCAGTATAAGTCATGTCGGAGTGAAGCCCAATACACCCTGAGATACTACTGGAGTACCTACCAGTAAATCTCCTACCATGGCCATGGATTTGTGTAATGGCTCTCCTAGACACAGCACGACCTCGCCCCCAATACCGGGAGAGACGAATCCCCTGCCGATCCGCTCACGTGCCTCCATATGGCTCGGGACTGTACCCAAAAACTACCTGTTTGCACGACTCCTTTGAGCCGTGGTAGGGTAGAAATCAAAGCACAGTGGGAACTCACACGAGACAAATGACGACCTCAGGTCGATGAACTAACCTGTACACATGTCACCAGGGAACTGCTATCTGACGATAGATATAATACTAACTAGCAGATTCCCGGCGAGTCCTGTCCGGTGTACTCATAACCCAATGAGCACCTGTATACATCTTAGGTGATCCAACTGACACCAGTGGCTTGTGAGACCGGCCACCGCCCCTCGTCGGGGTCTCGACTGTACACACTAGTCTACTCCGGAGTATCGATGCCCTGTCTCGAAACTCCCACGACTAGGGACCACAATTAAGGATATGCATATAAACTACCCAACTCTCACGTATATGATCGCCATCATACTGTTGGTAGTAAAGCAAGATCCTAAGAGCTCTATCAAAGTGTAACATGCAATCAGTCACCTGAACATGTACACGACTGATAAAGGCAAACCAGATAGCATACTATCATCTCGAGTAAGACTGTCCTACCGGGATAGGTCCTCCGCAATCATTGCAATCACGTACCTGCGATCCAATAATTGACTATGAGGGCACTATCTCCAACACCTGAATCATCTGTCTCGGATAGGGAGATCCGAAAAACTTGGGATATTGATTGTAACACGGCCAAATGCCTCGCGCTTGCTTCTATGGACAATATCCATCAGAAGCAACACGAGAATATAGATGTACAATCCATCTTTCTTCACACAAAGGACTTGTATGAAGAGCAATCTCGTACTTTGAGATACGAGGTATCTCGAAAGCTGTTTCAGATGCGAATGGCCCCTGGTACATCAGTAAGAGACCATGTTTTGAAGATGATTGGTCTTATAGAAGAACTTGAGGAACTGGGATGGACCATGGATAATGAGAAATATACGGATATTGTTCTACAGTCTCTCTCCCCTTCCTTTGCTCCGTTCATAGTGAATTTCAATATGAACGATTTGGAGAAATCATTGCCTGAACTTCTCAATATGTTGAGGAGTGCAGAGAGCATGCTTAAGACAGCGAAAACTCCCGCTCTATTATATGGGCCATCTTCCTCTTCTGTCCCAAAAGCCAAGGCCAAGGGAAAGAAGAAGAAGAAGTCCATCAAACAGAAATGTGGAGTTAAAAAGCCAAAGCGGAAAGACAAATCCGGGACTGCGGGAAGCGGGAAAGGAGAATGTTTTTACTGCCACAAGTCAGGACATTGGAAACGCAACTGTGCTGTGTATCTTGCTGATCTCAAGAAGAAGAAGCATGCTGATGCTTCCACTTCAGGTGTGTTTGTAACTGAAAACTATTTTCTTTAAACTCTGCATCTTGGGTATTAGATACCGGTTCTGGTTCTCACATCTGCAATTGTATGCAGGGATTGAGAAATAGTAGAGTTTTGAAGACAGGTGACTATACTCTGCGGGTTGGAAATGGTTCCAATGTACATGTTGTATCCGTAGGAGAGTATCATCTTGGGTTGCATTCGGGTTGTATTTTGGTTTTGAACCCGTGTTATTTTGTACCTAGTATGCTATGTAATATAATATCCGTTTCTTTGTTGGACAATGAAGGATGTCATTTTGTATTGCAAAATAATGTTATGAACATTAACTTGAATCAAGAGTTGATTGGGTATGGTACATTAAATAATGGTATTTACGTCCTGAACCAACACACAGTTTTCAATATACAACATACTAATAAAAGAAAGTTTTCAGATATAAATGAAGCTTTTCTTTGGCATTGTAGACTTGGTCATATTAATGAAACAAGACTAAACAAACTACATAAAGATGGATATTTAAATCCTTTTGAATATAAATCTTATGCGACTTGCCAGTCTTGTATCAAAGGTAAAATGACCAAAACTCCGTTTACTGGACACAGAGAAAGAGCTGAGGAACTCTTAAGCCTCATACATAGTGATGTATGCGGACCAATGTCTACACATGCTAGAGGTGGTTTTTCATACTTCATTACTTTTACTGATGATTTCTCAAGATTCGGACATGTGTTTCTGATAAAGCACAAATCCGAAGCTTTCGAGAAATTCAAGGAGTATAAACTTGAAGCAGAAAAACAAACAGGCTTGAGCATCAAGAAACTTCGATCAGATCGAGGTGGAGAATATTTAAGTACAGAGTTTTTAGACTTCTTAAAAGAGAATGGGATTCTCTCTCAGCTCACTCCTCCTTACACACCACAGCACAATGGTGTGTCAGAACGGAGGAATCGTACCCTATTAGATATGGTACGATCCATGATGTGTGATGCTGAGTTACCGCTTTCCTTTTGGGGGCATGCATTAGAGACAGCGATATATCTGTTAAACAGGGTTCCAACCAAGACCGTGTCTACCACTCCATATGAGATATAGAGTGGAAAGAGACCATCTATTAAAAGAGTTAGGATTTGGGGTTGTCCGGCTTTTGTTAAAATGCAGAATCCAGACAAACTCGAGACACGATCGGTCATGTGTAAATTTGTGGGGTATCCAAAATATTCGTATGGATATCTATTCTACCACAAGGAGGAACAAAAGGTGTTTGTTGCTCAGCATTCCACATTTTTGGAAAATGAAATCTTTACAGACAGTACTGATGGCAATGCGGTAGAACTAGAAGAGGTTCTAGAGACACAAATTACTCAGGACGAATTGGTTGAAACTGATGTTGCAGTAGAACTTCAAGAACCTCAGCCGCTCCGGAGATCTAGTAGAACTTCTCGCCCACCAGAGAGATACTATGGGTTTCTCATTGATGGTGATAGAGAAAATTGCATCATGGATGATGATGACCCTACTAGTTTTCAGTAAGCTATCACGAGTGGTGACTCAGTGAAGTGGCTGGAAGCCATGAGATCCGAAATGGAGTCCATGTATACCAACAAAGTATGGACTTTGGACGTTGCGCCTCCTGGGATAAAACCCGTTGGGTGCAAATGGATCTTTAAAAGAAAGATTGGTATAGATGGACAGGTAGAGACCTTTAAAGCAAGGCTAGTAGCGAAAGGTTTTCGTCAAAGACCAGGATTGGACTATGATGAAACTTTCTCTCCAGTAGCAATGTTTAAATCCATTAGGATCCTACTTGCTATTGCTGCTCACTATGATTATGAAATCTGGCAGATGGACGTTAAAACTGCATTTTTAAATGGTGATTTAGAAGAATGTGTTTTTATGGATCAGCCAGAGGGCTTCATTGACAGTGGGAGCAGCGGGAAAGCATGTAGATTGCTTAAATCCATTTATGGATTAAAGCAGGCCTCACGGAGCTGGAACATCTGCATTGATGATACAATCAAAGAGTTTGATTTTATCAAAAATATAGATGAACCATGCATTTATAAGAAGATTGTAGGGAGTACTGTCACATTTCTCGTATTGTACGTAGATGACATTCTCCTGATAGGAAATGATATTCCTATGCTACAATCGGTCAAACTATTCTTATCACAAAGGTTCTCCATGAAGGACCTGGGTGATGCCTCATGCATTTTGGGCATAAGGATCTATAGAGATAGATCCAAGAGGTTATTGGGATTGTCCCAATCAAAGTACATAGACACCATCCTAAAAAGGTTTAGTATGGAAGATTCCAAGCGTGGTGCCTTGCCTGCTTGTCATGGAATCACTCTCTTTAAGGACTTATGTCCGAAGACTGATGAAGAGAGAACTCGCATGAGCGTTATACCCTACGCTTCAGCCGTAGGATCTATAATGTATGTGATGTTATGTACTCGCCCTGATGTAGCTTATGCACTAGCTGTAGTAACCAGGTATCAATCCAACCCAGGGGAGAAATATTGGATAGCAGTGAAGAACATTCTTAAATACTTGCGAAGGACTAAAGAATTGTTCTTAGTGTATGGTAATGGGGATCTCCAGATGGAGGCCTTTACCGATTCCAGCTTCCAAAGTGATAAGGATGACAGCAAATCTATCTCAGGGTTTGTATTTACCCTCAATGGAGGGGCGGTTAGTTGGAAGAGTTCCAAACAGGACATCGTTGCAGACTCAACGATGGAAGCTGAGTATATTGCTGCAAATGATGCTGCTAAGGAAGCCGTCTGGATGAGGAAGTTCATCGCGGAACTAGGGGTAGTTCCAACCATTGTTGATCCAATACCATTGTATTGTGATAATAATGGAGCTATGACGTTAGCCAAAGAACCTAGGTCCCATCAGAAATCCAGACACATCCTGAGGCGATATCATTTGATCCGGGAGATAGCAGATCGCCAGGAGATCGAGATTCGGAGAGTAGATACAAAGGATAACACAGCGGATCCACTCACCAAAGCCCTTCCACAGCCGCAACATGAGCGAATTTTTGAGATGTTGGGTATGAGATACGCCAATAACTGGCCTTAGTGCAAGTGGGAGATTGTTAGATATATGTATGCCCTAGAGGCCATTATATGTATAGTGGATGCTTGGACATGTATATATGGATTGAGATGACTTTCTCGCTCAACATGATAGTATGCTATCTGGTTTACTTTATCATGACATGTTGATTTGATCATGCTTTTTATTCATTTGCACATGTTGATAAAGCCCTCAGGATATTTGCTTGACTACTGTGACTATGATGTGGATCATACGAGTGGGGCATGCGTAGTTTATAAGCATATCCTTGAACTGTTCCTAGTTGTGGGTGTATAGAGACGGGGCATCGATATTCTAGAGTAGACTAGCATATACTATTCTTGTCCCATATGATGGGCGATGGATGATCCCATATCCATCTGGTGAGGTGACACCAAAGATTGTATGCGGGTGCTCAGTGGAGACTGGGTACACTGAACGGACTCACAGAGAACTCCTATGTGGTATTATATCTATCGTCGGATATCAGTTCTCAGGTGACACTGGTACAGGTTAGTCTGTAGACCCAAGATCGTCATAGAGTCTTGTGTGTCCTCCCGCTGTACTTTGATATCCACCCTACCATGGCTCTACTGAGTCGTGCAAACAGGTGGACTTTGGGTAAAGTCCCGAGGCACATGGAGGCGATGGGCGATGGGAGGGGTTTCGTCTCTCCCGGTATTGGGAGTTGATGTTGTGCTATACTCGATTGGCTATAACAGGAAGTCCCTGGCCAGGGCTGCTGAGATTTCCTGATAAGCGTTATCAGTAGTTTCTCGATCTGTTATGAGCTATACACCAGCATGACTTATTGAGTAATTGGGGTCGACGATTCCATCCCTAGACTCGATATGCAACATATCTGACGAGGTGACCGGACTTTACGGTAAGTGTTGCCAGTTGGCTCGACGGGAGTTTTAACGGCTTCGCTGGTTTTCTTCTGATCGCTCAATACCCGGGTGGCCGTTACGTTTAGATGACCGCTTGCGGCTTGTGGGTGTCTGATATGATCATCACCTACTGCCGGCGTATTGACGAGTCTTAGAGTCCCACAATGAAGTTTCCTGGCTCAGGCGAAAAGATGTGGTGTGCATATGAGATATGCGCGGGGACCCGATTAAATACGAATATGTGATACCGTATATTAATCGGGCATTTTCTATTGGTTGGGTTGTATGTGATATGACCGGTTTGCAAAATTAAGTGTTGATTTAACAAATGACTTTTAGATTAATTCTTTAATTAAACCCTTTTTCTATTTTTGTATGCATGCATGTATGCACATGATGATGTGCATGGACACATACATACATACATTGTATCATGGTTGTTGATACATATTTGGTGGCAATGCAAGACTCATATCATAGTAATTATTTATTTATTTATCATTTTGAATTAAATGAAAGGATAATTCACTCATGGTTAATGTTTATCATCTTTGACCATACTTCAACTACTTTTTAACCTTGAGTTAATTATCCTTTTGCTTTATTAATTCATTGATAAAGATCTAGATAATTACTAACCATGGTTGAAGTGAGAAGGATTAATATTGATTATTCTTTCTCATCTCAATTATTCATTCATATCATTATCCTTTGAGCTCAAGCTTAGCCACCATTATCTTCTTTTTCCTCTCTTGAAATTTTCTTTGAGTGAAGTTGATAAAAAGAAAGGGTTTTGATTATAGAATATAAACCACATCATCATACTACACACATCTAGCCCATTTGTGTAGGGTGTTTGCTCTACTTCATTCACATATCAAGTAAAGCAAGGAGCTTTGGGCAAAGGGACTTCGGGTGGATCTTCGTGGACTAAGAAGGCTTCCATCGATCAGTTCCAAACTCTCATAGTGCCAAGGAGTCACCAAGGGAGGTCTAAAAGGGTTGTAATTTCTACCCTTAGTGATAGTTTTTCATTTGCATGTGATGCTTAGTTGAAAGAAACCCTAAATTTCTAGTTATGATTCTTGTCAAGTTCACTTACCACCTTCAAAATTTGATTTTGGAATATGTGATGCTTCTAAACACTTGATGAGGTGCTAGGTAAACCCAACACTGTTGATGGAGGCTTCTAGAAGATCCGCTCTAACGGCCCTAGCGGAAAGGAAGCGCAGAATGCGTGCGGCAAGGGAGCATAGTGCCGCCTTGGCCGCGGGTCCGGGTTCGAGCACCGCTACCCCTGCCCATACTCCTTCAGAGGAATCTCCGGCCGCCTTGTCTGCCTACAGACAGGTAGCACGTGTGGCTCGGGAATTAATCGGAAGACCAACTCAAGGCAATGTGACATTGGGTTCTGTTGTCAAAGTTTTAAATTTCAGTTCTCATATATCTTATCTTGTAGGGCCGAGTCTTACCGAAGAAGTGGCGGCGACCGCTGAGCCTGGGGTAGTGGTAGAGGGGGTAGCCATGATCGCCGAACCCGAGGCAGCGGTAGGCGAGATGGCTACAATTGCCGAGCTCGAGGTAGCGGTGGGCGAGACAGTCATGATCGCCAAGCCCGAGATGGCGGTAGGTGAGATGGCTACCATTGTCGAGCTCGAGGTAGCGGCGGGTGAGATGGCTGCAATTGCCTAGCCCGAGGTGGCGATGGGTGAGATGGCTACAGCCGCCGAGCCCGAGGTAGTCACTCTTTCGCAAGAGTCAGGCACTACCCCGATCGTCGCTCTTTCCCCTTGCGGCTCCCTGCCGCTGCCGGGCGCTTCGAGTATCCCGACGATTCTCGTGGAGTCGGGGGATGAAGCCACGGGCGGTGAAACCATTCCGATGGAGGAGGGTGAAGCAGTTGCCGTATCAAGTGACGCCCTCGTCGCGGTTCCGACCGGCGACTCACCAGGTAGATTTTGGGTCATTGCTTTTCTTTTTATTCTGCAATCCTGTTCAATCTTCCCTGACAATATTTATCTCATTTCTAATGCAGGTGTGGCAAGCATTGAGATTGCGTTATCCGAGGCAACGCCATCAGTTACCGCTTTGACGGTGACCACTCCTCTACCTTCTCTCGTACCATCTCAGATGTTGGAAGTTGCGGATTTGTGACCCATCATTCTTATTTCTAGGCTGTATAATTTATGTATTGACATTGCATTACTGCGTCCTTGCAGGAGTCCTTTTTGATCACCTGTATCAGGTGCTGCACCCACACTTCTCTTTCCAGTCAGAGATTAGCCCGCCTGCTAGTGTCGGTGGGTATCTTTTCTAAACGACGTCCTTCCTTTAACGGGCAGTCACATTATTGCTAATTCTTCTTTGTATTGCTTGTAGCCTTACAAATTGAAGGAAGGGACGAGGGTATCGTTGCGCCACCAGTACTCCCAGCTCTGCCCCCTATTGCAGCCGGTATAGTAGACTCTATTGTTCATGTATTTTTCTTATTTCTTGAGCCGACATCTGACTATGATTTATTTTGCAGCAATCACGTCGACTCTAGCTCCGTTCGAGTCTTGCATCATAATGCCAGCAGGCCCCTTTTCTTGACGTCCATCCTCGAAAGGCGCCGCGAATAGTCTGCGCATGTTGAGCGACTATATTGAGGAGCTTGACGTGGAGACTCCCACATTCGCCATGGATTTTGCTGCGTAGGTTAACCCTATGCTGGCGACGCTCATGAATTTTCATAGTGAGGGCGTCGTTGAGTCTTGGGTTAATCACTGCAGGGAAATTGAGGCTTGCCTGCATGAGCTTGAGCTTAGGCGTCCTGCTCCTGAGATTCTGGCTATGAACACTCAACGGGCTGTGTGGGTCGAGCAGAGTACTTCTTACTTCCGCCATCTTGAACAAGAAGTGGACTAAAAGCGTAAGGAATGTGAAGAAACTTCAAGCGAATCTGCTCGACTGCATGCTCAGGTTGATGCGAATGACGCCCAGTTGAAAGTTATCTTTGAAGGCCTTCTGCGATGCATCTCTGACAGGTTAACACCGAGGAAAAAGCTCGATGTCGTCGAGCGGGATGCACAAAATCATGAAGCAGCTCAGCGGGCCGTCGAGGAACAACTTTCGTTTTACTTGCAGCAGCGAGCCCAGGTCGAAGCAGAGTTGGCCGCGGTAGCTGATCAAGAAAAAGGACTGAGGGAAGTGTGCGAGCGGCTGATCGGATTATTGAAAGCGCTTCCCTCTCAATAATTGTTTTTTGTACCATTTGTAATTTTGAATAAAAAGTATTTATTCTTTTATTCTTTCATATGATGTATTTTGTACCCAATTGAATTCATGAATAAAAGATACATTTCTTTCGCAATGTCTTGTGTCATCTCTCTGCTTTCTTCTTTCTTTTGTTATCAGCATGTCACCTTAGCAAACATAGTCGGCAGATGATAGAGTGAGCATCTTGTTTTGGCTTCTTCAAGGGCTAGTGATGGCTTAGGAAGCAGGTTCAGATCTGCTGCCTAAGACTTTTCAACTTCATGAGCCGTGAGGGTCTCATAAAGACTTTTCTCCCTACGAGTCGAGAGGATCTCGTAGGTGTATTTTCTTCTTAGGAATCGTGATGATTCCTAAGCGCGTTTTCTTTTGAGAGTCGTAAGCATCTCACAAGAGAATTTTCCCTCTTACAAGTCGAGAGGACACGTAAGTGGTTGTTTCCCTCCTTGTCGAGATTCGACTTTGGAGAGTGTGGCACGTGAATAGTATATAATAGTCCATCTTGGACCGACTTGCAGGGCCCCAGTGCTTAGGAAACATGTCCTTATCCCCATTGCCTAAGGCTTTTCCCTACGAGTCGAGACAAATCGAGAAGTTCTCGCAAGAACACTAATTTCCTCACGGGTCGAGATGAATCGAGAAGTTCTCGCAAGGGTTTCCTAACGTCACAGTTAACTCCTGCTAATAGAAGTCCGTTAGGGTCTATGGTACTAGGTTTTTTTACCCGTCGCGTTGGCCGATATATTCCCCGATATGCAATCTTGTTGTTCGGGTAGCCCCATGACTGTCATGTCTCTGATCCCTTCGGGGGCTGGACAAGACGTCTTCAAGTAATCTTCCAAGTGATATTACCGTCGAAAGAGCAAGCGTTAGGGATATTCCATGTCTCTTTTTACTTGAGGTTAGGCTCAGTTTGGGAGCCCCGATGAGTCATGACCACTTCGCGCTGGTGTGGGATGATCTCCGATATTCTTTTCAGGTCTCATTTGAGTTGCCGTCAAGACCGTTAAGCAAGGGATTTTCCTTGTCTTCGTTTGTTGACATTGTGTCTGCAATATTGCGATGAATGTCGAGGTTGTCTCTGGGTTGTATGTGAACCGTCGAGGTTTGGAACCGGGGGACTTTGTCGTGGCTCCGTTTGTTGATGTCGCATCTGCATCCTGCAGGAGGAAGAACGCTGTTGTTGATCTCTAGGCTGTAGATGTTGCCGTCGAGATCTGAAGCTAGGGATTTTTCTTGGCTTTGTTTGTTGACATTGTGTCTGCAATATTGCGATGAATGTCGAGGTTGCCTCTGGGTTTTCTATGAACTGTCGAGGTTTGGAACTAGGGGACTTTGCCGTGGCTCCGTTTGTTGATGTCGCGTCTGCATCCTGCTGGAGGAAGAACGCTACCGTTGATCTCTAGGCTATAGATGTTGCCGTCGAGATCTGAAGTGAGGGATTTTCCTTGGCTTCGTTTATTGACATTGTGTCTGCAATATTGTGACGAATGTCGAGGTTGCCTCTGGGTTGTCTGTGAACCGTCGAGGTTTGGAACTAGGGGACTTTGTCGTGGCTCCGTTTGTTGATGTCGCGTCTGCATCCTGCTGGTGGAAGAACGCTGATGTTGATATCTAGGCTGTAGATGTTGCCGTCGAGATGTGAAGCGAGGGATTTTCCTTAGCTTCATTTGTTGACATTGTGTCTGCAATATTGCGACGAATGTCGAGGTTGCCTCTGGGTTGTCTATGAACTGTCGAGGTTTGGAACTAGGAGACTTTATCGTGGCTCCGTTTGTTGATATAGCGTCTGCATCATGCTGGAGAAAGAACGTTGTTGTTGATCTCTAGGCTGTAGATGTTTTCGTTGAGACTTGGAACTAGGGACTCTGCCATAGCTCCGAGGTAGTCTCTAGGTTGTCTATGAACCGTCAAGATTTGGCTTCACTTCTATGAAGCCGGGTGGGGCGATATGATTCCCTTCTTGTTTGTGCCCATGAATTGTATACAGGGGTCAATGTGACCTCACCTGCAGGCCAAAAGGTTTCATTTCAGTTCTTCATTTTTTTCTTTCCGCGATTCTCTATCATTTCAGCTTTTATATCGCGAAGGTCGCGATTGCCCAATCATTTCGGCTATTTTTCGCGGCGCCCAATCATTTCGGCTATTTATTTTATTTTTACTCGCTGCTTTATATTGCGAGTTGCACAATCATTTTGGCTATTTTGCATGCATACATTTTTACTTGCTGATTGTGTTGCAAGTTGCCCAATCATTTCGGCTATTTCGTATGCATATGTGGCTCGCTAGCTTCTCGCTGCAAGCTTGGAATTAGACACCGATTTCGGCATCAGCACCGCTACAACTGGGATATTGCCAGTAGAGAATCATCATTTGCCTCTGTCGATGTCGAACAAAGGTGGCTTAGCGAACAGGGTTAGGATCCTGTCGACTAAGGGTTTTGACTTCATGAGCCGTAAGGGTCTCATAAAGGTATTTCTCCCTACAAGTCGTTAGGATCTCGTAGGTGCATTTTCTCCCTAGGAATCGTGAGGATTCCTAAGTGCTTGTTCTCTTATAAGTCGTAAGGATCTTACAAGAGTGTTTTCTCCTTATAAGTCGAGAGGACTTACAAGGGTTGTTCACCGTGTAGACATATCCCTAGTCACGGATGGGACTTTGTTAGGGAAATGTTTATTCGCGTCCGTGGATTGTATACAAGGGTCAGCATTGAGCCGTTTGTAGGGCAAAATCGGAAGTTATGGTGGCCGCTTAAGAACAGGTTCAGATCCCTGTAGCTTAAGACTTTTGAATCTTATGAGCTGTGAGGGTCTCCTAAGAGGGTTCTCCTTACGAGTCGTGAGGATCTCGCAAGTGTAATTTCTCCCTAGGAATCGTGGGGATCCCTAAGTGTGTTGCTCCCTTGTGAGTCGTAAGGATCTCATGCAGGTGGTTTCTCCTTACAAGGTCGAGAGGACCTTTCAAGTGTCTTTTAACGAGATTGCGACCTTTCGGGTTTTCACAAAACTCGCCGGTAGCCCTGCTGTTTTTACTCACGGAGCCCTTTCGGGTTTTCAACCGTGCCCTTTTCGCTTGTGGACATACCGTTTTTCTTTTTCTTCTTCTTTTTTTTCTCTTTTCTTATGTCAGCGTTGGGATGCTGCAGTCTACAGTAGTTTATCGACGTCTCGGTCAGCAGCTAGTTTTAAGACATAGTGGTCCATCGTTAGTTTAAGGACGTTTCGGTCCATTGTTAGTTTAAAGACGTTTCGGTCCGTTGTTCGTAGGTCAGACATGTTTGAAGATCTTTCAGCATTTTTTTAGTTTTTGCCGAAAGAACAATTTCTCATGGAGCTTCCCCTATAAAAGAGCATGATGCCCCTGGCATGTCCATCTTTTTCTGAGCATGTGGTTGTGGTGGGTTCACCTTCCAGTTGTCAGACAACGCGAATTTGCCCTGTTGGTATTCATCTTCAATCCAGCCTTTGAAGACGTAGCAATCTTCGAGTGGGTGACCCATTACTCTGTGGTAGGGACTGTTAGTGTTTATGCCCTAGAAGGCCATTACTGTATCATACTAGCTTGTATATTACTTAATGGAAGCTTGGGATATTCACATGTATATAACAGTCTTGCTAAACATGGTAGTATGCTACTTGGTTTTTCTATCTTAATATGTGAGTGTACGTATTGATAGAGCTCTTAGGATCTTGCTTGTCTACCAGCGTTGTGATGGCAGTCACACTAGTGAGGGCTGGGTAGTCTACAAGCACATCCTTATTCAGGTCCCCGGTCGTTGGATTATCGAGACAGAGCATCGATACTCCGGAGTAGACTGGTGTGTACGCTTCTCATCCCAGTTGGGGAGATGGTCTGTCCCACAGCCGTCAGTACGTCGTACTGGAGATAGTATACAGGTGCTCGTTAGGTTACGGGTACACCGGACAGGACTCACAGGGAACTGTTGGTTGGTTTGATACCAGTCGTCAGTAAACAGTTCCCAGGTGACATGAGTACAGCGTAGTCTGCAGACTTGACACTGCTACTTCGCCTCGAGTGTGTCCCACTGTTCTTAGATTGCTACCCTACCACGGCTCAAAGGAGTCGTGCAAACAGGTGGCAGTTGGGTGCAGTCCCGAGCACTTGGAGGCAGTGGCGGTTAGACAGGATTCGTCCCTCCCGGTATTGGGAGTAGATATCGTGCTGTGTCAGAGAGCCATTACGCAAAGTCCCTGGCCAGGGCAAGCGAGATTTGCTGGTAGGTTCCAGTAGTTTCTCAGAGTGTAATGGGCCTACCTCCGACACGACTTATACCGCTATTAGGGGACTGACGCTTGCCGCCCCCCTAGGCCCGATATGCGATAGTCTTGGACGAACGGACCGGACTGTATGGAGATTGTCACATCAGACTCAGTAGGAGTTCGGATGGGTTTACTCATCGGCCTTCTTATCGACAACTACCTGGGGACCGTTACGTACAGCTAGTGCCGCTTGCGGTCTGTGGTTAAACCCACTGCCAGCGTAGTAGTCGAGTCTCTAGAGTCCCACACAGAGAGTTTCCTACTCCAGGCGAAACGATATAGAGGTTGCATGGTTTTGCGACAAAGGGTTCGGACGCATACGTGCGTTTACGCACGTACGACTTTCGGACAGTTTTTACCAGTCGGCTTTGGTTTAAGCCAGTTACTGGTATCCGGTTATTGGATTTTTACAGTCTAAAGTTTTTCCGTATTTTTGCGGATCGGAGGGGCGTTCTCGTAATTGTACGAGAAGCTTCTAGAAGATGTGACTAAGGAGGTTACTTTGGATGAGGTTGTGAGTCATGGTGGTGATTCATTCATTTCATTAATGCACATTTATTGCTTAATGACTCATGTTAATGAATCACCACTAGATATTTTATGAAGCATGCTTATTCATTTCTTTTATGCATTATTCTTAAAAAGGAATGCTTCATAATATATTATGATACACTCTCTCTCCTCTCATTATCTTATCTCACATTCTCTCTCCTCAAGCTCTCATCTTCAAACCCTAATCCTTAATCCTCATGTGTTGAGATCAAAGGATTAGTTAGACTAAACAATCCATAACCTTCACTCTACATCATCCTTTCATCTTTGATTAGCAATCAAAGTTGATTAGCAATCAAAGTTGATTAGTTACCTCAAGTTAGAGGTTTAGCTTGGAGTTTCGCTCTCGGGTGGATCGTCTACTACCTAGAGAAGGCCGAGGAGAACAAAGGAGGACACAAAGACGAAGGACTAGTTTCGATCGGTATAATCCCTTAACACTATAGTTTAGTATAGCTATGTGTTTGGTTATTATTTGTTTAGCTTCGATTCAAGCGGTTAGTCGATGTTCGATGTTTAAACTTGATCGTTTTTGAAAATTCCGCCTCCCCACAAGTACTGGGGTGAAGTACATCGACTTACAGGGACAATAGTTAGGATGGTTAACGTCACCCGGTTGCGACGGATGTTTTGGATCTGGCAGAGCGATGAGCCCGTTGCGCACTGCCAGCTCGAACAGTCTCCTTGTTTTATCCCTGGGAAATGAGTAAGGACGTTTCAACTTCTCATCGAGGGATCGCGGATTGTTGCTTTGACGAACAGATGGTCTTGGGTTACTCGGCTGTCGCTGAGCGTTGGCGACAAAGGTCACTTTTCCGTTGCCTTTTTCATTCCGAAAACCCACTTTTGAAGGGAAAGGCCTATGGCCCATCTGGTCCATTTGGGCCAGCTTCTCGATCAAGGCCTGGAAGGTGGTCGGCTTGAAGAACATCATGAATTTGGGAGATAGTCGACTGAGGTTCAAGGGTCTGTAAGTGCACGGCGGTGCCCCGGCCGTCAATCCGACGCCGGAATGCGGAAGCGGTGAAAAACTTTAATTTTGCGGACTTAGCAAACCGGCACCACCGCGCACTAAACATCCGGATCGTAACCATTAACAAGTCTAAGCTATTAACAAGATAGGGAAGAGAAGTATACCGACAGATCCGAGTCCTCCGGTCTTCTCGTCGTCGTCCCGATCTCCTGCGGAATGTCCCGTCTCCTCCTCGTCGCCGGAAGTGCACCACATCGCCTACTTCTTTTACGGACTCCCACCTCAATGCCGAGGCAACTCGGGCACGAAGCCGGCTACTCGACGTGCCCAAGATTTGCTGTAGAATATGTATAGAACCATGTCTCACTTTGGGGTTGTGGAATTGCCTTTTGGTGGAGGGATGAAAACAAGAAGTATATGGTGGAACTTGGAGAATTTTGGTGCATGAAATGAACAACAAATCCCACTCCAACAATATGGGCAGCCCCCTCCTATACATGGCCGGCCATCTCAAGTGAGGGAGGGAGAGAATGAGATAGTATATCATGAGGGAGTGAGTGGCTTGAACAATAATGCAAGGTGGAGTGTCATGGAAAAAGAAAGTGATGATGAGAGGCAATGATCACTCCCAAAACCAATACACTACCAACTAATCATCAACAACCATGATGCTTACAAAGTCAAGCCATCATGAAGCTAGAAGTCAAGGTCAAAGAGAGACTATCATGATACAACAATAAGCAAAGACCCCCCTCCACAAATACTTATTTGCAACAATGCAAATAAGCCCTCCTCCACCAATCTTCGGCCAATGAACGGAACAATGGAAATCGGCCGAAACGGAAAGCAAACTGGCAACTCCAGAAAACTGGTCCCGTAATAAATTACAGGAAAACCCTGATACTGTGCATATACACCCGCATCTGTATTTCGACCGAAATACAAATGCCATGAGACAAAATCTCCACTGTACTATACTAGAATCCGGCTTATACCAAAACCGGCTAGTAATATCTGTTCGATCCTGATCCGTGCAATACCGCACGTATTTGATCGAACCCTGCCATATATCCATACGGACTATAGTACAAACTGTCCGATCCTGATCCGTGCAATACCGCACGTATCTGATCGAACCCTGCCATATATCCATACGGACTATAGTACAAACTGTCCGATCCTGATCCGTGCAATACCGCACGTATCTGATCGGACCTTGCCATATCTCCATACGGCCTCTACAACCTTTCGCCTGAAAGCTGAGTAACTGAATGTGGGGAACTCTAAAGACTCGTCAACACCTTGGTTGTGGATTTAACCACTAGCACGTCAGAGGTATAAGCCAATACATAACGGGCTACCAGGTATTGACTAAAAGGGATGTCTGTGAGTGAACTCAGCCTGACAACCCTACTGAGCCTGTCAGTGACAATATCCGTACAGTCCGGTCCGTTCGTCTATGAGCATCGCATGGCGGGCCTAGGGGGTTGGTAAAAGTCAGACCCCCAAAAGCGGTACAAGTCGTGTCGGAGTGTAGCCCAGAACACCATGAGATACTACTGGAATACCTACCAGTAAATCTCCTTGCCTCGGCCGAGGGATTCGTGTAATGGCTCTCCTAGACACAGCACGACCTCACCCCCAATACCGGGAGAGACGAACCCCTGAAGATGCGCTCACTGCTTCCATGTGGCTCGGGACTGTACCCAACTAAAACCTGTTTGCACGACTCCTTTGAGCCGTGGTAGGGTAGTAATCAAAGTACAGTGGGAACTCACACGAGACAAATGACGATCCCCAGGTCGATGAACTAACCTGCACACATGTCACCAGGGAACTGCCATCTGACGTCTGGTATATGACCAACTAGCATGTTCCCGGCGAGTCCTGTCCGGTGTACTCATAACCCAATGAGCACCTGTATACATCTTAGGTTATCCAACTGAAACCAGTGGCTTGTGAGACCGGCCACCGCCCCTCGTCGGGGTCTCGACTGTATACACTAATCTACTATGGAGTATCGATGCCCTGTCTCGAAACTCACACGACTAGGGACCATTTAAGGTATGCTTATAGACCCCAGCTCCCACTTATATGATCGCCCTCATACTGCTGGTGGTCAAGCAAGAATCCTAGGGGCTCTATCAACGTGTAATAGCGACTTGTCAGGTCACCTAAAGCAGTACACGATGATAAAGGTAAACCAGATAGCATACTATCATCTCGAGTAAGACTGTCCTACCGGGATAGGTCCTCCCTCAATCACCGCAATCACGTACCTGTGATCCAATAATTGACTCTGAGGGCATTATCTCCAACAATCTCCCACTTGCACTCAAGGCTAATTATTGCGATGTCGCATACTCACAGCCCGTGTGATACCGAACACCCAACTCCTCTACTAGTCAGTCTCACAAAGCTCGTTTGCGAAACTATTGCGTTCGAGGAATAGCCTCAGTGAGTGGATCCGCCTTGATGTCTCTTTCTATGTCTCTCTATATCTCAAGTTCGCGGAGAAACCCATCTCCCGAAATGAGCAATACCTGTCTTAGAATGTGTCTGGATGTCTGATGGGACATAGCTCATAAATGAACTCCAAATCCAAACTTCTTAGACTGTATCGTCAACTGAACTTAATCAGTATCCTGCGCCATGCCTCCCTCAGTATTGCCTTGGACCACCTGTCCAAAATACTGCCCCTCGTCAGAGGGAAAAACTATAACTCTGACAACCTCCTTGTCGTCCATGTCAATTTGGAAGCCTGGAATGATAACTGTCTCACGAATGAGGCTGTCGTTATCATATCCCTAGAACATTCACTTATGTTCTAAAACTGCTTCCTACTGTTTCTCTAGGATTGGATTAATGTCAACTTATTGCACCTACTGCAAGAACAACATCTGGTGTGGTACTTGACATCTCATGATTGACTCAATTGCCTAAGCAAGTGATCTGCCAATCATGCGCATCCCTCTCTACTTTAGTCTGTAAGACACCTTTAGAGAGGGTGACTCCATCACCTGCAGGTACACTACCGTGCCAGGAGTCGTCCATTCTAAATACTCTTAGAATGCTGTCAAGTACCCTGATTGGGAAACCACCCAAATCTAGATCTAAAACCATAGATCTAGTAACCAGTATGTCTGATATAAAATCCATTTCCTTTGTGGAGAAACCATTGTGTGACGACCAAAATATAACCGATTGTAGTATAGGAGTTTCTTTTGCTACTCTGTGTATGTCATCCAAATACCAGGATATCACACCCTACTACCTTCTCAATAGATCCATCCCCTATTCTGATGAAGTCAAACCCATGACTGTCACGTCAGAAATAGATGATCTATCTCCGCTACATCTGCTTTAGTCTATAAATAGACATAAGCTACTTGTCCACCAATGCTTCCGCTGCTCCCACTGTCTACGACAACCCTCTGGCAGAGTCATATACACGTACACTTCTGAAGCGAGTTCAGAACGACGCTATACTCATCCTCCCGCCGGGTCTCGCACCCTGGAACAACAGCAATGGTAATTGTGGGTAAACAAGAACTTCCCTGTCACCGTCCTTGAGGCTACCATAGTACCTCTCGGGTGCCTGAAGTTACCCACCAAAACTGCGGAGTGGCCAATGGAATGTCAATCCAGATTGATTCTTTAGGTTCCTTATCAAATCTTTTGTAATCGTTTGTGGTTCTGGAATCACTTCCAGTTCTACCATACTCCCACTACTGTTTTCTGAAAAAAAAATCCATTTTTAATAAAACTGTGGCGAGTCTAGAACAATATTGCTATTGTTCATCCAGATGGTAGAAAGTCAACCCTCGTCATAGCCTGGGTCAACCCACAAACAACCATTACAGAAACGTGCCTTGAGTTATCCAGAGTCTGGTTTTAATCATAAGCTGGACAACTCCACGTACCTTAACAACGTCAAGATACGAACTGTTCTATATCCCATATAGGACCAGAGGCACTGATTTAACTGAACCAGATCCAAATTATGCAACTGTCTCCAGTGCATGTCAACTAAATGGAAGGAGGCCGATCAGCGTTACTCAACTTAGGAATGCTTCCAATTATGAATAACATGAAAGAGAAGCAAGATCTCTTTATCATTACTATCAACTGAATACCATACACAAGTATCTACATCTTCGATCTCTTTGAAGAATCCCGATACTTGCTACACCTGGTTCTCTACTCTATTCAAATACTTATAACTTCTCAAAATTCGGACCCTGTGTTTCCACGAAACACTTGTCTAAAAACTAGAGAAGTCATAAGTAAACCGAATATAGTACGAGGACCAACCCCTCTGTCCTGATGGACCCTGGACAACATACAATACTCTGTATAAGTCCCTTGAGTCTGAAAACTCATTCACTGTGTGTCGTAGGTTGAAAACTGTACTTATGGTTGAGAAGAATTACACCGCTGTTTAATGCTCCTTACCTAACCATCCACTGATATAGGTAAATGTCATAGACATAATTTCAGAAAGGTATATCTCACTCTATGAAAATAGACGTACAGATATATCAATTTGAAATTGGTGCATAAAAGCGGATATTCAAAACCAAATATTTGCCGACCGGCAAACAGCCCAGGTGATTTCCTCAAATATCACCGATTACAACGAATCCCGATATAATGAGGATGATCACCCAATTCCCAATTACTTACTCCCACTCATCATCTGTAAAACCATACAGATGTGAGAATCATTCCTGGTAATTACATACCCTGGAGTAAGTATCTAATCGGGAAATCAGTTTTCTTTTAACAGTACACAGTGAGACTGAAACATTGAAATGTTTCGATGGGGTATCCCGGTATTTCTAGTAATGCCTCTTCCAGATTCACGACTGTAACCGTATAATCCTTTGCCACCTCTCCAAATCCCTTCATATGTCTTTAGTCATTACCTTCTGCACACCTCTTTAGGCCAAATGGTTTTCTTCCTTCCCTACCGTTCGGCACCAGCTTATGGTTTGGAAGAAGACTATCCAATAAGCATAAAGGGTGTACTGTCCTAATCCTAGGAACACTCGCAAAGCGAGAGAAGGTGAAGATAAAAGACAACCGAATAAACCTTATTCCTATTTCTCCTGAACCAGAATCCATCCCCGAACTGGAACAAGTTCCTTTCGAGTTCGTATATAACCATACGATGGAGTATCCAATAAACTGTGGATCTTCGTAGTGATACGGAGTGTCCTGGAGAAATTCAAAGGTGATTTTAGGATTGGCGAAGAAATACCTGGTTTGGTCATGAATATCTGTTGCAATTTACTTTGCCCTCTTACTAATCCCTTGCTTTGTCTTAACTTAATACCTTCTGCACACTATCGTTATGCTGATTGGTTTTCTTCATTCCCTACCGGTCGGCACCAGCCTAAGGTTTGGAAGAAGACAATCCAATTTGCGTAATAGGTGTACTACCCCTAAACCAAGGAGTACTCGTAACCTGAGAGAGGGTAAAAGGAAAAGACAACTGAATAATCCTATCCATTTTCTCCAGAACCTGAAACCATCCTCGAATAAATTCTTTCGAGTTCGTATCTAACCATACGATGGTTTTGTCCAATGGAAGTGGACGTTCGTAGCAATACGGGGTGTCCTGGAGAAAAGGGTAAAAGTAGGAGTGGCAATGAGGTTTGCAACTCTGACAATCCAAAAGCCAGTGTTTAAGAAGGTTCGGTCAACTTGGTCTCTGAGTCAAAGTCTTAGGGTCGGGTCAATGGTCGCTGCCAAAGAGAGATAGAAAAGAAACACTCAGCGTGCACTCTAACCTAGATCAGAATGGTTACCAATTTATCTAATCTGGAATCCTCCCACTGTACCTCAAATTCTCCTCCAAATCTGAAAGAAGAATTAGTCGGGGTTACCCGAGGAGTAAACTAACTCATCAGTGGGAATCGGGATCCAACTATCATCGCATGATAACGTGACGGAATCCGCTCACGGTATCACACTCCAGAAGGTATGCGCATATCTGGCAAGTTTCTGCTCTTTTGAAACTCCCGATGTGATTTCTGCCCCATGCTCTTATGACCTTGGCGAAGGTCAACAAATCATAAGTCACATGTCAAGTTCTACCCGTCATTATCCAGGTTAATTTGAATCCACCCGTACAAGCCCTTGACGAAGGTCAACAAGGCTGTACGACTGTCCCAAACCAACGCATCTATCTATGCAGCAGAAAGGTAACAAGCAGCTACCATACACTATGCCTTGACGAAGGTCAACAAACATAGCATGAATACTACGTGCTACCCGTCTGAAACGACGGAGGGCTACGAATGGTTTCTGGCGAAAACCTTTAACATAAAGAACTTGATATCGTCGAAGGAACGGATAGCTTTTAAAAAATATAGTGACGAAAACCGTTGCTAAAGAGGTCACTCCCGGTGAAGGGATCTCGGCTCTTTCCCCGTAGAATGAGGTGCAGGATATTCAAACTGAATACCACGGTGCAAAGCAAAAGTAATCGGCTATAGTGAAGTTAATGCCCCGACGCAAACTTTTGTCCAAGGGGTCACTCCCGGTGAAGGGATCTCGGCCCTTGCCTCGTCGACTGAGGAGCAGGATATTCCAACTGAATACCACGATGCAAAACAAAAGTGAACGTCCTTGCAATAACAGCTTTTTGAAAAGTGTTCCAACAATATCAGATTAGGTTTGTTTTTAACTTGCATTGATCCGAATCAATGCAGTCCCATCAATTGATCACACCAAAAAGAACGAAAATATACTGATGTACGTATATGCCATCCGCATTCGCCACTGGGTCCCGTCATTACCCGTTAGGTTAGCTAACTAACGACAGAGCGGGGACTGGACTAGCACGGATGTAAAACATATACAACATCTACTAATATATATACCAATATATTATATTTCGCTCAAGGCGTGAAAGAAATGCAACATCACAGAGAATGAACAGCATCACAGAAACAATACAGATATCTGGGATCCCCGGGTTTCACAGAGCCACTACTGAAACCCGACGTTCCCCTGTTCGTGTGGATAGCCTGTGCAATGAAATCCTAGACCCCTACGGGCGCGGCAAGTTACCCGCCAAAACCTGAAGCGAGGCAGCCCCCTTCAGCAACGTGAATGGACCACCCAGCACTTCACGGAATCCGGTAACTTGGGCACCCTTCCTGGGTCAACCTGTACCCCTTACGAGTGCGGCGAATAGCCCGCCAATCCTAGAGTGAAGCCCCCTCCGTCTCAATGCCATGAGATGCGGGCTTGTTGCCCTCTGGAACCCGGCTATCCGTGCACCCCGCCGCGGGGTAATCCTAGTACAGAAAGTAAAATATACATACAACGGGTACATCGACCGCAACCAGGTCGTGCCCCAAAAGAATAATACAAACAGGCAGTGACGGCAGTCCACATGTCGGACGCTCGCCCCGCAATATCAAATGTATATAATACAATCACAACAGTACTAGCATTGCATCCAGGCTATCCCCCACGACCGATCCGCAACATCACAGCAATACATAGAACATCAACGTGAAAATCACGTTCGCAAATCCGTCTAACCGGGCTATAGCAGTTAGACCGGATTTACCGATCAAGTGACATTCACGGTCGCAGATATAATGTAAATACTGTGAAAAATGTGTTTAAAATATCCGATCGATCAAACTTTAACAAGTGGGCCCCCAAGTACTACTGTAGCACATCAAGAAATTCTGGGCCCAAAATTAATATTCCAAAACCCATATTTTAAGCCCACAAAGACACTGTAGAAATTTGGTGCAGGGATCTCCACAGTGCGCGGCGGAACAGCGGCGGGAAGGGGGTATTTGCGGCGGTTCCGCGCTCCCACTGTGGAGTCACTTCATCGAATTTTTACAGAGCTCTTAGAGTTTCCAGTACATCAATATTTTACAACCTGAAAAATTTTTCGAGACCAAAAATTTTCAACAGAAACTGATGCGAAGGTAAAATGCAGTTTTGGAACTTTTTGATCGATCGGAAATGCAAACACATTACACAAAGCTAGACTAAGTTAATGGCGAGGCTCTGATACCACTGTAAGTGCACGGCGGCGCCCCGGCCGTCAATCCGACGCCGGAATGCGGAAGCGGTGAAAAACTTTAATTTTGCGGACTTAGCAAACCAGCACCACCGCGCACTAAACATCCGGATCGTAACCATTAACAAGTCTAAGCTATTAACAAGATAGGGAAGAGAAGTATACCGACAGATCCGAGTCCTCCGGTCTTCTCGTCGTCGTCCCGATCTCCTGCGGAATGTCCCGTCTCCTCCTCGTCGCCGGAAGTGCACCACATCGCCTACTTCTTTTACGGGCTCCCACCTCAATGCCGAGGCAACTCGGGCACGAAGCCGGCTACTCGACGTGCCCAAGATTTGCTGTAGAATATGTATAGAACCATGTCTCACTTTGGGGTTGTGGAATTGCCTTTTGGTGGAGGGATGAAAACAAGAAGTATATGGTGGAACTTGGAGAATTTTGGTGCATGAAAAGAACAACAAATCCCACTCCAACAATATGGGCAGCCCCCTCCTATACATGGCCGGCCATCTCAAGTGAGGGAGGGAGAGAATGAGATAGTATATCATGAGGGAGTGAGTGGCTTGAACAATAATGCAAGGTGGAGTGTCATGGAAAAAGAAAGTGATGATGAGAGGCAATGATCACTCCCAAAACCAATACACTACCAACTAATCATCAACAACCATGATGCTTACAAAGTCAAGCCATCATGAAGCTAGAAGTCAAGGTCAAAGAGAGACTATCATGATACAACAATAAGCAAAGACCCCCCTCCACAAATACTTATTTGCAACAATGCAAATAAGCCCTCCTCCACCAATCTTCGGCTAATGAACGGAACAATGGAAATCGGCCGAAACGGAAAGCAAACTGGCAACTCCAGAAAACTGGTCCCGTAATAAATTACAGGAAAACCCCGATACTGTGCATACACACCCGCATCTGTATTTCGACTGAAATACAAATGCCATGAGACAAAATCTCCACTGTACTATACTAGAATCCGGCTTATACCAAAACCGGCTAGTAATATCTGTTCGATCCTGATCCGTGCAATACCGCACGTATCTGATCGAACCCTGCCATATATCCATACGGACTATAGTACAAACTGTCCGATCCTGATCCGTGCAATACCGCACGTATCTGATCGAACCCTGCCATATATCCATACGGACTATAGTACAAACTGTCCGATCCTGATCCGTGCAATACCGCACGTATCTGATCGGACCTTGCCATATCTCCATACGGCCTCTACAACCTTTCGCCCGAAAGCTGAGTAACTGAATGTGGGGAACTCTAAAGACTCGTCAACACCTTGTTTGTGGATTTAACCACTAGCACGTCAGAGGTATAAGCCAATACATAACGGGCTACCAGGTATTGACTAAAAGGGATGTCTGTGAGTGAACTCAGCCTGACAACCCTACTGAGCCTGTCAGTGACAATATCCGTACAGTCCGGTCCGTTCGTCTATGAGCATCGCATGGCGGGCCTAGGGGGTTGGTAAAAGTCAGACCCTAAAAAGCGGTACAAGTCGTGTCGGAGTGTAGCCCAGAACACCCTGAGATACTACTGGAATACCTACCAGTAAATCTCCTTGCCTCGGCCGAGGGCTTCGTGTAATGGCTCTCCTAGACACAGCACGACCTCACCCCCAATACCGGGAGAGACGAACCCCTGAAGATGCGCTCACTGCCTCCATGTGGCTCGGGACTGTACCCAACTAAAACCTGTTTGCACGACTCCTTTGAGCCGTGGTAGGGTAGTAATCAAAGTACAGTGGGAACTCACACGAGACAAATGACGATCCCCAGGTCGATGAACTAACCTGCACACATGTCACCAGGGAACTGCCATCTGACGTCTGGTATATGACCAACTAGCATGTTCCCGGCGAGTCCTGTCCGGTGTACTCATAACCCAATGAGCACCTGTATACATCTTAGGTGATCCAACTGACACCAGTGGCTTGTGAGACCGGCCACCGCCCCTCGTCGGGGTCTCGACTGTATACACTAGTCTACTATGGAGTATCGATGCCCTGTCTCGAAACTCACACGACTAGGGACCATTTAAGGATATGCTTATAGACCCCAGCTCCCACTTATATGATCGCCCTCATATTGCTGGTGGTCAAGCAAGAATTCTAGGGGCTCTATCAACGTGTAATAGCGACTTGTCAGGTCACCTAAAGCAGTACACGATGATAAAGGTAAACCAGATAGCATACTATCATCTCGAGTAAGACTGTCCTACCGGGATAGGTCCTCCCTCAATCACCGCAATCATGTACCTGTGATCCAATAATTGACTCTGAGGGCATTATCTCCAACAGGGTCCACATGAACATGCCCATGGCAGGAGCTTCTTATATGCGTTGTTCGCATCTCGACCATAGGTTCTGCCACCGGATTGCATACTGCACCCATGTCTCTCCCGGCTTTACTCTGGCGTTGATCAATGCCGTGATTGGGGTGCGTTCGCTGGCGCTTGCGAACCGCTGAGTGAATAACAAATCCATTTCTGTAAACGTTTTGACGGAGTCGTCGGGAAGCTCCGAGTACCATTCAAAAGCTGTCTCTGCTAAGTTACCGACGAACTGGCGAAGTAGAAGTTTATCATCACCTCCATTATTGCCGCAAAGAGCCCTGAACTGAGCGACATGTTGATGGGGATTTCCTGTCCCCTTGTACACATGGAATTTGGGGATCGTATATCACGGCGGATACTTTATTTAATCATACCAGCCTGGATATGGTCGCCCAGTTTTAACGACTTGGCTGGCCGCCTCATTCGCCTGGTGAGCTCATATTTGCTGAGCAATATAGTCATCCAGAGCGGCCTTGGAAATGGTTTCCTCTTTAGCTGCTGAAAGAGCCAGAGGAGGGTTCGATGTCTCCCCTCTGTCATCTTCAATGATGATCGGAGGGTCTTCAGCTGGAGGTTCTGGTTATAACATCATCCCGACCATGTCTTGGAAGAGAAGCGCCATTCGTTTTCTATTAGCCCCTTGTTCTGCTGCTTCTCTGTCCTTCTTTTCGATGACTCTGCGGAGGAAATCAGCATCGGTTTCTTGTTCATGACGATGCTCTGATGACGCCTCTGGGATTTCTTTTGGCTCGGTAAGTGCGACCATTTGCATTAGCATTTCCTGAAGCTTCTGTTGCTGCTTCTGGGCTTTTGTCACGGATCGGGTGAGCGTTCGGTGACCCGTCGAAGCGCGGCTTTCCTCCTTTCCGGAAGCCATATAAACAGTATGCACCATTATGCCCCCAGACTTGGGGCGTTTGGGCTCGGCGTTTTTGTGGTCTTCCGTAGTCACAGGGGCTTTCTCTGGCCTCCTTCTCTTTTGAGCAGTTGAAGTTGAGGGGGCTGTTGCAGCGGGCACCCAGTTAGGTGTCGTCTTTTATGGCTTGACAGGATGGTTTTCTTCTTGTCGAGCTTTAAGCTTCTTTGATCGGCGAGAGTAGTCCTGATCAATTACTGAGTCCTGAACCCGTCGCCAGACCTTGTAAATTTTGGACGACAGCCGCTGAGGGGGCTGCTCCGGCTTCGTTTCTGTAACATTCTCCATGGGTGGAGGAGATCTTTTCAGTATGGCGGTAGGTGAATTCCTACACACCCTGTTCAGCAATTCAACGTTGTTCCCAGTTGGAACAGCAACATTGACTTCCACCGTTGGGGCTGGTGGACTTAGCCCAGAGGGGGAGTTGCCCCCAGCCTTCCTTACTCGGCGCCAGTGGCGACGTCGAGCGTGTCGAGTGGTTGGGATCGTTTCAGCTTTAGGGGTGACTTCGTTATGCCCCCTGTCTTGGTGAGGCACTGCTGGTACCAGCCTCTTGAAGACCGACGTCCGTTGAGCAGCAGTATCCAATCTGTCAAAGACAGACCTTTGAGTAAGAACGGGAGCCGGAGTGGCCAGCCTCGTAAAGACCGATCCTTTGACGGGAGAAGCTTCTTTAGTGACCTCAAGAGCAGGAATAGCTATCCGTTTTAGGATGGCCGCTTCAGGTATCGTGGGCTTCTTGACGTGCCCATCGGAGTTCAGGATCAGCCTATCGAAGACTGATGCTATTGGATTGACATCGGACGACCCGCTGAGAGGGGCCGTAGTAGTAGTGAGCCGATCAAAGACCGACTTCTTTTGCAGTTCTTACGGCAGTGGGATGTTAATGTTCACTGGTGGGAGCATGGTCCCGAAGAACAAACCGGTGGTAGCCTGCGTCACCTGCTCTATCGGCATTGTGAAAAGGGAGGCCGCATGGGGCCCGTAAGCTATGCCTCCAGATGAGACGGAACGCGAGTTGCAATTGCAGCTGGAACACTTCTTGTAAATAGACGCCATTGTTTTCTGCACCTAGCAAGACACCAAATCTTACTACCTCGAACCCAAGGGCAACCATATCAAACCGCGATTCATTCGCGAACGCGACACACGAAGTGTGGAGTGGAAAGAGGAAAAGGTCCCACCGGGTGTTCCAGAATCTGTTTACCGCCGAACACAGAGATGCGGCCGCGCAGGTCCGTCTTGCCTGAATTTGGTGGCAGATGCTATTTGGTGCTATCAGTCCACCTCTCCGAAGATACCAAGTTGATTTATGGCACCATGTATCGAAGGTTTAAACGGATGCAGCCGATGTAGCAGACTTCGTCAGATCCCCCCTCGTTTGAGGGGTTTTTGATTGTGGGGACGCTCTTCCCTGCAGGCGCAAGCCCCTGCAGTTAATTATGCTACCGCGTCGCGGTAACAACTTTCTCCTTCTCCAGATGATCACTTCATGTCGTGGGTGTTTGTTTTGTTTGTGGTTGCCCGTGGATTGTATACATAGACTAATTTATGTTGTCGCCCGTAGGGCGTGGATTAGTCCAAATCCGTATCTTCTTAGATTTAGGTTTGGGGGTTGGGTTTAAGGATACGCTAGCCTCATTTGAGACTAAGATCAACTTAAACGTTAGTTAAAGATACGTTTGTCTAATTTCTAGACTAAGATCGACTTAACAGGATCATTTAGATCCAACAAGAAAGCATTTGGCCTCTGTTGTTTAGTTTAGGGATATTGCGGTTGATTACCAGTTTAAGTACATGGTGGTCCAATGTTAGCTTAAGGACATTGCGGTCCAGGTTAAGGACATCGTAGTCTATGGGTTTAAAGGGACCCCACAGTCCGGGTTAAGGACATCGTAGTCCGTAGTTTAAAGACGTCATAGTCTATAATGTTTAAGGACATCATAGTCCATGAGTTTAAGGACCCCACAGTCCGGGTTAAGGACATCGTGGTCCATGAGTTTAAAGACCCCACAGTCCGTAGTTTAAAGACGTCATAGTCTATAAAGTTTAAGGACATCATAGTCCATGAGTTTAAGGACCCCACAGTCCGGGTTAAGGACATCGTAGTCCATGAGTTTAAGGACCCCACAGTTCATGAAATGTGTGGTTGTCAGGACCCGTCAGCTCTCTGAAGACGTTGAAGGATTACAATGACAGATATCAGAAGAGTAAAGAGATGTACACTCGAATCGGTGTGAGTTGGTTGAAAGATCTGTAGTCCAATTTGGGACTAAGATCTGTTAAATATTCATGAGCAGATGGGCTCAATTAAATATAAGTTGAGGACTTGGCCAATATTGGGCTAAGTCCAATGAATGTTTAACATTTTATTGTTCTGGGCTGTTGAGCCTTTGTTTGAGCTTGGCCCTTCCAATATTTTGTCTTGTATTGAATGCAGAGCATTCATCAGAGCTTTGGCTTATTAAAGAACAATTTATGTTCTGTCAGCGCAACACGTAGCGCGCTAGGCGCTTTGCGCCAGTTAAAGAGCGCAGTGCGCTTCTGCCAAGTAGCGCGCACATGGTTGACACGTGTCGCGCTTGGCGCTAAGCGCCAGATGATGGGTGAATTGCGCCAGTTTATGAGCGCTTAGCGCTAGTCCATGAGCGCATTGCGCTATCAATTTAGTGGCGCCCTTGTGAGTGACACGTGGCGCGCTTGGCGCTGAGCGCCAGCCCATGAGCGCAGTGCGCTATTTCAAAAGCGCAAGTTGCGTACGTGGTTGACACGTGGCGCATTTTGGCGCAGAGCGCCGGTCCAGAGAGCGCAGAAGCGCATTTCAATAGCGCAAGGCGCATTTCAATAGCGCAAAGCGCATTGGATCAATTTTTATGATCTGTGAACAAATTTATGTTCTTTTAGAAGAGACTTTGTCTCAAGATTAAAGAACAACAGTTCTTATTTTTGAAAGGGCTTTGCCTTTATAGATTAAGGATCTGTGTGAAGAATTTGTTCTTCTTTTATTATGTGATGAGATCATTTGATCTTTTTTATGAAATACCTTGGTCTTTGTAGATCTATATGATCTTTTAAGAAGATAATTCTTCTTTTCATGAGATGATTTTATCTCTGTGTTCATCATTCATCATCTTTACCTTGAAGAAATATCTTCTTGCAAGAGCTTGCTCACTTTTTCTTAAAGTTTGTGGGGGGGGGGGGGTTTCTATATCAGACTTGAAGTCTTGGGGCCTTTATATAGGGCTAGTTGATTTGTTGAATCAGTTAAAGAGATCTTTCTCTGATTGATTTGGGAATGTTTCCCACCGTTGGATCTTTGATCCTAGGGCTTCTGTTTTAGAGAAGGCAATCTTCTTGTTTTTAACAAGATTGAAAGAAAATCTTTCCATAACAGAATTTTAATTTTGATTAATGATTTATCATTATTTATTAGATCTTTTGATCTAAGGGTGGGGAATTTTTAATTCCAGCGCTAGCGCACCCGTGCTTTGCATGTGGTGCGTTGCTCAGAGCGCAGCGCACTTTGCGCTAGCGCACCTGTGTTTGACACGTGGTGCGCTGCTCAGAGCACAGTGCAGCCTGCGCTAGCGCACCCATGTTTGACATGTGGCGTGCAGCGCGCCTGGCGCTTGCGCACACATGGTGCACTGCTCAAAGCGCGGCGCACCTGGCACTAGCACATCCATGTTTAACACATGGCGCACAGCGCGCCTAGCGCCGGATCTGAAGCGTTGCTTCAATTTTTGAATTTTGAATTTCATAACAGAGCTTTGCTCTGATTAGGGGAAACATATAATACCTACGAACAGTTCCCGAAGAGTCCTGTCCAGTATACTCATAACCTAATGATCACCTGCATACTATCTCTAGTACGACGTACTAATGGCTGTGGGACAGACCATCTCCCCTGCTGGGATGAGAAGCGTATACACTAGTCTACTGTGGAGTACCGATGCCCCATCTCGATAATCCTACGACTAGGGACCTGTATAGGATGTGCTTATAGATTACCTAGCCCCCACTAGAGTGTAAGTCGATGTCGCGCACCCCACGTGTTCACGGAGAGGCGTAATTTGCAAAAAATGATTTTTACAGGCTTCGCAACACCGACTAGAACCAAGGTTCATCCATAAACCCTAGTTAGCAAACTACAAGAGGTTTAACTACTCGGAAAGAATGTTATACTTCATGATACAAGTCCTTCGGGTCTTCTCCGCTGTCCTCCTCGTCTTCGTAGGCTCCAAGGATCGATCCGGATCGTAGCTTCTTCGACGGCCTCCTCGAGTCAAAGACGATCCACCCGAGAGTCTATAGTCCGAGCTCCACCTCAAAACCGAGGTAACTAGGGCAACAAGCTTGCTAAACTTGATGGCCTAGGTGATGTAGAGTATGAAGATGGATTTATTTTTCTCTTGATACCTTAGGATTCTCAACACATGAGAGCTTTTAGGATTTTGATGTGAGGAAGAAGAAGAGAGCTAGCTTGAGGAAAGAGAAATGTTTTTGATAAATGATAAAGATAAATGAGATGGCTGCCTTGACTTGAATACAAGCATGGCATGAAAAATATCTCATCAAAATATCTAGGTCACAAAATATCTCACAAAAATATCTAAGTCAAATAGTCAAACCAAGTCAAGTGGCCAAGCCAAGTCAAATGGTCAAACAAAGTCAAGTAGTCAAAACAAGTAGCCATGCCTCAATTATCATTTACAAAAGTAACAAATACTTTCCTCCACCTCATAATTGTTTTAATCAAGTGTCACGACCCGAAAGTACGGAACATGACCGGCACTTAAACTACGAAACATCTCGAGGCGTACGTAATCTAAGTAAGCCGAAAACCCAGAAATCCAAACCAAGAAAAGTAGTAGAGTGAAGGAAAACCAATTTAAAATCAAGTAGTTTTAATAGCATAAGCCGAGTTATGCGGTTTTTTAAAAACATCAAAAATTTCCTGAAAATTTCGGCAGAGTCTCCTTTGTAAATACTGGCTCCCAAACGGGATACAACATGAATAGTATACGAAATCCATAAAAAGGCATCCCCAAGCAGGAGCTAGCTCTTCGTCAATCGACGGTCACAACCACACAAGCAATATAATATACAACGCCAACGGCGAGGATCAAAATTCAAAAGGAAACTCAAAACCATAAGAAAACCACAGAAATATAACGCGCGACTCTAAGGTCGAAGGAATAACAATACCGGTCTCTATCTCAAAATAAATACATGTTTGGTTGATGGAACTTCTAGATACAACAGAATAATGATATACAAGATATATAATGGGGGTACGATACAAGTAAACCCACCTACTAGCAAATCACCCGAAGGAAACTATGCCCGCAAAGCCGTAATGAAACCTGTACGGCAAACCTACAAGAAACTGGGGCACAACGGGGGTGAGTTGCCAACTCGTGAATAGAAAAACATCTACGAAAAGAAATCGCATAAATAACGCAATCCTAGGTCAATGATCATAATATATCCTCAAATATAAGAATAACATGCAACCTATAACAAGGCTAGGGTAAATATCTAACCCGAGTGTAATTTCATGTGCCCGTGTCAGTGCCTCAGATAGCAATATATCATATGAATGAGGTATGAATGCATGAAAACAGAATACATGTAAATGAAGAACTGTTTTCATAATTTAGTGAGATTTCCTTTGTATTTTTAAAATGAGGTATCATAATGAAATCAACATAAAACAGTGCCTAGCATCGGTACAAAACGTAATCCCAATATCTCGATATCTCTGTATCACAGTCTCTGTACCTCAATATCTCGAAATCTCAATATCACAGTCTCAATATCTAGGGCACCGTCAGTCCAGACCGGCCCCTACCATCCATCTTAAGACCACGACGGTATCCTCAGGATATCCGACGTGTCGGGTAAAATCACCGGTAGGTAGTGCTCCCCTGCCAGGCTCACATCGTCATCATCACACGCTTCTTGCCCCGGGGTACCTTACCGGGTCCACCATGTACCCGAAACGGTTCATCCGTCTCCTCGAATCGGGTCTCGAAATCCATCAGCAAACTCATGGTGGACGACTCATACATCATGGGAAAACCGCACTTTTTATTTTAAAAGAGAGAAAAGGTTTATTTATGTTTTTGCGGTTTTCCTCCAAATCCAGAAAATCTCATGGAAATCCGAATCCAAAACCTCAATATTACGTAAAATAGTGAATATATGCATGAGAATCCATGAATGCGGCAAAACAATGAATAACAGTATGCATGAAGTAGCAGGTAATAACTACAATGTCTAAACTAACATATAAGGCAAGTACACTAATATCATGTCTAACTATTAGCTAACAGGCTATGTCAAGCAAATATTATTTTCTAAGGTGTACGTGACATGGCAATTACCGATGAAGATGTGTGTGAGCCGGCAAATAAGTGTACGTGGTACATACGCATCATCGGTAATGGTGCTGGTGTCCTAACAGCATGATATCAATAATGGAGTATGAAACATAAAATAAGCATGCGATGCGAAGCGAACCACAATAATGAGCGGGAGCTGAATACTAGACGCAACTATAACTAATCTGCATTAATCTAATATAAGTCCTACAAATGATTCCTTTTGAAATAACACGAATCATGGGGTTTTGAAAATAGGGGCTACGGTGTTTGTATGAAAAGATACGTCTTTTGAAATATCCGTAGGATCCCTTGACCTGTCTTTTAAAATACGCATGATTCGTAAGCTTTGAAATAGGTAAAAATCGAATCTAATCTAACAACTAAACTAAACTAAAGGGCTATGCTAACAAGCTGGACTACAGGTAAGGAAACAGCCTAACATCTGAGTCGATACATATACATACCAGTATATATATTAGTCGGTGATCCCGCCTCAATAATATCATATCCGATACCATATCTATAATCAGACATCCCAAGTCAAGAGTGCGGATCAATCATCAAGATATAGCTCGTACGTAAATCCGTCGTACGGCATCCCCAATTCTGGGTACGGGTCAATATCACATTCATGATACTATTCACCTGGTATCCTCTTTATCAAATATCATGATCGGGTACTGATCTACGACTAGTACAATACTGATATCGCCTAAGTATGCAATGACGTGTGTAAAACACTACGTCAAGGACCCGCTACAACGTCATGTCGTATCTCAAATACGAACCCTGCTATATCACCGATCTCACGGCCTCAAATCAAATCTCATCGACTCATCATAAATCCCAAGTACTGTCCTCAAATCCGTATGTGAACACACAGTCCCATACCTATGTGAACACATAACTATATATTCCCGAATAAGCACAAAAGAAAGAAGAAGGTATGCACGTATGGGTGTGTGTGTGCAAGTGTGGTGCGACCGCTACTCTAGGGTTTCGCGACACTCAATCATCCAAGTACACCAAATATCCATATTTATCATCAATAACTCAAACAATATATAAACAATATATATATGTGTGTATACGTGTCCGTATACATCACCACGAACTGCGGGGGTGCTATACGCCATCCACCCGACTTCTCCCCGTAGATATAAATCTACTCACCTGGTCCTCGCTCGCCGTTGCCGACGTCGCCACGCGCTTGTTGGTCGTCTCGAAGTCCACATGGGGTACCTACATATCATAACGCAACATATCGCATTAAAATCCGACTCATGACCAAAACGACGCACGAATCCCACATAGGTCAAAACCTATGGTTGCTTTCACAAATCGACCCAAAAACCCTCGACGTCGGCGTACAAACGCCAAACCATCGAGAAAGCTCCCAACACATTCATTTGTACAATTACAAGCACCAATTATAATATAAAATAGCTTAAAATTCACAAAAACCCCAATTTCACTTAAAAAGTCATTTTTCCGAAAATCTAGCAAGCACAAATCACCGTTTTAGTACAAAACTCGATGTATAAACGAATCTAGCGGCCACAATATTCACTAAATATCTTAAATAAGTCATAAAAACAATTCCCATAATTTAATCTCATTAAATTCCAAAAACCCTAAAATTCTAGTTTACAAAATACCTAAATTTTAACAATTTTATAGCAAAAATGCACAAACTACAATCTAGCTTGGATTTTCATGAACTAAAGTATTAAACTACACTTTAAAATGTTAATAATGCCATGAATACCCTAATTATATTTTTTCTCATAATCAAATTCATGGTTTACAAAAATCTAGCTAGCAATATAGCTTAATTATTACAATTCCAAACTAACAATTTGCAAACTAGAAATTTGATTAGGTTTTCATTTCACAATATGAAGAACTACAATTGCAACCACAATTACATAATAAAAACCCTAACTTGAATTTCATAAACCCTTACTAAATTTTTCCAAACATACAATTAAACCCAAATTAAAAACTAATAATGCTTGATTTAAGGTATTCAAACAACAATTTAACAAAAGGTCTTGATTTATACCTCACAAGATTAAGGATCTAGCATGTAAATCCTAGCCTCCAAAAGTAGCTTCCATGCTCCTAGATCCATGCTAGATAGGCAAGAAATAATGGGTAGGAGTTGGATTTGGGATTAGTGATGTTTTTATGTGGATTTTAAAGCAATTTTGGAGGATTTTTGATGTGAAGAAAGTGAGGATTCAAGAGAGGGGAGGGCTGTCCAGATTTGGCCAGGAAATATGAGGGATTTAGTGTGGTTGGTGTGTGTGAAGTCAAGGAGAGAGAAGGAACCCAAGTCAACACAAGACCATGCTTCAATTTTCTATTATTTCCTTTTCTTTCATTTTCTTTCTTTAATAAAAAGAAGTGGGGAAAAGTTTGGGAGGGCTGCTGATTTCAGCAAAAAATAGGAGTAGAAATGAGGGTGTGTGAGTGTGGGTGAGGGAAAAAAAAGATAAATACTATAGCCCAATTTCCCTTTACACTAATTTCACCGAAAAAAGCCTTTTTCTTCGATAATTTCTAAGCCGTTTTGGCAAACGTTTTCATTTCAAAAACCACATGATAAAATTTTATTTAAAGTTTTATGATGCACAAAATTTGTTTCAACTCATTCCAATTTGTAATTTTCCCTAATTAAATGTATTAGTGACGGCTTAAAATAATAATAAAATAAATTTTTTCAGAAAATTTGAAATTTCACCAGTAGCTCAATAAACACCAAATACTAGCAATTACATAACTAGAATATGTATATTTAATTTTTATAATAAGATATTTGTATTTTGACTTTTTACAGAACCCCTCCCTAATTTTACCGTTTTTTTTGAAATTTCACCGAAACGATTTTCAAAACGTTACAATCTTCCCTCCTTAAAGAAATTCGGTCCCCGAATTTAAATTAAAACTCCCCCCAAATACTAAAACATCTAAGCAAAACCATCAAGTCGTCGGGGCTCCGAAATCATAAATACATAAAACAAATCGTAGCGCAGCGCATGCGCATGAAAAATAAGCATATAACTCAAATCAAAACTCCATCCAGCATCCCGCAATCATCGGAGTCATGGTGTAGACACAATGTCCAAATCAAAAATGAAAATCAGTATGATATACATCATTAAAACATCTGGAAGCAATGCATGCCAAATCTTCTTCAAATCGTTGTGCGATGCTCGCAGCACTGCACAGTGGCGGACGTTTATTGTAAAAAAAAAACTACATATATATATATATATATATATCCTTTGTTTAATATGCACTTCCCGCCGTTTTGGAAGCAATTTCAGAAGGGTTTCCTTTATAAAATGTTTCGTGTCATCTCAGACACGGAGGTAAATACTGAGACTATAGCTCGCTTTTTGGAAATCCCTTCGATAACTATCAATGCATGCAAAATATATTCAGGTACTTTCCTCTGACTAGTCCTGCTCAGTACGAGAACACATAGCGAATATCATAAAAACGTACCGCTCCATAAGAAATCAATCACAAATATATATGAATACTACGTGCGTCAGGTGCGCACGGAAATCAAAATCTATAAATGTGCCATACATGTGCACAGAAACAACATCTAGGTGCAACGGGTGTGCACACAACATCAGTCATAGGCAATGTGTGTGCCTGACAGCAAAATCAGGTGCATCTGACATGCACGAAAAATCCCGATTCAGTGCATCTGGTGTGCACCAAATCGCATCTCATAACAGGCGCCCAACATGCGCTAAAAATCCAAATCTGGTGCATCCATCATGCACAAAATCAACTCAATTGTATGAAACCAATAAAATAATAAACATGAGAAACCAAGGCACGAAAACGATGTCAAGTGCAACAACTGTGCAAAATCGTAAATACTCAGTAGGTGCAACCATGGTCCATGAAAACAAATATCATGAAACTCAATCATCAAAATCAATCATGCGAATAGATCGCCCAAAATACCCAAAATCAAGTATGGCGGAATAGTCCCGCTCAAGCACATACTCAAGAATCTCTGGCCAACTGTCATGGTCACTCATAGCATGTCTCGTCGACGATCCTGAACTCTGGCCTGCCGGTGTGCATAACATGACCACTACTGGGTCCAAGTCTTCTCGTAATTTATTCCAGAAAGGTCCTATCGAGATCTCTCCCAAATCTCGTCTCTGCCGAACTGTCCGGAAGTCATCGTCCCTTACTAGATCTATTCTCGTTCCTGAACGGCTACATACTCATCACGACTCCTTCTGGAAGGTATATCCAAGTACAATGCCTCGGCATGCGTACCGCATCTCTGATGTCGGCTGAGTGGAACGTCGTCTCATCAAGATCTCGTACGAACCTCTTACTCCACTTTTCTCTAATGTCGACTGCTCTGGACTCGTCTCGTCGTGGCTGCATGGACTGAGCTCCAACGGCTATCCTAGTATCTGGGGTCTCCCAAGAAATGCATCTCACCACCTAGCATCCGAATTAAGTCGAGCCATCAGATCAAGTCGTCAAAACCTCATAATCCCCCAAGAGCTCAACCTCTTGGGCACGGTTTAATAGTATCGAGTACATACCACAGCATCGGTGGTCCAGCCGTAGAAGGGCAAACCCAAGCCTCACTAATGGCGCCATAGAACTGCCGCAAACCCGAAGGTTCAAAGGCTTTCACACGGTCATTAAGTCGAGTTAGGGTTTCATTATTCTAGAGGGACCATAGAATTGCCTGCATGTCTTTCCGACTACTTTAAACTTGGAATAATAGGTTTCTGACATTCGATCGTCTCTGTCGACTCCCAACGTCTCCGCATGAAGTCGTCTCTAGCTGGAATCAATCTATCTGATGACCTCGCATCGGGGTAGGTGAACGATCCACATGTCCTAGTCATTCATCCTCGATGACTAACGACCTTCTATCATCTCTTAGTACAACTCGTTCTGCACTAACTCCAGCATCTGGGGCAATATCTCGTCGTTCGCAGCAATAACTGGCTCGCTCGTCTGCACGCTGAACAGTGCCTCGACCATCATGAATAAGCAACACACCAGCGGTCATCAAAATCTGGCTGGCCTCTATCATTGGCTCAATCCTCTAATGCTAATCTTCACGTCCGAGCAATCTCATACGGCGATCCATCCAATGCTCGTGGCGTAAAACACAATCAAAAGACACCTCTCTACAATCGGGTGTCGCCGGAATCATGCCCTGGTCAGTCTTCGTTCGTGACGAGCTCGTGCTGACCGCAACTCTAGCCGTAGCTCTCCCTGCCCGTAATCGTGGCAGCAAAACCAAACTGGTACCGATGAGGCTAGATCAAGAAGGAATATAATACTGAACAAGCAAATGTACATCCTAAGGCTTCTTAAGTGGAGTGGCGTGACGTAAATATGCCGCGGAACATACCAACGGTACGTCACTCTACTTTAGTCACCTATTCCATCAACCAAGGGTCATCCTACGCTCCGAAGGTAAAACCTAACGCTCTGATACCAACTTTGTCACGACCCGAAAGTACGGAACATGACCGGCACTTAAACTACGAAACATCTCGAGGCGTACGTAATCTAAGTAAGCCGAAAACCCAGAAATCCAAACCAAGAAAAGTAGTAGAGTGAAGGAAAACCAATTTAAAATCAAGTAGTTTTAATAGCATAAGCCGAGTTATGCGGTTTTTTAAAAACATCAAACATTTCCTGAAAATTTCGGCAGGGTCTCCTTTGTAAATACTGGCTCCCAAACGGGATACAACATGAATAGTATACGAAATCCATAAAAAGGCATCCCCAAGCGGGAGCTAGCTCTTCGTCAATCGACGGTCACAACCACACAAGCAATATAATATACAACGCCAACGGCGAGGATCAAAATTCAAAAGGAAACTCAAAACCATAAGAAAACCACAGAAATATAACGCGCGACTCTAAGGTCGAAGGAATAACATTACTGGTCTCTATCTCAAAATAAATACATGTTTGGTTGATGGAACTTCTAGATACAACAGAATAATGATATACAAGATATATAATGGGGGTACGATACAAGTAAACCCACCTACAAGCAAATCGCCCGAAGGAAACTATGCCCGCAAAGCCGTAATGAAACCTGTACGGCAAACCTACAAGAAACTGGGGCACAACGGGGGTGAGTTGCCAACTCGTGAATAGAAAAACATCTACGAAAAGAAATCACATAAATAACGCAATCCTAGGTCAATGATCATAATATATCCTCAAATATAAGAATAACATGCAACCTATAATAAGGCTAGGGTAAATATCTAACCCGAGTGTAATCCCATGTGCCCGTGTCAGTGCCTCAGGTAGCAATATATCATATGAATGAGGTATGAACGCATGAAAACAGAATACATGTAAATGAAGAACTGTTTTCATAATTTAGTGAGATATCCTTTGTATTTTTAAAATGAGGTATCATAATGAAATCAGCTTAAAACAGTGCCTAGCATCGGCACAAAACGTAATTCCAATATCTCGATATCTCTGTATCACAGTCTCTGTACCTCAATATCTCGAAATCTCAATATCACAGTCTTAATATCTAGGGCGCCGTCAGTCCAGACCGGCCCCTACCATCCATCTCAAGACCACGACGGAATCCTCCGGATATCCGACGCGTCGGGTAAAATCACCGGTAGGTAGTGCTCCCCTGCCAGGCTCACATCGTCATCATCACACGCTTCTTGCCTCGGGGTACCTTACCGGGTCCACCATGTACCCGAAACGGTTCATCCGTCTCCTCGAATCGGGTCTCGAAATCCATCAGCAAACTCATGGTGGACGACTCATACATCATGGGAAAACCGCACTTTTTATTTTAAAAGAGAGAAAAGGTTTATTTATGTTTTTGCGGTTTTCCTCCAAATCCAGAAAATCTCATGGAAATCCGAATCAAAAACCTCAATAACACGTAAAATAGTGAATATATGCATGAGAATCCATGAATGCGGCATAACAATGAATAACAGTATGCATGAAGTAGCAGGTAATAACTACAATGTCTAAACTAACATATAAGGCAAGTACACTAATATCATGTCTAACTATTAGCTAACAGGCTATGTCAAGCAAATATTATTTTCTAAGGTGTACGTGACATAGCAATTACCGATGAAGATGTGTGTGAGCTGGCAAATAAGTGTACGTGGTACATACGCATCATCGATAATGGTGCTGGTGTCCTAACAGCATAATATCAATAATGGAGTATGAAACATAAAATAAGCATGCGATGCGAAGCGAACCACAATAATGAGCGGGAGCTGAATACTAGACGCAACTATAACTAATCTGCATTAATCTAATATAAGTCCTACAAATGATGCCTTTTGAAATAACACGAATTATGGGGTTTTGAAAATAGGGGCTACGGTGTTTCTATGAAAAGATACGTTTTTTGAAATATCCGTAGGATCCCTCGACCTGTCTTTTAAAATATGCATGGTTCGTAAGCTTTGAAATAGGTAAGAATCGAATCTAATCTAACAACTAAACTAAACTAAAGGGCTAAGCTAACAAGCTGGACTACAGGTAAGGAAACCGCCTAACATCTGAGTCGATACATATACAAACCTGTATATATATTAGTCGGTGATCCCGCCTCAATAATATCATATCCGATACCATATCTATAATCAGACATCCCAAGTCAAGAGTGCGGATCAATCATCAAGATATAGCTCGTACGTAAATCCGTCGTACGGCATCCCCAATTCTGGGTACGGGTCAATATCACATTCATCATACTATTCACCTGGTATCCTCTTTATCAAATATCATGATCGGGTACTAATCTACGTCTAGTACAATACTGATATCGCCTAAGTATGCATGCACGTGTGTAAAACACTACGTCAAGGACCCTCTACAACGTCATGTCGTATCTTAAATACGAACCCTGCTATATCACCGATCTCACGGCCTCAAATCAAATCTCATCGACTCATCATAAATCCCAAGTACTATCCTCAAATCCGTATGTGAACACACAGTCCCATACCTATGTGAACACATAACTATATATTCCCGAATAAGCACAAAAGAAAGAAGAAGGTATGCACGTATGGGTGGGTGTGTGCAAGTGTGGTGCGACCGCTACTCTAGGGTTTCGCGACACTCAATCATCCAAGAACACCAAATATCTATATTTATCATCAATAACACAAACAATATATAAACAATATATATATGTGTGTATACGTGTCCGTATACATCACCACGAACTGCGGGGGTGCTATACGCCATCCACCCGACTTCTGCCCGTAGATATAAATCTACTCACCTGGTCCTCGCTCGCCGGTGCCGACGTCGCCACGCGCTTGCTGGTCGTCTCGAAGTCCACATGGGGTACCTACATATCATAACGCACCATATCGCATTAAAATCCGACTCATGACCAAAACGACGCACGAATCCCACATAGGTCAAAACCTATGGTTGCTTTCACAAATCGACCCAAAAACCCTTGACGTCGGCGTACAAACGTCAAACCATCGAGAAAGCTCCCAACACATTCATTTGTACAATTACAAGCACCAATTATAATATAAAATAGCTTAAAATTCACAAAAACCCCAATTTCACTTAAAAAGTCATTTTTCCGAAAATCTAGCAAGCACAAATCACCGTTTTAGTACAAAACTCGATGTATAAACGAATCTAGCGGCCACAATATTCACTAAATATCTTAAATAAGTCATAAAAACAATTCCCATAATTTAATCTCATTAAATTCCAAAAACCCTAAAATTCTAGTTTACAAAATACCTAAATTTTAACAATTTTATAGCAAAAATGCACAAACTACAATCTAGCTTGGATTTTCATGAACTAAAGTATTAAACTACACTTTAAAATGTTAATAATGTCATGAATACCCTAATTATATTTTTTCTCAAAATCAAATTCATGGTTTACAAAAATCTAGCTAGCAATTTAGCTTAATTATTACAATTCCAAACTAACAATTTGCAAACTAGAAATTTGATTAGGTTTTCATTTCACAATATGAAGAACTACAATTGCAACCACAATTACATAATAAAAACCCTAACTTGAATTTCATAAACCCTTATTAAATTTTTCCAAACATACAATTAAACCCAAATTAAAAACTAATAATGCTTGATTTAAGGTATTCAAACAAAAATTTAACAAAAGGTCTTGATTTATACCTCACAAGATTAAGGATCTAGCATGTAAATCCTAGCCTCCAAAAGTAGCTTCCATGCTCCTAGATCCATGCTAGATAGGCAAGAAATAATGGGTAGGAGTTGGATTTGGGATTAGTGATGTTTTTATGTGGATTTTGAAGCAATTTTGGAGGATTTTTGATGTGAAGAAAGTGAGGATTCAAGAGAGGGGAGGGCTGTCCAGATTTGGCCAGGAAATATGAGGGATTTAGTGTGGTTGGTGTGTGTGAAGTCAAGGAGAGAGAAGGAACCCAAGTCAACACAAGACCATGCTTCAATTTTCTATTATTTCCTTTTCTTTCATTTTCTTTCTTTAATAAAAAGAAGTGGGGAAAAGTTTGGGAGGGCTGCTGATTTCAGCAGAAAATAGGAGTAGAAATGAGGGTGTGTGAGTGTGGGTGAGGGAAAAAAAAAGATAAATACTATACCCCAATTTCCCTTTACACTAATTTCACCGAAAAAAGCCTTTTTCTTCGATAATTTCTAAACCGTTTTGGCAAACGTTTTCATTTCAAAAACCACATGATAAAATTTTATTTAAAGTTTTATGATGCACAAAATTTGTTTCAACTCATTCCAATTTGTAATTTTCCCTAATTAAATGTATTAGTGACGGCTTAAAATAATAATAAAATAAATTTTTTCAGAAAATTTGAAATTTCACCAGTAGCTCAATAAACACCAAATACTAGCAATTACATAGCTAGAATATGTATATTTAATTTTTATAATTAGATATTTGTATTTTGACTTTTTACAGAAACCCCCCCTTATTTTACCGTTTTTTTCGAAATTTCACCGAAACGATTTTCAAAACGTTACATCAAGTCAATGGTCAAAACCCTAATGAGATGTCTCCTTCTATGCCCCTTTCATCCATATATACATACCCGCATTCATGTTCCGAGAAACACGAATACTAAGAGACGAAACCGATCCATCAATATAATACTAGGATCCGGCTTAAACCAAAGCCCACTAGTATTATCCGCCCGAACATCATAAGCGCACAAGTGCACATAAGTGATCGAAGACCTGCCGTAAAACCATACGGCCTCTACACCTTTCTCCCGGAGCAGGGAAACTCTCTATGTAGGACTATAAAGACTCGACACTACGCTGGCAGTGGGTTTAATCCAAGGCCGCAAGCGGTATTAGCTGCATGTAATGGTCCCCAGGTATATGTCGATAAGAAGGACGATGAGGAAAACCCATCCGAACTCCTACTGAGTCTGAATATGACAATCTTCGTACAGTCCAGTCTGTTCGTCTAAGAGTATCGCATATCAGGCCTAGGGGGGCGGTAATCGTCAGACCCCTAATAGCGCAATAAGTCGTGCTGGAGTGTAGCCCAAAACACCCTGAGAAACTACTGGAATACCTACCAGTAAATCTCGCTTGCCTTGGCCAGGGACTTTGTGTAATGGATCTCCGAACACAGCACGATATCAACCCCCAATACCGGGAGGACGAATCCTATCTAACCACCACTGCCTCCAAGTGCTTCGGGACTGCACCCAACTACTACCTGTTTGCACGACTCTTTTGAGCCGTGGTAGGGTAGTAATCAAAGTACAGTGGGAACACACTTGAGGCGAAGTAGCAGTGTCAATTTGACGGACTATGCTGTACTCATGTCACCTGGGAACTTCTACCCGATGCTAGGTATAATACCAGCCAACAGTTCCCGACGTGTCATGTCCAGTATACTCGTAACCTAACAAGCACCTGCATACTATATCCAGTATGACGTACTAATGGCTGTGTGACAGACCATCTCCCCTGCTGGTATGAGAAGCGTATACACTAGTCTACTCCGGAGTATCGATACCCCGTCTCGATAATCTTATGACTAGGGACCTGAAGAAATATGTGCTTGTAGATTACCCAGCCCCCACTAGTGTGACTGTCATCACAACGCTGGTAATCAAGCGAAGATCCTAAGGGCTCTACCAATATGTATAAGCAATATGCTAAAAGAAACACATGCACATATTGAAGTAGAAATAAACCAAGTAGCATACTACCATTTTGAGCAAGACTGTCAATACAACTGTGAATATCCCAAGCTTCCATTAAGTAATATACAAATCAGTATGATACAATAATGGCCTCTAGGGCATATACACTACCAATCTCCCACTTGCACTGGGGCCATATATTGGCATATCGCAGACCTATCATCTCGATTATCCTCTCGAACTGTGTCTGAGGGATGGCCTTCATGAGTGGATCTGCAGTGTTATTCTCCGTATCTACTCTCCTCACCTCGATCTCCCGGCGATCAATGATCTCCCTGATCAGGTGGTACCGCCTCAAGATGTGTCTGGACTTCTGATGGGACTTGGGTTCCTTCGCTAAAGCTATAGCGCCGTTGTTGTCACAATACAGAGGTATTGGATTAACAATTGTCAGAACCACCTGAAGTTCTGTAAGGAACTTATTCATCCAGACAGCTTCTTTTGCGGCATCGCAAGCAATTATGTACTCCGCTTCCATCGTCGAATCAGCAACGGTGTCCTGCTTGGAGCTCATCCAACAGACCGCCCCTCCATTGAGGGTAAAGACATAACCCGACATGGACTTGGAGTCATCCTTGTCACTCAAGAAACTGGAGTCAGCAAAGGCCTCGATCTGGAGGTCTTTTCCGCCATACACCAAAAACATCTCCTTAGTCCTTCTCAGGTACTTGAGAATGTTCTTTACTGTTATCCAGTGCTTCTCCCCTGGGTTTGATTGATACCGACTTACAACGCTCAATGCGTATGCTACATCTATTCTGGTACACAACATCGCATACATTATAGAGCCCGCCGCAGATGCGTAGGGTATAGTTGACATGCGAGCCCTTTCCAAATCAGTCTTTGGAGAGATCTCTTTGGAGAGGGTGATTCCGTGACAAGCCGGTAGATTGCCGCGCTTTAAATCTTCCATACTGAATCTTTTCAATATGGTGTCGATGTACCTTGACTGCGAAAGTCCCAACATTCTCTTAGATCTATCGTGATAGATCTTGATCCCCAGAATGTAGTTGGCATCACCCAGATCTTTCATGGAGAACCTCTGTGACAAGAATCCTTTGACTGATTGTAGCATAGGAATGTCATTTCCTATCAAGAGAATGTCACCCACGTACAAGACGAGGAATACCACAGTTCTCCCTACAATCTTACTGTATATGCATGGTTCATCTGGATTTTTGATAAAGTCGAATTCTTTGACTGTATCTTCAAAATAGATGTTCCAACTCCGCTATGCCTTCTTTAGTACATAAATGGACTTAAGAAACTTGCACACTTTCCCGCTGCTCCCACTCTGAATGAAACCCTCTGGCTGATCCATATAAACGCACTCTTCCAAATTTCCATTTAAGAAAGCCGCCATCTGCCAGATCTCATAATCGTGGAAGGCAGCAATCGCAAGAAGGATCCAAATGGATTTGAGCATAGCCACTGGAGAAAAGGTTTCATCATAGTCCAAACCAGGTCTTTGACGAAAACCTTTTGCAACAAGTCTAGTCTTATAGGTTTCAACCTGTCCATCTACACCAATCTTCTTTCTGAAGATCCATTTTCAGCCTACGGGTTTTACCTCTTCTGGAGCAATGTCCAAAGTCCATACTTTGTTGGTGTACATGGACTCCATCTCAGTCCGCATTGCATCCAGCCATTTTACCGAGTAGCCGCTCTGAATGGCTTGCTGGAAGCTAGTAGGTTCATCATTGTCAATGACGCAATCCTCTCGATCCCCGTCTATGAGAAAACCGTAGTATCTCTCGGGCGGATGAGACTGCCTACTACTTCTGCGGAGTGGCGCGGGGATGTCCGGTTCTTCTGAAATCTCTGGTTCTACCAAGCTTTCAGTAATAGCTTGTGGTTCTGGAATTTTTTCCAATTCTATTGCGCTCCCACTTATCTAATTTACTAAAAATTCAGTTTCCAAGAAGCAGGCATGGCGAGAAACAAAGACCTTTTGCTCCTCTGTGTAATAGAAAAGATACCCCTTGGAGTTCTTTGGGTATCCCACAAACTTACACTGTACTAAGCATGCCTCGATCTTGTCTGCATGCTGCTTTTTGACAAAATCTTGACATCCCTATGTCTTAATGTGTTCAAGACAGGGTTTCTTCCCACTCCACATCAGATATGGTGTGGTAGGCACTGACTTAGTAGGAACCTGATTCAAAAGATATGCAAGCTGATTCTAGTGCATAACCCCAGAAGGACCGCGACAACTCAGCCTTACTCATCATTGAACGAACCATAACTAATAGGGTTCTGTTCCACCTTTTCGATACACCATTGTGTTGTGGTGTGTATGGAGGAATAAGCTGAGAGAGAATTCCATTCTCATTTAAGTAGTCCAGGAACTCGACACTTAAGTATTCACCACCTCGATCAGATCTCAGTGTCTTGATACTTTTGCCTGTTTGTTTTTCCACTTCATTCTTGTATTCCCGGAATCTCTCAAAGGCCTCGGATTTATGTTTCATCAAGAAGACATGTCCATACCTAGAGAAATCATCCGTAAAAGTAATGAAATAGGAATAACCACTTCGTGCATGTGTAGACATTAGACCACACACATCGCTGTGTATGAGTCCTAAGAGCTCGCTCGCTCTTACTCTGTGTCCAGTGAACGGAGTCTTTGTTATCTTTCCCATGAGAAAAGATTGACAGGTTGCATAAGACTGATATTAAAACGTATCCAAATTTCCCTCTTTATATAGCTTCGTCAACAGTGTTTCATTGATGTGACCCAGTCTATAATGCCATAAGAAAGCCTGATTTAATTCCGGAGACTTTCTTTTAAGTGTGTTCTGGACACTGAGAACCTGAGCTTGATTTAATACGTATATACCGTTATCTAATGTACCTGACCCAATCAGAGCTTGATTTAGGTGGATGTGGACCACATCGCTTACAAATGTAAAATCATATCCTTCCTTAGAATGTAAGGATACGGATATGATATTACAAGCTTGACTAGGTACATACAAACAGTTACGTAGAATCAATATCTGCCCACCTGTCAATCATAGGTGATATTCCCTTACGGATTCAGCGTCCACGCTCATTCCGTTAGCAACCCTGAGAGTCATATCACCAACCCTGATAACTCTACGGTTTCTCAAAGCCTGTAATGAATTACAGATATGAGATCCTGATCCGGTATCTAGTACCCAGGAAGTAGAGTTAATTGATATACAGTTTTCTATTACAAACACACCCAAAGTGTAACGTTTCAAAATAATAAAATATGATTTTTGGGAATTTTTATAATTTAATATTATTTTAATGAATATTTTAATATTCTGCTATAATTAAATACAAATAAATGGGGAAAAATTATGGAAAATTCTAAAATAGGGTATTTTATGGAATTATGCCATTTTAAAGTTTCTATGATTAGTTATATGCTAATTTAGTGCTAATCGCGATTAAAAATCGCTAATAGGATTTTTAGCTTTTTTGTGCAAAAGTGTGCACATATCATTTTCCACACTTGTTACACTTGTTACATGTTTGGGTGCATGGTTGCTTAGGGTTCACCATGGTGGGAGAAGAAAGGAAAAGAAAAGATAGAAAATGGTTGGAATGATTATGAGAGAGAGAGAGACCAAGTCAACCCTCACTTTATGAACCATACTCCCATCATTTTTCCCTTCTCATTCTCTCTCCTCTCCCTCTCCTTGAGCTACTGCTGCTCCCTCTCCCTCACTCTCCCTCTTCACAAAAACCCTAGATCCACCATGAAATCCACCCCAAAACCCTATTCCCATTTCACAAAAGTTGCTCCCAAGCTCAATAGCTACATATTGAACCTAGCAAAATTGGATTTGGAGGACTTTGAGCAACTCAAGAATTTTCTTGAGTTGCCAAACAAGGTAATTTCTGCACCCTAGTGTAGTATTTCAATTTCCTTTCGCATCAATTCTAGTTTCATGTCGATATGGTGTAGTTTGGTGGATTTGTGAAACTTCAAGTTAGGGTTTATATGAGATCTGAAATTAAAGATGAAATTGAGGCTTGTTGTGACCTTAGAACCCCTGGTGTGATGTTATTTTGGATCAAACTAGAGACTAGAACACAGAATACGGATTTATGAGATGATGTCGGAGAAAAACTGTGAATCTGTGATCGTATTTAGGAATCTGCTATCACCCCGAGACCCCAAAAATAAAACTGAGTTGACAGTGAGATGTGCAGGCACTATGGAACCACCACACCAAACCCTATCCCCCAACTCCAAACCCAGGCCGCCAATTAATTCCTTCTGGCAGCAATTTGCGGCCAGAGTAGGAGGAAACCGTCTCGATTTTAGTGCATGGCCCTATTTCCAGTAGTCTTGACCCTGGGTATGTCTAGTTTTGACTGATTACAATTAGGGTAAAAACTGGGTTGATTTTCTTGAGTTGGCATATGATTTACGACTTATTTTAGCATGGATTTTGGTATTTGGTGATTCGTTTCTGTCGGGTGGCGTTTGGACGTCAACGACAAGTGGATATTGAACGTGTTTACATGCGAGACGATAGGTTTTTACCTATGCGAGTAGCATGTGCTATTTTGGTTTCCGATGTGATTTTCATGTTCTTTAGCGTTGTGATATACTTGTAGGTACCCTACGTGATGTTGAGGCGAAGAAGATGAAGATGGCGACATCGGCATCGACACATGAGAAGCAAGGTAAGTAGATTTATATCTACGGGGAGAAGTCGGGTGGATGGCGTATAGCACCCCCGCAGTCCGTGGTGATGTATACGAATACGTATACACACATATATTTATTATGTGTTGTTAGGATTATTGATGGTGATAATGGAATTATTGATGATAAGGATGTATTGGTTTAGTAGTGCGAAACCCTAGAGTAGTGGGTGCACTCTGTTGGAGATAGTGCCCTCATAGTCAATTATTGGATCGCAGGTACGTGATTGCAATGATTGCGGAGGACCTATCCCGGTAGGACAGTCTTACTCGAAATGATAGTATGCTATCTGGTTTGCCTTTATCAGTCGTGTACATGTTCAGGTGACCGATTGCATGTTACACTTTGATAGAGCCCTTAGGATCTTGCTTTACTACCAACAGTATGATGGCGATCATATACGTGAGAGTTGGGTAGTTTATATGCATATCCTTAATTGTGGTCCCTAGTCGTGGGAGTTTCGAGACAGGGCATCGATACTCCGGAGTAGACTAGTGTGTACAGTCGAGACCCCGACGAGGGGCGGTGGCCGGTCTCACAAGCCACTGGTGTCAGTTGGATCACCTAAGATGTATACAGGTGCTCATTGGGTTATGAGTACACCGGACAGGACTCGCCGGGAATCTGCTAGTTAGTATTATATCTACCGTCAGATAGCAGTTCCCTGGTGACATGTGTACAGGTTAGTTCATCGACCTGAGGTCGTCATTTGTCTCGTGTGAGTTCCCACTGTGCTTTGATTTCTACCCTACCACGGCTCAAAGGAGTCGTGCAAACAGGTAGCTTTTGGGTACAGTCCCGAGCCATATGGAGGCACGTGAGCGGATCGGCAGGGGATTCGTCTCTCCCGGTATTGGGGGCGAGATCGTGCTGTGTCTAGGAGAGCCATTACGCAAAGCCCTCGGCCGAGGCAGGAGATTTACTGGTAGGTATTCCAGTAGTATCTCAGGGCGTTCTGGGCTACACTCCGACACGACTTATACTGCTAATGGGGGTCTGACGTTACTAGCCCCCTAGGCGGATATGCGATACTCATTGACGAACGGACCGGACTGTATATACATTGTCACTGTTAGGCTCAGTAGGGTTTTCGGAGGAGTTCGCTCATCGGTCTCCCTTGAGTTCGCTCCTCGGCCACCCTTGAGGTCAGTCCATGGGCAGCCGTTACGCATAGCTAGTGCCGCTGACGGTTTGTGGTTAAACCCACTGCCAGGGTGCTGACGAGTCATTAGAGTCCCCCACAGACAGTTTCCCAAGTTCGGGCGAAACGTTGTAGAGGCCGTATGGTTTTATGGCAGGGTTCGGAAAATGCACGTGCGTTTACGCACGTGTCGATTTTCGGACAGATGATACTGGTCGGCTTTGGTTTAAGCCGGATCCGAGTATTATATTGAGTAGGTATAATATCTTTGTCTCAGTTGCATTTGTATTCGGTCGTAATACAAATGCGGGTATTTTTATACAGTTTCGGGGTTGTCCTGAAATTCGTTTCAGGATCACTTTTGGAAGTTGCCAGTTTCCAGTTTTCTATCAGCCGTCTTATAACATTTGGTTAAAGACGGATTTATCTTTTCTTGAGATGAGTGTGGATTCTTCTAGAAGTTTCTAGATGAGGTGACTAGGATTAATTGGTGTTGGATTTTCATTGGTTGCTTTAAAGGTTCAATTAATGCATAATGACTCATGCTTTGTAATTAAGGCTTTTTGTTTTCCTTAAGATATTTTGTTCATAATATCTTATGCTTGTGGTCACCTCCCTCCTCCTACGGTCACCTCCCTCCATCATATAAAGAGGCCGGCCCCTCTCCCTCTCTCTACTCACTCTCACTTGAGGTTTCATTTCGGTTAGAAAAGATATGATAGTTTTGGGGTGTATGGAATTCACAGTTCATTTCATTCCATCACCCGATTTCCACGGCAACTTCATTAACCGATCGTCCACGGATTTGGACGAAGTGAGACAAAGTCATCTACTCATTCTCTACATCAATCTTGGTCGTCTCTTTTAGCAAACTTGACGATCGAGTTGCCTCGAGTCAGAGGCGGGAGCCCGTTTAAAGAACCGATCATGTGGTGCCACTTCTACGAGGACATCGGAGATCGACGAGATCGGAGCAGCCGCAACGGAGCGTGGGATGATGGTTGAAGAACGAAGGACTCGGATCGTTCGGTATAACCATTCTACACTCTTTACAGTTTGTTAGTTTAGCAATAATGGCAGATCCGGGTTAAAGTATACGATAGCGCCAGTTTAAAAGTTTTTGTTCCGCATTATGGCGTCTGTAGACTGCCGGGGCGCTAGCGTAGACTTACAGTGGTATCAGAGCCTCACCATTTTGCTATACTAACTTGTGCTAACGTGTTCAAAACATCGATCGAACCGAAACTCAAAAACGACAAAATCCTATATTGACAGTTTCTGTTGTTTTTAAACGGTCTCAAAAATTATTTCTGGATGTCTTAAAAATCCGTGCAGGGAATTCTAAGACCCACGACAAAATTTGGGGTCGTGATCCCTCCAAGTCGCCGCGGAAGAGCGGCCAAACCCATGGTTTGGCCGCGCAACCGCGGCCACGTGGGGAGCACGTGCTCCCAAATTTTGTCAGTAGGTTCTGTTTGGGATTTTGGGGTTTTTGGTATATAAAGTTTTGGCCCAGATTTTGTTACTGTTCACCAGTAAGCTGTGGGGCCCACTTTTTAATTTTTGGTCTTTGGTCGATCGAAATTTAAACACGTTAGTTTACAGTGCTTACATTATATCTCCGACCGGGAATGTCATTTGATCGGTAAACCGCGTTTAACTGCTATAGTTCTTTTAGACGGGTTTGCGAACGTGACATTCGCGTTGATGTTCTGTGTTGTGCTGTATTGTTGCGGATTTGTCGTGGTGGATAGCAGTGTGCAATGGTAGTACAGTTTGAGTTTATTTGTACATTTGATATTGCAGGGCGAGCGTCCAACTTGTGGACTGCCGTCACTGCCTGTTGTATAATATTCTTTTGGGGCACGACCAGGTTGCGGTCGATGTACCTATTGTACTATTTTTCATTACTGTACTAGGTTTTACCCCGAGACGGAGTGCACGGATAGCCGGGTTCAGGAAAGCAACGGGTCCGCATCTCATGGCTTTGAGAGGCAGAGGGGCCCCACTTCAGAATTGGCAGACTATTCGCCGCACTCGTAAGGGGTACAGGTTGACCCAAGGAGGGGTGCTCAATTTACCGGATTCCGTGAAGTGCCGGGTGTTCCATTCACTATGCTGTGGGGACTGCCTCGCTTCAGGTTTTGGCGGATAACTTGCCGCACCCGTAGGGGTCTAGGTTTCATTGCACAGGCTATCCACACGACAGGGGAACGTCGAGTTTCAGCAGCGGCTCTGTGAAACTCGGGGATCCCAGATATCTGTATTGTTCTGTGATGCTTATTACTTTTCTGTAATGTTGCATATTATCACGCCTGGAGCGATTATGTATATTGGTTTATATACTATTAGATGTTGTATATGTTTTACACCCGCGCTAGTCCAGTCCCCGCTCTGTCGTTAGTTAAGTAACCTAACGGGTGATGACGGGACCCAGTGACGAATGCGGATGGCATATACGTACATTTTATTTTCGTTCTTTTTGGTGTGATTGATTGATGGGACTGTGTTGATTCTGATCAACGCAAAGTAAAACAAACCTGTTTGAGTTGTTGGAACAAATTTAAAAAGTGTTATTGCAAAGACGTTTCCTTTTGTTATGCATAGCGGTATTCAGTGGAATATCCTGCACCTCATTCGACGGGGCAAGGGCCGATATCCCTTTACCGGGACCGACCCCTTGGACAGAAGTTTGCGTCAGGGTAATAACTTTACTATAGTCGATTACAAGTTGCTTTGCATAGCGGTATTCAGTGGAATATCCTGCACCTCATTCCAAGAGGAAAGAGCCGAGATCCCTTTACCGGGAGTGACCTCTTTAGCAAAAGGTTTTCGCCACTATATTTTAAAAAAAAAAAAGCTATCAGGTTCCTTCAGCGATATCAAGTTCACTACGCTAAAGGTTTTTTCGCCAAAAACCAGCCGTAGCCCTCCGTCACTTCTTTTGGGTATTTAGTAGTATTCAAGCTATGCATTTTAGCCAAAGTTAAGGCATAGTGTTTGGTAGCTGCTGGGTATTCAATTGTTGCATAGATAGATGAGTTAGTTTGGGACAGTCGTTCTGCCGATTGGCCAAAGTCAGGGGCATGTGCGGGTGGGTTCAAATTGACAAGATAGTGATGGGTAGAACTTGGCATGTGACTTATGACATTTTGACCAAAGCCAAGGTTATAAGAGCATGGGGCAAAAACTATATCAGGAGTTTCTAAAGAAACTGAAACTTGCCGAGTATGCGCATACCTTCTGGAGTATGAGTAACGTGGATGCATTCCATCACGTTATCATGCGATGAGAGTTGGATCCTGATTCCCACTGATGAGTTGGTTTACTCTTCGGGTGATCCCGATTGATTCTTCTTTAGGTTTGGAGGAGAATTTGACAGGACAGTGGGAGGTTTCCGGATTAGATAAAGTGATGACCATTCTGATCTAGGATAGAGTGCACGCAGAGTGTTTCTTTTCTCTCTCTCTCTTTGGCAGCGACCTTTGACCGACCCTAGACTATGACTCAGTGACCAGGTTGACCGAACCTTCTTAAAATACTGGCTTTTGGATTGTCTGAGTTGCATAAGTCATTGCCACTCCTTCTTTTACCCTTTGCATTTCTCAGAACACCCGTATTACTACGGATATCCACTTCCATTGGATAGATCCATCGTATGGTTATATACGAACTCGAAGGGACTTCTTCGGGGATGGATCCAGGTTCAGGAGAAATAGAATTGGTTTATTCAGTTGTCTTTTATTATCACCTTCTCTCAGGTTGCGAGAGCTCCTTGGTTTAGGAGAGTACACCTATTACGCTTATTGGATAGTCTTATTCCAAACCATAGGCTGGTGCCGAAAGGTAGGGAATGAAGAAAACCAATTAGCCTAAGTAGGGTGTGCAGAAGGCAATATGTAAAGACAAAATAAAGGGATTAGAAAGAGGGCAAAGTAAATTGTGACTGATATCATTCACGACCAAAACCGCGTACTTCATCGCCACTCCTATTTCACCTTTGAAAGAATAAGGTATTATTCAGTTGTCTTTTATCATCACCTTCTCTCAGTTGCGAGTACTCCTTGGTTTAGGAGGGTACACCTATTATGCTTACTGGATAGTCTTCTTCCAAACCATAGGCTGGTGCCGAACGGTAGGGAAGGAAGAAAACCATTTAGCCTAACGATGGTGTACAGAAGGTAACGACTAAAGACAAATAAAGGGATTTGGAGAGATGGCAATAAAATATACGGTTGAAGTCATGAATTGGATTATGGAAGAGGCATTGCTATGAATACCAGGATACCCCTACGAAACATTTTCATGTTTCAGTGCATTGCTAAAGGAAAAACTGTTTTCCTGATTAGACACTTACTCCAAGGGTATGTATTTACCAGGTTTCATTCTCATATCTGTATGGTTTTACAGATGATGAGTGGGAGTAAGATATTGGGAATTAGGTGATCATCCTCATTATTTCGGAATTCGTTGTAATTGGTGATATTTGAGGAAATCGCCAGGGTACAGTTTTCCACCTACAACGCACAGGTTTTGAGTTGTTTAACTCAGCGGACTTATACAGAGTATTGTATGTTGTCCAGTGTCCATCAGGACAAAGGGGTAGGTCCTCGTACTATGTTCTGTTTACTTATAACTTCTCTAGTATTTAGACGAGTGTTTCGTAGAAATACAAGGTCTAAGTTTTGAGAAGTTATGGGTATAAGAATAAAGTAGAGAACCAGGTATCACAAGTATCGGGATTCTTCAAAGAGATCGAAGATGTAGATTCTTGTGATTGGTATTCAGATGATAGTGATGGTTTTGAGAAACGTGTTTCTCTTTCAGGTTACTCATAATTGGATGGATTCCTAAGTTGAATAATGCTGATTAACCTCTTTCCATTAAGTTGATATGCACTGGAGACAGATGCATGGTTTTGAATATGGTTCCAAATTAAATTAGTGCCAAAGTTTCTATATTGGATATAGAATAGTTCGTACCTTAAAAGAAATTAAGGTACGGGGAGTTGTCCAGCTTATGATTAAAACCAGATTCTGGATAACTCAGGGCACGTTTCTGTAATGGCTGTTTTGTGGGTTGACCCTGGCTGTGACGAGGGTTGATATTCTACCATTTAGAAGATCAATAGTGATATTGTTCTTGACTCGCCACAGTTTTAGTAAAAATGGATCTTTTTCAGAAAACAGTAGTGGGAGTATGGTAGAACTGGAAGTGATTCCAGAACCGCGAACGATTACGGAAAAATTTAATAGGACCTATACATTCAATCAGGTTTGACATTCCAATAGCCACTCCCCAGGTATGGTAGGTAACCTCAGACACCCGAGAGGTACTTCGGTAGCCTCAAGGACGGTGACAGGGAGGTTCTTATCTATCCAGACTTGACACTACTGTTGTTCCAGGATATGAGACCCGGTAGGTGGGTTGTCATAGTCAGTGGGAGCAACGGAAGCATGGTGGGCAAGTAGCTTATGTCTATTTATAGACTAGAGCAGTTATAGCGGAGATAGATCATCTAATTTTGATGTGACAGTCATGGGTTTGACTTCAATCAGAATAATGGATGGATCAGTTAAGAAGGTAGTAGGGTGTGATGTCATGGTATCTGGATGACATACACAGAGTGGGAAGTAAAATTCCTATACTACGATCGGTTGTACTGTGGTCGTCACACAGTTGTTTCTCCAGACAGGATATGGATATAATATTTGACATTCTGGTTTCTAGATCTATGGTTTTAGATCTGGATTTGGGTAGTTTCCCAATGTGGGTACTTTGACAATATTCTAATGGTTTTTGGAATAGTTGACTCCTAGCATGGTGGTGTACCTGCAGGTGATGGAGTCACCCTCTCTAAAGATGTCGTATAGACTAAAGGGGAGAGGGATGTGCATGATTGGCAGATCACTTGCTTAGGCAATTGAGTCAATCATGAGATATCAAGTACCACACCAAATGTTGGTTTTGCACTAGATGCAATAAGTTTGTATTAATCCAATCCTGGAGAAACATAAGGAAGCAGTTTTAGAACAAAAGTACATGTTCTACGGATTTGATGACGGCAGCCTCCTTCGGGAGACGATTATCATTCCAGACTTCAAAGGTGACGTGGATGACAGAGTGACTGTCAGAGTTTTAGTTTTTCCCTCTGACGAAGAGGGACAGTATTGTGGACAGGTGGTCCAATAGGATACTGTGGGAAGCAAGGTGCCCGATACTGATTAGGTTCAGTGATCGATTCAGTCTAAGAAGTTTGGATATGGAGTTCATTTATGAACTAAGGTCCCATCAGATATCCAGACATGTTCTAAGACAGGTACTACTCAATTCGGGAGATGGCTTTCTCCGCGAACTTGAGATTAAGAGAGATACAGAAAGAAACTTCTAGGCGGATCCACTCACTGAGGCTATTTCTCGAACACAATAGTTTTACAAACGGGCTTTGTGAAACTGATTAGTAGAGGAGTTGGATGTTCGGTTTCACACGGGCTGTGAGTAGTCGACATCGCAATATTAGCCTTGAGTGCAAGTGGGAGATTGTTGGAGATAGTGCCCTCATAGTCAATTATTGGATCGCAGGTACGTGATTGCAATGATTGCGGAGGACCTATCCCGGTAGGACAGTCTTACTCGAAATGATAGTATGCTATCTGGTTTGCCTTTATCAGTCGTGTACATGTTCAGGTGACCGATTGCATGTTACACTTTGATAGAGCCCTTAGGATCTTGCTTTACTACCAACAGTATGATGGCGATCATATACGTGAGAGTTGGGTAGTTTATATGCATATCCTTAATTGTGGTCCCTAGTCGTGGGAGTTTCGAGACAGGGCATCGATACTCCGGAGTAGACTAGTGTGTACAGTCGAGACCCCGACGAGGGGCGGTGGCCGGTCTCACAAGCCACTGGTGTCAGTTGGATCACCTAAGATGTATACAGGTGCTCATTGGGTTATGAGTACACCGGACAGGACTCGCCGGGAATCTGCTAGTTAGTATTATATCTACCGTCAGATAGCAGTTCCCTGGTGACATGTGTACAGGTTAGTTCATCGACCTGAGGTCGTCATTTTTCTCGTGTGAGTTCCCACTGTGCTTTGATTTCTACCCTACCACGGCTCAAAGGAGTCGTGCAAACAGGTAGCTTTTGGGTACAGTCCCGAGCCATATGGAGGCACGTGAGCGGATCGGCAGGGGATTCGTCTCTCCCGGTATTGGGGGCGAGATCGTGCTGTGTCTAGGAGAGCCATTACGCAAAGCCCTCGGCCGAGGCAGGAGATTTACTGGTAGGTATTCCAGTAGTATCTCAGGGCGTTCTGGGCTACACTCCGACACGACTTATACTGCTAATGGGGGTCTGACGTTACTAGCCCCCTAGGCGGATATGCGATACTCATTGACGAACGGACCGGACTGTATATACATTGTCACTGTTAGGCTCAGTAGGGTTTTCGGAGGAGTTCGCTCATCGGTCTCCCTTGAGTTCGCTCCTCGGCCACCCTTGAGGTCAGTCCATGGGCAGCCGTTACGCATAGCTAGTGCCGCTGACGGTTTGTGGTTAAACCCACTGCCAGGGTGCTGACGAGTCATTAGAGTCCCCCACAGACAGTTTCCCAAGTTTGGGCGAAACGTTGTAGAGGCCGTATGGTTTTATGGCAGGGTTCGGAAAATGCACGTGCGTTTACGCACGTGTCGATTTTCGGACAGATGATACTGGTCGGCTTTGGTTTAAGCCGGATCCGAGTATTATATTGAGTAGGTATAATATCTTTGTCTCAGTTGCATTTGTATTCGGTCGTAATACAAATGCGGGTATTTTTATACAGTTTCGGGGTTGTCCTGAAATTCGTTTCAGGATCACTTTTGGAAGTTGCCAGTTTCCAGTTTTCTATCAGCCGTCTTATAACATTTGGTTAAAGACGGATTTATCTTTTCTTGAGATGAGTGTGGATTCTTCTAGAAGTTTCTAGATGAGGTGACTAGGATTAATTGGTGTTGGATTTTCATTGGTTGCTTTAAAGGTTCAATTAATGCATAATGACTCATGCTTTGTAATTAAGGCTTTTTGTTTTCCTTAAGATATTTTGTTCATAATATCTTATGCTTGTGGTCACCTCCCTCCTCCTACGGTCACCTCCCTCCATCATATAAAGAGGCCGGCCCCTCTCCCTCTCTCTACTCACTCTCACTTGAGGTTTCATTTCGGTTAGAAAAGATATGATAGTTTTGGGGTGTATGGAATTCACAGTTCATTTCATTCCATCACCCGATTTCCACGGCAACTTCATTAACCGATCGTCCACGGATTTGGACGAAGTGAGACAAAGTCATCTACTCATTCTCTACATCAATCTTGGTCGTCTCTTTTAGCAAACTTGACGATCGAGTTGCCTCGAGTCAGAGGCGGGAGCCCGTTTAAAGAACCGATCATGTGGTGCCACTTCTACGAGGACATCGGAGATCGACGAGATCGGAGCAGCCGCAACGGAGCGTGGGATGATGGTTGAAGAACGAAGGACTCGGATCGTTCGGTATAACCATTCTACACTCTTTACAGTTTGTTAGTTTAGCAATAATGGCAGATCCGGGTTAAAGTATACGATAGCGCCAGTTTAAAAGTTTTTGTTCCGCATTATGGCGTCTGTAGACTGCCGGGGCGCTAGCGTAGACTTACACACTCACACATACACGCACACATATACTTGCATACATTCTTTCATTTATTTGTCTGCATATGGAGGTGTGTATATCTACACATGGGTATGGGACTATGTGTTCATATACGGGATTTGAGGATGATACGAGGAATTGAGATGAGTCGATGAGATTTGATTTGAGACCGTGAGATCGGCGATATGACAGAGTACGTATTTGAGATGTGCTATGATGGTAGTGATACCTGTCATGTGATGGGATAATGTGATATTGACTCAGATTTAGGTGGTTTTCATACCCCTCCCGATTGACTTGATTGTTGGGTCCGTAGTTCGCATAGTAGGCGTTAGGCTAGATCCGAGTCATATCTATTTCAAAACTAACGAATCGGGGATATTTTAAAGATAGGCAAAAGGGATTCTACGGATATTTCCAAACGACACATCTTTTCATAAAACACCGTAGTCCTTATTTTACCAAAAACCCTGATTCGTCTTATTTCAAAAGGCAAGGTTGCATGATATATTTAGTGAGATAGATTCTTTACTGTTGCGTTGATTATTCGATCCCGCATACTCATGCTATTTGTGTTGCATTGCTTGTGTTTATTGATATATATTACAGTCATGCTGCTAGGACACCAGTACCATTATCGATGATGCGTATGTTCCACGTACACTTGTTTGCCGGCTCACACACTTCATCATCGATAATTGCCATGTCACTACACTGTAGTACTGTTGCATTCGGTATATGATTCTTGCATGACAGACTGATATGCTTACATTTCTTTTACCTGTCATATACATCATGCTTTCTGATTATACGCATTGAGAGTTGCTATTTCCATGATATTTTTGGATTTGGGAGCCGTGGGTATTTCAACAGAGAATATGTCATTGCTTTAAAATCCCGGTTACCCTTGATATGATATTTCAGTGTGTCCACCATGTGTTTTCTTGGTACTGAGAGCGACATGTGAAACCCGATTCGAGGAGTGGACGAGTCGATTGCGGGTACATGGTGGACCCGGTATGGTTCCCCTCGGCAAGATGATCAAAGGATTTTGCCGATTGAGCCTGGAGGCGGGCGAGTACCTACCGGTGATTGGTTGGGCCTGGCGGTTATCCAGAGGATACCGGCCAGAGTCGATAGATGGTTATGGGCGACCTGCTGGGGCCGAGGGCCGATTCCGCAGATGGAGCCTGATATATGAGGATTTATGTGCCGATGTTGGGCACAGTTTTCATGATATTTTCGAGTGTCGATGCTGGGCACTCCGGTTCCATGATTTTGACATGTCGCGAGGGACACAGGTGATTTATATCCTCATATTTCCATGCATATGCTGATGATATTTACATGCATGATGGTTATTGTCATTGGGTGACGAGTGGACGGGATCCACGTACATGCAGATTGATTTCATTGATTATACCTCACATTTATGATATGCTATTACCTGAGGCATTGGCACGAGCACTTGGCACTACACTCATGTATAGAGATTACATTGCCAGTTTAGCATGCTTCAGACTTGTTCATATTGAGGTTTATATATATCTGATCGTATTGACCTAGGATGGGTCATACATTCGATCTCTGCTTGTAGATATTTTCTATTCACGAGTTGGCAACTCACCCCTGTTGTGCCACAGTCCTTGCAGGTTTTTGCCGTACAGATTCCATAGCGGCATTTCTGGCACACTACTTCCATATGGGTGACTTGCTTGGGTAGGTAGGTTCTTTTGTATCAGAACCGCCATTGTTCCTGTATTATTCATTGTATCTAGAAATTCCATCAACCAAAACTTGTATATTGTTTCAGACTTAGAGACAGTGATGTATTATTTCGACCTTAGAGTCGCGCTTGTAGTATTATGGTTTTCTGGCTGTTTTGAGTTCTTTTTGGGTTTTGATCCTCGCCCTTTGGCTTTGTATAGTATTTTTGCTTGCATGATTGTGACCATCGATTGACGAAGAGCTAGCTCCCGCTTGGGGATACCTTTTATCATTTCCTATATATTATTCTTGTTGTACCCCATTCGGGGCCAGTTTTTACAAAGGAAACTCTGCTGAAATTTCCAGAAAAGACTACACATTTTAAAAATGCATTTCGGCTTAGTTATTTAGAAACTTTGATTTTCAAAACATGATTTCTTTACTTCTTAAAACCAGTTTTCCTTATTTACTCCTTAAATGGTTTTAGATTTCTGGGCTTTTGGCTTACTTGGATCAGATGGAGTCCGATAGACTTCATAGGATTCAAGGGCCAGTCACGTGCTCTTTCGGGTCGTGACACAGTTGGTATCAGAGCGCTAGGTTGACCTTGGTTCGAGTCTAAGTTTGACTATGTGGAGCCTAGGGTGTTACCTATATACGGAACTTAGGCTTGACCTTACGGAACTTAGACTTAGTCGAGGGGGTATCATACTCGAACTTTCGTCACATAGGATGACCCTTGGTTGATGGAGTAGGTAGCTTGAGTAGAGGGACGTGCCGTACGTATGTTCCGCAGCATACTTACGACACGCCACTCCACTTAAGAAACCTTAGGATGTACATTTCCTTGCACCGTATTATATTCCTTCCTATGATCTATCCTTATCGATTTTGGTTGTGGTTTTGCTGCCACGATTGCACGGGCAGAGTGAGCTACGGCTCGAGTTGCGTCAGCATGAGCTCGTCGTGGACGAGGACTGACCAGGGCGTGTTTCCAGAGACGTACGATTGCATATAGAGGCGTCGTCTTATTGTGATTTCGCGCCATGAGCGTTGGATTGATCGCTTTTGCGAGATTTCTCGGGCATACCGATCAGTACCAGAGGATTGAGCCACTGATTGAGGCCAGCCAGGATGTGATGACCATTGATATATCGCTTATCCAGGACGATTGAGGCGCTGTTCAGCGTACGGACGGATGGGCCAGTTGTTGCTGCGAATGATGAGATATCGCCCAGATGATTGGAGCTACTGCAGCACGAGCATATACTTAGAGATATGTTGGTGAGTCGCTAGTCACCGAGGATGAATGACTAGGACATGTGGTTCGTTCGCTTACCCCGATGCGAGGTCATCAGGTAGATTGATTCCAGCTAGAGACGACTTCACGCAGGTTCGTTGAGAGTCGATTGAGACGATGTCAGGAACCCATTTTCCAAGTTTAAAGTATTCGGAAAGACATGCAAGCGATTCTATAGACCCTCTAGAAGAATGAAACCCTAACTCGACATAATGACCGTGTGAAAGCCTTTGAACCTTAGGGTTTGCGGCAGTTCCGCGGCGCCATTAGTGAGGCTTGGGTTTGCCTGATTGGTTCGAAAGTGTGTTTGTAGATAACCGCAATCAGAACGGTGTCGCGCGTAGCTAGACCGAGGTGAGTACGGGTCGTCCTCTGGGAAACGTGGAACCTTTTACTCTTATTTTAGATGTGTTGAGAAAGAGAGGAGGGATAAAGAATTTTGAATAATGGTTTCTAGATCTACGTTAAGCAAGAATGCAAAAATATAGATCTAGATTATTTTAGGGATGTAGTTAATATAATAAGGGGGCTTGTAGGGTTCGTTAGGATTTAGTAGTCATGGGCGATTAATTAAAAGTTACCCTTTTTATCCCTTAAAAGATTTAAAACTAGAACGACGGTGATGCGTGTAGATTAGGGTTTCTGGAGGGAAAAGGAATCCCACTCTTAACCCTTATCTCGACACGGAACTCCGTTCATATCTAGCCTTTACCAAAACAATCATTAATCTAATCTCTAATCGCGGTCGGAACTAACAAAGAATTGTTAGCGCGCCCGATTAGGATGTTAATGATTCTTTTGATAAAGTTCATAAACTTTATAGGACTTAAAAAGGGTTTAGAGATGTTCATCATCCATTAGCCTACTCTAATCCTACGAACCCTAACAAGCGGAGAATTACTCGCGCATGTTGGGAGAAAAAGAGATGGAGAGAAAATGCATAATTAAACTACAAAGAAATAGAATAAGAAAAAGAAAGCTACCTTTATTAATCAACAATGTTCATTACACTTTGATCCCTTAGAAAGTGATTACAAATACTAGTTTGCTTCTCGATCTCTTCCAAGGAGGTAGACGAAGCGTTGATGATCAGCCTGGATGCGTGAGCCGTCTTGGACTTCGTGATCTCGTCGGCTTGATAAATTTTCCAAGAGGCTCTTGGTGCCTTTTTATAGTGCCAAAGTCAGAACCTAAGCTTCTAAATTAGGTAAAAAAACAGCAGAGAATCTTCCACCAAAATTTCAGAAAATAGATCCTCAATGTTGCTGCGGATCCACGGCCCAAGGGGGTTAAGGCCGCGGATCCGCGGTCGTTTAATATCCTCCCTTGATCAAACTTCAGGGCTTCTGTATTTGTGACATTTGGCAATTTCTGGAATCTTCAGAAATTTGAAATCTTTTCTTTTCTTCTGCCAGACTTGATTTCTTCATTTTGATTTCTTAATTAGGCAGGTTTTCTTCAACAACCTGATTTCCTTGATTTAAGACCTGAAAATTCTGCACAATAACTTAACAAATAATATTTAGTAGACCTTGTTCTACTAGGATTAGGTCAATGATATTATTTGCCTACATTTTCCTACCAAAAGCTAATTTAATATATCAACACATGGAAAATAGTATTTTTACACATAAACCCTCATATGTATGATATATTATAATAAAGTCCTTTTTTAATATGAAAATGGTAGGAAAAATGTAATAACAAATTTGCAGTTTTATCAACTGAACATTGCCCTTCTACGGCTGGACCACCGATGCTGTGGTATGTACTCGATACTATTAAACTGTACCCGAGATATTGAGCTCTTGGGGGATTGTGAGGTTCTGACGAGCCGATCGGACGATTCGACATCATTCGGATATCAGGTGATGGGACACTGCTTGGGAGACTCCAGATACGAGCATAGCCGTCGGAGCACAGTCCGTGTATCCACGATGAGATGAGTCCGAATCAGTCGATATTGAAGCAGAGTGGAGTAAAGAGTTCGCATGAGATTTCAACGAGATGACGTTCCACTCCGCTGACATCAGAGATGCGATAGGCACGCTGAGGACGTGTTTGGCTAGATATCTTCTACTGAGTAATGAAGATACCGAGTTCATGATTTCGAGTCCGTGTGAGAGACTTCGGATGGACCGTAGCCGAGGATATGGCAGTGCGCAGATAGAGACGCGACGTCGAAATGGACGATGATACAGACAAGCGGGACAAGCAGTTCGTGCGAGATGCAGACGAGCTGTTACTACTCCCCGTCAAGATTAAAGGTCGGATATGCATACAGAGGCGATGGGATGCGACCAGCTTCCGAGTAGATGTTGTACTAAGGACGCAGATGTCCAGAGAGTGAGAAAAGATTATGCCAGAGTACCAACCTCCGTACAGTTTGGCTTAGGCGAGATCAGAAGAGACCTTGAGCAGGATTCCTTCCAGTACACTGCTGCAATAAGATTTGCACCAGGAGCCGATGTGTGATGTGCATTCATAGGATCAGAGGTCGGCGCCAGAGATGTGCTGCTTTACGAGCGGTCGTGAGGATTGACCGAGAGATGACCAGAAAAGTGCCAGAATGGAATCGTTCCTGTTAGCACACCTGACCGGGCCAACGAGCCGATGGATTGCGAGATTGGTAATCCACAGGGAAGATAAGGAACCAGAGGCAGAGAACGCCAGCCGCGAGCAAGAGGCAAGTAGATATCTTGCGCCGCTAGCATTGGATGTATCGGCACCTTCTCGACTTCGAAGGAAGATATACCGACGGCGGTATTTATGATTTTTGATTTTGTGATTTGACTATCATGTATCCTTCACTTTGGATTTCGGTATTTTGGGCGATCTATTCGCATGATTTAGTCTTGATGACTTAGTTTCATGGTATTTGTTTTCTTGCACCATGGTTGCACCTACTGGGTATTTATACCTTGCGCATAGTTATTACTCTTGGGGTATTGATTGTGATTTCATGCCTATTTTATGCCGGTGATTTGATTTACGCTTCCAGCATGGTTTTCATGTACTTTTAGTGTTTTGATTTGATTTGTGCACGCTGATGCACGAGGTTGTGAGATTTTCCATCGCAGTACACCTGATTTTGATTAAGCCGCATTGTTTATCGTTTCGTGCCTTGGCTGCACCTGCTTATGACTTCATGGATTTCATACGGTTGATTTGATGTTGTGCATATGTTACGCACACGATTTGATTTTGCACTCGGTATAGTTTATATGTGCTTGTAGTGTATTGATATGTGTTTTATGCACGCAGTTGCACACGTTTATGATTTCCTTTATACCTGGGTACACTTGGTGTCGCTACTTACGCATTTATGTTATTGCTTGGTATTTGTGCATGGGATGCACCAGTTCTATACTTCGTGCGTTTGTCGCGCCAGTTTTATGTTTTTGCGTTTATCGCATCAGATTTATATTTCGTGCCTTTGTTGCACCGGATTTATATTTTGTGTACTACGGTTGCACCTGACTTCGATTTGATGTCATTCGATATGTAGATTTTGACCCTGATATTGATGATTGATTCTTACACTCCGTGCTTTTGACTGGACTTACGCATGTTCGGCGTTGCTATTGGATTTTGTGATTCCGTGCATGTTGAGTGCGCAGGGTTTGGATTTTCATTCGTGCACGATGGATGCACCGATTTGGATTTTCGCGCATGTTGGGAGCATGTTTTGAGATACGATTTTGGTGCACACCAGATGCACTAAATCGAGATTTTTTCGTGCATGTCAGATGCACCGGATTTGGCTGTCAGGCACACACGTTGCCTATGACAGATACTTTGTGCACACCCGTTGCACCCAGATGTTGTTTTGTGCACCTGTATGGCACATATATGGATTTTGATTTCCGTGCGCACCATACGCACAGGGTGGTGTTATGTGCATTTTGGGATTTATTCCTTTTGGAGCTGTACATTTTTATGATATTTGATATTCGTTTTGTACTGAGCAGGACTAGTCAGAGGACAATACCTGGATATATTTTGCATGCATTGATAGTTATCGAAGGGATTTCAAAAAAAAAAAAAAAGCAAAGCGAGCTATGGTCTCGGTATATATATACCTACGTGTCCGCTATGACACGAAACGTTTTAAAAACAAGGAAACCCTTCTAAATTGTTTTCAAAACGGCGGAACGTACATAGTAAACAAAAGATATATACATATATGGTTATTTTCTTATGAAAAACGTCCGCCACTGTGCAGTGTTATGCTCATCGCACAGCGACTTAAAAAGATTTGGCATTCATTTACATCAGCTATTCACATGTATAGATTGGATGTCTACAGTATAGTTCTGATCTATATCATATTGATTTTGTATTGGATTTGACATTTGTGTCTTTACCATGACTCTGATGATTGTGGGATGCTTGACGGAGTGTTGCTTTTGAGTTATCTGCTCAGTACTCATGCGCATGCATTGCGCTATGATGTTTTATGTATTGATGATTCGGAGCCCCGACGACTTGGAATTTGTATCGAAATATTTTAGTATTTGGGGGTTTAAATTTAAATTCGGGGACCGAATTTCTTTAAGGGGGGTAGATTGTAATGTTTCAAAATAATAAAATATGATTTTTGGGAATTTTTATGATTTAATATTATTTTAATGAATATTTTAATATTCTGGTATAATTAAATACAAATAAATGGGGAAAAATTATGGAAAATTCTAAAATAGGGTATTTTATGGAATTATGCCATTTTTAAGTTTCTATGATTAGTTATATGCTAATTTAGTGCTAATCGCGATTAAAAATCGCTAATCGGATTTTTAGCTTTTTTGTGCAAAAGTGTGCACATATCATTTTCCACACTTGTTACACTTGTTACATGTTTGGGTGCATGGTTGCTTAGGGTTCACCATGGTGGGAGAAGAAAGGAAAAGAAAAGAAAGAAAAAGGTTGGAATGATTATGAGAGAGAGAGAGACCAAGTCAACACTCACTTTATGAACCATACTCCCATCATTTTCCCCTTCTCATTCTTTCTCCTCTCCCTCTCCTTGAGCTGCTGCTGCTCCCTCTCCCTCACTCCCCCTCTTCACAAAAACCCTAGATCCACCATGAAATCCACCGCAAAACCCTATTCCCATTTCACAAAAGTTGCTCCCAAGCTCAATAGCTACACATTGAACCTAGCAAGATTGGATTTGGAGAACTTTGTGCAACTCAAGAATTTTCTTGAGTTGCCAAAGAAGGTAATTTCTACACCCTAGTGTAGTATTTCAATTTCCTTGTGCATCAATTCTAGTTTCATGTCGATATGGTGTAGTTTGGTGGATTTGTGAAACTTCAAGTTAGGGTTTATGTGAGATCTGAAATTAAAGATGAAATTGAGGCTTGATGTGACCTTAGAACCCGTGGTGTGATGTTATTTTGGAACAAACTAGAGACTAGAACACAGAATACGGATTTATGAGACGATGTCGGAGAAAAACTGTGAATCTGTGATCGTATTTAGGAATCTGCTATCACCCCGAGACCCCAAAAATAAAACTGAGTTGACAGTGAGATGTGCAGGCACTATGGAACCACCACACCAAACCATAGCCCCCAACTCCAAACCCCGGACGCCAATTAATTCCTTCTGGCCGCAATTTGCGGCCAGAGTAGGAGGAAACCGTCTCGATTTTGGTGCATGGCCATATTTCCAGTAGTCTTGACCCTGGGTATGTCTAGTTTTGACTGATTCCAGTTAGGGTAAAATCTGGGTTGATTTTCTTGAGTTGGCGTATGATTTATGACTTTTTTCCGCATGGATTTTGGTATTTGGTGATTTGTTTCTGTCGGGTGGCGTTTGGACGTCAACGACAAGTGGATATTGAACGTGTTTACATGCGAGACGATAGGTTTTTACCTATGCGAGTAGCGTGTGCTATTTTGGTTTCCGATGTGATTTTCATGTGCTTTAGCGTTGTGATATACTTGTAGGTACCCTACGTGATGTTGAGGCGAAGAATATGAAGATGGCGACATCGGCATCGGCACATGAGAAGCAAGGTGAGTAGATTTATATCTACGGGGAGAAGTCGGGTGGATGGCGTATAGCACCCCCGCAGTCCGTGGTGATGTATACGAATACGTATACACACATATATTTATTATGTGTTGTTAGGATTATTGATGGTGATAATGGAATTATTGATGATAAGGATGTATTGGTTTAGTAGTGCGAAACCCTAGAGTAGTGGGTGCACTCACACATACACGCACATATATACTTGAATACATTCTTTCATTTATTTGTGCGCATTTGGAGGTGTGTATATCTACACATGGGTATGAGACTATGTGTTCATATACGGGATTTGAGGATGATACGTAGGATTGAGATGAGTCGATGAGATTTGATTTGAGGCCGTGAGATCAGCGATTTGACAGAGTTCATATTTGAGATGTGATATCATGGTAGTGATACCTGTCATGTGATGGGATAATGTGATATTGACTCAGATTTAGGTGGTTTTCATACCCCTCCCGATTGACTTGATTGCTGGGTCCGTAGTTCGCATAGTAGGAGTTAGACTAGACCCGAGTCATACCTATTTCAAAACTAACGAATCGGGGATATTTTAAAGATAGGCAAAAGGGATTCTACGGATATTTCCAAACGACACATCTTTTCATAAAACACCGTAGTCCTTATTTTACCAAAAACCCTGATTCGTCTTATTTCAAAAGGCAAGGCTGCATGATATATTTAGTGAGATAGATTCTTTACTGTTGCGTTGATTATTCGATCTCGCATACTCATGCTATTTGTGTTGCATTGCTTGTGTTTATTGATATATATTACAGTCATGCTGCTAGGACACCAGCACCATTATCGATGATGCGTATGTTCCAGGTACACTTGTTTGCCGGCTCACACACTTCATCATCGATAATTGCCATGTCACTATACTGTAGTACTGTTGCATTCGGTATATGATTCTTGCATGACAGACTGATATGCTTACATTTCTTTTACCTGTCATATACATCATACTTTCTGATTATACGCATTGAGAGTTGCTATTTCCATGATATTTTTGGATTTGGGAACCTTAGGTATTTCAACAGAGAATATGTCATTGCTTTAAAATCCCGGTTACCCTTGATATGATATTTCAGTGCGTCCACCATGTGTTTTCTCGGTGCTGAGAGCGACATGTGAAACCCGATTCGAGGAGTGGACAAGCCGATTACGGGTACGTGGTGGACCCGGTATGGTTCCCCTCGGCAAGATGATCGAAGGATTTTGCCGATTGAGCCTGGAGGCGGGCGAGTACCTACCGGTGATTGGTTGGACATGGTGGTTATCCGGAGGATACCGGCCAGAGTCGATAGATGGTTATGGGCGTCCTGCTGGGGCCGAGGGCTGATTCCGCAGATGGAGCCCGATATATGAGGATTTACGTGCCGATGTTGGGCACAGTTTTCATGATGTTTTCGAGTGTCGATGCTGGGCACTCCGGTTCCTTGATTTTGACGTGTCGCGAGGGACACAGGTGATTTATATCCTCATATTTCCATGCATATGCTGATGATATTTACATGCATGATGGTTATTGTCATTGGGTGACGAGTGGACGGGATCCACGTACATGCAGATTGATTTCATTGATTATACCTCACATTTATGATATGCTATTACCTGAGGCATTGGAACGAGCACTTGGCACTACACTCATGTATAGAGATTACATTGCCAGTTTAGCATGCTTCAGACTTGTTCATATTGAGGTTTATATATATCTGATCGTATTGACCTAGGATGGGTCATACATTCGATCTCTGCTTGTAGATATTTTCTATTCACGAGTTGGCAACTCACCCCCGTTGTGCCACAGTCCTTGCAGGTTTTTGCCATACAGATTCCATAGCGGCATTTCTGGCACACTACTTCCATATGGGTGACTTGCTTGGGTAGGTGGGTTCTTTTGTATCAGAACCGCCATTGTTCCTGTATTATTCATTGTATCTAGAAATTCCATCAACCAAAACTTGTATATTGTTTCAGACTTAGAGACAGTGATGTATTATTTCGACCTTAGAGTCGCGCTTGTGGTATTATGGTTTTCTGGCTGTTTTAAGTTCTTTTTGGGTTTTGATCCTCGCACTTTGGCGTTGTATACTATTATTGCTTGCGTGGTTTTGACCGTCGATTGACGAAGAGCTAGCTCCCGCTTAGGGATGCCTTTTATCATTTCCTATATATTATTTTTGTTGTACCCCATTCGGGGCCAGTTTTTATAAAGGAAACTCTGCCGAAATTTCCAGAAAAGACTACACATTTTTAAAATGCATTTCAGCTTAGTTATTTAGAAACTTTGATTTTCAAAACATGATTTCTTTACTTCTTAAAACCAGTTTTCCTTATTTACTCCTTAAATGGTTTTAGATTTCTGGGCTTTTGGCTTACTTGGATTAGATGGAGTCCGATAGACTTCATAGGATTCAAGGGCCAGTCACGTGCTCTTTCGGGTCTTAACACAAAGTCGAAGCCACAACATGCTTCGGATCCCGGATTCTGTCTTTCAAATCCCTGTAATCCCTCTGCCAATACCCTTTCCCGTAACAATAGGAACATCCCTCCTTCCCTACTGTTAGCCCAGAAAAATTTTCCCTTCCATGTCCTTCTACCTTATTGACACCGCATATCGGCTTTGTGGAGGTCTTCTTCTTCTCACCTTTTGATTTTGCCTTGGATGCAGAAGAGGAAGATTCCCTAATAAGCTAAGTGGGTGTCACCCGGGTTTCCTTCTGGGTGCCCTCAATTGGAAGTATAACTTTCTTCCCTGGGCTTGAGTAGGAGGTAGGGACTGTAGAATCAAGTCAGTATATGACTCGTTCTCCAACGTTGTCTTCAGGTCTGTGAGCTCATTAATATAGCTAGTCATCGTAAGGACGTTGTCCCCTACAGATGACCCGACAGCCAATCTCGCTTGAAGCAATTCCTTCAAGGTCTTATATCTTGCGATACGAGATTGCTCTCCATATAAATCTTTGTTATGGTGGAAGATGGAAGCTAAGTCCATCTTCTCGTGCTGCCTCTGGTATCCAACATCCACTGAGGCCAACACGAGGCACTTGGCATTCGCACAGTTTTTTTTCGATGTCTTACGGATATCAATATCCGTGACGGTGGAAACTGGACCTAGGACGGCGGGGGCTTGAGTAGTAAAGATATTTACCAGCTTTTCATAGGTAATGGACATCTGGACAGACCTTTGCCAGTCATTATAGTCAGATTCAGTCATTTTATTATTTAGATGTAACCTAGTCTTGGTCACTGGATCGCTGCAATTAAGAGAGAGAAGAAAACACTTAGCATGATGCTCTTGTAAGTTTAGATTGGTTTTTAATTTATCTAAACAGGATGGCTCCCGCTGTTCCTCAAATCCTTCCTCAAACTATAAAAGAAGAATTAGTCAGGATTAATCTCACCGTACAATTCTTGCTTAACCGTCCAGCCAGGCTAGTGTCGACACTTCGAGGGAGGTTTTACGACGCTTTCACGAAGTTCCTTAATTAAATAACCTCTTTTCCTTGTAGGTGTAGCCCCGCTAACACTGTTCTAGACACCTACTTGGTTTATAGCATTGATCGTTAAGTGAAAAAATCTCCCGAAGAGTAGCATATACTCACAGTAGGATCGGGATCCAAATATCATTGTGTGATAATGCTGAAGGAATCCTACCAATATTATCACACTCCAAATAGTATGCAACACTAGCAAGTTTCAATTTCCTTAAAAACTCCCGATATGGATTTTTGCCCCATGCTCTTATGACCTTGACTAAGGCCAACAAATCATAGGCCACATGTCAAGTTCTACCCGCATTGTCCAGGTTAATTTGAACCCACACGTACATACCCTTGACTAAGGCCAACAAAGTAGTACGACTGTCTTAAACCAACGTATCTATCTATACAACATATGAATACCCAGCAACTGCCAATCACTATGCCTTGACTAAGGCCAACAAACATAGCTTGAATACTATTGAATATTCATATGAAATGACGGAGGGCTACGAATGGTTTTGGAGAAATCGTGAACGTAGTAAACTTGATATAATCGAAGGAACCTGATAGCTTTTAAAAGGAGTGGTTTAAGCTCCGCATTTAAAACTCTGTTGTTTTAAAATAACCGAGTGGTTTTAAAATTTGTTCCAACAATTCATCTTTGGTTTGTTTGCTTTGCATTAATTTATGCAGTCCATCAATTAACCTACCATTGCATAAAACAACGAAAATACAACGTACGCTTATGCCATCCGCATTCGCCACGGGGCCCCGTCATCACCCATTAGGTTACTTAACTAACGACAGAGCGGGGGCTGGACTAGAGCGGATGCAAAACATAAGCAGCGTCTATCATATAATAAATATATAATAATATCCATTCATCAGACACAATGATAGGCATTCCAGATCATAGATGAACACATTGCATATACTAGGAATTCCGCGTTTCGTTTGAGCATGCAACGAAAGACAAATTCCACGGTCGTGATGAATAGCCAAACCCCCACCCTAGACTCCTATGGGTGCGGAAAACTACCCGCCAAATACCCGAAGTGAAGCAACCTCCCTCAATAAAGTGAGTAGGCTACTCGGCACTTCAAAGTACTTGGTAGTTTGTGCACCCCACCTTGGGTCTATCGTAGGAGCAAAAACAGTAAAAGAACTAATACAACGGTGGCTACAACCTCAACCCGGATGTGCCCCGCAAAAACAATATTACATCACTTTACAAGTTTTACATTGAATGAAAGAACGAAATCCCACATCTCACATCCCCGACTATTTATCCACGACGATCCAACAAGTTCATATACACAAACCATCATAATATCATCACAGATATGTGCAACCCCGACTAATCGATGTATAGAAATTAGTCGACGTTTCCAAACACATATATACAACAAAAATTTTGTAAAGTAATTATGACATTAGAATTCTGCACGCAATTAGCAAACTTAACTAATTTTTCAAGACATGAAAATCCAGTGAGCTAAAGTTCCAAAAACGATCGTTTTAAGCCAATATGGGAGTCGAAACGAACTCGAAACCCGCCCGAACCTTCGCGGGAAGTGAGAGAACGAAATTAACTTCGAGTCGGGGGACTATAGAGGGTACCCTAACCCAGAGGTCACCACGAGGTGGCCAGGGAATGAAGCAGACCCGAAACTGTACAAGGTGGGGCAGTTTCGGGTCCCCACCGCCAAGACCACCTTGTGGTGGTCTTGGGGAGTGGGCCCAGCCGTTTGGCACCTACCCGGAGGGTCCCCGGGGTGCGTACACTCTACCCCGCGGCTTCTTGGTTCAAACCGTGAGCCCGTGGGGTGTGCAAACAACTCAAAACTTCATTTTTGAAAACGGTTTTTTTCGGCAGTTTTTGCGCAACAAAAAACGGCAGAATTCTGATATCGCTACAAGCTATCTAGGGTTAATGAGAGAGTCTGATACCACTGTAAGTCGATATTGCGCACCCCACGTATTTGCGGGGAGGCGGAATTTGCAAAAAATGATTTTTACGGACTTCGCAACACCGACTAGAACCAAGGATCGTCCATAAACCCTAGCTACCAAACTGCAAGAGGTTTAACTACTCAGAAAGAATGATATACCTCATGATACAAGTCCTTCGGGTCTTCTCCTCTGTCCTTCTCATCGTCGTAGGCTCCAAGGATCGATCTGGATCGTAGCTTCTTCGACGGCCTCCTCGAGTCAAAGACGATCCACCCGAGAGTCTATAGTCCGAGCTCCACCTCAAAACTGAGGTAACTAGGGCAACAAGCTTGCTAAACTTGATGGCCTAGATGATGTAGAGTATGAAGATGGATTTATTTGTCTCTTGAAACCCTAGAATTCTCAACACATGAGAGCTTTTAGGGTTTTGATGTGAGGAAGAAGAAGAAGAAAGCTAGCTTGAGAAAAGAGAAATGTTTTTGACAAATGATAAAGATAAATGAGATGGCTACCTTGACTTGACTACAAGTATGGCATGAAAAATATCTCATCAAAATATCTAGGTCAAAAAATATCTCACAAAAATATCTAAGTCAAATAGTCAAACCAAGTCGAGTGGTCAAGCCAAGTCAAATGGTCAAACAAAGTCAAGTAGTCAAAACAAGTAGCCATGCCTCAATTATCATTTACAAAAATAACAAATACTTTCCTCCACCTCATAATTTTTTTAATCAAGTCAATGGTCAAAACCCTAATGAGGTGTCTCCTTCTATTCCCCTCTCATCCATATATACATACCCGCATTCATGTTCCGAGAAACACGAATACTAAGAGACGAAACCGATCCATCAATATAATACTAGGATCCAGCTTAAACCAAAGCCCACTAGTATTATCCGCTCGAACATCATATGCGTACAAGTGCACGTAAGTGATCGAAGCCCTTCCGTAAAACCATACGGCCTCTACACCTTTTTCCCGGTGCAGGGAAACTCTCTATGTGGAACTCTAAAGACTCGACACTACGCTGGTAGTAGGTTTAACCACAGGCCGCAAGCGGTACTGGCTGCACGTAACGGTCCACAGGTAGATGTTGATAAGAAGGCCAATGAGGAAAACCTATCCGAACTCCTACTGCGCCTGAATGTGACAATCTTTGTACAATCCGGTCTGTTCGTCTAAGAGTATCGCATATCAGGCCTAGGGGACGGTAATCGTCAAACCATTAATAGCGCAATAAGTCAAGCCGGAGTGTAGCCCAAAACACACTGAGAAACTACTGGAATACCTACCAGTAAATCTTGCTTGCCTTGGCTGTAGGGTGACTAGGCACTGTCATAAGGGTCTATAAGGCATCAATCATGCCCGATTTAGAATTTAGACGTGCCGAACAACCTAAAGCGAGGATCTTTGCTAGATAATTAGGGTTAAACATGCAAGTAAACATCTTTACAACTAAGAGAGAGGGATTACAACATTTGTAGTCCGCTCCTTCGCTTCATAAGCTCCGAGTAGTAGTCCCTTCGCCGCGATCCATGATCTCCCGGACTCAAAAGAGGATCCACAAGCTGAACGATCCATGCTTACTTGAAGTCTTCCTTTTCGAAGATGATTTGCCTTGAAGTTTCTTTAACTCAAGCTCTCACTTTTCTAATCAAGTATTAATGAAGTGAACACCCTAATCTAATTCGCTAGATTAGATGAGGATGATGAAGTAAGAATTATGCTCTCTTTTATTTTCAATATCTCACAATAATTCATCAAAAAATCAAAAAGCTAGAAAGCTTTCATGATGGAAGAAGAAGATGATTTCTTTTGTGATGAATAATGAAAAGTTACTATGCTTGAAAATGAACCTTGAGTTAATAATATGAAGCATTAACTCATGTAGAGAGTTTACTAGGGTTAAGGGTTTGGGTTGGGTTAAAAAATATCTCCAAAATATCAACACATAATATCTTTGCTTAAAACAAAACAAAAGCTTCTAGAAGCTTCAAGAAAAGACTAACCCAAATCAAACCCTAACCATGTTTAATCTCCACTAATCATGTTGCATTTGTAAACATAACTTGTTACAATATTATATATCACATATATAATATATTTTTGTAACAAAAGAAAATAATACAATTAACATATATCGCATATATATCAATGTATTACACGGTGAGAAAATGAATCATAAAGCGAGCCAATATTAGATAATGTAAAGTAATATATCACATATATAATTATATATTAAATTATCGAATCAACACTTGATCCGAAAATCCTGTTATTTCTCAAATAACCGACTAATATAAACTGTATCAGTTCATCGAATCAACACTTGATCCGATGACCCGGCTATATCACATATACCTGGCTGATATCTAATATCGCGAGAATAGAATACGGTATCTCATATCGTATTATCCTCGGTTTTGCACATATCACATATGTGCTCCTACTTCGTTTTGTCCGAGTCAAGAAACCTCTGTGTAGGACTCTAAAGAATCGTCAATACGCCGGCAGTAGGTGATGATCATATCAAACACCCACAAGCTGCAAGCGGTCAGCTAAACGTAACAGCCACCCAGGTATTGAGCGATCAGAAGATCAATAAGCAAGCCTGTACATTCTCCTGTGAATCCAATCAGTAACACTACCGTACAGTCCGGTCTCTTCGTCTAATATGTTGCATATCTAGTCTAGGGGTGGTAAACGTCAGACCCCAGTAACCGATAAGTCGTGTCGATGTGAGGCTCATAACAGGTCGAGAACCTACTGATAACACTTACCAGTAGTACTCAATATCCGCCCTGGCTAGGGACTTCCAGTTATAGCCAATCGAACACAGCACAACATCAACTCTCTATACCGGGAGAGACGAAACCCCTCTTATCGCTCATTGCCTCCATGCGATTCGGGACTGTACCCAAAAGCCACCGTTTTGCATGCCCTCTTGGACGTGGTATGATGGAAATCAAAGCACAGTGGGAATCACACAAGACTATGATGATCTCGGGTCTACAGACTAACCTGTACCAGTGTCACCAGAGAACTGCCATCTGACGTGAGGTATAATACCATCTGGGAGTTCTCGGCGAGTCAGTCCAGTGTACCCAGTCTCCACTGAGCACCCATACACCATCTTTGATTTCAAACACCGATGGATATGGGATCATCGATCGCCCATCATATGGGTCAAGATGTGTATACGCTAGTCTACTCTGGTGTATCGATGCCCTGTCTCGATACACCCTCGACTAGGAACAATTATAGGATGTACTCATAGACTACCGTGGCCCCACTAGTATGATCTCATCATAGTCCCAGTAGTCGAGTACATTTCCTAAGGGCTTTATCGACATGTGAGAGCTAGAAGTAAACTAATATATAAGTCAACATGTTAAGACAAAGTGAAACCAAATAGCATACTATCATGACGAGCAAGAAAGTCCTCTATATATATATCCAAGCATCCACTATAATATACATCATATATACAATAATGGCCTCTAGGGCATATACATAACTAACAATCTCCCACTTGCACTAAAGCCAACTGTTGTAGTATCTCATACCTAACATCCCGAAGAGTCTCTCAAACTGTGTTTGGGGTATGGCCTTCGTGAGTGGATCCACAGTGTTGTCCTTCGTATCAACTTTCCTGACCTCGATCTCCCGGCGATCAACTATCTCCCGGATCAGGTGATACCGCTTCAGAATATGTCTGGACTTCTGATGGGACCTGGGTTCCTTGGCCAAAGCCACAGCTCTATTGTTATCACAATACAAAGGTATTGGATACTCAATGGACGGAACCACACCAAGTTCAGTAATGAACTTCTTCATCCAGACAGCCTCTTTGGAAGCAGCATTGGCAGCGATGTATTTAGCCTCCATCGTCGAGTCTGCAACGGTAGCCTGTTTGGAACTCTTCCAACACACCGCCCCTCCATTGAGCGTAAAGACAAATCCCGAGTGCAACTTAGAGTCGTCCTTATCACTTTGGAAGCTCGAATCGGTAAAGGACTCCACCTGGAGTTCTCCGTTACCATACACCAAGAACATCTCCTTAGTTCTTCTCAAGTACTTGAGAATGTTCTTCACAGCTATCCAGTGACTCTCTCCAGGATCTGCTTGATACCTACTCACTACACTTAGTGAGTATGCTACATCGGGTCTGGTACATAGCATCGCATACATGATAGAGCCTACTGCCAAAGCATAGGGTATCCCTTGCATGCGAGCTCTCTCCAAATCAGTCTTGGGAGACATCTCTTTGGAGAGAGTGAGTCCAGAGATCGTGGGTTGGTTCCCACGCTTGGATTCTTCCATACTAAACCTCTTTAGTATGGGGTCAATGTACCTTGATTGGGACAATCCCATTATCCGTTTAGATCTATCTCTATAGATCATTATTCCCAGTATGCAGGAGGCATCACCAAGATCTTTCATTGAGAATCTTTGTGATAAGAAGAGCTTGACCGATTGCAACATAGGAACATCATTTCCTATCAAGAGTATGTCATCGACGTACAATACGAGGAAGACAACCTTACTCTCTGCAACCTTCTTGTAAATACAAGGTTCATCTACGTTTTTGATGAAGTCAAACTCTTTGACTACAACATCAAAGCAGATGTTCCAACTCCGCGATGCTTTCTTTAACCCATAAATGGATTTAAGTAGCTTGCACACCTTTCCGCTGCTCCCACTATCCATGAAGCCCTCTGGCTGAGTCATGTACACGCACTCTTCTAAATCACCATTTAGAAAGGAGGTCTTAACATCCATCTGCCAGATTTCATAGTCATGGTATGTAGCAATGGCAAGTAAGATCCGGATGGACTTAAGCATATCCACTAGAGGAAACGTTTCGTCATAATCCACACATGGTCGTTGACGAAAACCCTTTGCAACAAGTCTAGCTTTGAAAGTCTCAACTTTTCCATCTATACCAAGTTTCTTCTTAAAGATCCACTTACTCCCAATGGGTTTTACCCTTTCAGGAGCAACTTCCAAAGTCCATACTTTGTTGGTGTACATGGATTCCATCTCAGATCGCATTGCATCCAGCCACATCACAGAGTCACCACTCGTGATGGCCTGCTCGAAACTAGTAGGGTCATCATCTTCCATGATGCAATCCTCACTCCCACCATCAATGAGAAAACTGTAGTATCTCTCAGGTGGATGAGAAACCCTACTAGATCGGTGGAGAGGCTGGGGTTCGTCGGGAACTACTGAATTCTCTGGTTCCACTAAATCTTTAGTTGCAGTTTGTGTCGCTGGAACTTCTTCCAGCTCTACCTCTTTGCCACTAATTTCTTTTGCAAGAAATTCCTTTTCTAAACAGGTGGCATGTTGAGCAACAAACACCTTTTGCTCCTCACTGTGGTAGAAAAAATATCCATAAGAATTCTTCGGATATCCCACAAACTTGCAAAGAACTGATCGTGCCTCGAGTTTGTCCAGATTTTTCCTTTTGACATAGGCCGGACAACCCCATATCCTAACTCGTTTAAGATACGGTCTCTTCCCACTCCATATCTCATATGGTGTGGTAGGTATAGATTTAGACGGAACTTGATTCAATAGGTATGCCGCTGTCTCAAGCGCATAACCCCAGAAGGAATTAGGTAACTCAGCATTTCTCATCATAGAGCGCACCATATCTAATAGGGTGTGATTCCTCCATTCCGATACACCGTTGTGCTGTGGTGTATAAGGAGGAGTAAGATGAGAGAGAATCCCATTCTCTTTTAGATAGTCCAGGAACTCATTGCTTAAGTATTCTCCTCCTCGATCAGATTGAAGGATCTTAATATTTTTGCCCGTTTGGTTCTCTACTTCGTACTTATATTCTCTGAATTTCTCAAAAGCTTCAGACTTGTGTTTCATCAGGAACACATGTCCGAATCTTGAGAGATCGTCAGTGAATGTAATGAAGTAAGAAGAACCGTTACTGACATGTGTAGACACGGGACCACATACATCACCATGTACCAGTCCTAAGAGTTCCTCAACTCTTTCTCCGTGTCCACTAAACGGAGTTTTGGTCATTTTGCCTTTGAGACATGAATGACAAGTTTCATAAGATGATAATTCGAACGTATTCAAATATCCATCCTTATGTAACTTAGCTAGCCGTGTCGCATTGATATGACCAAGTCTACAATGCCATAAGTAGGATTCATTCATTTCTGAACTCTTCCTCTTGTGTGTGTTTTGTATATTAAGGACTGTAGTTTGATTGAGAACGTATATGCCATTATGTAACGAGCCTGATCCAATCAACTTTTGATCTAGGAAGATGTTCATAAAATTATCCTGTATTACAAAATTATATCTTTCTTTACTTAATAAAGAAACTGATATAATGTTGCCCATCATGTTCGGTATATAATATCACTCGAATGTATTACTACTTGGTAATACTAGGTGATATTCGCCAACTGCTTTGGCTGCAATATTCGTACCATTCCCTACTTGTACGGAATGATCCCCCTTTCCCAGTTCTCTACCTTTATGTAGCCCACATAACAAATTACATATGTGGGATCCTGATCCGGTATCTAATACCCAGGACGTAGGGTGAACTGAGAAACAGTTCTCAATAACTAACACACCCGAAGAAGATGCATCAACATGCTTGTTCTTCGTTTGGGAGGCGTGAGAATCCAGATATTCTCCTATTCCCTGTTCAGTCTTATAACACTTATAAGAAAGAACGGGACCAACGTTCCCCTGCTCAGTATAATAAGCGGGTTCATTCAATACATCCATATTATTATCTTGATTAAGGCCTGGCATGGTCTCTACCTGGAGAGAGAGAGAAGGAAACACTTTAGCGTATGCTCTTGCAAGATTTAGATTGGTTATTATCTTATCTAATCAGGATTTCTCCCACTGTTTTTATTAAATCTTCCTTCAAACCCTAAAAGGCAAGATTAGCCGGGATTAATTACACCCTACAATTTCGTCAATCTTTCAGCCAGATAAGTGTTGGTACTTTGAGGGAGGTTCCCTGTGCTTTCGCACGGACCTAATTAAAATAAACCTTGTTTTCCCAGAGGCATAACCCCGTTAACACCTTTCTAGACACCTACTTGATCGGCTAATTGTCCTGTGTAAAACTCTCCCAGGAGTAACTCTTACTCGCAGTGGGTACCGGGATCCAACTATCCCATAGGAGGTATGCAATCTCATTGCAAATTTCAACACTTGAAATTCCCGATAATATTCTGCCCCTAGCGATCTATGACCTTGACAAGGTCAACAAACCATAAATCGCAAGTCAAGTTCAACCCGTCATTTCCCGATTGAATTAAACCCACCCGCATGACCCTTGACAAGGTCAACAAGGCTGTACGAATACCCTAATCCAATCACATCTCATGTTTTAGCAGATAAACATTAATTAGCTACCGTACACTATGCCTTGACAAGGTCAACAAACGCAACACGAATACTAAGCAAGATTTATTTGAAATGACGGAGGGTTACGACAGGTTTTTCAGAAAACCTATTGCGTAATGAACTTGATATCGTTGTAGAAACAAGTGATTTTGAAAAAGGAGTGTTTTTGAGGCTTTTCTAGTTTCGCTAAAGAGGTCACTCCCGATAAAGGGATCTCGGCTCTTTCCCTATCGAATAAGGTGCAAGGTATATCATATATACCACTGTGCAAAGTAAGAACTATAGAAGCAATCAAAAACTAAACTGCGAGTTTGTAGCACTGCCAGTTTTGCTAAAGAGGTCACTCCCGGTGAAGGGATCTCGGCTCTTTCCTCATCGAATAAGGTGCAGGGTATATCATATATACCGCTGTGCAAAGCAAGACTGTAGATACCTTTTTTTTATAAAGTTTTGATTCTACAACATCTTTTAGGTTTCTTTTCTTTTATTAATCTCAATAATAAATCCCATAAGTTATGCTTCCTAAGCATCACAGAAGAAACGAAAGCAGTAATATTTATATATCAACATATATATATAGTATAAGCATTCGTCTCAGGCAGTAATATGATCTCATCATAGAACATTGCAGCAGAAGATAACATATGAAATATTGGATATACTAGGACATTCGTGTTTTATATCGAGCCTGTATAAAACACGGATTCCACGGTCGCAATGAATAACCAAACCCACATCCCTAGACCCCTACGAGAGCGGAAGGTAACACTGCCAATTCTAGGGTTAGGAGACCCGGTCTCGACTCCTCGAGATGGCCTCCTACTGTACCGTAGAACCCGGTTACTTGTGCTCCCCTCCTTGGGTCTACCTAATGCGGAAAAGTAAATAATATACAATGGTGACAACAACCTCATCCCGGAAGTGCCCGAATAAAAGAATATTATATACAAATGAATTTTACATGAATGAAAATAAAAACCCTCATCTCACATAAAACCCCCGGCTATTAAGAATACGACGATCCAATATAACATATCACAGCAACACATAATATCTCATATCATCAATGTAAGCAAGTATGTGTATCCCTATTGTCGTTGATGTATAGCAACGAAGCTAGCGATACACCACATACTACGCTTACGGTCACAGAAAAGAAAGTGTAAAACTACAACATTTGGAATCCACAATCACTTTAGACATCTTAAATCCGAAATATCACATACTTCGCATTTCATGCCTAACTATATGAATTCCACATATTGTATTACATTCCAGATAAATATACAATATTAAACTTTCCGGTCGAATAATCTAACACCCAAGAATTCCCAAATAGCTCAACACTTGAGTGGAGTTCAAAAATCCCAGAACATGTTACCGCCCCAATGAATCAGCCGTAGAAGGGTCAAACCAACGCCTCACATGTGGCAACGCTAAACTACCACAAACCCAAGGGTTCAGTGGAAGTTTTGACGGTCACATAATCGAGTTAAGGTTACGTTCTTCTAGAGGGTCCACAGATAGGCTTGCATGTTTTCCGAAAGATTCAAACTCAAGAAAAATTCAACACTTGAAAGTTTTTCGTGTCGGGAAAAAGTGAGTTATTGATATCCGTTCGAACATTTTAACACGTTCTAAATTATCCGGAAAACACTTAAACGAAGTTAAACTTTCCGATCGAATCAACGAATACAAAAGATCTCCAGAAAACTCAACACTTGAGTAGAATTAAAAATTCCCAGAAGCATGCAAAAGTACCTACGGATGTTACTGTGGAAAAAGCTTACCCTAATACCCCTGTACGGCCGCGGAACCACCGCGCAAGGCATGGTATTGCCGCGGTTCCACGGCGCTTTAAGGGAATTAGGATGTCGTTTTTCACAGTAATTCTTAGGATTCCCTGCTTATTTTTCTAAGTATTTTTAATACAGAAAAAATCAATATTTTAAAAAATTTCCAGAGAGGGGTTCAAAACCGACGTTTTGGGGTTCGATCGGACTTTTAACTTCATATACACGTCGCCTAATGCTCTAGCTTGGCTCTGATACCACTGTAGGGTTACTAGGCACTGTCACAAGGGTCTATAAGGCATCAACCATGCCCGATTTAGAATTTAGACGTGCCGAACAACCTAAAGCGAGGATCTTTGCTACATAATTAGGGTTAAACATGCAACTAAACATCTTTACAACTAAGAGAGATGGATTACAACCTTTGTAGTCCGCTCCTTCGCTTCATAAGCTCCGAGTAGTAGTCCCTTCGCCGCGATCCATGATCTCCCGGACTCAAAAGAGGCTCCACAAGCCGAACGATCCATGCTTTCTTGAATTCTTCCTTTACGAAGATGATCTACCTTGAAGTTTCTTTAACTCAAGCTCTCACTTTTCTAATTAAGTATTAATGAAGTGAATACCCTAATATAATTGGCTAGATTAGATGAGGATGATGAAGTAGGAATTATGCTCTCTTTTATTTTCAAGATCTCACACTAATTCATCACAAAATCAAAAAGCTAGAAAGATTTCATGAAGGAAGAAGAAGATGATTTCTTTTGTGATGAATAATGAAAAGTTACTATGCTTACAAATGAACCTTGAGTTAATAATATGAAGCATTAACTCATGTAGATAGTTTACTAGGGTTAAGGGTTTGGGTTGGGTTAAAAAATATCTCCAAAATATCAACACATAATATCTTTGCTTAAAACAAAACAAAAGCTTCTAGAAGCATCAAGAAAAGACTAACCCAAATCAAACCCTAACCATGTTTAATCTCCACTAATCATGTTGCATTTGTAAACATAACTTGTTACAATATTATATATCACATATATAATATATTTTTGTAACAAAAGAAAATAATACAATTAACATATATCACATATATATCAATGTATTACCCGGTGAGAAAATGAATCATAAAGCGAGCCAATATTAGATAATGTAATATAATATATCATATATATAATTATACATTAAATTATCGAATCAACACTTGATCCGACAATCCGGCTATTTTTCAAATAACCGACTAATATAAACTGTATCAGTTCATCGAATCAACACTTGATCTGATGACCCGGCTATATCACATATACCCGGCTGATATCTAATATCGCGAGAATAGAATACGGTATCTCATATCGTATTATCCTCGGTTCTGCACATATCACATATATGCTCCTACTCTGTTTTGCCCGAGTCAAGAAACCTCTGTGTAGGACTCTAAAGAATCGTCAATACGCCGGCAGTAGGTGATGATCATATCAAACACCCACAAGCTGCAAGCGGTCAGCTAAACGTAACAGCCACCCAGGTATTGAGCGATCAGAAGATCAACAAGCAAGCCTGTACATTCTCCTGTGAATCCAATCAGTAACACTACCGTACAGTCCGGTCTCTTCGTCTAATATGTTGCATATCTAGTCTAGGGGTGGTAAACGTCAGACCCCAGTAACCGATAAGACGTGTCGATATGAGGCTCATAACAGGTCGAGAACCTACTGATAACACTTACCAGTAGTACTCAATATCCGCCCTAGCCAGGGACTTCCAGTTATAGCCAATCGAATACAGCACAACATCAACTCCATATACCGGGAGAGACGAAACCCCTCCTATCGCTCATTGCCTCCATGAGATTCGGGACTGTACCCAAAAGCCACCGTTTTGCACGTCCTCTTGGACGTGGTATGATAGAAATCAAAGCACAGTGGGAATCACACAAGGCTCTATGATGATCTCGGGTCTACAGATTAACCTGTACCAGTGTCACCAGAGAACTGCCATATGACGTGAGGTATAATACCATCTGGGAGTTCTCAGCGAGTCCGTACAGTGTACCCAGTCTCCACTGAGCACCCGTACACCATCTTTGATGTCAAACACCGATGGATATGGGATCATCCATCTCCCATCATATGGGTCAAGATGCGTATACGCTAGTCTACTCTGGTGTATCGATGCCCTGTCTCGATACACCCTCGACTAAGAACAATTATAGGATGTACTCATAGACTACCGTGACCCCACTAGTATGATCTCATCATAGTCCCAGTAGTCGAGTACATTTCCTAAGGGCTTTATCAACATGTGAGAGCTAGACAGTAAACTAATATATAAGTCAACATGTTAAGACAAAGTAAAACCAAATAGCATACTATCATGTCGAGCAAGAAAGTCCTCTCTATATATATCCAAGCATCCACTATAATATACATCATATATACAATAATACCCGCTAGGGCATATACATAACTAACAATGGCCAGGGACTTTGTGTAATGGCTCTCCGAACACAGCACGATATCAACCCCTAATACCGTGAGAGACGAATCCTATCTAACCGCCACTGCCTCCAAGTGCTTCGGGACTGCACCCAACTACTACCTGTTTGCATAACTCCTTTGAGCCATGGTAGGGTAGTAATCAAAGTACAGTGGGAACACACTCAAGGCGAAGTAGCAGTGTCAAGTCGACGGACTAAGCTGTGCTCATGTCACCTGGGAACTGCTACTCGACGATAGGTATAATACCAACCAACAGTTCTGATGAGTCATGTCCAGTGTACTCGTAACCTAACGAGCACCTGCATAATATCTCCAGTGCGACGTACTAATGGATGTGGGACATGTAGGGTTTCTATGCACGCACACAAGGGTCTACGAGGCATCAACCATGCCCGATTAAAAAATTAGCCGTGCCGAACAACCCGAAGCCGGATCTTTAAACTAGAGATTAGGCGAAAACTAACATGTTAAACATTTTAACACTAAGTGAGAGGGATTACAACCTTTGTAGATCCGGTCCTTCACTTCATATGCTCCGTGTTGTGGTCCCTTCGCTGCGATCATCGGGTTCCGGACTCTCGAGAGGTTCCACGAAGAGAAAGATGCAACCTTTGCTTCTGATCTTCGATACAAAGATGATCTACCTTGAAGTTTTGTTAACACAAGCTAACACTCATGAAAAGATGTGAACACCCTCATCTAAATGGCAAGGGAAGATGAGGATGATGAAGTAGGATTTTTGCTCTCTTTATTTATCTTTTTCTCACATATTTTCATCACAAAAATCAAAACAAGAAAGCTTTGCATGAAGAACTCAATGAAGAAGAAGAATAGTGATCCATTTTCTTTTGTGATGAATAATGAAAGGATTAATATGATGAATAATGCAACCATGGTTGACTAAACCATTGTAGAGAATTAACCAAGGGTTAGGGTTTGGGTTGAGTTAAGAATGAGTCACACACAAATATCTTTATCATAACAAAATGAAAAGCTTCTAGAATCAACTAGAAGACTTAACCCTAATCCAAACCCTAATCATGTTTAAACTCCACAAAACATGTTGCATTAGTTATCATATCATGTTACAATATTATATATCACATATATAATATTTATTGTAACCAAATAAAATAATACAATTAACATATATCGCATATATATCAATGTATTACCCGAGTGAGAAAAAGAATCTTTTAGTGAGCTAATATTAGTTAATGCAATTTAATATATCAAATATATTATTATACATTAAATTATCGAATCAACACTTGATCCGACAATCCGGCTATATCGCATATAACCGACTAATATTTATCCGTACCGATTCATCGAATCAACACTTGATCCGATGACCCGGCTGATATCATATATCGCGAGAATAGAATACGGTATCTCATATCGTATTATCCTCGGTCCCGCACATATCACATATGTGCCCCTACTCCGTTTTGCCTGAGCCAAGAAACCTCTGTGTAGGACTCTAAAGAATCGTCAATACACCGGCAGTAGGTGATGATCATATCAAACACCCACAAGCTGCAAGCGGTCAGCTAAACATAACAGCTACCCAGGTATTGAGCGCTCAGAAGATCAACAAGCAAGCCTGTACATTCTCCTGTGAATCCAAACAGTAACACTCCCGTACAGTCCGGTCTCGTCGTCTTATATGTTGCATATCTCGCCTAGGGGTGGTAAACGTCAGACCCCAGTAGCTCGATAAGTCGTGTCGATATGAGGTCTATAACAGTTCGAGAAACTACTGATAACACTTACCAGTAAATCTCAGCAACCCTGGCCAGGGATTTCCGGTGATAGCCAATCGAACACAGCACAACATCAACTCCCTATACCGGGAGAGACGAATCCCCTCCTATCGCTCATTGCCTCCATGTGATTCGGGACTGTACCCAAAAGCCACCTTTTTGCACGCCCTCTTGGACGTGGTATGATGGAAATCAAAGCACAGTGGGAATCACACAAGACTCTATGACGATCTCGGGTCAACAGACTACTCTGTACCAGTGTCACCGAAGAACTGCCATCTGACGTGAGGTATAATACCATCTGGGAGTTCTCGGCGAGTCCGTCCAGTGTACCCAGTCTCCACTGGGCACCCGTACACCATCCTTGATGTCAAACACCGATGGATATGGGATCATCCATCGCCCATCATATGGGTCAAGATGCGTATACGCTAGTCTACTCTGGTGTATCGATGCCCTGTCTCGATACACCCTCGACTAGGAACAGTTATAGGATGTACTCGTCGACTACCGTGGCCCCACTAGTATGATCTCATCATAGTCCCAGTAGTCGAGTACATATCCTAAGGGCTTTATCAACATGTAATATAGAGACAATCAGAGTACATGTTAAGATAAAGTACAACCAGATAGCATACTATCATGTCGAGCAAGAAAGTCCTCCCTATATATGTCCTAGCATCCACTACAATATACATCGTTTGTACAGTAATGACCTCTAGGGCATACATATAACTAACAATCTCCCACTTGCACTAGGGCCATCTGTTGTGGTATCACATACCCAACAATTAGCTGCGGTTGAAGTATCTCATACTCAACCATCCCATAAAAGTCTCTACTGGGAAAAAGGCCTTTGTGAGTGGATCCGCGCTGTTGTCCTCTGTGTCTACTCTCCTAACCTCGATCTCCCTGGAGATCAACCATCTCCATGATCAGGTGATACTGCCTAAGAATTATATCTGGATTTCTGATGGGACGGTAGTTCCTTGGCTAAATCCACAACTCCATTGTCACACAATGGTAGGAACGAAGTTCATCTCATGAACTTATATATCCAGACTGCCTCTTTGGTAGCATCCTTGGTAACGATGTATCTTGCCTTTAATCGTCTAGTAAGTCACGGTATCTAGCTTGGAACTCTTCCAATCATACCGTCCCTCCACTGAGGGTAAAGACAATGCCTGCGACTGACATTCAGTCGTCCTTATCACCCTGGAACCTTTCCAGTGATTCACCCCAGGATCGATTGATACCATCTCACTACAACTAGTGAGTATCTTAACATCCAATTAGATCTATCTCATAGATCCAAAATCCAGGATTTAGGAGGTATCATTTTGATCCTATATGTAGAATCCTTGTGATAAGCGGAGATTAACCGAGCGTAGCATAGGAAACTCCTTCCCTATCAAGAGTATGTCATCCACGTACTCTACGAGGATCACCACCATACTCTCTATTACCTTTTTGTATATACAAGGTTCATCTACCATTTTGATGAAGTCAAACTCTTTGACTACTACATCAAAACAGATGTTCCAACTCCGCGATACCTGTTTTATCATATAAAACATCTTGCACACGTTTCCGCTGCTCCCACTGTCTACGAAGCCCTCTGGCTGTGTACTTATAGACGTTCTCTTCTAAAACATCACTTAGAAAAGCATTCATGACACCCAACCACCAGATATCGTAGTCATGGTATGTAGCCGTGGCAAGTAGGATCTGGATGGACTTAAGCATAGATCCTTAGAAAAGGTTTCAACATAATCCATACCTGGTCTATGATGCAAACCTTTAACAAGTCTAGCTTTGAAAGTCTCAACTTTTCCATGTACACCAAGTAATCTTCTCAAGATATACTTGCTCCTGATGGGGATTTAACCCTTCAGATAAAGCAACCAAAGTCCATACTTTGTTGGTGTATAAGGATTCCATCTCAGATCGATAAGCACCCAGCCATTCTTAAAGAGTCCCACTCCTGATGGCCAGCTCGAAACTAGTTGGGTCATCATCTCATGATGCAATCCTCGCTCCCACTGTCATAGAGAAACCGAAGTATCTCTCAGGTGGGTGAGGAACCCTACTAGATCGGCGGAGAGTCTGAGGTTCGTTGGAAACTATTGAATCCTTTGGTTCTACCAAATCATCAGCTGCATTTTGTATAGCTGGAACCTTTCCAGTTGTACATAACAGACCTTGCCTCGAGCTTGTCCGGATTTTTCTTTTTATACATAGGCCGGACAACCCCAAATCTTAACAAACTTAAGATATGGGCTCTTCCCTTTCCATATCACTTATGAAGTGGTAGGCAACTGTTTTGATTTGAACCCTATTCAATAGGTATGCAGCTTCTCAAGCGCATAAAACCCAAAAAGGAAATATGAAACTCAGTAGTACTCATCATAGAGCACACCATATCAAATAAGGTGCTATTGCTCCGCCCCGATATACCATCGTGCTATGGTGTATACGGAGGAGTAATGCTGAGAGAGAATCTCATTCTCCTTTAGAATAGTCCAGGAATTCCGTGCTCATGTATTCTCCTCCTTGATCACATCAAAGGACATAATACTTTTACCCGTATTTTGGTTCTCTACTTCTAATTTATATTCTGTGAATATCTCAAAAGGTTCGGACCTGTGTTTCAACAGAAACATATGTCTGAATCTTGAGAGATTATCAGAGAATGTAATGAAGTAGAAAGAACCGATCTTGGCATGTGTAGACAGGGGACTTTACATACATCAACATGTATCAATCCCAAGAGTTCACTAACTCTTTCTCTGTTTCCAATAAACAGAGCTGTGGTCATCTTATCTTTGTGACATGACCGGCAAGTTTCACAAGATGTAAATTCAAACTAATTTAAATATGCATCTAAATGTAACTTCAGCCAGTCGGGTCGCATTGATATGACCTAGTCTACAATGCCTCAAGAAGGATTCGTTCATTTCTGAACTCTTCTTCTTGTATGTGTTCCGTATACTAAGAACTGTAGTTTGATTTAGAACGTCAATGCTTTTAGATAACGTGCCTGAACCGATCAACTCTTGATATAGGAAATGTTCAAAACATTATCCAACAATACAAAATTATATCCTTCTTTACTAATAAAGAGACTGATATGATTTTGTATATCAGGTTCGGTATCTAATAACATTCGTTCAGAATCAATGTATTCAGGTAATACAGGGTGATAGTGACCAACAGACTTGGCTGCACCACTAGCAACGTTTTCTGTCTCATGAAACTTATCATCCGTTCTCAATTCTCTACCTTTCTGTAGCCCATGTAACAGATTACATATGCGGGATCCTGATCCGGTATTATATACCCAGGACGTAAAGGATACTGAGAAACAGTTCTCATTAATGAACACACCTGAAGATGATGCATCAACATGCACTTTCTTCGTTTGGGCGGCACGGGAAATCTGGTATTCCCCAATTTCCTGCTCTGTCTTATAACAATTATAAGTTGGAGCGGGACCAACGTTCCCCAGCTCAGTATAACAAGCGGGTTTGGTCAATATATCCGTTTTATTATCTTGATTAAGGCGTGATATGGTCGCTACCTGGAGAGAGAGAGAAGAAAACACTCAGCGTATGCTCTTGCAAAATTAGATTGGTTATCTAATATATCTAATCAGGATGTCTCCCATTGTTTTAATCAAATCTTCCTTCAAACCCTAAAAGGAAAGACTAGCCGGGATTAATTACACGCTACAAGTTCGCCAATCTTTCAGCCAGGCCAGTGTCGGTACTTTGAGGGAGGTCCCCCGTGCTTTCGCACGAACCTAATTAAAGTAAACCTCGTTTTCCCAGAGGCGTAACCCCGTTAACACCTTTCTAGACACCTACTTGATCGGCTAATTGTAATGTGTAAAACTCTCCCAGGAGTAACTCTTACTGGCAGCGGGTATCGGGATCCAACCATCTCATAGAAGGTATGCAATCTCATTGCAAATTTCAACACTTGAAATTCCCGATAATATTTTACCCCTAGCGTCCTATGACCATGACGAAGGCCAAACTACCCATAGTCCGCTAGTCAAGTTCAACCCGTACATTTCTTGATTGAATTAAACCCACCCGCACGACCCTTGACGAAGGCCAAACTACGCCGTACGAATAGCCTAATCCAATCGCATCATATGCTAGCAGATATGTTGGAGATAGTGCCCTCATAGTCAATTATTGGATCGCAGGTACGTGATTGCAATGATTGCGGAGGACCTATACCGGAAGGACAGTCTTACACAAGATGATAGTATTCTATCTGGTTTGCCTTTATCAGTCGTGTACATGATCAGGTGACTGATTACATGTTACACTTTGATAGAGCCCTTAGGATCTTGCTTTACCACCAACAGTATGATGGCGATCATATACGTGAGAGTTGGGTGGTTAGTACGCATATCCTTAATTGTGGTCCCTAGTCGTGGGAGTTTCGAGACAGGGCATCGATACTCCGGAGTAGACTAGTGTATACAGTCGAGACCCCGACGAGGGGCGGTGGCCGGTCTCTCAAGCCACTGGTGTCAGTTGGATCACCTAAGATGTATACAGGTGCTCATTGGGTTATGAGTACACCGGACAGGACTCACCGGGAATCTGCTAGTTAGTATTATATCTATCGTCAGATAGCAGTTCCCTGGTGACATGTGTACAGGTTAGATCATCGACCTGAGGTCGTCATTTGTCTCGTGTGAGTTCCCACTGTGCTTTGATTTCTACCCTACCACGGCTCAAAGGAGTCGTGCAAACAAGTAGTTTTTGGGTACAGTCCCGAGCCATATGGAGGCACGTGAGCGGATCGGCAGGGGATTCGTCTAGGAGAGCCATTACACAAAGCCCACGGCCGTGGCAGGAGATTTACTGGTAGGTACTCCAGTAGTATCTCAGGGTGTTATTGGGCTTCACTCCGACACGACTTATACTGCTCTTGGGGGTCTGACGTTACTAGCCCCCTAGGCAGGTATGCGATACTCATAGACGAACGGACCGGACTGTATATACATTGTCACTGTTAGGCTCAGTAGGGTTTTCCGGATGAGTGCGCTCATCGGCATCCCTTGAGGTCAGTCCATGGGCAGCCGTTACGCATTGCTAGTGCCACTGACGGTTTGTGGTTAAACCCACTGCCAGGGTACTGACGAGTCATTAGAGTCCCCCACAGACAGTTTCCCAAGTTCGGGCGAAACGTTGTAGAGGCCGTATGGTTTTATGGCAGGGTTCGGAAAATGCACGTGCGTTTACGCACGTGTTATTTTTCTGGCAGATGATACTGGTCGTCTTTGGTTTAAGCCGGATCCGAGTATTATATTGAGTAGGTATAATATCTTTGTCTCAGTTGCATTTGTATTCGGTCGTAATACAAATGCGGGTATATTTATACAGTTTCGGGGTTATCCTGAAAGTCGTTTCAGGATCACTTTTGGAAGTTGCCAGTTTCCAGTTTTTTATCAGCCGTCTTTTAACATTTGGTTAAAGACGGGTTTATCTTTTCTTGAGATGATTGTGGAAGCTTCTAGATGATGACTAGGATGGTGACTTGACATGGTGAGTCATTAGTGCATTAATGGTGTCATTAATGCAAAGATGACTAAGGGTTTTAAGGTTCATTGTTTCTAATGACTCATGGTTTTTGCATTTATTGTATTCATACATGATAGCTTTCTTGTGGTCACTCTCTCCCTCCTCCTACACTCACCCCCCATCTATATGAGGCCGGCCCCCTCTCTCTCTCTCACAAGTTGTTGGTTTTCATTGGAAAAAGATTATGATAGATATTTGGGGTGTATGGAATTCACAGCTCATTTCATTCCATCACCCAATTCCCTCGGCAACTTCATTAACCGATCGTCCACGGACTTGGACGAAGTGAGACAAAGTCATCTACTCAATCTCTACATCATTCTTGGTCGTCTCTTTTAGCAAACTTGACGATCGAGTTGCCTCGAGTCAGAGGCGGGAGCCCGTTTAAAGAATCGGTGATGTGGTGTCACTTCGACGAGGATATCGGAGATCAACGAGATCGGAGCAGCCGCAACGGAGCGTGGGATGATGGTTGAAGAACGAAGGACTCGGATCGTTCGGTATAACATTCCTACACTCTTTACAGTTTGTTAGTTTAGCAATAATGGCAGATCCGGGTTAAAGTATACGATAGCGCCAGTTAAAAAGTTTTTGTTCGGCATTTGGCGTCTGTAGACTGCCGGGGCGCTAGCGTAGACTTACAGTGGTATCAGAGCCTCACCATTTTGCTATACTAACTTGTGCTAACGCGTTCAAAATATCGATCCGACCGGAAATCGAAAATTGCAAAATCCTAGCTCGACAGTTCTGTTGATTTTAAATGGTCTCAAAAACAAATTCTACATGTCTTAAAAATCTGTGCAGGCTTTTCTAAGAACCACGAAAAAATTTGGGCTCGTGATTCCTCCAAGCAGCCGCGGAAACGCGGCCAAACCCATGGTTTGGCCGCGCATCCGCGGCCATGTGGTGAGCTCGTGCTCCCAAATTTTTTCAGTGGGTTCTTCTCTGGATTTTGTGGTTTTTGGTATGTATCATTTGCGCCCAGGTTTTGTTACTGTTCACCAGTAAGCCGTGGGGCCCATTTTTTGATATTTGGTCGATCGAAATTTAAACACGTTAGTTTACAGTGCTTACATTATATCTCCGACCGGGAATGTCATTTGATCGGTAAACCGCGTCTGATTGCTATAGTTCTTTTAGACGGGTTTGCGAACGTGACATTCGCGTTGATGTTCTGTGTTGTGCTGTGATGTTGCGGATTTGTCGTGGTGGATAGCAGTGTGCAATGGTAGTACAGTTTGTGTTTATTTGTACATTTGATATTGCGGGGCGAGCGTCCAACTTGTGGATTGCCGTCACTGCCTGTTGTATAATATTCTTTTGGAGCACGACCAGGTTGCGGTCGATGTACCTATTGTACTATTTTTCATTACTGTACTAGGTTTTGCCCCGCGACGGAGTGCACGGATAGCCGGGTTCTGGGGGGCAACGGGTCCGCATCTCATGGCTTTGAGAGGCAGAGGGGCCCCACTCTAGAATTGGCAGACTATTCGCCGCACTCGTAGGGGGTACAGGTTGACCCAAGGAGGGGTGCCCAAGATTACCGGATTCCGTGAAGTGCTGGGTGGTCCATTCACTATGCTGTAGGGGGCTGCCTCGCTTCAGGTCTTGGCGGGTAACTTGCCGCACCCGTAGGGGTCTAGGGTTCATTGCACAGGCTATCCACACGACAGGGGAACGTCGAGTTTCAGCAGTGGCTCTGTGAAACTCGGGGATCCCAGATTATCTGTATTGTTCTATGATGCTTATTACTTTTCTGTAATGTTGCATACTATCACGCCTGGAGCGATTATTGTATATTGGTTTATATACTATTAGATGTTGTATATGTTTTACACCCGCGCTAGTCCAGTCCCCGCTCTGTCGTTAGTTAAGTAACCTAACGGGTGATGACGGGACCCAGTGACGAATGCGGATGGCATATACGTACATTTTATTTTCGTTCTTTTCTGGTGTGATTGATTGATGGGACTGTGTTGATTCTGATCAACGCAAAGTATAACAAACCTGTTTGATGTTGTTGGAACAAATTTAAAAAGTGTTATTGCAAAGACGTTTTCTTTTGTTATGCATAGCGGTATTCAGTGGAATATCCTGCACCTCATTCGACGGGGCAAGGGTTGATATCCCTTCACCGGGACTGACCCCTTGGGCAGAAGTTTGCGTCAGGGTAATAACTTCACTATAGTCGATTACATGTTGCTTTGCATAGCGGTATTCAGTGGAATATCCTGCACCTCATTCCACGAGGAAAGAGCCGAGATCCCTTTACCGGGAGTGACCTCTTTAGCAAAAGGTTTTCGCTACTATATTTTAAAAAGCTATCAGGTTCCTTCAACGAGATCAAGTTCATTACGTTAAAGGTTTTTCGCCAAAAACCAGCCGTAGCCCTCCGTCGTTTCTTATGGATGGTCAGTAATATTCAAGCTATGTTTGTTGGCTTTCGTCAAGGCATAGTGTTTGGTAGTTGCTGGGGTATTCATTTGTTGCATAGATAGATGTGTTGGTTTGGGACAGTCGTATTACCTTGTTGGCTTTCGTCAAGGGTATGTACGGGTGGGTTCAAAGTAACAAGATAATGACGGGCAGAACTTGACATGTGACTTATAATTTGTTGACTTTCTCCAAGGTCATAAGAACATGTGGTAAAAATCATATCGGGAGTTTCTAAAGAAACTGAAACTTGCCAGGCATGCGCATACCTTCTGGAGTGTGATAACGCGAGTGGATTCCGTCACGTTATCATGCGATGAGAGTTGGATCCCGATTCCCACTGATGAGTTGGTTTACTCTTCGGGTGATTCCGATTGATTCTTCTTTAGGTTTGGAGGAGAATTTGACAGGACAGTGGGAGGTTTCCGGATTAGATAAAGTGAAGACCATTCTGATCTAGGATAGAGTGCACGCAGAGTGTTTCTTTTCTCTCTCTCTTTGGCAGCGACCTTTGACCGACCCTAGACTATGACTCAGTGACCAAGTTGACCGAACCTTCTTAAAATACTGGCTTTTGGATTGTCTGAGTTGCATAAGTCATTGCCACTCCTTCTTTTACCCTTTGAATTTCTCAGAACACCCGTATTACTACGGATATCCACTTCCATTGGATAGAGCCATCGTATGGTTATATACGAACTCGAAGGGACTTCTTCGAGGATGGATCCAGGTTCAGGAGAAATAGAATTGGTTTATTCAGTTGTCTTTTATTATCACCTTCTCTCAGGTTGCGAGAGCTCCTTGGTTTAGGAGAGTACACCTATTACGCTTATTGGATAGTCTTGTTCCAAACCATAGGCTGGTGCCGAAAGGTAGGGAATGAAGAAAACCAATTAGCCTAAGTAGGGTGTGCAGAAGGTAATATGTAAAGACAAAATAAAGAGATTAGAAAGAGGGCAAAGTAAATTGCGACTGATATCATTCACGACCAAAACCGCGTACTTCATCGCCGCTCCTATTTCACCTTTAAAAGAATAAGGTATTATTCAGTTGTCTTTTATCATCACCTTCTCTCGAGATGCGAGTACTCCTTGGTTTAGGAGGGTACACCTATTATTCTTACTGGATAGTCTTCTTCCAAACCATAGGCTGGTGCCGAACGGTAGGGAAGGAAGAAAACCATTTAGCCTAACGATGGTGTACAGAAGGTAACGACTAACGAAAAATAAAGGGATTTGGAGAGATGGCAATAAAATATACGGTTAAAGTCATGAATTGGATTATGGAAGAGGCATTACTATGAATACCAGGATACCCCTACGAAACATTTTCATGTTTCAGTGCATTGTTAAAAGAAAAACTGTTTTCCCGATTAGACACTTACTCCAAGGGTATGTATTTACCAGGTTTCATTCTCATATCTGTATGGTTTTACAGATGATGAGTGGGAGTAAGATATTGGGAATTAGGTGATCATCCTCATTATATCGGAATTCGTTGTAATTGGTGATATTTGAGGAAATCGCCAGGGTACATTTTTCCACCTACAACGCACAGGTTATGAGTTGTTCAACTCAGCGGACTTATACAGAGTATTGTATGTTGTCCAGTGTCCATCAGGACAAAGGGGTAGGTCCTCGTACTATGTTCTGTTTACTTATAACTTCTCTAGTATTTAGACGAGTGTTTCGTAGAAATACAAGGTCTAAGTTTTGAGAAGTTGTGGGTATAAGAATAAAGTAGAGAACCAGGTATCACAAGTATCGGGATTCTTCAAAGAGATCGAAGATGTAGATTCTTGTGATTGGTATTCAGATGATAGTGATGGTTTTGAGAAACGAGTTTTCTCTTTCAGGTTACTCATAATTGGATGGATTCCTAAGTTGAGTAATGATGATTAGCCTCTTTCCATTAAAGATGATATGCACTGGAGACAGCTGCATGATTTGAATCTTGGTTCCAATTAAATAAAGTGCCAAAGTTTCTATATTGGATATAGAATAGTTCGTACCTTAAAAGATATTAAGGTACGGGGAGTTGTCCAGCTTATGCTTAAAACCAGACTCTGGATAACTCAGGGCACGTTTCTGTAATGGCTGTTTGTGGGTTGACCCTGGCTATGACGAGGGTTGATATTCTACCATTTGCAAGATCAATAGTGATATTGTTCTTGACTCGCCACAGTTTTAGTAAAAATGGATCTTTTTCAGAAAACAGTAGTGGGAGTATGGTAGAACTGGAAGTGATTCCAGAACCGCGAACGATTACTGAAAATTTAATAGGACCTATACATTCAATCAGGTTTGACATTCCAATAGCCACTCCGCAGGTATGGTAGGTAACCTCAGACGCCCGAGAGGTACTTCGGTAGCCTCAGAGACGGTGACAGAGAGGTTCTTATCTACCAAGACTTGACACTACTGTTGTTCCAGGATATGAGACCCGGTAGGAGGGTTGTCGTAATCAGTGGGAGCAGCGGAAGCATAGTGGGCAAGATGCTTATATCTATTTATAGACTTGAGCAGTTATAGCGGAGATAGATCATCTAATTTTGATGTGACAGTCATGGGTTTGACTTCAATCAGAATAAGGGATGGTTCTGTTAAGAAGGTAGTAGGGTGTGATGTCATGGTTTTTGGATGACATACACAGAGTAGGAAGTAAAATTCCTATACTACGATCGGTTGTACTGTGGTCGTCACACAGTTGTTTCTCCAGACAGGATATGGATATAATATTTGACATTCTGGTTTCTAGATCTATGGTTTTAGATCTGGATTTGGGTAGTTTCCCAATGTGGGTACTTTGACAGATATTCTAATGGTTTTTGGAATAGTTGACTCCTAGCATGGCGGTGTACCTACAGGTGATGGAGTCACCCTCTCTAAAGGTGTCTTACAGACTAAAGGGGAGAGGGATGTGCATGATTGGCAGATCACTTGCTTAGGCAATTGAGTCAATCATGAGATGTCAAGTACCACACCAAATGTTGGTTTTGCACTAGATGCAATAAGTTTATATTAATCCAATCCTGGAGAAATATAAGGAAGCAGTTTTAGAACATAAGTACATGTTCTACGGATTTGATGACGGCAGCCTCTTTCGGGAGACGGTTATCATTCCAGGCTTCAAAGGTGACATGGTTGACAGAGTGATTGTCAGAGTTATAGTTTTTCCCTCTGACGAAGAGGGACAGTATTATGGACAGGTGGTCCAAGAGGATACTGTGGGTGGCATGGTGCCCGATACTGATTAGGTTCAGTGATCGATACAGTCTAAGAAGTTTGGATTTGGAGTTCATTTATGAACCGGGTCCCATCAGATATCCAGACATATTCTAAGACAGGTATTACTCAATTCGGGAGATGGCTTTCTCCGCGAACTTGAGATTTAGAGAGATATAGAAAGAAACTTCTAGGCGGATCCACTCACTAAGGCTATTTCTCGAACACAATAGTTTTACAAACGGGCTTTGTGATACTGCTTAGTAGAGAAGTTGGGTGTTGGTTTCACACGGGCTGTGAGTACGCAACATCGCAATAATTAGACTTGAGTGCAAGTGGGAGATTGTTGGAGATAGTGCCCTCATAGTCAATTATTGGATCGCAGGTACGTGATTGCAATGATTGCGGAGGACCTATACCGGAAGGACAGTCTTACTCAAGATGATAGTATGCTATCTGGTTTTCCTTTATCAGTCGTGTACATGATCAGGTGACTGATTACATGTTACACTTTGATAGAGCCCTTAGGATCTTGCTTTACCACCAACAGTATGATGGCGATCATATACGTGAGAGTTGGGTGGTTGATACGCATATCCTTAATTGTGGTCCCTAGTCGTGGGAGTTTCGAGACAGGGCATCGATACTCCGGAGTAGACTAGTGTATACAGTCGAGACCCCGACGAGGGGCGGTGGCCGGTCTCACAAGCCACTGGTGTCAGTTGGATCACCTAAGATGTATACAGGTGATCATTGGGTTATGAGTACACCGGACAGGACTCGCCGGGAATCTGCTAGTTAGTATTATATCTATCGTCAGATAGCAGTTCCCTGGTGACATGTGTACAGGTTAGTTCATCGACCTGAGGTCGTCATTTGTCTCGTGTGAGTTCCCACTGTGCTTTGATTTCTACCCTACCACGGCTCAAAGGAGTCGTGCAAATAGGTAGTTTTTGGGTACAGTCCCGAGCCATATGGAGGCACGTGAGCGGATCGGCAGGGGATTCGTCTATCCCGGTATTGGGGGCGAGATCGTGCTGTGTCTAGGAGAGCCATTACACAAAGCCCACTGCCGTGGCAGGAGATTTACTGGTAGGTACTCCAGTAGTATCTCAGGGTGTTATTGGGCTTCACTCCGACACGACTTATACTGCTCTTGGGGGTCTGACGTTACTAGCCCCCTAGGCAGGTATGCGATACTCATAGACGAACGGACCGGACTGTATATACATTGTCACTATTAGGCTCAGTAGGGTTTCCGGATGAGTGCGCTCATCGGCATCCCTTGAGGTCAGTCCATGGGCAGCCGTTACGCATTGCTAGTGCCGCTGACGGTTTGTGGTTAAACCCACTGCCAGGGTACTGACGAGTCATTAGAGTCCCCCACAGACAGTTTTCCAAGTTCGGGCGAAACGTTGTAGATGCCGTATGGTTTTATGGCAGGGTTCGGAAAATGCACGTGCGTTTACGCACGTGTTATTTTTCTGGCAGATGATACTGGTCGGCTTTGGTTTAAGCCGGATCCGAGTATTATATTGAGTAGGTATAATATCTTTGTCTCAGTTGCATTTGTATTCGGTCGTAATACAAATGCGGGTATATTTATACAGTTTCGGGGTTATCCTGAAAGTCGTTTCAGGATCACTTTTGGAAGTTGCCAGTTTCCAGTTTTCTATCAGCCGTCTTTTAACATTTGGTTAAAGACGGGTTTATCTTTTCTTGCGATGATTGTGGAAGCTTCTAGATGATGACTAGGATGGTGACTTGACATGGTGAGTCATTAGTGCATTAATGGTGTCATTAATGCAAAGATGACTAAGGGTTTTAAGGTTCATTGTTTCTAATGACTCATGGTTTTTGCATGTATTGTATTCATACATGATAGCTTTCTTGTGGTCACTCTCTCCCTCCTCCTACACTCACCCCCCCATCTATATGAGGCCGGTCCCCTCTCTCTCTCTCACAAGTTGTTGGTTTTCATTGGAAAAAGATTATGATAGATATTTTGGGTGTATGGAATTCACAGCTCATTTCATTCCATCACCCAATTCCCTCGGCAACTTCATTAACCGATCGTCCATGGACTTGGACGAAGTGAGACAAAGTCATCTACTCAATCTCTACATCATTCTTGGTCGTCTCTTTTAGCAAACTTGACGATCGAGTTGCCTCGAGTCAGAGGCGGGAGCCCGTTTAAAGAATCGGTGATGTGGTGTCACTTCGGCGAGGATATCGGAGATCGACGAGATCGGAGCAGCCGCAACGGAGCGTGGGATGATGGTTGAAGAACGAAGGACTCGGATCGTTCGGTATAACATTCCTACACTCTTTACAGTTTGTTAGTTTAGCAATAATGGCAGATCCGGGTTAAAGTATACGATAGCGCCAGTTAAAAAGTTTTTGTTCCGCATTTGGCATCTGTAGACTGCCGGGGCGCTAGCGTAGACTTACAAGATAAGCACTAGTTAGCTACCATACACTACGCCTTGACGAAGGCCAAACTACCGCAGCACGAATACTAACTAGTACTTATCTGAAATGACGGAGGGCTACGACAGGTTTTTAAGAAAACCCTTTGCGTAATGAACTTGATATCGTTGTAGAATCGAGTGATTTTAAATGGAGTGTTTTTGAGGCTTTTTTAGTTTTGCTAAAGGGGTCACTCCCGGTGAAGGGATCGTCGGCCCTTTCCTCATCGAATAAGGTGCATGATATTTCACAAATACCACTATGCAAAGAAAGAACTATAGAAGCAATCAAAAGACAAACCGAGTTTATAGCATCTGCCAGTGATTGCTAAAGGAGTCACTCCCGGTGAAGGGATCTCGGTCCTTTCCTTATCGAATAAGGTGCTGGATGTTCTACAAGGAACACCGCGATGCAAAGCAAGAACTAGAGCTACCAGTTTTTAAACTTGTTTCTACAACATCTTTAGGTTTCTTTTATTTCATTAATCTCATTAATGAAGTCCCATTTTATTATGCTTCGCAAGCATCACATTTGAAAACGAAATCTGCAATATAACATATATCTCATATATATAATATAAACATTCATCTCAGACAGTAATATGATCTCATCACAGAACATTGCAGCAGAAGAAACATATATGAAATATTGGATATTCTAGGACGTCCGTGTTTTCAATACGAGCCTGTATAAAACACGGATTCCACGGTCCCGATGAATAGGCAAACCCACATCCCTAGACCCCTACGAGAGCGGCAAGTAACACTGCCAATTCTAGTGTTTGGAGACCCGGTCTCGACTCCTCGAGATGGTCTCCCACTGGACCCTAGAACCCGGTTACTTGTGCTCCCCTCCTTGGGTCTATCCTATTGCGGAAAAGTAAATAATATACAACAACGGTGACATCTTCCTCAACCTGGAAGTGCCCCAATAAAAGAATATTACATACAAAAGAATTTTACATGAATGAAAAAGAAAAACTCTCATCTCAGATAAAACCCCCGGCTATTCAAACGCGACGATCGAATATAACATATCACAGCAACACATAATATCTCATATCATCAACGTAAGCAAGTATGCGTATCCCGATTGTCGTTGATGTATAGCAACGAAGCCGACGATATACCACATACTACGCTTACGGTCACAGAAAAGAAAGTGTAAAACTACAACAGTTGGAATCCGCAACCTTTTTAGACATCACATGCCTAACCAAATGAATTCCTTAGACATCGCATGCCTAACAATTATAAACCCGCATTTTAGTCTCATTATCGAAAACTCTTTTCAATATCAAGTCGGGCAATTCAACAAGATTCCCGACATCCTGATCGAATGCTCGTCGTAAACTTTAGTAGACGGCCGCACCCCTAGATGCCGTCGACGAAGTGCACTAAGGCGGAACACCACTGCCGTGAGCACCCGAACGGATGCTTTCGGCGACGGGGTTCTCCTACAGTCACTTGGTCGGGGCTAAGAGGTGTAGCTGTCTATTAAGTTTATCCGGCGAGTATCCGCGTACGCTACGTGATTGCGACGGAATTTTGATCACATCAAAATTCCGTGGCAACCGATCATTTGAGACTAAACTGCTAGATTTATAACATTCAAATTAGTTATCTCATAACAACTAGTGGATTCCAAATATTGTATCACATTCCAGATAAATAGACAAAGTTAAACTTTCCGATCGAATAATCAAACACCCAAGATTTCCCCAATATATCTCAACACTTGAAATCAGTTTAAAAATATCCATCACATGCCACAGTACCAATGGTCCAGCCGTAGAAGGGTCAAGCCAACGCCTCATATGTGGCACGCCGTACTGCCCCAAACCCTAAGGTTCAAAAGGTAGTACAAGACGGTCACATAATCGAGTTAAGGTTTGTTGTCTTCTAGAGGGTCCACCGCGTTACTTGCACGACTTAGAACGTTCTTAAACACGAGGAAAAATCCAACTTTTGAAAAATTTTCCGACAGGGGAAAAAGTGAGTTATTGATATCCGTTCGAACTTTTTAACAGTTTCTAAAAATTATCCGAACAAACTAAACAAAGTTAAATTATCCGATCGAATCAACGATTCCCCAATACAACCCTTGAAAACTCAACACTTGAGTGGAATTAAAATATTCCCAGAAAAAATTAACAAGAAAGGGCCTAAAAATAATTACATGAAATTTCAGGGACTAAGTCCAAATTTTGGCCGCGGAACCGCCGCAAAACACATGGTTTCGCCGCTGTTCCGCGGTCAAATTTTCGAGTTAGAGGTCCGTACTTCAAAGTAATTCTTAGTTTTTCCTGCTTAATTTTATGAGAATTTTTAATTCAGAAAAAACCACATTTTTGAAAAATGTACAGAGAGGGTTCCGTGTCGGGGTTTCGGCGTTCGATCGGACTTTAAACTTCGTCTAGACTTCGCCTAAAGCTCTATCTTGGCTCTGATACCACTGTAGGGTTGCTATGCACGCGCACAAGGGTCTACGAGGCATCAACCATGCCCGATTAAAAAATTAGCCGTGCCGAACAACCCAAAGCCGGATCTTTAAACTAGAGATTAGGCGAAAACTAACATGTTAAACATTTTAACACTAAGTGAGAGGGATTACAACCTTTGTAGATCCGGTCCTTCACTTCATATGCTCCGTGTTGCGGTCCCTTCGCTGCGATCATCGGGTTCCGGACTCTCGAGAGGTTCCACGAAGAGAAAGATGCAACCTTTGCTTCTGATCTTCGATACAAAGATGATCTACCTTGAAGTTTCGTTAACACAAGCTAACACTCATGAAAAGATGTGAACACCCTCATCTAAATGGCAAGGGAAGATGAGGATGATGAAGTAGGATTTTTGCTCTCTTTATTTATCTTTTTCTCACATATTTTCATCACAAAAATCAAAACAAGAAAGCTTTGCATGAAGAACTCAATGAAGAAGAAGAATAGTGATCCATTTTCTTTTGTGATGAATAATGAAAGGATTAATATGATGAATAATGCAACCATGGTTGACTAAACCATTGTAGAGAATTAACCAAGGGTTAGGGTTTGGGTTGAGTTAAGAATGAGTCACACACAAATATCTTTATCATGACAAAATGAAAAGCTTCTAGAATCAACTAGAAGACTTAACCCTAATCCAAACCCTAATCATGTTTAAACTCCACAAAACATGTTGCATTAGTTATCATATCATGTTACAATATTATATATCACATATATAATATTTATTGTAACCAAATAAAATAATACAATTAACATATATCGCATATATATCAATGTATTACCCGAGTGAGAAAAAGAATCTTTAGTGAGCTAATATTAGTTAATGCAATTTAATATATCAAATATATTATTATACATTAAATTATCGAATCAACACTTGATCCGACAATCAGGCTATATCGCATATAACCGACTAATATTTATCCGTACCGATTCATCGAATCAACACTTGATCCGATGACCCGGCTGATATCATATATCGCGAGAATAGAATACGGTATCTCATATCGTATTATCCTCGGTCCCGCACATATCACATATGTGCCCCTACTCCGTTTTTCCTGAGCCAAGAAACCTCTGTGTAGGACTCTAAAGAATCGTCAATACGCCGGCAGTAGGTGATGATCATATCAAACACCCACAAGCTGCAAGCGGTCAGCTAAACGTAACAGCTACCCAGGTATTGAGCACTCAGAAGATCAACAAGCAAGCCTGTACATTCTCCTGTGAATCCAAACAGTAACACTCCCGTACAGTCCGGTCTCGTCGTCTGATATGTTGCATATCTCGCCTAGGGGTGGTAAACGTCAGACCCCAGTAGCTCGATAAGTCGTGTCGATATGAGGTCTATAACAGTTCGAGAAACTACTGATAACACTTACCAGTAAATCTCAGCAACCCTGGCCAGGGATTTCCGGTGATAGCCAATCGAACACAGCACAACATCAACTCCCTATACTGGGAGAGACGAATCCCCTCCTATCGCTCATTGCCTCCATGTGATTCGGGACTGTACCCAAAAGCCACCTTTTTGCACGCCCTCTTGGACGTGGTATGATGGAAATCAAAGCACAGTGGGAATCACACAAGACTCTATGACGATCTCAGGTCAACAGACTACTCTGTACCAGTGTCACCGGAGAACTGCCATCTGACGTGAGGTATAATACCATCTGGGAGTTCTCGGCGAGTCCGTCCAGTGTACCCAGTCTCCACTGAGCACCCGTACACCATCCTTGATGTCAAACACCGATGGATATGGGATCATCCATCGCCCATCATATGGGTCAAGATGCGTATACGCTAGTCTACTTTGGTGTATCGATGCCCTGTCTCGATACACCCTCGACTAGGAACAGTTATAGGATGTACTCGTCGACTATCGTGGCCCCACTAGTATGATCTCATCATAGTCCCAGTAGTCGAGTACATATCCTAAGGGCTTTATCAACATGTAATATAGAGACAATCAGAGTACATGTTAAGATAAAGTACAACCAGATAGCATACTATCATGTCGAGCAAGAAAGTCCTCCCTATATATGTCCTAGCATCCACTACAATATACATCGTATGTACAGTAATGGCCTCTAGGGCATACATATAACTAACAGGACAGACCATCTTCTTTGCTGGGATGAGAAGCGTATACACTAGTCTACTCCGGAGTATCGATGCCCCGTCTCGATAATCCTACGACTAGGGACCTGTATAAGGATGTTCTTGTAGATTACCCAACCCCCACTAGTGTGACTGCCATCTCAATGCTGGTAATCAAGCAAAGATCCTAAGAGCTCTACTAATATGTATAAGCGATATGCTAAAAGAAACACTTGCACATATTGATGTAGATACAAACCAAGTAGCATACTACCATTTTGAGCAAGACTGTCAATACACTGTGAATATCCCAAGCTTCCATTTAGTAATATACAAACCAGTATGATACAATAATGGCCTCTAGGGCATATACACTAACATAGTGTGACTGCCATCACAACGCTGGTAATCAAGCAAAGATCTTAAACCAATATGTATAAGCGATGTGCTAAAAGAAACACATGCACATATTGAGGTAGAAACAAACTAGATAGTATACTACCATTTCGAGCAAGACTGTTACTATATCCATGTATATCCCAAGCTCCCATTAAGTAATATACAATCCAGTATGATACAATAATGGCCTATAGGGCATATATCACTAACAATAACAGCTTTTGAAAATTGTTCCAACAACATCAAATAGGTCTGTTTTCCTTGCATTGATCAGAATCAACGCAATCCCATCAATTAATCACACCATAAAAGAACGAAAATATGATGTACGTATATGCCATCCGCATTCTCCACTGGGCCCCGTCATCACCCGTTAGGTTACTTAACTAACGACAGAGCGGGGGCTGGACTAGCGAGGGTGAAAAACATATACAACATCTACTAGTATATATATAATAATCATTCCAGGCATGATATATGCAACATCACATAATAGCGATAAGCAACACAGAACAATACTGATAATCTGGGAACCCCGGGTTTCCTTTGAGCCGCATTTGAAACCCGACGTTTTCCTGGTCGTATGGATAGCCTGTGCAATGAAAACCTATACCCCTACGAGTGCGGCAAGTTACCCGCCAAGACCAGAAGTGAGGCAACCCCCTTCATCAAAGTGAATGATCCACCCAGCACTTCACGGAATCCGGTAACTTGAGCACCCTTCCTTGGGTCAACCTGCCCTACGAGTGCGGTGAAAGCCCGCCAATTCTAGAGTGAGGCCCACTCTGTCTCAACGCCATGAGATGCGGGCCCGCTACCCTTTAGAACCCGGCTATCCGTGCACTCCATCGCGGAGTAATCCTAGTACACAAAAGAAAATATGTACAACGGTGACATCGACCTCAACCCGGTCGTGCCCCAAATAAATAATATACAAGAAGGCAGTGACGGCAGTCCACATGTTGGACGCTTTCCCCGCAATATCAAATGTACAAAGAAAACTAAACTGTACTAACATTGCACCCAAGCTATCCACCATGATGATTCAGCCACAACATAGCACAACACAGAACATCAACGTGAATGTCACATTCGCAAACCCGTCTAAAAGACATCTAGCAATTAGACAAGTTGTACCGCTCTAATGACATTCACGGTCGCAGATAGTAATGTATGTACTGTAAACATTTAAACAGTGTTAGAAATATCGACTTCGAAATACCCCGATTTGCCCCCAGACTAAAGGATAACACCATATCCAAACTGGACAAAACAAGAAATACCACTTAACCAATATTCCAGAGACTAAAGCACACCTAAAATTTCAAACCCAAACCCCAATTCCATACCGGCCAGGCCGGATTTTTTTCCCATTGTGGCCGGGTCAAAACAGGTGGTTTTGACTCATTTTTGGGGTGTGTTCTAGTAGTCATACGGGAAGTCTTCTGTAATTATTTAAACATTTTTAGAAGACTAAAATAAAATTGACAGAGACTGGATTATGTGTTCGTATTGTTTCTGTAACACCCGTGTTCATTTGTACCAATTCCAGTTCCGCATTTATTCATCCGCGGTCTTTCTTGATTTGGCGTGTTTGGGTGCGAATGGTATTTCTACGTATTACCTTGCATTCGATCCGACCCGCTTAACTGAACCTGCGTGACTCTCATTTATAGTTTACCTTGACTGGTTGCATGGGCTTTTGCATCTCATAAATTAGCTTATACTAACATTTTTCTACTATCGTATCTTTTGCATATAACAATTTAAATCACGTAAAATCATTTAAAATTGCATTTCATGGCCTGCTTGGCACCCCTAACCCTGTGGTAGCGTCCTTGCATCGTGTTCTCGTCCCGTTCAGTGAAACGGGCGTGTTTGGACGGCTACGCGCACGTACGTGCGTTCGTTCTTGGGGGTATGCTTTTTAAGTATAAAATCCTTCATTTTAAATTTTGGAGCTTGCAGATAATTTTTATATTTCAAATTCAAAATTTTGGACCCGACCCGGGCGCAATTCTGAAATATTTCGTATTTCCGCCAAATTCTATTTTCTAAATCTTTTTAAATCAGCCAGAACATTTTTTCAGCCTATTAGATTTTTCTTACTCACCAATATCCATACTAAATCTATGTATTATTAAACCTTAACTGTGAATCACATCTTTCCTTAGCAAAACAATCTGAATTAATACTCAAGCCTTTAAAAGAAAATCTTTTCCAATTTTCCCAAACAACTTCCACTCCCTCAACCAATCGCAACACCCCATTTTAACCCCGGGCCCCACCGTCTCTCTCTCTCTCTTTTTCCTTTCTCCCTCTCCCTTTTTCCTTTCTCTCTCTCTCCCTCGTTCTCTCTCACCCCCGCTACGAGACAAGCCCATATCTCCTCCCCTCTCTCTCTCCTCTCATTTCTCCCTCTCTCTCTCCTCTCGCGCCCGCTTCTCTCTCCTCTCGCGATGCGCGAGAGTCCCGTCACCTCCCTTCAATCTCTTCTTCTTCACTTCTGCAAAACACCGAGCGCCCACGAGAACCCTAGCCGCTTTCTTCTTCCTCGACCGTTTCTCGTCCTCGTCTCGCTTCATCGACGTCGCCTCTTTCCTCACCCTTTCACATCGCCTTCTTCTCCTTCTTCTCCCCGAGCAGCCCGACAACGATGACCCATAGGCTTCACCGGACTCGAGCCCTGCAACCCTTCACCAGAGCTCGCCTTGCCACCAATCAACTCGTCGTTCTTTCCTCGTCCTTACCTCCTCAACCTCACCCTCGTGCTCACCCCACACATTACTCTTCTCCCGAGTATCTCAACCACCCCCACCAACATCCTACCTCACGCCGACGCCCTAACCGGCGCCAACTCGTCGTCGTCTCATCGCCGGCAGCCTCCTCTTCCTTACAACCCTCTCCTGTCCTCGCCTCCTCTGCCGAACGACTCCGGCCACCAAGAATCTCACACGCATGCACACCTAAACCATCAAGTCGAGCCCTGCACATTCTCTGATCGCCGGAGTTCCTCCGACCATCGCCGTCGACGCCATCATCCCTCTAAATGCCCACATTCGCTGTTTTCCTGGTTCATCGGAAACCGACCGTGTCGACGACGATCGCCGACGACCCAACGAGGACCCTTGACCCGTGTGTTTCCACTGTTCGTCGTTTGGACTCTTTCCGTGTACCGTGCGCGCGTCGCGACTTTTACCCGCCGACGCGTAACGTTTCGTTTCCTGTATCGTGACCCGATCAAGGTAAGTGAAACTTGCTACATGCTATTTTAAACTATTCATATGATAAATTACTTATTTCCTGTTAAACCTCTAATTAGAATCGAAAGAAAAGGATTTCAAGTTAACCGTGTAAAGTTCCGTTATACATTTCATGATTCCAAACGTGAAACTTAATCTTGCATCTAATTATTTTACATCTAACAATCACCTGTACATGATAGATCACATTTGTTTATTGCTATGATACCCTTTTTCCAGTTTAGCTCATCAGACATTCATGTGCAACTTTAACCGGTCTAATTACAACTGCATTCATTAAACAGATTATACATGTCGTCGCATCCTTGGGACACCCAATATCTATTAACCTGTTTTCAGCATTTACATCTATCATGCTGTATTCACACTATGCTGACACTGTATGTTAAACACAATGATAACTGTACAGCTAAATAAATAAAACCTGCTTCAGTATTTAACTCATTACTTAGATCATGTTGTTGATAACCATGCTTGATTATTATAACCCTGATTATCCTAGCTGATGATGAGCTCACTCATGATATCGTTTACACCTTGATATGACTTGCTACATATATACCGATTGACCCGACATGGTACCGTACACTACTTAACTTGACCTGATGTACCATGACTTGACCCGTTACCTGATCTTGTGTCTAGTGCCAACAAACCTGACATGTAGTCCTCACGGACCGTTCCTGTTGTCTATCCAGACAAACCTGCTCTTACCTGATCCTGTGTTGGCATTAGTTCTTGATTACTGAATACTTGACTTGACATACACATATAACTTGGGGGTATGGGGAAATCAAAGGTGAAACCTGACTTGTAACTCAGCAGTTCGCTACTTGTTCTGATCAGTTTTAGAGGCTGGGCCAGCCTTGGAATGATGCTGCTGACATCATTCATCTGTACACATTCATGTTTTAGCGGCATGTCTCGGTTTCAGCCCGAGAATCTGGGCCGTGGTCCCGGGTATGCACGGGATACTATTGAGTTACATCGATGATTCATCAATTTGATTTCAAAGACTTTAGAATAGAAAACCTGATAGAACAGTTTAGTTTACTCAATGCACACTACCCTGCACTGCCCCGATTTTACATTACTGTTACACCTGCTTTTCATTCATGTTTATAATTGTATTGCCTGTTACCCTGTTTATACTATATTGTTGATGACGTGACGCGCTGACGTCTGGGTTTTGCATGGCCCAGATTCTTCTACCTTGTCGCAGACTGATTAGGAGTATTGCCGCTGTTAGACGAGCGGTGAAGTTCCTGTCGGGATGTAGTTTCACTTCCAGGTGTTTCTTTTATTGTATCTTTTGGCTTCCGCATATTGTTATTACTTGACTCTTTCACCCTGGCTTATGGACATGTACTAGATAGTTAGCTTTACTTCCTGTTCTTGATATCTCTACAGCCGTAATGTGACTGTGGAAGGATGTTTCCTATCCACAGGTAGCATGGTTGGCTATGTCACATGCCCATATTAGCGTACTCTGGGAAGCGGGGTGCGACATGGTTCTTTTGGTATCAGAGCCATGGGATATAGGTTAATCGGGTTGATTCTTTTGTAGTTGGGTATTGTACCCAATACACGAATCGAATACCCGTGTTTAGGAAACATGTCCTGCCACCTTGCCGTTTTACAGTTTTTGAATCAAGTTATTCCTGATTATATCTTTTGCGATGTGCAAACATCCTTTGCATATCGACTCGAAAACCTGATTCCTTGTTATCTCTAGGACTTGGGCGACTTGGGTGGAGTTATGTAATTGTGCCCATGAACTGCAACATGGTTACAATGCGGTACTCTATTTAAGTAACTTGGTGTCCTGGTCTTGTTTCACTTCCATATTCCATGATCGCTATACTACCTTGCTCCTTTCGGTTCCATTCCTTACCAGTTATTGTTTCATCGCCAACTTGAATCATGTTTACCGTGTTTAACCCTCTTCAGTATCTTGACTTCGGATGAAGTCATCTCGATATCTTACTTTTTCTTGTTTTTCCCGAATTAGGACTATTCAATCCTAGTGCGTTCCCTTGTTTGTTGTTGTCTTGGGAATGTATTTTTTTTCGCGGCACTTTCCGTGCTCATAGTGATTGTAAGGAAGGAAAGCGATTCTCCAGATTCCCGGACATTCGGAAGTTGTTTTGCTGGAGGAAGCAGTTCTGTCAGGGCAGTCGAGTTAGGGCTAGGCCGACAAACAGGGTTCTTTCGTCAATGGCAGTGGATAAGGAAGAAGCGCCGGATATATTTGAAAGCTTCATGGAACTGTGAAGACATATCAGGTTTACCGCCGAGGCGAGACGTGGAGTTCGCACTTGAACTTGTTCCTGGTGCAACGCCAACCTCAAAGGGCATATTACCCGATGGCACCAGTGGAGTTGGAAGAAGTCAGGAAGTAGGTTGCGGAATTAGTTGAGAAGGGTTTGTTTCGCCGCAGCAACTTAACTGGGGAAGCTCCAGTCATTCTAGTAAAGAAGAAAGAAAAAGATGACATTGGGAACTCGTGCGTTGATTATCGAGAATTAAACCGAGTGAGTACTATGGACAAGTACCCGATCCCTCGCATTGGCAAATTGTTGAGCAGCTTAGTGGTGTGAGGGTATTCTCGAAGCAGGATTTGCGGTTCAATATCACCATGTCCGAGTTAAATCAGAAGATATTTGCAAGACTGCGTGTCGAACTCAGTATGGACATTACGAGTATTAGTGATGCCCTTCGGAGTAACGAATACACCGGCAATATTTATGGACTTGATAAACTGAATCTGTTCACCATTCTTAGACCAGTTTTAGTAATGTCCATTAAAGATATTTTGGTCTACTCGAGGAGCATTGAAGAGCATGCAGAACTCTTGAAGATCACACTGCAGACTTGGAGGAAAGAAAGATTATATGCAAAGATGAGCAAGTGCAAGTTTTAGCTTGAAGAAGTAAAGTTTTGGGACATATCGTAGCTGGAGATGGAATCGCCGTTTACCCAGGGTAGATTGCAGCAGTTCAAGACCGGCCGATTCCGAAGAACGTTGCAAAGATCAGAAGTTTCTTGGACTTGCAGGATACTATAGAAGGTTCGTGAAGAATTCTGCTCGTTTGGCTGAGCATCTGACCAAGCTTACGCACAAGAAATTACCATTTGTGTGGACAAATAAGTGTGCGTCAGCCTTTGAGGCGTTGGAGCAAGAATTGATAACCGCTTTTGTTTTAACCGTACCAGACGGTTCCGGAGGATTGGTGATTCACAGCGACACATCTGGGAAAGGTTTGGGATGTGGTTCGATACAACATGAGAAGGTTGTAGCATACGCGTTGAGACAGTTGGAGGCCCATGAGAAGAGTTACTCAACTCATGACTTGGAGCTTGCGGCTGGGATATTTGCTTTGAAGATTTGGAGACACTACTCATTGGACGAAAGGGGTCGAAATATTCACTAATCATAAAAGCCTAAAGTACGTGTTCGCTCAGATGGAGCTAACTGTGAGACAGCGAAGATGGTGGATACCGACGGCTGGCTACGATTTTGATCTTAAGTTCCATTCGGGAAAGGTTAGTGTTGTACCGGATGCACTTAGTCGTTTGCCAGCAGTTCAGATGTTGACTATACAGAAGAAACTTAGTGAAGACTTTCGGAGATTCGATTTGGAAGTCGTGCTACCGCGTTCTTTGGGATAGATGATGCAATTGCAAGTACAGTCATTGTTGATCGAGGATATTGATGCAGTGAAAATTGCAGGACCTAAGATTGCAGAAATTTTGAGAACAGGACGAAGCTGGACTACGAACAGATTTACTGATCCACGAAGATGGTTCGTTGAGATTCGGTAGCCGTTTGTGTGTGCCAAAGGGAGATATTCACGAAGAGCTTATGGAGGAGGCACACGGTTCAGCTTATTCCGGACCTCCAGGAGGCACGAAGATGTACCGAGACTTACGACAGCATGTCTGGTGGGAAGGTTTGAAACGGGAGATTGCTCGTTTTGTGGCAAAGTGCTTGGTGTGTCAGCAAGTAAAGGCTGAACATCAAAGGGTTGCTGGTTTATTGCAACCACTTCCGATCCCTCATTGGAAGTGGGAACATATAACCATAGATTTCGTGACTGCTCTACCGCGGAGTCCAAAAGGCAACAATACTGTTTGGATGATTGTGACGGATTAACCAAGGCAGCTCATTTCACCTCTTTTCAAGATGATCGATCAACAGAAGTTCTGGCAGGACGGTGCATGCAGGAGATAGTAAGATTGCACGGAGTACCGGTGAGTATCGTGACCAACCGTGACAACCGCTTATATCACACTTTCGGAGGAACATACAGGGAGGTTTGGGAACTAGTCTGAGGTTAGTACAACTTATCATCCTCAGACAGGTGGCCAGTCGGAGAAAACAATCCAAACCCTTGAGGACAGGTTGAGAGCTTGCGTGTTAGATTTCAAGGATTCATGGGAGGATCATCTACAATTGGTGAAGTTTTCTTACAACAGTAGTTTCCAAGCAACTATTCAGATGGCTCCATTTGAAGCTTTGCATGGTCGCAATGCCGTTCACCTGTTTGTTGGGACCAGATTTGGTTGTGCAGACAGTTGAGAAAGTTAACGCTATTCGGAATCATATGATAGCAGCTCAAGACAGACAGAAAAATTGGGCAGACACGTCGAGAAGACCTCTAGAGTTCGCCATTGGTGGTTTGGTGTTCTTGAAGGTATCACCGACTGGAGTGGTGATTCGTTTCGGAAGTCGAGGAAAGTTTAGTCCTCGATTTGTTGGACCTTTCGAGATTTTGGGAGCATGATTGGAAGAGTGGTCTATCGTTTGGTGTTACCGCAATCATTGGAGAATGTTCGTGACATGTTTCTTGTATCTCAACCCCGTGGGTATGCTCGAGATGAAATACATGTATTGGATCTTTCGGAGCAGATTGTACGAGAAGATTCAACCATTGAGGAGCAACCGATGTAAATTGTGGATCGAAGATAAAAGATTCTTATGAACAAAGTTATCCCTCTTGTGCTTATTTCTTGGGGTAATCGCTTGCATGGGGACCAACTTGGGAACGAGAAGATAAAATCCGGCAGAAGTTTCCACATCTATCCTTGTAGTTTCTTAATTGTTTATCCTTTCTTGTCCTTGGAATTTCGAGGACGAAATCCTTTTGTAGTTGGGTATAATGTAACACCCGTGTTCATTTGTACCAATTCCAGTTCCGCATTTATTCATCCGTGGTCTTTCTTGATTTGGCGTGTTTGGGTGCGAATGGTATTTCTACGTATTACCTTGCATTCGATCCGACCCTCTTAACTGAACCTGCGTGACTCTCATTTATAGTTTACCTTGACTGGTTGCATGGGCTTTTGCATCTCATAAATTAGCATATACTAACATTTTTCTACTATCGCATCTTTTGCATATAACAATTTAAATCACGTAAAATCATTTAAAATTGCATTTCATGGCCTGCTTGGCACCCCTAACCCTGTGGTAGCATCCTTGCATCGTGTTCTCGTCCCGTTCAGTGAAACGGACGTGTTTGGACGGCTACGCGCACGTACGTGCGTTCGTTCTTGGGGGTATGCTTTTTAAGTATAAAATCCTTCATTTTAAATTTTGGAGCTTGCAGATAATTTTTATATTTCAAATTCAAAATTTTGGACCCGACCCGGGCGCAATTCTGAAATATTTCGTATTTCCGCCAAATTCTATTTTCTAAATCTTTTTAAATCAGCCAGAACATTTTTTCAGCCTATTATATTTTTCTTACTCACCAATATCCATACTAAATCTATGTATTATTAAACCTTAACTGTGAATCACATCTTTCCTTAACAAAACAATCTGAATTAATACTCAAGCCTTTAAAAGAAAATCTTTTCCAATTTTCCAAAACAACTTCCACTCCCTCAACCAATCGCAACACGCCATTTTAACCCCGGGCCCCACCGTCTCTCTCTCTCTCTCTCTCTTTTTCCTTTCTCTCTCTCCCTTTTTCCTTTCTCTCTCTCTCCCTCGTTCTCTCTCACCCCCGCTACGAGACAAGCCCATATCTCCTCCCCTCTCTCTCTCCTCTCGCGCCCACTTCTCTCTCCTCTCGCGGTGCGCGAGAGTCCCGTCACCTTCCGCTTCCCTACCATCACCTCCCTTCAATCTCTTCTTCTTCTCTTCTGCAAAACACCGAGCGCCCACGAGAACCCTAGCCGCTTTCTTCTTCCTCGACCGTATCTCGTCTTCATCTTGCTTCATCGACGTCGCCTCCTTCCTCACCCTTCCACATCGCCTTCTTCTTCTTCTTCTTCTCCCCGAGCAGCCCGACAACGATGACCCATAGGCTTCACCGGACTCGAGCCCTGCAACCCCTCACCAGAGCTCGCCTTGCCACCAATCAACTCGTCGTTCTTTCCTCGTCCTTACCTCCTCAACCTCACCCTCGTGCTCACCCCACACATTACTCTTCTCCCGAGCATCTCAACCACCCCCACCTGCATCCTACCTCACACCGATGCCCTAACCGGCGCCAACTCGTCGTCGTCTCATCGGCGGCAGCCTCCTCTTCCTCACAACCCTCTTCTGTCCTCGCCTCCTCTGCCGAACGACTCCGGCCACCAAGAATCTCGCACGCATGCGCACCTAAACCCTCAAGTCGAGCCCTGCACATTCTCTGATTGCCGGAGTTCCTCCGACCATTGCCGTCGACGCCATCATCCCTTTAAATGCCCACGTTCGCTGTTTTCCTGGTTCACCGGAAACCGACCGTGCCGACGACGATCCCCGACGACCCAGTGAGGACCCTTGACCCGTGTGTTTCCATTGTTCGTCGTTTGGACTCTTTCCGTGTACCGTGCGCGCGTCGTGACTTTTCCCCGCCGACGCGTAACGTTCCGTTTCCCGTATCGTGACCCGATCAAGGTAAGTGAAACTTGCTACATGCTATTTTAAACTATTCATATGCTAAATTACTTATTTCCTGTTAAACCTCTAATTAGAATCGAAAGAAAAGGATTTCAAGTTAACCGTGTAAAGTTCTGTTATACATTTCATGATTCCAAACGTGAAACTTAATCTTGCATCTAATTATTTTACATCTAACAATCACCTGTACATGATAGATCACATTTGTTTATTGCTATGATAGCCTTTTTCCAGTTTAGCTCATCAGACATTCATGTGCAACTTTAACCGATCTAATTACAACTGCATTAATTAAACAGATTATACTTGTCGTCGCATCCTTGGGACACCCAATATCTATTAACCTGTTTTCAGCATTTACATCTATCATGATGTATTCACACTATGCTGACATTGTATGTTAAACACAATTGATAACTGTACAACTAAATAAATAAAACCTGCTTCAGTGTTTAACTCATTGCTTAGATCATGTTGTTAATAACCATACTTGATTATTATAACCCTGATTATGCTTGCTGATTATGAGCTCACTCATGATATCGTTTACACCTTGATATGACTTGCTACATATATACTGATTGACCCGACATGGTACCGTACACTACTTGACTTGACCTGATGTACCATGACTTGACCCGTTACCTGATCTTGTGTCTAATGCCAACAAACCTGACATGTAGTCCTCACGGACCGTTCCTGTTGTCTATCCAGACAAACCTGCTCTTACCTGATCCTGTGTTGGCATTAGTTCTTGATTACTGAATATCTGACTTGACATACACATATAACTTGGGGGTATGGGGAAATCAAAGGTGAAACCTGACTTGTAACTCAGCAGTTCGCTACTTGTTCTGATCAGTTTTAGAGGCTGGGCCAGCCTTGGAATGATGCTCCTGACATCATTCATCTGTCCACATTCCTGTTTTAGTGCCTAGCGGCTGTTGGAGATAGTGCCTTCAGAGTCAATTATTGGATCACAGGCACGTGATTGCAATGATTGAGGGAGGACCTATACCGGTAGGACAGTCTTACTCAAGATGATAGTATGCTATCTGGTTTATCTTTATCATCGTGTACTGCTTTAGGTGACCTTACAGGTCACTATTGCACATTGATAGAGCCCTTAGGATTCTTGCATGACGGCCAGCAGTATGATGGCGATCATATACGTGGGAGCTGGGGTCTATAAGCACATCCTTAAAGTCGTCCCTAGTCGTGGGAGTTTCGAGACTGGGCATTGATACTCCATTAGTAGACTAGTGTATACAGTCGAGACCCTGACGAGGGGCGGTGGCCGGTCTCACAAGCCACTGGTGTAAGTTGGTTCACCTAAGATGTATACAGGTGCTCATTAGGTTATGAGTACACCGGACAGGACTCGCCGGGAACATGCTAGTTGGGATTATACCAGACGTCAGATAGCAGTTCCCTGGTGATATGTGTACAGGTTAGTTCATCGACCTGAGATCGTCATTTGTCTCGTGTGAGTTCCCACTGTGCTTTGATTACTACCCTACCACGCTCAAAGGAGACGTGCAAACAGGTTTTAGTTGGGTACAGTCCCGAGCCACATGGAGGCAGTGAGCGGATCTGCAGGGGTTCGTCTCTCCCGGTATTGGGGGTGAGGTAGCGCTGTGTCTTGGAGAGCCATTACACAAAGCCCTCGGCCGAGGCAGGAGATTTACTGGTAGGTATTCCAGTAGTATCTCAGGGTGTTCTGGGCTGCACTCTGACACGACTTGTACCGCTTTTGGGGGTCTGACTTTCACCAACCCCTAGGCCCGCCATGCGATGCTCATAGACGAACGGACCAGACTCTACGGATATTGTCACTGACAGGCTCAGTAGGGTGTCAGGATGAGTTCGCTCATCGACGTCCCTTTTGGTCAATACCTGGTAGCCCTTTACGTATGGCTAATACCTCTGACGTGCTAGTGGTTAAATCCACAACCAAAGTATTGACGAGTCTTTAGAGTCCCCCACAGACCAGTTTCTCAAGTTTCGGGTGAAACGCTGTAGAGGCCGTATGGAGATATGGCAGGGTTCGATCAGATACGTGCGGTATTGCACGTATCGTGATCGGACGGTTTTTACTAGCGGGCTTTGGTTTAAGCCGGATCCTAGTATTTGACAGTATAGATTTTGTCTCTTTGCATTTGTATTCAGTGGGAATACAAATGCGGGCATGTATATGTAGTCGCGGGGTTTTCCTGTAATTTATTACGAGATCAGTTTTCTGAAGTTGCCAGTTTGCATTCCGTTCCGGCCAGTTTTCCTTTATTCCTTCACGGCCGGATTTTTCTGATGGAGGGGCTAATTTGCAAGTTCGCAAATTAGCAATTGTGGAGGGGTTATTTGTGAAATGAAATATTATGATAGCATCTTTTCTTTTCATGCATCATTTCTTTTGCATTAAATGTGATGAGAGTTGATTAGATTTAAAACAAGACTTTGATGTGATCTTTAATTCTTGTTATCATCCAATTTCTTCTCTTGCTTTTTGGCTACACATTTTTTCCTCCCATCATGAGATAGGGGCCGGCCACTTGAGGGAAGGAGAGGGGCTTCATTTTTGGATGAGGGGATTTATTCATATCTCATTTTTACATGCTTGCAAAAAATACTCCACCTCTCTCTAAAAGTTCTTTCATTCCTCCATCATGGCAACTTCATAACCCCAAATGAGACAATGGTTTCTACACTAGTCTACAGCATTCCTTGGACGCTTCGGCTAGCCAAATTCGCGCCCGAGTTGCCTCGGTCCAGAGGTGGGAGCCCGTAAAAGAACCCGGCGATGTGGTACCCGTTTCGACGAGGAGGCGACGACCGGAGATTCCGCGAGGAGATCGGAGTGGAGGCGAAGACCGAAGGACACGGATCGCTTGGTATAGCTCACTACCCTTTCTCTTGATTGCTAGTTGTAGGTTAATGGTTACGATCCGGGATTTTTAGGATGCGGTAGTGCCGGTTTAAAGTTAAGAAAAATTTTCATTTCCGTATTTGGCCTCGGATAGACGGCCGGAGCGCTACCGTAGTCCTACATGGTATCAGAGCCATGCCATTAACCTAGTCTAGCTTGGTTTAACGTGTTTACAAGTTCGATCGAACGGATTTTCCGAAAACCCGATTTCAAGTGCATCAGTTTCTGTCGAATTTTTTTTAGCTCCAAAAATTTTTCTGGTCATTGCAGAAACTCTGCAGGGAATTCTAAGCATTCTGTGAAAATTTGGTCGCGTGACGTCAACATTCCACCGCGGAACCGCGGCCAAACCCACGCATTGGACGCAGTTCCGCCGCCACTTAGACTTTTCAACGCACCAAATTTTAACAGTGGGCTTCTGAGTTGAAATTGGGGTTTTTGGAATATTCTTTTTGGGCCAAGATTTTCTCTGAGTGCTACAGTTGTGCTTGGGGCCCGCTTGGGTAAATTTGATCGATCGAAATGTTTTAAACATGTTAGTTCACAGTATTTACATTATATCTGCGACCGTGAATGTCACTTGATCGGTAAATCCAGTCTATCTGCTATAGCCCTTTTAGACGGATTTGCGAACGTGACATTCACGTTGATGTTCTGTGTTGTGCTGTGATGTTGCGGATTGGTCATGGAGGATAGCCTGGATGCAATGTTAGTACAGTTTGGTTTATTATGTACATTTGATATTGCGGGGCGAGCGTCCGACATGTGGACTGTCGTTACTGCCTGTTTGTATATTATTCTTTTAGGGCACGACAGGGCTGAGGTCGATGTACCTGTTGTATGTATATTTTACTTTCTGTACTAGGATTACCCCGCGGAGGGGTGCACGGATAGCCGGGTTCTAGAGGGCAACGGACCCGCATCTCATGGCATTGAGACGGAGGGGGCTTCACTCTAGAATTGGCGGGCTATTCGCCGCACTCGTAGGGGGTACAAGTTGATCCAAGGAGGGGTGTCCAAGTTGCCGGATTACGTGAAGTGTCGGGTGGTCCATTCACGTTGCTGAAGGGGGCTGCCTCGCTTCAGGTTTTGGCGGGTAACTTGCCGCGCCCGTAGGAGTCTAGGATTTCATTGCACAGGCTATCCACACGACCAGGGGAACGTCGGGTTTCAGCAGCGGCTCTGTGAGACCCGGGGCTTCCAGTTATCTGTATTGTTCTGTGATGCTTATTACATTTCTGTGATGTTGCATTTTATCACGCCTTGAGCGATTATTATATATTGATATATATACTAGTAGATTTTGTATATGTTTTGCATCCACGCTAGTCCAGTCCCCGCTCTGTCGTTAGTTAAGTAACCTAATGGGTGATGACGGGACCCAGTGGCGAATGCGGATGTCATATACGTACATCATTATTTTCGTTCTTTATTGGTGTGATCAATTGATGGGACTGCGTTGATTCGGATCAATGCAAGCTAAACAAACCTATTCTGATGTTCTTAGAACAATTTTTCAAAAAGCTGTTATTGCAAGGACGTTCTCTTTTGTTTTGCACAGTGGTATTCGGTTATGAATATCCAACACCTCAGTCGACGAGGCAAGGGCCGAGATCCCTTCACCGGGAGTGACCCCTTGGACAGAAGTCTGCGTCAGGGCAATAACTTCACTATAGCCGATTACGTTTTGCTTTGCATCGTGGTATTCAGTTGGAATATCCTGCACCTCATTCTACGGGGAAAGAGCCGAGATCCCTTCACCGGGAGTGACCTCTTCAGCAAAAGTTTTCATCACTATATTTTTTATAAAAAGGCTATGCAGTTCTTTCAACAATATCAAGTTTATTACGTTAAAGGTTTTTCGCCAAAAAAAAAACCAGCCGTAGCCCTCCGTCATTTCTTACGGGTATTGTTTAGTATTCGTGCTGCGTTTGTTGACTCCGTCTAGGCGTAGTGTACGGTAGCTAAGTGGTGCTTTGTTTGTTGCATAAATGGGATTGGTTAGGACAGTCGTGCGGCCTTGTTGACTCCGTCAAGGGCACGTACGGGTGGGTTTAATACAATCCAGATAATGACGGGTTGAACTTGACTAGGACTCTTTGATTTGTTGACTCCGTCAAGGTCACTTGGGTCCTAGGGGTAAAAACACACATCGGGAGTTTCTAAAGAAACTGAAACTTGCCAGGCATGCGCATACCTTCTTGAGTGTGATAACGTGAGTGGATTCCGTCATGTTATCATGCGATGATAGTTGGATCCCGATTCCCACTGATGAGTTGGTTTACTCCTCGGGTGATCCCGACTAATTCTTCTTTCTGGTTTGGAGGAGAATTTGAGGTTACAGTGGGAGGTTTCCTGATTAGATTAACCATTCTGATCTAGGTTAGAGTGCACGCTGAGTGTTTCTTTTCTCTTTCTCTTTGGCAGCGACCATGACCCGACCCTTGACTATGACTCAGTGACCAAAATTGACCGAATCTTCTTAAAACACTGGCTTTTGGATTGTTAGAGTTGCATACCTCATTGCCACTCCTACTTTTACCCTTTTCTCCAGAACACCCCGTATTACTACAAACGTCCACTTCCATTGGATAAAACCATCGTATGGTTATATACGAACTCGAAGGAATTTATTCGAGGATGGTTTCCGGTTCTGGAGAAAACGAATAGGACTATTCAGTTGTCTTTTCCTTTTACCTTCTTTCAGGTTGCGAGTGCTCCTTGGATTAGGACGGTACACCTATTACGCAAATTGGATAGTCTTCTTCCAAACCATAGGCTGGTGTCGAACGGTAGGGAATGAAGAAAACCAATTAGCCCAACTAAGGTGTACAAAAGGTATTAAGTAAAGACATATTAAGCGATTAGTAAGAGGGCAAAGTAAATTGCGACTGCTATTCACGACCAAACCAAGTATTTCATTACCACTCCCACTTCATTTTTGTATTTCTCCAGGACACTCCGTATCACTACGAAGATCCACAGTTATTTGGTTACTCCATCGTATGGTTATATACGAACTCGAAAGGAACTTGTTCCAGTTCGGGGATGGATTCTGGTTCAGGAGAAATAGGAATAAGGTTTATTCGATTGTCTTTTATCTTCTCCTTCTCTCGCATGGAGTGTGCTCCTAGGATTAGGACAGTACACCCATTATGCTTATTGGATAGTCTTCTTCCAAACCATAGGCTGGTGTTGAACGGTAGGGAAGGAAGAAAACCATTTAGCCTAAGAGGGTGTACAGAAGGTAATGACTAAAGACATATATAGGGATTTGGAGAGATGGCAAAGAATTATACGGTTACAGTTGTGAATCTGGATAATGGAAGAGGCATTACTAGGAATACCCAGATACCCCATCGAAACATTTCAATGTTTCAGTCTCACTGTCTACTGTTAATAGAAAACTGATTTCCTAATTAGACACTTGCTCCAGGGTATGTATTTACCAGGTATGATTCTCACATCTGTATGGTTTTACAGATGATGAGTGGGAGTAAGTCATTGGGAATTAGGTGATCATCCTCATTATATCGGAATTCGTTGTAATTGGTGATATTTGAGGAAGTCACCTGGGTTGTTTGCCGGTCGGCAAATATTTGGTTTTGAATATCCATTGCTATGCACCAATTTCAAATTGATATATCTGTACGTCTATTTTTATAGAGTGAGATATACCTTTTTGAAATTATGTCGATGACATTTACCTATATCAGTGGATGGTTAGGTAAGGAGCATTAAACATCGGTGTAATTCTTCTTAACCATAAGTACAATTTTCAACCTATGACACACGGGGAATGAGTTATTAGACTCAGGGGGCTTATACAGAGTATTGTATGTTGTCTAGTGTCCATTTGGACGAAGGGGTTGGTACTCGTACTATATTCTGTTTACTTGTGACTTCTCTAGTTCTTAGACATGTGTTTCGTAGAAATACAAGGTCCATGTTTTGAAAAGTTATAGGTATATGAATAAAATAGAGAACCAGGTGTTGCAAGTATCGGGATTCTTCAAGGTGATCGAAGATGTAGATACTTGTGTATGGTATTCAGATGATAGTAATGATTAAGAGAACTTGCTTCTCTTTCAGGTTACTCATAATTGGAAGTATTCCTAAGTTGAGTAACGCTGATAAGCCTCCTTCCATTTAGTTGACATGCACTGGAGACAGCTGCATGATTTGAATCTGGTTCAATTAAATCAGTGCCTCTGTTTCTGTATTGGATACAAAATAGTTCATATCTAAACGATGTTAAGGTACGGGGAGTTGTCCGGCTTATGCTTAAAACCAATCTCCGGATAACTCAAGGCACGTTTCTGTAATGACTGTTTGTGGGTTGACCCGGGCTATGACCAGGGTTGACTTTCTACCATCTGGAAGATCAATAGTGATATTGTTCTAGACTCGCCACAGTTTTAATAAAAATGGATTTTTCAGAAAACAGAAGTGGGAGTATGGTAGAACTGGAAGTAATTCCAGAACCGCAAACGATTACTGAAAATTTGATAAGAACCTAAAGATTCAATCTGGTTTGACATTCTATTGGCCACTCCGCAGATTTGGTGGGTAACCTCAGGTACCCGAGAGGTACTCCGGTAGCCTCAAGGATGGTGACAGGGAGGTTCTTGTTTACCCAGACTTGCCATTGCTGTTGTTCTAGACTGTGAGACCCGGCAGGAGGATGAGTATAGCGTCGTTCTAAACTAGCTTTAGAAGTGCACGTGTATATGACACTGCCAGAGGGTTGTCGTGGTCAGTGGGAGCAGCGGAAGCATTGGTAGACAAGTGGCTTATGTCTATTTGTAGACTAAAGCAGATATAGCGGAGATAGATCATCTATTTCTGATGTGACAGTCATAGGTTTGACTTCATCAGAATAGGGGCTGGATCTGTTAAGAAGGTAGTAGGGTGTGATGTCCTGGTATTTGGATGACATACACAGAGTAGGAAGTGATATTCCTATACTACGATCGGTTATACTTTGGTTGTCACACAGTGGTTTCTCCACATAGGAATTGGATATTATATCAGACATTCTGGTTACTAGATCTATGGTTTTAGATCTAGATTTGGGTGGTTTCCCAATCTGGGTACTTAGACAGCATTCTAAAGGTGTTTTAGAATGGACGACTCCTGGCACGGTAGTATACCTGCAGGTGATGGAGTCACCCTCTCTAAAGGTGTCTTACAGACTAAAGGGGAGAAGGATGTGCATGATTGGCAGATCACTTGCTTAGGCTATTGAGTCAATCATGAGATGTCAAGTACCACACCAGATGTTGTTTTTCAGTAGATGCAATAAGTTGATATTTATCCAATCCTGGAGAAATATTCGGAAGCAGTTTTAGAACATAAGTGGATGTTCTAAGGATATGATAACGACAGCCTCATTCGGGAGACAGTTATCATTCCAGGCATCCAAGGTGACTTGGATGACAAAATGACTGTCAGAATTATAGTTTTCCCTCTGACGAGGGGCGGTATTTTGGACAGGTGGTCCAGGCGGATACTGAGGGAGGCACGGCGCAGGATACTGATTAAGTTCAATTGACGATACAGTCTGAGAAGTTTGGATTTGGAGTTCATTTATGAACTAGGTCCCATCAGATATCCAAACATATTCTAAGACAGGTATTGCTCATTTCGGGAGATGGGTTTTCTCCGCGAACTTGAGATAAAGAGAGACATAGAAAGATACATCACAGCGGATCCACTCACTGAGGCTGTTCCTCGAACGCAATAGTTTCGCAAACGAGCTTTGTGAGACTGACTAGTAGAGGAGTAGGGTGTTCGGTATCACACGGGCTATGAGTATGCGACATCGCAATAATTAGCCTTGAGTGCAAGCGGGAGATTGTTGGAGATAGTGCCCTCAGAGACAATTATTGGATCACAGGCACGTGATTGCAATGATTGAGGGAGGACTTATACCGGTAGGACAGTCTTACTCAAGATGATAGTATGCTATCTGGTTTATCTTTATCATCGTGTACTGCTTTAGGTGACCTTACAGGTCACTATTGTACGTTGATAGAGCCCTTAGGATTCTTGCTTGACGGCCAGCAGTATGATGGCGATCATATACGTGGGAGCTGGGGTCTATAAGCACATCCTTAAAGTGGTCCCTAGTCGTGGGAGTTTCGAGACTGGGCATCGATACTCCATTAGTAGACTAGTGTATACAGTCGAGACCCCGACGAGGGGCGGTGGCCGGTCTTACAAGCCACTGGTGTCAGTTGGTTCACCTAAGATGTATACAGGTGCTCATTAGGTTATGAGTACACCGGACATGACTCGCCGGGAACATGCTAGTTGGGATTATACCAGACGTCAGATAGCAGTTCCCTGGTGACATGTGTACAGGTTAGTTCATCGACTTGAGATCGTCATTTGTCTCGTGTGAGTTCCTACTATGCTTTGATTAGTACCCTATCACGCTCAAAGGACACGTGCAAACAGGTTTTAGTTTGGTACAGTCCCGAGCCACATGGAGTCAGCGAGCAGATCTGCAGGGGTTCGTCTCTCCCGGTATTGGGGGTGAGGTCGCGCTGTGTCTTGGAGAGCCATTACACAAAGCCCTCGGCCGAGGCAGGAGATTTACTGGTAGGTATTCCAGTAGTATCTCAGGGTGTTCTGGGCTGGACTCTGACACGACTTGTACCGCTTTTGGGGGTCTGACTTTCACCAACCCCCTAGGCCCGCCATGCGATGCTCATAGACGAACGGACCGGACTGTACGGATATTGTCACTGACAGGATCAGTAGGGTGTCAGGATGAGTTCGCTCATTGACGTCCCTTTTCGTCAATACCTGGTAGCCCGTTACGTATGGCTAATACCTCTGACGTGCTAGTGGTTAAATCCACAACCAAAGTATTGAAGAGTCTTTAGAGTCCCCCACAGACCAGTTTCTCAAGTTTCGGGTGAAACGCTGTAGAGGCCGTATGGAGATATGGCAGGGTTCGATCAGATACGTGCGGTATTGCACGGATCGTGATCGGACGATTTTTACTAGCGGGCTTTGGTTTAAGCCGGATCCTAGTATTTGACAGTGTAGATTTTGTCTCTTTGCATTTTTATTCAGTGGGAATACAAATGCGGGCATGTATATGAAGTCGCGGGGTTTTCCTGTAATTTATTACGGGATTAGTTTTCTGAAGTTGCCAGTTTGCATTCCGTTCCGGCCAGTTTTCCTTTATTCCTTCACGGACGGATTTTTCTGATGGAGGGGCTAATTTGCAAGTTCGCAAATTAGCAATTGTGGAGGGGTTATTTATGAAATGAAAGATTATGATAGCATCTTTTATTTTCATGCATCATTTCTTTTGCATTAAATGTGATGAGAGTTGATTAGATTTAAAACAAGACTTTGATGTGATCTTTAATTCTTGTTATCATCCAATTTCTTCTCTTGCTTTTTGGCTACACATTTTTTCCTCCCATCATGAGAGAGGGGCCGGCCACTTGAGGGAAGGAGAGGGGCTTCATTTTTGGATGAGGGGATTTATTCATATCTCATTTTTACATGCTTGCAAAAAATACTCCACCTCTCTCTAAAAGTTCTTTCATTCCTCCATCATGGCAACTTCATAACCCCAAATGAGACAATGGTTTCTACACTTGTCTACAGCATTCTATGGACGCGTCGGCTAGCCTACTTCGCACCAGAGTTGCCTCGGTCCAGAGGTGGGAGCCCGTAAAAGAACCCGGCGATGTGGTGCCCGTTTCGACGAGGAGGCGATGACCGGAGATTCCGCGAGGAGATCGTAGTGGAGGCGAAGACCGAAGGACACGGATCGCTTGGTATAGCTCACTACCCTTTCTCTTGATTGCTAGTTGTAGGTTAATGGTTACGATCCGGGTTTTTTAGGATGCGGTCGTGCCGGTTTAAAGTTAAGTAAAATTTTCGTTTCCGCATTTGGCCTCGGATAGACGGCCGGGGCGCTACCGTAGTCCTACAGCGGCATGTCTCGGTTTCAGCCTGAGAATCTGGGCCATGGTCCCAGGTATGCACGGGATACTATTGAGTTACATCGATGATTCATCAATTTGATTTCAAAGACTTTAGAATAGAAAACCTGATAGAACAGTTTAGTTTACTCAATGCACACTACCCTGCACTGCCCCGATTTTACATTACTGTTACACCTGCTTTTCATTCATGTTTATAATTGTATTGCCTGTTACCCTGTTTACACTGTATTGTTGATGACGTGACGCGCTGACATCTGGGTTTTGCATGGCCCAGATTCTTCTACCTTGTTGCAGACTGATTAGGAGTATTGCCGCTGTTAGACGAGTGGTGAAGTTCCTGTCGGGATGTAGTTTCACTTCCAGGTGTTTCTTTTATTGTATCTTTTGGCTTCCGCATATTGTTATTACTTGACTCTTTCACCCTGGCTTATGGACATGTACTAGATAGTTAGCTTTACTTCGTGTTCTTGATATCTCTACAGCCGTAATATGACTGTGGAAGGATGTTTCCTATCCACAGGTAGCATGGTTGGCTATGTCACGTGCCCATATTAGCGTACTCTGGGAAGCGGGGCCTAACAGTTTCGGAGTTGTTTCGGTTTCGATACTTTAATATCGTTTAAAACAACTAGTATGAGGTTAATGGGTTGGCTCTGATACCATGTTGGGTTACGCCAGCGTCTCGACCATCAATCTGTGGCCAAATGTGGAACAAAAATTTAATAAACCGACGCTAACGGAACCCGGTTCCCCGGATCGACCATTAACCCTACACTAGTTATCTATAAAGGAGTTTAGAAAGGTTATACCGAATGATCCGTGTCCTTCGGTCTTCAACCTCTGTCCCAAGCTCCTCGTGGCTTCCTTGATCAAGTTTGATCTCCGGTCTCCCCCATCGAAGACGATCCACCTTGAGAGTATGTAATACGGGCTCCGACCTCAAATCTGAGGCAACTCGAGTACCTAGTTCGCTACCCTAGACAGCCAAGATGAAATAGAGAGTGTGTAGGATTAGATTGTCTCAATACACCCTAGGTTTCTCAACACATAAGACATATAGGGTGGAGGTAGAAGAAGACGCCATTGGAGAGAAGTGTGAAGCAAAGAAAAAGCAAGTGAAGAAAGTGGCTGCCCCTTTTCTTGTGTTGTTTGTTGTGTGAGTTATATGTGTTGTGAGCAATTAGCAACTAAAGAAAACCCCCCAAGAAAAGATCTGCCTCTCTCACAATAATATCTCACAAATATCTCACCCAAAACAAAACCAAGCATGAGTCACTCCATGACCCACCATGAGTCACCAAGTGCACATGCATGAATCAAGCCAAGAAATGAGTCACACTCTCCAAAATATTAAACATTTAACCTAAATGTTTAATACAAAAAGAAATGGCAACTTCTAAAGTAATCTTGTAATAGAATTACAAGAATACCCCTCATCCGTATATACATACCCACATCCGTATTCCGAAAGAATACGAATACAACGAGACGAAAATAATCCAACAATATAATACTAGGATCCGGCAACCAAAGCCCACTAGTATTAACCGTCCGAATCATGATCCGTGCATAAGTGCAAGTATATGATCAATCCTTTCCATAAAACCATACGGCCTCTATAATGTTTCGCCCGAAGCAGGGAAACCCTCTATGTGGGACTCTAAAGACTTGTCAATACGCTGGTAGTGTGTTTAACCACAAGCACTTCAGCGGCACTAGCTGTACGTAACGGCTACCCAGGTATTGAGCGAAAGGTACGCCGACAAGGAAACTCATCCTGAAACTCCTACTGAGCCTGACAGTGATAATATCCGTAAAGTCCGGTTCGTTCGTCTATGAGTATCGCATATCGAGTCTAGGGGGTGGATAAAGTCAGACCCCTAATAACTTTACATTCAGTGTCGGTATGAAATCCATCACCGCCTGAGAAACTACCGATCGTAGATCAGTAATTCTCGATTACCTTGGCCAAGGATTTCTGGTGATGGTCACCCGTGCACAACGCTACATCAACCCCCAATACTGGGAGAGACGAATCCCCTGACGATTCGCTCACTGCCTCCATGTGGCTTGGGACTGTACCCAACTAAAACCTTTTTGCACGAATCCTTTGAGCCGTGGTTGGGTAGTAATCAAAGCACAGTAGGAACTCACACGAGACAAATGACGATCTCAGGTCGATAGACTAACCTGTACACATGCCACCAGGGAACTGCTATCTGACAATTGATATAATACCATCTAGCAGGTGTAGGGTTACTAAGCACTGTCACAAGGGTCTATAAGGCATCAACCATGCCCGATTTAAAATTTAGACGTGCCGAACAACCCTAACCAAGATCTTAGACTAAAGATTAGGCGAAACAAATAGCAAGTAAACAAATTTACTTCTAAGAGTTAGTGATTACAACCTTTGTAGTCCATTCCTTCACTTCTAAACCTCCGTGTTGAGGTCCCTTCGCTGCGATCATCGAATACCCGGACTCAAGAGAGGCTCCATGATGAGAAAGATGCAAGCTTGCTTCCGATCTTCGATAACAAAGATGATCTACCATGAAGAAACTCAAGCCCAAGCTTTTGCTTCACTAATCAAGTATTAGCAAAGCAAACACCCTAATCTAAGTGGCTAGAATAGATGAGGATGATGAAGTAGGAATTTAGCTCTCATTTGTTTTCTTTCTCTCACTCAAAATCATCACTAATGAAAAAGCTAGAAAGCTTTTCAAGAACTCAAGGAAGAAGAAGAAGAATTTTCCTTTTGTGATGAATAATGAATCAAGTGTGGTTAGAAATGCAACCATGGGTTAAGTATGAAGACTTAACCAATGTAGAGAATTAACTATTGTTAAAGGGTTGGGTTGGGTTAAAGAAATATCTATGCAAAATATCCAAGTCAAAGTCAAAACTTCAAGAAGCTTCTTGAAAGCTTCATGAAAGCTTAATCCTAATCCAAACCCTAACCATATTTAAACTCCACAAATCATGTTGCATTTATAACCATAACATGTTACAATATTATATATCACATATACAATATTTATTGTAACAAAATAAAATAATACAATTAACATATATCACATATATATCAATGTATTATCCGAATGAGAAAAAGAATCTTTTAGTGAGCTTATACTAGTTAATGTAATTTAATATATCAAATATATAATTATACATTAAATTATCGAATCAACACTTGATCCGATAATCCGGCTATTTCACAAATAACCGACTAATATAATCTGTATCAGTTCATCGAATCAACACTTGATCCGATGACCCGGCTATATCACATATACCCGGCCGATATCTCATATCGCGAGAATCTAATACGGTATCACATACACGTATTGTTTTCGGTCCCGCACATATCATATATGTGCTCCTACTCCGTTTTTCCTGAGCCAGGAAACCTCTGTGAAGGACTCTAAAGAATCATCAATACTCCGGCAGTAGGTGATGATCATATCAAACACCCACAAGCTGTAAGCGGTCAGCTAAACGTAAGAGCCACCCAGGTATTGAGCAATTAGAAGATCAACAAGCAAGCCTGTACATTCTCGCGTGAATCCAACCAGTAACACTCCCGTACAGTTCGGTCTCTTCGTCTGATATGTCGCATATCTCGCCAATGAGTGGTAAACGTCAGACCCCAGTAGCTTGATAAGTCGTGTCGAAATGAGGTCCATAACAGTTCGAGAAACTACTGATAACAGTTACCAGTAAATCTCAGCAACCCTGGCCAAGGATTTCCAGTTATAGCCAATCGAACACAGCGCAACATCAACTCCCTATACCGGGAGAGACGAAACCCTTCCTATCGCTCATTGCCTCCATGTGATTCGGGACTGTGCCCAAAAGCCACCTTTTTGCATGCCCTTTTGGACGTGGTATGATGGAAATCAAAGCACAGTGGGAATCACACAAGACTCTATGACGATCTCGGTTCTACAGAATAACCTGTACCAGTGTCACCAGAGAACTGCCATCTGACGTGAGGTATAATACCATCTGGGAGTTCTCGGCGAGTCCGTCCAGTGTACCCAGTCTCCACTGAGCACCCGTATACTTTCTCTGATGTCAAACACCAATGGATATGGGATCATCCATCGCCCATCATATGGGTCAAGAAGCGCATACGCTAGTCTACTCTGGAGTATCGATGCCCTGTCTCGGCACTCCCACGACTAGGAACATTTGAAGGATGTACTTGGAGACTACACTATCCCCACTAGTATGATCTGCATCATAGTCCTGGTAGTCAAGTACTCATCCTAGGGGCTTTATCAACATATGACATAAAAACAATTAGAGTACATGTTTAAGATAAAGGGTAACCAGATAGCATACTATCATGTCGAGCAAGAAAGTCCTCCCTTTATATGTCCAAGCATCCACTACAATATACAACGTATGTACAGTAATGGCCTCTAGGGCATACATATAAGTAACAATCTCCTACTTGCACTAGGGCCATCTGTTGTGGTATCGTATACCCAACAATAAGCTGTGGTTGAAGTATCTCATACTCAACCATCCCATAAAAGTCTCGACTGGGAAATAGGCCTTTGTGAGTGGATCCGCGCTGTTGTCCTCTGTGTCTACTCTCCTTACCTCGATCTACCTGGAGATGAACATCTCTATGATCAGGTGATACTGCCTTTGAATATATCTGGATCTCTGATGGGACGGGGGTTCCTAGGCATAAGCCACAACTCCATTGTCACACAATGGCAGGAACGAAGTTCATCTCATGAACTTATATATATATCCAGACTACCTCTTTGGTAGCATTTTTGGTAACGATGTATCTTGCCTTTAATCGTCTAGTAAGTCACGGTATCTAGCTTGGAACTCTTCCAACATACCGTCCCTCCACTGAGGGTAAAGACAATGCCTGCGGCTGACATTCAGTCGTCCTTATCACCCTGGAACCTTTCCAGTGATTCTCCCCAGGATCGATTGATACCATCTCACTACAGCTAGTGAGAATCCTAACATCCAATTAGATCTATCTCATAGATCCATAATCCAGTATTTAGGAGGTATCACCTTGATCCTATATTGAGAATCTTTGTGATAAGAGGAGATTGACCGAGCGTAGCATAGGAAACTCTTTCCCTATCAAGAGTATGCCATCCATGTGTTATACGAGGATCACCACCATACTCCCTACTACCTTTTTGTATATATTTGGTTCATCGACCATTTTGATGAAGTCAAACTCTTTGACTACTACATCAAAACAGACGTTCCAAGTCCGTGATGCCAGATTTATCCCATAAAACATCATGCTCACGTTTCCGCTACTCCCACTGTCTACGAAGCCCTCTGGCTGTGTACTTATAGACGCTCTCTTCCAAATCATCATTTAGAAAAGCAGTCATGATACCCAACCGCCAAATATCGTAGTCATTGTATGTAGCCGTGGCAAGTAGGATCTGGATGGACTTAAGCATAGCTTTGAAAGTCTCAACTTTTCCATGTACACCAAGTAATCTTCTCAAGATATACTTGCTTCTGATGGGGATTTAACTCTTCAGATAAAGCAACCAAAGTCCATACATTGTTGGTGTATAAGGATTCCATCTCAGATCACTAAGAATCCAGCCATTCTCACAGAGTCCCCACTCTTGATGGCCTGCTCGAAACTAGTTGGGTCATCATCTCATGATGCAATTCTCTCTCCCACTGTCATAGAGAAACCGAAGTATCTCTCAGGTGGATGAGGTACCCTACCAGATCGGCGGAGAGGCTGAGGTTCGTTGCAAACTATTAAATCCTCCGGGGTTACCAAATCATCAGCTGCAGTTTGTATAGCTGGAACTCCTTCCAGTTTTACCTCATAACCACTAATTTCTTCATCAGAAATTTCCTTTCACAAAGGTGGCATGCTGAGAAACAAAATCACCTTTTGTTCCCCAGTTTGGTAGAAGATATTCCCTTGCGAATGCTTGGGATATCCGACAAACTTCCACAGGACTGACTTTGCCTCGAGCTTGTCCGGATTTTGCTTTTGACATAGGCCGGAAAACCCCAAATCTTAACATCTTTAAGAGATTGGCTCTTCCCATACCATATCACATATGGAGTGGTAGGCATTTGATTTGGTTGGAACCCTATTCAATAGGTATGCAACTTCTCAAGTGCATAACCCTAAAAGAAATTAGGCTACTCAGTAGTACTCATCATAGAGCGCACCATATTACATAGGGTGTGATTGCTCCGCCCCGATACACCGACGTGCTGTGGTGCATGCGGAGGAGTAATGTTGAGAAAGAATCTCATTCTCCTTTAGACTAGTCCAGGAATTCCGTGCTTAAGTATTCTCCTCCTTGATCTCATCAAAGGATATAATACTTATACCCGTTTTTGGTTCTCTACTTCTAACTTATATTCTGTGATTATCTCAAAAGTTTCGGACTTGTATTTCTATAGGAACATATGTCTGAATCTTGAGAGATCATCAGTGAATGTAATGAAGTACAAAGAACTGGTCCTGGCATATGTAGACAGGGGACTTACATACATCACCTTGTATCAATCCCAAGAGTTCCAATAAACGGAGCTATGGTAATCTTATCTTTGTGACATGACTGGCAAGTTTTACAAGATGTAAATCCAAACTAATTTAAATATGCATCTTTATGTAACTTCAGCTAGTCGGGTCGCATTGATATGACCTAGTCTACAATGCATCAAGAAGGATTCGTTCATTTATGAACTCTTCCTCTTGTGTGTGTTCTGTACGTTAAGAACTGTGGTTTGATTTAGAACGTCTATGCTTTTAGATAACGTGCCTGAACCGATCAACACTTGATATAGGAAATGTTCAAAACATTATCCAACAATACAAAATTATATCCTTCTTTACTAATATAGAGACTGATATGATATTGTATATCAGGTTCGGTATCTAATAACATTCATTCAGAATCAATGTATTCTGGTAATACAGGGTGATAATTGCCAACAGACTTGGCTTGCAACAATTGCACCGTTTCCAACTCTTGAAACTTATCACCCGTTGTCAGTTCTCTACCTACCTGTAGCCCATGTAACAGATTACATTTGCGGAATCCTGATCCGGTATCTCATACCCAGGACGTAAAGGATACTGAAAAATAGTTCTCTGTAATGAACACACCCGAAGAAGATGAATCAACATGCACTTTTTTTGTTTGGGCGGCACGGGAATTCTGGTAATCCCCTATTTCCTGCTCTGTCTTATAACAATTATAAGTTAGAGCGGGACCAGCGTTCCTTAGCGCAGTATAACAAGCGGGTTCGGTCAATACATCCATGTCATTAGCTTGATTAAGGCGTGACATGGTCGCTACCTGGAGAGAGATAGAAGAAAACACTCAGCATATGCGCTTGCAAGATTAGATTGGTTATTAATATATCTAATCAGGATGTCTCCCATTGTTTTAGTCAAATCTTCCTTCAAACCCTAAAAGGAAAGACTAGCCGGGATTAATTACACGCTACAAGTTCGCCAATTTTTCAGTCAGGCTAGTGCCAGTACTTTGAGGGAGGTTCCCCGCGCTTTCGCACGGGCCTAATTAAAATAAACCCCGTTTTCCCAGAGGCATAACCCCGTTGACACCTTTCTAGACACCTACTTGATCGGTTTATTGTAATGTGTAAAACTCTCCCAAGAGTAACTCTTACTCGCAGCGGGTATTGGGATCCAACTATCTCATAGAAGGTATGCAATCTCATTGCAAATTTCAACTCTTGAAATTCCCAATAATATTTTACCCCTAGCGTTCTATGACCTTGACGAATGCCAAACAACCCATAGTCCGCTAGTCAAGTTCAACCCGTACATTTCTTGATTGAATTAAACCCGCCCGCACGACCCTTGACGAATGCCAAACAACGCCGTACGAATACCCTAATCCAATCGCATCGTATGCTAGCAGATAAGCACTAGTTAGCTACCGTAGACTACGCCTTGACGAAAGCCAAACTACCGCAGCACGAATACTAAGTAGTACTTATCTGAAATGACGGAGGGCTACGACAGGTTTTTTTAAGAAAACCCTTTTCGTAATGAACTTGATATCGTTGTAGAATTGAGTGATTTTAAAAGGAGTATTTTTGAGGCTTTTCTAGTTTTGCTAAAGAGGTCACTCCCGGTGAAGGGATCTCGGCTCTTTCCTTATCGAATAAGGTGCAGGATATTTCACAAATACCGCTATGCAAATTATAAATATAGAAGCAATCAAAAGACAAACCGAGTTTGTAGCATCTGCCAGTTATTGCTAAAGGAGTCACTCCCGGTGAAGGGATCTCGGTCCTTTCCTTATAGAATAAGGTGCTGGATGTTCTACAAGGAACACCGCGATGCAAAGCAAGAACTAGAGCTACCAGTTTTTAAACAAGTTTCTACAACATCTTTAGGTTTCTTTTATTTCATTAATCTCATTAATGAAGTCCCATTTTATTATGCTTCGCAAGCATCATATTTGAAAACGAAATCTGCAATATAACATATATCTCATATATATAATATAAACATTCGTCTCAGGCAGTAATATGATCTCATCACAGAACATAGCAACAGAAGATAACATATGAAATATTGGATATACTAGGACGTCCGTGTTTTATATCGAGCCTGCATAAAACACGGATTCCACGGTCGCGATGAATAGCCAAACCCACATCCCTAGACCCCTACGAGAGCGGCAAGAAACACTGTCAATTCTAGGGTTAGGAGACCCGGTCTCGACTCCTCGAGATGGTCTCCTACTGGACCCTAGAACCCGGTTACTTGTGCTCCCCGCCTTGGGTCTACCTAATGCGGAAAAGTAAATAATATACAATGGTGACATCATCCTCATCCCGGAAGTGCCCCAATAAAAGAATATTACATACAATGAATTTTACATGAATGAAAATAAAAACCCTCATCTCACATAAAACCCCCGGCTATTCAAAACGCGACGATCCAATATAACATATCACAGCAACACATAATATCTCATATCATCAACGTAAGCAAGTATGCATATCCTGATTGTCGTTGATGTATAACAACGAAGCTGGCGATACACCACATACTATGCTTACGATCACAGAAAAGAAAGTGTAAAACTACAACAGTTGGAATCCGCAACCTCCTTAGACATCGCATGCCTAACCAAATGAATTCCTCAGACATCGCATGCCTAACAATTATAAACCCCGCATTTTAGTCTCGATCTCGAAAACACTTTTCAATATCAAGTCGGGCAATTCAACAAGATTCCCGACATCCTGATCGAATGCTTGTCGGAAACTTTAGTAGACGGCCGCACCCCCGGATGCCGTCGACGAAGTGCACTAAGGCGGAACACCGCTGCCGCGAGCACCCGAACGGATGCTTTTGGCGACGGGATTCTCCTACAGTCACTTGGTCGGGGCTGTGGGGCGTGGCTATCTATTAAGTTTACCCGGCGAGTATCCGCGTACGCTACGTGATTGCGACGGACTTTTGATCTCATCAAAATCCCGTGGCAACCGATCAAATGAGACAAAACTGCTAGATTTATAACATTCAAATTAGTTATCTCATAACTACTTGTGGATTCCAAATATTGTATCACCTTCCAGATAAATAGACAATGTTAAACTTTCCGATCGAATAAACAAACACCCAAGATTTCCCAAATAGCTCAACACTTGAGCGGAGTTCAAAAAGTATCCATCACATGCCACAGTACCAATGGTCCAGCCGTAGAAAGGTCAAACCAACGCCTCACATGTGGCAACGTCGTACTGCCCCAAACCCTAAGGTTCAGAGGCGGTTCAGACGGTCACATAATCGAGTTAAGGTTTGTGTTCTTCTAGAGGGTCCACCGCGTTACTTGCACGACTCAGAACGTTCTTTAACTAAGGAAAAATCCAACACTTGGAAATTTTCCGATAGGTGAAAAAGTTAGTTATTGATATCCGTTCGAACTTTTTAACACGTTCTAAAATTACTCGGAAAAAGTTAAATGAAGGTAAAATTTCCGATCGAATCAACGAATACAGAAGATCTCCAGAAAACTCAACACTTGACTAATATTAAAAATTCCCAGAAGCATGTAGAATTAGCTACGGATGTTACTGTAGAAAAAGCAAACCCTAACACCTCTATTCGGCCGCGGAACCGCCGCGCAAGGCAGGGTATTGCCGCGGTTCCGCGGCGCTTTAAGGGTATTATTGTCTCGTTTTTCACAGTAATCCTTAGAATTCCCTGCTTAATTTTTTGAGTATTTTTAATAAGAAAAAATCAACTTTTTGAAAAATTTCCAGAGAAGGGGTTAAAAAGACGTTTCGGGGTTCGATCGGACTTTAAACTTCGTCTAAACTTCGTCTAAAGCTCTAGCTTGGCTCTGATACCACTGTAGGGTTACTAGGCACTGTCACAAGGGTCTATAAGGCATCAACTATGCCCGATTTCAAATTTAGACGTGCCGAACAACCCTAACCAAGATCTTAGACTAAAGATTAGGCGAAACAAATAGCAAGTAAACAACTTTACTTCTAAGAGTTAGGGATTACAACCTTTGTAGTCCTTTCCATCACTTCTAAAGCTCCGTGTTGAGGTCCCTTCGCTGCGATCATCGAGTACCCTGACTCAAGAGAGGCTCCATGAAGAGAAAGATGCAAGCTTGCTTCCGATCTTCGATAACAAAGATGATCTACCTTGAAGAAACTCAAGCCTAAGGTTTTGCTTCACTAATCATGTATTAGCAAAGAAAACACCCTAATCTAAGTGGCTAGAATAGATGAGGATGATGAAGTAGGAATTTAGCTCTCATTTGTTTTCTTTATCTCACTCAAAATCATCACTAATGAAAAAGCTAGAAAGCTTTTCAAGAACTCAAGGAAGAAGAAGAAGAATTTTCCTTTTGTGATGAATAATGAATCAAGTGTGGTTAGAAATGCAACCATGGGTTAAGTATGAAGACTTAACCCATGTAGAGAATTAACTATGGTTAAAGGGTTGGGTTGGGTTAAAGAAATATCTATGCAAAATATCCAAGTCAAAGTCAAAGCTTCAAGAAGCTTCTTGAAAGCTTCATGAAAGCTTAACCCTAATCCAAACCCTAACTATATTTAAACTCCACAAATCATGTTGCATTTATAACCATAACATGTTACAATATTATATACTACATATACAATATTTATTGTAACAAAATAAAATAATACAATTAACATATATAACATATATATCAATGTATTACCCGAGTGAGAAAAAGAATCTTTTAGTGAGCTTATACTAGTTAATGTAATTTAATATATCAAATATATAATTATACATTAAATTATCGAATCAACACTTGATCCGGTAATCCGGCTATTTCACAAATAACCGACTAATATAATCTGTATCAGTTCATCGAATCAACACTTGATCCGATGACCCGACTATATCACATATACCCGGCCGATATCTCATATCGCGAGAATCTAATACGGTATCACATACACGTATTGTTCTTGGTCCCGCACATATCATATATGTGCTCCTACTCCGTTTTGCCTGAGCCAGGAAACCTCTGTGTCGGACTCTAAAGAATCATCAATACGCCGGCAGTAGGTGATGATCATATCAAACACCCACAAGCTGCAAGCGGTCAGCTAAACGTAACAGCCACCCAGGTATTGAGCAATCAGAAGATCAAAAAGCAAGCCTGTACATTCTCCCGTGAATCCAACCAGTAACACTCTTGTACAGTCCGGTCTCTTCATCTGATATGTCGCATATCTCGCCTAGGGGTGGTAAACGTCAGACCCCAGTAGCTTGATAAGTCTTGTCGATATGAGGTCCATAATAGTTCGAGAAACTACTGATAACACTTACCAGTAAATCTCAGCAACCCTGGCCAGGGATTTCCAGTTATAGCCAATCGAACACAGCGCAACATCAACTCCCTATACTCGGAGAGACGAAACCCCTCCTATCGCTCATTGCCTCCATGTGATTCGGGACTGTACCCAAAAGTGTTAGTGTATATGCCCTAGGGGCCATTATTATATCATACTAGTTTGTATATTACTTAATGGAAGCTTGGGATATTCACATGTATATAACATTCTTGCTAAACATGGTAGTATGCTACTTGGTTTTTCTGTCTTAATATATGAGTACACGTATTGATAGAGCTCTTAGGATCATGCTTGACTACCAGCGTTGTGATGGCAGTCACACTAGTGGGGGCTGGGTAGTTTATAAGCACATCCTTATTCATGTCCCTAGTCGTAGGATTATCGAGACAGGGCATCGATACTCCGGAGTAGACTAGTGTATACGCTTCTCATCCCAGTTGGGGAGATGGTCTGTCCCACAGCCGTCAGTACGTCGTACTGGAGATAGTATGCAGGTGCTCGTTAGGTTACGGGTACACCGGACAGGACTCACAGGGAACTATTGGTTGGTTTTATACCAGTCGTCAGTGAACAGTTCCCAGGTGACATGAGTACAGCATAGTCCGCAGACTTGACACTGCTACTTCGCCTTGAGTGTGTCCCACTGTTCTTAGATTGCTACCCTACCACGGCTCAAAAGAGTCGTGCAAACAGGTAGCAGTTGGGTGCAGTCCCGAGCACTTGGAGGCAGTGGCGGTTAGACAGGATTGTCTCTCCCGGTATTAGGGGTTGATATCGCGCTGTGTCAGAGAGCCATTACACAAAGTCCCTGGCCAGGGCAAGCGAGATTTGCTGGTAAGTTCCAGTAGTTTCTCAGTGTGTAATGGGATTCACTCCGACAAGACTTACACTGCTATTAGGGGACTGACGCTTGCCGCCCCCCTAGGCCCGTTATGCGATAGTCTTAGACGAACAGACCGGACTGTACGGAGATTGTCACATCAGACTCAGTAGGAGTTCGGATGGATTTCCTCATCGGCTTTCTTATCGACATCTATGTAGGGACCGTTACGTACAGCTAGTACCGCTTGCGGTCTGTGGTTAAACCCACTGCCAGCGTAGTAGTCGAGTCTCTAGAGTCCCATACAAAGAGTTTCCCTACTCCAGGAGAAACGATATACAGGTCGTATGGTTTTACGACAAGGGTTCGGACGCTTACGTGTGTTTACGCACGTACGACATCCGGACAGTTTTTACTAGTCGGCTTTGGTTTAAGCCAGTTTCTAGTATCCGGTTATTGAATTTATACAGTCTAAAGTTTTTTCGTGTTTTCACGGATCGGAGGGGCGTTCTCGTATTTGTGCGAGAAGCTTCTAGAAGATGGTGACTTGGGGGTTAAGGTGGCATATGCATTAAATGAGATTAGTGAGTCATTTGAGTGATTCATCCAAGTCATTAATGCATCATAAATGCTTTAATGACTCATGGAGATGAATCACCCTCTTATATTTATTAAGCATGATGATTAATCATTTATTTCTTTTATTTGGATAAATCATAATGCTTAATATATATTATGATAGCTCATTTTCTCATCTCATTCTCTTGCTCACTTTCTCTCTCCTCAAGCTCTCCCTCTTCAAACCCTAATCCTCCCCTCTCATATGTTGAGTACAGGGACTAGATTAGACTACTTAATCCTTAACCATTCTCTATATCACCTAGGTTGCTTAGATTAGCGATTTAAGAAACCTAGTTACCTCTAGTTTGAGGTGAAGCTTGTAGTAAAGCTCTCGGGTGGATCTTCTACTACTTAGAGAAGGCCGGAGGGGACGTGGAGAACGACAAGACGAAGGACTCGGATCTTTAGGTATAATCACTTTTCATAGTAGTTGTTAACTCCTATGTTTGTTGTTAGTTATTGTTTATGCAAAGATTCTCGGTTAGTCGATGTGTACGCCTAAAACAAGGACCGTTTTTCATTATTCCGCCTCCCCGCAAGTAGTGGGGTGTTGTACATCGACTTACAGTGGTATCAAAGCCTCGCTAAACAATAATTAACTCATTAGCAAAGTCGTAAGAATTTCGAACGCAAAAAGAACCGGAAACATCGTCGCTTTATCACAGTTTCTGTCGAATTTAAAACAGGCCCTAAAAATTTTTCACGGACCTGCAGAATTACAAGCAGAGAATATTAGGGATACTGAAGAAATTTGGACTCATGACTCGGCAAACTCACTGCGGAACCGCGGCGGATCCATGCGATCCGCCGCGGATCCGCGGCCGAGTTGGGGCCGAGTCAGCCCCAATTTCTTCAGTAACTCCTAGGTGTTAACAGTGATGTTTCTGGGATGTTTTATTTTCTGCTAAGATCTCAGGTGCACAGAGAAGTATTGGAGTAGAATCTAAAAGTGTTTGCTCGATCAAAATTTTACGATGTTTGCTAATATGATTATATCTGTGATTGTATAATGTGTTCGTAAACCTCCCCTAACTGCTAGTATGTCGGTTGGCAGGGGGTTGCACATTTCTGTAATGGTTTTTACTGTTTGTGGTTGTGAACTGTATTAGACTGTTGTGATGATTAGCCGGGGTTTGAGATGGGTTATTATATTCATTCATTCGATGTAACTGTAATATGTTGTAATATTATTTTGCGGGGCACATCCAGGTTGCGGTTGTAGCCACCGTTGTATTATTTTCATTTTACTGTTTATGCTCCTAGGATAGACCCAAGGTGGGGTGCACAAACTACCAGGTACTTTGAAGTGTTTAGTGGCCTACTCACTTTGTTGAGGGAGACCGCTTCACTTCGGGTATTAGGCGGGTAGTTTGCCGTACCCGTAGGGGTCTAGGGTGGGGTAATGGCTATTCATCACAACTGTGTAATCCGTCTTTTGTTGCAGGCTCTAAACAAACACGGATTGCTTGCAAATCCAATAAAGTTCATATGAGATCTGGAATGCCTATTATTGCGTCTGACGAATGTACAATATCTATATATGATAGCTATTTAGACGTCACTTATGTTTTACACCCGCGCTAGTCCAGCCCCCGCTCTGCCGTTAGTTAAGTAACCTAACGGGTGATGACGAGACCCCGTGACGAATGCGGATGGTATAAGAGGACGTTGTATTTTCGTTGTTTTCTGCAATGATAGGTTAATGATGGGACACATTATTTATAATGCAAAGAAAATAAACCAAAAAATGAATCATTGGAACAATTTAAAAGAAACCACTCGGTTATTTTAAAACAGATGATATTTTTTAATTGCGGAGCTTTAACCACTCCTTCTAAAAAGCTATCAGGTTCCTTCGGTCATATCAAGTTCACTACGTTCACGGTTTCGCCAAAACCATTCATAGCCCTCCGTCATTTCATTTGGGTATTCAGTAGTATTCAAGCTATGTATTTTGACCAACGCCAAGGCATAGTGTTTGGTAGCTGCTGGGTATTCATTTGTTGCATAGATAGATGAGTTGGTTTGGGACAGTCGTATTATCATTTTGGCCAACGTCAAGGATATGTACGGATGGGTTCAAATTAACAAGATAATGATGGGTAGAACTTGACATGTGACTTATGATATTTTGACCAACGCCAAGGTCATAAGAGCATGGGGCAAAAAAAAATAAATATCGGGAATTTCTAAAGAAACTGAAATTTGCAAAGAGTTGCATACCATTTGGAGTTTGATGAATGTTGGTAGGATTCCTTCAACATTATCATACGATGATATTTGGATCCCGATCCTACTGTGAGTATATGCTACTCATCAGGATATTCGTCACTTAACGATCAATGCTATAAACCAAGTAGGTGTCAAGAAAGGTGTCAGCGGGGTTACGCCCCCAGAGAAAAGAGGTTATTTAATTAAGGAACTTCACGAAAGCGTTGGAAAACCTCCCTCGAAGTACCGACACCAGCCTGGCTGAACGGTTAAGCAAGTATTGTACAGTGAGAATAGTCCTGGCTAATTCTTCTTTTATGGTTTGAGGAAGGATTCGAGAAACAGTGGGAGCCATCCAGTTTAGATAAATTAAAAACCATTCTAAACTTGCAAGAGCATCATGCTAAAGAGTTTTCTTCTCTTTCTCCTAATTGCAGCGACCCTGAAAATGACTGGACTTAAGTTACTTTTAGAGAAAAATATACTGACAGGGACAAACTATAAAGATTGGCTGCGGAATGTGAAAATGGCTTTGACCTATGACAAATTGGGGTACGTCCTCACCGTTAAGGCACCTGCTGTCCCTGGTCCCAAATCCAGTAATGCGGATAAGGAAATCCGCAAAACCTGGGATTTCGATTGCGCGAAAGCCAAGTGCATCGTGCTTGCCTCGATGAACAATGAACATCAGAGGAGGCACGAGGATATGGAACTAGATGCCATATTTCTCCATACAAAAGAACTTTATGGAGAGCAATCTCGTATAGCAAGTTACGAGACCTCTAAGAACTTGTTTCGAGCGAGGTTGGCTGTCGGGTCATCGGTAGGAGAACATGTCCTAAAGATGATCGGCTATATAGAAAAGCTCGCAGACCTTGGGACGACTTTGGATAATGAGCTCTATACAGACCATATTCTCCAGTCCCTTCCTTCCACCTACGCCCAGTTTATCCTGAACTTCAACATTCAAAGAAAAGAAGTTGAACTTCAGGAACTCCTGAACATGTTAAGGAGTGCAGAGGGCACCTTGCAGAAGGCAAGGGAAACAGCCGCTATGTTTGTTAGCGGTGCTTCTTCTTCTGGGTCCAAGGCTAGGGCCAAAGGAAAGAAAAAGAATGCCGCCCCCAACAGACCTAGAGGAGGTGTTAGTAAGGTGGCAGGGAAGGGAAAGAAAAAGTTTACGGTACCGGTAGTGGCCCAAGATGAGTGCTTCCATTGTCACAGGAAAGGGCACTGGAAAAAGGATTGCAAGGCGTGGAACGCCAAGAACCAGGAACCGAAGCAAGCTGTGGTTTTGACTTCAGGTGTGTTTGTAATTGAGAATTGTCTGTCAATCAACTCTACTTCCTGGGTATTGGATACCGGATCAGGATCTCATATTTGCAATTCATTGCAGGCACTGAGAAACCGTAGAGTGCGGAAGGAAGGTGATATGACCCTGATGGTTGCTAACGGAGCTAGCGCGGGAGCTGTGTCCGTAGGGGATTATCACCTGGGATTGACGAGTGGACACATTTTGGTTTTACATAACAGTTTTTGTGTACCCAGCTTAACGTGTAATATCATATCTGTTTCCTTGTTATCAAATAAAGGTTACGATTTCACGTTTGGAAGTGGTGTTGTTAACATCCACCTTAATCATGGTTTGATTGGGTCCGGTACACTGGATAACGGTATATATGTGTTAAACCAACTCCTAATTTTCAATGTCCAGAACACACTAAAAAGAAAGTCTCCAGATTTAAATAAAGCTTTCTTATGGCATTGTAGACTGGGTCACATCAATGAGAGAAGGTTGACTAAGTTGCATAGAGAAAGATATTTGGACTCGTTCGAATATCAAACTTATGACACTTGTCAATCTTGTCTCAAAGGAAAGATGACAAAGACTCCATTTACTGGACATGGAGTAAGAGCGAGCGAGCTCTTAGGACTCATACACAGCGATGTATGTGTTCCAATATCTACACATGCAAGAGGTGGTTTTTCCTATTTCATTACTTTCACGGATGATTACTCAAGGTACGGATTCATTTATCTAATGAAACATAAATCCGAGGCTTTTGAGAAATTCCAAGAGTATAAGAATGAAGTAGAAAACCAAACCGGCAAAAGTATCAAGACACTAAGATCTGATCGAGGTGGTGAATACTTGAGTGCCGAGTTCCTAGATTACCTAAAAGAGAAAGGAATTCTCTCTCAGCTTACTCCTCCATACACTCCACAGCATAACGGTGTATCGGAGAGACGGAATCGAACCCTATTGGATATGGTACGATCCATGATGAGTAATGCTGAGTTACCGCGATCTTTTTGGGGTTATGCGCTAGAATCAGCGGCATATCTTTTGAACATGGTTCCTACCAAGACTGTGCCTACCACGCCATATCAGATGTGGAGTGGGAAGAAACCCTATCTTCAGTATCTGAAAATATGGGGATGTCCAGCTTTTGTTAAAAAGCAGTATGTGGACAAGCTCGAGGCACGATCAGTAAAGTGTAAGTTTGTGGGATATCCAAAGAACTCCAAGGGGTATCTTTTCTATTACGCAGAGGAACAAAAGGTGTTTGTTTCTCGTAATGCCCATTTTCTAGAATATCAGATTTTAGAAAAGGAAATAAATGGGAGCGAAATAGAACTGGAAGAAATTCCAGAACCACAAACTAATACTGAAAGTTTGGTAGAACAAGTAGTTCAAGAAGAACAGGACATTCCCGCACCCCTCCGCAGGAGTAGTAGGCCGTCTCATCCGCCTGAGAGATACTATGGTTTTCTCATAGATGGGGATAGAGAGGATTGCATCATAGATGATGATGAACCTACTGGCTTTTAGCAGGCCATCCAGAGCGACGAATCGGTACGATGGCTAGATGCAATACGGACCGAAATGGAGTCCATGTACACCAACAAAGTATGGACTATGGACTTTGCTCCAAATGGGGTAAAACCCATAGGATGCAAATGGATCTTCAAGAAAAAGATTGGTGTAGATGGACAGGTGGAAACCTATAAGGCTTGACTTGTTGCAAAGGGTTTTTGTCAAAGACCTGGTTTGGACTATGGCGAAACTTTTTCTCCAGTAGTTATGCTCAAATCCATTCGGGTCCTTCTTGCTATTGCTGTCTTCCATGATTATGAAATCTGGCATATGGACGTAAAGACGGCTTTTCTGAATGGAAATTTAGAAGAGTGCGTCTATATGGATCAGCCAGAGGGTTTCAATCAGAGTGGGAGCAGCGGGAAAGTATGCAAGTTGCTTAAGTCCATTTATGGACTGAAGCAGGCATCGCGGAGTTGGAACATCTATTTTGATGAAACAGTCAAAGAATATGACTTTATCAAAAATCCAGATGAACCGTGCATATATAGTAAAGTTGTAGCTAGAACTGTCATATTCCTCGTCTTGTACGTGGATGACATTCTACTGATAGGAAATGACATTCCTATGCTACAATCTGTCAAAGGATTCTTGTCACACAGGTTCTCCATGAAAGACCTGGGTGATGCCTCTTACATTCTGGGGATCCGGATCTTTCGTGATAGATCCAAGAGGATGTTGGGACTTCTGCAGTCCAGGTATATCGACACTGTACTGAAAAGATTCAGTATGGAAGATTCTAAACGCGGTAATCTACCGGCTTGTCACGGAATCACCCTATCCAAAGAGATGTCTCCCAAGACTGATTTGGAAAGGGAACGCATGTCTATTATACCCTACGCTTCTGCGGTAGGCTCTATAATGTATGCGATGTTGTGCACCAGACCAGATGTAGCTTACGCACTGAGCGTGGTAAGCCGGTATCAGTCAGACCCAAGGGAGAAGCACTGGATAGCAGTAAAGAACATTCTCAAGTACCTGAGGAGGACTAAAGAGATGTTCTTGGTTTACGGCAGAAAAGATCTCAGGATGGAGGCCTATGCTGATTCCGGCTTCCAGAGTGATAAGGACGATTCCAAGTCCATGTCAGGTTATGTCTTTACCCTCAATGGAGGGGTGGTGTGCTGGAAGAGCTCCAAGCAGGACACCGTTGCTGACTCGACGATGGAAGCGGAGTATATAGCTGCTTGCGATGCCGCAAAAGAAGCAGTCTGGATGAAGAAGTTCCTAACAGAACTTCAGGTGGTTCCCACCATTGTTGACCCAATACCTCTATATTGAGACAACAACGGAGCTATGGCTTTAGCGAAGGAACCAAGGTCCCATCAGAAGTCTAGACACATCTTAAGGCGGTATCACCTGATCAGGGAGATCATTGATCGTCGGGAGATCGAGGTTCGGAGAGTTGCTACTGAAAAGAACATTGCTGATTCATTCACAAAGGCCCTACCTCAGATTCAGTTCGAGAGGCTACTCGAGATCATCGGTCTTCGATATGCCAGTACATGGCCCTAGTGCAAGTGGGAGATTGTTAGTGTATATGCCCTAGGGGCCATTATTGTATCATACTAGTTTGTATATTACTTAATGGAAGCTTGGGATATTCACATGTATATAACAGTCTTGCTAAACATGGTAGTATGCTACTTGGTTTTTCTGTCTTAATATGTGAGTATACGTATTGATAGAGCTCTTAGGATCTTACTTGACTACCAGCGTTGTGATGGCAGTCACACTAGTGGGGGCTGGGTAGTCTACAAGCACATCCTTATTCAGGTCCCTAGTCGTAGGATTATCGAGACAGGGCATCGATACTCCGGAGTAGACTAGTGTGTACGCTTCTCATCCCAGTTGGGGAGATGGTCTGTCCCATAGCCGTCAGTACGTCGTACTAGAGATAGTATGCAGGTGCTCGTTAGGTTACGGGTACACCGGACAGGACTCACAGGGAACTGTTGGTTGGTTTTATACCAGTCGTCAGTGAACAGTTCCCAGGTGACATGAGTACAACATAGTCCGCAGACTTGACACTGTTACTTCGCCTCGAGTGTGTCCCACTGTTCTTAGATTGCTACCCTACCACGGCTCAAAGGAGTCGTGCAAACAGGTAGCAGTTGGGTGCGGTCCCGAGCACTTGGAGGCAGTGGCGGTTAGACAGGATTCGTCTTTCCCGATATTGGGGGTTGATATCGCGCTGTGTCAGAGAGCCATTACGCAAAGTCCCTGGCCAGGGAAAGCGAGATTTGCTGGTAGGTTCCAGTAGTTTCTCAGGGTGTAATGGGCTTCACTCCGACACGACTTATACCGCTATTAGGGGACTGACGCTTGCCGCCCCCATAGGCCCGTTATACGAAAGTCTTAGACGAACAGACCGGACTGTACGGAGATTGTCACATCAGACTCAGTAGGAGTTCGGATGGGTTTCCTCATCGGCCTTCTTATCGACATCTACCTGGGGACCGTTACGTACAGCTAGTGCCGCTTGCGGTCTGTGGTTAAACCCACTGCCATCGTAGTAGTCGAGTCTCTAGAGTCCCACACAGAGAGTTTCCCTACTCCAGGCAAAATGATATAGAGGTCGTATGGTTTTACGACAAGGGTTCGGACGCATACGTGTGTTTACGTACGTACGACATCCGGACAGTTTTTACTAGTCGGCTTTGGTTTAAGTCAGTTTCTAGTATCCGGTTATTGGATTTATACAGTCTAAAGTTTTTCCGTGTTTTCACGGATAGGAGGGGCGTTCTCGTAATTGCGCGAGAAGCTTCTAGAAGATGGTGACTTGGGGGTTAAGGTGGCATATGCATTAAATGAGATTAGTGAGTCATTTGAGTGATTCATCCAAGTCATTAATGCATCATAAATGCTTAATGACTCATGGAGATGAATCACCCTATTATATTTATTAAGCATGATGATTAATCATTTATTTCTTTTATTTGGATAATTCATAATGCTTGATATATATTATGATAGCTCATTTTCTCATCTCATTCTCTTGCTCACTTTCTCTCTCCTCAAGCTCTCCCTCTTCAAACCCTAATCCTCCCCTCTCATGTGTTGAGTACAAGGATTAGATTAGACTACTTAATCCTTAACCATTCTCTATATCACCTAGGTTGCTTAGATTAGCGATTTAAGAAACCTAGTTACCTCTAGTTTGAGGTGAAGCTTGTAGTAAAGCTCTCTGGTGGATCTTCTACTACTTAGAGAAGGCCGGAGAGGACGTGGAGAACGACAAGACGAAGGACTCGGATCTTTAGGTATAATCACTTTTCATAGTATTTGTTAACTCCTATGTTTGTTGTTAGTTATTGTTTATGCAAAGATTCTCGGTTAGTCGATGTGTACGCCTAAAACAAGGATGGTTTTTCATTATTCCGCCTCCCCGCAAGTAGTGGGGTGTTGTACATCGACTTAAAAAAAGCCACCTTTTTGCACGCCCTCTTGGACGTGGTATGGTGGAAATCAAAGCACGGTGGGAATCACACAAGACTCTATGACGATCTCGGGTCTACAGACTAACCTGTACCAGTGTCACCAGAGAACTGCCATCTGACGTGAGGTATAATACCATCTGGGATTTCTCAGCGTGTCCGTCCAGTGTACCCAGTCTCCACTGAGCACCCATATACCTTCTCTGATGTCAAACACCAATGGATATGGGATCATCCATCGCCCATCGTATATGTCAAGAAGCACATACGCTAGTCTACTCTGGAGTATCGATGCCCTGTTTCGGCACTCCCACGACTAGGAACATTTGAAGGATGTACTTGGCGACTACACTGTCCCCACTAGTATGATCTGCATCATAGTCCTGGTAGTCAAGTACTCATCCTAAGGGCTTTATCAACATATGACATAGAGACAATTAGAGTACATGTTTAAGATAAGGGTAACCAGATAGCATACTAACATGTCGAGCAAGAAAGTCCTCCCTATATATGTCCAAGCATCCACTACAATATACAACGTATGTACAGTAATGGCCTCTGGGGCATACATATAACTAACAGCAGGTTCTCGGCGAGTCCGTCCGGTGTATTCATAACCTAATGAGCACCTGTATACATCTTAGGTGAATAAACTAACACCAATGGCTTATGAGACCGGCCACCGGCTCTCGTCGGGGTCTCGATCAGTATACACTAGTCTACTCTGGAGTATCGATGCCGAGTCTCGAAACTCCCACGACTAGGGACATTTAAGGATGTGCTTATAGACCCCAGCTCCCACGTATATGATCGCCATCATACTGCTGGTAGTCAAGAAAGAATCCTATGGGCTCTATCAATATGTAATAGTGATCTATAAAGCCACCTAAAGCAAGTACATGATGATAAAGACAAACCAGATAGCATACTATCATCTCGAGTAAGACTGTTCTACCGGTATAGGTCCTCCCTCAATCATTGCAATCACGTGCATGCGATCCAATAATTGACTTGAAGGCACTATAACCAACAAAGTCCTTGGCCAGGGCACGCGAGATTTACTGGTAGGTACTCCAGTAGTTTCTCAGGGTGTTTTGGGCTCTACTCCGGTATGACTTATTGCGCTATTAGGGGTCTGATGGTTACCGCCCCCTAGGCCCGATATGCGATACTCTTAGAAGAACAGACCGGACTGTATGGAGATTGTCACGGATAGGCTCAGTAGGAGTTCAGATGAGTTTGCTCATCGACCTTCTTATCGACAGATACCTAGGTAGCCGTTACGTGCAGCTAGTACCGCTGACGTGCTTATGGTTAAACCTACTGCCAGCATACTATCGAGTCTTTAGAGTCCAACATAGAGGGTTTCCCTGCTTCGGACGAAACGATGTAGAGGCCGTATGGTTTTACGGCAGGGTTCCGATCACATATATGTACTGGCTACATGGATGTCGTTTCGGGCGGATAATACTAGTGGGCTTTGGTTTAAGCCGGATCCTAGTATTATATTATTGGATTGTTATCATCTCATTGAATTCGTATTTTTCGGAATACGAATACTGGTATGTTTATACGTTGAGGGCATTCTTGTAATTTTACATGGTATGTTTCTAGAAGGGGACACCTCATTATTGGATCATCTATTTTTGCAAAATAGATTAATGAGGTGGATTTGGAGATATTTGTGGCATGGGTGTGAAGCATGGCTCAATGAGTTTTTTATTGGTTTGGATGCACTATTGAAGTATGGCTATTATTTTCTATGTGAAAATAATACTTGCTTCATTATTGAAAGTCTTGAGCCATTCTCTACACTCACACAACCCTAACTCATTTTGTATTTTGCCTTCTCTCTCCAAGTTTCCTCCTTCTTCCTCAAAGAGATCCTTACCCTCAACTGTGTTATGAAATAAAGGATCTCAAGAGATAAAACAATCCATTAACTACTCTACATCACCTAGGCTACTTAGATTAAAGAACTAAGTACCCTAGTTACCTCCGTTTAGAGGTAAGAGCTTGAAGTACAAACTCTCGGGTGGATCGTGTTTGACACGAGGAAGCTGACGATGCAACCTTCATCTGTTCTTCGAGGAGCCAAGGAGAGGATGAAAAGAAGACCCGAAGGACTAGTTCACGAAGGTATAAAAACTCTTCATAGTAGTTAAACCTCCTAGTTTGTTTAGCTAGTTAAGGTTCCGTAAAGATCCTGGGTTTAGTCGGTGTTGCGAAGCTCATAAAAATCGTTTTTTTGAAAATTCCACCTCCCCGCGAACCCGCGGGGTGCATGACATCGACTTACAGCGACAACCATGGTGGCCAGCGAAGTGGGAGATCAGCGGTGCTCCGGTGATGAGGGAGGTGCAGGGTCAAGTTGGTGAATAGGATGCCAGTGAGGTAGTTGGTGCAGAGCTAGTCGGCGAGGGGTGTTCGGTGGTGAGTTGCGGTGGTGTTCAGGGTATGAGGTTTGGCGATGGCTTCAACGATGGTGTGCTGGCGGTGGTGTGCTCGGGGTCGCCGAGGAAGGTTGCGGCAGGAAGTTCGGGTGGCCAGAAGTGGAGAAGGAAGCTCGGTTGATGGAGGAGGTGATCTCGGGAGAGGGAGGTGATGATGGTGGAGGTTACTGGGGGTGTTATGGAGCTCGTGGTGGTGGTCGAAGTTCGTCGACGATGATGGTGATCAGGTTGCAGAGGTGAGTGGTGGAGGAGGGAGCGGCGGCTGCGTCGTCGGCCGGCGGTGGGGTTCGCAGTGGGAGGGGGAGAGTTTGAGGGATAGAGAGAGAGCTTGAAAGAGTGTGAGAGATTGTCATGACCCAAATTAGGAACGCGACCGGCACTTAAATTGTTAGTTATATATATACCCTAGAGGCCATTGTTGTACATATGATGTGTATTATTGTGGATGCTTGGATATATAGAGAGAGGACTTTCTTGCTCGACATGATAGTATTGTATCTGGTTTCACTTTGTCTTAACATGTTGGCTTGTATTGGTTTACTGTCTTACTCTCACATGTTGATAAAGCCCTTAGGATATGTACTCGACTACTAGGACTACGATGCAGATCATACTAGTGGGGCCAGGATAGTCCAAGAGTACATCCTATAACTGTTCCTAGTCGAGAATGTATCGCGACAGGGCATCGATAGTCCAGAGTAGACTAGTGTATACGCATCTTGACCCATATGATGGGCGATGGATGATCCCATATCCATTGGTGTTTGACATCAAAGATGGTGTACGGGTGCTCAGTGGTGACTGGGTCCACTGAACGGACTCGCCGAGAACTCCTAGATGGTATTATACCTATCGTCAGATAGCAGTTCTCTGGTGACACTGGTACAGGTTATTCTGTAGACCCGAGATCGTCATAGAGTCTGTGTTTTGATTTCCACCTTACCACGTTCATGAGAACGTGCAAAACAGTGGCTTTTGGGTACAGTTCCGAATCGCATGGAGGCAATGAGCGATAGGAGGGGTTTCGTCTCTCCCGGTATTGGGGATTGATGTTGCGCAGTGTTCGATTGGCTATAACTGGAAGTCCCTGGCCAGGGCTGATATGGAGACCTAATGGTAAGTGTTATCAGTAGTTTCTCGACCCGTTATGAGCCTCACATCGACACGACTTATCGGTTACTGGGGTCTGACGTTTACCACCCCTAGACTGGATATGCGACAAACCAGACGAAAAGACCGGACTGTACGGTAGTGTTACTGATTGGATTCACAGGAGTGTGTGCAGGCTTGCTTATTGATCTTCTGATCGCTCAATACCCGGATGGCTGTTACGTTTAGCTGACCGCTTGCAGCTTGTGGGTGTTTGATATGATCATCACCTACTGCCGGCGTATTGACGAGTCTTTAGAGTCCTACGCAGAGTTTTCCTGGCTCAGGCGAAACGGAGTAGGAGCACATATGAGATATGTGCGGGACCGAGATTGATACGTGTATGTGATACCGTATTCTGTTCTCGCGATATGTGATATTGGCCGGGTATATGTGATATAGCCGGGTTATCGGATCAAGTGTTGATTCGATAAAATGATATATATTATATTGGTCGGTTATGTGTAATATAGCCGGATTATTAAATCAAGTGTTGATTTAATAATTTAATGTATAATTATATATGTGATATATTACATTACATTAACTAATATAAGCTCACTTAAATGATTTTTTTCTCACTTAGGATGCATTAATATATATGTGATATATGTTAAATGTATTCTTTTCTTTTGTTACATAATTATATATATGTGATATGTATAATTGTAACATGTTAGGTTATAAAGTAACTAGGGTTTGTAAGATTCTTACCATGGCTAAGATTAAGGTTTGATATATATATTTATTTATTTTAGTTTATTCAAAATTGTAGACTTTTGTCATGATATTTGTTTTGTTGACTAAGTCCGCTTTCTTGATATTTTGCTAAGATATTTGTTTACCAAACCCTAACCCTAGTCCATGGTCAAGTCCCTACAAGGGTTAAACATGACATGCTTAACCCTTGGTTGCATTTCTAACCTCAACAATAATTCATTTTTCATCACTCATTTTTCTTCATCTTCTTCTTGCTCACAAAAGAGCTTGCTTGATTTTTTTTTTGTGATGAAACATTGTGAGAAATAGATAACAAAAGAGAGCAAAATTCCTACTTCATCATCCTCTTATATACTAGCCATATAGATTAGTGTGTTAGCTTCACTAATCTCTCATTAGTGAAAGTAATAACTTGGATTTGTAGTTCCTCAAGGTAGATCATCTTTGATAGTGAAGTCTTTAAGGAAGGATGCCTCATTCATCTCATGGAGCCTCTCTAGAGTCCGGGAGCTTGATGATCGCAGCGAAGGGACCTCAACTCGGAGCTTATGAAGCGAAGGAACGGACTACAAAGGTTGTAATCCCTAAACCCTTAGTTGTAAAGTGTTTACATTTTGATTTAGTTTGATTCTCTAGTTAAAGATTCATGGTTAGGGTTATCTAGAACGACAAAAATTTAAACCTGGCATGGATGATGCTACCCGAAACCTTGCTGCCGTCCTAGGTATCCCAACTTAAATCACGCAATGTCTAAAGGCATAACGTAATTCAAGTAAGCCGAAAACCCATAAATCTAAACCATAAAAGATAGAGTGGTAAAAACAGTTAAAACATTTATTAAAAACATTTAAATTCTCAAGTTAAAATCTCAAAACTTAAATCTATTTTCTAAAAAAATTCGGCAGCACCTCCTCTATAAAAACTAGCCCCCAACGGGTACAAAACATAGAATATAAATAAAGCATCCCCAAATGGGAGCATCTCACGCCTGAAGGCGGAACACAACCACAACAGGTAAAAATACGACGCCGTAGCGAAGAAGTAAGCAAATAAGAGGTAAAACAACATAATAAGAGGTAAAACAATATCGCAGCATGAAATAAAAGCCGGCTCACACGAGTGCGACAACCAGAAACACAAATAATATACAATATCGATCCTCACAATCTCTTCTCTAAGTCAAATACATGTAAGTGGTAGATGGAGAGTACTATATACAAAATAAGATATACAATGGAGTCATACGGATACTCGCAAAAACCCACCTACCAAAAAGTTCTCACACCCAACAGTAGCGGTATCCGCAGAAGTAGATGCAATAAAGAGCCTGCCGCGACTATACTGAGGGTCAACCCTGCAAAACACTGTGGCACAACGGGGGTGAGTTGCTAACTCATGAGAAGTAAATAATATCGTACAGGTAATCACATGCATGCACGATAACCAACCAATCCTACGTATACAGTCATGATGGCATATGTACAATAATATGAGATGCAGCATAATCCAAATCAAGGTACTACATCGAGGTACAACACTATGTGTACAGAATATATCATAAAAGTCCTGAGTGTGGGATAAAAACAGAGCCATCCTCAATAAATCATCATCAAAGAAATCCGGTGTCTATCAACGACACCTCAAAATCTCAAGTGCTGTCATTCTGATCAGCCCTCGTATCCATCTCATCATCTAACTCCAAGAGGTATCCTCCGGATATACGTCGAGTTTCCATACAATCACCGGTAGGTAGTACTCCCTCTGCCAGGCTCATCGTTATCCTCACAAATTTCTCCCCCCCAGGGTACCTTACCCGGCCCACTGATCAGTCGAAAATACTGCATTTTTAACACGGCAATTTCCCTATCTTTTGCATTCATCTAGAGGAGTTCGGTATTCATATTGCACATATTAGAAAATTGACTGCAAAATACCGAATTACCTGTGTTGTACTCTAAAACCGGAATTTTTAGGGAAATTGACTGTTTATCATGGCATTGCATCATCCCTATATTGCGCAACACTTGTTTCGAAGTCTGTGCAGGAAATTCCAGAAACCGAGCCAAAATTGTGAAAATAATGCTGATAAAATACGCCAACTCAAAGGCTAGAGATCTGGCAGTGATCAGGGACTCATTTGGAAAATCAGCATATCAGAGAATATTCCTGAAGTCAAAAGAATTCAGTACAAGAAATTGTGCACTGTGCATCCCTCACGTGACCTCGGATCCGTGGCAGGAGCAGGCACGTGCCGTGGATCCGCGGCAATATGATGACATCAACAGCTTAAAATTCCTCCACTTGGCTCCTGTAACTGCCCAAGCTTCCAGAAGACTCCAGAAATGCCACCTGGCTTCATCCAGAAGGCTCGGCCTAACAAACTCAACCTAGAATATACCTTATTCTTGAATATTCCCTCCAACTAACCTCTTCTAGAAGCCTCTCTCTAACAACTTTTGGAGGGATATTCAAATTTTGAATCCTAGATCTAGGGTTATGAAAGCCTATAAAAAGGAGCCTAGATCTAGGGTTAAAAGGTTGTTCATTAAATCATTAGTTAGGGTTCATTAGTTCTTCATCTCTCCCTCCTCCACCCACAAGTTGAGTGACACAACTTGTGCCTCAAAAATCCAAAATCCAAGCCAAATTCAAGATCTCGAGTACCATTCAAGCGAGAAGCCTTCAACCTTTTAGGAGCGGAGCCGATCTTCAATCGAGCAAGTTATCCAAGCCGATCCACGACTCAAGGAGACGAGCGAAGCCAAATCGACGATCGAGTTCTTCATCTTGTAGTTCATACTACACAATCCGAAATCGTATTCAATCAAATGACGTCGTTGCCAGAGATCATTTGATTTACTTACACAATCGGAATTTCACCAATCAAATGGCGTCGTTGCCGGGGATAGTGCGCTAATTGTTCGTATTTTGAAATTTGAATTGAAAAGTTTATTCCATCTATATTTTTAGATCAAAATTCGTGCAAAACACTAACCGATTTGTTGTGATTTGTTGCGAGGAAATCTGGAATCATTGGAGCTGGAGAAAAAAATTTCAGAATATTGCAGAGGACTCAGGGGCTGAACAGAAGATCTCTGGTAAAATTTTGTGCAGTGAACAGTGTAAACGGCGGCAGATCCGCGGCATTAGGCTACTCCCGCTGCGGAAACGCGGCCATCCTAGGGCTACAGTGTACAAAATTTTTCAGGTGACTCCTTTACCTTCTTATCTCCTCCTAAATCTGCTCCAATTAACAATTTGCTGCAGGTTTCTTTGCAAATAAATCGCAGCGCCGCAAAAAGCAAAATAAATTGTGCGTGTTTTTGATCTTGGTTGTTTGCATATTAATACGGAAATTAAGGGGCAAAGACCAAATCCAGATTAGGTGGGGAGTTCATTACCCTTCCTAAGCCCCAAAAATCACAAAATTGCATCCGCATTACTCTCATTAACTAAAAAATATCTAGAGATGACTCTAAGGACCGTCGCGCTCACTTAGGACAGAAGAAGGCCGTGGGTAATTCATTGCTTATGCGCGTTTCTTTTGTGGTGTCTAAGGCAAGTGTGTCAAAGGCCAGTGGTTACTTAATTAGGCCCACTACTTACGTAGTGGAGAACCTCCCACCTACCTGGCACTTACCTAGCCACAGGAGAGACAAAGAGGCAGTGGAGGATTTATCCTGCGACTTGGCTTTTGGCAGTTAGGAGCGGTCTAGAGGTTTGACCTAGGTGACCACTAGAATTAGGGTTTTGCTTGTTGCATTTGTTGTGATCACGTCATTTTTTCAAAAATCCGTATATTTTTCAAAACAAACACCAATCACAATCATTCTTTCCCCTAATTATAAGTCACGCTGCCACTTGTACTAACCCTTTTTAGTGCAAGATAGGCTGGACACGGGATTCTAGTGCCCGTTTAGTCCGCGTTCCCTTGATCGACCCAAAATTCGATATTTCTACATTTACCTCTTCTTTACCCACCACCAAACCCACATTGATGGATCTGTCTCCATCGAACTTCTATACCACTACTCTGTCGCCGTCCGTTGGTGCGCAGAATACACGCCGCATCTCTCTCCAAGAGAGGTGCTATGCTACACGAGGTCCCCTTTCCACCTGTCTTTCCATTCCACCAGCCAACGGGGAAAATTTTGATATTAAACCCCAATACATCAACCTTCTACCAAAATTTCACGGTCTCGAGTCTGAAGACGCATATGCCTTTATCACCAAATTTGAAAATGTATGTGCAATGATGGGTACCTCACAGCTTTCTATGGATGCTATGCGTCTACGTCTTCTCCCGTTCACCTTGTGCGATATAGCCGAGAAGTGGCTTTACAACACAACCTGTCACGACCCGAATGTTTCGACTCATGACCGGCACTTAACCACGCAACGTCTACAGGCGTAATGCGACTAAGTAAGCCGAACCCAGAAATCAAAACCATTTAAAAGTAGCGAGTGTTGAAAACATTTAATTAAGACATTTAGAAAACCTTAAATAGTTCAATAAGTTCTTTTAAAGTTACGTTATCATTTAAATAATTTTGGCAGCATTTCCTTTGTAAAAGTAACCCCGAAATCGGGTATAAAACAGGATATGAGTGAAAATGAGATATAATGAAACAAAACATTCCCAAACGGGAGCAATCATGCCCAACGGCGGAAACCATCATCACAAGAGTAATATATGACGCCGTAGCGAAGAATGAGCAATAAGTAAACATCACAGAATAATAAACGGCAATAAATAAACCGTCGGCTCCCACGAGCTCGACACCAAAATACATAGAAAATATACATCATCGTCCTCACACTGTCACTAAGTCTAGTACATATATGGTAGATGGAGAATACTAGATACAAAAGGGTGTACAATAAAAGTAATCAGATACCACAACCCACCTAAAAGCAAAACAGCTCTCGCACCAACTGTAGTGGTATCTGTAGCCAAAAGATGCAAAAGGCAGCCTGCCGCGACTACTCCGAGGGGTAATCTGCAAATACTGTGGCACAACGGGGATGAGTTGCCAACTCGTGAATAGAGATAACATATAAAGGTAATCGCGAGCATGCACGTACTGCGCTACTCTATCATATGCCAGCAGATGATATCAATGCGTGATAAGCAGTAGGTGCAATAGTCATGCAAGTGCTCTATCAGGTAATATAACTACAGGATGAGGTACAATAATGAATGCTGAGCATGGGAAATATAACATCTACACGAAAAGTCAACGTGGAATATATAATCGGTGTCCATCAATGCACCCAGGTCCCCAAATAGCTCAGGCGCCGGCACTGTCATCGGCCCTCCAATCCTGTAAATCTCTGAGAATCACGAGTGCCCAACATCGGCACCCAAATATCATAAGTACTCGTGTCTAGCATCGACACGCAAATCCTCATCCATCGGGCCCCGTCAGTCCAGGTCAGCCCACGGGCTCCGTCTGCGGTATCGGCCCTCAGCCCCGGCAGTACGGATCATCCCGTATCCATCTATCGACTCTGGTGAGCATCCTCCGGATAACCGCCAGGTCCAACTAATCACCGGTAGGTAGTGGTCCCTCTGCCAGGCTCACCGTCTACTACACAGCGAAACCGTTCTCGCCCCGGGGTACCATACTGGGTCCACCATGTAACCGTAATCGGCCTCATCCAACTCCTCGATTCGGGTTCACATATATCACTCTCGCACCGAGAAAACACATGGTGGACGCACCGAAATATCATATCAAGGGAAACCGGGGTTTTAAATGATTAAATATTCTTTTCGAAATAGCCACGGTTCCCAAATCCAGAAATTTCATGTAATCCAAAAACCAACGTACAAGTCAATGCGATGTAATATAGGCATCAAGTATGAATATCATGTCAAGTCACATCAAAGATGAGCTACAGCATAATGATCATGGAAATTCTACAGTGTGAGTGTCATGGCAATTACTAACGGTGTGTGTGTAACATGCAGGATAGTGCTCGTGCAACATGAACCGTTAGTAATGGTGTGGTGTTCTATCAATTCTAGTTTATAAACATATAGCAGGGAATGCGGTATGCACTAAATAGTAGTCATGAACAGTCAATGTATGTAAATGTAATATGCTGCTATAAGGTCCTATCATCCCTGACGCATAACGCCATACGGGCGATTTCCCCGTAGATGTTAAATCTACTCACCGTAGTCTCGCACTAAGTGTAGCCGACGACTTGCTTCCCCTTCTTCGCAGCGTCCGTCTCACTCGCCTGCGAACATAGAATTACACAATATAACACACATAAGCTCAAATCCACAAAACGCGATAATAAGGTAAAACTAGAAACCCGCGTCGTAAACCAATCGCGCGTGTGCGCGATACGCTAAAACGTGTGATTACGCGCCTGAAACTACCCCGACGCATCTCGATACACAGAAACCCCAAACCCACACACGTATCATGCGTGTCGCGAAGGTTTAAAAATACGAGAAATAGGTATTTAGCTCCAGATTTTTCTACAGCAACAATTAAATAAAATTATACATGCCAAGAGTCTAAGGGTAGCAGCAGACACCTAAAGAGCCAAACCCAACCCCATTCCCTCCCCCTCTGGCCGCAAATTGCGGCCATAATCAATTTTTCGGCGGCCTGAACATGGAATTTGGGGGTCGTGTTCTACACATGGGATCAGCACCTCACAACTATACTGCAGTCATCTTAATTTTAATCTGAACACACTGGGTCGATAGCTGTTTGCAGAAAGCTAGATTTTGCTCAAAAACGGTGAATTTGCAACAAAAAGGAATCTGGTGGTATTTTAGTGCAATTGGGGGCTAAGCTAGGTTAACATGGCCCTAAAAACACTCCACCAACATACTAAAACCAATTCATACATCACTTGATCAAGGTTCCCCCCTAATTACCACATATCACACTAAAACGCACCATTAATCACTAATCGAAGCTAAACTATACTAATTAAGCAAACTAGGGGGTAAGTTCAAGGAGTATACCCCACACTCGACCCAAGGGAGCTGGAGGAAGAAGAAGGAGTAGAGGGAAGGAGCTGCAGTTGAAGTTGTGCTGCTGCTGCTGCTCACTGCTGCTGTTGCTGCTCACTGTTGCTGCTGCTGTGCATTGCTGGCTGCTGCTGTGCTTGCCTTTGCTGCTGCTGTGCTTGCTTCTGCTGCTGCTGAGATAGTGGGGGTGTGAGTGTGAGAGTGAGGTTGAGAGAAAAGAGAACAAGTATGAGTGGAAATGATAACTCCCAATGTCAACCCCTCCTTTCTCTCTCATCATTAAATGCAAGCATGGCTTTGCCATGATGCATTTTCTCTCTCTCTCTCTCATTCTCACCAAGTCAACACTCCAAAAGAAAATTCAAATTAAAAACACCATCAATAACTAAATAAACTTAATTAAAACCCAAAAAACTTAATCCCCATTATTAAACCACCATGGTTGCTAATCATGGTATAACCTCATTTTAAACCCTAGTTTACCTGCACATGTGTGTGCAAGCCTAGGAAAATTCTAAAAAAATATTTATTAAATTTGGAAAAATATTTGAAACTCAATTTGGTAAACTTTTTATTAAAAACACTTTATTTAAATATAATTAGCCACTAAACACATCCTGAGGTGTTACAATCTCCCTCCCCTTAAAATAAATTCGTCCCCGAATTTGAAAATATAAAGCTACGCATACCTTCAAAGAGATGAGGGAACTTGTTCCGCATCTCGCACTCGGCTTCCCAAGTGATCTCTTCGCCACTCGGGCCGTGCCAAAGCACCTTCACTGATGGTAAGACCCTCGATCTAAGTTTCTTCACCTGCCGGTCCAATATCATGACTGGCTGCTCGGTGAACGAAAGGTCGCGCTCGAGCTGAACGGTCTGATGCTGAATCATGTGCGAAGGGTCATGTAGGTATCTGCGAAGCATCGACACATGGAACATGGGGTGAACATCTGGGAAGTCGGGTGGAAGAGCCAAACGATAAGCTATTGCGCCTACACGCTCGAGGATCTCGAAGGGACCTATGAATCTGGGGCTAAGCTTCCCCTTCCGTCCAAACCTCATCACTCCCTTCAACGGAGAGACCCTCAGAAAAACGTGATCTCCAACTGCGAACTCTAATCTGTGGCGGCGCCTATCAGCATACGATCTCTTCCTTCTCTGAGCTGTCCTCATCCTGTCTCGAATCAGCTGTATCTTCTCGGTCGTCTCCTGTACGATCTGGGGCCCCAAAATACTGCTCTCACCGAGCTCTGTCCAGCAGACGGGCGATCTACATCTCCTCCTATACAGAGCCTCGAAAGGTGCCATCTGAATAGTATCCTGGAAACTATTGTTATAGGAGAACTCCACCAAGGGTAAATGATGATCCCAGCTACCACCAAAGTCTAAAACGCGCGCTCGGAGCATGTCCTCAAGAGTCTGAATCGTCCGCTCTGACTGGCCGTCGGTCTGCGGATGAAATGCTATGCTGAAACTCAAGCGTATGCCCAAAGCCTCCTGAAGTCTCTTCCATAGTCGGCTGGTAAACTAGGTGCCTCTGTCGGACACGATACACGTCGGGACTCCATGCAGTCGTACTATCTCATCGATGTAAATCTGGGCGTACTGAGCAAATCCAAAAGTCGTCTTCACTGGCAGGAAGTGAGCCACTTTTGTCAAACGATCCACGATCACCCAAATGGAGTCATACCCTCGCCTAGTCCTGGGTAGACCCACAACGAAATCCATCGAAATTTGCTCCCATTTCCACTCCTAACGGCTGTAGCTCTCCCGTGGGCCTCTGGTGCTCGGCCTTGACTTGCTGACAAGTCAGGCATCTCGACATGAAATCTGCGATGTCCCTCTTCCTTCCGTCCCACCAGTAAACATCTCTCATATCATGATACATCTTGGTGGAACCGGGATGGACGATGTACACCGATCGATGTGCCTCCTCAAGAATCTCACGCCGCAGCCCTTCTGCATCTGGTATGCACAGTCTAGTCCCAAATCTCAGCATCCTCTGATCATCGATCACGAACTTGGAAAATCTGCCCTGTCCAATCTGCGTCCTGATCTCTGAACATCGGTCATCACTGTGATGTGCCTCATGTATACGGTCAAGCAACTGTGGGCGTGCACAAACATGCGTAATCTATCCTCCGATCGGCGTGAACTCGAACTGCACTCGGCTGTCGCATAATATCTGCCAATCTGCCGACGACTGCCCCTGTACTGTGCTCAAACAAGATAGACTACCCCCGGGCCTCCTGCTCAAAGCATCTGCCACTACATTCGCCTTGCCCGGATGATACAAGATCTCGCAGTCGTAATCCTTCACTAACTCCATCCATCGGTGCTGTCTAAGGTTCAGGTCTCGCTGCTGAAATATATACTTTAAACTCTTGTAATCAGTGAATATCTGGCACGACTCTCCATATAGGTAATGTCGCCAAATCTTAAGTGCAAAGACCACTGCAGCCATCTCCAAATCGTGAGTGGGGTAGTTCTGCTCATGTTTCTTCAATTGTCGCGAAGCATACGCGATCACCCTGTCATGCTGCATCAATACGCATCCTAGCCCCACTCGAGAAGCATCACAATAGACCACAAATCCGCCTGATCCTGAAGGCAATGATAACACCGGTGCTATAGTCAGCCGAGTCCGTAGCTGCTGAAAACTGTGATCGCACTCCTCCGTCCAATCGAAAGGAACTCCCTTCCGGGTCAACCCGGTCAAAGGTGTAGCAATACTGGAGAATTCCTGCACAAATCACCTGTAGTAACCGGCCAACCCCAAAAAGCTGCGAATCTCCGTAACTGATGTGGGTCTGGGCCAACGCTGAACGGCCTCGATCTTCCTCGGGTCTACACATATACCGTCTCGTGAAATCACATGCCCCAAGAAGTCTACGCTGTCCAGCCAGAAAGCACACTTGGAGAATTTCGCGTAAAGCTGGTGCTCCCTCAAAGTCTGCAGTGTAATCCGCAGGTGCTGCTCGTGCTCCTCACTACTCCGGGAATACACCAAAATATCATCAATGAATACTATGATGAACAGATCCAGATATGGCCGGCAAATACGGTTCATCAAGTCCATGAATGCTGCTGGCGCATTGGTGAGTCCGAACGGCATCACCAAAAACTCATAATGGCCGTAGCGCGTACGGAAAGCTGTTCTAGGAATGTCCTCCTGTCGAACCCGCAGCTGATGATAGCCCGATCGTAAATCGATCCTCGAAAAGTATCCTGCCCCCGAAGCTGGTCGAACAAATCGTCGATACGTGGCAAGGGATATCTGTTCCGCACTGTCACCCTGTTCAGCTGGCGGTAGTCGATACACAGACGCAAACTGCCATCCTTCTTCTTGACGAACAGGAATGGAGCACCCCAAGGAGAAACACTGGGTCGAATAAGTCACTTATCCAGCAAATCTTGCAACTAACCCTTCAATTCTCGAAGTTTCGCCGGGGCCATCCGATAAGGCGGTATAGAAATAGGCCCCGTGCCAGGAACCAAATCAATACAGAAAGAAATGTCGTGCTCGGGCGGTAGCCCAGGAAGCTCGTCAGGGAACACATCAGGAAACTTGCTAACAACCGGAACCTGATACAATAGAACCTCTGTAGCGCTAGCATCGCAAACATAGGCGAGAAATCCCTGACATCCCTTCCTCAAAAGCTGTCCAGCGCGAAAAGAAGAAATCACACTGTGAGGGGCGGCACCACGGTCCCCCAACACAATAAAAACCGACTCGCCGAGAGAACAGAATCTAACTATCTTCTCACGGCATTCCACAGAAGCATAGCACGTGGCTAACCAATCCATGCCCAAAAGAACGTCGAAGTCCAACATCTCAAGAAGGATCAAGTCGACAGGCAACTCTCTCTCGCCAATACAGACGGTACAGGATCGGAACACGTGCCTAGCAACAAACGACTCTCCCATAGGAGTGGTCACAACAAGCGGCTGATCAAGCAAACCGGACTCTCTACCCAAACTCGGCACAAAGTGTGTGGATACGTACGAGTGCGTGGATCCGGGATCGAACAACACGTGTGCATCAATAGAACATACTGGAAGGATACCTGAGACCACCGCATTGGACGCCTGCGCGTCCTGATGCGTCAAAGTAAAAACTCGTGCCTGTCCTCCACCTGCGACTGACTGTCCCCTGCCGGCAGCTGGCTGTCCTCTGCCTCGATCACCTCGTCCTCTATGAACAAATCCTCCACGACCACGACCTCTCTGTGCATGTGTCTAACGCGGAGTAACCGTAGGTACAATAGGCAACGCCCTCTGGGGTGGTGAAGGTGGTAATGTGACATGTGGTGCTGCCGCCTCACTCCGGGGTATCTCAGGACAATCCCGCACACGATGATAAGAACTCCCGCAACGGTAACATCCCGATGGTGGTCGCTGACCCTCCTGGGAATAGGAGCTAAACAACCTGCCTCGCCCCGAACCTCTGCCACCTGCAAGGTCCTGTCACGGCGCCGAAAAGGCTGTCTCTGCACTGATGTATCCGTACGAACTCTCTTCGGCTCTAGAATTGCCGAAGTCTCAGCAAGACGCTCCTCAACCAATAAGGCTGCATCTACAGCTACTGCGTATGTCTCGTAATGCTGCGCGCTGATCGCAAGGAACAGTGGTGTGAGCAAGCCTCGGACAAATCTCTTAACTCGCATCTCCTCGGTAGCCACTAAATACGGGGCATAAACTGCTAGCTCTGTAAACAGCACGTCATACTTTGCCACTGACATCTCCGGAGTCTGGCATAAGGACTCGAACCTACGTGCTCTAGCATCTCTGACACTCAGTGGGAGAAAGCGGGCAAGGAACAGTGCCACAAACTCTGTCCAGGTCATAGGAGGAAGACATGCCGCTCTGCCCTTCTCAACTGATTCACACCACTTCTGCGCAAGACCTTCCAGGCGAAAGCTCGCGAACTCAACCCATCTCGCATTTACGCATCTGAGGGAACGGTATATCCGAGCCATCCTATCAATGAAAGACTGTAGGTCCTCGGCTGTATCAGTGCCTGTGAAGACCGGAGGCTTCAGCCTCATGAACTCTGATAGCGATACTGTAATCACCTCTGGCTGTGCGGTAGGTACCATCGCGGTCTCTGTAACGGGTGGAGCTACCTCTAGTCGCTGCGCTCGAAGCGTCTCAACTAGCGATCTTATCATCTGGCGCATCTCCTGCATGCTGGATCCCACCGTCTGGCGCATCTCCTGCATACCAGCCCCTAGCGTGGCGATCTGATCTGTCACGGGAGGAACAACCTGCTTGGGTACAACCGGTGTACTGTCCGGATCAGTCCTCGTCTTAGACGAATCAACTCGAATCTCGGTCCTCGCGGCCGCTCTCTGCGCCCTCGTAGTCTTTGGCGGCATAATGGCTGAAAGGAAATTAGGATTCGATAAGAATACAGAAATCGAATGACAAGAATATATATACTCAAGAAGGAATTTAAATCAATAAGTCCTAAGGTCGCCTTGGCGGAGTACCGTGTCGTGAGTATGCAGCGGAACATACACACGCTACGCCACTCTGCTTCAGCTACCTACTCCATCATACCAAGGTCATCCTACACTCCGAAAGGTAAAACCTATGCTCTGATACCAACTTTGTTACGACCCGAATGTTTCGACTCGTGAGCGGCACTTAACCACGCAACGTCTACAGGCGTAATGAGACTAAGTAAGCCGAACCCAGAAATCAAAACCATTTAAAAGTAGCGAGTGTTGAAAACATTTAATTAAGACATTTAGAAAACCTTAAATAGGTCAATAAGTTCTTTTAAATTTACGTTATCATTTAAATAATTTTGGCAGCATTTCCTTTGTAAAAGTAACCCCGAAATCGGGTATAAAACAGGATATGAGTGAAAATGAGATATAATGAAACAAAACATTCCCTAACGGGAGCAATCACGCTCAATGGCAGAAACCATCATCACAAGAGTAATATACGACGCCGTAACGAAAAATGAGCAATAAGTAATCATCACAGAATAATAAACGACAATAAATAAACCGTCGGCTCCCACGAGCTCGACACCAAAATACAAAGAAAATATACATCATCGTCCTCACACTGTCACTAAGTCCAGTACATATATGGTAGATGGAGAATACTAGATACAAAAGGGTGTACAATAAAAGTAATCAGATACCACAACCCACCTAAAAGTAAAACAGCTCTCGCACCAACTGTAGTGGTATCTGTAGCCAAAAGATACAAAAGGCAGCCTGCCGCGACTACTCCGAGGGACAACCTGTAAATACTGTGGCACAACGGGGGTGAGTTGCCAACTCGTGAATAGAGATAACACATAAAGGTAATCGCGAGCATGCACGTACTGCGCTACTCTATCATATGCCAGCAGATGATATCAATGCGTGATAAGCTGTAGGTGCAATAGTCATGCAAGTGCTCTATCAGGTAATATAACTACAGGATGAGGTACAATAATGAATGCTGAGCATGGGAAATATAACATCTACACGGAAAGTTAACGTGGAATATATAATCGGTGTCCATCAATGCACCCAGATCCCTAAATTGCTCAGGCGCCGGCACTGTCATCGGCCCTCCAATTCTGTAAATCTCTGAGAATCACGAGTGCCCAACATCGGCACCCAAATATCATAAGTACTCGTGTAGGGTTACTAGGTACACTAACAAGGGTTAAGTAAGCATCAAACATGCCCGTTTAAAATTTTAGCCGTGCCGAATACCCTAAGCAAGATCGTTACTAGAAAATTAGGGTTTCAAAAGCAAGTAAACTATGTTTACAACTAAGTGAATACGATATACAACCTTTGTAGATCGGTCCTTCACTTCTATTGCTCCTTGTTGAAGTCCCTTCACTGCAATCGTGGTTCTCTCGGACCCTTGCATGGCTTCACGAGGCGAAAGACGCGTCCTTGCTTGAAGTCTTCGAGGCCAAAGATGATCTACGTCGAGGGGATGCCAACTCAAGCTTCTACTTCACTAACTTGAGAATTAGTGAAGCAAACACCCTAAACTAAAGTGCTAGTCTAGTAGAGGATGGAGAAATAGGAAGTGGGTTCTCTTTAGAATTTTGTTTCTCACAATCTATCTCACTTTTGATCAAACCCTAGCAAGCTTTTTCTTTTTAGCAAATGAAGAAGAAGAAGAAATGAAAGAGATGAGGATAATGATCAAGTGAGAAGGCTAACCATGGTGAGTGAGTATCATATACTAACTCTTGTAGAGCCATAACCATAGCTAATTCAAAATGGTTAGGTTAATAAAAATCTAAAGTGAAACAAATTAAGTGGACTTTGTCAAAGCATCCATAAGCTTCTACAAGCTTCATGCTTATGACCTAAGCATCACTAATTTGTATTTACTTTAAATAAATATTAACCACCATCTAAAATAGTATGGTGTATGTCTTACACACCCATATTTAGTGTATCAACAACCATGATACAAAAGAAAACACTTTTAATATATATATCACATATATATATATATATTATATATATATATATATATATATATATATATTCAAGTGTTCATATGAGAAAATACCTAAAGAGAACAAGTGTTAGTAAATGTAAACTAGTATATCTAATATACAATTATACATTTAATTATTAAATCAACACTTGACTTAATAATCCGGTCATATCTCATATAACCGACTAACACACTTTATATCATTTTATCGAATCAACACTTGATTCGATAACCCGGGTATATCATATATAACCGACCGATACAAAAAGTCGCGAGAATAGAATATGGTATCACATACACGCATTATTCTCGGTCTCGCACATATCACATATGCGCTCCTATTTCGTTTTGCTTGAGCCAGTAAAAGCTCTATGTAGGACTCTAAAGACTCGTCAATACGCCGGCAGTAGGTGATGATCACATCAAGCACCCACAAGCCATCGGCGGTACTAGCTGGACGTAACGGCTACCCGGGTATTGAGCGATCAAAAGATCAGCAAGCAAGCCCGCTCCAACTCATGTAAAAGCCTGCCGGTAACACTTCCCGTACAGTCCGGTCTCCTCGTCTAATATGTCGCATATCAAGTCTAGGGGTGGTAAACGTCAGACCCCAATAACCGATAAGTCGTGCCGATGTGAGGCTCATAACGGGTCGAGAAACTACTGGTAACACTTACCAGTAAATCTCTATATCAGCCCTGGCCAGGGACTTTCCTGTTACGGCCAATCGAGCACAGCGCAACATCAACCCCCAATACCGGGAGAGACGAAACCCCTCCTATCGCTCATTGCCTCCATGTGACTTATTGGTAGAGATTCTGCGTGTTCAAGTTTAGCTAATTACCGCAATCAAGACGGTTTCGCTTGTAGCTAGCCGGTTGAGTATGGGTCGTCCGCAGGGAGATGTGAATCTTTTTCTATGTGCTTTAATGAGTTAAGTCCAATTTTTTAGATTTTTTTGTGATTAACTAAGTGTTAAAATGATATGTAAAGAGAGCTTGTTAGGGTTAGGATTAGGTTAGTTTGAGTTAGGAGTCGCTCACTTCTTTCGTTGCCACTCTTAATATCGGTGTTACGGTAATCGGCAACAACGGGGATTAGCACGACTAGGAAGGAACTTGCGAGTATAAGCTAGGCTTTCCAACGCTTAAGTTCTTCCTTTTGGTGCTTGTCCGTCCGTTCTTGGCTCTGCCATAACCTCCGGTTAATTCATCCACAACCGGTCTCACTACGGAATCACCGCTATCATGTAGGATAGGGTGCCGAAGGGAGCGGATTGTGGTTCAATTAACGGGAGTCGATTTAAGATGTTGGGCAAGGAAAGAGTGAGAGAGATTTTCTTCTCTCAAACTTCCCTTATCCTACCCTAACAAGAATGAAACTACTCACACATCATAACGAAAAGAAAATAAAACAAAAGAGGAAGATAGAAAGAAAGAGATTAGAAGATAACAACTAGCTATTTGCGACCTCACCTTGGCAAGGATCAAACGTAAGTATCATGGTTGTTTAAGAATAAAGGAAAAGAGAAAAGAAAGAAACAACAAGAAATAACAACAACTAAGTTAACAAATGAAAATTACAAGCAATAATAATTTAACTAAAGAACAAGACAAGTATCATAACAAAAGGAACTTCTTTATTCATCATTCTTCACTCACAAAAGCTCACTACAAGTTTTTCAATGGAGAAGAGATGAGAAGAGGAAGAAGAACAAGTATTCTAAAACCTAAAAAAATACAAGATTAAGCACCCTTGGCTTCACAAGGTTCTGGGCTATTTATAGGCAGGGAACTGGAAATCTAGGGCAAAATTCTGCCTCCATATGCAAATACCAAAACACCCCTGAAGTTTGACCTTCTACGGCGCCTGTACGGCCGCGGAACCGCGGCCTAGACCCCCTATTGGCGGCGGTTCCGCGGCCGTATGGTGGGATTGGGGAATGGGTTTTCTGGTGCTTCCCTGTTCTGCTGTGTCCTTTATTCTGGTACATGATTTTTCTCAGATTTGTTTCACGATTTTTCCAGAATTTTTGTTGAGCAAAAGGTGATTTGATGTGGATCTTTTTGTCATGATTTCCTCGAGTTCCGCGTAGATTTCTTGGATCTTGTGTTGCCATTGAGCCTTGTGCATGAAAATGACATTGATTTGCCATTTTGTCTCTTAAACTGGTGTGTGGCAACAGACGGATAAAGAGCGGAGACCCGTGTTTTATCTGTGGTTGGCAGGAACCCGGGTTTTGTCGTGTTTTTCCATGAATTTCACCGTTTAGAGCCGAGAACCTGTATCCTGCAATTGACTAGCAAACACGGCTCAAGAGTACCTACCGATATGCAATGTGATAAAAATTGGGCGGTATGAAAATGCAAAAATCTGATATGAACAAATACCCCCAAACTTATCATTTGCTCATCCCGAGCAAAGCCAATTTATTCACAAAAATTTTCTAACCTCACTTTCGCAGGGAACGCGATTGCACTGAGCATTTGCAACAAGTCGTTAAACCTCTAGGTGTCCCTAGTAGGAGGAGTGTTGTCTCCTGAGGGTTTTCCGCGGATACTTCCCACAAAATCCGGTCAAGCTAGTTTTGCAAAATAACTATGATTCAAACCCCTAAAGTTTTGTTTCAGAAAATAACAATTCTATTATCCTAAGTCTATACTATCGAACCTTTATTTTTCACACCTCGCTTCTTATTTAACTACAGATTTTATATGTCTTTACGTGCAGTGCAAATAGTGTCGTTAAGTTTCCAGAAGGATCGATTTACGTCATCATGTCACACAATAAAGCCTAGATAAAAATTTTGAAAGGATCACATAAGTTTTATAAAGAGTTAAGTATTTTTCAAGTTTCGTTTTCCAGTAAAGTTTCAACTTTAGAATTTCTATCTTCCTTAACAGGAAACTAGTCTTATTTTTCACTTCACCTTTTTCTTGTTTTTATTTCATACACACCTCTGTGAATGTGCAATAGTCTTTATCATAGAATAAAACCTTCATATCTCCGCTAAATTTTTATAAAAACCTGTCTTTTATCAAGATTATTCTCACACAAAGAACTGTTAGGAATTTTAACTCGGAGAGAACACTTGCTTGACTTTATTTTAATCTGGACTTTCTAGGCTTCTTAGCGAGTTTTGGGCCAATGCACCCAAACCAGTTGGCTTTAGGACATTAGGTGTAGAAACACCCCAGCGGACTTAATTACTCAAGTTACCTAGGTCCAAAAACAAAAGACAGTTTGGCGTGAAAATCAAGATGATTTAATACGAACGGAGACATAACCGGCAGTTCAATTATTTTTTTGGATAAAAGACGTGTTTAGTGGGTTCGGTGTGTAATCATTCCAATCAAGTTTCAGATGGGTTATTTTTCAGACTTAGTTCCAATTAAGGCATCAATAACATTCCTTCATATTCACTCACTTCATAAACTATTCTTGATATTACTTATTTCAGAACAAACCTATTTGATCCTCAGAAAATGATTGATCCATTTAAAAGTTTTTCGACATAAAAGACTTGTCATCTAATTCCCAAAAACTCACGACACGTGTAGTGTGATGTAAAGACGTATATCAGCTATAGTTAACTTCAAAGGAGAGTTATCTTTCAGGTTTTCAAAATCTAAAAATAAGATTTAGTTATTTTTATTTTATCAAACAAAACCGTCGAAATGTTGAATCAGAGTCCTCCCACTAGCTAACTTGACAGAAAAGTTTTTATATTTTTAGAAAATTTTCAGATTTTTATGGATTTTAAGGATTTTTAAAATGCAGATGCAAAATATACATATGAATGCGAAGGTTAGAAATGCGTACCGAGCGTACCCCCAAATTTAAACTGGACAGTGTCCTCACTGTCATTGCATGAAGAGATCATTTGATGGGTCAAAATTGTCGGTTAGCGATACACAATTTTTTTGTTTTTGTTTTTAAAGAAAAGGAAAGGAAAAAGAATGTAAAAGAATATCCATAAATATATACAAAGTGGTATATACAGACCCCCAAACTTATTTGGAACAGTGTCCACTGTTCTTGGCTGGATAACCGAAGTTTGGTGGTAGGCACAGGAAGATTATGCAGGGTAAACCGGCTCCTGTAAGACTAGGAGCTCCTCTGTTGGTTCGGCGCTAAGGTACGGTTTTAGTCGTTGTCCGTTCACTTTGAAAAATGAACCGTCCTTTGGATTCTCCAAATCCACAGCGCCATGCGGATATACATTCCGCACACAATACGGCCCTTTCCAGCGAGATCTGAGCTTTCCTGGATGGAAATGTAGTCGGGTGTCGTAAAGCAGTACCTGTTGACCAGGTACGAAAGTTTTGCGCAAAAGGTGTTTATCGTGAAACACATTCGTTCGGTTCTTAACGACAACCGCGTTATCGTAAGCCTCATCCCTAAGCTCGCTTAATTCGTTCAACTGCAGCTTCCGATGGCTGCCCGCATCTTCAAGAGACAGATTCAGCTCCTTTATCGCCCAAAATGCGCGATGCTCTATTTCGACAGGTAGGTGGCAAGCCGTTCCATACACAAGCCGATAGGGAGACATGCCAAGATCGGTCTTATAAGCGGTGCGAAATGCCCAAAGGGCGTCAGTGAGTTTCAGCGACCAATCCTTACGGTTCTTGGAAACCATCTTCTCCAGTATTTGCTTGATTTGCCGATTTGAAACTTCGGCCTGCCCGCAGGTTTGGGGGTGGTAGGGCATAGAGAGCTTATGATTAATGGAGTATTTCCGCATCAAGGCCTCGAAAGTTTTGTTGCAGAAATGACTTCCATTGTCGCTAATGATCGCTCGGGGTTGCCCAAAACGGGAGAAAATGTTTACTTTAAGAAACCTGTCGTTAGTCCGGCTGGGCACAGCCTCGACCCACTTAGAGACGTAATCCACAGCGAGAAGGATGTACAAGTTCCCAAAAGAGCTGGGAAACGGCCCCATGAAATCTATCCCCCCAACATCGAAAATCTCCACAACCAAGATCGGTTGGAGCGGCATCTCGTTCCTCCGGGATATCCGGCCCAAGTGTTGGCACCGAGAGCAAGTCTTGCAATAGTCATGAGCGTCTTTGAAGAGTTGTGGCCAGTAGAAACCACATTGCAAGATCTTCTCAGCTATCTTTCTGGGGCCAAAATGCCCGCCACACCCTTGATCGTGGCAAAATGACGGCACACTCTTGAATTCCTCGTCAGGGACACACCGACGAATAATCTGGTTGGGACAGTACTTGAACAGATAGGGTTCGTCCCAGTAAAAGTGTTTTACTTGGGATAAGAAGCGAAGTCTGTCCTGATTTGACCATTCAGTCGGTAGTAATCCTGTGGCCAAATAGTTCACAATATCTGCGAACCAGGGTTCGCAAGATACTGTCAAGAGCTGTTCATCCGGGAAAACGTCGTTGATCAGAATTGGAAGCGAAGGCGAAGAAGGAAGTCGCGAGAGATGGTCGGCAACTACGTTTTCACATCCTCGTTTGTCCTTAATGACAAGGTCAAACTCTTGAAGCAAGAGAATCCAACGTATTAACCGAGATTTTGCATCTTTCTTCACAAAAAGATGGTGCAGAGCAGAATGGTCTATGTAGACAATGACTGGAGAGCCGATGAGGTAGGGCCTGAACTTTTCTAAAGCAAATACAACAGCCAAGAATTCCTTCTCAGTTGTTGTATAATTGAGTTGGGCGTCGTTCAGGATTCGGCTCGCATAATAGATTACGTGCGGCATCTTGTTGATGTGTTGTCCAAGGACAGCACCAATGGCAAAGTCGGATGCATCGCATATAATCTCAAATGGGTGCGTCCAGTCAGGCGAAGAAAGAACGGGAGCAGAAGTGAGTGAGCTTTTCAATGACTCGAATGCAGTCACACAGCTCGAGTTGAAGTCGAATGGCGTATCCTTGGCCAGCAAAAGAGTCAAGGCCTAGCAATCTTGCTAAAGTCCTTGATGAACCGTCTATAGAAACCGGCATGGCCAAGGAAGGCTCGGATATCTCGGACGCATCGGGGAGGAGGGAGATTGGAAATGACCTCAATCTTCGCTTTGTCAACCTCTATGCCATTTTGCGAGATGATATGTCCTAAGACAATACCTTCGCGCACCATGAAGTGGCACTTCTCCCAATTCAAAGTGAGATTCTTGTCCTTAAATCGGGTAAGGACAGCGTCAAGATGCAGCAAACACTCGTTGAAGGAATCGCCGAAGATGGAGAAATCATCCATGAAGATCTCCAGAAATTTTTCCACCATGTCTGAGAAGATTCCCATCATACACCGCTGGAAGGTAGCGGGCGCATTGCATAACCCAAAGGGCATGCGACGATATGCAAACGTGCCGAAAGGACAAGTGAATGTGGTCTTGTCCTGGTCTTTTTCGGCGATGGGAATCTGATTATAGCCGGAGTAGCCAACAAGAAAGCAGTAGTACTCGTGTCCGGCCAATCGTTCAAGCATTTGGTCAATGAAAGGTAGCGGAAAGTGGTCCTTCCGCGTTGCGGCGTTGAGTTTTTCTGTAATCAATGCATACTCGCCACCCAGTTTGGGTGCGAGTAGGGATTAACTCGTTCGCCTCGTTAGTGATGACCGTTATACCTGATTTCTTGGGGACAACGTGAATGGGGCTAACCCACTGGCTATCAGAGATAGGGTAAATGATACCACTATCCAGACATTTTATGATCTCCTTCTTCACAGCCTCTTTCATGACTGGATTGAGACGTCATTGTGGATCCCGGGCTGGTTTGGCATCATCCATCAGATGAATGTGATGTTCAACGATCAGGGGACTAATCCTCTTGATGTCCGCCATGGACCAGCCAAAAGCTTGCCTGTTGTTGTGCAAGACCGCAAGAAGGGCTTTCTCTTGCTCTGGAGCTAGAGAAGCCGAGATGATGACAGGGAGGGTCTCGTTCTCACCTAAGTAAGCATACTTAAGGTGAGACGGCAAAGGCTTGAGTTCGAGCGTTGGAGGTGAAACGATGGAAGGAAAGATTGGTGAAGAGGTCTCGAACTCAAAGGACTCCAGCAAAGGTTCAAAACGAGTGTAAGCGACCGAGTTGGATGGTTCAGGTAACTCATCCGGAAATTCGAAGGATTCAAACTCGGGCGGTGAGTGGCTAAGATCATTCGAGAAAGTGAAACACTCATAGTCGTTGTCGGGCGCAGAAACAGCAGCAGGTTCGAAGAGGAACGCACTAGTGGCGTCAAGATTATCGTGATCAAACAGAAACTCCTCGAATTCACATTCTTCTGGGGTGATCTCCTGGATCGAGCAGACGTCCAGTATATGAGCATTAGGTTCGGAGGGATGATTCCCCAACCTAAAAATGTTGAGTTCAATCGTCATATTTCCAAAAGATAGGTTCATCGAACCATTGCGACAATTGATCACAGCATTTGAGGTTGCAAGGAATGGGTGACCGGGTATCACCGGAATTTGATTCCGGGGGTTAGCTATAGGCTGTGTGTCTAATACAATGAAGTCAACGGGGAATATGAAGTCCCCGACTTTGATTAACACATCCTCTAGCTCACCCCTAGGATGGGTGATCGATCGGTCGGCCATTTGGAGAGTGCAGTGTGTGGGTTTCAGCTCTCCTACGCCTAATTGCTCGTATACTGAGTACGGAAGCAGGTTAACACTGGCACCAAGATCTAATAGTGCGCGGTTGATGTTCTTATCCTCAATGGTAATAGAAATCGTAGGACAGCCAGGGTCCTTCCGTTTTTGTGGTAAAGATTGGGTAAGGGCATCACTCACAACACTAGCCAAGAAAACTTTCTTGGGTACCTGAGACTTCCTCTTTTTCGTGCACAAGTCCTTTAAGATTTTGGCGTAGGACAGGACTTGTTGGACAGTATCTAAAAGAGGAATGTTAATGTTAACCTGCTTAAATAACTCCAGAATCTTCTCCATCTGAGGATTTTGTTTATTAGACCTCAACCGGTTTGGAAATGGAACGTTTTTAAAATTGGTTGAGTCCGATGCTGGAGGAGGAGATTGTGGAGTTGGAACGGATCCCAGAACAGGTGTTTTCGTGGAGTGAGAAGTGGGTCCATTCAGAGCAGAAGAAGAGGAAGGAGAGCCTTGTGAAGAACGGAGAATAGGCTCAGAAGACGAAGAAGCAGGAGAAGAAGAAGAAGAAGTAGAAGAAGAAGAAGAAGAAGTGGCCGGGGTGTCATCGTTGATCCGTGTGCCGATGTTGTTTTGCAGCAGCCTTCCCGATCTCAATGTGGTCACGGCACTCACATTATGGTTCTGTTGTTCAAGAGCAACATGTACATTATGTGGGTGACCGTGATTTGGGAGTGGCTGGGACGGGAGCTTCCCCTTTTCTCGCTCGCTTAAGGCCGCATTCAGCTGTGCAATCTGGGCCTCGATGGTCTTGATGCTTTGCTTGTAAGCGGCAGTGTGTTGCACTAAGGACTGAATGGAAGACTGGATGTTGGCGGTGGATTGTGTCGATTGTTTAACGAACGCCTCCAGACTTCATTCGAGCGAGGAAACCTTATCGTTGTTTGACGGGACAAAATTGTTTTGGGGAAAAGAATTGTTGGGTGCAAAGTTGTTCGTCTGATTTTGAAAAGGTTGGGGTTGGAAGGGCTGCTGAAACTGATGTTGAGTTTGTTGTTGCACTTGTTGTTGCGGAGGAGGGGGCTTTTGGAAATTATTGCCTTGGAATTGATTCTGATTCTGATTCCAGGCGAAATTGGGGTGGTTCCTCCAACCGGGATTGTAGGTGGAAGAGTATGGATCATTCCTCGGTCTTTACTGAAATGCAGCATTAACCTAATCCTGCCCTTGGGATGGTGGATTGTAAGGACACTCTTCGGTCAAGTGAGAAGGATCGGAACAACAAGTGCAAATGGTACGAAGGGGAAGAACAGGGGCAGGAGCAGGAGAAGAAAATTTGCTCTCTATCGCTTCAAGCTTTCTCGTTATTGCAGCCATTTCATCTTTCATCGCAATAGAGACATCAAGTTGGTGAATTCCTACCCTAGACTGACCGGTAGAAGTGGAGGTAGAAGAAGAAGAAGTCGGTCTGGTGCTCTCCCATTGTAGCGTTTGCTCCGCCAGGTCGTCAAAGAATTACCACGCTTCCTCGTCAGATTTTGATAGGAAGTAGCCCTGACAAATGGTTTCCAACAACTGCTTGGATGCTGGGTTCAGGCCCTCGTATAAGGTTTGGCAAAGTTGCCATTTCTCTATACCGTGGTGAGGACACTGAACAAGAAGGTCTTTATACCGGTCAAAGCACTTCCAGAAGGGTTCAGAAGGAAGCTGAGAGAATTGGTTGATTTCATTGCGGATCCTTGCTGTTTTATGATTCGGATAGAATTTTTTGAGAAACGCTTTAACAAACTCGTCCCAACTGGTTATGGAGTGGGAAGCGGTGCTATACAGTCATTTTTCAGCAAGATCGCATAAAGTGAACGGAATGACCCGTAGACGTATAGTATCGTCCGACAGCTGGGTGGTTTTCATCATGGCACAAACGTTTTGAAATTTATTGATGAAGATATAGGCATCTTCAGATTCAAGCCTATGAAATCATGGAAGCATGTTGATGAAGTGGGGCTTAATTTCAAAATTATCCCCATTGGCCGGTGGAAGAGAAAGGCAGGTGGGAAGTGCAGAACGGGTGGGATAGAAACGATCCTGGATAGCGATTCGCTGCGGCGCTACAACAGGCGGTGGTGGTGGGTTGTTGGTCTTCGTAAGAGGTAGAGCCAATCCCGGGGTAGTCAAAGAGATGTTCGGATTAAATCCTGAAATCGCGGAAGAAGAGGTTGGTGATGGTGAAGGTGAAGATGTATGAACAGAATTCCGGTCAACGTCGGAGTTGGCCGGCAAAGGAAGGGGTGAAAGAGGCGTGGACGGAGTTTCGAAGTCTGAGTCGATCGCGTAGTCGGTAGAGACTAATGTAACGCGGACTAGGCGGGCGCTAGTGTCCCGAGTCCAAGCGGACATACACTAAACGAGTTTAGTATAGTCAAAGTGGAGAAGGTGAGGGTAAGAAAACGTCAATGGAGAAATACGATGGGTGGTGGGTAAAAAATGGATTTGGCGACAAAGGGCAAGTTTTTATAAAAGTTTTTGATTTTTTCCTCATTTTTTTTAGAAAGAGCTTTACAGAAATATGTACGGACTTACGGCTTTAAGCAATCATAAACAAGATATGCACAATCACACCTAGATCTAGGGTCACCTAGGTCTGCTAGACAGCTCCTAACTGTTCCAGAGGGCTAGAAATAGGACCTCAAACCGCCTCTTCTCCATCAATTGCGGCCAGGTAAGTGCCAGGTAAGTGGGAGGTTATCCAACGCTTTCGCGAAGTTCCTTAATTAAATAACCACTTTCCTTCGACACACTTGCCTAGACACCGCAAAAGTCAGATAGGATAAACGGCCGATGCCTGTAACTAGTCCTCTGTCCTATTGAGCGCGAAGTCCTTAGGGCTGAGTCTAGTATTTTTTAATTAACAATGGTCAATGCATATGCTTTTTGTGATTTCTGGGGTCCTGGGAAGGGTGATGAAATCCCCACCCAATCTGAATTTGTTTCGAGCCCCTTAAGTCCGTATTAATGAATGCAAAGCGGTAACAAATCAACTGCAAACAATTTTTATCTTTTAGCGCGGCACAAAGAATCCTGCACAAGAACAGTTTATTGGAAGGGGGAAGAGAGTTTGCGCAATGAATGCTGCAGAAAACACAGTTTATTGGAGTCCAGAGGAGTGGGGGAGATAAGAGAGACACTTACAGGGAATTTGACACACTGAGGCCACCAAACGGCCGCGGTTCCGCGGCCTAAGCTAGCTTATGACGCGGTTCCGCGGCAATATGATGGGCTTGTGCCTTCATTTTTCTGGGTTATGCTCTGTTGGGTGTCCTCTGCTTGTCTGGATGTGCTGAATTTTGACTTGCTTACTGTATCTGCTCAAGATTTTTATAGTAGACCGTTTGCTTCGTTTTGATCCGTCGCGGTGTAGCCGCGAAATATGGGTCTATCTTCCCACGTCTTTGGCACTGAACTCGAACTTCGTATTATCCTGCACACTTGCACAAAAACTAATCAAAAATAACAAGATGGCTTTTTACAACGTATATTTTTTTGTTTTGTTTTTCGGTTAGATTTATATTCACAAGTTAACCCGAAATTACACAAAGAAATAAACTACCATCTCCTCGGCAACGGCGCCATTTGATTGGTAGAGATTCTGCGTGTTCAAGTTTAGTTAATTACCGCAATCAAGACGGTTTCGCTTGTAGCTAGCCGGTTGAGTACGGGTCGTCCGCAGGGAGATGGGAATCTCTTTCTATGTGCTTTAACAAGTTAAGTCCAATTTTATAGATTTGTTTGTGATTAACTAAGTGTTAAAATGATATGTAAAGAGAGCTTGTTAGGGTTAGGATTAGGTTAGTTTGAGTTAGGAGTCGCTCACTTCTTTCGTTGCCACTCTTAATATCGGTGTTACGGTAATCGGCAACAACGGGGATTAGCACGACTAGGAAGGAACTTGCGAGTATAAGCTAGGCTTTCCAACGCTTAAGTTCTTCCTTTTTGTGCTTGTCCGTCCGTTCTTGGCTCTTAGCCATAACCTCCGGTTAATTCAACCACAACCGGTCTCACTACGGAATCACCGCTATCATGTAGGATAGGGTGCCGAAGGGAGCGGATTGTGGTTCAATTAACGGGAGTCGATTTAAGATGTTGGGCAAGGAAAGAGTGAGAGAGATTTCCTTCTCTCAAACTTCCCTTATCCTACCCTAACAAGAATGAAACTACTCACACATCATAACGAAAAGAAAATAAAACAAAAGAGGAAGATAGAAAGAAAGAGATTAGAAGATAACAACTAGCTATTTGCGACCTCACCTTGGCAAGGATCGAGCGTAAGCATCATGGTTGTTTAAGGATAAAGGAAAAGAGAAAAGAAAGAAACAACAAGAAATAACAACAACTAAGTTAACAAATGAAAATTACAAGCAATAATAATTTAAATAAAGAACAAGACAAGTATCATAACAAAAGGAACTTCTTTATTCATCATTCTTCACTCACAAAAGCTCACCACAAGTTTTTCAATGGAGAAGAGATGAGAAGAGGAAGAAGAACAAGTATGATAAAACCTAAAAAAATACAAGATTAAGCACCCTTGGCTTCACAAGGTTCTGGGCTATTTATAGGTAGCGAACTGGAAATCTAGGGAAAAATTCTGCCTCCATATGCAAATACCAAAACACCCCTGAAGTTTGACCTTTTACGGTGCAAGTACGGCCGCGGAACCGCGGCCTAGACCCCCTATTGGCCGCGGTTCCACGGCCGTATGGTGGGATTGGGGAATGGGTTTTCTGGTGCTTCCCTGTTCTGCTGTGTCCTTTATTCTGGTACATGTTTTTTCTCAGATTTGTTTCACGATTTTTCCAGAATTTTTGTTGAGCAAAAGGAGATTTGATGTGGATCTTTTTGTCATGATTTCCTCGATCTCCGCGTAGATTTCTTGGATCTTGTGTTGCCATTGAGCCTTGTGCATGAAAATGACATTGATTTGCCATTTTGTCTAAACTGGTGTGTGGCAACAGACGGATAAAGAGCGGAGACCCGTGTTTTATCTGTGGTTGGCAGGAACCCGGGTTTTGTCGTGTTTTTCCATGAATTTCACCGTTTAGAGCCGAGAACCTATATCCTGCAATTGACTAGCAAACACGGCTCAAGAGTACCTACCGATATGTAATGTGATAAAAATTGGGCGGTATGAAAATGCAAAAATCTGATATGAACAGTGACTCGGGACTGTGCCCAAAAACCACCGTCTTGCACGCCCTCATGGACGTGGTAAGGTGGAAATCAAAGCACAGTGGGAATCACACAAGACTCTATGATGATCTCGGGTCTACAGACTAACCTGCACAAGTGTCACCAGAGAACTGCCATCTGACGTGAGGTATAATACCATCTGGGAGTTCTCGGCGAGTCCTTCCAGTGTACCCAGTCTCTAATGAGCACCCGTATACCATCTTTGATGTCAAACACCAATGGATATGGGATCATCCATCGCCCATCTCATGGGTCGAGAAGCGTATACGCTAGTCTACACTGGTATATCGATGCCCCGTCTCGATACACCCACGACTAGGGACCTTGAAGGATGTACTTATGGACTACCATGTCCCCACTAGTATGATCCACATCATAGTCCAGGTAGTCAAGTACACATCCTAAGGGCTTTACCAACATGTAACGATAAGACAGTATAAAGAGACAAGTATACATGTTAAAGTAAAGAGCAACCAGATAGCATACTATCATATCGAGCAACAAAGTCCTCTCTATATATGTCCAAGCATCCAATATAATATACATCATCTGTACAATACTGGCCTCTAGGGCATACATACAACTAACAATCACCCACTTGCACTTGGGCCAGCTGCTGTAGTATTGCATACCGAGCATCCCGAAGAGTCTCTCAAACTGTATATGGGGAATGGCCTTCGTGAGTGGATCCGCAGTGTTGTTCTTCGTGTCAACCCTCCTGACCTCGATCTCCCGGTGATCAACAATCTCCCGGATCAGGTGATACCGCCTCAGAATATGCCTGGATCATTGATGGGACCTGGGTTCCTTGGCCAAAGCCACCGCTCCATTGTTATCGCAATACAAAGGTATTGGATGATCAATGGATAGAACCACTCCAAGTTCAGTAATGAACTTCTTGATCCAGACAGCCTCTTTGGCAGCATCGTTGGCAGCGATGTATTCAGCCTCCATCGTCGAGTCTGCCACGGTTTCCTGCTTGGAACTCTTCCAGCTAACCGCCCCTCCGAAAAGGGTAAAGACAAATCCCGACTGCGACTTAGAGTCGTCCTTATCACTCTGGAAGCTCGAATCGGTAAAGGACTCCACTTGGAGTTCTCCGTTACCATACACCAAGAGCATCTCTTTAGTCCTTCGCAAGTACTTGAGAATGCTCTTCACAGCTGTCCAGTGACTCTCTCCAGGATCAGCTTGATACCTACTCACTACACTTAGTGAGTATGCTACATCGGGTCTGGTACATAGCATCGCGTACATGATAGAGCCTACAGCCGAAGCATAGGGTATCCCTTGCATGCGAGCTCTCTCCAAATCAGTCTTGGGAGACATCTCTTTGGAGAGAGTGAGCCCTGAGATCGTGGGTAAAAACCCACGTTTGGACTCTTCCATACTAAACCTATTTAGTATGGTGTCAATGTACCTGGATTGGGACAATCCCAATATCCTTTTAGATCTATCTCTATAGATCATAATTCCCGATATGCAGGAGGCATCACCTAGATCTTTCATTGAGAATCTTTGTGATAAGAAGAGCTTGACCGATTGCAGCATAGGAATGTCATTTCCTATCAAGAGTATGTCGTCCACGTACAATACGAGGAAGACAACCTTACTCTCTGCCACCTTCTTGTAGATACAAGGTTCATCTACATTTTTGACGAAATCAAACTCTTTGATAACGACGTCAAAGAAGATGTTCCAACTCCGCGATGCTTACTTTAATCCATAAATGGATTTAAGCAGCTTGCACACCTTCCCGCTGCTCCCACGAAGCCCTCTGGCTGAGTCATGTACACGCACTCTTCTAAATCACCGTTTAGAAAGGCGGTCTTAACATCCATTTGCCAGATTTCGTAGTCATGATATGCAGCGATGGCAAGCATGATCCGGATGGATTTAAGCATAGCCACTGGAGAAAAGGTTTCGTCATAGTCCACACCTGGTCTTTGACGAAAACCATTTGCAACAAGTCTAGCTTTGAAAGTCTCCACTTTCCCATCTATACCAAGTTTTTTCTTGAAGATCCACTTGCTCCCAATGGGTTTTACCCCTTCAGGAGCAACTTCCAAAGTCCACACTTTGTTGGTGTACATGGATTCCATCTCGGACCGCATTGCATCCAGCCATTTCACTGAGTCCCCACTCGTGATGGCCTGCTCGAAGCTAGTTGGGTCATCATCAACCATGATGCAATCCTCGCTCCCACCGTCCATGAGAAAACCGTAGTATCTCCCAGGTGGGTGAGGAACCCTACTAGATCGGCGGAGAGGCTAAGGTTCGTTGGGAACTACCGAATCCTCCGGTTCCACTAAATCTTCAGTTTGAGTTTGTGTAGCCGGAATTTCTTCCAGTTCTACCTCGTCGCCACTAATTTCGTTTGTAAGAAATTCCATTTCTAAAAAGGTGGCATGTCGAGAAACAAACACTTTTTGTTCCTCAGTATGGTAGAAAAGATATCCATGTGAATGTTTGGGATATCCCACAAACTTGCATAGAACTGACCGTGCCTCGAGTTTGTCCGGATTTTGCGTTTTTACATAGGCCGGACAACCCCATATCTTAACTTGTTTAAGACATGGTCTCTTCCCACTCCATATCTCATATGGTGTGGTAGGTACAGATTTAGATGGAACTTGATTCAATAGGTATGCTGCTGTCTCCAGTGCATACCCCCAGAAGGAAATAGGTAACTCAGCTGTGCTCATCATAGAGCGCACCATATCTAATAGGGTGTGGTTCCTCCGTTCAGATATACCGTTGTGCTGTGGTGTATATGGAGGAGTCAGCTGAGAGAGAATCCCATTCTCTTTTAGGAAGTCCAGGAATTCATTGCTCAAGTATTCACCTCCTCGATCCGATCATAGGATTTTAATACTTTTCCCGATTTGGTTCTCGACTTCTTGTTTATATTCTCTAAATTTCTCAAAAGCTTCTGATTTGTGTTTCATCAGGAACACATATCCGAATCTTAAGAGATCGTCAGTGAATGTAATGAAGTACGCAGAACCATTCCTGGCATGTGTAGACATGGGGCCGCATACATCATTATGTACCAGCCCCAAGAGTTCTTTAACTCTCTCTCCGTGTCCCGTAAACGGAGCTTTGGTCATCTTGCCTTTGAGACATGACCGGCAAGTGTCATAAGATGAAAATTCAAACGGATTTAAATATCCATCCTTATGCAACTTAGCTAGTCATATCGCATTGAAGTGACCCAGTCTACAATGCCACAAGAAGGATTCGTTCATTTCTGAACTCTTCCTCTTGTGTGTGTTTGTTATGCTCAGAACTGTTGATTGATTTAGAACATAAATGCCATTGCACATCGTGCCTGATCCAACCAACTTTTGGTTTAGAAAAATGTTCATAACTGTTAGTGTTTATGCCCTAGAAGGCCATTACTGTATCATACTAGCTTGTATATTACTTAATGGAAGCTTGGGATATTCACATGTATATAACAGTCTTGCTAAACATGGTAGTATGCTACTTGGTTTTTCTATCTTAATATGTGAGTATACGTATTGATAGAGCTCTTAGGATCTTGCTTGGCTACCAGCGTTGTGATGGCAGTCACACTTGTGGGGGCTGGGTAGTCTACAAGCACATCCTTATTCAGGTCCCCGGTCGTTGGATTATCGAGACAGAGCATCGATACTCCGGAGTAGACTGGTGTGTACGCTTCTCATCCCAGTTGGGGAGATGGTCTGTCCCACAGCCGTCAGTACGTCGTACTGGAGATAGTATACAGGTGCTCGTTAGGTTACGGGTACACCGGACAGGACTCACAGGGAACTGTTGGTTGGTTTGATACCAGTCGTCAGTGAACAGTTCCCAGGTGACATGAGTACAGCGTAGTCCGCAGACTTGACACTGCTACTTCGCCTCGAGTGTGTCCCACTGTTCTTAGATTGCTACCCTACCACGGCTCAAAGGAGTCGTGCAAACAGGTAGCAGTTGGGTGCAGTCCCGAGCACTTGGAGGCAGTGGCGGTTAGACAGGATTCGTCCCTCCCGGTATTGGGAGTAGATATCGTGCTGTGTCAGAGAGCCATTACGCAAAGTCCCTGGCCAGGGCAAGCGAGATTTGCTGGTAGGTTCCAGTAGTTTCTCAGGGTGTAATGGGCTTCACTCCGACACGACTTATACCGCTATTAGGGGACTGACGCTTGCCGCCCCCCCTAGGCCCGATATGCGATAGTCTTGGACGAACGGACCGGACTGTATGGAGATTGTCACATCAGACTCAGTAGGAGTTCGGATGGGTTTACTCATCGGCCTTCTTATCGACAACTACCTGGGGACCGTTACGTACAGCTAGTGCCGCTTGCGGTCTGTGGTTAAACCCACTGCCAGCGTAGTAGTCGAGTCTCTAGAGTCCCACACAGAGAGTTTCCTACTCCAGGCGAAACGATATAGAGGTTGCATGGTTTTGCGACAAAGGGTTCGGACACATACGTGCGTTTACGCGCGTACGACTTTCGGACAGATTTTACCAGTCGGCTTTGGTTTAAGCCAGTTACTGGTATCCGGTTATTGGATTTTTACAGTCTAAAGTTTTTCCGTATTTTTACGGATCGGAGGGGCGTTCTCGTAATTACTCGAGAAGCTTCTAGAAGATGTGACTAAGGAGTTTTGTTTTGGAAAGAGAGTGAGTCATAGTGGTGATTCATTCACTTCATTAATGCACATTTATTGCTTAATGACTCATGTTAATGAATCATCACAAGATATTTTGTGAAGCATGCTTATTCATTTCCTTTATTGATTATTTGATAAAAAGAATGCTTCATAATATTATGATACACTCTCTCTCTTCTCTCATTATCATATCACACATTCTCTCTCCTCAAGCTCTCATCTTCAAGATACTAACCTTAATCCTCATGTGTTGAGAACAAAGGTTTAGTTAGACTAAACAATCCATAACCTACACTCTATATCATCCTTTCATCTTTGATTAGCAATCAAAGTTGATTAGTTACCTCAAGTTAGAGGTTTAGCTTGGAGTTTCGCTCTCGGGTGGATCGTCTACTACCTAGAGAAGGTCGAGGAGAACAAAGGAGGACGCAAAGAAGAAGGACCGGTTTCATTAGGTATAATCCCTAATCACTTGTGAAAAGAAACTCATAGAATACGGTTATTTATAGTTTAGCTTCGATTCAAGCGGTTAGTCGATGTTCGTTGTTTAAACTTGATTGTTTTTGTAAATTCCGCCTCCCCATAAGTACTGGGGTGTACTACATCGACTTACAGTGGTATCAGAGCCTCGCTAAACAATAAATAACCTAGTTGCAAATTTGTACGAATTTCGAACGGAAAAACGAAGCCGGAAAACCCTAAAAAATGTAAGTTTCTGTCGAATTTAAAACGATGTCAGAAAATTTTTCAGGTGAGCTCAGAGTGCTTGACATGACACCAGAAGAACACCCAAGAAAAACAGTCGACTGAATCGACCAACTCGCCGCGGAACCGCGGCCTCAGCCACTGAGTTGCCGCGCTTCCGCCGCCGAGTTGGCGAGTCAGCGGCCGATTTTTCTTCTGTTGCTTCTCTGTGAAATTTGGGGTTTTCTGGAATATTTAATTATTGCTCAGGTTACTGTTTAACAGAGCAGATTTTGGAGCAATTTTGAAGTTGTTTATTCGATCGAATTGTACAGTATTTGCGTATTGGATTATATCTGTGATTGTTTGATGTGTTCGTAAACCTCCCCTAACTGCTAGTATGTCGGTTGGCAGGGGGTTGCACATTTCTGAAATGGTTATATCTGTTTGTGCATATAAACTGTATTGGACTGTTGTGGTGTATAGCCGGGGTTTGCAATGGGTTTTTGTTTAATTCATTTGTTGTAAATGTAATTTGTTGTAATATTATTTTCGCGGGGCACTTCCAGGTTGCGGTCGTAGCCACCGTTGTATTATTTCATTTTACTGTTTTTGCTCCTAGGACTGACCCAAGGTGGGGTACACAGACTGCCGGGTGGGTAGTTTGCCGTACCCGTAGGGGTCGAGGGTGGGGTAAACGGCTATTCATCACAACTGTGTAATCTGTCTTTTCTTGCAGGCTCAAAAGAAATACAGATTGCTTGCAAATCCAATATTGTTTATCTGTGTTCTGGAATGAATATCATTGCGTCAGACGAATGTAAAATATCTATATTATGATAGCTATTTAGACGCCACTTATGTTTTACACCCGCGCTAGCCCAGCCCCCGCTCTGTCGTTAGTTAAGTAACCTAACGGGTGATGACGGGACCCCGTGGCGAATGCGGATGGCATAAGAGGACGTTGTATTTTCGTTGTTTTCTGCAATGATAGGTTAATGATGGGACGCATTATCTGTAATGCAAAGTAAAACAAACCAAAGTTTAAATCGTTGGAACAATTTAAAAGAAACCACTCGGTTATTTTTAAAACAGATAATTTTAAATGCGGAGATTTAACCACTCCTTTTAAAAGCTATCAGGTTCCTTCGGTTATATCAAGTTCACTACGTTCACGGTTTCGCCAAAACCAGTCGTAGCCCTCCGTCATTTCTTATGAATGGTCAGTAGTATTCAAGCTATGTTTGTTTGGCCCTTAGTCAAGACATAGTGATTGGTAGCTGCTGGGGTATTCATTTGTTGCATAGATAGATGAGTTGGTTTGGGACACTCGTATTACTTTGTTGGCCCTTAGTCAAGAGTATACGGATGGGTTCAAATCAACAGGATAATGATGGGCAGAACTTGACATGTGACTTATGATTTGTTGGCCCTTAGTCAAGGTCATAAGAGCATGGGGCAAAAACTTATATCGGGAATTTCTAAAGAAACTGAAATTTGCAAAGAGATGCATACCATTTGGAGTTTGATGAATGTTGGTAGGATTCCTTCAACATTATCATACGATGATATTTGGATCCCGATCCTACTGTGAGTATATGCTACTTATCAGGATATTCGTCGCTTAACGATCAATGCTATAAACCTAGTAGGTGTCCAGAAAAGTGTCAGCGGGGTTACGCCCCCAGAGAAAAGAGGTTCTTTAATTAAGGAACTTCGCGAAAGCGTTGGAAAACCTCCCTCGAAGTATCGACACCGGCCTGGCTGAACGGTTAAGCAAGTATTGTACGGTGAGAATAGTCTTGGCTAATTCTTCTTTTATGGTTTGAGGAAGGATTTGAGAAACAGTGGGAGCCATCCAGTTTAGATAAACTAAAAACCACTCTAAACTTGCAAGAGCATCATGCTAAAGAGTTTTCTTCTCTCTCTCCTAATTGCAGCGACCCTGAAAATGACTGGACTTAAGTTACTTTTAGAGAAAAATATACTGACGGGGCCAAACTATAAAGATTGGCTACGGAATGTCAAGATGGCTTTGACCTATGACAAACTGGGGTACGTCCTCACCGCTACAGCACCTGCTGTCCTTGGTCCCAAATCCAGCAATGCGGATAAGGAAATCCGCAAAACCTGGGATTTAGATTGCGCGAGAGCCAAGTGCATCGTGCTTGCCTCGATGAACAATGAACATCAGAGGAGGCACGAGGATATGTCCCTAGATGGCATATTTCTCCATACAAAGGAACTTTATGGAGAGCAATCTCGTATAGCAAGATACGAGACCTCTAAGAAATTGTTTCGAGCGAGGTTGGCTGTCGGGTCATCAGTAGGTGAACATGTCCTACAGATGATCGGCTATATTGAAGAGCTCGCGGACCTTGGGACGACTTTGGATAATGAGCTCTATACAGACCTTGTTCTCCAGTCCCTTCCTCCCACCTACGCCCAGTTTATCCTCAACTTCAATCTTCAAGGAAAAGAAGTTGAACTTGCGGAACTCCTAAACATGTTAAGGAGTGCAGAGGGCACCTTGCAGAAGGCAAGGGAAACACCCGCTATGTTTGTTGGCGGTTCATCTTCTTCCGGGTCCAAGGCTAGGGCCAAAGGAAGGAAGAAGAAGGCCGCACCCAGACCTAGAGGAGGTGTTAGTAAGGTGGGAAAGAAGGGAAAGAAAAAGTTTACAGCACCGGTAGTTGGCCTGGATGAGTGCTTCCATTGTCACAGGAAAGGGCACTGGAAGAAGGATTGCAAGGCGTGGAACGCCAAGAACCAGGAACCGAAGCAAGCTGTGGCTTCGACTTCAGGTGTGTTTGTAATTGAGAATTGTCTGTCAATCAACTCTACTTCCTGGGTATTGGATACCGGGTCAGGATCTCATATTTGCAATTCATTGCAGGCACTGAGAAACCGTAGAGTGCTGAAGGAAGGTGATATGATCCTCAGGGTTGCTAACGGAGCTAGCGTGGGAGCTGCGTCCGTCGGGGATTATCACCTAGGATTGACGAGTGGACACATTTTGGTTTTACATAACTGTTATTTTGTACCCAGCTTAACGTGTAATATCATATCAGTTTCCTTGTTATCAAATAAAGGTTATGATTTCACGTTTGTAAGAGATGTTGTCAACATCCACCTTAATCATGGTTTGATTGGGTCAGGTACTCTAAATAACGGCATATATGTGTTAAACCAACTCCAAATTTTCAATGTCCAGAACACACTAAAAAGAAAGTCTCCAGATTTAAATAAAGCTTTCTTATGGCATTGTAGACTGGGTCACATCAATGAGAGAAGGTTGACTAAGTTGCATAGAGAAGGATATTTGGACACGTTCGAATATCAAACTTATGACACTTGTCAATCTTGTCTCAAAGGAAAGATGACAAAGACTCCATTCACTGGACAAGGAGTAAGAGCGAGCGAGCTCTTAGGACTCATACACAGTGATGTATGCGGTCCAATGTCTACACATGCGAGAGGTGGTTATTCCTACTTCATTACTTTTACAGATGATTTCTCTAGGTATGGATATGTTTTCTTAATGAAGCATAAATCAGAGGCCTTTGAGAAATTCCTGGAATTCAAGAATGAAGCGGAAAACCAAACAGGCAAAAGTATTAAGACACTAAGATCTGATCGAGGTGGAGAATACTTAAGTGCCGAGTTCCTAGGTTACCTAAAAGAGAAAGGAATTCTCTCTCAGCTTACTCCTCCATACACTCCACAGCACAACGGTGTATCGGAGAGACGGAATCGAACCCTATTGGATATGGTACGATCCATGATGAGTAATGCTGAGTTACCGCGATCTTTCTGGGGTTATGCGCTAGAATCAGCGGCATATCTTTTGAACCAGGTTCCAACCAAGACTGTGCCTACCACACCATATCAGATGTGGAGTGGGAAGAAACCCTGTCTAAAACATTTTAGGACATGGGGGTGTCCAGCTTTTGTAAAAAAGCAGCATGTGGACAAGCTCGAGGCACGCTCAGTACTGTGTAAGCTTGTGGGATATCCAAAGAACTCCAAGGGATATTATTTCTATTACGCAGAGGAACAAAAGGTTTTTGTTTCTCGTCATGCCCACTTCTTAGAAACTGAATTTTTAGAAAATCAGAAGAGTGGGAGCGAAGTAGAACTGGAAGAAATTCCAGAACCACAAGCTGTTGCTGAAAGTTTGGTAGAACCAGAGGTTCAAGAAGAACAGAACATTCCCGCACCCCTCCGCAGGAGTAGTAGGCCGTCTCGTCCGCCTGAGAGATACTACGGTTTTCTCATTGACGGGGATAGAGAGGATTGCATCATAGATGATGATGAACCTACTGACTTCCAGCAGGCCATCCAGAGCGGCGACTCGGTACGATGGCTAGATGCAATGCGGACCGAAATGGAGTCCATGTACACCAACAAAGTATGGACTTTGGACTTTGCTCCAGATGGGGTAAAACCCATAGGATGCAAATGGATCTTCAAGAAAAAGATTGGTGTAGATGGACAGGTAGAAACCTATAAGGCTAGACTTGTAGCAAAGGGTTTTCGTCAAAGACCTGGTTTGGACTATGACGAAACTTTTTCTCCAGTGGCTATGCTCAAATCCATTCGGGTCCTTCTTGCTATTGCTGCCTTCCATGATTATGAAATCTGGCAGATGGACGTAAAGACGGCTTTTCTGAATGGAAATTTAGAAGAGAGCGTCTATATGGATCAGCCAGAGGGTTTCAATCAGAGTGGGAGCAGCGGGAAAGTATGCAAGCTGCTTAAGTCTATTTACGGACTAAAGCAGGCATCGCGGAGTTGGAACATCTGTTTTGATGAGACAGTCAAAGAATATGACTTTATCAAAAATCCAGATGAACCGTGCATATATAGTAAAGTTGTGGCCAGAAGTGTCGTATTCCTCGTCTTGTACGTGGATGACATTCTATTGATAGGAAATGACATTCCTATGCTTCAATCTGTCAAAGGATTCTTGTCACACAGGTTCTCCATGAAAGACCTGGGTGATGCCTCTTACATTCTGGGGATCCGGATCTATCGTGATAGATCCAAGAGGATGTTGGGACTTTCGCAGTCCAGGTATATCGACACTGTACTGAAAAGATTCAGTATGGAAGATTCTAAGCGCGGTAATCTACCGGCTTGTCACGGAATCACCCTCTCCAAAGAGATGTCTCCCAAGACTGATTTGGAAAGGGAACGCATGTCTATTATACCCTACGCTTCTGCGGTAGGCTCTATAATGTTTGCGATGTTGTGTACCAGACCAGATGTAGCTTACGCACTAAGCGTGGTAAGCCGGTATCAGTCAGACCCAGGGGAGAAACACTGGATAGCAGTAAAGAACATTCTCAAGTACCTGAGGAGGACTAAGGAGATGTTCTTGGTCTACGGCGGAAAAGACCTCAGGTTGGAGGCCTTTGCTGATTCCGGCTTCCAGAGTGATAAGGACGATTCCAAGTCCATGTCGGGTTATGTCTTTACCCTCAATGGAGGGGCGGTGTGCTGGAAGAGCTCCAAGCAGGACACCGTTGCTGACTCGACGATGGAAGCGGAGTATATAGCTGCTTGCGATGCCGCAAAAGAAGCAGTCTGGATGAAGAAGTTCCTAACAGAACTTCAGGTGGTTCCTACCATAGTTGATCCAATACCTCTGTATTGCGACAACAACGGAGCTATAGCTTTAGCGAAGGAACCAAGGTCCCATCAGAAGTCCAGACACATCTTGAGGCGGTATCACCTGATCAGGGAGATCATTGATCGTCAGGAGATCGAGGTTCGGAGAGTTGCTTCAGAAGAGAACATTGCTGATCCATTCACGAAGGCCCTTCCTCAGATTCAGTTCGAGAGGCTACTCGAGATCATTGGTCTGCGATATGCCAGTACATGGCCCTAGTGCAAGTGGGAGATTGTTAGTGTTTATGCCCTAAAAGGCCATTACTGTATCATACTAGCTTGTATATTACTTAATGGAAGCTTGGGATATTCACATGTATATAACAGTCTTGCTAAACATGGTAGTATTCTACTTGGTTTTTCTATCTTAATATGTGAGTATACGTATTGATAGAGCTCTTAGGATCTTGCTTGGCTACCAGCGTTGTGATGGCAGTCACACTTGTGGGGGCTGGGTAGTCTACAAGCACATCCTTATTCAGGTCCCCGGTCGTTGGATTATCGAGACAGAGCATCGATACTCCGGAGTAGACTGGTGTGTACGCTTCTCATCCCAGTTGGGGAGATGGTCTGTCCCACAGCCGTCAGTACGTCGTACTGGAGATAGTATACAGGTGCTCGTTAGGTTACGGGTACACCGGACAGGACTCACAGGGAACTGTTGGTTGGTTTGATACCAGTCGTCAGTGAACAGTTCCCAGGTGACATGAGTACAGCGTAGTCCGCAGACTTGACACTGCTACTTCGCCTCGAGTGTGTCCCACTGTTCTTAGATTGCTACCCTACCACGGCTCAAAGGAGTCATGCAAACAGGTAGCAGTTGGGTGCAGTCCCGAGCACTTGGAGGCAGTGGCGGTTAGACAGGATTCGTCCCTCCCGGTATTGGGAGTAGATATCGTGCTGTGTCAGAGAGCCATTACGCAAAGTCCCTGGCCAGGGCAAGCGAGATTTGCTGGTAGGTTCCAGTAGTTTCTCAAGGTGTAATGGGCTTCACTCCGACACGACTTATACCGCTATTAGGGGACTGACGCTTGCCGCCCCCCCTAGGCCCGATATGCGATAGTCTTGGACGAACGGACCGGACTGTATGGAGATTGTCACATCAGACTCAGTAGGAGTTCGGATGGGTTTACTCATCGGCCTTCTTATCGACAACTACCTGGGGACCGTTACGTACAGCTAGTGCCGCTTGCGGTCTGTGGTTAAACCCACTGCCAGCGTAGTAGTCGAGTCTCTAGAGTCCCACACAGAGAGTTTCCTACTCCAGGCGAAACGATATAGAGGTTGCATGGTTTTGCGACAAAGGGTTCGGACACATACGTGCGTTTACGCGCGTACGACTTTCGGACAGATTTTACCAGTCGGCTTTGGTTTAAGCCAGTTACTGGTATCCGGTTATTGGATTTTTACAGTCTAAAGTTTTTCCGTATTTTTACGGATCGGAGGGGCGTTCTCGTAATTACTCGAGAAGCTTCTAGAAGATGTGACTAAGGAGTTTTGTTTTGGAAAGAGAGTGAGTCATAGTGGTGATTCATTCACTTCATTAATGCACATTTATTGCTTAATGACTCATGTTAATGAATCATCACAAGATATTTTGTGAAGCATGCTTATTCATTTCCTTTATTGATTATTTGATAAAAAGAATGCTTCATAATATTATGATACACTCTCTCTCTTCTCTCATTATCATATCACACATTCTCTCTCCTCAAGCTCTCATCTTCAAGATACTAACCTTAATCCTCATGTGTTGAGAACAAAGGTTTAGTTAGACTAAACAATCCATAACCTACACTCTATATCATCCTTTCATCTTTGATTAGCAATCAAAGTTGATTAGTTACCTCAAGTTAGAGGTTTAGCTTGGAGTTTCGCTCTCGGGTGGATCGTCTACTACCTAGAGAAGGTCGAGGAGAACAAAGGAGGACGCAAAGAAGAAGGACCGGTTTCATTAGGTATAATCCCTAATCACTTGTGAAAAGAAACTCATAGAATACGGTTATTTATAGTTTAGCTTCGATTCAAGCGGTTAGTCGATGTTCGTTGTTTAAACTTGATTGTTTTTGTAAATTCCGCCTCCCCATAAGTACTGGGGTGTACTACATCGACTTACAATAACATTATCCTGTAATACAAAATTATATCCTTCTTTACTCAATAAAGAAACCGATATAATGTTGCATATCAGGTTCGGCATGTAATAGCATTCGTTCAGAATCAATGTATTACCAGTTGGCAATACAAGGTGATATTCCCCGACGGTTTTAGCTGCAACAATTGCACCATTTCCAACCCTTATGTCTATATCACTGTAACATTTCAGAAAAATATAATATTGTTTTGGGAATTTTCATAATTTAATATTAATTTTTAATGAATATTTTAATAGTCGGTATAATTAAATACCGATAAATGGGGAAAATTCTGGAGAAAATTTTGGAAATTTTAAAATAGGTTATTTTGTGGAAATATGCCATTTTACAGTTCTTATGTTGAATTATATGCTATGTTGGTGTTAATCGCGATTAAAAATCGCTAATTGGATTTTTGGCTTTTTGTGCAAAAATGTTGCACATAACATTTTCCACACTTGTCTCATGTTATGGACTTATGGTGGCCTAGGGTTGAATCATGTTTAGGGAACCTTGGTGGGTTGAACCATTTGGTTAATTTAAGTGGGTTAGTTAAGGGTTAGCTTTGTTAAGAATTGGTTAAGATTAAGGTTGACTTGTGTAGGGAGAAAGAGCCATGATGGCTTTGTATCTTGTGAGCATTGTTTCAAGAGAGAGAGAGAGAGAGATGGCTAGGGTGTGCCATGATCCATATCATTCTTTATTACCCTTTGTGCTCTTCACACCCCCCTCTCACATCTTATAACTCGCTCTCACACTCACTAATACATCAGCAAAAGAGAACAACCCAACACTTCAGCCAACACCTACACACCCTACATCAGCAACAACAGCTGATGAAACAGCTTCAGCCCCAATGTCTCACATCAGCCCATGAACAGCTGAAACAAATCCATCAGCCCCCAATCTTGCATCAGCACACCCCAGCAGCAGCTGCATCAGGTCCCTTCACCAACACATCAGCCCCTAGCTGCTGCTACAAGCTATAACATCAGCCACCTACACACTCACATCAGCCCCTACAACAGCTATAGCAGCTGCAGCCACTAGCCCCACATCTATACACCCCCATCAACAACTTCAATACAACAGCAATAGCAGCGGCATGTTTCAAAACACCAGAAACTGCCCCAGCACCATTCCAAAACATCACCCAAACCACACCACCACAACTTCAGCAACACAAACACCCCAACAAAAACAACAATAGCCACAGCTGTTGCTGCAACAGCAAAAGAAAAGCAAAAGGGATTTACAAGCAGCAGCAGCTACTGAAACCAGCATCTGTTGCAACAGCAACTTCAGCCCAGAACTGCTGCAGCAACAACTCTTGGAGCTGCTACAGGGCACTTCAGCAGCCCTTCCACCTCCTCCTTCTTCCCTTCTCCTTCATCTAATGTCTCTTGAGGTATAATCTTGCAATCTAACTCCCTTCGTGTTAAGTTATAGTTTTATAGCTGAAAGTTAGTGTTATTGTGTGGTTTAATGCTAGTTTAGGTAAATTTGGGTGAGACTTGACCAAGTGTTGGTCTTGATAGTTGGTATAACCTTATTAGGTGTATTTGAGACCAGTTTACCCAAGATTGCCCCAGATTTCCAGTTAGTTATCAGATTTGTTATACATGGCGTAATTTAGCGATTTTGTCGACTTTTGGACCTTTCTGGAAACTGCTATCAACCCGAACCTCCTAAAATAAAATTGACTTGGCAGTAGGCTGTGCAGGCACCCTGGAACCATCACCCAAAACCCTAGCCCCCACCTCATTTTTCAGGCCGCAATTTTAATCCCCCTGGCCGCAATTTGCGGCCAGACCTGGATGAAATCGCCTCGTTTTGCGTGCACAGCCCTATTTCATGTAAACTTGACCCCTGGTATGTCTAGTTTTCTCTGATCCCAATCAGGGTAGAATCTGCGTTGATTTTCATGAGTTGGCGTATGATTTACGACTTGTTTTCGTATGGGTTTTTGGTATTCGATGATTCGTGCTGTCGGGTGGCGTTTGGACGTCAACGACAGTGGATATTGGCTGTGTTTGCACGCAAGGCGATAGGTTTTTAATTATTGGCGTAACGTGCACCGTTTTTGTTTCCGACATGGTTTTCATGTGTTTTAGCGTGTGATATCCTTGGAGGTACCCCACGTGGCGTCGGAGCGTTGGAGATGCAAATGGAGACATCGGTACCGGCACGCATAAAGAAAGGTGAATAGATTTATATATACGGGGAGAAGTCGGGTGGATGGCGTATAGCACCCCTGCAATTCGTCGTGATGTATACGGATGCGCATACACACTTACTTTAATATATGTTGTTTGGGATTAATTATTGATGTTAAGATGGATATCGGTGTGTTGAATTGATAAAGGTTACGGAACCCTAGAGTAGTGGGTGCACTACACAGACATATACACACTTACATACTTGCATATTCCCTTATTTCATATGTGGTTATGGGATTCTATATAGTTATGTGTTCACATGGGTATGGGACTAGGTGTTCATATATGGATTTGAGGATGATACTTGGGTTTGAGTTGAGTCGATGATATTGATCCGAGATTATGATTTTCGGGAACATGGTAGAAATCATATTTGAGATACGTCGTGATGCTTTAGCGGATTTCGGAATAATGATGCCATAGGAATAGTGATATATATTAAAGGATCGACATGTGATTATGATGCGAAATAGGATATGATATGACATCTTATGATAAGAAAATTGTGATAGGCCGCCTTGGGCGTTGTTTACTCCTTGAGACGATATATGATGATGATATCGATTTATACGAGACTGTCAATCGGAAGCCGGATCATGATGATAGTGATGATATTAGCTTTGTACTGGACGTAGGTCAGTACCCAGATGATGATATTTGATATAGAGAATACTAGACGAATGATATGACAAATGTGATATTGACCCGTACCCAGATTTGGGGATACCGTACGACGGATTTACGTACGAGCTGTAATTTGATGTTTTGATCCGCACTCTTGACTTGGGAGTAACCGATTATAGGGATATAGTTTCGGGTATGATATTATCGAGGCGGAATCACCGACTATGTATATAGTTATGTGCATCGACTCAGAGGTTACGCGGTTTCCCTTACCTACTGTTAGCTTTAGCTCAGCCTTATAGTGGTGCAGCTATATGACTCTTATAACATTAGATGCAGTTTAGTTATCCTTGTATTTGGTGTTCAGCTCCCGCATATTATTATTGTCGTTCTGCATCGCATACATATTGTGAGTCATATTCTATTGTTGATATCATGCTGTTAGGACACCAGCACCATTACCGATGATGCATATGTACCACATACACTTACTTGCGAGTTCACACACATCTTCATCGGTAATTTTCATGTCACTACACAGTAGTATTATTGCTGCAGGATATGACCCTTGTATGTGCATACTATTATTCCATGTTGCATGATATACTGTTATACTTGCACTTCATTGATATGTCACATACATCATGTTTTCTGATTATGTGCATTGAGGTATGTTGTTCTATGATATTTCTGGATTTGGGAACCGTGGGTATTTCAAAGAGATTATGTAATTGTTGTAAAAATCCGGTTACCCCTGATATGGTATTTCAGTGCGTCCACCATGTGTTTTCTAGGTGCTGAGAGCGACATGTGAAACCCGATTCGAGGAGGCGGATGAGGCTGATTGCGGGTACATGGTAGGCCCGGTGCGGTACCCCGGGGCAAGAAGATCGCAGGAGATAGCGTTGAGCCTGGCAGGGGAGCACTACCGACCGGTGATTTTACCCGACACGTCGGATATCCGGAGGATACCGTCGTGGTCTTAAGATTGATGGTAGAGGCCGGTCTGGATTGACGGCGCCGTAGATGGTGAGACTTATCAGAGATATTGAGATATTGAGATTTGAGGCTATGTTTCGTGCCGATGCTGGGCACACGTTTCATTATGTGTTTTCATGATTTGACTATATCCTCATATTTACATGCATGATGCTTATTGTCATTGGGTGATACGTGGACGGGATCCACCTATATACAGACATTGATCACATACAGACTTGATTACATTGATCATACTTTTCATGCATTCATAAATCATTCATATGATACATTGCTACCTGAGGCACTGACATTGACACGGGTACATGGGATTATATTTGGGTTAGATAGTTACCCTAGTCATGGTTATAGAATGCTGGTTATATATTTGAGGATTATATTATGATCGTATGACCTAGGATTGCGTCATACATGCGATTTTCTGTTCGTAGATGTGTTTCTATTCACGAGTTGGTAACTCACCCCCGTTGTGCCCCAGTTTCTTGCAGGTGTTGCCGTACGGATTTCATTATGGCTTTGTGGGCATAGCTTCTTCAGGTGACTTGCTAGTAGGTGGGTTATTTGTATCATACCCATCAGTATACCTTGTATATTATATTTCAGTTGTATCTAGAAGTTCCATCAACCAAACATGTACTTATTTGAGATAAAGACCAGTATTGTTCATTCTTTCGACCTTAGAGTCGCACGTTATGTTTCTCTGGGTTTCATGCTGTTGAGTTCTCTTTTCTGTTGTGATCCTCGCCTTTAGGCGTTGTATATTATGTTGCAAACTGGTTGATTTACATATGGTTTTTCCTTCACTCCACTACTTTTCTTGGTTTGGATTTCTGGGCTCGGCTTACTTAGAGCACGTACGCCTTGAGACGTTCGTAGCCTAAGTGCCGGTCATCTTCCGTACTTTCGGGTCGTGACAAAGTTGGTATCAGAGCGTTAGGTTTTACCTTCGGAGCATAGGATGACCCTTGGTTGATGGAACAGGTGACTAAAGTGGAGTGATGTACCGTGGGTATGTCCGCGGCATATTTTCGACATGCCACTCCACTTAAGAAGCCTTAGGATGTACATTTCCTTGTTCAGTATTATATTCCTTCCTGATCTATCCTCATCGGTACCAGTTATGGTTTTGCTGCCACGATTACGGGCAGGGAGAGCTACGGCTAGAATTGCGGTCAGCATGAGCTCGTTACGGACGAGGACTGACCGAGGCGTAATTTCGGGTGATACACGATTGTAGAGATGTGTCTTTTTACTGTGTTTCGCGCCACGAGCGTGGATGGATTGCTGTATGAGATTACTCGGACGTGCGGATTGGCACCTGAGGATTGATCCACTGATAGAGGCCAGCCAGATTTTGATGACCGTGGATGTATGGCTTATTCATGATGACTGAGGCACAGTTCAGCGTGCAGACGAGTGAGCCAGTTATTGCTGCGGACGACGAGATATCGCCCCAGATGTTGGAGCTATTGCGGTACGAGTATACTAAGAGATGATAGAAGGTCGCTAGTCCCTGATGATGAATGACTAGGACGTGTGGTTTGTTCGCTACCCCGATGAGAGGTCATTAGATAGATTGATTCCAGCTGAGACGACTTCATGTGGAGACGTTGAGAGTCGACAGAGACGATCGGATGTCAGAAACCTATTATTCCAAGTCTAAAGTATTCGGGAAGACAGGCAGGCAATTCTATGGTCCCTCTAGAAGAATGAAAGCCTAACTCGACATAATGACCGTGTGAAAGCCTTTGAACCTCAGGATTTACGGCAGTTCTGCGGCGCCATTAGTGAGGCTTGGGTTTGCCCTTCTACGGCTGGACCACCGATGCTGTGGTATGTACTCAATACTGATGATGAGCTCTTGGGGGATTATGAGGTTTTGACGAATCGATCGGATGGCTCGACTATTCGGATGCTAGATGGTGAGATGCACTTCTTGAGAGACTCCAGATACGAGGATAGCCGTTGGAGCTCAGTCCATGCAGCCACGACGAGGCGTGTCCGAAGCAGTCGACATTGGAGGAAAGTGGAGTAAGAGGTTCGTACAAGACCTGGATATGATGACGTTCCACTCCGTCGACATCAGAGATGCGATACGCATGCCGATGCATAGTACTGGATATACCTTCTAGAAGGAGTCGCGATGAGTACGCAGCCGCTCCGGAACAAGAAGCAGATATGGTAAAGGACGATGACTTCCGGACGATTGGCCGAGATGAGACTTGGAAGAGACCTTGAGCAGGATTCCTTCCAGGACACCGCTGCAATGATATTTGCAATCAGGATCAGATGTATCACGTACATTCAGAGAGCCAGAGGTCGACGCCGGTGACATGCTGCTTTACGAGTGGTCGCGAGGATAGACCGAGAGATGACCAGAGGAGTGCCAAACGGAATCCTCCCCGTTAGCACGTTTGACAGGGCCGATGAGCCGATGGATCATAAGATTGGTAATCCACAGAGAAGACTTGGACCCAGGAGTAGTCATGTTACGCACGCCAACATGCCAGAGTTCAGGATCGTCGACGAGATATGCTATGAGTGACCACGACAGTTGACCAGAGATTCTTGGAGGATGCGCTTGAGCGGAACTATTCCGCCATACTTGATTTCGGTATTTTGGACGATTTATTCGCATGAGTTGATTTTGAATGATTGAGGATTTACGATTTCCGCACAGTTGTTGCACTTGATATCGTTTTCGTGCCTTGGTTTCACATGTTTGTGATTTTATGGGTTTTATACATTGAGTTGATTTTGTGCGTATGCACGCACACGATTTGGTTTTTGCACTCTGTATAGTTTACATATGCTTGTAGTGCAGTGACATGTATTTGTGCACTTGGATACACTGGACTTCGATTTCGAGGGTGATGCTCGATATTTGTTTTGTGCATCTTATGCACCTGATGGGATTTGCGCGTGTTCGGCGCTTGATATTGGATTTCATGATTTCGGGCATGATGGATGCACCGGAATTGGACTTTTTAGCGCATGTCGGGTGCATGTTATGAGATGCGATTTGGTGCACACCAGATGCACTAAATCGGGATTCTTCGTGCACATCAGATGCACCTGTTTTTGCTGTCAGGCACACACGTGGCCCATGACAGATGCTTCGTGCACACCCGATGCACTTAGACGTTGTTTCTGTGCGCATGTATGGCACATTTATGGATTTTGATTTCCGTGCGCACCAGACGCACGTAGTATTCTTATGCACATTTTGGGATTGATTTCTTATGGAGTAGTACGTTTATGATATTGCGATTTGTTTTGGCACTGAGCAGGACTAGTCAGAGGATAGTGCCTGGATATATTTCGCATGCATTGATAGATTTCAAGGGATTTCCAAAAGCGAGCTATAGTCTCATTATTTACATACGTGTCCGATGCGACACGAGACGTTTGGAACGAGGGAACCCTTCTAAATTGTTTTTAAAACGGCAGGTCGTGAATGTTAAACAAAAGGTATATACATATATGGCTATTTTCTTATAAAGACGTCCGCCACTGTGCAGTGTTGTGTGCATTACACATTAATTTTAAAAATATATATATATTTGGCATGCATTCCCTTCGAGATATTTACATGTACGGATTTGGTATTTACGTATATAGTTCCGATTTATGGCATATCAGTTTTGCTTTGGATTTAGCCTTCGTGCTTTCGCCTTGACTCCGATGATTGCAGGATGCTTGACGGAGTTGTGATTTAGAGTTATCTGCTCATTGCTCTTGCGCTTGGATTGCGCTACGATGTGTTTTATGGATTGTTGATTTCGGAGCCCCGTGGACTTGGACATTTTATTGAAATATTTTAAAGTTTGGGAGTTTAAATTTAAATTCGGGGACCGAATTTCTTTAAGGGGGGAAGACTGTAACATTTCAGAAAAATATAATATTGTTTTGGGAATTTTCATAATTTAATATTAATTTTTAATGAATATTTTAATAGTCGGTATAATTACATACAGATAAATGGGGAAAATTCTGGAGAAAATTTTGGAAATTTTAAAATAGGTTATTTTATGGAAATATGCCATTTTACAGTTCTTATGTTGAATTATATGCTATGTTGGTGTTAATCGCGATTAAAAATCGCTAATTGGATTTTTGGCTTTTTGTGCAAAAATGTTGCACATAACATTTTCCACACTTGTCTCATGTTATGGACTTATGGTGGCCTAGGGTTGAATCATGTTTAGGGGACCTTGGTGGGTTGAACCATTTGGTTAATTTAAGTGGGTTAGTTAGCTTTGTTAAGAATTGGTTAAGATTAAGGTTGACTTGTGTAGGGAGAAAGAGCCATGATGGCTTTGTATCTTGTGAGCATTGTTTCAAGAGAGAGAGAGAGATGGCTAGGGTGTGCCATGATCCATATCATTCTTTATTACCCTTTGTGCTCTTCACACCCCCCTCTCACATCTTCTAACTCTCTCTCACACTCACTAATACATCAGCAAAAGAGAACAACCCAACACTTCAGCCAACACCTACACACCCTACATCAGCAGCAGCAGCTGATGAAACAGCTTCAGCCCCAATGTCTCACATCAGCCCATGAACAGCTGAAATAAATCCATCAGCCCCCAATCTTGCATCAGCACACCCCAGCAGCAGCTGCATCAGGTCCCTTCACCAACACATCAGCCCCTAGCTGCTGCTACAAGCTGTAACATCAGCCACCTACACACTCACATCAGCCCCTACAACAGCTATAGCAGCTGCAGCCACTAGCCCCACATCTATACACCCCCATCAACAACTTCAATACAACAGCAACAGCAGCAGCATGTTTCAAAACACCAGAAACAGCCCCAGCACTATACCACAACATCACCCAAACCACACCACCACAACTTCAGCAACACAAACACCCCAACAGAAACAACAACAGCCACAGCTGCTGCTGCAACAGCAAAAGAAAAGCAAAAGGGATTTACAAGCAGCAGCAGCTACTGAAACCAGCATCTGTTGCAACAGCAACTTCAGCCCAGAATTGCTGCAGCAACAACTCTTGGAGCTGCTACAGGGCACTTCAGCAGCCCTTCCACCTCCTCCTTCTTCCCTTCTCTTTCATCTAATGTCTCTTGAGGTATAATCTTGCAATCTAACTCCCTTCGTGTTAAGTTATAGTTTTATAGTTGAAAGTTAGTGTTATTGTGTGGTTTAATGCTAGTTTAGGTAAATTTGGGTGAGACTTGACCAAGTGCTGGTCTTGATGGTTGGTATAACCTTATTAGGTGTATTTGAGACCAGTTTGTCCAAGATTGCCCCAGATTTCCAGTTAGTTATCAGATTTGTTATACTTGGCGTAATTTAGCGATTTTGTCGACTTTTGGACCTTTCTGGAAACTGCTATCAATCCGGACCTCCTAAAATAAAATTGACTTGGCAGTAGGCTGTGCAGGCACCCTGGAACCATCACCCAAAACCCTAGCCCCCACCTCATTTTCAGGCCGCAATTTTAATCCCCCTGGCAGCAATTTGCGGCCAGACATGGATGAAATCGCCTCGTTTTGCGTGCACAGCCCTATTTCATGTAAACTTGACCCCTGGTATGTCTAGTTTTCTCTGATCCCAATCAGGGTAGAATCTAGGTTGATTTTCATGAGTTGGCGTATGATTTACGACTTGTTTTCGTATGGGTTTTTGGTATTCGATGATTCGTGCTGTCGGGTGGCGTTTGGACGTCAACGACAGTGGATATTGGCTGTGTTTGCACGCAAGGCGATAGGTTTTTACTTATTGGCGTAACGTGCACCGTTTTGGTTTTCGACATGGTTTTCATGTGTTTTAGTGTGTGATATCCTTGGAGGTACCCCACGTGGCGTCGGAGCGTTGGAGATGCAAATGGAGACATCGGTACCGACACGCATAAAGAAAGGTGAGTAGATTTATATCTACGGGGAGAAGTCGGGTGGAAGGCGTATAGCACCCCCGCAATTCGTCGTGATGTATACGGATGCGCTTACACACTTACTTTAATATATGTTGTTTGGGATTAATTATTGATGTTAAGATGGATATCGGTGTGTTGAATTGATAAAGGTTACGGAACCCTAGAGTAGTGGGTGCACTACACAGACATATACACACTTTCATACTTGCATATACCCTTATTTCATTTGTGGTTATGGGATTCTATATAGTTATGTGTTCACATGGGTATGGGACTAGGTGTTCACATATGGATTTGAGGGTGATACTTGGGTTTGAGTTGAATCGATGATATTGATCCGAGATTATGATTTTCGGGAACATGGTAGAAATCATATTTGAGATACGTCGTGATGCTTTAGCGGATTTCGGAATAATGATGCCATAAGAATAGTGATATATATTAAAGGATCGACATGTGATTATGATACGAGATAGGATATGATATGACATCTTATGATAAGATAATTGTGATAGGCCGCCTTGGGCGTTGTTTACTCCTTGAGACGATATATGATGATGATCTCGATTTATACGAGACTGTCAATCGGAAGCCGGATCATGATGATAGTGATGATATTAGCTTTGTACTGGACGCAGGTCAGTACCCAGATGATGATATTTGATATAGAGAATACTAGACGAATGATATGACAAATGTGATATTGACCCGTACCCAGATTTGGGGATGCCGTACGACGGATTTACGTACGAGCTGTAATTTGATGTTTTGATCTGCACTCTTGACTTGGGAGTAACCGATTATAGGGATATAGTATCGGGTATGATATTATCGAGGAGGAATCACCGACTATGTATATAGTTATGTGCATCGACTCAGAGGTTAGGCGGCTTCCCTTACCTACTGTTAGCTTTAGCTCATCCTTATAGTGGTGCAGCTATATGACTCTTATGACATTAGATGCAGTTTAGTTATCCTGGTATTTGGTGTTCAGCTCCCGCATATTATTATTGTTGTTCTGCATCGCATACTTATTGTTAGTCATATTCTATTGTTGATATCATGATGTTAGGACACCAGTACCATTACTGATGATGCGTATGTACCACGTACACTTACTTGCAAGTTCACACACATCTTCATCGGTAATTGTCATGTCACTACACAGTAGTATTATTGCTGCAGGATATGACCCTTGTATGTGCATACTATTATTCCATGTTGCATGATATACTGTTATACTTGCACTTCATTGATATGTCACATACATCATGTTTTCTGATTATGTGCATTGAGATATGTTGTTCTATGATATTTCTCGATTTAGGAACCGTGGGTATTTCAAAGAGATTATGTAATTGTTGTAAAAACCCGGTTACCCCTGATATGATATTTCAGTGCGTCCACCATGTGTTTTCTCGGTGCTGAGAGCGACATGTGAAACCCGATTCGAGGAGGCGGATGAGGCCGATTGCGGGTACATGGTGGGCCCGGTGCGGTACCCCGGGGCAAGAAGATCGCAAGAGATAGCGTTGAGCCTGGCAGGGGAGCACTACCGACCGGTGTTTTTACCCGACACGTCGGATATCCGGAGGATACCGTCGTGGTCTTAAGATTGATGGTAGGGGCCGGTCTGGATTGACGGCGCCCTAGATGGTGAGACTTATCAGAGATATTGAGATTTGAGGCTATGTTTCGTGCCGATGCTGGGCACAGGTTTCATGATGTGTTTTCATGATTTGACAATATCCTCATATTTACATGCATGATGCTTATTGTCATTGGGTGATACGTGGACGGGATCCACCTATGTACAGACATTGATCATATACAGACTTGATTACATTGATCATACTTTTCATTCATTCATACATCCTTCATATGATACATTGCTACCTGAGGCACTGTCATTGACACGGGTACATGGGATTATATTTGGGTTAGATAGTTACCCTAGTCATGGTTATAGAATGCTGGTTATATATTTGAGGATTATATTATGATCGTATGACCTAGGATTGCGTCATGCATTCGATTTTCTATTCGTAGATGTGTTTCTATTCACGAGTTGGCAACTCACCCCCATTGTGCCCCGGTTTCTTGCAGGTGTTGCCGTACGGATTTCATTACGGCTTTGTGGGCACAGCTTCTTCAGGTGACTTGCTAGTAGGTGGGTTATTCGTATCATACCCATCAGTATACCTTGTATATTATATTTCAGTTGTATCTAGAAGTTCCATCAACCAAACATGTACTTATTTGAGATAAAGACCAGTATTGTTCATTCTTTCGACCTTAGAGTCGCACGTTATATTTCTATGGGTTTCATGCTGTTGAGTTCCCTTTTCTGTTGTGATCCTCGCCTTTAGGCGTTGTATATTATGTTGCAAACTGGTTGATTTACATATGGTTTTTCCTTCACTCCACTACTTTTCTTGGTTTGGATTTCTGGGCTCGGCTTACTTAGAGCACGTACGCCTTGAGACGTTCGTAGCCTAAGTGCCGGTCATGTTCCGTACTTTCGGGTTGTGACAATCACCTTCTCCAAGTTCTCTACCTTTCCTAAGCCCATGTAACTGATTACATATATGGGATCCTGACCCGGTATCTAATATCCAGGAAGTAGAGGAAATGGAGAAACAGTTCTCTGTAACGAACACACCCGAAGAAAATGCATAAACATGTACTTTCTTCACTCGGGTGGCATGGGAATCCTGGTATTCCCCTATATCCTGTTCAGTCCTATAACTCTTATAAGAAAGAACGGAACCAACGTTCCCCAGCACAGTATAACATGCGGGTTCGGTCAATACATCCATATTGTTATCTTGATTAAGGCATGATATAGTCGCTACCTGGAGAGAGAGAGATGAAAACACTTTAGCGTATGCTCTTACAAGATCAGATTGGTTATTATTTTATCTAATCAGGATGGCTCCCACTGTTTTTATCAAATCATCCTTCAAACCCTAAAAGGAAAGACTAGCCGGGATTAATTACACCCTACAACTTCGCCAATCTTTCAGCCAGGCCAGTGTCGGTACTTTAAGGGAGGTTCCCCGTGCTTTCGTACGGACCTAATTAAAGTAAACCTCGTTTTTCCAGAGGCGTAACCCCATTGACACCTTTCTAGACACCTACTTGATCGGCTAATTGTCCTGTGTAAAACTCTCCCGGGAGTAACAATTACTCGCAGTGGGTATCGGGATCCAACTATCTCATAGAAGGTATGCAATCTCATTGCAAATTTCAACACTTGAAATTCCCGATAATATTTTGCCCCTAACCCCTATGACCTTGACAAAGGCCAACAAATCATAGGATGCTAGTCAAGTTCAACCCGTCATTTCTTATTTGAATCAAACCCACCCGCACGACCCTTGACAAAGGCCAACAAGGTCATACGACTACCCCAAAACAATCTGCATCATATGCATAAGTAGATAAGCACCATTCAGCTACCGCACACTACGCCTTGACAAAGGCCAACAAACGCAGCACGAATACTAAATAGTTCTTATCTGAAATGACGGAGGGCTACGATAGGTTTTTCTGAAAACCTATCGCGTAATGAACTTGATATCGTCGTAGAATCGAGTGAATTTTGAAATGGAGTGATTTTAAGGCTTTCATTAGTTTTGCTAAAGAGGTCACTCCCGGTGAAGGGATCTCGGCTCTTTCCTTATGGAATAAGGTGTAGGATATATCATATACATCACTATGCAAAGCAAAACTCCAAAAGCAATCAAAAACAAACCGAGTGTTGTAGCATCTGCCAGTTTTGCTAAAGAGGTCACTCCCGGTGAAGGGATCTCGGCTCTTTCCTCATCGAATAAGGTGCGGGATATATCATATATATCGCTATGCAAAGCAAAACTGTAGCTACCCTTTATGAAAAAATTGATTCTACAACATCTTTTAGATTTCTTTTCTTTCATTAATCACATTAATGAAGTCCCATCATTTAAGTCACCTAAACAACACAGATAAATACGACGTACATTTATGCCATCCGCATTCGCCTCGATGTCCCCTCGTGCACCGTTAGATTAGGTAACTAACGGCAGAGCGGGGCAGGGCTAGTACGGGTGTAAAACATAAGTAACGCCTATATAATATATCATATATACTATATACAGTATTTATCATAGCACATCAAATGATCACATCACAGATATCGCAGTAGAAGAAACATATGAAACATTGGATATACTAGGACGTCCGTGTTTTATTTTGAGCCTCTATAAAACACGGATTCCACGGTTGCGATGAATAGCCAAACCCACACCCCTAGACACCTACGAGAGCGGCAAGAAACCCTTCCAATTCTAGAGTTAGGAGACCCGGACTCGACTCCTCGAGTTGGTCTCCCACTGGACCCAAGAACCCAGTTACTTGTGCTCTCCTCCTTGGGTCTATCCTAGTGCGGAAAAGTAAATAATATACAAAAGGTGACATCAACCTCATCCCGGAAGTGCCCCAATAAAAGAATATTACATACATTTTATTTTACATGAATGAAAATAAAAACTCTCATCTCACATAAAAAGCCCCGGCTATTCAGAACGCGGCGATCAAATATAACATATCCAGCAACACATAACATCACATGTCATCAACGTAAGTAAATATGCACATCCCGATTGTCGTTGACATATAGCAACGAAAACGGCGATATCACATATTACACTTACGGTCACAGAAAAGAAAGTGTAAAACTACAACATTTGGAATCCACAATCTCTTTAGATATCGTAAATCCGAATTATCACATATTTCGCATTTCATGCCTAACTGTGTGAATTCCACATATTGTATCATATTCCAGATAAATAGACAGTATTAAACTTTCCGATCGAATAATCAAATACCCAAGATTTCCTTAATAGCTCAACACTTGAGCGGAGTTCAAAAATTCCAGAATACGTCACAGTAGTAATGGTCCAGCCATAGAAGGGTCAAGCCAACGCCTCACATGTGGCAAGCCGTACTGCCCCAAACCCTAAGGTTCAAAGGGCAGTTCAAGACGGTCACATAATCGAGTTAAGATTTGTTGTCTTCTAGAGGGTCCATCGCATCACATGCACGTATTTCCGAAAGATTTAAACCCGAGAAAAATTCAACACTTGAATATTTTTCGTGCCGGGAAAAATTGAGTTAATGATATCCGTTCGAACATTTTAGTACTTTCTAAATTATCCGGAATAACATAACAAAATTCAATTCTCCGATCGAATTGACGATTACAAAATAAACCCCAAAATACTCAACACTTGAGTTAATTTAAAAATACCCAGAAAATACAAATAACAGAAATTGGAATTACAGTGGAAAAACGAGCACATAAGTCCACTGTACTGCCGCGGTTCCGCGGCCCAAGCACGGTACGGCCGCGGTTCCGCGGCAGTTTGGACGTATTATGTGTTCGTTTTTCACCACAATTCTTAGAAAACCCTGCTGAATTTTTTAGGTATTTTTAATACCGAAAATACATAGTTTTAAAAAAATGTACAGAGAGGGGGTTAACTTTGACATAGTCGGGTTCGATCGGGGTTTTAACTTCGTTAACACATCGCCTAATGCTCTAGCTAGGATCTGCTACCGCTGTAGGGTTACTAGGCACACTAACAAGGGTTAAGGAAGCATCAAACATGCCCGTTTAAAATTTTAGCCGTGCCGAATACCCTAAGCAGGATCGTTACTAGAAAATTAGGGTTTCAAAAGCAAGTAAACTATGTTTACAACTAAGTGAATACGATATACAACCTTTTTAGATCGGTCCTTCACTTCTATTGCTCCTTGTTGAAGTCCCTTCGCTGCGATCGTGGTTTTCTAAGACCCTTGCATGGCTTCACGAGGCGAAAGACGCATCCTTCCTTGAAGTCTTCGAGGCCGAAGATGATCTACGTCGAGGGGATGCCAACGCAAGCTTCTACTTCACTAACTTGAGAATTAGTGAAGCAAACACCCTAAACTAAAGTTCTAGTCTAGTAGAGGATGGAGAAATAGGAAGTGGGTTCTCTTTAGAATTTTGTTTCTCACAATCTATCTCACTTTTGATCAAACCCTAGCAAGCTTTTTCTTTTTAGCAAATGAAGAAGAAGAAGAAATGAAAGAGATGAGGATAATGATCAAGTGAGAAGGCTAACCATGGTGAGTGAGTATCATATACTAACTCTTGTAGAGCCATAACCATAGCTAATTCAAAATGGTTAGGTTAATAAAAATCTAAAGTAAAACAAATTAAGTGGACTTTGTCAAAGCATCCATAAGCTTCTACAAGCTTCATGCTTATGACCTAAGCATCACTAATTTGTATTTACTTTAAATAAATATTAACCACCATCTAAAATAGTATGGTGTATGTCTTACACACCCATGTTTAGTGTATCAACAACCATGATACAAAAGAAAACACTTTTAATATATATATCATATATATATATATATATATATATATATTCAAGTGTTCATATGAGAAAATACCTAAAGAGAACAAGTGTTAGTAAATGTAAACTAGTATATCTAATATACAATTATACATTTAATTATTAAATCAACACTTGAATTAATAATCCGGTCATATCTCATATAACCGACTAACACACTTTGTATCATCTTATCGAATCAACACTTGATTCGATAACCCGGCTATATCATATATAACCGACCGATACAAAAAGTCGCGAGAATAGAATATGTTATCACATACACGCATTATTCTCGGTCTCGCACATATCACATATGCGCTCCTATTTGGTTTTGCCTGAGCCAGTAAAACCTCTATGTGGGACTCTAAAGACTCGTCAATACGCCGGCAGTAGGTGATGATCACATCAAGCACCCACAAGCCGTCAGCGGTACTAGCTGGACGTAATGGCTACCCGGGTATTGAGCGATCAGAAGATCAGCAAGCAAGCCCGCTCCAACTCCTGTAAAAGCCTGCCGGTAACACTTCCCGTACAGTCCGGTCTCCTCGTCTGATATGTCGCATATCAAGTCTAAGGGTGGTAAACGTCAGACCCCAATAACCAATAAGTCGTGCCGATGTGAGGCTCATAACGGGTCGAGAAACTACTGGTAACACTTACCAGTAAATCTCTATATCAGCCCTGGTCAGGGAATTCCCTGTTACGGCCAATCGAGCACAGCGCAACATCAACCCCCAATACCGGGAGAGACGAAACCCCTCCTATCACTCATTGCCTCCATGTGACTCGGGACTGTACCCAAAAACCACCGTTTTGCATGCCCTCATGGACGTGGTAAGGTGGAAATCAAAGCACAGTGGGAATCACACAAGACTCTATGACGATCTCGGGTCTACGGACTAACCTGCACAAGTGTCACCAGAGAACTGCCATCTGACGTGAGATATAATACCATCTGGGAGTTCTCGGCGAGTCCGTCCAGTGTACCCAGTCTCTAATGAGCACCCGTATACCATCTCTGATGTCAAACACCAATGGATATGGGATCATCCATCACCCATCTCATGGGTCGAGAAGCATATACGCTAGTCTACCCTGGTATATCGATGCCCCGTCTCGATACACCCACGACTAGGGACCTTGAAGTATGTACTTATGGACTAACATGTCCCCACTAGTATGATCCGCATCATAGTCCAAGTAGTCAAGTACACATCCTAAGGGCTTTACCAACATGTAACGATAAGACAGTATAAAGATACAAGTATACATGTTAAAGTAAAGAGCAACCAGATAGCATACTATCATATCGAGCAAGAAAGTCCTCTCTATATATGTCCAAGCATCCAATATAATATACATCATCTGTACAATACTGGCCTCTAGGGCATACATACAACTAACACTCGTGTCTAGCATCGACACGCAAATCCTCATCCATCGGGCCCCGTCAGTCCGGGTCAGCCCACGGGCTCCGTCTGCGGTATCGGCCCTCAGCCCCGGCAATACGGATCATCCCGCATCCATCTATCGACTCTGGTCAGCATCCTCCGGATAACCGCCAGGTCCAACCAATCACCGGTAGGTAGTGGTCCCTCTGCCAGGCTCACCGTCTACTACACAGCGAAACCGTTCTCGCCCCGGGGTACCATACCGGGTCCACCATGTACCCGTAATCGGCCTCATCCAACTCCTCGATTCGGGTTCACATATATCACTCTCGCACTGAGAAAAACATGGTGGACGCACCGAAATATCATATCAAGGGAAACCGGGTTTTTAAATGATTACATATTCTTTTTGAAATAGCCACGGTTCCCAAATCCAGAAATTTCATGTAATCCAAAAACCAACGTACAAGTCAATGCGATGTAATATAGGCATCAAGTATGAATATCATATCAAGTCACATCAAAGATGAGCTACAGCATAATGATCATGGAAATTCTACAGTGTGAGTGTCATGGCAATTACTAACGGTGTGTGTGTAACATGCAGGATAGTGCTCATGCAACATGAACCGTTACTAATGGTGCGGTGTTCTATCAATTCTATTTTATAAACATATTGTAGGGATTGCGGTATGCACTAAATAGTAGCCATGAACAGTCAATGTATGTAAATGTAATATGCTGCTACATGGTCCTATCAGCCCTGACGCATAACGCCATAAGGGCGATTTCCCCGTAGATGTTAAATCTACTCACCGAAATCTCACGCTAAGTGTAGCCGACGACTTGCTTCCCCTTCTTCGCAGCGTCTGTCTCACTCGCCTGCGAACCTAGAATTACACAATATAACACACATAAGCTCAAATCCACAAAATGCGATATTAAGGTCAAACTAGAAACCCGCGTCGCAAACCAAGCGCGCGTGTACGCGATACGCTAAGACGTGTGATTACGCGCCTGAAACTACCCTGACGCGTCGCGATACGCAGAAACCCCAAACCCACACACGTATCATGCGTGTCGCGAAGGTTTAAAAATACGAGAAATAGGTATTTAGCTCCAGATTTTTCTACAGCAACAATTAAATAAAATTATACATGCCAACAGTCTAAGAGTAGCAGCAGACACCTTGTAAGTCTACGGTAGCGCACCGGCCGTCTACAGACGCCAAATGCGGAACAAAAACTTTTTAACTGGCGCTATTATATACTTTAACCCGGATCTGCCATTATTGCTAAACTAACAAACTGTAAAGAGTGTAGAAAGGTTATACCGAACGATCCGAGTCCTTCGTTCTTTAACCATCATCCCACGCTCCGTTGTGGCTGCTCCGATCTCGTCGATCTCCGATCTGCTCGTCCAAGTGGCACCACGTCAACGATTCCTTAAACGGGCTACCGCCTCTGACTCGAGGCAACTCGGTCGTCAAGTTTGCCAAAAGAGACGACCAAGATTGATGTAGAGAATGAGTAGAATACTTTGTCTCGTTATGTCCAAGGCTATGGACGAACGGTTAATGAAGTTGCCATGGGAATCGGGTGATGGAATGAAATGAGCTGTGAAATTCCATACACCCCAAAATCTATCATAATATTTTTTACCAAAATGAAAACATCAAGTGAGAGTGTGAGAAGAGGGGGCCGGCCATCTTATAGGAATGGGGGGGTGAGTGTAGGAGAGAGGAGAGTGACCACAAGAGTGTGAACACAAATAAATATCTAGTGTGAACACAAATAAATATCTAGTGTGAACACACAGTGTGAACACAATGAAACAATAACACCTCACCGCTTCTAGTACCTTCTAGAAGCATCCACACTCTTCCAAAGAAAAGATAAATCCGTCTTTAACCGAATGTTAAAAGACGGCTGATAGAAAACTGGAAACTGGCAACTTCCAAAAGTGATCCCGAAACGAATTTCAGGATAACCCCGTAACTGTATAAATATACCCGCATTTGTATTACGACCGAATAAAAATGCAACTGAGACAAAGATATTATATCTACTCAATATAATACTCGGATCCGGCTTAAACCAAAGCCGACCAGTATCATCTGCCCGAAAAATAACATGTGCGTAAACGCACGTGCATTTTCCGAACCCTGCCATAAAACCATACGGCCTCTACAACGTTTCGCCCGAACTTGGGAAACTGTCTATGGGGGACTCTAATGACTCGTCAGTACCCTGGCAGTGGGTTTAACCACAAACCGTCAGCGGCACTAGCTATGCGTAACGGCTGCCTATGGACTGACCTCAAGGGAGGCCGATGAGCGAACTCATCCGGAAACCCTACTGAGCCTAACAGTGACAATGTATATACAGTCCGGTCCGTTCGTCTATGAGTATCGCATATCTGCCTAGGGGGCTAGTAACGTCAGACCCCCAATAGCAGTATAAGTCGTGTCGGAGTGTAGCCCAATAACACCCTGAGATACTACTGGAGTACCTACCAGTAAATCTCCTGCCACGGCCGTGGGCTTTGTGTAATTGCTCTCCTAGACACAGCACGATCTCTCCCCCAATACCGGGAGAGACGAATCCCCTGCCGATCCGCTCACGTGCCTCCATGTGGCTCGGGACTGTACCCAAAAACTACCTGTTTGCACGACTCCTTTGAGCCGTGGTAGGGTAGAAATCAAAGCACAGTGGGAACTCACACGAGACAAATGACGACCTCAGGTCGATGAACTAACCTGTACACATGTCACCAGGGAACTGCTATCCGACGATATGTATAATACCAACTAGCAGGTTCCCGGCGAGTCCTGTCAGGTGTACTCATAACCCAATGAGCACCTGTATACATCTTAGGTGATCCAACTGACACCAGTGGCTTGTGAGACCGGCCACCGCCCCTCGTCGGGGTCTCGACTGTATACACTAGTCTACTCCGGAGTATCGATGCCCTGTCTCGAAACTCCCACGACTAGGGACCACAATTAAGGATATGCGTATAAACCACCCAACTCTTACGTATATGATCGCCATCATACTGTTGGTGGTAAAGCAAGATCCTAAGGGCTCTATCAAAGTGTAACATGTAATCAGTCACCTGAACATGTACACGACTGATAAAGGCAAACCAGATAGCATACTATCATCTCGAGTAAGACTGTCCTACCGGTATAGGTCCTCCGCAATCATTACAATCACGTACCTGCGATCCAATAATTGTCTCTGAGGGCACTATCTCCAACAATCTCCCACTTGCACTTAAGGCTAATTATTGCGATGTCAACTACTCACAGCACGTGTGAAACCGAACATCCAACTCCTCTACTAATCAGTTTCACAAAGCCCGTTTGTAAAACTATTGTGTTCGAAAAATAACCTCAGTGAGTGGATCCGCCCAGATGTTTCTTTCTATATATCTCTCTTAATCTCAAGTTCGCGGAGAAAACCATCTTCCGAATTGAGTAATACATGTCTTAGAATATGTCTGGATATCTGATGGGACCTAGTTCATAAATGAACTCCAAATCTAAACTTCTTAGACTGTATCGATCACTGAACCTAATCAGTATCGTGCACCAAGCCTCCCACAGTATCCTCTTGGACCACCTGTCCACAATACAGTCCCTCATCAGAGGGAAAACTATAACTCTGATAATCTCTCTGTCAACCATGTCACCTTTGAAGCCTGGAATGATAATCGTCTCCCGAAGGAGGCTGCCGTCATCAAATCCGTAGAACATGTACTTATGTTCCAAAACTGCTTCCTTATGTTTCTCCAGGATTGGATTAATACAAACTTATTGCATCTAGTGCAAAAACAACATTTGGTGTGGTACTTGACATCTCACGATTGACTCAATTACCTAAGCAAGTGATCTGCCAATCATGCACATCCCTCTCCCCTTTAGTCCATAAGACACCTTTAGAGAGGGTGACTCCATCACCTGCAGGTACACCACCATGCCAGGAGTCATCTATTCTAAAAACCATTAGAATACTGTCAAAGTACCCACATTGGGAAACTACCCAAATCCAGATCTAAAACCATAGATCTAGAAACCAGAATGTCAAATATTATATCCATGTCCTGTCTGGAGAAACAACTGTGTGACGACCACAGTACAACCGATCGTAGTATAGGAATTTTACTTCCTACTCTGTGTATGTCATCCAAATACCATGACATCACACCCTACTACCTTCTTAACAGATCCATCCCCTATTCTGATTGAAGTCAAACCCATGACTGTCACATCAAAATTAGATGATCTATCTCCGCTACATCTGCTCTAGTCTATAAATAGACATAAGCTACTTGCCCACTATGCTTCCGCTGCTCCCACTGACTATGACAACCCTCTGGAAGAAAAATATACACGTGCACTTCTAAAGCTAGTTTAGAACGACGCTATACTTAACCTCCTGCCGGGTCTCACAGTCTGGAACAACAGTAGTGTCAAGTCTGGGAAAACAAGAACCTCCCTGTCACCGTCCTTGAGGCTACCGGAGTACCTCTCGGGTGTCTGAGGTTACCCACCATATCTGCGGAGTGGCTATTGGAATGTCAAACCTGATTGAATATATAGGTCCTATTAAATTTTTCGTAATCGTTCGCGGTTCTGGAATCACTTCCAGTTCTACCATACTCCCACTACTGTTTTCTGAAAAAGATCCATTTTACTAAAACTGTGGCGAGTCAAGAAAAATATCACTATTGATCTTCCAAATGGTAGAAAATCAACCCTCGTCATAGCCAGGGTCAACCCACAAACAGCTATTATAGAAACGTGCCCTGAGTTATCTAGAGTCTGGTTTTAAGCATAAGCTGGACAACTCCCCGTACCTTAACATCTTTTAAGGTACGAACTATTCTATATCCAATATAGAAACTGTAACACCTTAGAATGTGTTTTGTAGCTATTTATATTTTAAAATGTGATTTTTAATAAAAAGTTTACCAAATTAGTTTTTAAATATTTTATCCTAATTATTGAGTATTTTACTAGAATTTTGTTAGGCACACACACACTTGTGCATGATAACTAGGCTTGTTTTTGGTGTTTAACCATGATTAGCAACATGGTTAACTAACCATTTCCTCTAATCTAGTTTTAATATTTGTTTAAGTGTTATGGTTGTTATTAGTATGGGTTTTAGTCATGATAGTTTTTAATTTAAAAAGGGTTTTAAAATGGAGTTTTGAATTTGGTTGACTTTGGGGAGAGAGAGAGTGAGCATGGGCATCATGGCTTTGCCCATGCCTCATTATGAGAGAGAGAGTAAGAAGGGGTCCTTGGGTGTGCCCATTTCCCCATTTCCTTTTCTTTCTCTCATTTCCCTCACACTCTCTCACACACACACACACTCACTGCAGAGAGAGAGAGAGAAGCAGCAGCAGCAACAGAGTGAGAGAGAGAGGCAGCAGCAGCAACAGAGTGAGAGAGAGAGAGAGGCAGCAGCAGCAGCTGGGGGAAGCAGCAACATCATCATCATCAACACAATAACAACAACAACAACATCAACTATAACAACAACAACAACAGCAACTATAGCAGCAACAATAGCAGCAACAACAGAAGCAGCATTAGCAGGCAGCAGCAGCAGCAACAGGGACCCCAGTGCTCGCAGGAGCTCTTCTCCACACCTTCACCTGCCTTCTAGGGTTCTGTGGGTATATTTCCTTAACCCCATTGCATGGTTTGCTTAGTTGTGCATCGATTGATTCGATTAGTGCTAAATTAGCTAGTTTAGTGCTAGTTTTGGTGTTTTGAGAGATATTGTAGCAATTTGTTGATTGTGTTGGCTAACCTAGCATAATTAGGTGTTTTCAAGGACACTTCTTCTGAGAAATCCCCAGATTACACTAAAATACCATAGGGTTTGTGAATTGTGCAAATTGGTGTTTTTAAAGCGATATTTATGACTTTTGTGATCTGCTATAGACCCGGACCTTGCAGAGTAAAATTGTGGAAACTGGGACATGATACCTAGGTCTAGAACACACCACCAGAAGACGAGCCCCTACCCCCTTGTTCAGGCCGCCAATTTCTCCAGATTGGCCGCAATTTGCGGCCAAGTTGGGGAGTTGGGTGTTGGTCTTTTGGCTAGGGGTCCCTGCTGTGTTGTTTAGGTCTTTGGCATGTATAGTTTTGCAATATCTTGCCTGTAGGAAAATCTGGGACTATATGTCGCTTTTGTGTTTAGTTGTGTTTGCGCGATACGCGCGATACGTGAGTGGGTTCTGTGATCCAGCGTATCGCGGCGTGTCGCGATGGTTTTTAGACGCGTACACACACGATTCAGCGTATCGTGCACACGCGCGTTTAGTTCGCGACGCGAGTTTCTCGTTTCGATTCGATATCGCGTTTCGCGAGATATGTGGGTTATATGTGATTTCCATGTCTTATTTGCAGGTTTGCAGACAGGGACTACAGACACCACTACAGGGGGAGCAGATGATAGGATTCACCCAGCGTGGAGTTTAGGTGAGTAGATATAACATCTACAGGGGAATCGCCCGCATGGCGTTTTGTGTCTGGGCTAGGATTCAATTTCCTGTCGCACATTCTACGTCATTGTAGAATTGCGCATTTACTGCATTTCCTAGATATGGCTATATACTGTGACTAGCAGCCGTAGGACACTGCACACATTATTGACGGTTCATGTTGCACGAGCACAGATTGCATGCTACACACACACCGTCAATAATTGCCATGTCACACACTACCCCTTATAGCTACCATTGCTTGCCATACTTGACATCTAGCTTATCGGTATACCTATAGTGTATCATACCTTTAGTGATAGGTATAATTTCACTTTGCGATACAGCTACAGGTATACCTCCTACATATTTTACCTATACCGGGAGGGATTTCCTACATATGTTACTTATACCCAGGGGGGTATACGACATCAGTTCTTATAGGTAGATACCTATACTTTGCTACACCTGTATGTTAGATACATATTCAGTTGTTGTCGCATATTCACATTTACTGATGTTACTTAGCTGTACCTTATCATGATTTCTCCTACATCTGGTTCAGCTATATACTTGTGTTTACCTGCTCGCATTCAGATATATCGCATACATTTATTCCTGTATTTATGCATTGTTTATCTTGATTTTATATGATGTTTTCGGGATTTGGGAACCGCAGGAGTTCATGAAATTATGCATACATGAACAACCCGGTTTCCTTGATATGATATTTCGAGCGTCCCCAATGAGTTTCATCGGTGCTGATTCTAAGCTCCATACGATGTGTGGTTGCCGTATGAGAGTACATGGTGGGGCCCGGTATGGTTCCCCTCGGCAAGAAGATCGATGGGTTTGCCGATTGAGCCTCGAGGCGGGCGAGTACCTACCGGTGATTGTTTGGACCTGGCAGTTGTCTGGAGGCTACTGGCCAGAGTAGAGAGATGGATACGGGATGACCTGTACTGTCGAGGCCGAGGGCCGACACTGCAGACGGACCCCGTGGGCTGATCCGGACTGACGGAGCCCTATATACGAGGATTTCTGTGTCGATGCTTGGCACACGGTTTCATGATATTTCTTTAACCCCCTTTTTGTATATATAACAGGGGATTTAGCCGTTGTTATATATACCCTTACACCAATATTAGTGGTATGGGACGCTAATATATGTGTATTGCCCCCATCATATTTATTTCTGTACATATATTTACTTTTAGGATGCTAGAAACTTACTTGAGATTGGACTTGGGATACTAGGTGATTCATTGGGATTTGGACATTGGATATACCTATGTGATTGGTGATTTGTACATTCGGGATGTAGGAGATTAGTCGATATTGTACATTGAGGTGATATGAGACTTTTATATTGTGACAGCCCAACGTGGGGGCCGGTTTGAGGATTTGGGATTGGAGTATCTCGATGGATTGTGATCCTACCACGACGTCAGGTTTCCGTGGGAAATGACATATTCCACCCTATACCTCACCATTACCTATCTTATGCACAGATTCATATATTGGTAGTACTTGTAGTGTACCCTTATGATAGTTGCATATTTGCTTTCTCACATCTCTACTGCATACTATTGTCATGTTACTATCGCTTCACTTATTGATTGTACCTGCTAGTGTACTCTCTTTATTCCAGCATTGCATGACATTAGTACTACTGTAATCGCATATCTTAGATTCATGCTGTACGTGCATTCCTGCGATTACCTGCATATGTTTTATACTATTCACGAGTTGGCAACTCACCCCCGTTGTGCCACAGGTGTTTCAGGTTTTTCCCCAGAGTATTCGAGGCAGGCTATTCCTCTATTCAGCTATCCAGCTATTACCTTTTGCTACAGATACCGCATCAGCTCACAGTACCTTTTTGCTTAGGTGGGTTAGATGGTTATCTGTATTACATATTGTATATTCGTTGTATTTTGTACTCTCCATCAGCTATTGTATTATTGACATAGAGACTTGGTGAGGACGTTAGCATGTATTATTGTGGATTTGATGTCTTTTATATATACAGCTTTTTCTCTACTGTCCTTATTCTTCTGTTGTATTCTTCTTGACTAGTCTTTATAAAAATGGGGTGTTGCTAAATCTTTAAAAAGAAAGAAGTAAGCCTTTTTAAAGAATTTGGGTTGCGATTTCAATTGTTTCAAACTTATATAAATTTTTTTTCCGTATTTTTTTCATGGTTTAGATTTCTGGGTTTGGCTTTCTTTTACTATGTTGCGTCTTTAGGCGTTGCGTAGTATTAGGGCCGTCACGGGCCAATTTTGGGTCGTGACAAAGTTGGTATCAAAGCGTTAGGTTTTACCTTTCGGAGTGTAGGATGACCTTAGTATGATGGAGTAGGTAGCTTAAGCAGAGTAACGTAGTGTGTGTATGTCTGCAGCATACCCACAGCGCGGTACCTTGCATTAAGTGACCTAAGTATAATTTGCTTGACATTCCTTCCTTGATGATTCATATCCTTGAGATTCGAATTCCTCATTCTTATCGAATCTCATCTTATATCTATTTATAGCCTTGCCGCCGATGACTATGGGGACTCAGAGCGATGCAGCGAGGGCCGAGGTCAGAGTTAGCTCGGGTGAGACGAGTACTGACCCGGATGGCACTCTAGTTGCACAGGTGCAGACGGATCAGCCTACGATCTATACTATGGATAGACTTTTGGTAGAGATGCAGGATTTCCGCCAGACGTTGAGTTCCTTGGTTGATGTCGTTCGGGAGCTACGACAGGAGGTTATCACCCCCGTTACTCAGCTATCCCTTACGATCAGCATGCAGCAGTCCGTCACCTACATAGCACCAGTGGTTGCAGCCCCAGTTGACGAGGCACATATTTCAGAGGCTCAGAGAGTTCCAGGACAGTGGAGGACTCGTACCAGCGTACCAGCCCAGAGACAGAGGTTCGGTCGTCGGGACAGATTTCGTGGCCACTACGGGAGTAGCAGAGGCTTGGGACGAGGACAGTCGTTCAGCTCTCATACCCCGGATGGTCAGCAGTCAGCACGTGGATGTTTTCGATGCGGAAGCCTTCAGCACTTCGTCAGGGATTGTTCCTCAGCACGGCGTCAGGATCGTATTCAGAGGGGCCGTGGACGTGGAAGATTTGCTCAGAGGGCTCAGGTTACCAGAGGAGTTCATCTAGCTGCGAGTAGAGGGCAGACACAGGAGTTTGCTTCTACTCATCGGGACGCGCAGACGTCCAATGTGGAGTTTTCAGGTACCCTTGAGTTACATTTTCTCTTGGTGTATTTGTTTGTTTCTAGCTTGTACCGTGGTTGGGTAGATTAGTCGTAGTTGTTTTAACTTCTGTCAGCGATTCTTTGGTTGCGCGACACGTATTTCAGTTTTGTGCCAAGCGGATAGGAGATAGAGTTTCGTCCGTCGTTTTGATCCTTCTAGAGATGTTGGACTTGACGTTCTCCTGGGCACGGATTGGTTAACTACGTGTTAGGCATTTGTGGACTACCGTGTGGGAACAAGTTAGGTTTTGTTTGTCCCGGCAAGTCAGTTCTTGTTGTACATGTGGATAGTGGTGTCACCTCTTACAGCTTGAATTCAGCCTGTTTAGCTAGTCGGCTACTGAGGAGATGTCGTGGATTCTTGACGTTCATTCGTGATACCGGAGCCACCATGGGATTGTTGGACCGGGTTCTTTTCGTGCGAGAGTTTTTCCGACGTTGTTCCAGATGAGCCGGCGAAGCTGAGGGAGCTTAAGGGTCAGCTGCAGAGTTTTGGTTTGGGGAGTTTTGTGCGTCTGAGTGTTTCGCTTTTGGAAACTCCTATTTCTGTTCGTCGAGGAGAAAGACGGCAGTTGGAGGTTGTGTATCGACGGATCGTCAATTGAACCGGCTTACGGTGCGGATAGGTATCCTTCACCTCGCCGTGACGATTTCTTCGATCAGCTCCAAGTGCGAGACTTTTTCTAAGTGTGTTTGGGATCAGGTCATCATTATTGCGGATTCGGAGTGACGGCATTCCGAAGGCTGCCTTGTGCGTGCTACAGGCTTTGTGTGTTTTTGTGAGTCGTTGGATTCGCCGTCGCCCTAGCAGCATTCGTAGATATGATGAGCCAGATTTCTGCAGGCCGTTCCTCGACCAGTTTCTGTTGTATTAGTTACGACACTCTGGCCTATTTAATGTGTCTTGAGGGACAGGAGTAGCACTTGAGGAATTGTTATGCAGATGCTGGGAGGGCACCAGCAGTTTGCTAAATTCTCAGAGTGTTTCTTCAGGCTTGTTTGTGTTGACTCCTAGGTCTTGTAGTCACGGGAGACGGTTCCGTATGGTTCCGAAGGAGATCGTGGCCGTACAGCTTAGGCCCAGACATGTGTGCAGGACGGAGATCCGCGGATAGTTGGGCTTAGCAGGGTTTTTACCGCCGTTTCATGCAGGATTGCTAGAGTAGTGCTGCACCGTCGACTGAATTGACCAAAAAGGAGGTTTCTTTTCTGTGGACTGAGGCATGTGTACGGAGTTTCAGCAGTTGAAGATTCGGTTAACAACTGCATCAGTCTTTCTTTGCTTTTGGTTCGGGCGACTTTGTTGTTTAACTGTAATGTTTCTTGAGTGGGCTCGAGGGTGTACTGAGGTGACACTATAGAGATATCACTTTTGCTTTCCCTACATTTGGGGGAAATACGAGGAGGATATTCCACTCATGATCTGGAGATGGCCGCGGTGGTTTTGCGTTGGATATTTGGAGACACTACTTGCTTGAGAGTCGTGTCAGATTTTCCACGGACCACTAGAGCTTAATGTACATCTTCCTGCAGCAGATTTGGATTATTGTGTTGGTCTTCTGCAGATTTACAGTTCTTGTGTGATCGTCGAGTATAGCTTAGTTCGTCTCTACGGAGGGGACAGCTTGCTCATGTCCGCGCCCGACCACTTTCCTTAAATCGTTTTCGCGAGACACTGCCCGTCGAAGCTCGTACGTCAGAGATACTTGAGCATATTCGGCTGGGTAATGATTCGGAGACCTTGATTGTGGCAATGATGTGCTAAGTTAGGGACGCGTTCGTGTACCTGGTTTCATCGGGTAGAGACGTATAATCCTAGAACATGCACATCTGTCAACCCCCTCTATGCATTCAAGTTCCACCAGCTTGGGCGTGACTTGTGAGATAGTTACGAGTGGACAGGGATGTAAAGAGAAGTTTCAGGTTTCATTTCGAGTGTCTGTCTTGTTGTGTGCTTTGGGTCGAGCATCTGAGGCCGGCTGGAGACTTGCAACCTTTTACCGTTCCGAAGCAGGAATGGGAGCAGATCTCCACTAATTTCGTTATGGTTTCCACCTAATTTTGGTTAGGGTGCGACTCCATTCGGATTCTTGTCATCCGGTTTTACTCAGTTTGCTCAGTTGTTTTGTTTAAGTTGTGTGTTTGTTGTTTTGTTTGGTCGTCAGCAGCTTGGGATCGTCACTCGCCATCGTTCGGGTTCTCCTTCGATAGCTGTTATCAGGAGATACTCCAATTGGCCACCCTTAGGTTTAGGAGTTAGGTCGTGTCGATCGCCAGCCTGTTGTTTTCTGACTCTGCGTAGGTAGGATTTTGGACCCCAGCTATGTCTAGAGAATTCGGGTTAGTCCAGTGTGTTCAGGTCAGGATGAGAACTGTCCATTGCAAACAGATGTCTTATGCGACTGTGTTGGTCGCAGGCTTGAGTGCGCAGTGGCAAATCATGTATTCCTATGGACCTTCCGATGAATGACGTGTTGGATTTTGGGAAGTTTGTCCCAGGATTTTAGGTCCTTTTAGATCCTATAAGCGAGTTAGTTTTGTTGCCTTTAACTTGGCACTTCCGCCCAGATTATGGGATTTTCACCCCGTACTCCTTGTGATGATACCTTACAATTACCTTCATGACCTTTCCCACATGATTTAGCACCAGACCTTTTAGCTGGGCGCGATCTTTCGTTCACCAGCAGCCATGTGTGTTAATGGCTCGACAGGTGGAGAAACGTCGGTCAAGGGTCTTGCCATCTGTGAAGGGTTTTCTTGGACGTAGCCGTATAGTGAGGTAGTCACTTGGGAGGCTGCGAACGAGAATTGAGGATTTTAATCTTCTTTTGAAGGTGCAGGTAACAGTATAAGTTTTAAATTCGGGGACGAATTTCTTTTAAGGGGGGGAGATTGTAACACCTTAGAATGTGTTTTGTAGCTATTTATATTTTAAAATGTGATTTTTAATAAAAAGTTTACCAAATTAGTTTTTAAATATTTTATCCTAATTATTGAGTATTTTACTAGAATTTTGTTAGGCACACACACACTTGTGCATGATAACTAGGCTTGTTTTTGGTGTTTAACCATGATTAGCAACATGGTTAACTAACCATTTCCTCTAATCTAGTTTTAATATTTGTTTAAGTGTTATGGTTGTTATTAGTATGGGTTTTAGTCATGATAGTTTTTAATTTAAAAAGGGTTTTAAAATGGTGTTTTGAATTTGGTTGATTTTGGGGAGAGAGAGAGTGAGCATGGGCATCATGGCTTTGCCCATGCCTCATTATGAGAGAGAGAGTAAGAAGGGGTCCTTGGGTGTGCCCATTTCCCCATTTCCTTTTCTTTCTCTCATTTCCCTCACACTCTCTCTCACACACACACACACTCACTGCAGAGAGAGAGAGAGAGAGAAGCAGCAGCAGCAACAGAGTGAGAGAGAGAGAACCAGCAGCAACAACAGAGTGAGAGAGAGAGAGAGAGAGAGAGGCAGCAGCAGCAACAGAGTGAGAGAGAGAGAGGCAGCAGCAGCAGCTGGGGGCAGCAGCAACATCATCATCATCAACACAATAACAACAACAACAGCAGCAACTATAACAACAACAACAACAACAACTATAGCAGCAACAATAGCAGCAACAACAGAAGCAGCATTAGCAGGCAGCAGCAGCAGCAACAGGGACCCCAGTGCTCGCAGGAGCTCTTCTCCACACCTTCACCTGCCTTCTAGGGTTCTGTGGGTATATTTCCTTTACCCCATTGCATGGTTTGATTAGTTGTGCATCGATTGATTCGATTAGTGCTAAATTAGCTAGTTTAGTGCTAGTTTTGGGGTTTTGAGAGATATTGTAGTAATTTGTTGATTGTATTGGCTAACCTAGCATAATTAGGTGTTTTCAAGGCCACTTCTTCTGAGAAATCCCCAGATTACACTAAAATACCATAGGGTTTGTGAATTGTGCAAATTGGTGTTTTTAAAGCGATATTTGTGACTTTTGTGATCTGCTATAGACCCGGACCTTGCAGAGTAAAATTGTGGAAACTGGGACATGATACCTAGGTCTAGAACACACCACCAGAAGACGAGCCCCTACCCCCTTGTTCAGGCCGCCAATTTCTCCAGATTGGCCGCAATTTGCGGCCAAGTTGGGGAGTTGGGTGTTGGTCTTTTGGCTAGGGGTCCCTGCTGTGTTGTTTAGGTCTTTGGCATGTATAGTTTTGCAATATCTTGCCTGTAGGAAAATCTGGGACTATATGTCGCTTTTGTGTTTAGTTCTGTTTGCGCGATACGCGCGATACGTGAGTTGGTTCTGTGATCCAGCGTATCGCGGCGTGTCGCGATGGTTTTTAGACGCGTACACACACGATTCAGCGTATCGTGGACACGCGCGTTTAGTTCGCGACGCGAGTTTCTCGTTTCGATTCGATATCGCGTTTCGCGAGATATGTGGCTTATATGTGATTTCCATGTCTTATTTGCAGGTTTGCAGACAGGGACTACAGACACCACTACAGGGGGAGCAGATGATAGGATTCACCCAGCGTGGAGTTTAGGTGAGTAGATATAACATCTACAGGGGAATCGCCCGCATGGCGTTATGCGTCTGGGCTAGGATTCAATTTCCTGTCGCACATTCTACGTCATTGTAGAATTCCGCATTTACTGCATTTCCTAGATATGGCTATATACTGTGACTAGCAGCCGTAGGACACTGCACACATTATTGACGGTTCATGTTGCACGAGCACGGATTCCATGCTACACACACACCGTCAATAATTGCCATGTCACACACTACCCCTTATAGCTACCATTGCTTGCCATACTTGACATCTAGCTTATCGGTATACCTATAGTGTATCATACCTTTAGTGATAGGTATAATTTCACTTTGCGATACAGCTACAGGTATACCTCCTACATATTTTACCTATACCGGGAGGGATTTCCTACATATGTTACTTATACCCAGGGGGGTATACGACATCAGTTCTTATAGGTAGATACCTATACTTTGCTACACCTGTATGTTAGATACATATTCAGTTGTTGTCGCATATTCACATTTACCGATGTTACTTAGCTGTACCTTATCATGATTTCGCCTACATCTGGTTCAGCTATATACTTGTGTTTACCTGCTCGCATTCAGATATATCGCATATATTTATTCCTGTATTTATGCATTGTTTATCTGGATTTTATATGATGTTTTCGGGATTTGGGAACCGCGGGAGTTCATGAAATTATGCATACATGAACAACCCGGTTTCCTTGATATGATATTTCGAGCGTCCCCCATGAGTTTCATCGGTGCTGATTCTATGCTCCATACGATGTGTGGTTGCCGTATGAGAGTACATGGTGGGGCCCGGTATGGTTCCCCTCGGCAAGAAGATCGATGGTTTTGCCGATTGAGCCTCGAGGCGGGCGAGTACCTACCGGTGATTGTTTGGACCTGGCAGTTGTCTGGAGGCTACTGTCCAGAGTAGAGAGATGGATACGGGATGACCTGTACTGTCGAGGCCGAGGGTCGACACTGCAGACGGACCCCGTGGGCTGATCCGGACTGACGGAGCCCTATATACGAGGATTTCTGTGTCGATGCTTGGCACACGGTTTCATGATATTTCTTTAACCCTCTTTTTGTATATATAACAGGGGATTTAGCCGTTGTTATATATACCCTTACACCAATATTAGTGGTATGGGACGCTAATATATGTGTATTGCCCCCATCATATTTATTTCTGTACATATATTTACTTTTAGGATGCTAGAAACTTACTTGAGATTGGACTTGGGATACTAGGTGATTCATTGGGATTTGGACATTGGATATACCTATGTGATTGGTGATTTGTACATTCGGGATGTAGGAGATTACTCGATATTGTACATTGAGGTGATATGAGACTTTTATATTATGACAGCCCAACGTGGGGGCCGGTTTGAGGATTTGGGATTGGAGTATCTCGATGGATTGTGATCCTACCACGACGTCAGGTTTCCGTGGGAAATGACATATTCCACCCTATACCTCACCATTACCTATCTTATGCACAGATTCATATATTGGTAGTACTTGTAGTGTACCCTTATGATAGTTGCATATTTGCTTTCTCACATCTCTACTGCATACTATTGTCATGTTACTATCGCTTCACTTATTGATTGTACCTGCTAGTGTACTCTCTTTATTCCAGCATTGCATGACATTATTACTACTGTAATCGCATATCTTAGATTCATGCTGTACGTGCATTCCTACGATTACCTGCATATGTTTTATACTATTCACGAGTTGGCAACTCACCCCCGTTGTACCACAGGTGTTTCAGGTTTTTCCCCAGAGTAGTCGAGGCAGGCTATTCCTCTATTCAGCTATCCAGCTATTACCTTTTGCTACAGATACCGCATCAGCTCACAGTACATTTTTGCTTAGGTGGGTTAGATGGTTATCTGTATTACATATTGTATATTCGTTGTATTTTGTACTCTCCATCAGCTATTATATTATTGACATAGAGACTTGGTGAGGACGTTAGCATGTATTATTGTGGATTTGATGTCTTTTATATATACAGCTTTTTCTCTACTGTCCTTATTCTTCTGTTGTATTCTTCTTGACTAGTCTTTATAAAAATGGGGTGTTGCTAAATCTTTAAAAAGAAAGAAGTAAGCCTTTTTAAAGAATTTGGGTTGCGATTTCAATTGTTTCAAACTTATATAATTTTTTTTTCCGTATTTTTTTCATGGTTTAGATTTCTGGGTTTGGCTTTCTTTTACTATGTTGCGTCTTTAGGCGTTGCGTAGTATTAGGGCCGTCACGGGCCAATTTTGGGTCGTGACAGAAACATTGGCATTTTATTTAATTGGAACCAGATTCAAATCATGCAGCTGTCTCCAGTGCATATCAACTTAATGGAAAGAGGCTAATCAGCATTACTCAACTTAGGAATCCATCCAATCTTGAGTAACCCGAAAGAGAAACATGTTTCTCAAAACCATCACTTTCATCTGAATACCAATCACAAGAATCTACATCTTCGATCTCTTTGAAGAATCCCGATACTTGTGACACCTGGTTCTCTACTTTATTCTTATACCCACAACTTCTCAAAACTTAGACCTTGTATTTCTACGAAACACTTGTCTAAAAACTAGAGAAGTCATAAGTAAACAGAACATATTACGAGGACCAACCCCTTTGCCCTGATGGACACTGGACAACATACAATACTCTGTATAAGTCCGCTGAGTTAAACAACTCAAAACCTGTGCGTCGTAGGTTGAAAACTGTACCGTGGCGATTTCCTCAAATATCACCAATTACAACGAATTCCTATATAATGAGGATAATTACCTAATTCCCAATAACTTACTCCCGCTCATCATCTGTAAAACCATACAGATATGAGAATGAAACCTGGTAAATACATACCCTTGGAGTAAGTATCTAATCGGGAAAACAGTTTTCCTTTAACAATGCACTGAAACATGAAAATGTTTCGTAGGGGTATCCTGGTATTCATAGCAATGCCTCTTCCATAATCCAATTCATGACTTCAACCGTATATTTTATTGCCATCTCTCCAAATCCCTTTATTTGTCTTTAGTCGTTACCTTCTGTACACCATCGTTAGGCTAAATGGTTTTCTTCCTTCCCTACCGTTCGGCACCAGCCTATGGTTTGGAAGAAGACTATCCAGTAAGCATAATAGGTGTACCCTCCTAAACCAAGGAGTACTCACATCTTGAGAGAAGGTGATGATAAAAGACAACTGAATAATACCTTATTCTTTTAAAGGTGAAATAGGAGTGGCGACGATGTACACGGTTTGGTCGTGAATGATAGCAGTCGCAATTTACTTTGCCCTCTTTCTAATCCCTTTATTTTGTCTTTAGTTATTTCCTTCTGTACACCCTACTTAGGCTAATTGGTTTTCTTCATTCCCTACCTTTCGGCACCTGCCTATGGTTTGGAATAAGACTTTCCAATAAGCGTAATAGGTGTACTCTCCTAAACCAAGGAGCCCTCGCAACCTGAGAGAAGGTGATAATAAAAGACAGCTGAATAAACCAACTCTATTTCTCCTGAACCTGGATCCATCCTCGAAGAAGTCCCTTCGAGTTCGTATATAACCATACGATGGATCTATCCAATGGAAGTGGATGTCCGTAGTAATACGGGGTGTTCTGAGAAATACAAAGGGCAAAAGAAGGAGTGGCAATGACTTATGCAACTCAGACAATCCAAAAGCCAGTATTTTAAGAAGGTTCGGTCAACTTGGTCACTGAGTCATAGTCTAGGGTCGGTCAAAGGTCGCTGCCAAAGAGAGAGAGAAAAGAAACACTCTGCGTGCACTCTAACCTAGATCAGAATGGTTATCACTTTATCTAATCCGGAAACCTCCCACTGTCCTGTCAAATTCTCCTCCAAACCTGAAAGAAGAATCAATCGGGATCACCCGAAGAGTAAACCAACTCATAAGTGGGAATCGGGATCCAACTCTCATCGCATGATAACGTGATGGAATGCATCCACGTTATTCATACTCCAGAAGGTATGCACATACTTGGCAAGTTTCAGTTTCTTTAGAAACTCCCGATATGATTTTTTCCCCAAGCTCTTATAACCTTGGCGTTAGGTCAAAATGTCATAAGTCACATGCCAAGTTCTATCCGTCACTATCTTGTTAATTTGAACCCACCCGCACATGCCCTAGGCGTTAGGTCAAAATGGCAGAACGGCTGTCCCAAACCAACTCATCTATCTATGCAACAATTGAATACCCAGCAGCTACCAAGCACTATGCCTTGGCGTTAGGTCAAAATACATAGCTTGAATACTACTGAATACCCAAAAGAAGTGACGGAGGGCTACGGCTGGTTTTTGGCGAAAAAACCTTTAACGTAACGAACTTGATATCGCTGAAGGAACCTGATAGCTTTTTTAAAATATAGTGGCGAAAACCTTTTCCTAAAGAGGTCATTCCCGATGAAGGGATCTCGACTCTTTCCTCGTGGAATGAGGTGCAGGATATTCCACTGAATACCACGATGCAAAGCAACTTGTGATCGACTATAGTGAAGTTATTACCCTAACGCAAACTTCTGCCCAAGGGGTCAGTCCCGGTGAAGGGATATCGGCCCTTGCCCCGTCGAATGAGGTGCAGGATATTCCAATGAATACCGCTATGCAAAACAAAAGGAAACGTTTTTGCAATAACACTTTTTAAATTTGTTCCAACAACTGCAAACAGGTTTGTTTTCCTTTGCATTGATCAGAATCAACGCAGTCCCATCAATCAATCACACCAGAAAAGAACGAAAATAAAATGTACGTATATGTCATCCGCATTCGTCACTGGGTCCCATCATCACCCGTTAGGTTACTTAACTAACGACAGAGCGGGGACTGGACTAGCGCGGGTGTAAAACATATACAACATCTAATACTATATATACCAATATACAATAATCGCTCCAGGCGTGATAATATGCAACATTACAGAAAAGTAATAAGCATCACAGAACAATACAGATAATCTGGGATCCCCGGGTTTCACAGAGCCGCTGCTGAAACCCGACGTTCCCCTGTCGTGTGGATAGCCTGTGCAATGAAACCTAGACCCCTACGGGTGCGGCAAGTTACCCGCCAAAACCTGAAGCGAGGCAGCACCCTACAGCAAAGTGAATGGACCACCCAGCACTTCACGGAATCCGGTAATCTTGGGCACCCCTCCTTGGGTCAACTTGTGCCCCCTATGAGTGCGGCGAATAGCCTGCCAATTCTAGAGTGAGGCCCCTCTGCCTCTCAAAGCCATGAGATGCAGACCCGTTGCCCTCCAGAACCCGGCTATCCGTGCACTCCGTCGCGGGGTTAAACTAGCACAGAAATGAAAAATATGTACAATGGGTACATCGACCTCGACCCGGTCGTGTCCCAAAAGAATATTATACAACAGGCAGTGACGGCAGTCCACATGTTGGACGCTCGCCCCGCAATATCAAATGTACAAATAAATCCAAACTGCACTACCATTGCACACCGCTATCCACCACGACAAATCCGCAACATCACAGCACAACACAGAACATCAACGCGAATGTCACGTTCGCAAACCCGTCTAAAAGAACTATAGCAATCAGACGCGGTTTACCGATCAAATGATATTCCCGGTCGGAGATATAATGTAAGCACTGTAAACTAACGTGTTTAAATTTCGATCGACTAAATATCACGAAGTGGGCCCCACGAACATCTGTTGAACAGTAACAAAATCTGGGCCCAAAAGATATATACCAAAAACCCCAAATTCCAACAGAGAAGACACTGTGCAAATTTGGTGCACTGATTCAATAGAACGGCCGCGGATGCGCGGCCAAAACATTGGTTTGGCAGCGATTCCGCGGCAGTTTGGTGGAATCACATGCTCAAATTTGGTCGGTGTGCTTCTAAAACTCTGCACAACTTTCTGTGATATGTAGAATAATTTTAAGACATCATCTAAAATCGACAGAAACTGTGAAGCTTGAAAATTGTGTTTTTCGATATCCGGTTCGATCGATGTTTTAAACACGTTAGCACAAGTTAGTATAGAAAAATGGTGAGGCTCTGATACCACTGTAAGTCTACGGTAGAGCCCCGGCCGTCTACAGACGCCAAATGCGGAACAAAAACTTTTTAACTGGCGCTATCGTATACTTTAACCCGGATCTGCCATTATTGCTAAACTAACAAACTGTAAAGAGTGTAGAAAGGTTATACCGAACGATCCGAGTCCTTCGTTCTTTAACCATCATCCCACGCTCCGTTGCGGCTGCTCCGATCTCGTCGATCTCCGATCTGCTCGTCCAAGTGGCACCACGTCAACGATTCTTTAAACGGGCTCCCGCCTCTGACTCGAGGCAACTCGGTCGTCAAGTTTGCCAATAGAGACGACCAAGATTGATGTAGAGAATGAGTAGAATACTTTGTCTCGTTACGTCCAAGGCTATGGACGAACGGTTAATGAAGTTGCCATGGAAATCGGGTGATGGAATGAAATGAGCTGTGAAATTCCATACACCCCAAAATCTATCATAATCGTTTTTACCAAAATGAAAACATCAAGTGAGCGTGTGAGAGGAGGGGGCCGGCCATCTTATAGGAATGGGGGGGTGAGTGTAGGAGAGAGGAGAGTGACCACAAGAATGTGAATACAAATAAATATCTAGTGTGAACACAAATAAATATCTAGTGTGA